>CM061559.1:64958536-69958536 GCA_030864225.1 Capsicum baccatum var. pendulum | reverse complement strand
ACAAGCATACATACTTCCTTTATAAATATATTATAAGCCAGCAACAGAAGACTATGACACTTATTAGTAGATAGTACACACTGGTCTTGACACTACAGTTTTATTAAAAGATAACACCACTTTTTGTAAAAACAAATGTTGATATATAGTATTTTCGCCCGTGCATCACACGGGCACGGGCATACTAGTTTATACCATATATAAGAGAGAATAAAAGTTTTGGTAGTCGTCCTCACATTAAATTTATGATATGAAAATCTTACATGTGGCATTATTTTTTCATAATTATCCTTTTAAGATTTGCCATATGAACCTTTATAATTGATTGAATTTTTTTTGGTTTTATTAATATATTTTCTTCATCTTAAAATATTTGTCACATCTCACTATTGAAGATCAAATTATATGAACTTTAATCAATGTTTTAATAAAAAAATATTATATTGATATAATCATTACAATTTATGGTATTATTTTTCATATAATTTTGAATATCTAATTTTATTGAATTAACATAACACAGTTTAGCTCTAAAGTAAGTCAAATTGTCTTTTGAAAAATAAAATGATAAAATTTGAACAACTTTTGAAGACAATCTCTTTTACCACTAAAGCATAGAGGATCTTGAGGTTTTGGTAGCTTTCGCAAGGGCTTTTTTGATATTTCAATTTTGGGTGAAATAAAATTACTACACATGATAATTAATGGTGTTTCTTAATTACATATTTTCATTGTCGCCCTTGTTCTTTTTGTTAAGACCATTCGACTTGGGTTTTTATAATTGATTTTTTCTTGCCACATGTTAGATTACTATAAAACTCTTTTCATTTTAAATCAACAATATTCAAGCTAACTTTTCCTACAAAATTAAAGTTTACAATGATGTCAACTACATCCTCATAGTTCTTTATGATATTATAGTATAATAAATAATATCTTGTATTTATTGTTTCTCGTAGTGGACATGAAAAGGTATAAAATAATAATTAAAATGGGACGAATAGGTTACTCTTATAAGAACGTGTAAAAGATAAATATAATAAGTAAATAGACCAAATGGAGAAAGCTATTAATGTAGTTTAATTATATCATTTAATATTCTTATATATTCTTATTAAATTAATTCATATAAAGACTTTAATTTGAGGTTATAATTAATATAATTATAATATAAACTTGAAAGAATTGAATTTTTTTCCAGATGATTTTATAAGATGAAAAAAATGTAATTATCAAAAGTTATTGCCACTAAAATTGTGAGGAAAATTAAAACTCAATAAATATCAAAATAAATCTATTTTTAGCTATAACTAAGAAAATAAATACTTGCAAATTTTATAAAAATATCAATATTTTTTTCTATTTATGATCTTTCCCGAAGAGTAATTATTAGTTATTTAAAATTATGTCATTATATAAAATATCAAACTACTTATAACTTTTTGATATATTTTAATTCTCTGGTAATATCTTCTTCATCATGAATAATGTTTTTTATTTAAAATTATCCAATTATGTGATTAAACACTCTAATAATTATGAAAACTTATCAATAAGACTTATTTAGTAGATCATTAGATATAATGATTATAAAGCAAAAAAAGATACAATATAAATTATTATTTTTTTACTTTGAGTTTCTCAAGAAACTAGTACTATATATAAGTGAGGATGGCCTTTTTGGTCGTCCTCACAGGGTCAGTTTAGGAATACTTATAAATAATTCAATTGGTTGATAAAATACACGTGGACATACTCTTAAGTTTTGTTGTTTTTTTTCCTTATGGCTCACTAACTTTTTGTGAATGATTACTTCTCCCTATTCATGGTACTATTCATATTATATGGCGTTTTAGGATTCATCCGTAGCTTATTGAGAATATGTTGGAAGTGATGCCACCTTAATGGGCCCTGCAACGCGCGATCCAAATTAATCGTGGCTCCAATGTGGGCACCACACACTGGATGGGAAACCAAAAACAAAAAAAAGCTTATTGTGAATATTATTTTCTTCCCCCTATTCATATTATAATATGATACTTTGGGTTTCACATTTAATTAAAAATAAATTTTTAGATAATTTGAAATATATTAATAAGAAAACTCAAATTAATATTATATAAATAAATAAAAGTTTACACAATCAAGAAATAATATTAAATTGATACTACTTAAATGAGTATAATTTAATAAAGATTTTTTTATTTTATAAGGATAATTGATTTCGCAGGAACTATATTAAAGCTAAAAACATCATATAATATGAATCGAAAGAAGTATTAAATTACTTTTACATATTTGTCATTATGCATTTTTGTAAAATTATGCCAATTTTGAAGCTATATACGTTACATTTTCAACTGAAGCATTATTAGAACTAACTTATTCTTCTTCATTATTTCAATTTATGTGACAGTTTTTAATAGTCACTTTGATTAAACTTTAAAGCTAAATTAAATTAGATCAACTTGTTATTTAATTGATAATTACTGTTTTATTCATAAACTATATATAAAAAACTAAATTGATTCTTGAGGTTCATTCAATGATTTTTTCTTAATTTTGGCTAATACTAGATTTAAATCGTCAAATTTAACTAGCTTAAATTTTTGTCCCGTAAAATATTATGAGCGAAACTAAACCTTAATAACTGTCAAAATGATCAGTTTTTTTTATCAATAAATAAAAACTTATATGCTCACAAATCATAAAAATGTCCATATTTTTCACTTTATGATTTTCATCGAATTGTAACTATTTTATATAATTTAAATCATGTCACTTACAAACTAAGAAGTTATTTGTATTTGCTCATCCTCCTACCAAACTTCCTTTTTCATAAATCTTTTTTTGCTAAAAAATTATCTAATTAAATAACTAAAAAATTTAGTAGTTATGAGAACTTATCAACAATACATGTTTAATATGTCATTAAATTCTATAATTGTGCTTTAAGAAGATATGATACATATTATATTTTTATTAAAATATTAGTATCATGAGTTTGGGTCCGGGTTTAGCACGGGCCTAATATAACTAGTTATTACGACTATATATAAGAGAGAATATCAATTTTGGTAGACCTCACAATGATATTTTAAGTATTTCACTTTTTTTCTTAAGTAAGATTACCACACATGACAATTAATGGTGTCTATTTCTAATATATTTCCATTTTTGCCTTTATTAGTTTTGTTAAAATCATTGCCACCTGGACTTTTGTTATTGGTCCCTTTTTGTCACTAATTAAATTACCTTTTAGTTAAAACTCCATTTATCTTTATTTAACAATCAATTTAGCTCAAAAAATCATTCCAAATAAATTTTAATACAAAATTAAAGTTCGCATTGATTTTCAACTACACTCTTGTAGTTCTTACTAGTTTAGGTGTACGCACCTCGCACGTGTACCTCACTTTATTGAGTTCAGACGTTACACTAAATAGGATATTTATTTAAATAATAAATATGAATACAAAAATTAAATTCAACAACTTTTGAAGATTTTATTTAATTAAACCTAACATTTACAAAAAAATCTCAAAGTCGATCGATATTCATCTACCACCTGTAAACTGCAACAAAACAATACGATGATAGAGACATCAAAATAATATAATTAAAACTAACCTTTACACAAAAATTTCCTCAAAGTCATCTGACACTCATCCACCACCTGTAAACTTTAACAAAATAATACGACAATAGAGATATCAAAATAATACAACTAAACTTTATCTTTACATGAAATTTTTTTTAAAATGGAGATATAAAAATAATACAATTAAACCTAACTTTTACCTAAAAAAATTCTGAAAGCCGACTGACATTCCTCTACCACCTGTAAATTCATCTACAACCTGTAAACTATGACAAAATAATACAATAGTAATCACAAAACTTCATTTTTTATGAAAATAATTCTTGCCTGAGCCAAATTTTTGACACTAAATAATGACTTGAATGAAAACAAAGAAGATATATATATACACACACGTTGAATTCTATTATGTTGACAAAAATAGTGAAGAAGTTAGAAAATTAAGCATTCATCAATCTAGACATGTAACCGAAGCAAGTTAGATGAGCATCAATCATATTTTTCCAATAAGTAAATTAGTTTCTTCTCTAGTTTAACGTGCATCTCAATATTTATAGAAGTATTTCCTTAATAGAGTTCTATTTTAGGAGTATTTTTCTATCCTATTTTAGGAGTATTTTTTTAATTGATCAGTACAGAGAAAAATATTAATTGATTCTCCTTCAATATATTTTAGAAGTCCCATATATTTTAGGAGTCTAGTTAATATAATAAAAATAATTAAATAATAAATTAAAGAAAATAGTGAAAAAATAGTTTAGTCTAAAGGAGAGTCTTTTAATGAAAGACAAAAAGTTCAAATCATTTTTTAAGGGCCTTCACACTTTTTATATATTATAGATTATTGTACAATTCTCAAAAAAAAAAATTACTAAATAGGAAAACTTAATAAATAATACCTTGTATATATTATTTTTCTTAGCAAACATGAAAAAACACAAAATAATAATTAAAATAAAATGGATAAAATATTCTCTTAGGGATCAGGTAGAATATAAACACGACAAGTAAAAGGACGAAATGGAGTAATCCATTAATGTAGTTTAATTATTATTTAGTATCCTTAGAGATTATTAAGAAGTTAATTTGTGTAAAACCTCTAAATTAAGGTTACAATATATAATATAAACTTGAAGTCATTGAATTATTTTGTTGTATCAGATGATTTTATAAGATGAAAAAAAAATGAATTATGCAAAAAATCTTGCTACATAAAATAAAAAACAAAATTATAACTCAATAAATATCAAAAGAAATTTATTCTATATATAAGTAAATGATCAGATACACACAAAATCATAAAAATATAAATATTTATTTATTTATGATCTTTGTCAAATCATAATTATTTAAATATTGCAATTCATGTTTCTTGCAAAATATTGAATTACCCGTGATCCTTTGATATATTCTAATTATTTGATAGTACTTTCTTCCTCACAATTATTTTTTTTCCTAAAAAATTATCTAACTACATAATAAAAAACTTTAATAATTAGAAAAACTTATTAACAAGACATGTTTGACATATAATTAGATTATATTAATTATAAAATAAAAAGTATATAACAGATTATATTTTAAATTAAAATTAATATTTTTATAACTTGAGTTTGGGCCCGGGCTTAGCACGGGCCTTGTAAAACTAGTTATTTATATATAAGAGATAACAAAATTTTGGTAGTCCTCACATTAAAATTTATGGTACGAAAGCTTTACATGTGGCATTATTTTTTTCATAGTTCTCCACTTATGATTTTCCACATGAACCTTTGTAATTTGTTGAATTTCTTTTTGGTTTTATTAAATTATTTTTTTCTTCATCTTAAAATATTTTTCACATTTCACTTTTGAAGATCAAATTATATAAATATTAATCAATATTTTTAAGAAAAAAATTTTATTATGTTAATTGCAATTTATGTTATATTATATATATATATATATATATATATATATATATATTATTGTTATATATAAGTGAGGATGACCAAATTTGGTAGTCCTCACAATGAGTATAATAATATTAAATTTTTTGTGTTGGTACAAATTGCTATAGGTGGCCTATTCTCATTTTGTATTATTTTTCTTTTTAATTCATTTCTAAGTGGACATTTTTAATTGGTGTATCCTATTGATATTTTATATGGTTTTTGTTATATTTTTTTGCTCCTCCACCATTTACATTCATATCCTACTACAATTCTTACTTAGTCCATTTCTTTATAGGTATTTTTTCGGTTGTGACTTTGTTCCTAAATAAATATACATTTAAATTTTTAAGAGTAGTTTGATCATAATCTTTTTAATATACCTCTGATTTTAAATTTAATAATCAATATAAATTTGAAAAGAGACGAAATTTAATTAAGAGTGAGTTGGTAAAGTAATTTTTAAT
This sequence comes from Capsicum baccatum var. pendulum, assembly GCA_030864225.1. Classification (NCBI taxonomy): domain Eukaryota; kingdom Viridiplantae; phylum Streptophyta; class Magnoliopsida; order Solanales; family Solanaceae; genus Capsicum; species Capsicum baccatum. The sequence goes on along the minus strand of CM061559.1, from coordinate 69,952,537 downwards.
TTTTTAGATGTGAAAAGTTTATTAAAAGGTGTGTCCAAACCAAAAGGAGCACTTATTTAGGAATAGTTGAAGTAATTTTTTTTCATTGATTAAAAATGTATTTTAGTGAACTAATTTTATCAATGATGCATTAAAATCATAAATTTAATTACGATTACTTATATAGTTATTTAATACTAAGAATAATATGGATAAAAGAAGTACTATAATACTCACTTAATTTGTTAAAATGGACTAGCAGAATAAAACATCTATTTTTATATGAAGGAACATCTACAAAAGTATTTTGTTGAATCAAGTCTTTTAATTATTTAAATTAAATTCTCTCATTATTTATAAGTTAACTTTATTGATGCTATCCTACAATAATTTGCGGTATTAAATATTTATTATATTACTTTGAATGTAGATTTTTTTGGTCATAGATGAGTTAATTAATATAAGTTTAATTAGAAAAACTTTAATGAAAAAGAATTGAGAAAAGAATGATAAATTTAATTCAACATAATATAAAACTTGATTTGGATCATTAAAAACTTTAATCTCCAAAACTACCACTAAAATAAAAAGAAAAATAGTGTTGGTGCATGCATGTGTTTGAAACTAAAATGAAAATAAAAAATAAACTCTGTGGAAAAAAGAATATTCTTTCAATTCACAAACAAAAAAAAATTGATTAATATTAGAAATATTGAGATATGTTCTAAAAATTTAAAATAAGAATAGCAATAAGATAAAAAAAAAAAGTTTACAAATATAAAATTTAATATTAATTTTGGGCCCGGACTTAGCATGGGCCAAATGCTACTAGTATATATATATATATATATATATATATATATATATATATATATATATATATATATATATATATATATATATATATATAAGAGAAAAAAATTTTGGTAGTCCTCACATTAAAATTTATGGTATGAAAGTTTTACATGTGGCATTGTTTTTTCATAATTCTCCTCATAAGATTTTCCTGTAATTTGTTGAATTTCTTTTTGGTTTTATTAATTTATTTTTTTTTCATCTTAAAATATTTTTCACATTTCACTTTTGGAGATCAAATTATATGAACATTAATCAATGTTTTTCAGAAAAAAATATTATTATGTTAATTACAATTTATGGTATCTGTTCTTCCATATTGTTTTGAATATCTAATTTCTAATTTTATTGAATTAATATAACACATTTTAGCTCTAGAATAAGTTAAATTATCTTTTGAAAAATAAAACGATAAAATTTGAACAACTTTTGAAGACAATACTTTTTTTACCACTAAAACATAGAGGATCTTGAGATTTTGGTAGCCTTCGTAAAGACTTTTTTGATATTTTAATTTTTTGGTGAAATAAAATTACTACACATGATAATTAATGGTGTTTTTAATTACATTTATTTACGCCCTTACTCTTTTTGTTAAGATCATTCCACTTAAATTTTTATAATTTATTTCTTCTTACCATATGTTAGATTACTATTTAATTAAAACTCCTTTCATTTTAAATCAACAATATTCAAGCTAATTTATCAACAATATTCAAGCTAATTTTTCTTACAAAATTAAAGTTTTCAATGATTTCAACTACAACTTCATAGTTCTTTTTGATATTATAGTATAATAAATAATATCTTATATTTATTGTTTCTCATAATGAAGATGAAAAAGTATAAGCAATAATTAAAATAAGATGATTAGGTTGCTCTTGTAAGGGACATGTAAAAAATAGACATAATAAGTAAATAGATTGAATGGAACAAGCTAATAATGTAATTTAATTATCATTCAATATCCTTATATATTCTTATTAAATTAATTTATATAAAGACTCTTAATTGAGGTTATAATTATTATAACTATAATATAACTTGAAAGCATTGATTTTTTTCTGAGATGATTCGATAAGATGAAAAAAATGTAATTAGCAAAAATTATTGCCACTAAAATTATGAGGAAAATTAAAACTCAATAAATATCAAAATAATTTTTTTTTCTATAACTAAGAAAACAAATACTTGCAAATTTTATAAAAATATCAATATATTTTTCTATTTATGATGTTCATCGAAATGTAATTATTAAATATTTTATAGAGATAAGCATTCAATACCCCCTCGAACTATGGTCAGATTTTCTACGACACACTCCAACTCCACATGGGTGCTATTATCTCCTTCTCCATCCCCCGAACTCAATTTTAGAGTATTTTTGTCACCCTTTTGCACTGATATGACACCTTTATTACATAAAAATGGGGCCCACATCAAAGATGTCACATCAGCTAAAAGGGGTGACAAGAATACATTAAAATAAGTTTAGGGGGTAATATGACCCCTGTGAAGTTGCAATGTATCGTAGCAACTTTGGCCATAGTTCAAGGTGGTACCAGATGCTTTACTTTATTTTAAATTATGTCATTATATAAAATATTGAATTACTTGAGGGTTTTTTTTTTATATATTCTAATTCTCTGTTAATATGTTCCTCCTCATAAATAATATATTTTTTTAAATTATCATATTATGTGATTAAAAACTCTAATAATTATGAAAACTTATCAACAAGACTTGTTAAGTAAATCATTAGATATATTGAAATATATGATATAAATTATTACTTTTATACTTTGAGTAAGCTCAGGCCTCATGAAACTAGTTATATATAAGAGAGAATACCAATATTTGGTAGTCCTCACAAGGCTATTATAGTAACTTTAATTAATTTCTAATCCTCTAAAATTGTGACTCATTTGATGATAAAGATGAAGTAATTTTATCTTCTTTTTTGCCATATGGACATTTGCACTTGGTGCATGTGTCATGAAATGAGAAACTAATATTTAGTTTTTTCTTATAATTTCTATTGTTTAACTATTTTTTTTTTTGTAAGAAAATAATTAGGAGTAGAGAAAGGAGAATTAACGAAGGGATTGCAAAGTAGAAAATTAAAATATTTACCAATAAAGTATAAATTCAAATTCTCAATCAAGTGAAATATTCAAATTCCCCTATTGTTTAATTAATCGGTAAATCACTCTTAGAGTTTTCATTATAATGTTTTGATTCTCATATTTACATATTATTTAATCATGTCAATTACAAAATATAAACGCCAAATATTTAATAATTAATTTTTTACTTTTACTTCATGTTATATGAATCATCTTTCAATGATATTATTTATACAAGATTTTGATAATAGTTATCCGACAACAAGACCCAAAAGCTTTAATTTTGACTAATTTTATTGTTTTTTAATCAAAATTTATTATTTAATTACTATAAAATATTAAAATATTCTTAACAAAATTAATATTTTATATGAGCTTTTATTTAACGTGGTTTAAAACTGAAAAACATATTATGATTGTGGAAAACTTTCTTCTATTGCACGAACAATCGATCACCTTTTTTCTTCTTTCTTAGTATTTATATATACTAATTTTATTTTTTCCATGAAATAAGTTTATACAAATACCTTGAACATGAATAAGAGGTAAAAGAGAGGGGTCAATATTAGTGATTATATGGGTTTATATTTTATTTTGTCAAATTAAGTAAGATTTTCATGTATTTTATAATTATTTGTTATGATATGAATAGAATTTTTGTGTGGAAAATTTCATTCATTGCTATTGAAAATATCAGACATATTTAATATACTATTAAAATTATTGATAATGTTAAAATTAAGGCAGTAATATGAATAAAAATCAAACTATTTTTAAAATCACTTTTTTGGTTAATTGAGAAATAATATTGTTTAGCACAAATTGTATATAAAAAAATTAATTGGTTCTCGATGTTCATTTTGATGAGTTTATTTTTTCTATTAATTTAATATAAAATTAAACTTAAAGAACAATAGTTAACTAGCATAAATTCTTGCCTCGTAAAATTATAAATAAAATTATGTATTTTCCACCACTGACAAGAGGACTTGAGGAAAACAATTGGCCCTTGAGATGACTTTCCCCTTTATCTTCCTGGTTGTATAGAAGAACTCGAACTGAGAATATTAGAGGAAAAAGAAAAAAGGTATAAAAATTTCTAAATAAATATATTTCTAGCTGCAACCAAAAAAATTATATGCTCATAAATTCATAAAAATGTTGATATTTTTAAATTTTTATGATCTTTGCGAATTATATTTATTTTATATTATTTTAAATTCTGTTACTACCTAAAATAACAATTGATCTGAGCTTGGGCCGAGGCTTAGCATGGGCCTTACAGAACTATATATATATATATATATATATATATATATGTATGTATGTATGTATGTATGTATGTATATTTGTATGTATGCATGGTTGGTTGGTAATCTCATTTTTATGATTATGACATTAAAGAAAAGAAATATACACAATATAAAAGTTTTATCTGAGTAAATATCTCAATATTAAGTTGCTTGCTGCAAATGAAAGATCTGACCCTGAGTGGAATAAGACCTTTGTTTTCACCATCAGTGGTGATGTTGAAGAGATCACCCTCAAGATTATGGACAAAGATACTTTCAATTCTGATGATTTTGTTGGAGAAGCAACGTTAACAATATATCTCTTGCTCATTCGTTTCCCTAACGGTCTATTAATTTTTTTTCCCATTAATGTTGATGGTAATTTTTATGTGTGTATAAATGAAACAGAATTCCCTTACATGAAGTGTTGCGCGAAGGAGAGGTATCACGATCTTACAATGTTGTCAAGGATGAAGAATATTGTGGAGAGATAAAACTTGGCCTCACCTTCACATCTGTGGTAAGTTTATTACTTCATCTATTTAATTTGTCTATCTTACGTTAATTAGACACAAATTTTAAGAAAGATATGAATTTCTGTAAATTTTTTCTTAAATTAAGAAATAATTCATATATCAAAAAAGTTTTTAATCTTATGATTTTAAATACGTAATTTGAGATGTTGACATTAAAGTGTTGTCAAATTATAAAAAAAAAATTCTAAAAAAAAGAACTAAAAAAAAGTGAAACTAACAAATTATAACCGATGGAGTATATGCCAAACTCAAAAGTAATCTAAGATCTATACAAGGAGTATGGAAGGAAAAAATTACTCCCTCTATAGCAACTTATATGACATGTTCACTTTTAGGGATTCCGAATTTTAAATTTTTTATGTATAATTGTAAATAGAAAAATTTCTTAAAATAAAACTTTCATATTTAAAAACTACATATACTACAAGTTACAATAATTAGTAATTTAAAATATTTAAATAACATAATTGCAGTCCAATAATTTTTTAAAATTTCAACTTTGAACACCATCACATAAATTGGGACAGAATACTTTAGTGATCCACCTAAAGACAACCATATAAAATTGTGTTTAATTGCTGAGATTTGTTGTCTACAAAATAAAATTCGTAATACGTTATAATCGTTTTTTTTTGTTAAACGGTCAATTGACCTGAATTTATTAATAATCGAACTAAAACATTATGACAGGCTAAAATACAGTTATAGCACATAGTTAATTTACACTATCAATACACACTAGGAGTTTAATTTTTTCAGATGGTCATTCAACTTAATCTAAGACTCTAACTTTTGTAGGAAAAAGTTGGAATGAGGAACAATAATGAGTTTATGAGCTAATAACTACTACTTGAGCGACAATATGGAAATCAACTTTGCATATAAGTTAAAATCAAAATTAACTAAAAATGACATTTTTCTACTTGCAGTCGGGTTCTCATAAAGGAAGTGATGACGAAGAATACGGTGGACGTAGAAAATTATGTCATGACTTTGGAGGATCTGATGAAGAAAAATATGATGGACGTAGAAAATCATGTCATGACTCTGGAAGAACTGAAGAAGAAGACTATGGCGGATGTGGAAAATCACATCATGACTCTAGGGGATCTAAAGAAGAAGAAGAATATGTCGGAAGTAGAAAATCATGCCATGACTTCGGAGGATCTGAAGAAGAAAAATATGGTGGACTTAGAAAACCACGTCATCACTCGAGAGGATTTTGATGAAGAATATTGTGATGTATTCATACTTTATTGGCATATGAAACATGTGGAAATTCATGAATGGTTGGAAATAATGAGTGTTTATGGCTCATGTGTTGTGGAAATATATCATTATGGTTGGTTGTGGAAATACATCATCTAGTTGGTTGTGGAAATATTCATTATGCTGGTTTGTTTATATTATATCCTCATATCATACTCATTCATGAAACATTGGCACCACTATAGGCATACCTGATGTATTGTGATATATTTATACTTTATTGACATATTAAACATGTGAAAATTCATGGATGATTGGAAATAATGAGTGGATATTAGCTCACATGATTGTGAAAATATATCATTGTGGTTGGTTGTGGAAATACATCATGTGGTTGGTTGTGGAAATATTCATTGTGCTGGGTTGTGATCATTACATTCTCATATAATACTCATTCATGAAACATTGGTACCACCATGGAAACACCTGAGAAACACTAGCAAAATCTTTTTAAAACCCTCTGCGAGGAATGTGCTGGGGAGAAGATATTGCACCATCTTATAAAATGCTCCTTAAGGAATGTACTAGGGAGGAGATATGATATATAAATTGTATACGAATTGACAAACCCCCCATGGGTACTACGTCGGAAAGATTTTGGTTCGTAGTAATATTCAAAGACTGTGCGATGGTTTCAAAGGTTGTGCAACAACCTCGTGAATCATCATCATCACCATAATCATTCTTATTGTGTTTACTTTATTGTGTCTGTGATGTGATTGTACTCCTACTTTGACTTATTACTTATCTAATTGTTCTATCTTATTACACTTGTACTCAATGATCTTGTATGTATATTGTCCTTCCTTGTCCTACTTGTATGACGTATATTGTATAGTTATGGTATTTTATGGTGTTTGTTACAATATATGTGATATATTGAAACTGTTAGTACAAGCGGTGTGGGGTATCGTTGTGGGATATTTTTTGATTGCAGGTGACGTGTCATTAGTGTGTATTTTGTAAGACTTATTTTCTACTTTGCTCGATCGGTCTATGATACCTATTGAGTACAAGTGGACCGTACTCACTCCACCTGTACCCTTCAAGTGTAGATTTAGGTTCAGGCACATCCCATGTTGCTTGACTTGAGCGATTGTTGGAGCTTTCAAGGTAGTGGATGCTTTTCAGGCATCCGAATGTCTTCTACTATCTTTCAATATCATTAGACTATGTCTTTACTAGTTTTCAGAGATAGTTGTATCTATTGGATTTTTCTTATGTATTTCATTTGGATTCGAGTTGAACTAGACATGTTCTTATGTTGTTGACATCAGGTTTTGGGAGTTATGACTGTATTGTTGATTATATTCTTTTTGCATTTATTATACTTATATGGTTCGACTTCATTCAAGAAGCCTTAGCTTAGGGATATTTCTTTCTTTCCCATTTGTGTATCAGTTGGGTGATAGGCTTCATTTTCAAGGTACTCCACGACAAGTGTCATCATGACCCTTGAATTTTGGATCATGTCAAATTTGCACTATTGGATCATGTTCAAAAGGTTCCGAATGAGTTTTGGGGGTCAAAATAAGTTTTTGACATAACTGGTGTCGGTGTAGTCATGAAAGAGAACTTTTGGCAGTGTTTGCGACCATTTGACTATTTGAACAGGTCGCCTAAACTTTTTGTCGCTTTCGCAACCAACACTGATGGTTGAGAAGGAAATCGAACCCTCTTCGTATTTTTGACATTTTGGGATCTAAAAAGCTCCGATTTTGATGATTTTTGATGTATTATTCTCATATAATAATTTTCCATGAATTTAGAACTCGATTTTATCCATTTCCCAAGAACTTCAATCTTATTTTTCATGATTTTTATCCAAGTTGTGAATCAAAACTCCATTTTAACCATTTTGGGGGCTTGGGATCTCGAATTTGGGCGATTTCAATGGTGTTTTAGAGATTTCATCCATGAATAAGTTTTCTATTCTTATAATTATAATTTTCCCATAAATTTCATCTTCAAAAATAACTTTTAATTCATGATTTCAAAATGGGTTTTGAGAATTTTTGCTGGTAAAGTTGGAAATGATTTTTCTTTGATTTGACCCTCATTTTCTTATACATTTTTAGTTGTAGACTTCTATGAGTATGGGGAATATATTTCTAAAATGAAATTATCGTTTTGCCCTTTTTATTTTTAAACCCATTTTTAGGGTCAATTTTTAGGCCCGTCTTGAATATAGCAATATGGGTCTCATTTTATTCCTAACGATATGTAGATTACTATTTTTGGTAGTGTGACGACTTTTCATGATCGCAGAGCGAAGGAGGAGGATTTATGGGCGATTCAAGAATGGTAGTTTGACATCGAGGTAGGTAGGCTTTTGTTAACTCTTCTTCATGAGATAGTGTAATATATATATGTTGCATGTTAGATAGGAATATCAGGATGTTATTAAGGGCAGAATAACATGACTTAGACTAATTTATGAGTTTGAGAGAGAAAGGTGAATCGAACCTTAAGGTGAAATACTTTTTATGCTTCTAGGATTCTAATACCCTAGGTTTCTAGCATGTTAGGCATCGTTGAGCCTAATAATCTTTTATTATAAGGTTTACTACCTTACGCGGTCGATGGTGATAGTTCCTTGGATGGTGTTGTGGTTATGTTGGTTATTTATTATTGGGCCTAAGGTTGTGATTATGATATTAGTTGGATTCAAAAAGTTATTTACCCTTTTAAAGAACATGGTCGTAGTTTATAGACATTTAAATGCTTATAATTGTATTGTTTGGATACTGGTGGAGGCATTCATAGATTTTGGTACAATTCATGCTCAATAAACAATAAATGGTCTGATTCCAACTAAAAATAGAGTTTTACTACTATTCCCCTAAAAATGGATTTATTCCCATTTTTCACCTTCAAAAAAAATTATTTCATAATGAGAATCATACCACCATAATGAATTTGCATGAGCCTTTGCGACTAAAAATATTTTTTAAAAAATTTGACCGAGATAGATTCTGGTCCACAATTTTACTACTACAATTTACTTCGATCAAGAGAGTCGCCGACCCTTTCAACACTTTTGATGATTTATTCTCGAGGGTAACCCCTAGGCAATTGATTTTTGGACTTATACTCTTTTAGCCACAACTTGAGTCTGTGCATTATTTTATATATATATATATATATGTGTGTGTGTGTGTGTGTGTGTGTGTATATATTTTTATACACACACACACACACACATATATATATACACACATACATAAATATACACACACATATATATTTGGAACTGGACGTAGTAGATGATTATGTTGATAGTTATTGGAAATCCTTGGTTGAGATCATGTCGGTCTATATGGGAACTATAGAACCCCTTAGGGACCCTTCACCTCGGACCCATCATGCCATAGAAAAGAGGCCGTTGTTAGTCCTGCCTTTGCAAGTCGTCGAGCTGGAGAAGATGTATACACTGCATTACATTATGGTACTTGGTTTAAATATTGTTATAAGGATTATACTTTGCATTCATCCTTGCATGCGCATTGCCTATCACCAGTATGTGCCTATATCTATCAACCTTATGGGGGTTGTATAGGTATAGTTCATGAGTATGGCATGCGGTGTGTTGTGTGTTGATTAAACCTTTTGAATTATGGGGAATGGTTTAGGTATTGTTTGTCCGGGATAGGCGGTTACTGTATTGTGTTATTATTGTGGTTAGTTTGCAAAAGGTTGATTACTAGACTAGTAATGAGATTCAGGGTATGATTCTGATTTCTTTCTCTTGGTTGCTTTACTATGGATAATTATATCATAACTAGATGTATGGATAGAGATCCTAATTATGTTAGTACTAGTTCCTACTATGATTAGGATGCCTTAAAATGCTAGTATGACTACTTTTGGTTGTACATTTGGGTTATCCTTGTTTATGTGCATGCATTTATATATATATGGTTATGGTATTACCGTATATCCCTCCCTTCCGTTATGTGTTCATGTTGTATATCCATTGCTTGGCCTTGTATATTATTTTATATCCTTCATCTGCTATTTATTTGTATAGGCCAGTGATATACGGTGTAGTGCTTAGGTTCCTGAGTATGGCTAGAACATGATAGTTTATCCTTATTTCCTTCTTAGCTTTACTATATTAGCTCTCTACATATTTGAGCATAGTTTATATTCTTTCTTACATGTTACATATATTTGCATTATATTTAGAGCTTATTCGATAGTTGCCTATTGAGTACCACTTGTTTGGTACTCCTACTATGTTTTGAAGCCTGCATTTCATTGTATGGGTTATCGTTGTTTGTTGTGATATCGTGTGGAATAGCTATGGTTCATAGACATAGGGTAAGCTCGTGGAATTCGGAGTATTTCTATTCTCCCTCCTATGTACTAAACTAATCTTTATGTTGTATTTCGAGATGGGTTGTACTAGCATATTCATTTAATACTTCATTTTGTAATTTTATTACATTAGAAGCTCTTGTACTGATTCCATCCAATTTAGGGACTATGTTGTGTATTTTAAAATTTTTACTATATTTATTCCACATTCGTCGTTTATTTCTCTTGGTAGCTCATTACTAGTAGTACCAGACTATGGGTTGTCTTACCTACTGATGGGTTATAGAAGGTGTCATCATGACCTGAGAAATTTGGTCATGATAGAATGTAAAGTCCAATCCATATAAGCTTATATTTAAACAATGGCATAGATTAATGTTGAATCATAAGGGTTCACCAACATTGAGGGACCAAGTCCCTGAGGAATTATTAATAGCAAGAAAACAAGAACACAAAGTAAATGATCAAAACAAAGCAACACGAGATTTTTACGTGAAAAACTCCTTGCTCAAAAAAGTAAAACCATGACCTATCCTCACAGGATTTCCCAAGCTTTACTATAATCAAGAAACTCTTATTACAGACTACAAATAGGATTTAACTCTAAATCCTAAAGCGTGTAATACCTATAGGACAAACCCACCATAACAACTCTATCACACTCTTCACCCAATTAGCTAGCTCTAGTCAAACATCCTTAGGCAACTCTAACTAGGCAAGACAAATGAAAATAAAAGGAAATTTCACAAGTACTAGAGTAAATCAGTTTTAGACCAAGACTCAAGATAATGTAAATTAAAGAACAAAAGGATTTCTAGATCTTGACCAAAAGAGCTTTTGTTTCCATTTCGAGAAAATGAGAATGCAAAAACTAAAACCCAAGGTTGCTCTTCTTTGCTTATATATGTGTGTGAGAATTTTGGTTGGAATTTGATTGGACTAGGTGTCCCATATTTTATATTGTGCACCTACACAGTAATTATGCTACAGGACCAAGCTATGTAGATTATAATTATGTACAGTTGTCCTTAAGTAAGTGCATATAATTGACCTTATCCCTTAGCATGTTACTTAGTCATCATCAGAACACTAAATAGAAATTTCCCCTTTTTTGATGATGACTAACTGTATCCATAAGGAACATTTGAATTCACCCTTACTTCAGCTGCCCTTCAACAACATTCACAAGAATCTTAAAATTCCCTCTTTATCCATCACTTCTCCCTTCAACTAATCTTTTCCCTATCAAAAACATTCATGTCATTAGATACCAAGTCCCTCAAAATCTACCCTAATTAGACCCATCTTCCCCTTTTTGGATTTATAAATTATTAAAGACAATAAACGAAGTTAATCAATATGTATAATAGGTTAACTCATAGACAATAGGAAACACTAACATCAATAAAGAAAGATGGATAAGAGAAATGACAGATACAAATATAGAGTTTCATTCATTTCAATTCAAAAGGAAAAGTACCATACACTACAGTACAAAAGAAACATAAAGAACTGAATCGACCAGCCACAGTGACAACTAAAAAAAACTTACTCAAAGAAGATAAAAAGGGGGGATTAAGAGGGTGGAGGTTTAGGAGCAAGACATCTAAGGAGAATTTCTCTCCTAGAACTCTCAGTAGAGTGAGTATTCAAAGTTTCTTTGTGAGATCCTTGAATTATGTATTCAGTCTCTTGACCTCTCCAGAAAAAGTAGTGATATGTGTTTTCAATGCTGTATTTTATGTTTTTCGTTCCTCTAAAGCACCAGGTCCCTCTGATGATAGTTGTTGAATCCTCAAGATATGAAATCTCTATATCTTTGGCAGCTAATGTCGGTCCCAGTCCATCCACCTTCACACTCAACTTTTTTTAGACATCAATCGACTCTGAAACTTGGGACTTAGTCCCAAATTTTCCTTCAACACACTTATTTCTATCAGAGTGAACATATACTTCATAGTATTGGGTGTACCTTTTTAAAAATCAACCTTAAAATAATTGAAATCTCTATTTAAGAAATACCCGTAGGACATTCCATGCTTTCCTTCCTTAAAGTGCACAAACTTGTGCATGTGCTCAATCATCAAGGCAGGCAAACGTATAAGTTAAAACTTGCTCAGACATTCTATCAGAAATAGGTTAACTACTGAGGCCACATTTTTAACCAAGATTTCTCATTCTTCTCATTTTAGTTGTGGTCCTTCTCATCCTTCCCACTTTAGTTGTAGTTGATTGTCTAGCTTTTATAGTATCACCAAGTAATTTCTTTTCCACACTCTTGGTGTTATAAGTCTTAAAACACTCTTGCAGTTTCCTAATATTTCTCCTTTACTTTACTTCCCCTTTTTCTTTGCATTTTATATCTCAAGGTTATATTATCATCCTCTTCTTTCTCATCTTCTGTTGGAGGCAGCACAACCACATCAATTTTTTAGTAGTTGCATCAAATGTGGGGAGTGAAGATTAAGTAAAAGGATTTTCCTACATCTCAACATGACTTCCTCCTTGAGCACAGCTAGTAATGTCAAACTCTTAACCATCCAATCCTTCCCTACTAAAACACTGCTTGAAGGGTTTGATTTTTTGATTGGAAGATCTTTTTGAAATAATTAAGCAAAGATAGATTTTGACTCAGACAGGGTTGGGGAACCTGGTTCTTTGGGGGGGGTTAGAAGGAGTATTAATTTTTATGTCTCGGAGGGAATAGTAATTTTTGGTAATTTAGTGATTATAGGTGACCCAAATCCCTCACTAGTATCTTTGACAATAGCTCTTTCTAGGTTTGTTTCGATGATGTTAGAGATCTCTTCCATAGTGGGTTTTATGAAGGCTAAAGGTGCTAAAGGTAGAATGTAAAAAGGATTTTCTTCAGTGGGTGTGGGTGAGTTAGAAGTTTTTTACTCTTTTAAAGGGTTTGAAGATGGAGCTTTTTTAGACATTATGATTTAGAGAAGGGAAAATGAAAAAAATTTAAAAGTTGAAGACAATCATTGAGGACAAAGTTAATGGATATTTAAGAGTTAATGAGAGAAAAAAGTAATTTAAATTTGTTTTTAAAGATGGGAAAGGAGGTAATGTTTGGACTTAAAGGGAAAGGGACATATCTAGTCCCTATTGGTATGCCCTTTTGGATTTGAATGATGTGACAACTTTTTAGAGATACAGAAAAGGACATGTGGCTATTTAGAACAGTCACTTTATGCAATTTTTGAGGAGTACAGTCATGATAATAACCTATGGGATAGGACTGGGGCCCTCCTTTTCTTGAAAGGAATTCTTTTATTTGATATTTTCCTCATCATCTCTCCTTTAAGTGCTTGCTCACCATGCGTGTATAACTATAATGGTATGGTACTTATTTAGACCAATTGAACAAATTAATAATAGGATACCTGCTTCCTAATAATAGCCAAGATTTAAGGAATTTGATTCACTAAGGTAGTTTTATTTATTTTGATTAGGCCTAATCTCAGTGTATTTTTCATAAATTTCTCTCTGAGGAGAGACTTTATGGAGATATCAGCCACTTAATCTTCATTCTTGCAAAACTTCATAGAGATTGCTCCATTTTCCATATTGTCTCTTAGGAAGTGATGTCTCACATCAATATGTTTTGTCCTTTTATGCTCCACAGGTTTATTTGTCATATTTAGAGCACTTGTATTATCACACATCAAGGTAATAGTGTCAGTAACAATTCCAAAGTCTTTCAACTACTGCTCAATCCAAAGTAGTTGAGCAAACATAAAGCTGTTGTTATATATTCAGCTTCAGATGTAGAGAGAGCAACTGAATTTTGCTAATTAGATCAAAATTATCTCCAGAAGAATAAAATAGGACCAGGCCCCCTGATCATTTTAGATGTCTGAGAATTCTTTAAGCATTCATCAAATGAGACTCTTTTGGATAGGCCTAGAATCCGGCGCATATACCAACACTAATCACTATATCAAGCCTACTCAAAATTAGGTAAAATAGAGATCCAATGATTTTCCTATACATAGTCTCATTTACTGAGGGAAAAAGTTCATCGGCATCCATTTTTGATCTAGCACCATTGGGTGCATGAATAGACTTGCCATCAGCCATGTTGAGTTTTTTTAGCTTGATGTATTTTTCTTGATAAATCATGGTGCCCTGAATTGTCTGCTTGATCATCAACCTACGAAAGAAGCTCAATTCACCCGTCATGCTTATCTCAAACTCACTTCCTGTAAGTTATTTAAATTCTTCACGTAGAGACTCGAAAGTTGCACAAAAATAATGTAATCAACATAAATTTGCACAATCAGTAGGATTTTTCCTCTAAACTTCTGGAACAGGCTATTGTCAATTTTTTCTCTCTTAAAATTATTTTTGAGAAGAAATTTTGACAAACTTTTATACCAAGCTTTGGATCCTACTTCAAACATAGAGAGCTTTAGCTAATCTCAGAATATAGTATGGTAGATCAATATCTTCAAAATTAGGTGGATGTTTAATGAAGACCTCTTCTTTTAGATTTCTATTTAAGAATGTACTCTTCATATCCATTTGAAACAACTTGAATCCCATATATGCAACAAAATAAATAAGAATTCTAATTGCTTCAATTCTTGCAAAAGGAGCAAAGGTCTTATTACAGTGAATTCCTTCTTCTTGATTGGATCTTTGTACAACAAGCCTTGCTTTATTCCTAATGATAATGCCATGCTTATCTTACTTATTTATTTACACCCGTTTTTTCCCAATAATGGTTTTATCAGTAGGTCTGGGGTCCAGGTTCCAGAATTTTCTTCTTTCAAATTGATGAAGTTCTTCTTGCATAGAATTTACCAAGTCAGCATCTTTGAGAGCTTTCTTTACATTTTAGGCCCAATTTGGTATATGGAATCTGAAAAGGCCACAAAGTTTCTTAGTAGTGCCTTTGTTTGCATTCTTCATTCTAATGGGAAGTCAGATTCTTAAGACCATAAGATGACTTATGTTTCCAATTGACCTTCTTGGAGTTAATTGAGATATGTAAGGAATAGGTCCTTTAGATATTTGGTCTTGTATCCCTTATTGGGACTCATCTAAGTCAGGATCCTACACTTGAGGACCTGGTTATTCTCCTTCTTCTTTTTCTGCAACCGCATCATCTTGAGCATTTTGACTTTGAGAAAAAACTTCTGCCGATCCATTCCTTTGAATAGGAATACATTCCTCCATATCTATATCATCTTCTCCTACAGGGTTCATCATATTTTCTGACTCATCAAAGATAACATACACACTTTCTTCTACACACAAGGTTCTTTTGGTGTAGACACTGTAGGGATTACTAGTTGGGGAGTAACCTACAAATATAACTTCATCACTTTTGGAATCAAATTTTTCCAACTCATCCTTACCATTGTGTAGA
Source organism: Capsicum baccatum var. pendulum (assembly GCA_030864225.1). Lineage (NCBI taxonomy): Eukaryota > Viridiplantae > Streptophyta > Magnoliopsida > Solanales > Solanaceae > Capsicum > Capsicum baccatum. The sequence continues at coordinate 69,936,777 of CM061559.1, read as the reverse complement.
AAAACCACTTACAACCAAAAGGCCTGATGTAATCTAGTTAACAGTTCATAAGAGGTCTTGTTGAGAATAGATCTAATCAGGCATCTATTGGTAACATAATAGGCAATGTTTACATCTTCAACCAAAAAATTTTAGGAAGACCACCATATAACAACATGGTTCTGGCAATATTAATCCAAGTCCTATTCCTCCTCTCGACTACTCTAGTTTGCTATGAAGTTCTTAGAGTTGAGAAATTGTCACTAATTCAATCTTCAACATAGAATTCTTTAACTTTAACACTTTCAAAATCAGTTCCATGATCGGACCTAATTCTTACTGTTTTGTTATTCAACTTCACTTGAATTTATTTGGCAAAGACCACCATGACTTCATATGTTTAATCCTTGGTTTCCCATGAACATAGTCCATGTGAATTTGGAGTAATCATCCATAATGATAAAAACATACTTCTTCCCTCCTCTACATTAAACCTTGAAAAGTTAACGTAAGTCCATGTACAACAATTTAAGAGGTCTAGATGTACTTACCAGTTTCTTGTATTTGAATGAAGATCAATTTATTTTCCTTTGACACAAGCATAAAAAATTTTTGTATCTAAGAACTGCAACTTTGAAACTCCACGGAACAAGTCTTTGAGGCCAATTTGTTAAGTAGAGAAGAACTTACATGACCTAATCTTCTTAGCAAAGATCTACATTCTCAACTTGATCACTTAAATAGGTCAATTGATGTCTAGGAACTAAGTCTAGATCAGCTATATATATATTATTGTATCTTTTTGCTCTGAGAATGACATTTCTAGTTTTCATACTAATTACAGTACATCAATCAGATAAGAACTTCACTTCATTACTTTTATTCTAGTAATTTTTATTCCTAGAATAAAATTTGCCTCTCCAAGATATTTCATATCAAAATGACTTCTAAAAATATTTTTAGTTTCACCAATAACATTCATGTTAGAACCAAAGATCAATAAATCATCAACATATAGGCAAATAATAACATGCAAATTATTTCAAGATTTATGATATATTACTTGTCACACTTATTTGTTCTAAAGATATTATCAATCATGTAGGAATCAAACTTTTCATGCCATTGCTTTGGTGCCAGTTTCAAGCCATATTGGGACTTAGTAAGTTTACACACTTTTCTTTCTTGGCTAGCGTCAATAAAACACTCTGGTTGTTCTATGTAAATCTCCTCATTTATGTCTCATTTTAAAAAGCAGATTTTTACATCCATTTTGATGAATTTGTAAATCAATAATTGCCGCAATTGCAACTAAAAGTCAAATGGATATACTTCTTGTTATCAGAGAAAAAGTATCAAAAATTCTAGGCCTTCTAGTTGTTTAAAACCTTTAGTCACTAGCCTAGCTTTGCATTTATTGTGTAACACCCCGATTCTATACACTGGATGTCACACGATGCTTACAACCTCGAAGGACCACAAGCTAACCTATGACTAGTACCTATTGTGAGCACTGAATAATAATACTGAAAGTATATGCGAAAGTATAACTGAAAATTCCATAAGGTTATCAAAATACTAAAATAAATACTGAGAGTACTAATAATAATATCTGAAAACTGCATATCTAACTATGCTAGTCTAAAAGCCTCTAACTGTCTAAATATGGAGTTAATGGGACATAGCCCCAACTAACTCTAACTGAAATAACTACTAAGCTAATTGAAATATTGATATAGGTAATCTCTGTTATCAAACATGAGGACTCACCACTGAATTTGCTGTTGATGGACTGAGATGCTAAGTACGGTCAACACCCTGAGTATTTGAACCTATGGTATGAGACATCATAGCACAAAGAAAGAGTATGTGTTGGTACATGAAATGTACTGGTATGCTAAGTGAGGTAGGATGTTATACATGGGTTCATATGTATGAGATGATAACTGATTAAATAAACATCATGGAGTAAGTGAATGAGAGTACATGCAAAACTGTAATTACTGAATACGCTGAATATGCAATACAACAGATATAACGTCTGTCTGAATAAGACTAAAACTGAAGTACTGAGTTCTAATAACTAAATACTGATAACTGAAGTTTAGACAGATACTAAGGTACTAACTTTTGATGGCTAAGTAACTAATAATTGATAGCCATGGTTCTATAGAACTGTTTTTCTTTACTGAATACTAAGACTAAAACTGTAACTATGGGAGTTATCATCTAACTGACATACCTCGATTTATAAATTAAGTTGGGGACCAACCTATGACCCCAGTTGGAAGGGTGTTAGAACTTTGCCACGGTATATTCACAATGTTGGGTCAACCCTAATCTAGAAAGAAGACTCATGAAATATATATATTGTTTTGCGGAGAAATTTTAACTTTTGAAAGAGAGTCGCCACTTAATTTTTCAAAAGGAATTAAGAAACCTTTATAAAGTACTTTAAACGATCCAAAACAAAAAAATCATTGAAGTTTTGAAGATTCTGAGTAAGCGGTTCTTATTAATGTTTTAGGAAGGTGTTAGGCACCTAAAATGTCCGCTAACTTGCGGTTATCCGATCTGTTTGAAACATTCTTTTGATTAACTTCGGAAAATCAATTTGTTGAAAAAATAGTTGATTAAGGAAAATGTTTTTGCAAAATCAGTTTTTTAGCGACTTAGTTAGGAATTTAGCTAGGTTCACAAAACACAGAAGGCAAACAAGCGTAAAGAAAAAGAGGAAGGGGAGAAAGTAAGGGATTTAGGCCATTAGGCCCAAATCAATAAGACCTGTCCTAGTCTATTTGGGCTTTTGACCCGTCTTCACCTGTCCTAATTCTAGTTGGGTTTCTGGACTCGTCGTCACCTGTCCTATTCTATGTTCCCAAACCTTTAGCTCGAGTCTTGATTCACCTGTATTAATTTACAAGTTTAGGTTCGAGGCCTAAATAAATAAAATGAAGAAATAGGACGACAAATAAATGAATACATGAGATGATGATAGATGACTAAAAAGTAAAATATATGGGACATTTAAGTCTCTCAGCTGCTTTAGACATAGGACCTTAGTCCATTCTCGCTAATAACTTCATTCTTCAAAAAATAGTTGATTTGAGAGGGTTGGCCTCATTGGTCCGTTATAAAATTCAATAAGGAGAGAACCCATTTGGACCACGAACGCGATGCCCCGAATTTGTTTCACATACATCAAAGAAAGTAATAAAGAGTAAGTATTTATTTGGCACATGAACAAGCTTAATAGAATGTCATTCCAGATTAAACCTGAGCAACACCAGCAAAGAATAACCAACTAAATTATTTGACCAAGAAGGAAATTCTAGAATAAAGTTATTTGCTATTTTCTAAATTTAATCTACCTTTCCTACATTAGTAAAATTGAATATGTGAGGTGACAAGTTTCTTGCAAGAAGAAATGATATGTTCGCTTTGGTTTTAATATAAAGGAATAGATGAAACAGGATACAACATGTTAAGAGGATTAACACCAATAAATCAACCTGATCAATCCCATAAAAATGTTTTAACGATATGATCGCCCCAAAAAAAACTTCTCGTAATAAAAATTCCAAATAGTCAAGAGAACACTACAAGGATCTAGCCTATATCACAAGATGAGAGACCCAACTGCAATCAGTTCGGACCATGGCACAAAATAGTAAACCAGGGAAGTGAAGCTGAATATCACCATCTCAATAGCAAAAAAACTCTCATGAATCACAATTAGCAACTTTAAAGCAAAAGCATACTCAATAAACCTATAATAATAAAAGTCACTGAAATGTTATGTCATTGGATGCCCAGTATTGTAATATGGTAAAGAATGGTAAGATTAACGATATCATGGAATAAAATGGATGGGCAAAGAGAAGGGAAAAATGACACCTATTGTGACGAAATAGTACTCACCGATAGACCTGGATTAAGAACTTTTAAAGACGGAAATATATTATGAAAGTTTTGTCTTTAGGTCTGGTTCTGATTTTTGATATCTTAAGGTCATGGTTTTGACATCTCTGTACGAGAAATGACTGGTACAAGAGCGGCAAGGGCCTAAACAGACTCTCTTTTGAATTATTTTTGATCCCATCTTTCTTTCTTGGTTGGTACTCTATTCCATGGTTAAAATCTTTTTCTGGGACCACTACAGGCTTGATAATTCTTTCCAAATCCTTACTTAAGGCGGCTACAACTTCCTCTATCTTCTCCACCTCTTCTGTTCCTTTGAGTCCTTCTGAATTTACCTTAGCTATAGCCTTGCTAGACGCCCATTCACCCTCTATTTTAATTATGTTAACTATAGGTCCCCCATGGTTAGGAAATGAATTACTGTTAACATTTGCTGTCGGCGACTGAAGTGTGATGACCTTCTGATCGATCAAATCTTGGATCTTATGTTTCAAGTTAATACAATCCTCGGTACTGTTCCCCGCTACTCCTGAATGATAGGCACAATTTTGATCGGGATGATAAAATTGGGAGTTGGGATCGATAGGCTTTGGCTGGATCGGTTGCAAATAACCATCTTTCATCAATCTTTCGGAGAGCTGGGTATGACTTTTAGCTAGCGGAGTGAAGTTTTGGGGAGGTTTCTTTTTGAATTTTAGATGTGGAGGGTTATAATGATTCTGATTTATGGGAAGAGGTACTTAATGATAATTTGGAGATGTTTGGACGTTTATTTAGTTATTTGGAAAAGTAGCTTGAGTATGAGGCTGATAATTTAGTTGTGGAACTTAGTACTGGGGTAAAATATTGGATTTGGAGCTTAACATTAGGGTTGAGCATAGAATACAGGCTGAAAGCTTGATGACGATGATGAGGAAAGAATATTCCTAGGCTTGAATTTCCTCTTTAACTTATCAACAGAATTAGTAGAGAACACAGTCGCATCCTCTCTTTTCTTCTTTAGGAATGCAGATGATTCAGATGATGTTGGGGTTTTGGCAATTTTTCCTATTCGGGTGCCTTCCTCTAACGATTCCCCAATCCTTACTAAATTTGCAAAAGTTTATCGGACCGCGGATACCATCCTGGTATGAAATTCTCCTTCCTGTGCGCGAGAGAAAAGAGATACCATTTCTTCCTCAGACATGGGAGGTTGTACTTTAGCAGCCTCTTTTCTCCAACGAAAGGCGTAGTCTAGAAAACATTCATTATTCCTTTGTTTGATCCGATCTAGTAAGTATCGGTCAGGGACTATCTCAATATTAAATGCGAACCTGTCAAGGAAACCCTTAGCCAATGCTTTCCAACCAGTCCATCTTTTCAGTTCTTGAGACATGAACCACTCTAAGGCTTCGCCACCTAAACTTCGGCTGAACAGTCGCATTACTAATGCCTCATTTTTCCCTACCCCCACCATTTGATCATAATACCTTCTCAGATGGGCCATTAGATTTCTGGTGCCATCGAATACTTCAAATTTAGGGACCTTATATCCTTCTGGTAGATCTATTCCTGGGTGAACATATAAATTATCATATCCTAAACTGTCGTGGTCCCTCACTCCATGAGATCCTTTAATCCTTATGATCTCTTCATTCATAGCTAGTAACTTCATTTCATGCTTGGTCCTCCACTCTTTCTCTTTCTCCTCGTAATGGTCTATCTCGAGATTAGGAAGAGGATTATAAATATCAGGGGATATAATGGCATGGAGAGGATTTAGAAGGGAGACTTGATTTTGTGGATGAAACGAAGTGGGTTGGTAGGTAGGGCGGACGTTATGAAAATTAGAAAGGTTTTGTAGAATCTGAGAGTGGTTTGATGGAATCTGAGAAGGATTTTGTGGATTTGGAAATGAATTTGGTGGGTTTGAAGGTAGGTTTGACGTATTTTGTGGGTTTGAGAGTGAATCTTACAAATTTGGGAATGGATTTTGTTGATTTGAAAATGTGTTTTGAGGATTTGGGAATGGATTTGGAGATGGGTTCTGTAGGGTTAAAGATAGATTTTGCGGAGAGTAGGCGTCTGGCTTATTTTTAAGATTGGTATTTTGGACAAATAGGGGAGCGAAGACAGATGATACATTATTTGGCTGATCTCCAAGAGTAGGGGTGTTGAGGGGAGAAATTTGGAGTGGAGTCCCATGTCCTCTCGGAGTGGGAGCATTGATGGTGATGGCCAACTTTCCCAAATCCCAAGTGCGATTTATTTCTTCCTAAAGCATTTCTAACTTTCTTCCAAGTTCCGCAATCATCTCATTCTATTCCGCTATCACATTGTCTCGGATAGTCAGTGCGCTTTCTTCATCATTTCCTATCATTTTTGAATGATGGTCAGAGGATGGGATTTTGTACGCTTTCGATCGGGTGAAGTAGGGATGTTCTGCCAGCTTATATCAACACAGAGTAATTTCTATTATCTGTAAAGTAAAACAACTCAAAGGCAGATGTGTTAGTTTCCGTATATGATAAGTAATGCAAAATATTTGATAGGAAATAACCACATATAATTGTTTGGGTCATAGGCAAATTCATCCATAGGAGCATAGCGGATAAACTTGCTTTTGATCCAAACAAGCACACAAGACAGTTATATATTACACAAAACATTATAATAATTTGTATCCTAACTGGGGTGACCCTTTTTGAGCCAAAGGTTTAGGCCTAATGATTTTGAAGAAAATATATGCTTCCTTAAAGTCAATCCATTATCCCCCAACTTATATAGACATGAAAAGGGCATAAATTCCTACAAAAGATAACGAATGAGGGATACAATCTTTAGGGAAAAAAGAGAAAAAAAACATGAAAGAGGATAAGTTCCCACACAGGGGAAATAGGAAAACTAGCTACTGAAGGCTCCGTCGTCTGCCTTTGCCTTCTTTTCCTCATCCACTTCTTTTATTGGTGACATCCGTTGACGTTCAAACTGTGCCTTAGATGCAACCTCCCAAATTGATCAATTTATTGTTTATCTTGCTTTAATTCTTCTTACGAAAGTAAGCAAATCAAGCTTTTTCCCGACCCCCAAAGGTAATGGATTGAATTAGACAGACATATATTTTCTTCAACACATAAATATGGTTCGTCTATAATCGACTCGGGGTCAATAGACGCAGGGCAGGTTTTCTAATGGGCCCAATACCCCGCCAGGTATTGGGTAGTCCTAGGCTCATGCCTAAAATAGGTTTTTGGTTTCATTCTATCCTAGGTGTCTAGAGTAGGTTTGAACATTGGTTCTCAAGGGGACAAATTGAGTTTGAAAATATGAATAGCCATCAGACGAATCACGTGCTGATAAACCGTTCGTTTTTCCAACACATTTTGGAATTGAACAACAGGGGATGGGACATCCACGAAACCCCAAAATAGTTTAAATAATACAGAAATATGCCATGAGATGCGATAGTTAAACTTTACAGAATCAAAACATATAATCACATAAATAGTTAATCAAAAGACGAAATCAAATATTTGGTTAGAACCTAGTTACAAATCCCCAGCAGAGTTGCCATTTTTGTTTTGCGGAGAAATTTTGACTTTTGAAATAGAGTCGCCACTTAATTTTTGAAAAGGAATTAAGAAACTTTTATAAAGTACTTTAAACGATCCAAAATAGAAAACTCGTTCAAGTTTTGAAGATTCTGAGTAAGCGGTTCTTATTAAAGTTGTAGGAAGGTGTTAGGCACCTAAAACGCCCGCTAACTTGCGGTTATCCGATCTGTTTGAAAACATTCTTTTGATTAACTTCGGAAAATCAATTTATTGAAAAAATAGTTGATTAAGGAAAATGTTTTTGTCAAAATCAGTTTTTTAGCGAATTAGTTAGGAATATAGCTAGGTTCACAAAACACAGAAAGAAAACAAGCATAAAGAAAAAGGGGAAGGGGAGAAAGTAAGGGATTTAGGCCATTAGGCCCAAATCAATAAGACCTGTCCTAGTCTAATTAGGCTTTTGACCTGTCTTCACCTGTCCTAATTCTAGTTGGGTTTTTGGACTCGTCGTCACCTGTCCTATTCTATGTTCCCAAACCTTTAGCTCGAATCTTGATTCACCTGTATTAATTTACAAGTTTGGCTTCGAGGCCTAAATAAATAAAATGAAGAAATAGGACAACAAATAAATAAATACATGAGATGATGATAGATGACTAAAAAGTAAAATATATGGGACATTTAAGTATCTCAGCTGCTTCAGACATGACACCTTAGTCCATTCTCGCTAATGACTTCCTTCTTCAAAAAATAGTTAATTCGAGGGGGTTGGCCTCATTGGTCCGTTATAAAATGCAATAAGGAGAGAACCCATTTGGACCGCGAACACGATGCCCCGAATTTGTTTTACATGCATCAAAGAAAGTAATAAAGAGTAAGTATTTATTTGGCAAACGAACAAGCTTAATAGAATGTCATTCCAGATTAAACCTGAGCAACACCAGCAAAGAATAACCAACTAAATTATTTGACCAAGAAGGAAATTCTAGAATAAAGTTATTTGCTATTTTCTAAATTTAATCTACCTTTCCTACATTAGTAAAATTGAATATGCGAGGTGACAAGTTTCTTGCAGGAAGAAACAATATGTACACTTTGGTTTTAATAGAAAGGAATATATGAAACATGATACAACATGTTAAGAGGATTAGCTCCAATAAATCAACCTGATCAATCCCATAAAAATGTTTTAATGATATGATCGCCAAAAAAAAAACTTCTCGTAACAAAAATTCTAAACAGTCAAGAGAACACTACAAGGATCTAGCCTATATCACAGGATGAGAGACCCAACTGCAATCAGTATGGGCCATGATGAAAAATAGTAAACCAGGGAAGTCAAGCAGAATATCACCATCTCAATAACAAACAAATTCTCATGAATCACAATTAGAAACTTTAAAGCAAAAGCATACTCAATAAACCTATAATAATAAAAGTCACCGAAATGTTATGTCGTTGGATGCCCCGTATTATAATATGGTAAAGAACGGTAGGATTAACAATATCATGGAATAAAACGGACGGGAAAAGAGAAGGAAAAAATGACACCTATTATGACCAAACAGTACTCACCGATAGACCCGGATTAAGAACTTTCGAAGACGGAAACATATTATGAACGTTTTGTCTTTAGCTCTGGTTCTGATTTTTGATATCATAAGTTCATGGTTTTCACTCCTGTTAAGCCTCTTTGACATTGTAAACCAAAGAAACTCGACAGCATTCTCATTCAAAAGACAAACTAACTCAATTGATTTCGATGATTCTCCAAGGTTTTTCAACGAACAAAACACAATGAACCTCAACCATTATTGAACAGTGAACAAGAAAAAGATAAAATAGCAAACACCTAGATTGATACAATCACTAATTTAGGTTGCCAGGATATGAAACTCCATAAGTAAAAGCCTTGCATATATTCACCATGTAAACGTGTATGACCATGGGAATCAAATGAAATGAGTAAAACTGACAAATCTTTCAAAGAATCAAAATTTAGTGCCAACGACGTCTAAATCATCTAAGAACACAAAGCAGCTCAGAAAAATGCATATACTTACTCTAAATAAAACATGAATACTATCACTATTTGCATGCCAACTTTAATTTAAGCAATATTCAAAATATTGACTCATGCTATAGACTTGCAGATAACCTATCTCCATCCATCATGAGACAGAAATCAAAATAGTCGATAATAAAACTCATGATGCGCACACTAATTCGGCAAAAAACAAACTATCACAAGCAAAACTAAAGCCGACAAGGCCATCTATAACAAGTAAAGCCCAGTATCATTCATAATAACCATTAAAATTGTCTAATCCACTAGGGAGAAAAGGGGATGAAGCAAGAAGTGATGAATTTAACAGAAAAAGTATATTCACCTCCTCTGTGGCAGCAAAATAGGGACCCGAGCTATCAGCAATATTATCACCGCTGGGAGCCTGATATTGTCGACTCGGGTACTCCCAATTGATCGACTAGCTTCCCAGAAAGAAGGGACGAGAAAATTTTTGCAAAATAAACTCTTGGCTTTCAGATTTCCCAACCCAAATTTTGAACCAGCCTAAAAAATTCTCCTTTACTTTCTTTTCGAAAACCTTGTCTCTAACGGCCCCTACCTTTCCTGAATGAAGACCCTAGAATTTTGCTAAACCAAATTTCAAACCCCTCCAAGAATAAAAAAGAAAAAGAACCCTGAAAGCCAAAAAACAAATTTCTGAATCCCAGGACTCCAACCCTAAAAAACCTCTCAAGCCGAAAACAAAAACCAACCCCCCCAAACAGTAACCCTCATGGGTTTTTTTATAGGGAACCCATTAGGGGTATTCCCGGGATTTGAGGGAGAGGATATTCTTGAATATCTATTTTTGGATCAGATTTTTGTTTGACATCCGCACTGATTTGGCGTTTTTCTCCAATAATCTAAAATAAACAGCCAATAAAGGATGAGGAATCAAAATTCCCTCCTGAACCAATAAGAAATCGCAAAGGATGTACAAATACATACCATTTTTACCACGATTTACGGGATTGAGACGTTGGAGGGACACCTATGCATGCTCTAGACGATTCTCAGACTTCCCAAAGTACAAAACCATATGCTACATATGTGAGAGGTACGACGGAAGTGAAGAAAAGGAGAAACAAAGGGTTCGTTGGGTCGTAATTGGTCCAAATCAAGTTAGGGTTTAGTTTTGATGTCGGGGTCGGATTAAATTGGGGTTGGCTACTGTTGATTGCTAGGTTAAGGGGAAAAAGCTAGAAGATTGTGCCGGTTTAGATGGTTTTGGACTGGGTCGGCAGTTGTTAAAGTTGGGGATATTGCTAAATGGGTTAAGGGGATTGATGAAGGAAGTTTGGGCCTGGTCAATATTTTTGGGCCATTGTTGTTTGACATGGGCTATTGGATATTAAAAGGGGGGATGGGGCTGGTTATGGATTAAATCGTTAGGTTGGTCTAGGGTTTGAAATGAGGACTTGGCCATTCCTTTAAATTTTGGCCAAATTGAAGATCAATCGATCAATTACATTGCAATTTTGGCCATTTGATTTCAATTATGACCAAATCGAATAGATTGGCCAAATTAAAAATTTAGATTAGACACGAATTGATACTTTGTCTAATCCCAAGTTTCTTGATTTCATAAAATCAAACAAATGTCTCTCTGAATAGATTATTTTTTAGGATCAATTATAATTAAATCGAGATTTAAATCATTATGAATTCTTTCAAGATAATCTTTGATTCAATGTGATATTTTGTAAAACCAAGTATCAAAATTGTATGATCTGGTGTATTTGAATATGAGAATATACAATTGCTATGTAAAAATGACCAAATTATGTACAAGAAATATTTTGAAAATCTTTCATTCGGATAGGATGAATGTAGTAATTTTATTTGACAATTGAAGAAACTCCGAATTAAACTTAGTTATGGGGGGAAAAAATTAGGTGTCAACATATATGATTGCGTAAACCCTAGTCTGGCAGAACGATGACTTACCCTACACTGGCTACATAATTTTGTAACACGGGAACTTTTACTAAGGGTCAAACCCTCTGCTGGAAGGATTGCCCCCCTCCCTGGGTTTGCTCGGTGATAAATCCTTGTCCCAATTTTATCGACACTGAACTGATCACTAGATTGTACTAGGCTTGACTGAATTGACACTGATCGTGTTGAATGACTGAACCGGACTGAGTTCACTGAGTTCTGCTAATTGACTTAGTAATACTATTCTTAACCTTTACTAGAACGATTCTATAACTACTGCAACTAAGTAAATAACTAGATTTCAGGTAATAAATACCCCTTGAACTCGATAGCATAATGGATACAACATAGCAAATCTTGAAAGCATAGCAATAGTCATTTGTTCACAATTCATTCACTGAGTCATTTAGTCAAACACTTGGAGGTCATAAACTTGTAAATGATTCAGAACATATGATAACATTTCTTGAATACACTATTAAATTCAAATATATATTCTATCAAACACTTGGGGAGAATAAGTAATGTACATGGTAAAGAACAACACATTAGAACCATGAATACAACGTGGACTTGTAATTTCAAGGGATTTAACATGGGAGATTTGTAATTCAACACACATGCAAACCTAATTTCATGGAACTCATAAAAAATCTTAACTTAAAATTTGTAAAACAACACATCCATGAGCATAATTCAATTCATAACATGGGAATCATAATTCAAGTTTTAAAAAGAAACCTTGAACTCCAAGGGTGGAAGAAAATTCAAGGATGAACACCTAACATACCTGAGTGACGGAATTCGTGAAGATTGTTGGGGATTTCTTGGAACTTGATTTTTGAGCTTGATAAACTAGGGTTTCTTTCTTGAGAGGATTTTGTGAATAAAGAATGAATTTTTCCCTTTAGGATATCAAATTTCATGTTAAGGCATAATAATGTAAGGGAAAAATGACTCATTTGCCCCCATAAACCCAGATAAAAGAATGTCTAACGGGGTCCTCATCGTGTTGCGACCCCTGCTCAGGTCAAGCAGCCCCACGGTGTGACCCTAATCCTAGGTCAACTGGCCCTCGCGGTAAGGCCTTATCGCACCCATTGTCGTTTTGCACATCCAAACTCACCCTTACATTAGTCCAGAAAATCTGAAACTCACCTGAGATGACCTGCAAGTGACCCTTATCATGAATCAACTTAAAAATAGACATACTAAGGTCGAAAAGATCGAAAATATGATCCTCTAATTTCAAGGGCTAAAAATGACTCTAAGTCTTGATACTTAGATGAAATTTTCTAAGTCCGGGACCTCTTTTTGGCATGCTATATAGGACTGAAATTACAAGGATTTTATGGGGTCTTACAATATCTCCCCCTTGGGAATATTAATCCTCGAATGAGACTGACTGAACCAAGAGGAACTGAGGAACTTTACTTACACTGACATGTATAAATGAAGCATGAATGAATTCTAGAGACCTGACACATGAATGAACTGTTTCATGACTGATATGAAAATGTTATGCTGCTGTAACTGAGCATGCAATAGAGTAAATCTAAGGAAGACTATTACCTTAGGATGAGTCTGAGTTTGCAGAGAAAAGGTGAGGATACTTGGTTTTCATGTTTGCTTCTGCTTCCCAAGTAGCTCCCTCAACGGACTGATTTCGCCAAAGAACGTTGACCAATGGAACTTTTTTATTCCTTAGTTTGCGAAGTTGACGATCAAGGATTTTGACTGAGATTTTCTTATAAGAGAGACTATCCCGAATATCCACACTCTCTTTAGGGACTACAACTGTTGGGTCACCAATACACTTCTTTAGTAAGTAGACATAAAACACTGAGTACACTGATGCTAAGTCTGCAGACAACTCAAGCTCATAAGCTACCTTACCGAAATGACCCAAATCAAATCATTCTGACAACGAGTACGAGGCAAACCCATCACAAAATCCATGTTCACTTTCTCCCACTTCTAAGTGGGAATACTAAACTCCTGCATAGACCCACTAGGCTTCTGATGCTCAACCTTAACCTGCTGATACGTAGAACACTTAGCCACAAACTCTGCAATGTCTCTTTTCATCCCACTCCACCAATAGACTTCCCGCAAGTCGCGGTACATCATAGTGGCCCCTAGATGAAATCGAATAACACACACTATGCGCTTCCTCAAAAATCCACTATCTCACTCCATCCACACATGGCACGCATAATCTACCCTGACAACGCAATACACCATCTCCCCTTTGGGAGAAAACCTCTACCTTTTGGTCTTTAACTGACTCTTTCAACTTAACTTAACTGGGATCTTTGTCCTACTTTTATTTTACTTTGAAAACCAAAGATGATTCCAAACTATTCTGCACCCAAATACTACCCTCAGTCGAATCATCCAAACAGACACCTAGTCTGGCAAGCTGATGAACTTTCTGAACTAACTTCTTCTTGACATCCTCAACATGAGCAACTCTACCCATGGACAATCTACTGAGGGCATCAACCACTACATTGGCCTTGCCTGGATGATACAGAACACTCACGTCATAATCCTTCCATAACTCTAACTACCTTCTTTGATGCAAGTTCAAGTCTTTCTGAGAAAACACATACTGCAAGCTTTTGTGATCTATGAACACATAAACACGCACTCCATATAAGCCTCCAAATCTTTAAGGCAAACACAACAGTTGCTAACTCTAGATCATGGGTGGGGTAATTATTTTCATAGGGCTTAAGCTATGTAGAGGCATAGGCCACAACCTTACCCTTCTGCATCAAAACACACCCTAAACCAACTCTAAAAGTATCACAATAAATAACAAATCCATCTGAACTGTCGGGCAAAGTCAAAGCTGGGGCTGTAGTGAATCGAGTATTCAACTCCTTTAAACTCTTCTCACAAGAATCTAACCACTGGAATTTGAATTTCTTCTAAGTCAATCTAGACATGAGGGATGCAATATATGAAAATCCTTCAACAAACTATTGGTAATAGCCAGCCAAACCTAAGAAACTCCTGATATCTGATAGAGAGATGGGTTTGGTCCAGTTTCTCACTGCTTCAGTCTTTTGAGGATCAACTCTATTGCCATCATCAGAAACTATATGACCAAGAAAAGCTACTGACCTTAGCCAAAATTTGTATTTACTGAATTCGGCAAACAACTGATGGGCTCTCAGAGTTTGTAGCACTATTCTGAGATGGTCTGTGTGATCACGTTCACTGCGGGAGTAGACAAGAATGTCATCAATGAAGACTATGATGAACATATCCAAGTAATTCTTGAACACATGATTCATCGAGTCCATGAAAGTTGTTGGGGCATTGGTAAGACCAAATGACATAACTAGAAATTCGAAGTGACCATACTGAGTTCTAAAAATTGTTTTTAGAATGTCACATTCTCTGACTCTGAGTGATGATAGCCTGATCTAAGGTCTATATTAGAGAGGTAACAAGCACTCTGAAGCTGTTCAAATAAGTCATCGATTCTAGGAAGTGGATAATTATTGTTAATTGTTACTTTATTCAACTGAAGATAGTCAATACACATTCTGAGAGAACCGTCTTTCTTACGCATGAATAGAACTGGTGCGCCTTACAAGGAGACACTAGGTTTGATGAATCCCTTATCTAGGAGATCCTTTAACTGTTCCTTTAACTCTTTGAGTTTGGCTGGAGCCATTCTGTATGACGGAATAGAGATGGGCTGAGTATCTGGAAGAAGGTTTATTCTGAAGTCAATTTCCCTTTTGGAAGAAACTCTGGGAAGATCTTTGGTAGACACATCTGGAAATTCACTTGCTACTGGATCTAACTCAAGATTAGGAGTCTCAGAACTAGAATCTTTAACTCAAACGAGATGATAGACACACCCTTTGGATATTATTTTTCTCTCTCTAAGGTATGAAATAAGCTGACCTCTAAGTGTTGTGTTACTACCCCTCCATTCTATGATAGGTTCATTTGGTAACTAAAAATAGACAACCCTATTTCTATAATCAACTAAAGCTTAACATGAATGAAGACAGTCTATGCTAAGAATGACGTCAAAACTCCTCATCTCTAAATCTACTAAGTCTGCTGAAGTAACTTTCTGAGATGCCATAACTGGACAGTTCTTGTATACCCGTTGGGCTATGATAGATATACCCACTGGGTAGAGACTAAGAAGGGCTCTGCTAGGATTTTAGGACTGAATCCAAAGTCAACGGTTAAATAAGGAGTTATAAAGGATAAAGAAGCTCATGCATCTAGCAAAGCATAAATATAAAAATGGTAAACTTTTAATATACCAGTAATAAAATTAGGAGAACTTTTCTGATCCTGTCGGGACTGAAGTGGATAAATCCTATTTGGGCATTGACCACTAGTGGCACTAGAAGCGGCACCTTTCTTATATGAGTGACCAGCCTGAGCTGGGGGTGATTATGCTGACTTTGTGAACCCATCTGAGACACTCTCTGATTTTATGACCTGGTTTACCACATCCAAAACATACATCATTTCCATCTCTACATACACCCTGATAGTTTCTGCCATACTTCTGACAAAGAGAATTAGTTCAAACACTACTAACACTACCCTTAGACTTAGAGCTTAACGCCATATCCTTATTATAATTTCTAAACTTAGGCACCAGAGCATTGGATGAGGAAGAAGTCAGAACGACAGATTTTGGATGGAATTGAGAATGATTACCACCCTCTGACTTAGGCTGAGTAAAGTTGAAGCTACCTATTCTAGCCTTTTTATTCTCCTTCTCTTTCTCCTTAGTCTTTTGCTCTTGTATTTTTTGAGCATGGACCATCAACCTAGCCAAGTCCATTTCTATAATCATTATTACGGTCCTACACACCTTGACCACACTGTCGGATACACTAGACACAAACTTACTCATCTTAGATCTATTGTCAACTACTACATGAGGAGCATATCTGGATAACTAAGAAAACTTGAAGGACTACTTCTTAACTGTCATGCTTTCCTACATTAGGTTAATAAACTCTAACACCTTATCTTCCCTCAGCTCCAATGGGAAGAACCTATCTAGAAAGGCAGTAGAAAACTCTTCCCATTCTATAGGCCTTGTATTTGTGGCCCTATCTGCTTTCCACTACTTAAACCATGTATGAGCTTTATCCTACAACTGATAGACAGCTAACTCATCACTCTCACTAGTGGTTACCCCTATAATGTTTGTTACCTTTTGCACCATGTCATGGAATTTCTGTGGGTCCTCTTTAGACTTAGACCCTAAAAACGAATGAGGGTTCATTCGGGTGAAGTCCCGAATTCTAGTTGCAGTAGTATTGGCCACTGGGTTGGCCTGAACAACAGTTTGGCGTTTATTCTAGGCTACTACAAAATGAGCTAGGATGGTGAAAGCTGCTCTGAATTCTGCATGATATACATGCTCATTCAGGGGATCTTCCTGAACAAGTGTGAAATACAGTGCATATAACGTTTGTTTGAATTAGACTAAAACTAAAGTACTGAGTTCTGATAACTGAAGTTTAGACTGATACTGAGGTACTGACTTCTGATGGCTAAGTAATTGATAACTGGTAGCCATGGTTCTGTAGAACTGTGGGAGTTCTTTACTGAATACTAAGACTGAAACTATAACTGTGGAAGTTATCTTCTAACCGACATACTACGATTTATAAACTGAGTTGGGGTCCAACCTATGACCCCAGTTGGAAGGGTGTTAGCACCTTTCCATGGGATACTAATAATGTTGGGTCAACCCTAATCTGGCAGGAATACTTATGAAATATATATATATGATTGTGCCAACCCTAGTCTAGCAGGAGGACGACTTACCCTATGCTGGCTATGTAGTTCTGTAATACAGGGACTACTACTAAGGGTCAAACCCTCTGATGGCAGGAATTTCCTCATCCCTGGGTTCGCTCGATGCTGAATCCTACTCCCAATTGAATTGACACTAAACTGATCACTAGAATATACTAGCTTTGACTAAACAGACACCGATCATGTTGACTGACTGAACTAGACTGAGTTTACTGAGTTCTGCTAACTGACTGAGTACTATTATTCTTGACCTTTACTAGAACAATTCTATAACTACTGCAACTAAGTAAATAGCTAGATTTGGGGTAATAAATATCCCCAGGACTCGATAGCATAATAGATACAACATAGAAAATCATGAAAGCATAGATAAGTCATTTGTCCACAATTTATTCACTGAGTCATTTAGTCAAACACTTGGAGGTCATGAACTTGTACATGAATGAGAATGCATGATAACATGTCTTAAATACACTATTAAATTCAGATGAACATTCTATCAAACACTTGGGAAGCATAAGTAATGTACATGGTAATGAACAACACATAAGCATCATGAATACAATGTGGACTTGCAATTTCTAAGTCTTTATCATAGGAGATTTGTAATTCAACACACATGCTAACCTAATTACATCGAACTCATAAAAGATCTTAACTTAAAATTCATACAACAACACAACCATGATCATAATTCAATTCATAACATGGGAATCATAATTCAAGTTTTAAAAAGAAACCTTGAACTCCAAGGATGGAAATCCAAGGCTGAACACCTAACATACCTGAGTGATAGAATTCATGAAGATTGATGGGGATTTCTTAGAACTTAATTTTTGATCTTGATGAACTAGGGTTTCTTTATTGAGAGGATTTTGTGAATAAAGAATGAATTTTGCCCATTGGGACATCAAATTTCATGTTAAGGCTGAATAATGTAAGGGGAAAATAACCCATTTGCCCTCATAAACCCAAATTAAAGAATGCTAGATGAGGTCTCCATCGTGCTGTGACCCCTATTTAGGTCAAGCGGCCCTCGCGACGCGACCCCTGTTTGGGTCAGAAGCCCTTGCGGTGCGACCTAGATCCTGGATCAACTGGACCTCGTGGCGCGGCCCTATCGCGCCCCTTGCTATTTTAGACATCCAAACTCACCCTTACGCTAGTTCGAAAAATATGAAACTCGCCTGAGATGACCTACAAATGACCCTAATCATGAATCAACTTGAAAATCAACATACCAAGGTCAGAAAGATAAAAGATAAGATCCTCCAATTTCAATGGCTAAAAATGGCTCTAAGTCTTGACACTTCATTGAAATTTTCTAAGTCTGGGACCTTTATTGGCATGCTATATAAGACTAAAATGACTAGGATTTTACGGGGTCTTACATATCAACAGATCCATCCAGTTTTAACTTTTACGTAAGACCCATTTATATCCAATTATTTTACAACCCGGTGGTAAATCAACTAGCATTCATATTTATAGGAAATTAGTGATTTCATTTCATCATTTACAGCCTCTTTCCAAAAAATAGCATCATATGAAGACAAAGCTTCTTTTAAAGTGAAAGGGTCATCTCCAATGTTAAAAACATAATAATCAGGACTAAAATCTTTTTCTACTCTAGCTTATTTACTTCTTCTTGACCAATATGCTCATTCTTTCCACAGACAAAGCACAGTCCCTTTTCTTAAACATGTTGATTTTTTCTTAGTTATTTTCTTCATTAATGTCCTTGGGATGTCTACCATCATTTTTCTTGAATTTTTCTTTTTAGGCTTCAAAGTAGTATATTTGTTAGTTTCTGTTAGTTTCAGGGATAGCTTTATTTGAAGTAGTTAAATTTACCTTTGGTGTGATGTTGTTCAATTATGTTTACAAAAGTGAATCTTGGCCCCTTGCCTCTTCTTCTATATGGATTTTCATTATCAAAGTCTCAAGAAAAGTTTTATTTTTCTTGTGCCGCATAGTTTTTTGTAATTCCTTCCAAGAAGGATGAAGTTTATCTATTATGCAACCAACAATAAGGTTATCTTCAATTTTGACTTCCTCGGACCTGAGCTCTCCAACAATCATTATAAAATCCTAAGCTTGGTCTACTACTGATTTGTTGTCCACCATTTGGAAACAAAAACATATGCTAGCTGCTTATTTTTCCGCTCCCGCCTCCTCAGTTTCATACTTAGGCCTCATTTGTTTGCACTTATGGAGGTCTCTAGACCATTAAGTGCATTTATTTTTATTAAGATATTATCTCTTAATAGGTCTGAAAAGTTCTTAATCATTCAGATCTGGAACCAAGTCTTAATAGATGTATTCTTGTGTTGGATGATATTCACCATCATCAACCGCCATCACCAACCACTTCCACCATTAAAGCCACTATTGACAACCAATATTCGCTATCAACAACTATTGTCAGTCGCTACAAAACCAACCATCTCCATTTTTCTAGTTATATCTACTACCACTGCAAATACTAACACCAATTTAAACACCACCATCATTATCAACCACTACCGATCAATTTCTACTACTGGTCAACTCATCGATCACAACCAGCAACCGTTAACTACCGCTAAGATATAATCAACATCCATATATTTTTTGGATACCACCACTAGCATTATCACAAGTATCGCCACCTCTACCACCACTTCAATCACTACCATCACTATAATCTATCTATACTTATGACCATCTACACTACCACAGCTAACAACATCTCCAACTACCACCAACACATCGTCAAACATCATGCATTCATTTTAAATCATCGCAATCAACACCTTCAATAACTAACATCAACCAACTTAATATCACAACTACCATCGTTGCAGCTAATCGCCACTATTATAACAGTCACTATAATACCAACCATCTCTATCGTCATAACTATCACCACCAACATTACTATTCACTAACATCAATCATTACCACCAACATCACTAATAAAAACCATCTGCACTATCACTAACAAAAATAAATATTTTTCTATCAATAATAATTTTATCGTACTAAATTAAATATTTTTAATATATAATTGATTTTTTATTTGAATTATATTTTTATTGTAATACAAATAAATAAATTTTGCACAGTCATATTTTTAAAAACAAACAGTCTTAATCATTGAGTTTTCAGATCTAGAGAAACATCTTAATCATTCAAGTGTGTATTCAGATTCAAATGTCTGGATCTTAATAAAAACAAATGAGCCTGATTCTGCAATGCTTTTCAAATTTTCTTTGCACTATAGTAAGTTCTATCATAATAATCATAAAAATTATCAGATAGACATTTAAGTAAAAAATACCACATTTGTAGAAATCACCATCATATTTTTCAACTTTCTGTTGAAGAGAAATAAGTTCTTCATCGGTCATGGAAGAGTTATCTACTTTGTTTTGATTCTTCTCAGTTAACACATAAGAAATAATGAGAAGAATTAAGAAGAAAAGTACTTAACCCTTCCACCTCTTAAAATGAGTACTGTTGAACCGGAATGGCTTGTTAAGATCTCGCATCTTCATATCCGCAGATTTCATTTGTTTTCGTTGAATCTCCATAAAATTATTGGTGAAATTATAATAAAATTACAGTTGAAAAATTACAAGAGAAGAAAAATAAAAGTTATCTTCTTCTTCTTTGGTTGAGGCGTAGATATTTCGCTCTCTTTAAAGAGATTCAAGCCCACTACAATAAATTTTTTCACTGGTCCATCAGTAATCTTCTTGACTTATTCCCTCCAGAATACAACAACCTTCTCACAAAGAACAACTCTAGACAAGAGTTGAGTTAAAAGCTCCACAATACAAGACCACCTCTATTTATAGGTGAAAAAATCTTTCATGCAATGAATAGGAAGAATAAATAGCAAGATAAATAGAATAGAGGTTACAAAGGTTACGAAACTTATAAGAGTTATAACACATAAAGAATAGGATAATGGAGTAAGAATGGAAATTTACATGAATTTCAAGGAAAATGGTGATCGAATTCATCCATCACTAACCATGAAATAACACACCTTAATGATAAAATAGATGCAGCACAAACTCACATCCATTATGTGTCATTAAAGGCCATAAACTCATTTAGAGTAATGAGCATAAATGAGTTAGTGGTAAAGTAACTAACTTTGCATAGTAATTTCACAAAACAGGTGGATTAAAGTATACAAATAGGCCTAGAGATGCTTGTTGCCATGATTTCAAAGTATTTAAAATATAATAATTTTTTATTAAAATGCTAAAACATCATCACAAATCCACCAAGAAAACTCTATCTCACTCTTCATTCAATTTACTAGCTCTAGTCAAACATCCTTAGGCAACTCTACCTAAGAAAGACAAATGAAAACAAAGGGAAAGTTTACTTACAAGCGCTAGAGTAAATCCGTTTCAGACCAAGACTTAAGATAGTGCAAATTAAAGAACAAGTAAATTTCTTGATCTCGAGCAAGAGAGTTTTTTCTTTCTTTTTGAGAAAATGAGATTTCAAAAACTAAAACTCAAGGTTCCTCTCCTTTGCTTATATATATATGTATATATATATGTATGTATGTATGTATGTATGTATATGTATGTATATATATATGTATGTGTGTATGTATAATATATGTAGATATGTGTGTGTATAGATATATATATATATATATGCATGTGTGCACATGTACGTTCAATGTATATACTCTGTTTGTCCCCATTTATGTGGCATATTTTTCTCTTTAGTCAATCTTTACTTATTTGAAATATGTTTTAATAACGCTTTCAACATTTTACTCATGATTCCACTCATTTCCCACGAGCACACAAATGTGTATTTTTCTAGTTAAAAATTTATATATTTTATGAACAATTTTAAAATATTACAAAATCTTTCAATAGTTCTTAAAATTCACAATATTTCACATAAATTGAAATTAGGGAGAGTAATAAATTCCACCAACTAATGTAGACTAGCAACTTCAGCTATACTTTATTTATCATGTCCTTTACACTACTAGAAATTACCCCTATGGTGACGGGTGCAAAACTGTTGCAATAGACAGAAAAATCATTGTCATAGCTCTACCGCAACGATTCAGCAAGCGTCCCATAGGTGGGTGTTGCGATAGATCTATGGCAATGGTTTATGCGACGATTGTATGAACCGTCGACATAGGTCAATTTATGGCAACGGTTTCAAACAACCGTTGCCATAGCTTGACCTATGGCGACGATTATTTTTTGAGTTATTGAGACGCCTATTTTCATCTATTGCAACAGTTACTAACCATTGCAATAGAAGCTATTGCAATGGTTAGTAACCGCTGCAACAACATTTATTATGACACTTTTGTTATTCTATTGTAATGTCTATTTTCATCTATTGCAAAGGTTAGTAACCGTTGCCACAGATTCTATTGCAACGACATTAAACCATTACAATAGATTCTATTGCGACGCTTTTGTTATTTTATTGCAAGGCTTTTTGACTATCTATTGCAACGACTATATAAATAGTCACTCATATTAATGTAAATTTTTATTTACATACATAATAAATTATAACACAATAAATACACATCACAACACAAAACCATTCATTAATAATCTCATGATTCAAAGAATGCAACAAGCTAGTAATTTAAACCCAAAAGCAAAATGTTATCAAGTCCAAATGGTTAGTCAAGTTTTTACATACTAGCAATTTCGAGTCGCGATAAGTTTAAAGAAATTAAACAAAAAATTATTGATATTAGAGCATTTATCCACAACCCAAAAAATTTTCAAGGTCAATGTCTTCATCACTTTCTTCATTTATTTCTTCATTTTGGACACCTACAAAAAGAGGACAAATAATATAAATTAGCACTTAAATGATAACATAAAAAGATTAGAATCACATTGCAGTAACACTCAAAGTTGGAAGGCAATAATTCTTGAAGGCAGTAACATTCAAAGCTGGAATATCTGATGGATCACCCAAGCAAAGAATGTGAGCAGTCATTAAGAATTATCTTCATATTAGTACTTACAAAAATCAAGGTATACAAATATGTTCCTATTGTCACTGTAAGACCCAAAGCTATTGTAATCTCCAGTAAAGAGCGTTGTTGATTCACACTGATGCCAATAAGCAATAGAGCAAGAGTCTCTTACTATGACCATTTGGTTTAGAGAGTTATATATAGCAGGCATTATTTCAGGGTCCAAGATGCATAAACATATCACAGAAAATTCTAGAAAATAATTTAATATAGTTGATTGTAGTTACTAATCAAACCTCTGTTAGTTTAACCAACCTGAATTATGGAAAAATGACGTTTCATAATTATCTTTAACAAGATTGTAATTACCAAAATCTGCATGTTGTAAAAAATTAAAAAAGGGAAAAACAGTCACCAACGCAAATAATAAGATGTTTCATGTTAATAATTCAATCAATTCTTCAAAACTATATTTTGTTTCATTCATTGATAATAGCCATAAATTTACTTGGAAACCAGATAAGTGAAATATAGAATATGGAAGAAGTTAATAATCTGATCAGTCTTTTTTCAGATATTATCCATTAATCACAAGTCTATCAATGTCAAGAGAGCTTCATTCTTTGGCAACACAAAAAGGATGATTTCCTGTTCATACCTTTGTAAATGACAGTTCCAAGTAAGCCAAGGAAGTTGAAGATTGCACCATATCCATACAAAAACAAATTCTGTAAAGAGAAGTATAGTTGTTTATATGGATCATTAATAAAGTCATAGACACAAATAAAACAAACCAGACCTAGAGGTTACAAGAACTTCACTACTTAGAAGATAGTGATTATCATAATATTATCTTAGTGTAATTACACCAAATAAGAATATTGCTCAGGAAAAAAAATTTGATTATTAGCAAATCAATATATAATTCTATGTGATGGTTCAAACTGACAGTGAAGACATACTGGAAATGAAAGAAGAAGCTATGGAAAAAAAGATGTCAAATGTTTTGCCTAGGATCCAGTTGAATATGTCTAACTCACTGCAGCAGCTTAAAGCATTTTAGGAATAATCAACAGAAAAAGTTCACCTGATGATAAATGCTGGTCTCGAATTGACTTTTCAAAGTGTATTCATTATAGACAGATGCCAGCGAAGGAACAGTGACCTGAAATATTACATTGCATCAATTTCTATCCATTAAATAAGGCACCTAGGTCTGAAGTCAAGAAAGTATGGCATAAAGTTTTGTCCAGTACAAGTGGAACATATGGTGAACCATATATGATATCTTCTCTTAGGATGCAAAAAATAAAAAGAAAGGGAGCATAAGTGAATTAATGCCCAGATCTTCCAAGGTAAAGTAACTCTTTGAGGCAGTTGTCACTGTAAGACCCAATGCTATTGTACCTTCCGAAAGAGAGCGCAACTAATTCACACTGATCCCAATAAGTAATAGAGAAAGAGCCTCCCACTGTGACCATTTAGTTTAGATAGTTGTATATAGCATGCATTATTCCAGGGTCCAAAATGCATAAACACAGAATAGATAATTCTAGAAAATAATTAAATACAATTAACTATAGTTAATAATTTTGAAAGAAAATTACTTTAGAACTTTAACAAGTGAAAAGAAAATTCTGAAAGTGTCAGCAATAACTATAGCAAATGGATACCTTCAAGTTACTCAGCATCTTTACAGTAGCAAGGCTAAAATACTACTGCACGAAGTACAGAAGTATTAGAAGCAACTGCAAGAGGATAATTGAACTCCAATAATATGAACCAACACTGCAACACTTAAGGTCTAGACAAGAATGCTAATCCCTACATCAAAAGCACAGACGACAAGAGTACAGAGGCAGAGGACATGAATTCTAAACTACCAATAGTCAACATAAAATTTTGATAAAAATAATCATAACAGATAGAGAATATAAGAAATTCAGAAGGTTATACAATTCCACTTAAAATGACAACCAAATCTTTTCATGCCAAAGTTCTTAAATTTCAATGAAGATACTCAATTTACTTTCTGATCTAAAGCAACAAAAGAAGCTAATAAAAGAAAATCTTCTTGTAATGTGTTTTTTGAGTTAAATATACATAGATATCTATAGCTTGGGAATATACACTGAAATCAATTCGAGTTGGCACAAAGAAATAAACCTTCTCACCTGTTCAGC
This sequence comes from Capsicum baccatum var. pendulum, assembly GCA_030864225.1. Taxonomy (NCBI): domain Eukaryota; kingdom Viridiplantae; phylum Streptophyta; class Magnoliopsida; order Solanales; family Solanaceae; genus Capsicum; species Capsicum baccatum. Next base: position 69,911,352 of record CM061559.1, on the reverse strand, counting down.
TAAGTCTATGCCTTCAATGGTGAGCAGACGAGCTACAAAACATGAAACCTCTTCATAATGTACAACAACAACACAAGAAGTTAGCAAAACATCAACGAAATTGGTTAACGCTCTAGCTATGAGAAGCATAATATCAGGATTACTTCCATGATTAAGCAGCCCAACAAGCACAGGTACAAATGAATCCATGGAAGAACTGCTCAATGAGTCTTCTGTCTCTATTAAAAGCATTACACAAAGCTATGTTAATGCCTCTAATAGATGTGTATTATTTTGAAAGGAGCAATCAACTTTGTCATATGATTATATCTTTCAGTTAATTCAAGCAATTCTTATTATAATGATACTAAACAAAATATATGGATGTGGAGTAAAGTGCCATATATTAGCTAGATTCAAGATGATACAGATAGTCAAGACAATCAGAGTACATAAAATTATGGGTATTCCAAGAATAGGAACTACAATCCCCTATGGTGGCTCCATCTAACACCCCAAATGACAAAAATAAAGAAGGAATCAGAGATAATGATTATAATATTGGTGAAGGCAACACAATACGCCCATACATACCTACAAAAATATAATCAACTTTTCTCAAACTCGGTATCATGAAGGAGAAAGAGTACAAAACATATACACAAACCAATACAAACCAGTAAATTTGATGGCCACCATGAAGTTAAGTTCATAACCCCATGCCAAGAAATCGAGGAATGTGTGCTGCATTTTCATGAAAAAGCATCCACAAAAAGCAAGCTCTTTCTGACCTGGTAAAATTAGTGACCTCAATAACCAAATACATGAAGTTTAAACTAGAAGTATCTTTTCCAAACAACAGAGATTTTTACCTTGTTTTATGAATTTTGGCCCATAGCAGTTGGTATGAAAAGATTTGCACTCGAACCAATCGAATGCAACACTTCTAAATCTGGTAGTGATTTCTGAACCTTGCTGACAATTGTCATATGAGAAAGGCTATCAGTTTCCAGTCTGTAGAGGCTAGAAATGATAGAAGGATGAAAGAAAGATCATTTACCCAATTAAATCATGCTTTCTGTTTAAATCAAAGTCATAACACTCAATAGTCAATGGACTGTCCTACATTTGTTCAAATGTTATTGATATCATAATCCAGTTTCTTGACATACCCGAAGAATGGTTATTATTTAGAAGATTCATCCCCAGTAATTTAGTAAGATTATTAGCGGTACAGGCTATTTCTAAGCTTTATATGACTACTGTAATATGAGAACCTTCGATTGTATTCTGCAATGGGCAATGCATGAAACACTTCTGAAGAATTCTGCTAATATATTATTTAACCAACTAAAAAATTAGAAAGTATCATATTACATTAAAGATCAAAGAAAAAGAAAGCCTGGTGCACTAAGCATCCCACATTCATTCAAGGTTAGGGGAACAACCGCACCCCTAAGGGATATGATGTCGGAATGTTACCCTGATGCAGCATCAGTGGCTGATTCCATGGATCAAAATTGTGACCTATAGTTCACACGGAGATAACTTTACGTTACTCCAAGGCTCTCCTTTAGATTTTTACTATAGACATAGAGCAAGATAACAACTTTTAACAAGAATGAAGTATATATCTCACTGATGATTTGGATTTGAAACTTTATCCATTTCTAGATCTAAACTCAACTTATATGATGTAGACCTGACACAGGGAAAATACATTACTGTTGACTAGGATAAAGATCTTTTGAACTCAAGTAGATATATATCTATGGACTCAATCTATAAAATTCATACCCCTATAAAGGCCACAATATCATATAAGACTTTCTTAAGGTAAATAGCTAATTTATTCAGATTGCAGTCTTGAATCGCATCGAATACATGACACTCTTGCAAAATAAAATATTTGTAGGACACCAAATACACTTAACCTTTCTCGACATAAAAATCTTCTAATATACAATAATAGACAACTTTATTTCCTCTGCAATTGAATCATAATGTGTGGCGAATACAATATGCATTATATGCATTTATCCAGAATATATTATGTAAGCATTCTGAAGCAAATTGATACACATACCCAAGGTTTCCAACACCGTTAATAGACTCCAGAACTTGCAATTGATGTTGTTGTACCTCCTGCTGAGGTTCAATTTGCTGTAAGGGTTGCACATGATCACCCTTCATCACTATGGCTGCAGTAGTTCGGGTTCTATTTCCCTCGATTAACCGCCACATATACCATGACCCAATCAACCGATATGGCCTCAATTTCTCACACAATTGCTCCATTTGTGATGGCCTTGGCAATTCTTTGAGAATGGTATGTATTTTATATTATTTTAAATTCTATTACTACATAAAATAACAATTGAGTTGAGCTTGGACCCGGATTTAGCATGAGACTTATAAAACTAGCATGTATGTATATATATATATGTGTGTGTGTGTATATATATATATGGATGTATGTATATATGTATGTATGTATGTAGGTTTGGTTGGTTGGTTGGTAATCTCATTTTTATGATTATGACATTAAAGAAAAGAAATATACACAATATAAAAGTTTTATCTGAGTAAATATCTCAATATTAAGTTTCTTGCTACAAGTGAAGGATCTGACCCTTAGTGGAATGATACCTTTGATTTCACCATCAGTGGTGATGTTGAAGAGATCACCCACAAGATTATGGACAAAGATACTTTCAGTTCTGATGATTTTGTTGGAGAAGAAACGTTAATAATATACTCTTGCTCATTTATTTCCCTAATGGTCTATTTTTTTTTCTTAATGTTGATGGTAATTTTTATGTGTTTATAAACAAAACAAAATTCCCTTACATGAAGTGTTGCGCGAAGGAGAGGTATCAGCACGATCTAACAATGTTGTCAAGGATGAAGAATACTGTGGAGAGATAAAACTTGGTCTCACATTCACATTTGTGGTGAGTTTATTGCTTCATCTTTTTAATTTGTCTGTCTTACTTTAATTTGATACAAATTTTAAGAAAGAAATGAAATTTTTTGAATTCTTTCTTCTTAAATTAAGAAATACTTAATATACCAAAAAAGTTTTTAATCCTAAGATTTTAAATACGTAATTTGAGATGTTGAAATTTAAGTGTTGTTAATTTTAAAAAAATATTTTTCTAAAAAAATGGACTATAAAAAAGTGAGACTAACAAATTATAACCGATGGAGTATATGTCAGACTCAAAAGTAATCTAAGATCTATACAAGGAATTTGCAAGAAAAAAATTGCTCCCTCTATAGCAACTTATGTGACATGTTCACTTGTAGGGATTCCGAATTTTAAATTTTTTATGTATAATTGTAAATAGAAAATTTTCTTAAAATAAAACTTACATATTTGAAAACTATGTATACTATAAGTAACAATAATTAATAATTTAAAATATTTAAATAACATAATTGCAGTCAAATAATTTTTAAAATTTTCAAAATTTGAACACCATCACATAAATTGGGACAGAATACTTTAGTGATCCACCTAAAGACAACCTTATACAATTGTGTTTAATATCTGAGGTTTGTTGTCTACAAAATAAAATTTCTAATATGTTATAATGGTTAGTTTTGGTTAAATGATCAATTGACCTGAATTTATTAATAATCGAACTAAAACATTATGACAGGCTAAAATACATTTGTAGTGCATAGTTAATTTACACTATCAATACACACTAGGATTTTAATTTTTTCACATGTTCATTCAACTAAATCTAAGACTCAAAGTAAATTTTGTAGGAAAAAGTTGGAATAAGGACCAATAATGAGTTTATGAGCTAATAACTACTAGTTGACCGACAATTTGGAAAATCAACTTTGCATGTAAGCTAAAACCAAAATTAACTAAAAATGACATTTTCTCACTTGCAGTTAGGTTCTCATAGAGGAAGTGATGACGAAGAATATGGTGGACGTAGAAATCACGTTATGACTTCGGAGGATCTGATGAAGAAAAATATGATGGACGTAGAAAATCACGTCATGACTATGGAGGATCTGAAGAAGAAGACTATGGTGGACGTAGAAAATTATGTCATGACTCTGGAGGATCTGAAGAAGAAGAAGAAGAATGTGACGGATATAGAAAATAACGCCATGACTCCAGAGGATCTGAAGAAGAAGAAGAAGAAGAAGAAGAATATGGTGGACGTAGAAAATCACGTCATCACTCAGGAGGATCTGATGAGGAATATTGTAATGTATTCATACTTTATTGGCATATGAAACATGTGGAAATTCATGGATGGTTGGAAATAATGAGTGTTTATGGATCATGTGTTGTGGAAATATATTAGTATGGTTAGTTGTGGAAATACATCATGTGGTTGGTTGTGGAAATATTTATTGTGTTGGTTTGTTTATCTTATATCCTCATATCATACTCATTCATGAAATATTGGTACCACTGTTGCCATACTTGATGTATTATGGTTTATTCATACTTTATTGACATATGAAACATGTGGAAATTCAAGGATGGTTGAAAATAATGAGTGGATATTAGCTCACATGATTGTGGAAATATATCATTGTGGTTGGTTGTGGAAATACATCATGTGGTTGGTTGTGGAATAATTCATTATGCTGGGTTGTGATCATTACATTCTCATATAATACTCATTCATGAAACATTTGTACCACCATGGAAACACCTAAGAAACACTAGCAACACCTTTTTAAAACCCTCCCCGAAGGATGTGCTGGGGAGGAGATATTGCACCATCTTATAAAATGCTCCGTAAGGGATGTGTCGAGGAGGATATATGATATATAGATTGTATAGGAATTGATGAACCCCCTATAGGTACTACGGCAGGAATATTTAGCTCCGTAGTTATATACAAAGACTGTGTGATAGTCTCGAAGGTTGTGTAACAACCTCGTGCATCATCATCAGCAGCACCATCATCATTCCTATTGTATTTACTTTATTGTGTCTATGATGTGATTGTACTCCTACTTTGACTTATTACTTATCTAATTATTCTATCTTCTTATACTTGTACTCAATGATTTTGTATGTATATTGTCCTTCCTTCCCTACTTGTATGAGGTATATTGTATACTTATGGTATTTTTATGTGTTTGTTGCAATATATGTAATATATTAGAGCTGTTAGATCAAGCGATGTGGGCTACCGTTATGGAACATTTTCTAATTGTAGGTGACGTGTCCTTAGTGTGTATTTTATATGCCTTATTTTCTACTTTGCTCGGTCGGCCTATGATACCTATAGAGTACAAGTGGACTGTACTCACTCCTACTGTACTCTTCAAGTGCTGATTTAAGTTTGGGTGCGTCCCATGTTTCTTGACTTGGGTGATTGTTGGAGATTTCAATGTAGTAGATGTTTTTCAGGCATCCGAAATAATTATTTATTTCAGTTCAGGGTTCCTCGTCTCTTTTTTTTTAAGAATAAAAAAAAGGGGGGAGGTTGTGGGGAGAAATGACAAGAAGATATTGGAACATAAATTTGGAAGAGATGATGGAGGCAGGAGTTCATTTTGGTCATGGTACTAGGAAATGGAATCTTCTACTATCTTTCTATATCATTAGACTATGTCTTTACTAGTTTTTAGAGATAGTTGTATCTATTGGATTTTTCTTATGTATTTTATTTGGATTTGAGTTGTACTAGACATGTTCTTATGTTGTTAACATCAGGTTTTAGGAGTTATGGATGTAATGTTGATTATATTCTTTCCGCATTTGTTATACTTATGTGGTTCAGCTTCATTCTAGAAGCCTTACCTTGGGGTATTTATTTCTTTCCCCTTTGTGTATCAGTTAGGTGATAGGCTTAATTGTCAAGGTACACCGCGACAAGTGTCATCATAACCCTTGAATTTTGGATCATGTCAAATTTTCACTATTGGATCATGTTCAAAGGGTTTCGAATGAGTTTTGGGGGTCAAAACAAGTTTTTGATATAGCTGTGTTGGTGTAGTCATGAAAGAGAACTTTTGGCCGTGTTTGTGACCATTTGAACATTTGACCAGGTCACAAAACTAAACATTTTGTCGCTTTCGCAACCAACACTGATAGTTAAGAAGGAAATCAAACCCTATTCATATTTTTGACATTTTGTAAGCTAGAAAGCTCCGATTTTGATGATTTTTGATGTGTTATTCATATATAATTATTTTCTATAAATTTAGAACTCGATTTCTCTATTTCCCAAGAACTTTAATCTTATTTTTTCATGATTTTATCCAAGTTGTGAATCAAAACCCCATTTAACCATTTTGGGGGCTTGGGAGCTCGAATTTGGGCGATTCCAATGGCGTTTTAGAGATTTCATCCATGGATAAGTTTTCGAATCTTATAATCATAATTTTCCTATCAATTTCATCTTTAAAAATAACTTTTAATTCTTGATTTCTAAAAAGATTTTGGAGGTTTTTGCTGGTAAAGTTGGAAATGATTTTCTTTTATTTGACCCTCATTTTCTTATACATTTTTAGTTGTAGACTTCTATGAGTATAGAGAATATATTTCTAAACTAAAATTATAGTTTTTCCCCTATTATTTTCAAACCTATTTTCAGGGTCCATTTTTAGGCCCGTCTTGAATATAGAAATATGGGTCTCATTTTATTCCTAACGATATGTAGATTACTATTTTTGGTAGTATGATGACTTTTCATGATCATATAGCGAAGGCAGACGATTTATGGGTGATTCAAGAATGGCAGTTTGACATCGAGGTAGGCTTTTGTCAACTCTTCTTCACGAGATAGTGTAATATATATATTAGATAGGGATGTTAGGATGTTATTAAGAGTAAAATAACATGACTTAGACTAATTTATGAGTTCAGGGTGAGAAAGGTGAATCGGCCCTTAAGATAAAATACATTTTATGCTTCTAGGATCCTAATACCCTAGGTTGCTAGTATGCTAGGCATCGTTGAGCCTAATAATATTTGATTATAAGGTTTACTACCTTATGCGGTCGATGGCGATGGTTCCTCGGATGGTGTTGTGGTTATGCTGGTTATTTATTATTAGGCCCAAGGCCGTGATTATGATATTAGTTGGATTTCAAAAAGTTATTTACTCTTGTAAAGAACTAATGTGTGATCATATGCTAACACATTTGAGGCTTTTAACTCTAAATAATTGCAAGGTCTTGAGTAACTTTAGTTATTTTTTATTAATTTATGTTTGATTTTGTAGTTTAAGCTGATATGATAAAGAACCAACAATAATGGAAGCAAAAAGGTTGAAATTTGAAGAAATCTGAAGACAAGTGAGGCTGACGAAATTTTTGATAAGTCGTCAGCCCTGTGATAAGCTATCAGGATGGTCGTCATCAGTAGACCGAGAATTGGCCTAAAGTGGAAGTTGTGACGATATTTTGTGATAAGCCGTCAAAGGTCAGATAAGTTATCAAAAATGTCATCAGCCTTAAACAGGGAATGAGTTCCAGCTGGTAGAATCGATGATATTTTGTGATAGGCCATCATAAGGGTGATAAGTCGCCAGGAATGCTGTCAGACTTAGGCAGGACATGAGAATTAGAGCGAAAGTGTGACGACATTTCTGATAAGCCGTCACAGTCCTGATAAGCCATCAGAAGTTGCCATCATCCTAAGACAAGACTAGTGCAGATTTGAAGAAGACCTGACGACATTCTTGATAAGTCGTGAGGATCCTGATAAGGCGTCACAAATAGTCGTCATCTATTCCGAGAAAAAGTTATAACCTTGATTTTGTTTCCTTATTTAGGGTAAACTATTTAAAGTTTTGTTTTAGGGTTTTCTAGACATGAATTAACATTATTATTATCATTATTCCACACAAGGTCGACACCTTGAGTTTTGGACAGGATATTTTGATATTTTCTCTCTTTACTTCTTGACTTTAACAAGACAACTATTTTTGAGAGATTATTATCAGTATTTTGGGATTTTTCCTTTGTGATCAAATCTAGGATAAACTAAGTTATCATTCATCTCTGTAAGTTTATTTTTCAAATCATGAATTCAATTATGTGTTTCATTCATTACAACATTAGTGGATAAACTCCATTAACCTAAGTTATGGGATCTAGGGTTGGGTCTTGATGAGGTGCTAAGTATTTAAGATTCAAAAGGTGGTAGGATTTCTTGATAATTCTAAAGTTTTAATTAACGTCTGTTGGTTACAATTAGTGGACACACTTGCTTTGATTTGCTTGAGAAAGAAATCAAATATAGTATGAATTAAATTATCAACAGGGACTCGAAAATACTTCATTTAATAATCAGTGTTGTAACAAGCTTGGTTAACCTAAGGTAAAATCTGGGCAGTAAATAGAAATTTCCTAAGTCCAAGAGGATTAGGGAATTAAATGATTAAGTAGGTCGAGAGACATTTAAGAATAACATCGATAAATATAGCTTGTTATCCTACCCACCATGAGAATCTTGAATCACTTTTAGCATCTGTCATGTACCGGAAGCCCCAGTGAACATAATTCTGGTTATTTCATAAACTCTTGATTTACAAACATCGAAAGTAAAGTGACAAACAACAACTTATTAAACCTAAACCCCCCATTTCAGGAAACATTAAACTATCAGTGGATTAAATCGCAAACAACTTGAGTTCACACCATATTCCCTGTGGGATTTGACCCTAACCTAGTTGGGTTTTATATTGACAATGATTGTTTACACCCATTCAAGAGTGTAATTTGAGTGTTATCAAAAATGGTGCCGTTGCTGGGGAATACGGTTGTAAGCTAAAGTTTGTATGTGCTAATTGACTGTTAGTGAAGTTTCCTAGATTTACGTTTATTTGTTGTTTTTGTTTATTTGCAGGATTTTATAGTGTATGCCGAGAACCAGAAGTTTCAAAGAAACATTATTACCATTAAATCCGGAACCACAACAAATAGGAAGAATGACAGAACAGCAAGAGGCTAACAGAGCGACAGCCTTAGCTAGAGCTCAGGTGAATGTGCAAAATGTTGGGCAACATGCACGACATCCAAACCCTGAGGATAAAGATTTGAGGGACGAGGATTTATTGAACCCTGGTAACCTAAGACGTGCAAAGCAGATAGTTGCACAAATGCCACGTAATGTTAACCAGAATCGTCCGTTCCAAAGAAGACAACAGTACCAGCCGGTCTAGTATAATCTAAATGATGATGATGATGATGGAATGGACGGGGCAGGTGCAACGGGTGCAATTATTCCTCCACCGTTGAAACCTGGAGCCAAGTTCAACATTACGAGTACTACGGTCCAACTCCTCAATCTAAAGGAGTTGTTTGGTGGCCTTCCTGGGGATGATCCAAACCTGCATTTGGTGAATTTTGTCACCATATGCAAATCTTTTGATAACCTAAGAGTGGTCCAGAATGCTATCCGGTTGAGGTTGTTCCCATTGTCTCTATCTTGGGAGGCAACATTGTGGCTGAATGAGCTTACGCCTGATTCCATCACCCACTGGAGGCAATTGAAAGAAGCGTTCCTAGAATATTTTTTTCCACCCTCCAGGAGGGTACAGTTGAGGGACGAGATCAATAATTTTAGACATATTCCTCCTGAAGCTTTACAAAAGACTTGGGAGAGGTTCAAGAAAAAGCTAACACAGTGTTCGAACCATTATATGACAGACCTACACTTAATGAAGACTTTATACAGGGCCCTAACTCTATAACAAAGCCGATTGTAGATAATGTCACTGGTGGTACATTTGTTGATCTGTCTTGTTACGATGCCTTAGATATGCTAAATAGGAGACCAAACAGAGTCGGGCTTGGAATACCAGGGAGTTTGTGGTAGCAAGCCCCACTATTTCTGTTGGTATAGCTGTTGAACAATACCGGAGAGATGAGGAGCGGGATCAATACATGGCCCATCTAAAGACTCAGATGGACTTTTTAACCAAGATATTATTGTTAGGGAAGACTGAGAAAGTAAAAGTTGTAACGTCTCAAGTCCGAGTGGATGTGGATTCTGAAGAAGAGTCGAATTACGTTAATAATCAGGGGGATTTTTGAGGCAATAGCCAAGGAAATCAAGGTCGGAACGTTTATGACAAGCCTAGTTACAAATATAGGGAGCAAGGAAACTGGAGAAGCAATAATGACAGGAGTGATTTATATATTCCTCCTGGAAATCAGGAAGCTGCTGCAACTAGCTCTGGAAAAATGTCCATGGAGGACATGATGAAGAAATTGTTGAAGGGAGTTGAAGCCACCAACTCTGGTGTAACCACAATGAAGACCGATCTAACATCCATCAGTCAGTTGGTGTACTCATACTCTACTACCATCAAATAGTTGGAGCAGCAAATGAGCCAACTTTCCGCTGTATTTAACTAGAGAAAGAGTGGAACGTTACCAAGCGATATGGTTCAGAATCCACGGAATGATGGCTAATGTATGGCAATTACCACTAGGAGTGGTAAGATATCACCTAGACCTTCTGTGGACAAATCTATAGATGGTCAGGTAGTTGTTGATGAATTCGAAGAAAGCAATCCAGTAGAGTCTGAGAAGATGGATAGTTCTGTTAATGCTTTGGAGAAAGAAAAAGAGAAGTAAGAGGAAGTGGTGTTGAAAACTATCCTAAGACCACCACCTCCCTTTCCTCAATGATTGAAGAAGAAGGCTGATAATCTAAAATTCAGCAAATTCCTGACAATTCTCAAGCAATCAACAATAAATATGCCTTTGGTTGAGGCACTTGAGAAAATGCCAGTATACATGAAATTCATGATGGACCTTGTGACTAAGAAAGGGTTGTGAGCTAAGAATTGGAGAAAATCTCCACCATTGTAGCGTTATTTCTACAAGGACCTTGGTGTAGAAGAAGTCAGACCCGGGAGCATTCACTATTCCCTGTACAATTGGGACTATGGAATTTGCCAAGGCATTATGTAATCTAAGAGAAAGTGTTAATTTGATGCCACTGACTGTTTATAGAAAGTTGGGTCTGGAAAATCCCATGCCCACCAACATGCGACTCGTGATGGCGGATAGGTCAGTAAAGCGACCTATTGGCATTCTGTATAATGTGTTGGTGAAGGTGCCCAACTTTATATTCCCTGTGGACTTTGTCATTATGGATTGCGAGGTGGACTTAGAGGTACCTATAATTTCGGGTTGACCTTTCCTCGTAACCAAAAGTATGTTGATTGATTTGAGAGCGAATGAGCTCTTATTCAAGATGAATGATGAAATGGTCCAATTTGATGTGGGTAATTCAATGAAGAAACATGAAAAAATGAGTGTGTTCTCAATATTTGATGTGTATTATGAGGACGAACAGGAAGTGTCCATAGCTAAGCAACTTGTTATCGAACCTTTGGCCACAATTATAATGAATTATGATAGTGAAGGCATTGGGGAGTATGAAGATACCATTTTCTCTTTGACAGGAATGGGTTCATATCCTTATGCTTCTAAAAAGCTAAACCTTGACCTTTCTAATCGACCAACACCACCAGCCAATCCATCTATTAAGGAGCTTCCGGTGTTGGAATTGAAAGAACTGCCTGGACACTTACGGTATGTATTTTTGGGAAACGGGAACACGCTACCTGTTATTATTATGGCTGATTTGGATGAGAAACAGGTTAACTCGCTTATTTTAGTACTTCAGAGGCACAAGATATCTATAGGCTAGACCATCGCAGATATTATTGGCATTCCCCCGAGCATCTGCACGCATAAAATTCAACTTGAGGAAGATTGTGTTCTAACCATAGAACATCAGTGCCGTCTTAACCCACTAATGCAAGAGGTAGTTAAGAAGGAGATTATTAAGTGATTGGATGCAGGAGTGGTTTACCCTATTTCTGACAGCAAGTGGGTAAGCCCAATTCAATGTGTGCCTAAAAAAGGGGGCATAACGGTGGTTGCTAATGAAAGAAATGAGTTGATTCCACTCAGGCCTATAAGTGGGTGGAGAGTTTGCGTGGACTACCGTAAGATGAATTCTTGGACTCTGAAAGACCACTTCCTGATGCCCTCTATGGGCCAAATACTTAATCGATTGGATGGAATAGGGTGGTATTGCTTCTTAGATAGTTATTCCGAATACAATCAAATCTGCATTGCTCCTGAAGATCAGGAGAAGATGACATTCACACGCCTATATGGCACCTTTGCATTAAAGAGAATGCCATTTGGGCTATGCAATGCGCCCGCCACTTTTCAATGGTGTATGATGTCTATCTTTTCAGACATGGTGGAGGACACCATAGAGGGATTCATAGATAATTTCTCTGTGGTGGGTGATTCATTCGAGATGTGTTTGGCACATCCGAATCTAGTCTTGTAGAGATGTGTTGAATTTAATTTGGTGCTTAAATGGGAAAAATGTCATTTCATGGTAAAGGAGGGCATCGTTCTCGGCCATAAAATTTCCAAAAAAGGGATAGAAGTTGATCGACAAAAAGTGGAAGTTATTGAGAAACTACCACCTCCCATTTCAGTGAAAGGAGTACGTTGTTTTCTTGGACATGCTGGCTTCTATCGGAGATTTATAAAAGACTTCTCGAAGGTTGCAAATCTACTTTGCAAGTTTTTGGAGAAAGAAGTGAAGTTTTCATTCGATGATGAGTGCTTGAAGGCGTTTGAATGCCTTAAAAAGAAGCTGGCTGAGGCCCCTATTGTTGTTGCACCTAACTGGTCAAAACCATTTGAGATCATGTGTGATGCCAGTGGTGTTGCCCTTGGAGCTGTATTGGGACAAAAGAGGGACAAACTATTTCATCTGATATATTATGTCAACAAAGTACTGAATAGAGTGCAAAAGAATTACACCTTTACTAAACAGGAACTCCTGGCCGTAGTGTATTCTTTTGAGAAGTTCAGATCTTATCTACTTGGGACCAAAGTGGTGGTCCACACTGACCATGCTTCCTTGAGGTATCTGATGGCTAAGAAGGATGCAAAACCAAGGCTGATTAGATGAGTATAGCTACTGCAAGAATTTGACTTTGAGGTCAAAGATAGGAAAGGTTGTGAAAACTAGGTTACAGATCATCTGTCTAGAATGGAAGGTGAATAGGAAATTAGTGATGAAACAAAGATAAATGATGCATTCCCTGATAAGGAGATCCTGGCTACCACTGTGGAAAAATTTGCTTGGTATGCGGATTATGCAAATTATATGGTGAGTGAGGTCATCCCAGAAAACCTTTATTTTCATCAAAGGAAGAAATTCTTGCATTATATGACTCATTACTTCTGGGATGAACCATATCTTTTTTGCTGATATGCGGACAACATGCAGGTGACCGAACGGCTATGCGGACAACATCCAGGTGACCATATCTTCTTGCAATATTGCGCATATTGGAAGCATGTTATGCTTCCCCAGTTGGGGGTCACCATGCAGGCGACCGAATGGCTAGAAAGGTGTTGCAAAGTGGATATTACTGGACAACATTGTTCAAGGATACCCACAAGTTTGTGCTGAAATATGACCAATGTCAGAAGCAGGGGTCAATCTCCAAAAGACATGAGATACCCTAGACTAAGATGCTTGAAGTGAAATTGTTTGATGTCTGAGGCATTGATTTCATGGGTCCTTTTGTAAGCTCATATGGGATAAAGTATATTTTAGTTGTTGTTGACTACATTTCGAAATGGGTCAAAGCTGTAGCATTGTCTGATAATGAAGGGAAGAGGGTTATTACTTTTCTCAAGAAGAACATCTTTTCTCGCTTTGGAGTACCACATACTATTATAAGTGATAGAGGATCTTATTTCTGTAACAAACTATTTTAAGAAGATTTAGCAAAATATGGGGTGAAATAGCACTGAGTATCTACTCCATACCATCCATAAACCAGTGGGCAAGTAGAGGTGTCAAATTGAGAGATTAAAGCCATCCTAGCCAAAACGGTGAATGCTAGCTGAAAAGATTGGTCTCGAAAGCTCGATAATGCCATGTGGGCATATCAGACTATATTAAAGACACCCATTGGTATGTCACCATTTCAGCTGGTATATGGAAAAGCTTTCCGCCTACCAATAGAGCTGAAGCACAAAGCCTTATGGGTACTCAAAAGGCTGAATTTGAATTGGAAGGAGGCAACAGAGCTAAGACTGGGGCAACTGAATGAGATAGATGAATTCTATCTTAGGGCATATGAACGAGCAGATCTATATAAAGAAAGTATGAAAAAATACCATGATTGGAGGATAGAGAAATGAGACTTCCAAAAGGGTGACATGGTGCTTCTGTTCAATTCCAGACTCAAATTGTTCCCAGGTAAGCTGAAATCTAAGTGGTCAGGCCCTTTTAAAGTTAGCCAAGTCTACTTATTTGGAGTAGTGGAACTTGAAAATGATGACGGCGGTACCTTCAAGGTAAATGGGCAACGTGTCAAGCTTTACATTGGTCCGACAGAATCAATGAAAAGTATCACCATTATTTGTCTCGATGAAGTCTGAAGTAATCAAGATACCTGAGTCATACCGCGACATTAAATCAGGTGTTGCATAGGAGGAAACTCATGAACCCCGGGATTGATCCATTCCAGGTATACTCTAACCCTTAGTTTAGCTTTATTTTCAATTTTAAGTTGAGGGTGTAGGGTAGGATGTTGTAATAATTTTTGGTAGATAATTAGGAGTAATACAGGTACTTGAGACAGTTAGCTTGTTTTTTGACTTTTGAGCACCTCTCCATTGATCTGAGTTTATAATTATGTGAATTGCATTCATCTGTGACTGTGGTGCATCTTTTTTTGGTATTAGACTGGCAACTTGACAATTTTTGCTGAACAAATTGCATGAATCAGATAAGTAGTGCTAGGTGATGTACTTGTGTTCCATGTGTGTGTGTGGTCTTACTCAGCTCCTGTTGTATGCCGAATCTAAAACTTGCCCTGTTAGTCCAGCCTAGGTTATAGGATATGGGTTAGGAAAGGATCATAGGCCATTTTTTATTGTAACCCACTTTCAGCCTAAATGACCCTCCCAATGTGAATAATATCCTTTAATCCCTGATTTGAGCCTATATGTCTATTTCTTTCTATGAAACCTCTCACCTTCCTATTTACCTTACAATAAACCTATTTTGGCCCTGGTCCTCCTTGGACACTGTACACCTTGACTTAGGTAAATAGCCTAAGTTGAGGGTGTCTATTATAGAGGTGTGTGATGTAAAATAAGCATAAAGAGAGGTAGAATAAGAGAAAAGAATAAAAAGTTGGGTGCAGTTAAAAAGGAATAAGAAAAGAGAAAGCTATGTTAAAGATGATAAAAAGATAATATGATGATTGAAAAGACCGCATCTATCTTGAGCATGTGTGATCAATAAAAGAAGGGGAAGAAAAAAAGGTTGAGAAGTGAAACCCTAAGAGTTTAGTGTAGTGTCAAGGAGGCATAGTCACTCTAAACAAATCCATGAATATCATACCAGCCTCTAGCCTACATTACAAGCCTAAGAAAATCCCTAAAGTGATCCTGACTGACCTACCTGAAGATTTGGGTGCTGACTATAAGGGCAATCCTATGGTATTTGACATGCAGTATTTAGAACTTCATTCTGAGAGCGAGACTTATGATTATCCCTATGTTTATGTATGTGAATTTTGATATGAGTGAAAAAGAGATTTCTTTGTCGTAAGGGAACATTGGGTATGTTGCTAAGTCACTGACTTATTCAGATAGTGTGATCTTAGTACGGCATGATTGTTATTGCTGAATTTTTGTTGTATCTTGATTCTTGTGAGTTGCATAGTTGTTTTTCAAAACATCAACAGTGATTTTTAAATTGACTGACCTCCGAGATGGTGAAATTGTTCTGAACTAATATGAGTAGTTAGCTGCCAAATTGTACTTTGTATTCTCTTGGTTATGTTTTGGTTGCTTGAGGATAAGCAATTGTTTTAAGTTGAGGGTGTTTATGTATGAGCATATGCTAATACATTTGAAGTTTTTAACTCTAAATAATTATAAGGTCTTGAGCAACTTTAGTTATTTTTTATTAGTTTATGTTTGATTTTGTAGTTTAAGCTAATATGATAGAGAACCAACAATAATGGAAGAAAAAAGGTTGAAATTTAAAGAAATCTAAAGACAAGTATGGCTGACGACATTTGTGATAAATCGTCAACCCTGTGATAAGCCATCAGGATGGTCGTCATCAGTAGACACAAAATTGGCCTAAAGTGGAAGTTGTGATGACATTTTGTGATAAGCCGTCAAAGGTCTGATAAGTTATCAAGAATGTCATCAGCCTTAAATAGGGAATTATTTCTAGCTGGTAGAATCGACGACATTTTGTGATAGGCCGTCATAAGGGTGATAAGTCGTTAGGAATGCCGTCAAACTTAGGCAGGATATGAGAATTGGAGCAAAAGTGTGACGACATTTCTCATAAGTTGTCACAGTCCTGATAAGCCGTCAGAAGTTGTCGTCAACCTAAGACAGGACTAGTGCAGATTTGAAGAAGACCTGACGACATTCTTGGTAAGTCATTAGGATCCTGATAAGGTGTCACAAATAGTCGTCGTCTATTCTGAGAAAAATTTATAACATTGATTTTGTTTCCTTATTTAGGGTAAACTATTTAAAGCTTTGTTTTAGGGTTTTCTAGACGTGACTTAACATTATCATTATTCCGCACAAGATCAACACCTTGAGTTTTGGACAGGATATTTTGATATTTTTTCTCTTTACTTCTTGACTTTAACAACACAACTGTTTTTGAGAGATTATTATCAGTATTTTGGGATTTTTCCTTTGTGATCTAATCTCCAGCATCTGTCATGTACCGGAAGCCCTAGTGAACATAATTTTGGTTATTTCATAAACTCTTGATTTATAAACACCGAAAGTAAAGTGACAAACAACAACTTGTTAAACCTGAAACCCCCATTTCAGGAAACATTAAACTATCAGTGGATTAAATCACAAATAACTTGAGTTCACACCATATTCCCTGTGGGATTCGACCCTAACCTAGTTGGATTTTATATTAACAATGATCTCTTACACCCATTCAAGAGTGTAATTTGAGCGTTATCAAGAACATGATCGTAGTTTATAGACTTTTAAATGCTTATAATCATATTGTTTGGATACTAGTGAGGGAATTATAGATTTGGTATAATTCATGCTCAATAAACAATAAATGGTATGATTCCAATTAAAAATGGAGTTTTACAACTATTCTCCTAAAAAGGGGTTCATTCCCATTATCAACTTCAAAATAGATTATTTCATAATGAGAATCATAATAAATTTGTATGAGCCTTTGCAACTAGAAATATTTTTTAAACGATTTAACCAAGATAGATTCCAATCCACGATTTTACTACTACTATTTACTTCGATCAAGAGAGACGCCGACCCTTTCAACACTTATGAGGATTTATTCTCGAGGGTTACCCCTAGGCAATTGATATTTGGACTTACACTCTTTTAGCCATGGCTTGAGTCCGTGTACAATTATATATATATTTATACACACACAAATATATATATATATACACATATATATACATAGACATACATAAATACACCCATACACACACATCTTCGAAACTAGACGTAGTAGATAATTATGTTGATGGTTATTGGAAATCCTTGATCGAGACTAGGTCGGTGTATATGGGAACTATAGAACCCTCTAGGGCCCTTTCGTCTATGACCCGTCATGCCATAGAAAAGAGGTCATTGTTGGTCCTGCCTTTGCGAGTCGTCAAGCAAGAGAAGATATATACACTGTGTTACATTATGGTATTTGGTTTATTCTAGTAATAAGGATTATACTTTACATTCATCCTTGCATGCGCATTGCCTATCACCAGTATGTGCCTATATTTATCGACCTTTGGGGGTTGTATAGTTATAGATGATGAGTATTGCTTGCGGTGTGTTGTGTGTTGATTAAACCTTTTGAATTATGGGGAACGGTTTATGTATTGTTTTTCTGGGCTATCCGATTACTGTATTGTGTTATTATTTTGGTTAGTTTGTAAAAGGTTGATTACTAGACTAGTAATGAGATTTGGGGTATGATTTTGATTCCTTTATTTATAGTTGCTTTATCATGGATAATTATATCATAATTAGACCTATGGATAGAGATCCTAATTATGTTAGTACTAGTTCCTACTATAATTAGGATGCCTTAAAATGCTAGTATGACTACTTTAGGTTGTACGTTTGGGTTAGCCTTGTTTATGTACATACATTTATATATATGATTACGGTATTACCATATATCCCTCTTTTCCGTTATGTGTTCATGTTGTGTATCCATTTCTTGGCCTTGTATATTATTTTATATCCTTCATCTGCTCTTTATTTGTATGGGCTAATGATATACGGTATAGTGCTTAGGTTCCTGAGTATGGCTAGAACATGATAGTTTATCCTTATTGCCTCTTTAGCTTTACTATGTTAGCTCTCTAGATATTTTAGCATAGTTTACACTCTTTCTTACATGTTACATATATTTGCATTATATTTAGAGCTCATTTGATAGTTTCCTACTAAGTACCACGTGTTTGGTACTCCTACTATGTTTTTGTAGCCTGTAGTTCATAGTATGGGTTCTCGTTGTTGTTGTGACATCGTGCGGAATAGCTATGGTTTGTAGACATAAGGTGAGCTCGTGGCATTCGAAATATTGCTATTCTCCCTCCTATGTACTAAACTAATCTTTATGTTGTATTCTGAGATGGGTTGTATTAGTATATCATTTAATACTTCATTTTGTAATCTTATTACATTAGAAGATCTTGTACTTATTCCACCCGATTTAGGGACTATGTTTTATATTTTTAAATTTTTACTATGTTTATTTCGCATTCTTCCTTCATTTATCTTGGTAGTCCATTACTAGTACTACCATACTATGGGTTGTCTTACTACCGATGGGTTATAGAAGGTGTCATCATGACCTAAGAAATTTGGTCATGATAGAATGTAAATTCCAATCCATATAAGCTTATATTTAAACAATGGCATAGATTAATGTTGAATCATAAGGGTTCATCAACACTAAGGGACCAAGTCCCTAAGGAATTATTAATAGCAATAAAACAAGAACACAGTGTAAATGCTCAAAACAAAGCAACACAAGAGCTTATTACGTGAAAACCTCCTTGTTCAAGGGAGTAAAACCACAACCTGTCCTCATAGGATTTCCCAAGCTCCACTATAATCAAGCAACTCTTATTACAAACTACAAAAAGGATTTAACACTTAATCATAAAGAGTGTAATACCTCTATGACAAACCCACCATAACAACTCTATCTTACTCTTCACCCAATTGCCTAGCTCTAGTCAAACATCCTTAGGAAACTCTACCTAGGCAAGACAAATGAAAATAAAAGGAAAGTTCACAAGCACTAGAGTAAATCAGTTTTAGACCAAGACTCGAGATAATGTAAATTAAAGAACAAGAGAATTTCTGGATCTTGACCAAGAGAGCTTTTGTTGCCATTTTGAGAAAATAAGAATGCAAAAACTAAAACCCAAGGTTGCTCTTCTTTGCTTATATATATGTGTGAGAATCTTGGTTGGAATTCGATTGGACTAGATGTCCCATATTTTGTATTATGCACTTGCACAGTAATTATGCTACATGACCAAACTATACAGATTATAATTAAGTACAGTTGTCCTTTAGTAAGTGTATAGAACGGACCTCATCCCTAAGCATGTTACTTAGTCATCATTAGAACACTGAACAAAAATTTCCCCCTTTTCATGATGACAAACTGTATCCATAAGGAACATTCAAATTCACCCTTACTTCAGCTACCCATTAGCAGTATTTAGAAAAATCTTCAAATTCCTTCTTTATCCATTACTTCCCCCTTCAACTAATCTTTCCCCTATCAAAAGCATTCATGTCATTAGATACCAAGTCCTTTAGAATCTACCCTAATTAGACCCATCTTCCCCTTTTTGGCTTTATAAATTAGTAAATGCAGTAAACGAAATTAATCAATATATACAATAGCTAACTCATGGCCAATGGGAAACACTAACATTAATGAACAAAGATTGATGAGATATAAATGATAGACACAAATAAAGAGTACCATACACTCAGTACAAAAAAAACATAGATAACTAAATCGACCAACCACAGTGACAACTAAGAAAAACTTACTCAAAGATGATAAAAAGGGGGGTCTTAAGAGGGTGGAGGTTTAGGAGCAAGACATCTAAGAAGCATTTGTCTCCTAGCACTCTTAGTAGAGTGAGTATTCAAAAGTTTCTTTGTAAGATCCTTGAACTATGTATTTAGTCTCTTGACCTCTCTAGAAAAAGTAGTGACATGTGCTTTCAATGCTACATTTTATGTTTTCCGTTCCTCTGAAGCACTAGGTCCCTCTGATGATAGTTGCTGAATCCTCAAGATATGAAATCTCTACATCTTTTGCAGCTAATATCAGTCTCAGTCCATCCACCTCCACGCTCAACTTTTCTTAGACATTAATCAACTCTGAAACTTGGAACTTGGTCCTAAATTTTCCTTTGACACACTTATTTTCTATCAGAATGAACATATACTTCATAGTATCGGGTGTACCCTTTTAAAAAATAACCTTAAAATAATTGAGCACTCTATTTAATAAATACCCATAGGACATTCCTTGTTTTCCTTCCTTAAAGTGCATAAACTTGTGCATGTGCTCAATCATCAAGGCAAGCAAACTTATAAGTTCAAACTTGCTCAGACATTCCATCAGAAATAGGTTAAATGTTGAGGCCATACTCCTCTTTTTTGACCTGTCCTGTAACACTTTATTGACAAACTTATACACCAGCTAAAACTCACCTTTTAGGAACTTTTTTCTAACTCTTATTACAGAAGTCCATCCCACTTTAGAGGCAGCCTGCATGAACTCTACTGAAGGTAGTTGATTTTTCACAGATCTAACTCTAATAATGGGAATGTTTAGAATCTTCCCTAATATTTCCTTATCTAACTTTATTTTTATCCCTTTTATTACTGTTGCCAGGATCAACCCATCTTTTAGAAATTTTATTGTATAAAATAACTCACTAAATTTTTTTCAAACATAGAGGGAACTAGTTCCTTAAAGCGGTGAAACAATATTTAGTGTCTCTCATACTCAACCAATTCAAGCATCCCTGATTGTTCAAAAATCCTAGGATCATATACCCTTTTTGACAAATCCTTTTTAGATTTAAGAATCTCATTTCTCTTTTTCCTAGAAAAGAGTTGTTCCTCTTTCTATAGTTTTATCCTCTTAGATGCACTGCCAACCACTTTTTCTGCCAATGGGACCATGTCCCTCAAAAAATTTTTGTTTTCACTGCAATATGCTTTGGGGGGGAAGTGGTTTTTGGTTTTGCTTTAGAAGACCTGGTCCTCTTGCCCTTTTTAGTTTTTTCCTCCTTTTGTTTGTTGTAGCACCAACATCAGTATCAATGTATCCTTCTCTTTTGGCTAAATCCACCACACCAATATTTTTCATATCTACTATTGTGGGCTTTCTCATCCTTTTCATTTTAGTTGTAGTTGATTGTCTAGCTTTTATAGCATCACCAAGTAATTTCTTTTCCACACTCCTGGTGGTATAAGTCTTAAAACACTTTTGATATTTCCTAATATTTCTCTTTTCAATTACTTCACCTTTTCCTTTGCATTTTCCATATCAAGGTTACATCATCATCCTCTTCTTCTTTATTTTCTATTGGAGGTGGCACAACCACATCAGTTTTATCAGTAGTTGTATCAAATATAGGGAGTGAAGATTAAGTAAAGGGATTTTCCTCCATCTCAAAATGACTTCCTCCTTGAGCACAACTTGTAATGTTAAACTCTCATCCTTCTAATCCTTCCCTCCCAAAACACTGCTTGAAGGGTTTGATTTTTCGACTGGAAGATCTTCTTGAAATAATTAAGCAAAGATAGAGTTCAACAAGGACAGGGTTGGGGAACTTGTTTCTTTGGTGTTTTTAGAGGGAGTATTAATTTTTGATGTCTCAAAGGGAATAGTAATTTCTGGAAATTTAGTGTCAATAGGTGACCCAAATGCCTCACTAGTATCTTTGACAATAGCTCTTTCTAGGTTTGTTTCGATGGTGTCTGAGATTTCTTCCATGGTGGGTTTTATGAAGGTTAAGGGTGCTGGGGTGGAATGTAAAAAGCACTTTCTTCAGAGAGTGTGGTTGAGTGAGAAGTTTTTTACTCTTTTAAAGGTTTTGAAGCTAGAGCTTTTTCAGACATTGTGCTTTAGAGAGGGGAAAATGAAAAAAAAAGTTGAAGATGATCATTGAGGACAAAGTTAATGGATATTTAAGAGTTAATGAAAGAAAAAAGTAATTTAAATTCTTTTTAAAGAGGGGAAATGAGGTAATGTTTGGACTTAAAGGGAAGGAGCATATCTAGTCCCTATTACCATGCCCTTTCGGATTTGAATGATATGACAACTTTTTAGAGATGGCTATTTAGAACAGTCACTTTATGCAATTTTTAAGAAGTACACTAATGATAATAACCTATGGGATAGGACCAGGTCCCTCTTTTTCTTGAAAGGAATTATTTTATTTGATGTTTGTCTCATCATCTCTCCTTTAAGTGCTTGCTCACTATGTGTGTATAACTGTAAAGGTATGGTACTAATTTAGACCAATTGAACAAATTAATACTAGGATACCTTCTTCCTAATAATAGCCAAGATTTAAGGAATTTGATTCACTAAGGTAGTTTAATTTATTTTGATTAGGCCCAATCTCAACATATTTTTCATAAATTGCTCTCTGAGGAGAGACTTTGTGAAGATATCAACCACTTAATCTTCATTCTTGCAAAACTTCATAGAGATTGCTCCATTTTCCATATTGTCTCTTAGGAAGTGATATCTCACATCAATATGTTTTTTCCTTTTATGCTCCACAGGTTTATTTGTCATATTTTAAGCACTTGTATTATCGCACATCAAGGGAATAGTGTCAGTAACAATTCCAAAGTCTTTCAACTACTGTTTGATCTAAAGTAGTTGAGCAAACATGAAGCTGTTGTTATACATTCAGCTTCAGATGTAGAGAGAACAACTAAATTTTGCTCTTTAGAACCCTAAGAAATATGAAATAAACTAAGAAAATGTGTCATTCCAGAGGTACTTTTCCTATCTACCAGGTACCTTTCATAGTCTGCATTAGCATACCCTATTAGATCAAAATTGTCTCCAGAAGGATAGAATTGGACTAGGTCCCCTGATCAATTTAGATGTCTAAGAATTCTTTATGCATCCATCAAATAAGACTCTTTTGGACAGGCCTGGAATCTGGCGCACATACTAACACTGGTCACTATATCAAGCCTGCTCAAAATTAGGTAAAGTAGAGATCCAATGATTTTTCTATACATATTCTCATTTACTGAGGGATAAAGTTCATCGGCATCCAATTTTGATCTAACATCATTGGGTGCATGAATAGGCTTGGCATCAACCATGTTGAATTTTTGTAAAAACTCCTTGATGTATTTTTCTTGACAAATCGTGGTGCCCTGAATTGTTTTTTTGATCGGTAGCCTACGGAAGAAGGTCATTCACCCATCATTCTTATCTCAAACTCACTTCCGATAAGTTATTTAAATTCTTAACATAGAGACTCGAAAGTTGCACAAAAGATAATGTCATCAACATAAATTTGCACAGTCAACAGTATTTTTTCTCTAAACTTCTGGAATAGGCTATTGTCAATTTTTTCTCTCTTAAAATTATTTTTGAGAAGAAATTTTGGCAAATTTTTATACCAAGCTCTTGAAGACTTCTTTAACCATAGAGAGCTTTAGCTAATCTCAGAATATGGTGTGGTAGATCAATATCTTCAAAATCAGGTGGTTGTTTAACAAAGACCTCTTCTTTTAGATTTCTATTAAGAATGTGCTCTTCATATCCATTTAAAATAACATGAATCGCATATATGCAACAAAAGCAATAAGACTTCTAATTGCTTCAATTCTTGCAACAAGAGCAAAGGTCTCATCATAGTCAATTCCTTCTTCTTGATTGGATCTTTGTACAACAAGCCTTGATTTATTCCTAATGATAATTCCATGCTTATCTTACTTATATATGTACACTCTTTTTTCCCAATAATGGTTTTATTAGCAGGTCTGGGAACCAGGTTTCAGACTTTTCTTCTTTCAAATTGATGAAGTTCTTCTTACATTGAATTTTCCAAGTCAACATAATTGAGAGCTTTCTTGAAATTTTAGGCTCCATTTGGTATATGGAATCTAAAAAGGCCACAAATTTTCTTAGTAGTGCCTTTGTTTGCATTCTTTATTCGAATGGAGAAATCAGATTCTCAAGACCATGAGATGACTTATGTTTCCAATTGACCTTCTTGAAGTTAATTAAGATATGAAGGGAGCAGGCCCTTTAGATATTTGATCATGTATCCCTTGTTAGGGCTCATCTATGCCAAGATCCTGCACTTGAGGACCTGGTTCTTCTCTTTCGTCTTCTTCTGCACCCGCATCATCCTGAGCATTTTGACTTTGAGAAAGAACTTCCATCGATCCATTTCTTTGAATAGGAATACATTCCTCCATATCTATATCATCTTCTCCTACAGGGTTCATCATATTTTCTGAATCATCAAAGATAACATACACACTTTCTTGTACACATAAGGTTCTTTTGGTGTAGACCCTATAGGCATTACTAGTTGGGGAGTAGCCTACAAATATAACTCCATCACTTTTGGAATCAAATTTTCTGTACTCATCCTTACCATTGTGTAGAATAAAACACTTGTAACCAAAAGGCCTGATGTAATCTAGTTAACAGTTTATAAGGGTTTTTGTTGAGAATGGATCTAATCAAGTATCTATTGGTAACACAATAGGCAATGTTTACATCTTCAACCAAAAATTTTAGGAAGACCACCATCTAACATGGTTCTAGAAATATTAATCCAAGTCATATTCCTCTTCTCAACTACTCTAGTTTGTTATGAAGTTCTTAGAGTTGAGAAATTGTGACAAATTCAATATTCAGCACAAAATTCTTTAACTTTAACACTTTAAAAATTAGTTTCATGATCAGACCTAATTCTTACTATTTTTTTATTCAACTTCACTTGAATTTATTTGGCAAAGATCACCATGACTTCATATGTTTCATCCTTGGTTTCTCATGAACATGGTCCATGTGAATTTGGAGTATTAATCCATAGTGATAAAAACATACTTCTTCCCTCCTCTATATTAAACCTTGAAAAGTCAACGTAAGTCCATATGCAGCAATTTAAGAGGTCTAGAGGTACTTACCTATTTTTTCTATTTGATTGAAGATCAATTTATTTTTCTTTGACACAAGCATAAAAAAAAATTGTATCTAAAAACTGTAACTTTGGAACTCCACAGAACAAGTCCTTTGAGACCAATTTTTTAAGTAGAGAAGAACTTACATAACATAATCTTCTTAGCAAAGATCTGCATTCTCACTTTGAGCACTTAAATAGGTCAATTGACATCCAGGAACTAAGTATAGATCAACCATATATATATTATTGCATCTTTTAGCTCTGAGAATGACATTTCTAGTTTTTATACTAATTACAGTACATCAATCAGACAAGAACTTTACTTCATTTCCTTTATCACAAATTTGTGACACACTTACCAAGTTGTACTTCAGTCCACTCACATAATAAACATCTTCAATTGCATGAATTAATGATTTTCCAATCATTTTAACACCAAGAATGTAACCTTTCTTGTCATTACCAGATAAACACCTCCACCTTAAAGTGATTTGAGTGAGAAAAAATAGTCAGTTCTTCCAGTCATATGCTTAGAGCATCCACTGTCTATGAACCAACTTTGACTACTTTCCCTTACTCCCACGTGTATTTAGAGATCATTTACTAGATTTGGGAACCCATTTTAGTCTGAGTTTCCAATAGGGATAAGGGAGTGATCATAACTTTCTATGTCCAACTAGGTAGTTATCCTTCTTAAATTTTGTTAGGGACCAAGTCCCCTATTAAGTGACTGCATTTGTTGAACATACTTAGCAAAGTTCATTTTTGCTTTAACACTTTCCTGATAGTCATTCTTTTTATGACCATTTCTTCCACAATGAGTGCATAGAAAATATTTAAACAAAGAAATATACTTACTATAGGGATTAAAATGAGGATTTTTGTGCTGACAACCAAGACCGCCATTATTTACTCCTTGACTGGTCAGATTAGTAAGAATTTGTGAGGATGTAGTTCATTTTAGTGACTTGTTAAGATTTTCTCTTATACGGACTAGGTCTCTCTCTAGTTCATCATTTTTTTGTAGAGAAGATATGAGAATTTGTGACTTATTCGTCTTATTTTCAAGCTCAAGTTGCATACTACTAGCCTCATTTTTTCCCCTTGATGATTAGATTCATCTAATTTCATCTATTTTTCCATCATCTTCTTGTTTTCAGAATCTAACTTTAAAGAGTGTTCTCCTAGCTCAAATATTTAAATTGTTAGAGCTATTTTTTCATATTTTAAATTTTCTCCTTCTCTTTAAGAAGATCCTTCTCGGCAGTGAGCTCATGTAGAGAATCAATCAAAATATTTGTAAGTTTTCTTAGCTTCTTAGGAGTGCATTATTCAAATTCTGTTTAATATTAAAAGGAGTTACCTCATCATCTTCATCATCATCTGATCTTGGCATGAAAGCAAAGAGAGAGTTGTAGGTTATTTCATCATCTTCTACAGCTAGCATAGAAGCATCTTCACATTTTTCTGCTTATCTGATTCACTATATGAGACTCTCCAAGTAGCTACGGCTTACTTAACTACATAATAATCTGATGTTTTTTTTCCTAGATTTATCAGGGACCCACTTCTTCTTATTTTCTTTATCTCCTCTAAACTTAGGTATTCTTGATAATCCATCTTATGCAAGGGACAATGCTTGATAAAATTATCTAGTTTGCCATATTTGTGACACAAATTATTTGCACCTGCAAGTATGCTACTACTAACCTTTTTTTGAAATTTGTCACTCCTCTTTATAGCCTAAATGAATTTTCTAACTAAATAGGCAACATCCTCATCATCCTTAATAAAATCATCTTTAGAAGCTTTCAGGGCCAAATATTTTTCTTTCTTGGGTTGTTTCTTCTTTTGGTCCTATTTCTTATTCAGTTTATTAGTTTAGATTTCTAATTAACTCATCCATGTTAAGAGTTTTAAGATCTCTTGCTTCGAAAATAGCATTCACTTTACTCTCCCATGACTTAGACAGTACATTTAATATCTTTCTCACCTATTTGGTCAGTGGAATAATTTCACTATGATGGCATAATTAATTGGTGATTGAGGCAAACCTGTGGAATCACTTGAATTGGTTCACTTTTCTTCATAGTGAAGGCCTCATATTGGATAGTAAGCATGCCCACCTTGGATTGCCTGAATTTACTGGTTTCCTCATGAGCAGTCCTTAGATAATCCTAGATTTCAATACTCTTTCACAAACAGAGATATGATTGTACCCATTATGTCCTATTCCACATACCATAGGCTTCTTAGTATTGAAATTCTTTTCAATCGTTTTGCGATGCTCCTCATTTTATTTCCTTCGAATTTTGGTTATCAAACTAGTAATTTCACCTTTCTTAACTTCTCCCATGGGAACATGAGTTCCATCACAAATTGTATTCCACAACTCACTAACTTCAACCATGATAAAGTCGTGCATCCTTATCTTTCACCAATAATAATATTGTATATTCAATCTAGGTGGTATGGGGGTTGACTGTCCTTCGTCTTAGTTTGGTAGTGTTGCCATAGCTAAGAATCCACTCTAGGTGTTAGTTATTTTTGGTGTACTGCTCTGATACCAATTGATGAACCGTAAGGGTTCACCGCCACTAAGGGACTAGGTCTCTAAGGAATTATAAATAGCAATAAAACAAGAATGCAAAATAAATGCTCAAAATAAAGAAACACGAGATTTTATGTGAAAACCTCCTTACTCAAGTGAGTAAAACCATGATTTATCCTCACGGGATTTTTCAAGCTCAACTATAATCAAACAACTTTGATTATAGACTCCAAATAGGATTTAAATCTAAATCATATAGTTTGTAATACCTCTATTAAAAACAGTTGGGGAAATTACAATAAAATTACAGCTGAAAAATTATAAGTGAAGAAAAATAAAAGTTATCTTCGGCTGAGGCGCGGATATCTTGCTCTCTTTAAGAAGATTCAAGCCCACTGGAGCAAATTATTTTACCGGTCCAGCAGTAATCTTCTTGACTTGTCCCCTTCAGTATACAATAGTCTTCTCACAAAGAACAACTCAACAACTCTGGACAAGAGTTGAGTTCAATGCTTCACAAAAAGAACACCTCTCTTAAGCTAATTAACTCTCTTTTTTACTAACTTTTGTGAACTCTATTGTACTAAGAAAAATAATGCAAGACCACCTCTATTTATAGGTGAAAAATCTTCCATGCAATGATAGGAAGAATAAATGGGAAGATAAATAGAATAGAGGTTATAAAGGTTACAAGAGTTACAAGATTAACAAAACATAAAGAATAGGATAATGGAGGAGTAAGAGTAGGAAGTTACATGAATTTCAAGGAAAATGGTGATCAAATTCATCCACTACTAACCATGAAATAACACACCTTAATGATAAAATAGATGCAGCAAAAACTCACTTCCATTATATACCTTTAAAGGCCATAAACTCATTTAGAGTAATGAGCATAAATGAGTTAATGGTAAAGTAACAAACTATGAATAAATGTCACAAAACAAATGGAGTAAAGTATGGAAATAGGTCGAGAGTTGCATGCTGCAATGATTTCAAAGCATTTAAAATATAATAAATTATTATTAAAATGCTAAAATATCATCAATCCCCCACTCATTTTAATATTAACAAAAGAGTCTACTAGCTGAAGGAAGACTACCATGCATAATGAAGGTGTGCTCTGCATTGAACCTCAACTTAGTAAAACAGTATTTTTTACACCAGAGTCGTAGTGGACTTAAACTTGAACTCTGACTGCTTAAGGGAAATAAAAACTTACCGATTACACCTAATAGTCAAGGTCTTGACATGAGTTTTATAGCCAGCACATTACGGCCTTGTGCTATCCCAATTACATGAATATCTTTGAGAATGAGCCCAATTCTCATAAGAAGCGACCTACCTCCACACTCATATAGGTGAAATCTGTCGAGTGTACTCCTATAAATTTAGCACCCCACTCGTATGACCTACAGATTTTCATGAAGATTTTTTTAAATTCAACCTCACAATCATTACAGGTAAATGCACTCATACCATAGGAATGGATTAAAAATAGTGCATTTTTTCATAATAAATCATCATATGATTCATTTTTCTCATTGAACCTGATTATCGAATCTCTGGTCCCCAGGTTCAGTTTTCTCACATATGACTCAAGATTCAATAGGCTTTAATCTCATCCCCTCGATGTTTTCCACACTCTTTCTCTATCTAAGGCCTTAGTCAATATATTTGCAAAATTGTCGAAAGATTTGACATAATAAACATTAATGGTGTCATTTGTCAAATATGATCTCACATTACTGTGTTTTCTCATTATAGGTTTGGATATACCGTTGTAATAATGATTTTATATTTCCAAAGTAAAAATATAACCAATAGTAGATAAGGAATCACCTAAAAAAGTGTTTCAATCCGCAACACAAAAGCCTTCAAGTACAATAGGCTATTTTTTATAAAACAAACCACAAGTTTTTATTTCAATTAAGTATCTCATTACTCTCGTTATAGCATGTAATTTTTCATTACCTGGCTTGTTAGTGAACCTGCTAAGTACTCCTACTGCAAATGCAATATTGATCCTAGTGCAATCAGTCACATATCTCAAACTTTCAATTATGTTAGCATATTTCTTTTGATTTATTCCATCATTTTCACTTTCAATAGAAAACAAGTGAAAACTAGAAACAAATAGAGTTACAACATGCTTGCAATCAAGGAAATTATATTTTTTCAAAATTTTCTCAACATAATGTTAATGGTCAAGGATAATTTCATGGCATATTCTAGTAATTTTTATTCCTAGAATACAATTTGCCTCTCCAAGATCTTTCATATCAAAATGACTTCGAAGAATATTTTTAGTTTCACCAATGACATTCATGTTAGAACCAAAGATCAATAGATCATCGACATATAAGCAAATAATAACATGAGAATTATTTTAAAAATTACGATATATGCACTTGTCACACTCATTTATTTTAAAGTCATTATCAATCATGTAGGAATCAAGCTTTTCATGTTATTGCTTTGGTGCCAGTTTTAAGACATATAAGGATTTAGTAAGTTTACACTTTTCTTTCTTGGCCAGCCTCAATAAAACACTCGGGTTGTTCCATGTAAATCTCCTCATTTATATCTAATTTTAAAAAGCAATTTTTTACATCCATATGTTGAATTTGTAAATCAAAAATTACCGCAATAGCAACTAAAAGTCAAATGGATATAATTCTTGTTATCGGAGAAAAAGTATCAAAAAATTCTAGGCCTTCTAGTTGTTTAAAACCTTTAGCCACTAGCCTAGTTTTATATTTATTAACAGATCCATCCGGTTTTAACATTTTACGTAAGACCCGTTTATATCCAATTGTTTTACAACCCAGTGGTAAATCAACTAGCTTCCATGTTTTATTGGATATTAGTGATTTTATTTCATCATTTACAACCTTTTTCCAAAAAATAGCATCATGTGAAGACAAAACTTCTTATAAAGTGAAAGGGTTATCCCCAACGTTAAAAACATAATAATCAGAACTAAAAAAAACTTCTACTCTAGCTCATTTACTTCTTCTTAACTCAAAATCATTATTTTCTTTATTTTTCAAAGTAGAAGTAGAAGAAAAAGGTAGTGATAAAATATTTTCTTCAGTTCTTTGACTCCCACTATTTTTAGAAAATCAAAAGAAAATTTATTTTCATGAAAAATAGCATCACCAGATTCTATTATAACACTATCTCCAAGATTAGAAAATCTATAGGTTGTACTATTTGAAACATAACAAAGAAAAGTACAAGTAGTAACTTTTTTAACCAACTTAGAGATTTTAGGATCCATTAACATTAAATAGGCTAAGCAGTCCCAAACTCTTAGATATCTCATATTTGGCTCCATTATCTACTTTGTTTAGGATCCATTATCCATTAACCTTTAATTCTTCTCAAACTTAGAGATTTTAGGATCCATTATCTACTTTGTTTGGATTCTTCTAAGTTAAAACATAAGAAATAATGAGAAGAATTAAGTAGAAAAGTACTTAATCCTTTCACCTCTTGAAATGAGTACCATTGAATCAGAATGGCTTATTAAGATCTTCCATCTTCACATCCGCGAATTTCAGTTGTTGCCATTGAATCTCCTTAAAATTGTTGGTGAAATTACAATAAAATTACAGTTGAAAAATTACAAGTGAAGAAAAATAAAAGTTATCTTCTTCTTCTTTGGCTGAGGCACAGATATCTCGCTCTCTTGAAAGAGATTCAAGCCCACTGCAATAAATTTTTTCGCTAGTCCATCAGTAATCTTGTTGACTTGTTTCCTCCAGAATACAACAACCTTCTCACAAAGAAAAACTCAACAACTCTAGACAAGAGTTGAGTTCAAAGCTCTACAATGCAAGACCACCTCTATTTATAGGTGAAAAAATCTTCCATGAAATGAATAGGAAGAATAAATAGCAAGATAAATAGAATAGAGGTTACAAAGGCTACAAGACTTACTAAAGTTGTAACAAATAAAGAATAGGATAATAGAGGAGTAAGAATGGAAAGTTACATGAATTTCAAGGAAAATGGCGATCAAATTCATCCACCACTAACCATGAAATAACACACCTTAATGATGAAATAGATGCAGCAAAAACTCACATCCATTATGTGCCTTTAAAGGCCATAAACTCATTTAAAGTAATGAGCATAAATGAGCTAGTGGTAAAGTAACTAACTATGCATAGTAATGTCACAAAACGGGTGAATTAAAGTATAGAAATAGACCGAGAGTTACATGTTTCCATGATTTCAAAGCATTTAAATATAATAAATTACTATTAAAATGCTAAAACATCATCACAAGTGCACCAAAAAAAAATGTCTCACTCTTCATTCAATTTACTATCTCTAGTCAAACATCCTTAGGCAACTCTACCTAAGAAAGACAAATGAAAACAAAGGAAAAGTTTACTTACAAGCACCAGAGTAAATTCGTTTCAGACCAAGACTCAAGATAGTGCAAATTAAAGAACAAGAGAATTTCTTGATCTAGAGCAAGAGAGTTTTTGCTTTCTTTTCGAGAAAATGAGATTGCAAAAACTAAAACTCAAGGTTGCTCTCCTTTGCTTATGTAGACGTGTGAGAATCTTGGTTGGAATTCGATTGGGCCAAGTGTCCCATATTGTACAATGTGCACCTACACAATAATTATGCTACAAGATAAAATCGTGCAGAGTGCGACAACGTACAACTGTCGTTCAGTAAGTGCATATAACGGTCCTAATTCCTGAGCATGTTACTTAGTCATCATCAAAACATAGAACATTTAAAATTATTTATATTATTACAATTACAATTGTTGTGTTGTGACTAAATAGAGATCGAGGCATCACTATATTATAAAGCTTCTGTAACACTTATTAGTGAGCAAGAGATGAGAAAATATTATGAATTTTTTTTTTTTTACTGATATTATTATATAATATTCTTGAATGGAAATTTTGATCTAACTACAAATTGAAATGGTGATAATATTCTACATCCATTTTTATAATATTTTTTTTAAGTTATATTGCTTTCGAAGAACTATTCAGCACGTGGATTGTAGCGATTAGGATAGTTAGTTATAAAATGAGCATTGAACAGGTCTAGTGGCCATCATTCTAAACAGAGAACTGGTCCGAATCGAAGCTTTTGTACATCTTACAACCATCTTGTTGTGTTTCTGTCAAAGTAATTCGATCCAAAAAAGATGTCAAGTGGGACGCTTGAAGTTTTGCTTGAAAATGCCAAAGGCCTTGAAGAACAAAACTGGCTCAGTATGATCTTCACAAACTCCACTTTCTGATTCTATTTCTCGTAATTTCTAAAGGGGAGGAGAATAGTTTGAGCATTTAAAATCCTAATGATTTAATGCTGATATGTTCACATTATCAAAATTTTCAAAAAGAAAACGATCAGTTGTTCTCCTCTACCTTTGGCAACCTAAATGATATCAGATCTTGCGTTTTGTATCAAAAGGCTTAATTTTGGTTTAGATCTTAATTTTATGCATGCAGATAAAATACATACAAAAAGATACATATACTTTGCTAGAAATATATTATCTCAAAAAGAATAAGAAATTATCTTTTAGAAATTTCTCTAAATAAATTTGGTCAAAAAAATTTATCACATATTAATTAGCCTAAAAAGGCAACAATTTTCTAGTCAAACGTAATTGATTCCAAACCTAATTAAATGTCATTATGGACTTTTACTACTCTTCTTATTTTTTATTATGGACATTGAAAAAAGTGGTTGGAGATGAGTACTTCTTTCTTCTCTCGATATACATAATGTTTTTTTCTAAAGCACTAATGACGGAGATAGAGTGGAAATCAGAGAGACAACATTCTTCATTTTTCTCATTTCTCTTTCGTGGTTTTTATCAATCTAAAATCTTTGTTAGATTCTGACTCCTCGTTTTATATTAAAAATGTATGTTGAATCCTAAAGAGATACATCTACACCAGTTAAAATATCATTAAGGACAATGACATAACCACACCTCAACTCTACGAGAATTTCTGTGATCTCTGAACTCATTCAACATATATAGGAGTATTTATGTATGTATCTATATGTATGCGTATATGTATACATATGTATATATATATGTATATGTATATGTATGTATATGTATGTATGTATATATAGAGAGAGAAAGATATATGCATGTGTGCACGCGTACGTCAAATGTATATACTCTGTTTGTATGATTCCACTCATTTCCCAACAAGCACACAAATGTGTATTTTTCTAGTTAAAAATTTATATATTTTATGAGCAGTTTTAAATGATTGCAAAATCTTCCAATAGTTCTTAAACTTCTCAATATTTCACATAAATTGCAACTGGGAGAGTAATAAATTTCACCAACTAATGTAGACTAGCAACTTCAGCTGTACTTTATTTATCATCTCCTACTTTTTTTCCCTTTAATTATGCAATACTAGTCATTAGGCATGGCCGCTCGTTCTTTATTTTTAAGTTTACTAATCATTCATCTCTTAGTTTATTGGATTTGATTAATTGGCTCTTCGAATTTCAACAGCTAGTATGAATCCTTATGTTGTCATCACCTGTCGGACTCAAGAGAAGGAAAGTGGTGTTGCATCAGGTATTTGTAATTACATCAACTAAACCTTTTATTCTCGTAGTTTGCATATAAATATATATATATATATATATATATATATATATATATATATATATATATATATATATATATATATATATATATATATATATATATATAATATATATTATTACTATTATATATAAGAGACAATCCAAGGACTTTGGTAATCCTCACAAAAGTTTCCAACTTAATTTTAATCTTTTCAATTAATTACTTTTATGTCATAATTTTATCTTTTATAGTAGTTTGATTAATTTCTCAATCCTATAATATTGTGACATTTGGTTGATATAGATGAAGTTACTTTGTCTTCTTTCTTACTACGTGGACCTTTGCACTTGGTGCACGTGTCATAATATAGTATGAGAAGCTATTATTAAAGTTTTTTCTTGTAATTTCAATAATTTAATTAACTATTTAAAAAATAATAATTAAAAATAGGGCAAGGAGAATTATGAAGGAGATTACAAAGCAAAGAATCAAATATTTCATCAACAAAGTGGAGTTTAGGTAGTTAATCAATTGAATCATTCAAATTCCCATATTGTTTACCTAATCGATAAATCATTTTTAGAATCTTCCATTATAATGTTTTGTTTCTCATACTTATATATTATTTAATCAAGTCAATTGAAAAATATAAATGTCAAATATCATTTAATTATTTTATTTATTAAATTACTTGAACTTCATGCTTTATGAAGTACAAGACCAAAAAGCTTTAATTTTTTCCTTTGCTACTCACAAGACTAAAAAGCTCTAATTTGACTATCTTTTGTTAATTTTTTTAATCAAAATTAGTCATTTAGTTAATTTTTGTAAATGAAAATAGCCTTAACAAATTTAATATTTTATATGAACTTTTATTTAAAGTAGTTTAAGAAAAAAAATATTTTGACCATGGAGAATTTTTTTCTGTTGCATGAATAATTCATTACTTTTTTCTTCTTTCTTAGTATTAATCTTTAATAATTTGTTTTTCATAAGAAAGAGTTTTGTGCAAATACCGTGGGGATGAAGAAAAGGAAAAAAAAAAGAGTTAAAATTAGTTATTGTATGAGGTTATATTTTATTTCTATCGAATCGCGAGTATGATTCTGATGTATTTCTTAATTATCTTTTATAAATTGAATAATTGTTTTTGTGGGTAATTTTATCAATTGCTTTTGAAAATATCAAACATATTTCATAAATCGAAAACTAAAATTATTGATAAAGTTAAAATTAAGGTAATGATATGAATTAAGATCAAATTATTTTAAAAATCTCTTTTCTGCTCAATTGAGAATCAATATTTTTAAGCATCAGCTATAGAGAGAGAATCAATTGATTCTAGATGTTCGTTTTAGTGAGTCTAATTTATTTTTTAATTTAGTATAAAATTATGCTTAAAGCACCACATTTAACTAGCTTGAATTCTTGTCACGTGAAATTATAAATAAAATTATATATTTTCCATCACACACAAGAAGACTTGAGTAAAATAATTGGCCCACTTGATGACTTTTGTCTTCACCTTCCTGTTTACAAAGATGAACTTGAATTGAGAAATTAGAAAAGAAATTAACTATATACTCATAAAGTTGACTAATATTTTCCAATTTTTATGATTTTTGTAAATTATAATTATAATTATAATTATATATATATATATATATATATATATATATATATATATATATATTCTAAAGGTAAAATACATATAGAGGCCCCTCAACTATTTGACTTTTTTTGTATAGGCATCTCAATTAGGCCATGTACCTATCGAACCCTTTACTCATTCACAAAATATTTCAATTGAGCACAATTGTTGACGTCGCATGGCATGTGTAATACACTCTCCATTAGGAGAGTGAGAGACCATAATTAATCAAAAAAAATTAAACATAAAAAATCCAACCAATAAAAAAAATATATTAAAGAAATAGAAAGGAAAAAAATAGTTATCTTCTTCTTCTCCATAAGTCACCATTTTCCATTTTTTTTTACATACAAAAAATACATACACAGGCAATCACACATACTCCCCCAATTTTCATGGATTGACAGTGAAGGATATCATTCACACAAATTGGAAGAAACCAATGTGAACAGTAAAAAAGGGTGAACATTGACGGCTAAAAAATCGTTGAATTGGTGAAGAATGAATTTGAAAAAAAGCATTTAACATCGATTGAATTTCAGCCTTCTTGACCTATTTCTTCTTCTTCGTCTTCTCCTTATCATTGTGACCCGCAACACAATCCAATTCAATCTTACCCGGGTCATCACCCAATTCATTAGCAAACAATTTCGCCCATTTAGGTGAATTAGAAGGTAAGATCTCAAGAAGAACATAATGGGTTAACTGGGTCAAATAGGTTAAACGGGTCGGGTTAGATTTATGCTCCAATTGCTACTTATTCTTATTAACTTTAATTAACTGTTGATGGGTGTTTTGTGATTAATTTTTTTGTTCTTAGTGAGATTAGAGTAAAGGAATAAAATGAGAATGGTGAGAGAACAAAAAGAGAAAGTGAAGAAGAAAAGTAAGAAAGGAGATTACAGTGATTGTTGTTGTTGTTATTGATGATGATGAATGTGACAGTAAGGTGGACAAAAAGGGGAGAAAAAGAAGAGAAAACTAGGAGTAGCCGCCATGGGAATGCTTCATTTACAGAAGAAAAAGAAATGTTTGGAAGGGAAGAGGATGGTGGGTGATATTAATGATTTTTTTTAAAAGAAGTTAGATTTAATTATATTATAAAATTATTTTAATGATTATTTTAAGTTAAAATGCCACGTGTTGATATTTAATTTGTCACTGTGTCACATCATTAGCGCGTGTATTAACCGTATTTTATAATTTTTGCCACATCAGCAGATTGTACTTAATTGAAACGTTTTGTAAAGGAGTAAAGGGTTCAATAGGTACATGGCCTAATTGAGGTGCCTATACGGAAAAAGTCGAATAGTTGAGGGGCCTGTATATGTATTAAGTTTATTCTAAATCATGTTATTCATAAAATATCAAATTACTTGAGTTTAGATCCCGGCTTAGCACGGACCTTATAAAACTAGACTATATATAAGGGAGAACATCTCATTTTGATAGTCCTCACATGACTGTATTTTTCTATTTTATCCTTAATTAAATTTTAATGACCTTTCAAGATCTCATCTATTTTAGTAAATTTGAACAATTAATGAGCATTTAAAATGCTATAAAAAATGATGAGTCATAAAGATATGATAGTGACACTATAAAATATCTATTTATCCAACTAAATTTAAAATTAATTCAATTTTTTACTATCGTCTTTTATGTGGGATAATCGTAATTTATTAAAAAAATAATCCTCACAAGAAATTTGTGAAGC
The DNA here is from genome assembly GCA_030864225.1 of Capsicum baccatum var. pendulum. Lineage (NCBI taxonomy): Eukaryota > Viridiplantae > Streptophyta > Magnoliopsida > Solanales > Solanaceae > Capsicum > Capsicum baccatum. The sequence continues at coordinate 69,873,570 of CM061559.1, read as the reverse complement.
TTTAATAAACTTGTAAGGACTCATTGAAGAAACATCTACAAAAAGTATTTTATTGAGTCTGACTTTTCATAATTTAATTTATCATAAATCATACAATAGTTTGTAGCATCAAATATTTTTATATTAATCAAATATTATTTATATTTTTTAAAAATGAATTAGCCAATGTAAAGTTTAATTCAAAAAAAATAATGAAATTAATTATACATAAGGAAAAAATTAATTTAAATCCTTAAAGGCTTTCATTCAAAAGCTTTCAGTGAAATAAAAAGGAGAAAAATTTTCGTGTGTGCATTTGTTTGAAAATTAAAATAAAGACTAAAATATACCATAAGAAAAATTATTATTTTTAACTTATAAGATTTTTTACTCCCTCCGTTTTTATTTATTTGTTTGGTCTTGACTTAACACAAAGTTAAAGAAAAAGTAACGAGTATTTTTAAATTTTATGGTCTTAAACTAAAAATATGTAGAAAGGACCAAATATTGGTTGATCTTATTGTCTTAAACCTGCCACATGGAATGCTGAAATTAACCCAAGAAAGAAAAGACATATTTTTTCTAAAACGAATTTAAAAAATAGGACAAAAATTGAAACAAATATATAATTTAACATTTTAAAAATATCAAAAAATAATCAAACTAGACCTTTAACTAATATAATGGTACAAAACAAATAAAAAGCAAAAAGAGCAAGCTGAAAAAATTACAAATATAAATATTAATGTAGTTTAGGCCCGAACTTAGCACAAGCTAAACGACACTAGTTACTACTATATATAGGAGACAAGTCAAGGACTTTGGTAGTCCTCACATAAGTTTTCAACTTAATTTTAATCTTTTCAATTATTTACTTTTATGTCATGATTTTATCTTTTATAGTAATTTAATTAATTCTTAATCCTATAATATTGTAACATTTGATTGATATAGATAAAGTTACTTTGTGTTTTTTTTTTGTTATATGGACCTTTGCACTTGGTGCATATGTCATAGTATGAGAAGCTATTATTAATTTTTTTTTTTTTTGTATTTTTCATTATTTAATTAAATATTTAAAAATAATAATTGGGAGTAGGGCAAGGAGAATTAGGGAGGAGATTACTAAGCAATAAATCAAATATTTACCAATAAAGTGAAATTTAGGTAGTTAATCAATTGAAACATTCAAATTCTCATATTGTTTAACTAATCGATAAATCATTTTTAGAATCTTCCATTATAATGTTTTATTTGTCATACTTATTATCAAGTCTATTGCAAAATATAGATGTCAAATATCGTTTAGTTATTTTATTTGTTAGATTATTTGTACTTCATGATTTATGAAGTATAAGAGCAAAAATTTTTAATTTTTCCTTTGCTACTCACAAGACCCAAAAGTTTTAATTTGACTATCGTTTGTTAATTTCTTTAATTAAAATTATTTATTTAATTAATTTTTGTAAATGAAAATAGCCTTAACAAAATTAATATTTTATATGAACTTTATTTAAAATAGTTTAAGAAAAAAATATATTTTGACAAAAAATATATTTTGACCGTGGAGAATTTTTTTTCTGTTACATAAATAATTCATCATTTTTTTTATTTCTTAGTATTAATCTTTAATAATTTATTTTCCATAAGAAAGAGTTTTATACATATACCGTTGGGATGAAGAAGAGGGAAAATAAGAGGGGTTAAAATTAGTTATTGTATGAGGTTATAATTTTATTTCTATCGAATTGAATATGGTTCAGATGCATTTCTTAATTATCTTTTTGAATTGAATATTTTTTTGTGGACAATTTTATTCAGTACTTTTAAAAATATCAAAAATATTTCATGTATTAAAAATTAAAATAATTGATAAAGTTAAAAATTAAGGTAATGATATGAATTAAGATCAAATTATTTTTAAAATCTCCTTTTTAGTCAATTGAGAATCAATATTTTTAAGCATCAACTATGGAGAGAGAATCAATTGATCTCGCTATTAATTTTAGTGAGTCTAATTTTTTTTCTTAATCTAGTATAAAATTATGCTTAAAACACCACATTTAACTAGCATAAATTCTTGTCATGTGAAATTATAAATAATATCATACATTTTTCATCACACACAAGAAGACTTGAGTAAATAATTGACCCACTTAGTCACTTTCTTCGTCATCTTCCTGATTGCAAAGATGAACTTGAATTGAGAAATTACAAAAGAAATTAATTACATGCTCATAAATTAGTTTACTAATATTTTTAAATTTGTATGATCTTTGCAAGTTATAATTATTTTATATATATATTTTAAATCATATTATTCATAAAATATTAAATTATTTAAGTTTGGGCCCGTGCTTAGCACGAGCCTTATAAAACTAGACTATATATAAGGGAGAACATCTTATTTTGGTTGTCCTCACATGACTGTATTGTGTCTATTTTATCCTTAATTAGTTTTAATAACCTTTTAAGATCGCATCCATTTTAATAAATTTGAACAATTACATGGACATTTAAAATGCTATACAAAAATAATGAATCATAAAGAAGTGATAGTGACACTATAAAATATCTATTTATCTAACTAAATTTAAAATTAATTCAAAATTTTACTGTCGTCTTTTATGTGGGATAATAGTAATTTAATTTTAAAAAAATTTCTTTTTTGATACTCACAAGAAATTTGTGAAGCTTTAATAAACTTGTAAGGACTCATTGAAGAAACATCTACAAAAAGTATTTTATTGAGTCTGACTTTTAATTATTTAATTTATCATAAACCATACAATAGTTTGTAGCATCAAATATTTTTATATTAATCAAATATAGTATTATTTTTAAAAAAATATGAAGTAGCAATGTAAAGTTTAATTGAGAAAAAATAATGAAATTAATTATACATAAAGCAAAAATCAATTTAGATCACTAAAGGCTTTCATTCAAAAACTTTCAGTAAAATAAAAAGGAGAAAATTTTTCGTGTGTGCATTTGTTTGAAAATTAAAAGAAAGACTAAAATATACCATAAGAAAAGTTGTTATTTTTAACTTATAAAAGTTTTTACTCCCTCCGTTTTAATTTATTTGTTTGGTTTTGACTTAACACAAAGTTAAAGAAAAAGTAACGAATGTTTTTGAATTTTATGATCTTAAACTAAAAATTTGTCGAAAGGACCAAAATATTTGTTGATATTATTGTCTTAAATATGCCATGTGAAAAGTTGAAATTAACCCAAGAAAGAAAAGAGACATTTTTTTAAAACGAACTAAAAGAAAATGGATAAAAGTTGAAACAAATATATAATTTTAACATTTTAAAAAGATTGAAAAATAATCAAGCTAGACCGTTAACTAATATAATGGTACAAAAAGCAAAAATAGCAAGTTAAAAATTACAAATATAAATGTTAATGTAGTTTGGATTCGGGCTTAGCACAGGCTAAATGACACTAGTTATTATATATTTTCTACTACATAGAAGAGTAAGTTAGAGGACGACCAAGGATAAAATTATCATTTCATAAATACTCTTGAATATTTGATTCTATTATATAGTCTTGAAAGTTGGTCATAAATTTCAAAATTACAACATAGCCAAATATCTTTCTCAAAATGACAAGTATGCCCTAATGTGTACAATTTAAGGTGGATCCCACATTTTTTCAAGCATAATTTTTGAAAAAAATATGTTTTGTATATTAATGATTAATCTATTTATTGAGATATTATCTAAATTTTGATTCTTTTTTTAGGATGTAAAATTGTCACTTTTATTTTATTAGAATAGGAATATCTAGAATAAAAAAAGCAACTATGCTATCGTATACTTATAAAACTTCCATAAAAGAATATGAAATTTAATTCTAAACAAAAACGTAAAAAATATTCGTATGATTTGAGATCAAGTTTGTGCACAAATTATATCAACTTGATTTTTTGAACCAATTCGGATCAATTTAGATGATTAAACAATTTGATTACAAATTCAATTCTAGAATATTACGGTACATCTATTTGAATACACTTGAATGTGTTTACAATCCGAACAAACTTGAAAAAGTGAAATATATATTACGTGGCGATAATAAATTTTTCGGTATCAATTATATATCCTATGTCTCAATTCAAATAATATTTTTTTCTTTTTAATCAGTTCTAAAAGAGAATTGACATTTTTTATTTGGTTAGTATTTTATAACATTATTAATATTTTAGTTATACTGAATTTCATTTATTTGTCAAAAAGTCCTTAAAGGTATACTCTTCTATTTAAGATTTATTTATTTTAAAGATAATTTGAAACATTGCGAAGTTTTGTCATATATCTAAAATTCGATATCTAATCAAAATGTTATACATTGAAATAAAGGGATACATAGTATATAGGAGGATGTGCAAATACTCACACATGTTTCATAAAAAATAAAAATCTAAAATTAAATATAGCCACATATTTAATTGCATAAAGTAATTATTACTCTATTATTGTAAGATAATAAAAAAAATACTCATAAATATTGAATAAGTATTTGTTTATCAAACACAATAGTTATTCCTCCATAATTTCAATACTTCACATGATAGATATCATTACAAATATTTGCACTACATATGATTTATGAAAACATAATTATTTACTCAATATCTATTTAAAATTATTTTAAAAAACTTATTTAAAATATAATATTAATTATCTCATGTTAAATTACTACAATATATATCATGTTAAATTTTGTTAATTCTTTTTATTCTCTTTATTTGAGGTGGTAAATTTCCTCATCAGGTAGACAAATCACTTAAAAGGAATTTTCTTACTTACTATATTAAATTGGTCTCCAATAATTTTTAACGTATATAAGACATGACATAAAGACAATCCTTTAATATTACGATTCATTAAAATGTCCATTCAGTAGGTCCTTATTTTCATTTGTTAAATACCCATAAAATGAATCTATATGTATTTAGAATCAATTTATGCATGGATTAGTATCTTTTATTACTTTGTATGATTCTCTATAAAATAAAATTTTAATAAATAGATATTTATAATTTTAATCTATTCTCTTGTATAATTTTTAAATAAAGTAAAAAAAATATTACAATTAGTTGTTTAATCGAAGAAAATGTGTTTGACATGACGTTAAAATAAGTGTTAGAGTATATGATATTTTAATATTAATTATGAAACCTTAAATAAGTTATATGATATTATTTAATTTTGTAAAAATAAGAAGCTATGTTTTATTATATAGTGTGATTTCTACTTACATTTTCTGTTGTGTTTTATTCAAAAATATTAGTGACCATTTTTTTTTGAAAAACTAATTAAATAACTATAAATATAATTAAAATTGTAATATTGGGCACGTAAACAAGCCCTTCCTTACTTAGTAAGAGAGAATACCAATTTTTGGTAATTCTCACAAGGCTATTATAGTAACTTTAATTAATTTCTAATTCTTTAAAATTGTGACACATTGGATGATAAAGATGAAGTAATCTTATCTTCTTTCTTGCCATATGGGCATTTGCACTTGGTGCATATGTCATGAAATGAGAACTATTATTTAGTTTTTTCTAGTAATTTCTATTGTTTAATTATATTTATTTTTTTTGCAAAAAATAATTAGGAGTAGAGGAAGGAGAATTAAGGAGGGGATTACAAAGTAGAAAATTAAAATATTTGCCAATAAAGTATAAATTCAATTTTTCAATCAAGTGAAATTATTCAAATTCCCCCGTTGTTTAACTAATCGGTAAATCACTCTTAGAGTTTTCGTTATAATATTTTGTTTCTCATAGTTACATATTAGTCCTCACAAGGCTATTATAGTAACTTTAGTTAATTTCTAATCCTCTAAAATTGTGACACATTGGATGATAAACATGAAGTAATTTTATCTTCTTTCTTGCCATATGGACATTTGCACTTTGTGCATATGTCATGAAATGAGAAACTATTATTTAGATTTTTCTTGTAATTTCTATTGTTTAGATATATATATGTTTTTTTTGCAAAAAAATAATTAGGAGTAGAGGAAGGAGAATTAAGGAGGGGATTACAAAGTAGTAAATTAAAATATTTACCAATAAAGTGAAAATTTAAATTCTCAATCAAGTGAATTATTGAAATTCCCCTGTTGTTTAACTAATCGGTGAATCAATCTTAGAGATTTCGTTATAATGTTTTGTTTCTCATATTTACATGTTATTTAATCATGTCAATTACAAAATATAAATATCAAATATGTAATAATTAATTTTTTACTTTTACTTCATGCTTTATGAATCGTCTTTCAATGATATTATTTATACAAGATTTTGATAATAGTTATCCGACAACAAGAACCAAAAGTTTTAATTTTGACTAATTTTTGTTATTTTTTAATCAAAATTTACTATGTAATTACTTTAAAAATATTAAAATAGTCTTAACAAAATTAATATTTTATATGAGCTTTTATTTAATGTGGTTTAAAACTCAAAAATATATTATGTTTGTGGAGAACTTTCTTCTATTGCACGAACAATCGATCACCTTTTTTCTTCTTTCTTAGAATTTATATTTACTAATTTTATTTTTCTATGAAATAAGTTTTTACAAATACCTTGAACATGAAGAAGAGGTAAAAGAGGGGAGGGGGGGGGGGGGTCAAAATTAGTGATTATATGGGTTTATATTTTATTTTATTGAATTAAGTATGATTTTCATGTGTTTTATAATTATATTTTATGATATGAATAGAATTTTTGTGTGGACAATTTCATTCATTGCTATTGAAAATATGAGACACATTTAATGTACTATTAAAATTATTGATAATGTTAAAAATTTAGGCAGTGATATGAATAAAAATCAAACTATTTTTAAAATCTCTTTTTTGGTTAATTGAGAAATAATATTGTTTAGTACAAATTGTATATAAAAAAATTAATTGATTCTCGATGTTCATTTTGATGTGTTTATTTTTTTAATAATTTAATATAAAATTAAACTTAAAGAACAACAATTAACTAGCATAAATTCTTGCCTCATGAAATTATAAATAAAATTATGTATTTTCCACCATTGACAAAAAGACTTGAGAAAAATAATTGACCCTTTTGATGACTTTCCCCTTTATCTTCTTGGTTGTATAGAAGAACTCGGACTGAGAATATTAGAGAAGAAAGAAAAAAGGTATCAAAATTCCTAAATAAATATATTTCTAGCTATAACCAAAGAAATTATATGCTCATAAATTAATAATACTAATATTTTTTAATTTTTATGATCACTGCAAATTATATTTATTTTATATAATTTTAAATTCTATCACTACATAAAATATCAATTGACTTGAGCTTGGGCCTGGGCTTAGCATGGGCCTTATAAAACTAGTATATATATATATATATATATATATATATATATATATATATATATATATATATATATATATATATATACACATATACATACTAATTTAGTGTACGTGTTTTACACGTGTATTTTATGTTAATTAATAAAATTAGTACAAAAGAGCAACATCACTAAATAGTAGCAATTGACATTAAAATAAATATTATATCTTTTTAAATAATATGAATAAATATTGTGTTTCAAATATGTTAGTGTTTCTTGTCTCACCTGTTCTTTTTCTACAAATAATTTGTTGATTCGTGTTTTTCTTCCATAACTGAATAATTTTAAGTTCATAATTTTTGTATGTATGTCTCTCCTCAGACTCTTTGCACATAAAAAGCTATAAATACTTATATGGAGATTAATAATAAGACTCATTGACAATGTCGTGGTCACTAAGCTTTAAAAGAATGAGAAAATAACTTTAAATTATTTTCATTTAAATCAATAACAAAGTCTTATATAAAATTTTTGACTACATAAATATGTTCTTATTGATTATATAAAAAATTCAACCGTTTAAAGATGAAATTACAAAGTCATATTTAAGAATACTCACGGCACTTTTATCTTCACTCAATATTGATATAAATTTCCACATATAAAAAAAAAAAGATAGAACAATAAAGAAGTTACAAAGACGTACTATTAAATTGAAACTTTGCTAAGTAAAGTAAAAATAAAACAAATCAATACAAAGTTTTCGTATATTTACCTTATTTTAGGACTCCACTTTTCACACAGAATAAAAATTATCAATATTAATTCTCCCTATATTATTTTTGAGAAACACTACTAGAAAACTGCTTATTACTTGGGGATTTTCATAGGGATAATGTGGTAAAATCTCTAGGTAATTTGATTACCAGCGGATTTTCTTACCAATTAGAATCCAAAGAAAATACCTTCGTAGGTAATTATTACCTGCAAATTTATAAAAATCCTAGGTAATTTAGCTGCGGAAATAAATCTGCAGGTATATTATTTGCAAATTTATCTGTAGATTTTACCTGCGGATTTTACCTGTGAATTTTCACGAAAAAAATCATAAATTATTTCCCACAAATATTTCCAAGTAAATTCCTAGGTAATTTAGCTTCAAAAATAAATCCGTGGGTACGTCATTTGCGGATTTATTTGTGATTAAATATCAAAAATTTGCATGAATTATTTGGTAAAATTTCATAATAAGGATTTTACCTACGGATTTTCAGGAAAAAATTCCCAAATTATTCCCCACAAAGATTCTCAAGTAAATCCCTAGGTAATTTAGCTGCGAAAATAAATCCGCAGGTACATTATTTGCGGATTTATATGCGATTAACCATAAAAATTTTGCATGAATTATTTGGCAAAATTTCATGCAGATTATGAAACTATTCCACAAGAAAATTCGTATGAAATACTCCAAATAAATCTGCAAGAATAAATTTTTTCAAAAAAAAGTTCATAAATATTTAGCATATACATCCCCATAAAAATTTTCAAATAATAATTCACACGTAAATTACTAAAAATATTTCACAATTAATTAAAAATCTATTCAAAACTTTCAATAATTCTCAAAACATCATTCAATACAAATCTAATGTAAACCCTCACAGCTAACAAAAAATACATAATTCTAAACATCCACATCAATAACGTATGATTCTTAAATGGTCCAAAAAAAAATTTAAAACTTGAATCCTCAATAAAACTACCAACCATCAGGATCAGATCACTTTCATTCACGTTATCAGGATTATCAATTTCATTCACGTCGTCAGAGTCACCATCACTTTCATCCTCATAAGCTTGGTTGTCTTCTTGAGATGGACGTTAACCATTTACAGATGATTTCTTATATACATGTTTCATCAAGAAGTCTAATTCCTTTCTCATCCTCCTTCCACAATTGATGCACTTTGAGCAACTAATATTTCTTGTTTCTTTCTTTCAAACTCATTCTGCATAAGAAAATGTTAATTCAGGTCATAAAAAGTGCTAAAAATACATTATTAGCATAAATTATATGATATTATAGTATCCAATAAAATCATAACAATCAACAAATATAAATATGTATATATTAGCATTTTCAAGTAACTATACTTAACCATTTTCAAGTCATTACTACACATTTCAAGTCATACTACACATTTCAAGTCACTACACTTGACCATTTTCAAGTAACTAATTCACATTTCTAGTCACTACACTTAACCATTTTCAATTCACTAGTACATATTTCAAATCACTACACTTAACCATTTTCAAATAATTAATTCACATTTCAAGTAATATACTTAACCATTTTCAAGTAAATATCCTTAACCACTTTCAAGTAACTAATTCACATTTCAAGTAACTACACTTTAACAATTTTCAAGTCACTAGTACACGTTTCAAGTCAGTATACTTAACCATATTTTCAAGTAACTACCACTACTAGAAAAAACAAGAAACGCGACCACAAAAATCGACCACATATGGTCGTTTTTCCTGTTTTCACTTCAAGTCGCTAATTCACTTCATAAGTTACCAAACTAAACTAAATTCAAAATAAAAGTTTATATTTCAAATACCTACACTTGAAACATTTTCAAGTCACTATTCACTTCACAAGTTACCAAACTAAAACTAAATTCAAAACAAAATTTCACATTTCAAGTACCTACACTTAAACATTTTCAAGTCACTAATTCACTTCAGAAGTTACCAAACTAAACTAAATTCAAAATAAAAGTTCATATTTCAAGTACCTACACTTAAAACATTTTCAAGTTGCTAATTCACTTCTCAAGTGACCATGTACTTTACTAAATTCAAAACAAAGGATCACATTTCAAGTACCTACACTTAAGCATTTCAAATAACTAATTCACTTCACAAGTGACCATGTACTTTACTAAATTCAAAACAAAAGTTCACATTTCAAGTACCTACACTTAAACATTTTCAAGTCACTAATTCACTTCTCAAGTGACCACACTTTACTAAATTCAAAACACAAATTCACATTTCAAGTACCTACACTTAAATATTTTCAAGTCATTAATTCACTTCTCAAGTGACTATGTACTTTACTAAATTCAAAACACAAGTTCACATTTCAAGTAACTACACTTATATAAATCGAAGTCACTAATTCACTTCTCAAGTGACCATGTACCTTACTAAATTCAAAACAAAACTTCACCTATCAAGTACCTACACTTAAAACATTTCAAGTCACTAACTCACTTCACAGGTTGCCAAACTAAACTTAATTCAAAACAAAAGTTAACCTTTCAAGTACCTATACATAAATCCCTGTCCCTGAGCAGTCCCTACACCCTGTGCTACCTAACAATCCATTCCAAGATTTAGGGAGTACATTCTACTTAGTTGCTTGCTCTCTGTTTCTCCTAAGAATACCCTCTCATAAACATGAAGAGAACCAAGCATCTCTGGCGAATCGATGAGAGTACAATTCAAGATTGGACACAACATGACCAGTGAAAAGTGAAATCAAACCTAACGTAAACAGCATTAACCCACAAACTTTGGTAATAAACTGTGAACTCATCATGTCACAATACCAGTTAACACCAATCGCGTAATAAACTTATTCAAGTAAATATTTTCAAGTAGAGATCATATTCACAGAATAACAGACCATGAACACGGTATTCGACCTAATACTACTAGTATCATTACTATGGGTTTAACAAAATTCAATTTAGTAATCACGAATACATAAGCTAAATTACCTAATAGTTATGATTAATCACAACTACTTTTACAGTGAGACTAGAATATATTTTATTGCTCGTACATCTCAAGACTGCAAATCTTTCTTCATGGTACATTAGACAAATCCAGATTACAAATCTTTCATAGATAACATTTGTGGAAAATATATACTTTGCCATACAAACTTGACATGATTAAATTAAAAACTAAAATTTTGAATCCAACACCATATTAGACAATTACACAAATATAGCTAGCTCAAATCATTATAGGGAATGACGTCTATCTTGGTTTATTTCGGGCTTACCAGCAGATGGACGAGCGATGACCAAAGGTCTACTTGTAGCTAAGCTGTTTGAATTCATTTTTTCAATCTCTTTCAGCTTCGTCTTCATTTTCAGCAACTCAAATTTCAGCTCCTGATTTTCTCGTTTTAGACTAGAGACCTCGTCTGAAACAGGGCGGATATCAGTGGAGAACTGATGATTCATTTTGGAAGGAACAAGAGCTGGAGATTCAGTTGCTATAAGCTGGCTCCCATCCATGACATTGCGAAGACGTTGCTGCTCGTAGTAAAGTACTTGCACAACTGTAGGCTCGAGCCGGTGGGGATGGCAGTTGGTCGCTGGTCTCCAATGACTTTCGGCATTGGTGGCTTACCGGTAGAGCAGTGACGGGGAAGGGGAAGAGGCGGCAGCTTTAGTGGCCTTTAAACTTTGAGAAAGAGAGAGAGTAGAGAGAAGATAGAGAGAGAAGAAAGGTTGTGTGCGGCTGTTTTCTTTGTACATGGAGGGGTAGGGTTTCTGTTGGATTAAAAAGGAAGGCAAAGAGAAATGTGATCTTAGCCGTTGGATCAAATTTGATCGACGGATGAGACCTAGTTATTAAGAATATGATCAAAATTGGATGAAAAATTTAAATTGAGTCTAATTAGACACCATTTGGATAGAATTGTAATAAACTGAATAAAATTAGGCTAAAATTGTTATCAATTGACAAAATCAGGCTAAAATTTAAATAAATTAAATTAAGCCAGACTGCTATTTTAATAAATGTTATAAATATTATTATGATAATAATAACAATAATAATAATAATAATAATAAAAATGACTAAGAATCAAACAGATTGGGAAATTGAATTGAATTAGGGCTGCTATTTTATTAAATGTACTACTGACATAATAATAAAAATGAGAAAAATAATAAGATGTCGATATCTATATATTTGTAAATTATGAATGTGCATATTTGTGAAAATAATTTGATAAATATTAACAAAATATTATATTTAAATTACATAAAATATAAAATTGCTTGATAAAAATAAATTGTCTATTTAGAAATCATGACTACTACATGTTGGTATTTATTTGATATCAAAATAATACGTAAAATTAATAATTTTGGTAAAATAGCATTGTAAAAGGAGCATCGATAGGTCAAAATTGGGTGTCAACACTACAGCAGTCGGAATATATATTTTCCAGAATTTATGTATGTCACATAGAAAATATTATATAAAAACCGATAATGAATTTGAAATAAATTGAGCATAAATATAATAATAATAATAATAATAATAATTTAGTAATAAATCAATGTGACATCTTTTGATTGTTTTCTGTATGAGATTTCGAGAAAATGAATACAACAACTAACCTAATTTATTCCCATAAATTGAGATCTGTCGAGGGTATAGTATACGCAGACCGTACCGTTGAGGTAAATAGGTTGTTCTCAGTAAACCCTCGGTTCAAGAAAAATAGCCTGAAGTTGTCCAATTTTAAGAAAAATATTAGTAAAAATTGATTTAATATTGATCGTTGTTCAAATATGATGAACAGTTGAGATTAGAATTGAGGAAATGAGTCAAATTGAGATTAGATATTGGGTTAAAAAATAGAATTGAGAATTTCAATTGAGTCAAATTAAACTCAATTGACACAATTTGAGTATAAATGACTAGAATTTAAATAAATTAGGAAAATTGAATTGAATTAGGTTGATATTTAACAAATATAATCACTATATAAAATTAATAGTAAAAAAATAAATAAAATTATTATTTTTAATAATTGAGTAGACTACTATTTAATAAATGTAGGAAAGCCGTAACAACAATAACAACAACAACAACAACAACAATAATAATAATAATAATAATAGATAATTTGTAAATTATGGGCATGTATACTAGCGGAAATAATTTAATAAATATAGTAACAATAAATTAATATAAAAAAAGCGATGGATATTAAGACTCGATATAAATGAAATAATAATATAATGATAACGAGAAAAATAATAAGAACTGATATAAATTTGGTTTAAAATGAACCAAATTGAATTCAAAAACCAATTAAAATTGACATAAATTAGAAGATTGACTAGAATTTAAATAAAATTGAGAAGATAATTGAATCAACTTAGACTGCTATTTCAATATAATAATAATAATAAATAAATATTGATCAACAACTGAGATCTAAAGATTAAATATTTGGTTAAAAAAATTGAATGAAATTGGAAATTGAGTTCAATTGAAAACATTTTGGGCTAGGCTTGTAATAAATTGGATGAAATAATTGTTATAAATTGACAAAATCAGGATAGAAAATAAATAAATTAGAAAAAATTAAATTGACTAAGGTTGCGGATTAATAAAATAATAATAATAGTAAAATAAATAAGATAATTATTCTCAGATTAGACTGCTATTTAAATATAATAATAATAAATAAATATTGGTCAACAACTGAGATCTAAAGATTAGGAATTTGGTTAAAAAATTGAATGAAATTTGAAATTGAGTTCAATTGAACACAATTTGGGCTAGGCTTGTAATAAATTGGATAAAATTAGGTTAAATTGTTATAAATTGGCAAAATCGGGCTAGAAAATAAATAGATTAGAAAAAATTAAATTGACTAAGGTTGCGGATTAATACAATAACAATAATAATAGTAAAATAAATAATATAATTATTCACAGATTAGTTATGAATAAATTTTGTAAATAAAAATACGACACATAATATATTACTTTAAAATCAACAATAACAATAATTCAAAATAAACACCTATAAATTATGAATATAAAATTTAAAATTGTTGATAATACATGTGTGATACCTTCTATGTCAATAAGCTAATGCTAATTTCTTGAGCATCTTTTGCTTGATAATATGTATCCACCGATTTAATGTCTAATTTCTTTTTATTTTATGTGTTTTATTCTTCAAATCTATCTTTTTCCTATTTAAAATTTTCAAGTCACAAAATTCCTACATAAATTCCCAAGAAATAATTTCAGCTAAATTTGTAGCAACACAATCCCCCGATATATTTTTACCAAAATATCTCTAAGTAAATCCGTAGGATAAATTACCTGGAATTTTTATAAGGATTTTAAAAAATATATATTTTTTCATATACTTGCGGATTTACCTAGATATAAAATACCCGCCGATATATTTCCCCAGGTAATGTCGCAAGTAATAATTTCGCAGGTAAATCCCCAAGAATAAATCCCCAACAAAAATTCGCAACACAAAATCTCCAAATAATTTTTCAGGTAATAAAATTAATTACATAAATTTCCACCAAAATATCTCCAAGTACATCTATAGGATAAATTACCTGGGGATTTTTCTATGGATTTAAAAAATATATATATTTTTTCATATACCTGCGGATTTACCTAGAGATAAAATACCCGCCGATATATTTCCCCAAGTAATGTCACAATAATTTCGCAGGTAAATTCCCAAGAATAAATCCCCAGCAAAATTCGTACCACAAAATCCCCAAATAATTTTCCAGGTTATAAAATTCATTACATAAATTTCCACCAAAATATCTCTTAGTAAATCCGTAGGATAAATTACCTGGGGGTTTTCTATGGATTTAAAAAATATATATATTTGTTTATATACCTGCATATTTACCTAGAGATAAAATATCCACCGATATATTTCCCTAGGTAATGTCGCAAGTAATAATTTCGTCGGTAAATCCCCAAGAATAAACTCCCAGCAAAATTCACAACACAAAATCCCCAAATAATTTCTCAGGTAACAAAATCCATTACATAAATTTCCACCAAAATATCTCTAGGTAAATCCATAGGATAAATTACCTGGGGGTTTTTCTACGGATTTAAAAAATATATATATTTATTTATATACGTGCGGATTTACCTAGAGATAAAGTATCTGCTGATATATTTTCCCAGGTAAGGTCGCAAATAATAATTTCGCCGGTAAATCCCTAAGAATAAATTACCGGCAAAATTCAGTGCACAAAATCCCCAAATAATTTTTCAGGTAACAAAATTCATTACATAAATTTCCACCAAAATATCTCTAGGTAATCCGTAGGATAAATTACCTGGGGATTTTTCTACAGATTTAAAAAATATATATATTTGTTCATATATCTGCGGATTTACCTAGAGATAAAATATCCACCGATATATTTCCCCAAGTAATGTCGCAAGTAAGAAATTTGCTCAATATGGCGCCAAATTTACCTGCGGAATTTGTTGCACATATATAGTTCGCAGGTAATATATTTTAATATTGACGAATTTAATAATTTCGTAGGTAAATCCGCATGTATTTCCTGCGATGTTATTTCCAAGGTAAAATTCCCAGGTAATAAGCAGTTTTCTAGTAGTGAAAAGGGTCGAATTTACCCCACTATTTTAAAAAATTTGTTAAATATATCCTTCGTCATATTTTAAAGTCAAATTTACCATCGTTGTCATACTTTGGGTAAAATTTATCCCTCTACATTGAAAAATTGGCTAAATATATCGTTCGACATACTTTGAAGTCAAATTTGCCTTTGATGTCATATTTTGGAGTTAAATTTACCCTCGCTGTTAAGAAACTTTTCATATGTATCCTTTCTTAATAGAAAAACTCAAATCAACGTTAAATGTCCCATTTCTTAAAAATAAAATACACCTTAATCTAATTCTTCCGATCCAAATCGAGCCACAAAAAGGATACAAATAAATATACCCCCTTCAATTCTTTTGGTCAAAATTTTTCAATGAGATTAAACCATTGAATATTTATCAGTGCATAACTCATGAAAAATTGATATGCATCAGTGCAAACACAAAGAAATGTATTTCTCTCTTAGTTCATGGATCTGCATTAGTGCAGAGCTCACGAAAAATGATACTTGACAGTCAAATGCAATAGATTAAACCCATTGGATATTTTTCTAGATGATTGAGTTAAGAGGTCTCCCTATGTGCCAATCGTGACATCTCTTCATTCATATATCTTATATGTAATTTAGATCTATAAAAATCTTTTATCATGTCATTTGCTTAAAAAATTTATTCACTGTATCTAGAATTTAGATGTGCATAGAATTACATATCAAATTTTGAAATTTGAACATAATCGAACAAGAACAAAGTTTGTAATAGACATTTTCTCAAGTTTCATGCTTCTCCGTTATCCCATTTCGATTTACGTTTTGTTCATTTGTAAACAACCTACGAGCGTTGTACGTTAAAAGAGAAGTACTGTTGTTCATTGAGAAAATTCGACCAACTGAATTGAGGGAGGAATATACTTTGTTGCATATTTTTTGTTGGTCAGATCGGGCGAATTAGATTAGTGTGTGATTTTATTTTTAAAAATTAGGCAATTTAATATTGATTTGAGCTTTTCTGTTAAAAGAAGGATACAAGTGAAAAGTTTCTTGAACAATGAGGGTAAATATGACCCAAAGTATAAAATCGAAGGTAAATTTGGCCCCAAAGTATGACGAAGGATATATTTAGTCAATTTTTTAAAGTAGAGGGACAAATTTGACCTTTTTCTCTTATTCTTTTATCATACATTTTTGAACTCCAAAACTTTTCGGGATTTAAAGTCTTGAGTCACTATAAGAGTCAATATTATGAAACAAAGTATTAAAGAAAATTTATCTCTTTAATCACATATGCTATCAAATGTCAATATTCTGAAAGAAAGTATTAAAGAAAATTTATCTCTTTAGTCACATAGGCTATCAAGATTGTAACATAAAGACCATATTAAAACTTTATAAATTTTTTTACCTCAAATCACAATAAAATTTGTCTCTTCAATCATAACATATGTCAAGATTTCACACACAAAAAAAAAGTTTCTCAATTAACAATTGTTAATCAAGAAACATGGTAATTTATTTATCATAAACTTTAAAAACATACTACAATTTTAAAAAACTTATCTCAAATCACAAGAAAATTTATCTCTTTAATCTCAGATACATTAGTGAGAAAATACGTCTCCAACTAAATGTGAATCTGGTGTTTTCTTTAATAAGCAAGATATATAAAAAATAAAAGCATTTAACGAATACTATGACTGAATTGAAATAATTGAATTCACCTTAGAATTTGTAAGAAAATAAAAGAATGTAAGAATTTTCAATAAAAATTATTATTATTATGAATCTTAATTTTTTTGCATAAGCAAATTAATGACTTTGACAATGATTGTAATTTTTTTTTTTAGAAGAATTATATAGTAGTTGGCTTCCTTTGGATCTTGCACAGAGTGCTATACTTCTTCATGAGACGAACACATAATATTACAACAACAACAATAGCTAGTTGTGACTTAAATAACCTATTTAACATTAGAACTTTATTATGAAACAAACCTTATTGTACAAAATACCAAATATGGTACTTCGAAAATTTTATTAGATTTAGGTCTCTTTTTTCATTTTTCTAGAATATGAATTGTTTGCTTTTTTTTTTTTTTTTTTTACACGTTTATGCTTTTCTTCTCTTAAATAAAAACTTAAACCAAAAATTAATATAAATAAAATAATTCTAAAATAATTGAAAAAATAGTAAAAGACGATTTAGTCTATTGCGAAGTCTTTTAATGAAGGGCAAAACGTTCAATTCACTTTTCTAACGATATATATATGTATGTATGTATGTATATATATATATATATGTATGTATATATGTATGTATGTATGTATGTATGTATGTATGTACGTGTTACTTGTAACCTCTTGATATATTCTAATTCTCTTGTAATACTTTCTTCCTTACAAATAATATTTTATTTAAAATTATGCAATTATGTAATTAACAACTTTAATAATTATGAAAACTTATCAACACGACTTGTTTAACATATCATTAGATTATACCGATTATAAAGTAAACAAATATATATAATACAAATTATAGTTTTAAATTAAAATTATTATTTTTTATACTTTGAATTTAGGTCCGGGCTTAGCATGGGCCTTGTTTGTATGTACGTACGTATGTATGTACGTACGTATGTATGTATGGATGGATGGATGGCTGATAATCTCATTTTTATGATTATGACATTAAAGAAAAGAAATATACACAATATAAAAGTTTTATCTGAGTAAATATCTCAATATTAAGTTGCTTGCTACAGGTGAAGGATCTGCCCCTGAGTGGAATGAGACCTTTGTTTTCACCATCAGTGGTGATGTTGAAGAGATCACCCTCAAGATTATGGACAAAAATACTTTCAGTTCTGATGGTTTTGTTGGAGAAGCAACGTTAATAATATGTTTCTTGCTCATTCGTTTCCCTAACGGTCTATTAATATTTTTTTTCCATTAATGTTGATGGTAATTTTTATGTGTTTATAAACGAAACAGAATTTCCTTACATGAAGTATTGCGCGAAGGAGAGGTATCGGCACGATCTTACAATGTTGTCAAGGATGAAGAATACTGTGGAGAGATAAAACTTGGCCTCACCTTCACATCTGGGGTGAGATTATTACTTCATCTTTTTAATTTGTCTATTTTACTTTAACTAGACACAAATTTTAAGAAAGAAATAATTTTTTTTTGAATTTTTGCGTCTTAAATTAAGAAATATTTAATAGACGAAAACTCTTTTAATTTTATGATTTTAAATACGTAATTTGAGATGTTGAAACTAAATTGTTGTCAAATTTAAAAAAAAAAAATTTAAAAAAAAAATGGACTAAAAAAAGTTGAAACTTACAAATTATAACCGATGGAGTATATGTCAAACTCAAAAGTAATCTAAGATCTATACAAGGAGTTTGGACGAAAAAAAATTACTCCCTCTGTAGCAACTTATGTGACATGTTCACATTTAGGGATTCCACATTTTAAATTTTTATGTATATTTGTAAATAGAAAAATTTCTTAAAATAAAACTTACATATTTGAAAACTACATATACTATAAGTTACAATAATTAATAATTTAAAATATTTAAATAACATAATTGTAGTCCAATAATTTTTTAAATTTTCAAAATTTAAACACCATCACATAAATTGAAATAGAATACTTTAGTGAGCCACCTAAAGACAACCATATAAAATTGTGTTTAATTGCTGAGATTTGTTGTCTACAAAATAAAATTTGTAATACGTTCTAATAGTTTTTTTTTCCGGTTAAACAGTCAATTGACCTAAATTTATTAATAATCGAACTAACACATTATGATAGGCTAAAATACAGTTATAGTGCATAGTTAATTCACACTATCAATACACACTAGGAGTTTAATTTTTTCACATGGTCATTCAACTAAATCTAAAGACTCAAAAGTAACTTTTGTAGGAAAAAGTTGGAATGAGAACAATAATGAGTTTATGAGCTAATAACTTCTTCTTTCATTTAAAAAAAATGATCTACTTTTTTTTTAGTCTGGTACTTTTTCTTTTTTTGCAATACTTTTAATTCAACTTTCCACATACCATGTTTAAAACTACAAGATTAAAGAGTATTTTGATACATTTGACATAACTTTAATTTAGGACCATAAGATTCAAAATTCTTTTTTATTTACTTAAACTCCGTGTCAAGTCAAACTAGATCATTCTTTTTGAAACGGAGGGAATACTAGTTGAGCGACAATTTGGAAAATCAACTTTGCATATAAGTTAAAACCAAAATTAACTAAAAATGACTTTTTCTCACTTGCAGTCAGGTTCTCATAGAGGAAGTCATGACGAAGAATATGGTGGACGTAGAAAATCACGTCATGACTTCGGAGGATCTGATGAAGAAAAATATGATGGACGTAGAAAATCACGTCATGACTCCGAAGGATCTGAAGAAGAAGACTATGGTGGATGTAGAAAATCACGTCATGACTCTGGAGGATCTGAAGAAGAAGAAAAATATGGCGGACATAGAAAATCACGCCTTGACTCCGGAGGATCTGGAGAAGAAGAATATGGTGGACGTAGAAAATCACATCATCACTAGGGCGGATCTGATGAAGACTACTAATTCCAGGAGTTTCAATTAATTTAGGGGGTCGTTTGCTTATCCCCCATAGCTGGAAATAATCCTCAAATAAATTTCGCACTAATTTTCCATTGTTTGATTGTTGTTCTATGTTTGTATTGTATAATATATACACTCTGTAGCTACATGATTATTTTCGAATTGGCCTGCATGTAGCGCAGTCGTAGATGATCTTATAAAGCTTACAATGATCCGAACTTAGTAGCTGAATCTCTATCTCTAATCTCTAATTTCTAATGTCTACTAATTTCAATCTCTAATATCTTATCTATATCTATAGTCTATATCTATATCTATAATCTATAATATATTCAAAGTGTGAAGACCTTAAAAAAAAAAAAAAGTAATTTAAACTTTTTGCCTTTATTAAAACACTCTGCAATAGATAAAATCGTCTTTTCGCTTGTTAAAAAATTATTATTTTAATTATATATATATATATATATATATATATATATATAGTCTATATCTATATTTATAATATATTAAAAATGTGAAAACTTTAAAAAAAATAATTTGAACTTTTTGCCTTTCATTAAAATACCCTGCAATAGATAAAATCGTCTTTTTGCTTTTTAAAAAATTATTTATTTTAATTTTTTTTTATATATATATATATATATATATATATATATATATATATATATATATATATATATATTATAATTTAAAGTAAAGAATCCTAAATTATATGATAAATTTTACAAATTAAAGAGTACTAAAAGATATGGTAAGAATTATTAAGAAAATTAATAATACACTTTTTTTTCAAAGAAAAAAACAGACGTTAACTTCCTTTTAAAGAAGAAGTTAACATTGTGTAAATTTCAAAAAGGCAAAAAAATAAGAAAATTACTAAAAGACCTATTACTATATAAATAAATTAAAACCAACTAAATATGTTATTAAATTTATCACTCACATGTCTTTTTAGTTTGTAAATTTTTTTTTTTTGCCTAATTTAATTATTTCTCTAATGAGTTTGAATCAACTAAAATATTTTATTATTTTTTCCTTATTCGAGTTATGAAATTTAGAATTTTCAAACCGACTAATATAGTATATTAAGTTTTTCTTATTTGGAACTCTCTTATTTATAGAGATAGAAAAATAACAACATCACCAAATTCTCGAGGTATGCTTCTAATCTTGAGCATTTTTTATTCGGTGAATTTTACATTTTTTTTCTTCAAGATTCAAGATATTTGTTTTTTCTTCAAAATATAATTGCATGACATGAAAGTTTAAATATTTGTTTTTTTTGGTTCTTCTTCTACTTTATTGTTTTTCCTTCGACATCGATATTTAATTTGCTCCTTAATTATTAATGTGATGATAAATTATCATTATATTAATTTAAAATTTTTGTAGGAACTTGCAAATTTCAAAATCTGTTCTATGTTTATATAAACATATCCATGTTTATATCGCTAATTATAGTTATGACTGCTTCAATATATTAAGTAGAAGCCGATAATTATGGAGGCATCAAATCTCAAAGTATATTGTTAATTGACGAAAAAACTTTATAAACAAGAGGACATTACATCCCAAGGTAAACATATCATATTTACACATTCAAAAGATAATTCAATCATTGTACCTGTATAATAACATTAATTTTCATTATTTAAACAAATATTGCATTTCGTGTAACATTAATAAGTTTTTTCTAAATAAATTGTTATTCTTATTAGTATATATTAACTGATGCAATATACACGTGCAAAGCACATACAGTGGACTAGTATATTAAAATTGTGAAGGGCCTTAAAATATTATTTGAACATTTTGTTCTTCATTCAAAAAAGACTAAATATTTTTTTCACATTTTTGCTCTAATTAATTTTCTCAAAAATAAATTATTTCTACTTTACTTTTCCTAAAAAACTTGGCCTGTAAAAGTTTGGTTACGTCACTTTTTACCAAAAGTACATCAATAAACCGTTTATTATACAACTAATTTTTTCAAAAATACATGAATAAAACTTTTCCCATACAACTAATTTAATTTTCTTTTCCGTACAGTTTCAATTCTCTTAGGTTTCAAAGTGTATAACTTTTTTCCAGGACTCTACTTCCATAAAAAGACTTTCAGTTTCAATTTACTCCATCGCTTTTTCTCTCAGCTTTATTTATGAGTTGTCTCCCTCTTGTACAGTTGTATTAATTGTTATTTTTGTTTCTTTTTATTTCTTGAAATTTTTGTTTCGAAACTAGTTTGTACTTATGTTTCAGGCTTACTACGAACAACCTTCTCTGACACATTATATTGGTGTTTGTTTGTATTAGAAACGAATCTTTGGCTATCCTTGTGGTATTGAAGATTTGAAGTTACAAAGAGATAATTAATTGTTATTATGGAAAATATAACGAATCTCTACAATTTTTTTGTTTTGATTTTGATTAAAGCCGTCTTCTTGCAATATTCATTATCATTGTTCTTTATGTTTTTCTTGGCTTTGCTTTGAAAGTTGACCTGCGGTCCAACATTAAAAAGGTATGCATCTCACATATATTTTTTTTCTACGTATGCTCTCGATCCAGTAAATACTTATGGTTCGTATTTATTTGTAATCCTATTTATTTGTTTTTTTTTTGAATTATTGTGATTTTTTTTCAATTGATTTTATTTGTTTGAATTTATGTCTTGGATTTGATGGTTTGATTTGTGTGATCCCTTTAGTTTTCATATTTTCAGTAATTGAAGTCTCTAAATAGATGATAATGTTGTTATGGATATGCCAAAGCTGTGATAATAAACAAAAGTTGTTGCCAAGAAGTTTTCTATTACTGTGGCGATGCCTGGCTCAAAGTATCCTGTTAAGGGGTTGTTTATTACGGGTTTGAAATCGTTAATTCACGAATTAAAATCAATATACTAAACTTTCATAGCTCTAAGTCCCCTTAGAATTTCTGAATAAAGTTCCTTATTGTAACTTATTTAGCTCGTCCTTTATCTTTGAACGACTCAAGCACTGTTGTGAACAAACTACATCACATGTTGAGCATCTTAGTCGGGATTGTTTCTTATTCTCAAAGTTGCCATTACACATTGTTGGGTTATTGGGTCTTTGTCCCTTCCTATGTGGATAAAATGAAGCCCAATTTGGACCAACTCATTTTTGTCCATAGGCCCATTACTATGGAGCATATATATTGATTTTTTTAGGTCTTATTCACCATCACAAAGAGAGAGATTTCAGCAGCCAAAGAGAGAAAAACAAAGTTGATTTTCACACCTAAATTTCAGCCACAACAGTCAACTTCAAATTGCGATTTCCGCTTCGTTTCTTGTCCGATTGAGCTGATTTTTGGACTACTTGTTCCTCTCATCTCAATCTTTGATTAGGAACTGACGGATCTTGATTTGGTGGCCTGTATCTCCTATTCATCATTCCTGAACAATAGCTGTTTTTTTATACTTTCACTCCTTTATTTCTCTAGTGTTTGGTGCTGTAGATTATGTATTGTTTCTTGTTGTTTGACACTTTTTTGGTGGCCATTTTGGAGGACAATATTGTAACTCTTTGAGGATTATAGTGGAGGTTTGGTCCCGTGATTTTTTACTCTTCACACTGAAGGGTTTTTCACGTAAATCTTGTGTCTCGTGTGATTGCCTTTATTCTTGTCTTGTTTCATTTGGTTGAGTTTTTTTGCTATATATTACTCTATTTTGCTTGGTTTTCTTGTCTCCTCTGGGTTCAAGTTGAAAGAAAAAGCTTAGTCTTGGGTATTTTTTTCTGCTACCCCGTCAGACTCTTTGATTGTGTGCCCGTCTTTCCTAACAAGTGGAATCAGAGCGTTGGTTGTTGTTGATTGTTGATTTGAATGATAGAGGCAAATAAGAGCAAGATGGTGTGTTTGAGTGGTAGTAGCTATCACACTTGGAAAGACAAGATGAAAGACATTCTATTTGTCAAGAAAATGCATCTACCTGTGTTTGCATCTACTAAACATGAATTAATGACAGATGAGGATTGGGAAATTGAGCACTTACAGCTTTGTGGCTATATCAGACAATGGGTTGAAGATAATGTTAGAAATCATATTATGAATGGGACACATGCTAGAAGTTTGTGGGACAAGATCGAGACACTTTATGCTTCGAAGACTGACAATAACAAGTTGTTCCTGCTTAAGCAATTGATGAATATCAGGTATAAAGAGGGTAGTCCTATTTCTGATCATATAAATGATTTTCAGAGTGTCCTTGACCAGCTGTCCAGAATGGCTGTAAAGTTCGATGAAGAAATTTAGGGACTTTGGCTTCTTAATACTCTGCCCGACTCTTGGCAAACTCTTCGAGTTTCTTTGACTAATTCTGCTCCCGGTGGTATTGGAACTATGAAATATGTTAAGAGTGGAGTCTTGAATAAATAGATGAGAAGAAGATCTCAGGCCTCACCTTCTTCATCTTCACACTCTGATGTTTTGGTTAATGAAGAGAGGGGGAGAAACAATTCCAGAGATTCAAATGATAGAGATAAAAGTAGAAGCAAGTAAAGGTCCAAATTCAAGAATGTTACATGTGACTATTGCAACAAAAAGGGGCATATCATGAAATATTGTCACATGCATAAGAGAGATATAAGAAGGCAAAAGAAAGAAGGTGATAATGAAAATCGTGTTACAGTTGTTGCTAATGATGATCTTTTTGTTGCTTGTGGTGAGAATGCCATTAATCTTGTTCGCGATAAGTCTAGCTGGTTTGTGGATTTTGGTGCTACTTCTCATGTTACGCCAAAGAAGGAATTATTTTCTTCTTATACTCCAGGTAATTTTGGGATATTGAAAATGGGTAATAATGATGAAGTTAAAGTACTTGGCACTGGCACGATTTGTTTGGAAAGTAACAATGGTTCCAAACTAGCTCTCAATAATGTTAAGCATGCTCCAGATGTTCGCCTGAATTTGATTTTTATAGGAAGTCTTGATGATGAGGGTTATGTTAATACCCTTGGTGCTAGCTAATGGAAGCTTACTACAGGTTCGATGATTGTGGCTCGAGGTGACAAGTTGTCTACCTTGTATGTATTTCAGGGCTCTACTTCTAGAGGTTTGATAAACTTGGTAGAGAATGATACTTCATCAGAGTTGTGGCATAGAAGGTTGAGTCATATGAGTGAGAAGGGGATTGATAGTTTGGCTAAGAAAATTTTACATTCTGGAGTAAAACAAGCAAAGTTGAAGAAGTGTGTTCATTGCTTAGCCGGTAAACAGAAAAAAGTTTCTTTTCAGAGTCATTCGCCTTCAAGAAAGCTCGATTTGCTGGAGTTGATGTATTCTTATTTGTGTGGTCCTTTAAAGGAAAGGTCTCATGGTGGTGCACTTTACTTTGTGACTTTTATTGATGATCATTCTCGCAAACTCTGGGTATTTTTATTGAAGTCCAAGGATCAAGTACTTGATATGTTCAATAATTTTTAGTCCTTGGTTGAAAGATAGACAGGGAAGAAATTGAAATGCATCCGTTTAGATAATGGTGGTGAGTATATTGGTCCTTTTGATAGATATTGCAGAGAGCAGGGTATTCAGCATTAGAAAACTCCTCCAAAGACTCCTCAGTTGAATGGCTGTAGACACGTAATTTTGTCCCTCCGAAAGATTAATTTACCCAATTTTACCTTATCCTACCGTGTACCCTCATCCATGTTATTATACCCTCACAAAATACAAAAATAACAAACTCCCTAACAAATTCCATCCTATCCTAACCCCTTTACATCTTATCCTAACAACTTATCCAATAAAAAAAAAACACATCACACCTTACCCCCTACCCCACGTGACCCCACCTACACTCACACTCACTGACCTCAGAATTTTAATTTCACCAACAACAATATACAATCACCCATAATACACAACAAAAAGAAGGCTCACACAAAAAAAAATTCACATCCACACACAGAGAGCAAACACTCGCATCTCACCGAAAACTATTCACACACACACTGAGATCGAAAGAGGGGAGGAGGAGAAGAAAATGAGTAGAACAAAGGGAACGAGTTAGAAAAAAAAAGGGTCGGTCGTGGTTCACTGTTCCGGCGGCCAACCCGTCGCCGGTTCGACCCAAAAATACGCCGTTAGCCCAAAATTCAATAGATCCCAGCCCGTACATCACTCCCTGAGCTTATCGGAGCTCTAACGAGGAAACCATAACTGTCCCGTTGACTGCTCCGGTCAAACCGCCATCGAAAAATACCATTAATTCCACCGGCGATGACTTTCTTCTTCGAAATGGTTAAACAGACCCGCTGTATATGAAATCAGTGTCGGTTTTTCTTTTTTTTTCTTAAGATTTTGGGTCTGGATTCGTGACAAAACTGAGATGGGCGTATACCGAGGTTGGTTAGTTCGTTGGTTGAGGTTTCGACTCATGGTTTTCGTCTTCTCATTCAATAATATTTGAGTCCAAAAGTTTCAACTTGAGTCTATCAAGTTTAGAGCTTCAATTTTTGCGATACCGAGCTTAGGAGTTTTTCCGATTGAGGTCTTCTATTCGGGATTCGAAATTCGGGCTTCTCTAACATCATTATTCCACTGAAATTGATTATCGAAAGGTCCACTTTCTTAACTCCCTTTTCTTTACCTTGATTTGTTGAATTGTCTTGATTATGTTGATGCAACCATGGTTGGTGAATTTTTGTTAAAGTTCTGATGTGATGATTATATGTGTAATGTGATTGATAAAAAAAAAAGTTCGTGGGGCGGGATCAAGAAATTGATAAAAGAATGATTTTAGATTAATGTTAGTTCGTTGGTTGTTCTGTTTAGTCCAGAATAAAATTTTAAGTTTGTGAACATGATTGGATCGTGTTTAGGTTGAAATGAATAGGCAATATCGGTTCGGGTAGGCAAGAATTTAAGATTGATGTTTTGGTTGGATGTTGGAATATGCGTGTGAATGTTTCTTTCTAGTTTATCGTATTTAATTCAATTGTATAATTTGGACGGGGAATGCCCCAAAGTATTTGTATATATATTTATTCACCGGGGAATGCCCCGAGGTATCATGTACCCGAAGGACGTTCGTGGTGAAGGCCCGAGGCGTCGGGTAGAGCATTAGTTTAGGATTAGCGTAGGTTTACTTTCAGTCCCTTTTTAGTTCGGATTGTAATAATTGGACTGGAATTTACATTTCGGATTGTTTTATTTTGTTTGATTATTTTGCGTGCTTTTTGTGCGGTTTATACATTTCTTAGTGCCGAAAATAATCGATACACTCTGTCAAACGACCGTGGTTGAACCACGGGATCGAAAGGTGCCTAATACCTTTCCCTCGATCAACAGAATTCCTTAGCCGGAATCTCTGTTCGCAAACTAGTTTAAAGAGTCGAATGGTTTTGGAAAGGATTATCTAACGGTGACTTGGCATATCAAATTATGCCAAGTGGCGACTCTAAGTAAAAAATGTAAATAATCCTTTTTCCAAAGAAAATTTTCATTTCTTGTCACTTAAATAATAAAACCCTTTTGAACTTAAACTATAAATCTTTTGGAGTACGTAACAAGGGGTGTGACAGCTCTGGCGACTCTGCTGGGGATAATGACAAGTTTTCAGAATTCGAGCTATTTTTGGAGTCGTATCGGCTTTGTTTGGCATTACGAGTGTATAAGCTTGTTTGTGATTTTGTTTGTGTTATTGTTTTCACTTTTGTGCATTTTTCGTGCTCTTTGTTTATAGTATTTATCCTATGTGTTACCGCTTTATATCTGTCATCATGAGTCCACTCCCCGACCCTCTTTTCGCAATAAGTCCGTAGTACACGTGTTGTACACAACCTCTAGTTGAGTCACCCTTATTTTAGGGGGGGGGGAGCCGTCGATGTTATGGAGTAGGTGGAAAGCAAAACAACCACTATCGACTATACGCTCCCCCGAACAGCCTTGTTAGTGAACCACAACGTAGGTCAACCTTTAGGTCATGCTTATGTGCATCATATTGAGACCTAATTGGGCCCACTTGGTCCTTTGTAGGAGACTCACCTCTAAAGCATCCCTACGTGCTAAATATTGCATCTTTGAGGATAACGTGGTCATTTGATGGACTGATTTGGGAAAAACATGTGTTAGAAGTAAAGTGTGTGGGTAATGAAAAAAAAACAAGCAAAGAAAAAAAAAAGAGTTTCGTAGTTTTTAGAGTTTTTTATGGTTTTTATTTTTCAAAATTCCAAAGGATTTTTTTACCTCCCGCACTCATTTTCGCAAAAACATCAAAAAGATTTACCTTTGTCTCGTTTAGCATGCATTCACAATTTGAAAACCTCAAAAAGATTTTTTCATTCATAGGATGTGTTTATAAAAGAAAAATGCAAAAAAAGATGTTAGAAAATTTTTTACATTTCGTATAACGAAAATACCAAAAAGATTTTTCTTTCATAGTTGTTGATGTCATTTTTCTGTGAAGTATCAAAATGAGAACTCAAAAGATTTTATTAACGTGGTTCATCGTCTGTCTTTGGTCGTGTTTCTTATGTCAGGGTCTAGCCTGTTATTTAATAATGAATTGTCCAATCTGGACGAACTACGCACCCCTGATTCTCCTCTTTCGGGAGTGAGATACATAGGCAGCCTATGGTTGGTTCGGGAATCTTATTTAAAAAATTAAAAAAAAAAAGATTTTCTTCGCTCTTTATTTAGAGTAGGTGTTTCATACATATCTTGAAAAAAAAAAGTAAAAAAAAAAAGGATTTTCCTCAATAGTCGTAGGTTTCATTTTTGGTTGATCTTATTTCAAAAATTCAAAAAAATTTTCTTCACTCTTTATTAGAGTAGGTGTTTCATATACATCTTTAAAAGAAAACTACAAAAGATTTTTCTTTCATTTTCATATGAAATTCAAAATTGAAAATCCAAAAAGATTTTTTCGTTGGTAATCATAGGTTTCATTTTGTATAGAAATTTTAAACGTGAGAATACAAAAAAGAGTCTATTCTTTTGTCAATTTGTTATGTTCTTCTCTTTTTAAAGTTTCAAGAAAAGAAAAAAGAAAGGAAAAAGTTTAATTGGTCATTTTGACAAAACTGTCCGAACTACGCAAGATCTGATTCATGTACAACATGATACGTAGGCAACCTACTTTTGGGTTTGATCTAATCATTTTGTTGTGTTGTTTTTCATTATTTTTCCTCTTTTAAAGAAGAACAAAAGCCATAAAGAATGATAAAATAAAGGTAGATAACGAGAGAAAAAGAACAGAGATTGATACGAAAAAAAAGAAAAAAAGAGAAAAAATAAAAATAAATAAATAATAATAATAATAGGTGTAGATAAAAATAAGTGTAGATAAAAATCGGGATGATGTTAAAATGAACTCGCTACCCTCAAAGCTGGTAAAAATGAACATGAATTTAGGAGAATTTTACCAATGTGATTCCCATGTTTGTTGTGTGCCCTAATCCTAACGGATGTTGTCTTTGATGAGCATGTTCTTTCAGATAACAGTGGTAGGTTTGAAACACTCTGTCTAGTCACCCATACTTCACTAGATCCAAAGCAAAGCTCGCCATGGCTAGCAGGGAGATTGAAAATTCTCTTATTGACCTGGATCAGGATCATAGGGAAGAAAGTTCTGAACACAATGATGAGGTAGTAAGGCTCAGGCAACAATTGATAGATTTACACCGGGCATGGGCCGGCGGAATGCCTCCTCCTCCACTCCCTGAGGGTCTTGGGAATATCTCTAATTGCCCACCGCTCTCTCCGACGTAATTCTCTGCTCCTACCGAGTCACCTGAGCACGCGCCATGATTCACTCCGCGGCATTATTATCCTGGCAGTTTTGGTGTGCCCTTAGCAGCTCCCCAATTAAGACCAGTTTCTCAGCCAGCGCCATCGATCACACCGGTATTCGTGGCTCCGCCACCACATGAAACTCCCATATATGCTGTGCGTCCCACAATGAAGTTTCCTAGGTCTGCCAGTGAGCCAGTACTGAAGGTTTCAGATAGTCAGTATTACGCCCCGGAGCCTACTTTGCAAATGAATGAACCGTATGGGTACACTCAACCTCCTGCATTTCCATTTGATACGGAGAAACCTGTCGCAACAGAGGAACAGGATATCATAGCCCGAAAATTGAAAAGTTTAGAACAGGCTATGAGGAATTTGCAAGGAATCAGAGATTATAGGAGTGTTTCCTATAAAGATCTTTGCATGTTCCCAGACATCAACCTTCCCCTCGATTTTAAGATGCCTAAGTTCAAGAAGTATGCAGGATACGGCGATCCCGTGGCACAATTAAGACGTTATTGCAACCAGTTGAGGGCTGCAGGAGGAAGGGAAGAGCTGCTCATGGCCTTCTTTGGCGAGAGTCTCTCTGATCTGGCCTCAGAATGGTTTATCGATTGAGATATCGATAAATGGAACAACTGGGATGACTTGGCTTCTGAATTTGTTCAATATTTTCAATATAACATCGACCTGATTTCGGACGAAAAATCCTTGGTCAATATGAAGAAGAAGAGCACCGAAGGTTTTAGGGAATACGCAATAAGGTGGCGTGAACAGGCCGCCAGGGTAAAGCCTCCAATAAAAGAAAGTAAGTTGGTAGAAGTTTTCATTCAGGCGCAGGATGAGACCTATTTTCAGCATTTACTTCTGACAATGGGAAAATCTTTTATGGAAGTCCTCAAAATGGGGGAGATGATAGAGGACGGAATTAAGACCGGCTGAATAGTGAGTTTTGCCGCATTAAAAGCTACCACACAAGCGATTCAAGGTGGATCTGGCGCATTTGGAGGTAAAAAGAAGAAAGAGGATGTAGCGACTGTCATAGCTGGAACCCATTCCTATCCCAAAAGACCACCTCGCCCCTTCCCCAATCCCAAGCCCAAGTCTACGCCCAAGCTCCATATATTCCTCCCCACCATTACTACCCTCCACAAAACCCTATATATTTTATTCCGCCACCCCCATACCCAGTATATAGCATGCAACTATATGCTCAAACCCCTTCTTACCCACAGTGGCGTGCGCAAGCTCTACAAAATCGCCCATTCGCTCCACCAAATTATCAAAACCCCTCCAGACCCAGTTTTTAGCCTAGGCCCGAGTATAAGAAGGAGAAGGCGGTCAAAAATTAATTCACACCTCTTGGAGAGTCATATGCTAGCCTATTTGATAGGTTGAGAAAGTTGAAGGTTTTAAGCCCAATTCAAGGAAGGCTTTCAAATCCACTGCCAAGGAATCTCGATTATTCTTTAAGGTGTGCGTACTGTTCTGATATGCCAGGCCATGATATGAAGAAATGCTGGCATTTAAAGATAGCTGTCCAAGATTTAATTGACACAAATTAGATGTTGGTCCAGGCCCCGGATGGTCCAAACATTAACCAGAATTCACTGCCAACCCATGCTGAAGCCAATATGTTAGAATTGATGTATGACGGGAAAAAGTCTTCGAGGGGTTATAAGCCTATTGTCAAGATACAGACCATTGAGGATAAATCGGTGAATGTAGCGGAGTCGTTGAAAGCAATGTCATTGAACTGGGAAGGAATGAGAGAAGATAAATCCCAAGAAAACATAAAGAAACCCCTGATCACAGTACAAGGCACCAGAAGGTATGTTGATTCAAGTCAGGATAAACCTAAGTTGACGGTGGTGGGAGATCTGAGTCAGCCCATCTTGATGGTGAAAGGAGCATTGGCAGCGCCTATTGTCCTCAAACCGGTGACCCAACCTCCGATAGTTGATACGAAAAGGGTTCCATGGAATTATGGGCGGACTGTGATGACCTATCACAGGAAAGAAGTGGTAGAAGATGTAGATGAGGTAAGGGGTTTGACTAGGTTAGGAAGATGCTTCGTGCCTAAAAGCTTAAGAAAGTCCAAGCCAACGACGAGTGGACCGTCATCTATCAAAAAGCCTATCACCGAAGAGGAAGCCGAAGAATTTTTGAAAAAGATGAAGTTGCTAGAGTATTCAATATTAGACCAGTTGAAGAAAACCCCTGCTCAAATTTCCCTTTTATCTTTGCTGTTGTACTCCAAGGAGCATCGTGATGTTTTACTGAAGGTATTAAATGAAGCATATGTTCCAAGGGAGATTACAATCAACCAACTTGAGAAAATGGTTGGAAAAATCTTTGAGGTCAATCGGATCAGCTTTTCTGACGATAAATTGCCTGTTGAAGGTACAAGGTATAATCGGGGCCTTTACATTACAGTGAAGTGTGAAGATTTCTACATCACTCATGTTATGATTGATGGAGGTTCAGGTGCAAATATTTGCCCTATTTCTACTTTACAAAAGTTGAATATTGGTGCTGACAGGATCAGGCCCAACAATGTATGTGTTAGGGCTTTCGATGGTGCAAAATCAAATTCCATTGGCGAAATAGAACTAATGTTGACTATAGGTCCTGTTGAGTTCACCATAGAGTTTCAAGTATTGAATGTAGACTCCTCTTACAATCTGTTGTTGGGAAGACCTTGGATCCACAAGGCCAAGGCGGTTGTATCTACGCTGCACCAAATGATTAAGTTTAAGCATGACAGGCAACAAGTAGTTATTCATGGTGAAGGAGATTTGTCAGCCTACGAAGATTCTCCTTTATCTCTTATTGAAGAAAATAACGTAGAGGAGACATTCGTCTATCAAATTTTTGATACAGTGCCAGTGAATTGTATCCTTGAATGGCAGACTATACCGGGACCGCAATTGTCTTCTGCTTCTATCATGATGGTGAGTGAACTTTGGAAATATGGATTTGAGCCAGGAAAGGGTTTGGGAGCGTCTCTGCACGGTATAGCTTGTCCCATATGTCCGAGTGAAAATGTGGGCACGTTTGGTCTGGGATTTGAGCCTACAACTGAAGATCTGAAGAAAGCCAAGGGAAGGAAAAAGGAAACATGGTCACTCCCTTGCCCAATGCCACTACTCAGTGCATCATTTGTTAAGAGCGATGTCACGAAGCATGTGGAATTTGAAGTTGAATTGGTTGATGACTGTCAGAACCTTTTTATTGAAGTTGATATGGTTGAAGCAGGAGAAGGTACCAGTATGGCAGATGTGCAATTCATAGGTCCAGTTGTCCGGCTCAATAATTAGGAAGTCACTCCTCTCCTCATCAGAAGGGAGTTTTGGTAGTTTATTTTGTTTTTCTTTTTGTTTATCCGAGTTATTTCAGGGTTGTAATTCGGATTTTAGTTTATTTATGTTATGTTGACATCTATGTTTAAACCCTTCTGTCTTTTTATTTAATGAAATGCAATGTCCCTTTTGTTTCGTGTCTAATATATTTTGTTTTTCTTTTTTACACAGTTCTTTTTATGCTGATTCTAATGACATAACATGCATGCGGAATTTTCAGCCTGACCTTAAAATCCAAACTAATCAAGATGTAATGAAGCAGGATGGGGAATATGATGAAGAAGACGCACTAGAAGAAATAAGCAAAGAGTTGGAACAGTTCAAAGACAAACCGAATCCTAATTTAAATGAGATTGAGACAATAAATCTACGGGATCAAGAAGATGTTAGGGAAACTAAAATTAGTGTACATGTTTTGCCACAGCTAAAAGATGGAATGATTCAAGCATTAATTGATTATAAGGATGTTTTTGCATGGTCTTATGATGATATGCCTGGTTTAAGCACTGAATTAGTGGATCACAAATTGCCAACTGATCCCGCGTTCCCTCCTGTCAAACAAAAGTTGAGGAAGTTTAAAACAGATGTAAGTATTAAAATTAAAGAGGAAATCATGAAACAACTTGAAGCCAAAGTAATTCGAGTAACTCGCTATCCCATGTGGTTATCCAATGTTGTTCCCGTACCAAAAAAAGATGGCAAAATTCGAGTGTGTGTTGATTACCGTGATTTGAACAAAGCCAGTCCAAAAGATGATTTTCCACTGCCCAACATCCACATTTTGTTACACAACTATGCTAAACACGAGGTCGCCTCTTTTATGGATTGCTATGCAGGATATCACCAGATCATTATGGATGATGAAGACGCGGAGAAGACATCTTTTATCACACCATGGGGAACTTATTGTTATCGAGTGATGCCGTTCGGTTTGAAGAATGCTGGAGCAACATATATGAGAGCCATGACCACTATGTTTCATAACATGATGCATAAGGAGATTGAGGTCTACGTGGATGATGTGATTATTAAGTCAAAAAGTCAGGCCGACCATATAAAAGATTTAAGAAAGTTATTTGAAAGGCTTCGCAGGTAATCTCAAACTCAACCCGGCAAAATGTGTATTTGGAGTTCCATCTGGAAAGCTGTTGGGGTTTGTAGTCAGCCGTCGGGGAATTGAATTGGATCCCTTAAAAATCAAAGCCATTCAGGATTTGCCCCCGCCCAAGAATAGAACGGAGGTGATGAGTTTGCTTGGTAGACTGAACTACATTAGCAGGTTTATTGCTCAACTCACAACCACTTGTGAGCCCATATTTAAGTTGCTGAAAAAGTGTGCTGCAGTAAAATGGACTGAAGAATGTCAGGATGCGTTCGATCGAATCAAAATATATTTGTCAAATCCGCCCGTGCTGGTACCCCCAGAGCCTGGTAGGCCTTTGATCTTATATTTATCAGTCATGGACAATTCTTTCAGTTGTGTCCCGGGTCAACATGATGTCACGGGCAAAAAAGAGCAGGATATTTATTATCTTAGCAAGAAGTTCACCACTTATGAGGCCAAATATACTCTTCTTGAAAGGACGTGTTGTGCCCTAACTTGGGTAGCACACAATTTGAAGCATTATCTCTCATCCTATATTACTTATATCATCTCCCGTATGGATCCTTTAAAGTATATCTTTCAGAATCCTATGCCAACGGGTCGATTGGCAAAGTGGAAAATATTGCTTACCGAGTTTGACATTGTATATGTGACTCGAACCGCCATGAAAGCCCAAGCCTTGGCAGATCATCTTGCTGAGAATCCCATCGATGAAGAGTACAAGCCATTAAAGACATATTTTCCTGACGAAGAAGTGTCATGTGTTGATGAAGTCGTTATAGATACTGATCTAGGTTGGAGGTTATTTTTTGATGGAGCTGTCAATATGAAAGGAGTCGGAATAGGTTCGGTTCTTATCTCTGAATCGGGACAACATTTCCCGGTAACAGCACAACTTCGATTCTACTGTACTAACAATATGGCAGAGTACGAAGCCTACATTCTTGGTTTGAGGTTAGCTGTTGATATGGGAGTCCAAGAATTATTGGTGTTGGGAGATCCAGATTTGCTCGTCCATCAAATTCAAGGCGATTGGGAGATGTGAGATTTGAAGCTCATCCCATATCGACAATGCTTGCAGGAGTTATGTCAATGGTTTGTGTTAGTAAAATTTAGGCATATTCCAAGGATTCATAATGAAATTGTTGATGCTTTAGCCACTCTGTCTTCAATGCTCCAACATCCTGACAAAGCCTACATCAATCCAGTGCATATACAGAGTCGTGATCAGTATGCTTACTGTAATGCGGTTGAAGAAGAGCTCGATGGAGAACCCTGGTTCTTGGATATCAAGCGGTACATTCAGTCAGGAGAATACCCAGCATATGCCACCAACGATCAAAAGAGGACTATTAGGCATTTGGCTAGTGGATTTTTCTTAAGTGGGGGAATTTTGTATAAGAGAACCCCAGATCTGGGACTTTTAAGGTGTGTAGATGCAAAAGAAGCCTTGGCAATCACGGTTGAAATACACTCTGGAGTATGCGGGTCACATATGAATGGTTATGTCTTGTCAAAGAAGATTCTTCGAGCAGGTTATTACTGGCTTACTATGGAGAGGTATTCTATTCAATTTGTTCGAAAGTGTCATCAATGTCAGGTACATGGTGATCTGATATGTTCTCCTCCTGTTGAGTTGCATGCAATGGCCGCTCCATGGCCGTTCGTGGCTTGGGGAATGGATGTGATTGGATCGATTGAGCCGAAGGCATCAAATGGACATAGGTTCATTTTGATAGCCATTGACTACTTCACAAAGTGGGTAGAGGCAGTAACTTTCAAGTCAGTGACAAAGAAGGCTGTGGTGGATTTTGTTCATGCCAATATCATTTGTAGATTTGGAATTCCTAAGATGATCATTACAGACAATGCTGCCAATCTCAATAGTCATTTGTTGCAAGAAGTATGTCAACAATTTAAGATCGCACATCGAAATTCTACTCCATATCGCCCAAAGGCCAATGGTGCTGTAGCAGCCGCCAATAAAAATATAAAAAAGATACTGCAAAAAATGGTACAAGGGTCTAGACAGTGGCATGAAAAGTTGCTGTTTGCATTGCTAGGTTATCGCATCACTGTTCGTACTTCAACAGGGGCAACTCCATATTTATTGGTGTATGGGACAGAAGCAGTCATCCCTGCAGAAGTTGAAATTCCCTCTCTTCGAGTCATTGTAGAAACAAAGATTGATGATGGCAAATGGGTAAAAACCCAACTGGAACATTTGAATTTGATTGAGGAAGAAAGGCTAACTTCTGTGTGTCATGGCTAGTTGTATCAGAGGAGGATGGCTCGAGCGTATAACAAAAAGGTCCGTCCCAGGAATTTTGAAGTTGGTCAATTGGTATTGAGATGTATCCTTCCTCACCAGGTTGAAGCGAAAGGCAAGTTCTCCCCTAACTGGCAAGGTCCCTTCATTGTGTAGAAAGTATTGCCCAATGGAGCCTTATATTTGACAGATACTGAAGGCAAAATGGCAGAAATGGCTATCAATGCTGATGCGGTCAAAAGATATTACGTATGATATTTGATCCTTTGTTGATTTTATTGTATGTTTAGTACTTGCATTTTTGAAGATTGATATGATGAAGGCATTTTATTCTTCTATCCAAACATTGTGCCATCCTTTGTTTACCCGTTTGAGCTTCATTTTAATTTTCTTTCATATCCTTCTTTTGGAATCAAAATGGAGTCAAATATAAATGTCGAGGAAATAGGAACGAAAGAAAGAGTTCAAAAAAAAAATCAAAATCAAATCAAAACAAAGAACAAGCTGATAGAACTATGTTCGACCTGATTCTTCTCTCTCGGGAGTGAGATACGTAGGCTGTCCTAGTTCGGCCTCGGTCCAACCAAATAAAGATTTAAGATTTACTCAGTCAACAAAGCTGGGGAATGAGTTAATGTGTTGTTTGAGGCGATTCCAAAAGGTGTAAGTCCCACCCCCGCTTCAAGTATCGTTTGAGCCTTTACCATCTTTTCTAACCTTAACCAAAAGCCAAGTTACAACCAAAGAAAGTCTTTCAGATTAATTTTTGATAATGTTAAGGCTAAACATGCAATGGATATGATGATACATTGTGAGGTATCACTTGCCTCCCTCAGCATAAGAAATCAAAAGAAATACAAAAATGAGAGAGACTTATTGGTGAAAACCCCCGTGGGCATCATAAGGCGATGGTGAGTAAAGAGAAATACAAAAATGAGAGTCTTATTGGTGAAAACCCCCGTGGGCATCATAAGGCGATGGTGAGTTGAGAGAAATACAAAATGAGAGAGTCTTATTGGTGAAAACCCCCTTGGGCATCATAAGGCGATGGTGAGTTGAGAGAAAATGAAATGAGAGAGTCTTATTGGTGAAAACCCTTGCAGGCATCATCAGGCGATGGTGAGTTGAGAGAAATGAAAATAAGAGTTTTATTGGTGAAAAACCTCACGGGCACCGTAAGGCGATGGAGAGTTCAAGAGAAAAGTGAAAAGAAAGAGATTTGTTGGCGAAAGTCGTTTAAGATATCGACAATCGAATATGATGAATGAGTCCAATGGATTTGAAGAAGCGGCTCAGCGGCAAAGGCACGAACTCAACAATAAATGGGGAGTTTGGATAGGAAAATCAGGCAGCTCAATCCAAAATGCATGTCATACTCATTGGAGTTGGTTATCGTATTCAGATAAGTTTTCTTTTGAATATGGGACATTACCCTTTTCTTTCATTTACATATTCATGCTTTTTGTCTTTTTATGTCATTTATCAAAATAAAAGTCCCCATTATTTCTTTAAATTTTGAGTCAAGTCTGTGTCAATACAAGCAAGAAAGGATTTCAAAATTTACTACCAGTCTTTCCAATTATATGAGAAAAAGCCAAAGAATAGAAAAGAAATATGATCGTAATTCAACACAAAGCAAAGGAAGTCTATCAACCGATAGGATATTGGATTCGTGGAAACATTCAGATTTGGGAAAAGAGTGCACCTCAGGGGTATGGTAAAATGGAAACCCATTGTTTGAGTCAGAACTCATTTCCCTCAATCTGGATCCGGGGCAATGATGCGGCAAGATAGGGCAGGAGCCAGCGATTTGGAAGAAAGATGAAAGGAACGAGTGTTGGGGCAGAAACCTGAGAAGCCAAGAGTTGCAAGCCACCATTAA
This sequence comes from Capsicum baccatum var. pendulum, assembly GCA_030864225.1. Classification (NCBI taxonomy): domain Eukaryota; kingdom Viridiplantae; phylum Streptophyta; class Magnoliopsida; order Solanales; family Solanaceae; genus Capsicum; species Capsicum baccatum. Next base: position 69,834,796 of record CM061559.1, on the reverse strand, counting down.
GTTTTTAACTGACAAATTTTCTATGTTGAAATAGGGGCAAATTCGCTTCACTTAATTCAGCTACCATTGAAACTTCACATCCGTGAGATTTTACTTTATGTTTAGGACCCTCTTGAAAAATGGGAATTTACTTTCTGTTCAGGACCTTACTAAAAAATGGGATTTTACTTTCTGTTCAGGACCCTCCTGAATAATAGGATTTTACTTTCTGTTCAGGACCCTCCTGAAAAATGGGATTTTACTTTCTGTTCAGGACCCTCCTGAAAAATGGGATTTTACTTTCTGTTTAAGACCCTCCGAAAAAATGGGATTTTACTTTATGTTCAGAACCCTCCTGAAAAATGAGATTTTTCTTTCTGTTCAGGACCCTCCTGAAAAATGAGATTTTACCTTATGTTCAGGACCCTCCTGAAAAATGAGATTTTACTTTCTGTTCAGGACCCTCCGAAAAAATGGGATTTTACCTTATGTTCAGGACCCTCCTGAAAAATGAGATTTTGCTTTATGTTCAGGACCCTCCTGAAAAATGGGATTTTACCTTATGTTCAGGACCCTCCTGAAAAATGAGATTTTACTTTATGTTCAGGACCCTCCTGAAAAATGGGATTTTACTTTCTGTTCAGGATCCTCTTGAAAAATGAGATTTTACTTTATGTTCAGGACCCTCCTGAAAAATGGGATTTTTACTTTCCATTCAGGACCCTCCTGAAAAATGGGATTTTACTTTCTGTTCAGGACCCTCCTGAAAAATAGGATTTTACTTTATGTTCAGGACCCTCCTGAAAAATGGGATTTTACTTTCTGTTCAGGACCCTCCTGAAAAATGGGATTTTACTTTATGTTCACGACCCTCCTGAAAAATAGGATTTTACTTTCTGTTCAGGATCCTCCTGAAAAATGGGATTTTACTTTATGTTCAGGACCCTCCTGAAAAATGGAATTTTACTTTATGCTCAAGACCCTCTTGAAAAATGGGAATTTACTTTCAATTCAGGACCCTCCTGAAAAATGGGACTTTACTTTCTGTTCAGGACCCTCCTGGAAAATGGGAAAACGCTTTCCAAAATGAAATACTACTTTATTATAATTCTTGTTTGGGATAATTTTCGTTCTAGTTTTAATTTTGGGTTTCAGGAGCCCGCCTGAAGAACAGGGTGATGAAATAGCGAGTTAGAGGCCGCCTTGGAGAACAGAGTGAAGAAATGAAAAGTCAAGCAACAAAGTGATGAAATAGCAAGTCAGAGCCCGTCTAGAGAATAGGGTGAAGAAACTAAAAGTCAAGCAACAAAGCGAAGCAATTGAAAGCCAAGTAACAAGTTAGAAGAAATGTCAAGTCAGGAGCCCGCCTGAAGAATAGGGTGAAAAAAGTCGAGTCAAGAGCTGACAGAAGCTGTACAAATAGAATTTTGTAATTTCATTTATGTTTTAACTTGTAATTTTTATTTTTTGATGTAATGACAGAGCCTCGGATCGGAACCTCGATGGAACCTCACTCGACTCTCCAACTCGATATAGTCCACTTCTCTTTCAATCCTTTGAAATACCCGTGACTTGATTCCCTCATAATGTGGGTAGATAGGGTGTCCGACAGGAGTCGATTGTCCTTCTTTCTTTTACTCTTATCTTTGAATAATGATCGGGATAAAAATTCGGTCTCGTTGTTTACTTCTTTTCCTGAAAACACTGCGTGTTTACATTCAAAGGGGGCATGATGTAGACACGTAATTTTGTCACTCTGAAAGATAAATTTACCCAATTTTACCTTATCCTACCGTGTACCCTCATCCATGTTATTATACCCTCACAAAATACAAAAATAACAAACTCCCTAACAAATTCCAACCTATCCTAACCCCTTTACATCTTATCCTAACAACCTACCCAATAAAAAAAAAACACATCACACCCTACCCCCTACCCCACCTGACCCCACCTACACTCACACTCACTGACCTCAAAATTTCAATTTCACCAACAACAATATACAATCACCTATAATACACAACAAAAAGAAGGCTCACGCAAAAAAAAAATTCACATACACACACAGAGAGCAAACACTCGCATCTCACCGGAAACTATTCACACACACTGATATCGAGAGAGGGGAGGAGGAGAAGAAAATGAGCAGAACAAAGGGAATGAGTTAGAAAGAAAAAGGGTCGTTCGTGGTTCACTGTTCCGGCGGCCAACCCATCGCTGGTTCGACCGAAAAACACGCCGTCAGCCCAAAATTCAATAGATCCCAGCCCGTACGTCGCTCCCTGAGCTTATCGGAGCTCTGACGAGGCAACCATAATTGTCCCATTGAGTCCTCCGGTCAAACCTCCATAAAAAATACCATTAATTCCACCGGCGATGACTTCCTTCTCCAAAACGGTTAAACAGACCCGCTGTATACGAAATCAGTATCGATTTTTCTTTTTTTTTCTTAAGATTTTGGGTCTGTATTCGTGACAAAACCGAGATGGGCATATATCAAGGTTGGTTAGTTCGTTGGTTGAGGTTTCGACTCATGGTTTTCGTCTTCTCATTCAATAATATTTGAGTCCAAAAGTTTCAACTTGAGTCTATCAAGGTTAGAGCTTCAATTTTTGTGATATCGAGCTTGCGAGTTTTTCCGATTGAGGTCTTCTATTCAGGATTCAAAATTTGGGCTTCTCTAACATCATTATTCCACTGAAATTGACTATCGAAAGGTCCACTTTCTTAACTCCCTTTTCTTTACCTTGATTTGTTGAATTGTCTTGATTATGTTGATGACACCATGGTTGGTGAATTTTTGTTGAAGTTCTGATGTGATGATTATATGCGTAATGTGATTGATAAAAAAGAAAGTTCGCGGAGCGGGATCAAGAAATTGATAAAAAGAATGATTTTAGATTAATGTTCGTTCATCGGTTGTTCTGTTTAGTTTGGAATAAAATTTTAAGTTTGTGAACATGACTGGATCGTGTTTAGGTTGAAATAAATAGGCAATATAGGTTCGGGTAGGCAAAAATTTAAGATTGATGTTTTGGTTGGATGTTGGAATGTGCGTGTGAATATTTCTTTCTAGTTTATCGTATTTAATTCAATTGTATAATTTGGCCGGGGAATGCCCCGAAGTATCTGTATATATATTTATACACCGGGGAATGCCTCGAGGTATCATGTACCCGGAGGATGTTCGTGGTAAAGGCTCGAGGATTTGGGTAGAGCATTAGTTTAGGATTAGCGTAGGTTTACTTTCAGTCCCTTTTTAGTTCGGATTGTAATAATTGGACTGGACTTTACATTTTGGATTGTTTTGTTTTGTTTGATTATTTTGCATTCTTTTTGTGCGGTTTATACATTTCTTAGTGCTGAAAATAGTCGATACACTCTATCAAGCGACCGTGGTTGAACCACGGGATCGAGAGGTGCCTAATACCTTCCCTTCGGTCAACAGAATTCCTTAGGCGGAATCTCTGTTCACAAACTAGTTTAAAGAGTCGAATGGTTTAGGAAAGGATTATCTAACGGTGACTTGGCACACCAGATTATGCCAAGTGGCGACTCTGAGTAAAAACTGTAAATAATCCTTTTTCCAAAGCAAATTTTCATTTCTTGTCACTTAAATAATAAAATCCTTTCGAACTTAAACTATAAATCTTTCGGAGTACGTAAAAAGGGGTGTGACAATGGCTCAGCAGAGAGGATGAACAGAATACTAGTTGAGAGGGTTAGATGAATTCTTTTAGATGCTAAGCTGCTAGATTCTTTTTGATCCGAAGCACTTAATACAACTATTTATGTTGTCAATTTATCTCCTACTATTGCTTTGAATGGTGTCCCTAACAGAGTTTGGTCTGGTAAGAATATTTCTTATGATCATCTTAGAGTCTTTGGTTGTAAATTTTTTCTTCATGTTCCTAAGGATGAAAGGTCAAATTTGGATGTTAAAACTAGACAGTGTATCTTCTTTGGTTATGGTCAAGATGAATTTGTCTATCGTTTCTATGATCCAGTTGAGAAGAAACTTATCAGAAGCCGCGATGTTGTGTTCTTTAAAGACCAAACAATTAAAGATTTTGACAAAGCTGAGAAGGTTGATTCTCAGAGTAGTGAGAGCCTAGTTGATGTTGATCCAGTTTTTTTAACTACTACTCCCGAAGAAAATCTTCATGATGATGAAAATCAAGTTGATAATGAAGATGATGATCATGTTCAGAATGACCAGTAAGAAGTTGTTGATGCTCCGATACAAGTTGATATGGTTTATCAGCAACCAGTTGTTGATGTTCCAGAGAGTTCTCTCAGACGATCTATAAGAGAGAGAATACCTTTATCTCATTATTCTCCCAATGAGTATGTACTCTTGACTGACAGGGGAGAACCTGAGAGTCTTGATGAGGCCATGGAAAGTGAAGAAAAATAAAAGTGGTTTGATGCTATGGAAGATGAAATTAAATCTTTTCAAGATAATCATACCTTTGATTTGGTTATGCTTCCTAAAGACAAAAAAGCTTTGAAAAATAGGTAGGTTTTTCGGGTGAAGCATGAAGATAGTAATCCAATTTCATGGTACAAAGCTAGATTGGTTGTAAAGGGATTTAACCAGAAAAAGGGAGTTGATTTTGATGAGATATTTTCTTCGGTTGTAAAGATGTCATCCATTCGCGTGGTTCTAGGTTTAGCTGCAAGTCTAGATTTAGAGGTTGAGCAAATGGATGTTAAAACTGCTTTTTTCCATGGTGACTTAGATGAAGAAATTTATATGGAGCAACCCGAAGGTTTTAAAGTCAAGGGAAAGGAGAATTATGTTTGCAAATTGAAGAAGAGCTTGTATGGTTTGAAACAAGCTCCTAGGCAATGGTATAGGAAGTTTGGTTCCTTTATGAGTCAGCAGGGTTTCAAGAAGACTACTTCAGACTATTGTGTTTTTGTGCAAAAATTCTCCGATGGTGACTATTATTGTGTTGCTTTATGTTGATGACATGCTTGTTATTGGTCATAATGCTTATAGGATTCAAAAGTTGAAGCAAGAGTTGAGTAAATCTTTTTCTATGAAAGACTTAGAACCAATAAAGTAGATTCTTGGCATGCAGATTGTCCGTGACAGAAAGTCCAAAAAGTTGTGGTTATCACAAGAGAAGTACATTCAGAAAGTACTTCGAAGGTTTAACATGGACAAGGGTAAGGTTGTCAGTACACCTTTAGCTATACACTTCAAGTTGAGCATAAAACAGTGTCCTTCCAGTGATGATTAGAAGGAAGATATAAAGAAAGTTTCTTTTGCTTTAGCTATTGGTATTTTGATGTATGCAATGGTTTGCACAAGACCCGATATTGCTCATGCTGTTGGTGTTGTTAGTCGTTTTCTTTCTAATCTGGGAAGAGAACATTGGAATGCTGTGAAGTGGATTATGAGATATCTTTGTGGCATTTCTAGTCTGAGTTTGTGTTTTGGTACTGAGTAGCCTATTCTTTGTGGTTATACTGATTCAGATATGACCAGTGATGTTGATACTTGCAAGTCTACTTCAGGGTATTTGGTTACTTTTGCCGGGGGAGCTGTGTCTTGGCAATCTAGGTTGCAAAAATTTGTTGCTCTATCGACTACAGAAGCTGAGCTTATTGCTGCCATTGAAGCTTGTAAAGAATTTCTTTGGATGAAGAGATTCTTGGGGGGACTTGGTTGTTCTTGAGAGGTATGTGCTTCATTGCGACAGTCAAAGTGCCATACATCTTGGCAAGAATTCTACATTTCAGGGTCGGTCTAAACACATTGACGTGAGTACCATTGGATTCGAGATGTGTTGGATTCTAAGTTGCTTGAACTTAAGAAGATTCATATGGATGATAATGGTTCCGACATGATGAATAAAGCTTTTCCAAGAGGGAAGTTTGAAGATTGTTGCATGATCTCCGGGACGGTAGTCTCCTCCACATAGTCGGGAGAGGGAGAATTGTTGGGTTATTGGGTCTTTGTCCCTTCCTATATGGATAAAATGAAGCCCAATTTAGACCAACCCACTTTTGCCCATAGGCCCATTACTATGGGGCATATATATATTGATCTTGTTAGTTCTTATTCACCATCACAAAAAGATCAGCAGCCAAAGAGAGAAAAATAAAGCTGATTTTCGCACCTAAATTTCAGCCACAACTGTCAACTTCAAATTGTGATTTCTGCTTCGTTTCTTGTCCGATTGAGCTGATTTTTGGACTGCTTGTTCCTCTCATCTCAATATTTGATTAGAAAATGACGGATCTTGATTTGGTGGCCTTTAGCTCCTGTTCTTCATTCCCGAACAGTCGCTGCATTTTTTATACTTTCACTCCTTTATTTCTCTAGTGTTTGGTGCTGTGGATTATGTATTGTTTCTTATTGTTTGACACTTTTTTGGTTACCATTTTTAGGACAATATTGTAACTCTTTGGTGATTATAGTGGAGGTTTGGTCCCGTGGTTTTTTACTCTTCACACCGAAGAATTTTTTACGTAAATCTTCTGTCTCGTATGATTGCCTTTATTCTTGTCTTGTTTCATTTGGTTGAGTTGTTTTCTGTATATTACTTTATTTTACTTGGGTTGCTTGTCTCCTCTTGGTTCAAGTTGAAAGAAAAAGTTTAGTCTTGGGTATTTTTCGCTGCTACCCCGTCGGGCTCTTTAATTGTGTGCCCGTCTTTCCTAACAAGTGGTATCAGAGCATTGGTTGTTGTTGATTATCAAATTTAATGATGGAGGAAAATATGAGCAAGATGGTGTGTTTGAATGGTAGTAATTGTCATACTTAGAAAGGCAAGATGAAAGACCTTCTATTTGTCAAGAAAATGCATCTACCTGTGTTTGCATCTACTAAACCTGAATCCATGACAGATGAGGATTGAGAATTTAAGAACTTATAGGTTTGTGGCTATATCATACAATGGGTTGAAGATAATGTTAGAAATCATATTATGAATGAGACACATTCTAGAAGTTTGTGGGACAAGCTCGAGACACTTTATGCTTCGAAGACTGGCAATAATAAGTTGTTCCTGCTTAAGCAATTGATGAATATCAGGTATAAAGAGGGCAGTCCTATTTCTGATCATATAAATGATTTTGCGGGAGTCCTTGACCAGCTGTCCAGAATGGCTGTAAAGTTTGATGAAGAAATTCAGGGACTTTGGCTTCTTAATACTCTGCCTGACTCTTGGGAAACTCTTCGAGTTTCTTTGACTAATTCTGCTCCCGGTGGTATTGTAACTATGTAATATGTTAAGAGTGGTGTTTTGAATAAATAGATGAGAAGAAGATCTCAGGCCTCACCTTCTTCATCTTCACACTCTGGTGTTTTGGTTACTAAAGAGAGGGGGAGAAACAATTCTAGAGATTCAAATGATAGAGATAAAAGTAGAAGCAAGTCAAGATCCAAATTCAAGAATGTTACATATGACTATTGCAACAAAAAAGGGCATATCATGAAATATTATTACAAGCATAAGAGAGATATAAGACGGCAAAATAAAGAAGGCGATAATGAAAATTGTGTTGCTGTTGTTGCTAATGATAATCTTCTTGTTGATTGTGGTAAGAATGCCATTAATCTTGTTCACGATGAGTCTAGCTGGTTTGTGGATTTCTGTGCTACTTCTCATGTTACGCCAAAGAAGGAATTATTTTCTTCTTATACTCCAGGTATATTGGGGATATTAAAAATGGGCAATAATGATGAAGTTAAAGTACTTGGCACTGGCACGATTTGTTTGGAAAGTAACAATGGTTCCAAACTAGTTCTCAATAATGTTAAGCATGCTCCAGATGTTCGTCTGAATTTGATTTTTTATAGAAAGTCTTGATGATGAGGGTTACGTTAATACCCTTGGTGCTGGCTAGTGGAAGCTTACTACAAGTTCGATGATTGTTGATTGAGGTGATAAGTTGTCTACCTTGTATGTATTTCAGGGCTCTACTTCTAGAGGTTTGATAAACTTGGTGAAGAATGATACTTCATCAGAGTTGTGGCATAGAAGGTTGAGTCATATGAGTGAGAAGGGGATTGATAGTTTGGCTAAGAAAAATTTACTTTCTGGAGTAAAACAAGCAAAGTTGAAGAAGTGTGTTCATTGCTTAGCCGGTAAACAGAAAATAGTTTCTTTTTAGAGTCATCCGCCTTCAAGAAAGCTTGATTTGCTGGAGTTGGTACATTCTGATTTGTGCGGTCCCTTTAAAATAAGGTCTCATGGTGGTACACTTTACTTTGTGACTTTTATTGATGATCATTCTCGCAAACTCTGAGTATTTTCTTTGAAGTCCAAGGATCAAGTACTTGATGTGTTCAAGAATTTTCAGGCTTTGGTTGAAAGACAGACAAGAAAGAAATTGAAATGCATCCGTTCAGAGAATAGTGGTGAGTATATTGGTCCTTTTGATAGATATTGCAGAGAACAGGGTATTCGACATTAGATAACTTCTCTAAAGACTCCTCAGTTGAATGGCTTAGCAGAGAGGATGAACAGAACACTAGTTGAGAGGGTTAGATGAATTCTTTTAGATGCTAAGCTGCTAGATTCTTTTTGATCCGAAGCACTTAATACAACTATTTATGTTGTCAATTTATCTCCTACTATTGCTTTGAATGGTTATGTCCCTGACAGAGTTTGGTCTGGTAAGAATATTTCTTATGATCATCTTAGAGTCTTTGGTTGTAAATTTTTTCTTCATATTCCTAAGGATGAAAGGTCAAATTTGGATGTTAAAACTAGACAGTGTATCTTCTTTGGTTATGGTCAAGATGAATTTGTCTATCGTTTCTTTGATCCAGTTGAGAAGAAACTTGTTAGAAGCCGCGATGTTGTGTTTTTTGAAAACCAAACAATTAAAGATTTTGACAAAGCTGAGAAGGTTGATTCTCAGAGTAGTGAGAGCCTAGGTGATGTTGATCCAGTTCCTTTGACTACTACTCCCAAAAAAAATATTCATGATGATGAAAATCAAGTTGATAATGAAGATGATGATCATGTTCAGAATGACTAGCAAGAAGTTGTTGATGCTCTGGTTTAAGTTGATATTGTTGATCATCAACCAGTTGTTGATATTTCAGATAGTTCTCTCAGATGATCTATAAGAGAGAGAATACCTTTATCTCTTTATTCTCCCAGTGAATATGTACTCTTGACTGACGGGGGAGAACCTGATATTCTTAATGAGGCCATGGAAAGTGAAGAAAAATAAAAGTGGTTTGATGCTATGGAAGATGAAATTAAATCTTTGCAAGATAATCATACCTTTGATTTGGTTAAGCTGCCTAAAGACAAAAAAACTTTGAAAAATAGGTAGGTTTTTCGGGTGAAGCATGAAGATGGTAATCCAATTTCATGGTACAAAGCTAGATTGGTTGTGAAGGGATTTAACCAGAAAAATGGAGTTGATTTTGATGAGATATTTTCTTCGGTTGCAAAAATGTGTTGCTCTATCGATTACAGAAGCTGAGCTTATTGCTGCCATTGAAGCTTGTAAAGAATTGCTTTGGATGAATATATTCTTGGGGGAACTTGGTTGTGCCTAAGAGAGGTATGTGCTTCATTGTGATAATTAAAGTGCCATACATCTTGGCAAGAATTCTATATTTCATGGTCGGTCTAAATACATTGATGTGAGATACCATTGGATTCGGGATGTGTTGGATTCTAAGTTGCTTGAACTTGAGAAGATTCATACGGATGATAATGGTTCCGATATGATGACTAAAGATTTACCAAAAGGGAAGTTTGAAGATTGTTGCATGATCGTCGGGATGGCGGTCTCCTCCACATAGTCGGGAGGGAGAGAATTGTTGGGTTATTGGGTATTTGTCCCTTCCTATATGGATAAAATGAAGCCCAATTTGGACCAACCCACTTTTTCCCATAGGCCCATTACTATGGGGCATATATATTGATCTTTTTAGGTCTGATTCACCATCACAAAAAGAGAGTTTTGAGCAGCCAAAGAGAAAAACAAAGCTGATTTTTGCACCTAAATTTTAGCCACTGTTGTCAACTTCAAATTGCGATTCCTGCTTTGTTTCTTGTTCGATTGAGCTGATTTTTGGACTGCTTGTTCCTCTCATCTCAATCTTTGATTAGGAACTGATGGAGCTTGATTGGTGGCCTGTAGGTCGTGTTCTTCATTCCCAAACAGTAGCTACATTTTTTGTGCTTTCACTCCTTTATTTCTGTAGTGTTTGGTGCTGTAGATTATGTATTATTTCTTGTTGCTTGGCACTTGTTTGATGGCCATTTCGAAGGACAATATTGTAAATCTTTAGTGATTATAGTGGAGGTTTGGTCCCGTGGTTTTTTACTCTTCACATCAAAGGATTTTTCACGTAAATCTTGTGTCTCGTGTGATTGCCTTTATTCTTGACTTATTTCATTTGATTGAGTTGTTTTCTGTATATTACTCTATTTTGCTTGGTTTGCTTGTCTCCTCTTGGTTCAAGTTGAAAGGAAAAATTTAGTCTTGGGTATTTTTCGCTGCTACCCCGTCGGGCTCTTTGATTGTGTGCCCGTCTTTTCTAACACACATTTCCTTCCTTGTGTTTCTATAGACTTCCATATGCACCATTGTTCCTTATATGTGACCATCTTTACGGATACAAAGTGTTCATATACCTTGCTTCTTCTAATTTGGGATTCAAGGTTAGTTAATTGATCGACTATGTACTGATGGATCCAATAACGTTTTACTGTTTCTAGATGTTAGATACCAATATAATGGAACATGAGATTTGTGATTTGAAAAATATAAACTTGATATATATACACATTTTCTTTGAACCAAAAAGATATAAACTTGATAGAGATAAAATAATAAATCCGTGAAAATGGTCAAATCTTGGAAGAAAGAAAAAGTTCACATATATAATATTGGTTCAAAGAAGTAGGCATAATAGAATGAAATTTTTGTTGTTTCCACTAAATAAAAATACACTAGCTTCTGTTAGTTATTTTATGTTTGATATGACATAGACATGTGATCTGCAATAACTCTTTTTCCTCATCTTTATATTCCTTTTTTTTTCAAGTTGTTCATCTGTATATTTGGGTAGTTGCTAAGACATGTATTTTTGCTTCATTACTATGTGCAAGTGACTTTTGAGACAATGAAATGTATCTCTTAAGTTGGTAGATGTCATTTTAAGGAACAAAGTTGCTCTTCAATTCTCTTTGCAAGTTTGTGCAATTTTCTCTCAGATTCTTCTGGTCGTATTCATATATGGAAACATGACCAAGACGACATTCGAGGCATTCATTTTTTATTTTGTTATGCACCCATTTGATGTAGGCAACTGTGTTGAAATTGAGAATTCATGTGAGAAATTCATCCACCCTAATATAAATATTTGGATAACAAGATTTTGTATATTAAATGACCCTTTTTGATGTTTGGTGTTTCAGATGATTGTAAAAGATATGAATATATTGACTACATTTTTCTTGAGAGATAACGAGAAAATCATATATCTCACAACGTCTTGTCTACAAATCCCATATGTAAATACTATCGCAGTCCAAACATGGGAGATCCAATTGATTTCTACATTCATATCTTAACTCCTATGGAAAAAACTTTAGCAATAAAAGAGATACCACTATTCATCTTTCGTTGATAAATTTAAGTTGTTTCCTTTTAGGATCTCTGAGTTATAGTTATGATACTCAACATAGGAAATGCAATCATCTTTGTAATCTACACACTAATCAGACTCTTTTTGAGAAATATTACTTATTGGTAAAAAAGTGATCAAAACGCCCTTCTAACTTGTCTCTCAGGTTAATGAAACCAGTTTCTCCCTCCATTTTAATTTTTTGTCTGTTTTTGAATTTATACAGAGTTTAAGAAAGTAAGAAATTGAATCTTCTATCCTAAACTAAAGATATGTAAAATGTATCAAAATGTCTTTTAATCTTGTGATCTTAAACATGTCATGTGCAAAGTTGTAATTAAAGAGTGTCAAAAAATGAAAAAGTAAGACAAACTATTTGAAACGGAGGGAGTAACCTCTTCCCTTTCTGGATATCTTGAGAAATTATGGTTGACTTGCTCTTTTATGAAGCTCAACATAATAACATGCTATATTTAGTACTTTACACACAAATTATATATCCTTTCTCTTTCACGAAAATATTACTGTTGGTAAAATAGACGGAACACAATACCCTTTCGACTTGTCTCTCAACTTAAGCAAGAAACCAATTACTATTCTTCTGTTAGAAATAACAATGGTATAGCTTGTATACTGGAAGGTATATTGAGAACTAAAGTGAACATTAGTATCCAACTCCCGCAGTTTTGATGAGATATGTTGAAGACTTAAAAAGAATTACAAGACCCTACAAAATTCTAAGCTTAACTCAGTCCGTTAAAGCTTGAAAAGAGGTCTCAAACTTACAAAATTTTAGCTAAGTGTTTATACTTAGAAGTATTTTAGCCTTCTTAAGTTGGTGATCCTATTTCACGACCCTTATAACCTTAAAGTATCGATTTTTAGGTTTATTCATGATAAGGAATGTCAGTAGGTTACTTCGGGTAAATTTTAGATTTTTCGAACCTAGTTTGAATTATGTTCAGGTGACCAAAATAGTGGGTTGACGTGATCTTGACGCATCGCATTGCCCATCACGTCGATAGATAATTCCAGTAAACCAACACAAACTCGATGCGGCACATTGGTCATCGCGTTGATGCCATCGAAGCGGTGTGTCAGTCTGCGCGTCACAGGACACATTTTCAGTCATTAAAATCCCACGTCCACAGGGATATTTGGGTGATTATCCCACCCATTTTTAGCCCTAAAACATGAAATCAAATGACCCTAGAGGCTAAATTGCTCACTTTCTTTCAAAGTCTCTCAAATTTACTCAAGAACAAACCCTAGTGGTTTTAATTTTAAGAGCAAATTTTCAAGAACAAACCATCAGTCTTCACGAATTCAAGCATCAAGGTATGTGAAGTGTTCATTGAAGGGTTTCCATCTAACCTTGGAGTTCAAGAAACTCTTTTAAACTACAAGTTAATTGATTTCATGAATTTCATGTGGGATTTGAGTGTACTCATGATTATGGTATTAATTATGTTCTAATCCATGGTTTGTTTCAAGTTTCATGTGAAATTATTTATTATGTGTGTAGTATCATGTGAATTCAAGTTAAAATCCCTTGATTTTTGAATTCGGATTTGAAATTATGATGCCTACATGTTGTTTAGTATCATGTGTATAGATTATGTTCCCCAAGTGCTTGATAAATTGCTCATGTGAATTAAATGTGAAAATCATGACATGCTAGCATATGTGCAGACTTATTTGTTACAAGTGTTTGATAAAATGCCTCTATGAATGACTTGTGAGCAATTAAACATTGTTATGCTTTTCAAGTTTATGTTATGCCTTACTTTTCATGCTATCGAGTCCTGGGGGCATTCAATACCCAAAAATCTAGTTGCTTACCTAGAGTTACAGTAGTACTCAATAACAATTCACATTCTTAGCTCAGTATTCAGTTCAGAACCTAGTAGTATTTCGCCAGTCAGCGGGACCCAGTAAACTCAATTCAGTTAAGATAGACAACACAATCAGTAATAGTTCAGTCTAAACTAGTAAAGTTTAGAAATCAGTTCAGTGTCTATTCAGTTGGGAGTAGGATTCAGCACCGAGTGAACCCAAGGAGGGGGACTCACCTGCCAGTAGAGGGTGTGATCCTTAGAAGCAGTCCTTGGTTTCTTGAACTACGTAGCCAGCGTAGGTTGAGACATCAACCTACCAGTTGAGGGTTGATGAGATGTTCTACCTGCTAGTTGAGGGTACCACCGTTCTCGTTCAGAACACCTGCCCGATAAGGGTGACTCAACACTTGTCTTTACCCGTGAAACGGTACTGACACCCTTCCAACTGGGGTTATAGGTTGGACCCCAAATCAGTTAAGAGAAGGGGCATGTCGGTTAGATGATTACCTCCCATAGTTTTAGTGTTAGTCTCAGTATAGAACTCAGTTCAGTTCTATAGAATCAGGACTGTCAGACACAGTCACCCAACTTAGTATAACACTCAGATTAGTTCTACAGAATCAGGACTGTCAGAAACAATCACCCATCTATCAGTAATACAGTTATCAGTAAACCCAGATATCAGTCATTCAGTTATCAGAACTCAGTATCCAGTGTTACTATGATCTCAGATACAATATATGTAGATATATGCATAGTACTGCATAATCAGTGTTTCATCAGTTTCAGTTATACATATACCCTCATTAAGTTGTATTTATGCCATTCAGTCAGTTATTATTCATGTTTACGAACCCATGCATATCAGCCTACCTCACTTAGCATACCAGTTCATTCAAAGTACCCACGTATACCTTTATTTTGTGCTATGATATTTTATATCATAGGTTCAGATGCACGGGCTCCTGACCGTACCTAGCATCCCAGATTATCAGCAACATATTTAGTGGTGAGTCCTCATAGTTCGAGGAAAAAGTTGTTATTTTTAGCATTTTTAGTATATTATCAGTAGTCGGAGTTAGTTGGGGACTTGTCCCATTAACTCCATTTTCAGATAGTTCAGTTAGAGGCTTTTCAGACTAGACTATTGCAGACAGTTAGTCAATTTTCAGATATGATTGTCAGATATTTAGTATTTACATATCAGTATATGATTCAGTTTTGAACCTTATGGAAATTTCCACCTAATTTCTGCATTATACAGTATTATTATTCAGTGATTGCAGTAGGTACTAGTCATGGATTAGCTTGTGGTCCTTCGAGATTATTAGCACCGTGTAGCATCCGGGGTACAGAATCGGGGCATTACAAACTTGATATCAGAGCCTAAGGTGCAATAGGGTCCTAGGATGTCTGAAAGACGCGTCTAGTAGAGTCTTATGCATGGGTGTGTAGCGTGCCACACTTATGGACAAGGGGATATGAGACGTTTTTAGGAAAAGTTTCTCTTTTTTCATCATACATGTCGTGCGATTAAGCATAAGCTCAAATTAAAATCTCAGTCTAATCCTTTTCTTCCTTTTGTTTACATAATATGCCTCCCAAGAAGAACGAATGAAGAATAGGAAATCAGTCAGCCCCTCAGCCCGTTCAGGCAGATCCTCTGGACGAGCATCTCTCCTATGTAGAATTCAGGCTGTATTTATAACTCTTGCCAATTTAGTAGAATCCTAGAATGAACGCCCAACTACCGTTCCAACCAACCCAGTGACCAATACTGCTGCAGCTAGAATTCAGGACTTCACCCAAATGAACCCTCCATCTTTTACTGGGTCTAAGTCAGATGAGGACCCATAGGAATTTCTTGACCAGGTGTAGAAAGTCACAGATATTATGGGGGTGAGAACTAGTAAGAGTGCTGATTTGGCCATGTATTAATTGTAGGATGTGGCTTACTTATGGTTCAACCAGTGGAAGGCAGAGAGGGCAGATGATGCAGGGCCCATAGAATGGAAGAAGTTTGCCACTACTTTTCTGGACAAGTTTTTCTCACTGGAGTTGAGGGAAATGAAGGTGTTGGAGTTTATTAATCTAAAGTAGGACAGTATGACAGTGAAAGAGTATTCTCTCAAGTTTACTCAGCTAGCCATATACTCTCTTCATGTGGTAGCAGATAGCAGATCTAAGATGAGTAAGTTTGTGTCTAGCGTGTCTAACAGTGTAGTCAAAGAGTGTAGGACCACAATGCTGATTAAGAGATGGACATATCCAGTCTCATGGTCCTTTCTCAATAGATAGAGGAGGCTAAGAATAGGGAGAAGGAGAGGGAGAATAAGAGAGCTAGAACAGATAGCTTCAACTTCGCTCAACCTAAGTCAGAAGGTGGAAATCATTTTTAGTTCCACCTAAAATCCTCAGTTCTAGCTCCGTCCTCATCCAGTGCTCCAGTGCTGAAATTCAGAGATGGCAATAAAGATAGGGCACCAGGCCTTAAACCTCAGGGTAGTGTTAGAAGTGGCCAAACAAACCCTCTTTTCTAGAACTATGGCAGAATCTACTAGGGTGTCTGCAGGGCTGGCAGTGATGTATGTTTTGGATGTGGCAAGCCAGACCACAGGGTCAGAGATTGTCCTTAGTCAGGTTCTCAGGGTTAGTGTAATCGTCCTTCAACTTAGTTCAGTCGCCTGAATCAGCAGGGTGCCGCTTCCAGTGGCACCAGTAGGCAGTGCCCAAATAGGATTTATGTACTTTAGTCCAGATAGGATCAGGAAAGTTATCCTCATGTGGTCACTGGTATGTTACAAATTTATCATTTACACATTTATTGTTTGCTAGATCCAGGAGCTTCTTTGTCCTTTGTAACTCCTTATATAGCTTTTGACTTTGGAGTCAGTCTCAAAATCCTAGTAGAGCCTTTCTCAGTCTCTACCCCAGTGGGTAAATCTATCATAGCCCAACGGGTATACAAAACTGTCCGGTTATGGTATCTTAGAAAGTCACTTCAGCAGACTTAGTAGAATTAGAGATGATAGATTTTGATGTCATTCTCAGTATGGATTGGCTTCATTCATGCTATGCTTTAGTTGACTACAAAAATAAAATTGTCCATTTTCAATTTCCAAATGAACCTGTCCTTGAATGGAGGGTAGTACTTTAGCACTTAAGGGTTAGCTTATTTCTTACCTTAGGGAGAGAAAAATGATATCTAAGAGATGTGTCTATTATCTCGTTCTAGTCTAAGACTCTAGTTCAGAAACCCTTAATCTTGAGTCAATATCAATAACATGTGAATTCCCAGACGTATTTCCCGAAGATCTTCCTAGAGTCCCTCCCGAGCAGGAAATTAACTTCGAAATAAACCTTCTTCCAGATACTCAGCCCATATCTATTCCACCATATAGAATGGAACCAGCATAACCCAAAGAGTTAAAAGAACAGTTAAAGGATCTCCTAGATAATGGATTCATCAGACCCAGCATTTCCCTGTGGCGCACACAAGTTCTATTTGTGCGTAAGAAAGTCGATTCTTTTAGACTATGTATAGACTATCGTCAGCTAAATAAAGTCACGATGAAGAACAAGTATCCACTTCCCAGAATCGATGCCTTATTTTCCCAACTTCAGGGTGCCAGTTACTTCTCTAAGATAGACCACAGATCAGGTTATCATCAGCTCTGAGTTAGAGAATGTGATATTCCAAAAATAGCTTTTAGAACTCGGTATGGCCACTTTGAATTCTTAGTCATGAATTTGGTCTTACCAATGCTCCAGCAGCCTTCATGGACTTGATGAATCATGTGTTCAAGTAGTACTTAGACATGTTCGTCATAGTCTTCATTGATGACATTTTTGTCTACTCCCACAGTGAACATGATCATGCAGACCATCTCAGAATAATGTTACAGACCCTCAGAGCCCATTAGTTGTTTGCCAAATTCAGTAAATGCAAATTTTGGCTGAGGTCGAGAGATTTCCTTAGATATTTAGTTTCTGGTGATGACATTAGAGTGGATCCTCAAATGACCGAAGCAGTGAGAAATTGGCTCAAACCCATCTCTCCATCAGATATCAGGAGTTTCTTGGGTTTTGCTGGCTATTATCGATGGTTTGTTGAGGGATTCTCATCTATTGCATCCTCCATATCCAGATTGACTCATAAGAAATATATATAGTATAATACAAATAAATTTAAAGTTATTTTTTTAAAAACATAAAATGCAATGAAAAAAAAGATGAGGAAAAAAATATAAAAAAAGAAGAAAAATGACAAAAATGACGAACCAAGAATGAAAAAGGGGAAAATGTAAATACAAAAAAAAAAGAATGCGAAGAAAAAAAAATAAAATTGAAAAAGAAAAAAATTAATGAAATAGAAGAAATAAAAAAGTGTAAGAAACGAGTAAAAAATAATTAGAAAAAATAAAAAAATGAAAAAGAAAAAAAAGTAAATTAAAGGATAAAAGAAAGAAAAATATCAAATTAAAGGAAAAAGAAAGAAAAACAATTGGAAAAGAAAAAAAAAGATAGAAAATAATAATAATAAAGGAGTGAGACTATGTATTATATTTAATTGATAAGAGATGCTATAAATTGTATAGGTTAAATGGAATAACTAGAAGCTTAAATTGATTAACCCATGTAGGTCTCAAGCGAATATGAATGATCAAATAAGAATGAAAAAGGGGAAAACGAAAAAAAATACAAAGAAAAAAGAAAAAAAATAGATGAAAAAATGTTTAAGAAAAAAAGAAATTATAAGGAACGAGTAAAAATTGAAAAAGCAAAAAAGTAAATTAAAGGAAAAATAAAGAAAAAACAAAAAAAAAAAGAAGAAGAAAAGAAACTAGAAAAGAAAAAAAAACTGAAATTTTAAGCATAGGTGGGTGATCTCTGTGTTTAAATGGGTACCCATATTTTACCCATTTTATCTATATTTGTATGAGCTTTTAAAATGAGTTGAAGTCCATATTTATCCATTTGAAATGTGAGTGATCCAATTCAATAAATATGAGTTAAATGGACTCTTTTCACAAATATGGGCTAAAATTGCCAGCCCTACTACCATATGTGCAGGCTTATATCTTACAAGTGTTTGATAAAATGCCTCTATGAACGAGTTGTGAGCAAGGGAACATTTTAATGCTTTTCAAGTATATGGTATGCCTTACTTTTCATGTTATCGAGTCCTGGGGGTATTCAATACTCGAAAGTCTAGCTGCTTACCTAGAGTTACAGTAGTACTAAGTAATCAGTCACAGTCTCAGTTCAGTATGCAGTTTAGAACCTAGTAGTATTCCGTCAGTTAGCGAGACCCAATAAACTCAGTTCAGTTCAGATAGATAACATGATCAGTAATAGTTCAGTCCAGCCTAGTACAATTTAGAAATCAGTTCAGTGTCTATTTAGTTGGGAGTAGGATTCAACACCGAGTGCACCTAAGGATGGGGACTCACCTGCCAGTAGAGGTTGTGATCCTTAGAAGCAGTCCTTGCATTCTAGAACTACGTAGCCAGCGTAGGTTGAGACATCAACCTACCAGTTAAAGGTTAATGAGGTGTTTTACCTGCCAGTTGAGGGTACCACCATTCTCGTTTAGAGTACATTCCAGATGAGGGTGACTCAGCACTTGTCTTTACCCATGGAACGGTACTAACACCCTTACAACTAGGATTATAGGTTAAACCCCAAATCAGTTCAGAGAAGGGGCATGTCTGTTAGATGATAACCTCCCATAGTTTCAGTTTCAGTCTCAGTATAGAACACATTCAGTTCAACAGAATCAGGACTGTCAGACACAGTCACCCAGCTTAGTATAGAACTCAGATTAGTTCTATAGAATCATGACTATCAGAAACAATCACCCAGCTATCAGTAATACAGTTATTAGTAAACCAAGATATTAGCCATTCAGCTATCAGAACTCAGTATCCAGTGTTACTATGATCTCAGACACAATATATGTAGATATGTGCATAGTATTGCATAATCAGTGTTTCATCAGTTTCAGTTATACATGTACTCTCATTCAGTTGTATTCATGCTATTCAGTTATTTATTATTCATGTACACGAACCCATGCATATCAGCCTACCTCACTTAGCATACCAGTACATTTAAAGTACTAACGCATACCTTTCTTTTGTGCTATGATGTTTTATATCACAGGTTCAAACGCATGGGTTCTTTACTGTACCTAGCAATAAATTTAGTGGTGAGTCCTCATAGTTCAAGGAAAAAGTTATTATTTTCAGCATTTTCAGTATATTATCAGTAGTCGGAGTTAGTTGGGGAATTGTCCCATCAACTCCATTTTCAGACAGTTCAGTTTGAGGGTTTTCAGACTAGACTATTGCAGTCAGTTATTTAGTTTTCAAATATTATTGTCAGATATTCATTAATTAGTATTTACGTATCAGTAGATGATTTAGTTTTGAACCTTATGGCAATTTCCACCTAATTTTCGCATTATACAGTATTATTATTCAGTGATTGCAGCAGGTATCACTCATGGGTTAGCTTGTGGTCCTTCGGGATTATGAGCACCGTGTAGCGTCCGGGGTACAGACTCGGGGCATTACAAGGATAAAGTGGCAACTCTTTTAGTTGAAGAAATGGCAAATTTATTTAGAGAGCTAGATATCAAACATTATTAAAAATAAGTTTCATTTCAAAATAAACTAAATCATACATATTATTTTAATATTAGGAGTTTAGTTATGAGTCCTAAATATTAGACCTTTACTATATACTACGAAATTATACTCACTATTTGATCAATAAAATCACTTTTGGTTATTTATTTTGTGATTTGTAGTTTATTTTTGATAAAATTTATTTTATAAATATAAGTCAAACTTCACATTTAATTGAATAAGAAAAATTCACGTGCAACACACACACCCTAAACTAGTAGGAAAAATAACATAAAGAAATGATTTGTCCGCCATGAAACAATTAGTAGATTCACATTCCACTTCAATTAGACAACTAGAGCAGCAATTCAGTCAACTTTCAGCAGCACTCAACCAAAGAAAGGCCGGCACTTTACCTAGCGATACTGTGCAAAACCCAAGGAATGATGGGTCATGCATGGCCATCACTACCAGAAGTGGTAAGGTGTTGGAAACATCAGAAAAAGGCAAGCAAGTGATTGACGAAGTTGCGGACATGGATGACAACGCAAAAGGAGAAGATGCGGCAGCTACTACTACTGACGTCAACAACGCCACATCCAGCACTGTGCAGCCTGGAAAATTGGGAAAACGGAAGCAAGAGGAGAAGAAAACCGCGGAGAGAACACTTCCATACCCACCACCACCTTTTCCCCAAAGATTGAAGAAGGTGGCGGATGACACTAAGTTCAGCAAATTTATGACTATGCTCAAGCAACTGACCATTAATGTTCCATTGGTGGAGACACTTGAACAAATGCCTGGATATGCGAAGTTTATGAAGGACCTATTGACAAAGAAGCGGGCAACAAGTTATGAGTTGGCAGATAATGTTCATCATTGTAGTGCAATCGCTACAAGGTCGTTAGTTCAAAAGAAGGCAGATCCTGGAGCTTTCACTATTCCTTGCACAATTGGATCGTTGGATTTTGCCAAGGCATTGTGCGATCTAGGTGCTAGCATCAATTTGATGCCACTATCCATCTACAAGAAGTTAGGGCTAGGCGATCCGACACCAACCAATATGAGGCTCGTGATGGCTGATAGGTCGGTAAAACGACCTGTGGGTATCTTGAATGATGTGTTGGTGAAAGTTTCTTCATTCATCTTTCCTGTAGACTTCATTATTCTGGATTGTAAGGAGGATTCTGAAGTTCCCATCATCTTGGGACGTCCCCTCCTTGCAACTGGAAGTGTGCTTATTGACATGAAAGATAATGAGCTTTTGTTTCGAATTAATGACGAAGTGGTACGGTTTGATATATGCAAAACAATAAAGCAGCCCAGCGATATGAATGAGTTATCTGTAGCTGATGTTCATCATGAGGATACGAAAGCATTATCTATAGAGAAACAACCTATTGTTGAGCCATTGACTGCTGCGCCACTGAATGTTGAGCATGAGGATAATGAAGATTATGAAGAACTTATGAGTGCTCTAACAGAAATAGAGCCTTATACTCCTAAGCAACCAGATTGTGACCTCAAGAATTAACCAAAAGCGAAGACTCCCTTTGACGAGCCACCAATGCTAGAATCGCAAGAGCTTCCCGATTATCTAAGGTATGTGTTCTTGGAAAGTAGAAATATACTTCCGGAGAGTACAGATGATTTAAGTGAACAGCACGTAGAAGCTCTCATCTCTGCTCTGAAGAGATACAAGAGAGCTATGGGTTGGACTATTGATGATATAATTGGAGATTCTCCGGGAAAATGTAAGAGCCATCTTGAAGAAGATCGCATGCCCACAGGTAAGCCTCATTGTCGTCTAAATCCTTTCAGAAAAAGATCTATCACTTACCTCGACGAAGTCTGAGTACTCGAGGTAACTATGTCGAGCCACGACAATAAATAAGGCGCTATATGGGAGGCAACCCATCGTTTTATTGTTTTATCATTTTATCGTTTTATCGTTTCATCATTTTCCTTTCATTCTAGTACTTGTTTTGTTTTGCTAAATGAAAAATCCAAAAATAAGAGTCGTGCCACGACCAAAACTAAGGCGCTTGGTGGGAGGCAACCCATCGTACTAATCATTTTCGTTTGGTTTTGAGCAAAAATAGGTGCAAGAAATATTCAACGAGGAGATTGATTTCAATTGACGATTTGGACGCATTGTATGGTAAAGTTGGTAAGTTAGGAATGGTGATGCATAAGGCTATGGATTGAGCATTTCTCACGCCGAAATAGGCATCGAGAAAGGCTAGGCCTTGGTAAAACTAGGCCACGAACGATGCACAACCTATCCTACAGCCTAAGGTCTCGGAATCTAGTGTGCTATACACTATGCGCCGCCTATTCCTAGGTATGCTTTTGACTATGCGCCGCCTATGCTATGGCATTTGGTCTCAGTATCTCATATGCCATAGACTATGCGGCGCATATGTCTACAAATGCCATAGACTATGCAGCGCATATGTTCCATTATGCTATAGACAATGCGCCGCATATGTCATTGATATGCCGAGCATTATGCGCCGCATATGTGGTATTTTTGTCTCCAAAACCGATTGTAAATGGGTCAAAACTCGACCCATTCTCTTCCTATATAAAGGGGACTTAGTTTTACAACACAACCACACTAAAAATTGACCTAAGGGCGCCGCATATACATCCAAATCCTCTAAAAATTTTCTTCTTCTGCTCTTCCAATTCACAAAACCATCCCCACAAGCTTCAAGCAAGTAAGTGCTCTCTTATTCTTCATTTATTTCTCGTAAGTACTACGTTGCTATGTCTAGTATGAATTGCTAAATCGTATAAGATTGTTGGTGATGTTTATGTGTTTGGATAGTTGATACAAAATCATGTGAGTGAACATATACGTAGGAAAATCTTGACTTGTTTCCGACTTGAATCTGGCTTCAATAGCATTGTTATGGTATTTACGGAATTACTATGGCTATAAACATTGCTTAAGATTGTTGTTTGGATCATGTTAGACTATCCCGGCCATCGGGATAAGACTTATAGTGCCTACTGGCATAAGAGGTTGTGATTGTTGTAAGAATAACTATTCCATGTGGTAACCCCTATGTAGTAGTGTTGTTATATCTACCATGAAAGTAGTCCAATGGCTGCAAGTAAGTGATGCATTGCTGATTTTCTTGTCGGAATACAATCCTAAAACGTATGTCGACGAAATCTGAGTACTCGACCACTTTCATTTCACTAATTTGTGTTAACAAAACTAAGTGTGGGGTGGTACCCCTAATGCTTGTTTATAGATTGTATCGATTGAGATTGTGCTGCCACTAACACTATTTCTAGTCTCAGGTACAATGGCACCTAAAGCAAGGCAAGACAAGGAGAAGGCTACCACTTCCCAAAAGGGCAAAAAGAGAGGTCGCAAGGACCAAGGAGAATTATCCTCAGCACAACTACCCCGCAGAATGTTTGGAATAAAATGGGTTCTTGAGGAGGAAGCCAAAGAATGGTACAGGAACAACAAAGAACGAAAATATGTTCACGTCGACTTGATCAACAAGGACACCTTAGCAAAGAAGGAGCCGAGTATGTTGGCAAAAATAATGGCATTAAAGCTGGATTTCATCTTCTGCGACATGGGAGAATGCAACCTTGATTTAACAAGAGAATTTTATGCCAACTGGTAGCCGAACACAACAGGCAATGAAGTCAAAATTTGGGGCCAAGTGTTACAGCTCACTGCGGATTGGATCAACTCTTTTCTTAGCTTACCTTCGGTCGACACAGCACTATTCAAAGAGCTGTACAGCAGGCCTCCTTATAGAGCAATACGACACACACTTTATGGAAGCAGATCGATGGCAAGGTGGGGCAGACATAAAGAAACCGGCTGACACAACAACTTTCCCTATGCTCCACTAAATAGGGAAGCAAGAATCTGGATGCGCATTGTCAACTCATGCCTTATTCCTGGGACTCAATACCCCAAGATATCAAGAGATAGAGTGTGTTTGGTCTATGCTTTGATGACGAATGTCCCTATCAACTTTGGGGCAATAATTCGATCTACCATGAGGAAGGCCAGACTCCACAAAAGGTCCCACTTCACATTTGGAAATTTATTGACAGCAATCTTGCGGAAGGAGGATATCGAAGAGGAACCAGCTGACCACAAACTCCCACATTACCCAAAGAAGGTTGACCTCACCAAGGTCAAAGATGCTGAAACAACTCATGGTGTCAACCTTACTACTGCGGAGAGACATGCTCGTGATGAGAGTTTCTTCCGTCATCTCTATGGCATGACACGATTTACTATGATGAGTGGTGGACGTATTCCAACTGCTGAAGAGCTCCAACAGCTGAACCACGACTACCCAATGAACATGCATGCACGGGAGATGTGTGGAGTGGGCGTATACTTTGAGGAACCTCTAGATGATGATGTGTCGACTGATGACGATCGACGCTTGCCTGATTCTGACGAGGAGGAGAACTCTGACGATGACTCTTATGATGATTCAGATGAAGGGGGTATGACCCCCGACATTGAGGAAGAGTCCGACTAACCAGGTTCTTCATATTTATTTTCCACTGAGGGCAGTGTCCCGTTTAAGTGTGGGGTGGCGGTATCGCATGCTATACTTCTCTATTTGCATCTATGTTTGTTTACTTTTTTTGTGTGTTGTCGATTTTTTTTAGTTAAGTTAAGTTTTTTTTAGGAATAAATTTTTTCTAGCTTTGCATGAAACTATTTTTGATAGGCAGCATGAGATTATAACAAGAGTATGTGTTACAATTGTGACTATTGAGACGTTTAGACTCTAGTTGTAACTCATTATGTGATATTTTGTGGTTCAATTCCTTCACTTGTTGGGTCGAGAGTCTATATTACTTCCAATCAAGTCGACCATGTGCATTGTGTGTGTGAGATTAATAGAATCTTCTATGTATGTGGCTGATGCTAGAACTTGCCTGGTATGTATGCAAAGCGAAAATAAGGAGTGTAAGTTTAGGATATGATTTAGGAATTTCTTTGGCAACCTATATTTGTTTACCTTCAGTTTTACCTACCCATGGACATCATCCTAGTTAAACCCTTTTGAGCCTTTAGCCTATTTCTTTGACAACTTTGCATGCAAGCCTAATCCATTTTCTTTCAAGACCGTAATTTGATCCAAATTCCTAAGTGCTTTAAAGTGAAAAAGTCATGTGACAACATAAGAGGAAATAGGGTGAGTATAATGCTTTAAATTGTAATGGTGCTTGAATGTGTTATGAAAAAGAAAGTGCTATCATAAGAGGTATGTTGTGAAAAGAAAAAGGAAAAGAAAGCTGAAAAGTGAGTTGTTCTTAAAATTGAAAAACAAAAGAGGAGAACAAGGGTGGTAGAATAAAAGAAAGAAGAAAGGTTGAAAGAAAAAAGTGTCAATGATACAATGTGATGTATTAAAGCGCTTAGGAACTTAGTCACTATTTCTGGCCAAAATAGCTGATCCTACTTGTCCCTTAACCTACATTAGAACCATCAAAAGACCTACTTGATCCTAATCTTAACATTCCGACATTTAGTAGAGTACTACATTAAGGGCAAGCCTATGGTCATCAGTTGCTACATATGAATTCTTTGTGAGAGTGAGAGCAAGGATATGTTGATACCCAAGTTTGAAAAATATGATATATTTGTGAGTGATTATGGGTACTATATTGTGAGACACACATGGTTGATGAGTTTTGGATAGTTGTATATGATTCTACGCACCTTAACGTTTGCATGCGAGTTGATCACCATCACGAGTCTATGCTAGAGGTTAAATTGTTTCTACTTATAATCGAAAAGCTACTCTTTGTTGATAATTGTTGTGCTTGTCTTGATAAATGTTTTGTGTTGTTGTTGTAAAAACCCTAAGTTGATGTTTAGAAGGACATGATATGTTTTTCGAGGACGAACAAAGCTCTAAGTGTGGGGTGTTGATGATAGGCGAATTTACACGCCTATATCAATATATTTTGCCCATATTTTAGCCTAGTTTTGAGAACAAATTATATATTTCATGCACTTTTAGTCCTTTTTCCTATAAATGAGCTAACGAACATGATTAGTAAAGTTTTAGGTATAAATGATGCAAAATACAGCATTTTATGGCTTACTTGACGCAAAAGAAAGCTCACAAAGGAAGGGAAGAAAGTCTACACGCCTAACGACCAAAACTGCTGCATGGAAAATCTGTCCCGGGCTAAAACAACATTTCTGAAGACTTTGGGGACTTACAGACACAAAGCTGGATTTGGACAATGATACATTAACCTAGTATAATTGGGTTATGTATTTCATTAGTTTATTTGGATTATGATAATGTTGCATTAACCTAGTACATTTGGGTTAAGCATTTCATTAGTCTAGTAGGATTTGGTTATTTATTTCATTAGCATAGTAGGAGTAGGATAGGAGTATTATAAATACCCTATCATGCTAGAGATTTTTAATTAAGTCCTCCCTTAGTGGAGAGACACATTCTACTTCTCAATTACAACTCTTCTAATCTTCCCATTAATTCTATTTTTCTTCTTCTATTCATCTATTCAATTCTTAATTTCCGCAACAAGAGAAACGTTACTTTGCTAAGGAATTCACGCCTAACTCCTATCACTTGATCTACACGCCATTACTCAATATTGTGATATAATAACAATGTCAATCGTGATCTCCTACGCATTCATGGGTAACTAAACCTCTTTGTTGGGGTTATGGAAGCCGAATGAGATACTATCTATTGCTGTGAGTTTGTGAGTTCGTGACACGTATATTGCTTATATCATTATTCTCTTCATCCTAATCCACATTCTTTGCGGTTGCAAACGCAAGAATACGCCAGTCTAACATTTAACTTGTTCGAGAGAAAGGTTATTTGTCTGGAAAAGACATAATGTCAAGGTAGTAGGACACCCTTTCCTATTAAAAAGCTAGTGTCGTAACTGGACTAACCTCTTGGAGAATTCGTACCGTTAGACACGCTTTAAGCTCGAGAGAGTTAAAGTGAAATAGTCCTTGTTTAGGTCGAGAGACTCTTGGATTTACCATCGAATACAATTCTCTATAAGCAATTGCATGTCAGAATTCTACACACTCATAGCCAATAGAGACGTATACCTCAGAAGGTGGACATAACCCCAACGCTTCAATTCTCATTGTTTACAACCAACGTAACAATCTCTCTCTTTTTACTTTTTATTTTCAGCTTTTACTGCATTACTTTATTTACATTACTTGCAAGACAAGAATCCCCCCTTTTTACGAGACTTGCACCAAAAGTTTAGTAATTTTACTTACTTGTTGGCCAAGCTATTCCCTGTGGGATTGACACCCAACCCAGTTTGGGTTCTATATTTGCTAACGACCGCTTTACACTCCTACGAGAGCTGTAGATTGAGCGTTATCAATCTCTCGAGAAAAATAAAAAAAATTCTCTCTTCTATTCCTTATTATACTTGCCCTTTATTTATTAGTTCATAACACATTATTAGAATGAGCCTCGTTATCAACACGAGTCTCTACTATTAATTTTATGGTTATTTTTACGTTTGTATTTTAAGTTATTTTCATGAAGAAACTATGGAAATTATCATAGTCATCTAGTCGTCGGCACTTCTGTAAATATGCCTCCAAGGATTAAAGGTAAGGACACAATTATATTAATAAGTTATAATTTTTTAATATTAATTTCATGATTCTTGAGAATTAAAACTCGGTAGCATGCTAGTCCAGGACTATACAAATCTATATTTTGTGATGAACATGACTATATTTAGTAAAACTTATAAATTCAAAACGTGTTCTTAGTTGTAAAGATGTCAAAATTCACCTCTGAAAGAGGTAGAATAACTGGTATGATTGAATAGCTCTATATTACTATAGTAACACGAATGTTAAAAGTTATCCAATCATGATCGGTAATGTCACTCAATATTACACCTCCTATAAAGTATAACACGGTCGTTGTTAAATAGAGAATACAATAAAGGTTGGGGTCAAACCCATAGGGAATAGGCAGAATCTCTATCACAAACTTGTTGAAGTAGCCGAAAGGTGCAAAAAGTGAATGGGGGTGAGAATAGAAAGAGTAGCGGCTGTTTTACCCCTTTTCAATTTCGAAGGGTTGGAAAATATAAGGTTTCGACTATTAAAACCATTTCAAAACATTAAGAAAATTTCAAAACAATTTAAGAAATTACAGAGTCGCTACTTAATTTTTGAAAAAATATCAAGAAAAACTAAAAATATTACTTAAAAGATTCTAAACAGAAAAAATCTTTTAAGTAATATTTGGATGAAAAATAAAGCTAGCATTTCACCTCTCATTTGAGGATTTTGAAATCCATTAAAATAATTAGCAAGCAAATGATAAGTTCTTGACTTTACCAATTACTATTTTATTAAGGTAAAACAAACAATAGTAACTATTTTTTTGGACATAAAGAAAATAACTTTACATATTAAAAATAAATATATCCGCCAACAATGAATTTAAACAAACCATAGTATGTCTTTTAAGAAAAGAATAAAACTTTATCCATAATAATCAAAGAATAAAGTCAAAAAGGTGAAACAATCAATATTAACTATTCTTTTCAACATAAAGGAAACAACTTTACTTGCTAAAAATAAATATATCCGCCAACAATGAATTTAAATAAAGCATAAGTACATCTTTTAAGCAAAGATTGAAACTTTATCCATAATAATCAAAGAATAAAGCCAAAGAAACACATTCGACTATTGCTAGCTTATTATTATACCATGAACATGAAAATAGCCATAATATCAATACCACAACGTTCTATGGCCTTCAAGGTCGTCTACAACAAACAATCCCAATAAACAAAATTACACATACGAACTACGAAGAAGAAGAAGATGAAGAAGAAAATGATAATAAAACTAAAAATGAAAAGGTATGTTTACCTTTTTTGGTGCAGCAAAACGGGACTTCAAGATTTTTTTGAAGTCTTGATCACCACCGGAAAGCGATCTTTCAAGAATCCCAATTAGACTACCGCTTGAAAATTTTTGCTAAAGAAAATAAATTTAACTACTTGCTCAATTTTTTTCACTCTTTGAGACTTGTTCTTTCTACCAAAATAGTGGTAGTATTTATAGGAAAGGATGATGATTCAATTCTTTTAATCCACCAATGTGGGAGAAAGAGTTTAGGGGTGTTTTGTAAATTTGAAATTGAGGAAAAGATTTATTGGAGGACTAGGTGAGGTGGAATTGTACAATCTAGTGCAAATTTTGAATTTCAAAAAATAGAAAAAGAATAAGGTTGGGGTAGAATTATATAATCTAGTATAAATTTTTAATTTTAAAATGAAAAAAGAATAAGGTTGAGGTGGAATTATACAATCTAGTAAAAATTTTGAAATTCAAATTTGAAAAAGGACAAGGTTGAAGTGGAATTGTACAATCTAGTATAAATTTTGAAATTCAAATTGGAAAAAAGACAATTTTGAGGTGAAATTGTACTATCTAGTACAAATTTGAAATTCAAATTGAAAAAGGACAAGTTTGAGGTGGAATTATATTATCTAGTACGAATTTGAAATTTGAGATTTGAATGGGTAGATTGGCCTAGGCTATTTATTAAATAGCCAAAATTAAATTAAAATTAGCCAATCTCCATTTAAATTTTGGCCAATCGAGAATCAGTTAGTCAATTATATTACAAATATGACTTAAATCATAAATTAGTCAATTTTATTCTAATTAAAAATCAATTGGCTAATTGCATTGCAATTATGTCCAAATTCAATACATTGACTAAAATTTAAATAAGATCCCATACAAACTATTAATCGATTAACTCATGCTTCTTTATTAGATAAAATCAAATAAATATTTCTCCAAATAAATAATTTTTTGAGAAACAATTATACTTAAAATCAAGATCTAACCCATTTGAATTAATTTTCAAGATGAATCTCAATAATAGTCCAATTTTGATAAAAATATTCATCTAAGCAATAAAATTTATTCAATCTCTCATATGTAAATATAAAAATATATAATCATCACTTAAATGACTAAATTACACCAAAATAAATATTTTAGAGCACATTTATCTGGAGGAAATAAATATTCTGATTTTATTAAAAATTAAAGAAACTCAGGATTAAATTTAGTCATGGAGGGAAATAATTAGGTGTAAAAAAATGCCCCCTACCTTTGTATAGGGTTGATGCAAGTAACCCTGGGCAAAAGAAGTTTGAGATTCCTAATTTTTATCTGATCACAATTTTGTTTATGAAAGAGATTAGTTTTCGCACGAGTTCCATGGAGTTATGGATAGATTTCAGTATCAGGTTTCCTATATATCTCAGGTTACATGGGAATTAAGACTACTTGTAGTTCATAAATCTTGATTTAAATCACGTTTTTTGAAAAATTTACAAGCTATCTCGTTTTAGAGTTTTGGATGAAACCAAATAGCTGGGGAATAAAGGGATTTGGGGGGGGGGGGAGGTTGGAATGCAGTTGAGTTTTCAACAAAGATCCCAGCCTACATATCCCCGAGACTTAGGGAATCAGACTGCTTGAAGTTTGACTTAATCGGTAGAAAAGATAGTCATTTAAGATGATTTTTGGCCCGGGAAGAGTGACAAGTTGTTTGAGTTGTGGAAAAGAGGATTGTAACCTCTTAATCATGAATGTGGGATCCTTTACATTCATAGGCAAGAATTTACCGAGACATAATTTCTAAAACTCTAAGTCTGTTGTCACCTGAATTTGAAAGAAAGAGAAGGTTACCCTTGATATGAGTTTAGAAATATCTCGAAGGTGAATTTGAAATCAGAATATCCCAGAATACCCACATTCTTTCTAATAGGGGTGTGGTTTGATGGTGGTGGCAATCATCCTTAATCTCGCGTCCAAATATTTCGATGTCCCTCTCTAGACTTTGTCCAGTTTTGCTGCCAAAAAAAAGTTTCACGCTGTGCTGCATCCTTTTTGGAGTCATCCACACCTGTAGTTTTGATTTGAGATTTTCATCCCTTGGATTCTCTCAACAATATCTCAAACAAAAATTGCTAGTAATAAACATAATTCAGAACAAGGGTGTATAGTTCTTACCATATCTCCATGTGAGTTGTTGCCTAAAAAGTGAAGTCATCCTCTTATGTACCTATTTTTAAGGAAATAAATTATAATAGCAGACACAACAAACCTCTTTGTTGTTGCATAACTAGCTCATTTGTCGATTGAATATGTTTTCAAAGTGGGCTAACACTTTTGGACTCCAACGATGCTTTATGCAGAATAGTCCCTACAACCGTGTAATCTTATGATGATGTAGAAATCCTTTTGTTCACCAATAATACTTGTTGTATGTGGAATGATAACCTCTCCGATTTTTGACAATGATTCTTTGCATGTGGCCTCAGTTAAGTCTTGCATATCTTTTGTATTAATACGACTTATAGATTTCCCTTGAATTGAAAATCTTTGGACAATCTTGTGCATTATTTGATGCTGGATACAAGGTGACTTAGACATATCCTTTGAATTTCTAGCTTTTAGGTAATCTTGTACATTATCTGACCTTGAATAAGAGATGGCTTATAGATATCCCTTTAATCGCTAGGTCTCAGATATTCCCGCACATCATCTGACCTTTGATATAATATGACTTATAAATATTTCTCAAATTTCTAGTCTTTAAGTATTCCTGTACATAATCGATCTTGGATATGATGTGACTTATATATAAGCCTTGGTCATATCAATTTGATCACCTCGCATATTCTCCGGTAAGAATTTAGCTGCGACTTATGGATAACGTTCAAACTATTGATCTTTGGGTAACCTTGCTCACTATCCGGTTAGGATGTTGTTGCATCTTATGGATGAACTATCGATTATCAACTCATAGGTAATTTTGCACACTATCTTATTTCAAATAATATGACTTATAGATAACCCTCAAATTGTCAATTTTTAGAAAATCTCATATGTCATCCGTCTTCAGATAGAGACTTAAAGACATTCCTTCGAATCACATGATTTTGATGTATTCAGTTGCTGATTCATGATGAGATATCCTGGAGACCAGAGTATTATATCTTCGCGTGTCAACAGATATTCAATGCTGATATATCCTTGATGCCAGCATATTCTATCTTGCATGCCAAAGTATATTAAATGCTGATAATATCCTCGATGTCAACATAAGATATCTCGTGTGTCTTCAGATATTAAATACTGATGATGTCCTCAACGCCAACATATTCTATCTCATGTGTCAACAAATATTAAATGCTAATGATATTCTCGATGCCAACGTGTTCTATCTCATGTGTCAATGGATATTAAATGCTGATGATATCCTCGACGCCAACGTATTCTATCTTGCGAGTCAACAAAAATTAAATAATGATGATATTCTCGATGCCAGCGTATGCTATCTTATGTGTCATTAGATATTAAATGCTGATGATATCCTCGACGCTAGCGTATGCTATCTCGCGTGTCATCACATATTAAATGCTAATGATATCCTTAATGCCAGCGTATGCTATCTCGCATGTCACTAGATATTAAATACAATAATTACCTCGACACCAATGTATTCTATCTCATGTGTCATCAGATATTAAATATTGATGAAATCCTCGATGCCAGTGTATGCTATCTTATATTTCATCAGATATTAAATGTTGATGATATCCTCAACACCAGTTTATGCTATTTCGCATGTCATCATATACTAAATGATGATGATATCCTTGACGCCAGTGTATTCTATCTCGCGTGTCATAAGATATTAAATGCTAATGATATCCTCGACGCTAGCATATGCTATCTCACATGTCAGCAGATATTAAATGCTGATGATATCCTTGACGCCAGCGTAAGCTATCTCACGTGTCATCAGATATTAAATACAGATGATATCCTCGATGCGAGCATATTCTATCTCGCGTGTCAAGGGATATTAAGTACTGATGATATCCTCGGCGCCAATGTATGATATCTCACGTGTCATTAGATATTAAATACTGATGATGTCCTCAACGCCAGTATATGCTATCTCGCGTGTCATCAGATATTAAATGCAATGATATCCTCTTAAATGCAATGGCCCTCTTGGCAATGAAATAATTTGGAATGGCCCTCTTGGCAAGGAGATAAAATACAATGACCCTCTTGACAATGAAAATAGTTTCACTTGAGTCTGTTTGTATGCGTTTATTTTCTTTCTACATGTACCTATACTTAAGGCAGACAGTTAGTAGATACAATGTCACTCTCACTGGCGGCCACAATCAAGCTTTATAATAATTTAAATAGACTACCCTGAATAACTTAGTCAGCTTATTATCTTCTTTTGGATAAGCATCTAAATGATAAATCCACTTAATGTAAACAAATGGGTAAAATTCCTTTTTGAGGGACTTCTCAAATACCGTTTGCATCGCCTCATGGCAAATTTGAGGATGACTTTTTGGCTCTTCCTTCTCTTGACAAATACTTTGAATGCGGCTTTACAGGGCCGTCTTCTTTGACTGTACTTGCTCTCAAGTTAAATATTTAGTAGATGTAAAGTCACTTTTTCTTGCAACTATTTTTAGAAAAATTCTAAATATAATATTTATAAAGAAGACAAGGTTCCTTTGTTTGTCCTTCATGGTCTCAAGAAATTAGATAAACAATTCAAAAGGTCCTTGATAAATGGGCATTAAACCCGTCTTTGGGGCTACTCAAAAATACCGTTCTTAAACATTATATGCTTTGGTGTGGCTTCGAACTTGCTTGGGAATTTTTGAAAAAGATTCTCATTTTGTGTATTGATCCCTGGATTCACAGAAAAATGATTAGTTTTGAGTGAAACTACTCCGTTTTGACCCCTTTCGATCCTTGGTTTGCTTTTGGTCATCTTTCAGGTGCTTCGTTATGTTGGGACTTCCAACCTAAATCCCGGTTCCAATAGATTCCTAGGTAATCACTAAGTAGAAAGATTTGTTTAGATTTTTGAAAGTAGTCTTAATTTTTAGAAACTAGTTTCCAAAATTTCTAGAAAAGCTTTAGAAAATCTTACCAGTCATGTCATGTACTAGCTCAACGAACATATTCTTCTTGGTTCATGACTATATCTGACGTTTGATGGAGGAATTTCAACTATTCATCATTGTAACTGATGGTTTCTACCAGATGGTTTGTTATAGCTGGAGATTTAGTCTACCTAGACTTGGTCATAGCTATTGATTTCCAAAACTTGACTTTGACCTCTGGTGCTGGGGGATTTGAAATATATTCCAGTTTTTAGTGAAAATTTTGAGGCCCTCCTCAAAATTTCTACCCCAGTTTAATATCATTTAGGATGATCTCAGCTCGAGAGAATCCATTGTATTTGTTGGTCTTCGTTTTCCTTATTGGATGATGATCTTTCTCTTGTGAATTTTTGAGATTCCTTCTAAAAAATTCTTCCCCAATTTCCATTTTATGGGGTTATATGAGCGAGCCGTTGGGGCGCCTACGTATCCCATTGAAATAGGAATTAAGTCAAATGTAGTTCAAGACTACACTAAGGATACATAGAAAAAATCTAATGGGTTGACTGAAGCCGACATAGGCCGCCTACATATCTCGTTCTTGAGAATTCAGGCCATCACGTAGTTCTTACCTAAAAGAAAAGGATAAATTCTCATAAGGGGTTGATCGAAGCTGACATAGGATGACTATGTATTCCTTCTTCAAAATTCAGGTTAAATGTAGTTCATACATAAAAGGAGAGGGATTCTAGGAAATTACACATCATAAAATAAATACTATTATAGAAGCGATTAAACTAAACAAAGGGAACAAAATTGAAAAACATCCTTCAAACATAGTATCTCCTTACTATATCTAAATTAATTCGTTCGGCCCACTGTTGACCATCCATATCAGATATGATCAAGGCTTCTCTAGATAGTAACTAGTGAACTATGTATGGTCCTTGCCAATTTGAAGCGAACTTGCCTTTTTACTCTTATTGGTAAGGGAATATGCGTTTAAGAACCAATTGCCCAACTTCAAATATTTAAGCTCTTACTTTCTTTTTGAAGGCATAGATCACCCTGTGTTGACACAACTAGCCATGACACACGATAACTATTCTCTTTTCATCAATTAACATGAGTTGTTGATAGAAAGAATGAACCCATTTTCCCCAGTTGAGGTTTGGACTATTGTTAGATACACTAGGAGAGCGTAAGGCGACATGTCGTGCCATTATCTGTCATTTTTGACCATTTTTCTCAAGATCCTCTTGATATTCTTATTGGTGGCTTCCACAGTTCCATTCATCTGTGGATGATTTATGGTCGAGTTACAATAAGCAATCTCAAATCGTTCACAAATCTTACTCATCAGGTGACTGTTCAAGTTAGCCCCATTATCGGTAATGATTGATTCTAGCACTCCAAATTGGCAAATCAAGTTACTCCTGACAAAATCTGCAACCACCTTCTTAGTGACGACTCTATATGAAACAACTTCAACCCACTTAGTGAAGTAATTTTGTAGTTTCCGCGACATCAACACATCTTAGGAATCCTAAGTCTGGAGTCCTCCTAAAAATAATTTCCCCATTTGAAAAATAATTCTTTGCCAAAAGTCGGATTATATTTTTTTGATTGTTGCTGGCCTCTTTAGGATACATTCCGGATTCAAAATACCTTTTAATATCATAGTATCATGGCTTTCCATTAGGTTTCTCTTTGACCTGCGCATAATATGTGGGTTGCTCTATTTCCAAAAGATCAATGTAACTCTGATCTGAGTGCTGAATCATGGTGGATATAGTAGCTAAAACATTAACAAACTGATTCTGTATCCTCGGCATATGTCTGAAATTAACTTCCTTAAATCTTCCACACAAATCCTACACCAGCTCTACATAAGGGGTAATCTTGGAGTTCTTTTACCACCCATTTACCCCGTACCTGGTTAATCAACAAACTTGAGTCTCCAATGAATAACAATTCATGAACACCCACATCAAGTGCTAACTTAAGACCTAAGATGCAAGCCTCATATTTAGCTATGTTATTGGTACATGGGAATCGTAATTTAGCAATTGCTGGATAGTGTTGGCCTATTTCTGACACCAAAGCTGCTCTGATTCCTGAGCCTTTGAAGTTTACTGCTCCATTAAAGAAAAATCTCCATCCGAGGTATATCTCTGGAATATTTTCTCCCATGAATAAAATCTCTTCATCTGGGATGTAAGTTCGAAGGGTATCTAACTCATTATAAATCGAATTCTCAGCTAGATGATCCGCTAAGGCTTGCCCTTAGATTTCCTTTTGAGTCACACACACAATGTCAAACTCATTTAACAACATTTTCCACTTGGCTAACTTTCCCATAGGCATGACTTTCTGAAATATATACTTCAATGGATCCATTCTAGAAATGAGATGTGTTGGAAATAAGATATATTCTGAATTGTCTTGATATTGGATGGGTCTATCTTGAAGCCCATTCTATTGACTATAAACTCAGTAATTTCATGGCTGGCACACTTAAAATCACACTTAGCAAGATTCAAATTCAAGTTGTACTTTCTTAGTCCGTTAAAGAGCTTTTCCAGATCGATCAGTTTATTTAAACTCTTGCAGGATTTGCTAATTACATCATCCATGTACACCTCTATCTCTTTATGAATCAATCATGAAAAATCATCATCATAGCTTTCATGTATATCGCACCAACATTCTTGAGACCAAACGACATTACCCTGTGATGAACATGGCATAATAAAAGCCATCTTTTCTGCATTTCCCTCATCTATTAATATCTAATTATACCCAGTGAAACAATCTATGAAAGACTACATTTCATGCTTCGCATAATTATCAATGACGATATCGAAGTTGGGTAGTGGAAAATTATCTTTGGGACTAGCTCTATTCAAATTCCTATAGTCAACGCAGATTCTGATCTTGCCATCCTTTTTGGAATTGGAATAATATTAGCTAGCCATGTTGGATGTATTATGACCTTCACAACCTTTTTTTCATCACTTCTTCCTTGATTTAACTAGATAGACATCGACCCTGATTCACTTAACTTGGTCATTATCTCTTTGGTCGACTGCCTCGATTTCTTCTAGGTTAGGATTTCTTGATTCCCGAACTCTTTGGCTCTTCTATTGACAGTTCTAGGGCTATTATCTCCTATTCATCATTATATTTCTTTATTTGCTCATTTTTCTTCTTGACATGACAATGACAGGTTTTAAATATTTGTCACTTTTTCAAAAACAAGGCAAATTTTGATAATATCAAATAAACAGTAAAGATTTACAATAGAGGAGGTTTTTGTTGAACTGTGAGAAAACATTTATGAACTTTCGCCATGACCCATACAAGTATGAGTCTATGCCTTTCGAAAAACATTAAAATCAAAGGATAAGTAAATAAACTTAAAAGATGGGTATCGGGTCTCATCCGTACTGCCACCGACTTTGTGAAAACATTAAATTTCACTTTTCCATCATCCTATTGTTCAGGGAGTAATAAGTGGAGTGAAAGTACAGTTCAACAATATTTTCTCCGATTCACCTTCCTCGATTCCGGATATCTTGAAAAATTTTCCATCACATTTTCCCTATTCCATCCTCGAGACCCCATTGCTTATAGGTTTTGAAAAATGACTTCTAGAGTCTAATTTCACTACTGGTCATTTTTTTTTCTTGCAATAAAGCTATAGTAAAGAGAGGAATCTTCATTCACTTTGATCTAGTAAAGTAGGGATGCCAACATGGAGTAGTTTTTATTACCAGCATAGTAAAAATAACTCAAAGGATGACGTGTTAGATTTCATTAGTAATAAACAATGCAAGATGATAAGGCAGGAAGTAAACACATAAAGTTATTTCTTACATCATGCGAATTGATCCATGGAGTAATGATGACTCGAGAATTTCAATGAACAAGATTTTGCTTATGGATAAGTGAAATTTATCAAGATGGTTCAATTCGTTTTCTTTCCGACCTTAATTCTTCTTTCAAGAAGGTTGAGGACAACAGAGTTTTGAAGATAGGGACTAGGCCTAAAGGCTGCCTACGTATCTCACAGAGGAGAAATCAAGCCCTACGTAGTTTGAACATATAATGGCTTCTTCTTAGTCCACAGTCAAACTTCCTGAAATGGCAACGAGCTTTTGAGAAGTTTCAACAATGATTGCAGACTTTTCTGAAAGACATGGGAGACCTGGAGTATGTTTGGTCGGACTTTTGTATAGTGGATATTTTTCTGCTTAGAGGTGCTTTTTAAAAAATGGGATTGGATCAATTCGCCTTTGATTCAAATCAAAATAACACGTATAAGCAAATAAAATAATTATATCACACAAGCATATTGTAATAGACGTGCATCCTAATTAGGTGACCCTTTTGAGCTGAGGGTTGGCCTAATGTATTTGAAGTAAGTACATGCTTTTTTAAAACCAATCCATTATCCCCCCAAAACCTCCATAGGTATACATAAAGGGCATAAATTCTTACAAAAGTAGAACAAAAGGGATACAATCTTTAAGGAAAGGAAAAATAACATGAGAAAAAGAACAATGTCCCACACAGGGGATAGGAAATACTAGTTCCTAAATTCTCTTCCGTCGGCCTTCACCCTCTTAGCTTTATCCTCTTCTTGTCATAGGTGACATTGTTTATGTAACAACCCGAGACTACCCCCTAGTTTTCACACGGTGCTTACGATCCTGAAAGACCATAAGCTAACCCATGACTGATATCTGCTGTGAGCACTGGATAATAATACTGAAATAAATGAAGAATTAGTTTGAAATGCCATAAGGTTCAAAATCTAAAATACTGATAAAATATAACATCTGAAATAACAATCTATAAAACTGAATACTATGTAAAAAATCTAGTCTGAAAGCCTCTAATTTGAATGTCTGAAAGTGGAATTGATGGGACAAGCCCCTAACTAACTCCAACAACGGAAATACTAAAATAAAATTATGTCCTCGATAGATGAGGACTCACTACTAAATTTGCGACTGCTGATTAATCTGTCTAAGCGTGGTCAGGAACCTAAGCGTCCGAACCTATGATATGAGACATCATAGCGTAAAGAAAGAACATGTGGTCAGTACGTGGAATATACTGGTATGCTAAATGAGGTAAGGCTGAATGTAAGGGCTTATATGCATGAGCAATAACTGGATGAATATAGAGTAATTGGACATGAGAGTACATAGGTAACTGATACTGGTGTAAATATTGAGTATGTAATACTACACATATATGTATTCTATAACTGATATTTTTTGAAGCTAAGTACTAAGTTCTGATAACTGAGTAACTGATATCTAAAGTTATAGATAACTGATTTACTGATACTGATTGACTATGTCTGAAAGTCTTGATTCTGTAAGACTGAGCTGAGTTCTAAACTAAAGACTGAAACTAAAACTATAGGAGGTAATCATCTAATCGACAGGCCCCTATCTGAACTGATTAGGGTCCAACCTGTAACCCCAGATGGAAGGGTGCTAATATCATGCCATGGGTACTTACACTAGAAAACTAGGATGCCAAGCCTAACTGATGGGTGACACCTGGGCGGAGCCAAGCCTAATCTAACGGGTGACCCTTGGGAGGTAGTCAAACTTAGTTTGATGGGTGACTCCTCATCCTGCATTGGCTACGTAGTTTTGGAGTACAGGGATAACTACTAACCATTCTACCTCTTTAACGGGGAAGCCATCATCCCTTTACTCGCTCGTTGCTAAATCCTACTCCCAACTAAAAGACACTAAACTGAGTATACAGAATTGGACTGGACTTATACTGAGTTTTCCAGAGTTTTGTAATTGACTGAGTTCTATAGCTAACCGAATTCTACTGATCGTGACATGGCTGATACTATTCTGTAACTGACACTGTCTCGAGGTAAAAAACTAGATTGTTGGGTATTAAATACCCTCAGGACTCGATAGCATAAAAAGTAAAGCATCACATGATCTTGCAAAGCATAACAATGTACACATGTTCATATTTCATCTATAGAGATATTTTATCAAACACTTGTAGGGCATAAGCTTGTACATATACTAACATGTCATGATTTCATCACTTTATTCACATGGACATTCTATCAATCACTTGGGAAGCACAACTTAATGCACATAATCATGCATAAGATATAAACGTGGCAACTACAATGCCCAAACTTACAATTTCATGGGTTTAACATGCAATTCATATAATTCCCCAAAAAATACTAATCTAATTTCAGGAATCTTATAATAATCTTAGATTAAACCCAATTAACATCATAGACACATTAATCACTTTGTAAATTCAAGGGTTTATTAACATAATCACATATTCATCACACATGCTATTCAATTTCATGAAGGCTTGTAATTTAATCGTGGACTAAGACCCCACAATAACGTGAACATGAATTCAATTCAATTCAAATATAGAAGTTCATAATCCAACAATATTAAATTTGAAAATGGATTCGTGGACTCTATGGGTGGAAGGAACCCATAGATGAACACCTAACATACCTTAGAAGATTCTTTCTTGAAGTTTCTTAGAGGATTTCTTGAGGATTGACCTTGATTTCTTGAACTAGGGTTTTTGCCTCTTTGAGAGAGAATATTTTAAATCTTCACAAAAGTGAGTGAATAATGATATAATAGGCTATTTAGAGCATAATTTTGTGTTTAAGGCTGATCTGGGTCATGAAAAAGACCCTTTTACCCCTGGAACATTTAAAATTTTTCATCACTAAAAACCCGATTTTGGGCCTTGACGTGACGCGCTGCTATCGCGCCAAGCCACTAGAAAATAAAAACTAGGAATGTAGCTGGTGGCGTGACATGGTGGAATCACATTGCAATACTAGATGGGACCTAAAAGGTCAGTGCGATGCGGTACAATTATGTTGGCTCACTGAAACTTGATAAATGTGAAAATGAGCTTTGGCGCGATATTCCGGTATCGCGGTACCTCATTGGAAACTGACAATTGCCATTTTGGCTTACTCCGCGATGCGCTACTAGCCTGAATTATGGTGTTTAATGACTAACTTAAAATAGCCAT
This sequence comes from Capsicum baccatum var. pendulum, assembly GCA_030864225.1. Classification (NCBI taxonomy): domain Eukaryota; kingdom Viridiplantae; phylum Streptophyta; class Magnoliopsida; order Solanales; family Solanaceae; genus Capsicum; species Capsicum baccatum. The sequence continues at coordinate 69,793,637 of CM061559.1, read as the reverse complement.
AACTTCTTACCCAGTAATAAGATTTAGGCAATTTTTATATCGTTAGAAAGCTAACTGAATTTCCTACTCATTGGTAGGCTCTAAACTAAAAAAATACTAAGTGTTTCAAAAATTTAATATAAAATAACTCATAGGCTGAGAGTTAATTTAGGCTAGGGAGATGCGGGGTATTATAGTTGACGATCAAGTGATTCTTGTATACCTGTGCTCTATACTCATAGATCATTAGTCTGGGAAATCATGCAATCGTCCAAATTGATCAAACTCTTGATGGATGATTGAGGCGTCCTCATACGAAAGAAAATAAAGTAAGCCTTTCCCCTACTCCCAAAGGATAATGGATTGGATTAAATACTATATATTTCCTTAACACATAAATATGATTCGTTTGTAATTGGCTCATGGCTAATAGACGCAGGGCAAGTTTTCTAATTGGCCCAATACACCCTCATATATTGGCTCATCCTAGGCTCATGCCTAAGAAGAAGGTTTTTGGTTTTGATCTATCCTAGGTGTCTAGAATGAGTTTGAACCAGGTTCCTAAGTGGCCGACTTGGGTTTGAAAATACGAACAACCATCAGATGCCTAACGTGCTAATAAATCATCATATTTCCAACACTTAATCTGGAATTGAACAATAGGGGCCAAAACATGCATGAATCTCCAAATAATTTATTTATTTCAAATAGGAAGCATTCCATGAAATGCAACCTTTTAACTTCACAGAATAAGCACATAAACAATTTAAACACTATAACAGTTAGTCAAAAGGCAAATTCAAATATGTGGTTAGAACCTAGTTAAATATCCCCAACAGAGTCACCATTTTTGTTTAGCTCTTTTCAATTTTGAAGGATTGAAAAATATTTGGTTTCGACTATTTAAACCATTTCAAAACTTTAAGTGAATTTCAAAATAATTTAAGAAATTATAGAGTCGCCACTTGATTTTTGAGAAAATATCAAGAAAATCTAAAAATATTACTTAGAAGATTCTAAACAGAAAAAATCTTTTAAGTTTAGAAATTCCGAGTAAGTGGTTCCTATTAATACTCTTGGAAGGTTGTTAAGACACCAAGAGTATCCACTAACTTGCACTTATCCAGACTATTTGAATACAACTTTTGACTAACTTTAAAAGGAAAAGTTGATTTTTGAAAAGAAATCGATTAAGGCAAAATTTTGTTTTTAAGATTTGTGCAAAATAAGTTTTGACGACTTAACGGGAATTTTGACTAAGTCTAAGAAAACTAAAAATAATTAACATATAAAGGGGAAGGGGAGACTAAAAGACTTAAGCCATTGGGCCAAAATCCACAAACCCTGTCCTAAGCTAATTTGGGCTTTTGACCCATCTTCACCTGTCCCAAACTATCTTTTTGGACCTTTGGGGGCCCAAAATCTGCTTAACATATATTAGCTTACAACTTTGGCTTCAAGGCCCTAAATGAATGAATAAATAAATGATTAAACGAATAAATAAAAATAATACAATAATAAAAATCAAGACTTTTCAAGTCTCTTAGACAACTCATCAATAGGTTTTGACCCAATTTCCTTCTTCATCTATCTTCTTGCTCCCGCACGCCATATAAGTGACTTTTGAACTTAATTTTCGAAGAGGTGGGCCTCACTGACCCATTATGATGTGCAAGGGGGAAAGAAGTCCATTTGAACTCCAAAGCAGATTCATGCAAAGAAAAAGATACAAGAATTAATAGGTGTTAAAATTTTTTGCACTTAATAGATAAATGATAAAATGGAAAAATAGCATTCTCAAGCATAGTGAAATAGTAAACTGCGATATCATAACAAATCAAAGGATCCAACTAAAAGAAAATTAACCCATATAATAAAGAAGAAGGTGAAGGCTAACTTTTAAGAAAGGGAATCCTTAAACTCCAACTAAGGCGACATTAACGATGATTCATACATCCAAATTATGACCATCTTTAGGGAAAACATATAACGACCTATGGTTTATCTTTCAAAGATATTGTTGATTCTCTTTTGATATTATGAATCAAAGAGAGATACAAATCAAGTATTTATACACACAGAGAACACATATAACAATCCAAAGGGAGTAAGAAAACTAGAATAAAAGTTCAGCATCTGTAAAAGTAAAATATCATTCAACAATCATACTATGGATGACTCAGAAATATCTAAATAATTCTGTTTATCCACAAAAATACAAACTTTCTCATCATTTTTACAAAACAACATGCGAAAAAAAAAGGAATAAACATCTCGGATGGAAAATAAAGCTAGCACTTCATCTCTCATATGAGGATTTTAAAACCCATTAAAATAATTAGCAAGTAAATGACAAGTTCTTGACTTAACCAATTACTATTTTATTAAGACAAAACAAACAATAGTAAATATTATTTTCGACATAAAGAAAATAACTTTACATATTAAAAATAAATATATCCACCAATAATGAATTTAAACAAACCATAAGTACTTCTTTTAAGAAAAGATTAAAACTTTATCCATAATAATCAAAGCATAAAGTCAAAAAGGTGAAACAATCAATATTAACTATTCTTTTCAACATAAACGAAAAAACTTTACATGATAAAAACAAACATATCCTCCAACAATGAATTTAAACAAAACATGAGTATAACTTCAAAGCAAAGATTGAAACTTTATCCATAATAATTAAAGAATAATGCCAATTAAACACGTTCGACTATTTGTAGCTCATTTTTATACCATGAACATGAATATAGACATAATATCAATACCAAAATGTTTTATGGCCTTCAAGGCCGTCTACATCAAATAATCCCATCAAACAAAATTACACCTACGAACTACGAAGAAGAAGGAGATAAAGAAGAAAATGATAATAAAACTAAAAAGGAAAATGTGTGTTTTCCTTTTTTGGGGAACCAAAATGGGAGTTCAAGATTTATTCGGAGTCTTAATCACCACCGAAAAGCAATCTTTCAAGAACCTTGATTAGACTACCGCTTGCAAATTTTTGCTAAAGAAAAGAAATTTAACTATTTGCTCAAAGTTTCTTTTTTTCACTCTGTGAGACTTGTTATTTCTATAAAAATAGTGGTAGTATTCATAGGAAAGAATGTGGATTCAATTCTTTTCATCTACCAATGTGGGAGAAAGAGTTTATGGGTGTTTTGGGAATTTGAAATTAAGGAAAAGGTTTGTTGGAGGACGAGGTGAGGTGGAATTGTATAATCTAGTACAAATTTTAAATTTCAAAAAATAGAAAAGAATAAGGTTGGGGTGGAATTGTACAGTCTAGCACAAGTTTTGAATTTAAAATTGAATTTCAAAAATGAACAAAGAATAAGGTTGAGGTGGAATTGTACAATCTAGTACAAATTTTGAAAATCAAATTGGAAAAAGGATAAAGTTGAGGTGGAATTGTAAAATCTAGTACAAATTTTGAAATTCAAATTAGATAAAGGACAAGATTGAGGTGGAATTGTACTTTCTAGTACAAATTTGAAATTTAAATTGAAAAAACGACAAGGTTGAGGTGAAATTATACAATCTAGTACAAATTTGAAATTCAAATTTGAAATTTGGGATTTGAATGGGTAGGTTAGCTTAGGATATTTATTAAATAGCCAAAATTAAATTGAAATTAGCCAATCTCATTTAAATTTTGGCCAATCGAGAATCAATTTTTCAATTATATTACAAATATGAACCTAAATCATAATTTTAGTAAATTTTATTCAAATTAAAATCATATTAAAAATCAGTTGGCTAATTGCATTATAAATTTGACCAAATTGTTTTCAATTATGACCGAATTCAATACATTGACTAAAATTTAAATAAGATCCCATATGAATTATTAATTAGTTTAACCCCAAGCTTCTTGATTAGATAAAACCAAATAAATATTTTGCCAAATAAATTACATTTTGAGAATAAATTATTCTTAAAATCATGATCTTACCCATTTGAATTAATTTTTAAGATTAATCTCAATAATAGTTCAATTTTGATAAAAATATTTATTTAAGCAATAAAATTTATACAATCTCATATATGTAAATACGGAAATGTGTAATCATCACTCAAATGACTAAATTACCCCAAAATAAATATTTTAGAGCACATTTATTTGGAAGAAATAAATATTCCAATTTTGTTAAATGTTAGATGGATACTAGGATTGTGTTCTTTCTGACTTCCAAACTACATAGACTTATCGTGCTTCATCATCTATCTCAATGCCCTGCATGCAAAATCTTATATTTTATATATCAACAACCGTCTTTTTAATACCCTTGTTGAATTTTACTTATCATATTTTGAGTCTCAAAGTGTCGCGTTACTAAATTTCCCCCTGGATCCTAGATTAACTATCTCCTTTTAAAAATCCAAGTTAATTAAATAAAGGTTGACAACCTCAAATTACTCTTGTGATCTTCATTAAAGAATAACAATACATGAAAGAATATCAATCAAGAATGACTTTACAATTTCTCTACTTCTTTATCCCATTAAGGTTCCCACAACCCTAGTTAGGAGGATTCTTGCAGCTCATATTTTCAATAACACCCATAGAATTCATAAAAGAAAGCACATGAATAATCTCACAATAAATTAAGAATGAAAATCAGAATTTCAATTTAATATCAAACCATAAAAACCAAGAATAAGGATTCCAAGATCAAAGTCGAATCTCAAAATCAATATAATATTATAAGTACAAAGGGTGTGTAAACTGATAAAAAAAATATGAATAGGGTATTTATAGGATACATATGAACCCTCTAAGTCCTAGACAAAATAAAATAGGAAAATTTAGGTCGGTACCTACCTATGGACGTACTTACGGGTTGTAGGTACAATCTACGGACCCTAGGCAGGTTCGTGGGTCTGAGAGAGAATCAATAACTTCAAAAAGTCCACCTACAGGGGTACCTACGAGGTTTGTAGGTCTAACCCACATCCCATAGGTGTCCTTCGTAACTCTCAAACAAAAATTTCAAACTTTCACAACTTATCCCTGGAACCCAAATGGCACTTATAAAGGGCATAAGTCCAACATACAACCCATAAGTGGATCCGTAAGTGGCTGTCTCTGCAACACTTCACTCCTTTTCTCCTCTTTTGTACCCAACCTTATTTTCCTACAAAATAAACACAAAAATACATCATATCTAACAAAAAAGGACCTAAGTACTTGTATAATTTCTAGTTTTAATCATCAAAAGTTTCACAAAACCATGACACATCAACACCATTAACTTAGAATGTTTGCATGTCCTCATGCAAAAAACACATAATTAATACAAAATAATGCATGCCTAAGAGAAACCTAAGGCACCTATAGCAATCAACTCAATTTTAGCTCAAAAACTTTAACCCCCTCCTATTTTTAACTTTTTAAAACTGTTGTGTGGGTCTATGTAGAACAATAGTATGACATAAAGGTATAAAGCAATGACAATATATTATCAATAAATAGTCAAGGAAATATGCAAGTTGCACTACCCATACAGATAAGCAGTTGATAACACAACCATGTACCCTCATAGAAAGACGTCCCACATCTCACAATATCATCAGGTATATCAATAGAAGAAACTATGTCAAGACACTCACTCTCACAAAAGAAGTTTTAGTGAATGTGCACAGAATACCATAGGCTTTGCCTTATTTTCTCTACCTTTATTTTTTGGACAATTAGACTAGGATCACTATAAGACTTTAATTGGCTTGTAATGTAGGCTTAAAGGAAGGTATGGTACATTTAGGATATAGTGACTCAACCTCTTTGACACTACACATATATTTTAGATCCACTTCTCAACCATTGTTATTTTATTCTTCCCCTTTCTCATTTGTTGATTTTTCAGATTTGGTGTGGTTTTCTTTTATTTTTTTATTTATTATCTTCTTTTTTTTTCTCAATTTTTTTCCCTTTCTCTCTTTTTTTCTACCATACCCAACCTTACTTGATTTTGGTTTTTATATTACACACCCTTCTGTATACCTAATTTAAACTACACAGCCCTAATGAAGATATGGGTCTAGGCTAGTTTCTCACTGCTTCGGTTATTTGAGGATCAATTCGAATTCCATCTCTGAAAATTATGTGACCAAGGAAAGCTACTGATTTCAAATTCACACTTTCTAAACTTAGAGAATAACTGATGGTCTCTAAGGGTCTGCAATACAACTCTTACACTATCTGCATGATCATTTTCACAATGGGAATAGACATGGATGACATCAATTAAGATTATGGAAAACATGTCCAAGTACTACTTGAACACCCTTTTCATCAAGTCCATGAAATATGTAGGGGAATTTGTTAGTCCAAAAGACATAACTAGGAATTTGATGTGACCATATCGAGTTTTGAGGGCTGTCTTTAGATGTCACATTCTCTGACTCTGAGCTGATGATAGCCGGATCTGAGGTCTATCTTAGAGAAATAGCTTGCACCCTGAAGTTGGTTGAACAAGTCATCAATTCTGGAATGTGGATACTTATTATTGATGGTGACTTTGTTCAACTGATGGTAGTCGATACACATTCTAAGAGAACTATCTTTCTTATGCATGAATAGAACTGGAGCACCTCTGGGGAAATACTAGGGCTGATAAAACCCTTATCTAAGAGATATTTCAACTTTCCTTCAATTCCTTAAGCTAAGAAGGAGTAAGTCTATAAGGTGTAATAGAGATAGGCTGGGTATCTGGAAGGATATCTATTCCAACGTCAATTTCCCTTTTAAGAGAAATTTTGGAAAGCTCTTTGGGAAATACATCTGGAAATTCCTTTACTACTGAAATTGAGTCAAGACTCGGAGTTTCAGAATTTGAGTCTTTGACGCGGACAATATAGTACATAAACCCCTTAGATATTATCTTTCTTTCCTTAAGAAAGGAAACAAACTGACCCTTAAGCACTGAAGTACTACCCCTCCATTTTATAACTGACTTATTAGGAAACTGAAATTAAACAATTCTATTTCTTCAATCGGCTAAGGCATAATATGAGTAGAGCCAATCCATGCTATGAATGAAATCAAAAACAGTCATCTCTAACTCTACAAGATCAACTGAAGTTAATTTTTGAGACACTATGATGGGGCAGTTTCGGTATACCCGTCTAGATACAATGAACTTACCTACTAGGGTAAATACTGAGAAGGTCTCTACTAACGTTTCTGGACTAATATCAAAGTCTATAGCAATGTAAGGAGTCATAAATAAAAGTGAAGCTACGAGATCTAACAATGCATAAACATAAAGATGGAAGACTTGTAACGTACTCATAACCATATCAGGAGAACTTTCCTAAGCATGTCGAGTCTGAAGAACATATAGTCTATTCTGAAGAAGCCCACTAATTTCACTGAAAGTGGATCCCTACTAAGTTGGACGATGTGTAGAAGATGATAAAATATTAGACTAGCTCTGTTGGCGCGAATCATCTCCCTTCTGAGCTACCACTTGACATTCCTTGATCTTGTGGCTTAGCTTGCCATATATAAAATGAACATTACTGCCTTCCCAATATTTACCCTGATGGTTCTTATTTCACTTCCTACAGAGCGAGTTGGTAAGGCCACTATTTACACTACCCGGGGTCTTAGAGCCGGGCGCTTTATCCCTACTGTCCTGCATGAATGTAGGCACTGGCGCACTTGTTTAATATAGAACTAGGGCTAAAATTTTTTGGTAGAACTTAGAATGGTTACCACCTCCTAACCTTGGTTGGAAAAAGTTGAAAATACTTATTGCGGCCCTCTTATTCTCTCTCTCTCTTTCTCATTATGTTTATCCTTCTCAATCTGCTGAGAATGAACCATAAGTGTAGATAGGTCCATCTCCTTAATCAACATGACATTCTTACACTCCTTAACCACACTATTAGCTATACTAGATATGAACTTACTCATTCTAGACCTATTGTTCACCACCATAGTTGGAGCATACGTTGCTAAATGCATAAACTTGAGCGAGTATTCCTTCACACTTATACTACCATGCTTCAAATTTCTAAACTTTTGAACCTTAGATTCCCTTAACTCTAGTGGGAAGAACCTGTCTAAGAAAGCCATCGCAAAATCCTCCTACTTGATGATTGGCTTATTTAAACGCCTAAAGTACTTTAATTTACCCATATTTTAGCTAAGTTTTGAGGATAAAATATATGATTCCTGTACTTTTAGTCCTTTTTCCTGTAAGTGAGCTAACCAACATGATTAGCAAGTTTTCAGGTATAAATGATGAAGATTTCAGCATTTTATGGACTGGTTGCAACCAAAGAAAGCTTCACGTAAGAAGGAAAGCAGCGTTTCGATGCCTATGGACTGAAAATGACGCATGGAAAACTTGTCTCGGGCAAAAACAGCATTTCCAAAGACTTAGGGATCAGCAGTAACTTAGTAGGATTAGGATAAGTATGCAGTAGCCTAGTAGGAATAGGATATGGGTGTTATAAAAACCCTATGATGCTGAATTTTTCAGCAAGCATTATTACAATTAAAAAACAATTCTCTTTCAATTAATTCTTCTTCCCTTCTCTTCATCTATTCGACTTTTAATTTTCATAACAAGAGAAACGCTATTTTGCAAGGAATTCACGCCACAAGCCCTACCAAAACATACTTCACGTGAGATTCTTATTTTGGTATGATGATAATTGCTATTGTGTTTTCCGTCGCACTCATGAATAGCTAAACTTCTCTGTTAGGGTTATGGAAGCCTTATGAGATACTATCTATTGCTATAAGTTTGTGAATTCTTGATACGTATGCTACTTATATCATTCTTCTCTTCATCTTAATATAAATTCTTGTGGTTGCAAACATATAGAATACGCCAGTATAGCATTAACTTGTTTGAAAGAAAAGTTACATGTCTGGAAAAGAGAGAATGTCAAGGAAATAGGGCACCAACCCCTGTTTAAAAGTTAGTGCCGTAACTGGATTAACCTTTTGGAGAATTTGTACCATTAGATACGCTTTAAGCTCGAAAGAGTTAAAGTGAAATAGTCCTTGATGGTCGAAAGACGCCTGGATTTACCAAAGAATACGATTCTCTATAAGCACATGCATGTCTGAATTCTGCATAACTCATAGTCAATAGATACGTATAACTCATAAGGTGGACATAACCCTAACTCTCAATTCTCATTGATTAAAACCTACCAAGTACTCCATTTTACTCTTCTATTTCTGTTTTTACTCTACTATTTTGTTTACATTATTTGCACGCACAAAATCCCCCCTTTATTCGCAGAACTTTCATCAAAAGTCTAATAATCGTTGTTTACTTAGTGACCAAGTATTCCCTGTGGGATTCGACACCCAACCCAGTTGGGTTCTATATTATACAACGACCGCTTACACTCTTACGAGAGCTGTAGTTTGAGCGTTATCAAATTTTGGCACCGTTGCCGGGGAATACGGTTGTCTACTAAGTTTGTGATAGTTACTAGACCCTTTGGTCAAAGATTCTCGTACTTTACTGTTAGTTGTTATTTTTGTTTTCTGCAGGTTTTTGTTCAGTGCATGCCAAATACTCGAAGTTTGGGACAACCATTATTACCCATAAACCCAGAACCGCAACTTATTGGAAGGATAGATGCACAACGTGACATTGAGAGAAGGGCTGCTCAACAGGAGCCGGCTAGACTAGCTGCGTTGGCCGCTGCCCAAGTACATCAACAAAATATCGATAACCCTGGGTGAGCAGCAGATCCTGATGATGAGGACTTGGGTGATGATGAGTTACCAAACCCTAGGCATGATGCTGAGGTGGCGACACCGGCAAACAGAAGAGATCGTCAAGCAAGATTTTGGCCTGAACGCTGAGCTATGCAGATTCCCTTTGATGATGATGATGACGATCTGGATGGAGCTGGTGCCACAGGAGCTATTATTCCTCCGCCATTGGCACCCGAAGCCAAGTTCAACATCACTAGCACCATGATTCAGTTATTACAACTCAAGGGATTATTCGGTGGACTTGCAGGTGATGATTCAAATATGCATCTGGTCAACTTTATCTCTACATGGAAGTCATTCGACAATCCTGGCGTTGGTCAGAATGCAGTTCGGCTGCGCTTATTTCCATTGTCTCTATCTGGAGAGGCAACTCTATGGTTGAACGGGCTGACTCCTGATTCTATTACAAATTGGAGGCAATTGAAAGACGCTTTCCTAGAAAGATTCTTTCCGCCATCTAAAAGAGCACAATTGAGAGATGAAATTAGCAACTTTCGTCAGCTTCCAACTAAAGCCCTTCACGAAACATGGGAGAGATTCAAGAAGAAGCTTATGAGGTGCCCAAACCATCACATGACCAATTTCCACTTGATGGAGATACTATGCAGATCCTTGAATTCAGTAACTAAACCAGTGGTGGATAATGCGGCTGGAGGATCATTTATGGATCTCACCTTTGTGCAGGCAAGCGATATGCTAGACCGGATGAAAAAACAAAGTAGGGATTGGTATACCAGAGATTCTGAGGTGACAAGTGATAATAGGCGTATTTACACGCCTAAAGTACTATAATTTACCCATATTTTACCTAAGTTTTGAGGACAAAATATATAACTCATGCACTTTTAGTCCTTTTTCCTGTAAGCGAGCTAACAAACATGATTAGCAAGTTTTCAGGTATAAATGATGAAGATTTCAGCATTTTATGGATAACTTGATGCCAAAGGAAGCTTCACGAAAGAAGGAAAGCAAAGCTTGGACGCCTAAGGACTAAAAGTAACGCATTGAAAACCTGTCCTGGGCAAAAACAGCATTTCTCAAGACTTTGGGGATCAACAGTAACCTATTAGGATTAGGATAATGATGCAGTAATTTTTTAGGATTAGGACAAGTACGCAATAGCCTAGTAGGAATAGGATATGGGTATTATAAATACCCTATTTTTCTGCAGCTTTTTAATTATTAACTCATTCATAATACACATTTGAATTCTCATTCATCTTTATACTTCTTCCATCAATTACTTTCAAAACAATTCTCTTCATCTATTCGAATTCTAAATTTTCACGACAAGAGAAACGCTATTTGCAAGGAATTCATGCCACAAGCACTACCAAACCATACTACACGTTCTATCTTTATTTTCGTATAATGATAATGACTATTGTGATTTCCGTCGCACTCATGAATAGCTAAACTTCTCTGTTGGGGTTATGGAAGCCTTATGAGCTACTATCTCTGCTTATATCATTATTCTCTTCATCTTAATTTATATTCTTGTGGTTGCAAACATATAGAATACGCCAGTATAGCATTAACTTGTTCGAAAGAAAAGTTATATGTCTGGAAAAGAGATAATGTCAAGGTAATAGGGCACCAACCCCTGTTAAAAAGTTAGTGCTGTAACTAGATTAACCTCTTGGAGAATTTGTACCGTTAGATACGCTTTAAGCTCGAAAGTGTTAAAGTGAAATAATCCTTGATGGTCGAAAGACGCCTGGATTTACCATAGAATACAATTCTCTATAAGCACATGCATGTCTGAATTCTGCATAACTCATAGTCAATAGATACGTACAACTCAGAAGGTGGACATAACCCCAGCTCTCAATTCTCATTGATCAAAACCAACCAAACAATCCATTTTACTCTTCTATTTTCTGTTCTTACGTTATTATTTTGTTACTCACGCTACAATCCCCCCTTTTTACGAAACTTTCACCAAAAGTCTAATAATCTTTGCTTACTTAGTGACTAAGTATTCTCTGTGGGATTCGACACCCAACCCAGTTGGGTTCTATATTTGACAACGACCGCTTACATTCTTACGAGAGCTGTAGTTTGAGCGTTATCAACAAGCCCCACTATATCTATTGGCATGACTGCAGAACAAAGGCGAAGAGAGGAGGAACGTGACTAAGATATGGGGCACATGAAAACACAGATGGATCTTCTTACAAAGTATCTATTATCAGGGAAGATCGAAAAAGTCAAAGAAGTTGCATTAAAAGGAAGAGAGGAATCCGATTCTGAAGAAGAAGCCAACTACTTGAACAATCAGGGGGGTTTTCGAGGCACTGCCCAAGGAAACCAAGGTCGGAACTATTATGATAAGTTTGGAAACAAAGACCGTGATCAAGGTAGTTGGAAGAATAAGACTGATAGGAGTGGTTTGTATGTTCCTCCTAGAAGTCGTGACACCGCTGCATCTGGCTCTGGTAAGATGTCAATGGAAGATATGATGGCGAAGCTGTTGAAAGGAGTGGAGGCAACCAGCACGGGAGTAACTGAGGTAATAAATGATTTGGCCTCAATGAAGCAATTGGTTGACTCGCATTCCACTTCAATAAAATAGCTGGAGCAACAATTGAGTCAAATTTCAGCCACATTACATCAACGAAAAGCTGGCACCTTACCTAGCGACACAGTGCAAAACCCAAGGAATGGTTGAACATGCATGGCCATTACTACCAGGAGTGGTAAGGTGCTGGAAAATTCAGCCCCAAGCAAGCAAGTGGCCGATGATATCATAAATAATGCAGAAGACGCCGAAGAAGCTGAAGAAGGCGTCAATGACGTTACCCCTCAACGTCCACAGCCCGAAAAGATCGCCAATCTGAAGCAAGATGAAAAGAAAGTCATGGAGAAAACTATTCCCCTTCCACCACCACCTTTTCCTCAAAGATTAAAAAAGAGAGCTGATGATACCAAGTTCAATAAATTCATGTCAATGTTGAAACAGCTGACCATTAATGTTCCGTTGGTAGAAGCACTAGAACAGATGCCTGGATATGCAAGATTTATGAAGGATCTTCTGACAAAGAAGCGGGCAACAGGTTATGAGTTGGCAGATACTGTTCATCATTGTAGTGCAATCTCTACCAGATCACTAGTTCAGAAGAAGGCCGATCCCGGTGCCTTCACTATACCTTACACTGTCGAACCTTTGAATTTTGCCAAGGCATTATGCGATTTAGGAGCCAGCATCAACTTAATGCCACTATTTATTTATAACAAGTTGGGGTTGGGGGATCCTACTCCAACCAATATGAGGCTTGTAATGGCAGATAGGTCGGTAAAATGACCTGTTGGTATTTTATGTGATGTATTGGTAAAGGTGTCCTCATTCATCTTTTTGGCAGACTTTATTATATTGGATTGTGAGGTGGACTCAGAAGTTCCTATAATCTTGGGGTGCCCTTTTCTTGCAACAGGAAGTGTGCTTATTGATTTAAGAGCCAATGAGCTTCTATTCCGAATGAATGACGAAGTAGTCCGCTTTGATGTGTGTAAATCAATGAAGCAACCCAAAGATCTGAACGTGTTATCGGTAGCTGATGTTTATTTTGATGATGAGAAAGAATTACCTGTAGAGGAGCAGCTTATTGATGACCCATTGGCGATTGTGCTTATGAATGTTGAGCGTAAGGATGCTAAAAATTATGAAGAAACTATTTGTGTTCTAACAGGATTAGGGTCATATCCTCATGCTCCTAAGAAGCTGGACCTTGATCTCAAAAACTGACATACACCACCAGCTAAACCATCTATTGAAGAGCCACCCACGTTAGAATTGAAGGAGCTGCCTAGTCATTTAAAGTATGCATTCTTGGGAAACGGAAACACACTCCCGGTTATTGTGGCAACAGATTTGGGTGAGCAGCAAGTTGCAGCTTTCATCGTGGTTCTACGGAAGTACATGAGAGCCATCGGTTGGACCATCGCTGATATCATTGGTATTCTTCCTGGGATTTGTACACATAAGATTCCGCTTGAAGACAATTGCATACCCACTATTGAGCATCAAAGGCGTCTAAATCCACCTACGCAAGAGGTGATGAAGAAAGAAATTATTAAGTGGATAGATGCAGGGGTTGTTTATCAAATCTCCGACAGCAAATGGGTAAGCCCAGTACAATGTGTGCCTAAGAAAGGTGGCATGACGGTAGTTGCGAATGAAAAGAATGAGTTAATTCCACTCAGACCTATCACAGGGTGGAGAGTATGCATGGACTACCAGAAGCTGAATTCGTGGACACTTAAAAACCACTTTCCAATGCCATTTATAGACCAAATGCTCAATCAATTAGTAGGGAAAGGATGGTTTTGTTTTTTAGACGGTTATTCCGGCTATAATCAGATTTGTATTGCTCCCGAGGATCAAGAGAAGACAACATTTACATGCCCATATGGTACGTTTGCCTTCAAACGTATGCCATTTGGGCTATGTAACGCACCCACCACTTTTCAACGCTGTATGATATCCATTTTTTGTGATATGGTGGAAGACACTCTAGAGGTATTCATGGACGATTTTTCAGTTGTGGGTGAGTCATTTGAATTGTGTTTGGCAAATCTAAGTATGGCATTGCAGAGATGCGTTGAATTCAACCTGGTGCTAAACTGGGAGAAGTACCACTTCATGGTGAAAGAAGGTATTGTTCTTGGGCATAAAATCTCCGAAAGAGGAATTGAGGTGGATGGAGCTAAAATCGAAGTCATCGAGAAACTACCACCACCAATTTTGGTCAAAGGAGTTTGTAGTTTCCTCGGGCATGCAGGTTTCTACCGAAGGTTCATTAAAGACTTTTCCAAGATTGCTAGTCCATTATGCAAGCTCTTGGAGAAGGATGCAAAGTTCGACTTCAGTGAAGAGTGCTTGAAGGCATTTGAATGCCTCAAAGGGAAGTTAATTGAAGCCCCTATCATTGTAGCGCCCGATTGGTCTCTACCGTTTGAGGTCATGTGTGATGCTAGCGGGGTTGCTTTGGGTGTTGTACTTGGCCAAAGAAGAGAAAATTTATTCCAACCAATCTACTATACAAGCAAAGTCTTGAACGGAGCCCAGAAGAACTATACTGTCACGGAACAAGAGCTTTTAGCGGTTGTGCATGCTTTTGAAAAGTTCCGTGCTTATCTGTTGGGAACCAAAGTGGTAGTTCATACAGACCATGCAACTCTGAGATATTTGATGGCAAAGAAAGATGCGAAACCAAGGCTAATTCGATGGGTATTGTTGCTGCAAGAATTTGATTTTGAGGTAAAAGATAGAAGAGGTTGCGAAAACCAAGTGGCTGATCATCTATCTAGACTCGAGAACGAGCATATAGCGCAGCCTGATCTTGAGATTGATGATGCATTCCCTGATGAAGAGATCTTAGCCACATTGGTTGAAGAGTTACCATGGTATACAGACTTTGCGAACTTCGTGGTAAGTAATGTGATGCCTGCAAATCTATCATTTCATCAAAAGAGGAAGTTCATGCATGATGTGAGACACTACTACTAGGATGAGCCATATTTGTTTAGACGATGTACGGATGGTGTGATCAGACGCTGCATATCTCATGTGGAGGTTCCAAGTATCTTGGAAGTGAGTCATGCTTCCCAAGTTGGGGGACACCATGCAAGTGGTAGGACAGCAAGGAAGGTATTGCAAAGTGGCTATTATTGCCCTTCGATATTTAGAGATGCCTATGAATTTGTGAAAAGATGTGACCAATGTCAGAGACAAGGCACAATTTCGAAGCACCATGAGATGCCCATGTCAAAAATTCTTGAAGTAGAGCTGTTTGATGTGTGGGGTATTGATTTCATGGGCCCATTTGTAAACTCGTTTGGGATGAAATACATCCTAGTTGCTGTCGACTATGTATCCAAATGGGTTGAAGCAGTAGCGCTGGCCGATAATGAAGGAAAACGTGTTGTAGCATTCTTGAAGAGAAATATCTTCTCTCGTTTTGGGGTACCACGTACCATCATAAGCGATGGAGGATCACACTTTTGCAACAAGCTGTTCAAATCCGTGTTGGTGAAATATGGGGTCAAACAACACAAGGTAGCCACGCCTTATCACCCTCAAACTAGTAGACAGGTAGAGGTTCCCAATCGAGAGATCAAGCAAATCCTTGCTAAAACTGTAAATGCTAATAGGAAAGATTGGTCTCGGAAGCTGGACGATGCACTATGGGCTTGTAGGACTGCATTTAAAATGCTAATTGGCATGTCCCCGTACCAACTAGTTTATGGGAAAGCCTATCACTTGCCCATTGAGCTCGAGCACAAAGCATTGTGGGCGTTGAATCGATTGAATTTGAAGTGGGATGATGCTATGGATCTGAGATTGGAGCAACAAGGCTTTGCAAAAGGCTCCGCCTATACCAAGCATAGGCAAAGCATTAGGCGCTACCTATACCCACTTTTTGGTCTCCTAACTGATAACGCTCAATCTACAGCTCTTGTAGGAATGTAAAGCGATCGTTAGCAAATATAGAACCCAATCTGGGTTGGGTGTCGATCCCACAGGGAATAGCTTAGCCAATAAGTAAGCAACAGTTACTAGACTTTTAGTGCAAGTCTCGTAATGAGGGGGGATTGCAATGTGTAACCAAATTATTAAAGCAAAACTGAAAATAGCAAAGTAAAAAGAAAGAATATTTCGTAGGTTGTGAATCAATGAGAATTGAGGAGTTGGGGTTATGTCCACCTTCTGAGTTATACGTCTCTATTGGCTATGAGTGTGTTGAATTCAGACATGTATGTGATTATAGAGAATTGTATTCGATGGTAAATCCAGGCGTCTTTCGACCTATTCGAGGATTATTTCACTTTAACTCTTTCGAGCTTAAAGCGTGTCTACCGGTACGAATTCTCCAAGAGGTTAATCCAGTTACGACACTAACTGTTTAATAGGGATTTTAGGATGTGACCCTACTACCTTGACACTATCTCTTTTCCAGACAAATAACCTTTCTTTCGAACAAGTTAAATGTTATACTGGCGTTATTCTATGCGTCTGCAGCTACAAGAATTTGCATTAAGATGAAGAGAATAATGATATAATCAGCACACGTGTCACGAATTCACAAACTCATCGCCTTAGATAGTATCTCATAAGGCTTCCATAACCCCAACAGAGAAGTTTAGTTACCCATGAGTGCGAAGGAAGTCACAATAAACATGATCATTGTACCCCAATAAAGATTTGCACATTAGGTGTAAGGGTGAGGATGGCGTGAAGTCCTTTGCAAAGTAACGTCTCTCTTGTTGTGGAATTTAATAGAAGAATAGAAGAAGAATAAAAATAGAATTAATGGAAGAATTAGAATTGTTGGAATAGTAAGTGAATGAATCTCTCCACTAAGGGAGGAATGAATAAAAATCTCTAGCATGATAGGGTATTTATAATACCCATATCCTAATCCTACTAAGCTAATGAAATACTTAACCAAATCCTACTAAGCTAATGAAATACTTAACCCAATTGTACTAGGTTAATGTATCATTATCCTAATCCTAATAAGCTAATGAAATACTTAACCCAATTGTACTAGGTTAATGTATCATTATCCTAATCCTAATAAGTTACTGCTAGTCCCCAAAGTCTTCAGAAATGCTGTTTTAGCCCGGGACAGATTTTCCATGCATCACTTTTGGTCCTTTAGGCGTCCAAGCTCCCTTTGCTTCCTTCGTGAGCTTTCTTTGGCGTCAAGTTATCCACAAAATGCTGAATTCTGCATCATTTATACCTGAAACTTTGCTAATCATGTTCTTTAGCTCATTTACAGGAAAAAGGACTAAAAGTGCATGAAATATATAACTTGTTCTCAAAACGTGGCACAAATATGGGCAAAATATATTGATATAGGCGTGTGAATTCGCCTATCATCAACACCCCACACTTGAATCTTTGTTTGTCCTCGAACAAAATATCATGTCCCTCTAAACATCAACTTAGGGTTTCACAGCAACAACACAAAAGATTCGTCAAGACAAGCACAACAATTATCAACAAAGAGTAGTTTTCCGATCATTAGTAGAAACCATTTAACCTCTAGCATAGACTCGTGATGGTGGTCAACTCATATTCAAAAGTTAAGGCACAAATAATTATGTACAACTATCCAAAACTCATAAACCATGTGTGTCTCACAATATATTACCCATAGTCACTCACAAGTATAGCATAGTTTTCCAACATGGGTATCAAAATATCCTTGCTCTCGCTCTCACAAAGAATTCGTATGCAGCAACTGATGACCATAGGCTTGCCCTTAGTGTAATACTCCACTAAATATCAGAATGCTAAGATTAGGATCAAATAAGTCTTTTGATGGTTGTAATGTAGGCTAAGGGATGGGTAGGACTATTTTGGCCAGAAATAGTGACTAAGTTCCTAAGCGCTTTAATACATTACATTGTATCATTAACACTTTCCTTTCAAACAACCTTTCTACTTTCTTTTATTTTACCACCCCTTTTCTCCTCTTTTGTTTTTCAATTTTGAACAAGGAAAACTTTTTAGTTTTCCTTTCCTTTTTCTTTTCATAACATACCTCTTATGATAGCACTTTTTTTTTCATAACAAATTCAAGCACCAATACATTCTAAAGCATCATACTCACCCAATTTCCTCTTATTTTGTCACATGACTTTACACTTTAAAGAACTTAGGAATTTGGGTCAAATTATGGTCTTAAAAAAATGGATTAGGCTTACATATGAGGTTGTCAAAGAAAATAGGCTAAAGGCTCAAAAGGGGTTAACTAGGATAATGTCCACGGGTAGGTAAAAAGAAGGTAAACAAGTATAGGTTGCCAAAGAAATGCCTAAATCATCTCCTAAACTTACACTCCTTATTTTCACTTTGCATACATACCAGGCAAGTTCTAGCATCAGCCACAAACATAGAATATACTATTAATCTCTCACACACAAGGCACATGGTCGACTTAATTGGAAGTAGTATAGACTCTTGACCCAACAAGTGAAGGAATTGAACCACACAATATCACATAATGAGTCACAATTAGAGCCTAAAATGTCTCAATAGTCATAATTGTATCACATACTCTTGTTATAATCTCATGCTACCTCTTAGAACAATTTCATGCGAAACTACGTTAAAAAAAAAATTTACTACTAAGAAAAACAAAATGAGAAAACTAAGCAAACAAACATGAATAAATGCAAAGGATAGAGAAGTATAGCATGCAAATACCCCACACTTAGATGGGACACACTGTCCTCAGTGGAAAATAAATAAGAAGAACCTGGTTAGTCGGACTCATTCTCTATGTCTGGGGTCATACCCCTTTGCATCGAAATCATCATCAGAGTCGTCAACCTTAGAAGTTCCTCATAAGTATCCCACTTAATTCCAAGAGTGAATCGAGGTGTTTGCATCGAGGAGGGTTCTCCTTGCTCTTTTTGGCCTCTTTTCTTGCCTTTTTGTGAAGTGGTAGCCTTATCTTTGCCTTGTCTTTTGGTGCCATTGTACCTGAAATCTCAATAGAGTCATGTTAGCATTATCTCAATGGATACAATCTATGAGCAAGCAGTAGGGGTACCATCCCACACTTAGGTTGTTGGCACAAACTAGTGAAGTGAAAGTGGTCGATTACTTAGACTTCATCGACATACGTTTTAGGGGATAAATTCCGACAAGAAAATCAGAGATGTATCACTTCTTTGAACCCTTGAAATACTTTCATGTTAGGTATAACAAGACTAGTACATAGGGATTACATCATGGTATAGTTTCTATCAATAATCTCAACCTCCTATGCCGGTAGGCACTTATAAGTCTTATTCCGATGAACGGGATCTTCTAACATGCAAGTATTCAAGTGACAAGATTATGCAATTTTCATGACTATAGCAATTTCGCAAGTAGTATAACAATGCATTAAAATCAGATTCAAGTCAGAAGTAAGTGAAGATCATCCTTACGTTTTCATTCACTCACTTAGTTGTATCACATTAATTCAAGCACATTCACATCACCAATACTTTTTCAAGATTTAGCAATTCATAATAGGTGTAGTAACGTAGTACTTACAAAATATAAATGAAGAACAAAGTAGTACTTACTTGGCTGAAGCCTTTGGATGATGTTCTTGTGACGAAAAAGAGCAAAAGGAAACTTTTTGATAGGTTTTGGAGACTATAGGTGGTGCATAAGCTAGGTTTCCAATGTGTTTGTGGTTCAAGACTAAGTCTCATATTTATAAGAAAAGGTTGGGTCGAGTTTTGACCCATTAAAATTGGATTTGGAGACCAAAAGTGACCATAGGCGGTGCCTAATGCTTTGCCTAGTTGAGCAGAATGCCATAGCATATGCCATGCATTTTGAAAAGCATTTAGTGACCATATGAGGCGCATTTTGAAAAGCATTTAGTGACCATATGCAGCGCATTTTGAAAAGCATTTGAGATTCAGAGACCAAATGCTTTAGCATAGGCGGCGCCTATGCTATAGCATACTTGAGCATGGGCGGCGCCTATGTCTTTGCACACTAGATTCCGAGACCTTGGGCTATAGGATAGGTTTTGCATTGTTCGTGGCCTATTTTTACCTAGGCCTATCCTTCCTCGATTCCTATTTTGTCATGAGCAATGCTCAATCCATTGCAATGTGTAACCAAATTATTAAAGCAAAACTGAAAATAGCAAAGTAAAAAGAAAGAATATTTCGTAGGTTGTGAATCAATGAGAATTGAGGAGTTGGGGTTATGTCCACCTTCTGAGTTATACGTCTCTATTGTCTATGAGTGTGTTGAATTCAAACATGTATGTGCTTATAGAGAATTGTATTCGATGGTAAATCCAGGCGTCTTTCGACCTATTCGAGGTTTATTTCACTTTAACTCTTTCGAGCTTAAAGCGTGTCTACCGGTACGAATTCTCCAAGAGGTTAATCCAGTTACGACACTAACTGTTTAATAGGGATTTTAGGATGTGACCCTACTACCTTGACACTATCTCTTTTCCAGACAAATAACCTTTCTTTCGAACAAGTTAAATGTTATACTGGCGTTATTCTATGCGTCTGCAGCCACAAGAATTTGCATTAAGATGAAGAGAATAATGATATAAGCAACACACGTGTCACGAATTCACAAACTCATCGCCTTAGATAGTATCTCATAAGGCTTCCATAACCCCAACAGAGAAGTTTAGTTACCCATGAGTGCGAAGAAAGTCACAATAAACATGATCATTCTACCCCAATAAAGATTTGCACGTTAGGTGTAAGGGTGAGGATGGCGTGAAGTCCTTTGCAAAGTAACGTCTCTCTTGTTGTGGAATTTAATAGAAGAATAGAAGAAGAATAAAAATAGAATTAATGGAAGAATTAGAATTGTTGGAATAGTAAGTGAATGAATCTCTCCACTAAGGGAGGAATGAATAAAAATCTCTAGCATGATAGGGTATTTATAATACCCATATCCTAATCCTACTAAGCTAATGAAATACTTAACCAAATCCTACTAAGCTAATGAAATACTTAACCAAATTGTACAAGGTTAATGTATCATTATCCTAATCCTAATAAGCTAATGAAATACTTAACCCAATTGTACTAGGTTAATGTATCATTATCCTAATCCTAATAAGTTACTGCTAGTCCCCAAAGTCTTCAGAAATGCTGTTTTAGCCCCAGACAGATTTTCCATGCATCACTTTTGGTCCTTTAGGCGTCCAAGCTCTCTTTCCTTCCTTCGTGAGCTTTCTTTGGCGTCAAGTTATCCACAAAATGCTGAATTCTACATCATTTATACCTTAAACTTTGCTAATCATGTTCTTTAGCTCACTTATAGGAAAAAGGACTAAAAGTGCATGAAATATATAACTTGTTCTCAAAACGTGGCACAAATATGGGCAAAATATATTGATATAGGTGTGTGAATTCGCCTATCATCAACACCCCACACTTGAAGCTTTGTTCGTCCTCGAACAAAATATCATGTCCCTCTAAACATCAGCTTAGGGTTTCACAGCAACAACACAAAAGATTCGTCAAGACAAGCACAACAATTATCAACAAAGAGTAGTTTTCCGATCATTAGTAGAAACCATTTAACCTCTAGCATAGACTCGTGATGGTGGTCAACTCATATTCAAAAGTTAAGGCACAAATAATTATGTACAACTATCCAAAACTCATAAACCATGTGTGTCTCACAATATATTACCCATAGTCACTCACAAGTATAGCATAGTTTTCCAACATGGGTATCAAAATATCCTTGCTCTCGCTCTCACAAAGAATTCGTATGCAGCAACTGATGACCATAGGCTTGCCCTTAGTGTAATACTCCACTAAATATCAGAATGCTAAGATTAGGATCAAATAAGTCTTTTGATGGTTGTAATGTAGGCTAAGGGATGGGTAGGACTATTTTGGCCAGAAATAGTGACTAAGTTCCTAAGCGCTTTAATACATTACATTGTATCATTAACACTTTCCTTTCAAACAACCTTTCTACTTTCTTTTATTTTACCACCCCTTTTCTCCTCTTTTGTTTTTCAATTTTGAACAAGGAAAACTTTTTAGTTTTCCTTTCCTTTTTCTTTTCATAACATACCTCTTATGATAGCACTTTTTTTTTTCATAACAAATTCAAGCACCAATACATTCTAAAGCATCATACTCACCCAATTTTCTCTTATTTTGTCACATGACTTTACACTTTAAAGAACTTAGGAATTTGGGTCAAATTATGGTCTTAAAAAAATGGATTAGGCTTACATATGAGGTTGTCAAAGAAAATAGGCTAAAGGCTCAAAAGGGGTTAACTAGGATAATGTCCACGGGTAGGTAAAAAGAAGGTAAACAAGTATAGGTTTCCAAAGAAATGCCTAAATCATCTCCTAAACTTACACTCCTTATTTTCACTTTGCATACATACCAGGCAAGTTCTAGCATCAGCCACAAACATAGAATATACTATTAATCTCTCACACACAAGGCACATGGTCGACTTGATTGGAAGTAGTATAGACTCTTGACCCAACAAGTGAAGGAATTGAACCACACAATATCACATAATGAGTCACAATTAGAGCCTAAAATGTCTCAATAGTCATAATTGTATCACATACTCTTGTTATAATCTCATGCTACCTCTTAGAACAATTTCATGCGAAACTACGTTAAAAAAAAAATTTACTACTAAGAAAAACAAAATGAGAAAACTAAGCAAACAAACATGAATAAATGCAAAGGATAGAGAAGTATAGCATGCAAATACCCCACACTTAGATGGGACACACTGTCCTCAGTGGAAAATAAATAAGAAGAACCTGGTTAGTCGGACTCATTCTCTATGTCTGGGGTCATACCCCTTTGCATCGAAATCATCATCAGAGTCGTCAACCTTAGAAGTTCCTCATAAGTATCCCACTTAATTCCAAGAGTGAATCGAGGTGTTTGCATCGAGGAGGGTTCTCCTTGCTCTTTTTGGCCTCTTTTCTTGCCTTTTTGTGAAGTGGTAGCCTTATCTTTGCCTTGTCTTTTGGTGCCATTGTACCTGAAATCTCAATAGAGTCATGTTAGCATTATCTCAATGGATACAATCTATGAGCAAGCAGTAGGGGTACCATCCCACACTTAGGTTGTTGGCACAAACTAGTGAAGTGAAAGTGGTCGATTACTTAGACTTCATCGACATACGTTTTAGGGGATAAATTCCGACAAGAAAATCAGAGATGTATCACTTCTTTGAACCCTTGAAATACTTTCATGTTAGGTATAACAAGACTAGTACATAGGGATTACATCATGGTATAGTTTCTATCAATAATCTCAACCTCCTATGCCGGTAGGCACTTATAAGTCTTATTCCGATGAACGGGATCTTCTAACATGCAAGTATTCAAGTGACAAGATTATGCAATTTTCATGACTATAGCAATTTCGCAAGTAGTATAACAATGCATTAAAATCAGATTCAAGTCAGAAGTAAGTGAAGATCATCCTTACGTTTTCATTCACTCACTTAGTTGTATCACATTAATTCAAGCACATTCACATCACCAATACTTTTTCAAGATTTAGCAATTCATAATAGGTGTAGTAACGTAGTACTTACAAAATATAAATGAAGAACAAAGTAGTACTTACTTGGCTGAAGCCTTTGGATGATGTTCTTGTGACGAAAAAGAGCAAAAGGAAACTTTTTGATAGGTTTTGGAGACTATAGGTGGTGCATAAGCTAGGTTTCCAATGTGTTTGTGGTTCAAGACTAAGTCTCATATTTATAAGAAAAGGTTGGGTCGAGTTTTGACCCATTAAAATTGGATTTGGAGACCAAAAGTGACCATAGGCGGTGCCTAATGCTTTGCCTAGTTGAGCAGAATGCCATAGCATATGCCATGCATTTTGAAAAGCATTTAGTGACCATATGAGGCGCATTTTGAAAAGCATTTAGTGACCATATGCAGCGCATTTTGAAAAGCATTTGAGATTCAGAGACCAAATGCTTTAGCATAGGCGGCGCCTATGCTATAGCATACTTGAGCATGGGCGGCGCCTATGTCTTTGCACACTAGATTCCGAGACCTTGGGCTATAGGATAGGTTTTGCATTGTTCGTGGCCTATTTTTACCTAGGCCTATCCTTCCTCGATTCCTATTTTGTCATGAGCAATGCTCAATCCATTGCAATGTGTAACCAAATTATTAAAGCAAAACTGAAAATAGCAAAGTAAAAAGAAAGAATATTTCGTAGGTTGTGAATCAATGAGAATTGAGGAGTTGGGGTTATGTCCACCTTCTGAGTTATACGTCTCTATTGTCTATGAGTGTGTTGAATTCAAACATGTATGTGCTTATAGAGAATTGTATTCGATGGTAAATCCAGGCGTCTTTCGACCTATTCGAGGTTTATTTCACTTTAACTCTTTCGAGCTTAAAGCGTGTCTACCGGTACGAATTCTCCAAGAGGTTAATCCAGTTACGACACTAACTGTTTAATAGGGATTTTAGGATGTGACCCTACTACCTTGACACTATCTCTTTTCCAGACAAATAACCTTTCTTTCGAACAAGTTAAATGTTATACTGGCGTTATTCTATGCGTCTGCAGCCACAAGAATTTGCATTAAGATGAAGAGAATAATGATATAAGCAACACACGTGTCACGAATTCACAAACTCATCGCCTTAGATAGTATCTCATAAGGCTTCCATAACCCCAACAGAGAAGTTTAGTTACCCATGAGTGCGAAGAAAGTCACAATAAACATGATCATTCTACCCCAATAAAGATTTGCACGTTAGGTGTAAGGGTGAGGATGGCGTGAAGTCCTTTGCAAAGTAACGTCTCTCTTGTTGTGGAATTTAATAGAAGAATAGAAGAAGAATAAAAATAGAATTAATGGAAGAATTAGAATTGTTGGAATAGTAAGTGAATGAATCTCTCCACTAAGGGAGGAATGAATAAAAATCTCTAGCATGATAGGGTATTTATAATACCCATATCCTAATCCTACTAAGCTAATGAAATACTTAACCAAATCCTACTAAGCTAATGAAATACTTAACCAAATTGTACAAGGTTAATGTATCATTATCCTAATCCTAATAAGCTAATGAAATACTTAACCCAATTGTACTAGGTTAATGTATCATTATCCTAATCCTAATAAGTTACTGCTAGTCCCCAAAGTCTTCAGAAATGCTGTTTTAGCCCCAGACAGATTTTCCATGCATCACTTTTGGTCCTTTAGGCGTCCAAGCTCTCTTTCCTTCCTTCGTGAGCTTTCTTTGGCGTCAAGTTATCCACAAAATGCTGAATTCTACATCATTTATACCTTAAACTTTGCTAATCATGTTCTTTAGCTCACTTATAGGAAAAAGGACTAAAAGTGCATGAAATATATAACTTGTTCTCAAAACGTGGCACAAATATGGGCAAAATATATTGATATAGGTGTGTGAATTCGCCTATCATCAACACCCCACACTTGAAGCTTTGTTCGTCCTCGAACAAAATATCATGTCCCTCTAAACATCAGCTTAGGGTTTCACAGCAACAACACAAAAGATTCGTCAAGACAAGCACAACAATTATCAACAAAGAGTAGTTTTCCGATCATTAGTAGAAACCATTTAACCTCTAGCATAGACTCGTGATGGTGGTCAACTCATATTCAAAAGTTAAGGCACAAAGAATTATGTACAACTATCCAAAACTCATCAACCATGTGTGTCTCACAATATATTACCCATAGTCACTCACAAGTATAGCATAGTTTTCAAACATGGGTATCAAAATATCCTTGCTCTCGCTCTCACAAAGAATTCGTATGCAGAAACTGATGACCATAGGCTTGCCCTTAGTGTAATACTCCACTAAATGTCAGAATGCTAAGATTAGGATCAAATAAGTCTTTTGATGGTTGTAATGTAGGCTAAGGGATGGGTAGGACTATTTTGGCCAGAAATAGTGACTAAGTTCCTAAGCGCTTTAATACATTACATTGTATCATTAACACTTTCCTTTCAAACAACCTTTCTTTTTTCTTTTATTTTATCACCCCTTTTCTCCTCTTTTGTTTTTCAATTTTGAACAAGGAAAACTTTTTAGTTTTCCTTTCCTTTTTCTTTTCATAACATACCTCTTATGATAGCACTTTTCTTTTTCATAACAAATTCAAGCACCAATACATTCTAAAGAATCATACTCACCCAATTTCCTCTTATTTTGTCACATGACTTTACACTTTAAAGCACTTAGGAATTTGGATCAAATTTTGGTCTTAAAAAAATGGATTAGGCTTACATATGAGGTTGTCAAAGAAAATAGGCTAAAGGCTCAAAAGGGGTTAACTAGGATAATGTCCACGGGTAGGTAAAAAGAAGGTAAACAAGTATAGGTTGCCAAAGAAATGCCTAAATCATCTCCTAAACTTACACTCCTTATTTTTGCTTTGCATACATACCAGGCAAGTTCTAGCATCAGCCACAAACATAGAATATACTATTAATCTCTCACACACAAGGCACATGGTCGACTTGATTGGAAGTAGTATAGACTCTTGACCCAACAAGTGAAGGAATTGAACCACACAATATCATATAATGAGTCACAATTAGAGCCTAAAATGTCTCAATAGTCATAATTGTAGCACATACTCTTGTTATAATCTCATGCTGCCTCTTAGAATAATTTCATGCGAAGCTACGTTAAAAAAAAAATTTACTACTAAGAAAAACAAAACGAGAAAACTAAGCAAACAAACATGAATAAATGCAAAGGATAGAGAAGTATAGCATGCAAATACCCCACACTTAGATGGGACACACTGTCCTCAGTGGAAAATAAATAAGAAGAACCTGGTTAGTCGGACTCATTCTCTATGTCTGGGGTCATACCCCTTTGCATCGAAATCATCATCAGAGTCGTCAACCTTAGAAGTTCCTCATAAGTATCCCACTTAATTCCAAGAGTGAGTCGAGGTGTTTGCATCGAGGAGGGTTCTCCTTGCTCTTTTTGGCCTCTTTTCTTGCCTTTTTGTGAAGTGGTAGCCTTATCTTTGCCTTGTCTTTTGGTGCCATTGTACCTGAAATCTCAATAGAGTCATGTTAGCATTATCTCAATGGATACAATCTATGAGCAAGCAGTAGGGGTACCACCCCACACTTAGGTTGTTGGCACAAACTAGTGAAGTGAAAGTGGTCGATTACTTAGACTTCATCGACATACGTTTTAGGGGATAAATTCCGACAAGAAAATCAGAGATGTATCACTTCTTGGAACCCTTGAAATACTTTCATGTTAGGTATAACAAGACTACTACATAGGGATTACATCATGGTATAGTTTCTATCAATAATCTCAACCTCCTATGCCGGTAGGCACTTATAAGTCTTATTCCGATGAACGGGATCTTCTAACATGCAAGTATTCAAGTGACAAGATTATGCAATTTTCATGACTATGGCAATTTCGCAAGTAGTATAACAATGCATTAAAATCAGATTCAAGTCGGAAGTAAGTGAAGATCATCCTTACGTTTTCATTCACTCACTTAGTTGTATCACATTAATTCAAGCACATTCACATCACCAATACTTTTTCAAGATTTAGCAATTCATAATAGGTGTAGTAACGTAGTACTTACAAAATATAAATGAAGAACAAAGTAGTACTTACTTGGCTGAAGCCTTTGGATGATGTTCTTGTGACGAAAAAGAGCAAAAGGAAACTTTTTGATAGGTTTTGGAGACTATAGGTGGTGCATAAGCTAGGTTTCCAATGTGTTTGTGGTTCAAGACTAAGTCTCATATTTATAAGAAAAGGTTGGGTCGAGTTTTGACCCATTAAAATCGGATTTGGAGACCAAAAGTGACCATAGGCGGTGCCTAATGCTTTGCCTAGTTGAGCAGAATGCCATAGCATATGCCATGCATTTTGAAAAGCATTTAGTGACCATATGAGGCGCATTTTGAAAAGCATTTAGTGACCATATGCGGCGCATTTTGAAAAGCATATGAGATTCAGAGACCAAATGCTTTAGCATAGGCGGCGCCTATGCTATAGCATACTTGAGCATGGGCGGCGCCTATGTCTTTGCACACTAGATTCCGAGACCTTGGGCTATAGGATAGGTTTTGCATTGTTCGTGGCCTAGTTTTACCTAGGCCTAACCTTCCTCGATGCCTATTTTGTCACGAGCAATGCTCAATCCATAGCCTTATGCATCTTCATTCCTAACTTACCACCTTTACCATGCAATACGTCCAAATCGACATTTGAAATCAATCTTCTCCTTTTATACCTCTTGCACTACATTTGCTAAAAACCAATAAAAACAATTAGTACGATAGGTTGCCTCCCACCAAGCGCCTTAGTTTTGGTCGTGGCACGACTCTTATTTTTGGATTTTTCATTTATCAAAAGCAAAACAAGTACTTAGAACGAAAGAAAAACAAAATGTAAAACGATAAACGATAAACAATAAACGATAAATGATGGGTTGCCTCCTATGTAGCGCCTTATTTATTGTCGTGGCACGACATAGTTACCTCGATTACTCAGACTTCATCAAGATAGATGGGGCATCGTTTTCTGAATGGATTCAGACGACGTTGATACTTACTTGTAGGCATGCAATCTTCTTCGAGATGACTCTTGTGCGTGCATATCCCAGGAGGGATACCAATTATATCATCAATCTTCCTACCCATAGCTCTCTTGTACCTCATCAGAGCAGAGATGAGAGCCTCCACGTGCTGTTCACTTAAATCATCCGCCACACTTACCGGAAGTCTATTTCCATATCCCAAGAACGTATACCTTAGGTAATTGGGGAGCTCTTTCGATTCTAGCATTAGTGGCTCTTCAATGGAAGTCTTCTCTATTTGTGAAGGTAGATTTGTAAGATCAAGGTCGAACTTCTTAGGAGTATGAGAATAGGACCCTATTTCTGTTAGAGCACACATAGTTTCTTCATAATCTTCATCATCCTCATGCTCAACATTCAGCAGCACAGCAGACAATGGCTCAATAGTAAGATATTTCTTTACAGATAATGTTTTCTTATCCTCATAAGCTACGGAGAACACATCCATATCGCTGGGTTGCTTCATGGCTTTGCATATATCAAAGCGGACCACTTCGTCATTCCACCAAAACAAAAGCTCATTATCCCTCATGTCAATAAGCACACTTCCTAATGAAGGAAAGGATGTCCCAAGATTATGGGAACTTTAGAATCCACCTCGTAATCTAGAATAACGAAGTCTGCAGGAAATATGAATGAAGAAACCTTCACCAACACATCATTCAAGATACCCATAGGTCGTTTTACCGACCTATCAGCCATCACGAGCCTCATATTGGTTGGTGTCGGATAGCCTAACCCCAACTTCCTGTAGACGGATAGTGGCATCAAATTGATGCTAGCACCCAGATCGCACAATGCCTTGGAAAAATTTATAGATCCAACAGTGCAAGGAATAGTGAAAGCACCGGGGTCGGCCTTTTTCTGAACTAGCGAACTTGTAGCAATTGCGCTGCAGTGATGAACATCATCTTTCAACTCATAACTTGCTGCCCACTTCTTTGTCAAAAGATCCTTCATAAATTTCGCATACCCAAGCATTTGTTCAAGTGCCTCTACCAACGGAACATTAATGGTCAGCTGCTTTAACATATTCATGAATTTGCTGAACTTCGTATCATCCGCCACCTTCTTCAATCTTTGAGGAAAAGGTGGTGGTGGGTATGGGATTGTTCTCTCCTCGGCTTTCTTCTCCTCTTGCTTCCATTTTTCAGCTTTTTCAGGTTGCAAATCGTGAGGGGTGACGTTATGGACGTCAGGATCAACTGCTGCAGCATCTTCCCCTTTCACCTTGTCCACTACTTCGTCAACCACTTGCTTGCTTTTTGCTGAGGTTTCCAACACCTTACCACTTCGGGTAGTAATGGCCATGCATGACCCATAATTCCTTGGGTTTTGCAAAAGCTGCATCATGGTGCTAGTGATGTTGAACTTGGCTCCGGGCGCTAATGGTGGAAGAATAATGGCTCCTGTGGCACCAGCTTCGTCCAGATCATCATCATCTTCATCGAACGGTATTTTCATAGCTCGGCGTTCAGGCCTAAACCTAGCTTGACGATCTCTTCTCTGCATGGGTGCCGCCATCTCAACAGTATGCCGTGGGTTTAGTAGCTCCTCATCGCCCAGGTCCTTATCATCAGGATTTGTTGCCCGACCTGGATTATCAATGTTTTGTTGGTGTACTTGGGCGGCGGCAAAAGAAGCTAATCTCGCCTGTTCCTGTTGAGCAGCCATCCTTTCGATTTCTGCTTGTGCTTCTATTCTGCCAATACGTTGTGGTTCAGGATTGATAGGTAATAACGGTTGACCAGAACTTCGAGTATGGGGCATGCACTAAATAAAAACCTGCAGTAAACAAAAACAATAACTAAAAGTAAAAGTACGAGAATCTTTGACCAAAGGGTCTAGTAATTATCACAACTTAATTGACACTCATATTCCCCAGCAACGGCGCAAATTTTTGATAACGCTCAATCTACAGCTCTCGTAGGAGTGTAAAGCGGTCGTTAGCAAATATAGAA
Organism: Capsicum baccatum var. pendulum; assembly: GCA_030864225.1. NCBI lineage: Eukaryota > Viridiplantae > Streptophyta > Magnoliopsida > Solanales > Solanaceae > Capsicum > Capsicum baccatum. The sequence continues at coordinate 69,762,796 of CM061559.1, read as the reverse complement.
CCCAACCTGGGTTGGGTGTCGATCCCACAGGGAATAGCTTGGCCAACAAGTAAGCAACGGTTACTAGACTTTTAGTGCAAGTCTCGTAATGAGGGGGGATTGCAATGTGTAACCAAATTATTAAAGCAAAACTGAAAATAGCAAAGTAAAAAGAAAGAATATTTCGTAGGTTTTGAATCAATGAGAATTGAGGAGTTGGGGTTATGTCCATCTTCTGAGTTATACGTCTCTATTGGCTATGAGTGTGTTGAATTCAGACATGTATGTGCTTATAGAGAATTGTATTCGATGGTAAATCCAGGCGTCTTTCGACCTATTCGAGGATTATTTCACTTTAACTCATTCGAGCTTAAAGCGTGTCTACCGGTACGAATTCTCCAAGAGGTTAATCCAGTTACGGCACTAACTGTTTAATAGGGATTTTAGGATGTGACCCTACTACCTTGACACTATCTCTTTTCCAGACAAATAACCTTTCTTTCAAACAAGTTAAATGTTATACTGGCGTTATTCTATGCGTCTGCAGCCACAAGAATTTGCATTAAGATGAAGAGAATAATGATATAAGCAACACACGTGTCACGAATTCACAAACTCATCGCCTTAGATAGTATATCATAAGGCTTCCATAACCCCAACAGAGAAGTTTAGTTACCCATGAGTGCGAAGGAAGTCACAATAAACATGATCATTGTACCCCAATAAAGATTTGCACGTTAGGTGTAAGGGTGAGGATGGCGTGAAGTCCTTTGCAATGTAACGTCTCTCTTGTTGTGGAATTTAATAGAAGAATAGAAGAAGAATAAAAATAGAATTAATGGAAGAATTAGAATTGTTGGAATAGTAAGTGAATGAATCTCTCCACTAAGGGAGGAATGAATAAAAATCTCTAGCATGATAGGGTATTTATAATACCCATATCCTAATCCTACTAAGCTAATGAAATACTTAACCAAATCCTACTAAGCTAATGAAATACTTAACCCAATTGTACTAGGTTAATGTATCATTATCCTAATCCTAATAAGCTAATGAAATACTTAACCCAATTGTACTAGGTTAATGTATCATTATCCTAATCCTAATAAGTTACTGCTAGTCCCCAAAGTCTTCAGAAATGCTGTTTTAGCCCGGGACAGATTTTCCATGCATCACTTTTGGTCCTTTAGGCATCCAAGATCCCTTTCCTTCCTTTGTGAGCTTTCTTTCGCGTCAAGTTATCCACAAAATGCTGAATTCTACATCATTTATACCTGAAACTTTGCTAATCATGTTCTTTAGCTCACTTACAGGAAAAAGGACTAAAAGTGCATGAAATATATAACTTGTTCTCAAAACGTGGCACAAATATGGGCAAAATATATTGATATAGGCGCGTGAATTCGCCTATCATCACTAACCCGATTCTAAATGGGTCAAAACTCGACCCAAGCTTGTCCTATAAATAGAACCTTAGTCTTAGAACAAAAATGCATTGCAAACCATACCTAAGCGCCGCCTACCTCACCAAATTCTCTCAAAAATTTTCATTTTGATCTTTTAACTTTGCAAGAACATCTTCCAAGGCCATCAACCAAGTACAATGGCACCAAAAGTAAGATAAGGAAAAGAAAAAGCAACCACTTCACAAAAAGGCCAGAAAAGGGGACGAAAGAGCAAGGAGAATCCTCCTCGCTGAAAATACCTTGCCGCATGTTCGGAATAAAATGGGTCCTAGAGGAGGAAGGAAAGGAGTGGTATAGGAACAATAAAGAGAAAAAATATGTTCATGTGGAGTTGATACACAAGGAGAGCCTAGCAAAGAAAGAACCCCGTATGTTGGCCAAGATAATGGCGTTACATCCTGATTTCATCTTTCGAGATATAGGAGAGTGTATTCTTGATTTAACATGAGAATTCTGTGCCAACTGGTCACCAAAAACTACAGGGAGTGAAGTAAAGATTCGGGGCCAAGTTCTACAACTAAATGCGGAGTTCTTCAACTTCTTTCTAGGTTTGCCATCTATTGATCCATCACAACTCAAGGATCTGTATAACAGACCTCCGTACAGGGCCATTAGACACACATTGTGCGGAACAAGATCTATGACACGATGGAGCAGACACAAGGACACCGGTCGGCACAACACCTTCCCATATGCTTCCTTAAATAGGAAAGCTAGGATATGGTTGCGAATAGTCAACTCTTGCCTGATTCTAGGGACACAGTACACAAAGATAACACGAGATAGAGTCATCTTGGTGTACGTATTGATGATTAATGTCCCTATCAACATTGGGGCAATTATTCTATCTACAATACGTAAGGCTAGGCTGCACAAGAGGTCCCACTTCAGCTTTGGCAATCTGTTGACTGCAATATTGAGGAAGGAGGACATCAAAGAGGAAGCTGCTGATCATAAGCTTCCACACAACCCGAAGAAGGTTGACATCACAAAGGTTAAAGATGCTGAATCCACGCATGACGTTAACCTTACCACTGCAGAAAGACATGCTCGCGACGAAAGCTTCTTCCGCCATTTATATGGCATGATGAGGTTTACCATGATGAGCGAGGGTCATGTTCCAACTGTTGCAAAGCTCCAACAGCTGGATTATGACTACCCAATGAATGAGCATGCGAGGGCGATGTGTGGAGTAGGTGTATTTTTTGAGGAACCCCTTGATGATAATGTGCCAACCGATGATGATCGCCAAATGACAGACTCTGACGTGGAGGAGAACTCTGACAACGACGACTCTGATGATGATTCTGATGAAGGGGGTATGACCCCAGACATAGAGGAGGAGTCTGACAAACCAGGTTCTTCTTATTTATTTTCCACTGAGGGCAGTGTGTCCTGTCTAAGTGTGGGGTGCTGGTATTTGTATGCTATACTTTCTTATCTACATTTGCATTCATTTATGTTTGTTTGTTTTGAGTTTTTTAGTAGTAAAATTTTTTTTACTTTGCATGAAATTGTTCTAATAAGCAGCATAGTATGATAACAAGAGTCTATGATAAAATCATTACTATTGAGACGTTTAGGCTCTAATTGTGACTCACTGTGTGATAATCGTGTGGTTCAATTCCTTCATCTGTTGGGTCAAGAGTCTATACTTCTCCCAATAAAGTCGACCATGTGCCTTATGTGTGTGAGGCAATAGTATATTCTGTGTTGGTGAATGATGCTAGAACTTGCCTGGTGTGTGTGTAAAGTGAAATAAAGAGTGTAAGTTTAGGAGATGATTTAGGCATTTCTTTGGCAACCTGTGATTGTTTACCTTTGTTTTATCTACCCATGGACATTATACTAGATAACCCCTTTTGATCCTTTAGCCTATTTTCTTTGACAGCCTCATATGAAAGCCTAATCCATTTTTTTCAAGACCATAATTTGATCCAAATTCCTAAGTGCTTTAAAATTGTAAAGTCATGTGACAACATAAGAGGAAATTGGGTGAGAGTAGTGCCTTAAAGTGAATTGGTACTTGAATTCGTTATGAAAAAGAATGGTTATTATAGAGGTGTGTTATAAAAAAAATAAAAAAAAAAGAGAGGAAGAGAGAAAAATGAAAAGAAAAATAAAAAGTCAATTCTGTTCAAAATTGAATAACAAAAGAGGTGAGAAGGGGTGTCAGATTAAAAGAAAGTAGAAAGGTTGTTTGAAAGAAAGTATTAATGGCATAATTGATGTAATAAAGCACTTAGGAACATAGTCACTATTTCTGGCCAAAATAGTTCTACCCATCCCTTAGCCTACATTACAACCTGTAAAAGACCTATATGATCCTAAGCTTAGCATTCTGATATTTAGTGGAGCATTACACTAAGGGCAAGCCTATGGTCAGCAGTTGTAACATATGAATTCTTTGTGAGAGTGAGAGCAAGGATAATCTTATACCCATGTTCGAAATATATACAATACTTGTGAGTGATGATGGGTAATATATTGTGAGACAAACATGGTTGATGATTTTTGGGTAGTCGTGTATGATTCTTTGTGCCTTAACTTGTGGATACGAATTAACCATCATCACGAGTCTATGTTAGAGGTTAAATTGTTTCTAGTAATGATCAGAAAACTACTCTTTGTTAATGATTGCCGTGCCTGTCTTGATGAATATTTTGTGCTGTTACTGTGAAACCCTAAGTAGATGTTTATATGGACATGATATTTTGTTTGAGGACGAACAAAGCTTTAAGTGTGGGGTGTTGATGATAGGCGTATTTACATGCCTAAAGTACTTTAATTTACCCATATTTTAGCTAAGTTTTGAGGACAAAATATATAATTCCTGTACTTTTAGTCCTTTTTCCTGTAAGTGAGCTAACCAACATGATTAGCAAGTTTTCAGGTATAAATGATGAAGATTTCAGCATTTTATGGACTGGTTGCAGCCAAAGGAAGCTTCACGTAAGAAGGAAAGCAGCGTTTCCATGCCTATGGACTGAAAGTGACGCATGGAAAACTTGTCTCGGGCAAAAACAACATTTCCAAAGACTTAGGGATCAGCAGTAACTTAGTAGGATTAGGATAAGTATGCAGTAGCTTAGTAAGAATAGGATATGGGTGTTATAAAAACCCTATGATGCTGAACTTTTCAGCAAGCATTATTACAATTAAAAAACAATTCTCTTTCAATTAATTCTTCTTCCCTTCTCTTCATCTATTCGACTTTTAATTTTCATAACAAGAGAAACTCTATTTTGCAAGGAATTCACGCCACAAGCCCTACCAAAACATACTTCACGTGAGATTCTTATTTTGGTATGATGATAATTGCTATTGTGTTTTCCGTCGCACTCATGAATAGCTAAACTTCTCTGTTAGGGTTATGGAAGCCTTATGAGATACTATCTGTTGCTATAAGTTTGTGAATTCTTGATACGTATGCAGCTTATATCATTCTTCTCTTCATCTTAATATAAATTCTTGTGGTTGCAAACATATAGAATACGCCAGTATAGCATTAACTTGTTTGAAAGAAAAGTTACATGTCTGGAAAAGAGAGAATGTCAAGGAAATAGGGCACCAACCCCTGTTTAAAAGTTAGTGCCGTAACTGGATTAACCTCTTGGAGAATTTGTACCATTAGATACGCTTTAAGCTCGAAAGAGTTAAAGTGAAATAGTCCTTGATGGTCGAAAGACGCCTGGATTTACCAAAGAATACGATTCTCTATTAGCGCATGCATGTTTGAATTCTGCATAACTCATAGTCAATAGATACGTATAACTCATAAGGTGGACATAACCCTAACTCTCAATTCTCATTGATTAAAACCTACCAAGAACTCCGTTTTACTCTTCTATTTTCCATTTTTACTCAACTATTTTGTTTACATCATTTGCACGCACAAAATCCCCCCTTTATTCGCAGAACTTTCATCAAAAGTCTAATAATTGTTGCTTACTTAGTGACCAAGTATTCCTTGTGGGATTCGACACCCAACCCAGTTGGGTTCTATATTTGACAACGACCGCTTACACTCTTACGAGAGCTGTAGTTTGAGCGTTATCACTACTCTATAGGCCCGCCATTAATACCTCTATCCTCCTTCTACTACTTGAGTCAAGTCCGAGATACTCCCTACATATGGTAAGTAACTAAGTCTACACTCTCACTCGATGTGACACCCATGATATTAATCACTTTCTACACCCTATCCAGGAACTCCTATGGATCCTCCTCAGACTTGGATCTCAAAAACAAAGAGGGATTTATTCGGGTGAAGTCTTGAATCCTAGTTGCAGCTGTATTCAATATTGGATTGGCTGGAGCAACATCCTACTGGTTGTTTTGAGAAGCTACAGAATGGTCCAAAACTGTGAAAAGAGCGCTGAACTCTGCATTATTAACATGGTCATTCAGGGGATCTTCCTGAATTAGTAGTGGTGTGGGTTGACCCTTGTTCCTTATTCTATTGTTTCTCCTAGGTGTCACTGTTTGTAAATAGAATGAAAGATGAGTAAGAAAAGGGAGTTCTATAGATGTCATGCTCTTTCGCACGGCATGAATACTAAACTAAGGGAAACTTTCCCTTAAATATCTCATAGCCTCTTGTCAATAAGTGTGGCGCGCTTCACACCCATGCATAAGACTCTAATCATCACGAATTTTAGAAACTAAGGGACACTTTAAAACCTTAGGCTCTGATACCAAGTTTTTTCATGACCCGAGGCTACCCCTAGTCGCGACACGATGCTTAGGGCCTCAAGTGACCTAAGCTAATCCATGGTCTGGTACCTGCTATGAGCACTGAATAAAATTAAAGTAAAACAACATGTGCGAAAAATAGACCAATAAGATACTCTCTATCTGAATACTAAAATATATAAAATGACTTGTCTAAAGTATTTGATAAACACTAGAAAACTAGGCTATCTGTCAGAAATAATTGATAATAACTAAAAGCTGAATGACTGTGTAACTATCTGAAAGCTTCTAAGAATCATAAGAAATGATGGGACAAACCCCCAACTAACTGAATCATAATGAAATGCTGAAATAAATGAAATAACATATTACATCCTCGATGGATGAGGACTCACCACAACTGTCGTAGGAAACTGCTCAGCAGTCTAAGGATGGTTAGGAAATTATGTATCCGAACCTATGTTATAAGACTACATAACACAAGATAAAGGTATGCGATAAGTACTTTGAATAACCTATGTTATAATACAACATAGCGCAAGATAAAGGTATACGGTCAGTACTTTGAATGTACTGTGATACAAGAATAACCAAAAAAGATGAAGCCTAAGAGAAACAATATAACAAGAAAATGCAATAATGTAAGATAAATAGTTTGACATACGAGATTACAAGAAATAGGAATCAAACCGTGTATCAAATGATAAGACCCCTAAGACCCGCAATAACAACTCAAAATCTTACGATGATCATTAAGGGAATCAACTCTACCTTACAACCACTATTTCTAAGCAAAGATCAACAATGGATTTTCCAAGCCCTACACTACTTGGATTTTCAAGCCCTACACTACACTTTCAAAGAGAGAAAAAGAAATCTTTCAATAACTATCAAATATCCATAATCAGCTAAAGAGCAAATGACCTAATAGAAGACTATTTATAGGCTAGCTTATTGCATAGAAAAATATCTAAAATACCCTTAATGAAAGGGGTGGACATGAATTCTCTTTCCAACAAGTGTAATCCCTAAAATACCCTTAATGATGGGTGCTTCTTTAATTCTCCAAAATCATGGGGTCATGCTTTAACACTTGTGGACTCGGGTTGGTATCAAAGGTAAGCCCCTATGCAATCTTCCACACATAGTTTTGCTTTATGTCATGTTTAAAATGAGTCCTCCATGCATGTTATTGTGTCCTCGAGGTGACCAAGTATTGAGTCTTTATGCATTGGCCTCCAATAATGTCTTCAAAAGCATAGATAACTATTTGGCTCGTATCATACTGGTACGTAAGGTAAGGACTAACTGAAATACATGTAAAAAATGAATGTAATTACATGAACATGTAAAAATCAACATGCAAGACCAAATATTTTTATACACTAACATCATCTAAATAACTAGTGCAGTCTGTATAACTGACTAAATAAATGCTGAAAACTGACTATTAGTCTAGCAAAACTGAACTAAAATGGACTGCTAATACTAACTGAAACTGTGGGAGCTACCATGTAACTGACATAAACCATGGATATTACCATAGAGTCCAATGTCTGAACCACAGTGGGGAGGGTTGTTCCATCCTTGCCATCAGAGTAGAACCTGAACTGGAGTGATCACTAAACTGAGCCCAATTCAGGAAAACGGGGAAACACTCTTTGGCGAGTCCCTAAATACTATAGGGGCATATAGTTTCTGGGAAGTAGGATGCGCTGAACCCATACTTCTCTCTTGGTGCTAAATTCTATTCTCAACAGAATGACAGTAGTTTTATTCAGGGTTCAACATAACATAGTACTCTACTAATAGAGATCAACTTAAACTTGAACATTCTAATGAAATCATGGTATGACTAACTTGTTATTTGAAAAGTCTGAATTAGCAAGTAAACGCATAGGTATCGGGTGTTCACAACGCGCTAGCACTATTGATTACTAAAATATGAAAACAATATTTAAATGATAATAGGAATTCATAATTAAGAGACCCAAAAGATAATAAATTTCAATGATCACTAAAGCACATGAATTAAATGTGGAAGGGTGTAAATCATGGGAAAGAAACATGCTTACATGATTTAAATTTATAAATAGATGGATTCAATTTAAATATACACAAAAACTTGATATTCAAAGCATTACATGGCCTAATTTGCATGGGACCATACAAGGACATGAATTTAGTTAAATTTACTATGGAAAAACATGATTGAATTCATCTTGAACATGTGAAATCCCATAATGAAGAAAAACTCATACTTTAAACAAAGAGTGGGTTTTTGGACTCAATGGGTGAAAGGAATCCATTGATAAATACCCTACATACCTTAAAGTTCTTGGCTTGGTGAAGTATATTTGACCTTTGAGATTTGGGAGATGATCTTGACAAGAAATCCTAATCTTGTTCTTGAGAATGGAAATAGGGATTTTATGTTATTTAATTGATGGAAAAAATAGGAAAAGTAATGCTTTTTGGGGTTAAATGTCATGGGTTGGGAGTAATAAGGGGAGAAAAGACCAAAACACCCCTTAAAAACCCTCGAAAAATTATTTAGAAGCCATCCCAATGTGTTTGGGTGTGACTCATAGGTTTTGGATACGAGTCATTCCATGAAACATCACTAGTAACCAAAATTTCTACCCCTACTATTATGGGTATGACTCCTCCTGACGACTCGTATGGTCTACTTACGATTCGTATCAGTGAGTTGTACCTTACTGGTAGCTTTAATAGTGCTTCAGTAATTTGGCCATAACTTTTCACCCTGATATCGGATTAAGGAAAAATTTGTATAGTTAGAAATATAATTCAATTATATATCAACTAGTGGGTATTGAGCTCAGAAATTCTAAGTATAAAAAAAGTTATGCTTGTTTGAATATGACTATAGTTATATTCTTCATAAGAATTTAATTGCTAAGGGATGTTTTGACTTGCACATGAGCTAGGATCTATTTGAGGACCTAATATATGCCTAAGTATCTTATAAAGATATCAAAACATAATCCTTGACTCTTGGATCCTTCAATGATTAGGATATGAGTCATATCTTATGACTCATAACAAGTCATATGACTAGCACTCATCCTCTTATAACCTGGATAAAACTCATCTCACCTTACATTGACTTGGTTATGACTTACCCTATACGAATTTTATGATCACCTTATGACTTGAAAGGTTTAAGTCATACCTTTAACAAAATATCACCCATCACACACTGTTATGGGTATGAGTTGAACATATGACTCAAGGGCCCGAGTCATATGGTACACAATGACTTCAAGACATGGGGTATTACACTAGTCCTCTTTGGGCTTCTTAAGGTGATGATGCTTATGACAAGCCGCCTCAGGGGGCATCTCTAATGTAAAGTTCAGCCAGTCTATTCATTTTCTTACTCAGTTGGTGACATCTCAATCTTATTAATCAGATTGTGTTTGTTCTATTTCTCCCTTATCTGAGGTCACTCGAGTTGGAAAATTCATGAGGTTAAATACCCAATCCTTTATAAGCTCTAAGGTTGATGAGGTTCCCAGGAGTTTATGTAAGATATAGAGAATATTTTCAAAGTGATGCATGCTACTGATTTTAAAGATGTATAGTTTGCTGTATATTAGCTAAAAAATATAGCTTATCAGTGGTATGAGGAACACGAGCAATTGAGGGATGATGATGTAGAACTGGCATTATGGGATGAGTTTTTGGGTGCCTTTATTGATCATTTATTTCCTCAAGAGTTGAGGAAATATTAAGAAGAGGAGTTTGTTAATATAAAGCAAGGTAAAATAAGTGTGAAAGAGTATTCATTGACATTTCAGCAACTGTCTCATTATGCTCCAGAGTAGGTGTCTAACCAGAGATCCAAGATGAGGAAGTTTTCTTTTTGGTTGTCTTGAGAATTGGTATTAGAGTGTACGACTACAACGTTGATTGATGATATGGACATCTCTAACTTATGGTTTATATGCAGTAGGTTAAGAATGAAAAGAAGAGACAGGCAGAGATTGGGGATAGGTAGAGTAAGAAGTTAAGGTATTTAGAGAAGGGTGAGGGTCAGCAGAATAGTGGGAAAGAAAGTAGACAGTGGACCAAAAATAAGAATTGGGGAAGTTCTTATTCTTTGGCTAGTGCTCCTTATCCTAAGCCGTCTGGCAATCGTCGTTCTAAGGCCAACGATGGTTCTAACGCATAGAATGTCCAGTATAATTTAGTGGAGCTCAGTTAGCCCCAGTTTATCTTCCATGTCATTTTATGGGAAGCTTCATCATGGTTATTGTGAGTAGGGAAGTAATTGGTGTTATAATTATGGTCAGCTGGGTCACATGCAATAAGATTGTCCTTCATCCAGATTTACCATAAGGGCTGATAAAGTTTGTATTGCCACATCTTCAAATCCTGTACCAAAGGGTGTTACTTCTTGTACCAACACTGAAAAGAATCATCTCTATGCACTTTTTACTACCCAAGAATCTAATCCATCTCCAGACGTTGTTATTGGTATGTTACAACTTTTCTTTCATGATGTCTATTATTTGCTTGATTTGGGGTCCTCCCTTTCTTTTGTAACCCCTTATATGGATATGCATTTTGGTTTTGGTCCTGAAAGTATTTTCGATACCATTTCTATGTCTACCCCATTTAATGATTCTATTATAGCTAGAAAAGTCTATAGGGGTTTTGTGGTGTCTATCTTTTATAGCGAGATATTGGTGGATTTGATAGCATTAGAGATGGTAGATTTTAATGATATTTTGGGAATGGATTAGCTCCATTTGTGCTATGCTTCTCTAGATTGTAGGACCTGAAAGTTTAGTTTTCACTTTCTTAATGAGCTGGTATTAGAATAGGAGGAAAGTTCCTTAGTGTCTAAAGAGAGGTTCATCTCATATCTTACAACTTAGAAATTAATTTCAAAATGGTGTTTGTATCACCTAGTTTGAGTTAAGGATTCTAACCCTAAAAGTCCTTCTTTGTATTCTGTCCCTTTTGTTGGTGAGTTTTCTTAAGTGTTTCCCAATGATCTTCCTAGAATTCCTCTTGACAGAGAATAGTCTATGGGATTGATCTCCTGTCGGACACTTATACTACTTACATTCCTTCATATACAATGGATCCGACTGAATTAAAGGAGATTAAGGATCAATTAAAAGATCTTCTTAAGAAAGGGTTCTTTCATCCTAGTATTTCTCCATGGATTTCTCTTGTATTTTTTGTGTGTAAGAAAGATAAGTCTCTTCAAATGTGTATAGATTATCGATCAGACCAAGATTACAGTGGTTTGTGATTGGGCTATGCCTACTTCTCTTATCCATATTTGGAGTTTTGTTGGCTTAACAGATTTCTATCAGTGTTTTATTGAGGATTTTCATCTATGTAGATCCATTGACCAAGTTGATTTAGAAGAATTTTTCCTTTTAGTGTTGTGATATTTGTGGGAGAGCTGAAAAATATAAAGGAATTGTTGACTTTATCTCCTATCTTGACTTTGCCTAATCAGGGCATGGGTTTTATCAACTTTTATGATGATTCAGGTATTGGCCAAGGTGATGTGTTGATGCAGGAAGGTAAGGTGATTACTTATGCTTTCTCATTAGTTTAATCCCGAAGAGAGGAATTACCCTACCTATGATTTAGAGTTGTGCGCAATTGTTTTTTCTTTGAAGTTGTGGAGGCACTACTTCTATAGAGTCTATTATGAGATTTTCTTAGATCATCGTAGCCTAAGTACTTCTTTACCCAGTGAGTTCATAATATGAGGTAGCAATATTGGCTTGAGTTTTTTAAGGATTATGACTTGACTAATCTCTATCATTCGGGTAAGGCTAATGTAGTTGAGGATGTCTTAACCTAGAAGTCGACTAGCATAGGTTTCTTGGTGCATCTTTTGACTTAGGAGATACCTTTGGCCTTGGAGGTTCAGTCTTTATCTAACTAGATCGTTAGACTTTCTATTTCTACACCAAGGTGTGTTTTTTAATTCGTGGAGGCTTTGTCTTCTTTTATGAAACAAATTTGGGCTCATCAGTTTGATGATATTGGGTTGAGAGTGATTCAAGATAAGGTGTTGAGTGGTGAGGCTAAAGAATCCCCGCTTGATCCAGATGTTGTCTTGAGGATTGGTATATGAGTTTATGTGCCGAGAGTGGGTGACTAGATTAGACTGATTTTGGAGGAGGCTCACTATTCCAGGTAATCTATTTATTCAGGAGTAGCTATGATGTATCATGATTTGAGAAAACATTACTGGCGGGGTGGTATGAGTATTGATGTGGTAGATTTTATAGCTTATTTCCTATGTTTCCAATAGGTAAAGGCGAGCATTTGTGACTTGGTGGTTTTCTTTAGAGGTTACCTATTCCTGAGTTGAAGTGGTAGCAGATCGCTATAGACTTCGAGATTGGGTTGCCTCATACTTTTTATAGTTTTAATAGTGTCTGAGTCATTATGGATCGGCTGACCAAATCCACTCATTTCATTCTGCTTTTTATTTCTTTTAGTGATGAGAGGTTGGCCCATATCTATATTCGTGAGATAGTCCATCTTCATAGAGTGCTGGTGTCACGTCTCACTCTTTGAAGACTTTTTTGGAGGAGTTGGGTACCCGAGTTGATCTTATTATAATATTTTACCACCAGAATGATGGTCAATTGGAGCATACTATTTATGTTTTGGAGGATATGCTCCGTGCTTGCATCATGGACTTTGGTCATTAGTGGGAGCAATAGCTAGATTTGGTGGAGTTTGTGTATAATAATAGCTACTATTCCAATATTGAGATGGCTCCATTTGAGGAATTGTATGGTAGCCTTTGTCACACTCTAGTTGGTAGGTTTGATGTTCTTAAGATTAGACCTTGAGCTAGGGATGTGCTTTATGAGTTTTTTAATAGAGTTTGAGTCATTCAAGATAGACTTCGAGCAACTCAGAGTAGGTAGAAATGCTATACAGATTTTTAACTTTATGCCTTAAGATTTAGTATGGGTGATCGAGTTTTACTTCATGTTTCGCCCATAAAGGGCGCAATGAGTTTTGAAAGAGGGGAAAACATAGCCCTAGGTATATTGGGCCATTTGAGATTCTTCAGACTATTGGAAATATATCTTATGCGTTGGATTACCTCTTAGATTTATTAGGTATTCTTCTAGTTTTTCATGTTTCCATACTTCGACGTTACATTCTGGATGAGTCTTATGTCATTAGATGGGATTTCGTTCAGTTCGATCAGAGGTTTTCTTTTGGTGAGAAGATTATCTCTATTTTACCAGGGATGGTATATGGTTATGTTCAAGAGATATTTCAGTAGTTAAGGTTTAGTAGAGTCATCGACCTATAGATAAGTCTACTTGAGAGATCGAGTCTAATATGCATAGTGGCTATCCCCAAATTTATGTGGTATTATGTATTTCTCTTGCCTTTAGTTAGAGGATGAACTAGATTTTTACTGTTGGATGATGTAACGACATGATTTTTTGGTAATTTATGTGCAATATTCAATTTTGTGTAATTTGCCAACTTTACCCCTCCTTGTGGTTGCTTTATGGTATTTCTAGGGTTTGGGAATGATTGGCATGGTTCCTACTGCCTTTCTATATGAAATATGTGAAATTATAGGTTTTGGTGGATTTAAAAGCCTTAATGTTGACTTCAATAAAATTTTATTAATTTGTGCTTCAAATGGCAAAACAAAATGTGCCAACAGATTCGTAATATCGACTTTAGGTTGGTATGGTTTTACGGCTTTTATATCTCATTTTGACTCTCAATTTGGGAAGTTGTGCAAATATATCTATGGGGTCAATTCTATGAATACAATAATTTTTTTAAAATTTGATATCGCCATTGAGTCTGGAGCAGTGAATTTTATAGGGTACCATAGTTCATTCGTATTCTCAAGATTCTGGGCAAATTCGTGGAAACTTGGAGTGTCCAACTGGTGCACCCCTCACCCGGTACACTCGCTTAAGTGATGCTTTGGTCTTTTAAGCGACTTGGCCTGATAGATAAAATATCTCCTAAGCAATATCAGAATCGCTTAGGAGATGGCCTGGTCGCTTTAGCGACAATGGTATCCCAGACTCTCAACCAAGCTGTGTATGTGATGAGGTGGGCTTAGCTCAAGCTACACATGGTCGCTTAAGTAATAGCTGCCTAAGCAATCTGGTAGTCGCTTAGGAAATTCCTGGGTGGGATTTATCCCCTTTTTCGAGATTCTTTCATCCTTTTTGAGACTTGGAGCTTGGGGTTTGAGTTTTTGAGCGTTTGCTTTCATTTGTGAGCTTGGGTAAGAACCAAATCCCTATTTTAGTTACTTTTTTTCAATTCGTATTGGTTAAACTCTGTTAAAACTTAGATTTAAAGATGAAATTTGATAAATTTTGGCCCGGAAGGCCTAAAAATAACATTTCTTTGATCTAAACCCCAATTTTAATCTGTTTCACTTGGGTTTTCTTCTATGAGTTTCTTTAAACATGGAAAATATATTTTTGGACTAAAATTCTACTTTACCTTTTTTTTGAAAATCCATTTTAAGGGTCCATTTTTGAACTTGACTAAAAAAATAAGCGATATGGATATCGTTGGTTTTCTTTTGATGGATAGATTCTATATTTGTATGTTTAGTTGGTTCTGGGTCCGTTCGACAGGGAAAGGCTCTATGTTGAAGGCTGTCCAGTTTGGTTTTCAGCATTCGAGGTAGATTAGGTTTTAACTTTCTTCAGTCTAGGTTGGGTAGTTAACATTGGTACAAAATCATGTTAAGGGTATGAGAACCAATCATGAAGGTGGCTATAGTGTTGTGTCATGCCCATATGGGGGTCTATATTATCTCTAATTGGTGGTTTTGGAACATTATTTTCTATGTGTGATCATGCGGTGTCTTATATGATACTGTTGGCCTTGTGTACGTGAAATTGGTTGCATATTGTTTGATAAAAAGCCTAATGTGGTATCAATGGTATGTTTTAGTGTATTTTACTCTATTGGCATATGAATTATGTTTGATTTCATGGATGATTGGAATACTGAGTTGATATTTTCTCACTTGGTTTGTATATTAGTTGGATATGGAACTTTTTATTCTTTTTGGTTGTGAGAATTATATCCTCATATCACATATATTCATGAAACATTGGTACCACTGTGAAAATACTGTAAACACTATTTTTTGTCACAAAATATGACATCTTTAAAACCCTCTACCGATGGATATGACGGAGAGGAGATATGGATATGGTATTAAATATGGATTGTATATGGATTTACAATGTCCCATGGGTCCTACCTTGGGATCACAACTCTTTAAGTGTATAAGGAGGTTGTGCAATGACCTCGTGCATCATCATCATCATTATCACATTTTACATACCTTGTGCTCTTTTTGTGTTGTATTATTTTCCTTGATATGACATTCGTCTATGTGTATTACTTTCTTATTTCCTGTATGTGTGATATCCATATACTTGTTCTTCCTTATTGTATGTGTGTGTGGAATATATGAATAATATAGAACTATTAGTGGAGACGTTGTGGGCTACCGTTTGGAAATTTTTCTGATTGCATGTGATGTCTCCATAGTATTTATTTTGTATACTTTATTTTCTGATTTATTTAGTTGCCTATGATACATACTGAGTACAAGTGAACTATACTCATCCCTATTGTGCCCTTTCGGTGTAGATCTGGGTATCAGTTCACCTCACGATAGTAGATTTGGGCGATACTTGGAGCCCATTTGAGGTAGCAGTTGATCTATGCATTCGGAGTTGCCTACTACCTTTTTTCATATAGATTATGTTTTAATTGGATTTCTGACACAAAGTTTTCTCAGTTTTGGATATCCTATGTATTTTGGCTTCGAGTTGTATAGTTAGTTCTTACACTATAACACCAAGTTGTGGGATTTTGGTATGTTATCCTTGGTTTTATATCTCAGCTTTTGTTATATTTGTGTGGTTCGACTCTATTCCAAGAGTCTTTCCTTAGGTTTGGTATTATCTTTCATTTAATATTAGTTTGGGGGATATACTTACTTGTCAAGGCTTTCCGCGATAAGTGCCATCATGATCCTTCATTTTTGGGTTGTGACATTTATGATAAGAGTGGACTAAATAAAAAATGGCCTATGATCTTGTCCTAACCAATTATCCTACAACTTAGGAAAGACTAACCGGGCAGGTTCTGGATTAAATGCACAAAGGAGATTAGGTAAATATCTCACACACATGGTACAGGGTTATATTACAAACTACAACCTATTGAGTTCATGCAAATGCTAAGCTATGATTTTTTTAATCTTTTATCCTAATTCCCTAACAAGATTCAATATAGTCACACATATATTTATATCATACGGTTCAACAAAAACATTTAACAACACATGTCAACGGCCCTTAGGTTCCTTATTTTTCTTCTAATTAAATACAAACAACACAAAACATAAGAAACAATATGACCTAAACATACCAAATCTACTAGGATAACACATCCATGGGAAAAAACAAGGGAAGAAAAACCTTCAACTGTGGTATACCCTCAAGAACCTCAACTTTAGACTATGCACTATCTCCAGTGAATAACTATAATGTAAAACAAGGGATGAATACATACTTGGGATACTCTAGGCATCCAAATTTAACTCACCCCTATTTGGGGCATGATGTGGCTCAACTGAAGAAAATGGTGGTGGTTCGTGACTAGAGGAGATAATAGCTTCCATCTTAACGTGCCTCCATTCATCAACTGAAGCCGACACAACCGAATCACGAGATGCCTTTATCAGGGACTGCTGATAGTCCATGGTTGGGTCCTATAGATCCTCTTTTCAACCTCTCTTAGCCCCAACAATTGGGGCCATATTATTTGTAATACCCCGAGACTCTAACTAATAGTGCAACCATGAATCAAGCTCATGAAAAATAAATTATAATGTTTTGGGTTGTTTTGTAATCAAGGATGGTGTCTATTAAGGCCTTAAAGATGTCCTAACGATTGGGTGAATCAAAACATTCCTTACCAATTGAATTCTTGGGAAGGATATTGGTATAGTGAAATTCAAATCAGTATATCTCTCATTATACTTGGAATTTTATAGCTCATGACCTATCAACAGATAGATAATTGAATTAGATTTTTAATGATACAAATTTTGCCAAAATCCGATACCGGAGCAAAGAGTTATACCCATTTTAATCCAGCATGTCAATCTGGAAAAGGGTGACGATGTTTCTGACGTCCTGTCACGTTTCTGATGATATTTCTGATGACGTCGTCACATTTCTGACGACATTTCTGACGACGTCTTCCTCCTTAGGTAGAAAATCATAAAATTCGACCCTTTTGTGATGACATTTCATGATGGCCTATCACAAGTCTGACGACCTATCATGGATGTCGTCAGCTATTTTTTTTAGCAATTTAGAGACATTTTTGCAAGGGTATTTTGGTCTTTTCCCATCTTTTGGAGGCCTATATAAATATGAGAATCCCATCTAAACCCTAATTCCATCATTTTCTCTTCCAATTCTCTTGAGATAATATATCTAGAGTTATATCAAGAATATAAATCTTCCAAGAATCATCCATAAATTTTCAAAATTTCATCAAGAACCAAGTTCCTCATAGTGTGGGCTTCAAGAATTATTTATTTCAAGTGTGGATAAAGTCTCAAGAACTAAAGTTCATCCAATTTCAAAGATTAAGGTATGTGGGGTTTTGAACAAGAACACTTCTTTCGTTCTTGTGCCCAAAGATTTAATTTCTATTGAATTTCATGAATTTTGCAAAGTGGGTTTACACCCAAATTAGTTTATCAAGGATTTATGAGATTTGAGCTATACAAGATTGACACATATAACTACTTCATTGTCTTATTTCTTAAATTAAGAATTTATGTCATGAGTTTTATATTGTTATCATGAAATGATAATTTCTAAGTGATTTATGATAAATGTCATGATTTATGTTTTTCCATGAGAAGTTTGTCTATTGAATATATATTGATATTGAGCTTGAGAGTTAAGAATGAGTCTTTGATATTTTTTGGAAGATTTGATACTTGATATGATTTGATAAGCAAGTGTACTTGATGATGAGAAAAATTATTTTGAGATTTAGTCGAGTTAAGAATCCACAAGTTGATTATGATTTACAAGTGAGATATATATTTATATTTTGGTCTTCATGATAGACCCTTGAGTTGATTAAGGTGGATTTCCTAACGCGTTCTGATCTTAAGTCTGGGAGTAGTATTTAGCACCGAGTGGGAAGTATGGGTTCAGTGCATCCTACTTCTCCAAAACTACGTGCCACCATAGGATTAAGATTAAGGCCCAAAGGCCAAGACAGTTATCACTAAAGTTAAGTTTCTACTACGATGGCAAGGATATAACAGCTCTCTCCAATGTGGGCAAGACTTTGGACTCCATGTAAGGTCACATGGTTTATGTCTGTTATAAGAAACTCCCATGTCCATAATAGTCCAAGTTTCAGGAGTTACCGAGTCACTCTAAGTCATAAGTTAAAAAGTTTGAGTTGAGTCCAACGGTTTGTCAGATTTATGAAGCATGCGTTATTATTTATAATTTATGGAAAATATATTTCTGGTAACTCTAGTGAAGAGAGTCATTATTATCACCATGCATGATTTTCTTATACATTTATGATATTATTTAAATGTTGCCTGCACCCCCACATACTCAGTACATTCCTAAGTACTGATTCCCATACTCTTCTGTGTTCTATATTTTCTCGTTATGTAGGTTCAGGTGCCCAGTCTCAGTAGCGACAATGATCTTCGAGTACCTCAATCTACATTCATACAATTGGTGAGTCCTCATGGTTCGAGGACCTATGTTCCTGATTTTTATATTGATAGTTGATGGTTGTTTATTTCCAGTTCAGTATGTGTCAGTTGGGGATCGGTCCCAATGGCTCCTCAATCTTATGGAGTAGAGGCATTGTCAGACTAGAGTACCAGTATGTATAGATCTTTAGTATTTTGATTGTACAAGATAGTATTTCTTTGTATTCCAGTATGTTCATGACATAATTATTCTTCTTTCTTACAGCTTAATTATTGTCATAGTGAGTTATAGAGAAGATGACAGGCTAAGAGGGTTAGCTTGAGGTCGCGTGTGGCCTTAAGCACCGTGCGACATCTTCGGATGGGATCTTGGGGCGTTACAAGCTTGGTATCAGAGCCTAAGATTTAAAGGAGTCCCAGAGAGTATGACAAGATGCGTTACATATATTCTTGATCATCAGTGTGTAGCATGCCACATCTATGAGAAAGAGGCTATGAGACGTTTTAGGAAAAGTCATTTCTTTCTTTCAGAAGTCTTTCGTACCTATGACTATTTCTCTCTGCTATTAATTTATGCTCTCTTATGATAGAAAATGCCTCCTAGTAGAGCTCACAGAAACAACGAACGACCTCAACCAGTTGATCCTTTAAATGAGATGGTGACTCATGCTGAATTTTAGGAAGTTTTTTAGGCGCTAGTTCAGGAAGTTACCGCTAATGCTCAGGCCAATGTTCAGGCCGCTGTTCCACCTCCACAAGAAGGTAATTCTGTAGCAGCTCGAGTTCAGGATTTTATGTGGATGAATCCTCCAGAGTTTTATAGGTCAAGGGTAGGTAAGGACCCATAGATGTATCTTGATGAGGTGAAAAAGATCACCCAAATTATGCATGTAACAGAGTAAAAAAGTGTGGAGCAAGCTTTCTATCACTTGAAAGATGTTGCTTATGATTGTGTAGAGTTGTGGAGGAAGAGTAGAGGGGAGGATGCCGCTCCCATGACTTGGCAGTTATTCCAGGACGTGTTCTTAGACCGATTCTTTCCCCCGGAGCTGAGGGAAACAAAACTAAAAGAATTTATGAACTTGAGACAAGGCTCTATGATAGTTAAAGAATATTGTCTTTAATTTAACCAGTTGTCTAAGTATGCTCCCGGTATAATAGCTGATTCTAGGACCAGTATGAGTAAGTTTTTAACTGGTGTATCCAGTTATGTTGTTAAAGAGTGTAGGTCCGCTATGCTCAATAGGGATATGGATCTTTCTAGATTGATGATATATACCCAGCAGATTGAATTGAACAAGGTGAAAGAGAGAGAGAGAGAGAGGGAATAAGAGAGTTAGATCAGAGCAATAGGGGTATAGTCAGAGTAGATTTTTTAGAGGGATCCGCTATAGTTTCAAAGCCGTTCTTTTATGCCAGCACAGTAGGTCTTAGGACACTGTGAGTAATAGAGATAACTATCCCCTATGTGCTAAGTGTGGTAGGACACATCCTGGAGAGTGTATGGCTGCGCAGAGAGGTTGTTTTTACTATGGTAAGTTGGGCTGCGAATTCAAGGATTGCCCATATGCTAGACAGGGGAGCTATGATGTTTGTCCCTAGAGTCAGGCTATTAGTGCTCCAGCCCCTTAGGTTCGTCCTCCTCCTCCTCAGGATGCCTCATCTAGTACTACCGGTGGTCAGCGCCAAAATCGCTTTTATGCTATACCACCCCGCTAGGAGCAGGAGGATTCAACAGATGTTGTTACAGGTGCGCTCCATGTATTTTATTTTGATGTGTATGTGTTGATGGACCCTAGGTCAATTCTTTCTTATGTGACTCCGTTAGTGGTTCTGAATTTTGAGATCAATGCTGAAAGTATTCCTGAGCCTTTTCTAGTTTCTACTCCAGTAGGTAAACCTGTTGTTGCTAAGCAAGTATATAAGAAGTGTCCTATCACAGCCCTTCACAGAGTTATGTTTGTAGATTTGATTGAGCTAGACATGGTTGATTTTGACTTTATTCTGGGTATAGATTGGCTTCACTCTTGTTATGAGTCTTTAGACTGTCGTAGCTGTGTAGTCAAGTTACAGTTTCCCAACGAGCTAGCCTTTGAGTGGTCCGAAAATTCTGTATCTCCCAGGAATCATTCATATCCTATCTTAAAGCTAGTAAATTGATATCTAAGGGTTGAATGTATCATTTGGTTCGAGTTAAAGATACTAAGTTCGAGACTCCTACCATTCAGTTGATCAACATTGTTCATGAGTTTTGTGATGTTTTTCCAAAAGATCTCCCAGGGGTACCTCCCGATAGAGAGATAGAATTTGGGATTGATCTTCTCCTTGACACGCAGCCTATTTCTATTCCTCCATATCGTATGGCCCCCGCAGAACTTAAGGATTTGAAATATCAACTCAAAGATTTTCTAGATAAGGGTTTCATAAGGCCTAGCATTCTCCTTGGGGTTAACCCGTTCTATTCGTGCAAAAGAAAGATGGTTCATTGCGGATGTGCATTGATTATCGTTAACTTAACAAGGTCACAGTCAAGAAAAAGTACCCTCTTCCTAGAATTGATGACCTATTTGATCAGCTGCAAGGTGATAACTATTTCTCAAAAATAGACTTGAGATCCGGTTATCACCAGCTTAGAGTTAGGGAGTGTGTTATTCCAAAGATAGCTTTTCGCACCCGATATGGTCATTTTGAGTTCTTGGTCATGTACTTCGGGCTAACAAATGCCCCAGTAGCCTTTATGGACCTTATGAATAGGGTGTTCAGATATTACCTAGATATGTTTGTTATTGTGTTCATAGATGATATTCTTATATACTCCCAAAGTGAGAACGACCATGCAGATCATCTCCAAATAGTCTTGCAAACCTTTAGAGATCATCAACTATTTGACAAATTTAGCAAGTGCAAATTTTGGCTAAGGTCAGTTGCTTTTCTGGGTCATATAGTTTCTTCTGAAGGTAATCGAGTTGACCTTCAAAAGATAGAAGCTGTGAAAAATTAGCCTAGACCTTTTTCCCCGTCTGATATTAGGAGTTTCTTGGGTCTAGCTGTCTACTACCATCGTTTTGTTTAGGGTTTATCTTCCATTGCATCTCCTTTAACTCAGTTGACCCAAAAGAAAATTAAATTCCTATGGTCTAACTCTTCCAATAAGAGTTTTTAGGAGTTGAAGACTCGACTTACTCCGGTCCCTGTGTTGACCCTTCCAAATAGTGTAGATGATTTTATGGTGTACTGTGATGCTTTTAAAGTTGGGTTGGGTTGAGTGTTGATGCAGAAAGGTAAGGTTATAGCGTATGCCTCCAGACAGTTGAAACTGCATGAGAAAAACTATCCGATCGATGACCTCGAGTTAGCTGCAGTGGTTTTTGCCTTGAAAATCTGGAGACACTATTTGCATGGTGTTTATGTTGATGTCTTTATGGATCACAAGATTTTGTAGTATGAGTTTACTCAAAGAGAGTTGATTCTTCATCAGAGGCGATGGTTGGAATTGTTAAAGGACTATGATATGAATGTGCTGTATTACCTGGGCAAGGCCAATGTAGTGGAAGATGCCCTTAGCAGGTTGTCTATGGGTAGTGTAGCACAGGTCAAGGAAGATAGGAAGAAGTTATCTCATGAGGTTTATTTTATGGCTAGGTTGGGATTTAGATTGCTTAATTCAGCTGAGGGTAATGTTTGGTTCCAGAGTAGTTCTGAGTCTTCTCTAGTTTCAGAAGTAAAGGACAAGTAAGATATGGATCCTTATTTGGTCAGACTGAAGGAGTCAGTTAAAGACCAAAAGAAAGAGGTTTTATCCCAAAGGGAAGATGGAATATTGAGATTTCAAAATAGATTATGTGTACCTGATGTTGAAGATTTAAGGCAGAGAAATATGGATGAAGCGCATGGCGTGCGATATTCTATTCATCCCTGTCATACCAAGATGTACCGTGATTTGCGAGAAATCTATTGGTGGAATGGTATGAAAAAAGATATAGCACAATTATTAGAGAAGTGTATAACTTGCCAACAAGTTAAGATAGAACACCAAAGACCTGGTGGAATGATACAAGAATTCAGTATTCCTACTTGGAAGTGGGAGGAAGTAAATATGGATTTTGTGACTGGTTTACCTCCTTCTCGATGTCATCATGATTCAATTTGGTCGTTGTAGATAGGTTGACTAAGTCCGTGCATTTCTTGCCAGTGCATACATCTTTCACCACTGAGGACTATGCTAAGCTGTACATTCGAGAGTTAGTCAGGTTGCATGGACTTCCTTTGTCTAGTATCTCCGACAGGGTTACTCAATTTACTTCTCATTTTTGGAGGGGTTTTTAGAAGGGTCTTGGTACCCAAGTTCATCTTAGCTCCGCTTTTCATCTACAGACCGATGGTCAGGCTGAGAGGAACATCCAGACCTTGGAGGATATGTTGAGGGAATGTGTTCTTGATTTCAAAGGAAGTTGGGATGAACATTTGCCATTGATTGAATTTGCTTACAAAAATAGTTTTCATGCTAGCATTGGAATGGCTCTATTTCAGGATTTATATGGAAGGCGATGTAAATCATCCATAGGTTAGTTTGAAGTGGGTGAAGCAACTGTGAGTGGACCTGATTCTGTGTTTGAGGATATGGAGAAAGTTAAGCTGATTCGGGAAAGGTTGAAGACAACCCAGAGTTGTCAGAAGTTATATGCAGATGTGAGAAGAAGAGCTCTTGAGTTTGAGGTTAAGGATCTGGTGTACTTAAAGATTTCACCCATGAAGGGGGTGAAAAGATTTGGTAAGAAAGGGAAGCTTAGTCCCTGATACATTGGCCCTTATAGAGTTTTGAGTCCTGTTGGGAAAGAAACTTACGAGATTGAATTGCCTGCCGAGTTGTCAGCTGTCCATCCTATCTTTCACGTTTCTATGCTCAAGAAGCACATTGGTGATTCTTTTGTTGTTGACCTGTCAGAAAGTTTCGATGTTCAGGATAGCCTTTCGTATGATGAAGTTCCGGTTGAAATCCTAGATTATCAAGTTCATAGACTAAGAAATAAGGAAGTTCCCCTGGTCAAAGTTCTGTGGCGAAATCAATCAGTCGAGGGTGCTACTTGGGAAGCTGAAGCAGATATGCAAACCAGATACCCTCATCTCTTCTCCGCGAGTTCAAATTAAGCCAAAGGTACTATTCTTCCCTAATCCAGTTTCCTTCTTATCCAGTGTATTCAGCTATATGGTTATTCTCTCTATGATTCATGCGTTTTGTGAAGTACTCAAAAGTTTAGAATGAAGTAAGTCCTTTTAGTGAGTCGTTCTAGCTATACGTCCTTATTTTCTCTTGTTCTTGGCCTATCTAGCCACATTCAAAGAAGAATGTTTCCAAGTGGGAGATATTGTAATACCCCGAGACTCTAACCAATAGTGCAACCATGAATCAAGCTCATAAGAAATAAATTATAATGTTTTGGGTTATGTTTTGATCAATGATGGTGTGTATCAAGGCCTTAAAGATGTCCTAACGATTGGGTGAATCAAAACATTCCTTACTGATTGAATTCTTGGGAAGGATATTGGTATAGTCAACTTCAAACGAGCACAAAAAACAACAGAAAGAGCTCGGCAAAGATGCTACATAAAGCTAGAATGACTGGAGGGACAATTGGAATATGCATCTCGAATCATGATCGAATCTCTAGAAATTGAGTATCCATCACCCCACACAAGTTTGACAAGTCTGGTTTCTGTACCTCATGCAACTATGCTCTTAGCCTAGTCTAGAAGTTGTCTATACGTGAATGAAGCTCTCTGGTACACTCCACTATTGTTTTCATCACCGTCCTATCAAATTTGGATAGATCTACCAAAATAACATGGATAACTAAGTCTCTATCTGGATGAGCCACTCATTCATCGTACGTTTCCGCTCAATCATCTACTGTAGGAAATCACACAACACTATAACAATTTAAGAAGCTGTCGGGCGATGAGGCAAAATAGATATCTAAACTCAATTTGAAGTAGAAGTCAAGGTTTGTGGGGATGTGATCATTTCCACCACCACTCCTATAGTAATCATAATCTTAGCTCTCTACTCATCCATCTTAATATCTATAGTCACTTCTGGCCTTTCAAAAGTATCAGCTAGAATAAAGGGTCCCCCAGAATAGGTCATACCAAAAGTCAAAATCAGTTGCGCTCTTTGTGTAAGGACTAGGTTTGCTGTATCCATGATCAAAAAAATATTGTCCATGCAGGTCACCTCGATCTACTGATCTACCTTAGGAATTAGCGACACTCCGGTCGCATCACAAAGCTACTAAATCAAGTAAGGAAATAAGAAAGTGGTGGTCTCACCGAATGCCCTCATGTGGATCTCAGTCCTAATCCATCTGGCAAAATTAATGTCATATCCAACAATCAAGCTGGCAATAAAGTAGCTATGTTCCATATGAGGATGTTGTCTCAGAAGTCGTACTTAATCTATAACATACTACTACCTACCAAAAACATCGTTGCAAAGTATACCGATGCCTTCTTTATATTTCCTTGACCCTTAACCCATGGGGCATCATTGCCCAACTTAGCTATCTGTATGGTTCCATCTAGCAAAATCAAGTCTTTGTGCTTTGTACCCCAGAGTATGCCTACTCCACACGCAATTCATATGCGATAATCAAACTTTTGTGTCATAACCGACCCATATAACTCAGCCTAAATTATTCAAACTCCTTGAAAGTACACCCTGGGTGCCACACGATGCTTACAGTCCTGAGGGACCACAAGCTAATCTGTGAGCTGGTACCTGCCGTGAGCACTGAGTAAAACTGATAACAAAAGGTCATATGCAGAATTTAACTGAGGAATGCCATAAGATTATAAGTCATAAATATGATAAAATCTATAAGGCATAACTTATATTACTGATAAAATGCCTGAAAATAACAACTGAAATCTGAGAAACTGACTAGCTATTTGAAATAGTCAGAAAAACGTGTACTGACTGACTTAGGTGCTGGTCAGACAAACCCCTAACTAACTCCGACTGAATGGAAATGATTGAAACTGATAAAGTAATCTAAACTAAAGAGATAATGTCCTCAAAATATGAGGACTCACCATTACTACGGCTGATAGTTTGGAAAATTTATGCGCGATCCAGGAACTGAGCTTCGAACCTATGATATGATACATCATAGCGCAAGAAAAGAATATGCGAACAATACTTTGAATGTACTGGTATACTAAATGAGATATGATGATATGCATGGTTTCATGAACATGAATAATAACTGTCTGAATATATATATATATATATATATATATATATATATATATATATATATATATAAGATAAAGTACTAATGAGAGTGCATGAAATCTGTAGATACTGAGGATACATGAAATCTGTAAGTACCGGGGATGCATGAAATCTGTAAGTACTGAGGATGAATTAATAAGCATATAACATATTCTTAATAAAATTTGTAAATGCTGAAATACTTAAATCTGATAACTGAATAACTGATATCTGTATGCTATGGTCAAGCATCTGAAACTGAATTACTAGACTGAGACTGTGGGAGGTATCATCTAACCGACATACCCCAATCTGAGATAATCAGGGTCCGACCTATAACCCCAGTTGATGCGATGCGGTGGAATCGCGTTGCGTCACTAGAAATTGACGAGTGTGAACTGGAACTCTGGCGCGATGCGGTGCTATCGCGTTGTATCACTAGAAAAAGACAATTCTGAATTGTCATTTAAGTTTGACTAAGTTCCAATCACGGACCCTCACTAGAAAGTGACAATTGCGAAATGACATATCGACACGACGTGGTGCTGCTCGTAATGAGCTACTGCTTTCACTAAACTTAGCCGAGTATCGGATTTAGGCAAAATTGGTATCGCTTGAAAGCTAATTCAATCAACTTGGTGGATCATGAGCAGGAAAAGTCTAAGTTGAGCAAAATATATGGTTGTTTGAAGTTGATTAAAGCAACATTCTTATCAAAATTTCAATCGGTAAGGTTATTTCGATTCGTTTAATAGCTGGGAGTTATTTGAGACCCTAATATACATCAAAATAACTCATAAAACTAACAAGGGACTATAATATACTTTGAATGAGCTTGGAACATGACTCTGACATTGTTTTGGATTTTCGGGGTGTTACAATAATACTCTATAGACAACCGTCTTAGAAATGTCAACTCTAACCCCTTTAATAAAATTATGGGTTAGCTGAGGCTGCTCAACATCTCTATCCTTTGTTAGGGTATCCTTATATATAGTAGAGACTTATGATGCATATAATTCTCAAACTAGAGTCGGGCTATATTTACCTGAGGGCTGGGTCATCCAACCCAACCGATACTCTTAAAAGAGGCCTGCAACTCTGGTGCTTCTACTAGCCTAATCAACTCTATCCTAACCTCTCATGTTATAATATGTCTCGGGCGTCCCTGCTATTTGACAAAGATATCTCTCTCAAAAATCATCTACATCGTCTCCATATACCATCTCACAAGAATCTTAGCAATACGCACAACCAAGACATATTTGGAATCAGGCTCTAGGGCAACTAGTGTAGAAGCACTAGGATTAGTGCCATGATAAATGGCCTTTGTACCCTAGGCTAAAGATTAAATATATATCATCTATGGGACCTGTGTCACCTCGGCTCCCTCTTTAGACTGGGGTACAACTGAGCCTGATGTAGACTCACTCTCCGAACTAGATGTAGCCTCCAACCCCTCCTCAGACCGGGAGTTGTCTGCATCCTCATCCTTTTTAGAACCTGAAAGGGATTCTGACTCGACCTCCTCCTTTAAACTAGCATCTGACTCATCCTCCCCCTACCAGACTGTGGGAATATGGTGGTGACTAACTAGGTTTCTTTATTTAGATCATAGTCAAGAGGAAGCATGCTATTGTAGACTGGGGCTCTGCCTTAGAGGCATGTGATGGTGTGGGCTGGGTGCCCAAATAAATAACAACCACTGTAGCTGCATCCTGTATTTGTTATTAACTCAGAGTTTGTTTTGGGGCCACTAGTATGCTATCCGGGCTCATGGTATACTTCTCAACGTATCCATTCCATTCACTATACTCATCATATATCCTAAACTGAACTCTCTTTTTGAGCATAACTTTTGGTTCGATCATACCTGAAAAAGTACTTGTTTAAATTTGAAACACAAGAATAGAACAAAAAAATTCGATGACTTAAGCCAGGGGATACTTACAATCCTACCTATAGGCCATAGGTAGAACTTACGGGGATCATAGGTACCCTCATTAGTACCAAACAAAGCCCTGAAGATTCAGGGCTTCAGGTCTAAAGACTTACGAGGCTACTTACGCACTCATAGGTACTACTTATGAGGCCTATAAGTGGCTTCGTAAGTGTCCCTCTAAGAGTAAGTCAGTTTTTCCTAAGACATTTCATCCCATACTATTTATATTTTCAATGTTAGCCCAATTTCATAAACTGCAACATACAATAAATCAATTCAATAGGTATTGCACATATCTGTAGGGATTTTATCTCATTATGCAGCTTCTACTTCCATTATTTATGTGATCACAGATTTCCCAAACAAAAAATCATATATCAAAGTAATGATACCCATTATAGGCTCCACAATTATCACAAATAATAAGACTTGACCAATTTCAGGGCTATAGCAAGTACCATCTCAAGTCTATAATCAAGAGCATGTTTTTAACAAGTTAGAGCCAGGAAGTATTTACCTGGATTTGATGTTTCTTTGAAGTAGAAAATGAATAATGTGAAACTATACCTTCTTTGATGTATTTTACATGCAAGGTGGTGTGCTAATGAAACGAATTTTCATTTATAGAAGAGAATGGAAGTGAGAAAGTTTTAGGGGGAGTGGGAGTTTGGAATTTGAAAATATGGGGTAGTGGATTATTTTTGGTATTTTTAAGGTTGAGGACAGGCCGGTTCAGGTTGGATCTTTATGGGTCCGACCCAGATTTTGATTTGGATCAGAAAATTTTTTGTCCCACTTACGGGGTCAGTTACGGCCCATAAGTGCCACTTACAACTCTCGTAAGTTGGTCCATAAGTTTATCTGACAACCCCTATTTGTGTCTGAGATTTAGGACCCTACTTAGGGGATCGTAGGCTATACTTACGACCCTTATAATTGGGTTCATACGTTCATCCTTAGAGACCCAAGAAATTTCTAATTTTTTGTTTTTGATAACTACGACATCACTTACCTGTCATAGGTTAGACGTACGACCCATGCAAATAGGGTCGAAGGTCCACTTACCTGGACTTGTTTGAATCTCACAATTTTTACCATGTTCCAGGTGTTTTCTTATGCTTTAAGCCTACAAAATAGTAAACAAAGTGAACAATAATAACTTGGGTTGACTTCTAAGCAGCGTTTGACTTAAAGTCGCAATACGACATGACTACATTTGATACTCAGACTTCACAAACAAGCCCATGGGTTGCCTCGAATGAGTCACCTGATTTAACATTGCAACATTACTTGGTTGCCTTGGCTACTCAAACTTCGCCAAGGCTTATATCATCACAAGACCAATTGCACCATGATGAAATACTATGACCACGGTGAATAGTCTATACCACCTAGACTTCAACTTGCAAGGAAATAAGCGAAGCCTTAAATGGGGCTTCTACATCTTGTTCAAGACCAATTGCACCATGATGAAATACTATGACCACGGTGAATAGTCTATACCACCTAGACTTCAACTTGCAAGGAAATAAGCGAAGCCTTAAATTATACAACAAGACCGTATCATGTATGGAATACACTTTGATCAATCTTCTTATCATGGTACAACTTCATCTTCTCCTTGTACAAAGTAGAACTCTCATAAGTGCGGAGTCAGAACTCATCCAACTCATTCATCTTATTCATTATCAAATTTGCAGTATTACTCCACTCAAAATTTATCTTTTTCAATGCCCATAGAACCTTATGATCAAGTTGAGCTAATAAGCGGCATGCTTTGTCGTACATAAGCTGATATGGAGAGGAACCTACGGGAGTTTTAAAAGTTGTTTGGTAAGCCTAAAGTGCATCGTCTAGCTTTGCTTGGCTAATCAGGATAGTTGACATTCACAGTCTTCGCCAATATGGACTTGAGCTCAAGATTTGAGAACTCACTTGCCCACTAGTCTTCGTATGGTAAGGTGTTTCCACCTTATGTTTTACAACATATTTTTCAAGCAGGACCTTAAATAGATGATTACAAACCCACTATCAATATTTATAGCTCGTGGGTAGTAAACCTAGAGAATATGTTTATTTTCAAAAATGATGTGACATTGCAACCCTCATTATTGGGAAACGCAAATACTTCCATCCATTTAGAAACATAGCCAACTGCCA
Source organism: Capsicum baccatum var. pendulum (assembly GCA_030864225.1). Classification (NCBI taxonomy): domain Eukaryota; kingdom Viridiplantae; phylum Streptophyta; class Magnoliopsida; order Solanales; family Solanaceae; genus Capsicum; species Capsicum baccatum. Next base: position 69,732,479 of record CM061559.1, on the reverse strand, counting down.
CCAATATATACTTCATACCATAAACAAAAATGGACCTATAAAATCAATTCCCCACTAATCAAACAACTCAAGCTCAAGAATAGGTATCACAGGAATGAGGTCATGATTCCGTAAGAAATTTTCTTGACGCTGGCATTGGTCACAGGAATGATCTTAGTCATGTGCATCTTTATAATCAGTCAGCCAATAGTAACCACACTATAAAATCTTATGGTCCACACGAGTACCACCATGGTGACCCCTAACTGGGGATGAGTAACAGACCTTAAGATTGTGTATCATCTCAACCTCTAGAACAAACCTCCGAATCACACCATCTACATATACCCAAAATATGAATGACTCATCCCAGAAAAGCATTTGTATCTAATGCATAAGACACTTTCTCTGCTGAAACGACAAGTCTTACGGGACATGGTCACTTGCCAAATAATTGGTGAAATAAGCAAACCAAGGGATTAACTCTTGTCATGCTGCCAAGACCTGCTCATCTAGAAAAGTATTATCAATCTCAAAATCATCCCTTAATTTGATTAGCATCTCGTCTTCTAGGCGGGATAGATGGTCAGCAACCTGATTCTCTGTACCCTTTTGGTCCTTGACCTCAAAATTGAATTCCTATAGCAACTGAGTTGCTTATACTGCACCCTATTCACTCACTCGATATCCTTATCGATCAATCCAAATTCTATACTCAATCATTCTATCAAAGATTTTCAAAATACGATGATGCTAAGCTAAATATTTACACATGAATCACTTATTCTCCTTTCAACAGCCTAAGTCTTAAAAGATTCACCTTGAAGAAGATAGATATTCAAAAATACCTTCTTCTTTGTACCGAAGCTCTAGAGCCCCAAATTCTATTATGAAAAGTTCTACAAGATGCTACATGAATATACTACTCAAATTTTCAAAACTATATAAGTCACATCTAATCCATCCAACACACAAACTCTCCTTGAGACACATGACTTACTTTCTATCCAAGACTACCCTACGAAGAATCTACATTTGATCATATTTATGCCACCACACCACATATAAGTCACATAACTCAGATATCCGCATGAACTCAATCAAGACCATTAAATTCATTCTATAAAGCTAGCTTCAACATTTCATAAACACTATTATTTTCACCTCAAGATTACCCATGATTCAAGATTAGTATTTACTACTATACATAGATGAAAACATAACCTTTCACTTATAACACAAACTTACACTATTAGCCATAAAGATCCCACAGAATTATAGCCTACAATACATTCTCCTCCACAACATTGTTAATATCCATCTAATCATCATACCTTAATCACACAACAAGCAATATCCACCAAGTATTACCCAAGGAAAGATTAATCATGCCATTTAATAATTCATTTATTCTTCCATTCAGGATTATCCTTAATTATTTTGCGAATGTAACTAAGCCATTTGATTTTGCATTGCGACTATCATGGAAATTACTATCCTCTAATGGTGTCATATATCAACCAAATCAGTGGGACATGAAAATGTATAATTCAACCACAAGGTCAAGTCAATAACAATTGATCTTCTCAAGATTTTTCGTAATGCATAAATCCACAACTACAACTTATGCCCTGACAATCACTAACTCAATATTTTTCAATGACAAACACTTCAAGGTCAAGCCAAACCACTCTTATATCAATAACACCAATTTAAGATAAACAGAGTCATTCTTATTTCTACCTAATAATATTTTTATTACAGGCTTCACATAACTCTTAATCACCTCAAGAGTGGTCTCTACACCACTAGCTCATAAGCAAGGCCAAACGAAATAAATTGATTAAACGTTATTAATTGTCTCATCACCAATATCACATTACAGAAAAATCATTGATCAAATTCTGTAGGTATCAACAATCTCTACTAGTTTTTGTCACTTTTATTTAAAACTCATTATTTTTCCAAGCATTAAGAATTCGTTCACATAAGGAACTCAAAGATAATGTCACTTAGCTATTCCTCATAAGGAACCCATTATAATTTTAATAATAGAACTGCATAAAAATTGTAAATACAGCCTCAATGACCAGACCACACAAGGATCCCCAAATAATATCAAATAATTGAACTACCCAAGGATCCATCCACAATATCATTAACAAGAACCTCTCATTATGGAAAACACATATCCCTTCAATCTTTTAATCATGTCACTTTTTTACCATCTTTTCTTGACATCATGTTTTCATATCATCCTCTCAATTCTCATACCATCAATGTCATCAGTATAATAGTACCAAAAACAAGTATGCACCATAGAATTGCTAGTTGCACAACAACAAAAAATCAAATAATTTCATCATGATTATCAACAAGAACAACTTAGTCAATTTTCATCATTTAAATTCAAACAAAAATAATTCAAAACAATGACAAAAATCTAGCAACACAAGTTTAGCCAAATATCAAACACAAGCAATCAATAAGTTCACAACTCTTACAAGTCTTTACCTATTTACAATAACTTTTAGACCTTATTAATAGAAACCAATTGAAATCTCCTAGATTTTGATTCAAAATTACTAAGATACCAATTGGAATCAACTATATTTCAATTGAGCTCTGTTAAGACACATATTAGAATTATCTAGATACCAATTGTATTCAATCTAATAGTCCAAGATTATGATGGAACAATGGAGAGAAAGAAAGGAAAATGACTTCTACATGCTCATAATCTTTGAATGAGTAGGTGTGGGGACCTACACACCAATCTACAAAACTCTACTTAACATTACTCTTGTACTTATGGGACCGGTGAACCTAACGCTCTGATACCAACTGTCACGACCCAATCTATTAGACATTATAGACACCTACACTATTCTAAGCAACTAGGAGAACCCTTATTACCCAACTAAAATATGCAGAAGACTTCTATTTGTACAGGAATACTGAATTAAATATAATAAAGTAAATTAAATATTAATAAATAAATTTCTTTTTATAAAACTTCTTACAAGTGTCCTTCACTATCCCAAGACTTAGTCAGACATGTACAAGAGCTATCTACTACAACATAGACTGACGAAAAAATAAATAATACAAAGACTCTAACATCTGCCAAGATGAAAGTGCAGAAGGTTATCCTTTTATTAATTGCAAACTAACCTGCATTCAATCTACACCCAAGAAGAAATGTAGAAGAGTAGGGTCAGTACAACCACACATACTGGTAGGTTTCATCGGCTGACCGTGTTAGTCCATATAATCATAAAATAGAATTAAGGAAAATAAATCATGATATCTTGAATGGAATATGATTCAACTAAGGTTGTAATGACATTATTACTTTACCTTTACAACTTACATCATCCAACTACTCTTCCAACTCCATCAATATTATATTCACTACTAACATACTCTAGCCTCATTAATTCACACAATCAACCACAATCCAATGCTAATACATCACTATTCCTCTTTATCCACCTTATCTTTTTCATTACTCATATTCACAGGAACAAACCCATAATCATAGACAACCCACACTAACTCTTGGGCTAACAACCAAATAATCTCTTATAATATTAAAAAATGATAATTAGCCATTCTGATAAGCTAAGATTAAAACACGTATAAATGAAGAAAGTTAACCAATATATAAGTAAGTATGAAGTTTCACTTTTTTAAATACATATCACACACTCAAATACCCAATGAATCAACAATACATTAATAATAGATCAAATAGTGCTCACAAATAAGCCACATAACCATCAAGAGTATCAACCATACTATTAACATCCATAGACTCAACACAAATATGTATACACATGCTATGGGACTTATGTTTTCCCAAATAGTCATGACCTACAAGGAACAATCTATGTTCATGGACCATTCTAGTGTGGTATCCGATCCACTATATATATATCTCCATAGTGGTGTGGGACCCGATTTATCATATACATATCCGTATCAATGTGGTACCCGATCCAACATATACATATCCGTATCGGCGTGGTACCTGATCCATCATATACATATCCATACTAGCGTGGTACCCGATCCAACATATACATATCCATACCCATATCGACGTGGTATCCGGTCCACCATAAACAAGTCATATCAATATAAAATTTGCACTTCCTCATAGCATACAACACGATGTACCATTTTCACAAGTACAATTAAAGTCATGAGACAATTCCATCAAGTAAATTTCAATAATCATTTATACACGCATCAACAATCTAAACATCAACAATTTCAAGCATGTCCGAATGCCAATCAATAGGTATCCAATTTAAGAGCATACACAAAATTAAGTCAAGTCTAAACTCCAATTAAACCATAACCTTCTATATATATTTTATTAAATTCACACTATCTTTCGGGATGCAATACGACGTACTAAATTTATAAGTGTACTTAAAATCATAAATAAATTTGATAAAGTTCTTTCATTTATCAATATTTTGACCCTCTCATGGGTATTATTTCAATAATTCATCACGATCATCAACAAGACATTCATGGCATTAATACAAGGAGCTATGATTATCAAACAAGCCTCTCATATTCACATTTAAATAAATTAACATTATCACAAATTTAGCCTCTCATGAGCATCCAATAGATAGAGTGTTTTTATTAGTACCAAAACAAAAATATCATAAAATAAATCACAATTTAACATTTAAGCATGCAAGTCACTATTGGAGTATTACTTACTTATTAATTATTAAAACGTCACTACCTTTTTCCATATAATACAATCATTACACTTATTCAAGTTATCTGTCCTTTAGATATTACTGTGCTCATTAATACTTGATCGTATCATAATTCTCCTCATCATATTATTGTCCAATACATGCAACTTAATATCATTATAACTCAACTAGGTTCATCACTAGAACAACTAAGAACTATCATGTCCACATACATCATTTACAACAACCTCCTTGCGGGGACATAACACATAATATCATAAGTATCACATAATTAATCAATAATATAGTTTTTGGGATTAAAGTTAATTTCTCGTGTCTTTGTCCACCTCAACTCCATGCCTGCAGGCCTAGACATAGTTTTTCCCATCAATTTAAATTATGAAAATATAAAATAACACAATCTTCTACTCATTAAACCTAGCCTACCTGGACGCCAAGATTTTGGAAGAAACAAGTTGCAACAAAGATGCTCATTTCTTTTCTTCATGTCTTGTAATAATCAATCATCTAAAAATCAAGCAATTATAAGAGTAATTAAATAATTACTCTTCAAACAAATATCTTGGGGATTCAAACCCACTAATTCTATCCTTAATTCAAGGTCTATATCATTCCATAAGTTCAATTAATAATTAATTAGCTCTTTCAAGCTTAACCCATCTCCATTAATAGAGTTTTTAAGCTAAAGGTCTCATCTTTATAGAATTCAAGGTTCCTAACCATCGAAATTCATAATCTAGTTTATGATATTCATGTTAGGAATATTTTATTTATAGTTTAGAATCAGCTCTAGGTCATATTAAAAACACTCATGAGTATTCCCCAAAATGATTCCACCTTTTTAAGGATTCCAAGATGTTAAAGAATTAAAAGATGAAGAAAATAATGGAAAAACTTACCTAAATGAAGGAATTTCACCTTAAGCTTTGGAAAATCACCTCTCTAGGGTTGGGGAATGAAATTTGGAGTTTTTAGACCTAAAATACGGATGAATTTGATTTAAATATCATCAGAATTTTTGCTACAACGAAATATCATTTCAACTCGGACAATGCTTAGTAAAACAGTCATAACTTTTTACTCCGAATTCAGATTGGGGAACAGTTTGTTGCGTTGGAAAGATGAATAAAAGTTATTTGATTTGAAAGATATTGGTACCCCTAACTCCTTATATTCGATGAGCTATGATCGGTCCAAGTTGGCCCCAATAGAAACCCATATCGAAAAGAAAGTTTTATACTTAACTTTGTGTTAGGGATATTGTACGACCTTAACTCATACCTAAAGGACTTTCAAACTAAAGTATTGATAGTATCACTCATGAATAATTAAATTCATCGGGCTTGAGTCTATCTAGACACATCCGAAGGCTAAAATATTCACTGAAAAGTTTGAGATGACCTAATAAATAAAATATGGGCTATTTTGGACACAAGTAAATATTGAGGAATGAAAATTAAGAATTTTCATGAATATATTATGAATAATTTAGTAACGATGAAATGGGTCGTTAGAAACATGATAAAATGAAAGATAACATTACTAAATCAAAGTAAAGGACAAATTTGGTAGTAACTTTGACTTTGCTGTACACAATTAAATATATGAACCAAAACAAAACTTAAAGATCATGCGATTATAACTACAAGATTGGCCCCCATAAGCCAATAAATATGAAAAAAGTAAAAACCCAATGTAGGCCCTATAAGACTGGAGGGTAGAATCAAGGAAAAATATAAAACATCTACCCAAGAAACCACAATTTTCCAACCTTCATGCTATCACCGAGAACTCATCCGCAATATATCACAATAAGAATTACTACCCCTACCGATCTCGAATCTGGGTTTATATCCTCAATACCATAACCAATAAAAAACTCAAACTTAATATATATATATATATATATGTATATATATATATAAATACATATATATATATATGTATATATATATATATAAATATATATATATATGTATATATATATATATAAATATATATATATATGTATATATATATATATAAATATATATATATATATATATGTATATATATATATATAAATATATATATATATATATGTATATATATATATATATAAATATATATCATCAATATCATAATAAATTTACTGAACTCAGACTAGTACATATATCATCAATATCAAAATATATAGCCAAACTTGAATTAGTATTCATATCATCAATATAATAACTATTGGGTTTTACCGTAACTAACATTAACTCCTAATATCAAACCATTATGACTATTAAGAATCTATTCTCACCAAGCCTCATAATAAGCATTTTAAAATGTATAACAAGCATATAAACTTTTACAAAAAACTAGTTCAAGCTTGGCCTTAGGCAGGCCGAAGAGGCCCACTTCTACTCCCCGAATCCATTATAAGACAACTCTATCCCAGACTAGACTAAGGTATATAAATCCACTTTTATAGGTCAAGCAAGTCTTAATTAGGCCTAAGATGAAAATTCTACTATGTAACTAAGCAATTGAGCCAACTATGCTTGAATTATGATTTTCGAATAGACTAAACAATCCAACTATTCCAAATAATGTCATTCGTATCACCAATACCTAAAAACCATCCCAAATCTAACATAATATCATAAGAATACCGTGAAATATCTCAATCTATAAGGGAGGAAAACCTAGCCTACCTGGATGCCAAAGAAAGCTCGAAGAATCTGCTAAATCATCAGTTTTCCCTTCCAAGAAACTTTCACAAGGTGCCACACTATCCAAATCAAAATCTATTCATCAAAATGCTAACATTGTTACCTATATTGCACTATTGTGCTTTAGGTCCAAAATCACACAAAAATCCCATGTGTGGCCCATTTAGGGAAATCACATTTCTTCAACCAATTCAACGTCCCTCTATGCACATGGAACATTTACCCTAAAAATGGATGAATTCCAGAGATATATTGGTGCGAAAAATCAAGTCAACATGTTTTTGGGATTTTTAGATGAGAATGGGAAAATCAACCATGAAAATAAAGGAATCTTACCTCAAATTTGAAGGAGAACTACGTAATTAACCTTTATCCAAATTCCCCAAAGCACCCACTATGATATTAATAAGTTTTCCTGATTTTTAGGGCTTAAATATCTGAGGGATAGATGAGAAATAGTGAAAAATAGGCTGAAGGGGGTATTTATACCCTTCCCAGGTACACAGGTATTGCATTTGCGATCTGTCAATTGCATACACTATACTCACCCACTGGTCACCCTATCGCTTATGCGGTACTCAATAGTCATATAAAAGACTCTTGCATCATTGCTGCGGATACTGCTTACACGAAAAGATTGTCTCTTACACCACACTTACTATTGGTTGGCTGGTTACTTAAGCAATTGGGGGCTCACGAATGTGCATGCACTAACACCAGCTGAGACTTAGTAATTTCCAAGTCTCCTTCAACCCCTCACAATTTTTTTGGAATCTCGTACATGCAAACAATGAGCCTGGGTGTCTCGGGACCAACGCCTAACTTACCATTTTCTTTACTTCTAACCAATATCTCAAAATGAGCTTGGGTGTCTCGGGACCCTAACAAAAGGTCCAACTAGACTAAAATTGACATTTCAAAGTTGTTGGAATAGTTAGAATTGTCATATGAGGTCGTTTGCCTAAATATTTTGCTTGGTATCCAATTTGAACAAGCGAAGACTTCAAAATAGGGAATTTTCTCTTAAAACCAAACGAACTGCACAGTAACCATACTGTCAGTCCTAGCAAGTCATAAATGACTTGGGGGCATATATGAGAAAGCTCTAACAACAAAAATATGTAGAAATACAAAATATAACTTGAAAGGATATTACAATATCCACTACTAAAGGAACTTTCATTTGAGAAAGTAAAGGATTCAGATATATTGAAGCCTCAAATAGGTGAGGATACTGCATTCGCATCTCAGTCTGGATATCCCAAGTAGGCTCCTTTACTGGGTGATTCATCCACTGAACTTTAACTATAGTTTTCCCCCTAGTGCACAACCGCCTTACATTGCTAGCTAAACTCCGCACAAGCTCCTCCACGAAGGTCAATTGCTCATCCAATTAGACTCAATCCAATCTGTGCATATGAGATGGATCAGGAATGTATCGTATCAACATGAAAACATGGATAACTAGATGGACAGTAGCAAAGCTTGGGGGTAATGCTATCTTATAATCCACATCTCCCACAATGCGATGAATCTCTAAAGGTTCAATATATCTTAGGCAGAGTTTGCACTTACTCCTGAACTTCATCATACCTTTTATGGGCAACACATAGAGGAATACCCAATCACCTACTCCAAATCTCATAGAACATCTATGGTATGAATAAGACTTCTGCCTACTCAATGCTTCCCTCAACCTGTCCTAAATCACCCTGAATCTGTCCAATGACTCCTGAAGAAAGTCGGTACCACGAGGTCTAACCTTAGTAGTCTCAAACCATCCAATTAAAAAATGACATCACCTACTATACAAAGCCTCAAAAAGCACCACCTCAATATTCAAAAGATAAGTATTATTATATGTGAAAGTTGTCAAGGCCAAGTACCCTCCCACTATACTCCAAAATCCATAACACATGCTCGGAGAATATCCTCGAGAACCTAAATAGTTTGCTCCAACTAGCCATCAGTCTATGGATGGAAGGCTATACTAAGGTCAACTTGAGTACCCAAATCCTCTTGGAAAGCTCTCCAAAAGCTAGAAGAAAACATGAATCCTCGATCTAAAATGATAGATATAGGTGGACCATACTGATAGAGTATCTCACAGACATAGATATAGGCTAATCTCTCGATGCTAAAGGACATGATTGGTCAACTAATCCACAATGTCCTAAATACCATGGAAACCATGTGAAGTGAGAGGCAAACCACTAAAAAAGTCTATGGTAATTCGCTCCCATATCCACTCGAATAACAACACAGGCAACGAGCTGCAAAGTCTGTCATATCTCTCTTTATGTCACTCTACCAATAATACAATCTCAAGTCTCTTTAAATCATAACTATAATAGGATAAATAAAATACTTAGAGTTGTTAACCTCGCGCACAATAAATTGAATCAAGTCACCAACCCTTAAAATATAAATGCGACTATAAAATCTCATGACACCATCAGAATATATGGTATAGCTCTTGGACTCACCACTCAACACCTGATCATGGAGGATGCAAAGTCTCTTGTCCTCAAATTAGGGATCTGAATTTGCTCAAATCGTGAGGACCTAGTCTCAACATTGGTAAGGATCCTTCTAGAGTCTGAAATATCAATTTCTGACATTAAGTTGGACAAATATTTAATGTACTATGCCGACGACCTCTGAGAAACTAAAATACAAGCCAAGCTACCTATGCTCACTGCCTTTCGACTCAAGGCATCTGCTACCACATTTGCCTTGCCTAGATAATACATAATAGAGCTATAATAATCCTTAAGAAACTCCATCCTTCTATGCTGCCTAACATCTAGCTCTCCTTGGGTCATAAGATGTTGAAGATTATGATGATCTGGAAGAATCTCACATTGCACACCAAAAAGATAATGCCTCTAAATCTTAAGTGCAAAAACTACTCCGCCAACTCCAAATCATGAGTGGGTAGTTGGGCTCACGCATCTTACGCTGCCTAGAAGCATAAACAATAGCATGAATCTACTACATCAATACACAAACCAAACAAATACTAGTAGCATCACAATACATACCCTTCACCCTCAATGGGAAGAGCCAAAATAAGAGTAAAAGTAAGGAACTCCTTGAGCTTCCTAAAGCATGAATTACACCCCTCAAACTATTAGAAAGGAACCCCCTTCTGATTAAATTCAGTCATAGGTGCTGAAATAGTAGTAAACCCTACAATGAATCATCTATCATAACCAGCTAAGCCGATAAAGCTAGAAATTTAGTAAAAGATGTGGTCCTGGCCCAATTATGAATAACCTCAATTTTCTTTGAGTCCACCATAATCTAATCCTTAGACACCAGATGCCCAAGGAATGTCACCGATTCAAGCTAAAACTTACACCTAGAGAACATGGCAAAAATAAATGATCTCTCAAGGCCTGGAGCAGTCCCCTCAGATGTTACGCATAATCCTCTCTACTCCTTGAATACACAAGTATGTCATTGATAAACCCAATCACAAAGGAATCTAAATAAGGCCTAAACACTCAATTCATCAAATCCATAAACATGGCTGGGGCATTAGTCAACCTAAAGAACAACACCAAGAACTCATAATAACTATAATGAGTCCTAAAGGCTGTCTTTGGGGTATTTTCATCCCGAATCCTCAACTGATGGTAACTAGACCTCAAATCAATCGTAGAAAACATCTTTTCACCCTTAAGCTAGTCAAACAAGTCATCAATATGAGGCATAGGATAATGGTTTTTTACTATCACCTTATTAAGCAACCAATAATCAATACACATCCACACAAAACCATATTTCTTCATAAAAAACAACACAGGAGCTCCCCAAATGGACACAGCCAGTCTAATAAAACCCTTGCTAAGAAGATACTGAAGTTGAGAATTTATCTCCTTAATCTTGGCATAAGCGATATGGTAAGATGCCATCGTAATAGGTCGGGTGCAAGGATCAAGATCAATAACAAACTCAACCTTATGGGAAAGAGGAATTCCAAGTAGATTAGTAGAAAAAACATTAGAAAACTCATGGACAATAAGAATAGAGTAAGCGATAGACTGTCCATACTAACATCATGAATATAAGTAAGATAAGACTCGAAAACCCTCGAGGAAAGACCCCTAGCCCGAACATAAGAAATAATCCACATCAGCTCATGGCTTACAACTCCCTACCACACGATTGGGGGTATGCCGGTCATGGCTATGGTCATGGTCTTGGTGAAATAATCCATGAATGCATGATACTAGGATAACCAGTACATGCCCAAAATCACATCAAAATACACTATATCTAATATAATAAAATTAGCACGAGTATCAATATCTCTAACCATCCCAATACATAATTTGAAAACTCAATCCACTACTAATAAATCAAACACGTGATAAATACATATAAAGGTAGAGATAACAAATCCTAAGATAACTCTAACTATGAGGCATAATAAGAAGACACATAAGACACTGGATGGCATAATAAAATTGCACCTATGTCAATAGCATTTAAAAATTTAGCCTTGGGCCTAGCATGTACTGCATACAACTCACCATGCCCACTACCTAGCTAAGCTTCTGATCGATCTCCTGCTCTACCTACTAGAGAACATCTATGAGAACCTTGATGACCAACTCTATAACCATGCTTACCACCTATAGCTTAGGGATGAACTACTTTAATATGGGGAACACTCTTAGTTGTGGTAAAAAATACTATAAGACTAGGGAACTCTCTTGGGTGATGTACAAAATCCTCACAACCATAACATGCCCTATAAGCTAAACTAAAACTTAAAGATTTGGCAGGACCTGAATAACCACCTCTACTCGATAACTAAAAGATGAGCCCCTTGAAGACTGACCGCTACCTTGAACATGGTGATTACTGAAACAAGATTGACCTCTATCAGTAATTTAGAGTGCTACCTGAATGGGTCTAGTAGGCTGAATCTGAGGTAGATACGGTGCCCGTGGACTATATCTACCTTGAGACCTTATAACTCTGAATTGGGAGCTACTATGGCTCCTACTAAAACTTTCTTGATATTGAGGTCTCTTATTGCTACCCCTATGTAATGCCCACGTTTCTGAGCTCTAGACCCACTAAGAGACAAACATTTAAATTATCTTTCCAATGCCATTAGTCTTACCTTAATCCGTTATTATGGTAAAAGTTATGAAATTAATTTTTCCCTTCAAATCTATCTTTTAATTTTGTTCTAACCTTTTCTGCAAATAAAGTTGGTAAACCACTTATAAATTTTTCTTTCCAATAATTATGATTATAATCTTCTCTAACCATGACTTTGCTGAGAACAACGTCTTCATACCATCTAAAATCGTCTAACTTTGGACATGATAAATTTGATAATATTTCTAAACTTCTATCTTGAAAAACATGAAGTTCTCTTATAAAATGTTTAGCTATACTATAAATTAAAGTGGAGGTGACATCTTCTAAGACTTGATTTTCAAGTGTTTGTCCTATTGACTCATTCTTAATAGTATGAGTAATATTAGTAGAATTTAAAATGCTTTGTCTATTATGATCCGTGAGGTAATTATCCTACCAATATTTTATAGTACCTATAAAACCTGATATAATCTTAAACGCTGCTTGTTTATCTGACATCCTGGCAATTTTATATGCCGTGACGGCCATTCCCATTTCATGTAGTTTATTAAATATTTGATGTTCTGCTAATCCATCTATATTCTATTCGGCAATTTATTTTCCAGAATGTGAAGTATGAGATAAACTTCATTTTCTTCACACTGGATATTCGAAAATGTAGGATTTTTATAATAATTCCTTTTTACTGAATATTTAGAGCTTAATTTGTTAATTTTGTTAATTTCATTATCATTCCTTTCCAATAAAGTTCTTATAACCTTGCCATTTGTGACTTTTAATTCAAATTTTAATCGTTCATTAATTTTTCTAAAATATCGTCGGTTACTTCAAACTTCTCTTCAAATTTAGGAAATTTATCATTTGAGAATTCTGGTAATTTAAAAATTGGATGAGTTTCTAACTTTTTATTATAATGGGAAGAACTTGGTTTATCTTTAAAAGTTGATTTATTCTCGGCTTCGAGAATCTGTTGAGATACTACATGTAATAATTGATTTGTATAATTATTTTGTTGGAGTATTTTATTTATATCCTTATTTGTAGGATCACCTTTAGTATCTACTCTATCTAATTTAAAAGGTGAGGCAGTAATAATTCTACCTTCTACTGGTAGGCTAATTTCTTCTAACAGAGGAATTATTGATTCTACTTCTCTATTACTAGTAGTATACCATTTATTGACAATCATGTTTAATGAGTCCTTTTGATCATCTAATTTCCCTGTAATTTTAAACCAATTAAAAATTTCAATATTACATCTTAATCTTTTCATATCATTGAACCATTTTCCTCTAAAAGAATATCTTTCTTTTAATGAATATTTTTGTTTATACCATTCTCTTTTAGTAGAATTCTCTGGGCTAGTCCATAATTTATCTAAATATTTAAAGTCAGGTTCGAATATTACACCTAACCTAATCATGCATAGGGACTTTCTTACTCCTAGAATTTCACTAGTAGTGGGACTTATTGATCTTTTAGCTTTTAAAATTAAAGATTCATATTCTACTTTTGAAATTATTTTTGAGAAATCAACTCCTTTTAATTTTCTTTCAATATCTTCTAATGTGGCTTCCCCTTCTTCTACAGATTTGGAGATTAAAGGTCTAGAAAAGAACATTATTTTACTTGAAGATGCTTGATTAAAGGATTGGGATCTTAGAAATTTTAAATATATAGATCCATCTGGATATTGTATACCTCGTTCAATATTTGAATTTTCTTTTTTAATTTCTGGCTCCATTATGGAGTCAAAATGCCAATTATCTTTTATTAATACATCATCTCATTTTATCATTTTTTGGAACAAAGGTATTATTATGATTATGATTAGTTTCCATAAGCATGACAGATCCTTTATTACGAACTATTTCAGCCTTAGGAGCTAAGGTTGCTTTCATTAATCTATAATATACTCTATATATTATTGCTATTTCTCTAGTATTTATCTTACTATTCATATTTTTTGTTTTAACATTAAACTTAATGTATCCATAAAATTTGGATCATTAATATCTATAGAAAAATTAGGATAACAATTAAAGTATACCGGGCTATTAGTGCGGTTACTTTGTAATACTGCTAATAATGAATCAACAAAATTTAATAACCTAGTATCTCTTAAAAGTAGACATATAGGAACATCTAAACCTAATCTATATAATAATTTAACTGCTATTTGAACAAGACCTAAGTGAAGGAACTTGTAATTTTTTCTATATCTATTAATATCTTCAGCTAATAATAATTTAATAGTCTCAATATTTCTATTAATCACAAAATCAAAGTGAATTAATAAAAGATTAAAATCCGAATTAAAAGTCACAAATGAAATGGTTATAAGCACTTTATCGGAAAGGAATGATAATGAAATTAACGAAAATAACAAATTAAGCTCTAAATATTCAGTAAAAAAGAATTATTATAAAAAGCCCACAACTCCGGATATCTTGTATGAAGAAATAAATTTTTATCTCATACTTCACATTCTGGAAAAGAAATTGCTGAATGGAATATAAATGGATTAGCAGAACATCAAATATATAATAAACTACATGAAATGAGAATGGCCATTACGACATATAAAATTTCCAGGATATCAGATAAAGAAGTAGCGTTTATGATTATATCAGGTTTTACAGGTACTATTAAATATTGGTGGGATAATTACCTCACAGATAATAATAGAAAAAGCATTTTAAATGCTACTACTATTACTCAAACTTTTAAGAATGAGTCAACAGGACAAACAGTTGAAAATCAAGTCTTAAAAGATGCTGCCTCCACTTTAATTTATAGTATAGCTAAACATTTTATACGAGAACCTCAATTTTTTCAAGATAGAAGTGTAGAAATATTATCAAATTTATCATGTCCAAAGTTAGACGATTTTAGATGGTAGAAATATTATCAAATTTATCATGTCCAATGTTAGACGAATTTAGATGTTATAAAGACATTTTCCTCAACAAAGTCAAGGTTAAAGAAGACCGTAATCATTATTATTGGCAAGAAATATTTATAAGTAGTTTACCAACTTTATTTGCAGACAATGTTAGAACAAAATTAAAAGATAGATTTGAAGAGAAAATTCCTTATAGTAATTTAACTTATGGTGATATTATAAGTTTAATAATTATCACAGGACTAGAATTATGTACAGATATTAAACTTAAAAATCAACCAAAAAGAGATAATAAAATAACTCGAAATGAGCTAGGAAGATTTTGCCAAGATTTTGGTTATATAAAATTATCAGCCCCTTCAAAGGAAGCTACCAAAAAGATTAAAAGACAACATAAAAATTATAAAGATAAATCTGAAAAATTTCATTATTATAAAAGGCGATTTAAAAGATCTAAAAAAGCTTATAAAGGTGAAAATAAAACCAATAATGAAGCATGTTGGAACTGTGGAAAAATTGGACATAGGGCTAAAGATTTTCGGGTTCCAAATAAAAAGAAAGACAAGATAAATATGTTAGAATTAGGAAACGACGTTAAAGATAAATTATATTCAATTCTTGATGAAAATGAAAATCGTTCTTCTTTTGAAGAAAGTCTTAGTGATTATAATCAACTTAATATTGCATACAGTTCAGATAGTAGTGAACTAACAGACCATTGTAATTGTAGTGGTGCAATTTGCACTTGTGATAGTCATTCTCTAAATGTTATCACTAATAATAATAAAGAGAAAGAGGCCTTATTTGACATGATAGATCATCTAGAAGACCCAACTCTTAGGTGAAAATATTTAATAGCCTTAAAAGATATTTTTCTTGATCGATAGGTGGATAATAATAAAATTATTGAATCAGAATGAGTCGGTGTAGACCCATGAAGTTGCCCCACATGAATAAGAGTAGGTATCGAATGCTCAGACGACCTAGAATATAAGGGTCATGCTGTTGTGTCAGCAAACCGATCCTCAGATATATAAATACCTGTCGATCATCTATAAGGCGGAGGTTGTATTTTCTTTTTTGGTTTCATAGTATCAAATTTTGCCTTACCTTTGTCACCTTTGCCTGACATCTAAATTATGTTAAACTAACAAGTTGTTAGTTTCTACAAAATAAATATATAAGAAAACATTCGCAGTAACTAATTTCAAGTTACTAATTCACATTTCAAATTGCTCCAACAACACGAGATATAGACAAAAATGTATTTATTACTATATAAATCCTGGAAAAGTGAAAACAAGAATCTTAAAAAGTATATTACATATTAATCTTAAACAAGAAACAAAAGTGTAAATATATAGTACAAAGCATAAAGACATCAATACATAATAAATACAACATACACAACTAATCCTCCTCTTCTGAAGACTCTCCACTAAACCATTCACCCTCTTTGGAGGTTTCCTCATCTCCTACCCACTCAACCTCTTCTTCCGCAATATTAAATTCTTCAAATATATTTTTTGGGTGATTCAAACTGTGCACTAAATCAACGTCCACTAGCTGGTGATCAATCTGCATTTCATTTGATACGCAGTCTCCAACATATTCTCAACTTCCACCCATCCTATAGGCTTTGTTTTTATTAAAGCCCACCAATCAGACTTGACATTGCGCAACGGATAAGGAGCATAATACACATATTTAGCATTTTGCACTAGAACAAATAGATCATAAACAAGATACGACCTATTGTGCTTCGCTTCAATGATGTTATGCTACTTATGAACTCTTGTGCCTCTTGTACTTGGATCAAACCACTTACATCAAAAGAGGACAATTTTTTTCATTGGAAAACCAGCATACTCCAGTTCTAAGATCTCGCGTATCATGCCAAAGTAATTGACATCATCATTACCCTTAATACAAACACCACTATTGTTTGTTTTCCTTGTTATGAAGTGTTGTTCGGTGGAAAATTTAAACCCATTTACTGTGTAATGGTACATTGCAGGAGAATCAACTGGACCCAAAGAAATCTCTCCCAAGATTTGATCGTATGCGGCTCCATTTGGTGAGTGGTATACCTAAAAATACTATACATATATATATATATATATACACACATACATGTTAGTTGAGGAATGTGTAAATGTTTAAATTTTGTAGAAATATTAATAAACTTATGAACCTTATTTTTAAACCATGTTACAAAGAATTCATACACTTGATTTTCTTGGAATTGAGTCTTAAATGAACTGAAGATGCAACATGCGAAACAAAATTAGTTTCTTTAAGGGAATGACTAAATAAATAAGATATGTTAAAATTTTAATCTCCTTACTTCAGAAAGGGCTCAAATTTTGGGTAATTCAGCAAGACATACAAAATTTCTGATTTGCGCACCATGGGAGTGAACCGACGAGGTATGATCTTTTTAGGCCTAAAACTAGTTTGATTGAAAATTGATATCGACTGCAAATGAGGCTCATTCACATCATCCTGATGATGATTCGGCTGGTTTCTTGAACAAGAAACTTCATCACGAAAGTAGTATAAATAAAATTAAGAAGTTTCTCTTGCAAGATATGCCTCAACTATAGAGCATTCCACCCTATTTTTGTTTTGGGTGCCCCTTTTCAATTTTTCAATTGCCCTGTACTATCATAAGGTTAGATGTTTACTATATTAAAAAAAGATATGTATGAATTTAAATATGCTGCAATTGCTTACCGTTTGAATGGATACATCCACCTTGTTTGGACTGGACCGCCTAGCCGAGCTTCGTGCACAATGTGAATGGGGAGATATTCCATGACATCGAAGAATGCTGGCGGAAAAATCTTCTCCAGCTTGTTGGTGATAACAACAATATTACTTTCCTTTCATGCAAGATTTTCTTCTTTTAATGTGGTGGCACATAAGTCTTTGAAGAACAAAATGATCTCTGCTATTGGTTTTCATATGTTTTCAGGTAAACCAATAAAAACAATTGGAAGTAATTGTTGCATGAAAACATGACAATCATGGCTTTTCATTCCATGCAAGATTCCTAGTGCCATATCAACCCTCTTTCCTAAATTTGAGGCATATTCATCGGGCATCTTCAAACTTTGGACCCACTCACATATTTGACGCTTTTGATCCAACTTGAACGTAAAACTAGACTTTGGCTTAAGACCATTGCCATTGGGCCCCACCTGTAAGTATAATTTGTTGCGTTTGCAATATTCTGGAAAGTCAAGTTTGGCCTTAGGATTATCCTTTATTTTATCGGTGACATCCATAACTGTGTTGAACAAGTTGTCAAAATAGTTCTTCTTAGTACGTATGACATCAACATTATGTGTAAGTAAATTATCTGACCAATATTCTAACACCCAAAATATACTTTTCTTAATCCAGTTATGCAAAATGCCATATCCATCAAGCTTATACAATCATTCTTCGCTGGCTTTAGGCAAATCCTGAACTATCTCCCAGATGTCATGATTAGACATCCTTGGAGGTGGACCATTATATTCCCTTATATTCCTTGTGAAGGCATTCTTGAGTCTCCTAAATTCATGATCAGGTGGCAAGAAACAATGATGACAATCAAACCATGAATATTTTTTGCCATGTCTCAATGTGAAAGATTTTTTTTTCCATCCAGTATGGACAAACCATCTTTCCAGCTGTCATCCACCCAGACAATATTCCATAAACAGGAAAATCATTAACAGTCCACATTAGATATGCACGCAGATTGAAATTTTTTTTAAGAGAGATGTCCCAAGTTTCAACTCCCTTATGCCATAAAATTTAAAGTTCATCAATTAAACGTTGCAAGTAGACATCTATTCCACTTTTTGGGTTACGCGGGCCAGGAATAACACAATTCAGAAATATATAGGGAATAGTCATCAAAATTTCAGGAGGAAGATTATAAGGAGTGATAAATACAAACCAACATGAATATGGTGCAGCACCAACTGAAAAATAAGAGAACCTATCCGCGCATAATCCCAATCAAATATTTCATGGCTCAGCTGCAAAATTTGGATAAGTTGCATCAAAATGCTTCTAAGCCTCCCTATTAGATGGACGACACATAACACTAGTGGGAATTCTATTTTCCCTATGCCATCTCATATAAGGAGCTGAGCTGTTTGAAGTATACAACCTCTTCAACCTCGGTATTAGAAGTAAATAATGCATTGCCGTAATAGCAATTTGAT
This sequence comes from Capsicum baccatum var. pendulum, assembly GCA_030864225.1. NCBI lineage: Eukaryota > Viridiplantae > Streptophyta > Magnoliopsida > Solanales > Solanaceae > Capsicum > Capsicum baccatum. The sequence goes on along the minus strand of CM061559.1, from coordinate 69,712,804 downwards.
TTCCAGTAGAACCACGCTTATATCGAGAGTGCTGACAAAACTTACAGAACTCTAGGTTATCATCTTCCTTAAAGTATAACCTGCAACCATGTTCACAACAATCAATTCTAACCGAGGAGCGACCTAACTTTCACACCAATATTTTTGCCTTATAGAAAGAATCAAGAACCTCCAAGCCGGGGTCAACTAACTCTTTAATAAGGTCTATCATTGAATCCATTCCTCCTTCAACATTATTCTTGTCAGATTTAATACTTAATAGTCTAATAGCAACAGACAAATGAGTGTGTGAACACCTATCAAATAAAGGATGACTAGTTGCATACAATTCTTCGTAGAAATTGTCCGCTTCGCTATTAGGAACATCTTTGATATTTTCCCTAAAGTCGACCCCGTGTTGCATCACAAAAAAGTCATGCATCATTTATGTCATCCTAGTATCTTGATATTCATTATTCCCTGCAGAACTACTACTTTCTCCAACAACAAAGTTATTTTGCGCAACATTACCAAGAATACCACACATACTTAAAAAGTCCTCGTGAAACCTCTTTCTATAAAGATGTTCCTTTACATCTTCTTCACTTACAAGATTTATACCATCACATCTAACACAAGGACAACGAATAGCCCAAAAACGTATCCAAACATCAAGTGTCTTAGTATGTTCAACAATTTTTTTGACACCTTCAACAAGTTCCTCCCTAATACCGATTCTATTATCATTGTTTCGTTGATATATCCAGCTATAATCAGGTTCATCTACGCAATCAATCAAATTCAACTAGTTAGATCAAGTCACAAAAATTCAATTATAACCAAACATAGCCACATTAAAAATGAAATCCCATTTAAAGTCCCTACACCAACCATTTTCAACCAATTAAGTAACTAACCAGACCTGATGCAAAACAAAAAAAATCCCCTTTAAAGTCCCTACACTTAACCATTTTAAACCAACTAAGTCATTAAACAAACCGTATACAAAGCAAAAAAATCCCCTTTAAAGTCCCTACACTTAACCATTTTTAACCAACTAAGTCACAAACCAAGTCACATTCTAAATAAAAAGATCATCTTTAAAATCCCTACACTTAACTATTTTCAAGTAACTAAGTCACCAACCAAGTCAGATTCTAAACAAAAAAATCATCTTTAAAGTTTCTACACTTAACTATTTTCAACTAACAAAGTCACCAACCAAACCACGTTCTAAACAAAAAAATCATCTTTAAATTCCCTACACTAAATCATTTACAACTAAAAAAGTCACCAACCAAGTCACATTCTAAACAAAAAACCCATCTTTAAATTCCGTACACTTAACCATTTTTAAGTAACAAAGTCACCAACCAAGTCACATTATAAACAAAAAATCACCTTTATATTCCCTACACTTAACCATTTTCAACTAACAAAGTCACCAACCAAGTTACATTCTAAACAAAAAATCTCCTTTATACTTCCTACACTTAACTATTTTCAACTAATAAAGTCACCAACCAAACCACGTTCTAAACAAAAAAATCACCTTTAAACTTCCTACACTAAATCATTTACAACTAAAAAAGTCACCAACCAAATCACATTCTAAACAAAAAATCACCTTTAAATTCCGTACACTTAACCATTTTTAAGTAACTAAGTCACCAACCAAGTCACATTCTAAACAAAAAAATCCACTTTCAAGTCCCTACACTTAACCATTTTCAACCAACTAAGTCACTAACCAAGTCACATTCTAAACAAAAAAATCATATTTAGATTCCCTACACTTAACTATTTTCAAGTAACTAAGTCACCAACCAAGTCACATTCTAAGCAAAAAAATCATCTTTAAAGTTCCTACACTTAACTATTTTCAACTAACAAAGTCACCAACCAAACCACATTCTAAACAAAAAATCATCTTTAAATTCCCTACACTAAACTATTTTCAACTAACAAAGTCACCAACCAAGTCACATTCTAAACAAGAAAATCATCTTTAAATTTCCTACACTTAACCATTTTCAAGTAACAAAGTCACCAACCAAGTCACATTCTAAACAAAACAATCATCTTTAAAGTTCTTACACTTAACCATTTTCCACTAACAAAGTCACTAACCAAGTTACATTCTAAACAAAAAATCACGTTTACATTCCCTACACTTAACCATTTTCAACTAACAAAGTCACCAACCAAGTCATATTCTAAACAAAAAAATCATCCTTAAAGTTCCTACCCTTAACCATTTTCAACTAACAAAGTCACCAACCAAACCACATTTTAAACAAAAAATCACCTTTAAATTCCCTACATTTAAGCATTTTCAACTAACAAAGACACCAACCAAGTAACATTCCAAACAAAAAATCACCTTTAAAGTCCCTACTCTTAACCATTTTCAAGTAACTAAATTACCAACCAAGTCACATTCTAAACAAAAAAATCTCCCTTTAAAGTCCCTACACTTAACCATTTTAAACCAACTAAGTCACCAACCAAGTCACATTCTAAAGAAAAAAATCATCCTTAAATTCCTACACTTAACCATTTTCAAGTAACTAAGTCACCAACCAAGTCACATTCTGAACAAAAAAATTATCTTTAAATTCCCTACACTAAACCATTTTCAACTAACCAAGTCACCAACCAAGTCACATTCTAAACAAAAAAATCATCTTTAAATTCCCTACACTTAACCATTTTCAAGTAAAAAAGTCACCAACCAAGTCACATTCTAAACTAAAAAATCATCTTTAAAGTTCTTACACTTAACCATTTTCAACTAATAAAGTCACCAACCAAGTTACATTCTAAACAAAAAATTACCTTTACATTCCCTACACTTAACCATTTCCAACAAACAAAGTAACCAACCAAGTCACATTCTAAACAAAAAAATCATCTTTTATGTTCCAACACTTAACCATTTTCAACTAAAAAAGTCACCAACCAAACCACATTCTAAACCAAAAATCACCTTTAAATTTCCTACACTTAACCATTTTCAACTAACAAAGTCATCAACCAGGTCACATTCTAAACAAAAAATACCTTTACAGTCCCAACACTTAACCATTTTCAAGTAACTAAGTCACCAAATTTGCATACCAAATGATATGAGAGAAAGTTCACAATACAAGAAACAAGCAACAACAAGACTAATAAGATGTCAATAACAATGCTAGTGAATCGCCCAAGGCCACACACGGCTTCACTAAACTTCAATATGAACAATAACAAGAACATAACAACAATGCTAGTGAATCGAACAAGGCCACACACGGATTCACTAGACTTCAATATTAAAAATAACAAGACTTCATTATAGTAAATTACAGAGAAGTCAACTTCCCTTTGATTGGCCTAAATTAAAGTGAAAGAGACAAGCAGTCACCGAAAAAATAGCAAAGCAATCCTATTCCTGAATTCGGATCTTGTCAAATGGTAACATCAAATTCCAAGCAACCCATTAGGCAAGTAAAATTAAAAAATCTTGATCATTATGCAAAATAACAAATATCTCGCCATCCTTATTTTCTCGTATTTTTAGCTTAAAATCACCATAAAAAAACCATCAACATATTAAAACTACAATGGAGTATCAATATAAGTAAACCCTAATTTACTTGGTAAACACACAAAGAGCGGATCTTGATAAGCTTCACTTGACAAAATACACACATAGAACAAACTAAAATTATGTAACTAAATGGAATCTTGAACTAACTAAATGGAAATTTCCTAAAATTGAACTAACTAGAATTGAATCTTTACTTTGAACTAACTAAAATTGAATCTTGAACTAATTAAATGAAAATTTTTATTACTTTTTTTTACTTTGAACTAACAAAATTTATGTAATGAAGCATAATAACTAGAACAAATGCTTTAGAACAAATAATTTTTTACTTTGAGCTAACTAAAATTAATACCAAAGCATTATATTCTTGAACCTTTAGATAGTATCTAACAAGAAAAACATAGAGTTGAAGTTTTTGGAACTTACCGAAGCTGGGGGCGGCGGGAAACGACGATAGATGGTGGTAGATTTGAGAATTTAGAGTGTGGCTTTGATTTGGAGAATTTGTATGGGTGTGTATCGTGTTTTCAAAGTGTGTGTGTGGGGGGGGTTCTGATTTGGGGATTTTAGTGTGGGGGAGTAAAAAATGCATAGGTCAGTTCGGGTTGGGCTTTTAATCGATTAAAATATATTTATTAATATTTTATGAAAATCGACCACTTGTGGTTGGTTTTCCAAAAACTTTCCAAAAAAACGACCACAAGTGGTCGGTTTTGAATTTTTTTTTTTGGAAAACTCACCACAAGTGGTCGGTTTTCATAAAATATTAAAAATAAATATTCTAATTAGTTAAAATATAACTTTTTATAAATTAGTTAAAAAAATATTAATCAATTAATTAATTAATTAAGTTAATTAAAATTTTACAAAAATGATCACAAAGAAAAATATAAGTGTTCGATTTAATTTTATAATAGTTATTATCGAAAAACAATCACATGTGCTCAATTTTAATAAAAAAATTGAACCATATAATTAGTTATGTTATCATCATTTAATGCAATACTTATATGTACAAATCAGATAGTTGGTTATTTTATCAACACATTAACAGGAGTAGTATATTTCCTTTATAATTTAATAATATCAATGAGTTTTACGAACTACGATATCTATATATATATATATAATATCGTAATTAAGATCTAATTAACCAAAAAATGATCGGAATTTGCAAAATTCATTGATATATATATATATATATATCTCGCTCGTAAAACAACGTGTTAATCAAATAAATTATCGATTATTTGTGTTACGTTAATTTGCGGTTGTTCAACTTTCTATCTCCCGCTCCCCTACTTCCTTCCTCCCCCTCTGATATACCTCGTAATACTAGTCTTACGTTATTACAACTTCAAAAACATATGCGTGTCTACATTCACCCAAAATAGTATTTCTACTTCCTCAATAGTTTGATATATATCAATGTATCTTTCAAACTATTTGATATATACATTTAGTTATGTAGCTTTCGATAACTACATATGTCACTACACGATATATATACGTACATTCAACTGTCTATCAACTTTAAAATATGTACTATAAACATCACATACATGATTTTACTATCCTATAATAATATACAACGTATTTCACAAATACTCGGATGAATTATAGATTACATTATCTTATGTCATTAATATACCTTCATTGTATAATATGTATATACTATATCTATATATCTATACATACACACACATATACACACTATCGACTATATCAATTTCTAAATTCGTGCTATATATATCTCACACATAAGTACACAAGTATATTACTATCCAATAAAATAATGATATGTGTTTCTTATACATACTTAGATGAATGAACGATTAATTATATTTGATTATCTGAATAAACTAGGTCTTGACTACATCATTCATCAATGGATCACTACATCATATATAAATCTCTCTCTCTCTCTCTCTCTATATATATATATATATATAAACTCTTCAATTCGTACTATATATATCACATCCACAAGTATAATTACCTTATAATAGAACACGTTCATTATATTCTGATGAATTATCGATTATATATTACATTATTATGACTACAAAAACATACTATAAACATCACCTTTCAAATACGTACTATAAGCATCCGTTTTCAGATTTCAAATGCATATACAACAGTTTTCAATGGTCTATCTTAACGGAATGATATATATATACAACAACAACAACAAACCCAGTGTATTCCCACATAGTGAGGTATGGGGAGGGTAAGATGTACGCAGTCCATACCACTACCTCTAAAGAAGTAGAAAGGATGTTTTCGATATACCCCCAGCTCGAGCACGGAATACTAAACAAATTCATAGTAAAGCATGGAACAAGATGGCATAACATAAATACGACACCCACAAGTAATAGTAAACAGAGAAAAGTAAACAGATTCATAATAAAGCATGAAACAAGGTATCATAACAAGAATAATACCCCCACCAAGTAATTCCCTACACTAGCGACCGAAACTGACCCTAGCTTTCTGCCCTAATTCGCGTCCTCCAGATCTTCCTATCTAGGGTTATGTCCTCAGTGAGCTGTAAATGCTCCATGTCCCGCCTAATAACCTCTCCCCAGTACTTCTTCGGCCTACCCCTACCCCACCTAAAACCATCAATGGCTGTCCTCTCACACCTACCAACCGGGGCATTCATGCCCTTCCTCATCACGTGTCCAAACCATCTCAATCGGACTTCCTACATCTTATTCTGTACTGGAGTCACACCAACCTTCTCCCTGATAGTCTCATTCCGAACTCTATCCCCCCTAATCAGTCCACACATCCAACGCAACATCCGCATTTCTGCCACCTTCATTTTTTGAATGTGGGACTTCTTAACTGGCCAATACTCTGCTCCATACAACATGGCCAGACAGACTGCCACCCTGTAGAATTTACCTTTAAGCTTGGGCGGCACCTTCTTATCACACAACACCCCCGAAGCGAGCTTCCACTTCATCCATCCCGCCCCAATGCGGTGCGAGACATCCTTGTCAATCTCATCGTTACCCTGAATCACGGACCCGAGATACTTGAAACTATCCCTCTTACATACCACCTGTGATTCCAACTTTACTGCCACCTCATTCTCCAGCCTCACATCATTAAACTTGCATTCCAAATACTCTGTCTTGCTCCTACTCAACCTGAACCTTTTAGACTCAAGAGTTTGTCTCCACACCTCTAATTTATCATCCCCCCCACCCCCCGTATCTCATCAATCTAAACTACATCATCTACAAAAAGTATACACTAAGGCACCTCTCCTTGAATACGCCGCATCAACATATCCATCATTAAAGCAAACAAAAAGGGACTAAGAGTGGATCCCTGATGCAATCCTTTCAAGACAGTGAAATGCTCTGAGTCTCCTCCCTTCGTCCTCACCTGAGTTTCAGCTCCATCATACTTGTCCTTAATTGCTCTGATATATGCCATCGGGACTCCACTCACCTCCAAGCATCTCCAAAGCACCTCCCTTGGGACTTTGTCGTATGGCTTCTCCAAGTCGATAAACACCATGTGCAGGTCCTTCTTTCTTTCCCTATACTGTTCCACCAGCTTCTGTACCAAGTGAATTTCCTTCGTCGTCGAGCGTCCAGGAATAAATTCAAACTGGTTCTCCAAAATAGACACTATCCATCTCATCCTTACCTCAACCACATTCTCCCAAATCTTCATAGAGTGACTCAATAACTTAATACCCCTATAGTTATTGCAACTCTGAATGTCACCTTTGTTCTTATAAAGACGGATCATAGTACTCCACCTCCAAGACTAGGGCATTTTTGCCGTCTTGACATTCCGCTAAATAATTCAGTCAACCACTTTAAACTAGCCTCGCCAGAAAACTTCCAAAAATCCACAGGTATCTCATCAGGCCCCGTTGACCTACCCCTTCGTATCCTGCGAACAGACTCTCTAACCTCCTCTACCTCAAAACATCTACAATAACTAAAATCCCGACACTCCTCTGAGTGATCCATCTCCCCTAACACAATAGCTCTATCCCCTTCGTCATTCAGGAGCCTATGAAAATATGAATGCCATCTATTCTTAATGTGTTCGTCCTCTACCAACACTGTACTGTCCTCCCCCTTAATGCACTTCACTTGATCGAGATCACGACCCTTCTTCTCCATAGCCTTAGTGAGTCTAAACAACTTTTTTCCCCTCCTTTCTCCTGTAACCCCACATACAAGCTCTCAAATGCTACCGTCTTAGTCATCATTACTGCTAACTTAGCCTTCTTCCTATCTAACTTGTACTCTTTTCTATTTATCCACTTCTCTTCTTCGTCATTACTCTCAACCAACTTAGCATACGCCCTTTTCTTTGTCTCCACTTTCTTCTTAACCTCTTTATTCCACCACTAATACCCCCGATGATGCCCGGGCCGTCCCTTAGAAAAATCCAACACCTCACTAGCATTCTCCCTAATGCACCTAGCCACCCTATCCCACATACTATCCACATTCCCCCTACACTCTTATACCCCCATTCCCACCAACTTCTCCCCTATCTCCCATATATTCACCGGCGTCAAGCCGCCCCACTTAATTCTAGGTCTACACTCCTCACCCATTCTCTTCCTATCCTTCTTTATACCTAAATCCATAACCAAGAGCCTATGATGGGTCGAAAGATTCTCACTTGAGATGACCTTACAGTCCTTACACAACACCCTATCCCCTTTCTTAAGCAACAAAAAGTTAATCTGGGTCTTGGCTATCGCGCTTCGAAAGGTGATTAGGTGATCGTCCTTCTTCGAGAAGCCTGAGTTCACTACCACCAGCCCAAAGGACCTCGCAAAATCCAATAGAGTAGACCCCTCTTCATTTCTTTCCCCAAAACTAAAACTACCATGCACATCACCAAAGCCTCCCAGTAACACCCCGATGTGCCCATTGAAATCTCCTGCCACAATAACCTTCTCCGAGCTAGGCACGCCTCTCACCACCTCATCCAAAGCCTCCTAAAACCGCATCTTCTCCTCCCATCCAAGCCCACTTGCGGTGCATAAGCACTACACACGTTCAGGGTAAACCCCCCAATGACCAACTTAATAGTCATCAGCCTATCACTGATCCTCTTTACCTCTGCTACCTGACCTCTAAGCTCTTCATCTATTAAGATGCCAACTCTATTCCTACGCCTCTCGCTCCTAGAGTACCAAAGCTTGTAACCATCCACATCCCTAGCCTTACACCCTACCTACTTGGTCTATTGAACACACGTAGTATTAATCCTCCTCTTTCTAAGAATCTTTACAAGCTCTATGGACTTACCCTGAACCCAACTTTCAGCCTACCAACTCTATCAACACGTCTTCCTCTACCGCCCTTGAGGCCAAACCTTGGCCTCTCTCCCACCCCGACCCTTTTTTCTTCCCCCGCCCCCACAATAGCCCCCTGTCCCAACCCCTTCGAACATGACCCTATCCAACCATCAATGCCTACAGCCACTACTACAAGAAAATATAAACAATAGTAGTAACAAAGCAGCAATAGAAAATACAAGGCTCACACAAATTAGAAGAAATAAAACTAAACTCAAATTGGGAGAAAAAACAAAGCCAAGGTAAGGAAAAAACTAACAGTAAGAAAAATAGAGCATGCTAATGACCTTGCACCAAGGATAGCCAAACAAATAATAAGGAGCAGTGCAAGTCACGAATATACTACAGTAGACACGCAAGTCAAGATATAAGAGATAGTATGATAAATAATATGAGGAAACATAAGAGGTTCAAAAATAGCAAGACAATAAAGACTCCCTCAAAGCACACAATATATCCAAATTTTAAGAACAACAACTATTAGAAATCTAAATAACAGATAGAAAATCCCACGGAAATTACAGGCAACGAAAATATCAAAAAATCACACGATAAAATAAAGTTCAAGGGTTAGAAGTCATCGAAATATGTATATCATGTAATCTGCTCTTGCTTGTTGTGCTGGAACCCGGCAAATTGGGTTGCTGGAATTATTTCGCCAGAAAGTCGCCGGCTCAAATCTAGACAGTAGTTGCAATATTCGGTAGAGACCCCCACCTGGATTTTCTGGCTTCGCCGCCTTCACCACCGACATCCGTCGAACCAGTTCGCTGAATCCCATCGCGGACTAGTAACCAGCAAGTTGCTGTCTTTGCAAATCTACTGATAGTAAAGAGGGGAGAGAGGGAGGGTGAGGGAAAGAGAGAGAGGGGGAAAGAGAGGGAGACCAAGAAAAAAAGGGAGAGAGAAGTGTGCCTACCTTTAGCCGGTGTTGTTTCGCTGCCGGTGTCTACTTCACAGAGACTGACCAGTCACGCCAAAGAGAACGCAGGGGAAGGGAGAGACGCAAACTAAATGTTTCATTTCACTAGTAAAAGTGGGGCTTATGCATTTTCATATATATATATAGACACATATTCATTATATAAAGATTATGTATGTTTAGCGTCATTTAACATATGTATAAAGGAAAATATTTATTTTATATATTAAAACATAAGTAAAAGATAAAGATTATGTTGTACGTAATATCTGATATATTTTTTAGTGTGAGTTTTTTCACATTAGATTGATTGATTTTTATTATTATTATATTGGTTATTGACTATGTGTAATCAGTATAATTTTAAAAAATAATATATTAGATTATCTTTTAATCTAGTAAATATATCATATTATATATGTGATCTAATATATTATTTTTACTAATAACAATAAATAGATTACATAAAGTTAATATAAGATTATATAATTATATTTTAAAAATAATTATTTACTTTTTTCCCTTTTAATTTCAAAACCAACCACATGTGGTTGGTTTTTAATCCTTTTAATATTATTTAATTCCAAATTCAACCACATGTGGTTGTTTTTTTAAAATATTTATGAATATTATTTAAATTACAAACAACCACATGTGGTCGATTTTTAAAAATTATTTTCTTTTTGTTTTAATTTAAACCGACCACAAGTGGTCAGTTTTGTTATTTTTTTTATATTTTAATTTTTAAAATATACACTAATTAATATAAAAATTATTGGAATATTTATTTTGATATTAAAAAAAAAGAGACCACATGTGGTCGCTTTTTTAAATAAAAAATTAAAAAACTGACCATTTGTCGTCGATTTTTTGGGGTCGTCTTTTCAATTTTTTTAGTAGTGATTTATCTTTTTCTACAATTTTTATATGCCAAAATCCTGATTTCATATCAAACTTGCTATAAATATTATATTTGTAAGCCCTTTTTAGAAGGTCACATTTGTTAGGTATCGGGTACCTAATCCATTTTAATACTTTATTTGGAGGCTTATAATTGATAACTAGTCTTGGGACACCTCTTTCTTTTTCATCACTATTATTGACATAAAAGGCTGAACAACTCCAAGGCAACTTAGAAGGTTGAATAATTTTTTTATCTAATAAATCGTTAATTTCCTTTTTACAATATTCCATTAACTCATGATTCATTTGAATGGGTCTTGATTTTGTTGGAATAATCATTTCATCAAATCCATCAATATAAGATAATTCAACTATGTGCCTTTTCCTTTCCCAAAAGGCATTAGGATAATCTGAGCAAACTTCTTGCTCTAAGACTTCTTGTAGTTTTTTTAATTTTTGCTTCTACCTCTGGATTTTTTAAAGAGGATTCAATTCCTTGAACTTTTATTTCATCTTTTAAATAATTTATCTGTTATGAAATTAAATTGATTTTAAAGACCGTTTTACTTTTTATAAGATCACTTTCTTCCTTTGATAAACTATTTAGATACGGAAAAATAATCTTTTTTTCTAAAATAGTGGTGTGGATGCCATCTAATTCGGTAGTGTAAGATTTTATTTAATTTATAAAAGGTAGAACTAAATCTATTTCTTCATTTATATTGTTGGTTATTACAAAGTCATTTATGAAACATATTCCATCATTGGAGATGCGCACATTGTGTAGTTTATAATTTATTTTTAATCTTTCTTCTGTTGTATTGAATAATTTTGTAGTACCCTTTTTAAGATATTTAGTGGGGATCACTCCTTCAATGATGTAGTTTCGATCGGCTCCTGTATCTAATAATGCCACTTTTTGAACTGTGTAATTTTTATTTATAACTAATGTAATGGGTATATGGTAAGTTTGTGTTTTAGTTTTTGTAATATTTTTAATTTTTGATCAAGTTTCGTGAGACCTAATATCTGTATCATTCTTTTTTATGTTTGATGTCTCTCCAAACTCTAATTGACATGGTTCAAATTTTTGATTATAAGTTAAATTGTCAGTAAGTGATTTATTGGTAAATTCCTGCTTAATTTTTTTGGCTTCCTTCTTAAAGTACTGTAACTCTATTTGAAGGTCTTGCGTAGTTGTTTTTGATTTTTTTTCTTTATTTGACATATCTCTCATGTTTGAGGGTTTAATTATTTCATTATCAAGTTGTTGATTAAGAACAATATATTTTAAGTCTATTAAATATTTTCTCTTAAGGATTGGATCTGCTAAATGATTGATATTATCAAATAAGGCTTCTTTCTCCTTGTTACTATTAGTAGTCACATTGATAGAATAATTATTGCAAGTGCATCGTGAACCGATGCATTTACAATGGTTAGCTAATTTTTCACTGCAAATGCTATTAATATTTGTTTTTTTGGAGAGGAATTATCTTCATTTTCTTCAAAGACACAACATGAATTATTATGCATGTCTTTTCTTTTATCTAGGACTCTGCAATCTTTAGTTTTATAATTTATTTTATTATAGTCCCAACCTATACTATTATTATTTATATTATTAGTGGATATTGCTTGAGATCCTAGATTTTTATTATTTTCTTTAATAATTTCATTGGTGACTTTTAATTCAGATTTAATTTTTCATTAAATTTTCTTAAAATATCGTCTGTTAATTCCAACTTTTCTTCAAATTCAGGAAATTTATCTTTAAAATTTGATTTATTTTCGGCTTCGTGAATCTGTTTAGATACTACATGTAATAATTGATTTGTATAATTATTTTGTTGGAGTATCATATTTATATTCTTATTTGTAGTATCACCTTTAGCATCTACTATATCCAATTTAAAAGGTAAGGCAATAACACTTCTTCCCCTCTACTAGGCTAATTTCTTATAATGGGGAAATTGTTGATTCTACTACTTTATTACTAGTAGTATAGCATTTGTTGACAATTATGATTAACGTGTCCTTTTGGTCATCTAATTTTCCTGTAATTTCAAACCATTTAAAAAATTCAATATTACATCTTAATCTTTTCATATCATTGCATCATTTTTTCTAAAAGAATATCTTTCTTTTAATGAGTATTTTTGTTTATACAGTTCTCTGTAACTCCTCGATTCTACACCTTGGACATCACACAGTGCTTATAATCTCAAAGGACCACAAGCTAACCCATGACTGGTACCTGTTGTGAGCACTGAATAATAATACTAATAACGTATTCGGAAATATAACTGAAATGCCATAAGGTTCTCAAAATACTAACATAAATACTGAATACTGATAGAAATACTGAAAACTGAACATCTGTTTGAAATATTCTAGTTTGAAAGCCTCTAACTGTCTAAATATGGAGTTGATGGGACAAGTTCCCAACTAACTCTAACTACTAAACTAACTAGAATATTGAGATAAATAAACTCTGTCCTCAAAATATAAGGACTCACCACTATATCTGCTGCTGATACTCTGAGCTACTAAGTACGGTGAGGACCTTGAGCATCCGAACCTATAATATAAGACATCATAGCACAAAGAAAGAGTATGCATCAGTACGTGGAATGTACTAGTATGCTAAGTGAGGTAGGCTGATATACATGGGTTCATATGCATGAGATGATAATTGACTGAATGAACATCATGAAGTAACTAAATAAGAGTATATGCAAAACTATAACTACTGAACATGTTGAATATGAAATACTTGTGCATATAACATCTGTCTGAATTAAACTAAAACTGAAGTTCTGAGTTATGAAAACTGAATAATGATAACTGATAGTTTAGACTAATACTGTAGTACTAAATTCTGATGGCTAAATAGCTGACAACTGATAGCATGGTTCTGTAGAACTATCTGAGTTCTTTATAGAATACTGAGACAGAAACTGTAACTATAAGAGTGTCAATCTAACTAACATACCCCGATTATAAACTGAGTTAGGGTCCAACCTATGACCCTAGTTGGAAGGGTGTTAGCACCTTGCCAAGGGATACTAATAGTGATGGGTCAACCCTAATCTGGAAAGAAGACTCATGAATTACATATATAGTTGTGAAAACCCTAGTCTGGCAAGAGGATGTCTTACCCTACACTAACTACAAAGTTCTGTAATGCAGGGACTGCTACTAAGGGTCAAACCCTCTGCTGGCAGAAATGCCACCATCCCTGGGTTCACTCAATGCTAAATTCTATTCCCAACTGAATAGACACTGAACTGATCACTAGAATGTACTAGGATTGACTGAAATGTTACTGATCAAATTGACTAACTAAACTGGATTGAGTTCACTTTGTTCTATAACTGACTAAGTATTACTATTCGTGACATTACTGAGACTATCATATAACTACTGTAATTCTAGGTAAACAGCTAGATTGTCAGGTATCGAATGCCCCAGGACTCAATAGCATCAATAGTAAAACATGGCAAAATCTTGAAGGCATTACATTAGTTACTTGTCCACCATGCATTCATTTAGACATTTTGTCAAATATTTGAGAGGCATGAACTTGTACATGAATGGCACCACATAATATCATGAATTTACTACTTAATTTACATCAGAATTTTATCAAATGCTTGGGGAGCATAATTAATGCACATGGAATTCATTAAGATATAAACATCATGGCTACAACATTCATCTCACAATTCAAGGGTTTAATCATGAGAATCACATAATTCTACATACATGCTAATTAATTCACTTGAAACCTGTAATGAATCTTGATTTGGAAATGAAACATCAATACATACATGAACACAATCCAATTTAACTATGCAAATCATGAAATCAATAAACATGTAATTTTAAAAGGGTTTTGAACTCTAAGGGCGGAAGGAAACCCAAGGATGAAAACCTAACACACCTTGGTAATTAAATTAGTGAAAATCATTGGTGTGTTCTTGAAGCTTGAACTTGAAATTGAATGACCTAGGGTTTTCTTCTTGAGAAAATTTGAGATAAAATGAGTGATTTTGCCTTTAGGGTGACTTAATTTCCTGTTTTAGGGTTGAATAAAAGTGTGAAAATTGACTTGAATACCCTTCTGGACATAGATTTTAATTACAGAAAATGCACATACCGATGCGTAGACCGATGCACCACATCGATGGGGTCGATGTGACACATCAAGATCATATTAATACATTAGAAATTGCATGCTTGACGCTGGTGATGATACTGTCAATGCGATGGACGATGTGATGCATTGAGATCGCGTCGACTCACTGGTTTGGACATCTAATTAGGCTTATAAATATGTCTGAAAAATTCAAAACTCATTCGAGAACACCTATTGACATCCCTGATTATGAATTAATTTAAAAATCGACATTATAAAGTCGTAAGTATTGAAAATAAAGTCATTCAAATATCGAGGCCAAAAATAAGACTAAGTGTCAATAGTTAGCTACAATGTTCTAAGTTTGGGACCTCTTTTGGCATGCTATATATGACTAAAACGACTGGGATTTTATGGGGTCTTACATTCATTTTTAATAGAATTCTCTGGGCTAGTCCATAATTTATCTAAATATTCAAAGTCAGGTTCAAATATTGCATCTGACCTAATCATGCATAGTGAATTTCTTCCTCATAGCATTTCACTAGCATCAGGACATTGATTTTTTAGCTTTTAAATTTATAGATTCATATTCTACATTTGAAATTATTTTTGAGAAATCAACTCTTTTTAATTTTCTTTCAATATCTTCTAATGTTACTTCCCCTTCTTCTACAGATTTGTAGATTGAAGGTCTAGAAAAGTACATTCTTTTACTTGAAGATGCTTGATTAAAGGATTGGGATCTTAGAAATTTTAAATTTATAGATCCATCTGGATATTATATAACTTGTTCAATGTTTGAATTTTCATTTTTAATTTCTGGCTCCGTTATGGAGTAGAAATGCCAATTATCTTTTATTAATATATCACCCCATTTTATTATTTTTGGGACAAAGGTATTACTATGATTATGGTTAGCTTCCATAAGCATGGTAGCTCCTTTACTACTAACTATTTTAGCCTTAAGGTCTAAGGTTGTTTTCATTTAATTATAATATACTCTATATATTATTGCTATTTCTCTAGTATTTATCTTACTATTAATATTTTTTTTGTTTTAACATTTAAAGTTAACGTATCTATAACATTTTGATCATTTATATCTATAGAAAAATTAGGATAACAATTAAAGTATACCAGGCCATTAGTGAGGTTACTTTGTAATGCTGCTAATAACGAATCATCAAAATTTACCAGCGAGCCGAGCAACGGAGACATGCTGGGTCCACATGGAATAACACAGGCATACTTATCTTTTTTCCCAAGATAGTGGTGTGGATGCTGGACTAATAAAGCTAATATTTATAGAAAGTTTGATATGAAATCAGGATTTTGGCAAATACAAATTGCAGAAAAAGATAAATATAAAACAACCTTCAATGTTTCTTTTGAACAATACGAATGGAATGTAATGCCTTTTGGACAAAAAAGTGCTCCATCCGAATTTCAAAATATTATGAAAAATATATTCAATCGATATAGTCATATATCTATACTTTATATAGATGTTGTTATATTATTTTTCGAGGATATTGATCAACAATTTAAACATCTCCAAATCTTTTGAAAAATTGTCAAACATATTGTATCAAAGCAAAGTTACCTGGGAGGGAGTGTGAGTAGGAGAGGCTAGAGCGTTACGTTGTCCTAGAGCTGGTCGAAATTAGTGTTACTATTGGAATAATTATTTTTCTGGTTAGTAATTAATGTTGTTCTTTCTTTATATTCTTAGTTTTATTCCTTAAGTTGGGAAGTCATTTAATAATGGTTTATACGTTGGCAAACCTGGAGTTTTTCATTGAATTAGCTCTGAGTGTGTAAAACATAGAGCCGAATCCGAAGGGTGTTCCTGTCGCCAAGCCTATAGGAATAAAATAAAGGAATTTTAGAAGAATAAAATTAGTAATTACTTCACTCAAAGATAATTATTGTAGAAGTAACATCTAAAGTAGATCTTGGTCCTAGGATAGTGTTTTCTCTCTCATCTGCAAAAATCCTTATGAATACTCAAACCAACTAAAACATAATAATTAGTGTTAATATTTCTGCTATTTCTAATAAAATAGCTAAAATAGAAAGTGATTTACAAAATTGAACTATTCCAAAAGAAAGTTTTAATAGAGTCTATAAAACTGGACACTCTGATTTTGTAATAAATTATAATATCAAAACTTCTGAATCCACCATTGTAATTAATAAAAATATTGAGACTATTAAATTATTAGCAGCTGAAGATATTAATAGATATACAAAAAATTACAAGTTCCTTCACATAGGTCTTGTTCTAGTAGCAGTTAAACCATTATACATATTAGGTTTAGATTTTCCAATATGTCAACTTTTAATAGATAATAGTTTATTAAATTTTGATGATTCGTTATTAGCTGTATTACAAAGTAACCTCTCTAATGGCCCAGTATACTTTAATTGTTATCCTAATTTTTCTATAGATTTTAATGATCAAAATGTTATGGATACATTAACTTTAAATGTTAAAACAAAAAATATGAGTAGTAAGATAAATACTTGTAACGACCTAAAAAAATTTGATGAAATACGTGAAATTTGTGATTTTGTATAATTTGATTGTTTTATCCATCTCTGTAGTTGCAATATGATATTTATGGGGTGTGAGAGTGATTGACATGATTTTTGATGCATTTTGGTATCATTTATGCGATATTATTATTTTTGATGGCTTCGAGAGCCTTATTTTAGACTTATCTCCATATTTTTTGATCCGTACAATGGATCGACGAACGGACTACGCCAGCAGTTTCAAAATATCAATTTTAGGTTATGTAGATCCTTGGTTTGGGTCCCGGTGTACCTGAGCTCATTTTGACCTATTGATCAGAGAGTTGACAATTAGGAATATGGGTGTGGGACCCATATTTTACGGCTTTTAAATCTCATTTCGACCCTCTGTTTTGAAAATTTTAATTTCGGGTTTTGGGGATCAACTTTGTGAAAATGATATTTTTTAAAAAAATCTGATATTTCCATCGCATTCGGAACATCGAATTTAGTATGTTTGCACATTTCATTTTCCTATATCAGACTCCAAATGAATCCCGGACACCCCGTCGAAGTCCGGATTGGACTTAAGAAAAAAAAATCAGCTTTTTCTGCTATAACAGTGCAAAAAATCTGCACTATTTAAGTAATTTTTTTGACCCATTTTGCTTATTTTTTATCTTGCCTCTTGAGAGTTAAACCCTAAAATAGTGTGGGAGCTTAAAAGTAAAGTTTGTGGGAGCTTGGGAATGTAGATTAATATATATTTCTTGATTTTACTACGGATTTTAGGTAAGAATTCACCTTTTCTTAATAATTCCTTGATTAATTTCTCAAAACCCCAAAAATCTTATGGCTTGATTTTAAACGCGTATTTCACTTCTTTTCACTTGAATAATAGTTTTATCTTATAATTACTAGTTTTTCATCAATTTAACCTTCAAAACAACTCCAATTCTTGATTTTAACCAGGATTTTAAAGATTTTACCCGGTAAAGCTCATAAATGGTTTTTCTTCAATTTGAACCTCATTTTTTACTTGATTTGACTTGGTTTTTACCTGTAGATTCCTAAAAATATGGAGAACATGTTTTTGAAGTAAGTTTTGATTTTTCCCTTCTTTTTCAGAATCCGTTATTGGTGTCCATTTTGACTCCGAACCAAAAGTAGTCAATATAGGTATCATTGATTTTGTTTTGATGCATAGATTTTAGATGTGATATTTCTAGTGAAGTTTGATATCATTCGTGGAAATTAAGGTCGTGGGTTTGAAGTGTAAAGAACCGGTTTTGGCTTTTGAGGTATGTTATGGCTTAACTCTTTCAGACAGGGCTGAGTAATTGTAATATCCCATACTTTTCCTAGCTCAATTTTACTTCTAGAATGTCAATGATTAACTTCAAAAATGAATAACTCTTGATAGATGTAGAATTTTCTTGTTATTGACCAACCAAGTTATAGATAATTGAATCAACTTTTCAACGATACCAATTTCACCTTAAACCAATACTAGGTTGAAAAATAGCAATTTTAGTGAAAATAGTAGGGCATTTCGACAGGCACCGCGTCGCTGTGAAGGACAAAATCATAATATTACGATTCCAGTAAAGCACCACAATTAGCTTGCGTCGCAGAGAAATTCCAATTCCCGTTCATCCTATTCTAGTAGCTCAATGCGATTAGCCTGTATCGCACCAAAATTTGCAATTGAACAGACACCGGATCATAGTGGAGTGCAAAATGGAAGTCATCGTTTTCCAGTGGCGCAACGCGATTACACTAAGTCGCACCAAAGGCCAAAATGGCACTCATCGTTTTTCCCAGTGGCGCAATGCGATGACGCCACATCGTGCCACAATCCAAAATAGCGATGGTCCCTTATCTAGTAAGCTTCCGCATAGCCCCGCATCTCGGTGCGGCCTAAAATCAGAATTTCAGTTTCTGAACTAAATTTTTAATGGGCAATCTAGTCTTTTCCTCAGCCCCAAATTCATTAATAACACTAAATTAATCCTATTCCAACCATTATATGCTTACTTGTCATCAACTTCCTCTCAAAGAAACCCTAGAACATCAAAACTTAATTCCCAAGAAATCCAAATTCCACCATTCTTTCTCCAAGGAAACTCAAAATTCAAGGTTTCCAATTCAAGATAATTAAGAATCCATCCTCAAGAGCGCAAATAGGAATCCAAAATCAAGTGTTCTCATCAACTGCATTAATTAAGGTATGTGGGGTTTTCAATAAGGATAATCCTTTCATCCTTGTGCCTAAAGTTAGTTTTTGAAGATAATTTTACATAAGTTTTAAATTAGGGTTTATACCCAATATTGTGATTTGCAAGATTATGAGATTTCATGTAAATCAGTTGTTGAATTGCATGACTACTTTCGTATTTTCATGCTTACTGCAATAATTTCTAGATTTTGAATTGAATTACCAATATTTACATTATCAAGCATGAACATTATGATGTTTTGACATAAATTAGAAGCATGGGTTGTTGGACCTTAGTTTGCATGATGATATTTCAAAAATGACTATGTTTTAAGCATCACATGACTTGTTATATCCAAATTTTGAACAAAGATTTGGTCTTTTGATCTCAGCTTAGATATGGAATCCATTTTACAAATTTATCTATAGTTTATAGTAAATGGATTTATAAGAGGTTTTCATTACAAACTCTTATATTAGTTTTTAAAAGTGGATTTCCTACAGAATGAGCATACAGATTAAAGGGAGTAGTATTTAGCACCGAGTTGGGTATGTTACATGCCCTAGAACTACGAGCCAATGTAGGTATAGATTATCAGTTTATTCTCATTTTTATATGGATGACAGTTACATATGTGATCACTTAGATTAGGTTATACTCTTTGGCAAGAGTATGACACCTCTCTCCAATGTGAGGTTTTCCTATAAGGGAACTAGACGTTGGACACTATGATAGCTCATATAGTATATGTTGGTTAGAAGAAGCTCCCTAATAGTAAAGCCTTGTAGAATAGTTTTAAAAGTATTTTCCTAATAGAAAAGACTACATAATAATCATAATAGAACAACTTTCAGAAACTAAGTGTAAAGGCTCATAATTTTATTCAGATATTGTTTTATATAATCCATTAGCTGCTAGATTTCAGACTTCAGATTTTAGATATAGAAGTGAGTCCTTTCTACACTTAGACAACATGATTTGAAGATACAATACAAGTACAACTTTTAGAAACTAAATGTTATGGCTCACTAGATCTATGCAACATATTTTGCTATTCATGATTATGATTTTCATTTTCCAGATATTCCAGCTTATGTGAGTCATCAACATTTAGGATGCATTTTTTTACAATTCATAATAATATTCAGATATTGATTTACTTGTGTATTCACCCCTATATACTCAGTACAATCTTGAAGTACCGATCCACATATGCTCTATGTGCTACATTATCTCATACTATAGGTTTAGGTGCTCAATTTTAGAAGTACTAATCCATATATACTCATTCATGAAACATTGGTACCACTATGACAATATCTGAGAAATACTGGCAACATCTGATAACACCTTGATGAGGGATCTTCCAAAAAAAACATGATATATGCAAATTGTATATGGGTTGACGAACCCCCATGGATCCTACGTTGGAAGTCTTACCTCCGTAGATGTATATGGAGATTGTGTGATGATCTCGAAGATTGTGTGATGACCTCATGCATCATCATCATCATATATATTACACTTACTTTATTGTGTTTATATTGTATTATATTGTGTTTATATTGCGATTACCTCGTGCATCATCATCATCATCATATACATTGCACTAACACTTTTTCAAGGGATGTGTCAGAAAAAAGATACTATATATTTGGATTGTATATGGGTTGATGAACCCCTTATGGGTCCTGCATAGGAAGGCTTGCCTCTGTAGGTGTATATATGGATTGTGCGATGATCCTGAAGATTGTGCGATGACCTCATGCATCATCGTTATCATATACATTGTATTTACTTTATTATGTTTATATTGTGTTGTATTGTCATTTATGTAATTGTCTTATCTTCTTTAACTTGTATTTGATGATCTTGTATATGCATGTTCCCTCTTGTTCTACTTATATGTGATATAATGCATACTTGTGTTCTATTTTGTTGTAATATTATAGTATATGTGATATATTAGAACTGTTAGTTCAAGCGGTGTGGGATACCATTATGGGGCATTTCTTGATTGTAGGTGACGTGCCCTTAGTGTATATTTTGTATTCTTTATTTACTACTTTGCTTGCTTGTCCTATGATACCTACTGAGTACAAGTGGACCATAATCATGCCTACTACTGGGCCCTTTCGGTGTAGGTCCTAGATCAAGTGAGCCTCAATTTGCTTGACTTAGGTGATTGTTGGAGCTTCCAAGGTAGTGGTTGGACATTTATGCGTCTGAAGTTCACCTCTATCTTTCTGTAGTAGTTATTTCTTTATTAGGATTCAAAGACATATTTTATCCCTTTGTGGTTATTTTTTTGATGTATTTTACTCATGGATTGTATTAGTAGTTCTTACACTATTGGCACTTGGTTTTGGGCATCATTGGTATTTTGGATAAGTTCTTTTTTGCATTATTATGATTACTTATATGGTAGGACTTTATTCTAGAAACCTTACCTTGGGATATTTCTCCCTTTTTCTCTTTTGTTTCAGTTTAGGTGATAGTCTTACTTGTCAAGGTATGCTGCGATAAGTGTCATCATGACCCTTATTTTGGGTAATGACACATTAGTGTCAAAGCAGCTAGGTTTCATTGGTATTAATGGTGTTAAGAATGGGATGTCTAATAGAGTCTCGCAGATTGGTATGTAGACATCTGTATCTATCTTCGAGTGGCTATAGGACGTCTTTAGAAGGCTTTTCTTATTTTATTCTTTATTGTGTAAAGTTCTTTCAAACTTTGTATTTTGAGTTGTGTTTCACTTATTCTGTGTAAATGGTGTAGCTTATACTATAACTTATCAGTTGGGATATATGGAGAGAGATTGGTGGAGTCGATTATTTGTTATAGACCTCGTGATTCTCCTAAGATGACTTGGGATCAGTTTGATGAGGCTTTCCTAGAGAGATTTGTTCCTTTTAGTTTGAGAGATTTTATGTGCGACAAATTTGGTCATTTAGAGTAGGGCTCCATGACAATTGTTGAGTTTGAGGCACGCTTACATACCCTGTCAAGATATTTCTATGATAGCATTTCTATCAAGTTTGAGAAGATTCAGAAGATTATGAAGGGTTTAGATGTCTTCAATCAATTGGATACGTCTCAGATAGTTGTTCTTGGGGCTTTTTTTTAGATTATTATGGATCATATTAAGATAATAGAGGGTATTCTTAGTGCATCTCAGGGAGGCACCAAGAAGGCCTGATGTTTTGGTGAGTTCAGGAGTCAGACCTCTCGAGGTAGATATTTTAGAGGTTCTCATGGATACCATGGTAGGCCAGTGGTGGCTTTACAGAGTTTAGGTGGTGGATTTTCTAGTGCAGCAAGTTAGGGTGGCCGTTCGAACCCAATTGTACCTTTTCCTATAGAGGTTGTTCATAGAGGTTGTTATATTCATGATGAGATTAGCCATGTGGCTAGGGACTATTCCCATTGGGTGATTCAGGCTACTTCTATTTCATCTATGAGGGGTAAGGGTTCTTCCAAAAGTGTGAGAGAAAGACGTAATGAATCTCGTGGGGGTGGCTATAGGGCCACTTAAGCAGTTAGTGGTCGTGGTTAGTGTTATGCTATCCCAGCCAAACCTGAGGCAGTGGTTTCTGATGATATGATTATTGGTATCATCCCCATTTGTTTCAGACCTGTATCTATATTATTTGATTCCAGATCAACTTTCTTCTATGTGTCTGTATATTTTGCTTTGGATTTTGATTTTGTTAGTGAGCCTCTTGCCATGCCTATTCCTTTATCTACCCCGGTAGGTGATTCTTTAGGGGTGGATCGAGCATCCCGATCTTGTATTATGACTTTTTCTGGGTTTGAGACTTTGGTAGATTTACTTGTATTAGATATGGTTTATTTTGATGTTATTTTAGGTATGGATTAGTTGGCTCCTTATTATGATGTGTGAGATTGTTTTGATAAGACTGTGACTATACCTTTGCTGGGGGTGCCAAGGATATCTTAGAAGGGTGTACTTCATTTGGGTCCTATGAGGATTATATCTTATGTTCAGGCTTGTAAATTGGTTAAGAGAGGTTGTTTATCTTACTTGGCCCATATTTGTGACACCAGTTTTGTTTCACTTTCTTTCTTAGATTTTGTTTGTGTTGTCTATGAATTTATGGATGTGTTCCATAAGAACTTGTCTAGTATGCCTTCGGATTGAGTTATTATTTTTAGTATTAATGTTGAGCTAGGAACCAAGACCATTTCTATTCTTCTTTACAGGGTGGCCCTAGCAGAGTTGAAGGAATTGAAGGATCGAGTTGTTGGATAAGGGATTTGTCTGACCTAGTGTTTCATGATGGGGTACGAATGTATTTTTTAGAATAAAAAGGACAGGTCATGTATTGATTATTAGAGATGAATAAGGTGACAGTTAAGAATAAGTGTCTTCCTGTTTGCATTGATAATTTGTTTGATCAACTTTGGGTGTTGTAGTATTTTCAAAGATTGATGTGAGGTTCAATTATCACTAATTAAGGATTAGAGCTTTGAATATTTCAAATATAGTTGTTCGGACTCGATATGGTCATTATGAGTTCTTGGTCATGTCTTTTGGGTTGACCAATGCCCCTGCCGCATTCATGGAGTTGATGAACTAGGTGTTTCTACCATATCTTGACTCCTTTGATTTTGTATTTATAAATAATATCTTAGTTTATTCCAAGAGTGAGGTTGAGTATTTGGAGCATTTGTGGATTGTGCTTCAGAGATTGAGGGGTAAGAAGTTGTATGGTAAGTTCTCCAAGTATGAGTTTTTGTTGGAGCCTGCTTCTTTCTTGGATCATGTAGTGAATAAGAAATGTATTATGGTTAATCCAGCCAAGGTTGTAGCGGTTCGTGATTAGGCTAGACCTACTTCGCCCACCGAGATATGGAGTTTTATGGGCTTGGAAGGTTATTATCGATGTTCTATTGAGGGTTTTTCATCCATTGCATCTCCATTGACCAAGTTGATCCAGAAGAAGATTTCATTTCAATGGTCCGATGCTTGTGAGGAGAGCTTTTAAAATCTCAAGAATTTATTGACTTTAGCTTCTATCTTGACTTTGCCTAGGGAGGGTGTGGGTTTTACCATTTTTTATGATGCTTTCGGTATTGGGTTATTTGCTTTGTTGATGTAAGAGGGAAAGGTAATTTCATATCCATCTCTTTATTTGAAGCCTCATGAGAGGAATTATCCTATGCATGATTTGGAGTTATGCACAGTTGTGTTTGCCTTGAAGTTATAGAGGCACTACTTGTATGGAGTTCGTTGTGAAATCTTCTCAAATTATCATATCCTTTAGTACCTATTTACCCAGTGAGATTTTCATATGTGGCAGCGTTGTTGTCTTGAGTTGCTTTAGGATGATAACTTGACTATTCTCTATCATCTGGGCACGACTAATGTGATTGCAGATGCCTTGAGTTGAAAGTCGACTAGCATGGGTAGCTTGGCATATCTTTTGATCCAGGCTTAGTCTTTAGCTAACCAGATGGTTAGACTTGGTATTTTGATACCTGGGTGTGTTTGGCATTTGTAGAGGCTAGATCTTCTTTGATGGAGCAGATTCAAACTCATCAATTTGACGATGTCGGATTGAGGTTTATTCTAGATAAGGTGTTGAGTGGGGAGGCCAAGGAAGCCTCACTTGATTTAGATGGAGTTTTGAGGATTGGGGGCTGAGTTTGTATGCTGAGAGTGGGTGATTGGTTAGGTTGATATTAGAGGAGTCCCATTGTGCTAGATATTCTATCTATGCAGGTGTGACTAAGATGTATCATGATTTGAGACAGCACTACTGGTGGGGTGGTATGAGGTGAGATATAGAAGAGTTTGTGGCTCATTGCTTATGATGTCAACAGGTGAAGGCGGATCATATGACACCCGGTGCATTACTTCAGAGGTTACTCATTTTAGAGTGGAAATGGGATCGGATCATCGTGGACTTTGTGACTAGTTTACCTTATACATCTCATGGTTTTGACAGTGTTTGGGTCATTGTGGATCGATTGACCAAGTTAGTTTATTTTATTCTGGTTTAGGTCTCATTCAGTGCTAAAAGGTTGAACCGTATCTATATTCTGAGATTGTACGTCTGCATGGCGTGTTTCAGATCAAGGTTCTGCATTCACATCTCACTTTTAGAAGACTTTTTAGGATGAGTTGGGTACTTGGGTTTATCTTAGCACAACATTTCACCCTAGACTGATTGTTAGTCAGAGAAGACTATCTAGGTTTTAGAGGCATTGTATGATAGCCATTGTCACTCCCTAGTGGGTTGGTTTGATATTTCAGAGGTGAGACCTCGAGATACAGACTTGCTTTATAAGTCTTTGGATAGAGTCTGGGTCATTTAGGATAGACTTAGATCGTCTCAGAGTAGGCAGAAGTGCTATGATGGTTGTAGACTTCGTATCTTGAGATTTGGTGTTGGTAATCATGTTTTTCTTTGAGTTTCACCCATGAAGGGTGTGATGAGGTTTGGGAAGAGGGCCAAGCATAGCCCCATGTTTATTAGTCCATTTGAGATTATTCGGACTATTGGTGATGTGTCTTAGGAGTTGGCTTTGCTCTCTGATCTATTAGTTGTTCATCTAGTTTTTCATGTTTGTATGCTTCATCGCTATATTTTTGATGAGTCTCATGTCATTCATTGGGAGTTGGTTCAGTTAGATGAGAGGTTATCTTTTGTAGAGGAGCTGCTTTCCATTTTGGCTAGGGATATTAGGCGGTTGCTCTTTAGAGTGATCCATGTGGATAAGGTCCAGTGCTGACATCGACCTATAGATGAGGCTACCTAGAAGGTTGAGTCTAATATGGATAGTTCTTATCCCCAACTTTTTATTGATTTAGGTATCTCTTTTTCCTTAGTTCAAGGAAGAGCTAGATTTTTAGTGGTGGATGATGTAACAACCTAAATTTTTTTGATGAAATATGTGAAATTTGTGATTTTGTATGATTTGACTGTTGTACCCCTCTCCATAGTTGCATTATGATATTTGTGGGGTGTGGGAGTGATTGGCATGATTTTTGATGCATTTTGGTATCATTTATGTGATTTATGGGTTTTGATGACTTCGAGAGTCTTACTTTAGACTTATGGGGATATCTTTTGATCCGTGGGATGTACGGCCAAACGGACTGTGCCAGCATCTCAGGAATATCAATTTTAGGCAAGGTAGATCTTTGGTGTAGGTCCCGGTGCACCCGAGCTCATTTCGGCCTATTGATCGAAACGTTAAAAATTAGAAATATGGGTGTGGGACTCATATTTGATCGAAACAAAATCGAATGTAAAATACGACTTCTACAGCAGACCCGAAATGTCAATTTTAGGTTGTTAGCATATTTGATGTGATTTTACGGCTTTTAAATTTCATTTCGACCCTTGGTTTAGAAAATTATGATTTCAGGTTTCAGGGGTCAACTTTATGAAAACAATGTATTTTGAAAATATCATATCGCCATCGCATCAGGAACGTTGAATTTAGTATATTTGCATAGTTTGTTTGCCTATATAGGACTCCAAATGAATCCCGGACACCTCGTCGAAGTTTGGATTGGACTTAAGAAAAAATTAGCTTTTTCTGCTATTACAGTGCCGAAAATCTATTTAAGCAACTTTTTGGACCCATTTTTATTATTTTCTATCTTGACTCTTGAGATTTAAACCCTAAAATAGTGTGGGAGCTTAAAAGTAAAGTTTGTGGGAGCTTGGAAAGCTAGAGTAACATATATTTCTTGGTTTTACTACGGATTTAAGGTAAGAATTCACCTTTTCATAGTAATTCCTTGATTAATTTCTCAAAACCCAAAAAATATTAGGGCTTGAATTTAAACGCCTATTTCACTTCTTTTCACTTGAATAGTATTTTTATCTTATAATTACTATTTTTTCATCAATTTAACCTTCAAAACAACTCGGATTCTTGATTGTAACCCGTATTTCAGGAATTTTATCCGGTAAAGCTCAAAAGTGATTTTTCTTCAATTAGAACCTCGTTTTTTACTCGATTTGACTTGAGTTTTCAGCTGCAGATTCCTATAAGCGTAGCCGAACAAATCGAGGAAACTCTATAGATATATAATATGTGCACCAAGCACACGGTCGCATGGACCACCAATGCCGAAAAACCTAGTTTCTAGTGTTGATCCCCCCTGGACCTACACCTTCACGGTGAGCTACACAATTCCCTTTAAGAAAAAATTAAAATAGTTTGCACATAAGCCAACCACTATCCTAAGAGTCTTTTATTAAGTCATTTACAAACTTGGTGTTGGCATTCCATTATGCTTGAAAGCTAAATCAATTATACCAAATCAGTTCATATGACCAAACTAACTCCCAAGTTCCATTTAAAATCCAAGCCATGGCCACCAAGGCCATCGAAAAAATATTTTTATCCATTTATCCTTTAATGCAATGAATGGGTAAAAGATAAGTTAAATCATGAAATAATACATATTAAAAACCAAGTTTACAAAGTGGGTTGAGGTTAATGCCATCATCAAGTAAAAAATCCATCAATTTGGGGAAACCCATGTCCCTAATTTCAACCATTTAAATAATGCACCAATTTGGTCCCAAACAATCATCAATTAAAGCATGAATGAAGAATTTAACCCAAGGGACAAGTAATTCAAGTAATAACAGTCCAAACCCTTCAACCCAATTTCAAACCCAATAATTAAAACACATGAATATTGATTAAATAGATGCCACAATGTAAAATTAAATGTTATGGATAAGCAACATGCCATAAATATAGAACAATTTGAAGAGAATTTGATGTTTGGACCTTGGATAGTGAATTCCTTGCAAAACCCTTGAATTGTTTTGGGTTGAGAGTTTAACAGAGAAATAAAGGAGTTTGATCTTTGAAATTGAAGGAATAGGGTCACTTTTATGTTTATAAGTCATGTAAGGGGTAAGAAAAACCAATAGCCCCTCACCCAAGTGAAAAAATAAAAAACTAGATGCAATAAAAATAGAAGTGTGGCACGCCCTTAACATGGAGGATATTCGTCGTGCCATGCCCTTATCGCAAAGGATAACATTTGTGCCACGCCAATATCGTGGAGTCTTACTTCCTTGAAGTCTCAAAATGACAATGAAACCTTTCATAAAATTTTGAAATTTTACAAAACTCCCTTTAACATCCCTATACATAATTCAAGCCAAAAATCATGTTACACACATGGGAGGGTAAAAATAAATTTGTTGAAATTTTAAGGGGTCTTACATTATCCCCCCAACTTTGGATCATTCATCCCCGAATGAGATGTTCAGATATTTTTAGCACAATAATCACAAGAATACATCAGAATCCAAGGAATAATTCAAAAAATGACACAAGGGAAATAAAATTTATACCTTAATCACTTTCATCCAACATGGGGTACAAGAATGGGTACTTGACTTTCATATCTTCTTCAACTTCCCATGTAGCCTCTTATACCTTTTGATTTCGACAAAGAACATTCACTGAAGCTATATCCTTGGTCCTCAATCTACGAACTTTACTATCTAATATTTAAACTAGGACCTCCGCATAACGCCACGAATCCGTGACATTAAAATTCTCGAATGAATTATGAAAGAAGGGTCACCCAAACACTTTTTTAGCATGGATATTTGAAACACGGGATGAATCAATGCCAAAATCATTGGAAAATCTAATTCATAAGCGACATTCCCAACCCTTCTCAAAATTTGATATGGACTATGTAACATGGACTGAGTTCCCCCTTTTCTCCAAATTTCGTGCTCCTTTCATAGGAGAAACCTTCAAGAACTCCCAATTTCTAACCTCAAACTCTAATTCCTTTCTTCTCACATTCGCAAAAGACTTTTGGAGACTTTGAGCAGTCTTAAGACTTTCTCTAATTACTACATATTCTTCATGTCTTAGTGAACCAAGTCAGACCAATCAACTTAGTCTCACGTACCTCAAACCACCCAATACAATATCAGCTCTTCTACCATAAAGAGCCTCAAATGGAGCCATTTGGATGATACAATGATAACTATTGGTATAAACAAACTCAATAAGAGGAAAATGATCAACCCAACTACCTTTAAAGTTAATCACATAGGTCCTTAGCTTATCCTCTAAAGTCAGAATGATACGTTATGCTTGCCCATTCATTTGATGGGGGAAAACTGTGCTAAGGTTCACATGAGTACCCATATTTTTCTAAAATGAGTGCTAGAAGTGAGAAGAAAATTGAGTACCTTGAACTAAAATGATGGACACCGGTGCACAATGAAACTTTACTATTTCTTAAATTAATAACTTAGCATAATCCTCTCTTGAGTAGTTAGTCCTCATAGGAAAGAAGTGAGCAAACTTAGTCATCCTATCAACAATGACTCAAATAGAACCATACTAATTTTGGGACAACATAAAAACCATTATAAAGTCTATAGGCATGCTACCAGGCCTCAAATGCGTAACCTTGACTTGCTGACAAACCATACACTCAACCACAAAATTTGCCACATATCTCTTCATATTATTCCACCAGTGATTTACTTTAAGTTATGACACATTTTTTATAAACCTGGATAAACTGCATATCTAGACTCATGAGTCTCGGTTAAAATCGTTTCCCATAGTCTATCAACAACTTGAAAACATAACCTTCCTTGATATTTCAAGATGCCATCTCGCCTAATCTTTAAAGCATAACTTTTTACTGACCCATATCATCGTTAATATTCATATGTATGGGATTAATAAAATGTTTATCCTTTATCTTAGCACTAAGAAATAATTTAGCCACCTCTTAAACAATTACCCCTCTATGCTCAGAGTCTAAGAGATGAAATTCTAAGTTAGCCAGCCTGTGAATATCCTTTACCAACCCTTTTTCTCCACATTAACATGAGATAAAATCCCTATTGACAACCTTCTAAGAGCATCAACAATGACATTTACTTTACCTGGATAGTAGTGTAAACTCATGTTGTAATCCTTAATAATTTGAGCCACTGCCTCTGCCTTAGATTTATTTTCTTTTGTGTAAACACATGTTGCAAGCTCATATTCTGAATAGATGTCTAAACGCTCCCTATAAAAATAATGGCACCAATTTTTTAATGTAAAGACCACAGATGCAACTGTAGATCGTGAGGTAGATAATTCATCTCATGAACCTTAAGCTGCCTAGAAGTATAAGCCACAACCTCGCTATTCTCATTAAAACACAACCAGTCCTACACAGTACATATCACAATACACCACAAAACCATCATTGCCCTCAAGCTAGGTCAAAATAGGTACAGAAGTCAACTTATCCTTCAACTTTTATAAACTACCCTTACAAGCATTGGACTAAAAAAACTTAACCTTTTTTGAGTTAACTTCGTCAACAGAGCATTAATGGAATAAAAATACTCCACAGACCTCCTATAATACCCAACCAAACTGAAGAAGCTCCTAAAAGTTATTGGAGTTATGGATCTAGGCCACTTCTTAAATGCCTCAACATTCTATGTATCCAACTTGATCCCCTTACTAGAAACCACATGTCCAAAAATGGTCATAGCGCTTCACAAAAACTCACACTTAGAAAATTTTGCATATAATTTCTGGTCCTTAAGAGTCTGCAATGCAATTTGTAGGTGATTGGCATGATCTTTCTCACTCTTAGAGTACACTAAGATGTAATCAATGAGACTATAATAAAAAAATCCAATAATTACCTGAAAACCCGATTCATAAGATCCATGAACGCAGTCGCAGCATTAGTTAAACCAAATGATATATAAAAAATCACATAATAACCATACCGGGTTTGAAAAATAGTTTTAGGAATATCAACCTCCCTAATTTTCTACTAATGGTAGCCCAAATAAAGAACACTCTTAGAGAAGCACCTAGCACCCTGAAGCTAATTGAAGCGATCATCAATTCTAGGAAGAGGGTTCTTATTTTCACGCTCCCCTTATCCAGCTGACGATAATCTACACATATTCGATGAGACCCATCTTTTTTTTGCACAAAAATGACAAGAGCACCCCACGGAAAAACACTAGGATGAATGAAACTCTTATCAAGAAAATCCTTTAACTTCTTTTTCAATACCTTTAGTTCAGTTGATCTATCCTATAAGGTTAAAAAAAATGAGATGGGTATTTGATGGAAGATAAATCCCAAAGTCTATTTCCCTATCACGAGGAATTCCAGGAAGATAATTTGGAAAAACTTCAAGAAATTCATTAACCACAGGGATAGATAGCAAAGACAGACTTTCAAAATTTTAATCCTTAACCCAAACTAAATGATGTAGACACCCTTTAGAAGTTAGTTTCTGAGGTCTAAGATAAGAGATAAAGCTTTCTTTGGGTATTAGGAATTCCGCTCCCCTTCTAATATCAATTCATTTGGAAAATATAAGCTGACCTTCTGGGTCCTATAATCCAGAGAAGCATTACACGAATTGAAACTAATCCATCTCCAGGATTACATCAAAATCAAACATATCAAGTTCTTTCAAAACCACTAATGTCTCCCTATGAAGACTGGACACCACACAACCCCTATAAATTTATAAAGCAAAAATAGACTAACCCACAAAAGTAGAAATAGAAAATTAGTCAAAAATATTTTAAGAACCTAAACAAAGTGTACAAACATATAAGGGGTCATACAAGATAGGGTAGAACCCAGATCAAGCAAACAATAAACATCATGGGAGAATAATAATAAAATATCAGTAATAATATCTAGGATGCCTCATATTCCTGACTAGTAGCAAGTGCATAGAGACAATTTTGCCCATTGCCGATACAAGAAGTGGCACCCTTAGGTGAATGAGCCGAAGAAGTGGCAATCGGGACCTTATTAGCTCTAATGACAACCCTGACTGTAGGACAATCTCACTGTATATGACCAAGCTAACCATAATCATAACATCAATTTATCCCTCCTTATAAAATCCATGGTGAAGCTGCCCATAAAAATAGCAAGGACGGTAACGTGGGGTTGATTGAGCTTTACTAGCTTAACAATGGGCACCTATACCATAGGACCAATCCTAACCTGAAAATGATGATCACCCGAAGGTTTAGTATAAGATGTACTAGCAAATAAATATGGATTTCTCTAATTCTTCTTCTTAGTCCACTGCCTACCATCTCTCCTATTATTCTAATAACTTGCACCCTACTTTGAATATCTAAACTTTTTATTCTGCCTCTCTCCTATCTCTACCTATTTTTTGTTTTCATCCTCCACCTACTTAAAAAAAAAACTACTAGCCTAGATATGTCTATATTATTATTCACCATAGTAGCCTTACATTATAGAACCAAATTGCAAGACAAACCAAAAGCAAATTTCCTCATTCTATACCTCATATTAGATACCAACTTTGGAGTATAACAGGCCAACTACTGGAATTTCAGTGGGCATACTCCTTACCACTCATCTTACCCTACTTTGAGTAAACAAACTCTTCAGCCTTAATATCTCTCAACTCTTGAGCAAATAAGTTTAAGAAAAGCACCTAAAAAGTCCTACCACATTGCCTATTCAGCATCATCAGCCATTATTTCTTCCCACTCCTCATACCACTAGCAAGCCACATCTTTCAACTGATAGGCAACAGACTCCATATCCTCTAAATTAGTAGCATACATAACCTTGAAAATCTTTACTATTTTATCAATAAATCCCTAAGGATCCTCCTTAATCTTAGAGACTATAAAGGTTGGGGGATTCAACCTCATAAACTATCCAACTTGAGTAACCTCAGCTGAACTAACAATAGGACCAACATGATCAGATTGATGAGGTTGAGATGCCACTAGTTGGGCAAGCATATGAGTAGACTGACAGAACTCCTTATTAGAGATATTTCTCAAAGGCAACTGAGCATGAGTATTACCAGCTCATAAAGACTGAGGATGATAAGTAGGGACTAATGGAATGCCATGTGGAGTAATAACGTTAGGAGAAGAGACCCTAGATTGGGTTTGCACCCCTTAAATAGAGTGACTACCCTTTATATTTTTCTCAGGTAGGTCAAAGTTTCCAGTAGAGTTTCTACAATCATTAGATCTTCAGAGAGGCATGATCTAAAGCATGAGCAAGAAAGGAGTTAGAGAATTTTTACAATAACTAGACTCCATAGTCCAAAATAGAGCACAAGAAAGAAAAACATTCCTAAATGCCTTGTAGCCTTTCCCTTATGAGTGTGGCTTGCTACACACTCATCAAAAGGACTCTATACGATGTGACTTTGTGGATAGCCATGACCCTAAATCATTCTCTGATATCAAACTTTTCATGACCCACATCCAAGCCTTGCAATGAGGAGTAATCTCAAGCTCACAATAGACTAGAGACAACCCCCTTTGGCCTTAACTCAAGAGCATACTAAAAGTAAACAATGGAATCCAACCATAGATAATAATAATGATAGATAAGTCTGGTCAAATTCTAATAGTCAAAACACAATGACCAAACAATCCCTTAAATTTCCAAAAGTGCCTCTAACTAGAAGAACAACTAAGCTAGGACATACCCTTGATAATAATAAAAAAGAATCCAAAAAGATATACTAATAAATAAAGGAAAAATGTGCAATAACAGTTCACAATAGATCCATATGAGTACTAAATCACCTAACTCTACATAGGAGAAATGAAAAAACCCTAAGACCCTACAACATAAAATGATGTAGCATGTAGGGACAGTCAGTAGGGCGCGCAATGGCATGTAACTCAGGGAAAGGGTTAATATAAAGCTAATTAACCCTGAACTTTAAAGCTAATTAACTCGAAAAGGGTTAAGAACAAGGTTTAATTAATATAATAGTTTAGATATTAACCTGAACTATAAAGCTCAGTCCATATTAATATCACCCATGGGCTATATGGGTCTATCTCCGCCTGTAGGAAGGGCCTAATGTATGTTATCTGCATGAATTGAGGAAAAGCTACAAACACCAGGACCATATCTCTTCAAATATATATACCAACTTGGTATCATCACACCAATATAATTACAAGCTAAATCAATTATGTCTATCTAATCTATATAACCAAATTAACTCTCAAGTTCCAATTAAAATCCAAGCCATGGCCAAAAAGGCCATCAAAAAGTCATATTTATCAATACATCCTTTAATGCAATGAAATGGGTTCAAAAGATAACTTAAATCATGAAATTATCCATATTCCAAATCAAGTTTACAAAGTCGGAGGTTAATGACAAAATTCCATCAATTTGGGAAAACAAGTGTCCCTCATTCCAACCATTAAAATAATGTACTAATTTAGTCCCAAAAATCATCAATTAAAACATGTATAATCACTTTAACCCATGGAACAAGTAATTCAAGTAATCAAAATAAAAACCCCTCAACCCAATTTCAAACCCAATATTAAAACACATGAATATTGATTAAATCAATGCCACAGTGTAAAAATACAAATTAGGGATGAGCAACATGCTTGAAATATAGAATAATTTGAAGAGAATCTAAAGTATGGATCATGGATCGAGAATTCCTTGAAAAAACCCTTGAGCTTTCTTAGGTTGGAAATTTAAAGGAGAAAGAATGGAGTTTGATCTTTGAAAGCAGGAAAAAGGGGTCACTTTTATGTTTATAAGTCATTTAAGGGGTAAAAATATTAAAAGCCCCTCTCCCCAAGTAAGGAAAACAAAAATTGAATGTAAAAAAATAGAAACATGGCATGCCCTTATCGCGAAGGGTAGCCTCCATTCCACGCCCTTGTCACGGAGGCTAACCTCTATGACATGCTACTATTGTGGAGGCTTATTGCCTCAGGGTCCTAAAATAACTCCTAACCCATTTTGAAAATTCTTAAACTTTCCGAACATACCCTTTTAACACCCTAAAACATAATTCAACCTTAAAATCAATGTTACACATAGGATAGGCTATGGCCCCGTATCGGGTGATGGCCAAAAGTGGGCTCATCCCTTTTCCAGTGGCCCGACATGATTTCACTGTGTTGCATTGATGGGACAAATGATAGTAGTACCTTTTCAAGTGTGCCACCACGATAGTGGCACATCACGGTGGACTGCCAAATTAAAAATTTGTTCCTTTTCTAGTTTCAATTAAAATTTTAAAAGGAGCATTTTTGTCAATTCCCAAGCCCCTAATTAATCAAAAATAAAGAATTAAACCTATTCTATGTACTTTATGATTATTTTTCATCAATTCTCTCTCAAAGAAAACACGAGAGATCAAAACTTACTCTCCAAGAAATCAAATTTCCCCCATTTTTTCCAAGAATTCTCAAAATTAAGGGTTCCCAATTTAATAACTTCAAGAATTCATCTTCAAAAGCTCAATAGGAATCTAAAGTCAAGCGTTCTCGTCAATTAAGGTATGTAGGGTTTATAAACAAGGACTTTCTTCATCCTTGTGCCCAAAACTAGTTTAATTACAAATTTATATGATTTTATATGAAAGTACATGAGTTTCAAATTACGATTCATACCTATTATTGTTATTTACAAGATTATGAGATTTCAAGTGATTTAGAAATTGAATTGCATGTCTATTTTCGTATTTTAGTGTGTATTGCAATAAATTCAAGATTTTGAGATGAATTATCAATGTTTACATTATCTAGTATGAACATTATGATGCTTTGACATGAATTTGATGCATGGGTCATTAAGCCCTAATTGAGTATTGCTATTTCATGACTTATTGTGCTATAAGCACCCTATGACTAGATAATTTTTAAATTTTTTCATAGAGATTTGATCTTTACAGATTAGTTTAGATATGAAATCCACTTTACAGTTTCAGATTACAATTTAACTTAGTAATTATACAGTTTGTTTTCAAAATAAACCATTATACGAGATTTTAAAGTGAATTTCCAACAGATGAGCATACAGATTTAAAGGAGTAGTATTTAGCACCGAGTTGGGAATGTTCTCAAGCCCCAGAACTACAAGCCCATGTAGGTTTAAATTATCAGATTATTCCCATTTCTATATGGATGAAAGATATATATGTGATCACTTAGATTAGGTTATAGTTCGTGGCAAGACTATGACACCTCTCCCCAATGTGAGGTTTTCCCATAAGGGAACTAGACATTGGACTCCATGATATATTACATGCTTTATGTCAGTTAGAAGAACCTCCCTATCAGTAAAGACTTTTAGAATAGTTTTAATGCTATTTCCCTACTAGTAAATAATAATAGAACAACTTTTAGAAATGAAGTGTAAAGGCTCATAATATTATTCAGACATTGTTTTGTCTAAGCCTTTATCTACAGATTTTAGTTTTTATATTTCAGATATAGAAGTGAGTCCTTTCCACACTTGGACAACATGATTTACGGATAGAACATTAGCATAAATTTTAGAAATAAATGTTATGAGTCACTAAATTTATAATGAATGATTTTCTACACATGATTATGATTTCCAGTTTTAAGATATTCCAGCTTATGTGAGTCATCTACATTTAGTATGCGTTATTTTACAAATTATGATAATGATTGAGACATTGTTTTAATTATGCATTCACACCCACATACCTAGTACATTCTCAAAGTACTGATCCACATATACGTCTATGTGCTACATTATCTTATAATGTCAGTTCAGGAGCTTAATTTCAGCACCGAGTATGATTTTGAGCATCTCCATCTACATCCCGACAGTTGGTGAGTCCTCATAGTTTTGGGACTTAGTCTTTTAATTTTTCATGTTATTAGTCTAGATTATTCAGATAGTTTGAGTTAGCAAGGTGTTTGGTCCCAGTGACTCTCTAGATTTTAGTAGTAGAGGTTTGTCAAACTGCTAGATATGATTTCAGATTATTATATATTGATCGTTCAGACTATTGAGTCTAGTTTTTTTCCAAAGTTTATATTAAGATATTCTTAGTTAGCTCAGACAGATTTCCATATTCTAGTTTTGATATTATATCTATATTCCCTCTATGATGAGACTTAGACTTAGTAGAAGACAGACAGGGTTAGCTTAAGGCTAATCGTAGTCTTGAGCATCATGTCACATCTTGAGATCAGGTTTCAAGGCATTACAAACTTGGTACCAGTGCTTAAGGTCTATAAGAGTCCTAGGGATTAAGACAAGCCGTGTTACATAGAGTTTTGATCATGGGTGTGAAGCCCACATTTATGAGCAAGAGGCTACGAGACGTTCTTAGGAAATCATCTCTTTTTTTCATGGTCTATCATGCTTATATTATCTATATATTCTTTTAAGTCGTGCTTTTATATGATAGTTTAATATGCCTCCTAGTTGAGCTAATGCCCATAGAAATTAGAACCAGCTACCCCAACCTACTGACCCTCTAAATGAGAATATATCCATGCTGAATTTAGGGCTGCCTTTCAGGCATTGGCCCAGGCAGCGACTGCTAATGTTCAGGGAAACCATCAGGCGGCAGTCCTACTTCAGCAGAATAAGGACTTAGCAGCCGCCAGAATCTGAGACTTCATGAGAATGAATCTGCCAGAGTTCTTCCGGTCAAAAGCAGGTAAGGATCTATAGCTTTACTTAGAAGAGATGAAGTAGATCACCTAGATTATGCATGTTTCTGTAGAGGAGAGTGTAGAGTTGGCATCCTATAGATTGAAGGATATAGCATATGATTTGATGGTTATGTAGAAGAATGGTAGAGGTAAGAATACAACTTGTATGAGTTGGCAAGTATTTTAGAATTTTTTTCTAGACAGGTTCTTTTTACATGAAATGAGAGAAGCTAAGATAAAGGAGTTTGTGAAGCTGAGGCAGGGCTCGATGACAGTTAATGAGTACTGCCTTAAGTTTAATCAGTTTTCTAAGTATTCCCTTAATATGATGGTTGATCCTAGGGCTAATACGAGTAAGTTTGTTGCTGGAGTATCTGGTTTGGTAGTCAAGGAGTATAGGACTACCATGGTAATTGGGGATATGGATCTTGCTAGGTTGATAATTCATGCCCAACATATTCAGGTAGAGAAGTTAAAAGAGAGAGAGGGGGGAAATAAGAAGGCTAGAATAGGGTAGTTTGAGTATCGCTAGACTAGGTCTTGAGGGTGAAATTATTCCCATTTTCAAAATCATTCATCTATGCAAGCGCCATCTTCACCCAGTGCTCCTGCCCTCAGTGCTAGATAGGATCAATGGGGTAAGACTTCTATGTCTAGGCCTCAGAATAGTATGAGTAGAAATTGCATCTACCCTCTATGTGATAAGTGTGGTAAGAATCATCCTGGTGAGTGCTTGTTGGGACAATATGGTTTGTTTGGTTATGGTATATTAGGAAATTGAATCAAAGAGTGTCCGAATGCTAAGCAAGGAAACATAGACGTTCATCCCTATACTCAGGCTACTAGTGTATCAGCTCCTCTAGGTCACCCATTTCCTCCTCAGGGCACATCAACTAGTACCCGTGGTGGTCAGTGCTAGAATCAATTTTATGATTTACCGTCCCATAAGGAGTTGGAGGATTCACTAGATATTGTTACTGGTATGCTTCGTGTCTTTTATTTTTATATTTATGTGTTGTTAGACCCTGGGTCATGTTTCTCTTATGTCGCCCCATTATTTGCAGTAAATTTTGAAATAGGTCTTGAAAATATCCCTGAGACCTTCTTATTTTCTAACCCAGTTGGTGAGTTAGTTATTGCCAAATAGAACTATAGAAATTTTCCCATCACTGTTCTTCATAAAATCTTGTTAGCACATTTAATAGAGTTAGATATGGTTGATTTTGACCTTAGTAATGGTATAGATTAGTTCCATTCTTGTTATGCATCTATAGATTGTCCCACCTGAGTGGTGAAGTTTCAGTTTTCCGGTGAGCCATTCTTTGAGTGGGAAGGAAATTTAGTGTCTCCCAAAATTCATTTCATATCTTATCTTAAAGCCAGAAAGTTGATTTCCAAAGGGTGTATTTGTCATCTAATTCGAGTCAAAGATACTATTTCTGAGACTCCAAAAGTTCAGTCCATAAGTTTAGTCAAAGCGTTTCCTAATGCCTTTCCTGAAGATTTGCCAGGGGTACCTCCCGATAGGGAAATAAAATTTGGTATTGACCTTATACTAAATACTCAGCCCATATTTATTCCTCCTTATCGTATGGCTCCAGCCGAGCTGAAGGAGTTAAAAGAACATCTTAAAGATCTATTAGATAAAGGTTTCATAAGGCCCAGTGTTTCTCCATTGGGCGCTCCCATCCTATTGATGACTTATTCGATCAACTCCAAGGTGCATGTTACTTCTCAAAGATAGACCTTAGATCCGGATATCATCAACTTAGAGTAAGGGAGTGTGATATTCTAAAAATAACTTTCAGAACTTATTATGGTCATTTTTGGTTTCTAGTCATGTCTTTTGGGCTAACAAATTCCCCTGCAGCCTTCGTGGACATGAAGAACAGAGTGTTCAAACAGTATCTGTATATGTTTGTCATAGTCTTCATCAATGATATTCTTGTTTACTCTCATAGTAAGAATAGTCATGCAGTCCATCATAGAATTATGTTGCAAACCATTAGAAACCATCAATTGTTTGCCAAATTCAAGAAATGTGAATTTTGGCTAAGGTCAGTAGCCTTCCTCGGTCATATTATTTCCAGTGATAGTATTAGAGTTGATCCCCAGAAGATAAAAGCAGTAAGAAACTAGCCTAGACCCATTTCTCTGTCAGACATTTGAAGTTTCTTGGGTTTAGCTGGCTATTATAGATGTTTCATTGAGGGTTTTTTGTCTATTATGTCTCATATATCTAGATTGACCCAGAACAAAGTTAAGTTTCAATGGTCATATTCCTGTGAGAAGAGTTTTCCGGAGTTGAAGACTCGACTCACTTCATTCCTAATTTTAGCACTACCTAATTGTACAATGGGTTCATTGTGTATTGTGATGACTCTAGAGTTGGTTTGGGTTGTATGTTTATGCAGAGAGGTAAATTCATAGCTTATGCCTTTAGACAGCTTAAGACTCACAAAAAAAAACTACCCTACCCATGACCTTGAGTTAGCTGCTATTGTGTTTGCATTGAAAATCTGGAGGCACTATCTTTATGGGGTGCACATTGATATATTTATTGATCACAAAAATGTGTAGTATGTGTTCACTCAGAGGGAGTTAAATCTTTGGCAGAGAAGGTGGTTAGAATTATTAAAAGATTATGATATGAGTGTGTTCTATCATCCAGACAAGGATAATGTAGCGGTAAACACCCTTAGTAGATTATCTATGGGAAGTGTTGCTCACATAGAAAACTATAAGAAAGAACTAGTTCGGGAAGTTCACCAGTTAGCCAGATTAGGTGTGAGGTTGGTTGATTCAGTTGAAGAGAATATTTGGGTTCAGAGTAGTTTTGAATCTTTTCTAGTTTTGAAAGTGAAAGAAAAGCAGTATAAGGATCTTTGTTTGGTCAAACTGAAGGGTTAAGTTAAAGACTAAAAGGTAAAGGTTTTCTCCCATGGGGGAGATGGGGTGTTGTGATACTAGAGTAGGTTGTTGTTCCATGTGTTGATGATTTGAGACAACAGATTATAGATGGAGATATAGATCACACATCGGTTGGTTTGAGGTAGGCGAGGCTGCTTTAATTGGGACGAATATGGTGTTTGAAGCTATGAAGAAAGTTCAGTTGATTACAGAGAGGTTAAAAGTAGGACAGAGTTGTCAAAAATCTTATGCAGACATAAGGAGAAGAGATCTTGTATTTGAAGTTGATGACCTTGTGTATTTGAAGGTTTCACCCATCAAGGGGGTGAAGAGATTTGGACAAAAGAGAAGCTTAGTCTGAGCTATGTAGGTCCTTATCGGATTTTGAGTTGTGTTGGGAAGGTAGCATATGAGCTTGAGCTTCCCACATATTTTTCGTTCAGTACATCCAGTGTTCCATGTGTCCTTGCTGAAGATGTGCATGGGCGATTTAGCTGTTGTAGTCCTTCTAAAAAGTATAGATAT
Source organism: Capsicum baccatum var. pendulum (assembly GCA_030864225.1). Taxonomy (NCBI): domain Eukaryota; kingdom Viridiplantae; phylum Streptophyta; class Magnoliopsida; order Solanales; family Solanaceae; genus Capsicum; species Capsicum baccatum. The sequence goes on along the minus strand of CM061559.1, from coordinate 69,671,243 downwards.
TCAGAATAGCCTCTCATATGAAGAAGTTTCAGTAGAGATCCTTGATCATTAGATTTGTAGTGTAAGGAACAAAGAAGTTCTCTTGGTCAAAGTTCTGTGGTGAAATCAGTCTACTGAGGGTACTACTTGGAAAGCAGAAGCAGACATGCATACCAAGTATCCCTATCTTTTCTTCACAAACTCAAACTTAGCCAAAGGTATCAATCTTCCTTAATCCAGTTATTTTCCAATCTTAGATTCATCTATATAGTTATCTTCATGTAAGTTCATGCACTCATAGATTAGCTTAGTCGTTCAAGGACGACTTTTCTCAAGGGGGAGATAATGTAATACCCTATACTTTTTCCTAGCTTAATTTAGCTTCTAAAATGTGAAGGGCTAGCTTCAAAATTTAATGACCTTTGATACATGTAAAATTTTCCAGTTTTAGACCCTCCAGTCTGTAGAAAATTGAATTAGATTTCCAACAATACATATTTTGCCTAAATCCGATACTCGGTTGAGAAGTTATGGTGCTTTTAGTAAAACAATATGACATTTAGGCAAGCACCGCATAGCGGTAAAGGAGAAATTTGCAATTGTCAAAATCCAGTGGACCACCTCGATCGGCCCATGTCACGTTAAAGTCCTAAGTCCCATTCGTCAATTTCTAGTGGCATACCGCAATGGCCCCGTATCACGGTAATGGCTAAAATGGGGCTAGTCCCTTTACCTGTGGCCCGACGCGATTTCACCGTATCGCGTTGATGGGCCAAATGATAGTCGACCCTTTTTCCAGTGAGCCACCGCAATTATGGCGCATCGTAGTGGCATGCCAAATTTGAAATTTCTTTCTTTTCCAGTTCCTATTAGAATTTTAAAAAGGGCAATTTAGTCAATTCTCAAGCCCCCAATTTGTCAAATAAAAAGAATTAAACCTATTTTAAGCACTTTATGCTTATTTTTCATCAATTCGCTCTTAAAGAAAACCCTAGAGCTCAAAACTAACACTCCATGAAATCAAATTTCCTCCATTATTTTTCAATGAAAACTCAAAATTAAGGGTTCCCAATTCCAGAACTTCAAGAATTCATCTTCAAAAGCTCAATAAGAATCCAAAGTCAAGTGTTCTCATGAATTAATGTATGTGGGGTTTATGAATAAGGATATTTTTTCGTACTTGTGCCGAAAACTAGTTTAATTACAAATCTGTATGATTTTGTATGAATATACATGAGTTTCAAATTAGGGTTCATACCCATTATAGTTATTTGCAAGATTATGATATTTCAAGTGATTTAGAAATTGAATTGTATGCCTGTTTTTGTATTTTCATATATATTGCAGAAAATTCCAGATTTTAAGTTGAATTATCAATGTTTACATTATCAAGTATGAACATTATGATGTTTTGACATTAATTTGATGCATGGTTCATTAAGCCCTAATTGTGTATTGCTATTTCATGACTCATTGTGCTATAAGAACCCTATGGCTAGATTATTTTCAGATTTTTGATTAAGAATTGATATTTTGAGATCAATTGAGATAGGAAATCCACTTTACATTTGTAGATTACAGTTTAACTTAATAATTATACAGTTGGTTTTTGAAATAAACCATTATACTTGATTTTAAAGTAGATTTCCAATAGATGATTATACAGATTAAAGGGAGTGGTATTTAGCGCCGAGTTGGGTATGTTCTCATGCCCTAGAACTACGAGCCAATGTAGGTTCAGATTATTAGATTATTTCTATTTCTATATGAATGACAGATTAGGTTAAACTCCATGGCAAGAGTATGCCACCTCTCCCCAATGTGAGATTTTCCCATAAGGGAACTAGACGTTGGACTCCATGATATCTCACATGGTTTATGTCTGTTAGAAGAACCTCCCTATCAGTAAATACTTTCAGAATAGTTGTAAACCTATTTCTCGACTAGTAAAGAATAATAGAATAATTTTTAGAAACTAAGTGTAAAAGCTCACAATTTTATTCAGGCATTATTTTGTGTAAACCTTTAGTTACAGATTTCAGTTTTCAGATTTCAGATATAGAAGTGGGTCCTTTCCACACTTGGACAACATGATTTATGGATAGAACCCTAGCACAACTTTTATAACTAAATATTATGACTCACCAAATTTATAATGTATGATTTTTTTCTCATGATTATGATTCCAGTTTTCAGATATTCCAACTTATGAGAGTCATCTACATTTACCATGCGTTATTTTAAAAATTATGATAATGATTGACACTTTGTTTTAATTATGCATTCACCCTCATATACTTAGTATATTCTCAATGTACTGATCCACATATACGTCAATGTGCTATATTTTGTCATAATGTAGGTTCAAGTGCTCGATTTCAGCAGTGAGAGTGATTTCGAGAATCTCCATCTACATCCCGACTGTTGGTGAGTCCTTATAGTTTTGGGACTTAGTCTTTTAGTTTTTCAGCTTATTAGTATAGAGGATTTAGACAGTTCGAGTCAACTGGGGGTTTGGTCCTAGTGACTCTCTAGTTATTAGTAGTAGAGGCTTGTTAGAATGCAACATATGATTTTAGATTATTCAATATTGATCGTTTAGACTATTGAGTCTAGTATTTTCGAGAGATTATATTCAAATATTCTTAGTTAGCTCAGACAGATTTCCATATTCTAGTTTTGATATTATATCTATATTCCCTCTATGATGAGACTCAGACTTAGTTGAAGGCAGATAGGGTTAGTTTAAGGCTACTCGGAGTTTTGAGCACCGTGTGACGTATCGGGACCAGGTTTTGAGGAATTATAGTTACTGGTTTTCTGTGGTCTCGAAATGAGTATGATTCCATTTGGATCATTTTTGATAGAATGACGAAGTTTGCTCACTTTTTACCTATGAGGACTAATTACTCAAGAGAGAATTATGCAAAGTTGTTCATTCAGGAGATAGTTCGTCTGTATGGGGCCCTATTATTTATTGTATCCAATCAAGGTACATAGTCTTCTTCTTATTTTTAGCAATCTTTCTAGAAGGAGTTGGGTACTCAGACAAATCTTAGTATCATTTTCCACCCTCAAATGGATAGATAAGTGAAGCATATCATTTAGACTCTAGAAGATATACTAAGGGCCTATGTAATTGATTTTAAAGGAAGTTAGGTTGATCACTTGTCGCTTATTGAATTCACCTATAATAATAGTTAACATTCCAACATTTAGATGGATTCTTTTGAGGCCTTTTATGGTAGGAGATATAGATCATTGATTAAATAGTATGACATGGGTAAGACTTGATTGTTCGGACATGACTTGGTATATCAAGTAATTGAGAAATTTAAGGTTATTCAAGAAAGTCTTAAGATCACTCAAAGTAGCCAAAAGTTTTGCATGGATGTGAGGTAAAAAGAGCTAGATTTTGAGGTTGGTGATGGGTGTTCCTGGAGTTCTCACCTATGAAAAGAGTTATGAGGTTTGGGAAAAAAGGGAAGCTCAGTCCCCATTATATTGGTCTATATCAGATCCTAAGGAGAGTTGGAAATATGGATTTCTAATTGGACTTACAAATGTGCTTGACAACGGTTCATCCTATATTTTATATGTCCATGCTCAAGAAGTGTGTGGGTGATCCTTCCTTGGTAGTGCCTTTCGAGGATATTGGTGGGAATTTTTTTTATCTTATGAAGACATTCCTATTGATATCCTGGATAGACAAGTTCAAAAATTGAGAACCAATGGGGTAGATTTGTTAAAGATACTACGGAGTAATAAGAAATTGGAAAAAGATACTTGAAAATTGGAGGACATGGAATCTAAATATCCCTTCTTATTTCTATTGTTGGATGAGGTTTCTGGAGGTGCAAAACTTATGCTTTCTCTTGATTCATTTGATTTCATACTCTAACTCCCTCTATGTTCTTCTTTGAATCATGCTAAAAGTGTCTTAAGTATAGTTTAGGGATGAATCATCCGGAAAGTGGGCATAATGTAACACCTTGGGTGTTTGGGAGTTTAAATAAAGCTAAAAATTAGCCTACGTGATCCCTAAATTGAGTGTAAAATACTTTGGGAAGTGTTTGGATGTATTGGGAGAGGTTTAGGATGTGAAAAAGAATCCGGCATTGCGAGGGGACCATTGCGTGATGACCCTACACTGCGAGGGATGCTGCCTCACCTGCAAGGTAGGACCCACGTTGTGAGGGGGTTGTCTCTCTTTAGAGCTTGCATTGCGATCCCCTTGCCATTCATCGATGGGACATCATTTTGATAATTATTTAGGGGTTTTTGGATCATTTCGCACCTGTTAAGCCATTTCCCTTCCACCGTATGCATTTTAAGTCCCTAAACATGATAGAAATCACTCAAAAAAGGTCATTCCGTAGTTCAAAAACAAAAGTTGAAGCAAAAAGGATAGGGTTCAAGCTTATGACTCATCTCTCTTGCATTCTTTAAGAAATTTCTCATTAAAATGGCTTCTTGAACACTAATTTACTTTAATTATCATTATATTGTGTTATTTCGTGGTAATCCTATGTTTTAATAGTTGTTTAAAAACTAGGGTTGAGGGATTTGATTATCACATACTTATATTGGTTTACCCTTGTCTTCATGGTCTTTCATGTGTGCCGGGATGTAAGCTAAAATGCGACTTATGTAAAGAGTGAATTTGGCTTATAATGTTTATGACTTTTGAATGATAAAGATATAAACCTCAACTCATTTCATGATTTGATTTTAATGAGGATTTTATAGTGTTTAGTCTGTCCTTTGAAATGATGTATGACATAAATTGGTAAAAGGTTTAATGACTCTTCAAAAACCCTTGGGGCTATCATTATGGATTATTAAATAAGATTTGGAGTCAAATATTTTAATGACAATGGTATGACATAACATGAAGGGCTTGTGAGTCATGCTATGATGATACCAATATGGAAATACCATAATGAAATATTCCATGATTAAAGGGTTACAAATAATTATAATTTGGCTTTAATAAGAATTGTGTAGCTTCCCTGAGAAGGCGTACATCAATGTGGTTAATGCCTGAAACATATGTTTTGATGACATAGGATGTTGTTCCTTAATTGAACGATGAATGGTGTCTATTATATAAGAATATTAAGAAGGCTTTTGACTATTTGTGGCTTTAGCCTATCCTCGATTTTTGCGGCAAACTTGAATTAAGGCCCGGTTAGTTCAGGTTGCTGCATCCACATAGTATGTGGGTTACTAGGGATCGGTGAAAAACTTCATATTTTAGGACTAAATTTTAAATGTTCATGTCTATATGTTCCTTTCCCCTCTATCCTTTATTTTCGCATTTTTGTGAATGTTGAATATGGTTTTTGACTTATTTTGGTTTAAGAATATTTTATTCCTTTTTCTGAGTTGCATGCATTTACTTGCCGTACTAACCATCTCCGGATGCTACATTATTTAATGATGTAGATTTAAAGGCCTTTTCTCATAAATCTGTGCCACAAAAGGGTGTTCGTTTCCTTTTTTAGACAATTAGTGAGAAGTTGTGAGTCCACCTCATATGAAATACATTGTTACTTTTTAGTTATATCACCATTTCCATAATTTATTTTTCTTTTGGCATAGTTAGAGTCATATCCTAACTTAGTAAAAATTTTAATGAGAAATGCTTTGAACATGGTATTGGGTAACTGTTTTAAGATTTGATTTTGTATGAATTTCATTCTAATGGTTTATTGAACTTTTTATTTAATGGATTGGCTTCCACAAATTCTTTAATATACTTTGCTTCTGATGTAAGGATAATAGGTCATTTTAAGCCTTAGTTGGTTTGGGATGTTACAACCAGTGCTCTGTTTGAAGTCATGACAGTTTCTCATAGCTAGTTCAAACTTATGCAAAGACAATTTATGCTTAGGTGCTATATTTATTTTTGAGATTTCTATTGGTCCATAGATTAAGATGAATCAAAAAATGCAATAAAGGAAAAATGCTAAACAAAAGAAGAGAAAAATGAGAAATACAAATATTCATCATAAAGAGATTACACACCACCTCGTCGACTTCTGTATATATAATATTTTTGGAAATATATCTTCAAATTCATGTAAGTAATGGCACTTTGAGTGGTAACAAATTATTAATATTTTAAATGAATACTTTTAGCACTACTAATATAAGTTAAAGGAATAATTCACTTTAATTCTATCTTCACGTTATATCAATTTTAAATAACTATTTGTATTATTCACCCATTTAATTCTTTGTCATTTTAATTGAAGTGCTTAAATTTTAATTTTTCATATGAAAAAAGCTTAATATTATAGATGATATCACTCCTTCTTTCCTTTTTAATTCTTTTTTTTTGTTTTCCATCCGGTGTTTGGTGTCTGAATGGAAGTCCAGACTAATCTGGATCGTGTGTTGCATGGCCCATTAAGGTGGCAGCGCACCCAATAGAGTTTTCTCCATACCCAAGATCGAACCCTCGACCTTTGATTAAGGATGGAGCAGCCTCATCCACTACACCACAACCCCTGTTGGTCCCTTTTTTACTGTCATTCATCCCTCCTCTCCTCTTCTTTCTCATACCATCATAGCCATATTTTTTGTTGAAAATTTTTTTTATTGGTTAATCCTCACAGAACGGCATATATACAGTAGTTCTACTTTTAAGTTTTCTCAATTAAATTCTGGATCATTTGCTCTGTAAATGACTATATATCACATTTGTTATATATTGAATTAATCATATAAATGCCACATTTATTATATATTGAATTCCTTTAGCATGTTACAAGAAAACATATATAGTAGGTTGGCTAATGACTTTTGGACTTTTTAATGGAAGATAAATACGTTCTTATTTTTCAGCATTGTTAAGAAAATTAAAGAAAAGATTTTTCATTTTTTAATTTTTTTTAAGTACATATAGTATATAAAATAGAATTAAGAGAGGCCATAACCATCATCCTTAGTATTTTTATGTGTGTTTATTGATATATTTATTTTTTAGGCTTTTATTAATCCATTTAGAGTAGATTATGTAAAAGTGAATTTAAATGAAAAAGAATATGAAAATAGATAAATAGGAACATTGACCATAAAGAAATATTATCTATATCGAATCTGATAAGTATATATAAATTTATTACTATGCACTATATATGTCGATACAATAGATAACGAAAAGTTTAATAAAATGAACAAGTAAATACTAAGAAAAATATAACTTCTTCATGCACAACAAAATTTCTTCATGTGTATTTAAGGGTGAAGTTAGGTGTAGACATATGAAAAGTTTAAACATATGAAAAGTTTAATAAATTGAACAAGTAAATACTAAGAAAAACATAATTTTTTCATGCGCAACAAAATTTCTTCATATGTATTTAAGGAAGAAGTTAGGCTTTCAGTTATTTATTCAACTAAATCTAGTAGCTTTGATCCAAACAATATTATCTTAAGAAATAAATTTCTGCTTTAAATTCTAATAAGAGGGCTTATATAATTGCAAATGTGAAATGCCCATAAGATATCATATGAAAGAAATAACACATTAAATTGTTGTATCAATGGAATTACAAATGAAAAGGAAAAGAAGAAGAAGAACATAAAAGTGTTTATAGCTTTCATTAATTTCATCAGTTTCTTTGTTTTCCATAGAAAATAGAACCTTTCTTCTTTCTTTTTTTGGCACCTTGGCCATCAATATTTCCGTTGTGATTCTTGTTTGTACTTTCTTTGGCAGAATTTATATGCACGTAACACTTTCCTTCAACTTCATCAACTATAGAAATGAAAAGACATGAGTTATAAAAATCTGTACAATTTAAGAAATTAAAGTTTCTCATTAATTGATTAATTACCTAATTTATTTTGGATTTATTTTTCAAATAAGATAAACAAAAAAAAGAGAGACTTAAATTTTTTAAAAAAGGAAAAAAAAGATAAATAAAAATGAAGGCTATGAAGAGGTGTCACATCACGTCCTTTATATTTCTCCTTTATTATTATATATAGATTTATGTTTGAGATATATTTCAGTTCATATACATACACATAAAAAGAATTTAAAATGACAACAATATAATAACCAGAATTAACTTATAACCCACTCTCTTATCTATTAAAATGTATACTTTTTATCATTAAAAAATAAATTGCAAACAAAATTTACTTATGAATTTTGTGTATTTAAAATGTAAGATAAATGCATATTTTCCGTGATATGTATAATCTTTGACGAAAGGAAAGAGATTTTAGCGAGTCAAAAAATCAGGAAAAATATTCCTGGCCTTTTAAATTTATTTATCTTGAAAAAAATTTACTAGTGCATTTTATTTCAGTTGACATTTTAAAGATAAAAAAATTATATATTTCAATAGTAAGAGTGTGGACTAATTAACTACAGTTAGTATAATTTTTATCATTAATGAGTTTTTAATAAATTAAAATAAATCTCGATCATAAATTATTTTATGGTACATATGGCATGAATTTACAAAGTGATTGAATATTACTTGAAAGAATTGTACTTGACAGGATACGAATGCAAGTTTGCGTATTTACAAAGCATAGTAATATTTTATTTCAAAATGTTGTTAAATATATTAGTTTCGTGTGCAAGCGAAATACAATGTATTTCCACTCAAGGGAAATACTTTGTATCCATGTCATTGTATTTTTATTATTTGACACTTGTATTTTATGAAATACACTTGTATCATCACAATAAACCGCTCCAGCCCCACCAAAAGTCATTTATATGTCCTTGTTCGTTATGATATACATTTGTATTTCAAATTTGAAAGAGGTGACATGTCTATTGGAAGTATTTGCTATATTTTGTAATTTCTAAAAAGTATCACTATTTCGAGTAAATATAGGGTCTATGTTTACTGTGTTAGCATAATTTTTTCTTTTATAGAGTTAGTCCATTTTCACATGTTTGGTTCGAACACGTATACACATAACTCATAGTCAAGGATATCTGGAGAGGTGGTAGATGGGATTTCACTCCCTTACCCTATGAACTTCCTCCAAATATCACTCATAACATCCAAAATGCTTTACTCCAAAGCACTCACCTAACCCAAGACACTCCTCTCTAGAGACTCACTGGTGATGGTACCTTCTCTTGCAAAAGTGCCTATCACTACATAACCTACTTGAAAGAAGGCTCTCACAAAGCCCACACCTCATCTAACTTGATCTGGATCCTTAGAGTCCTAAATAAGGTCAAGACCTTCATGTGGATCATGCACCACAGCAGTCTCCCAACTAGAGTCACCCTTTCCAAAAGGGGTCTGAACATCACTAGCAGCCATTCTTGCAATAAGGAGTAGGAGGACCAACACTATATCTTTTATTGGATGCAACATTGCCAAAACCTTTTGGCAGAACCTCATCCAAAGGTATAGGGGTAACCTCCACCTGCACCTTTCCATGTTTGACATTAAAAATTGGTCCTTCACTTGAAGAACTCCAAGCAAAGAGTCCTTCGACATCAACAACCCTTGGGGTATGATCCTACCTTTATGCTTATGGAACCTTTAGAAAAATAAAAATGCTAATAATTTCCAAAATACTAACTCTAACCCTTGCTTCAACATACCTTATGCTGAAGCTGTGGAGTATCATCACCTGGGAAATACTAGTGAACCTTCTGTGAAAAATAGTATTAGTGTAAGATGGCTTCCCCATGCCCCCAACTCCTTCAAAGTTAACATTGATGGGTCATACCTTGGTAATCCTTATAGAGGTGGGATTGGAGGGGTCAGTAGAAATAACAGAGGAGATTGGGTATTAGGATTTAGAAAAAGTTTCACCTATGCCACTAACAACCTCATGGAGCTCCTTGCTCTTAAAAAGAGCCACCAACTGGCCTTTGATGAAATCTTAAACCCTTAGAAGTCTGCATTAACTCTATCGAAATAATCAACGTGTTGTACCATAGAAATTTGCTTTATGATTTAGTTTTTTATGCATGCAGGTCTCTGCTAAGGATCTTGGAGAACCCTCTGGTCTACCATACATACTGGGAACAGAATAGTGTAGCGGATTTGATGGCTAAACAAGGCTCGGAGCTGATCTTTTTGGACAAAATGCATGTTTTTGCAACTTTACTAGCTATTGTAGGAATAGTTTCTTGGGAAGACTTTAAGGGAAAATCTTTCCCACTATTTGTAGGTTGTAATGGTATACAACATCCAACTATTATTTTGTTTTTGAACCTGGATAGGCTAGATTTGTAAAGAACCCTCTTTTTTATATTAATGTACTTCATCTATTTCACTAAAAAAAAATTTTACTTTCATACACTGTTTTACCATTGGCGTTTTGATGATCTACAGACTATGCCACAAAGGACCTTATTAGATGTTGAATCAATATCTATGGGATCGGGTCTCATAGGAAGTTGACTTCAGAAGATCACAACTGAGTACAACTGCAGGCTACACATTTCGGAGAGAGTTGGTGGCACTACAGTAAAGGCAACCAACCTTGACCAATGACATGCCTTCTAGGTTTTACTCTATCTTATTAAAGGAACACTCACAAAGATCAAAACCTAGCTTTTGCAATCAAGATTACTCTCAAAAGAAAGAGCCATTTTATAAGAACATTGCTCATACTTCAAAAATGAACTTGATCGAGTGGTAACTAAGTTGAGTTTTTTGTGTCTTTGTTCTTACATTATAAATCTACTCCAGAAATATAAAAGAGAATAGATCAATAGCTTGTCTGACTCTTAGTTTGAGTCGCATAAATTAGATTTAATTGGTTGAGTCACTTTGTATATGGTTAGGATTCTTTTCACTTTAGTTGATGTCTTTCCTGGTTAGAGTTACTTACTACTATTGGCTAGAGTTAGTCAACAAGTGGTATGATAGAGTTAGTATATCAGTCTTGTAGTAGAGTTATTATAAGAGGCTAGAATTAAGAATTCAATCATTGTGGTTATTAGAGTTTGTAGTCTCTTTGTTACTAGAAGTTTAGTGAAGAAGTTTGAAAATCCTATGAGACAGGTCATATTTTTCCTCCCTTGAGCAAGGAGGTTTCCATGTAATATTGTGTGCATTTTACTTTTTTCATTGTCTTTCTTTTATAACTGTATTATTTTGTTTGTTAGCTAGTCTCGATACTTGGTGGACCTCTATATTTCATCAATTGGTATGATAGCTAGCTCACTTAATAAGGGTAACACCTAGACAAAATCTGACTTGTAATGGCAGCTCCACTAATCATAGAAAATGGACTGCTAAGCACGAGATCACCTAACTTTAATGGATATTACAATGGTTAGTGGATGATAAGAATTCATGATTTATAATGATTTAGGATAGTGAGGTATGGGACGTCATTTGTAATGGACCATATGATGACTTGTATGTAGTTGAGGAAGGTGAGATTACTAGAATAGTTCTTAAGACTCAAAGGGAATACAATCAAAACTATTACAAAGAGATTGAGAAAAGTTACAAGAAAAAAAGTTGATTATGTGTGGCATAGAAGCTGATTAATATAACTTAATATCCGCGTGTGAGATAGCCAAAGAAATTTAGGAATGCTTAAGGATTTCACATGAAAGAACAAGTGAGGTGGACGAGTCAAAGTGACATGACCCGAACCAGGGCCTTGTTGTAATAGGCATCTCAAGCCCAACATGGACCGGAGACCACCCCACTACCCAAACTAACCATGAAAGGATATGCCTTAAGTCAGATGAATTTTGAACGTATAACAAGCTAGAGAAATTAACAGCACAAAGACTTTAGGATAGGTCAAGACCATGACCAACCCAAACAAGTCTATCCATCCAATACTCAACCAAAAATTGTAACAAAACCAAAATAATGACCAAGTTCATATCCATACCATAACAAAATGGAACAATCACAAATCAAATACAAACATAAGACATCATCCCCAATACCAATACCAATACCAATGCCATGGCTGACACCACTAATGACACCGCCCAAACAAAGCCGTATTAGTCTCACAAAGTCTATATCCGAAGTCAAAATAAAAATAGGTTGGGATATGCCCCCGACCATAGCTAAAATTGGTGTCTAAGATTAAACCAGTGGAAACATAAGAAACTAAAACTAGAAATAAAGCCTTTCGATGTATGGCAGCTCACCACTTTAAGTTAACACAAGCTGTTCTCAAGTCCAATCATTGAGTAGGAGGTGTAGCATGACCAACACCTGTACCGCGTAGGGATACAACATCGAAGATGGTTAGTGGTTGGAGAGCTCACATGTAACTCAAAGATAAGGGTAAAATAATGCCAACAGTTCAAAACCAATCAATAAATGCATATACTAATAAAATATATACATATACATATATACATATTTACACCATGCTGGGATAGGTAACAAGATTAGCATGAACTTTAGACATCACTAAACTGGGATATGTAGCAGGACTTTTATAGAATAAGGCACACATGAGCAAGATGATCCCATCTCTTCCCTATCTGGAAGGTCACCAGTGTATGTAGCCATATGAACCAAAGAAAATCCATATCCGTATATGCCTTTATGAGAGGCTCAAACCTCCCGGTATAATTAAGGTGGCATAAGGACTAATACATATAGTAAGGGAGACTCAAACCTCCCTTTCATATATTTATTTGAGGAACTAAAACCACTCAATCATAAGTGTAATGCCCTGAGTTTGCACCCTGAACGTCACACGGTGCTTACGACCCTGAAGGATTACAAGCTAACCCATGACTGGTACCTTCTGTAAGCATTGAATAATAATACTAAAAATATATGTGAAAGTAATCTAAAATTGACATAAGGTTCTAAAAATACTATAAAAATAGTTGAGTATAACTGATAGAAATAGTTGAATACTGAAATAACTGACTGTGTTAGTTTGAAAGCCTCTAACTATCTGAATATGGAGTTGATGGGATAAGTCCCCAACTAACTCCAACTAAGATAACTACTGAACTACTGAAATACTGAAATAAATAAACTCTATCCTCAAAATATGAGGACTCACCACTATATCTATAGCTGATAGCCTGAGCTGCTATGTACGATTAGGAACCTGAGCTTCTGAACCTATGATATGAGACATCATAGCGCAAAAGAGAGTATGCATCAGTACATGGAATGTACTAGTATACTAAGTGAGGTAAGGCTGAAATACATGGGTTCATACTCATGAGATTATAACTGACTGAAAGAACATCATAAAGTAACTGGATGAGTGTACATATAAAACTATAACTGTTGAACATGTTGAACATGCGATATTGTGCACGTAGATATACATTATGTATTTGAGATTATACTAAAATTGAGTACTAAATTCTGATGGCTGAGAAGCTTATAATTTATAGCCATGGTTCTGTGGAGTTTTCTGAGTTCTTTACTGAATATTGAGACTGAAACTGTAACTATGAAAGTGTTTATCAAATCGACATACCTCGATATAGGCTAATTTGGGGTCCAACCTGTGACCTAGTTGGAAGGGTGTTAGAACCTTTCCACGGGATACTAACAAAGCTGGGTCAACATTAATCTTGAAGGAAGACTCACTATGTATATATATGATTGTATCAACCCTAGTATGGCAGGAGGATGACTTACCCTTTGCAGGCTACGTAGTTCAGTCATACAGGGACTGCTATTAAGGGTCAAGCCTTTTTGTAGAAGGAATGCTTCCATCCCTAGGTTTTCTCGGTGCTAAATCCTACTCCCAACTGAATAGACACAGAACTGATCACTAGACTGTACTAGGCTTGACTGAACTGTCACTGATCATATTGACTGAATGAGTTAACTAAGTTCTGTTAACTGATTTACTACTACTGTCTTTACCTTTACTAGGATTATTCTATTACTACTGTGACTAAATAAACAGCTTGATTTTGGGTAATAAATACCCCAAGAACTTGATAGCATCAATAATAAAATATAGCAATCTTTGAAAGCATAACAATAGTCGATTGGTCACAATTCCGTCATTGAGACATTTTGTCAAACACTTGGAGGTCATGAACTTATACATAAATGAGAACACATGCTAATATGTCATGATTACACAATTCAATTCACATGAACATTCTATAGCAAGGTGAAGTTGGTTGGTTTCTACTTTTTTTCGCTGTACTAGATTGATTGTGGAAAGAATTATGGAATCAAAAGTTAGTTGAGCTTCTATGGTTCTATTATGGTTCTAGAGTTTCCAATTTCGCTATATTGCTCATTCTTAAGTTTGGAATTCTTATACTTTCCTCATTGGTTAGAAAGGTTTTTGTATTGACTATCCCTCTCTATTTAGCCTATTTGTGAGATTGAATAATTTTGGGTCCATTATTCATTTGTGGCTATTTTGCTGCCCGATAGTGGCTTGATATTAATTTTGGAAGGTCTTGGATACATCACTTATATTTGTTGATTTTTCCTCCTAGTGATTGTTTGCCCTTTTTATGAGCGTGCAGCTGGATACTCAGTTCTTTCTATAATATGGGTTTTATCCGAGTGGGGTTACAAAGTTGGAGATGGGTGAGGGTTCCTATGAATGCTTCTTAGGTTGTCGAATTGGAAATTCTTTATCTTGATATTTTTTATTTATTTTCTGATACTGGTCTTGACTTTGGCATTAATGTTGAGATTGGTGCATTATTCCTCAATTATGTGATTTATGGATTGATTGAGTTATGATTGCCCTACTTGGGTGGATTTAGGAAATCCCTATTTCAGAGTTTGTTTAGCATAATAAAACTTGGTGGATTGCTTCTCCTTGATGATATTTGCCTATCAGTATGCTTTATCAAGATGGAGTTTTGGACTAGTTATTTTCCAGCTAAAGTTGCATCTTTCTGAGTTGCTTGCATTTTTTCTATTACTAGTGTGGTTTGCATCCTTCGATGGTTCCTTAGTATATTTTTATAGTTCATGCCCTCCAGCAGATATAGGGTTGATTTCATGTGTTTTCAACCAGTGATTTATCTGATGATTTTAGTCTCCAACTATGTTTTAATTTTGGCTCGCCATGATTTAGTATAGATGTGTCTGATTTTGGTAATATGGTCAATGTGAGTATTTGAATTTTTTTTGGATTTATTGGATATATCTTGGATGTGACTCCTTCGAATAAAAACTTGGAAGTTATGATAGATTAGGTATATGAATGCCTACCCATCTTCAGGTTTATTTTATGGTGTTGAGATTGATCAGTTCAACATTAATGCTAAGATTTTTGCTTGGAGTTGTAGACCATGAGTGGATACTTAATTTTAAGATTTGTTTCACTTAGGATGTCATCTATAGGCTGGATGATACTACTATATCGTCGCCGATTGACACAACAAAAAATTAGGCCATGTCATATGGGCTATCTCAAGCCCAACAGTGATCGGAGACCACCCCGCTAGCCCAATCTAATCATCATATCAATCCACAAGTTTTGAGACGTACTCCAAATATAAGTCAAGATAACAAGAACAAGACTAATAATCATAACTTAGACAATGTCTAAACATTTCATTTACATCAACATAAAATCAACATACCCAAGTCCATAGTCACCCACAAGGTCTCTATATGCCCCCAACGATAGCCAAACCCAAGTCCAAGACATGTCTATGACATAAACTAAAGACTATGAAATGTATGACTTCTACAGTTGTAATATCCTGTATTTTTTGGCTAGACTTTGAAGCATTATTTTAATGTGTGTTGAATCTAATTCCATGAATTTATTTTGAATACACATATCTTGATCTTTATCCTAGTATGTGAAGTGATTTAGAGGTTAAAAATGTTTATAAGAATCGCTTAGAACAAAGTTGAGCTAAGATCCTTTGATTCATTAAAAGTTTGGTATTCGATTCTATAAGGGTCTTCTTTGAACATGTATAAGATTCTATATACATATAATTTTGAAGCTCAAGACCCACTAAATTGTGTATAACTGATTAGCTTTACAAAAAAACCAATTTTGCCTTAATCAGATACCCGAGTGAAAAATTATAACCATTTTCGTGAGAGAGAAAGTTATGGTGCACGGTTATCCCATGACGCACGCTCCATTGCCCAATCCTGTTCTTCATCTTTTGATTCTATGTTTATAAGGGTATTTGTGTCTTTTACCTTCACCCACCATAACACGAGATTTAGGGTACCAAAAGATAGAAATTGCCCCTTTATTCACAAATCATCTCAAAAGAAACTATTCTCTCTCAAGGACAAAACCCTAGACTATTCAAGATTCAAGCCCTTCCTTCAAGAAAACCAAGAATTCAAGTGTTCCAATCTGAGAAAACTTTTAAGAAAATTGTTATCTTTCAAGATTTAAGTTTTAAGGTATGTTAGATGTTCATCCATGGGCCCTTTTCACCCATGGATTTCAAGAATCTATTTTTTATGTTTTAAATTGTGAAATTACATGTTTATATTGATTTATCTCCTTAAAGTTCTTATGAAATTCGATTATACATGATGTTTACAATCTAATTTTGTTGAAAGCAGCCGTTACATGTTTGAAGTATGGAATTTCATTGTTTAATCCCTAAGTATGGTTTTAGTATTGCAATCATACTATTCCCACATGATTCACTCATTCCCATGCTTAAGTCCATGAATTTCTTACTATTTATTTCAAGTTAAGATTCTAGTTTGTTTCAAGTGGAATGCATTATAGTATGTTTTAAATATTGTGGTTCCCATATCATGTTCATGAGAATTTAGAATAAATCCTTAGTTTATGATTTTGTCATGTGAATGTGTTAACTCATCATGTTTAAAAGTATCCCCATGTTAAAGTCTTGATCTCCATGTGTTTGATGAAATGCCAAAGTGATGGATTATGAATAGTGATTCCCTATTATGGTCTTCAAAAGCTTTCATGTGTTCCTATTGTTAACTTGGAGCCACAAAGTAAAAGGAAATAAGGGGGAAATAGGCTTTTAATAGCTTAACCCTAGAAATGGTGCATGCACAATAGATTACGTAGATCTACTTTTTGATTGAATGGCATCCTCTTTCGGTGGTTTAATCCAACCAGAGAACACATCTCAACTAGTAGTAGATAATATACAACCTTTGCAATGTGCAGAAGTTCTTAAACCAAAGCCTTCAGTTCGGGAATATGCAAATGTGTCACCAAAGCCAATTATAATGTAGCATGGAGAACCATCCATAACATGGAAGGCTTCTGAAGTGAAAAGTTTAATAATTCAGGAAAACTTACAACATGCAATCATTTAGTATTTCCATACATGTCTGTTATTACTATTTTCATGCACAAATAGACCAAGCATTCAACCTAATCTTATATTTCATACCATTATATTCAAAGTACTAACCGTATATTTATTTCTTGCTCTATGATGTTTCATATCATAGGTTCGAATGCTAAGGTTCCCGACCACACTGAGACAATCCAGTGCATCAGCAGCAGTAGCAGTGGTGAGTCCTCATACTTCAAGGACTAATTATTTTAGTTTAGTATTTTGTTTTAGTTAGACAGTTGGAGTTAGTTCGGGACTGTCCTATCAACTCTTATTAAGTTAGTTTTAGAGGCGTTCAAACACTTTAAGACAGACAGTTTTACATTATTTTTATCAATTTTTATATGGCTGTTTCTAAACAATTATTTTCAAGCTTATAATTTAAAAGATGTTTTAGTATTTAAACATTATGCCTTTTTTAGTTTATGTGTATCTTTTGTTATCAATTTTATTCAGTGCTCACATGTAACGCCCCGTAACCTTCTCGACTTGATATCACTTTGTAGCATGCTTAATGAGCTGACAACTTGAATGATGTTTTTCTTTCTAAGTGTTAAGAAAAGGTCTTAGTCATATTTTGAGCTCCTAATCTTTGATGATTTTATTTTCGACCTTTCTGACCTCAAAAAGTTAATTTTTAAGTTGATTCATGATTGGAGAGTCAATAGTATATCTCGAGTGAGTTTTAAATTTTTTGGACAAGCATAAGTGTATGTTTGGTACTCCAAAATAGCAGCTCAAGGCGATATGACCGTGACACATAGTATATCTCGAGTGAGTTTTAAAATTTTTGGACAAGCGTAAGTGAATGTTTGGTACTCCCAAATAGCAGCTCAAGGCGATATGACCATGATGCCATGACAAGTCTGGCACTTGGTTGATCCCGCGATGGAGACCATAGTGCCTCGCCCAGAGCGGCGCTCCAGAGCCCGCGATGCCCTGGCTAGTATGGCTCGTGTATTTTTTGCTGTCAACCTCCTTGTTTTAAGGGAAAATAGGTCATTTTCCTTTATCCTAATTCACCCAAACATGAAATTAAATCATTTTTGGGTCAAAATACATCAGAAACCATTTACAATCTCTCAACTTAAAACCCTAGTCCTTTCCCTTAATATCAAGAGTTCATCATTAAAGTCAAGAATTCTAAGGACTTAATTGAGTTTCGGATTCCACCCTTCCTCCTAAGTGATCTAAGGTACGTGGAGTTTTTACTAAACTACATGGGCTTATTGAAAACACTTTGAATAAGGTTTAAGTGTTAGAAATTATGAATTTATAAAGGAGTTTTGGAATTTACATTTACAATTGTGCATTATAGATTCTTTAATGATATTATTATTTTGGTTTTGAGGCCTTCCCCTAAAGAAAATTGATTTCTTTTGTGTATATATGTATGTATGCATTTATAGTTGATAATTTAATTGAGAGCATGACTAATTACACTCCCTCTCATGTTGGAACACCTTTAGAATTTTTAATATTACGAATTGAAGAATATTATACTTAGAAGCATGGTATCAATGTTATTAACTATCATTGAATGATTTGATATTGATTTTAAATTGATGAGAAGGTGTTTTACATATTGAAAAATATTGAAGAGATATAATGAAAGAATTGGATGGTTTGTCAAAAATACATGACTATTTCCTAAAATATTGAAAAGAGAAATTCTATGAATAATTGGACATATGTTTTAAAGTATGAGTCTTCTTGAATGGCTTGAAGTATGGTGGACTAAACCTTGTGTTATGAAAGAACAGATTATAATATGATATTTTATGTCCTAGAGATTCGACTTGCAAGTCAATGGTATGACGATACTATATAAATGTATTCCATAACAGAGTAAGAGTTTCAGACTAGATTTTTAGAGAATACATGTTTCAAAAAGCTAAAAATAAGTTTAAAGAGTGTTAGGTTGTTTCCCTAAGAAGGCTTGAGTTCAAGTAACTCCTAGCCCAAAATCATGTTTTGCCGATACGTGTTCACTATGCCCCCACAATGGACCATAAGCTGACCTAGTGCCCTGTGGCATATCAGAGATAGATATTCCAACCCTTGCGGAAAACTCAGGTTGCGGGCTTGGTTGTAAAGTTAAGGGCAGATTCCATATAGACCGTAGGATTTCAGAGTTGTAGGGTATACCACCTAACATAGAAGTAAAATGAAGAGTACATCATGGAGTTTAGATAATTGTTCAGAGACTTTTTAAATATTCCTATGTGTTTTCTTTTCATAAGTAAATTTATATACTCTTCCTAAATTGTTCTCACCTATGTTGAATAAAAATTATTATTTTGGAATTGCTCTGCATACCTTTACAATTGTATTGACCCCCTATATTTCAGGGTGAGGCTCAGTCTAGAGGTCCTACTAAGCCGTAGAGTTATTTAGACAGAGTGAAGTATGAAGTTGGTGAGCCTTCTTTATTTTGGAAGGCCTGTTTCTCTTTAGTCACTTGTTATTTACTTTGGTTCAGGTCCCTGTGGGGCCTTGTCCTAGTAGCAGACAGTTTGCCGATTTTCGTATTTATTAGAGATTTTTGAGATAGGAACAAATATTGTCTAGATGTTTATGGATTTTCTTTTGTATTGATGTATGTAATTCTGAACATGACCATGATTATGTAGTGATTTAGATTTTTGCATCCTTTCTTTATTGTATGAGTATTATGCGTGATTACCAAATGTAGAAGGGCGCCCAAGCTTGCATGGTTCTGGATGCTCGTTATGGCTAGGGCCACAACTCAGGTCATGATATCACAGCAGGCACCAGCTCATGGATTAGCTTATGGTCACTTGTTACTGTAAGCACCATGTGGGATCCAGGGTGTACTCTCGAGGTGTTACAAACTTGGTATCAAAGCCTAAGGTTTCAAAGTGTCCTAGGAAGTCTGAAGGCCGCATTGAGTAAAGTCTTATGTATGGATGTGAAGTGTGCCACACTTATGGACAAGCGGATATAAGATGTTTTAGGAAAAGTTTCCCTTTTTTCATATCACAGATAGTGCTATAGAACGGTCCTAAGAAAGTTATACATATTTTTGTATTGCTCTATTCATGCTAAACATGCCTTGTTTTCAAGGTAGTAGAAAAAATCAAGATTAAATCCTTATAGATAGAGATATTCTCACAAAGTTCCCACAGACAATTATGGGATTGTTTGCAGGCTTGAATGTATCCCATCAGTGCCTTTATGTTCCAATGTATGAAAAATTTTATTCATGATTCATAAAAATTGTGCATTTAGCCAAAGTCAGATGTGATTTTAGATCCCTCCTGAGAATTCTATGATAGCATATGACCTAGAGTTAAAAGTATGAATCCAAAACTTTAGCAGCAGTAAAATGGGGATAATGTTATCTTAATTCCATAGATTTTGCATTCATGGGTCTAGTTGTCTGAAAGGTGAATCAGTAGGCTTAAAATAGTGTATGTAAAAAAGAATTTAAGTCGTTTATTTGAATGTATATGTTGTTGGTGTAATAGTATTTCCCATGGTGTAGGGAAAATATATGTTTAGAGAAATGATAACTATAGGCTATGATGAAAATAGTATGGTTCATTGAAGGTTTGGGGATATCTATGTTAAGTGTTAGAATCTAAGTTTGAAAGTTTGAGGATTGAGCTAATAGAAAGGAGTGTTAAGAATTCTAAGTTAGTTAGTGGTTCAGTTGTTATATGTTGATTGTTGGGGGCTATAGAAAACCAAGAGTTGTATCTCAGAAGAAAGTACTAGCAGTGGGTTTTTCATCATAAGGTGTACTCTTTCAGGGTGAGCTTATCATTTTAAATATTATTATGCCCCAGATTCTAATGTAAAGTGGTGGCAGTTCATTTTAGTGATGTTGAGTGAGTAGTTCCTAGACCTAGAATGATGGCTTTAATCTAAGGGGAGATGATAGAAAAACTAACCAAGTTAGGCTCTCAGATCCTAGCAGTGATGCCAGTATATGTAGAAGAGCAGTAGCAAAAGATGATGCCCAACCCGTTCTTATCTCAGTGCAAGGTTTCTCAGTATCATGATATCTACTCATGCCTTACATGCCAGTTCCATAATCATAGCTCATGTTCACGCACATCATAAAGAATGATGTTTGCTTTCATTCCCTAGTATAAGGAGTTCCAGTTTGTTCAATAGAAAAAACCATGTCCTACAAATTTAGAAACTCCAAACTCAGGTCATGCAACTCATGACTCATGTATTCACGTTTGAACGTATATTCAGTTCCAGGACCCATGCAACACTTTTAATAATCAGAGAAATTTAGATTTATGTCATGTATGTCCACAGTTTAGACCTCTTTGATGAATTAATATCATTGATACTCTATTCCTCAGGCCTTAGTTGAGTGTCAAAGTTATTCTTTCATGCTTCAGGTCCTCATGTCCTAACCTTTCAGTGACCTCCCTTTATGAAATGATAGAAGTGATGAGCAATTGCTAGATGGGAGAGAGTAAACTTTTCTTGTTGAAAAAACTCATTTCAACTTTCTATTACATATTAAAAGGGGTCCAAGACTTTGAAAAATTCACTAAGTTTTGGGACTTAGTCATTTCTAAAGCTCCCAAACTTTGATGATTTTATTTTTGATCTTCCCGACATTGAACCATTAATTTTTAATTTGACACATGATCGGGGTAGCCAATCGTACTTATCGGGCGAGTTTCAGAATTTTCACACCAACATAAGGGTGTGTTTGAACTTCTAAAATATTAGCACCACCGAGATAAGCCCACGTCGCGTGCCCCTGTCCATTGGTAGGGGTGCTCGTGGCGCGTGCTCCATTATGGAGTACTTAATTTCCAACCTTCAGTCACATCATAGATAGTTAAAATTTTATGTATGTTTTCTTGGGGTAGTGTATGTAGGTTATTAATTTTAGAGGTTTGGAGGATATGAGGAATATTCTTTTATGGGTCTTTCTTTAGAAGGGCATATATTGTTATGAAGATAGGCTTGAATGTAATGCTTGTATATATGTGAATAAGGGCATTACGCGTTAGTAAAGGTCTAGTAAGAGGTTAAATGTAGCTGCTGAAGTGGTAATAATTATTCATGAGGCGATATCTTATGAAAACATAGGGTGTATTAAATTCATGATTCAGTCTAGTATTATGCGGTTATGTGTGCATTTGTAGATTCGAGTAGGCTTGAATAGAGTGAGAGGATTCAGTTCATCTCAAACTTCAGTAGGTAGAGTTATTAATGCTCATGTAAATATCTTTAGTACCCTCAAAAGAAGTACAGTTGTGAAGTAGAAGATATAGTTGAGTGAGTATTTGATGATTTTGTCTAATCTTGAAAATAGCAGTTGCATGGTCTAAGGCAAAGCAATTCTATCCTAGCTTATGTTTCATAGGCATATGTTCCATGTTACAAATTCTAACCATGTTACAAATTCTTCTTCTAATATCTTATCCAGACCATGCCCAAGATCCCCTGCTCTCTAACGTTATTAGAATATCTTATAAAGAGTGTTGAAGGAATACTCCAGTTAAATATAAGTTTTAAGTATGAATTAGTCCGTAAAGACAGCGATCCAGCCTAATAGTCAGACAGTCAAGTTCCAATAGTTTTCTATCTTTCGATCTAGCCTTACTATCTAAAGTTTCATGAATATAGCTATTCCATGTGGTAAAATATTTTAATCCATGGAAATTGTAAATTTAGATTAGTTCATGCATCATGCATCAGTTTTAGATTGCAGATATTCAAGTTTTAGATTCAATCATGATTCAGTTCATAAGTGTCCCATGAATTATCTCAGTTTTTCCTAAGTATTTCAGCCAAGTTAGTATCATTCGGGGGATGAACCATCCCAAGAGGGAGATGTTGTAATAAACTTGGGTTTTGCATGAACTAAATCTCTCATTTTTTCTGCATGAAACCAGATCCATCATGAGAAAATGGTTACTCATCAGTTAACTCTCTTATTTCTATCTCAGCCTTATAACCATTCTCATGTCATTGCATGCATTCATGAAATTAGTTCAGTTCATGTATTACGCTCAGACTCAGTTATTCAGTCATGTTCCAAATCATTTTCCAAGTCATCCATTTTCATAATATAATCTCAGTTTCCTTAGTACTCTCAGTCTAACCAGTCTCATTAAAGGATGAATGATTTTAAGGGGGAGATAATGTAATACCTTGTATTTTTAGGTTAGACTTTTGAGTGTCGTTCTTATATGTGTTGACTCTAATTCCATGAATTTATTTTGAATACACGTGTCATGATATTTATCCTAGTGTGTGAAGTGATTTCGAGGTGAAAAATGTTCATAAGAATCGCTTAGAACAAAGTTGAGCTAAGATCCTTTGATTTGTCAAAATTTTGATATTTCATTCTACAAGGGTCTACTTTAAATATGTATAACTTATTATATGGGTAGAATTTTGCAGCTCAAGACCCATCAAATTGTATATAATTGAGTTGACTTTGCAACAATACCAATTTTGCCTTAATCCAATACCCGAGGAAAAAAATAAAGCCATTTTTCTGAGAGAGGTAGTGAGGGTGCGTGGTTAGCCCGCGACGCCCGCTCCATCACCCGCCCCTATTTTACATCTTTTGGATTGTGCATTTTTAAGGTTATTTGGGTTTTTACCTTAACCCAATGGGTCCATAACATGGGATTTAGGGTCCCAAAATTCAAAATTCGCCCCTTTATTCACAAATCATCTCAAAAGAAACTATTCTTTTTCAAGAACAAAATCCCAGCCTCTTTAAGATTCAAGCCCTTCCTTCAATAAAACCAAGAAATCAAGTGTTCCAATCAAAGAAAGATTTCAAGAAATTTGTTCTCTTTCAAGATTTAAGTTTCAAGGTAATTAGATGTTCATCCATATGCCCTTTTTATCCATAGAGTCCAAGAATCCATCTTTTATGTTTTAAATTATGAAATTATATGTTTATAATGATTTATCACCATGAAGTTTTTATGAATTTTGATTATACATGATTCTTACAATCTTTTTTCATTCAAAGTAGCCCTTACCCGTTTGAAGCATGAAATTTCATTGCTAAATCCCTAAGTATGATTTTAGTATTGCAATCATACTATTCCCACATGTTTCACTCATTCCCATGCTTAAGTCTATAAATTTCTTTCCATTTAAATTTAAGGTTAAGATTATAATTTGTTTCACATGGAATGCAATATAGTATGTTTTAAATATGTGGTTCCCATATCATGTTCATTAGAATTTGGAATAAATCCTTAGTTTATGATTTTTTCATGTGATCGTGCTATCTCATAATGTTCAAAAGTATCCCCATGTTAAAGTCTTGATCCCCATGTGTTTGATGAAATGCCAAAGTAATTGATTCTGAGTAGTGATTCCCTATTATTATTTTCAAAGCTTTTATTTGTTACTATTGTTATGCTATCGTGTCCTGAGCATTATGAATACCTAAAATTTAGTTGTTTACTTAGTCTCAGTATTGTCAGTATTGTTTCAGATAAGGTATGAGCATTATCAGTTCAGTTAGTTAACCTATTAGTAAGTTTTAGCTCAGTTCAATAATCCGAGTCAGTTTAGTTGGGAATAAGATTTAGCACTGAGTGAACCAAGGGATGGGGGCTCACCTACCAGTCGAGGGTGTGACTCTTAAAACTAATACCTGCATTCCAAAACTACGTATCCAACATAGGTTGAGATATTAAAATGCTAGTTGAGGACTGACACATATCTCACTAGGGCACATGCCAGTAAAGGGTGACTCTTAGTCCTTCAGGACAACACTTTAGTGGATCCACACAGCCATGTGTTAGTATCCATGGCACGGTACTGATACTCTTTAAACTGGGGTCACAGGTTGGACCCTAATTAACTCAATTGGGGTATTTTGGTTGGAAGATTGCTCCCACAGTCTCAGTTTCAGTATTCAGTACAGAACATCGTTCAGGTTTGCTTAACCATAGCTTTAAGTTACCAATTATTCAATTACAAGATTTTAGTATATCAATTTACAGACTATTCCAGAATTGTGACATATGCTTGGTTGGGCATACTTGGATTTTCTAGTTTCCTTGTATCTATGCATCAGTTATCTCATGCTATTCAGCCAGTTAGTTACTAGGTTTGCTCAGTCAGATTTTAGTATTTCCACATATGTCTGCTATTTCAATTTTCATGTGCAGTTAGCCCATGCATTCAACCTAACCTCATATGGAATCTAGTACATTTAAAGTACAGATGTCATACTCATTTCTTGTGCTATGATATGTCATATCATAGGTTCAGATGCTCAGGTTACTGACTACACGTAGACATTCCAGTGCATCTGTAGCAACAATAGTGGTGAGTCCTTATACTTCGAGCATTGATTATGTTTATTTCAGTATTTTTTTTCAGTTAGACAGTTGGAGTTAGTTGGGTACTATCCCATCAACTCTTATTTAGTCAATTTTAGAGGATTTCATACACTTTCAGACAGTCAGTCAATTTGTCATTATTTTTATCAGTTTTCAGATGGTTGTTTACAGATATTGTTTTCATTCTTATAATTTCAAAGATGTTTTTGTATTTAAAATTTATGTTGCTTTCAATTTTTCGAATATGTATGTCTTTTGTTATCAGTTTTATTCATTACTCACAGCAGGTACAATCTCATGGGTTAACTTGTGGTCACTTGTAACCATAAGCACCGTATGATGTCCATGGTGTACTGTCGGGGCATTATAGTAGTATGGAATCTTGAAACTTTAATGTAAATCACATGATCTACTCAAACACCTGTCACTTCTTTGGAAGAGAAGAAGAAGTTTTGGCCTCTATGTTGTGTGGGAAAATAGCATCTGGAGATAGTTAGCAGTCGGAGTGCTAGAATATATCTCAAAGATAAGGATAAAATAACATCACTATTCAAAACAGTCATTACATGATATTCAACCACATTTATATTCACAATCATACATGTAGAGATATATAATAGGTTCATAATACGCCACAAGGAAACAAGACTTAACAAACAATTCTTGAAGTACTCATTCGCATGTCATGAGGTAGAGTACTACGACCTTCCACCCTTATAGATTCAAACATTTCTTATTAGACAATGGAATTTAACCATACTCATATTTTCATTGGACAAGGGACTTTATGCACATACATTTTTATTAGACAAGGGACTTTAACCACACACACGTCTTTGTTACAAAAGGACCCTAACCTCAAGCCATATTATATAAGGGACTATAACAACAGGTTGACATAATTTAGAAAGGTATTTTAACCACAAGTAATTTCATTTAGAAAAGGAATCTAACCATAATCCACTTTAGTAAGCAAGGGACTTTAACCACAAGCCATCGCAACTATCATTAGACGACATTGGGACTCTAACCCTTTATCTGCACATCAACATTCATTCACTTCAACACTTAGGGACTCTAGCCCATTTGACCAATTCAACTTCTTGGGACATTGGCCCCTTTAACCAATTCAACACCATACATGACCACAAGGTATTCATGGAAGCATTGGTTATTCAAACACTTTAATAGTCCAATGCCTTGTTTAAATTCATCATTCAATTCAATTTATGGTTATCAAGGCCCTTACAAACCATTCATTCCTTATTAACAATCTCATTGCTCACTTTAGTTCAAACACAATTCAATTTTATGTTTAGGGACTTTAACCCATTTTTATCCATCAACCAACATGGTCCTAAATTAACTAACTACATGGCTTTCAATGTCTTTACAATACCATTTACCAACCATTCATGCTTATTGGACCATTTTCATAGTTAAAGACATCATTAACATGTGACAAGGTTTTTCACTTAGATATTTTCACAATTACCTTATGTGCATGCCATTACCAAGGCCAAATTTAATGTAGAATAATCAATATTAGAGTTAATAAAGACCCATTTTTTAAACCATAAAAAACAAGTACACACATGTGAAAATCATCACCAATATCATGTATAATAATAAGTTTATACAAGAGTCAATATTATTCATCACTAGACATCAAAAACCCTTAACATTTGATTACAAAAATAAAGGTTTTCAAATCAAAGTTCATGTTTAAAACACATAATATTTGAGTTATTATGAAGGGAAAAAGATTCATGCAACAATTCAAGCTGATCCACCAAGAAACTTGACTCCCTCTTGTCGCTAGATGAACAACTCTTGGAACCCTAGCCTTTAAATCTTTAAGAAAGTTTTTGAGAGAGTATTTGGGATGTTTTGATCTTGAGATTGAGGGTTTAAGAGTCTATAATGGCTTATATATTGAGGTTACTTAACGGTTTTAGGATGGGAAGTGTCCATAAAGCCTTTTACTTAAAAATTGGAAATGAACCCATAAGAGGGTACGACTGACGTACTTAACCGTACCCTAGGGTACGAGTTGTACCCTAACTCATACCCTAGACTTCACCAAGGAACCATACAATGCCCAAGGAATGACTTACACACCCTAGACTCATATCCAAGGGTATGATTTCACTCTAAACTGTACCCTAACCCATACCCAAAATAGTCCAATCTAGATCCAACTTAACACTCTATACGACTAGGTTGTGTATGACTTGTACCCTATTGTATTAACATGGTGAGGCTAACCCTTAACTAGATAAGTGGGTAACCCACACAACACATCCTAGGATACTACAGGGTGTCACCAAGTCATATCCAAAGGGTACGACTAGTACCCTTAGTCGTACTATTTCCAGAATCCTCAAACTAAGGGAATTCTCTAAGGGTCCAAAGACTAGGTGTTTTAATTCTCCCCCACTTGTATCATTCGTCCTTGAATGATGGGTAAGGAAAGTAGATACATGAGTCAACACATTATTACACATCGACTAACCTTTAACCAAGTTAGGAAACCAAGTATTCAACAAAGATACATCACACATCATGATCTTTATCAAACAACCATTCATTTCGTTGACTATGGGACTCAAACCCATTATTTATCAAGGACACTTGTTCAATTCAAAACTTAGGGACTTGAACCCATTGTCTATCATCACACTCACTCAATTGAAAGTGTTGGAACTTGATCCCATTGTATATCAAAGACATAAGTCAAGTTAGGAAGATTACACATACCTCAATCACGTGTCTCCAGAACGAAAAACACTTGCGGATACTTGGACTTCATGTACTCTTCTATCTCCCAAGTAGCTTCCTCAGACTTTTGGTTCCTCCATAGAACCTTCACCGAAACCACCTCTTTCATTCAAAGTCAGTAATCTTGCCAATCCAAGATCCACACTGGGACCTCTTCATAGGACGAAGAGTTCAAAATACCAACATCCTCTAATGAAACAACCAACAAAGGATCACCCCCATATTTCAGCAACATGGAGACATGGAAAACCAGGTGAATGAAGTTCATACTAGAAGGAAAGTCCATATCATAGGCAATATTTCCAACCCTTTTCAAAAGTAGGTAGGGACCAACGTATCGGGGACTAATCTTCCCCTTTTTACCAAATTGCTTTACTTCCTTCATAGGAGATACCTCAAGAATACCCAATTGCCAACATTAAACTCTAAATCCCTAGGTCTCACATCCGCATAGGACCTTGGATCTCTTTGAGCGGTTTTCAATCTATTAGGAATCACCTTTACATTCTCTAAGTCTTGGTGAACTAAATCGGGGCCAAGACACCTACCCTTACCAAATTCATGCCATCCAATAGGTGAGAGACATCTTCTACCCTACAATACCTCAAATGGTTTCATACCAATGCTCAAATGGTAACTATTGTTATAGGTGAATTCAATCAAAGGCAAGTGGTCATACCAACTACTACCATAATCATTCACACAAGAACACAAATATATTTCAATGTTTGGATTTTTCTCTACACTTGTTTATCCGTTTAAGGGTGGAAAGTGGTACAAAGGCACACCTTAGTCCCCAAACTTTTTTGGAATAACTTCCAAAAGTGAGATGAAAATAGATTACCACGATCTGAAAAAATAGAAACTAGAGCACCATGCAACTTTACATTCTTCGAAACATACAACTTAGCATAATCCTCAACCGAATAATTAGTCCTCACAGAAAGAAGTGAGCAGACTTAGTCATTCTATCCACAATGACCCAAATGGAATCACATTGATTTTAAGATCGGGAAAGATCGATAACATAATCCATATTAATTACTTCCCACTTTCATTTAGGCAAGGAAATCTCTTCTTAAAAGCCTTCGGGCCTCATATACTTAAATTTACTTATTGACACACCATACAGTTAGATACATAACTAGCCACATCTTTTTTCATATTACTCCACTAATAGAACTCCCTAAGATTATGGTACATCTTAATTGACCCAGGATGAATAACATATTGAGATTCATGAGCCTCAGCCAAAATCTTTTCCCTCAACCCATCGACGTCGGGAACATATAGCCTACGTTGGTACCTCAAGATAACATCACCACCAATCACAAAGTCAAAAATATTTTGTTGACCCACATTACCTTTATTCTTCTCACTTTATTCGTACCTCTAATAATTGTTTTTCCTTTATCTCAATGACGAGAGATGATTACAATGCTTTATGCACAAACACACCACCATCATCTGAGTCCATTAGGCAAACTTAAAAAATATCTAAAAGGCGAATATCCTTCATTAAGTTCCACTTATCCTTATCCATATAGGCTAAACTCCCAATGGGCAATCAGCTAAGATCATCGGCGCAACTTTAGCTTTACTCTGATTGTAATGGAGACTCATGTCATAATCCTTTAACAAATCAACCCAACTTCTTTGCCTGAGATTTAACTCCCCTTGAGTAAATACTTCCTAAAGACTTTTATGATCAGAAAGGACAAACATGAACTATTTAGAGATAATGTCGCCAAATTTTCAAAGGAAAAACCATGACTAAGAATCCCAAGTCGTTAGTAGGGTAGCTCTTCTCATGAACTTGCAATTGCCTAGTAGCATAAGTAACCAGCTTACCACGTTGCATTAATACACAACCAATCCCAATATGAGAAGTATGTTAGTATACCACAAATCCATTATTACCCTCAGACAAGGTCAAAACTAGAGCCAAATTCAATTTATCTTTTAACTTCTTGAAACTACCCTTACACGCATCCGACCATAAGAACTTAATTTTTTTATTGGTAAACTTAGTCGATGGGGAAGCTATAGTCAAAGAACTCTCCATGAATCTCCTATAGTAACCGGCTAGACCAAAAAAGCTCTGAATATTGAGTATAGTCGCAAGTCTAGGCCACTTTTTAACTACTGCAACATTTTTAAGATATACCATAATTCCTTCAGTGGAGATAATATGACCAAGAAAGGTCACAACTTTCAACCAAAACTCACATTTAGAGAACTTGTCATAACAAAGTTGATCCCTCAATGTTTGTAATACGACCAAGAGGTAATCGACATAATCTGCCTTACTCTTAGAATAGACCAAGATATCATCAATAAAGATAATGACAAACAAGTGCAAAAACAGACAAAAGACCCTAGTCATTAAATCCAGGAACGCCGCCGGGGAATTGGTCAACCTAAAGGATTTATAGCGACCATACTGAGTCTTGAAGGCAGTCTTAGGGATACCCACTTCCCTATTCTTAAGTTGATGATAACTCAACCCAAATTCAATCTTAGATAAACCGTTTTCTCCTTAAAGTGGATCAAATAAGTCGTCTATCCTAGGAAGAGGATATTTATTCTTTATGGTCAGCTTGTTCAACGGAAGATAATCAATGCACATACAAAGGGAACCATCCTTCTTGAGCACCAACAACACGGGAGCAACCCAAGAAGACACACTAGGATGGATAAAACCTTAATATAAGATGTCTATCAATTGCTCCTTAAGCTTTTTTAGCTTCACCGAAGCCATTATATAATGAGTGATAAAAATCAAATGAGTGTCTGGAACAAGATCGATCCTAAAATCAATTCTCCTATAAGGAGGAGTACCTGGGAGATTATCGGGGAAAACCTCAGTAAACTCATTAACCATGGGAAAGGATTCTCGAGAAGAACCTTTCGAGTTAGAATCTTTAACTTGGACCAAATGATATAAAAATACCCCTTTGAGATCAACCTTTGGGTTTTAAGATACGGAATGAACTTCTCCTTAAGAACTAAAGAACCCCCTTCCCTTACAATGATCGACTCAATAGGGAATTTAAAAATGACCCTACGGGTTTGACAATGTAAATAAGCATAACATGAATGTAACCAGTCCATACCTAGAATAACATCAAAATTAACCATGTCCCATTCTATCAACTATACAAAAGTTTCTCTACCACTAACAGATACCACACCCCCTATAGACCCTTTTAATAAACACTAATTGTCCTATAGGGGTAGCAACAAAAAAATAACTGACATACTCTCAGGACTAAAACAAAGATGCACTACCACAAATGTAGTCACTTAAGAACGAGTGGACCCTGGATCAAACAAAAAATATACATCATAAGAGAAAAGTTTCAACATAACTGGGACAATTTTAGGAGATGCCTCAGATTCTTGGAGAGTAGTAAGTGCATACAAATGATATCGGCGACTGCTAGTACCAAAAATAAAAATAGAAGCAGAAACAACATCCTTTGATACAGGAGTAGATAAAGTAGTAATAGGGCCCAGTTGGCTCAAGAATCCACTAAAGAGGGGCACTCTCATTGCATTTGCCCAATCTTACCCCATCTAAAATATCTGTTCTGCCCCATCTCACATTGTCCATAATAGGCTGACCACAGAATTATCAAGGTGGGTAGGATAGAGCTAACTGATCCTTACTAGTATGATATTAGTCACCCAGTGCCCAAAACCTACCACTAAACTGAGACTGGTGATCTTCTGATGATTTTTAGTAAAGAACACTATCCTAGGAGAAAGAACCCAAACTCCCCCACTTCTTTCTTAGACACTTACCATCATATCTACCACTATGCTCAAGTAATGCCTCGATAGTACACCCTAGGTGCCACATGGTTCTTACGATAAAAAGTTACACCATAAACTAACCTATGATACTGGTACCTATTATGAGCACTGAATAAAATTGATTACAAAAAAGTATTTACAGAATTTAACTAAAAAATGCTATAAGGTTTTAAATCATAGTTCTGATAATGTCAGTAAAACAATTTGGATAATACTAATAACATGACTGATCATGATAACTGAAAATTGACTAACTATCTGTACTAATCTGAAAGCCTCTAAACTGACTGAATATGGATTTGATGGGACAAACCCCTAATTAACTCCAAGTGAATTGAATTACTAAACTGAGAAGGTAAACTTAAATATTAAACCATGTCCTTAAAGTATGAGGACTCACCACTGTTAATGCTAATAATCTGGTATATTTATGCATGATCAAGGAACTGAGAATTTGAACCTATGATATTAAACATTATAGCATAAGAAACAAGTATGTGATCAGTACGTTGAATGTACTAGTACATTAGATGAGGTTAGAATAATATGCATGGTTTCATGGGCATGAGTAATAACTGACTGAATAAATAACATAAAGTACTGAGTAAAATGCATCACATCTATAAAGACTGATAATACATGACCAAGCATAAAAGATGTTCTGAAATAATCTGTCAACTGAGATACTGAGTACTAGTAAATGGATAACTGGTATCTGTATGCTATGGTCAAGTAACACTAAACTAAGTATGAAAATGAAACTATAGGAGGTATTATCTAATCGACATGCCCTAGGGAAATAATTGAGGTCTAACCTATGACCCCAGTTGGCAGGGTGCTAGTACTGTGCCATGGGTACTAGTAATGGTTATAGAGTCCGTCCTACTCTGATTGGTGACCCTTGAGATCAGTCCTAAACTAGTGGCTGATCTCTGAGAGTGTCAGTCCTAAAGGTCAGGTGACATATAAAATCCTATACTGGCTACGTAGTTCTAAAACAAGGGAATTATCCTAAGGACCCATTCCTAACTGATGGGTGAGCCCCCATCCCTATGTTTACTCGATGATAAATCCTACTCCAAATTGAACTAACACTAATTACGGAACTTAACTATGCTTAACTCGACAAGTAACTGATCATGATTCCTAAATGGATGAATATGCTCATGGTTTATCTAAACGATTCTGTAACTACTTAAATTCTGTAAACGACTAAGTTTTCGAGTATTCAAGCCTGCAGGACTAGGTAACAAAAACAACAAAATCATACAAAGACTTTGAGGACCTGACATGTAGTCAATATTCAAAAATTATTCTTTGGGTAACTTCATCAAACACTTGCAATGCATAGATTAATGTAATAAACTGTACTTTTTCCTAGCTTGAAATCAACTCAAGAATGTTAAAAACTTACTTTGAAAGATTAATCCCCTTTTGTACATAGGGTATTTTCAAGATTTTCACTTTTCGTCATGTGGAAAATTCAATAAGATTTCCATCAATATAAAATCCACCTAAATCCAATAACCAGGTAAGAAGTTATGACTATTTAAAGTTTCTATCGTAAAATAGGACCATATTGGTCAGTGGCGCGCCGTACCACAAGCTAAAATGGCAATTGTCCTTTTCTTTATGTCACACCTAAGTTCCAGGTCATAAAAGAAGGGGCAATGTGATGTCTCCGCATTGCGCCATCCCTCAATTTCCCAATTGTCAAAATCCATTGACACGACACGATAGCGCTGCGTCGCGCCAAGGGTCCAATTCGGGAAATTTTTACTGAAATTACAAAATACATCCTGTGTTAAAATGGTCAATTTTTCACCCCTATTTAAGCCCTTTAACATGTGATTCATCCATTTTAAACCTAAAATACACTCTCTTCTCTCAAAAACCTCTCAAGAACAACCTAGGTCTTTTCATAGAAGATTCAGAATCATGAATTTCCTCCATCAATCTTCACGAAATCATGAACTAAGATATGAATTGTGTTCATTCATGGATTCCTTCCATCCATAAAGCTCAAGAATGTTGTTTTATCTATAAATAATGGTATTTATGGTGTGGGTAACTTGTAATCATGTTATTGACGTTGATTGATTTCAAACTTGGAATCTTTGTGTGTTTGTCATGATATTATGTTACCATGCAAGATAAAATCCATGAATTTAGTTGCTTATGATGTGTAATTTGATGAATTCACTTATTTCCTAAGTTGTTCATGCAAGGTGGTTGATAAAATACTTGAAAAGGAAGAAATCATGCTTTATAGCTCAAGACATAAGCTAAATGTGACACACTTATCATCCTTCTATGTTTAAATGGTTTCAATGCTATCATTGTGAAATGTGTATGTTGTCGAAATGGCCATGATATTAGAATATGAGATTATGATATGATTATCAGCATTTTCGTCCATGTTAGATAGTATGATAACCCTGTAATTCGTAAAATTCACAACTTATTAAATTATGTATTGTTGATGTGGGTCTTGTACTTGATAAAATCATGCTTTGCCAGTTGTCTTCTATTGTGTTCTGGGGGTACTTGTACCCAAAACATTAGTTGTGTGCGCAGATCCATACCATGTTTTCATGATACTCTCACTCAAGCTATGATACTTAGACTTCATAAAGTCTGATGACTCAGGAAATCTCCATGATCTCATAAAGTCAGTCAGTTGTCAGATATCAGTACTATTTTACCAATCAAAAGAATTAGGTAACTCAGTCCATGTTCAGTTCGGTACATCATGTTCAGTGTCTATTCAGATGAGAGTAGAAATTAGCACCGAGCAAATCCAGGGACAGGAACTCACCATTTATATGAGGGTGTGATTCTTAAAAGCAATCCTTACGTTCTAGAACTATGCAGCCAGCATAGGTTAAGACATCATAGCCTGCTATATGAGGGTAGATGAGGTAGCTTAGCCTTCTATATAAGGGTTCCCACTGTTCTCACTAGAGTTACCTGTTATATTAGGGTCATTCACATATTATCCTTAATAGTGGCGCGGTATTAACACACTTCTAATCAGGGCATTGATTGGAACCCAATTCAACTATAATGCATCATTTGGGGAATGTAGGGTAGATGAGTACCTCCCACAGTCTAAGTCTCAGTCTTACTAAAAAAACTCAGATGGTTCTTAAGAATTTAGGACTGTCAGATACAGTCAACTCAGATACAGTACAAAACTCTTCTAATTACATAAGATTCAGGACTATTAGATATAGTTACTCATGTTATCAGTTATCAGAATTCATTCATTAGTCATGTTAGTCATCAACATACTTTTGTTATCACAATTTCCGATATAGTTACTATGTATGCATGCATGTATTCTCATGTTCATATTAGTCAGTTAGTCAGTATTGTTAATGCATATGAACTCTATACATTCAGCCTACCTCACATGCATACCAATACATTTATAGTAGTAACACATTTGTGCTATGGTGTCTTATACCATAGGTTCAGAGACACAAGCTCCAGAGCTTCAGTAGATTCAAGATATCAGCAGTCAGAGTTAGCAGTGAGTGCTCATCCTTCAAGGACATTATTAATTCCCTATTCTCTTTAATTAGTTTATTAGTTGGAGTTAGTTGGGGATATGTCCCATCCACTTCTTTCTCAGACAATTCACTCAGTTAGAGGCTTTCCAGACTATTATGTTCAGACAGTTGATTCGGTTATTTTGGGTATTTCACATGCCATTTAGATGTTATTTTTTACTTTAGTTATGTGAACCTTATGTCCTTTCAGTTCATGTATCCGCATTATTCAGTATATTATGTTGTATATGGGTGTAGATATCAGTCATGGGTTAGCTTGTGATCCTTTGGGGTCATGAGCACCGTGCAACATTCAGGGTACCAGATTCAGGGCATTATAATTAAGCATAGGAATAGTTATAAAACATGTTGTTATAGAATTATTTCAATACTAACATCCCCAATTTAGGTTTACATCAGGAAACAACACCAGTCAAACGGGTAGGATTCAATAACAACAATAATTACATGTAAAACATGGTATAAATTGAGAATCATGATAATTCATGGTTAAAATCTTAATAACATGTGAAAATCATCTCTTGGAATTTGAAATTGGGTTCTAGGACTCCATAGGTTTTAAGGGCTCATGGATAAACATCTAACATGCCTTAATGCCTTGATCTTGAAACAAAATTTAACTCTTCTTGAACATTCTTGGATTGGGAATCTTAAATTCTTGAGTATTTGGAAGAGAACATAATGGAGTTTTGATGTTCTTAGGAGATGACTGTCAGAAGAAACCGTAATCTTGTTCGTGAGGATAAAGAGGATTAAGAGTTTTTAAAACTTGTGATGATGGCTAAGTACGTGTTTTTTGTGATTTATGTCATGGGAGGTGAGGGAAAAGATCAAAATACCCCTATGACTTTGAATAGGAATTGCTGAAATTTAAGGGTGATGACTTTGGTTGATAAGTCATCAACCAAGTGATGACCTATCATACCAAGTCGTCACTTAGTGTTGAGGTTGATCAAGTCTGGTCATGGATGACAACTTGGGTTGATACGTCGTCACTTAGTTGACGGCCTATAAACTTAGGTCGTCACTTGGAAAGCTGAATTTGATGGGTTTCTGTTAAGGCTGACGACTTGGGCTCATAAGTCGTCACTTAGTTAACGGCTTATCAACTCAGGTCGTCACTTTGTTGACACACGAACACACTAAGGTAAAATGAGTATAACTTTCCACTCCAATTTGAATTAAGGTGAAACTAAATGCGTTGAAAAGAAGACTTAAAGATATTTCATTTTTTATATTGTATACCATGTAATTCATTATGTACAAGGAGTAATGGTCGTTGAAATTTGACCCAAGCTGAAATGTTTGCTGAAACTTAATCAATAGAAGCATTCTTAACTTGTCTTTGAGTTAGGAGTTTTTTATGACCTCGACAGATATAAAAAGACATTTCCATACTATATAATTGATCATCACACATAAATAGACATAGAATCATTGGGTTTAGGTCTGTATAATTAGGAACAACGATTTGGATTCTAGCCTAAAAACATGGGGTGTTACATTATCTATCCCTTGGGAACATTCGTCCTCGAATGAGGCTGGTTAAGCTGAGACCACTTAGGAATTGAGGTTACAAGCTGAGTATACATGATGAAAACATAATTACATAACTGATTTTGAAGCATAACACATTCCTGAACTAATTTTGTATATGTCTGCATTGACATGAGAATTGTTATAAGGCTGAGATAGAAATAAGAGAGTCAACTTACGAACAACCACTGCCTCGGGCTGCATCTTGATTCATGAAGAGAAGATAAAATATTCAGGACATGAAATCTCGTGAGGCTATAATATATTCTCCACTTAGGATATTATATTACCCGAAAGATACTGATTTGGCTAAAATACTGAGCAAAGATTGAGATGATCAACGGGGAACTTACAAACAGAATCATGACTGAATATCTGGAATCTGAAAATAATACATGAATTGAACTGAATTTACGACTTGTGAAGTCTTGAAGGAATTTCCTCATAAATAGGAGAGATGAAAACCATAGAAACTTGTTTGCCTGACTGCTAAACTGAATTGCTAGCTATAAGAACTAACTCATATTGAAAGCTTATACTTAATTGGAGTATTTCTTCGACACTCTTTCTATGAAGTTCTAATGGCTTTAGAGAGCAAAGACTCTTGGACATTTTCTGAATAGGACATCTGAACAAGAAATCACAACATGGATAAAATTCTATAATATGGAATGCAGGCCTGCAAAACATCAGCTAGATAGAATTTCCAAGCCTTATGCACTGCAACTACTAACTTTCAAGCTTAGTCACACTTCTTAAATACTCTCTTAACTATACTTTCTACTTCAACACCGAGCTTCACTTAAACCTATAGAAAATATCCACAGGGTAATAAAAAATGTACCTACTAAAGTCTGAGTTGGGCTAAAGTTTACCACTATGTTCAATCCTACTCGAATAAAAAAAATACATACAGAACACTTTAATACTAGTATGAGTCATGAATTCAATACACTCTGTATTTCATAACTTCCCATCTCCTGAATAATTCTGATTACCCCTACAACGACAAAATAAAACCTCTTACCAGTCATTTACTAACGCATAATGCATTTATCCACTTACACACCAACATTACATTCAAGCCTAAGTTTATAACTACAACCTCATGTAAAACAATAATGCAACAATATTTCCTTAGCATGAAACATTTACTCTCTGCCACCTAAGCAATTTTTGATCACTACATTATTTCATTAGGAGAGGTCACTGAAAGGGTAAAATTGGAGGATCTAAATCATAAATAAACACTATACTGAACTTGACACTTAACTGAGGCCTAAGGAATAGAATATCAACATCATGGATTCATCAAGAGATCTAAACTGAGAATATTCATGACATGATCTAAATTTCATTGATCATTAATATTGTAGCATAAGTAATAGGAACTAAGCATACTATAAAACATGAATACATAAGTCATGAATTGCATGACTTGAGTTTGGATTTTTTGAATTCATGGAATATGATTCATACTGTTGGGTGAACTCAAACTCCTCATACTAGAGACTAGAAGAGTACATGATTTTCTATGAAGTGCTAGAATATGAGCTATGATCATGGATCTTACATGTAAGGCATCGAGTAGATATCGTGATGACTGAAAAACCTTGCACTAAGATAAGAATGGGTCGGGTATCTTTCTCCCCTTACTGCTTTCTATAGCATACTGGTATCACTACTAGAATCTGAGAGCCTAGACTGGTTTCTTATCTTGTCATCTCCCTCTTAGCTTTAAGCCCTCATTCTAAGTCTACGAATGACTTAATCAATTTCTCTAAACTAAAATGCCAACACTTTACTCTAGAATCTGGGCTATAATAATACACATAATTAGTAAACTCACCTTGAATGACTACGCTCGATAATGTAAAACTTGCTGCTAGTACTTTCTTCTGAGATAGAACTATTAACTTTTTATAACCCCAATATTCATCATACAATAACTTAAACACTAACTTAGAATTTTCAAATTTTTTTTCTATTAGCACAACCTTCAAAGATTTAAACTTAGATTATAACACATAACATGGATATCCCCAATTCTTTAATAATCATACTACTTTCATCATAGCCTACGAATATCACATCCACAATATATGTTCCAAATCAACAAACTTAAGTTCTTGCATACACTGCTTTAAGCCTACTGATTCACCTTTTATACAACTAGCCCCATGAAATATAATTTGCTCAAATTTATATAACACTATCCTCTCTCTACTACTATTGCTAAACTACTAGTTTCATGATTCTAATTCTAGGTCACATGCTATTATAGAGGTCTTAGAAGGGATTTAAAAGCACATCTGACTTTGGCTTAATGCACAATTTTCATGAATGAAATCTATTGAACCTTGGAAGATAACAAAACCGATGGGATACTTTTGAGATGGAATGCAATCCCATAACTATCTATGGGGACTATTTGAGAAAGCTCTATCTATAGGTCTTTGATCTTGACTGTTTCTGCTACCTCAAAAACAAAGAAGAGATGGCATGAATAGAGTGGGATGATAATATATATAAGTTTCTTAGAGAAACTTTCTATAGCATGATCTTAAAAATAAAAAAAGTGAAATATTTCCTAAAACATCTCGTAGCCTATTGTCCATAAGTGTGGAGCGTTTCACACCCGTGCACAAAACTCTACTCAACGCAGCTTTTAGACTCCCTAGGATGCTTTAAAACCTTAGGCTCTGATACCAATTTTGTAATGCCCTGAGAGTACACCCTGGGCACCATACGGTGCTTACAATCACAAGGGATAACAAGCGAACCCATGATACTGGTACCTACTATGTGCAGTAAATAAAACTAATAACAAAAGAGTATTTGCATAATTTAATTAAAAAACATAAGGTTTTAAATCATAGTTCTGATAATGTTAGTAAACTACACTGATAATACTGATAACACTATGATAATGATAATTGAAAACTGACTAACTATCTGTACTAGTCTAAAAGCCTCTAAACTGATTGAATATGGAGTTGATGGGACAAACCCCCAACAAAGTCGAACTAAACCATGTCCTCGAAGTATGAGGACTCACCACTGCTACTGCTTATATAGTATATTTATACGTGGTCCGAGAACTGAACATCCAAACCTATGATATTAAACATCATAGTGCAAGAAACAAGTATACAATCATGACTTTAAATATACTAGTACATTAGATGAGGTTAGGCTAATATGCATGGTTTCAAGTGCATAAGTAATAACTGACTGAATGAATAGCATGAAGTACTGAGCAAAATGCCTCAAATCTGTAAAGATTGATAATGTATGACCAAGCATGAAATATGCTCTGAAATAATTTATCAACTGAGATACTGAGTATTGATAAATGGATAACTGGTATCTTTATGCTATGGTCAAGAGAAACTAAACTGAGTTTTGAACTAAATATTGAAACTGAAATTGTGGGAGGTATCATCTAACTGACATACCCAAATGAACTAATTAGGGTCCAATCTGTGACCCCAATTGGAAGGGTGATAGTACCATGCCACGGGCACTAACAATGGATGTAGAGTCAGTCCTACTTTGATGGATGAACCATGAGATAATTCCTAAATTGGTGGGTGATCCCTAACAGTGTCCGTCCTAAAAAGTGAGTGACATCTCATAACCTACACTGGCTATGTAGTTCTAGAACTTAGGGACTGATCCTAAGGACCTAGTCCTAATTGACGAGTAATCCCTTATCCCTAGGTTTTATCGGTGCTGAATCCTACTCCCAACTGAACTGACACTAATCACGAGACTAAGCCTAACTAGACAAGTAACTGATCGTGATGGTTAACTAGCTGAATATGCTCATGGTTTATCTGAACTACTGATATTCTGTAAACAACTAATTTTTTGGGTATTCAAACCCCCGAGGACTTTGTAACAATAACTGTAAGATCATACTAAGACTTTGAGGAGATGAAAAGTAGTTAATATTCAAAACACATTCCTTGGGGAATTTCATCAAACACTTACAATGCATGGCTTAAGTACAGGAATAGTTTTAAAACTTCTAGTAGTAGCATGATTTCAATACTAACATCACTAATTAAGGTTTAGATCAATGAACCACACCATTCAAATGGGTAGGATTCAATAACGACAATAATTATTTGTAAAACATGATATAAATTGAGACTCATGGGAATTTATGGTTAAAATACTAATAACATGTGAAAATCATAACTTGGAATTTAAAATTGGGTTCTTGGAATCAATAGGTGGAAAGGGCCCATAAATGAACATCTGACATACCTTACCACCTTGATCTAGAAAGAGAATTTAACTCTTCTTGAATGTTCTTGGATTGGGAACCTTAAATTCTTGAGTATTTGGAAGAGAACATAAATAATAGTGTCTTGAAGTTCTTAGGAGATGACTTTAAGAAGAAACCCTAAACTTGTTCTTGAGGATAAAGAGGATTAAGGGTTTTTAAAACTTATTTATGATGGCTAGGTATGTGTTTTTGGTAATTTATGTCATGGAAGGTGTGAGAAAAGACCAAAATACCCCTCTAAATTTGAATAGGAATTGATTAAATTTAAGGATGATTACTTTGGCTGATAAGTCGTCAACCAAGTGACGACCACTCAGATTAAGTAGCCACTTAGTGGTTGAGGTTGATCAAGTCTAGTCATGGGTGACGACTTGGGTTAATAGGTCATCACTTAATTAGCGGGCTATCAAATCAGGTCGTCACTTGGAAGCTAAATTTGATGGGTTTCTGTTAAGGCTGACGAATTGGGATGATAGGTCGTCACTTAGTTGATGACCTATCAACTTTGGTTATCACTTTATTGACAGGCAGACATGCAGAGGTAAAATGAGTATAACTTTCCGCTCTGATATCAGATTGAGGTAAAACCAAATGCGTTGAAAACAAGATTCAAAGCTCTTTAATTTTATATATAGTAGGCCACGTAACACATTATGTACAAGGATTAATGGTCATTTAAAATTGACCCAAGATGAAATGTTTGCTAAAACTTAATCGATAAAAGCATTCTCAACTCATCTTTGCGTTAGGAGATTTTTATGGCCTCGATTGATATAAAATGACATTTCCACACTCTATAATTGATCAACACACATAAATAAACATAGAATAATAGAGTTCAGATCTATATAATTAGGAACAACAATTTGGATTCTATCCTAAAAACGTGGAGTTTTATAGCTCGAAAAGTCTAAATTTCCTCCCTTGCGTTTCACTAAACTTAACCAATTTCATTTTCTCTTTCTCCATCTATTGCATATACACAATCATTCTAGAAATGTTCATGCTTTCAATCAATAAAGTTGCATTTCTCTCAAGCACAAATGAATGGGACAATCCTAAATCAAACTTACGTATTTTAGCACTCATGCTAGAAGCCATCTCAGGGGAATACCTAGACAACTGATGGAATGACAAGGAATACTCCTGAACAAACATCGTCCCTTACTTCTAGTTGACAAATTCATACTCTTAAATGTACATCCTCCCTTGCTTCAAGTTCTCAAATTCTTCCTCTTTATCTTTCCTCAACTCTTGAGAAAAGAAGTAGTCCAAGAAACCCTCAAAGAAGTCTTCCCATACAATAGAACTAGTATCAACACCTCTAGAAAACTCTCACTCAATATACCATTGCAATCATACATCTTTCAATTAGTAGGACAAAAACCTAATGGCCTTAACCTCTGAAGCATAAATGATCCAGAAAATCTTCTCCATATCATTAACGAATCCTTGAAGATCCTCATCAACCTTTATATCCATGAACATAAAAGGGTTCAACCTCATAAAATGGCCAACTCTTGTGGCCTTAGAAGAAACGGTAGTTGGAGCACATGCTCCAATTAAGAGGCTACTAATTGAGTCAAGAGGTTGATAGAGCGATGAAACTCGATATTAGTAGCATCCCCTTGAGGTAACTAGGGGGGAGGGTTACCTTTTAGTTATGATTGGTGGTGACCAATGGAAACCCACAAAGATGGTCAGATGTCGTAGTCCTAGCTCAGATCTAAACCCCAAAAACTGGACGAGCTCTACCCATAAGACTCTCATAGGGGATGAGGTGTTTGCCTAAACATTAAATCTCCTTAGAGGCATGATCTAAAATATAAGCAAACAAAATTAGAGGAATCCAAGACCTTAGACTCTAAAGCTCGAGATTGAAACAAAAGAAAGGGAAACATTTCCAAATATCTCGTATCCCCTTGTTTATAAGTGTGACATGCTACACACCTATAAAAGAGAATCTATTTGACACTGCTATATGAACACCCAACTTACCATTAACCTAGGCTCTGATACCAACTTGACACGATCAAAAAATGGGCCATGTCATATGGGGTATCTCAAGACCAACAATGACTAGAGACCACCCCACTAACCCAATCTTATCATCATATTAATCAATAAGT
Organism: Capsicum baccatum var. pendulum; assembly: GCA_030864225.1. NCBI lineage: Eukaryota > Viridiplantae > Streptophyta > Magnoliopsida > Solanales > Solanaceae > Capsicum > Capsicum baccatum. The sequence goes on along the minus strand of CM061559.1, from coordinate 69,627,558 downwards.
GTTAGTATGCACTTTGACTATAAGTTAAGAAAATGGGAACAAAGCTAATAATCTTAACTTAGACAAAGTCTAAACATTTAATTTACATCAACATAACATCAACATACCCATGTCCACATTCATCCACAATAAATCTACGCAAATACAAAGTATATATATATATATGTTGGGACATTCCCCCGATAGTAGCCAAAACCAAGTCCAAGACAAGTACATGACATAAAATAAAGTCTAGGAAATATATTACTTCCAAAGTATGGAAGCTTACAACTTTAATGTCAACCACATGATTCGATCAAACACTTATCACCGCATAGGAAGAGAATAAAAAGCTTCGGCCTCTATGTCATAGAGGGACATAGTGTCCATAGATGGTTAGCGGTTGGAGCGCTACTACATAACTCAAGGATGAGGATAAAATAGCATCATTATTTCAAAAAAAGTAATTACATCACATTCAACCATATTTATATTCATAATCTTACATGTAGAGACATATAACATGTTCATAATGTGCTACAAGGAAACAAGATATAGGAAATATTCTCAATGTACTCATTCGCATATCATGAGGTGGAGGACTCTGTCCTTCCACCCTTATAGATTCAAACATTTCTTATTAGTCTATGGACTTTAACCACACTAATATTTTCATTGGACAAGGTAATTTACCCATATACATTTTATTAGGTAAGGTACTTTAACCACACACACGTTTTTGTTAGGTAAGGGACTCTAACCTTATGCCTTTTCATTAGGAATAGGACTCTAATCTAATGTATTTTCTTTAGCCAGAGGACTTTAACCTCAATCTGTATTAGATATGGTACTGTAACCCCATGATGTCGTATTAAAGAAAAGGGACTCTAATCATAAGCAATTTTATTTAGCAAGGGACTCTAACCACAAGCAATCGCAACTATCATTAGGGTACATTGGAACTCTAAACCTTTGTCCATACATCAACATTCATTCACTTCCCCACTTAGGGACTCTAACCCATTTGACCAATTCAACATCTTGGAACTTTGACCCATTTAACTAATTTAACACCATATATGACCACAAGGTCTTCATAGAAGCATTTATCATTCAATCACTATAATAGGCGAATACCTTGTTTTAATTAATCATTAAATTCAATATATGGTCATTAAGACCTTTACAAGTCATTCATTCCTTATAAATAATCTCATACTACACTTTAGTTCAAATACAATTCAATTTTATGTTTAAGGACTTTAACCCTTTTTTATCCATCAACTAACATGGTCATAAATTAACTAATTACATGGCCAAAATGTCTTTAAAATACAATTTACCAACCATTAATACTCATTGGACCATTGCCCTAGTTCAAAATATAATAAACATATGACTAGGTATTTCACTTAGATATTTTCACAATCACCTTGTGTGCATTCCATTACCAAGGCCAAAATCATTGTAGAAATCATCAATATTAGGGTTACTCATGACCCATTTGTTAAATGATAAACTCCAAGTACCCAGATGTGCAAATCATCAGTAATATCATGTATAATCAAAAGTTTACAAAAGAATCAATATTATTCATCACTAAACATCAAAACCCTTAACAAATTATTTTTAAAATTTAGGTTTACAAATCATAATTCATGTTTAAAACACATAATATTGGAGTTATTATCAAGGAAAAAAGTTGCATGCCTCAATACAAGTTGATCCACTAAGAAACTTGACTCCCTCTTGTCTCTAGATGGACACCCCTTGAAACCCTAGCCTTCTAATCTTCAAGAATGTTTTTGATAGAGTATTTTGGTGCTTTTAATGTTGGAAATGAAGTTTTAGGATGATCCAATACCGTATATAGTGAGGGGACTTAAGGTTATTAGGGTGGGAAATGTCCATAAAGAACTTGACTTAAATTTGGAAATAAACCCATAAGAGGGTACGACTCACTTACTCAACCATACCCTAGGGTAAAAAGGGTACCCTAACTCGTACCCTGGACTTCACCAAGGACCCATACACTGCCCAAGGTATGACTTACACTCCCCTAGAATCATTTACAAGGGTACGATTGGTACTGTAAATCGTACCCTAACCCATATCCAAAATAGTCCACTTTAGATCCAGCTAAACACTTCATACGACTAGGTTATGTATGACTTATACCTAAATGTATGGCCATGGTAAGGATAACTCGTACCTAGGATAGTGTGTAACTACCACCACACTGCCTAGAATATGAGAGGGAGTCACTAAGTCATATCTAAAGGGTACAACTAGTACCTTTAGTTGTACTAAGTCTCGAATCCTCAAACTAAGGGAATACTCTAAGTGTCCAAAGCCTAGGTGCTTACATAATTTGGTTTTAATGAATTTGAATGGATATTATTAATAGGTCTTCAGATGACATTCCATGGACATGGTATTGGTTCTTCAACTTTGACCTTGGATTTTTAATTTTCATAATTATTTTTAGATGATATACTCAGCGGGAGTAACATGCTTGATTTATTTACAACATGGCTTTATTCTCAGTTGATATGCTAGAATAGATCATTTGGTGGTAAGTAGGTATGCCTTGGACACTTGGATTTTATTTTTGTTAATTATTAGAACCAGTTATAGCATTGACTTAGATTGCATTCCTTGATTATCTCCACTTTTGTGCCAATATAGAAACTTTAGGGATTTTTCTCATGTATCTGGTATAGAATTTCAGCGAATCAACTTTAGTTATTCAAGTTCTCTATGATGAGATTGTATGGATAGGTCTTCAGTAATTTTTCTCCTTGTTTGGAATGGATAGCATGTGTGGAATGGTAAAATATGGTTATATTTGGATTTGGAGTCGGTTGTATGACTCGTGCCTTGGGTTACTTTTTGCTTTGATAAGCCTTTATTGGGTTGTACATGTATCGGTGTGGTATTAGTGTGTTGTGGTTTGGATTTGCATACATTAGTCTTCTTTGGTTCAGTTAGAGGCCAGTTGGTGGTTGAGGTTGAGTTTTTACTGTATGGATATAAAGTTAGAGAGCTAGTTCAAAAGAGGGATTTTTGTGGCGAAATCACTTAAAATTGTTCTCTTCATAGAGATTATCTGGGAAGTAATTCCGAGAGCATGATTGCATAATACATTATCCTTTTGAGATTTTGAGACCTTTCTATCCACTGACTTTTGTAGATGAAAGTCCCTTTAGTAGTGGACATTATAATGACCCTCTAGATCAATTCCTAGATTTGCATGAATTTCTATTTTTTGAGATTTTCTACCGTGAAAATAGGTCATTTTTAACTTATTGAAAGTATTGGTTCAGTAATCGGACAATTCGTTTCAATTTTAGGCTCATTTTCCTATTTATAGACACGTGATTTTTGATCTTCCACAAATTTTAAAATATTTTCCGATATTAAATATTTATATTTGGTTCGATATTATTTTAATTTTTATGTCATTTTAATAATTTTTTTGTTAAAAATAAATAAATAAATAAAGTTAATTTTGAAATATTTTTTTATTTTTAATATAATATTTTAATATATATATATATATATATATATATATATATAGTTTCTTTTTTCTTTTCTCATTTAGTTTCTAAATTTTAATAAATAAGCTAGTAGTTTTAATACGACCTTAATTAAATTTATTTCTGGCTATTTATAAACTTTTATTGTATTTTCTTAAATATAAAATGTAATTAGTTATTATTATTTTTATTTTTATTTTATTTAGTAATTATTTATTTTTATTTTTGTATTATTTTCTATAATAGTAAAAAAAGAAGAGTTTTTCAAAATTTAAAATCCCCTTCCTTTATATGATGTAACTGTTCCCCCTAAGTCTTCCCCCTATTTAAGGACTCTTCATACATATGTATTAGTCTACCTACAGACTATCACCATCACTGACAGAGAAAAACACTAACACACAATGTATCAGAAATATCGGACTAAAAAAAAACAGAGAGTGAAAAACATCAGAGAAAAAGAGGAAAACGAGTATCAAGTCGAATTTGTATTTCCATTCGAGTTTTTGGTGACGACGTTTTGCTTCTTTATTTTATTAACTCATCACTGAGGTTCATATCAAATCTATACTATTTATTTTAAATATTGTTGTGAATCAAAGTATGACCAAAAGTTATTTAACAAATTTCATTAGTATTTCTTACATAAATTTTATTATTTATATGTCAGCTTTTAATTTTAGTTGCATGTTTAAATATCTTTTCCCACATTTAAAAGTTGTGTATGAATTTGGTGAATATTAAATAGTAAACATGTTTCAACTTTGTTTGGATTAAGTGAACACTGTTAGTTACTCTTTAATAGAGAAGACAAAATACTTTCCCTAATATTAGATCCTAAAGATAATATACAACTATCTTTATGTGTGAATTATTAACCTATCCCTGAAAATTGAAGCCGGCAATCTCATGTTCATTCACACTTATACAACTATATGTTTATTTATTAAGTTTTTTTTCCTATACATATGTTTTTCTTTCTTGCCATGTCCAGATTTAAGCTCATGATATAGAAGTAGAATGTATTTTTAAAATGTTTGTTTATTTTTTATCTTTTCTAATGTTAAATGTTTTCATATGTTAAAACTAATTTGATTAAAGAATAAGATCATGTTTGCTTGACTTAGAAATATAACTTTTTTTTTTTATGTATGTTGAAGTTCATGTTGCATGAATTGAGGATAAAGATGTGATTCAAACAATTTTGTTTCATAAATAATATGAAACTTATGACCATATAATAGATATTAGTCATATCTTATTCTGCTCGATTACTGTTGTTTATATCTCATGTTTACATCGAAAAATCGAATGTGATTTGTTGATTCTCTGTTTCTGTTGGTAACTAGTTGAATTTGTATTAATTCATAAATTTCACACTAACCTATTTTTTTTAAAAGTATAAGACCATTTTCATTAACTTACTCAAGACTTGTCATAAATGATAAAAGAAAAGAGAGGGAAAATCAATTTGTGAGGTAGCGAGCCGAGTTGCGAATTATTTCAAGGCTCGTTGAAAATTTTAAAAGAAGAAAAGAGTAAAACTAAGAATAAAATAAATAAGATAAAATCATCTCAAGTTTATACGAGACAAACGAACGTTTTTTAATGCTAGGTAAGCTTTAGGCATGTTTAATATATTTTTTTTAATTAAGAATGTGGCATACGCATCTTTCTGAGACACTAAAAAATTCAAGGATGCCATAATGCACCTTAGTATATATATTTTTTTGAAATTAACTTTCACCAATTTATTTAACATAAGATAACAGATATGTTTTAGACATTACAATAGGCGCGCAATTAGGCCTTAACATAATATATATATATATATCAAAATAGTTTAAGTCAAGATAAGTCAATAAACGTGATGGTGCTAGAACCACGGGACTTGAAGGGTGCCTCACACCTTCTCTTCGGTCAGCAGAATTCCATAATCGATCTTCTGTTTTCACAAACCAACAAAGAGTCATTTCATTTTGACTAGGGATTCAAAAGGTGACATGGAATATTAAAACTCGATTCCAAGTGGAGACTCTGTAATTAAAATAATTCCTACTCAAACTGTCACTTAATTGAAAAAATCCTTTGATTCAACTCCTACAGGTGAAAAAAGGATGTGACATCTCTAGCGACTGTACTGGGGATATGTAACAATTTGAGATTTTAATATTGACTTATACTTGGTTTAATTGTTTTGATATTGTGTTTGTTGGCCTTATGTGATAATTGTCGCTCATTTATTGCTTTGATATTATTGAACTGTATTTATAAACTATCTTCTCTTACGTACCCCCTATGAGTCTCTGAAATAGGATAGATGGAATGCAACATATGCATCCTACTTTCTTTTTGAGATAGCCGAAGTGTCCAGACACTTGGTGAAAGATTATAGTCACACATGTTAGGCGGGGTTCAGATTGGAAACGAAGGCGGAGTAGCACTGCTACCGAATATGTTATCCCTCCTCGACTCGGGTGTCCACTCGGGTAAGTCAGTCTAGACACGTATCCATATTAGACTAAATTTAGAAGAACTGAAAACTAAGAATTTGGTTTTCCCTATTATGTTTCAATTTATTTGCATCATATGCATTTGACTTATCGGAACTCGGCACAGGGGTTGGGTCTATCTAGGATAGGTGACCTATTTTTTAATGACCAATATTTGCATCTTACGTTATCTTTGACATTTGTTTGGGAGACTATTTCTTTGTTGATCGACTTTTAGGCAACCTTGAAATGAAAGAGATTATATTATCTTTAAATTTAGTGAATCATTTTTCAAAGAAAAATTTTATTTTTAAAATAAAATAAATTTTTCAAATATATAATAACATAGTTTTGCGGTCTTTATGAACTACGAGGGTTTGATGCTTATGTCTTAGTGGGATACGTATGATGTCCTTCTCAGGATATGACCCTATATTTTGAAAAATTATTCATAGATTTATTGGGGAATATTTTGAAAATATGATTACTTTCATAATTATTTTTCTAATTCTCAAGTCCAATTTTTATATATATGTCTTAATAGCCCTGAATCTTTAGGGATCATGAGGCTAAATTTTATAAAATAAAAAATATATAAATCTTCACAGCCCTAAACATTAAGGTGTCTTGAGGCTTAGTTTTGTACGACATATATTTCAAGAACTACGCATTCCTGATTCTCACATTGAGGAGATACGTAGGCAGTCCATCATGGATTTGCTGATTTTAACGAAAGAAAAAAATTATTTCCTTTTAAACAAATAAAAAGAGAGTTTATGATCTGTATATAAAAATAAATTAATTTATTTTTGAAAATAAAAAATGTATTTTTATCATTTTCATTAAACTAAAAAAAAATAATTTTTTTTTTCTCATTTTTCAAATTAAAAGAAAAATGTTTTCTTCATATATCAAGCTTCAAAAACTATGCACACCTGATTCTCATCTTAGTGAGATACGTAAGCAGTCCTTCATGGATTCGGTTGTCGTAAAAAAATAATAATAATAATAAAAAATTTGAACTCTAAAATATTAGTTTTCTCCAAAATCAAAATAGTATTAAGGTGGTTGGTTTGTAGCTAATTTGGTTTCTCAATCCATGCCACAGATGTTCAAAGAAAAGAGAAAGATGACCCAAAAAAAGGGAGTGGGGTCTGACAGTGAGGAAGAGAAAATTCATTTGATTTCGCATGAATTAGCACCAAGGGAAGAAAATAAGTATTGAAACAACACATAGCAGAGATGTACCAAACTTAGTCGAATGGACAAGTCTTGCCTTCCTCAATCCCTGGACTTTCTATTATGAATGATCTAAATTCCACTCAAGCTCAAATTGATGATAAATTTTACCCACCTGGATTAAGCCCACATGCTAATATGTCTGGTGTTATTGGTACTTCTACCATGCGCCCACCAAATCCATCTGTCACGAACAACCTACTTTTAACTCCTGTAACACCAGTTACTGCAGGTCTCCAATCAACAATCCAGAGGAATATGGATGAACCAATTCATGATCAATTGTATCCTCCTGAAATAACTTTCAAACCCCTAAATCAACATTATCATGCTCATCAACATGATTCTCCTATCATGATTGAGAAGATTGTTAAAAGTAAAGAACATGAAGAGATGGCCAGTAAAGTGAGAAGCTTAGAGTAGAGTATGAGAAATATGGAAGGATTAGGAGGACCAAAAAGTGTATCATACAAAGATTTATGTATGTTTCCTGATGTTCATTTGCTGCTAGGGTTCAAAATACTAATGTTTGACAAGTACAAAAGGCACGGTGATACAGTGGCATACTTGAGGCGTTATTGTAACCAATTAAGAGGTATCGGAGGTAAATAAGAATTACTCATGACTTATTTCAGTGAGAGCCTTTCGAGTCTAGGCCTAAAGTGGCTTATGGATCAGGACATCGACAAGTGGAACAGTTGGGATGACCTAGCTAATGAATTCGTGAAACAATTCCAATATAATGTTTAGTTGATTCCTAATGAGAAATCCCTGACTAATATGAAGAAAAAAATACTAAAATTTTCAGAGAATGCGCAATTAGATGGCGTGAACAAACTATTAAGGTGAAACCTCTAATGAAAGAAAGTAAAATAATGGAGGTGTTTATTCAAGCGTAGGATGAAACATATTATCAACACTTGTTACCTATATTAGGCAAGTCATTTATTGAGGTCCTTAAAATAGGGGAGATGACAGAAGATGGAATTAAGACTGGTCGCATTGTGAGTTTTGCAACATTGAAAGCAAATACTAAAACAATTCAAAAGGGTTCAGGAAGTGTTGGGGAGAAGAATAATAAGGAAGATACATCTAATATTGTAGATGGACTGTGGGAACGGTCAAGAAGACCATATTGTCATCACTTTCAGGCTCAAGCCCAAGTTCATACCCAAGATCGACAGAATCACTCCTAAAATTCATTATACTCGATTTCCCCACCTCCATATTCAGTGTATAATGCACAACCATATGTTCAACCACTATCTTACCCATAGTGGAACACACCAACTTCTCAAAGTCATCCCCTAACTCCATATATATACCAAATCCCTTTTAGGATTGATTTTCGATCCAAACCAAACAATAAAATGAGGAAAAAGTCGATAGATTGCTTCACACTAATTGAAGAGTCATATGCTAGTTTATTTCAGAGATTGGTACAAGAGGGCATGATCACTCCTTTCCTTAGACGCACTGTTAATCCGTATTCAAGAAATTTGATCCTAATATATGAAGTGCATATCATTCTGATGCTCAAGGTCATAGTATTAAAAATTTTCGAGATTTGAAAAGAAAAATTGAAAAAACAATTCAAGATAGATCAATTATGGTGTAGAACATTAACAGTAAGGAAAGCTCTAATAATGCTGATATGCAGGCGAGTGGGTAAGATGTTAAGATCAGCAATTAGAGAATTACTCCTCTCTATGATAGGATGGATGTTTGGTAGTTTCTTTTATTTTATTTTAGGTTATTTGGATTATTTCTGGGTTGTAACTCCACACTTACGAACTGAATCATGACTGATTTACTCTATGATAGATTAGTAACTCCACACTTACGAACTGAATCATGACTGATTTACACTAAAAGCTTAGACTCAGATGGAGGATTTCTTTAACACTTTCTATGAAATTACAATAACATTAGGGTGTAAAGAATGTAGGCATGATCTGAATAACATATAAGAGTAAGGACTCTTAATATGGCTATAACTTTGTAACATGGAACATAGGCTTATAAAACATAAGATAAAATAGACTTACTAGTCATTAGGCAATGCAACGACCCAATTCAAACTTAGCCTTGCTCCTTAATACTCGCATGGGTAGATATAACTATTCCAACCAGAGTCTCATTTGATGTACCTTCTCTCTCCATGTTTAAGCCTACTCAAAGTCACTAGGTACTGAACATAACATCATAATGCTAGTCTAAAACATGAAAACAAGAAACACTTACTCTCTCCCATATAAACAATTATTCATTATCCGTATCTTATCATTCGTATCTTGACCTAAGGAGAGGTCACTAAAAGGTTTAAACATAAGTACCTGAAGCATGAAAGAATACTATGCATAATATTGACACTTAACTGAGGCTTGAGTAATAAATTATAGAATGGATGAATTTATTAAATAGATCAAAACCATGGACATAAAAAATATAATCTGAATTTTGCTAATCATTACTGCATACCATGAGTTCTGAGAACTGAGCATACTGTAAAGCATGAGTTGTATAACCTGAGTTTGGAGTTCACAAATTCATGGAATATGATTCATACTATTGACTGAACAGGAACTCCTTATACTATAAAGTGGAAGCATACATGATTCACTATTATATGCATGATCATGATCTATGATCATGGAGTTGAAATATATGGCATGAGTAGATATCATGATGACTAAAAACTTTGCATTGGGATAAGAATGGGTCAGGCTTCTTACTGTTCTATAATTCACTTACATCACTACTAGAATCTGACTTTATTCCCAAGTCTTGTCACCTCCTGGGTGAGACAAGCTACCTTTAGTTAGGAGCCTCTTTTCCTTTTGCCCAGCTCCATAAAAATAACGTTCGGCTTACATGTGTTAAGCATATAGCTAGCTTTCCTTCTGAGCCAGGATCAAACTCTTTTTTTGACTATGATTGGGTTGGGCATATTCTTTTCTTACTAATGTTCTACAATTCACTAACATCACTACTAGAATCTGAGAGCTAGACTTTGTTACATGTTCTATCATCTCTCTCTTAGTTTTAACCCGTTACTTAAGTTTGTGGACCCCTTTAAAGTCTTTGAATTGAACTGCAATCACTTTACTTTAGAATCCAAGATATAATAATACACATAAATGATAAACTCAACCTGAAAGACTACAACTAAAAGTCTAAAATGCACGTCTAATATTTCCTTCTGGGGTACAACTCTTAAATTGATATACCCCCTATAGTCATCATATAGTAACTCAAACAGTAACTTGCCTAGAATCTTCATAAGTATCACCATACCCTAAGTTCACACCTTCTAGAATTCCAATTCTTCTTTCTATTAGCTCAATCTTCCACAATTCAAACTTAGATTCAAACACTTAACATAGATACCCCCAAACCTTTAATGAACAATACTAACATCCTTCATAGCCTACTAATATCACATCTCTAAACTTGTATTTTTTCCCTAAATCATGAGAATTGTCATGACACAAACATACCCAACATCATCAACCTATAATTTCAAATCAACATACATAAATTCTTCCACACACTAATTTAAGCCTACTGGTTAACCCTTCGGACAATAAGCTCCATGAATACATAATCTGCTAAAACCAGATAAACACTATCCTATTTTACTTCTATGAAACTTCTAGGTTCATAATTCTTACTTTAGGTCATATACTATCATAGGATTTTGTGAAGGGATCTAAAAGCACATCTGACTTCAGCTCAATGCATGTTTTTTCATGAACAAATATGAACACTTTCAAAGTTCAGAACATAAGGGCACTGGTGGGAAACTTTTAAGAGAACACTGGCAGAGATGGCATGAATGGATTAACATGATGGATAAGTTCCATAGAGAACACTTCTACTTCATGATCTTACACATTAAAGAAGGGAAACATTTAAAAAATTCCCTATAGCCTCTTGAAGAAAAGTACAAATGTGTCTGTACCATTTCGCAAAAATCTACTAAATGGCTTCATAGACACCTTAGGACACTTGAACTCTGGGCTATGATACCAAGTTTGTCACAGCCCGAGACTACCTCTAGTCGTAACATGGTGCTTATAACCATAAGTTATCCCAAGCTAACCCATGAACTAGCATATTATTGAGCAATTTATTTAATATGTAAAATGAAAATTAATTAGATAAGTTAAAGAATAATTACAGTGTACATTATGATACAACTGAAGAAAGAAATTCAAATTGCATGACGGACTCTTACTGACTTTTATGAAGCCACGAATATACTTACTATAGATAGTTGGGACATGCCTCCAACTACCACTAATGAATATATATGAAAAATCAAAATTATAGTACATGATCTACAACTGTTTGGAGTTCTCAAAATAGGAGATCTTATCACCCACTGGCTAAAATCTGCAAATTATCTGACCTTAGTGTAAAAGCTACATATGGTACCTACATTATGAAGGATGTAGCCATAAACACATATATGTGGTCAGTACATTGGAATGTACTGAGTATATAAAAACATGAACTAAGTCATCAAAATATTTCAAAAATGCTGCAAATCTGAGGATATAAGTTATTTGCTAAAATATACATTTAAAATATGACTACACCTAAAAACTGCAAATCTTAGAGATTTTATAAATCATGAGCTTAAAACTATTTTGTAAGCTAGGAGGTGGTATAAATATTAATGCTATAAGAAATTCTCTTGTAAGGCTGAAAATGTTGTAAAAGTTGTACTGAGGATGACGTGTGAATACTGGGTTTGAAACTATGTGGTGGAAACTAACTTAACTAAAGGGTCAGAATATACAAATATACTGAGCATGAAGGAATAAACATACAAAATCAAAATAACATGTACTAAGTAGATCTGTTCCCCTAAATGAATGATGTCCATATGAACAAACAACTAAAATTTAAGTAAGGGAAAACTAACATCGGTATGTAGAGTAGCGGATATATGAATACCGATCATGTAAAACTGAACTTTACGTAGTCTGAATAGCTGGACCAAAATTGTGGGGTCTTGTGCATATAAATAAGGACTAACTGAACAACATGAGATAACTGAAAATGAATATATGCAAACTATAATAACTAAGAATGCAAGACCAAGCATAAGCATATTTTTGAAATAATCTAGAAACTGAAAGAATGAAATCTATAACTGAATAATGGAGAATTTGTACACTTGGTCATACAAAACTGAACTAAAATACATAGAATACTGTACTGTGACTGTAGGAGCTATCATGTAACCAATATAAACCATGTAAGTTATCACGTAGTCTAATATTTGATCCATATAATGAAGGGTTATTCTATCCTTTCTATAAGAGTAGAACCTGAATTGGCGTGATCACTAAACTAATGGCCCAAAGGGCTAGAGAGTCAGTCCTAACTTGTGGGTAACCCCTCATAGAGTGTAAGTCCTAAACTGGCAGGTGACATCTCATATTCCTACGTTGGCTACTTAGTTCTGGAACTTAAGGACTGCTACTCAGGACCCAGTCTTAACTGGAGGCTGATACCCCATCCTTAGGTTCTCTAGGTGCTAAATCCAACTCCCTACTAAAAGACACTAAAATACTAACAGGTGTATACGCTGATAACTAATAACTCATAAGCTTAGGTCATGGTATTGTGAAAATAAAAGTTCATACGAATTCTGAGTTTATTTTAAACATATAAACTAATAATGTTCAACATGATCATGATGATCTGAATATGATATTAAATCCATGGTCTGACTGACTTATCAATTGAAAAATTGAAATCATGTAAAACACATAGGTATCGGGCGTTCTTAACCCACTAGAAGTGAATGAATATTCTGGATGAAAATATAGGTATCGGGCGTTCTTAACCATATTGGCAAACCTAGTTTCTAGTATTGGTCCTCTCCAGACCTACCTTTACACAGATCTATACAACCCCATTTAAGCATAATTATAATATTTGCACATAGCCTAACCATTTAATTGAGCAGTCATTAAACAAGGCATTACCAAATGGTATTATCTTACCTATTAAATTTTTCAAGAATTTAATTAAAATCATATCGTGGTCACTAGGGCCTTTCAAAGAAATTTATAGTCCTTTAACCTTTTATGCAATGCATTAGTTTAGAAAAATGAACAAAACCATATTTCAAAGTAGATTATGAAAGTTGATTGAGGTTATTACTAATTCCAAGACCAACAATCTATTTATTTGGGGGAATCCACGACCTTCAAAATTTATTAAATCAATTTAGGGGAATTGATAACGCTCAATCTACAACTCTCGTAGGAGTGTAAAGCGGTCGTTAGCAAATATAGAACCCAACTGGGTTGGGTATCGATCCCACAGGGAATAGCTTGGTCAACAAGTAAGCAACGATTACTAGACTTTTAGTGCAAGTCTCATAAAAAGGGGGGATTGTAATATGTAACCAAATATTAAAGTAAAAACTGAAAATAGCAACGTAAAAAGAAAAGGATTGTTACGGAAGTTGTAAACAATGAGAATTGAAGCGTTGGGGTTATGTCCACCTCCTGAGTTATACGTCTCTATTGACTATGAGTGTGTAGAATTCCGACATGCATGTGCTTATAGAGAATTGTATTCGATGGTAAATCCAGGCGTCTTTCGACCTATTCGAGGATTATTTCACTTTAACTCTTTCGAGTTTAAAGCGTGTCTAAAGGTACGAATTCTCCAAGAGGTTAATCCAGTTACGGCACTAACTATTTAATAAGGAATTTAGGATGGGACCCTACTACCTTGACACTATCTCTTTTCCAGACAAATAACCTTTCTTTCGAACAAGTTAAATGTTATACTGGCGTATTCTTGCATTTGCAACCACAAAGAATGTAGATTAAGATGAAGAGAATAATGATATAAGCATCATACGTGTCACGAACTCACAAACTCACAGCAATAGATAGTATCTCAGTTGGCTTCCATAACACAACAGAGAAGTTTAGTTACCCATGAATGCGAAGGAGATCACGATTGACATTGTTTTTATACCACAAGATTAATTAATTTCGTGTAGCAAAAGTGGTAGGCGTTTAGGCGTGAATTCCTAGGCAAAGTAACGATTCTCTTGTTGCGGAAATTAAGAGTAAATGAATAGAAAAAGAAAAATAGAATTAATGGAAGAATTCAGAATTGCGAAGTAGAATGTATCTCTCCACTAAGGGAGGAATGTATGAAGATGTATAAAAATCTCTAGCATGATAGGGTATTTATAATACCCATATCCTAATCCTACTAGGCTAATGAAATATTTAACCAAATCCTACTAAGCTAATGAAATATCTAACCAAATCCTACTAAGCTAATGAAATACTTAACCCAATTGTACTAGGTTAATGTATCATTATCCAAATCCTAATAAGTTATTGCTAGTCCCCAAAGTCTTCAGAAATGTTGTTTTAGCCGGGACAAATTTTCCCTGCATCACTTTTGGTCCTTTAGGCGTTCAAGCTCCCTTTCCTTCCTTCGTGAGCTTTCTTTGGCGTCAAGTAAGCCATAAAATGCTGATTTATGCATCATTTATACCTGAAACTTTGCTAATCATGTTTGTTAGCTCACTAACAGAAAAAAGGACTAAAAGCGCATGAAATATATACTTTGTTCTCAAAACGTGGCACAAATATGGGCAAACTATATTGATATAGGCGTGTAAATTCACCTATCATCAACACCCCACACTTGAAGCTTTGTTTGTCATCGAACAACATATCATGTCCTTCTAGATACTAACTTAGGGTTTCATAGCAACAATACAAAACATTCGTCAAGACAAGCATAATAATTACCAACAAAGAGTAGTTTTCCGATCATTAGTAGAAACAGTTTAACCTCTAGCATAGACTCGTGACAGTGATCAATTCATATTCAAAAGTTAAGGTACAATGAATCATATACAACTATCAAAAACTCATCAACCATGTGTATCTCACAATATATTACCCATAATCACTCACAAGTATAGCATATTTTTCAAACATGGGTATCAAAATATCCCTTCTCTCACTCTCACAAAGAATTCGTATGTAGCAACTGATGACCATAGGCTTGCCCTTAGTGTAATACTCCACTAAATGTCAGAATGTTAAGATTAGGATCAAGTAGGTCTTTTGATGGTTGTAATATAGGCTAAGGGACGGGTAGGATCAGCTATTCTTCTTTCTTTTATTCTACCACCCTTGTTCTCCTCTTTTGTTTTTCAATTTTAAACATAACTCACTTTTCAGCTTTCTTTTTCCTTCTTCTTTTCACAACATACCTCTTATGATAGCACTTTTTTTTAATAACACATTCAAGCACCATTACAATATAAAGCATCACACTCACCCAATTTCCTCTTATATTGTCGCATGACTTTATACTTTAAAGCACTTTAGGAATTCGGATCAAATCACAGTCTTGAAAAAATGGATTAGGCTTACATACAAGGTTGTTAAAGAAATAGGCTAAAGGCTCAAAAGGGTTTAACTAGGATGATGTCCAAGGGTAGGTAAAACGAAGGTAAACATATGTAGGTTGCCAAAGAAATGCCTAAATCATCTCCTAAACTTACACTCCTTATTTTCGCTTTTCATACATACCAGGCAAGTTCTAGCATTAGCCACAAACATAGAATATACTATTAATCTCACACACACAAGGCACATGGTTGACTTTATTGGAAGTAATATAGACTCATGACCCAACAAGTGAAGGAATTGAACCACACAATATCACATAATGAGTCACAATTAGAGCCTAAACATCTCAATAGTCATAATTGTAGCACATACTCTTGTTATAATCTCATGTTGCCTATTGGAATTATTTCATGCGAAGATAAAAAAATTATTCCTAAAAAACGACACAAAAATAAAACAAAGTAAACAGAGTAAACAAACATAGATAACAAAAATAGATGCGATAGAGACGTATAGCATGCGATACCGCCACCCTACACTTATACGGGCCACTGCCCTCAGTGGAAAATAAATATAAAGAACCTGGTCAATCGAACTCGTCCTCAATGTCGGGGGTCATACCCCCTTCGTCTGAATCATCATAAGAGTAGTCGTCAGAGTTCTCCTCCTCGTCGGAGTCTGGCAAGCGTCGGTCGTCATTGGTCGGTACATCATCGTCTAGAGGTTCCTCAAAGTAAACACCCACTCCACACATCTCCCGCGCATGCATGTTCATTGGATAGTCGTGGTCCAGCTGTTGGAGCTCTGCAGCAATTGGAACACGTCCACCACTCATCATAGTAAATCGTGTCATGCAATAAAGATGACGGAAGAAACTCTCATCACGAGCATGTCTCTCCGCAGTAGTAAGGTTGACACCATGAGTTGTTTCAGCATCTTTAAAATTTGTGAGGTCAACCTGCTTCGGGTTATGTGGGAGTTTGTGATCAGCTGGTTCCTCTTCGATATCCTCCTTCCGCAAGATTGCTGTCAACAGATTACCAAAAGTGAAGTGGGACCTTTTGTGGAGTCTGGCCTTCCGCATTGTAGAGCGAATGATTGCCCCAAAGTTGATAGGGACATTCGTCATCAAAGCATAGACCAAAAACACTCTATCTCTTGATATTGTTGTGTATTAAGTTCCAGGAATCAGGCATGATTTGACAATACGCAACCAGATTCTTGCTTCCCTATTCAATGGAGCATAGGGGAAGGTGTTGTGTCGTCCTGTGTCTCGGTGAGTGCCCCACCTTGCCATGGATCTACTTCCACAAAGTGTGTGTCGTATTGCTCTATAAGGAGGCCTACTGTACAACTCTTTGAATGGTGCTGGGTCGACCGAAGGTAAGCCAAGAAAGGAGTTGATCAAATCCGCGTTGAGCTGTAACACTTGGCCCCGAATCTTGAATTTGTTGCCTGTGGTTTTCGGCGATCAGTTGGCATAGAATTCCCTTGTCAAATTGAGATTACATTCTCCAATGTCGCGGAAGATGAAATCCAGATTCAACGCCATTATTTTCGCCAACATACGCGGCTCCTTCTTTGCTAGGGTGTCCTTATTGATCAAGTCGACGTGAACATATTTTCTTTCCTTGTTGTTCTTGTACCATTCTTTGGCTTCCTCCTCAAGAACCCATTTTATTCCAAACATTCGGCGGGGTAGTTGCATGGAGGATGATTCTCCTTGGTCCTTGCGACCTCTCTTCTTGCCCTTTTGGGAAGTGGTAGCCTTATCTTGTCGCTCTTTAGGTGCCATTGTTCCTGAGACTTAAACAATATTTATGTTAGCATCAACTCAAAGGAAACAATCTATAAACAAGCCATCGGGGTACCACCCCACACTTAGGTTCGTTAATACAAAACAATGAGGTGAATGTAGTCGATTACTTGAACTTCGTTGACATACGTTTTAGGAACTATATTCCGACAAGAAAATCAGCGATGCATCAATAATGTAGCCATTGCACTACTTTCATGTTAGGTGTATCAACACTACTACATAGGGGTTACATCATGGTATAGTTATTTTCAATAATCACAACCTCCTAAGTTGGTAGGCAACTATAAGTGTTATCCCGATGAACGGGATAGTCCAACATGTAAGTATTCAAGTATCAAGCTTAAGCAATTTTCATAACCATAGCAATTCCGCGAATAGTATAACAATGCTAGTAAAACGAAATTCAAGTCGGAAACAAGTCAAGATTATCCTAACGTATATGTTTACTCACATGGTTTTGTATCAACAATCCAAACACATTAACATCTCCAATAATCCGTCAAGATGTAGAAATTCATAATAGACATAGTAACGTAGTACTTACGAGAAATAGATGAAGAATAAAAGAGTACTTACGTGATTGAAGCCTTTGGAGATGGTCTTGTGAATTGGAAGAGCAAAAAAGAAAAATTTTGAGATGATTTGGGTGGATGTGCGGCGCCTTTAGGTCAATTTACAATGTGGTTATGTTTCAAGACCAAGTCCCCTTTATATAGGAAAAGAATGGGTCGGGTTTTGACCCATTTGCAAACGGTTTGGGAGACAAAAATGACCTCTATGCGGCGCATAGTGCTTTGCATAATCATAGTATAGGCAGCGCATAGTGTAGTGCATTTAGGGACATATGCGGCGCATAGTGTATAGCATTTAGGGACATATGTGCCGCATAGTGTATGGCATTTGAGATACTGAGACCTAATGCTATATCATAGGCGGCGCATAATGTATAGCACTCTTAAGCATGGGCGGCGCCTATGTCTTTGCACACTAGATTCCGTGACCTTAGGCTATAGTATCGGTTTTGCATTGTTCGTGGCCTAGTTTTACCTAGGCCTAGCCTTCCTCGATTCCTATTTTGGCATGAGCAATGCTCAATCCATAGCCTTATGCATCCTTATTCCTAACTTACCACCTTTACCGTCCAAATCGTCATTTGAAACCAATCTCCTCGTTGAATACTTCTCGCACCTATATTTGCTCAAAACCAATGAAAACGATTAGTACGATGGGTTGCCTCCCACCAAGCGCCTTAGTTTTTGTCGTGGAACGACTCTTATTTTTGGATTTTCTCTTATCAAAAGCAAAACAAGTAATAGAACAAAAGAAAGACAAAACGATTAACGAAAAACGATAAAACAATAAAATGATGGGTTCCCTCCCATCTAGCGCTTTATTTATTGTCGTGTCTCGACATAGTTTCCTCGAGTACTTAGACTTCGTCAAGGTAAGTGATGGCCATAAAATTCATTGAGTCAAGAGGACCGATATAAGGTTTAACACGTTGGCCATTCACTTTAAAGACAACACCATTATTTTCTTCCAATTCGACTACTCCAGACGAGTAGACTTGGATAACTTTGTATGGACCAGACCACTTAGACTTTAACTTACCTGGGAAGAGCTTCAATCTGGAGTTGAAGAGAAGTACCATATCACCCCTTTGGAAGTTTCGTCGAACAATCCACTGATCATGATACTTTTTCATCTTCTCCTTGTATAGGTCTGATCTTTCATATGCATGGAGACAGAACTCATCTAATTCGTTGAGCTGCTCCAACCTCAGATTCTTAGCATCATCCCAATTCAAATTCAATTGCTTCAATTCCCACAATGCCTTATGCTCGAGCTCGATGGGTAAGTGACAAGCCTTCCCATAAACTAGTTGATAAGGAGACATGCCAATGGGTGTTTTAAATGCAGTCCTGTACGCCCATAGTGCATCATCAAGCTTCCTAGACCAATCCTTCCTATTCACATTAACCGTCTTCGCAAGGATTTGCTTGATCTCGCGATTGGAAACTTTTACTTTTCCACTAGTTTGGGGATAATAAGGCGTAGCTACCTTATGTTGCTTGACACCATACTTGGCCAAAACTAATTTGAACAACTTGTTGCAAAAGTGAGATCCTCCATCACTTATGATAGTACGAGGCACTCCAAAGCGAGAGAAGATATTCTTTTTTAAGAACGATACAACACGCTTCCCTTCATTGTCGGCCAACGCTATAGCTTCCACCCATTTCGAAACATAATCTACAGCAACCAAGATGTACTTCATTCCAAACGAATTCATGAATGGACCCATGAAATCAATACCCCACACATCAAAAAGTTGTACCTCAAGAATTTTGGACATGGGCATCTCATGGTGTTTCGATATAGCCCTTTGGCGCTGGCATTGGTCACACCTTCTAACATAGTCGTAGGCATCTCTAAATATCGAAGGCGAATAATAACCACTTTGCAACACCTTTCTTGTTGTTCGATTAACTGCATGATGTCCTCCAACTTGGGAAGTATGGCATGCTTCCAAGATATTAGGCACCTCTACATGGTATATACATCATCGAATAATACTATCCGCGCATTGTCGAAACAAATATGGCTCATCCCAATAGTAGTGTTGTACATCATGCATAAACTTCCTCCTTTGGTGGTAAGAAAAATTGGCAGGTATCATGTTACTCACCACGAAATTCGCAAAGTCGGCATACCATGGTAATTTTTCCATTGTCGTTGCTAATATCTCGTCGTCAGGGAATGCTTCATCAATCTGAATTTCAGGTTGCGCCATATGCTCATTCTCGAGTCTAGATAGGTGATCAGCCACTTGGTTCTCGCAACCTCTTCTATCTTTGACTTCGAAATAAAACTCTTGTAGCAGAAATACCCATCGAATCAACCTTGGTTTTGCATCCTTCTTTGTCATTAGATACCTAAAAGCTGCATGGTCTGTATGAATGATAACCTTAGTTCCCAATAGATAGGCACGAAACTTCTCAAACGCATACACAACCGCTAGGAGCTGTTGTTCTATCACAGTGTAGTTCCTTTGGGCTTCATTTCGGAACTTACTTGCATAGTAGATAGGATGAAATAATTTCTCCTTTCTCTGACCAAGAACAGAACCAACGGCTATACCACTAGCATCACACATGACTTCGAACGGGAAAGATCAATCTGGTGCTACCATGATAGGGGATTCAATGAGTTTTGCTTTGAGGCATTCGAATGCCTTTAAGCAATCTTCATTAAAGTCAAACTTCGCATCTTTCTCTAATAGTTTGCACAATGGACTAGCAATTTCGGAGAAGTCTTTAATGAACCGACAATAGAAACCTGCATGGCCGAGAAAACTACGAACTCATTTCACCAAAATTGGAGGCGGTAGCTTCTGAATAACCTCTATTTTTGCTTGATCAACCTCTATTCCTCTTTTAGAGATCTTGTGCCCAAGAACGATTCCTTCTTTTACCATAAAGTGGCACTTCTCCCAATTTAGCACAAGGTTGAATTCTACACATCTTTGCAACGCCATGCTTAGGTTCGCCAAGCACGCCTCAAAAGACTCACCAACAACTGAAAAATCATCCATGAATACCTCCAAAGTGTCTTCAACCATCTCAGAAAAAATAGACATCATACAACGTTGAAAGGTGGCAGGTGCGTTACATAACCCTAATGGCATACGTTTGAAGGCACACGTACCATATGGGCATGTAAACATTGTATTCTCTTGGTCTTCGGGGGCAATACAAATCTGATTGTATCCTAAATAACCATCCAAGAAACAAAACCATCCTTTCCCCGCTAATCGATCTAGCATTTGGTCCATGAATGGCATTGGGAAGTGATCTTTGAGTGTCCAAGAATTCAGCTTTCGGTAGTCCATGCATACTCTCCATCCAGTGATGGGTCTGAGTGGAATAAGCTCATTCTTAGCATTCTCAACCACCGTCATGCCTCTTTTCTTGGGAACACATTGTACCGGGCTTACCCATGTACTATCAGAGATTGGATATACAACTCCTGCGTCTAACCACTTGATACTTTCTTTCTTCACCACTTCTTGCATAGGTGGGTTTAGACGTCTTTGATGCTCAATGGTGGGTGTGCAATTTTCTTGAAGCTGAATTTTATGTGCACAAATCCTTGGTGGAATACCAATAATATCCGCAATGGTCCATCTAATGGCTCGTATAGACTTGCGTAGAATAGAAATAAGAGCTGCAACTTGTTGCTCACCCAAATTGGCTGCCACAATAACTGGAAGTGTGTTTCCGCTTCCTAAGAATGCGTACTTTAAATGACTAGGCAGCTCCTTCAATTCTAGCGTGGGTGGCTCTTCAATAGATGGCTTAGCTGGTGGTGTGGGTCGATTCTTGAGATCAAGGTCCAGCTTCTTGGGAGCATAGCGATATGTCCCTAATACCGATAGAGCACAAATAGCTTCTTCACAATTTTCAGCATCCTCATTCTCTCCATTCATAAGCACAACCTCCAAAGGGTCATCAATGATTTGCTCTTCTTCAAGTAATTCTTTCTCATCATCAAAGAAAACATTAGCCACCAAAAATACACTTAGATCTTTGGGTTGCTTCATTGATTTGCACACATCAAAGCGAACCACTTCGTCATTTATTCGGAATGAAAGCTCATTAGCTCTCAAATCAATGAGCACACTTCTTGTAGCAAGGAAAGGGCGTCCCAAGATTATAGAAACTTCTGAGTCTGCCTCACAATACCAAATAACAAAGTCTGCCGGAAAGATGAATGAAGAAACCTTTACCAATGCATCACATAGAATACCAACAGGTGGTTTTACCGACCTATCCGCCATGACAAGCCTCATATTGGTTGGAGTAGGATCACCCAACCCTAAACCTCTTGTAGATTGATAATGGCATCAAATTGATGCTGGCTCCTAAATCACATAATGCTTTGGCAAAATTCAAAGATCCAACGGTGCAAGGAATAGTGAAAGCTCCAGGGTCGGCCTTCTTCTGAACTATCATTCTGGTAGCGATTGCGCTGCAATAATGAACATCTTCTTTCAACTCATAACTTGCTGCCCGCTTATTTGTTAAAAGATCCTTCATAAATTTCGCATACCCAGGCATTTGTTCAAGTGCCTCCACCAATGGAACATTAATGGTCAGCTACTTTAACATAGTCATGAATTTGCTGAGCTTTGTATCATCCGCCACCTTCTTCAATCTTTGAGGGAAAGGTGGTGGTGGGTATGGAATTGTTCTCTCCACGGCTTTCTTCTCCTCTTGCTTCTGTTTTTCCACTTTTTCAGGCTGCACGTCGCTGGGTGTGACGTCCTTGACATCTTTCGCGGACTCCTCTCCTATTGTGTTGTCATCCAAGTCCGCAGCTTCGTCAACCACTTGCTTGCCTTTTGCTGAAGTTTCCAGAACCTTACCACTTCTGGTAGTGATGGCCATGCATGACCCATCATTCCTTTTGGTTTTGCACAGTATCGCTAGGTAAAGTGCCGACCTTTCTTTGATTGAGTGCTGCTGAAAGTTTGCTCAATTGCTGCTCCATTTGCTTGATTGAAGTGGAATGTGAATCAACTAATTGTTTCATGGAGGACAAATCCTTAATTACCTCCGTTACTCCCGCGCTCGTTGCTTCCACTCCTTTCAATAATTTAGCCATCATGTCTTCCATACTTCCAGAATTAGATGTGGTGGTGTCACGTCTACCAGGGGGAACGTACAAACCACTCTTTTCATTCTTGTTCTTCCAACTACCTTGGTCCTTGTTTCCAGATTTATCATAATAGTTCCGACCTTGGTTTCCTTGGGTATTCCCACGGAAACCCCCCTGATTGTTCAAGTAGTTGGCCTCCTCTTTCGAATCAGATTCGTCTCTTCCTTTTGACGCAATAGCTTTCACTTTTTCGGTCTTCCCTGATAATAGATGCTTTCTAAGAAGATCCATTTGAGTTTTCATGTGCACCATATCCTGATCACGTTCTTCTTCTCTTCTTCTTTGGTCTGCAGTCATGCCAATAGACAAAGTGGGGCTTGCTACCTCAGAATCCCTGGTATGCCAAGCTCTACTTTGTTTCATCATACGATCCAGCATATTGCTTGCTTGACCAAAGGTGAGGTCCATAAAGGATCCTCCAGCTATATTATCCACCACTGGCTTAGTTATTGAATTCAAGGCTCTATATAATATCTCCATTAGGTGAACATTAGTCATATGATGGTTTGGGCATCTCGCTAGCTTTGTCTTGAACCTCTCCCATGTTTCATGAAGAGCTTCAGTGGGAAGCTGACGAAAGTTGTTGATTTCATCTCTCAATTGTGCCCTCTTGGATGGCGGAAAGAATCTTTCTAGGAAAGCGTCTCTCAATTGCCTCCAATTTGTAATTGAATCAGGAGTCAGCCCATTCAACCATAGTGTTGCCTCCCCAGACAGAGACAATGGAAATAAGAATAATCGAATTGCATTCTGGCATTCTGACCAACACCAGGATTGTCAAACGACTTGCATGTAGAAATAGAGTTGATGAGATGCATATTCGGATCATCGCCTGCTAGTCCACCAAATAATCCCTTAAGTTGCAATAGCTGAATCATGGTGCTTGTGATGTTGAACTTGGCTCCGGGCGCTAATGGTGGTGGAATTATGGCTCCAGTGGGTCCGGCACCATCAAGATCATCATCATCATCGTCGAAAGCTGTCTGCATAGGTTGGCGATCATACCTAAACCGTGCTTGTCGACCTCTTCTGTTGACAGGTGTTATAATTTCAGCATCACGCCTAGGGTTTAGTAACTCGTCATCACCTAAATCCTCATCGTCGGGATTTGTTTCTCGTGCAGGGTTATCAATATTCTGCTGTTGAACCTGGGTTGCGGCAAGGGCAGCCAGTCTTGCTTGTTCCTGTTGAGCAGCTATCCTTTCGATTTATGCTTGTGCTTCCATTCTGCCAATACGTTGTGGTTCAGGATTGATAGGTAATAACGGTTGACCAGAACATCGAGTATGGGGCATGCACTAAATAAAAACCTGCAGTAAACAAAAACAAAAACTAAAAGTAAAAGTACGAGAATCTTTGACCAAAGGGTCTAGTAATTATCACAAACTTAATTGACACTTGTATTCCCCGGCAACGGCGCCAATTTTTGATAACGCTCAATCTACAGCTCTCGTAGGAGTGTAAAGCGGTCGTTAGCAAATATAGAACCCAACTGGGTTGGGTATCGATCCCACAGGGAATAGCTTGGTCAACAAGTAAGCAACGATTACTAGACTTTTAGTGCAAGTCTCGTAAAAAGGGGGGATTGTAATATGTAACCAAATATTAAAGTAAAAACTGAAAATAGCAACGTAAAAAGAAAAGGATTGTTACGTAAGTTGTAAACAATGAGAATTGAAGTGTTGGGGTTATGTCCACCTCCTGAGTTATACGTCTCTATTGACTATGAGTGTGTAGAATTCCGACATGCATGTGCTTATAGAGAATTGTATTCGATGGTAAATCCAGGCGTCTTTCGACCTATTCGAGGATTATTTCACTTTAACTCTTTCGAGCTTAAAGCGTGTCTAATGGTACGAATTCTCCAAGAGGTTAATCCAGTTACGGCACTAACTGTTTAATAGGGAATTTAGGATGGGACCCTACTACCTTGACACTATCTCTTTTCCAGACAAATAACCTTTCTTTCGAACAAGTTAAATGTTATACTGGCGTATTCTTGCGTTTGCAACCACAAAGAATGTAGATTAAGATGAAGAGAATAATCATATAAGCATCATACGTGTCACGAACTCACAAACTCACAGCAATAGATAGTATCTCAGTTATCTTCGATAACCCCAACAGAGAAGTTTAGTTACCCATGAATGCGAAGGAGATCACGATTGACATTGTTGTTATACCACAAGATTGATTAATTTCGTGTAGCACAAGTGGTAGGCATTTAGGCGTGAATTCCTAGGAAAAGTAACGATTCTCTTGTTGTGGAAATTAAGAGTAAATGAGTAGAAGAAGAAAAATAGAATTAATGGAAGAATTCAGAATTGAGAAGTAGAATGTATCTCTCCACTAAGGGAGGAATGTATGAAGATGTATAAAAATCTCTAGCATGATAGGGTATTTATAATACCCATATCCTAATCCTACTAATGAAATATCTAACCAAATCCTACTAAGCTAATGAAATATCTAACCAAATCCTACTAAGCTAATGAAATACTTAACCCAATTGTACTAGGTTAATGTATCATTATCCAAATCCTAATAAGTTACTGCTAGTCCCCAAAGTCTTCAGAAATGTTGTTTTAGCCCGGGACGAATTTTCCATGCATCACTTTTGGTCCTTTAGGCGTTTAAGCTCCCTTTCCTTCCTTCGTGAGCTTTCTTTGGTGTCAAGTAAGCCATAAAATGCTGATTTCTGCATCATTTATACCTGAAACTTTGCTAATCATGTTTGTTAGCTCACTAACAGGAAAAAGGACTAAAAGCGCATGAAACATATACTTTGTTCTCAAAACGTGGCACAAATATGGGCAAACTATATTGATATAGGCGTGTAAATTCGCCTATCATCAGGAATCCCCAACCCTCATCCCATCCATCAAGCCTATGCACCCCAATGGGTTTCAAAATTTATCAATCAAGCATAAACAATGAAAGTGAATCATGGGGATACAATTTAGACCATTACAATCAAAAAACCTCAATCCAACATTCAAAACCAATCATTTAAAACCATGGAAATACCAATTCATTTCATACCATAATGAAAATACAAGTTTAGAGATAGAGATACTATAACACCCCGAATCTGGTACTCGAAATACTGCACAATGCTCATGAATCCAAAGGACCACAAGCTAACCCATAACTGATATCTGTAACTGAGCACTGAAAAATATACTGTAAATATGCGGAAATATGAACTAAATGGCCATAAGGTTCAAAAATGAATGAATATTTTATAAACAATGTCTAAAAATGGTACAATAAATACCAAAACAAATCTGAAGTAACTGAATTAAATTGAAAGCTAAAATAGTAATGTAATCATTATATCCTCGAAGAATGCGGACTCACAGCTAACTCTAACTGTTAAACTAGGATGCTACTGATACTCTGGAGCTCATTCTTCTAAACCTATGGTATAAGACACCATATCACAAATGCGTAAGTACTTTAAATGTACTGGATACAAGTGAGGTTGGCTAAATACAAATGGTTCATATGCATGAAAAATACTAACTAACTGACTAACATGAACGTGAGAATACATGCATGACTACATAATTGTAACTAAGATTGTGATAGAACTGAATATTGAGTCTACTGATATTGACCCCTGAGTCACTGATAAGTGAGTAAGAGGGATACTATATTAATAAATGCTGAGGGACTGATACTATGTTACTGATACATGAATAACTATTTCTAATAGTGCTGATTATGAAGAACTGGTCTGGTTAAATGTATCTGACAGTCCTAAAGTTGAATACTGATATCATGAGTTTTGAGAACTGATATAACTGATAACATGAGTGATTGTATCTGATAGTCCTAAATCTGATAAAACTAGCTGGGTTTCATACTGTATCTGAATTTGACTGTATCTAACAGTCCTAAAATTAAAGAACTATTTGAGTTCTTTTACTGATACTGAGACTGAGACTAAAACTGAGAATGTTACTAAGATTGTGGGAGGTAATCATCTAACTAACATGCCTTGGAACTAAATTGGTGGGGTTCAACCTGTAACCCCAGATGGAAGGGTATCAATACCGTGCCACAGGTAAAGACCTACTGTAAGTATACTTTCTCTGATAAGGTGCTCTTTCTTTAACCCCTCCTGGTAGGTAACCTAAATGAGATATATATATATATATATATCCCTAAATGCGTAGTGTGTATCTCAACCTACGCTAGATACGTAGTTCTGGAATACAAGGATTAATTCTAAGGAACATACCCTCCACTAAATAACAGGTGAGTTCCCATCCTTGGGTTTACTCGGTGCTGAATGCTACTCCCAACTGAATAGACACTGAATTGACGAACTAAACTGAACTAATTCAACTGAACGAAACTAATTAACTGATGGTATCATTTAACGGAGCTAAAATTGAATTTATTGAGTTCTATTGACCGATGAAATACTACTAAAATCTAAGGACAGACTGAGAGTACTGAAGTTACTAAGACTTACTGGGAATACTGAGATTATGGAGATTACTGAACTACTGAGATTACTGAGATTTGTTAGATTTCTTGAATCACATGACTGACTGAGTTCTATGGATTGTGACTTGTCTGAGAGTATTGGGAAAACATGACATGGATCTAGGCACACAGCTAAGTTGTCGGGTACAAGTACCCCCATGACTCAATGGAAAGAAACTGACATAACATGGCTTACTCGAACACATGACCAACAACACAATTCATAATTCATATATTGAAGCACTTCATCAAACATGTGATATGCATAAACTTATAAATAAAAGGGTAATTCATAAAATCATGCTAGTTGGACACTTTTCCTTTATATAGGCATTCAATTAAACACATAGTAGGCATAGCACAGGTAGACACCATTACAACAATTAATCATGATGATTCATCTCTAATTTCCTCATGTAGGGTTTATTCATAGGTTCACATAAATATACATCTATACAAATCAATTCCACATAAAATTGATCAGCCAACATGGATTTGGAATTCAATTGATCATTCTCAATAAAAAAAACAAACCTAACATAAAATTCATAAAGAAATCAATAAACTTAAACTTCGAAAAGAGATTCTTGAGCTTCATGGACAAAAGGAGTCCATGATTGAACACTACGCATACCTTGGTTCATAAATACACAAAGATTAATAGAGGAAATTCTTGAACTTAAATCTTTTATGAAAAACCCTGATGTGTTCTTGAGAGGATTTTGAGAGAATAGAGTATATTTTGGTGTAATGGAGGCTCAAATCCGTGTTTTTGAGCTTATATAGGGTAGAGAAATTGAATCTTTTAATCCTAGGACACATATTCTAATTCTTGTGAAAATTTTCCAATTTTCATCCTCGGCGCGACGCACCACTATCGCGCCAAGTCACTGGAACTGGACAATTGGGAATCTGCACGGTGGCATGACGCGAAGCTATCGCATTGCCACCTTGTTTGAGACCTGGAAGTTTGATGCAACGTACCAATATCACGGAGAAACACTGGAAATTGAAAATTTCCATTTGATCTATCTCCATGATGCACTGAAGGCTCGGGTGATACACATCTCACTAAAAAGGCTTTAACTCTTCAGCCGAGTGTCGGATTTAGGCGAATTTGGTATCGATGGAAAGCTTATAGAATTTCCCATATGAAAAAAGTGAAAATCTTAAAAATAAAACATCTATAAAAGTGGATTATTCTTTCAAAGATAGCTTCTAATATTCTTGGGGAAACTTTTTAAGCTAGGACAAGTATGGGGTATTAGAATATCTCCCCCTTGAGAACATTCGTCCTCAAATGAGACTGAGTGAGAGGGAAAGAATACAAACAGACATACATACTAAACAAGACTGGATAGAACATGATTTCATGACTGACATGACTGATGGCTGAATATAATATACTGAATATGCAGGTCTGATGAATCGCTAATAAGCTAACTTCATGCATATCTGATGCATGACTTATAACTGACTTATGAGTACATAACTGACTATTCTGTTGAACTGAATTTCTTGCAGTGAGAATGAATGTGTGATGCATGATTACATAACTGAACTGATATATGAATGCATGACTTAATATGCAAGAGTACTTAGTACTAAGTTTATAATGGGGATTTGAGCATGAACTGAATACCAAGTTTGTAATAGTAGTTTGAACATGGAACTGAGTATGTTCAAGAAAAACTATTACATAAACTTTGAAGACTGATGAACCCTTGATTATGCTAGAAATATGCATGAATAGGAACATGAGCGTCTGAATATGCATGAACAGGAACATTTGGGACTTTGAGGGTGAACTTATGAGTACCCTCTACTCTAAACTGGGTTCTTTTCAAGAAAAATGAAGGAGATATTCTTTTCATGAAAGTTTGGGGGCTTATAGAGTATCTCCCCCTTAGGACACTAGTTTTCTTGAAAAATACTAGCTTGGATGAGCTATTAAGGAAAACTGAGGCAATGCATAAGGCACCTAGGAACTTTTTCATAACTAATTATCAGAGATCTATGAATAAGGCATGATACATGAACTGAGTTGATCTTGCACCTATCTGATTGGTTCATCTTAGAATGATTACATACTTCGATGAGATTTTGGCTAGAGCACATAGATGGGGATATGGAAACCAAACTGTATGAATTTTTCTATATAAGACAGCTAAGTAAGAAGATCATAACTTTATTGAGATTCGGTAAGATGAGTTGAGGTCTACTAATACCACTTAATATGAAATAACTAAGCCTCTTGCACTGTAACTAAGAGTACTGAATAGATTCACGTGGGTGCTGAGCATGAATGCATAACCTTACTAACTTATCTAATTAACTAAAGGGCTGATAGTTGAATATCGAGTATGTAGGATAGAACTATACTTAGTCTTAAATAACTGGACTGCAATTGTAAAGCATTATGCTTAGGAGATAAGGACTGACTAAGTAACATAAGGTAATTGGGCATGGATTTATGAAAACTGTATAACCCCAAGAATGCTAGGCTAAGCGTCTAATGTTATTGGGAGAATTCTATAAATTGAGATATTGAGGTACTACTAACTGAGTAATCGATAACTGTACATTGTAAAGCTATCCTAAAACTGGACTGAATTTCTGATAACTGATGTTTAGACTGGTGCTAAAGTATTTGATTCTGGGACTGAATGCTGACTACTAAAACTAAACACTAAAACTATAACTCAGATGGTAATTGAATTTGGATAGATGCATGATGAGGACTGATACTGATCAAGGATCTGAACGTATAATCATAATCTATACTTTTCCCCAACTTATAAATGCAACCTCTTACTAGCCACTAACTTGCACGCTACAACAATATTTAAGCCTATCATCATAACTTTACCTTCATATAAAGCAAACATGCAACAATATCTTCTTAACATAAATTATTTACTCTCTATCTTTTAAGCAACTGCTAATTACTGTACTATTTTAACAGAGAGAGCTCATTAAAGGGTTAAATCAAGAGGAGCTAAAGCATGAATGGATACTGACTAAACTTGACACTTGAACTGAAGCCAGAGTAATACAATATCAATAAAATGGATTCACTAAGATTGTTTGAACTTACGATATACAGGACATATCTGAGTTTGGCTGCTTACTAGAATTAGAGCATGAGTCATGTGGACTTAGTATACTATAAAGCATGACATGAGTATGTGGGTCACGAGCTGCTTGACCTGATTCTGGAATTTATGAATTTGTGAGACATGATTCGTAACACTGAGCGAGCTGGAACTGAACACCTTATGCTAGGAACTGAAAGCGCACACAATACATGGAAAGTGTGTGAAACTAGGCTATGTTCATGGAACTAATTTGTACTATGGCGTAAACCGGGACCCCTTATATAGGGAACGAAAATCGTACATGATTTGAGGAAAAGTGCATAAGAATGATTCGTGACCATAGAGTTGACACATAAGGCCTGAGTTGAATTCATGATAGCTATAGTGTAAAACACTGCACTGAGATAAGGATGTGTCGAGAATCGTCTTCCCTTACCATTTTCTATACATACTGGCACTACTACTAGAATCTGGGAGTTTGAAATGGGTAACTTGATCTATCATCTCCCTCTTGGCTTTAAGACATCATCATAAGTCTGTAAGCACTTTACTAAACTCTAAACTGAACCGCAATCATCGTCATATACTTACACTCTGTTTGACACATTCTTTCCTTATTAAATATATTATATAGTTCTATTTTTTCATACACTACTAATATCACATCCACACCTTCAAGCCTAATGTCATATCAATAAACTTAAATGCTTGCTCGTACAGTTCAAGCCTACTGATTCACTTTGGTACAACTATCCCTAGAATACATAATATGTTCAACCTAGATCATGTTATCCCAACTCTACTACTGCTAAACTCCTGAGTTCATGCTTCTAACTCTAGATCATATACTATAACAAAATTTTGAAAAGGGATCTGATAATATATGAGTTCTCATGATCATGAATAAGAGCTTTACAACTTGGGAATATAACTGAACTGATGGGATACTTTTGAGTATGTGGGCAATCCCATAACTGAGTATAGAGTCTGTTTGAGAAAGCCCTATTTCTAGGACTCGAGTTTCACTACTTTTATTTCCTTGAAAGTAAGGTAAGTTGACATGAATGAAACATAATGAGAATCTACAAGAGTTTCTTAAAGAACCTTTTTATAGAACAATCTGAGACATAAAAGAAGGGAAACTATTTCTAAAACATCTCATAGTCTCCTGCATATAAGTGTGGTGCACAATACATGCATGTACAAGACTCAAATAGATGAGGCATTCATACTTCCTAGGACACTATTGAACTTTAGTCTCTAATACTAAGTTTTTAAAGCCCCAAATCGAGTACCCGAAATGCTACACGGTGCTCGTGACCCCAAAGGACTAAAAGCTAACCCATGACTGATATCTATAACTTAGCACTAAAAAATACATTGTACATATGTGGAAACATAAAATGAATGGCTATAAGGTTCAAAACTGAATGAATATTTGATAAATAATGTCTAAAAATAGAACAACAAATACCAAAACAAATCTAAAGTAACTGTCTTGCATGCTAGTCTGAATTCCTCTAAACTGTTTGAATAAAGAGTTGATGGGATGGGTCCCCAACTAACTCCAATAACTAAATTAAAGTGAAAGTTGAAATAGTAATGTAATCATTATATCTTCAAAGGATAAGGACTCATAGCTGACTCTGACGACTAAACAAGGATGTTACTGATACTCTGGAGCTCGTACTTCTAAACCTATGGTATAAGACACCATAGGACAAATGCGTTAGTACTTTGAATGTACTGGTATGTAAGTGAGGTAGGATAAATGCAAATGGTTTATCTACCTGAAAAATACTAACTGACCGACTAACATGAACGTGAGAATACATGCATGTCTACGTAAATGTAACTAAGATCGTGCTAGGAATGAATATTGAGTCTACTGATATTGACCCCTGAGTCACTGATAAGTGAGAAAGACTTATATTGTATTACTGATTGCTGCAGGACTAATACTATGTTACTGATACATGAATAACTATTTTTGATAGTTCAAAGTATGAAGATCTAGTTTGGTTGACTGTATCTGACAGTCCTGAAGCTGAATACTGAAACATGAGGTCTGCGAATTGATAAACTGATAACATGAGTGACTATATCTGATAGTCTTGAATCTAATGGAAATAGCTGAGTTCCGTACTGTATCTAAATTTGACTGTATCTAACAGTCCTGAAATCTGAAGAACTATCTGAGTTCTATTACTGAGATTGAGACTGAGACTATGACTAAGACTGTGGGAGGTAATCATCTAACCGACATGCCCTAAAACTGAACTGGTGGGGTCCAACTTGTAACCACAGCTAGAAGGGTATCAATACCATGCCACGAGTAAAGACCTACTATGATTATATCCTCTCTGACATGGAGTTCTTCCGTAAACCCCTCCTAGTAGGTAAACCAAATAAAAATGTATATATGTCCCTAAATACGTAGGGTGCATCTCAGCCTATGCTAGCTCCATAGTTCTGGAACACAAGGATTGCTTCTAAGGATCACACCCTCCACTGAATAATAGGTGATTACCCATCCTTTTGTTCACTCGGTACTTAATCCTATTCCCAACTAAATAGACACTAAATTAATTAACTAAACTAAACTGATTGAACTGAACTGAACTGATTAACTGATGGTATCATTTAGCAGAGCTAAAGTTGAATTTACTGAGTTCCATTGACCGATGAAATGCTACTGAGATCTAAGGATTGACTGAGAGTACTAAAGTTATCGAGACTTACATGGGATACTGAGATCATGGAAGTTACTGAACTACTGAGATTACTGAGATTTCCTGAGCCACATGACTGATTGAGTTCTATGGATTGTGACTTGTCTGAGAGTATCATGAAAACATAACATGGCTTAAGGAACACAGCTAAGTTGTTGGGTGCAGGTAACCCTAGGACTCAATGGAAAGATACTTACATAACATAGGTTACTCGAATACACGACCAATAACACAATTCATAATTCATATATTGAAGCACTTCATCAAACATGTGATATGCATAAACTTGTACATAAATGGGGATTTTATAATATCATGCTAGTCAGGAACTTTTCTTTCATATAGGCATTCAATTAAACACATGGTAGGCATAGCACATTTAGACAACATTATAACTATTAATCATCATGATTCATATGTAATTTCATCATCGAGGGTTTATTCGTAGGTTCACTTGAATATACATCTATACAAATCAATTCCACATAAAATTATCACCCAACATGGATTTGGAATTCAATTGATCATTCTCAACATAAACAAAACAAACCCAATGTGAAAGTCATAAAGAAGTCCATAAACTTAAACTTAGGAAAGAGATTCTTGGGCTTCATGGATGAAAGGAGTCCATGAATGAACACTATGCATACCTTGGTTCATAAATACATGAAGATTTATGGAGGAAATTCTTGAACTTGAATCTTCTATGAAAACCCC
This sequence comes from Capsicum baccatum var. pendulum, assembly GCA_030864225.1. Taxonomy (NCBI): domain Eukaryota; kingdom Viridiplantae; phylum Streptophyta; class Magnoliopsida; order Solanales; family Solanaceae; genus Capsicum; species Capsicum baccatum. Next base: position 69,593,305 of record CM061559.1, on the reverse strand, counting down.
TAATGTGTTCTTGAGAGGATTTTGAGATAATAGAGTATATTTTGGTGTAATGGAGGCTCAAATCCGTGTTTTTTGGATTATATAGGGTAGGTAAATTGAAACTTTTAACCCTAGGATAAGTATTTTAATTCTTGTTAAAATTTCTCAATTTTCATCCTTCACTCGATGCGCCACTATCGCTCCAAGTCACTGGAACTGGACAACTGGAAATCTGCATGGTGGCACAATTCAAAGCTATCGCGTTGCCACCTTGTTTAAGACCTGGAAGTTTGGCATGAGACACCACTATCTCGGAGAAACACTGGAAATTAACAATTGCCATTTGAGTTGTCTCCACGACGCGCTAAAGGCTCAGGTGTTAAACTATCTCACTAAAAAGGCTCTAACTCTTCGCTCGGGTGTCGAATTTGGTTGAGTTTTGTATCGATTGAAAGCTTATGGAATTTCCCATTTGAAAAAAGTGAACATCTTGAAAATACAACATCTATAAAAGTGGATTCATCTTTCAAAGATAGCTTCTAACATTCTTCGGGAAACTTTTCATGCAAGCAAAAGTATGGGGTATTACAGATACATGCTTGAGACACTAAGAACATTAAAGAGGAACCTTTAAGCCCTAGATGACCAATACCTTGAAAAACCCTAATTTTTCTTACTTAGAGAGATAAGAGGTGTATTTTATTTGTGTTGAGGTTATAATGAGCCCCAAAATGTTTTATTGTCATTGGTTTTAATTGGGGAAAGACGGAAAGAATCAAAGTGCCCCTAATTAAAATGCAAGAAAAATTATTTCCACTAACTACAGTTCACCTTACGACTCATAAGGACTCGTTATGATTCATCACCATGGCTCATAATCTGGATAATAACTCAGGGCCACTATAACATCCCGAATCTAGTACCCAGAATGCTACACGATGCTCATGACCCCAAGGGATCATAAGCTAACCCATGACTGATATCTATAATTGAGCACTAAATAATATACTGTAAATATGTGGAATATAAGTTATAAGGCCATAAGGTTCAAAACTGAACTAATATTTAATATAAAACAATGTCAGTAATAGAGTATAATAATACCCAAAACTAAAATAAACTATCTGAAAACATGGTGTATTTTGAAAGCCTCAAAACTATCTGAAAACTATGGAGTTGATCGAACGTGTCCCTAACTAACTCTGAACTACTGAAATAATAAAGTAAATCGTCGAATGAAGAGGAATCAGTGCTAGTCTGGCTACTGGACGTCTGATCTACAAAGGATGCTCGAGATCTTGTGCTTCTAACCCTATGGTATAAAACACCATAGCACAAATGCATCAGTACGTTGAATGTATTGGTATGCAAGTGATGTAGGCTAAATACAATTGTTCATATGCATGAACAATACTAACTGACTGAATAATAAAAACATGAGAATACATGCATGAATACGTAACTATAACTGAGATCGTGATAATGGTGACTCATGAATTCTGATAACGTGGATTTATCGATATCTGAGTACTGCTACTGTGATACTGAATGACTAAGTCTATTGAGTACTGAGGAACTGATGTCATATTACTTATAAAGGAATGACTATTTTTGACAGTTTTGATTATGAAGAACTGTTCTGATTAACTGTATCTAAGAGTCCTGAAACATAATACTGAAAATATTAATTTCATATATTTAATATACTATTAACTTGGTTTATGATAACATGATTACTGAGTCTGAATATTGATAAGATGAGTGAATTTATCTGACAGTCCTGATACAAATGGAACTAGCAGGGTTTTGCACTGTACTGATTTGACTGCATCTGACTGTCCTGGATTTCTATAAAACAGAATTGAGTTCTATAATGGAAACTGGATCTGAAATTGAGATTGTGGGAGGCAATTATCTAACCGACATACCTTAAAACTGAACTGGTGAGGTCCAACCTATAACCCCAGCTAGAAGGGTGTCAATACCGTGCCATGGTTAAAGACAAGTTGTGAGTATACCCTCTTTGACATGGAGCACTTCCATCAACCCCTCCTGGTAGGTAACCCAAATGAGATGTATAAATCCCTAAACGCGTAGGGTGTATCTCAACCTGTGCTGGCTACATTGTTTTGGAATGCAAGGATTTTTTCTAGGGATCACACTCTCCACTGAATAACATGTGAGTCCCTATCTTTGGGTTTACTCGGTGCTGAATCCTACTCCCAATTAAATAGACACTGAACTAATTAATTGAACTGAACTGATACTAATGGTATTGTTTAGCGGAGCTAAAATGAGTTCACTGAGTTTCATTAACTGAAGGAATGCTACTGAGATCCGGGGACTGACGAAGAGTACTGAAGTTGCTGAGATTTTTGGGAATACTGAGATCACTGAAATTGCTAGACTACTGAGATTCCTAAGTAAAACTAGACTGATACTGAGTTTACTGAGTTTTCCTGAGTCATGTGATCGATTGAATTCTACTGATCATGGCTTGACTAAGAGTATCGTGAAAATAGGACACTGGCTCTAGGAACACAACTAAATTTTTGGGTACAAGTACCCCCAGGACACGATTGCATGAAACTGATAGGATATGACACTTCTTGAATACATGACCAATATCAACAATTCATAATACATTAATTTGGGGATTTTATGAAGCACATGGTTATCATAGTCTTGTCCATGAATTGAATTGCCTATAAATATGTCATATTTTCATCAACCTAATCTCATGGATATTCCCTCAACCATTCATAATGCACATAATATCATGGAAGTTATTCTTAGTTATAGGGTAAAGCATGCATTTATCACTTGGGTCACAATTAAGCTATAATCCATAATTTCTATTCTCTTAGGTATTTTATTAAATACCTAGGATGCATGACTTAGGGCATAGTCATGACCACTAAATTAGTACAACAAAACTCCATATTTCAACTAAATATCACATGTTTTAGACCACATACTAGCATAGGTTCATGAACAATACATTAGGACGGATTCTTGAATTTGAGTCTTGGATTTGAATCCCCAATTAAAACCCCTAGCTTGTTCTTGAGAGAAATGTGAGAGAAACAATATATTTTGGGTGAAATATGGATGAATCATGTCTTATTGGGTATATATAGGGGTGAAAAATTAACCCTTTTAACCCTTGGATGTGTATTTTAATTCTGAGAAAATTTCTCAATTTGGCAGGCTGGCGCGATGCGGCGCTGTTGCGCCGTGTCACTGGAAATTGCCAACTGGGAACTACGCTGACGGTGCAACGCGATGAAATCAGATTAAGACACTGGAAAAAGGATGATTCTAAATTTGAGCCCTGGCGCGATGCGCCATTATCGCGGACGTTTACTGGATTTTGACGATTACTATTTTGACCTACTTCGCGATGCGCTAATGGCTCAAGTGGGACACTGTTTTACTAAAATGGCTCTAACTTTTTACCTGGGTGTCAGATTTGGGCAAATTTGGTATCGATGGAAAGCTTATTGAATTTACCACATGAAAAAAGTGAAAATCTTGAAAATATCATATGTATAAAAGTGGATTCATCTTTGAAACATGTCTTTGATATTTTTGGGATGAATTTAACCTAGGTAGAAGTATAGGGTATTATAGCAACCTTACATCTAAGGTCAAAGGTCTCCCACCATGGATCATGACTAGATCTGATGAAACGTAGGGTCCTATTCATCATCTTATTAAAAAAATTGACCTTTACGTTGGTGGGACCATAAGTCCCACCTTACGACTTGGAATGTCTCACCCTGATTTGTGAGGTCTTAATCTTTTCAAGATTGAAACTATAGGAAGCATACTGGTCAGACAATGACTGGCACACTAATACTCATGACGAGTCTTCATGACTCATCACCTAGGTCGTACCCTTGACAAGTAGCTCAAAATTCAAAAAATTTCAGGGTCCCAAAACCTAGGGTACTACAACCATCCTAGTCCTTCCTCACTAATTGATAGCAATATAAAAAATTATTCATACTTGTTACTTGTAACTTACTTTTTCAAATTGTTGCTTGGTATGTTAAAATCGCCCTTAGAAAATAACTGATTAATAGTACCATAATTAGATTGACCAACCTGCTAGCCAAATTCCCTACAGGATAGAACCCCTTCGGTTGGGTTTTATATTTGATTAATGACCTTGTTAAATATTATTGTAACGTGTAGTTTAGGTGAAATTAAATTTTGGCACATTACCTGAAATAGAACTTGGGTTACCTGTGCATCAAGCCAAAACATTATACTACATTGAAGTATAACATATTTTTGATCAAATATAGAACCCAACCAAGTTTGGGGCGTTCTAATAGGGAATATGGCTAAAAGTTAGGCCAATATTGTTATTTTATTATTGATTACTTATTTCCAACTGGGGATTTTAATAAAAGAAGTAATAGTTTTCAAAAGTAAGTAACAAGTATCACTTCAGAAATACTTAGAATTTGTTATGTTGTAATCAATTAGTGAGAATGGACTACGATTGCTTACCCTATGAGTGTATAACTTAGGGAGCTTTCCCTACTAGTCATTTATCCTATTGCTTTTAGTACAAAATCAATATGTTAATTTTACCCAAATAGTTGGTCCGTATCTAGTTGAATATTACTCTGTAGCTTGATCCAATTTCAAGTGTCTGGTTTTCTAGCCCTTATTAGATCTTAGAACAGCTATCCCTAGAAAAGATAAAAATTTGATGTCGCTAAAATTATACCTTACAATGATGTATAAAGTGTTTGTCGATCAAATATAGAATCCAACTAAGTTTTGTGTCAAGCCAAAAATGATTGCTAGAATATAGATCAATGTAGTTATTTAAATATTAATTAGTTATGTCTGACCAAAGGTTTTTACAAATAAGTAACAGTTTGTAAAAGTCAGCAACAGGTAATAAGTACTAATAACTTGTGATACTGTAATTAATTAATATGAATAGACTAGGATTTTTTCCCTATTATTTCATAACTCTATAAGTGGAACATTGTCACAACCAGAGACTACCCCTAATTCATAAAACGGTGCTCAAAGTCACAAGTGACCCCGAGATAACCTATTGTCTGACAAAATACCAAGAATACTAAAGAGAAAAATGATTACTAAGTGGAAACTCAAATGAAATGACCTAATTATAATGAAACCAAAACTGACACTGGATATTAAAAATAAGACTTTCTTAATAGTCAATATGTTGAAAACATAACTATTTATTTGAAAGCCTCTAAATCAGATGCGTTATTGGGATAAGCCCCCACCTAACATAAATTATTTGAAACTAGAAAAAAATAATTAAAAAATATGATGATAATTAGCCATCGAATGATGAGGATGGACCAAATATCTATGGCTCAGGTGATAACTCATAGGGTATGGTTACGAGTAATAGCTTGAGTCATATAGGTGGATACGACTTGGGTGGTATGAGTCATATTGGTGGATACAGGTTGGTTGGTTGCTTCTCTTAATCTTAAACTTGGTAACTTATGTTGGATCTCAGTATGAGTGGCTCACCAAGAGCCGTATGTTTGGGTACGATTCATACCATAGACTCAAATGGTAGTCAGTGTTTAGTCCTCTTAGGATTTTGTTTTATCAGGGGTATGGAAAATGGTTACTAGTTGTACACATAGATATGACATGGTTTAGGGTGAGTTGTATCTTGGACAGTATTGGGTGCATGGGAGATGTCCTTTGCGACGAGTGGTGGGCACCACTCATATTGAAGGGTACAACTGGTATGTATAGTCATAGTCCTCTAGCGAGATTTTTGTGCAGTTAGAGTGAGGTAATCTAGACATTTTACTACATAACCTAATAACGCCCCACAACTTTAAACTGACTTGGAATGTTATCTTTTCTATTGCTCTATTTATTAACACTTAGAAAATACTCTATAATCTTCTTTAAAGTTCTTAGGCAGTGAAATCTAGGGTTTTATCTTAAGGATTGATTTGGGTCTTGTGTTGGTGATTTCTCTAAATCGTCTTCATGGTGTAAGGATTGCTCTCTTCCCTCATTGTTAGTTCCAACTAAAGGCATGGTTTTATACAATGTTTTCATGATTTGATTAATGTATGGCTTTTGGTTTTCAAATATATCTTGGGGGTTTTGGTTATAAAATATCGGTTATGGTTTTTCCATATTTTAACTAAGCTTTTATATGATAATGGTTGTTTTGGATAATTGGTTGCATGGGAATAGTTATTTGGTAATTGGCTATGGTTTTGAAAATACTATACCCCCAATATGCTTGATAAAATACCGATGAGAATGCTTTTACTACATTATTGTATTTTAAATGGAACTTATGTATGGTTTAAACTTGATAATGGAACCAGAAATTGTTAAATAGTTTGTAATGGTCTAAATGGAATGTTCTTGGGTTTAATAATCATTCTTGTGGGGTATTGTGGAATCCCTCAATTAATCATAATAATGGAACACTTGTGGGTACATGGGACTCCCCAAGTTTATTGGATGATGTGATCTATGGGTACATGGGAATCCCTTGATCTCTAGCAATTCAATCATAAAAAATCTATGTGATGAAAAAGGCCAAGGCAACTATTTATAGTAATTGCCCTTACAAATATAAGGTATTAAAAAAATAGACCATTATGAATTTCACCTTCATTAGTCATGTCAACTCAAACAATAGATTATCCATACAAACACATTCCACTTCAAAATCCGCATGAGAAGAAAAAAAATGGTATCACAATTCATGGATTTTAACTAAGCTTTTATATGGTAATGGTTGTTTTTGATAATTGGTTGCATGGGAATAGTTATTTGGTAATTGGCTATGGTTTAGGAAATTCTATACCCCCAATATGCTTGATAAAATACCGATGAGAATGCTTTTACTACATTATTGTATTTTAAATGGAACTTATGTATGGTTTAAACTTGATAATGGAACCGGAAATGGTTAAATAGTTTGTAATGGTTTAAATGGAATATTCTTGGGTTTAATAATCATTCTTGTGGGGTATTGTGGAATCCCTCAATTAATCATAATAATGGAACACTTGTGGGTACATGGGACTCCCCAAGTTTATTGGATGATGTGATCTATGGGTACATGGGAATCCCTTGATCTCTAGCAATTCAATCATAAAAAATCTATGTGATGAAAAAGGCCAAGGCAACTATTTATAGTAATTGCCCTTACAAATATAAGGTATTAAAAAAATAGACCATTATGAATTTCACCTTCATTAGTCATGTCAACTCAAACAATAGATTATCCATACAAACACATTCCACTTCAAAATCCGCATGAGAAGAAAAAAAATGGTATCACAATTCATGGATTTATTATTGAGGTGTAATGACTTCATATGACCAACTATATCAATGCCAACACTAAATTTAGATTCCTTAAGTTCATAAAAAACTCCTCATTTAGTGGGTCATCACTACACATGATTTAATCAACACCTATATCAATTGATAATTAACAATCATTCAAAGCACATGTATCAACACTAGGTGGACATAAATTGATCTTACTAAAGAATCATTTCGATCATCAATAGGATCAACTAGTCTACCCAAATCCTAACATGCACATTGGCAAAAAATGGCAAAGAAGCACAAGATAATGCACTATCACTCAAGGAACAAGTGTCAACACTAAATCGACATAAATTAACCTTACTAGAAGAATCAATTTGATCATCAAGGCGTAATTGTCAATAATAGATGGACATAAATTAACCTTACTAGAAGAATCAATTTGATAATCAATAATATAAACCAGTGTATTTACACTCTTAACAAATATATTATCACTACGTAACAAGGTTTCACTAAAATCATTGCAATGCAAAGAATCGTTAAGCTCACACATATGGATGCCATCACTAACACTCAATTAGCTACTAGCTACAAAAGGATCTTCAAGTTTTGAAAAATTATATGGTTTAAATTTGTTACCTTGTATCTTATAGGAAGGATTGCATTCACCTTGCTCTCAACATTAGAGAACATTTGCTCATTTGGAAAGCCTTTTAGCACCTCCTAATTTTTTGTTGCTCAAGGCATCTTACTAGGTTTTCTTCAAATAATACATGCACAAGAATCAATACTAGAAAAGGAAAACAAGTTACAAAATTTATTATAAGGTTGTGACAACTCTCTCACATCACTCCTCATAACCTTTCCTTTTTCCATTCTAGTGTTGTCATATATCACACCTTACTCCTTTCAATCATTTATCTCTTATTTTTATTGGAGTTAGGAAAAGTGCCAAGAATTAATTGGGAAGGGTTAGAATATACCTTTATCTCTAACTTGCACTTTGGGGCTGTTATGAGTAACCTTCATTTGATTTATTGTATCCTCTACAAGAACATTTCCAGAAAGAGTAACTTGTTTTGATTTCGACTCCTTGTAGACCATTTGATAAATCTTGCCAAGAGTTATTATCATGGAAGCATACAATTCATTCATTCTCAATTAGGAGTGGCTCTTTTGTAAATTTTCTTTTATGAATCTGCCTTTGCTGGCCATACAGAACTTGAAACATTGAAATTTCTCTACTTATATGGCTCATTGATCCTCCCACCCTTTCTCTAAAATCATTAATATATAGATAAATAATACCACTGGAATGACGATAAGAAGTACAAGGTCTTGCATCATAAGAAGTAGAGAATGTTCTATGACTACGGTCCATATGATGTCTTTAAATTAGTTCCACCCACCCATCTATACCCTTTCTACTAGGATAGGGAGTAGAACAAGATAAGGAAGGTAATTTATCCTCATGACTTCCCCTTCTATCACAGTCCTTCTCAAAGAGTTTATAAGATATATGGGAGAAAGAATAATGCCTCACATCATCCTCATTACTATGGTGTGTAATATAAGAACCCCCATACCCTTAAACTTTATTATCAAATTCATTATAAGATATTTCTACTCCATGTTTATTATAAGAGTCACAAGCGATATGTATCTCATATTCATCTTCGGTGTAGTAATTCTTATCACCATGTCGATCATAATATCTTTGACCATCATATCCTTCATAGGACTCACCACCATACTCATGAGCTTCATTACTTTACTCACAATCAGTCAAAGAACCCTCATGTAGCTCATTATCACTATACTTCCAATTCATGTCTCTATAAGTATAGTCACTAATGTCATCTCCATAATAATTCGAAGCTATGGATGACGATCTCCCTTATATAAACTTTTGAACCTAAAAAATTAGAAAACAAGTAAGTAAAAAAATCCACACTTCACTCTTTATACGATCTCTCAACTAACCTTCTATGGTTTCTTTCACAAATTGATATTGTTAATAGCTTGCTCAATCAATTCAAGGTTATCTATATTTGTCGAGGAATGGATCCTTGTAACTTTTTAAAGAAGGACAACCTAATTAAAAATTAACAGACTTGAATCAATAAATTTAACAACTAAATAAAAAGAGAAAAACACACAAAGAAAAGCAGAAGAAAAAAATCATTCTCAAAGAACTTAAAAATACTTAGTAGGATAATCTACCAAATTAAATCAAGTTTTGAATAAAAGGAGGTAGAATTAATAAAATAAAACTTATTTACCAAGATTTGAATCTAAAAATAAATAGGGCTAGATTTGGTTGAAGATCATGGAGAAAATGCTCAAACAAGGTGGAGAAAAAACTTGAAAAAGAGCTAAAAATCATCCCTAAAAGACACTTGAGGATGCTTCCAAGAAATTGTACCGTTGAACTTACTTCCTTGTCTTTTTCCCCTTTTGGAATATTTTATTTTGTACTACATCCAAACACTTTCCTTTTTTATTCTATTGGATCTAAAAGCCCTTTTCATTATTCTTCTTCTTGAAGATATGAAGATTTTTCAATAACACCAAGAACAAATATGAAGACCCAAAATTCACAACTCCCTCGATTTAACTCGAGTTGTATGAAATTCAAAACCCAATCTCCTTTTTATATTGAGAACAAACTCCAATAAGTTTTTAGCCTCAATTTCAAGCCATTAATTTTAGATTTTGAAACCCATTTAAACATTTCATCATGTTATGGTGAACACGATGAACATCAAGAATACCAAAAAGCAAATCTAATAGATTTCTACTCCATTTTTGCCCAAATTTTGAATCCAAACTCCAAATGATAAAGAAAACAAACCCTCAATGAAAATTAACTTCCAATTTAACAAAGATTTGAGAACCTACTTGTTCTTCTTCAAAGAAACTTCAAACACCAATATCGTCTGCCTACTGATTATGCGAAGCTGGAATCTAGTTCCAGCGGAAAACAACCCCATTTTCACAATTTATGCTGCTCCTACCGACGGTGCAGGTATAAGAGAAGACTTTATAAGCCGCTTACTCAAAACTTGTGCTTTCCTAGCTTGTGCAGGCCCCCGTCAATTCCTTTGAGTTTTGGTCTTGCGACCGTACTCCCCAGGCGAAGTGTTTCACGCATTAGCTGGGCCCTTAGACCTATCGAGTTATCCCTGAACAGTATCTGGCACTACCAAAACAATGATAAAATCTTTAAATCTACTCAAAATCAGACCAAATTTGAGATTCATGCACCAAATAGTATAGAGAACAAACCCCAATAAGTTTGAAACCTAGATTTCCACCCAAAAGCTTTAGATCTAAAAACCCACTTCAAAACCTTGAATTCAGCATAGTGGGAGGCTTAAAACAATTTAGAAACCTCAAACAAGACTCAAATCAAAATTAACTCTTTTTGAAATTTTCCAAAAAAGTTTTTCATTTTTTTTGAACTTTTGAAGAGATCAAAATCTCAAAATAAATCCTAACGTAGGCTCTTGATACAAAAATGATAAGAAGGAAAATAATAAAGAAAAAGATATGTGGGTTAATACTTAAGCTTATGAAATTATGAGCAACAAGGGGCAAAAACCCTTATCTCCCAATTGATTTCAACAACTTCAAATCATCCCTACTCAACGAACAAAAGGAAAACCAAAATAACCATAAATAGTTGACCATTGATTAATCAAGAAAAATAAGTTAACTAACAACTCTCGTACTCACTAATTACTCTTAAGAAGAAACCACAATTCTCAATCAATAATCATCAAAAACTCTAATGCAAAATAAGGAAATTTCTTATTTATACTGTGAATATAAAATAATGATTTATTTTTACAAATATTCCTTTAATGAGACAAGAGCTTTATTTTACTCTCTTCCCTTTTTGATTATTTGAAATTAAATTGTGTCTATTTGCACACTAAGCACCTTCTTTTCCCTTTCTTCACATAGATTCACCTTCTAAGCATTCTATGTCATTCTTATATACCTTTTATGTTTCTGTAAATCCTCTTTCCTCACAAATATGGTTTGAAGATCTAGCAGAGTCCTGCGTTTTTAATAAACAGTCATTACCTCCTGATATGTGTCATTTTCCTAATCAAAAAATTAGAGAACACCTATTCTTCAAAAGTTACAGTGTTATTTTGTTGAGTTCCTTCGATATGGTTCTCTTAAGCGCCCTAGTATACTGTATTTGTTCACCTTTGTCAGTTTGGAGTACGGTCAGTTCACCAGAAGGATTTCCCACCCAATTCAAAGTTTTTTCCTAGAAGTCTTTTTTGCACTACTGTGAGTGAATGGTTTTAAAGGATGCATGATAGAATCACTGGTAAAACTAGGATGAAAAGTTGTATGAGAAGTTCTCCAAGTATGAGTTTTAGTTGGAGTCTGTCTATTTTTTAGGTCTTGTCGTGATTAAAGATTGTATTATGGCTAATCCAACAAAGATTCCAGCGATTCGTAGCTGGTCTAGGCCTACTTCACCCACTGAGATTTAGAGATTTTTTGGCTTGGTAGGTTACTATAGGAATTTTGTTGAGGGTTTCTTATCTATTGCAACCTTGTTTAGAAGAAGATTTTCTTTTAGTGGTTTGATGCTTGTAAGCCAATCTTTAAAAATCTCAAGGATTTATTGATGCCAGCTTCTATCTTAACCTTGACCAAGGAGGACATGTGTTTTAAGATAAATCATAATATGAGGTAGCATTGTTGTCTTGAGTTGTTTAACGATTTTGACTTGACTATTCTTTATCATTCGGTCATGACTAATAAGGTTGTGGATTCCTTGAGCTGGAAATCAACTAGCCTGGGTATCTTGGTGCATCTTTTGACTTAGGATATGTTGTTGGCCATACAGATTTAGTCCTTAACTAACTAAATGGTTAGGCTTTATGTTTCAACACTTGGATGTGTTTTAGAATTCGTGGTAGCTAGGTCTTCTTTGATAGAGTAGATTCAATGTCATCGTTTTATAATGTAGGATTGATGTTAATTTAGGATAAGGTGTTGAGTAGTGAGGATAAGTAAGACTCACCTAATTCATAAGGTATTTAATGAATGGAGGTCAATTTTGTGTACCGAAATCAGGTGATTAGGTGAGATTGATTTTGGAGGAGGCTCATTGTTCCAAGTATTCCATTCATCCTGGCATGAATAATATGTATTGCACTTTAAGACAATATTACTAGTGGGGTGGTATCAGTAGAGACGAAGTGGATTTTATAGCTCATTGCCTATGTTGCCAGCAGGTAAAGGCTGAGCTTTTAAGGCCAAGTGGTTTGCTTGGGAGATTGCTTATTCTCAAGTAGAAATTGAAATGGATCACTATAGACTTCATGATTATATTTCCTCATACTTCTCATGGGTCTAATAGTGTATGGGTCATTGCGGATTGATTGACCAAATTTTCTTATTTTATTTAGGTTCAAGTTTATTTCAGTGCTAAGCGGTTGGCATGTATCTATATACATGATATTATGTGTCTTCATGGTGTGCCAGTGTCGATTATTTCAGTTCAAGTCTATAATCGTGAGATTATGTGTCTTTATGGAGTGCCAGTGGCTATCATTTAAGATCAAGAGTCAGTGTTCATATTTCACTTTTGGAAAACATTTTAGGTCGAGTTGTGTACTCAGGCTTATCTTATTATAGCTTTATACTCCCAAACTAATCGTCAGTCAAAGTGGACCATTCAGGTTTTGGAGGATATACTCTGCGTTGGTTTGATGGATTTTGGTGGTCAGTGGGATTACAAGCCCCAGGTTTTAGTTCTTGAATATTATTTGAAATTTCATCTTCACTGTCGTGACTATGACTCACCCTACAAGTCGTAGGGTGTCTTAACGGTTCAAGAAAACCTATTATTAAGGTTTCTAATGAATGGGGTTTAATTTACTTTCCTGGGTACGACTTAGGGACACAAATTAAAAAGATACATAACGAATTATTGGGATTAAATTAGAACAAAATCAGTAATTAAGTGGCTAAGTTCTTCTCTGAGTACGAGTGGATCAGTATGTGTCATAAGGACTTATTATGAGTCATTAGGTGTAAATCATAGGTTGTTTATTGTTTACCAAATTGGTTCCAATGTTGACTATGACTGGACCCTATGGGTGGTAGCATCCTATGATGAGTTGTACCACTAGAGTCGTAGAGTCAATAGTAGGGTGGGAGTCCTAGGAATTAACTTGGTTACAGCTCAGGGTGATGAGTCGTAATGATTCTATACGAGTTGTAGAGTGACCATAGTCATTGATGACTTAAAGTACAGCTTTTAATTTAACGGCATTTTAGACAATTCGCCCCTCACCCAATAAAAACCCATTTCCATAAAGCATATAAGGGGATTATATCTAATCCTTAACATACTCAAACTCTTCAAAGGCTCATTCAAATTGTCTGAAATAATCATACTTAGGGTTTCCAAGAAGAAGGTCATCCAAGGGCTCCAGGGTTAAATAATTTTCATAAAGCCTGGTATTCAGGCATTTTACTCTTCCCTCATTGTAAATTTGTTAGAAACATATTTTTTAAAGTCTTGTTCATCAGATATTGATGTTGGTTTTGAAACAAAGGCTAGGTGTTTTGAATGCTTGTGGTTGAACAATGTTTTCACATGGTTTGCAAATGATTAATTATTCAACTTTAATTATGGTTTTTGAACTTGTGGGTACATGTGTATGGTGAATGAACTAGGGAATTGTGATTTCCCCCAAAACTTGTGACTATTAAAGTGGTTATGACCCTAACCCATATTGTTAAATTAATTTTAACTATGAGAAATACTGGAATTTATAGAATTGAACTAAGGGGGTTGTGAATTCCTCCCAGTGATGTGAGTGTCTTTGCATGTTGTTAGTACCTTACAAGTATAGTAGATATAATGATACGAACAATGTATGACTAAGTATATATTGTGGTTCAATGAATGGTATTGTGTGATAAATTTTTTTAATTAGGATTTAATAGGGGTAGTGTAGCTGAGTTATGAAAGTGGAGTCTTAGTGACCAATACTGGAAACCACATTTTCTGATGCAGAATTCTAATTAACTAGGTAAGTTCGAGGCTCTCTTAATTATTACATGATTGGGAGGTTTGAGTCTCCCATACATCATTTCATGAATGAGTGCTTAAGTTACCTTAGTATATGATTGGGAGGTTCGAGTCCCCCATACATATATATATATATAGATATGAAATTATTCTCTAGTTTGTGAAGCTACATGCATTCAGGCCTTACTAAGGGGTTAGAGTTGGGGACTATATAGCCTGTAGGTATATGTTAAGACGGTTAAGATACACAATCTTGGATATAGTTTGAAAGTACTTGATAAGCCTTCTTCCCTATCCCAATATGTGAAGTATATATGAAGATGCATTTGATTATGTGTATTGGTTTTGAACCCTTCTAACCATTTTTAGATGATGTATCCCCACGCGTTGCAGGAACTGGTCATACTTCTACTTCTCCTAGTCAATGATTATGATTTGAGATCAGCTCATGAGCTGACATTTAATTGGTGAGATTCCATACATCAGAAGTCTACATTTCATGTTTTGGTCTCTTATGTGATAGATTGTTTGGATATATTTTGGCTATAGTAAGGGGAATATATCAACACTTTATTGATATTTACTTTTTATAGAGGCTTTGTTGGACTATTGTGGATATTATGGGGTATCAGTCGGCTATTTATTCGATCATCGGTCAGCAGTGATGAAATATTTTTAAATGTTCTTAAGGTTGTTGCATGTTAAATTTTTATATGTTTTGAATTTATCCAACATTGAGGAATCTTGTGTTTTATTAAGCTATGTACAGGGGTGATCTCCGGTCTATGAAGGACTTAAGAAAACCATCATAGGTAGGCCTGAGTTTGGGTCATGAAAAGGATGGTATTAGAGC
Organism: Capsicum baccatum var. pendulum; assembly: GCA_030864225.1. NCBI lineage: Eukaryota > Viridiplantae > Streptophyta > Magnoliopsida > Solanales > Solanaceae > Capsicum > Capsicum baccatum. The sequence continues at coordinate 69,578,069 of CM061559.1, read as the reverse complement.
CTTGGTTTGGTGCAATTAGGTGTCCAACAAAGTCATGTCTATTAGATTCTCAATTATGATTTTGTAGCCCACCACATATATAAGGGAGAGTCTACGAGGCATTAGGAATATTTCCCTTTCTTATTGTTCTATTTTGAGCAATAAAGTCTAAAGTCTTGAGTCTCCTCTAATTTTTATTTTTTCGCCTTTCAGATCATACCTCCAAGAAGATCTGATGTTTGTGCAGACTCTTTTTTACCATTTGAGGACAATGTCGATGAAGCACATCCTACTCCAGGTGTTCAGACCTAGTCTAGGGTCGCTACTTTTCATTTCCCTAATGGAGCTCTATTAGTTCCATATATCCTTCTTAGGCACCTCAGACTGGTGTGTCTAATTCTAATTTTGCCAGTCGATTTATTTGGTTTTCTAGTTGGTGGCCTCCTAGACTGAGTGTGTTTCTTCTGTTGCTCCATCCTTTGAGGCCATTAAAGTTGGAAAATTTATGAAGTTGATTCCTACTACTTTTACTAGTTCAAAAATGGAGGAACATTATCAAAACATTATTGACGAGATTGAAAAGATCTTCTATGTGATGCATTCTACTAATGTGAAGGCATAGAGTTTAGAGCTTATCAGTTAAAGGATGGAGTATACCAATAGTATGAAGAGAAGTACCACTCTACTGGATATGATTATGAGTCTGGTTTATCAGATAATTTATCTAGTGCTTTCCTTGATCCCTTTTTCCTCAGGAATTGAGACAGGCAAAGGCTCAGTAATTTATGAATCTGGAAAAAGGCAGGATGTCTATATTGGAGTATGCCTTAAAGTTTCATCATCTATCATATTATGCTCTTGTGTTGGTGTTTAGCATGAGGGCTACAATAAGGAACTTTACCTATGGATTATCTCTTGAGTTGATCTCAGAGTGTAAGACTGCCTTACTGAACAAGGATATGGACTTATCTAGCCTTTTACTTTATATGCAACAAGTAGGAAAAAAGAAAAAGCAATAAGACATGAGTGAAAGGCATAGTAAGAAGTTTTGCTCTTTGGATTAGGGTGGAGGTCAGCGATAAACTAGTAGAGACGGTAGGAAATAGTCTAAGAAGATGTGGGGAAAGTCTGGTTCCTACTTTATAACAAGTTCTCCTTACCTAAAGTAGTTGGGCAATTGTCATTCTCACTATAACAGTGGGTTTAGAGTACTAGGAGCCCATCCTTAGGCTAGTGGGGCTTAGTTAGCTCAATCATATCCTTTTTGTAGATTCTATGGTCATGTGCATCATGGTTTTTGTGAAGAAGAGAGGAACAAGTACTTTAAATATTGCAGATTGGTCATATACAGAGGGATTATCCTTATAAGGTTTCTTCTGGGAAAATAAAATTCCTATTTCTACTTTATTTGCTCCTTTACCAAAGGGTTTTACTTCTTCATCTAGCTATGGCACTGGTTGAAATTGTATTTATGCTCTTTCTACTAGAAAGGATTCTGAGTCGTCCCTCAATGTTTTTATTGGTACAATCAAACTCTTTTCTCATGATGTATCTTGTCTACTTGATCTAAGGTCTATTTTATCTTATGTGACCCCTTATATGGCTATCAATTTTGGTTTTGATCCTTAATGTATTTGGGACCCTTTCATTGTGTCCACCCTGGTGGGTGATTTCATTATGGATAGACGGGTTTATAGGGGCTATGCAATATCAGTCTATGGTAGAGAGACCTTGGTAGATCTAATAGAGTTGTACATGCAAGACTTTGATGCATCTCCTAATTTTAAATCTTAGAGCCTAGAAAATAATTTCAAAAGGATGCCTGTATCATATAGTGCATGTTAAGGATTCTAGATTCGAAGGTCCTTCTTTGCGGACTATCACTATGGTCTATGAATTTACCGAGGTGTTCCTTACTGATCTTCTTGGAGTTCTTCCCCATAGGTAAATTGATTTTGGGATTGATCTTCTTTTGGATACTCTTCTTATTTTTATCCCTCCATACATAATGGCTTTGATTGAGTTGAAAAAACTCAAAGAATAGTTGAAAGATCTCTTTAACAAGGGTTTTATTCACCCTAATGTGTCTCTGTGAGGTGCTTCATCTATTTCGTGCGTAAGAAGGATGGGTCCCTTCAGATGTGTATTTATTACCACCAAATGAATAACGTGACCATAAGGAATAAATATCCCCTTCTGAGGATTGATGATCTATTTTATTAGCTTTAGGGTGCTATGTTCCTTTCTAAGATTAATCTTTGGTTGGGTTACCATCAGTTGAAGATTAGGGAGGTTGATATCCCTTAGACTGCTTTCCAAATTTGGTATAGACAGTTTAAGTTTTTGGTGATGTCCTTTGGTTTGACTAATGCCTCGATAATATTTATAGACCTTATTAATTATGTTTTTCATTAGTTCTTAGATTTATTTATGATTTTCTTTATCAATGATATTTTGGTTTATTTAAAGAGTGAGGAAGATTATGTTGATCACCTTTCCCTTATTTTGAAGACCCTAAAGGATCAATATTTGTACCCAAATTTTTCAAAGTGTTTGTTCTGGCTAAATATTTTGACTTATCTAGGTCATTTATTTTTCTAGTAAAGGGATCATGGTGGATCGACAAAAGGTTGTGGTGGATAAGAAGCATCCTAAAGTCAAGACTCCTTCTGACATTTGGAGTTTCTTGGGTTTAGCCAGCTATTGTAGAAGGTTTTTGGAGAGTTTCTCTTCTATTGTTTCCCCATTGACTAAGTTGACTCAGAAGAAGGTAAAGTCTTCATGGTATGATGCTTATGAGGGTTGTTTCAAGAAACTAAAGAATAAGTTGACTTCAACTCCAATCTTGACTCTGCCTGATGACACTGATGGTTTTATTATCTATTATGATGTGTCTGATTGGTACTGGGTAGTGTGTTGATGCAACATAGCAAGGCTGTTGCTTATGCTTCTAGGCAGTTGAAGGTTTATGAGAAGAATTATCAAACTCATGATTTAAAATTATTAATGATGGTATTTGCATTGAAGATTTGGTGGCATTATTTGAATAGGGTCTATGTTGATATTTATTCTGATAATAAGAGCCTGCAATATGTGTTCACTAAAAAAGAGCTAAATCTGGCTTGAGTTACTCAAGGACTATAACTTGAGTTTTCTCTATTATCCAGGTAAACCTAATGTGGTTGCTGATGCTCTTAGCAGGTTGTCCATAGGAAGCTTATCTCTTGTGGATTAGGCTACATGGGATTTGGTGAAGGATATTCACCATTTTTCTAATCTTAGATTCCCAAAAGAGTGATATTATTATTCAAGAGGTAGCAAAGTCATCTCTTGGTGTTAAGGTAAAGGAGAAGCAGATGTTGGATCATATCTTGATGAAATCAAGAATGATGTAGGTAGGCAGAATGTAATGGTTTTCTAGATTAGTTGTGATGGTATCCTGTGGTACTATAGTAGATTATGTGTTCCTGATATTGATGGGTTACGCGAGGTATAATTTTGGCCAAAAATCATAAGTCAAATTATATTATTCATCCTAGTTTGACGAAAATGTATCATGATGTTAAAGAGATTTATTGGTGGAATAATATGAAGTGGGATGTGGCCAATTTTTTTTCTAAGTGCAAGGTATGTCAGCAAGTGAAGGTGGAGCACTTAAGGATCGGTGGGTTGACTTAAGATATTGAGCTACCGGTATGGAAATGAGAGATAATTAATATGGATTTTATTATTTGTCTTTCATGGTATTATTGCAATTTGATTCAATTTGGGTCATTCTGGATAGGATAACTAAGTCTGCTCACTTCTTGCTTATGAGTTCTAATTTCTCTTCCAAGGATTATGCCAAGTTGTTTAGTAAGGAGATTGTGAAGTTGCATGGTACTCAATTCTCTATCTTATTTGATTGGGGTACTCCGTTCTCATCAAAATTTTTGAGGTATTTCCAATGAGGATTGGGGACGAAGGTAACCCTTAGTACTATTTTCCACCCGTTTAAAAATGGGCAAGTGGAAAGGAAAATTTAGGTCTTGGATAATATGCTTCAGGCTTGTGTGTTTTATTATGGTGGTAGTTGGATTAACCACTTTCCTCTTATAGAATTTGCCAACAACAACAATTATCACTCTTTCATTGGTATAGCTCCATTTGAGGCCTTATATGGTAGGAGCTGTAGGTCCCCTATGGGTGTTTTGAGGTCAGTGAAAATAAATTATTTTGTCCTGATTTGGTTCACCAAGCCATATAGAAGGTGAAGGTGATTTGGTATAGACTTAAATCCTCCTAAAATCACAAAAATTCCTATACGGATGTAAGGGAAAAGGAGTTGGAGTTTAGTGTTGGTGATTGGGAGTTCTTAAAGATGTCTCCAATGAATGAAGTGATGCGGTTTTGTAAGAAGGGGAAGCTCAGTCCCGGTTATGTTGTTCTATACTTGGTTTTGAAAAGGGTTTGTAATATTGCATATGAATTAGAGTTGCCTCCTAGTTTAAGCTTCATTCATCCAGTGTTCCATGTTTCGATGTTGAGAAAGTGTATGGGTGATCCTTCAATGGTATTACCTTTAGATGAGGTGGGTATTTTGGATTCCTTGTCCTACTGGGAGGTCCCAGTTGAGATTTTGGATCAGCAAGTTCGTTGGTTGTGGACCAAGGATATGCTTCGGTAAAGGTTCATTGGAATAACCAAAAGGTTGAGGAATCTACTTAGGATGTCAAACAGGACATTAAGACCAACTATCAATTATCATTTCTCATTCTAGATAATCGTGCTTGAAGTATGAGTATTCCATAACATTTTTGTCTTCTATCTTTCTTAAAGAAAATTATGATTTTCTTTGTATCTTTGTTTTTTGTTTTTGTTAAAGGTTAGTGTGGTGGTGTTTTGAGTCAAATCATGCTAATATATGTCTTATCCTATCATTTGAGAATGAATGATCCTAAGGGGAATGTATAATGCCCTGTGTTTTGGTCCTTGAAAATATTCTAAATTTTATCCTTACTGTTCTGACTATGACTCACCCTATGATTTGTAGGGTGTCTTTATAAGACAAGTGACCCTAGTCTTAATATATCCATTGAATGGCCTTTGAGTTACTGTCCTATGTACAACTTATAGACATAAGTCGTAAAGATCCATGATGAGTTGTTGGGATCAAATCATATCCAAATAAAAAATTAAGGGGCTAAGTTTTTCTTTAAGTATGAGTGGCTCACTACAAGTAAAAATGACTTGTTATACGTCATTGGTATAAATTGTAGAGTGTCCAGTATTTACCCAATTGTGTCCTGTGTTAACTACGACTAGACCAAATAAGTCATAAGGTCCCATGACAAGGTGTACTAGTTGAGTCGTAGGATCAACAGTAGGTGGGTGTCCTGGGAACTTACTTGGTTATGACTTAGGGTGATGAGTCCTAATGAGTCTATATGTGTTATATAGTGACCCGTAGTTACTAACGATGAGAAGTCCATCTTTTAATTTAAGGGCATTTTGGACAATTCGTCCCTCACCTAATTAAAGCCCCATATCCATAAAGAACTTACGGGGGTTATATCTCATCCTTAACGTTCACAAACACTTCAAAGGTTCTTTAAAATTCTCTCAAGCAGTTATACTTAGGGTTTCCAAGAAGTAGGTTATACAAGGGCTCAAGGATTGGATTTTTCCATAAAACTTGGTATTTCAGGCATGTTACTCCTCCCACATTGTTAATTTGTTAAAAGCATATGTTTTATAGTATACTTTATGAGATATTAATTTTTGTTTTAAAGCAAAGGTTGGGAGTTTTGAATGCTTTTTGTTGAATAATGTTTTCCCATGGTTTATAAATAATTATTCATGCTATAATTATGATTTTGAATTTGTGGGTGCATGGGTATGGTGAGTGAACTATGGAATTGTGATTTTTGCAAAAGCTTGTGACTTTTAAAGTGGTTATGACCCTAACCCCATATTGTAAAATTGGTTTTAATTATGAAAAATGTGGAAATTTGTAAAATTGAACCAATGGGGTACGAATTCCCCCCAAGTGATGTAACTGTCTTGGCATGTTATTATTACCTTGCAAGTGCAATTAGTATAACGATACCAACAATGTATGTGTAGTGTGTATTGTGGTTCAATGAATAGGACTGTGTGATAAATATTTTTAATTGGGATTTAATGGGGGTTCTGTTGATTTATAGTGAAAGTGGAGGTCTTACTTATCGATACTGGAAATTGCATTTGCCGACACGGGAGTCTAATTAACTAGGGAGGTTTGAGTCCATCTCACAATTATTACATTATTGGAAGGCTTGAGTCCCACATACATCATTTCATGATTGGGTGCTTAAATCACCTTAGTATATGATTAGGATGTTTTAGTCCACTGTACATATATATGATATTATTCTTCAATTCGTGCGTCTATATGCACTGAGGGCCGACCAGGGGTGAGAGTTGGGGTTTATGTAGCCCATGGGCATATGTTAAAATAATTGTGCATAAACAATCCAAGTTAAAGTTTTATACTGCATGATAAGTCTTTTTCCCTATCACATCATGTGAAGTATATATGTATATGCATTTGATTATGTGTATTGGTTCAAAATTATTTTGAACTGTTGATCATGACACTACAATATCTTTTTTCAAGAGTTACATGCTAGAGTTCATCCTGCTAACTATCTTCGGATGTTAAATCCTAAAGTGATGCAGAAACTGGTCATACGTCTACTTCTCCTACATTGTTATTAGGATTTGGGATCATCTCATGTGTTTACATTGAAGTGGTGAGCTTCCATACATTGGAAGTCTACATTTCATGTTTGGTCTCGTATGTCAGGGACTATTTTGACTTGTTTTGGCTATTATCGGTGGCATGTATTGACCCTTTATTGGTATTCAATTTTGGTAGAGGCTTTATTTGGACTACTATGGTTATTGGGTTGTGTTGATCAATTATTTGTCCAGTCATAGATCATCGGTTATTGACTTATTTTGAATATACTTAAGCTTGTCGCATGCTATCTTATTAGATGTCCAAAATTCATCCAATTGTGGGGAATGTTGTGCATGATTAGGTTAGGTGCAGGGGGTGATCTCCTATCCATGTAGGACCTGAGATACCCATCACGGCTAGGCCCTGGTTTGGGTCATGACAGGGAGCAACATTTATCCTTGGCGGAGTTTGCGTATAATAATAGTTATCATTCCAGTATTTATATGGCTCCTTTTGTAGATTTATATGGTAGGATATGACACTCGCTTATTGGTTGGTTTGAGGTTTCTTAGATTAGACCTTGAGGTACAAACTTAATTCGTGAGTCCTTGGATAGATTTTGGATCATTCAGGGTAGGCTTCGAGCAACTAAGAGTAGAAAGATGTGCTATGCAGACCATAGACTTTGGGCCTTGAGATTTAGAATAGGTGATCCAGTTTTCCTTTGAGTTCCACCAATAAAGGGTGTGATGTAGTTTGGGAATAAGGGCAATCTTATCCCTAGGTGTATTGGCCCATTTGAGATTCTTTGGACTATTGATGATGTGGATTATTAATTGGCCTTGCACCCTAATTTATCATCTTTTCATCCAGTTTTTCATATTTCCATGCTTCATTGTTATATTTTGGATGCGTCTCACATCATTCATTGGGAGTCAGTTCATTTAGATGAAAGATTGTCTTTTATTGAGGAGCTTGTCTTTATCCTGGATAGAGATGTTAGATGATTGCATTCTAGATTTATCAAGTGGTTAAGGTACAATGGAAGCACCAACATATTGATGAGGCTACTTAGGAGGTCGAGTAAGATATGCGTGGTTCCTACCCCTATCTCTTTATTGGTTTAAGTATTTCTTTGTCTTTTAGTTTGAGGATGAATTAGATTTTTAGATGTGGATAATATAACGACCTGATTTTTTTGTGATTTTTGTGAAATATCCATTTTTTTGTGATTTGATGTATTACCCCTTCTTGTGGTTACTTTGTGGTATTTTTGGGGCGTGGGAATAATTGACATGGTTTTTTATGCATTTTTGTGTGATATATGTTAAATTGTGGTTTTTAGTTGCTTTAAGAGCCTTATCATAGACGTTTGTCAACATTTATTGATTTGTGTGTCAAATGGCAAAACAAACTGTGTCAGCAAATTTTGAACGTCGATTTAAGGTTGGTTACATGGTTGGGGTGGTTTTATGGCTTTTAAATCGCATTTCGATCCTCAGTTTAAAAAGTTGTGAAATTGGATTTTGTAGGTCAACTTTTTGACAATAATGTTTGGCCAAAAATCTTATACTGCCATTGATATAGAGTGAGAAATTTGATAGGGTACCATATTTTGTTTGTGTTTAAAGGATTCCTATTGAATCTGGAGGGGTCCGCATAGACTTGGACCTTATATATACCTCTGTTTCGCCTTTTCCCTTATTTTTGAGACTTGAAGCTTAGAGTCTCATAATTTTGAGCGAATTCTTCAATTTTTAAGCTTTGGTAAGCTTCTAAACACCTATTTCAAAAACGTTACAACAATTTTATCATCTTATTTTTGCTTTAACGTAAACTAATGTGGGAAATTGGTGATTTTAGCCTGAAAGGCCTAAAACTTCTATTTTTTTCGATTTAGACCCTGTTTTCAATTTGTTTTCACTTGGGTAAGTTTCTAATCTAATAAGTATAACTTTTCTCTCAAATTCATCTTCAAAATAACTTCAAATTTTTTATTTCAACAAGGATTTTTGGGCATTTTGTTGATAAAGCTTAAAAATGGGTTTTCTTCAATTTTGACCTCGTTTTTAACTCATTTTCACTTGATTTCAACATAGACTGCTAAAAATATTAGAAACATGTCTCAATGATAAAATTATGATTTTTCTCTTCTTTTGTGAAAATTCATTTCGGGGGTTCGTTTTGACCCCGACTTGAAAATAGGCAATATGAATATCATTGGCTCTTTTGACACATAGATTCTATATTTTCATGTTAAGTTATTCCAAGTCCATTTGGAAGGAGTAAGGATTTTGGGTGATGACTTGCGGACCGATTTTCGACATTCAAGGTAGGTTATGGGTTAACTTTCTTCATACTAGACTAGGTAGTGAATGTTGATACAAAATCATGATAAGTGTATGGGAACTAATCATGAAAATTTGTCTATTATTGTGTTCTTCCTGTGTGAGGGCCTATATAATGATGTTATTTTATGGTCATTGTATACTATTTTCTATGTGTGACTGTGTAGGGTCCTATATGATATTGTTGGCCTTGTCTACATGAAATTAGTTGTGTGTTGATTAATGAAAAATCCTAATGTGGTATTAATAGTGTATTTTTATATGTTTCAATGTGTTAGTATACAATTTATGTTGAAATTCATGGATGGTTGGAAACATTGAGTGGACTGTTTGCTTACTTGGTATTTTGGTTTTACATAGAAATACTCATTCTAGTTGATTATGCTCCTTACATCATCATATCATTAACATTCATGAAATATTTCTACCACCGTAGAAACACTTGAAACATTGGCTTTTTCTGATAGAAAATGTGACATCTATAAAACCCTCTACCAAAGGATGCGCCGGAGAAGAGATATGGATATGGGTTGTGCAAGGATTGTATATAGGTTGACGAACCCCTCATGGTTCCTACATAGCAAAGCTTTAGCTCTGTAGGTATATATGGAGGTTTTGCGACAACCTCGTGCATAACATTATATTTATCATCATTACCATCATCATCATCTTCTTCTTCTTCTTTATTGTATTGGTGTTACATTGTGCCTTTATTTGTGTCATATTATCTCTCTGGATGTATACTTGTCTATGTGTAATCCCTTTCCTTGTACTTGTATGTGTTATATTAGATTATATGTATTCCTTCCTCATATTTGGTATGATGTATATGAATATTATAATTCTCTTAGTGGAAATGGTGTGGGCTACCTTTGTGGGACATTTTTAGATTCCAAGTGGCATTCCCTTAGTATGTATTTTATATGCTTTATTTTTTACTTTGCTCAGTCATCCTATGATATCTACTAAGTATAAGTGGACCCTACTAACCCCTACTGCATCCTTTCAATGCAGATCCTGGTTCTAGTGTGCTGCACAGTGGTTGATTCAGGATACCTTTTGAGCTTTTTGAGGCAGTGGTTGGGTTCTTTCTTTCGGAGTTGACTACTACCTTTCTTTATTTAAACTATGTCTTTATTCATATTCAGAGACAAATTACTCCTTTTCTGCTTATCTTATGTATTTGATCTCGGGTTGTACTAGTGATGTATATGAATATTATAGAGTTGTCAGTGGAAATGGTGTTGTCTACCTTTGTGGGCCATTTTCTGATTCTAGGTGGAGGGCCCTTAGTATGTATTTTGTATCCTTTATTTTCTACTTTGGTCAGTTGGCCTACGATACCTACTGAGTATAAGTGAACCGTACTTACCCCTACTATGCCCTTTCAATACAGATCCTGGTTCGAGTGTGCCTCACAGTGGTTGATTCATGCTACATTTTGAGCTACCTAAGGCAGTAGTTGGGTTCTTCTTCCGGATTTGACTACAAACTTTCTTTATTTAGACTATGTCTATATTATTAGTCCGAGACAAAGTATTACTTTTTTGGATATCTTATGTATTTGGTCTCGAGTTATACTAGTGATGCTCTTACTATGTGACATTAGGTTTTGGATTATGGTATTGTGTAACGCCCCGGAAAACGGGTCCTGGAGCATCACACGGTGCTTAGCCCCAAGCTAACCCTTTGAGCTATTTTCATTCAATTCAACACAAATCAATGGGGTTTCCATAAATAACCCTCAAATATCAACAGAGTAATCATCATCCAAAAATAAAAGAATTTCAGAAAGATCGTGAAACCAACATTAGACATCACTTCCTCGAAACATGAGGACTCACCACAGCAGAAGATGTAGAACAGCGTGTCCGAAGAATCACTGTCGAACCTGGAATTGAGAACTTGAACCTATATTCCGAGAAAATGCAACCCACATCCAAAGATGTGGGTCAGTACCATGCAAAGGAACCGAGTATATAGGGGTGTATGCAGTTGTATAAAAATAATCATCATAAATATTTATAAGAAATATGCAGGATGTATTAAAGACTCACATAGCCCGAAGAAAATCATCATAATCATGAGAGGATGAAATAAGTACAATAGCACATGTGATTCATCATATAATTTGTCAATCACTTTCAGTTCATCAAGAATATCAATTCTCATAATGTAAATATCATTTAAATCTTTCGAACGAATAACTTTCACTATTCCATTTTCAAATCACTTCACCATTCACCATAGACATAAGGAAACACACACACACTGGGAGATCCTATAACTGATATAAACCATGTGAGCTACATGGACAGCAACGTAAAACCCACTTTGGGGAGAGCCGTCCTATCATTTCCATGGGAGTAGGACTATCGATATAAAATCCACACAAACTAGTGATCACTATATAAATCAGCCTCAGGCCCACTCCTATGGGGACACGTAGTTTTAGGAAAGTAACGTCTCTTTATAACTCCCACTCGGTGCTAAAGATTTCTCCCGAACTTAGCTCAGACCTTTTCAAAGAAAATCAACAACAAAACAATTTTAGTAATTTATAAATTTACATCGTGAGCCATCATGCTTTCCATCTATCAAAATCAACCACGTTGTGGATTTCTTTCACACTCGAGTTCAAAACAACTCCATTATGACCAAAAGGTCAAATCATTCCAAATATCTCAAATATTCAACATCAACGGGCTTATAACAGACACTTTCTCAAAAAAAAATACAATTCCCAATGGGGATTCACGACCCAAATATCAAAATCATGATAAATATTGTTCAAGATTCATGCTTTATATCACCACACATGTAAATTCATCTTTCAAAACAATAAATATCAAGATTTCATAATAATCGTCATAAGATATGGGTTCATGCTCTAAATTCATAAAAATCAAATGCCTTTGTAAAGAAATTTACTTTTGGGCACAAGAACGAAAGAGAGTTCTTGTTGAAAAACCCCACATACCTTGAATGATGAACTTTAGATCGATACTCATTTTTGAGATGTTAATCGTTCCTTTGAATGATAGTTCTTGGAGTTCTTGAACTAGGAACTTGCAATCTTTAATAAATTTGCAGAATTAATGGTGACCTTTGGAGGTTCTTGCAGTTGGATGTTGGAGCTTAGGGTTTTCTTTTTGAGGGAGTTTGATGAAATATAACATATAATGCTTATAATAGTCTTTAATATAGGGTTTGGACGGATTTGGGGTTAGAGGGAATGACCAAAACGCCCCTAAAGATCAATAAAATTCTCGAATTTGTCCGTTGGTGGACTATTTTGATAGTCTGAAGTAGATCAACCATAACGTTTTACTACGATATTCAAATTGTATAAACCAATTTCAATAGAAAGAGGACTCTCATATATTTCCGTTGATATATAGTATCTCACCCAGATCATTGTGTACGAGGAGTTATGATCGTTTGAAGTTGACCCAAAAATTCAATTTTGATAGGCTGAAGTAGATCGACCATAACATTTTGCTCTGATAGAAAAATTGGACGAAACCAATTTTATTAGAACGGGGACTCGTAGAGCTTTCTATTGATATATAGTAGATCACCCAGATCATTATGTACAAGGATTTATGATCGTTTACTGTTGGCGCGAAAATACGCCAGGCCTCAGTACTTTTTCTGCATGTTTTACTGTTCACTACTATTCATGGTTCGATTGGAATGTTCATAACTCGTCGCTCGAGTGTCCGTTTTGGATGATCCATATATCATTGGAAATATTATTCGATACTCTACGCAATGGTGGGTCATAATATAAGACATTTTGCATGAAAAATTTATAATTCATTCTAGAAGATAGAACCTAACACGTTTATGCACAAAATTTCAATAAAAAATTTCTCGAGGTATTACATCATCCCCTCCTTGGAAACATTCATCCTTGAATGAAACTAGACATGCCAAGATTAGATAGGGAATGGAGCATACAATTGAAACCATTTGTCAGACTCATCACCACATCGTTTCTCACTTCGAATGCAACATAGAATGCATAAATTCAAGAAACTACAGCTGAACACATAATAAATGATAGCTGAACTGCTGCAACTTTTATCAAAAGTGCATGATTTAGGAAAGAACGGTACCTTTGTCTTGATTGGAGTTCGTGGAAAATAGGTGCGGGTCCTTGGATTGCATATCCGCCTCAGCTTCCCAAGTTGCACCCTCAATAGATTGGTTTCGCCACAACACCTTGACCAAGGAAACATCTTTATTCCTTAGTCTACGGATACTGAAATCAAGAATCTCAACAGGAATCTCATCAAAAGAAAGATTTTCTTGAGTGTCAGCACTCACAGAGAAATCCACTACCACAGCATCGCTAATACGCTTTCTTAGCATGGAGCATGGAATATTGGATGAACAGAGGACAACTTGGAAGGCAACTCGACTTCATAAGCTACCTTACCAACACGGCTAAGAATTTTGTAAGGACCATCATAACGGGGACTAAGCTTCCCCTTCTTTCCAAATCTTTTCACCCCCCTCATGGGTGAAATTTTCAGATACACTATGTCACGAACTTCAAACTCAAGGTCTCTCCTTCTAAAATCTGCATATGACTTCTGATGACTCTGTGCAGTTTTCAACCTTTCCCTAATCAAATTAACTTTTTCCATAGCCTCAAATACCGAATTAGGACCACTCACAGCCGCTTCGTCAACCTCAAACCAACCTATGGTTGATCTACACTTCCTCCCATATAAGGATTCAAACGGAGCAATGCCAATACTAGAGTGGAAACTATTATTGTAAGCAAACTCTATCAACGGTATGTGATCATCCCAACTTCCCTTAAAGTCAAGTGCACTAGCTCTCAATATATCCTCTAAGGTCTGGATGGTCCGATCAGCCTGACCATCGATCTGCGGATGAAAAGCAGAACTCAAAAGCAATTAGGTACCCAGACCCTTTTGTAAAGCTTTCCAAAATTGCGAAGTGAACTGAGTACCCCTATCCGAAATGATAGACAAGGGAACTCCATGCAGTCTGACTAGATCTCGAATATACAATCTAGCGTAATCCTCAGTAGTATATGAAGTACGAACAGGCAAGAAATGAGCAGACTTAGTCAACCTATCATCCACAACCCAAATGGAATCTTGATGGCGTCGGGAAGGACGTAAACCAATCACGAAGTCTATATTTATCTCTTCCCACTTCCAGGTGGGAATACTAAACTCTTGCATCATACCTCCTGATCTTTGGTATTCAATGTTAACCTGTTGGCATGTTGCAACTTAGCTACAAATACTGCTATATCTTTCTTTATGCCACTCCACCAATGTCACGACCCGAGCCTAGGCCCTAGCCGTGACGAGCATCCCGAACCATGAAGGCCCGGAACACCCATTCTCTGTCTGGTTATCATGCATAACATTCATAATCATAATATAATGCGGAATTGAAATTGAGTACGGAAAACATGGTCATGTTCTGTGACATTTCTGGATAACATTATCTAATATCAGTCTGTGAAATCTCTACTAAGAACATAAACATTTGTCTGAAAAGAAACTGGGACAAGGCCCACAATAGACCCAAAACATAATAAATAAGATAATGTCTAACATAATTAAGCCTTCCGAATAATAGAAGGCTCACCACTGTGAGATCAAGTCTGCAAATCCGAGAATGTCTACTGAGTAGCTGGACCCCTAGACTGTACCTCAGAACCTGGGAGGAGGGGGGGGTCAGCATAAAAGTACTGGCATGCGAAGCACCCAAAAATAGTATAATGGAACATACACACATATATATATATTAAGTGAAAGCAATTTTTCATCAAGACATCATGTATAAAACTGTTTCTGAAAAATACATGGGCACTTTCTGAAAACATGCAACCTGTCTGTTCATTTCAAATCATGATCTGTGTTTTACTTCTGAGTTAGGTGGTGTTCCCCTACAATTCTGAATATTCCACGGGCTGTATGGAATCCACCATTGACTCGGTGGGGAATCCCCCAACCCAAGTGTGCCGAAAGGTTGGATTATCTGAGTCTGATACGTCATGGGACATTTAAGTCAGCGCATAATAATATACCCGCGTCGGCAAACCACGGTTTTAGGTAATTAGTCGCTTGAACTCAAGCCCTCTTCGGGGAACCACCTAACATCTCTGTACGCCCATTTTTAACCTTTTCTGAACATGCATCATTCTGAAATTTCTAAATTATGAAAGTCTGAAATGTCTGTTAGTTTGAGTCTGATATGACATTAGTCTGAATTGGTATCGTCATACCAAGACCTTGCAAGTCATAATTTTTCTGATCCATAAGGTACTAAGCAAAAGCTTTCATTCAAAACATAGTTTAGACCACCCAAAACATGCAACTGCTGTAAAGGACTTCATATTCCGAACTTAAAGTTCAATTCATGTAGAAATTTCATCAAACATATGGTGGTCATGTGCATTTTGGCAAAACCATGCATTCTTTCATTACATGCATATTCAACATTCACAACCCTCTCTTTCATGTTCACGAATCCTATTCCAAACATAGTAAAAGTCAAAGCACTTCATATCATAATTTCTTTTCTTCAAGATGTCTTTCAAAACAATTTATATTACGTGAAACATGGAAGAATTTACATTAAGAGAGGGGTTCCATGAAAATCATGCTTTAAATTCATATATTTCAGGACAAACACATATATACATATACATTTAATTTTCAAACCACTTTGGGGGAAAGCCAAAAGGCCAAAACAATATCATTAAAGCTTCTAAAACAGGAGTATGCATATGAATTCGAAAACCCGATACTTAAAACATGATTTCTATGCCCATGAAATTTTAGGGAAAACTCCGCGTACCTCTATTTCCAAGGATAATAGATGTTTCTTGAAGCTTGCGGATTGGTGATTCTGAATATGTAATTATCTTTGAAAACTTACGGTCGAATCTTGAACTATTTGGGTTTTTATTTTTAAACCCTAAGGAGAATTCTTTAGCAATTTTGAGGAAAGCATGTGTATTATGGTGTTTGAGGGATTAAATCCCGTGTTGGTGGTATATATAGGGGTGGAGGATGACCAAAATACCCCTAAGGAACAATTAAGGTCAAATTTGTCCCTTAGTTGACAGTTTGATAGGCTGGAGTAAATCGATTATAACTTCTTACTCATATATTCAAATTGGATGAAACCAACTGCATTTGAAAGAGGACTCAAAGATATTTCGTTTGATATATTATATCTCACACAGTTCACTATATACAGGGAGTTATGATTGTTTGAAGTTGACCCTGAAATGCTGAAAAAAACTGGGCCATAGGCTATGCGTTTTGCTTCTGTTTTGAAATCCAAACGCAGCCTTATGCATTCCGAAAAATTCCAAAACTTATCCGAGATGTACTATGGGATTGTCCGATCGTAACGCAACTTGAAAATCTAAAAATGAAGGCGGGAAGGTCGAAAAATTGTATCCCGAAGGTTGTCAGCTAAGAATGAGTCTAAGTCATTTCAACACTTAGAAAAATTTTAAAACTTAAGTCTAAAGTTCAGAAATTACAGTCTAATACATGCATGACTTTTACGGGGCGTTACATTATCTCCCCCTTGGGATCATTCGTCCCCGAATGATGGATAGGAACTTGTTGAAGCCTTAAAGGTATGGAATAACGCACGCACGACATGTCTTCTAATAAAGAATACACTGATCTGAAGCATGACCATATGGATGAAACTACTGATATTCTGAATTCTTATATCGGACATGCATATCTGATGCATGGAATACACGACTGGAGCTACTCATAAGCTGAGTTCTCATAATGCAAACCTAATGTATGGATTTGTTATTGAGTTGATCTCATGAACGCATCACTGAATACACAGATAAGCTGAACATTTTCTATTGAACCTGCATTTCTAATGCAGGCATATCTGACTGAACTGACACAAGAACGTATGAGTGAATACGCATTAACAATTGATGCGAAGCTTGTAATAAGAATCTATGCATGCATCCGAATAGGGTATCTCTCCCTTGGGATCCTATATCCCTCTATGAATGTTTAATTCACTAAGATACTCGGAAAATCGAGGCAATCCACACGGCACCTACGATTTGATTCATAACTGAACCTCTGGAATTTGAATCTAATCCATGACGCATGAACTGAGCTATACTCGCAATTACTAGTATACTCTATCTTGTAATAGTATCATGTCTGAGATTTCGGGTAGCATGAATAAATGAAGAGACGAGAAAACAAGTCATGCGAATCTGACTGCTAAACTGACTTACTGGCTATACAGATTGAATTATGCTGGACCCTCATACTTAACTGGAGTATCTCTTCAACGCTCTCTAAAGAAGTTCTAGCCACAAATCTTGGGTATGGATTACACAAGACATCCCACTGAGGAAATCACAACATTGACACTGCTCTGCAGTCTGGAATATAGACATATAACTCCTAAATTAGGATAGAATTACCAGACCTTTGGCAATAAAACTTCTTACTTTCAAGCTTATTACACTTCTTGAATATCCCTTAACTATACTATTTCCTATAAGTAGCATATTCATTCAATTCAGCTTAAAATCCTCATATGAGCATTGACAAATTTTTCTACTAATGTCTAAAATAGCTTAATCCTTACACCGCGATCAAGCCTGACTCTAAGTCACAAAAATACAACATGCTACACTACGCTATTATTCTAAACCATATGATGCCACCTTTTATATCTCTTTTAAAGATCGCATCCTAAGAATAACATGTCTTAGCACTTTAATGACTACTCTGAACTCTTAATATGAAGTCGCTAATGCATATTGCGACCTCCCACTATAATCCCAAAACATCATTCAAGCCTATTTTATAACCACATGTTTACTTCAAGGCAATCACCCATAAATACATACTTCCCATAGTTTCTAAACTATTGACAATATAACTCCCACGCGCTACCCTAAAACATACACACAAACTTTTCCACTAACCATCACATGTATCAAAGATTGGCCCCAAACTTACTTAACACTTAAGGTGTTATCTAAAACAAGCATACTATAGGGCGCAAACATATATTTCATGAGTTGTATGACATCAATTTGGAGTTTGTAACATGAAATGTAATTCCAACTACTAAATGAACTGGAACCCTTCATTTTAGAATTGGAGGAGTACATGATTCTCTATCACAAGCATGATTATGAACTACGATTATCGAACTAACATGTAAGGCATGCGTATGTATTGGGATCACTGAAAAAAATACTGAGATAGGAATGGGTTGAGTCTCACTCTCACTTTCTGAAGTTCTCTGTCGTCATGACGTCACTACTAGAATCTGAGAACCTGACTTGGTTATTCATTCTATCATCTCCCCCTTAGCTTCAAACCAGCATCTTAAGTTGTGGGAGATACCGTATTAGACTTTGAACTTAACTGCACTCTGGGGTATGAAAAACGACAATACTCGTAATCAATATAAATTGACCCTAATGACTACATCTGGAAGTGGAAAAACCCAGTACAAATACCGCCTTCTGAGACAAACTCTACCCTTCTGTAACCCCAATAGTCATCATCTATTACTCAAACACTTACTAACTTCGAATGTTCATGAGCATCCCCAAAGTTGAAACGCATACCCTCTAGTACCTCTACTCTTATTTCTATTAGCACAACTTTCAAGGCACTCGCCACACATCAACTCAACGGTACCACTAGTCACACACAACATGTAGTAGCATAGAATAAATACCGCCGTTTTAAACCACCCTGGGCATACTTCTACATCATACATACACCGTCATACTTCATTATGAAATCAAATAAACTTAGGCACTCGGATAGACTGTTCAAGCCTATAGATCACTTCCCAATAACTAGCATCATTAGTAAAGAAACCTTCACCTTCACCTTCATGGCCATCAATTGTTTCAAACTTAATGTCTAGTGTCAAACATGATTTACAACTCAACCTTACACAAAATTTTCACTTTGGAAACTATGAATAAACATCACAAAACACTAGTGCGGTAGGACTTTATGACCCCAATAACCGATCATGACCTAACAGTTTTCCTTATCATAATCCATTAGCATGCACTATTTTAGCACATCAAGCCTACTAATTTAGTCCCACAAAACATGCATCATCAAACTTTTGCCACTTTTTTCAACCACACCAATTAAATTCAAGCCTGTAGTTTAGTATCAATCATTTACCACTAATGACAAGTGCAAAATAATATGCTAGTCCATAAAATTGACACATTTTATTCACACACCTCAAAATCCACTACATACCTTCTCAGAAGTTGTACTAGTTTACAGCTACTAACGGAAAGAAGGTCAAGGGGGTTAAGTTACTTAATAGACATGATCAACCTTAATCTTATAATATTACCCCATACAATCTTTTCTACTTATACGGATTTCTCACCACATACATTTAGACTACCTTCAATTTCCAGTACAACCATTAGTCTATAATTATAACTTAATGGCTAATACAACCATTTTCACACATCAAGCAACCGACAATCACCCTGAATAACAACTCCTTCTCTACCTTCTACTAATCACACACAAAGACGTATCAATTCATTACCAACTCGATCTCATGCAAATAAATTCAGCCATACATATATTAAACCAACACAAAATCAACAAGTTGGACGACAAGTTTCTAGTGAATCGAAATAGGCCTCACACGGCTTCACTAGACTTTGATTTTTTTTTGTATTTTGAACAAGCAAAATGACAATACAACTATGCTAGTGAATCGAAAGAGCCCCACACGGCTTCACTAGACTTAAATTTTTTATTTTTTTTTTGTATTTTTTTTTTCTTTCAGAAAGACCATGATAACAAGATTACATATTACAAGAGATAGAAAATTGACACATAATATTTAATGGTCTAATAATATACATCTTATTCTGTATAAATAAAAATCTGAGTAAAACACTTCCCCCGTGGGCTGCCATACCATCCACGCGTGCTACTAGCTACCACATTAGTTTATCACTATAAAGGGGTAAATCACCCTCACTCTCACTTCTAACTTTGTGACTTTACATCACCAACTTCTTGGTCTAATTTCATTACCAATAGGTTATGAAAACAAAACTTTGACTCATACTACTATTTGGGTGGAAATACAGTTCCAACATTCTACTACTCATCATCCCCCCCCCCTTAAGCAAGACATTTGTAACATAAATTTGAAGGGGACTAAACGCAATTAATACCTCAAGCTGAAAAGCACGATTCCATGAGGATCAATGTTTACATCATAATCAATACACATTGAAGCACTAACGGATTCTTAGTCCTTGCACAAATTTTAACTCTTATATGGCTCGATCCGAAGGGACAATACCATTTAGTCTCTAAACTTCTGTACCTGAACCAACTTAATAATGAGGCATATCTGAGGACATTTAGAGTAAGGAAAGAATGTGGGATGACTTTTTACTTTCGTATGGGCGACACCATAGCACGAATTAGAGTATGAAAGAGGAACATTCTGACTCCATTGCACGAACTAGAACATGAAGAAAAAGAGACATTCCTAAACGCCTAGTAGCCTCATACTTATAAGTGTGGCGCGCTACACACCCATAAACAAGACTCTACCCAACTCGATTTCGCAGACAACTTGGGACCATGAACCATGCTTTGATAACAAGTTTGTCATGACCCGAGCCTAGGCCCTAGCCGTGACGAGCATCCCGACCATGAAGGGCCGGAACACCCATTCCCTGTCTGGTTATCATGCACAACATTCATAATCATAATAGAATGCGGAATTGAAACTGAGTACAGAAAACATGGTCAAGTTCTGCGACATTTCTGGATAACATTATCTGACATCAGTCTGCGAAATCTCTACTAAGAACATAAATATTTGTCTGAAAAGAAACTGGGACAAGGCCCCCAGTAGACCAAAAACATAATAAATAAGATAATGTCTAACATAATTAGGCCTTCCGAATAATAGAAGGCTCACCACTGTGAGATCAAGTCTGCAAATCCGAGAATGTCTACTGAGTAGCTAGACCCCTAGACTGTACCTCAGAACCTGGAAGGAGGGGGGGTCAGCACAAAAGTACTGGCACGCGAAGCACCCAAAAATAGTATAATGGAACATACACACACACACACACACACATATATATATATATATATATATATTAAGTGAAAGCAATTTTTCATCAAGATATCATGTATAAAACTGTTTCTGAAAAATACATGGGCACTTTCTGAAAACATGCAACCTGTCTGTTCATTTCAAATCATGATCTGTGTTTTACTTCTGAGTTAGGTGGTGTTCCCCTAAAAGTCTGAATATTCCACGGGCTGTATGGAATCCGCCATTGACTCGGCGGGGAAGCCCCCAACCCAAGTGTGCCGCAAGGGTTGGAGTCTCTGAGTCTGATACGCCACGGGACATTTAAGTCAGTTCATAATAATATACCCGGGTCAGCAAACCACGGTTTTAGGCAATGAGTCGCTTGAACTCAAGCCCTCTTCGGGGAACCACCTAACATCTCTGTACGCCCATTTTTAACCTTTTCTGAACATGCATCATTCTGAAATTTCTAAATCATGAAAGTCTGAAATGTCTGTTAGTTTGAGTCTGATATGACATTAGTCTGAATTGGTATCGTCATACCAAGACCTTGCAAGTCATAATTTTTCTGAGCCATAAGGTACTAAGCAAAAGCTTTCATTCAAAACATAGTTTAGACCACCCAAAACATGCAACTACTGTAAAGGACTTCATATTCCGAACTTAAAGTTCAATTCATGTAGAAATTTCATCAAACATATGGTGGTCATGTGCATTTTGGCAAAACCATGCATTCTTTCATTACATGCATATTCAACATTCACAACCCTCTCTTTCATGTTCACAAATCCTATTCCAAACATAGTAAAAGTCAAAGCACTTTATATCATAATTTCTTTTCTTCAAGATGTCTTTCAAAACAATTTATATTACGTGAAACATGGAAGAATTTACATTAAGAGAGGGGTTCCATGAAAATCATGCTTTAAATTCATATATTTCAGGACAAACACATATATACATATACATTTAATTTTCAAACCACTTTGGGGGAAAGCCAAAAGGCCAAAACAATATCATTAAAGCTTCTAAAACAGGAGTATGCATATGAATTCGAAAACCCGATACTTAAAACATGATTTCTATGCCCATGAAATTTTAGGGAAAACTCCGCGTACCTCTATTTCCAAGGATAATAGATGTTTCTTGAAGCTTGTGGATTGGTGATTCTGAATATGTAATTATCTTTGAAAACTTACGGTCGAATCTTGAACTATTTGGGTTTTTATTTTTAAACCCTAAGGAGAATTCTTTAGCAATTTTGAGGAAAGCATGTGTATTATGGTGTTTGAGGGATTAAATCCCGTGTTGGTGGTATATATAGGGGTGGAGGATGACCAAAATACCCCTAAGGAACAATTAAGGTCAAATTTGTCCCTCAGTTGACAGTTTGATAGGCTGGAGTAAATCGATTATAACTTCTTACTCATATATTCAAATTGGATGAAACCAACTGCATTTGAAAGAGGACTCAAAGATATTTTGTTTGATATATTATATCTCACACAGTTCACTATATACAGGGAGTTATGATCGTTTGAAGTTGACCCTGAAATGCTGAAAAAAACTGGGCCATAGGCTATGCGTTTTGCTACTGTTTTGAAATCAAAACGCAGCCTTATGCATTCCGAAAAATTCCAAAACTTATCCGAGATGTACTATGAGATTGTCCGATCGTAACGCAACTTGAAAATCTAAAAATGAAGGTCGGGAAGGTCGAAAAATTGTATCCCGAAGTTTGCCAGCTAAGAATGAGTCTAAGTCATTTCAACACTTAGAAAAATTTTAAAACTTAAGTCTAAAGCTCAGAAATTACAGTCTAATACATGCATGACTTTTACGGGGCGTTACATTATCTCCCCCTTGGGATCATTCATCCCCGAATGATGGATAGGAACTTGTTGAAGCCTTAAAGATATGGAATAACGCACGCACGACATGTCTTCTAATAAAGAATACACTGATCTGAAGCATGACCATATGGATGAATCTACTGATATTCTGAATTCTTATATCGGACATGCATATCTGATGCATGGAATACACGACTGGATCTACTCATAAGCTGAGTTCTCATAATGCAAACCTAATGTATGGATTTGTTATTGAGTTGATCTCATGAATCCAGAACTGAATATACAGATAAGCTGAACATTTTCTATTGAACCTGCATTTCTAATGCAGGCATATCTGACTGAACTGACACAAGAACGTATGACTGAATACGCAATAACAATTGATGCGAAGCTTGTAATAAGAATCTATGCATGCATCCGAATAAGGTATCTCCCCCTTGGGATCCTATATCCCTCTATGAATGTTCAATTCACTAAGATACTCGGAAAATGTAGGCAATGCACACGGCACCTACGATTTGATTCATAATTGAACCTCTGGAATTTGAATCTAATCCATGACGCATGAACTGAGCTATACTCGCAATTACTAGTATACTCTATCTTGGAATAGTATCATGTCTGAGATTTCGGGTAGCATGAATAAATGAAGAGACGAGAAAACAAGTCATAAAAATCTGACTGCTAAACTGACTTACTGGCTATACAGATTGAATTATGCTGGACCCTCATACTTAACTGGAGTATCTCTTCAACGCTCTCTCTAAAGAAGTTCTAGCCACAAATCTTGGGTATGGATTACACAAGACATCCCACTGAGGAAATCACAACATTGACACTGCTCTGCAATCTGGAATATAGACATATAACTCCTAAATTAGGATAGAATTACCAGACCTTTGGCAATAAAACTTCTTACTTTCAAGCTTATTACACTTCTCGAATATCCCTTAACTATACTATTTCCTATAAGTAGCATATTCATTCAATTCAGCTTAAAATCCTCATATGAGCATTGACAAATTTTTCTACTAATGTCTAAAATAGCTTAATCCTTACACCGCGATCAAGCCTGACTCTAAGTCACAAAAATACAACATGCTACACTACGCTATTATTCTAAACCATATGACGCCACCTTTTATATCTCTTCTAAAGATCGCATCCTAAGAATAACATGTCTTAGCACTTTAATGACTACTCTGAACTCTTAATATGAAGTCGCTAATGCATATTGCGACCTCCCACTATAATCCCAAAACATCATTCAAGCCTATTTTATAACCACATGTTTACTTCAAGGCAATCACCCATAAATACATACTTCCCATAGTTTCTAAACTATTGACAATATAACTCCCACGCGCTACCCTAAAACATACACACAAACTTTTCCACTAACCATCACATGTATCAAAGATTGGCCCCAAACTTACTTAACACTTAAGGTTGTATCAAAAACAAGCATACTATAGGGCGCAAACATATATTTCATGAGTTGTATGACCTCAATTTGGAGTTTGTAACATATGAAATGTAATTCCAACTACTAAATGAACTGGAACCCTTCATTTTAGAATTGGAGGAGTACATGATTCGCTATCACAAGCATGATTATGAACAACGATTATCGAACTAACATGTAAGGCATGCGTATGTATTGGGATCACTGAAAAAAATACTGAGATAGGAATGGGTTGAGTCTCACTCTCACTTTCTGACGTTCTCTGTCGTCATGACGTCACTACTAGAATCTGAGAACCTGACTTGGTTATTCATTCTATCATCTCCCCCTTAGCTTCAAACCAGCATCTTAAGTTGTGGGAGATACCGTATTAGACTTTGAACTTAACTGCACTCTCGGGTATGAAAAACGACAATACTCGTAATCAATATAAATTGACCCTAATGACTACATCTGGAAGTGGAAAAACCCACTACAAATACCGCCTTCTGAGACAAACTCTACCCTTCTGTAACCCCAATAGTCATCATCTATTACTCAAACACTTACTAACTTCGAATGTTCATGAGCATCCCCAAAGTTGAAACGCACACCCTCTAGTATCTCTACCCTTATTTCTATTAGCACAACTTTCAAGGCACTCGCCACACATCAACTCAACGGTACCACTAGTCACACACAACATGTAGTAGCATTAGAATAAATACCGCCGTTTTAAACCACCCTGGGCATACTTCTACATCATACATACACCGTCATACTTCATTATGAAATCAAATAAACTTAGGCACTCAGATAGACTGTTCAAGCCTATAGATCACTTCCCAATAACTAGCATCATTAGTAAAGAAACCTTCACCTTCACCTTCATGGCCATCAATTGTTTCAAACTTAATGTCTAGTGTCAAACATGATTTACAACTCAACCTTACACAAAATTTTCACTTTGGAAACTATGAATAAACATCACAAAACACTAGTGCGGTAGGACTTTATGACCCCAATAACCGATCATGACCTAACAGTTTTCCTTATCATAATCCATTAGCATGCACTATTTTAGCACATCAAGCCTACTAATTTAGTCCCACAAAACATGCATCATCAAACTTTCAAAACCAAGGAGGATTCAAAACTCCTCTGAACCCTTATACTACTTTCAGCAGAGTCAAACAACCTAACCCCCAATCTAGCCAAACGATGTACATCACGAGCCAACTCTTTCTTACCTTCTACCATATGCGAGACACTACCCATGGACACTCTACTTTGGGCATCTACCACAACATTGGCCTTGCTCGGATGGTACAACACACTCATATCATAGTCCTTTAACAATTATAACCATCGTCTCTCCCTAAGATTCAATTCTCTCTAGGTGAAAACATATTGCAGACTTTTATGATCAGTGAAAACATCAACATGGACGCCATACAAATAGTGTCTCCAGATTTTCAAAACAAACACAACAGCAACCAACTCAAGGTCATGGGTGGGGTAATTTTTATCATGGGGTTTCAACCGTCTAGAAACAAAAGCTATCACCTTACACTTTTGCATCAATACATAACCCAACCTAACTCTCAAAGAATCACAATACACCATAAAACCATAAACACCATCAGGCAAAGTCAAAACAGGGGCTGAAGTGAGTCGAGTCTTCAACTCCTAAAAACTCTTCTATCAAGATTCAGACCACAAGAACTTCACTTTCTTTTGCGTCAACCGAGTCATAGGAGATGCTATAGAGGAGAAACCCTCAATAAAACGGAGGTAATAGCCAGCTAAACCTAAGAAACTTTAGATATCAGTCGGAGAAATAAGTCTAGGCCAATTTCTAACAGCTTCGGTCTTTTGGGGATCAACTCTAATACCCTCGAAAGAAATGATATAACCCAGAAAAGCAGCTGACCTTAGCTAAAACTCACACTTACTGAACTTGGCAAATAACTTGTGATCTCTAAGGGTTTACAAGACAGTTCAGAGATGATCAGAATGTTCATCCTCACTACGGGAGTACACCAGTATATCATCGATGAACACTATAACAAACATATCCTTATATGATCTGAACACTCGATTCATGAGGTCCATGAAAGTTGTTGGGGCATTAGTTAACCCGAAAGACATAACAAGAAACTCTAAATGACCATAACGAGTTTAGAAAATGGTTTTCGGGATGTCACACTCCCTAACTTTGAGTTGATGATAGCCGGAACGAAGGTCTATCTTTGAGAAATAACTTGCACCTTGCAATCGGTCAAACAAATAATTTATTATCGGAAGGGGGTACTTATTTTTTACAGTGACTTTATTCAATTAGCGGTAATCCATGCACATACACAAAGAGCCATCTTTCATTCTCACAAACAACACATGAGTACCCCAAGGAGAAATACTGGGCCTTACGAAACCCTTATCTAATAGATCTTTGAGTTTTTTTTTCAACTTCTTAAGTTCTGCAGTGGCCATACGGTAAGGAGAAATAGAAATGGGCTGAGTATCGGGAAGAAGATCAATCCCGAACTCTACCTCTCTATCAGGAAGTATCCCTAGGAGATCTTTAGAAAAGACATCAAAAAACTCATTGATGGCATTTACAGACTGGAGAGTTGGAGTCTCAAACTTAGTGTCTTTGACTCTAACCAAATGGTAAATACGGAAAGTAATAATCCGACTTAGTTTTTTGATCCATGATAACCCAAATAGAGTCACGCTATTGACGAGTATGAGGCAACTCTCTATGAAGTCTATATTCACCACTTCCCATTCCAAGTAGCAATACTGAATTCCCAAAGAGTAGAACTAGGACTCTGGTGATCATCCTTAACTTGCTAATAATTTGGACACTTTGCCACGAATTCTGCGATATCCTTTTTCATTCTATTCCACCAATAGACTTCCCACAAATCACGATACATCTTAGTTACTCTCAGGTGAATAAAATATCAAGAACCGTGATCTTCTACTAATATTGCATCAAGTCATCCACATCTGGAACACATAATCTACCCTGATAGTGAAGAACACCATATCCCCTTTGGAAGAAAACCTCTACCTTCTGATTCCAAACTATTGTTTCAACTTATGCAAAATAGGATCTCTATCTTGTTTTTCCTTCACCTCGACAACTAATGAACTTAGAAATAAGCTTTCTAGCTTTGAGGTAAGAGATAAAATAACTCTTGGATGACAAAGAATTCCTAGACCACTCAAACACGGATGCACCCAGAAACGGAAACTTGACCACTCGAGTCCGACAATCAATAGAGGCATAAGAAGAATACAACCAGTACATACCCAGAATCACATCAAAATCTACCATGTCCAATCAATCAGATCAGCCAACAAGACTCTATGAAGATCAATGGGCCAGCGGGTTGAGGTTGCTGACCATCATTATTTCTTCTCGCTCGACATGGAGGAATATTTCTGAAAGAGGAAAGCACGAATCAATAGCAGAGAGAGACACTTTAAGCATGATAGACTTCTGAAAGAAAGAATCACACTTTTTCCTAAAACGTCTTGTAGCCTCTTACTTATAGATGTGGTGCGCTACACACCGATGATCAAGACTCTACTTAATGCATCTTGTCAGACTCCCTAAGATACCTTAAAACCTTAGGCTCTGATACCAAGTTTGTAACACCCCAGAAAATGGGTCCCGGAGCGTCACATGGTGCTTGAGGCTATGAGTATCCCTAAGCTAACACTTTGAGCCATTTTCATTCAGTTCAACACAAATCAACGGGGTTTTCATAAATAACCCTCAAATATCAACAGAGTAATCATCATCCAAGAATAAAAGAATTTTAGAAAGATAACAAAAATATGACTTATTAGTCAACTCCCAACATCTATAATAGTCTGACAAGCCTCTAAGAAAATCAATAAAACCAGTGAGCCATTGAGATATGCACCAACTGACTCATACTCAGTTAACAAATGTAAACAATTCCATAAAACCAACATTAGACATCACCTCCTCGAAACATGAGAACTCACCACAATAGAGGATGTAGAACAGCATGCTCAAAGAATCACTGTCGAACCTGGAACTGAGCACCTGAACCTATATTCTGAGAAAATACAGCCCATATCCAAAGATGTGGGTCAGTACCATGGAAAAGAACCGAGTATATGGGGGTGTATGCAGTTGTATGAGCATTATCATCATAAATATTTATAAGAAATATGCAGGATGTATTAAAGACTCACATAGCCCAAACAAAATCATCATAATCATGAGAGGATGAAATAAGTACAATAACACATGTGAGTCATCATATAATTTGTCAATCACTTTCAGTTCATCAAGAATATCAATCCTCATAATGTAAATATCATTTAAATCTTTTGAAAGAATAACTTTCACAATTCCACTTTCAAATAACTTCACCATTCACCATAGACATAAGGAAACACAAACACACTGGGAGATCCTATAACCGACATAAACCATGTGAGCTACATGGAGTCCAATGTACAACCCACGTTGGGGAGAACTATCCTATCCTTTCCATCGGAGTAGGACTATCGATATCAAGTCCACAAAAACTGGTGATCACTATATAAATCAGCCTCAGGCTCACTCCTATGGGGGCACGTAGTTCTAGAGAAGTAAGGTCGCTTTATACCTCCCACTCGGTGCTAAAGATTTCTCCCAGACTTAGCTCAAACCTTTTCAAAGAAAATCAAAAACAAAACAATTTTAGTAATTTATAAATTTACATCGTGAGCCATCATGCTTTCCATCTATCAAAATCAACCACGTTGTGGATTTCTTTCATACTCGAGTTCAAAATAATTCCATTAAGATCAAAAGGGCAAATCATTCAAAATATCTCAAATATTCAACATCAATGTTCATATAACACACACTTTCTTAAAAATAAAAACAATTTCCAAAGGGAATTCATGACCCAAATATCAAAATCATGATAAATATCGTTCAAGTTTCATGGTTTATATCACCACACATGTAAATTCATCTTTCAAAATTATAAATATCAATATTTTATAATAATCATCATAAGATATGGGTTCATACTTCAAATTCATAAAAATCAAATAAAAATCATGCCTTTGTAAAGAAAATTACTTTTGGGCACAAGAACGAAAGAGAGTTCTTGTGGAAATACCCCACATACCTTGAATGATGAACTTTAGATCGATACTCATTTTTTGATATATTAATAATGCTTTTGAATGATGGTTCTTGGAGTTCTTAAACTATGAACTTGGAATCTTGAATAAATTTGCAGAATTAATGGTGAACTTTGGAGGTTCTTGTAGTTGGATGTAGGATCTTATGGTTTTCTTTTTGGGGGAGTTTGATGAAATATGACATATAATACTTCTAATAGGCTTTAATATAGGGTTTGTAAGGATTTTGGGTAAGGGGGAATGACCAAAATGACCCTAAAGATAAAAAATATTCTTGAATCTGTCCTTTGGTGGACTATTTCTATAGTGTGAAGTAGATCAACCATAACGTTTTACTCTGCTATTAAAATTAGATGAAACCAATTTAATTAGAAAGAGGACTCTCATATCTTTCTGTTGATATATAGTATCTCACCCAGATCATTGTGTAAGAGGAGTTATGATCATTTGAAATTGACCCAAAAATTCACTTTTTATAGGCTGAAGTAGATTGATCATTACTTTTTGTTCCGATAGACAAATTGAATGAAACTAATTTCATTAGAAAGAGGACTCGCAGAGATTTCCATTGATATATAGTAGATCACCCAGATCATTATGTACAAGAAGTTATGATCGTTTAAAGTTGGAGAAAAAATACGTCAGGCCTCAGTACTTTTTCCTGCACGTTTTACTAGTCACGATTCTATCGGAATGTTCATAACTCGTCGCTCAGGTGTCCGTTTTGGATGATCCACATATTGTTGGAAATCTTATTCGATGTTATACACAATGGTGGGTCATAATCTAAGACATTTCGCACGAAAAATTTATAATGTATTCTAGAAGATAAAACCAAACACGTTTACGCACAAAATTTCAACAAAAAATTTTCTGGGGTATTACATATTGTTGGTTATGTTTTTCCACTTTAATATATTATGTGGTCCGTATTTACTCTAGAAGTCTTACTTGGCTTATTGCTATTACTTTCCCTTTTGTATCAGTTTATGTGATAGGATTACTTTTAAAGATTCACCGTGACAAGTGCCACTATGACACTTGAATTTTTGGGCCGTGATACTATTAGTCCAAACTCTCCAATAAAGGAAAGAAACTTTGAATAGAAGTTCTTTTACCAAAATCTTCTGAAAAGACACATTAATATCTTCTCTCTTTCTTGACTCTTTCCAAGAACTTTTAATAGAAAAGTTTCTTGATTTTTCCTTTAGATGATAATAAAGGATTATGAAAGCCTGACGAAAACCAATTCTACCTTCCTAATTCTAGGAAACCAGGATTATAAATCCAATACTTGAGAAATCTAAATGATTTCTTGTAATTGGAAACTCTGTCCTCATAGCTTAACAACATTCGGGAATGATCTGAACAAGTTCTATATAGGTGCTCTATATCCATGTGATTATATTTACTCTACATGTCTTGCATAGCTAAAATTCTATCTAATATTTCAAAGATGCAATGATTTCTGGCTCCACCATTTCACCAAGTAAAATGTTTCCCTTTAAAAGGGATTTTATTTAAAACATAGAAAGATATATGGTTTTGAAAATCCTCATAATCTATATCAATTACTGGTAAACCATTAGTTTTTTCTTTAGAGTTTAACACAATATTAAAATATCCTCCTACAGCCCAAGGTCTAGACATTCTAGCTACAACTTGATAAATATCTTCCCATAAAATCAATTTCTCATCTCTAGAGCACTTAGCATAGACAAGAGTTATACAAAAACCAATCCTTGAGTCTGCTCTTGCAAGTGAACTATAAGTTGTTGATTTGTATTTTGGATGATAGTAGTGATAATATCTTGATAAGAGAAAAACCATATCATGCTATTGCAATTAGACAAAGCTTTCTGCATATTTAATCTTCTCTTGTATTTATTTATATGTCTATCATTCTAAAATAGCTCCAAAAAACCGATACGGGTGAACTTGTGAAAATTATTTAGTATTTGAACTCTATAAAATTCTGGTTTTGACTTTACAGACGTAATATTAAAAATTAGGGCTTTCATTTTTTATTAGGGACTTATTTGGATTTTTATCCTGAACTCTGGTGGGTTGTAACTGTGCTCCATTTCTATGATTTTTTCCTCTTCAAACACTTTTCACCGGTCATGGTGATAAATCATCTTCTAGAGGGGCATGCTCCCACATATTATCACTTACATCTGCTTCTTTAATCTCTTTGGCCATATTGATATCATTACTACATTACAGTTCTACTATATTATGTGAAACAATGTCATGTAGGACATTCTTAGGCGAAATCACGTGCACCATTAATGATATATCAGTCAACACTAGATTTGAGACCTGCATAATAGCTAATGACACCTTCTGTTACCTAATTACTATTAATTCCTCGTCACTGACCATAATTATAATTTCCTTATTGACATTAATATCATTACTACCATCAGGTTGTTCTTGGCAGCCCTATAATGTCACTTATTGTTTCACCAATTCACTAGAGTCTTATGGAAATAATTGAGAGACATCCATTCTTTCTAATGTGTTTCTTAGCTCCAATATCGATCGCTTATACAATTAGCAGAAACTGCCCCTTTAGCACTGATAGTGTTGCTTTGTTGTTTATCTTGTACATCATCAATAATATGTTAATGAACTATTGAAGTTGTATTTTCTTAGGACAACAACCTATTTTCCTTATCCTCAGTAGTCACCTACATACCATTATCTATCACTGAATCTTCTTCAATAACCTTCTTAGTAATATCACCTCAACTTTGTATATACTGTTGATTGTTTTAATGTTATGAAACTAGCCCTTGTGATCCATTAATTAGTGGATTCTCACAGCTGCGGCTGAATTGCTTCTCATTAATCTTTGAATTAGCCATAATCCTAGCATTCTCTTTTTCAACACTACTTTATTTATGTGCATAAGCAGTGTCTTGACTATCTATAATGACCAGTTCCATCAATACAAAGAATATCTATAGTAAAGGTATGTGAATCTTATATTTCACATGTGTCAGGATCAATTCTTTATCATTAGAGTGCATTCGATATGTAATGCCTAAAGGGGTGATTTTCTCTTGGTATGGGTGGAACTTTTTTGTTGAGGTAAGTTTCTTTCTTCCTCTTCTTTGTTTTTCAATTCTTTAACATCTTAGAATCCTTAGAAAAATATTTTGTGGAGAAATTCCTAAGGATTTGAATACTAAGTTGATGATATTCTTAAGGAAAACCTATGAATTGGATTAATATCACCTAGAATTACTTTTAAATTGTCAAGAACAATCCCTATCATGAATTAGTATTTCTAAAACATGAAAATTGATAGTTGGGAACCTTGAATTTAAAAAGGTTGAGCCTTTAGCCTAAAAACTCCATTAATAGTATTGAGTTGAGCTTGAAGGAACTATTTTGATGACAAATTGTCCCATGGGTAATTTATTAATCATGAATAATAGTAGAACTAGCGGGATTGAATATCTAAAGTATTTGTTTGAAGAGTTGTTTATTCATTACCCTTATAATTTTTGTATTTTATATGATGAGCCTTCGAAAACGTGAAGATGAAGAAAAATTATCCATGTCATAGCTTACTTGTTGCAGCATCTTAATGCCAAGGTAGATTATGCTTTATGAGTAGTAGACTATAGTTAGTATGTGTATCCATAATATTGACTTGATGGGAGAAATCTTGCTTAGGACAGCAAGCATGGTGTTTGGAACGATAAAACATGAATTTAATGATATATGGACCTAATCTTATGTTGAAATGTCAATGTATGAATCCTTGGTGCATGTTTTCTATTTTTATGACTCTATGATAAATTGTAATGTGAATTATATAAATAAAGATTACAATGAGATTTAGAAAGCTCATAATCTAGTCATTTAGCCTAATTACTATAAAAAAGGTTAACTTGGTACTACATGTTATTAAAATATGGGAAATTCATGCATAAGGTTAATGATGAAGAATGACTATGGTATAAGAAAATAGTGACTTAACTTAGGATCTTGAGGTCAATTTAGGTTAACGATTAGGAGGTAAAAGGTATAAAGGTTATGGTCAAAGCTAGATTGTAAGTTCAATTATAGAGTTGAATGATCGGTTAATAGAGTAAGTCTTAAACCTAGTAATGACTTTAATGTAGGGATTGTTGGATATTGGCAAAATCCCCAATTTTGGTATGAATAAAGGAGGATAAGATTAGTGAATGGACTGTGACCGTTGAACTAGAGTGTAGACGCGTTGGGTTTGAATGTGTTCTTTTAAAATAAGTTCTTGAATTTAATGAATTTTTCTTGATAATGCTTACTTGAATAAGTCATGGATTGCTCTTTGGCTATGTTTTAATTAATGACTATGAATTGATTTAACCTAAATTTTGAGTTGTTGACTAGCTATCGGGCGTACTTGAGATTTTATGTGTTAAAGGAGTATTATTATTTACATTAAATGATTATATTAAATTTTACCAAATGTTTGGAGTGCTTGTGTCCTTTTTACAATGCATGTTCAAGAAAGTAAATTGTTGCATGCCATCTTATGTGTCAAAAACACATATAATGGATCTCTTCACGAGATTTGGTGGAATAAGATTGGCAAACACTTGGTTTATGGATTTTGATACATAGAGAGAGCTCGTCCCATACAGGTCATGACTAGAGGATGGTTATGATGTCCTTAGCATGTATGTATAAGGATCAGGTGATTTTGATAGTTCCTTGAGTGGATCGATATATGATTAATGTTATTGTCGTTATTTCTTTTGATTTCAATAGAGGACAAAGTTATATTATGGTTAATGGTGTTGGTTCTCTAAGGGAACCAAATTGTAATGTACTTGATATATTTGGAATTCTTTTCTGGTCTTGCTACTTTTTATATATTTTTGTATCTTATTGTTAGTGACATGGTTTGTTGACTAGGATTATTAGAGTCATAGTTTTTGACTTGGTCATATTTGACTTGACATGTTGTCTCTTAACTTGTACTTTAATGAGGTTGTAAAGTTACTTAAAAAGTCCAAGTGTCATAAAATTGTGGTACTTATCTTTAAGGTTAATCGAGGCGTAAGTGAAATAGAATGACTCATAATAACTATTATGGTCAAACTCTAAAAGTTAGGATGGATGACACTTGATGTGAAGGTGATGAATAATCAAAAGGAATAAAAATGGAATACTCTTAGATAACACACATATATAAAAGTGATGCTAATTAAAGCATTATATAAGTTGTCATGTTATTTTTGTGATTTTTGTATTGTGTTACTGTGATCTAACCCTGGTCGATTGATGATAGATACCAGTACATGTTATTTGTACTAATACTACTCTTGCTATAGCCTTTTTGAATGATAATATGGCTACAGGATCAATTGAAGTTTCACAGGTGAAGTGGATAGTTATCTTCAATAGCTTCTACTCCTCTCATTCATGGTGTAATTTTGTCCAGTATGATGTTTCTTAACGTTGAAACCTGTGTACCTGCTTAGACTAGTTCTTAGGGATAGTTTTATATTTTTACATTTTATATTTAAAAAAATAGTTGTAATAATGTTTGATTATTGCTTTTTAATAAAGACTTTTTCATATCTTTGTAAAGGGTGGTAAGGGGTTCTTCTATCTTGGTGTATTTGAATAAGTGATCTCACAATTAGCAATTTGGATCATGCAATTTGGAATCAGACCATAGGTTATTGGTCTCCTAGTACAAGAGTAAATGTTAGGTATAGTTCTACGGATTAGTGTAGTGCCATCCATATATAATCTTTGGAAGCAATAACACATTGTAAGAAATTATAGAACTTTTTTGTTTCCTCTCATGTTGTTGTATAGTTGCTTGTATGGGTTGAATTCAATTGATAGCTCTATAATCATAATTTGAATCTAGTTAGTTCAAGTTGGCATCTTGAGGAGTTTGCGATTGGAACCTATTTTCTTCCGGTTGGTATCTATCTGTAAGGGCTGGAACTTATGATTTTTCGTATGAATTAGTAGGAAATTTTTAATTTGTGACTTTGGTGGTGTAGTACAAGATGGGTTTGTGATTTGTAGTTTATTGATTAACTCGGAATCTATGATAGATGAATGTTGCAAGTTTCCATGTTTTGTGTGGTGTATGATAGAATTTGACTACGATTATTGTTTTTCTTGTTGATAGTAACATAAAGGCTTAAATTGGTGCATAAAGTTAATTCCTTGGTACTTATTTAAATCATAGTTTGTTGAAATATTGTAAGTTCCATAAATTGTTAAAGGTCATAACTTGGTTATGTGTTAATTATTAAAAGAAACTTTTGTTATTTGATTTAAGAGAAAAATGGTATGCTAAATACTGGGAATGGTCTTATCATTGGTAAAATGGTAAGGAAAAAATAGTACAGTGGAAACTCTTTTACAAACAATGGATGCGGTATAAATACCATAAAAAAGACTATTGTTGCTTGATAGCGGGAATTGCTATGAGAAAAGTTTTGTAGAAATTCATGATTGTGACTAAAGAGAATTTTGTTTTGGTCTTGAATTTTTGGCGATAACTTAAAGTTTTAATTGATGACTTAATTCTTGGTAAAGTAAATGAAGGGGTGGATATGATAGCCCGAATAGAAAAGTCAAATGTTTGATGTAGGTGATGTTGTCTGTTGAAGTAATATAAATTATTGAACATCAAATTTTATTTGACTTTGTGTTTTTTACTGTTTATTGAGTAACTACTTGCATTGTGATGATATGTGTCGTTGATAAGGAAATCATGAGATTATGGTGGAACTAAGTTCCCAAGTAATAGTAAAATTATGGCTTTCTATTGGTAGAAATATTTATCTATGCATTTATTACTAAAATAATGTTTCATCGGTTGTTTATTGTCGTACCTTTCTCAAATACTTATTATATGACAATAATTATATATTTATAGTATTCCTTGAGAATATTATATATTGAGTTGTTAGGGTCCTTGCAATGAGATTGAAACATCCTGATTTCTAGACCTCAGAAAATTTTCTTGATTTTTGGTTTCTGGGCAAGATACGACTTAGGGAAAGAGTAATACACTTGGGTACGGGTGGTATGGTACAGTCGTATGTTGGCTAGTATTGATTGGTTGAATGGATTTTGGTTACTGGAATAGGTACGAATTGGTGCTACGAGTCATACTGGTGGATATGGGTTGTTTAGTTCTTTTATTTAACCTTAGACTTGGTAACTTAAGTTGGATCTGAGTACGAGTGACTTACTATGAGTCGTAATCCATAGTATAAGTCATACCCAAGGCTCATATTGTGGTCAGTGCTCAAACTTCCAGGATTTTATTTTGCCAGGGTATGGGTACCAATCATACACAAGAATACGACTTGGGTTTAGGTGTGTTGTACCTTGGACAGTGTTGGGTCCAAGGGGGAAAGCCTTGGGTATGAGAGATGGGTATCTCTCATACAGAATGGGTATGACTCGTAAAGTTCAGTTGTACTCTATGATGGAAATTTAATACAGTTTAAGTAAGTGTAATATGGACATTTCCACACTTATCCTAAGAAGGACCCATGAATTATACTGGTCTTGGGAGGTTATTTACCCTTTTATTCAATTCTTAAACACTTGGATAAAATTCTTAAATTTTCTCTAGAGTTCTTTGGAAAAGGAAGCTAGGGTTTCATCTTAAGGGGTTAATTGAGGCTTGTCTTAGTGATTTCTCTCCATCATCATCTTGGTTTAAGGAATTGCTCTTCCACCATTGTTAGTTTTAAGGTTTTATACAGTGTTATACATGATTCAAATGTTGTATAATTTTGGGTTTTCAAATATGATTTAGGGGTTTTGGTTATAAATGCTTGATATGGTTTTCCCATGTTTTTACTTATGCTTTTATATGCATTAATGGTGGTTTTGAATAATTGGTTCAATTTGGTAATAGATTTTGGTTTTAGAAGTACTATGCCCCCAATGTGTTTAATAAAATGGCTTTAACAATGTTTTCACTATAATATAGGTTTTTCAATGGAACTCATGCATAGTTTAAACTTGATAATGAAACTTTAAATGATATGAACGGTTAAAATGGTTTTAAATGGATTAGAAAGGCTTTGGTCTCCATTGTTTCAGTTGAATATGATCTATGGGTATGTGGAAATCCCTTGGTCCAAAAAATCGTTGGCCAGGGATAATACTTGCAAGTTATTATTGGTATGATGATATCTCTACTAATAGCGTTGGTTAATAATAATGGAATAATGTTTTGGTTGGAAAATTGTTTTAATTAGGCTTAAAGGTGAGATGTGTAACAAAGCAGTGGAAGGTGGAGGTCCCAAGGGGATCTAACATAGAAACTCATATTTGTCAATGTGAGTTTTTGTCCTAGAGAATGTGTGCATGATGTCACACTATATATTTTGAGGGATGTACTAGCTATCCTAGGTTTTCTTCCCTGGTCGTGCGGCTTCATACACTGGGGCCCTTTCAGCAATGGGAACTTAACCCATATAGCCTGTGAGTGGTTTCGAATGGGAAAGTTACATAGCCTAGGTAAAGGTTTTAATGGCATGCTAAACCTGATCCCCTTTCCCGGCATGGTTATATAAATGTGTGTCTGTATATATATATATGTATTTATGTATGGTTGTGTGCATATGGATGGTTTTTACTTGGTTTCATAAAAAGTATTATTTTATCCTTCTCTTGAGTTCATGTTAGCTTTCACCCTCTAACTCATCTTTAGGTGTTGTATCCCCAAGGGATGTAGGAACCAACTGTTCTACTTGTCTTATTTAGCATTTAGATGTTTGAGGACAGTTGTTGGATTTAATTGGTGAGCTTTCATATTTTTTGAAGGCTCTATTTCATGGATGTTACTTTATACTTTGACTTGTTCATGGTATTAGTTTTGTCTATTGTTGGGGGCATGTCCTAATCGGATTTTGATATTCTTTTGGTTAGAGTGTTTGTGGTATTGCTATGGGTTAGAATAGGTGGAATTGGTATTTGTGTCATCTATAGCATTGGTATTGGTATTGGGGCTAATATTGGTTAACAATATTGTTGATTGTTCCATCATACTTCATTTTGGGATTAATCATATTATGTTTTACAACTCATTTGGTTATGGCCTAGTTTATGGCCCTTAGTTAGGTATTGGTTTGGCTAGGTGGTTTGGTTTGTACAGTTTGGTGGATGGGATGACTTGGTAGGGTTGGTCTAGAAATAGATCGATCCCAAAGTCTGTCCTTATCTAATTACACTATGTTGTTATCTGTTTGAAATTTAGCTAGCTTATGGCAGGTGGCTAGAGGTTGGGATGGGTAACAAGGGTGGTCTTCGGCCCCAGTTGGACCTGAGACATCCATTACGATAAGTCCCCCGGGTTTGGTCCTGTCATATTGGTATCAGAGCTTTAGGTTCATGGTCAATTGGTAGTTTACAAAGCCATGTCTTGTAGAGTCTCTTTTAGCGGTGTGCAGTGTGCCATACTTATAAGAGGGAGGCCACAAGGAATTTACGAATGTTTCACTTTATTGATATTCTATTTTCAAGTTTGCAGTCTAAGTCCTGAAATTTCTCTCTAATCCTTGGTTGTTCATATCTTAGATCATTCCGTGATGATCTGGACCATAAGGAAACTGTTCTGTTCCATCTGGGATAATGTTTATGTGGTAGGTCCTATGTTTGGAGTTTGTCTTTGATCTCAGGATCATATCCCTAATTATTATGGAGTTCCTCCGATTGCTAAAAGTCCTCCTCAAAGTGAGGTGACTAATGCCTAATTTTGCTAGTCTATTCATACTATTGCTCAATTGGTTGCTTCTCAGGTGAGCGAGGTGCATCTGGTAGGTTGTCTTCGGAGGCCACAGGGGATGGTCAGTTTATGAAACTAAATCCTCCTACTTTTATTGGTGTGAAGGTGGAGGAGGATCCTCAGAGTTTCTAGGACAAAATGGAGAAGATATTTAGGGTGATGTAGGCTACTAATAAGAAAGGTGTAAGCTTTGCAGCTTATCAGCTCAAGAAGTTGCATACCAATGGTACAAAGAGTGGGATAGGGATAGAGGAAATATGTAGGAGTTATCCTTATATCTTACCTTTTCTAGTGCTTTTCTGGGTTATTTCTTTTCTCTGGAGATGAGAGAAGCAAAGATGGAGGAGTTGTTGGATCTTAAGAAAGAGAGAATGTTTGTTAAGGAATATGCCTTAAAATTTCATCAGCTGCCAAGGTATGCTTGTGATTTGGTGGCTAACATAAGAGCGAGGATAAGAAAGTTTGCTTCTGGGCTATCTCGAGATTTAATATTTGAAAGAAATACTACTTTGCTTATCAAAGATTTGGACGTTTCCAAGTTTAGTTGTCCATATGCAGTAGGTGGAGGATGAGAAAAGTAAACAAGTAGAGTTTGGAGATAGGAAAGGTAAGAGGAGAAGGTTTTTGGACTAGGGAGGTGCTTAATAGCAAAGTGGTCGGGATGGATGTAAATGGCTAAAAAAGAAGTGAGGGAGTTTTGTTTCCTTCTATACAACTAGTGATCCATACCCAAAGCATTCAAGTAACAGGTGTTCATAAGGTGTTAATAACGACCGAGCATTGGGCGCCCAATCTCAGGCGAGTGGGCATCAATCAGCTTCTTCATTCCATCCTTTTTGGTTTTGTGGTTGTATTCATTAGGGTTATTGTGACGAAGGAAGGTACAAGTGTTTTAAATGTGGCTAGCCAGGCCATATTCTCAAGAATTGTTTAGCTTGTAAGGGAACGGTTAGAGATCCGATTGGTGCATCTTCTGCTCCTATG
Source organism: Capsicum baccatum var. pendulum (assembly GCA_030864225.1). Taxonomy (NCBI): domain Eukaryota; kingdom Viridiplantae; phylum Streptophyta; class Magnoliopsida; order Solanales; family Solanaceae; genus Capsicum; species Capsicum baccatum. Next base: position 69,537,649 of record CM061559.1, on the reverse strand, counting down.
CCTAGTGGTATGACTTTGGTGTCTTCTCCTACTTCTGTTACCGACGCTGTCAAGAATAGGTTGTATTCTCTTGTATCTTGATAGAAATCTAAAGCATCACCTAATATAGTTACTAGTATGTTACAACTCTTTTATCGTGACATGTATTGCCTGTTTTATCTGGATTCTGCGCTTTCTTATATGACTGTATTTATGGATATATGTATTGTGCTTGATACTGAGGTTTTTTTAGATTCTTTTCCTGTTACTACCCTGATAGGTGACTCGATTATTTCTAAGAGAGTCTATAGGTGGTATGTGGTATTTATGGGTGGTATGCAGACTTTGGTGGATTTGTTTGCACTTGATATAGTAGATTTTGATGTTATTATGGGGATAGATTGGTTGCACTCTTGTTATGCATCCTTGGATAGTCGAACCCGTAAGGTTGTCTTTAAGTTCCCTAGCGAACCAATTATAGAGTGGGAGGGTAGTTCCCTAGCTTCTACAGGGAAGTTTATCTTTATATTAGAGCTCGGAGGTTAAGCTCTAAAGTTTTTCTTTATCACTCTAAGGTTAACCGATTATGAGTTTCCTGAGGTATTTCTGGATGATTTTCCTGGTGTTCCTCCAGATAGGGAAATACAGTTTGGTATTGATTTGGTTTCAGACACTCGTCTAATAGCTATTTCTCCTAATAAAATGGCTCTAGTTGAGTTGAGGGAACTCAAGGAGAAACTTAAGGATCTTCTTGATAAGGGTTTTATTCATCCTAGTGAATTCTCCTAGGGTGCACCGATGTTGTTCGTACGTAAGAAAGATGGTTCCCTTCGAATGTGCATTGACTATCGGGAGTTGAATAAGGTAACGATCAAGAACAAATATCCTCTTCTAAGGATAGATGACTTAATTGATCAGTAGCAAGGTGCCAAGTTCTTTTCTAAGATTGATCTTTGATCTAAGTATCATCAACTTAAGATTAGGGAGGAAGATATCCCACAGACGTCCTTTCATACTCGATATAGGCACTTTGAATTCTTGGTGATGTCATTTGGTTTGACAAATGCCCCAACAACATTTATGGACTTGATGAATAGGGTTTTCGAGTAGTTCTTGGATCTCTTCGTAATTGTGTTTATTGATAACATTTTGGTTTATTCAAAAAGTGAGGAGGATCATGCTAATCACCCTCGTGTGATTTTTTAGACCTTGAAAGAACAACAGTTGTATGACAAGTTCTCCAAGTGTGAGCTTTGGTTAAACGTTGTGACTTTTCTTGGTCATATTATTTCTAGCAAGGGGATCATGTGGATCCACAAAAGGTGGCTATGGATAAAAGGTGACCTAGACCCATGACTCCAACTGGCATTCGAAGCTTCTTAGGTTTGGCTGGGTATTATCGGTGGTTCGTGGAGAGATTTTCAAAGCTTGTTGCATCTTAGACTAAGTTTACTTAGAAAAAAATGAAGTTTTCTTTGTCGGATTCTTGTGAAGGGAGTTTTGAGAAGTTGAAAGTTAAGCTAACTCGGCTCTGGTCTTGGCTTTGTTGAAGGCAGTGAGGGGTTTGTGGTTTATTATGATTCATCTAGGGTGGGACTTGGTTACGTTTTGATGCAGCATGGAAAAGTGATTTCCTATGCTTCCAGGCAGTTGAAAGTATTTGACATAAATTATCCTACTCATGATTTGGAGTTATTGGCGATGGTTTTTTCTTTGAAAATCAAGCGGCATTATTAGTATGGAGAGAACGTAGACATTTTTTTGATCATAAGAGTCTACTATGTTATCTCAGAAGGAGCTAAATCTCAGGTAAAAAAGATGGTTGGAGCTTTGCAAAGAATATGACATGAGTCTTTACTATCACCTGGGTAAAGCTAACATGGTTATTGATGCTCTTAGGAGGTTATCCATGGGGAGATTGGCCTATGTGGAGGAAGGAAAGCGAGAATTAGTGAAAGATATCCAATGCTTGGCTAATCTTGGAGTTCGTCATTTGGACTCCGAGTATGGGGTGGTAATTGTACAAGAAGTGGTTCGGTCCTCTCTTACTGCAGAGATTAAGGAGAAGGAAGTGCTAGATCCTATCTTCATGAAAATCAAGATTAATGTGGGTATGCAGAAGGTAATAATGATTGACACTAGTGGTCATGGTACTTTACCATACCAAGGGAGGTTGTGTGTTCTTGATGTAGATGGGTTGCGACAAAGGATCTTGGTTGAGGCACTTGAATTACGCTAGTTTGTACATCCCAGCTCAACGAAGATGTATCATGATCTCAAGGAGATGTATTGGTGGAATGGAATGAAAAGGGACGTGATTGATTTTGTTGCCAAGTGGTTGGTGTGTCAATAAGCTAAACTTGAAAACATGAGAATTTGTGGGTTGTATCAAGAGATTGTTTTGACCAAATAGAAATGGGTGGTAAACAATATGGATTTTATTACCAGTCTTCCATGGTCTCAAAATCAATATAATTCGATTTGGGTCATTATACATAGAATGACAAAGTCTGCTCACTTCTTGCCAGTAAGGACTACCTTTTTTATGGAGAATTATGCAAAGTTATATATTCAGGAGATTGTGAAGCTGCATGGGGTACCTATTTTGATTATCTCTAATCGTGGTATGCAGTTTTCATCCCATTTCTAGTGGTCTTTTCAGAAGGGATTAGGTACTAAGGTTAGTTTGATAACTACTTTTCATGCTCATACGGATGGGAAAGAAGAAAGGACTATTTAGACATTGGAGGGTATGCTTCGGGCATGTGTGGTTGATTATGATGGTGGTTGGTTTGAGCATCTACCTTTGGTAGAGTTTACTTACAACAATAGTTTTCATTCTAGTATTGGTATGTCCCCTTTTGAGACATTGTATGGTAGAGGTATAAATTTCCTATTGGTTGGTCCAATCTTTGTGAGGCGGATATGTTCGATCTGAATTTGGTGTATCAGGCTATGGAAAAGGTAAAGGTGATTTGCGATAGGCTTAAGGCTGCCCAAAGTCGCCAAAATTCCTATACGGATATAAGACATAAGGACATAGAGTTTGGGGTTGGGGATAAGGTGTTCCTCAAGGTATCTCCCATGAAGGGAGTAGTACGATTTTTCAAAATTTGGAAGATCAGTCCCCATTATATTGGTCCTTTTATGGTTTTACGAAGGGTTGGAAATATTTCTTATGAATTGGAGTTGCCTTCTAGTTTGAACTCCATTCATCCAGTATTTTATGTCTCCATGTTGAGGAAGTGTCTGAATGATTATTCTTTGACTGTTCCTTTAAAGGGATTGTGTATCTTGGACTCTCTGTCCTATGAAGAGGTCCTACTAAGATCATGGAAAGGCAGGTTCTTCAGTTGTGAACCAAGTATGTGGCTTCGATAATGGTTATGTGGTAGAACCATAAGGAGGAAAAAGATACATAGGACGTGGAGGAGGACATGAAGTCCAAGTATCTACATCTATTTTTTGCTCCTGGGATTTGTGCGTTAGATATGTGCCTTCAACACATCTTTATTTTCTAATATTTTTAATGGAAATATTAACATTTTTGCCTCTTTGTTTTCAAACTTTACTAAAGATCATACATGTGTGTTACCTAAGATATTCCAGTCTTATTCCTATTGATCTTTCATCTCCTTCACATCAAGTGTGATCCTTCCCAACTTTCACAGTTTAACCATAATAGTTATTATGAGTCAATCTATTTTACTTATGAATTGATTAACCTCAACGATAAATAAAAGCCAATATTCATTAACTTGTAAAAGTACAACTATGAACACAAATTATGATAAAATACCTCAAATTCATGACTCTTAGTCTTTTCAAGTACCTCTACAACTTCAGTCAAGTACAAGTCAAGTGAAAACAAGTCAAGTAAAATATGACCAAGTCAACAACCTTGACTCTAACATTACAAGTCAACAAATCATGACTCTGACAATAAGAATCCAAAATTATATGACAAGTAACTAGACAACAAAAGAATCCAACTTATATCAAGTAAATCGCAATCTGATTCACTAAAGCAACCAACCATAATAACCATAGTATAACTTGATCCACTCAAAAAATCAATATAAATAAAAATAATAAAAATATTCATATAACAGTCCACTGAAGGAATTATCAAACTCACCTAAATCTTGTACATACACACTAAGGGTATTAAAATTATCCTCTAGCCATGACTTGTAAGGGATGATCTCTGTCCATGTATCAAAACCCAGACATCAAGTACTTGCCAAACTTATTCCACCAAATCTGGTAAAGATGTCCAAATATATATAAATTTTACAATAATAAGTTAAATCTCGTGAAGATGTCCAAATTATAGTGCACCCCACAATACGCAATAGATATCACAACCATCACAACACGATGAGAATAACCAACTACACTTGTATATTCAACCAGATTTAAATATAACCTCATTACATGTGATTAACACTTAGGATGTCATTCAACAATTTACTTTCTTGAATATTCACTATAAAAAGGATACAAGCACTCCAAAATCTTGGTCAAACTCAAGATAATAATTTTATGTAAATAATTGTACTTTAACATATTAAATGACAAGAAACTAGTTCCACGGCTTGACCTCACGACTCGTGGGTTCAATATGTGGTAATCAAATGATTTTTATGATCCTTAGAACCCAACTTATGACTTCAACTCATGAATCTAGGTTGAACTCACGAATCATAGGTTGAAGTCATGGGTTACTGACAGCTTGATAGAGCTTTACTTAAATGGCAATAAGTTTTTACTCTTACATCGTATTAAGATGAAACTGGATACGTTGGAAATATAATTCCATTATCTATCATTTGGTGGGTTTTGAGCTCAAAAATTATACAAAATATTGGAGTTATTATTGTTTAAAGTTGATTATAACAAGACACTTTATAAGAAATCCATCGATAAAGGAGGGTTTGTCTTGGCTATGAGTTTGGAGTAACTTGAGGCCTTAATACATGAATCAAAAACTTCCAATAATACAAAGACATGAAGTTTGATTCCACATGTACATACATTTTATACAACATTGGGTGGACAAAAGTTCTTAAATTTTTAGGGTATTACATTATCCCCCCTTCCTCCGAGGTCATTCATCCCCGAATTAGAACTTAGGACACTATTAAAATGATGCAATGAAGAGAATAGAAGACCTAATGCATGAAATCAAATAGATTTAGAGAAACTATTGCATTAGTACCTCAAGCAACCTCATCAGGAGAGAGAAATAATAACGGATATCAGGCTTTCATGTCCTACTCGGAGTCCCAAGTAGCTTCCCCCTCCCCCTTTGGTTCCTCCATAGCACCTTTACTGAAGCTATCTCCATTGTCCTCAACTTCAAAACTTTCCTGTCAAGAATTTTGATAGGAAATTCTTCATAAGATAAAGAATCCTTCACCTCATTAATTAGGAACAACAAAGGAAGGGTTACCTATACATTTATTGAGCAAGGACACATGAAACACAAGATTAAATGATATTAATCTAACTGGTAAGTCCAATTCATAAACAACATTCCCAACTCTTTTTAGATTTTGATATGGACCATCATAGAGAGTACTGAGCTTTCCCTCTTTTCCAAACCTTATAAATCTATTCGTAGGAGAGACTTTCAGGAACACCCAATAGTCAACCTCAAATTCTAGCTCTCCTTATCGGACATTCACATATGACTTTTGGCATCTTTGAGTGGTCACAAGTAATTCTCTAATAACCTTAATTTTCTCCATCACTTAATGCACAAGATCAAGCCCAAACAACCCCGTCTTGCCCACCTCATACCATACAATCAAAGACCTAAAACTTATATCATAAAAGTCCTCAAAATGAGCTATTTGAATGCTAGAATAATAACTATTGTTGTAGGCGAACTCATTAAGTGGCAATTAATCCACCCAACTACCTTTCATGGCAATCACGCACACCCTTAGCATTTCTTCTAACGTATAAATAGCATGCTCCACTTGTCCATCCATTTCAGGATGAATAGCAATGCAAAGGTTCATCTAAGTCCCCTACCTATTCTAAATAGACTGCCAAAATTTAGAAAAAAATTGGTACCTCGGTCGAATATGATAAACATTGGGGCCCATGCAATTGACTAACTCATAAATTTATTACTTCATATAATTCTCTCCCAAATAATTATTCCTCACAGGAAGAAAATGGGTGGACTTGGTCATTCTATCAACAATGACCCAGATGAAATCATACTAGTTTCGGGACCATAAAAGACTAATAACAAAATCCATACCTCCCACTTCTAAATGGGTAATGCTATATCTTGTGAGGTGTCACCCGATCTCAAATGTTCAAACCTTGACATGTTTACAATTCAAACACTTGGTAACAAATTAGCAACATCTTTTCATGTTATTCCACCAATACATATCCTTCAATTCATGATACATTTTTGCTGAATTGGTATGAACTGCATACCTGGACAAATGATCATTGGTAAAAATCCTAACTCACATCCCATATACATTGGGAATGTACATCTTCTCTTGATACCATAGGATACCATCACCACCGATTTTAAAATTTGTAACTTTTTGTTCACCTACGACTTTTTTGATCTTCATAAGTATATGATCGAGAACCTGCTTCTCCTTAACTTTTTCCCTAAGATATGAATTAGCTACTTTATGGATAACCACACTTCCTTCTCTGAGTCCAAAATTAGAATTCCTAAATTATCCACTTTTTGAATATCCTTCGCCAAACCTCTATTTTCTCTCTCAACGTTAATTAGACTCCCCATGGGCAACCTTCTAATAGAATTAGCGACAACATTATCTGTACCTAGGTTGTAGTACAGTCTCATGTCATAATCCTTTACAAATTTAAGCCAGCTTCTTTGACTGAGGTTCAATTCTTTCAGGATGAATACATATTGCAAGCTCTTGTTATCCGAGTTAATGTCTGCATGTAATCCATTCAAATAGTTATTTTAAATTTTTAATGAAAATACCACAACCTCTAACTCGAGATCATGAGTCAGATAATTTCCCTCATGAACATTAAGTTTCTAGTAATAATAAGCTACAACCTTTCTATGTTGTATCACAACACAGCCACCTCCTACTTGGACACATCACAATACACAATAAACTCCTTACTACCTTCAGGAAGTGTCAAGATAGGGAAAATAGTCAAGTGATTCTTTTAACTTCATAAAACATCCCTCACAAGTATCAAACTATATAAACTTTACATTTTTCTAATTCAATCTCGTAAATGGAGTAGCTATAGATGAAAAACTTTCCAAAAATCTTTGATAATGGCCTGCCAGACCAAAAATCTCCTAGTGTTAGTTGGAGTCATGGGTCTAGTCCATTTCTTCACTTCCTCAATCTTGTGGGGATCTAATTTTATCCCTTCACTAGAAACAACATGCCCAAGGAAAGTCACAACACTCAACAAAAATTCACACTTAGAAAATTATGCATACAATTCTTGATCCTTAAGGGTCTACAATACAATTTGGAGTTAATTGGCATGATCATCCACACTATTAGAATACATAAAATGTCATCGATAAATACTATTATGAACAAATCAAGAAATTATCTAAACGCTTTGTTCATAAGGTCCATGAAAGCAACAGAAGGATTAGTCAATCCAAATGACATGACCAAGAATTCATAATGTCCATAATGGGTCAAAAAGGCATTCTCAGGTATATCAATTTTCCTAATCTTTAACTGATAGTAACTCAAATGGTGATATATTTTAGAGAAACACTTAGAACCCTAAAAATGGTCGAAGAGATAATCCATTCAAGGAAGAGGGTAAGTATTTTTTATGGTGACTTTATTTTAATGGTGGTAGCCTATCAATATATGATAATGCTTAAACTTACAATAAAATTATAGTGTAAAGTTATCATCATCATTATATTTACCCAACTAAGAGTCGAGGTAAAATACACAGGGATTGAAGACGTAGAATTCAATACCTATGGGTGATTGTAGTTAACTAGATGTTAACTCATAGTGCAAAATTAAATAACAATTAAAAGCAAATGAGGGTTTGGTTTGAGTAATTTTCCAACAACAATGTTTGAATGCTAGTATGAGATTGAAAAATCAAATAATGTAACCAAATAGAGAGTAGCCTTGTGGTTATGCAATCCTATGTGAGAGTCATAAATGGGTTATAAATTATTCATCCAAGTTTAGTCAAGGATTTTGGGTAGGCTAGATTTAAGGGCATTGACCATAATCTTCCAATAAAACACAAAATCTCACAAGTGGAATCTTTCGATTACCTTAAAAGTGTATCAAATCTACTAATCTACTACCTCAATTAGCATTCTTATTTCTAAGATATGTTGTTAAATGAGTTAACTCAAGTTATTGTTAATAATTGTTCCTCACCCATATCCCCTCTTTTAAGGATGATATGGGTTCAATTGTTCTTCACCCATAACCCATCTTTCAAAGATGATATGGGTTTAAGGGTAACTAGGTTTTGAAACCCCCAATTCTCAATTAAGCATGGAACAAAAGCAACACCCATCATCAATACCTAATTAATTGGAAAAATAATCAACACCTATATATTAATCACCATATAATCAAGCATAATCCTAAGAGATAAATTTAGCTACTCATGGAAATAAAGGAAAGGGATATACAAATATTAGCATTCATTTCATCCATGAAAGGAAAAATTAATATAATCTCCAAGGTTCAAATTTAATAAAATAGAGAAACTCTCCTTTGGGAATTACCCACAAATGTTTTGCACTCACAATAGTGTTCTTCATGCTCAGAAACTGGTAAATTTAAGCTTGGAATTATGAAGGGTTGAGCCTTTTATATTTTGGGACTGATCTTTGTGAAATTACATCACTGCCCCTAAAGCTTTGTCCAATGTTCATGATCTCCCTTTTTTGTCCCGATTGCGACTCTCACTGTCACGGTCCATTAGCTCGTTATCGTAGTATATTGCCTAGTAGCGATCATGACCCTCAGAGTGTGATAATAGTACTCGAGGGTCGTATTTTAGGGCCTATCATCAGCCTTTGTTCAACTTTGCTCACTTTCCTTCCTTTCCAACTTTGCCTTTGCTCCTTTTTCATTAGATTTCCCTACAAGATCATAAACACTAAAATTTAGTGCATTTTATGAATAATTAGTCTCATATATTCAATTAACACACCTTAGTGTGCAATAAATGAGATACAAATGATTGGAAAATTTTCCACTCATCAACACCCCCAACTTAAAGATTCTATTTGTCCTCAAGCAACACTACTTTACACTCGATGAGACTATCTAACTTTTAAGCTCACACTTTTTAATCATATGGCCACCATGATTTTTAACCTGATTAGCACTAATAATTAGTCAACAAGAATAAGAAGTGCTAACCATAAAAACCCCCTTAAAAATCATTTACCTTTTAAAAAGTGCAAAGAAATTTCAAGATTAATCAAGCAACAACAACTAATGCTCAAAAAGTTACTCTATATCAATAGAAAAAAAATATTATCCTTCTCTTTGTTTTCGGAAGATGTCAACTTCACCAATATATCTTAGTCTACATGCCTCCTCACAAAAAGAAGTCCCAACATACCATATTTTAAACTTGTAACAAGGGATGAATGTGAAAGAACTTACAAAGAATCTCTAAGTGTAAACAAGTGTCATTGGATATGTTTTACCTTATTTTCAATCGCTACTAACTCAAAAACACTAGTTTGGTGATTTCTAAAGACTTTTCAAGCTTGTAATATAGGCTCGGGACAGGAAAGAATAAGAATTTGGGATAAAAATGACTACACCCTCCTTTAACTACATATAACACTCATTAGATTAACTTAAATCATTGGACACTTCATTCCTTTTTAACCACACATGTTCCTACCTCTTTCACTTTAGTTCACCCATATTTTGAACGCATTTTATTTTTATTTGTTTCCTTCTTACAATTTTATAATTTTATCTCTTTTTGTTGTTTCCTTATTTTTCTCCTTCATGGTTTTATTTTTAGGCACTCAATTACAAAACAATGGCCATGATGACCTCTTCCAAATTCTACTACACCCCCAACTTAGGCCTTTAGCCTCGAGTTGGCAATTTTAATTTCATGAAGGGTTGGGTTCATGATAGGGATAACTTTTAAATGGTTTGAATCTTGTAATTTAGTTGACAAAGAAAGGTTAATAAACTCAAAATGGGTGACTAGGGATATCATTCATACATGGATAGGTTTTTTAGGCTAAAGTTTCTTTCATAATCACAAAGCCTAAGATCATTTCTCCAACGATGCATAATAAAGATTAGCTTTGAAAGACCAACAGGGCAAGTTCTAGATGACACAACTAAGCACAAGAATCATTCGATTATTGCTTACCACACATGGCATACAAACTATTCTTAAAGGAACGTTTGAATTTCCTCCTTACAAACAAAATGAGGCATTGACCACATTACTAACAACTAAAGAATTAAGATTCACAAAAAGAGGCTTAGGTTTGTTACAAAATCATTCACTTTAATGCCCTTGATTCTCACAAAAAATTTTGGAGAGTGGGGGATTGTTGTTTCGCATTTTGCAATGCAAGATTAACTATCACTACCATCAAAGAAGCCACTATCTCACATTTGGGATCTAACAAGGGCAATACTTATGGAAGCTCAGACTTCACCATAAATTCTATATCAATCCCAATTCATAATGACATGGGTACTCAAACTTCCCCTGTATTTATGAATCCAACACCTCAACACAATAATTTTTCCTTAAGAATATCGTCACTCAATCTATCATAGGAAAAGTCTCATCCAACATCACTATCAAAAAGGAAAATAAAAATCTAAAAATAAAAAATAACTAATCCATAGATTCACCATAAAACATAGGCAATAAGGATACCCAATATACAAACCAAAGCATCATATCATAAAAATAATAAAAATATACCAAACATCCATAACAAATAAGAATCAAATCAGCTAAATATTATAGACCGAATCAAAAATATAAAATACAGAAAAAATAGAATATAGGAAAAATATCAACCATAACATAAAAGTTGCAGTGTCCTTACTGCATATCATGAAAGCATAAAGAGTAAAATAGGCTCCCTGAAACTGTATCATATGATGCCATCACTCTCTGTCTTCTTCTCAATATCATTAGAATTTGGTTCTTCATCCTCAGACCACCTAGTTGGAATCTCATTAGCAGCATCTACTCTTACAAAGAGAAGTCTCTTTTGTTTTTAGGATTTTTCACAAGCCCTTCATTTCTTCCCACATACGGGTGAAAAACTTATCTCTCTTTTTTTCCTTCCTCTTCATTTAAGAATTATATTATCTCATCTTTTGATGTTATTAAACCAAGGATGTGTAGGCCAGATCCATCTTGGATATAGTAAGTCCTTGCACTTTCAGATCATCTAGGAGCTTGTCATATTTACTTTGAGAGACATAGGAGGAGCGACCTGTTAAAGATTCACCCATCCTTGTAGATAACTTGGACACCAAGTCTCAGAATATCTTCATTTGACTAGATAACTCCTCGAATGGCCCTATTTAGGATGGACTGCAAGATTAAGATCATTATCCACCAACTTACCCAAATCAATCTTTCTCTTTTTTCTCTTAGAAGTTGCATCTTCACCACGCTTCTTTAATGGGTAAATAGGTATATTTAGGTACATTTAGTTATCTCCCAAATATTTTTCAACTTCGGCCCTCTTACATTGTTCAGTGATAAGTGATGGAAATATTAGACTGGGCTGCCTCGATTCTTATAACTCTTGAACTCTACAATAACAAAGATACCAGCATTTAAGGGAATGTTATCCAAGATACAAGCTACCATTTAGAATCGCATGACAGGGATGTTTCTCATATTTTTTCTCGAGGGGACATGGCTATAGATAATTGTCAACCAAATTAATGCTTCGGTCGTGAACTCATTCAAGGTGATCCCTATTTTTGTGGAGGCCAATAGGAATACTCTTCCTAGGCACAAATGCAAGGCTAACTGAGTACCTAGGGCATAATATTTTGCCTCAAACTCACTTGGGTTAGCATCCAGTAACCCATATCGCTTGTTGATCCTCTCATATTCAAAATTAAAAACCTTGTCCCTAATCCTCATGATAGGGTTGGATAGATTTATGAATTTAAAGTTTGCATAAATCTCCTAAACCCAATGTTTATTAATTTTGCATGGCTCCAGTGAAAAACATCTCCAGCTCATCACCTGTAATCTCTAATAGAAGGATGGCAGTTTATTGGGCATTTGCTCTAGTGAACTACCCCGCACAGGGTGTAGCTTCTTCCTAGGCAAATCCTCATTGTATACGGTCTAACAGTCGACTATAAAAAAGTGGGTTTGGTCGAATTTTTCCATGCTTAGCTTTTTGGAAACCTGAAACAAAAAATATGAGCATTGACCATCAAGAGCATCATGTGTAAACATTGCAATGTGACTGAGTGGAGCTAAACAAATTCCTCAAGAATCATATTACGGCTTGAAAATGAAAGTGAAAATTTTTAGAAAAACCGACACACAGCCCTTAGGTGTTGCGTTCGCACTTTGCTGAGATATAATCATAATACCGGAAAGTTCTACAGAAAAGCCTCTACTATTGTGATCATGATTAGCTATGTCATGATTGTGACATATTAAGGCTCTACTGATAGGCCTCGGGTGTTGTGATCGTGATCAGTTGGGTCGCAATCGTGGTAATTTTTTACCCTGTCAAGAAAGTCTCAGGTGCTATAGTCACAAACTATTGAGTCATGATAGCAACAACTGAGACTTCATCGATCCTAGGTTTTCTAATTCCAACTTTGTAATTTTCTACCATAAATATGTTTATACAAGATGTATAGAAATAATAGCATGAACCATACTTCATAATTACTTAGAATTACAATCATAGAAAATATCAAATAACGCATTTGGGCATTTTATCAAACACTTGGTGTGCACTTTGAATCATCACTTATTTTGGGAAAATTTTGGGTAGTAAATACTTCCCCAATCAAGTTCAGAAAAAAATAAACACAAACCTCACAAGATAGATTAAACCCAAACACCAATCAAGCACAAAAATCTAACATCCAAGTTTAGGCCTTAAGCAAGCTGCTAAGGATCAAATTTAAGTATTAAAGAGGATATTTGAAAGATGTACTCGATCTTAGGATGAAAATGAGAATTATTATTACTTTTAAAACATATTTTAGATAATGAAATGCGAGTGAAATTGGGTATTTGAATAGGAGAGGGAATTGGAACCGATTTGGGGGTGGATGAGGCTTTTTATGAAAGTCAGGATCGCAATCATGGTGAGGTCATAAGGTCCTGATATCTTCCTGTCATGATATATTGTGATCGCATCAGCCTTACAGAGATCACGAGAATTGAGGCACACTTAAGTAATGTTGATTTCCCAGACCACGATCATAATTGGTACATCACGATTGTAGTAATTGAGACTCCTTAGTTCCCCTATTTTTTAGTTGTTGCATCTCCAATCTTAATTATAATCCACTTATCATCTCCCCTGTTGTTTCAATCACCTTCAAAGTACACAGATTTTATGGATTAATCAAAAAAAAAAAAACTAAGCTAACAATCAAAATTCAAAGGATATGTGCCAAATATATTGAAATGATAGGTTGTCTCCCATATAGTGCTTGATTTACAGTTCTAGCTTGACATCCATTCCTTATCAATTTTGGATCCTTGAATTAAAGTTACCCAAGATCAACCTCTATAGAGTTGAGCACTTCCTCATCTACAACATCAATTACTAACACCACTTGCAACTCCATCGATTGTTTCTTTGTCTTGCACACCCTGAAGATGACCTCCTTATTGTTTACCTGTAACTTCATCCTTCGACGTTCTATATCAAGTAGAGCTCTTTTGATGGATGAGAATGGTCTACCAAGAATGATTGGTATCTTATTATAAATTTCTCGATCGAGAGTGACAAAATCAGCTAGAATGATAAACTGGTCAACCTTTGCCAATACATCATACAACACGCCTACAAACATATTGATTGAATAGTTGTCCATTAAAAGCCTCACGATGCTGGTGTAAGAGCACCCAATCCTAACTTTTGAAATAAGTCATATTGAATCAAGTTAATATTTTCTCCAAGATCATACAATGCCATTAGAATTATACTCCCCGATAGTGCAAAAATGGTGAATGCACCCGGGTCTTCTTTCTTCACCACCTTTGTGTTTGACATTATAGAAATAGAACTATGAGTTACTTCATTAGTTTTATATTCTACAAGTATCTTATTTGAGACAAAGTTTCTCATGAATTTAGCATACCCTGATATCTCTTGGAGAGCTTCTACCAATGGAATGTTTATCGACAAGTTGCTAAATTTATCAAGAAACTTCTTAAACATGGTATAGCCATATTTTTCCTTAAGCCATTATAGGAATAGTAGAGGAATCTTGGTTTGTGTAAATGGGAAAATTGGAGGTTCATTCCCTTTTGGTGCATCACCATTGATCACTTTAGAAGTTTCCTCATTTTACCTTTTTTCTTTAACAACCATCGGTTTCTCAACAATTATTTTGTTAGACTTTGGAGCATCAGCACTTGGATTTTCTAGGATTTTCCTCTTTTCATTTGCATGTTCATTATGTACCTTTTCATTTGGACTTTCATACATCTCAACCACCTCTTCAACAAGGTTTCATCCATTTCTAGTGACTATGGCCATAACATGAGCCTCGTTATTGGGATTGACCACTGTGTCACTACGTAGACCTCCTTTTGGACTAGCAATGTGTTGAGTTAAAATTTTGCCTAATTTTATTTCTAATTACTTGATGGAAGTTGAATGGGATGTCACTATTTGCTTTACTTGAGAGAAGTCATTTTTTATCTCTCTCACTATTTTGTCAGTCCCTTCTACACGGATTAGAATTTGGGCTAAGACATCTTTATTCTTTAATTTTTTCGGATCAATGGAGCTTTACTCCTTATCCTTGGGCCTATCAGTAGGGGGTATGTACCGATAATATTCTCTCTTTGTCTCTCCACTCCTAGTCTTTATCACGGCGTCTAACCTCTAATCTCTGTCTCAATCTCGATCCTTCTAACCTTGATTCCAACTTGGCTTTGATAGGTAGGGCGGGAACTCCCCAAATAGTTTGACAAGAACTGAATCTTCTCATTCTTTTATTCTTCATCATCATAATCCCTAGTACTCTTGGAATCACCAGCATTGACCTCCTTAGGAGGATCCCCCATTACATGTTTGGTAAGAAGGTCAAGTTGGGTCATCTCCTGGGAAATATTCTCCTCCCTTTCCTCATCCTTTATTTTTTGCTCTTTGCTTACAAAAGATGTCATTGGGATCCTGCAGACACCTTAGTGTCCCTTTTATACCATCCTCTATTTTGTTTTGTTACTTAATCTAACAAATTTGCCACAACACCATAAGATAACTTGACAAGAAAACCCCTAGCTGCATTATAAACCATTATTTTTTCAATTGATCCAATTCCTTGTAGAAAATTTGAAGAAGTATTTTCTCCAAAACCTCATAATTTGGGAAATTCATTAACTTATCATAGAAATGTTGCCAAACATCATACAATGGTTTGCTATTAATTTAGCAAAAGTTGGTGATTTCATCCCTTAGTTACAACATCCGAGAATGAGAAAAGTACCTATCAAAGAATGCATCCGTGAGCTCAACCGATGAAGTGAGAGATCTCGTGAGTAAAGACAACAATCATAAGACCACTTCTCCCACAAATAGAATGGGAAAAGAC
Organism: Capsicum baccatum var. pendulum; assembly: GCA_030864225.1. NCBI lineage: Eukaryota > Viridiplantae > Streptophyta > Magnoliopsida > Solanales > Solanaceae > Capsicum > Capsicum baccatum. Next base: position 69,521,861 of record CM061559.1, on the reverse strand, counting down.
GTAACCAATTTGATTCTTGAGAAATGTAGGCTATGTCAAATGAAGCGCACACATTAATAAAATTCTTGAAGTGTAGATTAGAATCATCATGCTCTTGGCCACCAAATAATGCTTTCATTTAAAATAAATGTAGAATCACACTAGTAACATGAAACAATCTTTTCTTCCACTAGTGAGATATGAAGACCAGTAGAACGGCCCACATCTCCAAGATCATCCATATCCTCAAGACCATCAAAAGAGGCATCATTACTACCATGTTGACTCATGGTATCATGTATGATATGATTGTCACCTGAGAAAAGACAAAAATAATAAATAATGTAAACTCAAACACTATAGCTGACCCAAGGTCACTAACAATACTAAAAAAGTGAAAACTATGTTTCATTACCTGGCAACAGCACCATTTTTTGATAGCGCTCAAACTTGCATACAAATTGTCAGGTAAAGCAATTGTTGTAAATATATTTACCCAACTAACAGTCATAGTTGAATCTATGATAAGTGAAGACGTAGAATTTAATACATATGAGTGTTGGTAGTTAACTAGATGTCAACTCATGGTGAGAAATTAAATAACAAATAAAAGTAAATGGGGGCTTGGTTTAAGTAATTTTGTAATGACAGTGTTTGAATGCTAGTATGAGATTGAAAAATCAAAGAGTGTAATGAATTATACAGAATCCTTGGGGTTATGCCATCCTAAGTGGGAGTTATGAATGGGTTGTCAATTATTCATCCAATTATAGTCAACTTGTTGGGTAGGCTAGATTTTGGGGTATTTATTTTAATCATTAAATAAAACACCAAATCTAACAAGTGGGTTCTTTTGAACACATCCCAAGTGTATCAAATATACCAATCAACTATCTCAATTAACATTCGTATTTCTAAGATATGCATTAAATGAGTTAACTCAAGTCATTGTTCACAATTATTCCTAGCTCATATCTCATATTTTAATAATGATATGGGTTCAATTGTTCCTCACCCATATCTCCTCTTTCAAGGATGATATATTTCAAGGGTAATTAGGGTTTGCAACCCCTAATTGTTAATTAAGCATGACAAAAGCAAAACCCATCACCAATACCTAATTAATTGGATATACAATCAACACCCATACATTAATCACCACCATCTATATGTAGTTTTGATGATGAGCAGCTAAGTTCAAGGAACCAGGTCCCTGAATGTTCATGGTACAGTATTGTTGGCATGCGTATTTTCCTAGTTTTGTCCTCTAGTGTAACAAACTTGCAGGTGTTTCTTATACTTAACAGGACACCTGGTCCAATGAGATTTGATCCCTAATCATCACCAATATATAAAATAAAAAAGAGGCCTCTTCATGAAATGGTATTTTGCAAATAAAAGAGTGAAGAGAGGAAATAAAAACCCCATTTAAACATTGTTCAAGTTCTTAACTTTTTATGTGTGCTTAAATAGAAATTGTTCTATTTACTATTCTCTATCTTGAGCCAGGAGTCTATCGAAAATATCCTCTTTACTTCTTTGGAGGTAGCGATATGGACTGCATATATTTTATCCTTCCAGACCCCATTTTTGTAGGAATATATTGGGTTTTTATTGTTGTTGTTGTTGTTGTTGTTGTTTTCGTTAAAAAGAAATTATTCTTAAGTGAGTTCTTATTTGAAAATAAATTACTCTTGTTAAACGAATAATGGAATTATCTCTTTTAGTAGAGAGTGCTTAGGTAGAGTTGCCAAAGTTTGATACTGATTAGAGATAATCAGTGTAGAGGGTCTTTGGTAGAGTTGTCAAGAATAAGCTTGTAGTAGATTTATTACAAGAGAAAGAAACCTAGAGTTAGGTTCATTGAAGGTTGTAATCAATATTTTTTTTATTGTGGATTTTGGAGAGCTTGTGTGGGAAAGCTATGGGTTTTCCCTTCCTTAAGCAAGGGGGTTTCCATGTGAAAATCTTGTGTTTTTACTCTTCTTGCACTATCTTTTGATTCCAGGCTTCTTTACTGTATACTGCCTATGATTGACTTTGAGGGAACTGGTCCCTCGCCGTGTGGTCCAACCCTCAGGGTTTCAACACCACCTAATAAAGTATAACTCCAAGAGATAAATTTAGCTACTCATGGAAATAAAGGAAATAGGTATACCAAAATTATCATTCATTTCATCTCTGAAAGACAAAATTAATATAATCTCCAAGCTTCTAATTTAATAAAATAGCTAAACTTTTCTTTTCAATCACCCATAATTATTTTGCACTCACAATATTGCTCTTCACCCAAAAAGAAATTGGAAAACTCGATCCTGGATTTATGAGGAGTCGATCCTTTCATATTTTGGGACTTACCCTTGTAAAATTAAATCACTTCCCTTAAAGTATTGCCCGATATTTGTGATCATCCCCTTTTGTCGTTATTGCGACTCTCGCTATCACAGTGCATTAGCAGCACCTGAGGGTCATATCCTGGGTCCTATCCTTAGCCTTTGTTCAACTTTGCTCACTTTCCTTCCTTTCCATCTTTGCCTTTGCTCCATTTTCATCAGATTTCCCTATAAGATCACAAACATTATAGCACATTTTATATAGAATAGTCTCTCATATTAAATTAACTCACCATATTGTGCATGAAATGAGAAACAAATGCATGGAAAATATGCCACTCATCAATATACGAAGGGACCGATCATTCTTTCATGCAAGAAGCATAGGAGCACCCTAGGGAGAGACAGTAGGATGAATAAAACCCTTATCAAGGAGGTCTTTTAGTTGTTCCTTTAACTCTTTCAAATCTGTGCGAACAATTCTATATAGAGGAATGATGATAGGATGAGTGCCAAGCAAAAGATTAACCCCAAAGTCCATATCCCTATCAAGAGGAATTCTAGGAAGGTCAAAACACTTTAGAAAACTCATTAACCTTAGGAATAGATCAAGGAGGGACATTCAGAATTAGAATCCTTGACTTGGAACAAATTGTACAGACACCCTTCAGATATAAACTTCTTGGCTCTAGTATAAGAAAAGAACTTTCCCTTGGGTGCATAGAAACTCCTCTTACACTTTATCATGGCTTCATTAGGAAAAAATGAAAAGTGACCTTTCTAGTTCTACGATCCAAGGTATCATAGCACAAGTGCACCTAATCCATTACTATGATTACATCAAAATCCACCATATCAAGATCTACAAAACCTACAACATTGAAACCGATGAAAGATAGACACACTACAACCCCTATAGATTCTACTATTAATAATGGACATACACACTAAGGTAGATACTGGGAAGGGTCAGAAATATTTTTGGGAGAAAAACTGTAGTGTACAACCATATAAGGAGTTACATAGTATAGGGTTGAACCGATATCAAGCTATATTGCCCCGTATTAAACATAGCTTAGTTTGGCTTCTAGTTCCTGCGTAAGAGGCTTAAATCCTGGAAATTTAACTAAGTGCTGAGGACTTGGTCATATTTTTGACCTCTTAACTTCGAGGATTTTTAAGTTGACCTTTCAGACTCTGATAGGATGGTTTTTGAGATAATATATGATCAGGGGGTGTAAAAATGATGTCTTAGGGAAGTTTTGAAATTTTTAGACGAGGTTTGGGCCATTTTTTGGATTCCAATTCTAGTAGTTCAAAGTGATTGTATTGCATCACACTATTTATAGTGATGGACTCATAATTACGTCGTGCTAGGCCTCCAATCAGCATTCCAGTTATGAGATTAATCTTCTGAAGGGCAGTTAGGTCTTTTCCCATAACCCCAAGTCATATAAAACACAATATTAAACATCGGTTAAGGCATTATTTACCCATTCTCCTTAAATTTTATCACAAAGAAAACCCTAATCTCTTCCCAAGAACTTCAAAACTTCATTACTTTCTCTTCAATATAAATAAAAATTTAAGATTTCTAATCTAAGAAGTTCAATAAAGCTTTCAAGATCATCTCCAAGGCTTTCAAAGTCAAGTTTCTACACCAAGTAAAGCCTATCAAGGTATGTGGGGTTATGAACAATGGTATACTTTCACCCTTGTGCCCAAATTGCATGATTTTAAGATTCAATTTACTTGTTTTGAATTACGGTTCACACCCAAGTTTCTATATTCTTGAAGCATGTGATTATCTTGAGATTTAAAGCTTTGAGTATATCAAGAATTGCTTATGTTTATGTTTTAACTCATAGATTTATATTATGAATGAGATTGCACGATCTTGATTTGATATTGTTGAAGTATTTCAAGATTGTTATTGAGCATAAAGCGTTATTATGAATCACCATTATTTTTAAGCATGAATTTCAAGCCCTAAGTTTCAGTGTTGAGTTTTCAAGAGAATTATATTCTTAGGTTCTTCTTTAATAACTTTATACCAATATTTAAAGAAAGAAGTGATCTTTTTATCCTAAACTAAGATATGGAATCCATATTTGATCATCTTGAGTTTGATTTAAAGAAAAGAGAAGCATAATTGTTTTCATTCTATAATCTCTTATGCTATTTTATGGTGGATTTCCTAAAGTATGAGCATATAAGTAATAAGGGGGTATTATTTAGCACCGAGTTAGGTATGAGTTCAATGTCTCATGCCCCAAAACTATGAGCTAATATAGGTAAAGCTTATTTCTAATATGGATGAAGTTAATGATAGTGAACACTTAAGTTAAGGTTCTATTCTGATGGCAAAGGTAGAACATCTTTCCCCAATGTGGCTAAGATGTTGGAATCCATGATAGCTCACATGGTTTATGTAGGTTAGAAGAACCTCCCCAAAGAAAGAGTAAAAATAAAGTTTTTACAACTAAGTGTTATGGCTCACAGAGTTTATCATTTTGCTTTATTACTCATGAGTACTATTTCGTTGTTTTGGTTTTATTCAAGCCCAAGGTAAGTCATTTACACTTATCATGAATTATTTGAGAGTCCTTATGAACATTAAGTTATTGTTTTAATTATGCATTCACCCCCACATGCTCAAAACATTCCAAAAGTACTGATCCACATATATGTCTATGTGCTACCTTATTTCATAATGTAGGTTCTGGTGGTCAATTCCAATAGCGTGATTGACAATAAGAAACTCAACCTCCATCCCAATGCTTGGTGAGTCCTCATAGTTCGAGGATCCATTTTATCAAACTTTAATATTGATGAAGCATTCTAGTCATTTGATTTAAGTTTGAGTTGGGTCAGCTGGGGCCTGTCCCAGTGGCTCTCTAGTTAGAAGTAGAGGCTTGTTCGACTAGTTTCTATTTTATATTTAAAAGTGTTTGTTTTCAAGATTTCCTAGTTTAAGACTTTTAATTAAGATATTAGTTCAGTTTCACTTAAGATTGCGAATGTCAAGTTTACTTTTGTTATGAGTTTCGAAGTTGTTAGAAGGCTTAAAGGGTTAGCTTGGCACTACTTGTAGTCTTGAGCACCGTGTGATGTCCAGGGTGTATTTTTGGGGCGTTACATAAGTAATACATAAACATAAACATCACCAAGATAACATCTAGAGGTACCTCAGAATCTAGATGACAAAGTTCATTTAGACGACTAAGACTATTTCCTGTCCTTGAAGTAGCGTCATATGTAGTCAGAGCTAAAGAAGTAGCAGTTAGATCTTTGTTATCCCTAAATGCACCCTTAGTTATAGGACAGTATTGCTGCCTATGTCCTGGATGACCATATTAAAAGAAATAATTACTTTTCAAGAGGCAAAACCCTTGATGAATCTTCCTACAAGTGCAATAATAAGGCAAGATGGTGCTGACTAAGCTCCATTAATCAGAGACTGGGCACCTTGCACCCTTAGGACATTAATAGATAAAAATCGCTAATCAACCGAAGGATTGGAGAATAGAGCAATAGATGGTGAATGAGAATTTTCCCAGAATTTCTTCTTGAACAACTGTCTCCCCCCTTTCCCAATATGTTGCTGACCTGCATCCTGATTTACATAGTTAGCCTTTTTACCTGGCCTTTCTTCTGCCTCTGCCTGCTTATTTTTCACATCGTTCACTTATTGTATATAAACCATCATCCTTGATATGTCCATTTCGTTGCTCATCATGTCACTCTTACACTCTATTATCAATAGAAGGACCTAAAGCAAACTTCCTTATTTTGGAAATCATGTTAGACCCCAACTCAGGATCATAACAAGACAACTGAGTAAACTTCATAGCATTCCCCTTAACACTCATCTTGCCCTATTTTAAGTTCATAAAATCCTCAGCCATGGCATCTCTCAACTCATAACAGCAGAGGAAATCAAGGAAGGCATCAAAAAATTTCTCCCGCAGGTTCAACATTTTCACCTATAATCGTCTCTCAATTATCACACCACTATTAAGCCACCCTTTTAGCTAATAATCCACAAACTCTACCCCCTCAGTATCACTAACATATATCACCCTAAAGATTTTTTCCATTTCATCAATAAACATTCAATGGTCCTTTTCATGTTTAGACCTAGTTAAGATAGCGAGTTCATCCGAATAAATAGGCTGACTTGAGTAGCATCAGAAGAACTATTATTATGACTTATATTATCCATCTAGTGGGATAGAAACAATACAATCTGAGTTTGTATTTGAATAGTTTGTCTAAATACATCATTTGAAAGCTCTCCTTTACGAAGACTGGGTATGGTTGGTACAAGTATAGGAGGCTAGGAAGGACAGGCTAGAGCTTGAGGAACCCTAGGAAAAGTAGTATGGGATCCATAATGAGTTTACATATAATGGTTAGGGCGAACCACCTCAGCATTTTCACCTGTAGGGATAGAGGCTCCAACTGAATTTCTTTGGCCATTAGATCTTTATGTAGGCATGATTTGAAATTCAAGAAAGTCAGGAGTTAGAGGAAATCATTATGACTACACTATATAGCACGAACTACAACATGAAGAAACAAAAATATTCATAAATTCCTCATATCCTCCCTTTTATAAGTGTGGAGCGCTACACACCTACAAAAACAACTCTACTCGACACAACTTTGTAGATACCCTAGGACCATGAACTATGCTCTAATGCCAAATTTCTAATGATCCGAACCATGTCCTTGGACATGAAGGGCATCCCAAACCAATGAAGGCTTGAGATGATCCATTAGAATTATATCATAATCATAGTCAGATCTAATGTTGCGGAAACTAGACCATACAAAAAGAGGTTCAACATCTTAAAAATATCATCCATGTCTTAAGAATCAAATCCAAACTATTATCTAATACCTGTCTACAAAGCCTCTAACTTTAATAATAACTCCTAAGTTGGGACATGGCCCCCAATTATACAATAAAAACCATAAAATACTAGAACATAAATAAAAAGGAAAGTAACAATGACTTTTAAATGATGAAGGGCTTACTACTTCTCAAACCCTGTTCAAGATAGACTACGAACACTCTACTACTACACAAAATCATGAGAAAGTGCCTTCCAACCTACATCATGAAATGATATAGCATATAGGGACGGCCCGTACGACGAGTATTGGCATGCAACACAAGAAAAGGAAACAAACATTTGATAAAGCAATTTATAACTCATTTCGACATTCATAGTAATAATAAAGTAAGGAACTAAGCGAATGGGACATAAAGACAACCATTTAAAACTTAGTCCTGAACTATGTAGCTTTTCACCGACATATCGTAACCCACCAGATATATGTGTCCGATACTCCCCAAGTTGGAGGGTCTCAGTCTATGTTAGCCGCAAGTACTGAGATTAGACTAAAATCACTAATAGACTAGAGCCATAATATTATCCTTATGTTAAGGACACTATTCATAATCCAATCAAGGTATGACATCCTTAGTCGATAAACATAGGTTTTGAGTGTTTGTTGAGAAGATGTATTCCTTCTCGATGAAACTAAATAATTCCCTTTGAGGCTTAATAAAGTATTTTACACACTGTATTATCCAAAGAGACCTTTATTAAGGCTTTCCTATATTGGTATCGGCATACAAGACATGCAAGCCATTCATGTCATGCTAAACTATTTTCATTAAAACATTTTAGACTCCAAATTTCATATTTAAATTCATAAAGCTAGCCTCCATGGGATTTAAAAAGTCATTAAACCTTTTACCATTTCATGCCACACTTTATTTCAAAGATAGAGTAAAGATCATAGTTACCATGAAAATCAAGGTTGAAATGGGTTGAGAGTCATATTTTTATCATGCATAATCTTAGAGGCTGTGTATCCATGCTTAAAAGTTCACAATTTTCGTAGAATATATTTTTAACTTATAATACATAAATAATGCTTAGCAAAACCCATAAAACAGGAAGAGATCAATTTATGGCTTTTTACAACAATATCTTTAATGTTAGTTTCCAATCACTAGTTTAAATAAACACAAAAGTACTTAAACTCCATACATTATGATGATAATAATAATAGTAATAATAATAATAATAATAATAGAATTAGGGAGTTCTCAACACCTGTTTTAGATGAATAGATCTTGAATCTGAACCTTGAATCTTAAACCGTAAGTGTTCTTGCCTCTTAGAATGCTTTGAGGGGGGGAGAAAGAGTTTCTAGTCGTGTTCTCTTTTAAAAAATATCATAACTCAACGTTCAAAGGGGGATTTGAGCATATAAGGGTCGGACCTCATAGGGAAAATGCACCTAAACATACCCAAAATAATTTTCCAGATACAAGTTCCCACTGCTTGACCCACAATTTGCGGGTTGGACTCACAACTCGCGAGTCTAATTCTAAAAAATGGAATAAGTTTTGTGGTCCTCAGAACTAAACTCACTGTCATGAACTGATTTACAAGTCATGATGTCACCTACTCTAACCTGCCAGTAGGCAAGCCGAACCATATCCCCGAGCTAGATACAATAGGCTAACTTGGTAGGATATGGACTAAATGGCGGATATTAAAAATTTAACACTTGGATAACAGTAATACACTCATAGTAGTCTAATAGATAGATAGAGAATCACAATCATCCTAAGACTCAGTAATGTCAGTGTAAGAGAAACTATAATGAACTATAAAATTCTAGATTGTTAAATACAATCCTTCTCAAAGGTGAAATAAGAGGTATAAATAAATAGAAGGAAAAAGGGTAAATCCATCTACAAGAGCTCACCTAATGATAAAAATCAACCCTGCACGAACGTCGAATTAGAGGCGGCAAGTAGAACACAAATTTTCACTATAAAGGTATAGAAATATAGTATGAGTACCTAAACCACATGTAGTTAGTAGGCAGCATTTTCTAATTAAGTTAAATCATGATATAAATACGATAAGATATAAGATAATATAAGAAAAGGCACAGTAATATGGCAAACCTAAAAATAAGTTAGATCACCGTTTCACATAAATAGATGAACGTGTATAACATAACAACAAAAGATCACACAGCTATAACTACAAGATTGGGACCCATAAGCCAGTAAGTGTAAAAAGTAAATAACCCAACGCAGGCCCCATAAGCCTGTAGGGTACAATTAATGAAATTGAGTAACTGAATAACCATAATTTACCAATTATCATACAATAAGTAATGATCCATTTGAATTATATCATTTCATACATAATCCCCACTATCGGACCTAAACCGAAACTCAATAGTTCCTTCATCATCATCATTTTTTAAACCTAAACTAAAACTCATATTCTCAATATTATTACCGACTGGCAGATTTGAACCCAAACCCATATAAATAAACCTTCACAACGAACCATATCAACAATCCATTAATCACAACTATAGGCTATCAATCGTATCTCATAAGTCATATATTATATCTATAAGCCATCAATCATATTTCATATGTCGTTAATCGTATCTTTAAGTCATTAATTATATCTATAAGTCATTAATTATATCTATAAGTCATTAATCATATCTATAAGTCATAAATCATATTCGAAAAGCCATATCAATAAACATATACATAAGTCATTAATCATATATGAAAGTCATATCAATAATATTATATATAAGGCACTAATCATATCCGGAAGCCATATCAATAATCATCTTTATATAAGTCCTTAATCATATTCAGAATCCATATCAATAATCATAATGTAAGTCATTAACTATCTCAAGAATCCATATCAATAATTATATATATAAGTTTTTAATCATAACCAAAAGCCATATTAATAATGATATATAAATATATAAATCATTAATTATTTAAATTACCTGGAATAACATCAACCTTCATTATCCAACTAATATACTCAATGAATATGCTTAATCTCCTTGAGTCTCAACTAAACATTAGTAAGGGTATATCAATGTACATAAGTCTAGAAGGTTAGCACAAATCTTGGCCTAAAGTGGGCCGGAGAGGCCCGCTCTAAACCTCGAAATCCATATTAAGAAACTCTTGCCTTAGACTATGCTAAGTTATCTAAGTTCATTGTTAGATGTTAAGTAAGCAATATATATTCCCAAGATAATAATTCTCCCCAAATTGAACAACTAAGGCAATTCTACTTAGGACAATGGAAACTAAGGCAATTTCCCTTCAGTTAAGCAACTAAAGAAAATTCCATCCAAAACATTAATGACTAAGTCAAATTCCACCTATCTTAGGTAATTAAGTCATTTAAATTCTAACCATGACCCATAAATCCTAATTTACCTAAGACATGAACAACTACTCTAATTACTCTAAGTTTACCATTTCAAGGTCACCTAAACGTTTTAATTAAGTCAAATATTCTCATTCATACTTCAAATACCTAAATCTCACCTCGTATCTAGCATAATATAATAAGAATAGTACAAGATAGCTCAATATATAAATAGGGTAAACATAGCCTACCTAGACGTTGATGAAAAGCCCAAAGAATCTGCTAAATCACCACTTTTTCTTTTAGAGAAGCTTCAACGTGGTGCCACATTATCAAAATCAAAATTTACTCATCAAATCAAGAATAATAAAAACTACATTGCCCTATAGCGCTTTGGGTCAGAAAATTACACAAAAATCCCGGTGGGTACCTTTTACAGAATCACATATTCAAAACCAACACAACGTCTCACTATACTTAAGGAACATTTACCCTCAATAATAGGTGAATTCCAAGCTCTTATGGTGTAAAAATGCAACCATCTATATCTTAGGGATTTATAAAGAAGAAAAGGTTTTAATCTTAGAATAAATGGGTGCTTACCACATATTCGAAGTAGAAGCGCGTAAATAAACTCCACCTAAGCTCCAAATTCACCCACAAAAGATTTCCCAAAGCTTTCCCGCTTTTTAGGGTTCTAATATCTTGTAAATAGATGAAGAATGGAGAAAAATATGTTAAGTGGGGAACTTATACCCATCTCAATCCCATGAGTATCACTTACAAAAATATATGGATGGCTGAGAAGTTTTCGCATACGCGACATAGGTATCACTTACGTAATAGCAGGCCAATGTTGAGCGATTTGATTAGGCAAAACATTTTGTCACTTAAGCGATACTAGCTGGGCTTTGGCACATCTCTTAGGCTATCAAAGGTATCACTTACATGATGCACCAACACCAGCTAAGACTTGGAATTTTCCAAGTCTCCACCAGCCCCTCGAGATTCATCCAAAATCTCGTATACATAAACGAACTATGCTACCCTATGAAATTTGATGTTCCATAATCAGTGTCACAGTCAGAGTTTCCATCCGAGGTTATTTTAGTGAAAAGTATGTCCCACACTTACTTACCATTTCTCTTAACTTCCAACCAATAGCCCAAAATGAGTTTGGGAGTCTCGGGACACAAATTAATGGTTCACCCAACCTAAAGATTTGTTGGAATAGTCAGAATTAATATACATGGTTGTTTAGCTGAAGTTTTTACACGGTAGATAATTGAACCAACGAAGGCTTCAAAATAAGGAATTGGCTCTAAAATCCAAATTAATTTTTGGATAACTAAACTGTCAGTTCCGGTGAGTCATAAATGACTAGGGGCAGGTATTGAAAAGCTCTAAATGGAAAAAATGAGTGGAGATATAAAAAATAACCTGGATGATCATTACAATATCCATTGCCAAAAGAACTTACTTCCACGAAAGTCAAGGATTTGGATGTACCTAAATCCAAGGACAAGTGAGGATACTGGGTATACATGGTGCTCTCGATCTCCAAGTAGCGTCCTCTATTGGGCGGTGACTCTACTGAATCTCAACCACAGAAATTTCTCTAGTACACAATTAAAGTCACGAGATAAAATTAGTACATACTCCTCTAGAAAGTCCAAACGCATATATAACTAAAATAAGTCCCATCTAATCACTTGAGATGGGTCGAGAAAGTTTCATCGCGACACAGAAATATGGAAAATTTAAATATTGAAAATTTTATGAATAGCAGCAAAATATAGGGGTAAGGCTAATTGTAAGCCACATCACCAACTATGCGAAGGATCTCAAAGGGTCTAATATTTCTAGGGTTGAGCTTGCCTTTTTTTCCAAACCTCATCACACCCTTCATGGGTGATACACAGAGGAATACCCGATCACTAATTCCAAATATGAAAAAATGAAGTCTACGATCTATATAAGCCTTTTGCCTACTCTAAGTTACCCTCAACCTATCCCGAATCACCCTAACTCTATTAAAAGACTCCAGAAGTAAGTCAGAATAACGAGATCTAATCTTGGAAGTCTCAAACCAACCAATCGGGAAATGAAATCCCTCACCATATAAAGCCTCAAAAGGTGCTTTATCAATGTTTGAATGATAACTATTATTTTAAGCGAACTCTGCCAAAGCTAAGTGAAACTCCCATTGTGTCATGACCCATACCAGGGCCTTTCCAAACTGGTATTCCAAGTCTGTTGTGGACCAAACGCGACCCCTAACACATCACACTTACCAAATTACACTAATAGTGGCAGAATTTCAAACATATACAAAGGTAGGATAATCAAAACTCAAGAGGTCTAAGATACTTCAACGACCTATACTAAAACCCAGTCCATAGTAATCCACGAAGCCTCTATGACAAAATAAAATAAAACCAATGTCAGCATATTCCACCAATGATAGCCAAAACAAGTCCAAAGAAAAGTCTATGGTAAAAGATAAACCAAGAATTAACGGCCTTACAAAAGAAGGAGGGTCAACACTTCAAGCTGACTACTGAGAATCCAAAAATCCTATCGCTTCGTAGGAAAAGTAGAAGTGTCTTTGGTTCCTGCATCGTGTGGGGATACAATGTCTAGAGATGATTAACGTGTGAGTGCTATCATGTAACTAAGAGATAAAGATAAAATATTGACAACTCAAAATCCAGTTCAACTCAATGTACATATTCAAATACATGCATGCATATATATATATATATATACATATATACACATACACTTATATAAAATATTAGGAAAGGGAATAAGGTTTAACGTAAACCTTAAAACGTTGGCCTGGACTGTGTAGCATAATCGTCATAAGAAAGCACCTATGGGCTATATGGGTGGAGCTCTCCCCCAACTGAAAGGGCTCAGTACATAGATCCGCATGAACTAGAGAATAATCATATGTACATATGTACCATGGGGGACTCAAAGCTCTCAGTCTTATATCAAGGGTGACTTAAGCACCCAGCCATTTGACCTGGGGTACTTAAACCAGCCAATTATTCACTAAGGGAGACTAGAACGACCCGATCATATAGACCACCCACGCCGGAAAATGTGGTTTACGGTATTGGTCCTAAAGGACCTCCACTTTCACGGGCCAGCTACATAACCATATCTTCAACCCAACTAAAACATTTTTCACACATTCCCATTAATTAAGCCAAAATATTTCTTAAGGCATACACTGTCGGTATTGTCATACCAAATCCACTTGCAAGATAACATCATCATGCCAATATAATTCCATTCACTTATAGAAACAACTCTCTTTGTTCATTAATACAAGGTTGGGGAACAACAACCCCCTTTGTTAATTAAATCAAACCATCATGTTTCAATAACCTCTTTATATTATGCAATTTTTTTAAAAGTAGTTCATGAAATTATACTCATACTTAAAACCAATTGTACAAAATTGATATGGCGTTATTACAAATACAATTGTCAATATTCACAAAATTGGGCAAAATCAAAATTCTTTAGCTTATTCACCATGTCTATGCCCCTCCTCCCACAAGTTTAAAACCATAAATAAAGCATGAATAATGCATTATAAATCATGGAAAACATTTAAGAAAAATTCATTCTCAAACCCTCAACCCATAGCAAAACCCATGTTCAAATCCACATAATCAATCATATAATCTCATGCTTTAAGTAAAACAAATTAAAAGTACAGTTACATGCCTTAATCACCACGAAACTTGAAGAGGAAATCACCCTTGGAATCTCTAATTTCAAACCTTGAAAAACCCTAAGTATTTTTTCTTTACAGAATTTGAGAGAGTTTAAGAAGTTATTTTTATTTGTTTGGATTGATAATGATACCCTAAAGGGGTTTTAAGTCATGGGTTATTATTGGGGAAACAGAAAATGTACAAAGTGCCCTTAATAAAACACTGAAAAACTATCACCCAGTCATTACAGGTGACCATACGGCTCGCAGTGTCACCGTATGACTAAATGTTACAAGTCGTAGGCCAAACATAGACAAGGCAGAAACATTAGTCACGTGTACTCGGTTGGCTACGAGAGCCACTATATGATGTTTAATGGGACTTGTTAACTCGATAGGTGCAAATCACGACCAACATAGGGACTTATCCAAGCACATTGGTTGGGCTATGATTAGGGTTCTATGACCCATAATGACTCTCTACGACTTATAGAGAGAGCCTTAGTCTAGGTAGTGAGTTTAAAAACTCAAAAATTTAAGGAGGGGAAATCCAGGGTGTTTTATTCTCCCCCCACCCCCCAAGGACCATTTATCCCTAAATGATGAGACAAGACATCCATTAGTACGAATTAACATGAAACACAATCACATATACCTTTAACAAAGAAAAGAACAAAGATATCAAGGGAAACACTATTTCTTTTAACAAAGTTAGAAAAAAAAGTATTAAGGATATATATACCATAAGCACAAAAATGGGTATTTGGACTCCATGTCCGCTTTATCTTACCAAGTAGATTCCTAGACCTTTTGATTCCTCCATAGAACCTTTACCGAAGACACATCCTTAGTCCACAACCAAAGTACTTGTCGATCAAAGATATCAATTGGCTCTTCCTCATAAAAAAAAAGAAATATGAAACACCAACACTTTCCAAAGAGGCAGTAAAAAAAGGAACGCCCAAACACTTCTTAAACATCGATACATGGAACACCTAATGAATGGAACCCAAACTAAGAGAAAAATCCAACTCATACTCAATATTGACAGTCTCCTTAAGATCAAGTATGATACAACATATTAGGAAATGAGCTTCCCCTTCTTCCTAAAACACATCACTCCATTCATGGGAGATACCTTTAATAATACTCAATCACTAATATCAAAGTCTAACTACCTATACCTCACATTCGTATAGGACTTTGGGTGGCTTTGGGAGGTCTGAAGCGTTTCCCTTTTTATCTTCACCTTCTCCATGGCCTGATGATCCAAATCAGGACTAAACAACCCTACATTACCAATTTCAAACCACCCAATAGGAGAATGACATCTCTTACCATACAATCCTCAAATGGATCCATTCAAATGCAAGAATAATAGCAATTGTTATATGAAAATTCTATGAGAGATAAATGGTCAACCCAAATGCCACAAAAATCTATCACACATGACCTTAGCATATTGTCCAAAGTCTGAATGGTCCCCTCTATTTTCCCATCAATTTGGGGGTGGAAAGTAGTGCTAAGGTTAATCTTAGTCTCCAAACCTCTCAAAAAAGAATGCCATAAGTGATACGAGAAATGTGTACCTCGATCAGATATGATAGAAACTGGAGCACCAAACAATTTGACGATCTCCTAAATAAACAACTTTGCATAATCCTCTGCAAAATAACTAGTCATCACAGGAAATAATTGAGAAGACTTAGTCATCCTATCAATGATGAACCAAATTGATATATACTGACTATAAGACTGAGGAATTCTGGTAACAAAATCCATGTTAATCACTTTCCATTTCCAAGAAATGCAATTTATTGAGACAACCCACCAGGCCTCGAGGGTTTAACCTTCACTTGTTGACAAACCATACACTTTGCCATGACATTGGCATCATCTTCCATCAAGTTATTCCACTAAAAAATCCCCTTCAAGTCGTTGTACATCTTTGTCAAACTAGGATGAACCATATACCTCGACTCATGAGCCACAGCCAAAATACTTTCAGGTAACCTATCGACAACACGAATGCATAATCTACCTTGGTACCTCAGGATACAATCACCACCAATCTCAAAAGAAAAGACTTTTTATTGACCAACACCACTCTTGATCTGCATCAAGATAGGATCCAAAACTTTCTTCTCTTTCACCTCAGCACTAAGATATGACTTCACCACCTCTTACATAATCACACCTTCATCTATGCAGTCTAAGAGATGTACTCCAAGATTAGCCAAATGGTGAATATCCTTCACCAACCCTTATTTCTTCTCCACAATATGAGATAAGATTTCTTTGGGAAAATTGCTAAGAGCATCACCAACCACGTTAGCTTTTCCTAGATGATAATGGAGACTCATATCATAAACTTTGAGCAACGCAAGCCATCTGATTTGCCTAAGATTTAACTTTTTCTAAGTGAACGCGTAATGCAGGCTCAAGTGATCAGAATATATGTCAATATGAACTCCATACAAGTAATGGTGCAAAACTTTTAAAACAAAAACTATGGCCAACAACTCCAAGTCATGAGTTGGATAGTTCTTCTTATGCACCTTAAGTTGTCTAGAAGCATATGCTACCACCCTACCATGCGGCATCAAAACATAACCAAGTCCCACACGAAATTCATCATAGTATGAAAAAAAACCATCAATACCCTCAATCAGGGTCAACACTAGAGCCGAAGTCAACATATCCTTCAACTTCTCAAAGATTCCCTCACAAGAATCCGACCATAGAAACTTCACCTTCTTCTAACTCAACTTAGTTAATGGGGAAGCAATCAACAAAAACTCTCAACAACTATCCTATAATAAATAGCTAAACCCAAGAAGCTCCTAATATCAGTTGGAGTCATAGTTCTAGACCACTTCTTAACCAACACGACCTTTTATGGATCAACGATGATCCCTTTACTAGAAACAATATGACACCAAAAAAGTAATAGAATTAAACCAAAACACACACTTGGAAAACTTAGCATACAACCGTTGATCCTTAAGAGTCTATAAAACTATATGGAGGAGATTAGCATGATTCTCCTCACTCTTCGAATATACTGTAATATCATCAATGAACAAAATAAAGAATAAATCAAGAAACTGATTGAATACCCGATTCATAAGATCCATAAATATCATTGGGGAATTAGTCAACCCAAAAGACACCACTAAAACTAAAAATGAACATACCGAGTTTGGAAAGCAGTCTTAGGTATATCTATCTCCCTAATCTTCGGTTGATGATAACACAATCAAAGATTAATCTTAAAGAAGTACGTAGCACCCTTAAGCTGGTCAAATAGATCTTCAATCCTAGGGATAGGGTATCTGTTCTTTACGGTCATCTAATTCAATTGGAAGTAGTCTACGTACATACGAAAGGGCCCATCCTTCTTATGCACAAAAAGAATGGGTGAACACCATGGGGAAATAGTAGGGTGAATAAAAGCATTGTAAAAAAAACCTTTAAACTACTCCATAAGGTTTTTCAACTCAGCTGGAGTCATATGTTAGAAGGAATAGAGAAAGGATGGGTATATGAAACAACGTCAATCCCAAAATTAAATTCACAATAGGAAGGAATACCAAGAATATCATCAGAAAACACTTTGAGAAACTCACTAACCATGAGGATCGACAGTAAAGAAGGACCTTTAGATCTAGAATCGTTAACTCAAACTGGATGATATAGACACCCCTTGGAAATAAATTTTTGAGCTCTAAGATAAGAAATTAACCTTCCCTTGGGTGCTACGGAACTCCCTTCCTATTCAATAACAAAAGGACCTTATGGGTCCGACAATCTAGAAAGGCATAGCATGAATGGAGCCAATTTATCTCCAAGGTTACATCAAAATAAACCATATCCTACTTTATCAGGTCTATCAAGCTATCCCTACCACAGATAGATGCCACACAACCCCTATATACTTTTTTAAGACACAATAGAGTCACCCATCGGGGTAGTCACAAAAAAGGGATCAGAAGTACACTCAGGACCGAAACCAAAATAAATAGCCATAGAAAGGGTTAAATAAGAAAGAGTAGACCTTGGATCAAGAAATCAATACATATAAGAATTATAACATACAAATAACAACATCAGGAGAAGCCTAGTATTCTTGATGAGGGACAAGAGCATATAGACAATTCTGGCCAGAATCTATACTAGAAGCAACACCTTCTGGTGTATGAGCTGAAAAAGTAGAAATAGGGACCTTATTAGCTCAAGAAGCAATCTCTGAAGGAAAAACATGTTGCATGTGACCAAGCTGCCCATACTTAAAGCACTTATTCCTTCCCTTATCACATACTCTATCATTCACCTGCCCACAAAAATGATAAAAGAGATAAGATGGGACATACCTGAGCTCCCTGGCCTGAGACTGGGCACATTGTATCCTAAACTCATTATTAGTTTAACAGAGACAATCACTCGACAACTTAGGATATGGAGCACTAACCATAAAATAAAAATTGAAATTTCCCACTTCTTAGACCCTCGCCTGCCATCCCTATCACTATTCTTATAATCTCCTCTCTATTAAAAATACTTGGACCTCTTATTATACTTTTCCCCTATCTCAGCTAGTTTCTTCTTTTCCTACTCAACCTGTTGTATATACACCATAAGCCTAGAGGTAGTTATGTATTTGTTTAACAAAGCATCCTTGTACTCTAAAACCAAATCACAGGACAAGCCCAAAGCAAACATTCTCATTCTCGCTCTCATAGATGGCACTAACTAGGAGAATAACAAGATAACTAGTGAAATTTCAAGGCATACTCCATCATAGTCATTCTTACTTATTTTAAATTGACGAACTCCAGGTCTTGTGAGTCCCTCAATTTCGGAGAAAAGAAACGATACAGAAAAGCACTATAAAATTCATCCCACATAGTTGGCTCAGCATTATCTCACCTTATCTTTTTCCACTCCTTATACCACTGATATGCCATATTCTTTATTTGGTATGCGGCAAACTCAACACCCTTAGAGTCAGAAGCATACATAACTCTAAATATCTTTTCTATCTCATCAATAAAGTTTTGAGGATCTTTTTGAACCTTCAAACTGGTGAAAGTTGGAGGACTCAACCTCTTAAATTGGCCAACTCTAGTCACCTCAGAATTTAGAGTAATAGACGCAACACACTCAGAGAGGCCACTAACTTGGTAATCAAATGGATCGATTGGAGAAACTCGGTATTAGAAAAATTTCAATAAGGTGTCCAAGGAGGGCTAGAGGGAACCCGTGGAACTCCACAAGGACAATCAAGAGTTGGACCCTTAGACCGGGTCTGAACTCCATAAGTAGGATGACCTCTATCGTCATTATACTTAAGCGAGACTGAAGAATATCTATGAACATCATATCTTCTTAGAGGCATGATCTTAAACGCGAAAAAATAGGAATTAGAGGTAAATCAAGACCTTAGGCTCTATAGCCCGAAATAGAGCAACAAGAAGGTAAAACATTCCCAAATGACTCATAGCCTCTCCCTTATAAGTGTGGCAAACCACAAACCTATAAAAGAGACTCTACTTGACATGACTTCATGGACAACCAATTGATGATGAACCTAGGCTATGATACAAACTCTATCATGACCCAAACCAGGGCCTAGCCGTGATGGGCATCCCCAAGTTCATTGTGGATCGAAGTGCACCCCCTACCTAGTCACACATAACACAATACACTAATAGTGGTTGAATTATGAACATATAACAAGATAGAATATTTAAAACTCAATAATTCTAAGATACATCAACCACCAATACCAATACCAATACCCAGACCACAGTAATCCATGAAGCCTCTATGACAAAATCAAATCAAACCAAAGTCAGGACATGCCCCCGACAATAGTCAAAAAAACTCCAAAGAAAAGTCTATGATAGAATATAAACAAAGAAGTAACGGCCTTTCGGAAGAAGGAGACTCAACACTACAAGCTGACTGCTGACTATTCAGAAATCCTATCATTTCACAGGAAAAGTAGAAGTCTCTAATTTCTACATTGTATGGGGATACAACATACAGAGATGGTTAGTGGGTTGAGCGCTTGCATGTAACTAAGGGATAATGATTAAGTAATGACAATTCAAAATCCAATTCAACTTAATGTATATGTTCATAAACACATATGCATATATATATATATATATATATGCATATACTTATATAAAATGCTGGAATAGGTAACAAGGCTTAGCATGAACCTTAAAACATTAGCCTGGACTATGTAACTGAACCGTCATAATAAGGTACCCACTGGATATATGACTCTAGCTCTCTCCCAGATGAAAGGGTGATAACGCCCAAACTACAGCTCTCGTAAGAGTGTAAACGGTCGCTGTCAAATATAGAACCCAACTGGGTTGGGTGTCGAATCCCACATGGAATACTTGGTCACTAAGTATTGTAATTATTAGCATACTATTGATCGAAAATTCCACAGAAAGGGGGGATTTTGGGTTATGCCGTGAACAAAAAATATTAAATTAACAATGGAATACTTTGTTTAGTAAGATTTAATCATAGAGAATAATAAGTTAGGGTTATGTCCACCTTATGAGCTCTACGTATCTATTAACTATGAGTAATGCGGAATTTAGACATGCATGCACTTATAGAGGTTCGTATTCTAATGGTAAATCCTAGTGTCTCTCGACCATCCAAGATTATTTCACTTTAACTCTCTCGAGCTTAAAGTGTATAACTAACGGTACAAACTCTCCAAGAGGTTAATCCGGTTAAGGCATTAATGTGTAAACAAGGGTTGGTAGCCCTATTTCCTTGTCACACTCTCTTTTCCAAACATGTAACTTTTCTCTCGAACAAGTTAATGCTATAATGGTGTATTCTATATGTTTGCAACCACAAGAATTTAATTAAAACAAAGAGAGTAATGATATAAGTAGCATGCGCATCAAGAATTCACAAACTCATAGTAATAAATAGTATATCAAAAGGCTTCCATAACTCTAACAGAGAATTTTACCTACTCATGATTACAACGGTGATCAAAGAAGACATCATCATCATATCAAAGCTAGAATAATCTGACGTTGGGGATGAGAATGGCGTCAAGTAGGGTTTGACGTTTTTCTTCTATCCATGCCTCAAGAGAGCCGAGTTTCCTTTGTCTTAAAACTACAGAATCTGTAACATGAATTAGGAGCAAAATTCGAATGAAAAAAAAATAGAATTGAATGATAATGCTTGCTGAAAAATTCAGCAAATAAGGTTTTTATAACATCTTTGTCCTAATCCTACTATGTTACTGCTGTACCCCTAAGTATTAAGAAATACAGATTTTGCCCAGGATAGATTCTCCATGCCTCACATTCAGTCCACAAGCTTCCAAAAGCTGCCTTCCTTCTTACGTGAAGTTTTCCTTTGCTACCCAAAGGTCCACAAAGTGCTGAAATCTTCATCATTAATACCTGAAAACATGCTAATCACGTTGGTTAGCTCACTTACAGGAAAATGGACTAAAAGTGTAGGAATTATATATTTTATCATCTAAACTTAGCTATAACATGGGTGAATTATGGTGTTTAGGCGTGTAAATAGGCCCAACATCACCACCCCACATTTAAAGCTTTGTTCGTCCTCGAACACAATATTACGTCCATGCAAACATCTAACTAGGATATCACAGTAGCAACACACAATGTTCAACAAGACATGCACGACAATTATTAACAAAGAGTAGTTTTCTTGATCACTACTAGAAACAATTCAACCTCCACCATAGACTCGTGATGATGGTTAATTCGTATCCACAAGTTAAGGCACTAAGAATCATACACAACTACCCAAAACTCATTAACCATGTATGTCTCACACAATATATCACCCATAATCGCTCACAGTTTTGTATTTTTCGAAACATGGGTATAAGACTCTCCTTGCTCTCTCTCTCACAAAGAATTCACATGTTGCAACTGATGACCATAGGCTTGCCCTTAGTGTAATGCTCCACTAATATCAGAATGCTAAGCTTAGGATCAAATAGGTCTTTACATGGTTGTAATGTAGGCTAAGGGACAAGTAGGACTATTTTGGCCAGGAATAGTGACTATGTTCCCTAAGCGCTTTAATACACTACGTTATATCATTAACACTTTCCTTTAAACAACCTCTCTACTTTCCGTTCATCTACCACCCCTTTCACCTATCTTGTTATTCAATTATAAACAGAACTAACTTTTTATATTTTTTTTCTTTTTTCTTTTTTTTCTTTTTTTTGATTTATTTATTTATTTATTTATTCTTTTTCTTTTTCTTTTTTTTCTATAAAACACCTCTATGATAGCCATTCTTTTTCACAACAATTTCAAGTACCAATACACTCGGAGGCATCACTCTTACCCAATTTCCTCTTATTTTGTCACATGACTCTACAATTTAAAGCGCTTAGAAATTTGGATCAAATTATGGTCTTGAAAAAAAATGGATTAGGCTATATATAAGGTTGTCAAAGAAAATAGCTAAAGGCTCAAAAGGGGGTTAACTAGGATAATGTACAGGGTAGGTAAAAAGAAGGTAAACAATTACAGGCTGCCAAAGAAATGCCTAAATCATCTCCTAAACTCACACTCTTTATTTCGCTTTACACACGCACCAGGCAAGTTCTAGCATCAATCACAACACAGAATATACTATAACCTAACACACACAAGGCACATGGTCAACTTTATTGGGAGCAGTATAGACTCTTGACCCAACAGATGAAGGAATTAAACCACACAAATATCACACAGTGAGTCACACTTAGAGACTAAACATCTCAATAGTCATGACTTTAGCACAAACTCATGTTATCCTACCATGCCGTCTATCAGAACAATTTCATGCAAACTCTAAAAAAAATTTAACTAACTAATTACGACTAATTAACTACGACTAATTCAAACAAAAAACATAAATAAATGTAGGCAAATAAGTACAGGATACAAATACCAGCACCCCACACTTAGACGGGACACACTGCCCTCAGTGGAAAATAAATAAGGAAAACCTGATTAGTCAGACTCCTCCTCTATGTCTGGGGCCATACCCTCTGCATCGGAATCATCATCAGAGTCATCGTCATCAGAGTTATCCTCCACATCTAAGTCTGGCATTTGGCGATCATCATCAGTCGACACGTCATCATCGAGAGGTTCCTCAAAATGTACCCCTACTCCGCACATAGCCCGCGCATACTCATTCATCGGGTAGTCATAATCCAACTGCTGGAGCTCTGCATCAGTTGGAACACGACCCCCACTCATCATAGTAAACCTCGTCATGCCATATAAATGGAGGAAGAAGCTTTCGTCGCGAGCATGTCTTTCTGCAGTGGTCAGGTTGACGCCATGCATAGTTTCAGAATCTTTAACCTTTGTCAGATCAACCTTCTTCGGGTTGTGCGGAAGCTTATGATCTGCAGGTTCCTCTTCAATGTCTTCCTTCCTTAATATCGCAGTTAGCAAATTGCCAAAGCTGAAGTGGGACCTTTTGTGAAGCCTAGCCTTACGCATTGATGATCGTATAACCGCACCAATGTTGATGGGGATATTAGTCATCAGAGCGTACACCAAGCATACTCTATCACGTGTGATCTTTGTGTACTGTGTCCTAGGAATGAGGCAAGAGTTGACTATCCTCAACCATATACGAGCTTCTCTGTTTAGGGAAGCATACGGGAAGGTATTATGTTGACTGGTATCCTTGTAATGATTCCAACGTGCCATTGATCTAGTTCCGCACAGTGTGTGTCTGATTGCCCTATAAGGAGGTATTTGTTGAAGCTCCTTGAGCGGTGATAGATCGACAGATGGAAGACCCAGAAAAGTGTTGAAGAACTCCGCATTCAGTTGCAAGACTTGGCCCCGAATCTTCACTTCACTTCCGGTAGTCTTTGGGGACCAATTTGCACAAAATTCTCGCGTTAGATCAAGATTGCATTCTCCCATATCTTAGAAAATGAAATCAAGATTCAGCCCCATGATTTTAGCAAAAATATGAGGTTCTCTCTTCGCTAGACTCTACTTTTGTATCAACTCCACGTGAACATATTTTTTCACTTTGTTGTTCTTGTACCACTCCTTTCCTTCCTCCTCTAGGACCCACTTTATCCCGAACATGCGTCGAGGTATTTGCAGCGAGGAGGATTCAGCTTGCTCTTTTCTTCCCCTTTTCTGACCTTTTTGTAAGGTGGACACTTTTTCTTTCCCCTGTCGTCCTTTTGGTGCCGTTCTACCTGAGATTAAAATAGATTCATGTTAGCTTAACTCGGAAGATTTTGTCGACAAACAAATAGTAGTGGCACCACCCCACACTTAATTTGTTGATACAAACTAATTAATTGAGTGATGTCGATTACTCAGACTTCATCGACATACATATAGGCGATATGTTCCAACAATATGTTCAGCACAGTCATACTTTCATGTCATCTTAACTATCCTTTCCTACTCTATTTCATGTAGTCTTTACTATACTTTCATGTTTGGATAAATGCACTTTTCGAACAAGACTACTATATAGAGATTGTATCAAGTTATGGCATCGAAATAATCACAACATTATATACTTGTATTCAATCATGATTTTTTTCTCGATGAATGAGTCATTCAAACATTCAAGCTTTCAGTTTTGAAGACTATGCAATTAACTTCATCATGTCGATTCCGCAAAAGTATGACAGTGTATCAAAATCAAATACAAGTTGGAAACAAGTCAAGAACACCCACATGTATTCTTTCACTCAACTAGATGTATCATAACAAACCAACCACATTCAAATCACCAACACCACTTCAAGATCTAATAAATCATTATAAGCGTAGTATTGTAACAACTTACAGAATATAAAAGAAGAACTTACTTGGTGATGGACTCGGAAGATGATCTTGCAAGGTTAGATGAGCAAAAAGAAAAGTTTTGAGAGATTTGGGAAGGGTAGGCGGCGCTTAGGTTGAGCAAACAATGAGATTTTGTTCTAAGATTAAGGTTCTATTTATAGACCAAGGCTTGGGTCAGTTTTGACCCATGTGAAATCGGGTTAGGAGACCAAAAAGTAAGTTTAGGCGGCGCCTAATGCTTTGCCTATGCTTGGCATAGGCGGCGCCTAATGCTTTGCCTAGTTGGGCATAGGCGGCGCCTATGCTATGGCATTGTAGATTCAGAGATCTTAGGCAATGACATAGGCAGCGCCTTTAGCTTTACCTAGTTGAGCATAGGCGGCGCCTATGCTATGGCAATGTCGATTCAGAGAGCTTAGGCTATAGCATAGGCCTTGCCTTGTCCGTTGCCTAGATTTACATAAGCCTTGCCTTGTTCGTTGCCTAGATTCGCATAGGCATTGCCTTGTCTATTGCCTTTGCTTCCTCATTCCTAACTTACCACCTTTAATATGGAACACTTCCAAATCAAAATTTGAGACCAATCTCCTCCTTTATACGTCTTGCACCTACACTTACTCAAAAACAATAAAAATGATTAGAACGATGGGTTGCCTCCCACCAAGCGCCTTAGTTTTGGTTGTGGCTCGACTCTTCTTTTTGGATTTTTATTTAACAAAACAAACTTCTAGTAAAACAAAACGATTAACAACGATGGAGTGCCTCCCATGTAGCGCTTGATTTATTGTCGCGGCACGACATAGTTATCTCGATTACTTAGACTTTATCGAGATAAATGGTGGCCATGCATTTTATCGAGTCAAGAGGACCAATATATGGCTTCACTTGTTGGCCATTCACCTTAAAGACACCACCATTATTGTCTTCTAACTCTACTACTCCGGACGAGTAGACTTGGCTAATTCTGAATGGACCAGACCATTTAGACTTCAACTTACCTGGAAATAGCTTCAGTCTGGAGTTGAAAAGAAGTACCATATCACCCTTCTGAAAATTTAGTTGGATAATCCGACGATCATGATAATTTTTCATCCGTTCTTTGTAGAGGTCTGCTCTTTTATACGCATGAAGATGGAATTCGTCTATCTCATTCAGCTGCTCCAATCTCAGATTAATAGCATCATCCCAATTCAAATTAAGCCACTTCAACGCCTACCATGCTTTATGTTCGAGCTCAATTGGCAAGTGACAGGCCTTCCCATAAACTAGTTGGTACGGGGACATGCCAATTGGTGTCTTGAACGCAGTCCTATAAGCCCACAAGGCATCGTCTAGCTTCCGAGACCAATATTTCCTACTAGCATTTACAGTCTTAGCAAGGATCAGCTTGATCTCCCGATTCGAAACCTCTACCTGCCAACTAGTTTGTGGGTTGTAAGGTGTGGCTACCTTATGCTGCTTGACCCCATATTTCACCAACACGGCTCTGAACAGCTTGTTGCAAAAGTGTGATCCTCCATCGCTTATGATGGTACGTGGGACCCCAAAATGAGAGAAGATATTTCTCTTCAAGAATGCTACAACACGCTTACCTTTATTATCAGCCAGCGCTACTGCTTTGACCCATTTGGATACATAATCCACAGCAACTAGGATATATTTCATCCCAAACGAACTCACAAATGGGCCCATGAAATCAATACCCCACACATTAAATAGTTCTACTTCAAGAACCTTAGACATGGGCATCTCATGGTGCTTTGAAATCGCGCCTTGCCTCTGACACTGATCATATCTTCTCACAAAATCATAGGCATCCTTAAATAATGAAGGCCATTAATATCCGCTTTGCAATACCTTCCTAACTGTCCGATCACCTGCATGGTGACCCCCAACTTGGGAAGCATGACTTGCTTCCAATATGCTAGGCACCTTCACATGAGATATGCATCGCCTAATAACACCATCCGCACATCGTCAAAAAAGATATGGTTCATCCCAGAAGTAGTGTTTCACATCATGCATGAACTTTCTCTTTTGATGAAAAGAGAGATTCTCAAGCATCATATTACTTACCACGTAGTTTGCAAAGTCTGCGTACCATGGTAAATCTTCCACCATCGTGGCTAGGATCTCTTCGTCGGGAAATGCATCATTAATCTCAAGATCGGGCTGCGCTATGTGCTCATTCTCAAGTCTAGATAGATGATCAGCTACTTGGTTTTTGCAACCTTTTCTATCTTTTACCTCGAAATCAAATTCTTGCAGCAATAATACCCATCGAATTAGCCTTGGCTTTGCATCCTTCTTTGCCATTAAATATCTCAGGGCAGCATGATCTGTATGAACCACCACTTTGGTTCCCAATAAGTTAGCACAGAACTTTTCAAAAGCATAAATAACCGCTAGAAGCTCTTGTTCCGTAACGGTATAGTTCTTCTAGGCTCCATTAAAGGCCTTGCTCGCATAGTAGATTGGATGAAATAACTTTTCTATTCTCTGACCAAGTACAGTGCCCAAGGCTACCCCACTTGCATCACACATAACTTCAAACGGTAAAGACCAATCAGGTGCTATAATGATAGGAGCTTCAACTAGCTTCCCTTTGAGGCATTCTAATGCCTTCAAGCAATCTTCACCGAAGTCGAACTTTGCATCCTTCTCCAAAAGTTTGCATAACGGACTAGCAATCTTGGAGAAGTCTTTAATAAACCTTCGATAAAAACCTGCATGACTGAAGAAACTACGAACTCCCTTTATAGAAATCGGAGGTGGTAATTTCTCGATAACTTCAATCTTCGCTCGATCGACCTCAATTCCTTTTTCAGAAATTTTGTTCCCAAGAACAATACCTTCCTTAACTATAAAGTGGCACTTCTCCCAGTTTAGCACTAAGTTGAATTCAACACATCTATGCAACGCCATACTTAGATTCGCCAAGCATGATTCAAATGACTCACCTACAACTAAAAAATCGTCCATGAACACCTCCAAGGTGTCTTCAACCATATCAGAAAAAATGGACATCATACAACGCTGAAAAGTGGCGGGTGCGTTACATAGCCCAAATGGCATATGTTTGAAGGCAAACGTACCATATGGGAATGTAAACATTTTCTTCTCTTGATCTTCGGGAGCAATACAAATCTGATTATAGTCAGAATACCCATCTAAGAAACAAAACCATCCTTTCCCTGCCAATCGATCAAGCATTTGGTCCATGAATGGAATTGGGAAGTGATCTTTAAGCGTCCACGAATTTAGCTTCCAGTAGTCCATGCATACTCTCCACCCTGTGACAGGTCTGAGTGGAATTAGCTCATTCTTTTCGTTTGCAACTACCGTCATGCCCCCTTTCTTTGGCACACACTGTACCGGACTCACCCATTTACTGTCGGAGATTGGATACACTACCCCTGCATCTAACCACTTAATAATTTCTTTCTTCACCACCTCTTACATAGGTGGATTCAAACGTCTTTGATGCGCAATAGTGGGTATGCAATTTTCTTCAAGCTGAATCTTGTGCATACATATCCCAGGCGGGATGCCAATAATATCAGCGATAGTCCAATCGATGGCTCTCTTGTATCTCCTCAGAATAGAGATGAGAGCTGCAACTTGCTGCTCACCCAAATCAGCCGCAACAATAACCGAAAGTGTGTTTCCACTTCCCAAGAACGCATACTTTAGATGACTGGGTAGCTCTTCAATTCTAACATTGGTGGCTCCTCTATGGACGGTTTTACTAGTGGTGTAGGTCAATTTTCGAGATCAAGGTCCAGCTTCTTAGGAGCATGAGAATACGACCCTATTCCTGTTAGAGCACAAATAGTTTCTTCATAATCTTCAACATCCTCTCGCTCAAAATTCATTAGCACAGCAGCCAATGGCTCGACAATAAACTGCTTCTCTACAGATAATTTTTTCTCATCCTCATAGTACACATCAGCTACAGAGAACACATTCATATCTTTGGGTTGCTTCATTGATTCACATACATCAAAACGGACCACTTCGTCATTCATCCGAAATAAAAGATCATTAGCTCTTAAATCAATAAGCACACTTCCTGTTGCAAGGAAAGGACGCCCCAGGATTATGGGAACTTCAGAGTCCACCTCACAATCCAAAATAACAAAGTCTGCAAGAAAAATGAAGGAAGAAACCTTCACCAATAAATCATATAAGATACCAACAGGTCATTTTACCGACCTATCTTCCATCACGAGCCGCATATTGGTTGGTGTAGGATCGCCCAACCCCAACTTCCTATAGACGGATAGCATCATCAAATTGATGCTAGCCCCCATGTTGCATAATGCCTTGGCAAAATCCAAAGATCCAACAGTGCAAGGAATAGTGAAAGCACCAGGATCTGTCTTTTTCTGAACTAACGATCTTGTAGCGATTGCACTGCAATGATGAACATTATCTACCAGCTCATAACTTGCTGCCCACTTCTTTGTCAAAAGATTTTCATGAATTTCGAGTACCCAGGCATCTGTTACAGTGCCTCAACCAAAGGAACATTAATAGTCAGCTACTTCAACATAGTCATAAATTTACTAAACCTGGTATCATCAGCTTTCTTCTTCAGTCTCTGAGGAAAAGGTGGTGGTGGAAGGGGAATAGTTTTCTCCACCACTTACTTTTTATCTTGCATCCGATTGTCGATCTTTTCAGGTTGCAGATGTCTAGGGGTGACGTCATGCACACTCACCTCAGCTTCTTCGGCAGCAACAACATCATCTGCTATATCATCAACCACCTGCTTGCCTTTGGACGGATTCTTCAACACCTTACCACTCCTGGTAGTAATAACCATACATGATCCGTCATTCCTTGAATTTTGCACAGTGTCACTAGGTAAAGTGCTGGCATTTCTTTGATTAAATACCACTGAAAGTTGACTCAATTATTGTTCCAACTGTTTTATTGAAGTGGAATGCGAGTCAACCAATTGATTTATTGATGACAAATCATTCTTTACCTTATTTACTCCCGTATTGGTTGCCTCTACTCCTTTCAATAGCTTGGCCATCATATCTTCCATGGAAATCTTCCCAGAGCCAGATGCCACGGCCTCACGGTTTCCAGGAGGAACATACAGACCACTCCTGTCAGTCTTATTCTTCCAACTACCTTGATCACGGTCCTTGTATCCGAATTTATCATAATAGTTCCGACCTTGGTTTCCTTGGGCATTGCCTCGGAAACCCCCCTGATTATTCAAGTAGTTCACTTCCTTCTCCAAATTGGATTTATCTCTTCCCTGTGATACAACGGCCTTAACCTTTTCGGTCTTTCCTGATAATAAATGCTTGGTAAGAAGATCCATTTGCGTTTTCATGTGATCCATATCTTGGTCATGTTCCTCTTGTCTTTGCCTCTGTTCTGCTGTCATGCCAATAGATATAGTGGAGCTCGCTACCTCAGAATCCCTAGTATGCCAAGCTCTACTCTGCTTTGTCATACGATCCAGCATATCACTTACCTTAATAAAAGTAAGGTCCATGAATGACCCACCTGCATCATTATCAACCACTGGCTTCGTCACCGAGTTCAAAGCCCAATATAATATTTCCATCAAGTGGATATTGGTCATCTGATGGTTTGGGCACCGCATAAGCTTCTTCTTGAATCTCTCCCATGTTTCGTGGAGAGCTTCAGTTGGAAGCTGTCAAAAATTGTTGATCTCATCTCATAATTGTGCTTTCTTGGATGGCGGAAAGAATCTTTCTAGGATAGCGTCTTTCAGTTGCCTCCAATTAGTAATAGAGTTCGGAGTTAGCCCATTCAACCATAGAGTTGCCTCTCCAGATAGAGACAATGCAAATAAACGCAGCCGAATTGCATTTTCTCCAACTCCTGGATTGTCAAACGACTTGTATGTTGAGATAAAGTTGATCAGATGCATATTCGGATCATCGCCTGCAAGTCCACCAAATAGCCCTTTGAGCTGCAATAGTTGAATCATGGTGCTAGTGATATTGAACTTAGCTCTAGGTGCCATGGGCGGAGGAATAATAGCCCCTATGGCACCAGCCCCATCCAGATCGTCATCATCATCATCAAAAGGAACCTTCACAGCTCGGCGTTCAGGTCTCATTCTATCTTGATGATCTCTCCTAAGCATAGGCGCCGCCACCTCATCTGTACGCCTTGGATTTAGTAACTCATCATCAGCCAGGTCCTCATCATCAGGATTTGTTACTCGCCCTGGGTTATCAATATTCTGTTGATGCACTTTTGCAGCGGCCAATGCAGCTAATCTAGCCTGCTCTTGTTAAGCAGCCCTTCTTTCAATGTCTCATTGCGCCTCCATCCTGCCAATAAGTTGCGGTTCAAGGTTTATGGGTAATAATGGTTGACCCGAACTTTGAGTATTTGGCATGCACTGAACAAAACCTGAATAAAACAAAAACAACAGACGAAAAGTAAAATTCGAGAATCTTTGACCAAAGGATCTAGTAACTATCACAAACTTAGTTGACAACCGTATTCCCCGTCAACGGCGCCAAAATTTGATAACACCCAAACTACAGCTCTCGTAAGAGTGTAAGCGTTCTCTATCAAATATAGAACCCAACTGGGTTGGGTGTCGAATCCCACAGGGAATACTTGGTCACTAAGTGTTGTAATTGTTAGTAGACGGTTGATCAAAAATTCCATGGAAAGGGGGGATTTTGGGTTATGGCGTGAACAAAATATATTAAAGTAACAATGGAATGCTTTGTTTAGTAAGATTTAATCACAGAGAATAATAAGTTAGGGTTATGTCCACCTTATGAGCTCTACGTATCTATTAACTATGAGTAATGCGGAATTTAGACATGCATGCACTTATAGAGGTTCGTATTCTAATGGTAAATCCTAGTGTCTCTCGACCATCCAGGATTATTTCACTTTAACTCTCTCGAGCTTAAACTGTATAACTAACGGTACAAACTCTCCAAGAGGTTAATCCGGTTAAGTCATTAACGTGTAAACAGGGGTTGGTAGCCCTATTTCCTTGTCACACTCTCTTTTCCAAACATGTAACATTTCTCTCGAACAAGTTAATGCTATAATGGCGTATTCTATATGTTTGCAACCACAAGAATTTAATTAAAACAAAGAGAGTAATGATATAAGTAGCATGCGCATCGAGAATTCACAAACTTATAGTAATAGATAGTATATCAAAAGGCTTCCATAACCCTAACAGAGAAGTTTAGCTACTCATGATTATAACGAAGATCAAAGAAGACATCATCAGCATATCAAATCTAGAATAATCTCACGTTGGGGATGAGAATGGCGTCAAGTAGGGTTTGACGTTTTTCTTCTATCCGTGCCTCAAGAGAGCTAAGTTTTCTCTGTCTTAAAACTACAGAATCTGTAACATGAATTAGGAGCAAAATTCGAATGAAAAGAAAATAGAATTGAATGATAATGCTTGCTGAAAAATTCAGCAAATAAGGTTTTTATAACATCCTTGTCCTAATCCTACTATGTTACTACTGCACCCCTAAGTATTAAGAAATACTGATTTTGCCCGGGATAGATTCTCCATGCCTCACATTCAGTCCACAAGCTTCCAAAAGCTGCCTTCCTTCTTACGTGAAGTTTTCCTTTGCTGCCCAAAGGTCCAAAAAGTGCTGAAATCTTCATCATTAATACCTGAAAACATGCTAATCACGTTGGTTAGCTCACTTACAGGAAAATGGACTAAAAGTGCAGGAATTATATATTTTATCCTCTAAACTTAGCTATAACATGGGTGAATTATGGTGTTTAGGCATGTAAATACGCCCAACATCAAAGGGCCCCATTTTGTGTAGCCACACTAACTAGAGAATAATCATATATACATATGCGCCATGGGGAATCTAACCTCCCCGACATATATCAAGGGTGACTTAATCACTCAGTCATTTTACATAGGGTACTCAAACCACCCTATTATTCAATAGAGGGACTCAAAACACCCGATTATATAGAATACCCATGTCAAAAAATACGACTTCCAAAGTTGGTCCCTTAGGACCACTACTTTCACGGCCCAGCTACACAACCCTCTTTTAAGCCTAATTAAAACACTTTTCACACATTCCCATTCACAAAACAATCATATTTCGTAAGTCATACACTGTTTGTATCATCATAGCAACTACACTTGCAAGGTAGTATCATCATGCTAATACAATTCCATTCACTTATGGAAAACAACTCCCTTTGCTCATTAATACAAAGTGGGGGAACACCGACCCCCTTTGTTCATTAAATTAAACCATCATGTTTCATTTAACTCTTTATATCCTGAAATTGTTCCAAAATTAGTTCAATGCAATTATATATATACTCAAAACCAATTTCACAAAATTGGGTTGAGGTTATTACAAATTCAATTGTCAATATTCACAAAATTAGGGGAAATCACAATCTTCGAGTTTATTCACCATGTCCATGCACCCTACAAGTTCAAAACCATAAATAAAGCATGAACAATGCGTAATAAATCATGGGAAAATAATTTAAGTAACATTCATTCCAAAACCCTAAACCTATATCAAAAACCACACTTAAATCCACATAAAAAATCATATAATTTTATGATTTAAGTAAAATATATTTAAGGGTAGAGTCATATGCCTTAATAACCAAGAAATTTAAAGGAGAAATAACCCTTGAAAGCTCTAATTCCCAACCTTAAGAAACCCTAAGTGTTTTTATTTAGGAAATTTTGTAGAGTTTAAAAAGTTATTTTGATTTGTTTTGGAGTGATAATGATACCCTACAGGTATTTTAAGTCATAGGTTATTATTGGAAAAATGAGGAAATGTCCAAAGTGCCCTTAATAAAAGGCTGAAAAACTATCGCCCAATCTTTATGAGTGACCTTATGACTCGTAGGGTCACCCTACGACTCATAACATTTAGTGGTAGGCTGGAAAGCATCCATGAACACCAACACTGGTCTGACTATGACTCGTGCCCTTCAACTTGTATTCAGACGTTATGACTCGTGAGTCCAAATCGTAAAATAAGATAGATATATTGGCAACCTATAGTGGTTAGGCTATGAAAGAAATTATATGACTGAAAATGAGATTTCATAACTCATTGGGTGCCTATTATAACCAACATAGAGACATAGCTAAACACACTGGTTGGGCTACGATTAGATTTCTATGACCTGTAATGACTCCCTACGACTCGTAT
This sequence comes from Capsicum baccatum var. pendulum, assembly GCA_030864225.1. Classification (NCBI taxonomy): domain Eukaryota; kingdom Viridiplantae; phylum Streptophyta; class Magnoliopsida; order Solanales; family Solanaceae; genus Capsicum; species Capsicum baccatum. Next base: position 69,487,499 of record CM061559.1, on the reverse strand, counting down.
GGAGAGTTATAGTCTGGGTAGTGAGTTTAAAAACTCAAGAATTCTAGGGGCAAAATATTTGAGGTGTTTCACATTGACCTCCAAAATCCATAACACGGGCTTAGAGCATATCCTCGAGAACCTTAATAAGCCATTTCGACTGTCCGTCGGTCTGAGGATAAAAGGTTGTAGTAAGATCCATCTAAGTACCCAACTCTCCCTAAAAGCTCTCCAAAAGATAGAAGTGAACACCAAACCCCGAATATGAAATGATAGATATAGGCATACCATGAAAATGGACTATCTCACTAATATAGATACGGGCCGACCTCTCATTAATGAAAGATATTTGAATAGGAATGGAATATGCCGACTTGGCCAATTGATCCACAATGATCCAAATACCATTAAAAACATAGAAAGTACGAGGCAACCCACTAACAAAGTCCATGGTGATCTGCTTTTATTTTTAATCGAGAATGGGATATCTCTGAATCAAACCACCATGTCGTTAATGCTCGGCCTTCACCTACTGAAAATATAGACAACAAGTTATAAATTCTACCACATCTCTCTTTGTACCACTCCACTAATAATGTTGTCTCAAATCCTTATACATATTAGCTATACCGGATAAATAGAATACTTGGAGTTGTGAGCCTCATTCAAAATCGACTGAATCATGTCATCAACCCTCGAAACACAAATGCGGCTATTGAATCTCAAGACACCCTCAGAATATAGGGTATTCCTCTTAGACTCACCACTCAACTCCTGACTAGGAATAATGCATAGTTTCTTATCCTCAAACTAGTAATCTCGAATCTTCTCAAATAGGGAGAAACTCGCCTCCATACTAGCAAGAATACTCCTCAAGTATGAAATATATATTCGTACCATAAAGTTGGCTAAGGACTTAATATCCCATGCAAACGGCCTCTGAGAAAATAAAACAAAATCCAAGATACCCATACTCACTGCTTTCCGATTTAAGCCATCTGCCACCACATTTGTCTTTCATGTATGATACCAGATAGAGATGTCATAATATTTAAGTAACTCTATCAATATATGCTACCTGGCAGTATACTTTCTCTGGGCCATAAGGTGCTGAAGACTATGATGATCCGTGAAGATCTCATAATGCACACCAAAAAGATAATGCCTTAAAATCTTAAGAGCAAAACCTACTTCCTCCAACTATAAATCAAATATGGGGTAGTTGTTCTCATGCACCTTCAACTACTTCATTTCATAAAAACTAACTTGACCCTACCGCATCAATACGAAACCTATATCAATACTAGAACTATCACAATTCACGGTGAATCCCTTACCCTCTAATGGAAGAGTCAAAATAGGAGATGAAGTGAGAAATCCCTAGATCTTCTTGTAGCTTGAATAACAGTCCTCGAAAAATGGTAAAGGAACCTCCTTTCAATTCAATCGGGTCATCAGCGCGGCAATAGTAGTAAAACTCTCAACAAACTGTTTATAATAACCGGCCAAATCAATGAAGCTATGAACCTCAATGGGAGATGTAGGTCTGGCCAATAACAAATAGCCTCAATAATCATCAAGTCTACCATAATAACATTCTTAGACATCACATGCATGAGGAATTTCACGAATTCAAGAAAAAACTCACATTTAGAGAACTTGGAGAAAAACACATGATCTGTCAAGGCCTGGAGCACAATCCTCAAATATTATATGTTCTCCTCCTTACTCCTCAATTATACAAGGAAGTCATCAATGAACAAAATCACAAAAGAATAAAAATAAGGCCTGAAAACACGGTTCATCAAATCTATAAATGCGGCTGGGGCATTAGTCAACCCAAAAGACATCACTAGGAACTCATAATGACTATAATGGGTCCTAAAGGCAATCTTTGGGATTTCCTCGACCTGAATCCTCAACTTATAGTAATCGGATCTCAAATCAATCTCAGAGAACATCGATGCTCCCTGAATCTGGTCAAACAAATCATCAACTCAGGACATAGGATAATGGTTCTTCACCATCACAATATTAAGCTACCTATAATCAATATACATGTGCATGGAGCCATCTTTATTCATCATAAACAACACAGAAGCTCCCCAAAAAGATACACTTGGTCTAATGAAACCCTTATCGAGAATATCTTGAAGCTTAGAATTGAGCTCGTTAAGCTCGGCAGGAGCCATATAATATAGTGCCATAGAAATAAGTCAGGTGCTCGGCTCAAGATCAACAAAAAACTCAATACTACAATAGGAAGGATAGAAAGGTAAATTGGTAGGGAAAAAATCAAAAACCTCACGAACTACAGGAACAAAGTCAAGTGACGAACTCTATACACTAACATCATAAATATAAGTGAGATAAGACTTGTAACCATATAAGATAAGCCTCCTAGAACACATATAAGAAATAATCCTCGTCGAATCCCTACTATCAACTCCCCACAGCATGATATAGGGGTATATCAAGCATGGCTAAGGTAACGATCTTGGCAAAATAATTCAGGATAGAATGATAGTGGGATGACCATTCCATGCCTATAATCACATCAAATTCCACCATGCCTAATATAATAAGATCAGTATGAGTATCAACATCTCTTACAATCATAATAGTTAATTTTGAAAACTCAATCTACTATTAAAGAATTATCCACGGGAGGAGATACATGAAACTGCATAGTTAATGAATCCCAAAATAACTCTAACATTGGAACATAATAAGAAAAGACATAAGAATTAGTCAATTTTGGATCAAACAAGGAAAAAGTCAATTTATGCCACACTAAAATCATATTTGAAATAACAACATTCGAAGATTTAGCCTCCGGTCTAGCAAGTACTACATATAACTGACCACGCCCACAACCTAGCTAGGCTTCTAACTAGCCTCCTATCCTACCTTCCTGAGAACCTCTACGAGCTCCCTGAGGACCATCCCTATAATAATGCATACCACCTTTAGCAAGGGGATAAACTGCCCTTATAGGTGGAACACTCTAAGATAAAGGAATAATCTCTCCAACGAAAGCTCTACAACCATAATATTTCCTCGGAACTAAGCCTAAACAAGAAGATTTCAATGACCCAAAAAAACTACTATGACTAGAATAGTCAAAAGATAAACCCCTTAAAGACCGACTACGACCCTGGCCAGGATGATCGCTGGAGCTAGACTAGCTTCCATTGGTAATCTAAAGTACAACCTGAATGGGTCTACTAGACTAACCCTAATATTGATATGACTAACGCAGAGGGTACCTATACTAAGAAATATTTTTCTGAATCGGTAGCTACTATGGCTCTCGTTGAACCTGCGCTTATACCACGCCCTCTTATCGCTGCCCCCATGGGCCTTATGATACATCTTCTCCATAATCTAAGAATGATCAAAAACCTTAGCAAAAGACTTACCCTCAACAACCAGACTCTATGTAGACATGTAAAAAAAAGTCTCAATCCTCGAACAAATCAATGAACTCTCTTATACTCTGCAGGAAGAATAGAAACAGCATGACGAGCCAACTAATGAAATCGAGACTCATACTACCAAATAGTCATGGAGTCCTACTCCAACCTCGAGAATTGATCCCTTAAAGAATACCTAGGACTCCGAGGCATATACTTCTCCAAGAAGATCTCAGAGAACTGGGTCCATGTCAAAGAGGAAAATCCAGCTGACCAAGAATTAATATGACCTCTCTACTAATGTCGAGTTGCCAAGTCCAACTCGAAAGTAGTGTAATCTACACCACCATTATCAACTAGGCCTAAATTATAGAGCCTATCCTCATAAATAATCAAGAACTTATATTTATCCCCACTCGGTGAACCATATAACCTAGGCAGAGCTAATCTCAAGAACCTACCAAGCATCTTCTACTCCTCATAGATATTGCATGCTGGGGAACTACCGCCTGAGAAACTATCGGCATGAAAAGGACCTTAACTCTGAGAGTCATAGCTATTGGTTTCACCCCACTCAGTATCACTCTAATCTGTAGACTATGCACCATCATATAGTGTACCACAACCAATCCCAAAAGTTAAACCAAAGTATCTTTGAGTACTAAAGAAATAAATCTTGGTGGAGCCTGGATTGGTCCCTAGCCCACCGCTTGCTGGGGTGAAATAACCTATAATTAGGAGAGGTAAAAGGGTTTAGTGAAGGCCCCAATTTCCTAGACCCTAGCGAGGGACATGTCTTTGGGATTTTCACTACCTCTGTCATCCACAAATTACAACAATATCCCTAGGCTCTGTCTCGAGTCTCTCATTTTGTGTAGCGGTAGCACGTGTTCTTTCCATCTATGAAAGAGTGGGAATACTTTAGAAAACAACTCAGTCTCTTAGTATAAAATAAATGAAAGAAGTGAAGAACTCCAAACAATGCCCTATAGCCTCCCAAAGATAAGAAACGGGCGTTATCATTCCAATCTGTGGGACTCTACAAGGAACTAGATCTTGTACCAAAAATATCAATGAAACCTAGGTTCTAATATTAACTTGTCATGACCAAATTTACCACTCATGATGGCACATACTCTAACCCGCCAGAAGGTAAGATTAACCATAGCCCGGAGCTATATACAATGCACTAACTTAGAGAGAAATGGCCAAGAAGTCAGAAATTAACAATTTAACACTTGGACAACTACAATACAGTCATAATAGTCTAATAGATTGATATAAAATCAAAACCATCCCACGACTCAGTAATGTCAGTACAAGAGCTACCACAATGAACCACAAAATACTAGATAGTCAAATATAATTTATCTTGAAAAAGGGTAACTCCGACTCCAAAAGCTCACTCAATCTTCGATATCAACTATGAAAGAATGTTGAATTAGTGATGTCAACTAGTACTATGATCTGCACCAAAAAGGTACAATAGTATAATATGAGTACCAAAACCACGAGTACTAAGTATGCATCATCATCCAACTGAGCTAAATCATGATATAAGTTAAAAAACATATAAGATAAAATAATCTAAGTCACATTAATAGGGCAAACTTGGAAATAAGTTGTATCACTACTATACATAATAAGATGAACGAATAGGAAATTATAATATAAGATCACACAACTATAACTACAAGATTTTTCCCAATAAGCCAATATATGCGAAAAAATAAATAACCTAATGCAGACCCCCATAAGCCTGGAGAGTAGAATCAATGAAACTGAGTAACCAAATAACCATAATCTACCAAATATCATACCATAAACAAGGATCCATCCGAAATATATCATTTCATGCATAATTCCTAATGTCGAACCTGAATTGAAACTCAATTGCGCCTTCATCATCATCATCACTTGTCAAAATTGAATCAAAATACATATTATCAATATCATTACCGACTGTCAGACTTGAACCAAAATCCATAATTATAGACCAAAACAACAAACCATATCAACAAGCCATTAGTCATAAATATAGGCCATCAATCATATCTCATAAGTCGTAAATCATATCTGCATGTCGTCAATCATATCTCATACATCGTTAATCATATCTGTAAGCCGCTAATCATATTTATAAGTCGTCAATCATATCTATAAGTCATTAATCATATCTATAATCCATTAATCATTTCTATAAGTCATTAATCGTATCTATAAACCATTAATCATATTTATAAGTCATTAATCATAACTATAAGTCATAAATCATATCTAAAATCCATAAGATTATATATATATATATAAGTCATTAATCATATACAAAATTCATATCAACAGTCATATATTAAAGTCATTAATCATATCTGAAAGTCATATATATATATATATGTTATTAATCATATCCAGAAGCCATATCAATAATTATATATATAAGTCATTACTCATATCTAGAAGCCATATTAATAATCATTCACATAAGTCTTTAATCATATCCGGAAGCCATATTAATAATTATATATATATATATATGCTATTAATCATTAAAATTACTCGAAATTAACATCAACCCTTAATATACAACTAACATACTTAAAAAATATTCTTAGTCTCCTCCAGTCTTAATTAAACATTAATGAGGGTATATCAGTGTACATAATTCTACAAGGTTAGCATAAATCTCTTCTTAAGATGGGTTGGAGGGGCCCACTCTAATCTCCAAAATCTATTTTAGGAAAAAACTACCTCGAACTAGGCTAAGGTATCTAAGTTCATCGTTAGATATCAAGTAAGTCATATACAGCCCTAAGATAGTAATTCTCCCAAACTTGTATAACTAAGGCTACCTAGCATAATAACAACAAAGGAAATTTCCCATAGGTTATGAAACAATGGAAAATTCCACCCTAAACATGAATGTCTAAGGCAAATTTCACCTAGCTTGAGTAATTAAGATATTTCCATTCTAACCATGACTTATAAAACCCAATTTACATAAGACATGAATAACCAAGTTAATTACTCTATGTTTACAGTTTCAAGGTAGCCTAAATAGTTTAATTAAGCCAAATATACTCATTTATACTTCCAACAACTAAATCCCACCACATAACTAGAATAATATCATAAGCATTACGAGATAGCTCAATCTATAAAGAAGGTAAACCTAACCTACTTGGTGCCAAAGAAAAGCCCAAAGAATCCACTAAATCACTGACTTTCCTTTCGAGAAGCTTTTGCAAGGTGCTACGCTATAAAAATTACAATCAATTTATCAAAATAGAAACAATAATACCCATATTACACTATTTTGCTTTGGGTCCAAAAATAATAAAAAATCTTATGTGGGGACCATTTATGAAATCGCATATTCAAAACTAACCCAACGTCCCTCTATGCTCAAGAAATATTTATCCTAAAAAATAGGTGAATTTTGACCTCTAACGATGGCAAAATCAAACCACCGAGCTCATAGGTATTTTAGAAGAAAAAAGGTTTTAATCTTAGAATAGATGGGGGCTTACAACAAATTTGAAGTAGAAGCTCATAAATAAACTCGACCTAAGCTCCAAATTCACCCACATAAGATTTTCCAAAGCTTTTCTACTTTTTAGAGTTCCAATATCATAGGAATGGATGAATAATGGAGAAAAACAGGTGAAGTAGGGAATTCATATCCATTCCATACTAACGGGTATCACTTACGCAATTGTCTGATCACTTATACAATTGTCTAATCACTTATGTGATATATGGTTGGCTGAGAAATTGTCGCATATGCGACATAGGTATCACTTACATGATAGTCGGCCACTTTCGAGCCATTCTCTTAAGAGACATGTTTTTTATCTTAAGCGATACTTCCTGAGGTTTGGTATATTACTAAGGCAATCAAAAGAATCGCTTACGTGATGCACTATTACCAGCTGAGACTTGGAAATTCCAAGTTTTTACCAACCACTCGGGTTTAATCCAAAATTTTGTATACGCAAATGGACTATGCTACCTTATAAAATTTGATTTTCCAAACTGAATGCCATAGTCAAAAATTTGCATTAGAGATCATTTTGGTGAAAAGTTGGTCCGATACCCACTTACCATTTCTCTTAACTTCTAGCCAATAGTCTGAAATAAGTCTGGGAGTCTCGGGACCCCAACCAACGGTCCATCTAACCCAAAATTAATATTCTAGAGCTTTTGGAATAGTCAATTTGAACTAGTAAAGACTTCAAAATATAAAATTAGCTCTAAACACCAAACATACTGCCCAATAATCGAATTGTTAGTTCAAGTGAATCATAAATAACTGGAGAGCTATAAATGGCAAAAATGAGTGAAAATATAAAAAATAACCTATAGGGTCATTACACTCTTGACTTCAACTCATGAATCATAGGTTGAATCAATAAATTGTGGGCTAGAGTCGTGGAAATTAGAATATTTTTCAGTTTTTAGGACCCTACTCATGAATCATAGGTTCAACTTATGAATCATAGATTCAAATCAAGAATCATAGGTTTAACTCACGAATCATAGGTTAAATTCATGGATCACTGCAGCTTGACAGGGCTTTCGTAAAATAGTAATAACTTTATACTCTAACATCGGATTAACACTTTTTACTCCAACATTGGATTAAGTAAAAACTTGATGTGTTGAAAAGCTACTTAAATTATCTATCATGTCGTGGGTCTTAAGCTTAAAAATACTATATTATCTAGGAGTTATTCTCGTTTGAAATTGATGATAGCAAGACACTTTATGAGAAATCAATCATAAAAAAGGTTTTAATTTGGCTATGAGTTTAGAGTTACTGGAGGCCTTAATACATATATAAATAACTTTGAATACTAAAAAGACATGAAATTTGATTTTAAATATGTTTGGATTTTATACAACAGTGGATGCACAAGGTTCTAAAATTTTTGAGGTATTACATTAGATCACATATAGATTTAATTCTTTTTGTCTAACTAAACTTGATGATGTTTTTCACCCTAAGTTGTTAGAGTAGGCATTATGGTTTGATACTTCTATGATCTAAAATGGACTATAATTATTTTTTTGTTATTAGAGAAAATAGCCAAATCCCCCCCCAACCAAGTACTGGATTTCCAACTACATACTTCAATTTCATGGGGGTCGTATTACCCCCTGATCTGTTTAAACCTTAAGTTATTGTCCCGTTAAAAATTCACACCCAGATCTGTATTGAAGAGTGATCAATATGTGTATGCCACATAATATGACATAATATTATATGTTTAATTAAGAAATTAATTATTTTTTCTAAATATTTCTCATTTCTCTTTTTTTTCATTTTCCATTCCCCTTTTTCTTTGTAAATTTCTTACTTTTTTTTCGACGATGGGAGAGACACCAGATGGTGAAGAAGATGGCATCAATAAGCATCACTAGAATTTTAAGCATCAGATCTATGATTTATATGGTAAGAAAACATTGAAAATTGGATAAGTACCACCACCTCCAAGAGATGGACCCTATAATATGTGAAATCCATGTTCGAACCCTTCATTTTGGTTTAAACTTAGAGATACTGATGATATTTATGCTGACTTGTTTGGGTCTTCTTTATCGGGAGCGACGGCGGGGACGACAACAGATGCGGGGGAAAGTAGTGATGGGAGGGGGAGGAAAGGTAAGGATTGATTTTTTAGGAGTACTGGGAATAGTGGAGTGGAATTTTCTGGTGTAGGGAGTTTGGAGAGTGGAGGAGGCAGGTTGAGAAAGGCAGCACTAGTGGAGAATGCATTGTTATACAGATTGAAGGATTTGTATAAAGGAGCGAAAGAAAAAATGAAGATTTCTAGGACTGCTAGGATTTATTAATTCCAACCTTTACCCCTCTTGTTAATTTTATTTTAAATCTGCTTATCTTTTTAGTTTCTTCTGATTATAATTGCTTCAAAGTTTTGATCTTTGTGTCGAATTTTGAATTTTAATTGAATAAATGAATTTTTTGTGTGTTTTATGCTTGGGCACATCAATGAAATTGGAACATAGAAATAGACTTAAGAAAGATGAGGAGAAAAGAGTGGCGCATGTCATCATCAAGAGCGAGGTGATGATGATTGTTGAATTTAATCTTTGAGAGGATTACAACCAACAGAGATGATAGTAAAGATGGAGATGGAGTTATAAAAGGTGACGATGAGTTCTTAATGTTGATGATATTGGAGAAGAGGAAGATGAATGGTTAGTCGTGGGCGTCATTAATGAGTTCATGAAGTTTTTAATTTTGTGAGAGAGAAGAAGAAAGAAAATGAATAAAGAAAAAATAATAATTAAAATTATATATATTTATGTAAAGAAATATTAAAATAAAATTTTGATATATAATTTTTGTGTTAAAGAGAGTGAACACTCACTTTGCCACCTCAGTATTTATGAAGTAAATAATTTTATTTTTAAAATATTCAGAGGGGTGATAGCACCCTCGTAAAATTTGAGTGTGCAGTTGAAATTTCGGATAAAGGTTTGGAGGATTTTTAGGCTATTTTCTCTTTGTTATTGCAAAACAATGTAAAGTTCAAAAGTACAAAACCCTCTATTCCTTATTCATAGATCAAAACACTTGATCTCTGACTAAGCTTTTGTTTGAATGGTGGTTTATCATGGTTTCATAATGTATGGTACCGTATAGTGTGGTATGGTACAATACAGTATGGTACAATATAATGTTTGATAGACTGTATCGTTCACTGTGGTTTAATAATAGTTTTTTTGTTTGGTTTAATGCTATGGTATTGTATGATAACAGATAAATTTACTAAAATGTCCCAAATTATTAAAAATTATTAATTAAAGGAAGCCTGATTGGCCAAAGAAAGAATTGATAGCTCCCTCTTGGAAGTTACAAGTACTGTACTACCAAGTGCCTTGGTAGATCAGAATTTCGTCATGAAAGGATGATTTCACCAAGACATAATTGTTTCTTCTGGTAGAATAATCATCAATTTCTTAATCACGAATCACGAAAAATCAAGAACATTCAACTATGATAGAAATTAATCTTATGGCAATAGTGTACACAATCTTACAAAACCTCAACCCTATGTCAATGCTGCTTGACATCATGTCATCTTTCTATTCAATTTTTGGTTTTAGCAGCTTGGATGACTATGTCTTGCATGATATAGACAATATGGATGATAGGTTTGACCAACCGTTAATTCTTTTGGGCAAGACGCCAACCACACGGGGTAGTAGGCCAAAGGAAGTTTCAAGTTAGAAGAAAAGCGTAAGAATAAGTAAATAGGATAAAGGATAAAATAAGATTGAACAAAATTATATAAGGGCACAATTGGAAAAAAAACTTATGGGATACCACCAAATTGGTGGTTCAAGAAATTGGAGAATTCCATGATTATCAAACCATGGAAAAATATCATACAATACCATATAAGTAAATAGGATAAAGGGTAAAATAAGATTGAACAAAATTATATAATGGCACAATTGAAAAAAAAAAATTATGGGATACCACCAAATTGGTGGTTCAAGAAATTGGAGAATTCCATATTATCAAACCATGGAAAAATATCATAAAAGACCATCCTTTTAGCAAACAATCAAAACAAATATGATTTTCATGATAATCATATCATACCATACAATGGGAAACTACCATCCAAACAGACTTTAAGGCTCTTTCAATTATAATAATTGCAGTTCTAACCCAAAATTACATAATATATTAGCATGCCAATTGATGAAAAATATATATATATTAAGGAAGCACCATACAAAAGGGATTTTATTTGTTCTTTTTTGTTATTTGTTTGTATTTTTGTCAATGTAGGATGAAACCACCCATGGTTTATCATGATATCACTATCCACGAGAATCGTCAGCATAAGATCTGCGGTGTGAGTCCATCAAGTTGCTTGTAGTCCAATCTTTTTAATATTACATGTGAAAAAGCACTTCATGATGTTCCTCTTCTTGGGAGTTAGTATGAGAAAGCACTTTGCCCATATCTTACTAAAATCAATTATGATCGTTCCCATCAGCTTCTGATTTCTGGGAGTCAATTTTCGCCTTCTATTTGAAGATATCGTTGCCGAAAAATGGTAGGTTATCGTGAAAGATCAAACCACCAATGAATTGGTAAAGGTAAACATGAGAAGTTGGTTCAGTACTATATAGCTTGATAAAGATGAAATGGGCGACTTTGCAGACTTTTGATATTTGTTTGGTAAAAAGGCATTCATATTTCATTAGCCTTACCCGTGTATCACTAAATTATTTTGCTTATTTTTATTTTTAAAGTGTTTGTTAAATAATTTTTTATTACAATTATTATTATACTAATTAGTGATGGCCCGTATTAGTACAGATCTAGCATTATAATTATTTTTTAGCTAAACTATAAGTGGAAAGGACAGCTCATATCTATTAGAACAAAGAAATTTCACTAAAATGACCATTTTCACAAAATATCATGAAATAACTACTTATCCTATTTTTATTTCATCAACTGGCCATTTGAGAAATTATACATAATTCGTATAAAAATCAGATAATATAATCTTTGTTTGTCTCGCTATATTTTTTCTTTAGCAAAAATAATCCATGTTTTTTTTAAAAAACAGTTAAATAAATATGTTCAGAAATTTGTATAATTATTGTATAAAATATGAAAAAAAATTATAGCTGTATAAGAATTATATATATAATATGTATAAAAATTGTATCATTGTTATATAGAATATGTATGTACAAAAGATATGTGTATTGAACAATGAATGTTGTATAGGGATTGTATCAATATAGTAGAGTAGTTGTATCGATATAGTATAGGGATTGCAACAATAAGGTATAAGGATTGTATCAATATGGTATAGAAACTAATCTGCATAGGGTTTTTTTTTTGATATATAAACTGCATCAATGTGTTATACGGATTGTATAAAATGAGCACAAAAACTATATAGGGTCATATAAAATATGTATCTAAATAATAATTGTTGCTAAAGGTTGTATGGGATAGGTGTAGAAACTGTATAATATTGTACGAAATATGTATACGTATAGAATGTGTATAGAAACTGTATCATTGTTATATAATTTATTTATTACCGTATAATATACAATATTTTCATAAAGACTTTAATTTACCTACTTCAATATTACGAGGATCTATTACAAGCAATTTTTCTATTTTCTCAAGATGAGTGTAAGATCACCATCACCCTTTCTAGATCCTATTTATAAAATTATACTAAATATGTTATTATTTTAATTGTTTTTGTACAATATAATAGTCATAAATGCTTAATACTTGTTAAGAATAAAATACCAATTGGACAAGTAATTTTTCTTCATAAAAAATTAAAATATTATTTTGGAATACTTTGGTTCCTAAAAGATTTGGGGGAAAGTATTGCACATGATATTTATCTCCAATGCTGATGTACGGGGACATGTGGACATTTATTTTCTTAAGCTTCAATAAAATTATCTATAACATGAAAATTTATTTTAATGGCTATCGGGTGGCAATTGTCGGGCCTGACAGGTTATTTCTGCCCATTTTTCAAAAATACCTGGACTATATCAAATAATTAATATATATGTCTCAAAAAGATTAAAAAAATAAAAAACACGAGGATATTGATAGATGAGATTCCTGAAAAATAAGAAATCAAACCATTATTATCACATAAACCGTAAGATGTTGCACTAAACTATATTTCATTCTCCTATATTAAATACCTTCATAGTATTTATGGGGAGAGTTTGTTGTGATAGAAAAATACCTTCACAGTAAAAAAAAAATAGAAAGTATAAACATGTTCTTAAACTAACTTAAACAAAGTAGGAACATTTAGATTATATAAATTACAATATCATTTAATGCTAATATTTTATTGAAAGACATTCAAGCAGCTAGCATAGGTAGGAAAGAAAGTCGCTTTTACGTTAAAATATCTCAGGTTCTCAAGTTTTCTATGGTAGGAAATCGCACTTTAAAGAATTAGAAAGTGAGAAAATTGAAGAAAATGTGTCTTTCAAGTCTTGAATGAATGATTGGTGATATTGACCAACTTAAAGGGTCAAACATAATTAGAAAATTTGATTGAGTTAATTGTGGACTTAACTAATATTTTCAAAACTTTCTAATCTTTTCAAAAATAAAAATCAACTCACACCCCTTTCCTTTCAAAATCAATTGTCTCCCTCTTCTCTATCTCTCTCGACAGTCTCTCTCAACTCTCTCCCAACCAACAGTTTTGCAAAATCTCCATTCAATTTCCGGCGGCATCAAACTCCAGCGATAAATAGTTCGGCAAGTTCATTCTCGTATATCAATCATCAATCGAAGTGACAAGCAGTGTTCGCCGGCAAGAATAATTTCGAGTTCTTCGTTGTCCCATTTCTTCTTTTACGGATTAAAAATTATGTCATTTTAGTTATGAAGAAACAAAGGAACTTGAGCCAACTTCCCTTCTAATATTCGTTAACAATTTTAATATTTCTTGCTTAAATTTAAAATATGGAATGAATAAAACCCTAATTTTTGATATTTCTTCACTACTCTTTCCGGCGTGAAATATAATTTTTTGTTATTATTATAGTTCTTGTTGTTGGACTGTTGATTCGATTTATGGGTGATTTTTTATCACCATTGATGTTCTTAGTGTGTGTGTTATGTTATTGTTGCTGGGTTGATTTGTTGTTTTTCTTGGTAAAAATGGTATTGCAACAGATGAACCATCTGACGCAATAGATGAACGATCCAACATAACAGATGAACCATCTAACACACTAGATGAACCATCTAATACAACAAATGAACCATCTGACACAATCTATGAAATATCTGACACAACAGATGAAACATCTGATGCAATAGATGAAACATTTAATACAACAGATTAATCATCTGATGCAACAAATGAAAATCTGATGCAACACATGAAAATCTGATGTTATAATAAAAATTTGTTGCAACAAATAAACAATCTAATAGATTATTCAGTTATTGCGACAGATGACTCTTCTGTTTGAAAGAAATCTAAACAATATTGATCCAACAGATAACTTCTATGACTACAGATGAGAAATCTTGTGCAACAGATGAGTGATCTATTCTTAATGTTTCCAATGGATTACTCATCCCTTGCAACTGGTTGGTTATACGTTATAATAGATAACCTACCTGGTGTAATAGATGAGTGATTTATTTTTATTTTCTCCAATGAATTACTCATCCACTGCAAAAGGTTGGTTATAAATATGAACTGATAACCTACTTGGTATAACAGATGAGTGATCTATTTTTATTTTTTTCAACGAATTACTCATCCATTGCAACAGGTTGTTTATAAGCAGCAACATATAACTTACCTGGTGCAATAGATGAGTGATCTATTTTTATTATTTCCAATCGATTACTCATACCTTGAAATAGGTTAATTATATGCTACAATAGATATCCTACCTTGTACAACAAATGTGTGGTCGATTTTTATTATTTCCAATGGATTACTCATCCGCTGCAACTGATTGGTTATATGTTGCAATAGATAACCTACCTGGTGTAATATATGAGTGATCTAGTTTTATTGTTTCCAACGGATTACTCATCCATTGCCATAGGTTAGTTATAAGTTCCAACAAATAAACTACCCGGTGTAATATATGAGTGATCTATTTCTGTTATTTCTAACATATTACTCATACCTTGCAACAGATTAGTTATATGTTGTAATAGATATCCTACCTGGTGCAACAAATGAGGAGTTTGTTTTTATTATTTCCAATGGACTACTCATCAACTGCAATAGGCTGGTTATATGCTGCAACAGATAACCTTCCTAGTGCAATAAGTGAGTGATATATTTTTATTATTTCCAATGGATTACTCATCCGCTGCAATAAGTTAGTTATATGCTACAAAAAAATAACCTACTTGGTGTAATATATGAGTGATCTATTTTTATTATTTCTAACGGATTACTCATCCATTGTAACAAGTTGGTTATATGCAGCAACATATATCCTACCTGGTACAATAGGTGTATGGCTTGTTTTTATTGTTTCCAACAGATTGCTCATCTGCTGTAATAGGTTGGTTATATGTTGCAACAGATAACCTACCTGGTGCAACAGATGTGTGATCTGTTGGAACTTTTATTTTAGTATTGTACGTGTTTGATTTACTGTTATTTTTTTTTAACAATACATTAATCAATTATAATCTATTTTATGTTTTTGTAAATTTTAGATAATATGGCTCCTAAAAAAAAGAAACTGAATCAATTCCAAGTAAAGAAACAAGTGAAGAAGCTAGGCTATATCCACCATACTATGAGTTTAATTTACAAGCATTACCTCAATCAGGAATAGAAGATGATGAACATGGGGAGGAGGAATGTCTCAAAAGAGAAGATCCAAATGCTAATATCTCTTCCACTAAAGAGTTGGTCAAAACTTTTAGCATTGATCGTTATCCTGTGAGAATGTAGTGCGATGGTACCACAAATTTAATGGGTGATTTTGTGGTTAAGTCAGCCATGGGAAAATCTTTTGATGCCTCTAAAAATACTTTGATAATAAAAATTAGATACTTATTTTAGGGACAGCTGCTTTGGTCAATATCTTAATTTGTTGGAGGACAACAATGCTCGTTTCCAAATAAAAATGGTATATAATCTTTCCAAGCGTAGATTTATGTATAAAAACAAAGATAAGATAGATGAGGTGTAAATCAATTACCATGGCATGCCTATTTGTTTTGGATGGAAGGATTTTGTCATAGTTACTAGATTAAAATGTTATTCTCTTTCTCCTTCTCTAGTTATACCTATTCTAACCCATAAAAAACACACTGCACACCCAAAAAAGGCAAAGTCAAGTCAAGTGATCATGATGACCTGGTGTCTCTTATTGGTCCAAGCATAAAAAAAAATAATTTGATAGAAGTATTGAAAGGTAAAAGACTTTCAAAGAAGCACAAGCAATCATTGTGCTTGGTTTGGTTTGTACATAATGTTCTTTGGGCGAGAGACGTTAACAACAATATACCACTTGGTTGGATAAATCTCTCAAAGTATCCTGAGGCATTTAATAGCTATTTCTTGGGATTATAAAAGCTTCAAAATAACTATCAAATATTTGTTGACTCCATTAACGCCAAGGATAGTGTAATACCCCGTATTTTCCTAGCTTAATTTAAGTCTCAATACATGAGTAATCTCATATAAAATTTTTGAGATACTCAGTATTTTTTAGTTTAGATCTTTCCATTGCATAGGAAATTCATTTAGCTTTTCAACAATATAAATTTCGCCCAAATTTGATACCTGTGCGAAGAGTTATGGCCATTGTTGTAAAAGAGAGTGCCAAATGGCACTCCGGCCTAGGCCAAATGGCATTTGGTGATTTCCAGTGAAGATCTGTGATACCACCGCATCGTGCCACCATCCACATTCATAATTGTCAATTTCTAGTGTACCAACGCAATTCCACCGCATTACGGTGAACTTTCAGGTCACATCTAGTATGGCAATGCGATACCACCGTGTCGCGCCAGCCTGCCAAATTTGGAAAATTCAGTAAGTCTGAGTTTTAATTCTTAGAGCATGAAAGTCTTTTTCCCCTCAGCCCAATCAGTCTTTAACACAAAATTATACCCCTAACCATTATCTTATTATTTCCTCACTTTCTCTCAAGAATAAAATATTCTCTCTCAAAGAGGCAAAAAATCTAGCTTCAAGAATCAAGGTCAAAAATTAAGAAATCCTCCAAGAAACTTCAAGATTAATATACCCAGGTATGTTAGGTGTTTATCTATAGTTCTTTTCACCCATAGAGTCCACAAATCTATTTTTAAAACTACAAGATTGTTGAATTATGAACTTCCATGTTTGAATTAGACTGAATTCATGTTCATGATATTAGTTTGGTTTCAATCCATAATTTAAGTGCAAGTTCATGAAATTGAATAACATGGTAATGAATATGTGATTATTTTGATAAACCCTTGAATTTACAAAGTGATTAAGGTGTCTATGATGTTAATTGGGTTTTAATCCTTGATTATTATGGAGAATTATATGAATTGCATGCTAAACCCATGAAATTATAAGTTTGGGCATTGTAGTTGACTTGTTTAAATATTAGCCATGATTTTATGCGTGCAGTTGTGCTCCCCAAGTGTTTGATAGAATGTCCACGTGAATAAAGTGATGAAATCATGACATGTTAGCATATGTACAAGCTTATGACCAACAAGTGTTTGATAAAATATCTCTACAGATGAAATATGAAAATGTGTACATTGTTATGTTTTGGAAGATCATGTGATGCTTTACTTTTCATGTTATCGAGTCCTGGAAGTATTTAATACCCGAAAATTTAGTTGTTTACCTAGATCTAGTGTCAATTATAGAATAGTAGCAGTCATGTCATGATTAGCAAAACTCAGTCAGTTCCAGAACTCAGGAAATCTCATTAATAGGCCAGTTCAAGTCAGTTTAATAATCAGTGTCTTTCAGTTGGGAGTAGGATTCAGCACCGAGTGAACCCAGAGGTGAGGGCATTCCTGTTAGTGTAAGGTATGACCCTTAGTAGCAATCCCTAAGTTACAAAACTACATAGCCAGCATAGGTTGGGATAACTTCGTACCATATAAGAGTTAACACATCTCTCATAAGTTTTCCTGTTAGTGAGGGTTAATAAAATGTCTTCTTGCTAGTTAGGGTTAACTCACAGCCATTTTCTTTACCTGTGGCATGGTACTGACACCCTTACAACTGGGTTTATAGGTTGGACCCCAAATCTATTCAGAAAATGGGCATTTTGGTTAGATGATTACCTCCTACAGTTTTAGTCTCAATCTTTAAAATAGAAATCAGTTCAGTTCCACAGAATCAGGATAGTCAGATACAGTCAATCAGTATTAGTGACTCAGAGTATCAGTTACTGAGTATCAAAACTTAGTACTTAGCATCAGAAAAGCTCAGTTACAATATACATATATGCACAGTATTGCATACTCAGTATTTACGGCAGTTTCAGATTATCTATGTACTCTCATGTTCAGTTACTCTATATCATTTCAGTTTGTTATTGTTCATGCATATGAACCCTTGCATTCATCCTTACCTTATCTAACATACCAGTACATTCTACGTACTGACACATACTCTTTCTTTGTACAATGATGTCTCAGATCATAAGTTTGGATGCTTAGGTTCCTGACCACGCATAGATATATTTAGATTCCGTCAGAAGTTTCAGATTTATTAGTGAGTCCACATCTATCTAGGATATATTTTTATTATAAATTTCAATAGTTGAAGTTAGTTGGGGGCCTGTCCCATCAACTTCACTTTCAGACAGTTCAGTCAGAGGCTTTTTAGACTAGAGTTCAGACAAAATTTAGTTTTGCAAATTGTTATTATAGTTTGACATTTTCATTAGTATTTCAAATGTTTTAAACCTTATGGAATTTCATTCTATTATTTTGCATCGATTACAATATATTATTTAGTGCTCATAGCAGATATTAGTCATGGGTTAGCTTATGGTCCTTTGGGGTCGTAAGTACCGTGTAGCATCCGGGGTATAGAATCGGGGATTTACAAACTTAGTATAAGAGCCTAAGGTTCAACAGAGTCCTAGGGAGTCTGAAAAGACACATCGAGCAGAGTATTATGCTTGGGTGTGTTGCGCGCCACACTTATAGACAGGAGGTTATAAGATGTTTTAGTAAAAGATTCACTTCTTTCAGTATTCATGTCATCCGAGTAAGAATGTGCTCAAGTTAAACTGTCGGTATAACTCATCTCTTCCTTATTCTTCCAGAACATGTCTCTAGAGAAGCTAATGGAAGAAGTAATGAAAACCAATCAGCTCCTCCGCTCGTTCAAGTAGATCCCCTGCATTAGCATATCTCTCACATTGAATTTAAATATGATTTTGCTACCTTAGCTTATTCAGTAGTTGCTCAGAAAAATTTGCATACTATTGTCCGATCAAGGCTTTTGACTTTCACTTAGTAGAGTAAGAAAGGGGTGTGTAGGAAGAATAAGAGAGCTAGAGCAAATAATTCTAAGCCAAGATCAGGTTGTAGTAACCGCTCCCTATTCTATCAGATATTCTTAGCACCAAATTTATTTTTCAGTATGAGCTCCAGTGCCCAAGTCTAAGAATGTCGGTTGAGATGGAGCACTAGGCTCTAAGTCACAAGGTTGCGGAAAGGGTGTTCGTCTTAATCTACTTTATAGAGAATATGGTAAGAACCATGAGGGAGTGTGTAGAGCTAGTAATGATGCTTGTTTCAGGTATGGCAAGCCAGGCCACAAAGTCAGAGATTGTCCTAAGTTAGGTTCTTAGGTTCAGTGTAACTTTACTTTAGCTCAAGTCGATCGCCCGAACCAAAAGGGTGCCACTTCCAGTACCGCAAGTGGTCAATGCCAGTAGGGTGCCAGTTCTTCTAATATAGTTACGGGTATGTTATGAGTCTTTCATCCTAATATTAATGCCTTGTTAGATCCCGAGGCTTTAGTTATGAAGATAGGATTAAATGTTATATTAAACTGTAGTGGCTAAATGCATTGTGGATATTTCAGTAGGCTTGAACTTAGTGGGGGAATTCAATCCAGCTCAGACCTCAGTAGGTAGGGTTATCAGTGTCAATATTACAGAATTTTAACCTTTTTGTGATTTCTTATTCAGACCAGGACGATATTCATTTGCTCCCTATAGTCATTAGAACCTTATATGAAGGGTGTTAAAGAAATACTCCAGTTGAGTACAAGTTTTCAGTATGAGTTAGTCTGTGAAGCCAGTAATTCAGTTTAGCAGTCAGGTGGAAAAGTTCATATGGTTTTCCATCTTTTCATCGAGTCGAAATATCCAAACTTACATGAGTATGACTGCCTAAAGATAGAGTATCCTAGTAGTTACGAGTTCAACCCAGTTCACGTATCATTCCTCAGTTTTAGATCCTAGATATTTAGTCATGATTGAGTTTGTAGGTGCCTGTGCACCATCTCATCTTTTCCTTAGTAACCCAGACAAGTCATCATTCTTCAAGGGATATAATTTCCCAAGGGGGAGATACCCTATAACCCCTGAGCTTTCATGTCCTAACCTTTTTAGTTTTTATTCACATAACGAATCCAGTTTGGACTAATGGGTACTCATAAGTTGACCCTCAAGTTCAAATCTCAGCCATATGACATGTATCCAAGAAATCAGTTCAGCTCATGATATTCAGTTCATATATCATGCTTTAGACTCAGTAATGTTCTCATGTTCCCATTCTTACATGTCCAGTAAATGATCTCAGATTCATCAGTATTCCTAGCCTAAGTTAACAACCTTCCTTAGCTTTACTCATTTCCAGGTTTATCTATAATTATAAACTTGGTATCCATTACCGTTGCATATTCATTAATGCATTCATGAATCTGTTAAGTCATGTATTCCATGCATCAGATATTCATGTTCATTATAGAAACTCAGCTTGTTAGTAGTTCAATCATGTAGTCATGTTTTAGTTATGCATGTTTAGTGTGTCAACCCAGTCTATCAGTATTTATCATATTAATTAGTCTTATTCGAGGTGGAATGATCCCAAGGGGGAGATGTTGTAATATACCGTATTTCCCTAGCTAAATTAAAGTCTCAGTACATGAGTAATCCCATATAAAATTTTTGAAATACTTGGTATTTTCAGTTTAGAGTCTGCCATTGTGTAGGAAATTTAATTAGCTTTCCAATGATATCAAGTTTGCCCAAATTCGATACCCGGACGGAGATTTATTGCTATTTTTGTAAAACAGTGTGCCAACTGGCACTCCGGCGCGTCGCGGAGCTAGGCCAAATGACATTTTACAATTTCCAGTGAAGCTCCACGATACCACCACATCACACCACAAGCCACATCCATAATTCTCAATTTCTAGAGTACTAATGCGATCCTACCGTGTTGTGGTGAACTTCCAGGTCACATGTAGCGTGGCAATGCGATACCACCGCATTGCGCGAACCTACCAAATCAAGAGAATTCAGTAATCTCGAGTTCTAATTCTGAGGGCATTAAAGTCTATTTCCCTCACCCCAGTCAACCTTTAACATGATATTATACTGCAAAATAACCTATTATCCTATTATTTCCTCACTTTCTCTCAAGAATAAAATATTCTCTCTCAAAGAGGAAAAAACCCTTGCTTCAAGAATCAAGGTCAAACTCAAGAAATCCTCAAATAACCTTCAAGACTAATATAACCAGGTATGTTAGGTGTTCATCTATGGGTTCCTTTCACCCATAGAGTCAACGAATCTAATTTTAAAAATATAAGATTGTTGAATTATGAACTTCCATGTTTGAATTAGATTGAATTCATATTCAAGATATTAGTTTGGTTTAAATCAATGATTTAAGTGAAAGTTCAAGAAATTTAATAGCATGTGTGATAAATATTTGATTATCTTGATAAACCCTTGTATTTACAAAGTGATTAAGGTGTCTATGATGTTAATTGAGTTTTAATCCATGATTATTATAAGATTCATGAAATTAGATTAGTATTTTATAGAAAATTATATGAATTGCATGCTAAACCCATGAAATGTAAGTTTGGACATTGTAGTTACCTTGTTTATATGTTATCCATGATTATGTGCATAAAGTTGTGCTCCCTAAGTGTTCGATAGAATGTCCACATGAATAAAGTGATGAAATCATGACATGTTAGTATATGTACAAGCTTATGCCCTACAAGTGTTGGATAAATTTTCTCTCTAGATGAAATATGAATATGTGTACATTATTATGTTTCGTGAGATCATGTGATGCCTTACTTTGCACGCTATCGAGACCTGGAGATATTTAATACCTGACAATTTAGTTGTTTACCTAGAGCCAGTGTCAATTACACAATAGTATAAGTTATGTCACGATTAGTAAAACTCAGTTAATTACAGAACTTAGGAAAACTCAATAACAGTTCAGTCCTGTTCAGTTTAATAATCAGTATCTTTCAGTTGGGAGTAGGATTCAGCATCGAGCAAACCCAGGGATGGGAGCATTTATGTTAGTGTAGGGTTTGACCCTTAGTATCAATTCCTGAGTTACAGAACTACGTAGTTATCATAGGTTGGGATGACTTCCTGCCAAATAAGTGTTGTGACATCTCTCGTGAGTTTTGTTGTTAGTGGGAGTTGATAAAATGTCTTTCTGTTATTTAGGGTTAAATCATAACGATTGTCTTTATTCGTGGCATGGTACTAACACCCTTCCAACTAAGGTTATAGGTTGGACCCCAAATTTATTTAGAAAAGGGTTATATCGGCTAGATACTTACTTCTGATAGTTTCAGTCTCAGTATTCAGAATAGAACTCAGTTTAGTTCCGCAGAATCAAGACTGTCAAATACAGTCAATCAGTATTAGTGACTCAGATTATCAGTTACTCAATATTAAAAATCAGTACTTAGCTTCAGAAAAGCTCAGTTACAGTATACATATATTCACAATAATACATACTCAGTATTTACAGTAGTTTCTAATTATCCATGTACTCTCAGGTTCAGTTACTCTATATCATTTTAGTTAGTTATTGTTCATGCATATGCACCCTTGCATTCAGTATTACCTCATCTATCATACCATTATATTCCAAATACATACTCTTTCTTTATGCTATGATGTCTCATATCATAGGTTTGGACGCTTAGGTTTCCAACTGTACATAGATAGATTTAGATTTTACCAGCAGTGTTAGAGTTATTAGTGAGTCCTTATCCGTCGAGGCTATATTTTTATTCAGCATTTCAGTAGTTGGAGTTAGTTAGGGGCCTATCCTATCAACTTTAATTTCAGACAATTTAGTTAGAGGCTTTTTAGACAAGAGTTCAGACATAAATCAGTATAATAGATTGTTATTATAATTTGACATTTTCATTAGTATTTCAGATGTTTTGAACCTTATGGCATTTCAACCTATTATTTCATATTTATTATAGTTTACTATTCAATGCTCACACATTTTGTCAACCCTTACTGATAGAAAAACTAACGAGAGATGTGTAAGCCCTTATCTGGCAGAAAGTCATCCCAACCTAGGTTGGCTACGTACTTCTGTAACTTAAGGATTTCTACTAAGGTTCAAACCCTATACTAATAAGAATTCCTCTATCCCTGGGTTCACTCAATGCTGAATCCTACTCCCAACTAAAAGACACTGATTATTAAACTGAGCTGAACTGGACTAAGTTTTTACACATCTCTCATGAGTTTTTCTGTCAGTAAGGGTTGACAAAATGTCTTCCTTCCAGTTAGTGTTAACTCACAACCATTATCTTTACCCGTGGCATGGTACTGACACCCTTCCAACTGGGGTTACAGGATGGACCCAAAATCTATTCAGAAAAGGGGAAATATCGGTTAGATGATTACCTCACACATTTTTAGTCTCATTCTTCAAAATAAAACTTAGTTCAGTTCCACAAAATCAATACTGTCAGATACAGTCAATCAGTATCAGTGACTCAGATTATCAGTTACTCGATATCAGACCTTAGTACTTAGCTTCTGAAAAGATCAGTCACAGTATACATATATGCATAGTATTGTATACTCAGTATTTACAACATTTTCATATTATTCGTATACTCTTATGTTCAGTTACTCTATATTATTTCAGTTAGTAATTATTCATCTATATAAACTCGTACATTCAGCCTTACCTAATCTAGAATATCAGTATATTCCACGTACTGACATATACTCTTTCTTTGATCTATGATATCTTATATCATAGGTTCGGATGCTCTGGTTTCTGACCGTGCATAGGCAGAGCCAGCAGTGTCAGAGTTATTAGTGAGTCCTCATCTTTCAAGGATGTATTTTTATTGAGTTTTTCAGTAGTTGGAGTTATTTGGGGGCCTGTCCCAACAAATCCAATTTCAGACAGTTCAGTTAGAGCCATTTTAGACTACAATTCAGACAAAATTCAATTTTATAGATTGTTATTATAGTTTGACATTTTCATTAGAATATTAGATGTTTTGAACCTTTTGGCATTTCATCCTATTATTCCACATTTATTATAGTAAATTATTCATTGCTCACAGCAGATATCAGTCAAGAGTTAACTTGTGGTCGTTTAGGGTCATAAGAACCATGTAGCGTCCAGGGTACAGACTCGGGGCGTTAATGATAGTCAATTTATATGGCTTTCCATGGGCTTTCATGGTAATTATTTCTTTTATTATGAAATAATTAATATTTTTTATTCAATAATACTTTTGATTTATTAGCATTATTTTATAGGCTTGGGCATTTGAAACCTTTCCTTATTTGAGATAACAAGTGATTTACCCGGAAGAAGTTTCCTGTCCAAGAATTCAGAGATGGTTTTTAGCCAAACCTAATAAAAATACAAAATTTCCTGATTTCTTCAACCCCCTGAAGGAAGCAGTAATTCTAATTTTAATTAAGTTTTTGTTCTAATTAATGATTTTTTAAAATGATTTCATCATCATTCTAATATATGTACTGATTTATTTTAGATTGTCCATCCGTGGCTTGTTTCGACCAATCGAGAGTTTAAGATGACATTTTTCTTACTTTACAGCCTGTGCAAACTTTATCATACCCTAAGGTCATTGATCAAACAATAAGGAATTGTTTGGAGCAACAACCATCGCAAAAAAAATAATATTGAAGGGTGGCCTTATTGTTGTTGATGATGGTAGTGGTATGGTGCCCCTCTTACAGTTTTTATAACAACAAACTATTATGATTATGATCATACTGGTTATACAAATTTTTCCACTTCTAGCGAATGTTCTGCATGCAAATGTCAAGACTGCAAGGTGAAACATGATGGGGTGATCAATGCCATTAATGCATTAACTACTTCTATAAAGGAAATCACATCTAACAGGGGTCTCATTTCCATCAAAGAGGATTTTATATCCATACACTCCACTGGAGATCAAGGTGGCTAAGAGGAGAAGGAAAGAAATATCCAAGGCATCATCAAGAATTGAAAAAGGAAAAATTACAACACCTCAATCTTTATCTTGCCCCTTTGATCAATGTACAAGGTCCACAGGAGAGCAGCATAAGCTAAAGAATATGAATATATATCATCTATTCAAATAAACAAACAGACACGCCTGTTTCAATAGATTATACATCTGCTAAAAATTATCAAATAGATATATACATCTGTTGCAACTGTTATATAACCTATTGCATCAGATGTGTTATCTATTGCAATTGTCATATAACCTGTTGCATCAGATATGTTGTCTGTTGTAACATATGTCCATTCGTTTCATAAAATCAAATAGATCTTAGTACTATTTTAATTTGTACCAACAGATGAGTCATATATTGCAATGGATGGATCATCTATTTAAAATTATCGTACAAATCTATTTTACCTATTTGAGTTTGTCCCAACAGATGATCCATCTAATGTAACAAATAGATAATATGTTGAATATTTATGATTAGCATTGACAATTCTAGATTTCTAGATGGATGTCACAGCAGAAGCTACTACTGAACAACATAATATCATAGTTGATAATCCATCAACTGTTTCCATGGATGAAGAAAAAGTGGAGCCTGTTAGTTTGGGAGAACAAAAAAATTGCCTGTTTGAAGGGTTCAACATCACGGATGAGGCTCCAAAAAAATAAATAATGTTGATCTATGACTATTCAGAATGGATTGTTAATGGGTTATTAAAGCATCATGCCGACAGGTACATAATTTTTTTTATAAGATATTGATTTATACAATTCTTGTTGTAAAAACATGACATTAACATATATAAATCATGTAGAAAATAAAATGATGAACACTACAATGTGAATGAATCAATTCTTGATTTTGATATGTTCAACTTTGTTGTTGCATATCCCGAAATGAAGGATTGGTTCTATTTGATGTCGCAGCCCCAAACTTACTGGAATGATGAGGTTTAAATTCCATACATATTAATATTAATTAATACTTTATTTAATTATATTTGTGTATTAATTTTATTATCATGTAATCTAAAATGTTTGATAATAGATGCAGCACGTCGATGTTATTTTTTACCACCTCCAAAAGAAGGCCAAGTTGCAAACATAAGAACAATATAGATACATGACAGGTAATTGTTTGTACAAATTTTACATCAATAATTCCTAGAATAGGTTTTGTCAAGAATAGCTGGAAGATTCCCAAAATTAGAAATTCTTAATCAACATCATCAAAGGTTTTAACATTCCAGCTGGCTTACCTTTGCATTTGGTCGATGAAGTGTACATCCCAATCAATTGTGGTGATGAATTCCATTATTTGTTGTTTTCATTGTTCTAAAAGAAAGGCGTATCCGAGTTTATGACTCGATGTCGCGAAGGAGACATTTTGGGCCATCGTCTGAGATACAAAAGCTGCCAAAATATTGCCTACTTACCTTGATATGAGTGACTTTTCTAACCAAAAGGTTCGTACTGATTGGTTGATGATTGAATAAAATGGGTAATACATTTGATGTAGAATATGTTGAAGGAATTTCTCCACAACCCCTTGGTATCCTGTTCGTATCATCATTTTGTTTTATTTCATAAATTTCACAATGCTTACATAAACAGCAAGAAATAGATTATCTATTTTTTTTAAAACACAGGGATTTCAGTCTTTTTATTTCCGCTTACGCCCAATATTTGAGCGATGAATTACAAGTATCAAATGATGGACTTGATGTTGGATTACTCTGTAAAATATATATTGCTCTTTTATGGAAATACAGAGAAATGAAATCTGAGAAATTGTATGCAAGGGACATTAAAGATCCACGACGACCAAAGCCGAATTCCATAGTATCAAATGAAGAACAACTTGTCCATATTGAGTGGATCTTTATAGCTTGAGTCTGTCAAAGTAATAACCTCACCTTGTTATTTTTTGGCACCAAAGGTTAAATTGTTTATTTATTTGTATAGTAGATCATTTGTACCCATAATAATTTTTTTACGTTTTATTTATTGGTTGAGTTATTTCATCTAATTTCTGAAGGTTTTGATTTATTTTATGTTATATATGAATATAATTTAATCATTAGTTTTGAACCTATTAATTGAAATGGAATACTAGATTCAAATATCACAACAGATAATATATCTATTGTAACGGATGACATATCTATCGGAAATTATCAAACAGATTTAGACATATATTGCAACATGTAGGTCATCTGTTGGAAATTATCAAAGAGGTCTTCCTACTTTTTAATTTTTTCTAATAGATTACCTATCAGTTGCAATAGATAGATTATATGTTTCAACAGATTGTATATGTATTGCGATAGAAACTGAGAGACATCTGTAAATATAACAGATGACTAATATATTAGTTAGTACTCCATAAGCCCAAAACTGAGAGACATCGGACAGATCAGATATTTCTATGCCAGTCAATAAATATTTGATATATGCAAGCGCATACCGCTCGCACGCGGCACTGGTTTTACTTTTTTTGAAGTTGCATGCCCTTGTTTTGACCTTCAAAATCCCATTCTTTCATCTTCTAGACTTTCACTGGAATATAGTTCATCATTTTACTCTGCCTCAACAAGCTGGGAAGAAACTCCAACAGTAGATACATGTGGATAAAAAAACTTCGTCGTTGAAGACAGTTAAGTTGAAGTCATAAACCTTAATAGTTTCCTCCTCGAGAAGTATCTCAACAATGACAAAATGTTTGGCTTCCATGTTCATGATTGCAAGAATTCTCTTTGCCCTGCTCCAGTTCTTGCTGTGTGGATATGGCCTCTTTCCTCTAACATATTTAATCATATCTTCATCTCATTCATACATAGAAACTAACCAATCAAATTTTGGGCCATCGAGAGTTTTAGCTAGATCCTTGAGATCATTGTACCTATTCTTGAAATTATTGTAGAAGTTGAGGTCCATTATCCTATCAGCAGCATTATAAGAATTTTGGTACGCTAATTGCCTAACCCTCATAAGGTAGAGAATTTCATCAACATACTGTGATTGAAATTTTGTAAATAGGTTAGTAATTGTAAAGAAGAAAAATATAGAGATAAGATGCAATGGATGGTCCATCTGTTGCAGAAGGTTCTCTGAATCTATTCACAGATTACCCAGCAAATGCAACTTATGCAATAGATAATTAATCTGTTCCAACAGAACAGCCACCAGTTGCGCCAGAATACCTAGTTGTTGCAATAGGTGCCACATCTGTTGTTTAGATTCTTCTTTATGGAGTAGATTAGAAGGCTAGGTTAGGAAAAGTAAACTTACCTTATCCATGTACCACTTATGAATAGTTTTCATACTCCTGAAGCCTTGGTTGTAAAACATATGCATGGTGTATTTTTTTGCTGGTTTCTTCTTCTTGGGATTCTTGGCATTTCACAGTTCCATCCTCTCTTGGTCCCAAGTGTTGCGTATATGTCTACCTTCTTCAGTGGCCCTAAAATTGTAATAAATTTTGGAGAGGGAAGAGTTACAACAACAAAAACAAACCCAGTGTATTCCCACAAAGTGGGGTCTGGAGATGGTAAAGTGTACGCAGTCCATACCGCTACCTCTAAAGAAGTAGAGAGGCTATTTTTGATAGACCCCCAACTCAAGATAAGGAATAATAAACAAAACGTAATGAAACATAAAGCAAGATGGATGGTATCACATAAAAAGAATTAAAACATAAATATATATCAAATCAGTATGAGATAAGGTAACCAAGTGCAATATGCAATAAGAGATAAGAAATAGGGCATTCAAAAAATGACACCCACCTAGTAGTAATAGACATTTACAGGCCAGAGACACCCTCCACACCCAAACCCTCCAGACTAGGATCTCTTACCTATGGGCACAGTTCTAGGATTAGTAACCTAGCTATACCAAGGCTCTTCTAACTACTAGCTACAGCCCACGCACACAACCTATCCTTCTACCCTTATCTGTGACCTCCACATCTTCCTATCTAGGGTCATGTTCTTAGTAAGCTGAAGTTTCTCTATATCATGTCTAATCACTTCTCTCCAGTACTTATTAGGCCTACCTCTTCTCCTTCAGAATCCATCCAATGCTATCCTCTCATACCGATGAACTGGAGCATCCATGCCCCTTTTTATCACATGCCCAAACCACCTTAGCCTTCTTTTCCAAAATCTTTTTTATTTTTAGGTTGGAGAGTATTAGACTAATTTTTCTTTTCTTTCTCCTAACTGCCATTGTAGGAGTATATGGCCTTCTCACTTTCATACATAGTATGACACCCCTCTTGGATTTTAATTTATCGGCAGCTTCACAGATAGCCTCTAGTTCTTGAAGAAGTTTATACTATCTATCCTTGTACACTTTTTATTTGCAATAAGAATATGAGGGTGAAGAGGGGTAAGACGGACCTCTGTAAGGGTGGGAGGGACTGGTATATGGGTGAGAGGGACCTGTGTAAGGAGTGATTTCAAATGTATTTATTTTTCTTGAGCATCAACATTCTCATTATCATAACTAGCGGCATCATCAATATCAGGATGGGTACCACCAACATCAACAACTCTACCAGCAATACCCCTAAAAGAAGCACCCTAATCTATTGCAGAAGGTTGGTCATAAAGAGTTTCATCATTAGGCTGACCTTGCCTAACTGCTCATCTTATGGTTGTTCTCCAACTAATTCCTTCTTTATTAACTCAATTGTTGGGTATGCAATTGTATCAACAAGACCTAGAGTAATAAAAGAAGTTATCTCCAACTCCTACTTAGTAGGCACGAGACAAGGATGAACAACTTATATAAAAATACAAATGCATTTAAATCGCATAATAATAATTTGTAGTCAGTTAGGTTATAAGTTTACACAGTCAACTTATGGAATAGATGAACTATCTGTCACAATAGTTGATCTGTATGTCGCAATAGATGGATAATATATTACATCAAATTACCCATCTTTTACATAATTGGTAGTAGATGGGTAATCTGTTGAGTCAGGTTCAGAGAACCAGAGCAACAGATGGTTTATCTATTGCAAAATATAGATCATCAGCAAGCCCCAACAAATTATCTTCTATAACTTTCTTAACGTCTCTTGTCAATATAACAGAATAGGCAAACCAAACCAAGCACAATTTCTTTTTGTACTATTTTTGTATGGTTTTATCCTTGAGATCTTCAATCAAATCCACTGCTTTGTAGCTATGTCAAACAATTTCCAATAACCTATCTATTTTTTCCTTGTGTTAATTGGTTTTGGTAGATGGTTTATTGGGCAATGCTTTCCTTCTATTTGATGGTGGTGATGGTTTGGCTGTCCTGATTGCCTTGGACCTTATGCAGGGTGTTTTCATGGTGAGAGGTTTTTCTGGCCAAAACAAACTGACATGTCATAGTAGATGATCCAGATTTTATCCATATTTTTCCCCCTCTTTCGAGTATTTATCATCCCCTACGTAGTTGATCCTGTGCTTGAAAAGACCATATACCATACTCATCTAGAAATGGGTAGGGTGTTCCTCAGCCAACTCAAGAAAGTGTCCAAAGCGACTCTTCTTAAAAAGTCCATCTATGTTTTCATTCTTCATAGTTTTCCTTAATCCATCAAAAGGTTTCCCCAACTAATATCCAAGTATAAGATCACCTGTTAGTTTTTTAGGGTTATCTATTGGTATTGCAACTTCAAACCTATTAATACTAATAGTAATTACTGCCTCATGATAGGATTTCAATCTTAATTCATGGCCCATTGGTGATGCATTATCATCATGTTGGTCATCGTCCCCTTTCTACTTCTTCCACTTGTTATTTATCATCTTATTGATCAACATTTTCTTTCTCACTTTCTACTTCTTTCTCACTTTTATTTTCCTTAACAGCCTTTATATACCCTTCTTCACCTCTTTTTTTATAACTTTCCTTATCTTTATTTTTCACTAACTGAGATTGTTCAGGAAGTTCCTTCGAATCCATCTGTACTCTAGCCATTTTTGCTGGGTGGTCAGAAGTTGATCCACTTTCATTTTTTATTCTTTTAGGAGACATCTTTTAACTATAAACAACTGAAAATGAAAAAAACATTACATTTGATATCTTCATAAATTTTTTTAAAAAGGTAAGACAAATTTCAATAAATTATTATGCACGATATTACAAAAAAAATACTCCAACGGATAACCCATCAGTTGGAACTGATGGGGAATCTGTTTGAAGAGCTATTTGATATCTCTCAATAGATGTTCCACCTGTTGCAATATATGTACCACTAAGAACACCAACAATGCCGCCAAGATCATCACCAATGCCACCAAGACCACCACCAATGCCACCAAGACCAACAACAATGCCACCAAGACCAACAACAATGCCACCAAGACCGACAATATCACCACCAAGAGCACCAATACCACTACCAAGACCATCAACACCACCAATGCCACCAATACCTGCATCAAGACCACCAAGACCCCCAACACCACCAGCAATGCCACCAATACAAACACCAAGACCACCGATACCACCACCAATACCACCAATATGGACACCACCACTAACAGTCACCAACAATACCATCCAACAATACCATGACAGTCAAAAAAACACTGCAATAAAAACTAGTGTTTTATTAAGTTTTTTCTACATTTTTTAGCATCAAAACTCAAAATTCTCAACCCATTCTCTAAGGTAATACAACTAAAAAAAAAATTTCTTTATTATCTAAAAAGCCCTAATTTTTAGAATAACAAACAGATGTATAACTCTTCTCGAACTCTGTTACCTGTGAAGACAGAGAAAACAATGGATACAAGCAAGAATGAAGTTTAAAATAACAACTATATGATCAAAAATGGGAAGAAAATCGATCTATTTTGAAGGGCTGAGCAATATGTCTGTATTGTAAAGAGAGAAAGAAAAGAGTGAGAACTTGAGATTTGAAATGATGAAATATTTTCCCCCTAAATGGATGATTTGTATTAGGTTGATTTGTATTTTTTAGAAAAGAACGTCAAGTTTTGAAATTGTTAATTTGGTCCAAATAGATCTTAATTATTTTTTTAAATCAATTGCAAGGAAAGCTCTTGCGACAGATGACTAAGCCTTTGGAAATTTTCAAACAAATATTGATATTTGTTACAATAGATGACATATATGTTTGAATTTTTTTTATTTTAAAGTAATCTTCTATCCTAAAGAATAAAGAGAAAATACTACTAAGACGGTAAAAAATATTTCTTGAATAACTCTATTTTGCAAAATAGACACAATGAAAACTTTTTTAGGATTTTTTGACACAAGTCTTGAAAAATTAAGTATTTAGACACTAGGTTGAGATCATCACTTCTTATATACAACCCTTGCACACACATAGTATAATTGGATATATTATGTGTTAAATCTATTGAGATTATTCTTTATATAGCACATAGTTTATTATCGATTTTGTTTCAGAGCTATTGAAAAATCTAATTATTCAACTAATAGATGAACATTCGAGTATTTATGACACATCAAAAAAGCGGTTGCATATCCACTTACACCTAGTGTTGATTGGGTATATGCTATCTCCTCGAATTCCACCGTCGCATGCGTCTACCTACAACTGATCGGGAAGACCAAAGTCTTTTATCTTGGTCTATATAAATAACCATCAACTATAGAAAATATTCATCTTATTTATCCTAAAAAATCAATAAATAAGACCAGATGCCGAGCATTCCACTCAGACCAATAAGGAGATTTTGTTTCCAGGGTAGCCATGACATTCTCCTCTTCTAAAATTACCTAGACCGTCTCTTCTACGGTCTGAGTTAGGACAGGGAGCACCTCCACTGTGAACTCTGGCGTATAGCCCAATTTTTAGGGGTGATCATGAAGAGGATGAAAATGCAGCCCGAGGAGTTCATCACCCCTCTATAATCCCCTTAGTTTTGGTTTTAATTTCTGTTGTAGTTGTAGTTGTAAGTTCATTGCAAGGAAGCTTTCACTTCTAGGGAGTTTGTTAGATGAAATCTTCTTTCTTTTATCCCTTTTGCTCATATTTTGCTGTAAATATAGCGTTAAACCATTGTTGTAATGAACTTATGAAATGAGTGTTTGAAATTCTGTTGCAATACTTTTTCTATTTGTCTTTATATGAATTATACAATTTTGTTCTTGGTTGAAATTTTGTAATTTACCCTATTAGAAGATGAATGAAAAATTTTTCCAACATCAAAACTAATGGTCTATTATATATGTATACAAATTCATATATACTAATGAATAATGAATCTGGTCTATCAACGATTATGTGGATTTCTACAAAATTAATTGCACGGGCGATATAGTATATGATTAACCGAGATCAATAACTATATGTGACTGTCTACGTAATCGATGTGTTCCATTATATAGATTTATAAGATATAAATAACTAAATAAATATAATTGTGTCGATTGTAAATCATGGACTGCAAGCTTTGTCACTAATATATCATACTGCTAGACCTATTGCATAGACCGTAAATATAATCGATGTCTTCTCATATGTTGGGTAGATGCTAAACCATATAGATCCACACTCAATTAATGTTAAGGTATATACGGGTTGGTGCAATCGTCCAAAAATACATTAGTACACAGTCAAGATATAAATAATTACATAAGAGAAAGTGATTTGAGGGCCATATATTGTGTCCATTGTAAATCCTAAACTTAAAGCTTTGTCAATAATATACCACATTGGCTTATTGCTCTTAGTAGCATATTTAAAAAAAAAGGAATAATTCATTAATAAAATAATAAATAATTAGATTTTATGCAATTAAAGGAGCTTGAACAAGTTATGTTATCTTATAAGAGTACAATAAAATTGGATAAGTTGATCAAAAATATGTGCGGATGGGTAGTGGATGAACAAATGAATTCCTCACAACATACATGTTCTTTGATAAAAATTTCCCTAAGGATGTTGGTTGTCCAACCACAAGTCATCACCTCACACATCTTTCATCACTACTTTGAATTTACGTGGACTCTCATACGATCACATGACTTGTTTAGACTTATTTAATTGAATAAAATCTAATTTTATATTATTTTATTAATAAAATAATCCTTTTCAAAATATGTGCTAGTCATGGTCTATGAATATCTATCCTCGTCTAGTGCATTTATTAATGATGTAGTCTGTACTTTATGCTAGGCTATGCTTTGTCATTTACTCGACCTGATATAGTCTAGAATAGATTGGGAACTACTTCCACAATTAAATAACTTGATGAGGATATTTATTTATAGACCATGACTAGCACATATTTTGAAAAGGATTATTTAATTAATAAAATAATATAAAATTAGATTTTATGCAATAAAATGAGTCTAAACAAGTCAGGTGATCGTATAAGAGTCCACGTAATTGAAGGTGGTGATCAAAGATCTGTAAGGTGATGACTTGTGGGTGAACAAATGATGAGTTATGGTTGAACAAATGAATTTCCCGCAACATACTTGTGCTTTGAGTAATCATTACATTGAGGATGTTAGTTGTACAACCACTACCCATCCTCACATATCTTTGATCACCTTCTACAATTTTACATGAACTCTCATACGATCACATGACTTGTTTAAGCTTATTTGATTGCATAAAATTCAATTATGCATTATTTTATTAATTAATTATTCCTTTTTTTCCAAATATGCTACTAAGTGCAATAAATCAATACGTTATATTATTGACAAGGCTTTGCATCTATGATTTACACTAGACAAAATCGATGAACCTCTACAAACCATGATAATTACTTAATAGTTGACACAATCCAACATATAACAATAAACTTATTTGTTATCATTATAAATATATGATTTATTTAATCGATCGTCCGTGCAGTCTGAAAATTATAAAGAACAACTTCTATAATATTTGCCATCGACCTCTATAAATTAGGACAATAGCTGAACTGGTAACATAATGCAATAACTTTTAATCTAACAAGACAATGGAATAATTGAACATAATTTCATCAGTAAATGTCATCATCGACATGCCAAATATATGTAATTTAATTATCCATAAGAAATCATTAAAAATAATAAATCATTAAGAAAATTGTTTGTTCCAAACCACCAAACTACATGTTATCATCATTGAGTTCCTTAACAATTCCCATCATATCCACTTTATTTTCTTCAGGTTTTTTTCTCATTTTCTTCAACTTCTTTCTTCTCATTTTCTTTCTTTCTTCTTCTTCTTCTTATTCTTCTTCTTCTTCTTCTTCTTCTTCTTCTTCTTCTATTCTTCAATATTTTCCTCCTCCAGTTCATCCACTCCTTCTTCATCAACTTTCTTCTTGTTTTTCTCTTCCTCGATTTTTACCTTATTTTCTGCTATTTCTTTAGTTGTCCTCTCCTCATCTTTGTCTTCTTCTATTTTTTTGCATCATGTTTATCTGATACCTTCTCCTCTTTTGTTTCTTCTTCTTTTTGTGTCTTATTTAGCGTTTTCATCTGTTGCAGCAATGTCAGTCACAAAGACAGCAAGTTCTTTAAGGTTTACTTGATGCTGGCTATGATGGACTACCGAGGTGCACTGCATCGTTTTGAAAGGATTATAAAAATTATGTAAGAAAATTAAATTGGAAGAATAAAAAATAAATTTGTTTACCTTCATCTAGTCGCTTCTTCTTATTCTTCTCGATTCTCCACAACCTCCCATCTCTAACAAAAAAAGCAATATCCAGAATGCATTTCTAGAGCACAGCAACATGCTCACATAGGTCATCATCATTAGAAGCATCAGGTGTAGTTTTGAGTCCACTTGAACTAGCATGATCACAAGCACGTGTTGGACTTGGAACATAATTGTGACAACATAAATCTTCGTCTTCTTCCGCGATGGACGTATCCTTTACTTAGTTTGTGTATGGCTTAAATATTTTTCATGTATCTCTGCCCCATCTCACGAATAGTAGGGGTAAGTTACGGGTGCACGATCTATAAAAAAATAAATATAAATTACACGACATTCACTAATATAATAATATTATTATAATATTATAATAAGTATAATTTTACCTTTGTGTTGTTTTTGTTGTACTTAAATAGGTTGCCTTCCATTATATTGTCACACTTCGATGTGTTGCAACTAAGAAGATGGGTAATGGGCAAAGAAGAATCCAATGACTTATCGGTGTACCTTCCTAGATGAGGAAAGGCCTCATATATCCAAACATGCAATCAATAGAAACATAAGTAAATCTACAAGATCTATATATTATTACATAAATAGGTAAGAGTCTATAAAAAATCAATAAGATGATAGGTTATAAGTACCAGAAACTCCTAGGAAATCCATATAACGCGTATGATGAATTATTCTTCTTCATAAATGCTTTTTTCTGCTTGATCAAATCAATCTTATTTTTTAAATAGCTTAATGTCAGCCCAACTGACTCTTTTCCCCATAGATAGCCCCGAAGAAATCTAAATCAACCACCATCTTGAAGTGGTCTAAATCCACCTTCTAAACAATGAAAGCAGGCCTTTTAACTGCTCTATGAACTCTCACTATCTATGATCTACAACCAAAAATGAATCTGTATTGGTTAATTTATCGACCACTAGTCTATTAATAAAATTAGAAAAATATAGAAAAAATAAATTTGTTGTGGTCAATTTATCGAGCACTGGTCTATTAAGAAAAATGGGAAAACGTCTCGGATCAAACATACAAATCAAGTTCCAACTTCTTCAGATATTGGCAGTGCAATTCACAACAATAAGAACACCATTAAAATGGGTCTAATTCTGTACAACAAATTAAAAATCAATACGTAATAAAAATACAAAACTTTTCTTGTCATTACCAAACCAAAATACGATTCAACATGCGGAATCGACAATGCTAACTAAAAAAACTCAAAGTTAAACTAAAAGAACTCCAGCACAAATCTAAAACAAAAAGAAATACTAAAATGGATCTAAACTGACCGGGGAAGAAGATTAAACTTACTTGAGCAGTAGAAATTGAAAAATTTTGACTTGGAAAGCAAGGGTCGACCCAAATGTTTTTTTTAAAAAAGAATTATGAAGAAAAAACTGGAGAAGAAGAGGATTTGAGGAGAGAGAATTTTTTTAAAATTTATTAAATGATTTTAATTAATTTTTGAAAAATTAATAAATTTAAAAATGGACCATATTGTATTTTCAATAACTTTGTATTCTCCAAATTAAGTTTTCAAAGTGAGCTGTTAGAAATTTTCAATAGACATTGGCATTTGTTGTGATAGATGACTGAGCAGTTGGAAATTTTCAAATAGATATTGAGATCTATTGCAACAGATTACCTATCTGATTTAATTATCAAACACACATTTGCATCTGTTGCGATAGATGATTGAGCTATTGGAGAATTTCTAATAGATATTGATA
This sequence comes from Capsicum baccatum var. pendulum, assembly GCA_030864225.1. Lineage (NCBI taxonomy): Eukaryota > Viridiplantae > Streptophyta > Magnoliopsida > Solanales > Solanaceae > Capsicum > Capsicum baccatum. The sequence continues at coordinate 69,449,665 of CM061559.1, read as the reverse complement.
TTTATTGCAACAGATGGCATATCAATTTGAATTTTTTTTAATTTTAATACTACTAAGGCGGTAAAAAATATTTCTTCGATAACTTAAAAATATCCTCCTTGAGTAGTCTTATCTTGTCTTTTCAATATCACTCATCTTCCTCGATCTCTTCAAGTTATTAATGAATATTTAAACCCATGTCTAGAATTATCTCTCCTTCAGCGCTAAATTTATTCATCTCTCTTCTTTTTCTTTCTCTCCTCTTTAGGGTTATCACAGTCGTCTCTTTTTTCTCTCTCTTTTCTATCCTCTTTATCATAAGGATCCTTTCTAATCTCAACCAATCTATATCTTTTCTCAATTAAAATTGATGTTTGGATACCCTTTCTTTTGACACTGCAGGTATGGTTCACTGTTGCTCTTTCATTCTCGTCTTCTTCTTTGTAAGTTATTTAAATCAGTTATTTACATCTATTTTTTAATTCAAGTACCCTTTACCCATATCATATTTATTTAAATAATTTGAAGGAAAGATTACTTTTAAGTCTTGAATGAACGAACCGTTGTTATTATTAAAATATGCACAAAAAGCCATTTGTTTGGAGAAGTTTAAAAGCCTTTTTGGCATATTTTCTTGGCATGTATTTTATTTGTTTCTTTGTTATTGATATTTTTATTGATGTTGTTGGTAGGGTTAGTGTTGTTAGAACTTTTGGTATGGTGTTGTTGATGGTGTTAGAACAAATGATGTTGTTTCTTTGTTGTTGATATTATTTCTTTGTTTTTGATGTTGTTGTTGACTGTTTGAACAAATCAAACAACTACCAAGACTGGTTTGATCTATTCAAATAGTTACATATTTGTTGTAATAGATTCCACATTTGTTTCAATAGCCTCCACATCTGTTACAACATATTTACAATCTATTGAACAGATGGGAAGCTTCTACAAAAGATGGATAATGTTCTTTCTGTTTTCCTCTTGTTTAATATGAATTGTTTTTCTCTTATTTGTAGACATAAAGAAATGAATATTGATCAAATGTTGTCCGACCAACATAAGAGGCTACAGTAAAGATGGGTTCGGAGGAATAAGCTGCTTGCAGATGGAACTATTTCATATGTGGGAGGTATATATTACTGATAATGTTATCATGAAGATACACATAGAGTACACTGATTTTGTGAGTGTTGTTTTGTATCGATTAGGCATTGATCATTCAAATAAGATATCTACAATTTTAAAGTTTAGTTTTATAGGTTCAAACTGATAAGGCTGAGGGACCATGAATATTGTTCTTATTCCCTGTTAAAATTTAATGATGATTGTTGATCTTCTTTATGTGTCAAGCTCTGTGAAGTGATCAAGTTTTAGTCATATTGTAAAAAGATTTGATAGTGATGGGACTAACTTTCAGGGTGCATTGGACATTGAGATGGACTTCGAAGCCTCCCACTGCTTCAACTAAGAATGAAAATCAGTATGTTTATTGCCCTAGCCTAAATTTATATTGTTGGGTTGCTCAGGGTGATGATTATACGCCAGAAGGATCCATAGGATAAAATTGCGAGGAAAGGGGGAATTGATGTAAACCTATATTATCTAAGAGCTAATTAAAGAGGAAAATATAGGGTAGAAAAGAACTTCTAGCAAATCTGACCGATGAAACTAAATTAGAACATGAGAAATCTAAATTAAGTGCAAATATGAAAGTGTATCTAGCACTGAATATCTATCTGTTGTCATTCTCAAAGAATATTAGTGCAGATGAGCACTTTGCTGGGGAGCTGCGGCTAGGTAGCATGGTTGGGATGATCACCTTACATAGAAACTAGCAGAAGACGAAGAAAACAGCTTTGCGGGCACCGGGGATTCAAATGATGTACCATAAGTAATGAAAACTTGGCCCAAGAACAGATGCATTTAAAATAAGCAATCTAAGCGAAGGCAATGATTTCAGAATTTTAAATTGCATCTCATGCCTTCTTATTTGTGGTTTCGATTTGGTCTACTGCTATTGACCTGATCGAAACCACAACCAAGATTGAGTATCTTTACTTCTTTAGTAATATGGATATAATTGATTGTGTTTTCTTGCCCTAGCATGCTTTCAACATATCTTAGAGAAGATCAGATGCTTGTTGCACTATGTGAATCCTGATAATTTTCAAGTTTGCCTCCAGCTTACTGATTTAGAATTCAAGTTTATCGTTGCCATCTTTGAGGTTAGAATAGAGTTCTTGGTATTTTGTGAGCTAGTCAATCAGGGAGGAACACTTTCTTCAAAGTTGTGGCATTGTAAAAGGACTTCAGAAAGTTTCCAAAACACATTTTTTGAAAGGCATAAATGATACATGAAGGGTTGTTATGTTTGTTTTAGGTCAATGTCTTGATGCACACTCAAGCAGTTGTCCCAATAATTGAATAGTTAACTTTCTTGAGCGTTGTTCAATGCATTGTAAGGATAAAGGGTCGAGGCACCATTAAAGTCTAGATCATAACTCACTTTTACATGATTAAAGCCATAACAAAGATTTAACATGATATAGGTCGTACGTTAATCACATTGCTAGTATTCCACTATACACAATTTCCTACAGTTTTTTGGTGACTATTTACTAAAACACAGGTCTCTGCAAAGTCACTGGTGATAAAAATAAAATAACAAATTTACTTGATTAATACTTCAACTCACAGAGGCAAATATAGAAAGATGAAAGCTTTCTTGTGTTGCAGTTGTAGTTTAAGTAAGACATTATCCTATCACCTATTCTAGGATAGGGCTCCTCATGTACTACAACTCTTACACCTAATATTTGATTCAATGAAGGGAAAAATGAATGAAAATGGTCAATCATGTAAGTAGAAAATATGCATAACAATACAATAATACAAGTTGCCGAGAGAATACCGAAATTTAGTTACTTAAAACAACATGAGAAAGAGACCACCTAAACCACGTTCTCACATGAATGTAGTATCATGGCCTCTTTCTAAGAGCACCATTTGAAATTGCTCTTGGAAAACTAGTTATTTCAAAGACACTTTTACAAAATTGCTTTTCAAAAAAGTGTTGTTGAAAAAAAATTAATTTGTGTTTGATAAATTTATTTGAAAAGTTCTTTTGATAAATTGATTGTGTTTGAATAATTGTTTTCTAGAAATACTTTTGAGAGTTAAATGACCAAAAGGACATGTATCAATAGACTTTTAATATTGAAATCATTTTATAGAGAAAATTTTAAATATCAGTTATAATATTTTAGATTAAAATTTATTTATATTTAATTAAAAAGTACTTACAAAAAAATTTTAAATTAATATTTATATACCTTGATACATTAAAGAGTTATATATTATTTGATCATCATCATCAATGATATTTTTAATTTCATTTAAAGAAAATTAGTTAAAATAAAATAATAATATATAAATCATAAAATAAAATAAAGAATTATGATGTAAATATGAAGTACAAAATTTTAAAATCAAATTTTAATCAAACTTATAAGATATTCTAATTAATTAATAAGGGATGTGTGTGCATGTGTGTAAGTGATAGGGATATTTTTGTCATGAAAAAAATAATTTTTCTTCTACATCTGCTTTTTGTTTAAAATGCAAAATTTTTCCGCTTCGTTGCAGAAGAAAAAAAAACTATTTTTGCTTCTTTTTAAAAACAATTTTATAATTTTATCAAACACTCTTTTTTCAAAAAAAAAAAAAAATTCTTTCTCAAAAAAAGTATTTATTTTTTGAGGAAAAAATAATCCCAAACAGGTTATAAGTTCCCTTCAAATTTCAATTAAAATAAATAAAATAAAAAATTAAATGATTTATTAAAGTTTAAGTCACCTTAATTTTAGTTTGCTAAGTTCAGCTCTCTTGAGTGTAATCATCACGAGTCGAAACTAATATCAACATCAAGTTCAATTACATGATTTGTTTTCTTTTGGGAGTTGTGGTCTTTTGCAAAGTCTCGTCAAAGATTTCAATTAGGCAATATAAGTAAAGGCTCAAATCTTGAAAATAACCTCCGTTACAATAGACTCATTTGGTTAAGCTCTTTCTTGGGCCTTGTGCTTACTGAGAGCTTTAGTACACCAGACTTTCATTCAAAGTTCAACTCACCTTATTTTGTGATAGATATTTTCCAGATACTTTTGAAGAGATCCTCTCTCTTTCACCCTTGATATTCAATGATCCGATTAGAGCATCAACTTGTTAGAAGGAAAAGGTGACTGCCATTAAAAAATAAGAGAAGACCATAAGAAAAATATGTTCAAATATCTATACCAAGAGTAATAGACCCATCAGACGGAATCTAAACTCCCAAAAATATTCTTCCATCACTAGGAGAAAAACAATTTTGTGAATCAACATGTAATTAGAAGAAAAAGGTGAATGTCATTACAAAATAAGAGAAGACCATAAGAAAAATATGTTCAAGTATCTATACCAAGAGTAATAGACCCATACAGAATCTAAACTCCAAATAAATATTATTCCATCACTAGGAGAAAAACAATTTGGTGAGTATTACTCTTACCCTATGTTCTGTTAAACGTATTCTTTCTGTAATACATCTTTAGCAAATATAAGTAAAAGAACATTTGTGTTAAGTCACAATTTGAACTGTGCAATCAGAAAACCATTTCAATAGACATTTAGGTAAGGAAACTTCAGTATGTATACTTTTCTGTGTAACATGAGACAACTTGCTTATGTGTCGAAGAAAGAGAACCAAAAAGCTAGATAGAGAGATGAGAGGGTACTTACCATTTGGTCTGCACTCGTGTTTTCAATTAGCGAAATTAAGAGACACATACCTGCAATTTCAATACCATAAAATAGTTCAAAATCCTTAATTTTGCGCTGCATGTAAGAAAATAAATCCAAAAAACTTTGTCAACACAACGAGGTCGGAAAAAAATCACAATAATGGTTGATTTAAAAGTCGACAAACAAATGAAAAGAGAGCAAAATAATAATAGCAATTTTCCTGAATTGTACTGGAAAAGAAGTAAAAATGGAAAGAGGCCGGGGAAGAATTTGAAAAAATAAAATGAACTTTATTAATCATTGTAACATTATATCCAAATATTCTTCCTTCTAATTATTTCCTAAAATCTAGATTCGCACCATTACCAAGCTAAGATCGAATATCACAACAGTTGAAGTATGAAATTAACAAACACGGAGAAAACTCGAAAAGAAAGCAGACCAAGAATGTGAAAGAGTCAAAACATGCAAAATAAAATTCACCAGAAGCTAGAAGACTAAAACCAAGCAATCCTAGTTGTAGTTTGAGCAAACAATTGATTGAATGACAGGTGTAAGGAGATCCAATGAAATTGTTTGAGCAAAAAATCAAAGGAAAATGAAAGCAACAAAATGAACATATGGAGATCAGATCGGTGACAATATGGATGAGATGGAAAAACGTGGCAAATTTAGTTGCATGTTGAACGACCCGTAAAAAGAACAAAGGTGAAAAGTCAAAAAGTCCCTTAACTTTGATTTTATAGATATGTTGAAATTAAGCACTTTCTACTATAGTAGGAATGAAGAAATTAATATGAAGGAGAGAAAAATTTGTCAAATCCTAATTAATTTATATTTATTTTAAATGGATTTAAAGAATATTACAAGAAAATCAAAATAAGAAAGGTGGACGTAATATCATCAACCAGTGGGAAGTGAGTGTGATAGAGCGAAACCTGAAGGGAGGTCCCTGAAATTATCCCTTTTTAATATAATAAACAAAGTATTTTATTAAAATTATATCTGTACCAAATAATCCAAGAGGTGTTGATCATGGTATTGTAATCCAAGATCTATGTTTTGTAAGTGGTAGAGTTAGAATTTTCATTAACAGAATTAAAATATAAAAAAAATAAACACAGAAATTAATCGATAAGAGACCAACATCTATTATATATATACATAAAAATAATTATTTAAATCATATATAAATAATTAATTTTTCCACCAAAAGAGGTTGAGATTAAACCCAAATGTCAGCTTCACATAGCATAAAGTTATCCATCTACCTAGTGACCCAAAAACTTAATGCATCACCGTTATATTCTTGATTCACCCTGAAAGTATTTGTAAGTGTTTTTTCATAAATTTTTAATATTTCTAATTTTATTTAACATTTATTAAATATGAGTTGAGGACGAGGTATATTACATGAGAGAAGCAAGCGTATTTGATTTTTGTAAAAATGAAGTTGGAAAACAAATTTGGTGTACTTTTAAAATATTGAATCCAACCCCAAATTTAAAATATGAGTTGCGATGGATGTGTGGACATACCAGGAAAGATAGGGTGAGGAATGAGATTATTCGGGAGAAGGTGGGAGTTGCCACGGTGGAGGATAAGATGAGAGAAGGGAGGCTACGTTGGTTCGGGCACGTGATGAGGAGGAGCCCTGAAGCTCAAGTGCGGAGGTATGAGACTCTGGCTATGGATGGTTTTAGGCGGGGTAGAGGTAGACCGAAGAAATATTGGAGTGAGGTGATTAGGCATGATATGGAGCAGTTACAGCTTACAGAGGACATGACCCTTGATAGGAAGGTGTGGAGGACGTGAATTAGGGTAGAGAGTTAGGGGGTGGGAGCGCGTCGGTAGTAGTAGGGGAGCGCTCCTTTGGGGCTAGAGTTTCTGGTTCGTAGAGTTGTGGCTATAGTTTTATCTTGGGGCTAGCTAGTGATGTTGGTTTATTTTGCATCCCATACTAGTCTATTATGCACGTATCTTTTGTGTTTATTATACTGTTAGTTTATTTTGCGTACCATACTAATTTATATGTGCTTTCTTTTTATGTTTGTTATACTGTTATTGGTACTAAGACGGGGGTCTATCGGAAATAACCTCTCTACTTTCTCTTTGTTACACTGTTATTGGTACTAAGCCGGGCGTCTATTGGAAACAACTCTCTACTTCCTCTGAGGTAGTGGTATGATCTGCGCACACTCTACCCTCCCCAGACCCTACTAGGTGGGAATACACTGGGTATGATGTTGTTGTTGTACAATTAATTGCTGATTTTCAAATAAAATAGAATAATTATTTCACATAGCTAAAGTGCTATCTGGGTTTTTCATAGATATTAAGGTATAATTGACGAATCGTTTGGCAAGTCTATTAAATTGATATAATATATAAATAATCCCCTTTCAATCTCTTTGACGATTCATGCTCTCTAGCCTCATCTATGAAAATCCTAAAACTCCATTATTAATCTCCAATCACAGTCTCGGCAGCCACTGACCAGTTACCCATTATGGTTGGTGAGAAAATTTTCATCACCTTTCCTGTTCATTTTCTCATGCGTTATCATCCTCTAAATGATAACCTCTAGTTCTGTCTCTTTTGTTATCATAAAATTGTTATTCACTTTTTCACTCAACATTTAGGGCAACTTTTTAGGTATGGCTCTGTTACCTCTTAACTCATGCTTCACATAATTGCTTTGTCTAATAAAATCTTTCCTCAAAAGCTGCACATTCTTATATTTGCTCAACAACCATCACGGTAATCAAGTTTTTTTCGCAGCTCTTTCATTTTGAACTCTTCTTCTAATATTCATTAGCTCAAGTTTTGCAAGATCATTTTTTCTCCCAGCTACGGAACTTGATTACCATGACTGTTTTTGAACAAAAGTAAGGATTGGACAATTATTGAGGAAAGATTCCTATCAAACAAAATAATTATGTGAAGCGTGCCTTACGAGACAAAAGAGGCAGATCTAAGAAGCTGCCCTAAATATTGAATAAGTAAATGAATAGCAATTATCTGGCAATAAAAGAGGCAAACCTAAGGTTGGCATTTAAATGAATAGAAATTATCTTTTTTAATTTATTGGTCTCAATCTGTATTTATTTATTTATTTATTTATTTATTTATTTATTTATTTTTATCATTTCTTATATTTTATTTTTTTCAAATTATATTTTTAATTTTTTCTTCTCATATTTGTTTTTCTCAATCTTTTTTTACTTTCTTTTTTGTTATTTATTCTTCTCTTTTTTCTTAACCTTTATTTTTTCTTGTCTTTTTTTTTTTTTTATCTTTTTCTTCTCAATCTTTTTCTTTTGTTGTTTCTCTATTTTGTTTATTTTTTTTCTCAACTTCTATTATATTTTGTTAATAAATAAAAAGTTCGATAATCCACAAAGAGATCTTTTTTTTTTTAAATCATAGAAAATTGAAGGGCATGTCTTGTTGTTAGGAAGTCCATTGGGATGAGTCTTGCCTCTAAGAAAAAATTATAGAACAACTCTAAATCAAGACACAATGTGGTAGTGTCAAATTTTGAATGTGGAGCATAACTTCTTCTTTTAAAATCCTTGAGTTAAGTCTTACTTCCAAGGTAAGAGTTATAAAATATCTCATAAATTAAGAAACCATGTGGTAGTGTCAACACTTGTCCATTGGGGGAGGTTCCTGGGCTAAGTCTTGTCTTAGAGGCAAGACTAATAGAGCATCACATAAATCAAGACACAATATGATAAAGCCAACTTTTTAGTCCATGAGACGTAACTTGTCAGTTAAGTCTTGCCTTTAAGGTAAGAGTTATAAAATATCTCATAACACGATGTGATAGTGTCAACTCTTGTCCATGGGACATAAGTTGCTATTTGAAAGTCCTTAGACTAATTCGTGCCTCTAAGGCAAGAGATATAGAACAGCTCATAAATCAAGATATAATGTGGTAGTGTCAACTCTTACCCAAGGGGCATAACTTGTTGTTTGAAAGTCCTTGATTTATAAAACATCTCATAAATCAAGATAGTATGATAGTTTCAAATCTTGCCGATGGAGCGTAACTTGTTGTTTAAAAGTCCTTGGGCTAAGTCTTGCCTCTAAGACAAGATTTATAAAAGTATCTCATAAATCAAAACATAATGTGATAGTGTCAACTCTTACACATGGAGCATAAAATATTGTTGGAATGTCCTTGAGTCAAGTCTTTCCTCTAAAACAAGAGTTATAGAATGTCTCATAAATCAAAACATAATGTTGTATTGTCAACTCTTACCCATAGTGCACAATTTGTAGCTTAAAATGCCGTTGGTCTAAGTCTTGGCTCTAAGAGAAGATTTATAAAGCATCTGATATATTAATACACAATGTGATGGTTTAAAATCTTGCTCATGGGGCATAATTTATTGTTTGATTGTCCTTGGGCTAAGTCGTACCTATAAGACAAGAGGTATAGAGCATTGCATAGTTAAAAAACACAATGTGTTAATGTTGACTGTTGCCAAATATACGTAACTTGTTTGAAAATTTGTGGGAGAAGTTATGCCCCTAAAGTAAGAGTTGTAGAATATCTCATAAATTAATACATAACGTGGTAGCATCAACTCTTGCCTGTGAGACATAATTTATTGTTTGAAAGTCCTCGAGCTAAATCTTGCCTCTTAGGCCAGAGTTGTAGAACATCTCATAAATAAAGACATAATGTGGTAGTATCAGCTCTTGCTCGTGGAGCATAATTTATTGTTTGAAAATCCTTGAGTTAAGTCTTTCCTCTAAGGCAAGAGATAAATGAGTAGTTTCAACTACTGCCTGTTGGACATAATTTGTTGTTTGAAAGTCCTTGAGTTAAGTCATGCCTCTGAGAAAAGAGTTGTAGAATATCTCATAAATGAAAACATAACGTAGTAGAGTTATCTCTTGCCTATGAGGCATAATTTGTTGTTTGAAAGTCCTTGAGATAAGTCTTGCCTCTATGGTAAGTGTTATAAAACATCTCATTAATCAAAACTCAATGTGATAGTGTCAACTCTTACCCATGAAATGTAACTTCTTATTTGAAAGTCATTAGTCTTGCCTCTATAATGTGGTAGTGTCAACTCTTGCTCATAGGGCGTAACTTGGGAGAGATTGAAGGAAAAAAATTAATAAAAATTACAAAAAAGAAGAAAATGAATAAAAACATCAAATAAAATCAAAGAAAATAAAAAACAAAAACAAAAAAATGTCGAAGCTGAGGAAAGAAAAGAAAAAAAAATAGAGGTTGCGAAAAAAAAAAGAAACAAAATAAAAATAAAGATTGAAAAAATTTTCAAAATAAAAAATAAACAAATAAAAAGGAGAAAAAATTAAAAAAATAAATAGAAGTTGGGAGGAGAAAAGAAAAAAAAAGTAAGGGCGGATAAAAACTAAATAAAAAAAATAAAAATCAAAGTAAAATAAAAAAAGAGATTTTTTTTTTAAAAAATAGCAGTAGAGAGGAGAAAATGAGAAAAAAATAAGGACTGAGAAAAACTAAAAAAGAGAGAGAAAAAAAAAAGAAAATATAAAAATTAAAGTAAAATAAAAAAGAGAAAAAAAAAAGTTGAAAGATAAATAAGTATGAAATTGTGTATAAATATTTAAAATATTGAGGGACAAACAGATAATTGTGCTATATATAAAAAAAAAAGACTAGTCTTATCATACCATTCTTATTAGGGAAAACAAATTAAAGTAACTCATTAAAAGTGTCACTTCTGTAATTTACCATATTAGCTGAGCCCATTTCAGCACAATCATTCAGCTCATTAAGTTTGTGTTGATACTTAGCCAAAAATGATTCATGAGATGTTTTATCATAATATTTTTTTAAAAAATATTTTTTATCTGATATATTATATATAGTCATAAATAATAATAATTTTAGAAGGTACGAAAAATTATTTTTTTTTTTAAAAAAAGATAATTAAAGCTTAGTTGGGCGAATTTTGTTATGACCCATATTTTAGCTCACTTTTATGTTAATAACTTTTGAACATATCACATTTATTTGTAAAAATTTCATGGGGTTTGGTCGCTCCATTTAACAAATGCTCATCGTTTTTTTTTTACATGAATATCTAATATTAGATCATTTTTATATACAATAATGTACTTCTTTTTTGTTTCCATATTCAGACATATATGACAGAAACTTGAGCCAAATTTAATGTGTTTCAGTCATATATGACTAAGAGCATACATATATGAAAAGGTTAAAAGGGTGTTAAGTGGGATTTGTTAGATTTGTTGCTCTATTGACAAATTGATTATTTGATGTTTGAAATTTGTGTTTATTCAGAGTAGATTTTTCTGTTTGAATTTAGAAAATTGTTTGCAAAAAAATTTTAGACTGATAAGTGTGAAACTTCAGTGCATCTTTTACAAGTAATTTGGTTACTTATGCATGAATAAAGTGAAGATTTGAAAAGAAAAGTTTTAAATGAGTTTGTTAGTGTAAAAATTCTTGTTGTCAATTTTAGCTTTTTGAATGTTTTGATCTTTTTTTCTTTTCATGTAGTTGCTACATATAATTTATGAATTGTGAGCATGTTTGGCACCATCCATAAAGTGTTTGGGACTGATTTGAGTTAGTATGAGGTAGTGAGTAGCCTTGAAAGTGATTAGTTCGGCTTTAGCCAATATTTTATGATCCAAGCATCAGATGATGATTCTGTCAGTTTTATTAGATCTGAAATATGATTTTTAGGTTAGTAGCATGGTCAGTTCAAGTTCTGATGTCGCCTAAACTCCTCCTCCAGAAGATACAATGCTGTTGAAGTCAAATATAGTAACCCAACTAGGTTAGGATCGGTCACACAGGGAATATGTCGAATTTATTTCTCAAACTTGCTGAAGTATCGGGAAGTACGTAAAAAAATACAAAAATAACCCAAGGGTATTTATATTTTCTCAAAATAATAAAGGAAACCTAATTAAAAAAAATAAAAAATTAAGTCGGCAATGGTCACACCTCTAGCAACGAGTCGTTAGGTCTAACAACGACTCATTGCATGCTATCATAGCTCTCTTTTATTTTCAGTGGTCACTACTTGTTGTGCAATGTAATAAGTCATTGGCTAGGACTCGTCATGACTATAGTGGAATTTCACCTTTCAGTACTTTTGTTCCATGCTCAAAAAGACTTCTCACCCCGAGTCGTTGTCTGTCATCACGACTCGTGGCATTCATTTATTTCCACTGAAGCCTCAACTTGTCACCTTTCAGGAGACTCACACCCTGACTCATTGTCACTCCTAACGAGTCATAGCCAGTCTTTTATTTCACTCATGGAATCAACAATCTTCACTGTTAACCTCATGACTTGGGTCATGAGTCGTTAGGTGACTTAAAAACTCATTACCCAGTCTATATTTAGCTTTTTCTGGAGCTTTTTCATCTATTTCTGATCCATGCCACTTCCAACCTAATTTACCTGTAATATACACAAAATACACATCATATCCAAAAAAGCCTAAGTATTTGCATATTCTCATAGTTTTAAGAAACGAACATTCCATGCAACTATGATACATCAACACACTCAATTTAAAGTGTTTGCATGTCCTCAAGCAACACAACAAAACAACATACACAGACCATACATAACAAGGAAGAACCTAAGATATCTATAGCAATCAATTTCACTTTTAATCTAAAAAGCATTACTCCTTCCCACTTTTACTTTTCAAAACTAAGACTGTGTCAACTCATGAATCATAGCAATGTGACATATAGGAATCAAGCTATGGTATTACATTTACAACAGACAACCACACGTATATATAAATTACATTACCCAAACAAATAAGCAGTTAGTATATAACACAACCTATGCGCTCTCACATCAAATCAGTCCAATAACTCAGATAAATTATACATGTCAATGTGGGGATGACCATGAGACACTCACACTCAAAAATAAGTTCCACAGTATGTAAAGAATATCATAGGCCTGGCCTTATTTTCTTTACCTTAGTTTTCAGAAAGTTTGGTTTGGATCAATATAAGACTTTACTTGGCCTATGACGTAGGGTTGGGGGGTAGTATGATATATTTTGGAATTTTAATGACTAAGCCACCTTGACACTACAATTACTTTTTGGGGTCCACTGCTTAACCAATTTTCATTTATTCCATCCTTATTTCTCCCTTTTTACACTTTTATTGCACATTCAGGTTGGACGTGGTTTCTTTTATTCTTTCTTTTTCTTTTAAACTTTTCTTTTTTTTTTCTTTTCTTCTTCTTTTCTTTTTCTGCTTTTTTTAGCACATTCATCCCTACTTTATTTTCTCTTATTCGCACCCCTTCTTCATACCAACCTTAAATAACTCACCCCTATTATAACCATCCTCAACTTAGGTGATTATCCTGAGTTGAGGTGCACAATGTACAAGGAGGACCCAAGCCCAAAAAAGTTCATTTTGAACAAAATGGGAAGGTGAAAATGTATAAACAAGAAGATAGGTATTAAAGGATCAAAACTGGGTTCAAGGGATTCTAATTCACATTTGGTTGGTCATTTTAGGCTACAAGTGGACTATTTTAATGAACGGCCTATGATCCTTTTCCAACCGACTATCCCACAACCTAGGCAAGACTAGCTAGGCAAGTTCCGCATTCCGCAAAAATAGGAAACTAAGTATCATCTCCCACACACTTGGCATAGGGTTATATCACACACTATTGTCTATCTAGTTCAAACAAATGTTAGCTATGGTTATCATGTTCATAATCCTAATGCCATAACTAGATTCATAATGGTCCAATATATCTCTATCACATAGTTTAAAATAATTTTTTTGGAGGGGTATCTGAATTAAAGCACAATAGAATAGAATATATCAACTGCCTTAGGTACTTATTTTCCTAGATAAACAAAAACACAAAACTACTCAAAACAAAACACAACACTAAACAAACACACAAAACAACAAAAAACAAAACACAAAGCTAAATAATTTTATCCTAGAGATGCCTATTCTACAAGCATACAGGATAAATTGGAAAAGAAGCACAACAATAAAAACCCATGGTGGCATAGCACAACCCCCCACCAAATAAGAAACTATGCATTATCCCAGTGCATTTATAATGTAAAAAAAGAGGCAAATACATTCCTGGGCGCTCAAGGAGCTAACTCATATAATCTTAGTACAGGGGCCTCAGAATGGGCCACACTCTCATTAGCAGTGGTCCTGGTGGTGTCCGAGATACTTAAATCAGTAGTGACACCAGTGGTGGTCAGTTATCTCAATGATGTCTATGGGTTAGGAGTAGTGCTCCAAATCAACTCGGTTGTATCTGCAACTATCTCATCAGCAAATTGGGAGTAACGTCTTTCTATTTCCATCTCCCCAACCCTTGTTTGACAGTCTTGCTCATTCTGAATACTAGCTACCTTGGCATCCTTAACATGCTTTTTCTCACTCTTTTTACTTCCTTTCTTCTTTGGCCTATCATAATTATACTCTATAGAAGCAGTGTCCTACCCTATAATACCCAAAATATTTTGCATCTCTTCCTCCTTATGGATATCCTCAATAATGGGCATCAAGGGGAAAGGCCTGGCATATATGTCCTCTATGGTAGCACAGAGTACGACCAACTCCTTATGCCTCCCCTTCATATCAGGAGACTATATATCTGCCAACTTTTGGTTGATTCGACTCTCAAACCTATCAAATCAGTTCAGCATAACTCTTATCTTACTCCTAATATCTTACTATACCCATGGCTTTACACTAATCTCAATATTTTTTTATTTTTTTCTCCATAGTGCTTAATCTTCTTAGCACCTTATTCAGGAAATTCTGCGATACCAAGGCATAGGTGGTAGATTCTAGCCTTATAGTGGATGGTCTGGCCATAGGAGGTGGAGTCAAATCCTGGAAGGTACCTGTTTCATTTGATTCCTGATGCTTGTACTGGACCGTATTAGCAGGGGTATGACCTATATCGATGAATTTTAGTGTATCAATACTAGGCCCTCTGGCCTAGAATGCCTCTCTAAGAAATATGGCTCTCACATTTGCAGTGTTAATGATGGGGTTAGAACGATCATGAAATAACCTCAAGTTTGTAATACTCTATGGATAGATGAACTGATCAACTCCTAAAATCTCTGGATCTCCCTTATCTAAACATATTTGTGTCAATAAGAATGGGAATACCATAGTTGTATCGCTTTCAACAAACCGATTATGGATCTCCCTAGCTATCCACTTGGATACATCAACCTCGTTTCCTTCCATAATGACCACAATTAGGGATACTTGGTCTAGACTCAGTATACTGTCCCTTTACTTAAGACTTAACATATGATGCACAAGCATCAACCAAGCCTTTGGTTTAATGTTCAGGCTTGCCTTCACAATTCAAGATGAAGAACCAACACTTATATCAAACCAAATATCCTCCTACATCTTTGTAGGAATAATTTTGTCCATCCTCTGGAAGTGAGCAAGATTTTCCTCTAAACTGATCTGCTTTAACTTCATTTTCCCTATCTCCTTTATGTAGTAGTTAATATCAACTGTGTTGGCTGGTAAATGGAACTTCGGCCCTTGTAGAAATCTGGAAATAGTCTTTGTAGAGATGTTCAACTTGAATACCTCTAATCATTAGTATCACCAAGGGGTCACCATCCTTCCACGAATGCCCCTATAGATATGGCCTCTTAAGGTTCATCTGATATGTTGCATAGAACTCACGTACTAATACAGGACTATAATGTCTTGGAGATCTGGTCATCCACTTAAAGTGGTACTGACTGAATCAAGAATCAAATTCAGGTATCTCAAATATGCTTGTGGTGCTTAGATTATGCTATAAATAAATCCCTCTATTTGGTTTTCTGATGGAAGGGTTGAGGGAAATATCATGGTCGTATAATTTATACATTTTGGGTTACCTCCATCGGTTGATGATGGGTACTAAGGAGGTCTCTATATAAAGTGGTACCTAGTGAGGTGGTATTTCAACTAGGGTTTCAGTTGAGTCACTTTCTTTCTCTTCTTCACCTTCTGACCCTTTAGTTTTGGATTCTCTATTTTTAGGATTATCATTTTCTTATTCATTTGCATCCTCAGGGTTTAGATTCACCATCTTCAGCATTTTTGCCGTCCTCTTCAGATTCGGATGGTGAGTGAGGTTATGATTGCCTAGGATTTTTCATCCTTGTCCTGGAACAAGGTGGTGTGACTTTCTCTGTAATAGCTTTTGAACCTCTGCGTAGTGTGTTCCTTGAGTACTCTACCCTTTCTATATGGTATTGTTCTACTGACCCACATGATTTTTCAATGTCAGTGGGTTCATTTCTAAGATAAAAAGGGGAAGGGGCCTATTTCCTGGGAGTTTGATTCTTTGTGGAGTCATTCTATGGTGCCATTGGTACTTAGAAAAAATACACACATTAGTAAATCCCATGAAAAGAAAAGAAAAACCAAAAAAACAAAAGTGTTGTAGGGAATAGGCACCTAATAGGTTATTTTACGACTCTTTACTAGTGATAACGAGTCATTATGAGACTTATGAGGTAACACTGTGCATAAGGAATAGTGATAGATTAGGTAACGCACCCTTCTAATGAGTTGTTATGTTAGAAAATAACTTGTTACCGACACTCGTTATCTAACTAGAACTATTATCCTTGTGTCTCACCCTTCCCAGTCATTACGACTCCTCATCACGAGTCAAGTAACGACATAAACCCACACCCCTCTTTATATCTCTATTACCAGTGGCTACGAGTCACGTAATGACTTGCTAGGTTACTCTATGAGTCATTAGGAGTCTCGTAGCTACTGCAACATGTATGCTTACAAGAGTTGTTCTCGACTCTCACATACCCAATGGGTACTCAGACTTCCCTATAGTTTTAAACAAGTTTAAAAAAACTCCTAATTTATCCCCTCAAACTATATTAAGCACAAACTTCATGCTACTCCCATTTTGCACCATTTATTATTTTTACTTAATAATAAGACAAATTTCTATATTACAAATATAGTTAACTCAAGGAATCAAAGAAATTTTCACCATAATAAAGTACCAACTTAAGAGGTAAGCATTATTGGGGACATGACTTACTTGATTTCTTACTTTTGATTCCTTAAGAAATAAAGCTTTTGAGGTCAATTTGCCTTAGTTCTTAAGAATTCTAACTTTGGGATATTTTAGATATTTTGATTGTAATGTGAGGGGATTAACGCAGAGTGCTTTCAAAGATAGTTGGACTAGTTAAGGGAATGGAGGGGAATCATGGTGTTTTAAATGGAAAGAGAATCAATAATTGAAGTTAATTTCTAATTTAAAATATTGGTTTATGATCAAGTCAACCCGTTTGGACCGCGATGTCAAGACTGACCATGAGTCATTTGTAATGCCTCATTCTCATTGTTAAAGAAATATTTACAACTCCCATTACAACTAGAACCTTACTTGGACCTCCAATTATAATGACTCAGTATTATGAGTATCTTTTACATATAACGACTCATTCTAAGTGTCATTATGACTCTAGAGACAAATTACCTAAGAGTGGCCTGAGTTCCATCTCTCTATAACTTTGGTAATGAGTTATGAGGAGTAATAACAATTCTGAGGTGAGTCATGGGACCCAAAATGAGAAATATTTTTTAGTCTTTTGTTACAATCTCCCGCCCTGCATACTAAACGCACAAGTTACCCTATAATGAAATAAGAACAAAACATGGGATGCCTCTCATGCATCACTTCATTTAACATTGCGACACAACATAGATGTGTTGGTTAGTCAGACTTCACCATCAAGCCCATGGGTTTCCTCTCATGTAATGCTTGATTTAATATCGCAGTACGATGTGTGTACCTTGATTACTAAGAATTTATCAAGGTAGCCATAGGATTGACCTCTTGGGTCATCAGCATAATATATAAATGACACCACTCTCATGTCGGTTGGCTGCTTCATGGTTCTGCGAATATTGAATATGACCTCGTCATATTTACTCTAAACTTGATCTCCTATTTCTCTATATTTACCATCGCTCTACCTATATTCTTGAATGGTCTCCCCAATATTAAGGGCTTCTTAAAGTCAACTTCATATTCTAGGACAACAAAGTCATCCATAAAAATAAGGTTGTCTACTTTCACCAAAACATCGAACGATATGTCCGTAGGGTTCTTAACTATATGTCTTCTATCAATAACTCTATGCTCACTGAAGGCACCAATTGCATAAGTTCCATAGACCTCTTTGCTTCTCAAGTATGCAACCCTCAGTTAGTAAGAAAGATTTGATCTAATATATCTAATGCAACCTCTTAGTGCAAGCGCATGAATGCTCCACCGCTAATCATATCTACCGTATATCTAGATATGGAATTCAAGTCTCGATAGAATATTCTAAGAAAATTAGTCTCTAAAATCTGATGATTGGGTACCATCATTAAAATTTTCTTAAACAAAAACCATACCTTATTCACGACTAAGAATGTAACTGCCTAAAATTATATATCTCATCTTTTAACCAAAATATTCTGGATGAAGGGAGAAAATGATCTAAAAACTCCCTCTACAAATTATTTAAGGTAGTAATTGATCCTTGAGGAAGTTCCCTTAATAAGTATATAGCTTCACCAGTTAGAGAGAAAGGGGACAACCTGAGTCTGAGAGCCTACTAATCTACCCCTGGAATAGTGAATAAATTACAGATCCCAATAAAGTTTTTGAGATGCATACTTGCATCATCAGTCTATAAGCCTGAAAACACATTCTTCAAATTCAATAACTGGATCATGGCACTAGTGATATCAAACTTCACATTAGGTAGCAATACAAGAGAAATAATAGCTCCTATATTAGTAGGCTCAAATTACCCTATATATTTCTCTAAATCATCATAAGGTTGCAAGTACTAATAGACTGGGAAGACTTGATATCTACCTTTCCTAACTCTATTTTTATTTTCATCTAGTGCTGCTCAATGATCTATCTCTTGTCTTTCCCTAGCTAGCTCTATTTTTTAAGCTAAATGTTGGGCCTCTGTATCTCTCCTCTTATTCGCAACTACTTTTGATAATAATTTCTTTTTTGGTTGATTAATAATGTCCATTACTCCAGGAGGTAGAGGGGGAGTCACAACATTAGGATCATCTTTAAACCCTTTAAGATGGCCTTCATATACGTGTTCTGTCATCGTATAATTTGTCTATATAATTCTCTCTAGTTTTAGATTTAGTGGGAGTAAGGGATTGCCTTGAACCCTTGTGTTAGGCATACACCGGCTAACACCCAACGAATAATAAAAAAATAAAATAAAAAACTTAAACAACTTAAATCAACAACTCTGTAATTGTATTCCCCAGTAACGCAACCAATATTTGATGTCTCCCAAACTATACCTCTAGAAAGATATAATGCAGTCAAAGTCAAATATAGTAACCTATATAGGTTGGGTTAGTCCCATAGGGAATTGTTTGAACTCGTATCTCAAACTTACTGAAGTATCTAGAAGTGCATAAAATAATAATAATATAACACCTTAGGTTTTAAACCTTAGAAAATTTCCTGGAATTCTAGTCAATGGACCCAATATGACTCATGGGTATGATTCGTATGATGGGGTATGAATGGTATGGTCCTGTCGTATGCGGACCAGTGTGGGTTGGTGGGATGAATTTTGGTTACTGGATAGGATATAACTTAGGTGCATGAGTCGTATTGGTGGGTATGGATCGGTTGGTTCCTTAACTTAATCTTAGACATGGTTACTTAGGTTAGATCTGAGTACAAGTGGCTCACCATGAGCTTTAAGCTAGGGTACGAGTCGTACCATGGGCTCGTATAGTGGACAATGTCAAAATCTTCCTTGGGTTTAATTGGCCAGGGGTTTGGATAAAAGGCACGGATCATATGCTTCGGATATGACTTAGTTGGATGAGTCGTATGTTGGACAGTGTTGGATCCAAAGGTTAAGGCTAGGATACAAGTGGAGGGTACCAATAGTATTGAAAGGTATGACTCGTGATGGTTAGTTGTACCCCTATGACGGGATTTTGTAAAACATAAGTGAGGGTATTTTGGATATTTCCCCCGTTATCATAATAAGGTCCCACAACTTATAACCTACTTGGGTAATTATTTGACCTATTATTCCATTCAAAAAAACTTAGAAACTCTTGTAAAACACTCGATAATTCTCTCAAAATCTTTTGGGCAAGGAAATCTAGGGTTTCAGCTAGAGGATTAATTTGGGGCTTATCTTGGTGATCTCTTTCCACCATCATCTTAGTTTAAGACATGGTCTCTTCCCTCATTGTTAATTCTAACTAGAAGCATGGTTTTCATGAATGTTTTCATGACTTCATTGATTGTATAATTTTGGTTTTCAAATAAGAATTAGGGGTTTTGACATTAAATGGTTGGTTATATTTGTACATAGTTTTATTATGCCCTCAATTTGTTTGACAAATTACCTATAATAATGTTTTTATTTTATTGAGTACTTTTAATGGAACTCTTGCTTGTTTTAAACTTGGTAAAAGAATTATTCATGGTTTAAATGGATTGGAAAGGTAAATGAATAAATGGTTATGCTTGTGGGGTACATAGAATTCCCCACGTGGTTTAATGTGGTGAACGAAAGGGCACTTGGAAGTCCCATTAAACCTATATATGATTGTCTATGGATAGTACTTGCAAGTATGGTCGGTATGATGATACCACCACTAAATGGCCTTTGTTAATAAATGGTAAATGAATTGGTTTCTTTGTAATTGATTTAATTGGTCAATAATGGCGGGATTTGTAGCAAAACCATTGAAGGTGAAGGTTTCAGGGGGACTAAAACTAGAAACTCGTATTTTCTGATGTGAGGTCAGTCTTGGTGACTATGTGATAATGCTCAATCTACAGATCTCATAGGAGTGTAAAGCGGTCGTTAGCAAATATAGAACCCAACCTGGGTTGGGTATCGATCCCACAGGGAATAGCTTGGTCAACAAGTAAGCAACGATTACTAGACTTTTAGTGCAAGTCTCGTAAGTAGGGGGGATTGTGATGTGTAACAAAAACAATAAAGTAAAAGCTGAAATTAGCAAAGTAAAAAGAGAAAGATTGTTACGTAAGTTGTAAACAATGAGAATTGAAGCGTTGGGGTTATGTCCACCTCCTGAGTTATACGTCTCTATTGACTATGAGTGTGTAGAATTCTGACATGCATGTGCTTATAGAGAATTGTATTCGATGGTAAATCCAGGCGTCTTTCGACCTATTCGAGGATTATTTCACTTTAACTCTTTCGAGCTTACAGCGTGTCTAACAGTACGAATTCTCCAAGAGGTTAATCCAGTTACGACACTAACTGTTTAGTAGGGAATTTTAGGGGGTGACCCTACTACCTTGACACTATCTCTCTTCCAGACAAATAACCTTTCTTTCGAACAAGTTAAATGTTATACTGGCGTATTCTTGTGTTTTCAACCACAAAGAATGTAGATTAAGATGAAGAGAATAATGATATAAGCATCATACGTGTCATGAACTCACAAACTCACAGCAATAGATAGTATCTCAGTTGGCTTTCATAACCCCAACAGAGAAGTTTAGTTACCCATTAATGCGAAGGAGATCACGATTGACATTGTTTTTATACCACAAGATTGATTAATTTCGTGTAGCACAAGTGGTAGGCGTTAGGTGTGAATTCCTAGGCAAAGTAGCGATTCTCTTGTTGCGGAAATTAAGAATAAATGAATAGAAGAAGAAAAATAGAATTAATGAAAATTGTTGTAGAAGAATAGAAGAATAAGAGAGGAGTGTCTTTTTTTAAGTGAAGAATGAATTAAGAATCTCTAGCATGATAGGGTATTTATAATACCCATATCCTAATCCTACTAAGCTAATGAAATATCTAACCAAATCCTATTAAACAAATGAAATACTTAACCCAATTGTACTAGGTTAATGTAATATTCTCCTAATCCAAATAAACAAATGAAATACTTAACCCAATTGTACTAGGTTTATGTATCATTATCCAAATCCAAATAAGTTACTGCAAGTCCCCAAAGTCTTCAGAAATGCTGTTTTAGCCCGGGACAGATTTTCCATGTATCACTTTTGGTCCTTTAGGCGTTCAAGCTCCCTTTCCTTCCTTCGTGAGCTTTCTTTGGCGTCAAATTATCCACAAAATGCTGAATTCTGCATCATTTATACCTGAAACTTTGCTAATCATGTTCTTTAGCTCACTTACAGGAAAAAGGACTAAAAGTGCATGAAATATATAATTTGTTCTCAAAACATGGCACAAATATGGGCAAAATATATTGATATAGGCATGTAAATTCGCCTATCATCAACACCCCACACTTGAAGCTTTGTTCATCCTCGAACAACATATCATGTCCTTCTAGACACTAACTTAGGGTTTCACAGCAACAACACAAAATATTCGTCAAGACAAGCACAACAATTACCAACAAAGAGTAGTTTTCCGATCATTAGTAGAAATCATTTAACCTCTAGCATAGACTAGTGATGGTGGTCAACTCATATTCAAAAGTTAAGGCACAAGGAATCATATACAACTATCCAAAACTCATCAACCATGTGTGTCTCACCATATATTACCCATAATCACTCACAAGTATAACATCTTTTTCAAACATGGGTATCAACATATCCTTGCTCTCACTCTCACAAAGAATTCATATGCAGCAACTGATGACCATAGGCTTGCCCTTAGTGTAATACTCCACTAAATGTCAGAATGTTAAGATTAGGATCAAGTAGGTCTTTTGATGGTTGTAATGTAGGCTAAGGGACGGGTAGGTTCAGCTATTTTGGCCATAAATAGTGACTAAGTTCCTAAGCACTTTAATGCATCACATTGTATCATTGACACTTTTCTCTTTCAACCCTTTCTTTCTTTTATTCCACCCTTGTTCTTCTCTTTTGTTTTTCAATTTTTAAGCATAACTCACTTTTCAGCTTTCTTTTCCTTTTTCTTTTCACAACATACCTCTTATGCTAGAACTTTTCTTTTTCATAACACATTCAAGCGCCATTACATTTTAAAGCATCATACTTACCCAATTTCCTCTTATATTGTCACATGACTTTATACTTTAAAGCACTTAGGAATTTGGATCAAATCACGGTCTTGAAAAAAATGTATTAGGCTTACATACAAGGTTGTCAAAGAAATAGGCTAAAGGCTCAAAAGGGTTTAACTAGGATGATGTCCAAGGGTAGGTAAAACGAAGGTAAACATATGTAGGTTGCCAAAGAAATGCCTAAATCATCTCCTAAACTTACACTCCTTATTTTCGCTTTGCATACATACCAGGCAAGTTCTAGCATCAGCCACAAACATAGAATATACTATTAATCTCACACACACAAGGCACATGGTCGACTTTATTAGAAGTAGTATAGACTCTCGACCCAACAAGTGAAGGAATTGAACCACAAAATATCACATAATGAGTCACAACTAGAGCCTAAATGTCTCAATAGTCATAATTGTAGCACATACTCTTGTTATAATCTCATGCTGCCTATTGGAATTATTTCATGCGAAGTTAAGAAAAAAAAAATTTTATTCCTAAAAACTTAACTTAACTAAAAAACAAAACACACAAAAAAAAATGAAACAAATAAAACAAAGTAGACAACATAAACAAACATAGATAACAAACATAGATGCGATAGAGAAGTATAGCATGCGATACCGCCACCCCACACTTAAATGGGACACTGCCCTCAGTGGAAAATAAATACGAAGAACCTGGTCAGTCGAACTCTTCCTCAATGTCGGGGGTCATACCCCCTTCGTCGAAATCATCATAAGAGTCGTCGTCAGAGTTCTCCTCCTCGTCGGAGTCTGGCAAGCGTCGATCGTCATCGGTCGGCACATCATCATCTAGAGGTTCCTCAAAGTATACACCCACTCCACACATCTCCCATGCATGCATGTTCATTGGATAATCATGGTCCAGCTGTTGGAGCTCTTCAGCAGTTGGAACACGACCTCCACTCATCATTGTGAAGCGTGTCATGCCATAAAGATGACGAAAGAAACTCTCATCACGAGCATGTCTCTCCGCAGTAGTAAGGTTGACACCATGAGTTGTTTCAGCATCTTTGACCTTGGCGAGGTCAACCTTCTTCGGGTTATGTGGGAGTTTGTGATCAGCTGGTTCCTCTTCGATATCCTCCTTCCGCAAGAGTGCTGTCAACAGATTACCAAAAGTAAAGTGGGACCTTTTGTGGAGTCTAGCCTTCCACATTGTAGAGCGAATGATTGCCCCAAAATTGATAGGGACATTCGTCATCAAAGCATAGACCAAACGCACTCTATCTCTTGATATTTTGGTGTATTGAGTCGCATGAATAAGGCATGAGTTGACAATACGCAACTAGATTCTTGCTTCCCTATTCAATGGAGCATAGGGGAAAGTGTTGTGTCGTCCGGTGTCTTGGTGTCTGCCCCACCTTGCCATGGATCTACTTCCACAAAGTGTGTGTCGTATTGCTCTATAAGGAGGCCTGCTGCACAGCTCTTTGAATGGTGCTGGGTCGACCGAAGGTAAACCAAGAAAGGAGTTGAGCAAACCGCGTTGAGCTGTAACACTTGGCCCCGAATATTGACTTCGTTGCCTGTGGTTTTCGGCGAACAGTTGGCGTAGAAATCCCTTGTCAAATCAAGATTACATTCTCCCATGTCGTGGAAGATGAAATCCAGTATCAACGCCATTATTTTCGCCAACATACGCGGCTCCTTCTTTGCTATTGTGTCCTTGTTGATCAAGTCGATATGAACATATTTCCGTTCCTTGTTGTTCTTGTACCATTCTTTTGCTTCCTCCTCAAGAACCCATTTTATTCCAAACATTCGGCGGGGTAGTTGCATTGAGGATGATTCTCCTTGGTCCTTGCGACCTCTCTTCTTGCCCTTTTGGGAAGTGGTAGCCTTATCTTGTCGCGCTTTAGGTGCCATTGTTCGTGAGATTTAAACAGTATTCAGGTTAGCATCAACTCAGAGGAAACGATCTATACACAAGCCATCGGGGTACCACCCCACACTTAGGTTCGTTAATACAAAACAGTAAAGTGAATTCCTACGTTTTAGGAACTATGTTCCGACAAGAAAATCAGCGATGTATCACTACTTGCAGCCATTGTACTACTTTCATGTTAGGTATAACAACACTACTACGTTGGGGTTACATTATGGTATAGTTACTTACAACAATCACAACCTACTAAGTCGGTAGTCAACTATATACCTTATCCCGATGAACAGGATAGTCTAACATATAAGTATCCAAGTATCAAACTTAAGCAATTTTCATAACCCTAGCAATTCCGCAAATAGTATAACAATGCTATTAAAACCAAATTCAAGTTGGAAACAAGTCAAGATTATCCTAACGTATATGTCCACGCACATGGTTTTGTGTCAACAATCCAAACACAATAACATCACCAATAATCTTTCAAGATGTAGAAATTCATAATAGACATAGTAACGTAGTACTTACGAGAAATAGATGAAGAATAAAAGAGTACTTACGTGATTGAAGCCTTTGGAGATGTTCTTGTGAATTGGAAGAGCAAAAAGAAAAAGTTTGAGATGATTTGGAGAGAGTATGCGGCGCTATTAGGTCTATTTCTAATGTGGTTATATTGCAAGACCAAGTCCCCTTTATATAGGAAAAGAATGGGTCGGGTTTTGACCCATTTACAAACGGTTTTGGAGACAAAAATGCCCTATATGTGGCGCATAATGCTTGGCATAGTCATAGTATAGGCGGCGCATAGTGTATGGCATTTAGGGACATATGCGGCGCATAGGTCATGGCATTTAGGGACATATGCGCCACATAGTGTATAGAAGTTGAGATACTGAGACCTAATGCTATAGCATAGGCGGCGCATAGTGTATAGCACACTTAAGAATGGGCGGCGCATAGTGTATAGCACACTAGATTCCGAGACCTTGGGCTATAGGATAGGTTGTGCAATATTCGTGGCCTAGTTTTACCTAGGCCTATCCTTCCTCGATGCCTATTTTGGCATGAGCAATGCTCAATCCATAGCCTTATGCATCCTTATTTCTAACTTACCACCTTTACAATACGTCTAAATCGTCATTTGAAACCAATCTCCTCGTTGAATACTTCTCGCACCTATATTTGCTCAAAACCAATGAAAACGATTAGTACGATGGGTCGCCTCCCACCAAGCGCCTTAGTTTTGGTCGTGGCACGACTCGTATTTTTGGATTTTCATTTATCAAAAGCAAAAACAAGTAATAGAACAAAAGAAAGACAAAACGAAAAATGAAAAACGATAAACAATAAAACGATGGGTTGCCTCCCATCTAGCGCCTTATTTATTGTCGTGGCTCAACATAGTTACCTTGAGTACTTAGACTTCGTCGAGATAAGTGATAGCCATATAATTCATCGAGTCAAGAGGACCGATATAAGGTTTAATACATTGGCCATTCACTTTGAAGACAATGCCATTATTGTCTTCTAATTCGACTACTCCAGAAGAGTAGACTTGGACAACTTTGTATGGACCAGACCACTTAGACTTTAACTTACCTGGGAAGAGCTTCAATCGTGAGTTGAAGAGAAGTACCATATCACCCCTTTGGAAGTTTCGTCGAACAATTCGCTGATCATGATACTTTGTCATCCGTTCCTTGTATAGTTCTGATCTTTCATATGCATGGAGACGGAACTCATCTAATTCGTTCAGCTGCTCCAACCTCAGATTCTTAGCATCATCCCAATTCAAGTTCAATTGCCTTAATGCCCACAATGCCTTATGCTCGAGCTCGATGGGTAAGTGACAAGCCTTCCCATAAACTAGTTGATAAGGAGACATGCCAATGGGTGTTTTGAATGCAGTCCTGTACGCCCATAGTGCATCATAAAGCTTCCGAGACCAATCCTTCCTATTCGCATTAACCGTCTTCGCAACGATTTACTTGATCTCGCGATTGGAAACTTCTACTTGTCCACTAGTTTGGGGATGATAAGGCGTAGATACCTTATGTTGCTTGACACCGTACTTGGCCAAAACTGATTTGAACAGCTTGTTGCAAAAGTGAGATCCTCCATCACTTATGATAGTACGTGGTACTTCAAAGCGGGAGAAGATATTCTTCTTTAAGAACGCTACAACACGCTTCCCTTCATTGTCGGCCAAAGCTACAGCTTCCACCTATTTTGAAACATAATCTACAGCAACCAAGATGTACTTCATTCCAAACGAACTCACGAATGGACCCATGAAATCAATACCCCATACATCGAAGAGTTCTACCTCAAGAATTCTGGACATGGGCATTTCATGGTGTTTTGAAATAGCACCTTGACGTTGGCATTAGTCGCACCTTCTAACATAGTCGTAGGCATCTCTAAATATCGAAGGCCAATAATAACCACTTTGCAAAACTTTTCTTGCCGTCCGATTGCCTGCGTGATGTCCTCCAACTTGGGAAGTGTGGCATGCTTCCAATATAGTAGGCACTTCTTCATGAGATATACATCGTCGAATGATACCATCCGCGCATCTTCGAAACAAATAAGGTTCATCCCAATAGTAGTACTGTACATCATGCATAAACTTCCTCCTTTGGTGGTAAGATAAATTGGCAGGTACCACATTACTCACCACGAAATTTGCAAAGTCGGCATACCATGGTAATTTTTCCATTGTTGTCGCTAATAGATCTTCGTCCGGGAATGCATCATCAATCTGAATTTCAGGTTGCGCCATATGCTCATTCTCAAGTCGAGATAGGTGGTCGGCCACTTGGTTCTCGTAACCTCTTCTATCTTTGACCTCCAAATCGAACTCTTGTAGCAGCAACACCCATCGAATTAACCTTGGTTTTGCATCCTTCTTTGTCATGAGATACCTAAGAGCTGCATGGTCCGTATGAATGATCACCTTAGTACCTAATAGATAGGCACGAAACTTCTCAAATGCGTATACAACTGCTAGGAGCTCTTATTCAGTAACAGTGTAGTTCCTTTGGGCTTCATTTAGGACCTTACTCGCATAGTAGATAGGATGACATAATTTCTCCTTTCTTTGTCCAAGTACAGCTCCAATGGCTACACCACTAGCGTCACACATTACTTCGAACGGGAGAGACCAGTCTGGTGCTACCATGATAGGGGCTTCAATGAGTTTTCCTTTAAGGCATTCGAATGCCTTTAAGAAATCTTCATTAAAGTCAAACTTCGCATCCTTCTCCAATAGTTTGCACAATGGACTGCATGGCCAAGAAAACTATGAACTCCCTTCACCAAAATTGGAGGCGGTAGCTTCTCAATAACCTCTATTTTTGCTCGATCAACCTCTATTCCTATTGCGGAGATCTTGTGCCCAAGAACGATTCCTTCTTTTACCATGAAGTGACACTTTTCCCAATTCAGCACAAGGTTGAATTCTACACATCTTTGCAATGCCATGATCATGTTTTCCAAGCACGACTCAAAAGATTCACCAACTGCTGAAAAATCATCCATAAATACCTCCAAAGTGTCCTCAACCATATCAGAGAAAATGGACATCATACAACGTTGAAAGGTGGCTGGTGCATTACATAACCCGAATGGCATACGTTTGAAGGCAAACGTACCATATGGAAATGTAAATGTTGTCTTCTCTTGGTCTTAGGGGGCAATACAAATCTGATTGTAGCCTGAATAACCGTCCAAGAAGCAAAATCATCCTTTCCCCGCTAATCGATCTAGCATTTGGTCCATGAATGGCATTGGGAAGTGATCTTTGAGTGTCCAAGAATTCAGCTTTCGGTAGTCCATGCATACTCTCCATCCAGTGACGGGTCTGAGTGGAATAAGCTCATTCTTCATATTCGCGACCACCCTCATGCCTCCTTTATTGGGAACACATTGTATCGGGCTTACCCATGTACTATCCGAGATAGGATACACAACCCCAGCGTCTAACCACTTGATGATTTCTTTCTTCACCACTTCTTGCATAGGTGGGTTTAGACGTCTTTGATGCTCAATGGTGGGTGTGCAATTTTCTTGAAGCTGAATTTTATGTGTGCAAATCCCCGGTGGAATACCAATAATATCCACAATGGTCCATCCAATGGCTCTAATATACTTGCGTAAGATATCTATAAGAGCTGCAACTTGTTGCTCACCCAAATCGGCTGCCACAATGACTGGTAGAGTATTTCCGCTTCCTAAGAAGGCGTACTTCAAATGACTTGGCAGCTCCTTCAATTCTAACGTGGGTGGCTCTTCAATAGATGGCTTAGCTGGTGGTGTGGGTCGATTTTTGAGATCAAGATCCAGCTTCTTGGGAGCATATCGATATGTCCCTAATCCCGATAGAGCACAAGTATCTTCTTCACCATTTTCAGCATCTTCATTCTCTCCATTCATAAGCACGACCTCCAAAGGGTCATCAATAATTTTCTCTTCTTCAAGTAATTCTTTCTCATCATCAAAGAAAACATCAGCCACCGAAAATCCACTGAGATCTTTGGGTTGCTTCATTGATTTGCATACATCAAAGCGAACCACTTCGTCATTTATTCGAAATGAAAGCTCATTGGCTCTCAAATCAATGAGCACACTTCCTGTAGCAAGGAAAGGGCGCCCCAAGATTATGGGAACTTCTGAGTCTGCCTCACAATCCAAAATAACAAAGTCTGCCAGAAAGATGAATGAAGAAACCTTTACCAATACGTCACATAGAATACCAACAGGTCGTTTGACCGACCTATCCGCCATGACGAGCCTCATATTGGTTGGAGTAGGATTACCCAACCCCAACTACTTTTAGATCGATAATGGAATCAAATTAATGCTGGCTCCTAAGTCACATAATGCTTTGGCAAAATTCAAAGATCCTACGGTGCAAGGAATAGTGAAAGCTCTGGGGTCGGCCTTCTTTTGAACTATCGATCGGGTAGCAATTGCACTACAATGATGCACATATTCTTTCAACTCATAGCTTGCTTCCCGCTTCTTTGTCAAAAGATCCTTCATAAACTTCGCATACCCAGGCATTTGTTCAAGTGCCTCCACCAATGGAACATTAATGGTCAGCTGTTTCAACATAGTCATGAATTTGCTGAACTTTGTGTCATCCGCCACCTTCTTCAATCTTTGGGGAAAAGGTGGTGGTGGGTATCGAAGTGTTCTTTCCATGGCTTTCTTCTCCTCTTGCTTCCGTTTTTCTACTTTTTTAGGCTGCACCGTGCTGGAGGTGGCGTCCTTGACGTCAGGAGTAGTAGTTGCGGCATCTTCTCCTTTTGCGTTGTCATCCATGTCCGCAACTTCGTCAACCACTTGCTTGCCTTTTGCTGAAGTTTCCAGCACCTTACCACTTCTGGTAGTAATGGCCATGCATGACCCATCATTCCTTGGGTTTTGCACAGTATCGCTAGGTAAAGTGCCGACCTTCCTTTGATTGAGTGCTGCTGAAAGTTGGCTCAATTGCTGTTCTATTTGCTTGATAGAAGTGGAATATGAATCAACTAATTATTTCATGGAGGACAAATCATTGATTACCTCCGTTACTCCCGCGCTCGTTGCTTCCACTCCTTTCAATAATTTAGCCATCATGTCTTCCATACTTCCAGAATTAGATGTGGTGGTGTCACGTTTACCAGGGGGAACGTACAAACCACTCTTTTCATTCTTGTTTTTCCAACTACCTTGGTCTTTGTTTCCAGATTTATCATAGTAGTTCCGACCTTGTTTTCCTTGGGTATTCCGATGGAAACCCCCCTGATTGTTCAAGTAGTTGGCCTCCTCTTCTGAATCAGATTCGTCTCTTCCTTTTGACGCAATGGATTTGACTTTTTCGGTCTTCCCTGTTAATAAATGCTTTGTAAGAAGATCCATTTGTGTTTTCAGATGCGCCATATCTTGATCACGTTCTTCTTCTCTTCTTCTTTGGTCTGCAGTCATGCCAATAGATAAAGTGGGGCTTGCTACCTCAGAATCCCTGGTATGCCAAGATCTACTTTGCTTCGTCATACGATCTAGCATATTGCTTGCTTGACCAAAGGTGAGGTCCATAAAAGATCCTCCAGCTGCGTTATCCACCACTGGTTTAGTTATTGAATTCAAGGCTCTATACAAGATCTCCATTAGGTGGACATTAGTCATGTGATGGTTTGGGCATCTCGCTAGCTTTGTCTTGAACCTCTCCTATGTTTCATGAAGAGCTTCAGTGGGAAGCTGACGAAAGTTGCTGATTTCATCTCGCAATTGTGCTCTTTTGGATGGCGGAAAGAATCTTTCTAGGAAAGCGTCTCTCAATGGCCTCCAATTTGTGATTGAATCAGGAGTCAGCCCATTTAACCATAGAGTTGCCTCCCCAGAAAGAGACAATGGAAAGAGACGTAATCGAATTGCATTCTGACCAACACCAGGATTGTCAAATGACTTGCATGTAGAAATATAGTTGATGAGATGCATATTCGGATCATCGCTTGCTAGTCCACCAAATAATCCCTTGAGTTGCAATAACTGAATCATGGTGCTTGTGATGTTGAACTTGGCTTCGGGCGCTAATGGTGGTGGAATTATGGCTCCAGTGGCTCCGGCACCATCAAGATCATCATCATCATCGTCAAAAGCTGGGTGCATAGGTTGGCGATCATACCTAAACCGAGCTTGCCGACCTCTTCGGTTGGCAGGTGTTATGATTTCAGCATCACACCTTGGGTTTAGTAACTCGTCATATCCTAAATCCTCATCGTCAGGATTTGTTGCTCGCCCAGGGTTATCAATATTTTGTTGGTGTACTTGGGCGGCGGCAAGAGCAGCCAATCTCGCCTGTTCCTGTTGAGCAGCCATCCTTTCGATTTCTGCTTGTGCTTCCATTTTGCCAATACGTTGTGGTTCAGGATTGATAGGTAATAACGGTTGACTAGCACTTCGAGTATGGGGCATGCACTAAATAAAAACCTGCAGTAAACAAAAACAAAAACTAAAAGTAAAAGTACGAGAATCTTTGACCAAAGGGTCTAGTAATTATCACAAACTTGATTGACACTCGTATTCCCCGGCAACGGCGCCAATTTTTGATAACGCTTAATCTACAGCTCTCATAGGAGTGTAAAGCGGTCGTTAGCAAATATAGAACCCAACCTGGGTTGGGTATCGATCCCACAGGGAATAGCTTGGTCAACAAGTAAGCAACGATTACTAGACTTTTAGTGCAAGTCTCGTAAGTAGGGGGGATTGTGATGTGTAACCAAAACAATAAAGTAAAGGCTGAAATTAGCAAAGTAAAAAGAGAAAGATTGTTACGTAAGTTGTAAACAATGAGAATTGAAGCGTTGGGGTTATGTCCACCTCCTGAGTTATACGTCTCTATTGACTATGAGTGTGTAGAATTCCGACATGCATGTGCTTATAGAGAATTGTATTCGATGGTAAATCCAGGCGTCTTTCGACCTATTGGAGGATTATTTCACTTTAACTCTTTCGAGCTTAAAGCGTGTCTAACGGTACGAATTCTCCAAGAGGTTAATCCAGTTACGGCACTAACTGTTTAGTAGGGAATTTTAGGGGGTGATCCTACTACCTTGACACTATCTCTTTTCCAGACAAATAACCTTTCTTTCGAATAAGTTAAATGTTATACTGGCGTATTCTTGTGTTTTCAACCACAAAGAATGTAGATTAAGATGAAGAGAATAATGATATAAGCATCATACGTGTCATGAACTCACAAACTCACAGCAATAGATAGTATCTCAGTTGGCTTTCATAACCCCAACAGAGAAGTTTAGTTACCCATTAATGCGAAGGAGATCACGATTGACATTGTTTTTATACCACAAGATTGATTAATTTCGTGTAGCACAAGTGGTAGGCGTTAGGCGTGAATTCCTAGGCAAAGTAACGATTCTCTTGTTGCGGAAATTAAGAATAAATGAATAGAAGAAGAAAAATAGAATTAATGGAAATTGTTGTAGAAGAATAGAAGAATAAGAGAGGAGTGTCTTTTTTTAAGTGAAGAATGAATTAAAAATCTCTAGCATTATAGGGTATTTATAATACCCATATCCTAATCCTACTAAGCTAATGAAATATCTAACCAAATCCTATTAAACAAATGAAATACTTAACCCAATTGTAGTAGGTTAATGTAATATTCTCCTAATCCAAATAAACAAATGAAATACTTAACCCAATTGTACTAGGTTAATGTATCATTATCCAAATCCAAATAAGTTACTGCAAGTCCCCAAAGTCTTCAGAAATGTTGTTTTAGCCCGGGACAGATTTTCCATCTATCACTTTTGGTCCTTTAGGCGTTCAAGCTCCCTTTCCTTCCTTCGTGAGCTTTCTTTGGCGTCAAATTATTCACAAAATGCTGAATTCTGCATCATTTATACCTGAAACTTTGCTAATCATGTTCTTTAGCTCACTTACAGGAAAAAGGACTAAAGGTGCATGAAATATATAATTTGTTCTCAAAACATGGCACAAATATGGGTAAAATATATTGATATAGGCGTGTAAATTCGCCTATCATCACTATGTGTATGATGTTACATTTTATATTGGGTTGTACTAGTCGTCCCAGTTTTTCTTCCCTAGTCGTGCGACTATACGCACTAGGGTCCTTTCAGTTGGGGAGCTGAACAAACATAGCCCATGGGTGGACTAGGATGACAAAGCTGGACATCCCATGTAAAGGTTTTAATGGCATGCTTAACCTAGTCCCATTTCCCGACATGGTTATATATATATGTATGATTGTGTACATATGGATGGTTTTACTTGGCTTTATAAATGGCACTATTTTATCCCTATCATGAGATCATGTTTGCGTTCACCCGCTAACCTATCTACTAGCAAATGTATACCCACACTATGCAGGAACTGGCTATTCTACTCCTCCAACATAGTGATTGACTTGGGGATCAGCATTCATACTGAAGTCGTGAGCTTCCATCCTTTTAGAAAGGCTCCATTTCATATTATGGATATTTCTAGACACTTTGATGTTATTTTGGAGATTGGTTTTGGCCATGGTTGGTAGCATGTCCCAACTGGATATTATTACTTTTTTGGTTAGAGGCTTTGTGGTACTGGTATGGGTAGAAATAGGAGGGATTGATGGTAGTGTTGACCTTGGAATTGGAATAAGATGGTGGGCTGACATCATTGGACATAATTTCTTACTATTCCATTGTATTTTATTTTGGGATTAATTATATTATGTTTTGGAACTTATTTGGTTATGGCCTTTGGAGAAATTTGGAGAATTCCATGATTATCAAACCATGGAAAAATATCATACAATACCATCCTTTTAGCAAACAATCAAAACAAATATGATTTTCATGATAATCATATCATAACATACTATAGGAAACTACCATCCAAATAGACTTTAAGGCTCTTTCAATTATAATAATTGCAGTTCTAACCAAAAATTACATAATATATTAGCATGCCAATTGATGAAAAATATATATATATATTAAGGAAGCACCATACAAAAGGGATTTTATTTGTTCTTTTTTGTTATTTGTTTGTATTTTTGTCGATGTAGGATGAAACCTCCCTGTGGTGTGAATCCATCAAGTTGCTTGTAGTCCAATCTTTTGAATATTACATATGAAAAAGCACTTCATGATGTTCCTCTTCTTGGGAGTCAGTATGAGAAAGCACTTTGCCCATACCTTACTAAAATCAATTATGATCGTTCCCATCAGCTTCTGATTTCTGGGAGTCAATTTTCGCCTTCTATTTGAAGATATTATTGCCGGAAAATGGTAGG
Organism: Capsicum baccatum var. pendulum; assembly: GCA_030864225.1. Lineage (NCBI taxonomy): Eukaryota > Viridiplantae > Streptophyta > Magnoliopsida > Solanales > Solanaceae > Capsicum > Capsicum baccatum. The sequence goes on along the minus strand of CM061559.1, from coordinate 69,415,083 downwards.
TTACCGTGAAAGATCAAACCACCAATGAATTGGTAAAGGTAAACATGAGAAGTTGGTTCAGTACTATATAGCTTGATAAAGATGAAATGGGCGACTTTGCAGACTTTTGATATTTGTTTGGTAAAGAGGGATTCATATTTCATTAGCCTTACCCGTGTATCACTAAATTATTTTGCTTATTTTTATTTTTAAAGTGTTTGTTAAATAATTTTTTATTACTTATTATTATACTAATTAGTGATGGCCCGTATTAGTACAGATCTAGCATTATAATTATTTTTTAGCTAAACTATAAGTGGAAAGGACAGCTCATATCTATTAGAACAAAGAAATTTCACTAAAATGACCATTTTCACAAAATATCATGAAATAACTACTTATCCCATTTTTATTTCATCAATTGGCCATTTGAGAAATTATACATAATGCGTATAAAAATCAGATAATATAATTTTTGTTTGTCTCGCTATATTTTTTCTTTAGCAAAAATAATCCATGTTTTTTTTTTAAAAAAAAATTAAACAAATATGTTCAGAAATTTGTATAATTATTGTATAAAATATGAAATTTTTTTGATAGCTGTATAAGAATTATATATATAATATATATAAAAATTGTATCATTGTTATATAGAATATGTATGTACAAAAGATATGTGTATTGAACAATGAATGTGGTATAGGAATTGCATCAATATAGTATAGTAGTTGTATCGATAGAGTATAGGGATTGCAACAATAAGGTATAAGGATTGTATCAATATGGTATAGAAACTAATCTGCATAGGGTTTTTTTTCATATATAAACTGCATCAATGTGTTATATAGATTGTATAAAATGAGCACAAAAACTATATAGGGTCATATAAAATATGTATCTGAAACTGTATCATTGTTATATAATTTATTTATTACCGTATAATATTCAATATTTTCATAAAGACTTTAATTTACCTACTTCAATAATACGAGGATCTATTACAAGCAATTTTTCTATTTTCTCAAAATGAGTGTAAGATCTACCATCACCTTTTCTAGATCCTCTTTATAAAATTATACTAAATATGTTATTATTTTAATTGTCTTTGTACAATATAATAGTCATAAATGCTTAATACTTGTTAAGAATAAAATACCAATTGGACAAGTAATTTTTCTTAATAAAAAATTAAAATATTATTTTGGAATACTTTGGTTCCTAAAAGATTTGGGGGAAAGTGTTGCACATGATATTAATCTCCAATGCTGATGTACGGGGACATGTGGACATCTATAACATGAAAATTTATTTTAATAGCTATCGGGTGGCAATTGTCTGGCCTGGCAGGTTAGTTCTGCCCATTTTTCAAACATTATACTATTTACATATGTCATAGACCCAATGTTGAAATATTTTTCTTCACTAAATGGAAGGTTATTTATTTGTAGATAGTCTATGATTGACATCATTGACTGTGTATTTACATCACACATCTACATGTTTCACTATTTTCATATTGAAAATGATTATGTTTGTAGATTTTATTAATAACATTTAGCAAAAAATACCTGGACTATATCAAATGATTAATATATATGTCTCAAAAAGATTAAAAAAACACACACGAGGATATTGATAGATGAGATTCCTGAAAAATAAGAAATCAAACCATTATTATCACATAAACCGTAAGATGTTGCACTAAACTATATTTCATTCTCCTATATTAAATACCTTCATAGTATTTATGGGGAGAGTTTGTTGTGATGGAAAAATACCTTCACAATTAAAAAAAAAATAGAAAGTATAAACATGTTCTTAAACTAACTTAAATAAAGTAGGAACATTTAGATTATATAAATTACAATATCATTTAATGCTAATATCTTATTGGAAGACATTCAAGAAGCTAGCATAGGTAGGAAAGAAAGTCACTTTTACGTCAAAATATCTCAGGTTCTCAAGTTTTCTATGGTAGGAAATCCCACTTTAAAGAATTAGAAAGTGAGAAAATTGAAGAAAATATGTCTTTCAAGTCTTGAATGAACGATTGGTGATATTGACCAACTTAAAGGGTCAAACATAATTAGAAAATTTGATCAAGTTAATTGTGGACTTAATTAATTTTTTCAAAACTTTCTAATCTTTTCAAAAATAAAAATCAACTCACACCCCTCTCCTTTCAAAATCAATTATCCCCTCCTCTCTATCTCTCTCGACAGTCTTTCTCAACTCTCTCCCAACCAACAGTTCTGCAAAATCTCCATTCAATTTTCGGCGGCATCAATCTCCGGCGATAAATAGTTTGGCGAGTTCCTTCTCGTCTTTCAATCATCAATCGAAGTGACAAGCAGTGTTCGCTGGCAAGAATAATTTTGAGTTCTTGGTCGTCCCATTTCTTCTTTTATGGGTTAAAAATTATGTCATTTTAGTTATGAAGAAACGAAGGAACTTGAGTCAACCTCTCTTCTAGTTTTGGTTAACAATTTTAATATTTCTTGCTTAAATTTAAAATATGAAATGAATAAAACCTTAATTTCTAATATTTCTTCACTACTCTTTCCGGTGTGAAATATAATTTTTTGTTATTATTATAGTTCTTGTTGTCGGACTGTTGATTCGATATATTGGTGATTCTTTATCACCATTGATGTTCTTAGTGTGTGTGTTGTGTTGTTGTTGCTGGGTTGATTTGTTATTTTTCTTGGTAAAAATGGTATTGCAACAGATGAACCATCTGACGCAATAGATGAATGATCCAACGTAATAGATGAACCATCTAACACACCAGATAAACCATCTAACACAACAAATGAACCATCTGACGCAATATATGAAATATCTGACACAACAGATGAAACATCTGAAGTAATAGATGAAACATTTAATACAACAGATTAAACATCTGATGCAACAAATGAAAATCTGATGCAACATATGAAAATCTGAAGTTATAATGGAAATTTGCTGCAACAAATAAATAATCTAATAGGTTATTCATTTACTGCGACAGATGACTCTTCTGTTTGAAAGAAATCTAAACAATATCGATCCAACAGATAAGTCATATGACTACAGATGAGAAATCTGGTGCAACAGATGAGTGATCTATTTTTATTATTTCCAATGGATTACTCATCCCTTGCAACAGGTTAGTTATACATTACCATAGATATCCTACCTGGTGCAATAGATGAGTGATTATTTTTATTTTCTCCAACGAATTACTCATCTGCTGCAACAGGTTGGTTATAAATATGAACAGATAACCTACTTGGTATAATAGATGAGTGATCTATTTTTATATTTTCCAACCAATTACTCATCCATTGCAATAGGTTGTTTATAAGCAATAATATATAACTTACCTGGTGCAATAGATAAGTGATCTATTTTTATTATTTCGAATCGATTACTCATACCTTGAAATAGGTTAATTATATGCTACAATAGATATCCTACCTGGTACAACAAATGTGTGGTCGATTTTTATTATTTCCAATGGATTACTCATCCGCTGCAATAGATTGGTTATATGTTGCAATAGATAACCTAACTGGTGTAATATATGAGTGATCTAGTTTTATTGTTTCCAATGGATTACTCATCCATTGTGAGATTTGAATTTAGAGCAAGATTGCTTTTCTGATTAAAGATATGGATATTTCTAGTTTGACTATTCATATGCAGTAATTGGAGGATGAAACGAAGAAGCAGACAGTGTTTGGAGATAGACAGGGTAAGAAAAGCTAATTTTTTTACCAGGGAGGTGCTCAGTCTCAGGATGGTCGGGATAGTGGCAAATGGCAGAAAGAGAAGTGGAGGAGTTATGGTTCCTTGTCTTTTGCTAGTGCTCCTTACCATTCTGGCAACAGACATCATCAAGGTGGTGACAATTTCCAGGCACAGAGTCCCCAATCTCAGGCAAGAGAAGGTAAGTTAGTTTCTTCCTACCATCTTTGTTGGTTTTGTGGTCATCCTCATCGGGTTTATTATGATGAAGGAAGGGACAAATGATTCAAGTGTGTCTAGTAAGGCCATCGGCTAAGGTATTTTTCAGTTAATAAGATTGCTATAGGGAGAATAAGATTCCCGTGGCTTTATCTTCTGCTCGTACACCTGGTGGCATTGCATCTACTTCTGTTACTACTCTTGGTTCTAGTGTTGGTCGGAACAAGTTGTATGTTTTGGTGTCCTGACAGGAAGATGAGGCATCACCTGATGTCATTACTGGTATGTTACAACTTTTCTATCGTACGTATATTTTTTGCTTGATTTGGGGTCCACTCTCTCCTATGTGACTTCTTATGCGGTCGTATCTTTTGGGTTTGATATAGAAGTTATTTCAGATCTTTTTTCTATTTCTATTCTAGTAGGTGACTCAATTATTGCTAAGAGAGTATATAGGGTGTGTGTGGTATCTGTTGGTGTTAAGCGGACTTTGATGGATCTGCTTTAGTTGGCTATGGTGGATTTCAATGTCATTCTAGGTATGGATTGGTTGCACTCTTGTTATGCGTCCTTGGATTGTTGGACCGGTAGGGTTATCTTTAGGTTACCTAGTGATCCAGTTATAAAATGGGAGGGTGGTTCTTTAGCTCCTAGGGGGAGATTTATTTCTTATCTAAAGCTCGGAGGTTAATCTCTAAAGTTAAATTTTATCACATGGTCCAAGTTCAAGATTCAAACTCGAAAGAGCCTTTCCAGTTAGTCCAGTGGTTAATGAGTTTCCAGAGGTGTTTTTGATTGATCCACCTGGTGTTTCTCCGGATAGAGAAATTGAGTTTTGTATTGATCTAGTTTTGGACACTTGTTCAATTTCTATTCTCCGTATAGAATAGCTCCGGATGAGTTGAGAAAACTTAAGGAGCAACTTGAGGATCTTTTAAATAAGGGGTTTATTCGTCCTAGTGTATCTCCATGGGGTGCACCAGTATTGTTTGTGTGCAAGAAGGATGGTTTTCGTCTGATGTGCATTGACTATAGGCAGTTGAACAGGGTGATGGTCAAGATCAAGTATCCTCTTCAAAGGATAGATGATCTATTTGACCAATTTCAAGGTGCTAGTACTTTTGTAAGATAGATCTTCAGTCTGGGTACCATCATCTTGTCACGACCTGAGGCTACCCTATAGTCACGATAATGGTGCTTATGGTTACACGTGACCACAAGCTAACTCATGAGCTAGTACATATTTTAAACACCGAATAAAATAATAATAATAGTCATGTGTGGAAAAAGCTGATAAAACTATAAGGTCTAAATACTGAAATTATGATTTAATCTCAAGTCTGAACAACTAATAAAAACTGTTAAATGAATTAACTGTCTAACTGACTGTCAGAATGTCTAAAAAACTTCTAACTAACTGACTGTTGAGTTGATTGGACAGTCCCTCAAGTAACTCCAACTAACAAAGTAAAAGAAATGCTGAATTGACTGAATAAAAGATAATCTTGTTCTTGAAGGATGAGGACTCACCATTGTTGTTGCTGCTAAAATACTAGATGGTCTAAGTACGAATGGGAAACTGAGAGTCCGAGCCATTGATATAAGACATCATAGTGCAAAGAAGAGTATGCGGTCAGTACTTTGAATATGCTGGCATATGAGATGAGGAAAGGCTGAAATTTATGGGGTACTGTGCATACGAGATAGTAACCAACTGAATAGCATGAGACAGTTGAACATGAATGTATGAAAAAGCTTTAATATCTGAGAATGCAATACCAAGAATATAATATTTCCGAAATAAGTTTGAGATTAGCAACACAGAAAATTATATAACTGAATAACTGAAAACCTGTACACTTGATCAAGAAAACCTAAATTGAGAATATACTGAATACAGTGCTGAGTCTTTGGGAGGTATCATCTAAACGACATGCCCTAATTTAAGCTAATTAGGGTCCAACCTATAACACCCGTTAGAAGGGTGTTAGTACCGTGCCACAGGTACTAACACTGGATGTGTAGATCCACTAAACCGATGTCCTAAAAAGCTAAAGAGTCACCCTATACTGGCAGGAGAACTCATGAGATATGTGTCAACCCTAAACTGGTAGAAAGATATCTCTACGTACATTGGCTATATAGCTTTGTAACTCAGGGATTGCTACTAAGGGTCAAATCCTAAACTGGCAGAAATGCCGCCATCCCTAGGGTCGCTCGGTGCTAAATCCAAGCCCCAACTGAATGACACTATTTAGTGGACTGAACTAAGACTAACTGAGAAAATAACTGATCATATCAACTAACTGAAAGCCAATGCTTATGGTTTATCTGAAATCATTCTGAAAATACTAAAATTATATAAATAGCTAGGTATTGGGTGTTTATAACCCACCAGTAGTGAGTGTTTATAACAATAAGGACATATAAAAGCTTTGATAACCGAAATAGGGAATCCATTTTCCAAAACCCAACTTAGGCAATTCATCAAACACATGAGAGTCGTGGACATAAGCATGGAATGGGTAAAGCATGTGATAATTTACAATACTAAAACCATAAATTATGCATTTCAATGTGAATATTAAAATATTTAAAATGTGTAATGGATCATTACACCTGAAACACTTATAATCATAACTTGAAATCAAATTTTCAAAATATTCAGGGTCATACTTCTGCTTAACATGTAAAACTCATAACTTTTATAGAAAAAAGAGATTCTTGGACTCCATAGGTGAAAAGGTCCCATGGATAAACATCACATGTACCTTAAACCCTTAATCTTAGAAGAGAAACACCAATCTTGATGCTTTCTTGGAGGTTCTTGAATTTGGGAACTTGAATTCTTGGTTTCCTTGGAGAGAAAGTAATTGAATTAATGATGTTTGGAGATAAATAGGGTTTATTTGATAAGAAAATTAAAGAAGAAGTGCAAATAATTCCCTAATTGATGGTATAAGTCGTTATATGAAAAGTTGAATTTAGGGGAAAAGACATAATTACCCCTCAGGCAATTAAATTAGTAACTAGACAACGTTTTATATGCTCACCACAATACGGTGTACGTGCCATTGCTATAAGCACCATGAGGTGGCACTATCATGGTGATTTGTTGGATTCGTGATCCAAACATAACCCAATCCTCCTTTAAAAAATCCTCAATGTTAAGAGGCCTTAAAATGAGTAAGTACCTAACACTTAGCAAAATTTTTTGGCCTTAAGCCCCTTATGCATATAACTATAAGATGAACTAAGCTAAGAATGGTACGAGTTATAACAAAACTAAAGATTAGGGAGATGAATATCCCCAAGATTTCTTTTCATACTCGGTTTGGGCTCTTTAAGTTTTTGGTAATTTCATTTGGGTTGACTAATGCTCTAGAAATGTTTATGAATCTAATGGACAGGGTTTTCATCAGTATTTAGATATCATTGTTATTTTATTTATTAATGATATTTTGGTTTATTCAAAGAGTAAGGTGGATCATGCTAATCACCTCCTTGTGGTGCTGTTGACCTTAAAGGAACAACAGTTGTATGACAAGTTCTCTAAATATGAGTTTTAGTTGAATGTTGTAATTTTCTTACGTCATATTATTTCTAGTGAAGGGGTGATGGTGGATCTGCAAAAAGTTGTTATGGTGAAGAGGTGGCCTAGACCCATGACTCCATTCGACATTCAGTGTTTTTTTATTTAGTCGGGTATTCTAGGTAGTTTGTGGAAAGCTTTTCATCGATATATACTCCTTTGACTAAGTTAACTTAGAAGAAGGCTAAGTTTTCTTAGTTGGATGCTTGTAAAGAGAGTTGCGAGAAGTTGAAGGATAAGCTAACTTCAACTCCAATTCTAACTTTATTGGAAGGAAATGATGGGTTCGTGGTTTATTGTTATGTATCTCGAGTAGGTCTTGGTTGTGTGTTGATGTAGCATGGGAAGGTGATTGACAATGCTTTCAGGCAGTTGAAAGTGCATTAGAGAAATTATCTTACTCAGGATTTGTTGGTGTTGGTGCTTGTGTTTTCTTTGAAAATATAGTGGCATTATTTTTATGATGTTTATGTGGATATCTTTTTTGATCATAAAAATATACAGTATGTGTACACTCAGATAGAGGAGATGGCTTCAGCTTCACAAGAACCATGATATGAGTTTTCACTACCACTCAGGTAAAGCTAATGTGGTTACTGATTCTCTTAGCAGGTTATCTATGAGGAGTTTAGCTCATATGGAGGAAGGAAAGCAGGAATTAGTAAAGGATATTCACCTTCTAGATAATCTTATAGTTCGCATCTTGGACTCTAAAGATGGTTGTACGATGGTGCATGAAGTGGTTCAATCATCTCTTGGTGAGGAGATTAAAGAGAAGCAAGTGCTAGACCATGTCTTAATGTAAATCAAGAGTGATGTTGTTGGGAAATAGGTAGTGGTGTTTGATTTCAGTGGTGACTGTAGTTTACAGTACCAAGAGAGGTTATGTGTTCCTAATATCGACGGATTACAAAAAAGGATTTTGGCGGAGGCATATGAATTGTGCTATGTTGTTCATCCCAACTTGACTTAGTTGTTTCATAATATTAAGGAGATCAATTGGTGGAATGGCATGAAGAGGGATGTGGTTGAATTTATGGCTAAGTGCATAATGTGTCAACAAGTTAAGGTTGGGCACATGAGGCCAGGAGGGTTGTATCAAGAAATTGATTTGACCGAATGGAAATGGGAAATGATCAATATAGACTTTGTTACCAGTCTTCCTAGATCTTGAAATCAATTTGATTTGGTTTAGGTCATTATGGATAGGATGACTAAGTTTTCCCACTTTTTGCTAGTGCAGACTACCTTCTCGGCATAGGATTACGTGAAGCTGTATCTTCAGAATATTGTGAAGTTGCATGTTTTTTTTTATTTTATTATGGCACGCAGTTTCCATCTCACTTCTGGTGATCATTCTAGAAATGGTTAGGGACTAAGGTTAGTCTAAGTACTGCTTTTCACCCACAAATAGATGCAAAAATAGAGTGAACTATTCAGACAATAGAGGATATGCTTCGGTCTTGTGTGATTAATTATGGTGGCAATTGGGTTGAGCATATACCTTTGGTGGAGTTTGCTTACAACAATAGCTATAATTCTGGTATTGGTGTGGCCCCTTTTGACGCATTGTATGGTAGGAGGTGTAGATATCCTATTAGTTGGTTCAATCTTGGGGAGGTGGTTATGTTTGGTCCCAACTTGTTTTACTAGTCTATGGAGAAGTTGAAGGTAATTCGGGATAGGCTTACAGCTGCCCAAAGTCGCCCAAAGTCCAATATGTATATTAGGCGCAGAGACTTAGATTTTTAAATTAGGGATAAGGTTTTCCTTAAGGTATCTCCCATGAACGGAGTAATATAGTTTGGTAAGAAGGGGAAACTTATTCCCCGATATATTTTCCTTATGAGGTTTTGTAGAGAGTTGGTAATGTTGCTTATGAGTTGGAGTTGCCTTCTACCTTAAGTTTGGTTCATCTGTTCATTCATGTTTCCATGTGGAGGAAGTTCAATGGTGATCCTTCTTCATTTGTTCCCTTGGAAGGATTGGATATCACATATTTTCTGTCTTATGATGAAATCCTGATTGAGATCTTGGATATAAAGGTTCATCGGTTATTGACCAAGAATATGGCCCCGGTTAAAGTTCTATGGCGGAACCACAAGCTGGAAGAGTCTACTTAGGAAGCGAAAGAGGACATAAATTACAAATATCTACTTTTATTTTCTTCTCCTGGCATTTTTGCGAAATGTATAAGTCTTTAACACATCTTTAATTTTTTGGTTTGTTGAAGGAAAGATTAATATATATTTTTTTCAAACTTTGTTAAAGATTGGTATTATATTTGATAATACTAATGTTTTGTGCGTATGTTTACCCTTACTTTGTTCGTCATTCGGGGATACATGTTCCTAATGGGGGAGACTATAACACCCTGGCTTTTGACCCTTAGAAAATTTCCTAAAATTCTGGTCTCTGGACCCAATACGACTCATGGGTATGGCCATATGATGGGGATACTAATGGTATGGTCTTTTTATATGCTGACCAGTGTTGGTTGGTTGGATGGATTTTGGTTACTGTAATGGATAAGACTTAGGAGTATGAGTCGTATTGGTAGGTACGGATTATTTGGCTCCTTAACTTAATCTTAAACTTGGTTACTTAGGTTGGATATGAGTACGAGTGGCTCACTGTGAGACATAATCTAGGGTACGAGTCATACCATGGACTTATATGGTTGACACTGTCTAAATATTTCTTGGGTTTAATTTTCTAGGGGTATGGATGAAGGGTACTGATCGTATACTTAGGATATGACATAGTTGGATGAGTCATATGCTGGACAATATTGGATCCAAAAGTTGAGTCTAGGATACTAGTGGAGGGAACCGATCTTATTGGAGGGTATGACTCGTGAGGTTCAATCGTACCCCTATGATGAAATTTTGTGCAACTTAAGTGGGGGTATTCTTGACATTTTCCCACTCATCCCAATAAGGTCCCACGACTTGTATCCTACTTGGTAGTTTATTTACCCTATTATTCCAATCATTAACACTTAAAAACTCTTCCAAAATACTATATTCTCTCAAAAGCTTTTGGGCAAGGAAAGCAAGTAATTCAACTAGAGGATAAATTTGGGGCTTGTCTTAGTGATCACTTTCCATCAACATCTTGGTTTAAGGTATGTTCTCTTCTCTCATTGTTAATTCTAACTAGAAGTATGGTTTTTATGAATGTTTTCATTACTTCATGGATTGCATGATTTTAGTTTTCAAATATGAATGGGGGGTTTTGATATTAAATGGTTGGTAATGGTTTTCCATTATTTTAATTATGCTTTATATGCATTAATGGTGGTTTTGTATGCTTGGATTTCATGGGAATGGTTTAATGGTGATTGGAATTAGTTTTGGCTATATTATGCCCCCAATATACTTAATAGAATGCCTATAATAGTGTTTTCATTACATTGAGTACTTTTAATGGAACTCTTGCTTTCTTTAAACTTTGTAAAGGAATTATGGATGGTTTAAATATCTTGGAAAGGAAAATGGCTAAATGTTATGCTTGTGGGTACATAGAATTCCCTAAGTGATTTAATATGCTAAATGGAAGGGCACTTAGAAGTCCCCTTAAACCTATATATGGTTGGCTATGGATAGTACTTGCAAGTATGGTCGGTATGACGATAACAACACTAAATGGATTTGGATAATAAATGGTAAATGGATTGTTTTCTTGGTAATGGTTTTCTTTGGTAAATAATGGCGAGATGCATAGCAAAGCCTTGGAAGGTGGAGGTCCCAGGGGTACCAAAACTAGAAACTCATATTTGCTGAAGTGAGGTGGGTCTTGGTGACCATATGGATGATGTCACACTTTATATTTAGGGGATGTCCTAATTATCCCAAGTTTTCTTGCTCGGTCGTATGGCTACACGCACTAGGGCCCTTGTAATAGGTGGAGCTAAACCCATATAACCCATGGGCAGATTAAGATGACAAAGCTACACAACCCAGGCAAAGGTTTTAATGGCATGCTAAACCTAGTCCCCTTCCCTGGAATGATTATATAAATATATACGTATGATTGTGTGCATATGGATAGTTACTTGGCTTTATAAATGGCATTATTTTATTCTTATCCTAAGATCATGCGAACATTCACCCTCTAACCCATCTACTGGCATCTGTATACCAATACTATACAGGAACCATTTATTCTACTCCTCCAACATAGTGATTGACTCGGGGATCAACATTCGTACTGAAGTGGTGATCTTCCATCCTTTCAAAAGGCTCTATTTTATGTTATGGATATTTCTACACACTTTGACTTTAGTTTTGATATTGGTTTTGGCAATGGTTGGGGGCATGTACCAATCAGATTTTATTACTTTTTTGGTAAGAGGCTTTGTGGTACTGCTATGGGTTGGAATGGGCGGTATCGATATTAATGTCAGACTTGGCATTAGAATAGGCTGGTGTGCTGACATCATTGGACATAATTTCTCATTGTTCCATCGTATTTTATATGGGGATTAATTATAGTATGTTTTGGAACTTATTTGGTTATGGCTTGGTTTATGGCCTATAAATGGTTTGGTATAGTTGGGCGGTTGTGTGGGATCGTTGGATTGGGTTGAACACGATTGTGATCCTATCTCAGAGTCTTCAGGTGACTTGTTACACTATCTTGTTATATACTCGAAACTCAACCAAGTTAGGGTAGGCAACTGGGGGTTGGGTTGGGTAATGGGGGTGGTCTCTGGTCCCGATCAAACCTGGGACGCCCATTACGATGAGCCCCTGGTCGGGCCGTGTCAACAAGAATAACCCAAGGGTATTTATAGCTTCTCAAAATAATAAAGAAAAACTAATTAAAATGAAATAGAAAAATTAAGTCGGTTGAGGTCACGCCTCAGGCAACGAGTCGTTAGGTATTGCTATCTCGTTGTCTGCTATGATAAATCCTTTTATCTCTAGTGGTCACAACTCATTGTGTGATATAATAAGTCATTGGATGGGACTCATTCCGACTCTAGTGGAATTTCACCTTTCAGTAATTTTATTATAGGCCAAGAACGACTCCTCATCATGAGTCATTGTTAGTCACCATGATTCCTGGTCTTTATTCATTTCCACTAAAGCCTCACCTTGTCACCTTTGAAGACTTTTCCTCTTATGCTTAACATAACTCACATGATGACTTATTATCATTCCTAACAAGTTGTTGTAAGCCTTCTACTTCTCTCCTAAAATCAACAATATTTAATTTTAACGTCACGACTTGGGTCACGATTCGTTAGGTGCCTAAACAACTCAGTACTCAGTCCATACATATCTTTTTTTAGTGTTTTTCATCCATTTTTGATCCATGCCACTTCTAACCTAATTTTCCTGCAACATAAACAAAACACATATCATATCCGACAAAAAGTCTTTGTCATTTCATATTTTCATCATTTTAAGCATCGAAAGTGCCACAAAACCATGGAATATTAAGTTTTGAGTCTTTATTTTAATTTTTTAGCATTTAGATGAGAAACTAGTTAAATTTAGCGTCAAGGAGTCCTGAGGGTTAGCCTATTGAAAACAACCTCTTTTGATAAATCTGTTGGTTCCACTGAGTCGGGAACATTGAGACTGGCCTAAAAATATTGTTGGTTTATCTATGTGAGATCCTAGATGAATATCGAGGATCTATTTCAATAATTTGTGATCTTTTTCTTCAGCTGAACTATTGCAATTGGTGCAATAAAAGTAACTCCTTCACATTTATAGGTGCCTCCTCAATTTGGAGAAGGATTCTTTTGTTCACCACGATCATGATGATAAAGATTTAGGAGCTTAGCCCATCGCGAATGCGATAGGATCACTCCATTCACAACGGGTCCAATTTGGGTAATGTTTCAAACACAACATAGTGATCACAAATGTGAATAAACGACTACTTAAACTGTATACAATTTATTTTCACGACTCCAACTCTACTTTCACTATTTTTGGCCCTTGATATATTGGGATTTATGATTATGTCGAGGTAATTTATCAAAAGTGTTTGGAAGATGTAGCTAAATATAATTTCTACCATTTCACATTAATTTATCTCAAAACAACATGAAAACCTTGATTTCAACTTGGAATCTTGGGGTATTATATGATTAATTGAGAAAATGGTTTTTCTTTAATTTTAAGCTCAACTTTTTTCGTTGGATTTTCATATTTAGAATCATTGAAGTATGGGGGATTTAATTCTTGAATAAAATTTTGGTTCAATCTTTTTTTCTCTAGGGTAATTTTTAAATTATTTTTTGATTCTGAATCAAAGTAGCTAATCTGGGTATTAGAAGATTCCTTTTAATGGGTATCAATAGAATCTTTTTAATGTGTAGATTATATTTTTTGTAGATTGGGTTCATTCTGAGACTGTACAAAGGGAAAAGCTCCTAGTTGAAAGGTTTAGGATCATGTTTTAACTTTTCAAAGTAGGTTATGAAAACTTTCTACATACTGAGGTGGGTAGTTGACCATTCAAGTAAAGTATATTATGGCTTAGATATCTTATCATGAAATGCATCATTTGATGTAGTTATTTTATCGTATTTATCCTGTGGGGGCTTATGTGAATATTATTATTGACTTGAGAGATTATTCTTATTGTGATTCCCATCTGGGCTAGTATTGGTCTTGTTTGAGCATGATTCATCTACATTATTATTGTGATGACCAAGTGGGTTCTTGAATTGATATTATTAATGTCTATATTACTCTTTATTACTGTGATGCGATGCGATGGATTATATCATGTTTTATCGAGATTTGAGGTTATTTTATGCCAACCCTGAGTTGGTTAATTATATTATTATTTTTGTTATGAGCATAAATTTTTATTTCATTCATCCATTTATATGGAATTGGTACCATAGAGAAACACTGATTTGAAAGAAAATAAAAAACCTTATAAAACCTCTTGTTCGAGGAATATGGGTTCGAGAAAACCTTATAATAATAAAACATTATTAACCTCTTGTTATTGATGCTGTTGATTTAGATATGAGATTGTGAAAGTATATGGGTTGTGAACCCCCCAGAGGTCCTGTTCGGGAAGCTTTTGCTAGGAAGATATATATGAGGTGATATTGAGGCATTATATACTTATAATAAAATTGCATTGCATCATATGCATTACTATTAGTTGTTAGTTATCATCTATTTACTTTTCCTTATGTATTCGTATGTAATTATTATTATGTAGTTACTATATTTGATGAATTTTTAGGAGATAAACTTTGAGCCACCATTAGGAAATTTATCTATATGCAGTTTGAAATATGCTCATAGTGTCCTTTATATTTTAGTTTTCTTCTTTGCTAAGTCAGCCGATGATGCCTACCATGTACAAGCGAATATTTTTCACTCCTACTTTCTGTATCCTTTCGGTTTAGATACCAATTTAAGTGTGACCCATGGAACATGATCTCATGCTTGTTGAGGTAGGTTTGAAGTACTGAGTGAGTTCCCTGGCCGGAGCCTCTTCCTAGACTTTATCTTATTTTTCTCATATCCTTGTCTTATTGTTCAGAGATAGAGTTTTATGTTTCCATACTCTTTATTTTTATTAGTGCTCTTTTCTCTAAACTTTGGTGTTGTATTTTTTTCAATTTTGGATGTGTGTGTGTGTGTGTATATATTTAGTCTTACTTTATTGTAATGTCTCATATTTGGATTTCATTAATTTTTTTTTCATATCCTTATTTCTTTTGGTTGGGATGACGGAGGTGCCATCTTGACCTCAACTTTTAAGTTGTGACAAATAGGTATTAGAATTCTAGGTTTACCTGTCTCATGAGTAAAAGAGTAAGATGTCTAATAATGTTCTGCAAATTAATACAATGTCATTTGTATCAATCTTTAGGAGGCTATGGGATGTTTTTTAGGAAGTCTTCTGTAATTTGATTCCTTATCGTATGTGCTGTTCGTGCCCAATATACTAAACTTGTATCCCACTTTTTCTATGCATATGGTGAGGACTAAATCTAGAGTTATTGATGTTGTTAAGCTAGCACCCTTTGTTGGAGCCCTAGTTAGGGTTTTGTAGTTATTCTAGTATTGTAGGAGATGTTAACTCGCTTTTTGTGATGTTTGAATGGCATTCCCTAGTCTGGTATTCTATTTGGAACATCAGATAGTTCTCAAACTATAGGAGGTGTACAACCACTAGGGTAGGCTCCTACTTATGCTTTTCTGACTTCCAAGGCACAACTGATTATTGTTATAGCCCCATGTGTTGAGACATATCTTACAAGATTAGTTGTTCCATCTGTAGTTCCAAAACTTGTTATAACTACTAATGAGCAGATAAGATTCATTAGATTGTACCCTCCTATGTCCAATGCCACCATTAGTGAAGATGCTTATGAGTTTTTGATTGATTATTGGGGGAGGTTGCATAACCTCGGTTTGCTTGAGTTCATTGGTATCTCTTACACTTATTGCAGTTGAATGATATGGCTAGGATGTTATGAAGGCTCTTGTTTGTTGTAGACACGAGGTTCCCCTTCTTTGGCATGGATCCAATTTTTTGAGACTTTTTCTAGAGAGATTTATGCCTTTTAGCTTGATCGACCAGCAAAGAAATGATTTTGATCATTTGGAGTAGGGCTC
The DNA here is from genome assembly GCA_030864225.1 of Capsicum baccatum var. pendulum. Classification (NCBI taxonomy): domain Eukaryota; kingdom Viridiplantae; phylum Streptophyta; class Magnoliopsida; order Solanales; family Solanaceae; genus Capsicum; species Capsicum baccatum. The sequence goes on along the minus strand of CM061559.1, from coordinate 69,398,949 downwards.
CTTCAATATTGTAGAGTATATGGCATGTTTTCATGCGTTTTCTAGTATGCAATGTTAAGCATTTTCATTGTGTCTAAGAGGACCATAAAGTTTTTTAAGGGTTGAACTAGTTATTATTAGTTGGAAATGGGCGCAACTAGTGGTTTTTTGAGGTTCTTTTAAAGTTATAGCGGATAATGCCAAGATGATTTAGACTACTGTTAGGGTATGAAGGTGTAACGCCCCAAAAGTTAATCTCGGAACATCACACGGTGCTTAAGACCAAAAGTAGCCCCAAGCTAACCTTTTGAGCCTACTACTACTTCTAACACTTACTTTAGGATAGATAAGTCAAGAAACGACACTATATTATATCAAATCTGAACTGAAACAACTGAAATAATCGTCTAAGAAATCAATACTGAAAATCTGGAACTCAACTACTAGTCTAGTATGACAAGCCTCTACTTATACTGAACTAGAGATTCATTGAGACAAATCCCCAACTGACTTGACTGAACTAAAATCCATAAAAATTAATATCAAGGCTAAATATCTGAGAAATAGGTCCTCAAACCATGAGGACTCAGCAACTGCGGAGTGTCGACAAAGGTACTCGGGAATCACTGTCGCGGTTGAGACTGAGCACCTGAACCTACATTATGAGACAATGTAGAACACAGAAGAATATGTGGATCAGTACTTTAAGGATGTAATGAGTATATGGGGGTGTATGAATTAAGTAACAATATCATTACTCTTTATGAAACCATGCATGGAAATCTGAATGACTCATATAGCTTGAATAAGTCCGAAATATAAATCTCATAAGTCATGAACAATGAAACATGTAATATAAATATCGTGAGTCATTTTACTTAGTTGTAAAATCTATATTCTCATCTTATTCTCAAAGCTTGTAAACCAAAACGGAATCTCAAAACAATAACTTTCAAACTTATACTTTTATCTTAAGGAGAATAAAGAACTTCTTTTGAAACTTTAGGAATTAAAAGACTTATGATTGTGGAACTTTGGGACTCTTTTGGGAACTTAGGAGTTTCTTCTAACTGACAAAAACTATGTGAACTGACATAGAGTCCAATGTTTTGCCTCTATTGGGGAGATCTGTTCAACCCTTGCCATCGGAATAAAACCTTGACTTTAGTGATCACTATCTTAACCCATTTGGGGTAAATTATCATCCTACGGCAGCTCGTAGTTAGGGGCATGAAACCTTGGAATCAAGCCCAACTCAGTGCTAAATATTACTTCTATACTTACGCTTAGAAATTTTAGGAAATCCACCTTAAAATAGTACACTAATGTACAATTTAAGCTATTATGCTTTTCTTTGCTTAAAATCATAAATAATGTGGATTTCTATCTTAGCTTACGGTCAAAAGCAATCTTTCTTTAAGAACCAAATTACTTGATTATTAAATCATTCTAAAAACATATCCTTTAGTAAACATCACAACTCATACTTTACTCAAAGCATCAACATATAGTCAAATGATCTAAATTCAATAATAAGGTTTAATTCTTCACTTCAACTTTGGAAAAACTTAAAATTTCCAATTTTCAATGGGAAATACAATTCACAACATAAATCCTCAATCCAATTCATAACTAATTGAGATAACATGCTATTTCAAGACTTGAACAATTTCTAAATTCATAAACTCAAAATAGAGTAAATTGGATATAAACTCACTTATAAGAATATGAAATTCTTTTATAAAACCAAAGCTTTGGGCACAAGAATGGAAGAAGTGTTCTTGTTCAAACTCTACTTTAGATTATGGACTTTGAAAGAACTCTCACTTTTGTGGCTCTATTCGCGACTTTGAACGAATATTCTTGATGCCCATGCTCTGGGGATTCCAATTCTTGAAGAAAATTTGAAAAGCAACGGTGGAATTTTTAGTTCTCTTGAACTTTGGGTTAAAACCCTAGAAAGTGTTCTTGGTGAATTTGAGAGATGAAGGTTATTTTCTAGTGTTTTGGGGATTTGAATTCATGTTATGACTGATTGGGGGCAGGGAAAAGCTGAAATAGATAAATTACCCCTTTGGACGCGGCTTTTAAAAGCTGAAAAACTAGGCATCGACGCTATAGGTGATGTGGTGCGCCAATGGCATCGACGCGATACTGACCCGTCGCTCCAAGATCATGCCAAGCCTCAATACTTTGACTGGCAGTTCTTGTACGGAATTTGACCAACGCGATGGGTGACACGGCGTGCTAAGATAGTGTTAGTCCACTATTTTGGGACACCAAAAGAGGTCTAAACGCGGTCCAAAAAATCCGAAACCTGTTCGGGAACACCCATTGACCTCCCGGATCATGAATTAGCTAAAATATCAACTATCGAAGGCCGGTAAGGTTGACAATAAAATTCTCAAAGTTTTGAGGCTCTAGAAATAACTAAAGCCCAACACTTAGCTAGATTTTCTAAGTCTAGGAACTCTTTGGGCAACGTTTAAGGGATTTAGACGATAAGGATTTTGTGGGGTCTTACAATATCTCCCCCTTGGGAACATTCATCCTCGAATATCACTAGTTAGGCTAAGAAAGCAGAGAAGACTGAAGATGTATAGCTGAAATAATTTACTAAATTGACTCTACATTGTCATAAACTTTGAGTACTTCAGAGAATGCATGGAGTTGTAATTAGAATAGCTATATAGTTGAATATTTAGTTAAATAGGTGCTGAATTAAGGAAGAATAGTACCTTCATCTTGATCTAAACTTATGGAGAAGAGATGGGTATGCTTGGCTCGCATATCTGCTTCTTCTTCCCATGTACCACCCTCAACTGACTGGTTTCGCCACAAAACTTTGACCAAAAGAACTTCTTTGTTCTTAGTCTACGAATCAGATGGTCTAGGATCTCAAATGGAATCTCTTCATATGAAAGGCTTTTCTGAATGTCTTAGCTCTCTGAAGGATCTACTATAACGGAATCACCAATATGCTTCTAAAGCATGGAGACATGAAAGATAGGATGAACGGTTGATAAATATCCGGATAAATCTACCTCATAAGCTACTTTCCCAATACGACTTAGAATTCTATAGGGGCCAACATAATGGGGACTAATTTTCCCCTTCTTGCAAAATATCATTACCCCTTTCATAGGCGAAATCTTCAAATACACCAAATAACCTACCTCAAACTCGAGTCCCTTCTCCTCATGTCCACATATGACTTCTGATGACTCTGAGCTATCTTTAATCTCTCTCTAACCAGATTAACTTTCTCCATAGCCTCAAAAACTGCATTAGGTCCAATTAAAGTATCCTCACCCACTTCAAACCAATCTATAAGCGATCTATATCTCCTCCTATAAAGGGTCTCAAACAGGGCAATTTGAATGCTAGAATGACAACTATTGTTATACACTAATTCAATCAATGACAAATGCTCATCCCAACTTTATTTAAAATCAAAGGCACATTCCCTCAACATATCTTCCAAAGTATGAATTGTCCTCTCAGCCTGACCATCTGTCTGTGGATGAAAGGCGGAACTAAGATGCACTTGGGTACGCAGACCCTTCTGAAAAGCTCTCCAATAATGGAAAGTAAACTGAGTACCCCTATTTGAGATGATAGATAAGGGAAATCCATACAATCTTACTAACTCTCAGATATACAGTTTAGCATAATCCTCAACTGTATAAGTTGTATGCACTGGTAGGAAATGCGTTGACTTAGTCAACCTGTCTATAACAACCCAAATAGAATCATAATGATGATGCAAAATGGGTAAACCAGTCATGAAATCCATATTCACCTCTTCCCACTTCCAAGTGGGTATACCCAACTCTTGCATTGCACCACCAGGTCTTTGGTGCTCTACCTTAATGTAACACCCCATACTTAATTATGTGCATTAGCCATGGTTATATGTGTCGGAGTATATGTATTGATCCTAAGTTAGGTATATATGAGTTTGAGTATGAGTATTGATTATTTTGAGATGGTTTCAAGTGTATAGTTTGATTATATGTGTATGGGAATCGACTTTATTTATACCAAAATTTTCCCGTCGATGGTTCCATACAAAGTTTATTGAATAAGCTTTCCAACTATATAAAGATTTCCAAAAACGGATAAGTTTCGGATATAATCGAGCACGTTCGAAACTATAAAACGACGGCCGGGATAATTGTGAACAGTAAATGTGCAGGAAATTCAAAATACTGAGGCCTGGCAGTTTTTTGGGTCGACTTTGAACGATCATAACTCCCTCAATATAATGCACTGGGAGAGATACCACCTATCAAAAGAAATATCTTTGAGTCTTCTTTCCAATGCAATTGGTTTAATATAAATCCAACATCTTAGTAAGGAGTTATACTCGTTTTACTTCAGCCTCTCAAAACAGTTTTTTAGGGTCAACTTCAAACTATCATAACTCCTTGTACAGGACGAACTGGGTGGCCTACTTTATATGAAATTAAATCCCTTTGAATTATCTTTTCAAAAATACCAATTTCACCCAAATCCGGTATCGAAGCAAAGAGTCCACCAAGGACAGATTCGGACTTACTTAAAATTTTAAGGGCAATATGGTCATTTTCCATCACCTCATGGACGAAAATTGGTCTTTATATATATACACTTAGCCTCATATCCATCATTTTTATCCAAATTATTGAAGAATAAGGAAACCCTAGCCTAAGTTCAACTCCAATTATCTTGTGATTCAACCGTAGAAAATTCAAATTGATTCCGTAGTTGTGTTCACCGTCTCAAGGGCTTCGAGAAGCACCCCTTATTTGGGCCAACAGGACTTCAAAATCAAAAGGGTCATTTTATGGTAAGGATGTAAATTATGTTGGTGTTATTTATATGGATATGTATATATATATATATGCATGTGAGCATAAGAAGTATGTTATTTGATTGTTGTTGAAAGATGATTGGAAATGATGTTGGATCATTCCTGTGCATGGTTGGATTATGTTGAATTGTGAAAGGATTTAGTGTGATGATGTGGTATTGATTATGTGGTATTGAAATGATGATTATATATATACACACATAAACCTATTGCTCAAGTTGGTTTTTGGAATGTTTTGCAAATATTGGTTGTATGGAATTATGGAAGAGAATTGTGGTGTTGGGTTGCTAATACTAGATGCCAAACATTTCATTGTAGATAAGTGATTTGTAAAGGCGGGAAGTTGTGTTGAATTGGTATCCGAATCTACGATGAGGTATGTAAAGCATACTCTAATGATGTTCTTTGGCATGAAAACACCAATGTTCCATCAAGTAAGATTCCGAGGTTGTCCAAAAACATGTATTGTTCTACATTACTAACGAAGTTGTTTTCATTCTATAAAGTCTCAAAATATTTCATTGATATACCAAAAGGCTCCTATTTCATTATTGTGATATTGATGATTCTGAAACACATTGTTGATGTACCAATGAGTCTTTATAACATTGTTATTGTATAGAGGGTCTATTACTTGATTCCTATTGATGTATCATTGTTCCAAAGGTACTATATTGGCATGAACACTAATGTAATAATCTCAAAAGCTTTTGAACTAAGTTATTGGAAAGATCTCTTATGTGTGTTACTTGATATACGTGTGGGTGGTATCCCAGGGGCATAAGCCTAGCATGGGTCGATCCCTATTTATATGTTTATGGGTGGTATCCCAGGGGTATAAGCCTAGCATGGGTCAATCCCAGTTGATATGTACTGGAGGTAGCCTAATGGTCACAGTACAGTACAATATTGATTATTGTTAGGTGGTTGGAGGTTCGGGAGGAGGAGGTAATGGCGAATGATAATTGTAAAGAATGAAATGAACGAATGTATACCGTTCCACAAGTGTGTTTGAATTCAAGAACCCAATTCAGATTCATGATAATGTACATGATCCTAAAAGTGTTTATGAAGTGTGGTTCACTTCTATTATGATTTATTCACTTGCGTCTGATTTTCTTGATCCCCTATATCACATATGATTATTTACAGGTTTACATACTCAGTACATATTTTGTACTGACGTCCCTCACGGGGGACCTGCATTTCATGCTGCAGGCACAGGAGCTTCAGCTCACTCACAGCATAGATAGGAGCCAGGTTATATAGCTATTGTTGGTGAGCTCCAGTTTGCTTCGGAGCTTTCCGAGTCGGTTCCTTATGTTTTGTTATTGTACAGGAGTCATGTGTGGGCGGGGGTTTGTCCCGACCCTAGTGATGTCATGTATATATATCCTAGAGGCTTTGTAGACATAAGGAAGGGTAAAATCATGGAAGTTTATATAGTGATGTTATATCTGTATACGTGGTGGCCCCGGTGGCCAAGTGTTATATATATATCTATATATTTGTGTGTGTTGTGCTGATACAGGTAATTAGATTCTTCTATATGCAGCGAAGTGCTGTCCAAATTTTTGGTGACATGTAAGTGAAAGTACAGGTATTTGAACGGGTTCTCCCGGGCCTTCTCGGCTTCGGGTGCCAGTCCGACCCGATGGGATTTTGGGGCGTGACAAAAGTGGTATCTGAGAGGTTCATCCTAGTTAGTCTACAAAGCTGTGTCTACATAGAGTCTTTTTTATCGGTGTGTTGTTCACCACATCTATAAACAGGAGGCTATGGACATTTAGGAATTGTTTCTTTTCTTCATGTCTTAGATCATGCGATAGAGCTCATATTGTATATGAAGTCATAGTTGACCACTGAATCAGTTTGTTTCTCTTATTATAGTAATGATGTCGGTTACCAGAAGCAAGAATACCGGTAAGCAAGTAGATGTGGCTGCCGGAGAGGGGACTAGTAAGTCACCCACTATACCAGCTAATCAAAGTGAGGCTCCAGCTGAGCATGCATCAGAAACTCCCCCCAGTCCGGAAGAAATAAGGGGGAGGAGAACTATATCCCCAGAGCCACCTATTAATGCTGTTGATCAAGATCTTATAAATGCAGTACAACTTTTGACTCGTATAGTTGCTGGGCAAGTCCAAGGGAAAGCTATTCCTGCCGCGGGTTCTAGTGGTACTGATAGGGCGGCTAGTCTTCGAACGCAAGATTTTCTTAAGATGGATCCGCCTACTTTTACCGGATCCGATCTAAACGAAGATCCGTAGGACTTTATTGATCAGATCCAAAGGGCCCTAGAGGTGATGCATGTATCGGGCAGAGAGACAGTGGAGTTAGTCGCGTATAGATTCAAAGGTGAGGTTATATATTGGTATGAAGACTGGAAACGGTCAAGTGTCATTGATGCACCCCCAACTACTTGGAAAGAGTTCAAAGAGGCATTTATTGATCATTATCTTCCATATGAGACTCGTCAGGCCTGTGCGAATCAGTGCTTAAATCTTCGACAGGGTAATACAAGTGTGAGGTAGTATAGTCTTCAATTTAATTCCTTGTCCAGATATGCTCCTAATGTTATAGCTACTATGGATGACAGAGTTCATCGGTATGTGAATAGATTGGATCCATATTTGGTTAGGGATTGTACTATTGCTGCACTGAATAAAGACATGGATATAGCTAGGATCCAAGCATTTGCACAGAAAATGGAAGATTAGAGGCAAAGAAGAAGAACACAGGAATTTGAAAGCGGATCTTCTAAGAGGGCCAGATCTACAGGGCAGTTTATGGCGCCACAGGGAGGTTTTAGACCTCAATTTTCTGCTAGACCACCTAGGCCATTATTTTCTTATTCTGCAGCTAGTGCTCCACCACAGCATCAGGGGTTCAGAGGTAGTCAATTTGGGCAAAGAAGTGAGGGTCATAGTTCGCGATCTGTGGGTTATCATGGGCAAGGGAATATGAGCCAATTGAGACCTCCTCGAGAGCCATGCAATAAATTTGGAAGGCATCATATGGGCGTATGTCGAATGAGAATAAATATTTGTTATTGGTGCGGTATGATGGGGCATATGATGAGAGAATGCCCACGAAGGGGCGCAGGTGGTGTAGCACGACCTTCGGGATCAGCTGTTGCATCATCATCACCGGTATCTTATTCTGGTAGGGGCGCACAACCTGCGAGTCATGCTAGAAATGGAAAAAGAGTTGCCAGTTCCAGCGGGACTCAGAATCGCACTTATGCTTTAGTGGATCGACAGAATCTAGAGGCTTCCCCAGATGTGGTTACGGGTACGTTGTCCATATTTTCATTTGATGTATATGCTCTAATTGATCTCGGTTCTACATTATCATATGTTACTCCTTTGGTTGCTGGAAAGTTCAAATGAATCCCCGAATTGTTAGATAAGTCGTTGGAAGTGTCTACCCCAGTTGGGGAATCTATTATTGCTCGAAGAGTTTATAAAGATTGTGTAGTAACTGTGTATGATCGAGACACGATGACCAATCTTATGGAACTGGAAATGGTAGATTTTGATGTTATAATGGGTATGTATTGGTTGGCATCTTGTTATACCAAAATTGACTGTTGTACAAAAAAGATGTATTTACATTTTGCTAATGAAGCAGTTATTGAATGGCAAGGTAAGATTGGCGCACCAAGAAGTAGATTTATTTCTTATTTCAAAGCGAGAAAAATGATTTCCAAGGGCTACATATGTCACTTAGTTAGAGTAAAGGATACGGAATCGGAATCACCAGATCTTCACACTGTACCAGTGGTAAATGAATATCCTGATGTATTCCCTGAAGATCTTCCAGGCTTACCTCCTGAATGAGAAGTAGAGTTCGGTATTGATGTAATACCAGGCACCCAACCAATATCCATTCCTCCATATAGAATGGCCCCAACAGAATTGCGAGAATTGAAAGAGCAATTGAAAGATTTGCTAGAGAAGAGATTCATAAGGCCTAGTATGTCCCCCTGGGGAGCACCAGTGTTATTTGTGCGCAAAAAGGATGGCTCGCTGAGGATGTGTATTGATTATCGGCAATTGAATAAGGTGACTATTAAGAATAAATATCCTCTCCCAAGAATTGATGATTTATTTGATCGGTTACAGGGCGCCAAGTGCTTTTTAAAGATTGATTTGAGGTCAGGTTACCACCAAGTGAGGGTCAAAGAAAAAGATATACCCAAAACAGCTTTCCGAACAAGGTATGGTCATTATGAGTTTCAGGTTATGTCATTTGGGCTAACAAATGCACCTGCAGCTTTTATGGATTTGATGAATAGGGTGTTTAAGCCATTCCTGGATGTATTTGTGATAGTTGTTATAGATGATATTCTAGTTTATTCTAGATCAGAAGAGGACCATGCCAATCACTTACGACAGACATTACAGACTCTTCGTGATTGTAAGCTTTATGCAAAGTTCTCTAAATGTGAGTTTTGGTTAAAGTCGGTGGCATTTTTGGGTAATATTGTATCTAGTGAAGGGATAAAGGTTGATGCTCAAAAGATAGAAGCTGTGAAGAACTGGCCAAGGCACATAATGCCTACGGAGATTCGTAGTTTTCTCGGGTTGGCCGGTTATTATAGAAGGTTTGTTAAAGACTTTTCTTCCATTTCAGCACCCTTAACCAAGCTAACTCATAAAGCATCCAAGTTTCAATGGAATGATGCGTGTGACGAGAGTTTCCAAGAATTGAAGAACAAGTTGATTTCTACACCCGTGTTGGTACTTCCAGAAGGCACCGAAGGGTATACAGTGTATTGTGATGCTTCTAGAATTGGTTTAGGAAGTGTATTGATGCAGCACGGTAAGGAAATAACATATGCTTCTAGACAATTGCGGCCACATGAGAAAAATTACCCCACATATGATCTTGAGCTGGCAGTGGTTATCTTTGCTTTAAAAATATGGCGCCACTATTTATATGGGGTTCATGTTGATATATATACAGATCACATGAGCTTGCAATATATTTTTAATGAGAAGGATCTAAATTTAAGGCAGCGGAGATGGCTTGAACTATTAAAGGACTACGATGTTGATATCTTGTACCATCCGGGGAAAGTAAATGTGGTAGCTGATGCGTTAAGTCATATGGCTATGATGGCGCCTATAGAAAGACAAGGGATAGTTAAAGATCTTCATCAATTAGCCAGTCTAGGAGTTCGTCTTCTCGAAACTCCGAACGAGGAGCTTATTGTGCATAATGCCGTGGAATCCTCATTAGTAGCTGAGGTGAAAGAGAAGCAAGATGCAGATCCTATTTTATTACAACTTAAGGAGAACGTTCAGAGTGGTGCGACCAAGGCATTTAAGCTTACGCGAGAAGGAGTACTTCAGTGCCAAAACCGATTGTGTGTGCCAGATGTAGACGGGCTAAGAAAGAAGATTATGACATAGGCACATTTTTCAAGGTATTCCATTCATCCAGGATCAACCAAAATGTATCAAGATTTGAAAGATATGTATTGGTGGAATGACATGAAAAGGAACATCCCAGAATTTGTAGCTGAATGTCCAAATTGCCAACGAGTTAAAGTGGAACATCAAAAGCCCGGAGGCTATATGCAATGCATAGATCTTCCAATTTGGAAGTGGGACATGATCAACATGGATTTTGTTACAGGTTTGCCTCGTACAGCTCGGAAATTTGATTCTATATGGGTGATTGTGGATAGGCTTACTAAATCCGAACATTTCTTACCCGTTAAGACCACTTACACAGTTGAAGAATATTCGAAGCTGTATGTTAAAGAAATAGTCCGATTACATGGAGTGCCAACTTCTATTATATCGGATCGGGGAACTCAATTTACTGCAAACTTTTGGAAGTCTTTCCAACGGAGTTTGGGAACACAAGTGAATCTGAGTACAACTTTTCACCCTCAGACGGATGGACAAGCAGAGCGCACCATTCAAACACTTGAAGATATGCTACGAGCATGTGTTATGGATTTTAAAGGCAGCTGGGATGATCATTTACCTCTTATTGGGTTTGCCTACAATAATAGCTATCATTCAAGTATCAAAATGGCACCATATGAAGCTTTATATGGGAGGAAGTGTAGATCACCAATAGGATGGTTCGAAGCGGGTGAAACTCTTATGTTCGGACCGGATCTTGTTTATCAAGCCATAGAAAAAGTCAAGGTGATTCAGCAACGGTTGAAAACAGCTCAAAGTCGACACAAGTCATATGCGGATAGTAGAAGAAGAGAGCTAGAGTTTTCGTTAGGCGATTGGGTATTTTTGAAGGTATCGCCAATGAAAGGGGTGATGAGATTTGGCAAGAAAGGAAAGTTGAGTCCACGATATATAGGCCCATATAAGATTATTCGAAGATGTGGGCAAGTTGATTATGAATTAGAGCTACCCCAGGAACTCTCATCAGTGCATCCAGTATTTTATGTATCGATGCTTCGAAAGTGCATCGGAGATCCGTCCCATATTACTTCTACTGAAGATGTGCAAGTAACAGAAGATCTTACCTATGAGGGGATTCCTATTTCTATATTAGATCGTCAATTTAAGAAGATGAGAAATAAATAAGTAGCATCGGTGAAAGTACTTTGGAGAAATCAACATAGGGACGAGATTACATGGGAAGCGGAGGAAGCAATGAAATCGAAATACCCTTATTTGTTCAAAGGTTAAAAAGAAGTGCAAGGAGTGTAACTGGGACACTAACAAGTGAGTTTTTACATATGCATAATATCTATATGATGACGTGAATATCAATTATGAATTCGAACTTGTTTTGGCTAAATAACTACATTTACATTCGAGGACGAATGTCCTTAAGGGGGAAAGGATGTAACACCCCATACTTAATTATGTGCATTAGCCATGGTTATATGTGTCGGAGTATATGTATTGATCCTAAGTTAGGTATATATGAGTTTGAGTATGAGTATTGATTATTTTGAGATGGTTTCAAGTGTATAGTTTGATTATATGTGTATGGGAATCGACTTTATTTATACCAGAATTTTCCCGTCGATGGTTCCATACAAACTTTATTGAATAAGCTTTCCAACTATATAAATATTTCCAAAAACGGATAAGTTTCGGATATAATCGAGCACGTTCGAAACTATAAAACGGCGGCCGGGATAATTGTGAACAGTAAATGTGCAGGAAATTCAAACTACTGAGGCCTGGCAGTTTTTTGGGTCGACTTTGAATGATCATAACTCCCTCAATATAATGAACTGGGAGAGATACCACATATCAAAAGAAATATCTTTGAGTCTTCTTTCCAATGCAATTGGTTTCATCCAAATCCAACATCTGAGTAAGGAGTTATACTCGTTTTACTTCAGCCTCTCAAAATAGTTTTTTAGGGTCAACTTCAAACGATCATAACTCCCTGTACAGGATGAACTGGGTGGCCTACATTATATGAAATTAAATCCCTTTGAATTATCTTTTCAACAATACCAATTTCACCCAAATCCGATATTGGAGCAAAGAGTTATGGCCGTTTACTTTAGCCTATCAAAACAGTCCACCATGGACAGATTCAGACTTACTTAAAATTTTAAGGGCAATATGGTCATTTTCCATCACCTCATGGACGAAAATTGGTCTTTATATATATACACTTAGCCTCATATCCATCATTTTTATCCAAATTATTGAAGAATAAGGAAACCCTAGCCTAAGTTCAACTCCAATCATCTTGTGATTCAACCGTAGAAAATTCAAATTGATTCCGTAGTTGTGTTCACCGTCTCAAGGGCTTCGAGAAGCACCCCTTATTTGGGCCAACAGGACTTCAAAATCAAAAGGGCCATTTTTTGGTAAGGATGTAAATTATGTTGGTGTTATTTATATGGATATGTATATATATATATGCATGTGAGCATAAGAAGTATGTTATTTGATTGTTGTTGAAAGATGATTGGAAATGATGTTGGATCATTCCTGTGCATGGTTGGATTATGTTGAATTGTGAAAGGATTTAGTGTGATGATGTGGTATTGATTATGTGGTATTGAAATGATGATTATATATATATACACATAAACCTATTGTTCAAGTTGGTTTTTGGAATGTTTTGCAAATATTGGTTGTATGGAATTATGGAAGAGAATTGTGGTGTTGGGTTGCTAATACTAGATGCCAAACATTTCATTGTAGATAAGTGATTTGTAAAGGCGGGAAGTTGTGTTGAATTGGTATCCGAAACTACGACGAGGTATGTAAAGCATACTCTAATGATGTTCTTAGGCATGAAAACACCAATGTTCCATCAAGTATGATTCCGAGGTTGTCCAAAAACATCTATTGTTCTACATTACCAACGAAGTTGTTTTCATTCTATAAAGTCTCAAAATATTTCATAGATATACCAAAAGGCTCCTATTTCATTATTGTGATATTGTTGATTCTGAAACACATTGTTGATGTACCAATGAGTCTTTATGACATTGTTATTGTATAGAAGGTCTATTACTTGATTCCTATTGATGTATCATTGTTCCAAAGGTACTATATTGGCATGAACACTAATGTAATAATCTCAAAAGCTTTTGAACTAAGTTATTGGAAAGATCTCTTATGTGTGTTACTTGATATACGTGTGGGTGGTATCCCAGGGGCATAAGCCTAGCATGGGTCGATCCCTATTTATATGTTTATGGGTGGTAACCCAGGGGCATAAGCCTAGCATGGGTCGATCCCAGTTGATATGTACTGGAGGCAGCCTAATGGTCACAGTACGGTACAATATTGATTATTATTAGGTGGTTGGAGGTTTGGGAGGAGGAGGTAATGGCGAATGATAATTGTAAAGAATGAAATGAACGAATGTATACCGTTCCACAAATGCGTTTGAATTCAAGAACACAATTCAGATTAATGATAATGTACATGATCCTAAAAATGTTTATGAAGTGTGGTTCACTTCTATTTTTATTTATTCACTTGCGTCTGATTTTCTTGATCCCCTATATCACATATGATTATTTACAGGTTTACATACTCAGTACATATTTCGTACTGACGTCCCTCACGGGGGACCTGCATTTCATGTTGCAGGCACAGGTGCTTCATCTCACTCACAGCATAGATAGGAGCCAGGTCATACAGCTATTGTTGGTGAGCTCCAGTTTGCTTCGGAGCTTTCTGAGTCGGTTCCTTATGTTTTTTTATTGTACATGAGTCATGTGTGGGCGGGGGTTTGTCCCGACCCTAGTGATGTCATGTATATATATCGTAGAGGCTTTGTAGACATAAGGAAGGGTAAATTCATGGATTTTTATATAGTGATGTTATATCTGTATACGTGGTGGCCCCGACGGCCAAGTGTTATATATATATCTATATATTTGTGCGTGTTGTACTGATACAGGTAATTAGATTCTTCTATATGCAGAGAAGTGCTGTCCAAATTTTTGGTGACATGTAAGTGAAAGTACAGGTATTTGAATGGGTTCTCCTGGGCCTTCTCGACTTCGGGTGCCAGTACGACCCGATGGGATTTTGGGGCGTGACACTTAACTTATTTACAAGTTGTACACTTCGCCACAAACTCTGCGCTATCCTTCTTCATGCCTCTCCACCAATAGATTTTCTGCAATTTGCGCTACATCTTGGTAGCAATGGGATGAATAGAATATCGCACACCAAGCACTTCAGCAATAATTATCTACCTCAAATCACCAACACAACGAACATACAATCTTCCCTGAAACCTCCAGACACCATCTCCCCCAGGATCCATGTCTTGATTCTTCTTCACTTCAGAAACTAAGGAGGATTCGGAACTACTCGGAACCCACACATTACCTTCAGCAGAATGAAACAACCTAAGACCCAATCTAGACAAACAATGAACTTCATAAGCTAATTCTTTCTGTCCCTTCTCCACATGAGCCAAACTACCCATAGACAACCTACTAAGAGCATCTTCCGCTACATTGGCCTTGCCAGGATGATATAACACACTCATATCATAATCTTTTAGCAACTCTAACCATCTTATCTATCTAAGATTGATTTCCCTCTGAGTAAACATATATTGCAGGCTTTTGTGATCAGTAAACACATCAACATAAACACCATAAAGATAGTGTCTCCATATTTTTGAAGCAAAAATCACAACAACTAACTTAAGATCATGGGTTGGGTAAGTCTTTTCATGTGGTTTCAACGGAGAGACATAAGCTATAACCTTACCTTTCTGCATCAATACATAACCCAAGCCAACTCTAGAGGCATCACAATATACCACAAAACCAACCGTACCATTAAGCAAAGTTAATATAAGGGCTGAAGTGAGTCGAGTCTTCAAATCCTGAAAACTTTTCTCACAGGAATTTGACCATAGGAACTTCACTTACTTTAACGTCAATCGGGTCATGAGATATGAAATAGAGAAGAAACCTTTGAAAAAAAGGTGGTAATAGCCAGTTTAACCTAAGAAACTTCTAATGTCAGACAAAGAGATAGGTCTAGGCCAATTTCTTACAGCTTCTGTCTTTTAGGGATCAACTCTAATGCCTTTGGCTGAAATAACATGACCTAGAAAAGCTACTAACCTTAGCCAAAACTCACACTTGCTGAATTTGGAAAATAATTGATGATCTCTAAGAGTCTGCAGGACAATTCTATGATGGTCGGCATGGTCATCTTCACTATGGGAATACACAAGAATATTGTCTATGAATACTATCACAAACATATCCAAATACTATTTGAACACTCGATTCATGAGGTCCATAAAAGCTGCTGGAGTATTGGTTAGCCTAAAAAAATTACTAGAAACTAAAAATGACCATAGCGGGTACAGAAGGCTGTCTTTGGAATATCACACTCTCTTACCTTAAGCTGATGATAGCCGGATCTAAGGTCTATCTTTGAGAAATAAGTTGCACCTTGCAATCGGTCAAATAGGTCATCAATTCTAGGAAGAGGGTACTTATTATTGATTATGACCTTATTAAGCTGACGATAGTCAATGCACATATGCCAAGAACCATCTTTCTTTTACATAAATAGGACGGGTGTTCCCCAAGGAGAAACGTTGGGCCTGATCAAACCTTTGTCTTAAAGATCTTTGAATTGCTCTTTCAACTCTTTAAGTTTTGCGGGTGTCATACAGTATATAGGGATAGAAATAGGCTGTGTATCAGGAAGAAGATCAATCCCGAACTCTATCTCTCTATTAGAAGGTAACCCTGGAAGATCTTTTGGAAAAAAATTCAGAAACTCATTAACTATGCTGACTGACTAAATAGTTGGTGTCTCAGACTTAGTGTCTTTAACTCGAACTAGATGATAAATGCAACCTTTGGATATTATCTTTCTGGCTTTGAGATAGGATATAAAATGACTCTTGGGAGATACAGAATTGCCAAACCACTCAAAAACTGGCTCATCAGGAAACTAAAACTTGACCACACGGGTACGACAATCTATACCTAGAATAAGATCAAAATCGACCATATCAACTATATCAAATCAACGAATATGACCTTATGAAAAATAGTAATATGACACTTCTTATAAACTTGTTTAGCGAAAATTGGCATACCTACTGGGGTAAAAACCAGGATAAGCTCAGGGATCTTTTCAGGATTTATCTCAAAATTCACAGCAACTAATGGGGTCACATAAGAGAAACTTGACCCATGGTCCAACAACACATAAAAATCAAAGTAAAACACATGGAACATACCAGTAACAACATTTGGACAATCCTCCTATTCCTGATGGGATGGTAAGGTATAGAATCAATTCTAGCACTGACCGCCAACTGTGCCGGATGAAGTACACTGAGGAGAGATTGGATAAACTAAAAGAGCTGGTGCGCTAGTAGCCTAAGTTTGGGGTCAAATATCTCTGTTCCCCTGCCTAGTATACTAACACTGTCTAAGTCTATGGCCCAACTTTCCACAACCAAAACCCCCCCTCTATTCGGCCAAACACTCGTTGAGATGGCTTCTGACATACTTAGCACATGGGGAATAATTAGACCTATTACTGACACTGTTCTAGGACCTAGACATTGAAGACTTATTCCCCTGCTCTTTCCTATTTTTGGGTATGGTAGCACTAGCTAATAAAGGTGCTAGAATAGATAAATGACTCTAAAACTGCGAACGGTTCCCTCCATGGGATCTAGTTTGACCATACTCATGTTGCTATGATCTAGCCCTCTTGTTTTCTCTTACTCTATCTATTTCCTTTATCTTATCTGTCTCAATCTAATGAGCATGCATCATCTATCTAGAAAGATCCATGTCCCTATTGAGCATAGAAGTCCTACACTCTTTAACAACCAATCCAGACACACCGATCACAACCTTACTCATACTGGTTCTGGGGTCAGTCATCAAATTATGAGCATACTTGGATAACTGGTTGAACTTAAGGAAATACTCCTTTACTATCATAGATCCTTGCCTCAGGTTCATAAATTTCTCTATCTTTTCTTCCCTCATCTCAAGTGGGAAGAACTTATCCAGGAATGCATCCTAAAATATTTACTAAGTCATAAGAGCTGCATTCTCCCCTCTACTCTTCCTCCATATCACAACCCAATCATATCCAACATCTTTCAGCCGATAGGATGCCAATTCTACACTTTCTTCCTTAGAAATACGCGTAACTTGGGTAATCTTCTTCACCTAATCAAGATATAATTGTGGGTCCTTACCTGCATTCGACCCATAGAACTCTGGCTAATTCATCCTCATAAAGTCTCAAATCCTAGTTACAGCTAAATCACATACTTGCTGATATGGAACTGCAGCCTGGTTATTGGGCTGAACATTCGCAGTGACCATCCAGGCTAACGCCTGAAAAGCTGCCTAGAACTCAACATGAGAAGCATTCTTATTTAGGGGATCAACAGGCTGAGGTTGCTGGTTATCATTCCTACAGACATTAGCTCTTCGAGGAGGCATTTTTGTCATAAAAGAGCATAAATTAATAGTAAAGAAAGACAATTGTACACACGACGGATTATGAAAGAAAGAGATAACTTTTCTTACAATGTCTTATAGCCTCTTCCTCATAGATGTACCACGCTACACATTGATGATCAAGTCTCTACGTAACGTGGCTTGTCAGACTCCTTAGGACTCTTTAAACCTTAGGCTCTGATACCATGTTTGTAAAGTCCTAAAATCTCATCCCAGAATGTCACACGGTGCTTAAGGCCACAAGTATCCTCAAGCTATTCCTTTGAGCCTGCTACTTCTTCTAACACTTACTTTAGGATAGATAAGTAAATAAACCACACTATATCATATTAAATCTGAATTGAAACAACTAAAATAATTGTCTGAGAAATGAATACTGAAAATCTGGAACTCAACTACTAGTCTAGTCCGACAAGCCTCTACTTACAATAGAACTAAAGAGTTATTGGGACAAATCCCCAACTGACTTGACTGAACTAAAAATGATAAAAACTAATATAAAGACTAAAAATCTGAGAAATAGGTTCTCAAACCATGAGGACTCACCAACTGCAGAGTGTAGACAAAGGTACTCGGGAATCACTGTTGCGGTTGAGACTAAGCACCTGAACCTACATTATGAGATAATGTAGCACACAAATGAATATGTGGATCAGTACTTTAAGGACGTACTGAGTATATGGTGGTTTATGCATTAAGTTACAATATCATTACTCTTTATGAAACCATGTATGGAAATATGAATGACTCACATAGCTTGAATAAGTCCGAAATATAAATCTCATAAGTCATGAACAATAAAACATGTAATATAAATCTCATGAGTCATTATACTTAGTTGTAAAATCTATATTCTCATCTTATTCTCAAATCTTGTAAACCAAAAAGGAATCTCAAAACAATAACTTTCAAACTTATACTTTTTTCTTAAGGAGAATAAAGAACTTTTTTTGAAACTTTAGGAATTAAAAGACTTATGATTGTGGAACTTTGGGACTTTTTTGGGAATAAAACCTTGACATTAGTGATCACTATCTTAACACACTTGGGGTAAATTATCATCCTACGACTGCTCATAGTTTTGGGGCATGAAACCTTAGAATCAATCCCAACTCGATGCTAAATACTACTCCTATACTTAGGCTTAGAACTTTTAGGAAATCCACCTTAAAATAATACACTAATGTATAATGAAAGCTAATTATGCTTTTCTTTTCTTCAAATCATAAAAAATGTTGATTCCTATCTTAGATTACGGTCAAAAGAAATCTTTCTTTAAGAATCAAAGTACTTGCTTATTAAATCATGCTAAAAACATAGCCTTCAAGAAATATCACAACTCATACTTGACTTAAATCATCAACATATACTCAAATGATCTAAATTTCATAATAAGGTTTAATTCTTGACTTCAACTTCGAAAACCATTAAAAATATTAATTTTCAATGGGAACTACAATTCAACACATAAATCCTCATTCCAAGGCATAACTAATTGAGATGACATGCAATTTCAAGACTTGAGCAATTTCTAAATTCATAAACTCAAAATAGAGTAAATTGGATACAAACTCACTTGTAAAAAAATGAAATTCTTTAATAAAACCAAAGCTTTGGGCACAAGAATGGAGGAAGTGTTCTTGTTCAAACCCCACATACATTTGATTATGGAATTTGAAAAAACTCTCAATTTTGTGACTCTATTCGCAACTTTGAACGATATTCTTGATGCCCTTGATCTGGGAATTTCGATTCTTGAAGAAATTTTAAGAAGCAACGGTGGAATCTTGAGTTCTCTTGAACTTTGGGTTGAAACCCTAGAAAGTATTGTTGGTGAATTTGAGAGATGAAGGTTATCTTTTGGTGTTTTGGGGCTTTGATTTTGTGTTATGATTGATTTGGAGTAGGGAAAAATGACTATATTAACCCCTTGGATGTCAATTTTCATAGCTAAAAAACTGGTCATCGATGCGATAGGAAACGTGGTGCAGCGATTCCATCGATGCAATACAAACGCATCTCTCTAAGACCGCGCCAAATCTTAGTACTTTGACTAGAAGTTCCTGCACAAAATTTGACCAACGCGATAGGCGACGCAGCGCGCCAAGATCGTATTGATCCACTATTTTTTGACACCAAACGAGGTCTAAACGCGGTCCAAAAAATCTAAAAGTTGTTTGGGAACACCCAATGATATCCCGAATAATGAATTTCTAAAATATCAACTATTGAAGGCCGGGAAGGTTGGTAATAAAATCTTCAAAGTTTCAAGGCTCTAGAAATTTCTAAATCCTAGCTCTTAGCTAGATTTCTAAGTCTAGGAACTCTTTTTGCATCGTTTAAGGGATTTAGACGATAAGGATTTTACGGGGTCTTACAAAAGGGTGGTGGTGTTAAGAGGGTACGCTAACATAGCGAATTTAGTGGTCTGTCATCTTGAGGTAGGGATTTATTAAAAAGAGGTTCTCATGATTAGTATGGTAGACCAATTCAGGCATGTTTACAAAGTAATGATGGTAGATTTATAGGTTTTGAGACATCAAGTGGTCAGAGATAGGGCCAAGTAAGACAAGGGTCAGACCCCATGATGGCACTAGTCGCAACAAGCCTTGAAAAATAAGTGTATAACCCAAACTTATATAAAATGAGAAATCGATACCAAAACCCAAGGAAAGACATCAAGAATGAAGCTGAACCACAAAATTATGATAATAGCTGAAATACATAACTAAAATTACCACAAGAATATCCCAAAACTTGGTGTCACAGTGTAAGAAATACGAACTACATGTAAGAAATACTAAATACATCTCAAATATGAAAAGATACAATGAAAGTTCAAATGGATCAAAATCTTTCTCATCATACCAAATAAGACATAAGCTAGAGAAGTAGAGGTAGTACGTCAACTCCAAAAGCATAGATCAACTGCTACCTTGAATAGGCTCGAAATACTTCTTGAATCAGCTATTTATGCGGCATACTTGTACCTGGATCTGCACAGATAGTGAATAGTGAGGGTGATACGACCCATTTTTTCTTAGGACGTATCATAGGCCGACTAAGAAAAGTAGAAAATAAAGATAATAAAATACATACTATAGAGAAGCCAGCTACAATTAAAATATGTCATAAATGGTAGCCTACACCTTCTCCACTAACAGTTCTAAAACATATAATATACCATAAATAATATGAGAAAGTGATGTGTGAGCTAATGCTAACACATTTGAGGCTTTTAACTAAGAATAATTATGAAGTCTTAAGCAACTTTTGTTATTTTTAATTTTTTTATGTTTGATTTTACAGAACAAGCTAATATGTTAGAGAACCAACAAGAATGGAAGGAAACGAGCTAAAATCAGAAGTAAATAGAGGCAAAGTATGGCTAACGACATTTGTGATAAGTTGTCAGCCTTGTGATAAGCGATAAGCTTCATCGTCAGCCATAGACAGATATTTAGCCTAATTTGAAAGTTGTGATGATATTTTGTGATAGGTCTTCAAGCTGTTGATAAGCCGTCAAGAATGCCGTCAACCTAAGGCAGAACATGAGAGCTGAGGAAAAGTCTTGACAACATTTGTGATAAGTCGTTATGGAGCTGATAGGGCATCACTGTTTGTCGTCAGTGTTAGGCAGAAAGTGTCCATAGCAAAGAGAAAGCTGACGACATTTGTGATAAGTCGTCAGCCTCCTAATAGGCTATCACAAATGTCGTCACCTAATCCAAAAAAATTCTAAATTTTATTATTTTGTTCCCATAATTAAGGTGAACTATTTAAAGCCTTGTTTAGGGTTTTATAAAGGGTTTTGAACTTTGAGTTTGGAGACACGATACTTTGATATTTTCTCTCTCTAACTTCTTGGCTTGAAAAAGAAATTATTTTGAAGAGAATTTAATCATTATTTTTGGATTTTCTGTTGTGATCTAATCTGAGATTCACTAGTTATTATTCATCTCGAGGTAAGTTTATCTTTCAAAGCATGAAATCATCTAGTTGCTTCGATTATTACATCATGAGCGGCTAAATTCCATTAACCTGAATTATGGGATCTTGGAGTAGGTCTTTATAAGGTGTTGAGTGTTCAAGATTCGAAAGGTTGTAAGATTCTTTGACAATACTGATGTTTTAATTATTGTCTGTTGGTTGCAAATGATAGATAACACCAGTTTTGATTTACTTGAGAAAGAAATCAAATATAGTGGGGAGTTAATTATCAACAGGGACTTAGAAACACTAAACTTTTGTTTAATAATCAGCGTTGTAACAAGGTTGGTTAACCTGAGGTAAAATCTGGGCAGTGAATATAAATTCCTTAGGTCCGAGAGGATTAGGTAATTAAATGCTTAAGTAGGTCGAGAGACATTTAAGCGTAACTTCGATAAAGATAACTGATTGTTCAACCTACCATGAGAATCTTGAACCACTAGTAGCCTCTATTAGGTACCGAAATCCTTAGTGAACGTAATTTTTGTTTTCCATAAACTCTTGGTTACCAACACTGAATTTAAAGTGACCAACAATTATTTGTTTGATCATCAAAAATCCCTATTTTATCTTTTCATATCATATATTTGAATTTAACTTGTATCTATAGATTCAAATTAGTTTTATCTCCACTCACATTGTTTCTTGTGGATTCAACCCCAACTCTAAATGTTCGGTAAATATATTAATGACGATCGCTTACATTCTCTTTAAAGAGGTGTTGTTTGAGCATTATCAAAAATAGAACCATTGGAGGGGATCAATTTGGTGTATTGAGTTTGTTTAGAATTTTAGTTTACTTGCTTAAATTCAAACTTGTAAATATTTGTTTAGTTTATTTTTTATTTTCTTTTATTTTTATCACACCTTTCTTGAGATGTTAGCTTGGATAGATGGTTTTTTGAGTGATGACGATTCTTGTTATTATTATGGGGGACCAAATTTTGAGGCTTACTATCCAGATTTACTTGGAAATGCATGGACTGGACGTTTATAATATGATGCGGATACTGTCCTACTTACTGTAACTTGGTGTTTGGCGTGTGGTCAAAGTAATCATACTAAAGATATGTGTGCTGTCACGATTCAAGCGAACAAATTGATGAAATAAATTTTAGAGAATCAAGAACAGCTGTGGGCAGAGATAAAGGAGTTACCAATCCCACCATGTGTACAGTGGCTAAACAAACAAGAATATGAGGAGGACATTAGCCAATTTGAGGAGGAAACTCAAGAATTGCAGCCACTCGATTGCCATCTCAATCTCGAGAATAACATTAAGAAGGTGAATAAAAGTGAGTGCGTAGTAGATAGTGTAAATTTTAAAGTAGAATTAGTTGCGCCTAACTCAAAGTATTTTTCCACATTATGTTTAGATGATATCTTGTCTGTGGAATTATATAAAAAAGTGGAAGAGTGTAAAGATGACGAACAACAATTCTATGTTCTTTACTTTACACTTGATAAGCAATATAAAAACATACCTCTCTTTAAGGCCGAGTGTTCAATCCATTACTCGACTGCTTAATTTTTGTACCACACCCTTATGATTGAGGTAAGAAGATGGACTTTAAGTTAGGGAAGAAATTTATATCCTCAAGGTAGAGGAAAAAGGTAAGTTGGGTCGTGCCGCGACACTAAATTAGGTGCTTCTTGGGAGGCAACCCAAGGTATTTTGTTATTTGTATTCGTATTATATGATTGAAATTAAACCTTTGCACCCATGGTGACACAGGTATGTTTTTGACTTTCTTGTTTTTGTTTGACGCATTGGGGACAATGTATGATTATAAGTTGACGGTTGGACTACTTGTGGGTGTTGATGTCCTCTTGGGTTTTTCTTTGCCGTGACTCTTTTCCCAGAGTCTTGTTCCTAGTAGAGCTGGAATGTTTAGGCGTATTGTGATTTATTGTAAAATGTTATAGTTAACTAAGATAAATACAAGTATGTTAGGTAGTTAACATATTTTTGTTGATTTTTGAACACCTCTTCAAGTGGTCTACTTCTTTAACTGTGTGATTTGTATTTAAGTGTGACTACTATTTATCTTTGAATGGAATTAGTTATAGTGACAAAATGATCATTACTAAACAGCTGAATGAACTGAATGAGTAGTAGGTTATGATATACGTGTGTGCCAAGTGTGTGTGAGAAATTACTTAGTTCCCTCTGTATGCTGAAGACAGAAATTACTCGATTAGTCTTACCTAGGTTGAAGGATAGGGGTTGGGAAAGGATCATAGGCCATTTTGATATTAGCTCAATTTTGCCTAAATAACCTTCCCTGTGTGCATAATATCCCTTAATCCCTGTTTTGAGCCTGCTTATCCTATTTATTTTTATGATACATATTACCTTCCCATTTAGATCATAATGAAACTGTTTTGGCCCTTGTCTTCCTTGGATACTGTGCATCTTGACTTAGGCAAATGGCCTAAGTTGAGGGTGGATATCATAGGGGTGCGTGATACAGAATAAGTATGAATAAAGGTAGCATAAAATAAAAGTATAAAAAGCAAGGTACGGAGGAAGAGAGCAAGAAAAAGAATAATTTAAAAAAAGAATAAATGATTGTGGAAAAGACTGCACCCATTATAAATAAGTGTGATCAAGAAAAGAGAAGAGTAGAAAAGGCTAAGGAGTGAAACCCCGAAAAGCTAGTGTAGTGTCAAGGAGGGTTAGTCACTTTAAATACCATCGAGTATCATACCAGTATCATTCCAGCCCCTAACCTACATTACAAGCCTAAGAGAATACCTATAGTGATCCTAGCTGACCTATCTGAGATTTGGGTAATGAAAATAAGGGGAAGCCTATGATACTTGGCATACACTGATTGGAACTTCGTTATGAGAGTAAGTGTTTTGATTTTCCCCATGGTTACATATATAATTCCTCATATGAGATGAGGGGGATTTCTTTTCTGTGAGGCCACACTAGTTATATTGCTAGTTACTAACTTATTCGGGTAGTGTAATACTGGTCTATGCATGGTTGTTATAGCTGAATTGATGCCATATCTTGATTCTTGCGTGTTGCATTAGTGTTCTTCATTGTACTTGAATTGATTGAATTTGGAGATGGTGAAAGTGTTTTGAGATGATATGGATGATTGACTGCTAAATGTGCTTTGTATTCTCTTAGTTGTGCTGAGTTGCTTGAGGACAAACAATTGTTTTATGTTGAGGGTGTTGATGTGTGAGCTAATGCAAACACATTTGAGGCTTTTAACTAAGAATAATTGCGATGTCTTAAGCAACTTTTGTTGTTTTTGACTGTTTTATGATTTATTTTACAGAAGAAGCTAATATGTTAGAGAACCAATAAGAATAGAAGCAAATGAGATGAAATCTGAAGTAAATAGAGGCAAAGTGAGGCTGACGACATTTGTGATAAGTCATCAGCCCTGTGATAAGATATCAGCTTTATCGTTAGCCATAGACAGAGAATTGGCCTAAGTTAAAAGCTGTGATAACATTTTGTGATAGGTCGTCAAAGAGATGATAAGCCGTCAAGAATGCCGTCAGCCTAAGGCATAACATGAGAGCTGAGGAAAAGCCTTAACGACGTTTGTGATAAGTCATGAAGGAGCTGATAGGGCGTCACCATTTATCGTCAGCATTAGGTAACAAGTGTCCAAAGCAAAGAGGAAGCTAACGACATTTATGATAAGTCGTCAGCCTCCTGATAGACTATCATAAATGGCATACCTTAATCCGAAGAATTTCTGAATTTTATTATTTTGTTTCCATAATTAGGGTGAACTATTTAAAGCCTTGTTTAGGGTTTCGTAAGGGTTCTAAACCTTTAGTTTGGAGACACGATACTTTGATATTTTCTCTCTAACTTCTTGGCTTGAAAAACAATTATTTTGAAGAGAATTTAATCATTATTTTTGGATTTCTTGTTGTGATCTAATCCGAAATTCACTAGTTATTATTCATCTTATGGTAAGTTTATTTTTCAAAGCATGAATTCATCTAGTTTCTTCGATTATTACATCATGAGCAGCTAAATTCCTTTAACCTAAATAATGTGATCTAGGGGTAGGTCTTGATAAGGTCCTGAGTGTTCAAGATTAGAAAGGTGGTAGGATTCCTTGATAATTCTGATGTTTTAATTATTGTCTGTTGGTTGCAAACGATAGATAACACCTGCTTTGATTTGCTTGAGAAATAAATCAAATATAGTGGGAAGTGAATTATCAATAGGGACTTAGAAACACTAAACTTCTGTTTAATAATCAGCGTTGTAACAAGGTTGGTTAACCTGAGATAAAAATCTGGGCAGTGAATATAAATGCCCTAAGTCTGAGAGGATTATGTATTAAATACTTATGTAGGTCGAGAGACATTTAAGCATAACTTCGATAAAGATAACTTGTTTTCCTACCTACCGTGAGAATCTTGAACCACTAGTAGCATCTTTCAAGTACCAAAATCCTAGTGAACATAATTCTGGTTTTCCATAAACTCTTGGTTACAAACACTGAAACTAAAGTGACCAACAATTATTTGTTTGATCATAAAAAATCTCCATTTTATCTTTTCGTATCATTTTTTTGCATTTAACTTGTAGATATAGTTTTAAATTAGTTTATTCGCCACTCACATTGTTCCCTGTGGATTCGACCCAAGCTCCAAAAGTTGGGTAAATATATTAACGACGATCGCTTACATTCTCATTAGAGAGGTGTAGTTTGAGCATTATCAGAAAGGAGCATAATTATACATATACACCAAAATCAAGTATGAAAGAAGTACAAATAGAAAGATATCACACAAGGAAACTAATACAACACAAAATGAACACAATATATGAGATGCAATGAATATGACGGTAATAATGATTATGATGTGATGATAATGTAATGATCGAGGTTGTGGTACAACCTCCATATTCACCTATCTAGTTCTTCCCCTAAGGTAGGACCCATGAAGGTTCTCCAACCCATATACAATCCAATATCTAATACCAATATCCATACTTCCTCTACGACACATACATCGACAAAGAATTTTTAAAGATATCACATTATCTGTCAGAAAAAGCCAAATCTTTCTAATATTTCCACTAGTGGTGCCAATGTTTCATGTATGAATATGATATGAGGATGCTATGCTCAACACCAAGCAGAATTAGAATTTCAAAATCCAACAAATATATAAACCACGTGAGCAAAAATCCACTCATTTATGCCAACCATTCATGAATTCAATATAATCCATATACCAATAGAATAATAATACGCAACAATATGCCATTGATAAAACGTAAATTCCAATTTAGGTTTTTTCTCTAGGAAAGATACAATCAAATATGCATACTCAAGGCCAACAACATCATATAAGACTGCACATTGTCATAAATAGAAACGAATGTCTCAAAGACCACAAAATAACAACAACATAGGCCCCACACAAGAACAACACAATTATATATCCATTTCCATGATTAATTCGCACACCCATAACATAATTTTATACCCTTATTAACTACCTAACCTAGTCTAAAGAAAGCTAAGACATACCCTACCTCAAATTTCAAAACCAGTAAAAACAAGCCTTAAATGCCGATCGTTCACCTTACAAATGGCCATCGAATCCACAAAAACATACAAATATGGAATTTACTCATTAAAAGAAAACCAATCATACCCATATTTTCCATTTTTTGGGTTGGGGTCAAAACGGACGCCCGAAGTGGGTATTTCAAAATAAGATGGTTAAACTTAGAATTTTATTCAAAAATACATTTACCATGATTAAAGAAACTTATAGAAGAAAAACCAAGTGAAAACAAGTTTAAATTGTGGGTTAAATCAAGAATTTACTAATTTAGTCATTTTATGAAAAAGTCCCTGCAAATCACCTTTGCATTCAAGTTTTATAAGTATTAATATGATAAAAACCAAAGAAATGTAATTGTAATGTGAGTTTGGAGCTTACTCAATAACAAAAATGGAAGAAATCTCTGAAAATTTTGAAACCCCAAGCTCCAAGTCTCAAAATTAGTGAAAAATTGTGAAATTGGGGAATTAAACCCAACCAGGCATCGCCGAAATTACCACTAGGTCTCTTTAGAAGCAATTATTTAAGTGACCAGGCATTGCTTATCAGATGCTCGCCTTATTGTATAAGGGACATGGCTATTTCTTAAGCGATCGATCCGCTAAGCGATGTGGCATTGCTTAAGTGGTACTCTCGGCTGGCTTCCAGGTGGCTTAAGTTACTAATCGGTCACCTAAGCAGGTGCACCAGCTAAGTGGTGTACAAACTGGAGACTTGGAAAATTCCAAGCCTCCACAGACCCCTCGAGATTCATTTAGAGTCTCGAGTACACAAATAAACTATGCTACTAGACTAAATTCGATTATTCAGACTCAATGACGATATCAAATTTTTGTACAGACATAATTTCCACAAGGTTGATTCCCTAAAATTGAATTCCATAATTTTTTAAACCAAGGGTTGAAATGAGATATAAAAGCCATAAAAAAAACGAAAAGTCTTAAAAACAACCAACCATGCTACCGACCTAAAATCAACATTTTGGATCTATTGGTGTAGTCTGTTTTGCCATCTGATGCCCAGATTCACAAATGTTGGCCAAAGTTAACTTTAAAGCCTTTATTACCACCATAAACCAAAATCTTGCACAAATCATACCAAAATGCATTGAAAAGTATGTCAATCATTCCCACACCACAAAAATACTACAAAGCAACCACTAGGAGATGTAAAATGGTCAAATCACATAGAAATAAGTATTTCACAAAAACCACCAAAATTAGGTCATTACATTATCCCCCTCTTAGAATCTAGTTCTTCCTCAAACTAAAGATTAGAGAAATACCCGAATCGATAAAAACTGAGGATGCATATCAAACTCAAACTCTCAAGTAGTCCCATCAATAAGTCGGTGTCTTTACTAGACCTTAACCATTAGGATATGACTAGAACATTATTGTCTCATATCCCAAGATAGGGTGAAGGAAGGTTTCTTAACAAAAGACAACCTCTTATCTAACTATACTGAAACCTAAAAATGGCTTGAGACTCACCTGGAATGTGACATTGAAGCATGGAAACATGAAAAACTAGATTAACAATTGATAAATATTGGGACAATGCTAACTCATAAGCCACATTCCTAACTATCCAAAGAATCCTAAAATGTCTAATATACCTGGGCTAAGCTTGCCCCACTTCCCAACCCTCATAACGCCCTTCTTGGGCGACTTATGAAAGAAGACTTAGTCACCAACACTAAATCTCAAGGCATGAAGTCTACGATGTGTAACACTTCGGCCTACTCTAACCCACTCGAAGTCTATCCTGAATAACTCAAACTCTATCCAAAGACTCTTGAAGTAAGTCTGTACCTCAAGGTCTATTCTCAAAAACCTCAAACCCATAATTTGGAGAGCGACAATGCCTACCATATAAAGCCTCAAAAGGAGCTATCCTAATACTGTAATGGTAACAGTTATTATACAAAAACTCCGTCAAAGCTAGATGCTACTCCTACTAGAATCAAAAGACCATAACATAAGGGCACAACATATCCTCCAAAACCATAATAGAATGCTCTGACTAACCATCAGTCTAGGGGTGAAAATCCATTATAAGATCAACCTGGATAACCAACTCCTCCAAAGTCTTCCAAAAGTTAGATGTGAACATTGAACCTCAGCTGAGATGATAGACACAGATATAACAAGAAGATGAACTATTTCATGAACATAGATATGGGCTACCTCTCAGCATTAAAGGAAACCTAAATTCTAATAAAATAAGCAAATTTATTCAATCGATCCAGGATGACCCAAACATTATCAAAACTATAAGAATTTTGAGGCAATCGAATTACGAAGGCTATAGTGATTCATTCCTATTTGTACTCGAGAATAGGCAACCTCTGAAGCAAACCTCCAAGCCTAAAATTCTTGGCCTTCACCTTCTGGAAAAATAGGTAATGAGCTACAAAATATGCTAAATCCTTTCTCATGCCACCCAACAAGTAGTGGTGTATCAAATCTCAATACATCTTAACCACTCCTGAATGGATGGAATATCTGGAACATTAAGCCTTATCCACATTCAATCTAATCCAATCACCTATTAGAGCCATAAAAAATCAACCACCATTCCTCAAAACACCATCAGAATCAAATAATGCTTCCTTAGCCTCTCTACTTAATACTTTATAATGAACCAGTTTGAACCCAACATCATAAAACTGATGAGCTCGAAGCTACTCCATCAAAAAAGACCTAACCTAAACAAATGCCAAAGCACATCCAGATGTTAAAATTTTAAGCCTAACCATATAGTTAGCCAAAGACTGAACCTCCAAGGCCAAAGGCTGCTCCTGGGTTAAAAGATCCACCAAGCTACCCATGCTAGTTAACTTTAGACTCAAGGCATCCACAACCACATTAGCCTTACTTGAATTATGAAGAATATTAAAGTATAATCCTTAAGTCACTCAAGCCATTGGTGCATCCTTATATTAAGATCTTGCGGGGTGAAGAAAAACCAAAGGCTATGATAATTCGAGAAAATCTCATAACACATTCCATACAAGTAGTGCATCCACAACTTTAAAGAAAAAATAACCGTGCACACTTCCAAATCATGGGTAAGGTAATTTATCTCATGGGTATTCAACTAATGATATGCATATGCAATCACCTTACCCTTTTACATTAATACAACAACTAACCCAACACCAAATGCATTACATAAGATGGTAAAAACCCACATTTTCCTTTGTAAATGCCAAGATAAAAGATTAGGTCAACAAATCCTTGAGCTTATGATATCTCGCTTCATAAGCATCAGACCACTAAAAAAAATTCTTCTTCTAAGTTAACTTGGTCAATGGAGCTACAATATATGAAAAACCATCAACAAAACACTAATAGTAGTCTGCTAAACCAATAAAACTTCAAGTATTAGTAGGAGAAGTAGGCCAAGTCCAATCATAAATGTCTGCAATCTTTGTCGAATCAACCATAATACCATTCGTGGTCATCACATAACCTAAGACAAAAACAAAGTCCAACCAAAACTCACACTTGGAGAACTTATCATACAACTTCTCATCCTTTAATCACTGAAGAATTGTCCATAAATGCTCCTCATGGTCAACCTCACTCTTGGAGTAAACAAAGATATCATCTATAAATACAATGAAAAAAGTTAAAGTATGGTAAAAATATCAGTTCATGAACTCCATGAAAGTCGTTGGGACATTAGACAACCTAAACAGCATAGCCAAGAACTCATAATAACCATACTGAACCTAAAAAGTTATCTTCGGAATATCCAATATTGTAATCCTCAATTGGTGATATCCAAATCTCAAATCAATCTTTTAAAACACCAAAGCACCTTGAAGATATTTGAAAAAATCATCAAGCTTAATTCACTCAGAAGCGCCAACGTAAGAATGACACCACACATGCTAAATCTATACTTCACTCCCCGGGAAAGGTACAATTTTAGTAATACTTAAGTCACTCCCATAATTGAGGGGTGAGAGGATCGTTGTCAAGTAACCCAATATAAAATAGGGTTGAATCTCGAGAAGTGAATTCTATAGAATTCAAACCTATAGGTATTCCAATTACTGTAAGGTCATTCGAAATTCTAAATAAAAGGACATGTATAATTAAATTGGGGAATTTGTTTGGGAATAATTTTTACTACTACGTTTAGCAAGTAATCAGTAAATGATATCTTTTTTTTGAATTCAAGGTTTGGAGGAATCTTGGGATCCTGTAACCTTAGAGATAAAACATGTGGGATAGTGTAGTTTTAGTACATATTTTAGTGGTTAATTAATGGATAGGCTACGTCTAAGGTCGTTGAGGTCAATCATTCAATAAAACCCCAACGATTTCACTCATTGGCAATTTGGAGCACCTAACAAGTGTGGAGTTGTATAACCACCAGAAAAATTAACCAAGCACCCCTATTTCTAGGATGATGCTCTTGACATGAATTATAATCCTTAAACACTTATTTCTAAGATTGCACAAGGTAGTAACCCATAGGCTTAGTTTCTCACTATTGCATTATACCCCGATAACCCTCTTTCGATGATGTTATAGATTACTTAATATTCACCTAAGTCCCTTTTTCGAGAATGACAAAGGGTTTCTAGAGCTTGGAGTTTTAACCCATCAAACCCGTTTGGAAATTTGGAGTTTTTGCCTATCAAATTGCTACTCATAAGCTCAAGTAATAGTGAAGCCCACACTAAAAAACTAAAATCTATGAAAACATAATAATACGTACACACAATCACACACTAATTCAACATAAGACCAAGACTAAATAATTTTGCTACTCATGTAGAAAGTAAAGAGAAATATACCATATGGGTTATTTAAAACATCCATTCTTCAACAAGAAACTAAGATATTTATCCTCCAAAATTAATTACACACTTTCCCAAGATTACGGTTTCAAGTCTTAAATTTCAAGATATCTTATGAGCTAAGCTATCCTAAAGAGGAAAGGTTTTTTTTGCATAAATATGGCTTGGGATGCAGTTGAGTGCTTTTATAGATCTGCCCTTGGGCTTATTCTTGCTTAACCACGATTGTGGGCATCTTTTCTCGACCGCGACCTTGAGACTGTGGTTATGTGCTGTGATCACATTGCTCTTACCATCTTGAATATTCGAAACCCCGAATTGAAGACCGCAGTCGCAATAACTAATGCTGATGAAGTCCAAGTCTTCAGCTGTACTCTTTCTTGCTTCCTTTTTATTATTTTTTAGCTCGATCCATATGTTTTGGTCTTTTGAACTCCTATACCTACAAAGTGTGGAAATTAGTGCATTAAATCAAAATTATGACTCATTTACTCATTTGAGATAAGGTAATGTGCAATAAAACTGAGTGCGAATGAGTGGTAAAATCACCACTCATCAACACCCTAACTTAAGATTTTGATTGTCCTCAAGCAATGCTACCACTTATTATGAGGTAATTTCATATGTACGCCCTCTTCGTATCACTTCAACGATCATGAAGACTCAAGCTTGATTGCAACCACCAAAAGCTTTTCGCACATGGGCAAATAGACTCTTAACGACTCCTCTCATCATAAAATGGAATAGTGAAGGGTGCAAAAGACTTTGGGGAGAAACTATATGACAACTGTTAGTACTCTAAAAATGACTCACATGGTTACTATAATCATTCTGTACTTCGACTTGCCTCATTGTTCAGAAGATGAAAAAATCATCTGCCTCACTAGTTCACATGCCTCCTCACCAGATTGGAGAAATTAACACTCCTAGTTACCAAGGAATTTTAAGTGTAACCACTCACTCTCTCATGAAATTCTCCATGGTAACAAGTACTATGCCTAGGCTTGCCCCTATTTTCAATCACCACTACAAAGACTACAAATGGTTGGGAATCACAAAGGGCTTGTTGGGCTTGTAATGCAGGTTTACGGTTGGGTAGCAGATCAACTTAGGAACACAAGGCTACACCCTCCTTGAACTTCTACATCTTACTCATATCAAGCTTCACTTATTGACCACTTCTTTTCATTTTACTACTTTTCCAACCTTTGCATTTTCTAGGATTTCCCACTTTCCTCTTTTTCTCTTCTTCTACAACTCCTTTTTTTTCAAAGATAAAGCCTTCCTTTACTTTATGGGATTATTTCATTATTCAAATCCAAAATGCTTGACTTTCTCAAGATTGTAGGGATCTTCTTAAGACTTTGTGTCCTAGATATACTTATTTATCTCACCACTACCCCCAACATAGGCTTTTAGCCTCAATTTGTATTCTCAAGTTTAAGAAGGATAAGGTTTAAGAGCAGATGAATAGACGGGTCACGACTTGTAATCTTTTTGCCTAAAAAAGGTCCAAAGGCTCGAAGAGGGTGACTAGGGGTAACTTCTTATGTATTGGTAGGCTCGTTAGGCTAAAGTGGACTTCTAAAATCACAAGATGGTCTATGATCATTTTATCAAACAAGCACAGTCAAACATTTGCTTTAAAAGACTAAGGGGGTAAGTTCTACATAGTACAAGTACGCATGATATAGAGATAATTTACCTCACACACATGGCATGTGAATGCTGTCAAGGGGATTCAATTATTATACCCACTCGAGACAAATATAGAGTATTCATTGTTTTTTCAAAGTCAACTTTCAGAGTGATAGGAAGAGGGAACAATTTGATCTCAAAGTTACTCACACCCATGCCTTAGAATATTTCAAAATTTTTAAATGGAGGGGGGTGTTTGCTTTTGCATTTGTACCACATATGTTTTGCTAATCATGGAAACTATCCAAGTTATCCTCTCACATTGAAGTTCATAGTATGTACGAACCACCATATGGTTACTCCGACTTTACCCATGAATCTTAATGCAACCCTTAACTAGCAATTCTACAGGTAGTCTGACTTCCCTTGCATTCTAAGGCCGCGATTCCATGGGTACTCAAACTTCCTCTGCACCTATGGTTGGAAACCCAATCATGAAGGCAAAGTTTATCTAATGAAATTTAGGATGAAATAGCCAACTCAGAACAAAATAACTAATTGATGCAAATATGAACACCATCAGAGTGCCTGAATATTACAACCCAAATAAGGATTTTGATAAGAATCATCCAAAAGAACAGAAAGTGCTCAACAATACAAATAACACAAGCCCAAATGAAATTACTAAGGAAACACCCCCAACCAAAAAGATTGAAGTGTCCCTACTGCATGAATAATCAAACCTAATAAAGAGATAAGGGTGCTCCCTGAAACTCCATCAAAGGTTGCTATTCTTTTCAAACACTGCACCATCACCAATTTTCTTGAGATTAGACCACTATAGAATTCAAGAAATTGAGAGAGAGTCCGAGGAAATTAGGAAGGTAATTGATGAATTAACTAGTTTCTGTTCCTACAATCTCAGCTGACTGACTGTGATCGTGGATAGACGAGTAGCTGTAATCACTATAACCAAGGGAATATTTTCTCCCCTTCTTTTCCCTTGTTCAGCTTTATTGCTCAATTGAAATGCATACTTCTTTCTTTCTAAGCTTATGCACATCTTTCCATAGTTTCATATATGCATGGAGAATATTATAAGGACTATCTTCCCCAAAATCTAATGGTTTAGGTATATGGCCAACATTCTATGGAATCTCACCTATGCTTCAAGTAGGGGCTCATCGTTCTTTTGCCTAAAATTAATAATTTCATCTCTTGAGTCACACACCTTGGAAGTATATAAGTATTTATCTAAAAACCCCTTTGTGAGATCATTCCATAAAGCAAGTGAAGCCAAAGGAAGTATGCGGAACCATAAAAATGCTTCAACCATTAGTGGGAATGGAAAGAGATAAAGTCGATAGGCTTACTGAGCACTAAGGGAAATGTTGAATGGAGTACAAATTTCCAAAAAATTTCTCAAGTGAACATATGGATCTTCATGGGATTGGCTTCCGTATTGTCCTTTTACTTGCAACACATGAAGCATGACACTAGACATATGAAAAGTCCCGTTCCCAAGGTGAGGTGGGGTACGATTCTTATCCGCATGATACCCATCATTTAAGTTGCTCTCACCCTAAGTATTATCAGATGGTTCCACATGATTAGGGCCTTCACTCTTGGTTGTTTTTATGCTAGAATTTCCTAAAAAAGATTGAAAAACAACAAGGAAATTTAAGTGTGATACTCTAGATATTCCAAAGTAAGAATATAACCACACAAGCTAAATCTACACTTCACTCTCCGGTAACGACGTCATTTTTATAACACTCAACCCGCTCCTATAATTGAGGGATGAGGTAGTCATTGTCAAGTAACCCAATGTAAATTGAGGTTGAATCTCGAGGAGTGAATGCTATAGACATCAAACCTATCGTTATCTATTTACTATAAGGTCATTCAGAATGCTAAAGAAAAAGACATGTATAATTAAATGGGAGGATTTATTTGGGAATCTTTTTACTACTACCTTTAGCAAGTAATCAGTAAATATATATTTTATTTGAATTCAAGGTTTGGAGAAATCTTGGGATCATGTATCATTAGAGGTAAAGTGTGTGGGATAATGTAGGTTTAGTGTGGATTTTAGTTGTTAATTAATGGATAGGCTGCGCCGAAGGTCATTGAGGTGAATATTTCAATAAAACCCCAATGATTTCACTCATTGTCTCTTTTGAGCACCTAATAAGCATGGAGTTTGTATAACAACCCAAAACCATAACCAAACACCCCTATTTCTAGGATGATGCTCTTGAAATGAATTACAATCCCTAAACACTTATTTCTAAGATTGCACAATTGCCTTAAGTGTGATACTCTATGACACCAGGCTTATTTTTTAACCATTGCCTTATCACGCAATAACCCTCTCTAGAGGATGTTATGGCCTACCTAATATTCAACTAAGTCCCTCTTTGGAGGATGACAAAGGGTTACTAGATATTAGAGCTTTCACCTATCAAACCCATTTAGAAATTTGGAGTTTTCACCCATCAAATCTCAAATCATAAGCTCATGCAATGGTGAAACCCATACTCAACAACTAAAATCCATGCAAACACAATAATATCCACACACAATCACACACTAATTAAACATAACCCCAAGACTAAATTATTTAGCTACTCAAGAAGAAAGTAAAGAGAAATATACCATATGGGTCATTCAAAGCATCCATTTAACAAAAAGCTAAGAAATTTATCCTCTAAACTTAGTTACACACTTTCCCAACATTAGGGTTTCAAGTCTTGAATTCTAAGATATCTTATGAGCTAAGCTTACTAAATAGGAAGGGGTTTTTGATTAAATATGGATTGGGATACGCCTAAGTTCTTTTATAGATCTTCCCCTTGGATTATTCCCACATAACCGCGATCGCGAACATCTGTCCATAACCGCAAGCTCGCGACTGTGGTTTTGTGTTTTTATTGCATTACTCTGACCATCTTGACTGATTACGACCACGGATAGAGGACCGCAGTCGTGAAAACCGGGGATGATGTAGTCCAGGTCTTCAACTGCACTCTTCCTTGCTCCTTTATTATCATTTTTATCTCTAATACATATTTTTTGGTTTTTTCGACTCCTATACCTACAAAGAGTGGAGATTAGTGCATTAAATAATAGTTATGACTCATTTACTCATTTTAAACAAAGTAATATGTACTAAATCTGAGTGCAAATAAGTGGTAAAATCACCACTCATCAAACTCCTATTCTTAGTATACCATACTCAAATATAGACATGGAAGAAGAAACAAAACTCAGAGTCGATGGAGTAACATACGCAGATATCTATACCACTAGAGGATCCATACTAAAAAATAGAAGGACAATATAGGAAGACGGAGGTACAATACTCGAAGCTAGAGGAACACCAAGTAAACTCAATGAAGAACATACTAAATAGGTTAACAAATGAACTCAATACGAGACTCTACTAAACACCTTGTCCTTACACTAATGAGACCAATCAAACCTGGATGCTCTAATATTAATTTGTGACGACCTATAAATGAAGGGTCATGATGGCACTTGTCATGACAAGCCTTGAAATGTAAGCTATCACCCAAAACTAATATGGAATGGGCAATCAATACCAAAACCTAAGGAAGGCTTCTAGAATAAATTCAAAGCCCACAATTAGGATAATAGAGGAAATACAAAACCAAAGATACCATAATAATATCCCAAAACCTGGTGTCATAGTGTAAGAACTAATAAATATATCTCGAATGTCAAAAGATACAATGATATTCCAAAAGGATAAGAATCTATCTCCGAATGCAAAATAAAACATGAGCTAGATAAGAAGAGGCACCAGATCTACTCCAAAAGCATAGATCAATCGCCAGCTCCAATAATCTCTAAATACCACCTGAACAAGCTACCATATTGTGGACTCCTACCTAGATCTACATCAAAAGGGAAAAATAGGTGTGAGTACGGTTCACTTATACTTAGTAGGTATCATAGTCCGACTGAGAAAAGTAGAAAATAAAGAAAATAAAATAAACATTATGGTCATGCCACCTATAATTACAAAATGTCCCAAATGGCAGTTCAAACCATCTCTACTAATAGTTCTATAATATACACGTACACCATACAAAGTACGATAAAGGAGAATAATTATATATACCCAATACAAATATAATAAATGAGTATAAGTAGACAAGTATCGCATCAAAGACAATAATACATCATAAAATGAACCCAAAATATGAGATGTAATAAAGATGAAGATGATAATGATGATGATGTTATGATGTTGTGATGCTCAAGGTTGTCGCACAACCTCCGTATATACCAATTGAGTTATGCTTTAGAGGTAGGACCTATGGGGGGTTCGTCAATCCATATACGATCCAATATCCCATTCTAATAATCGATACTAATATAAATAACTCATCTCAAGCATGGTTTTTAAAGACGTCATATTTTCTGTCAAAAAAGCTAGTGTTTCTAGAATTTCTATGATGGTACAAAAGTTTTATGAATTTATATGATATGAGGATGTAATGCTCGCAACCAACTAGAATAAGAATTTCCAAATCTACCAATATACCAACCATGTGAGCAAAAATCCACTCATTATGCCAATAATCCATAAATCCAATGTAATCCACATGCCAATAGAATAATAATACACAACAATATTCCATTGATACCACTTAAATTCCAATTTAGGATTTTTCACTAGAAAAGATACAATCAAATATACATACACATAACAATTAATGTCTTAAAAACCACCAAATAGCAACTATATAGGCCCTCACATGAGTACAACATAATTATACAATAATTCCAATCATTAATTCCTACACCTATATCAAAATTTTTTATCCTTATTAATTACCCATCCCAGCTTGAAGAAATTTAAGGCATAACCTACCTTCAATGCTGAAACCAATACAAATAAGCCTTTTCACCTCACAAACAAACCCAAAATCTACTAAAACACACAAATATAGTATCTAATTATTAAAAAAAAGGCGATAATACCAATATTTCCCATTTTTAAGTTTGGGTCAAAATGGATCCCCAAAATAGGTTTTCAAAAAAAGAAGTATAAAACTAAAATTTTAGTTAAAAGTACATTTTCCATGATTATATAAACTTATAGAAGAAAACCCAAGAAAAATAAGTTAAAATTAGGGTATAAACCGAGAATTCACTAATTTTGGTCTTTTGGGCAAAAAATTCCTCAATTTCACCTTTGTATTCAAGTTTTAAAAGGATTAAAATGATAAAACCCAAAGAAAAGTAATTCAAATAGGAGTTTGGGGTTTACCTAAGCTTAAGAAATGGAAGAAATCACCCAAAAACTCAAAAGCCCAAGCTTTAAGTCTCAAAAATTCTGAAAAATAGCAATATTGGGGAATTAAACCTATCCAAGTACTGCCTAAGAGACCAATAGGTCACTTAAGCAGCCATCGTTTATGCAATGCCTGACATGTATGTTTCTTAAGCAATCAGTTCCCATAGAAACAGGGCGTCGTTTAAACAATACGCCCAGATAACTACCACATTGCTTAAGCAACTAACAGGTAGCCTAAGCGGGTCTACCAGCTAAATGTGCATAATTAGAGATTTAAAGAATTCCAAGTATCCAGAGACCCTTGGGATTCATCCAAAATCCTGAGTATGCAAACTAACTATGATACTAGACTAAATTTGATACTTCATAATCAATGGAAATACCAAATTTTTGAAAATACATTGTTTTTACACCCCAAAACCCATTTCCACAACTTTTTAAACAAATGGCCAAAAAGAGTTAGGAATGTCATAGAACTATGCCAACCATGATACCAACCTAAAATTGACATTTTAGATTTACTAGCATAGTTTATTTTGCCATCCAATGCCCAATTAAATAAATGTTGGCCGAAGTCCACTATAATGACTTTATAATCACCAAAAATCACAATCTCATACAAATCACATCAATATACATTAGGAAATATTCCAATCATCACCACACAGAGAATACCATAAAGCAATCACAGTAACAGTTAAAATTGTCAAATCACACATAAATAAGAATTTTACCAAAATCACCAAAAATTAGGTTATTACAGAGTCTTATTCTAGATCATCAGATTATGAATGATGTTCCGGTTATTTTAGTATCTCTTAGTATGATTCAGATAGTAGGGTATGTTTTAAGGGTAATTAATATAGTCACTTAGCAAAATATTATCCTCGATACATGATTGGTCTTCTCTAATAGGGTTCTTTAGTATTAGTAGTTAGAGGTGATACATAGGGTAGTGGATATAGTTCTACAGGTACCATAGATGGGGATTAGATAGCTTGTGATAAGGTGTAACTCTGTTTATTAGTTAACGTGGTCAGTGCTATATTTTCCTAGGAGACTTGAGGCAAATACCTTTGATGCAGTGATTATAACTATTATTCTAGTTTGCCATCATTCAACTTCAATATTGTTTGATACTGGGACTTTATTTTTTTATGTTCCTGTATATTTTAATACTCATATTGATGTTATCTATGAGTATCTTTCTATGCCAATTTGTGTTCTACCTTAATAAGTAATTTCATAGTGGTGTATTGGGTGTACCGATCATATGTGGTGACCTTTTTAGGGTGTTTTACTTGTGTGAACTTGATTATTCTTGATATGGTTGATTTTGATGTCATATTGGGTATACATTGGTTGGATCCTCATTATATGGTTTAGGATTGTTTTTCAAATACCATAATCTTAGCTACCTTAGGTGTGTCAAGATTAGAATAAAAGGGTACTCCTACCTCATGTTGAAAATGTTCTATTTCTTTTCTACCTTCTTATCACATTGTATATTAGGGTTGTATTTCCTATTTGGTCTATGTTTGCTATACTAGTATAAATTCACCACCTCTATTGGATTTTGTAAGAGTCATTAGAGAGTTCATTGATGTTTTCTCCAAAAACATAACTAGTATACCTCTAGATTGGGATAATGATTTTGCCATTGATGTTGAGTCATGCACTAGCCTATTTCTATGTCTCCTTAGAGAAAGGCCCCAACAACATTAAAAGAATTAAAGTAGAAATTATAGGATTTTTTTATTAAGAGTTTCATTAGATTGAATGTGTCTCCAAGGTTTCTCCTATCTTATTTATGAATAAAAAAGATGGATCCATGTGCATGTCCATTGATTATTAGCTATTAAACAAAGTGACTATCTATAACTAGTCTCCTCTTCCTTGTATTGATGATTTGTTTGATTATCTTTAGGGTGATTTAGTGTTTTCTAAGATTACCTTCAAAAGTGGTTACCATTAGTTAAGGATTAGAGATTTAAATGTTCTAAAGATAACTTTTTGGATGTGGTATGACCATTATAAGTTCTTGGTTGTGATTTTGGGGTTAACTAATTCCCCATTAGTGTTTATGTAGTTAGTAAACATAGTATTCCAACCTTAAATTTATTCTTTCATAAGTGTGTTCATTATTGATGTCTTAGCTTATTCCAAGAATGAGGTTGGCTATGTGAAGCATTTAAGGGCCGTACTTCAGAGAATAAAAGAAGAGAAGTTTTATGCAAAGT
Organism: Capsicum baccatum var. pendulum; assembly: GCA_030864225.1. Taxonomy (NCBI): domain Eukaryota; kingdom Viridiplantae; phylum Streptophyta; class Magnoliopsida; order Solanales; family Solanaceae; genus Capsicum; species Capsicum baccatum. The sequence goes on along the minus strand of CM061559.1, from coordinate 69,357,576 downwards.
TCACCAAGTTTGAGTTTTGGTTGGATTTTGTTTCTTTCTTGGGTTATGTAGTAATCAAGGATGGTATTATGGTTGATCAGGATAAGGTAGTGGTAGTTTAGTATTGGGTTGGACTTACTTTTTCTACTAAGATTTGGGGTTTTGTTAGGTTAGCAGCTTATTATTAATAGTTTATGTAGTGTTTCTATTCTATTATGGCTCAAGGAGTTGTTGGCTTCGACAACCATATTGACCTTGCCTTAGGAGGTTGTGAATTTTAATGTTTTGCAATGCTTTTGGAGTTTAATTGGATGGTTTGTTGATGCCTAAGGGTAAGGTTATTGCTTATACATCTTGACAATTAAATCCTCATGAGAAAAACTACCCTACTCATAATTTGAAGTTACCCACAATTATGTTTATATTGAAATTATGGCGACACTAGATATATGGAATTCATTGTGAGATTTTTTCTGATCATTATATCCTTCGATACTTCTTTACTTACAAAAATCTTAATATAAGACAAAATAGATTGCTAGAGTTTCTTAAAATTTATGATCTCACATTTTTTATCATATAGGAAAGGCTAATATGGTAGCTGATGCCTTAAGTTAAAAGATGGCAAATGGGGGAATTTGGCTTATCTTTTGATGGAGGAGCGAGCTTTAGACTTAAATATTCTGACTTTAGCTAACCAATTAGTTGAAGTAGATTTTTTTTACACCTATCATGTTTTAGCATATGATGAGGTTATATCCTTACTAATTAAGTAGGTTCAAGATCGATAATTTTATTATTAGAAGTTAACGGTGATTAAGGATAAGTTAGTGATTGATGAGGTGAAGGCTGCATCTCTTGATGCCGAATGTGTTTTGAGGAATGATGATTGGTTTTGTATACTAATAATTGGTGGCTGGATTAGACTGATCTTAAAGAAGGGTCATTATTCAAAGTAATTTATTAATCTAGGAGTAGCTAAGATGTACTATGACTTGAAGCAACATTATTGATGGTATGGAATGAAGAAGAATATTTTAGAGTTTATGGCCAAGTGTTTGAATTGTCTATAAGTTAAGTATGAGCAATAAAGATCGAGTGGTACTATGTATAAGATGCATGTTCCCAAGTGAAAATGGGAGTGGATCACTATGGTTTATGTAGTTTCCCTATCCCCGACTTTGGGGATGTTTAACTCTGTTTGGGAGATTGTGGATCTCCACAGTTTGTACCTATAAAGGTGAACTACAGTATGGAGAAGTTGTCTAAGATCTATATTCAGGAGAGTTTTTGGTTGCATGGAGTGCCTATCTATATTATTTCTAATATAGGTATATAGTTTACCTTATTTTTTCTTTATATAGAGAGAGTTGGGTACACAACTTGAGATGAGCACAATTTTCACCCTTAGACGGATGCCAATCAGAGTGAACCATTTCTAGAGGACATGCTTTAAGTATGTGTTATGAATTTTGGTGGTCATTAGGATTATTTCTTACCCTTAGTGAACTTATCCTACAACAATAGTTACTATTCTAACATTCAAATGGTGTCGTTTGAGGATTTATATATATGGAGGGTTAGACCTATAGGATGATGTGATTTATTTGAGATTAGGCATTTGGGCATTGATTTATTGAGACACTCAATAGATTGAATTATCTCGATTTAGTAGAGGCTTATGTATACCTATAATAGGCAGAAGAATTACACCGATCCATGAGCTTGTGATATAGAATTCATTCTTGGTGAATGAATTTTGTTGAAGGTATCACCCATGATGGGTGTGATGGTATTTCCGAATAAAGTGAAAATTAGCTTGAGATTTATTATCCTTATTGAGATTCTTGAGAAGTTTGGGGAAATGTCATATATGATAGTTTTGCCTTTAAATCTGTTAGCTATTTATTCGGTATTTCATGTCTTGATGCTGTACTGAATACTATATTGAGACTGTAGGAGGTATCATTTAATCGACATGCCCTAATCTGAGCAAAGCGGGGTTTAACTTGTAAACCAATTGGAATGGTATCAGTACCATTCCGCGGGTACTAACAATTTATATGTGGATCCACTAATGTAATGTCCCAAAGGACCAGGATGTCTAGCATAAACTAACGGGTGACACCTGAAAGAAAGTCAGCTTAAACTGATGGGTGACTCCTTAGATAAAGTCAAGCCTAAACTAATGGGTAACACCTAATAGGAAGTTAAGCCTAAACTGATGGGTGACTCATCATATCCTATGCTGGCTACATAGTTTTGGAATACAGGGACTACTACTAACGACTCTTCCTAACTGATGAGGAAGCCGCCATCCCTACATTCGCTCGGTACTTAAACCTACTCCAAACCAGACTAACACTTATTTTAGGATTGAGCTAAGTTTAACTGAACAAAATAGATCATGATAGCAAACTGAATGAAAATGCTCATGGTTTATCTGAAACCATTCTGAAGAAACTTAAATTTTTTAAATAGCTAAGTATCGAGTGTTCATAACCCTCTAGCACTGAATGAAAATAATAATATGGACACATAAAAGCTTTGAAACCATAGTAAGGAATCAATGTTCAAAATCCAACACTCAGAAATTTCATCGATCACATGAGAGTCATAAAATAAAGCATGGGAATGGGTAAATCATGTGATAATAACATAATTACAATACTAAAACCATGAGTTGGGGATTTAACTTGAAAATTTCATTATTTAAACATGTATAGGCTCATCCATCAAAACACTTGTAAGCATAATACATAAATCAAAATTCGTAAGAGCTTTATGGAGATAATTCATAATAAATATGTACAATTTATCATTTAAAACATAAAAATATATTTTTGGACTCCATAGGTGAAAAGGACCCATGGATGAACATCACACATACTTTAAACCCTTAAGCTTGAAACCGAAACACAATCTTAATGCTTTTCTTGAAAGTTCTTGGATTGAAAAACTTAAATTCTTGGTTTTCTTTGAAAGAAGGTAATTTAATTTGATATTCTTAGGAGATGATTAGGGTTTCTTTGAGAGGAGAATTGGAGATAATGGGGATATAATGCCTTAACCAAGGCTTTAATTCATGTTTTTATGAATTGGATTAAGGGAAAAAGACTCAATTGCTCGTCAAAGAATTAAATTCGTAACTAGAATGCAATCTAAGAGGTCACTGTGATGCGATGAGGCCTCCACCGCAATAACCACGATGATGCTCCACTATCGCGATGAGATGATGGAATCAAAATCTAAACACGACAGAATCCTGGTTCAAAAAATTCAAAACTTTCTTGAGACATGCTCCTTACACCCCTAAACATTAATTAACTCTAAAACCTATGTCTCGGGGTCAGAAAGACTAATTTAAAAATCAGCGAAGTTAAGAGGGAAAAAATAAGACTAAGTCCCCAATACTTGTGAAATTTTTAGTCTTTAAGCCTGTTATGAATGCAACTAGGAGATGAACTAAGCTAAGTATAATACAAGGTATTACAATATCTCCCTCTTGGGAATATTCATCCTCGAATGAGACTAAGCTAAGAATACTGGAAAAACTAAAATCACATACTGAACATGCATAACTGAAAACATGATTACATGACTGGGCCTAAAATATGATAAATGACTGAATTGAATTCTTGAAAGAATGCAAACACATGAGAATGATTATATAAATAGAACTGAGAATGGAAAAGAGTCAATCTATAAAAAACTGTTACCTTTAGCTGAGTCTGAGTTTGCAGAGAAAATATGAGGGTACTTGGTATGCATATCTTTTTCTGCTTCCCAAGTGGCTCCCTCAATAGACTGATTCCACCAAAGAACTTTGACCAAGGGAACTTCTTTGTTCCTCATTCTATAAATATGACGATTAAGGATCTCGATTGGGATTTTTTTGTAAGAAAAGATATCCTAAACATCTGTGCTTTCTAAAGGAACAACAATATCTGGATCATCAATACACTTCTTTAATAGGGAAACATGAAACACTGGATGCACTGATGTCAAATCTGCAGGCAACTCAAGCTCATAAGCTACCTTTCGAAAATAACTCAAAATTCTGTAAGGGATAATACAAAGGGGACTAAGCTTCCCTTTCTATCCAAATATATTCACTCCCTTCATTGGTGTGATTCTTAGATATACCAAATCTACATAGGATTTCTGATGACTTTGGGCTGTTTTAAGACTCTTCTTAATTAACTGAACCTTCTCCATTGCATCAAACACTGAATTTAGTCCTATCAAAGTAGCCTCACCTGCCTCAAACCAACCAATATAATAACTACATCTTCTCCCATAGAGAGACTCAAATAGATCCATCTGAATACTAGAGTGATATCTGTTATTATAGGAAAAACAATCAAAGGTAAGTAATCATCCCAAATACCCTTGAAATCAAGAACACATGCCCTGAACATATCCTCTAGGGTATGAATAGTCCTCTTTTCCTAACCATATGTCTTAGGATGAAAAATTATACTGAGATTAACTTCGATACCAAGACCCTTCTTGAAAGACCCCACAAAATTCTAAGCTTAATTCGGTCTTTTAATCTTGTCAAGAGGTCCAGAATTATAATATTTTAGTGAAGTACTCAAACTTAGTGTAATTTTAGCCTACAAAGATTGGAAATCTTATTTTATGACCTTTATGTCCATTAAATTGTAATGCCCCAATCGTTGCTTGATGTTAGGAGTATTTACACGCCTAAAGCACCTTAATTCACCCATATTTTAGCTAAGTTTTGAGGACAAAATATATAATTCCTGTACTTTTAGTCCTTTTTCCTATAAGTGAGCTAACCAACGTGATTAGCAAATTTTCAGGTATAAATGATGAAGATTTCAGCATTTTATGGAAATTGGACGCCAAAGGAAATTGCACGTAAGAAGGAACGCAGCTTCTGGAAGCTTGTGGACTGAAAGTGATGCATGGAAAACTTGTCCCGGGCAAAAACAACATTTCCAAAGACTTGGGGATCAGCAGTAACTTAGTAGGATTAGGATAAGGATGCAGTAACCTAGTAGGATTAGGATAAGTATGCAGTAGCTTAGTAGGAATAGGATATGGGTATTATAAAAACCCTATTCTGCTGAACTTTTCAGCAGCCATCCATCCATTCATCTAACCAATTTCCACCACCCTCATCCTTATTCCTCTCTATTCGATCCTTTCCCCTTTTCTTCATTCAATTGTTGTTGATATTATTTTCATCTATTCGACTTTTAAATTTCACGACAAGAGAAATACTATTTGTAAGGAATTCACGCCACGCACACTACCAAAGCATACTTCACGTTAGATTTTTATTTTGGTATGATGATAATGTCTATTGTGATTTGTGTTGCACTCATGAATAGCTAAACTTCTCTGTTAGGGTTATGGAAACCTTATGAGATACTATCTATTGCTATGAGTGTGTGAATTCTTGATACGTATGCTGCTTATATCATTACTCTCTTCATCTTAATTTAAATTCTTGGGGTTGCAAACATATAGAATACGCCAGTATAGCATTAACTTGTTCGAAAGAAAAGTTACATGTCTGGAAAAGAGAGAATATCAAGAAAACAGGGCACCAACCGCTGTTTAAAAGTTAGTTCCGTAACTGGATTAACCTATTAGAGACTTCGTACCATTAGATATGCTTTAAGCTCGAAAGAGTTAAAGTGAAATAATCCTTGATGGTCGAAAGACGCCTGGATTTACCATAGAATACGAATCTCTATAAGCGCATGCATGTCTGAATTTCGCATAACTCATAGTCAATAGATACATATAACTCATAAGGTGGACATAACCCTAACTCTCAATTCTCATTGATTAAAACCTACCAAGTACTCCGTTTTACTCTTCTATTTTCCGTTTTTACTCTACTATTTGTTTACATCATTGCACGCACAAAATCCCCCCTTTATACGCAGAACTTTCATCAAAAGTCTAATAATCGTTGCATACTTAGTGACCGAGTATTCCCTGTGGGATTCGACACCCAACCCAGTTGGGTTCTATATTTGACAGCGACCGCTTACACTCTTACGAGAGCTGTAGTTTGAGCGTTATCAAATTTTGGCGCCGTTGCCAGGGAATACGGTTGTCAACTAAGTTTGTGATAGTTACTAGACCCTTTGGTCAAAGATTCTCAAATTTTACTTTTAGTTGTTTTTTTTGTTGTTTTTTAGGTTTTGTTCAGTGCATGCCCCATACTCGAAGTTCGGGACAACCATTATTACCCATAAATCCTAAACCATATCATATTGGCAGAATGGAGGCGCAACGTGACATTAAAAGAAGGGTTGCTCAACAGGAGCAGGCTAGACTAGCTGCATTGGCCGCTGCCCAAGTACATCAACAGAATATTGATAACCCTGGGCGGGGAACAAATCCTGACAATGAGGACCTAGGTGATGACGAGCTACTAAGACCTAGGCGTGATGCTGAGGTGGCGACACCTGCAAACAGAAGAGACCATCAAGCCAGATTTAGGCCTGAACATCGCGCTATGCAGATGCCTTTCGATGATGATGATGACGACCTGGACAGAGCTGGTGCCACAGGAGCAATTATTCTTCCGCCCTTGGCACCTGGAGCCAAGTTCAACATCACTAGCACCATGATTCAGTTATTGCAGATCAATGGACTATTTGGTGGACTTACAGGTGATGATCTGAATATGCATCTGGTCAATTTTATCTCTACATGCAAGTCATTCGACAATCCAGATGTTGGATAGAATGCAATTCAGCTGCACTTATTCCCATTGTTTCTATCTGGGGAGGCAACTCTATGGTTGAACGGACTGACTCCTGATTCTATTACAAATTAGAGGCAATTGAAAGACACTTTCCTAGAAAGATTCTTTCTGCCATCCAAAAGAGTACAATTGAGAGATGAAATTAGCAACTTTTGTCATCTTCCAACTAAAGCCCTCCACGAAACATGGGAGAGATTCAAGAAGAAGCTTATGAGGTGCCCAAACCATCATATGACCAATGTCTACTTGATGGAGATACTATACAGATCCTTGAATTCAGTAACTAAACCAGTGGTTGATAATGCGGCTGGAGGATCATTTATGGACCTCACCTTTGTGCAGGAAATCGATATGCTAGACCGAATGACAAAGCAAAGTAGGGCTTGGCATACCAGAGATTCTGAGGTGGCAAGCCCCACTATATCTATTGGCATGACTGCTGAACAAAGGCGAAGAGAGGAGGAATGCGACCAAGATATGGTGCACATGAAAACACAAATGGATCTTCATACAAAGCATCTATTATCAGGGAAGACCGAAAAAGTGAAAGCGGTTGCGTCAAGAGGAAGAGAGGAATCCGATTCTGAAGAAGAAGCCAACTACTTGAACAATTAGGGGGGTTTCCGAGGCACTACCCAAGGAAACCAAGGTCGGAACTATTATGATAAGTATGGAAACAAGGACCATGATAAAGGTAGTTGGAAGAATAAGACTGACAGGAGTGGTTTGTATGTTCCTTCTGGAAGACGTGACACCGCTGCATCTGGTGCTAGAAATATGTCCATGTAAGATATGATGGCTAAGCTGTTGACAGGAGTGGAGGCAACCAGCACGGGAGTAACTGAGGTAATAAAAGATTTGTCCTCAATGAAGCAATTGGTTGACTCGCATTCCACTTCAATAAAAAAGCTGGAGCAACAATTGAGTCAAATTTTAGCCACATTAAATCAAAGAAAAGCTGGCACCTCACCTAGAGACACAGTGCAAAACCCAAGGAACGATGGAACATGCATGGCTATTACTACCCGAAGTGGTAAAATGTTGGAAAATCTACCCAAAGGAAAGCAAGTGGTCGACGATGTAGCGGATAATTTTATTGATGCAGAATGTGAAGATGTCGTAGAAGCTTAAGAGAGTGTTTATAACGTCACCCCTAGACGTCACCATCTTGAAAAGAGTGATAGTCAGAAGCAAGATAAAAATAAAGTGGTGGAGAAAACAATTCCACTTCCACCACCACCTTTTCCTCAGAGATTGAAGAAGAAAACTAATGATACCAAGTTAAATAAATTCATGACGATGTTAAAACAGCTGACCATTAATGTTCCGTTGGTTGAGGCACTAGAACAGATTCCTGGTTACGCGAAATTTATGAAGGATCTCTTAACCAAGAAGCGGGCAGCAAGTTATGAGTTGACAAACAATGTTCATCATTGTAGTGCAATCGCTACCAGATCACTAGTTCAGAAGAAGGCCGACCCTGGTGCCTTCACTATTCCTTGCACTATTGGATCTTTGGATTTTGCCAAGGCATTATGCGATTTGGGGGCTAGCATTAATTTAATGTCGCTATCCGTCTACAGGAAGTTGGGGTTGAGCGACCCTACACCAACCAATACGCGGCTTGTGATGGCAGATAGGTCGGTAAAACGACCTGTGGGTATCTTGAATGATGTGTTGGTGATGGTTTCCACATTCATCTTTCCTGCAGACTTTGTTATTTTGGATTGCGAGGTGGATTCTGAAGTTCCCATAATCTTGGGACGCCCTTTTCTCGCAATTGGAAGTGTGTTTATTGACATGAGAGCTAATTAGCTTTTATTTTGGTTGAATGACGAAGTGGTCCGTTTTGATGTATGCAAAGCAATGAAGCTGCCCGAAGATAGGGATGTGTTCTCTGTAGCTGAAGTTAATTATAGGGATGACAAAGAATTATCTATAGAAAAACAGCTTACTGATGAGACACTATCTGATGAGCTGCTGAATTTTGAGCGTGAGAAGGCTCAAGAACATGAAGAAACTATGTGTGCTCTAACAGAAATAGGGTCCTATTCTCATACTCCTAAGTAGCCGAACCTTGATCTTAAGAATCAACCGTCACCAACAGCAAAGATTTTCATTGAAGAGTTCCCAGTGCTAGAATCGAAAGAGCTTCCCAATTATCTATGGTATGCGTTCTTGGGAAGCGGAAATGCACTTATTGTGAGTGTGGCGGATGATTTAAGTGAACAGCACGTAGAGGCTCTCATCTCTACTCTGAAGAGATACAAGAGAGCTATGGGTTGGACTATTGATGATATAATTGGTATCCCGCGTGGGATATGTATGCACAAGGGTCATCTCGAAGAAGGGATATGTGACACATATGCTGCTTATATCATTATTCTCTTCATCTTGACCTAAATTCTTTGTGGTTTCAAACGCAAGAATACGCCAGTATAACATTTAACTTGTTCGAAAGAAAGGTTATCTGTCTGGAAAAGAGATAATGTCAAGGTAGTAAGGTCCCATCCCATATTAAATAGTTATTGCCGTAACTGGATTAACCTCTTGGAGAATTCATATCGTTAGACAAGCTTTAAGCTCGAAAGAGTTAAAGTGAAATAATCCTCGAATAGGTCGAAAGACGCCTAGATTTACCATCGAATACAATTCTCTATAAGCACATGCATGTCGGAATTCAACACACTCATAGCCAATAGAGACGTATAACTCAGAAGGTGGACATAACCCCAACTTCTCAATTCTCATTGTTTACAACTTACTAAATATTCTTTCTTTTTACGTTGCTATTTTCAGTTTTTACTTTAATATTGTGGTTACACATTACAATCCCCCCTTTTACGAGACTTGCACTAAAAGTCTAGTAATCGTTGCTTACTAGTTGACCAAGCTATTCGCTGTGGGATCGATACCCAACCCAGTTGGGTTCTATATTTGCTAGCGACCGCTTTACACTCCTACGAGAGCTGTAGATTGAGCGTTATTAAAAATTGGCGCCATTGCCGGGGAATACGAGTGTCAATTATGTTTGTGATAATTACTAGACCCTTTGGTCAAAGATTCTCGTACTTTTACTTTTAGTTTTTGTTTTTGTTTACTGCAGGTTTTTATTCAGTGCATGCCACATAGTCGAAGTTCTGGTCAACCGTTTTTATCTATCAATCCTGAACCACAACGAATTGGCAGAATGGAGGTACAAACGGAAATCGAAAGAATGGCTGCTTAACAGGAGCAGGCGAGATTAGCTACTTTTGCCGCCGCCCAAGTACACCAACAAAACGTTCATAACCCTGGGTGAGCAACAAATCCTGATGATGAGGATTTAGGTGATGACGAGTTACTAAACCCAAGGCATGATGCTGAAATCGCAACACCTACCAACCGAAAAGGTCGTCAAGCTGGGTTTAGGTATGATCGCCAACCCATGCAACCAGCTTTTGACGATGATGATGATGATCTTGATGGAGCCAGAGCCACAGGAGCCATTATTCCTCCACCATTAGCGCCCAGAGCCAAGTTCAACATCACAAGCACCATGATTCAGTTATTGCAACTCAAGGGATTATTTGGTGGACTAGCAGGCGATTATTCGAATATGCATCTCATCAACTTTATTTCTACATGCAAGTCGTTTAACAATCCTGGTGTTGGTCAGAATGCAATTCGATTATGTCTATTTCCATTGTCTCTGACTGGGGAGGCAACTTTATGGTTGAATGGGCTAACTCCTGATTCTATTACAAATTGGAGGCAATTGAGATATGCTTTCCTAGAAAGATTCTTTCCGCCATCCAAAAGAGCACAATTGAGAGATGAAATCAGCAACTTTCGTCAGCTTCCAACTGAAGCTCTTCATAAAACATGGGAGAGGTTCAAGACAAAGCTAGCGAGATGCCCAAACCATCACATGACTAAGGTTCACCTAATGGAGATATTATATAGAGCCTTGAATTCAATAACTAAACCAGTGGTGGATAATGCAGCTGGAGGATCTTTTATGGACCTCACCTTTGGTCAAGCAAGCAATATGCTAGATCGTATGACAAAGCAAAGTAGAGCTTGGCATACCAGGGATTCTGAGGTAGCAAGCCCCACTTTTTATATTGGCATGACTGCAGACCAAAGAAGAAGAGAAGAAGAACGTGATCAAGATATGGCGCACATGAAAACACAAGTGGATCTTCTTACAAAGCATTTATTATCAGGGAAGACCAAAAAAGTGAAAGCTATTGCGTCTAAAGGAAGAGACGAATCTGATTCGAAAGAAGAGGCCAACTACTTGAACAATCAGGGGGGTTTTCGAGGTAATACCCAAGGAAACCAAGGTCGGAACTATTATGATAAATCTGGAAACAAGGACCAAGGAAGTTGGAAAAACAAGAATGAAAAGAGTGGTTTGTACTTTCCCCCTGGAAGACGTGACGCCACCACATCAGGTTCTGGAAGTATGGAAGACATGCTTGCCAAAATATTGAATGGAGTGGAAGCAACAAGCACTACAGTAACGGAGGTAGTTAATGATTTGTCCTCTATGAAATAAATAGTTGATTCTCATTCCACTTCAATCAAGAAAATAGAGCAGCAAGTGAGCCAACTTTCAGCAGCACTCAATTAAAGAAAGGCTGGCACCTTACCTAGCGATACTATGAAAAACCCAAGGAATGATGGGTCATGCATGGCCATTACTACCCGGAGTGGTAAGATGCTGGAAACTTCAGCAAAAAGTAAGCAAGTGGTTGACGAAGTAGTGGACATTGATGATAAGGCGAAAGAAGAAGATGCCGCTGCAACTAATCCTATCGTCAACGACGTCAACCCCAACAATTTTTAACCTGAAAAAGCTGAAAAATAGAAGCAAGAGGAGAAGAAAGCCATGGAGAGAACAATTCCATACCCACCACCACTTTTCTCTCAAAGATTGAAGAAGGTGGCGGATGACACGAAGTTCAGCAAATTCATGACTATGTTAAAACAACTGACCATTAATGTTCCATTGGTGGAGGCACTTGAACAAATGCCTGGGTATGTGAAATTTATGAAAGATCTTTTGAAAAAGAAGCGGGCAGCAAGTTATGAGTTGAAAGATGATGTTAATCACTGCAGCGCAATCGCTACCCGATCAATAGTTCAGAAGAAGGCTGACCCCGGCGCTTTCACTATTCCTTGCACCGTTGGATCTTTGAATTTTGCCAAAGCATTATGTGACTTAGGAGCCAGCATCAATTTGATGCCATTATCTATCTATAAGATGTTGGGTTTAAGTGATCCTACTCCAACCAACATGAGGCTCGTAATGGCGGATAGGTCGATAAAACGACCTGTTGGTATTCTATGTGATGTCTTGGTAAAGGTTTCTTCATTAATCTTTCCGACAGACTTCGTTATTTTGGATTGTGAGGCAGACTCAGAAGCTCCCATAATCTTGGGGTGTCCTTTCCTTGCTACGAGAAGCATACTTATTGATTTGAGAGCTAATGAGCTTTCGTTCCGAATAAATGATGAAGTAGTTCACTTTGATGTTTGCAAATCAATGAAGCAACCCAAAGATCTGAGAGTATTTTCGGTGGCTGATGTTTACTTTGATGATGAGAAAGAATTACTTGAAGAAGAGCAAATTATTGATGACCCTTTGGCGGTTGTTGTCATGAATGGAGAGAATGAGGATGCTGAAAATCGTGAAGAAGTTATTGGTGCTCTATCAGGATTAGGGACATATCGCAAGAATCGACCCACACCACCAGCTAAGCCATCTATTGAAGAGCCACCCACATTGGAATTGAAGGAGCTGCCAAGACATTTAAAGTATGCATTCCTAGGAAGCGGAAACACACTTCCAGTCATTGTTGCAGCAGATTTGGGTGAGCAACAAGTTGCAGCTCTCATTGCTATTCTACGGAAGTACATTATAACCATTGGATGGACCATTGCGGATATTATTGGTATTCCACCTGGGATTTGTAACATAAAATTCAGCTTGAAGAGAATTTCGCACCCACCATTAAGCATCAAAGACGTCTAAACCCACCTATGCAAGAAGTGGTGAAGAAAGAAATTATCAAGTGGTTAGATGCGAGGGTTGTGTATCCAATCTCTGATAGTACATGGGTAAGACCGGTACAATGTGTTCCCAAGAAAGGAGGCATGACGGTGGTCGCGAATGCGAAGAATGAGCTTATTCAACTCAGACCCGTCACTGGATGGAGAGTATGCATGGACTACCGAAAGTTGAATTCTTTGACACTCAAAGATCACTTCCCAATGCCATTTATGGACCAAATGCTAGATCGATTAGCGGGAAAAGGATGGTTTTACTTCTTAGAGGGTTATTCAGGCTATAATCAGATTTGTATTACACCCGAAGACCAAGAGAAAACAACGTTTAAATGCCCATATGGTACGTTTGCCTTCAAACGTATGCCATTCGGGCTATGTAACATACCAGCCACCTTTCAACGTTGTATGATGCCAATTTTTTCTGATATGGTTGAAGACACTTTGGAGGTATTTATGGACGATTTTTCAGTTGTTGGTGCGACTTTTGAAGCGTGCTTGGCAAACCTAAGTATGGAGTTGCAAAGATGTGTAGAATTCAACCTAGTGCTGAATTGGGAGAAGTCCCACATCATGGTAAAAGAAGGAATCGTTCATGGGCACAAAATCTCCAAAAGAGGAATTGAGGTTGATCAAGCGAAAATCAAAGTCATTGAGAAGCTACCGCCTCCAATTTTGGTGAAGGGAGTTCGTAGTTTTCTCGGCCATGCAGGTTTCTATCGTCGGTTCATCAAAGACTTCTCCAAAATTCCTAGTCCATTGTGCAAACTCTTGGAGAAAGATGCAAAGTTTGACTTCAATGAAGATTGCTTAAAGGGATTCGAATGCCTCAAAGGAAAACTCATTGAAGCCCCTATCATGGTAGAACAAGATTGGTCTCTCCCGTTCGAAGTCATGCGTGATGCTAGTGGTGTAGCCATTGGAGCTGTGCTTGGTCAGAGAAATGAGAAGTTATTTCATCCTATCTACTATGCGAGTAAGGTCCTAAAAGAAGCCCAAAGGAACTACACTGTGACAGAACAAGAGCTCCTAGCGGTTGTGTATACATTTGAGAAGTTTCGTGCCTATCTATTGGGTACTAAGGTGATCGTTCATATAGACCATGCAGCTCTTAGGTATCTAATGACAAAGAAGGATGCAAAACCAAGACGAATTCGATGGGTATTTCTGCTGCAAGAGTTTGATTTCGAAGTTAAAGATAGAAGAGGTTGCGAAAACCAAGTGGCCGACCATCTATCTAGACTCGAGAACGAGCATGTGGCGCAACTTAATATCGAGATTGATGATGCATTCCCTGATGAGGAGATCCTAGCGACGATAACAGAAAAATTACCATGGTATGCTGACTTTGCAAATTTTGTGGTGAGTAATGTAATACCTGCCAATTTATCATACCATCAAAAGAGGAAGTTTATGCATGACGTACAACACTACTATTGGGATGAGCCATATTTGTTTCGACGATGTGCGGATGGTATTATTCGACGATGTATATCCTATGTAGAGGTGCCTACTATATTGGAAGCATGCCACACTTCCCAAGTTGGAGGACATCACGCAGGCAATCGGACGACAAGAAAAGTATTGCAGAGTGGATATTATTGGCCTTCGATATTTAGAGATGCCTATGACTTTGTTAGAAAATGCGACCAATGCCAAAGACAAGGTGCTATTTCGAATCACCATGAGATTCCCATGTCGAAAATTCTTGAGGTAGAACTCTTTGATGTGTGGGGTATTGATTTCATGGGTCCATTCGTGAATTCGTTTGGAATGAAGTACATCTTAGTTGCTGTATATTATGTCTCGAAATAGGTTGAAGCTTTAGCGTTGGCCGACAACGAGGGAAAGCGTGTTGTAGCATTTTTGAAGAGGAATATCTTCTCTCGCTTTGGAGTACCACGTACTATCATAAGTGATGGAGGATCTCACTTTTGCAACAAGCTATTCAAATCCGTGTTGGCCAAGTATGGTGTCAAGAAACATAAGGTAGCCACGCCTTATCATCCACAAACGAGTGGACAAGTAGGGGTTTCCAATCAGGAGATCAAGCAAATACTTGCGAAGACGGTAAATGCTAATAGGAAGGATTGGTCTCGGAAGCTAGATGATGCACTATGGGCGTATAGGACTGCATTCAAAACACCCATCGGCATGTCCCCTTATCAACTCGTTTATGGGAAGGCTTGTCATTTACCCATTGAGCTTGAACAAAAGGCATTGTAGGCGTTGAAGCAATTGAATTTGAATTGGGATGATGCGATGAATCTAAGGTTGGAGCAGCTGAACGAATTAGATGAGTTCCGTCTCCATGCACATGAGAGATCGGACCTATACAAGGAGCGGATGAAGAAGTATCATGATCAACAGATTGTTCGACAAAACTTTCAAAAGGATGATATGGTGCTTCTCTTCAACTCTAGGTTGAAGATGTTCCCAGGTAAGTTAAAGTCTAAGTGGTCTGGTCCATACAAAGTTATCCAAGTCTACTCGTCTGGAGTAGTTGAATTGGAAGACAATAATGGTGTTGTCTTCAAGGTGAATGGTCAACATGTTAAACCTTATATCGGTCCTCTTGAATCGATGAATTATATGGCCATCACTTATCTCAACGAAGTCTAAGTACTTAAGGTAACTATGTCGAGCCACGACAATAAATAAGGCGCTAGATGGGAGGCAACCCATCATTTATGCCATAGCATAGGCGACACCTATGATAAAGCATTTGGTCTCGAAATCTCATATGCCATGCTATAGGCGCCGCCTATGGTTACTAAAGGCATTGCACTAGGCGCCGCCCATGCATAGGCAAAGCTAAAGGCACCACCTATGGTCACTTTTTATCTCCAAAACCGATTTTAAATGGGTCAAAACCCGACCCATTCTTTTCCTATATAAAGGGGACTTAGTCTTGAAACATAAACACATTGGAAACTTGACCTAGGCACCGCACATACTCTCCAAAACATCTCAAAATTTTTCTTTTTGCTCTCCCACTTCACAAGAACATCTCCAAAGGCTTCAATCACATAAGTACTCTTTTACTCTTCATCTATTTTTCGTAAGTACTACGTTGCTATGTCTATTATGAATTGCTACATCTTGAAGAAATATTGGTGATGTTAATGTGTTTGAATTGTTGATACAAAACCATGTGAGTGAAAATATACGTTAGGATGATCTTAAACTATTTCCGACTTGAATTTGATTTTGATGCATTGTTATACTAATTGTGGAATCGCTATAGTTATGAACATTGCATACCCTTGTCACTTGAATACCTACATGTTAGAAGATCCCGTTCATCGGGATAAGACTTATGGTTGCCTACCGACATAGGAGGTTGTGATTACTGTTAGATACGATACCTTGATTCAATCCCTATGTAGTAGTCTTGTTATACCTAACATGAAAGTATTTCTAAGGTTGCAAGAAGTAATCCATCTCTGATTTTCTTGTCAGAATATAGCGCCTAAAATGCATGTCGATGAAGTCTAAGTAATTGACTACTTCCACTTCACTAATTTATATCAACAACCTAAGTGTGGGGTGGTACCCCTACTGATTGTGTATAGATTGTATATATCGAGCTGATGCTAATAGGAACATTGTTTAAATCTCAGGTACAATGGCACCCAAAGGAAGACAAGATAAGGCTACCACTTCCCAAAAGGGCAAGAAAAGAGGTCGCAAGGACCAAGGAGAATCATCCTCAATGCAATTACCTCGCCGCATGTTTGGAATAAAATGGGTTCTTGAGGAGGAAGCCAAAGAATGGTATAGGAACAACAAGGAAGGAAAATACGTTCATGTCGACTTGATCAACAAAGACAGCCTAGCAAAGAAGGAGCCGCGCATGTTGGCGAAAATCTTGGCACTAAATCTGGATTTCATCTTCCGCGACATGGGAGAATGCAATCTTGATTTGACAAGAGAATTTTATGCCAACTGTTCACCGAAAAACACAGGCAGCGAAGTCAAGATTCGGGGCCAAGTTCTATAACTCAATGAGGATTTGATCAACTCCTTTCTTGGCTTGCCTTTAGTCGATCCAGCACCATTCAAAGAGATGTACAGTAGACCTCCTTATAGAGCAATTCGACACAAACTTTGTGGAAGTAGATTTATGGCAAGGTGGAGCAGACATAAAGACACCGTACGACACAACACCTTCCCCTATGCTCCTTTGAATAGGGAAGCAAGAATATGGTTGCGTATTGTCAACTCTTGCCTTATTCCTGGGACCCAGTACACCAAAATAACAAGAGATAGAGTTTGTTTGGTCTATGCATTGATGACGAATGTCCCAATCAACATTGGGGCAATCATTCTTTCTACAATGCGGAAGGCCAGACTACACAAGCGGTCCCACTTCACCTTTGGCAACCTGTTGACAGCAATCTTGCGGAAGGAGGACATCGAAGAGGAACTAGCTGATCACAAACTCTCACATAACCCGAATAAGGTTGACCTCACCAAGGTCAAAGATGATGAAACAACACATAGCGTCAACCTTACTACTGCGGAGAGACATGCTCGAGATGAGAGTTTCTTCCGTCATCTTTATGGCATGACACGGTTCACCATGATGAGCGGAGGTCGTGTTCCAACTGCTGCAGAGCTCCAATAGCTGGTCTATGACTATCCAATGAATATGCATACGAGGGAGATGTGTGGAGTAGGTATATACATTGAAGAACCTCTTGATGATGATGTGCCAACCGATGATGATCGACGCATGCCAGACTCCGACATAGAGGAGAATTCTGATGACGACGACTCCCATGATGATTCAGACGAAGGGGGTATGACCCCCGACATAGAGGAGGAGTCCGACTGACCAGGTTCTTCGTTTTTATTTTCTATTGAGGGAAGTGTCCCGTTTAAGTGTGGGGTGGTGGTATTTCCATACTTTACTTCTCTATCCGCATTTGCATTTATTTATTTATGTTTGTTTGTTTGAGTTTTTTTTTGTTTTTTTCGTTTTTTAGTTAAATTTTTTTACTTAGCTTCGCATGAAATTATTCTAATAGGTAGCATGAGATTATAACAAGAGCTTGTGCTAACATCATGACTATTGAGACGTTTAGGCTCTAATTGTGACTCACTATGTGATATTGTGTGGTTCAATTCCTTCATCTGTTGGGGCAAGAGTCTATACTACTCCCAATAAAGTCGACCATGTTCCTTGTGTGTGTGAGATAATAGTATATTCTGTACTTGTGGCTGATGCTAGAACTTGCCTGGTATGTATGTAAAGCGAAAATAAAGAGTGTAAGTCTAGTAGATGATTTAGGCATTTCTTTGGCAACCTATGATTGTTTACCTTCTTTTTACCTACCCATGGACATTATCCTAGTTAACCCTTTTGAGCCTTTAGCCTATTTTCTTTGACAACCTTATATGTAAGCCTAATCCATTTTTTTTCAAGACCATAATTTGATCCAAATTCCTAAGTGCTTTAAAGTGTAAAGTCATGTGACAAAATAAGAGGAAATTGGGTGAGTATGATGCTTTAAGAATGTATTGGTGCTTGAATTTGTTATGAAAAAGAAAGTGCTATCATAAGAGGTATGTTATGAAAACAAAAAGGAAAGGAAAGCTAAAAAGTGGCTTAAAATTGAAAAACAAAAGTGAAGAAAAAGGGTGGTAGAATAAAAGAAAGTAGAAAGGTTGTTTGGAAGAAAAGTGTTAATGATACAATGTGATGTATTAAAGCGCTTAGGAACATAGTCACTATTTCTGGCCAAAATAGTCCTACCCATCCCTTAGCCTACATTACAACCATCAAAAGACCTACTTGATCCTAAGCCTAGCATTCTGACATTTAGTGGAACATTACACTAAGGGCAAGCCTATGGTCATCAGCTGTTGCACATGAATTCTTTGTGAGAGCGAGAGCAAGGATATTTTTATACTCATGTTTGAAAAAGATGTTATACTTGTGAGTGATTATGGGTAATATATTGTGAGACACACATGGTTGATGAGTTTTGGATAGTTGTGTATGATTCTTTGTACCTTAAATTTTGAATATGAGTTGACCACCATCACGAGTTTATGTTAGAGGTTGAATTGTTTCTACTAATGATTGAAAAACTACTCTTTGTTGGTAATTATTGTGCTTGTCTTGACGAATATTTTGTGTTGTTGCTGCGAAACCTAAAGTAATGTTTAGAGGGACATGATATTTTGTTCGAGGACAAACAAAGCTTCAAGTGTGGGGTGTTGATGATAGGCGAATTTACACCCCTATAGTGCTATATTTTACCCATATTTTAGCAATGTTTTGAGAACAAATTATATATTTCATGCACTTTTAGTCCTTTTTCCTGTAAGTGAGCTAACGAACATGATTAGCAAAGTTTCAGGTATAAATGATGCAGAATTCAGCATTTATGGATAACTTGATGCCAAAGAAAGCTTCACGAGGGGAGAAAAGGGAGTCTTGGACGCCTAAGGACCAAAAGTGATGCATGGGAAACCTGTCCCGGGCTAAAACAACAATTCTTAAAACTTTGGGGACTAGCAGTAATTTATTATGATTAGGATAATGATACATTAACCTAGTACACTTGGGTTAAGTATTTCATTAGCTTAGTAGGATTTGGTTAAGTATTTCATTAGCTTAGTAGGAATAGGATATGGGTATTATAAATACCCTATTTTAGCTAGAGATTTTGATATATTCATTCTTCTACTATTCCTCAACAATTCTTATTCTAGTTTTAATTCATCTTTCTACTTCTTCTTCTATTCATCTATTCTTAATTTCCGCAACAAGAGAAACGTTACTTGCAAGAAATCACGCCTAACGCCTACCACACTTGTGCTACACGAAATTCTTATTGTGGTATAATAACAATGTCAATTGTGATTTCCTTCGCACTCATGGGTAATTAAACTTCTCTGTTGGGGTTATGGAAGCCGAATGAGATACTATCTATTACTATGAGTTTGTAAGTTTGTGACACGTATGCTGCTTATATCATTATTCTCTTCATCTTAACTAAAATTCTTTGTGGTTGCAAACACAAGAATACGCCAGTATAACATTTAACTTTTTTGAAAGAAAGGTTATCTGTCTGGAAAAGAGATAATGTCAAGGTAGTAGGGTCCCATCCCCTATTAAACAGTTAGTGCCGTAACTGGATTAACTTCTTGGAGAATTCGTACCGTTAGACACGGTTTAATCTCGAAAGAGTTAAAGTGAAATAATCCTCGAATAGGTCGAAAGACGCCTGGATTTACCATCGAATACAATTCGCTATAAGCACATGCATGTCGGAATTCAACACACTCATAGCCAATAGAGACGTATAACTCAGAAGGTGGACATAACCCCAACTTCTCAATTCTCATTGTTTACAACTTACTAAATATTCTTTCTTTTTACGTTGCTATTTTCAGTTTTTACTTTAATATTGTGGTAACACATTACAATCCCCCCTTTTACGAGACTTGCACTAAAAGTCTAGTAATCGTTGCTTACTAGTTGACCAATCTATTCCCTGTGGGATCGATACTCAACCCAGTTGGGTTCTATATTTGCTAGCGACCGCTTTTACACTCCTACGAGAGCTGCAGATTGAGCGTTATCAATAAGTAAGCCTCATTGTCGTCTGAATCCATTCAGAAAATGATCCACCATCTATCTCGATGAAGTCTAAGTAATCGAGATAGCTATGTCGTGCCGCGACAATAAATCAAGCGCTTGATGGGAGGCAACCCCTCGTTTTTAATTGTTTTTGTTTTTTTTATTTTCCTAGGATTTTGTCGAGCCACGACCAAAAATAAGGCGCTTGATTGGAAGCAATCCATCGTTCTAATCATTTTTCTTGTTTTTGAGTACGTGTAGGTACAAGGGGTGTAAAGGAGGAGATTGGTTTCAAATTTTGATTTGGAAGCGGTTCATGTTGAAGGTGGTAACTTAGAAATGAAGAATAAAAGGCTATGGGTTAGGCATTGCCTATTAAAATATAGGTAACGAACAAGGCAAGGCCTATGTAAATCTAGGCAACGAACAAGGCATGGCCTATGCTATGGCATAAGCTCTCAGAATCTAGAATGCCATAGCATAGGCGCCGCCTATGCCCAACAATGCTATAGCATAGGCGGCGCCTATGCAAAAGCCTTTAGTCTTGGATTCTACAATGCCATGGCATAGGCGCCGCCTATGCTCAACTAGGCTTTGCAAAAGGCATAGACTATGCCAAGCATAGGCAAAGTATTAGGCGCCGCCTATGCTCACTTTTGGTCTTCAAATCCGATTCCAAATGGGTCAAAACCCGACCCAAGCTTGTCTTATAAATAGAACCTTAGTCTTAAAACAAAATTGCATTGCAAATTCAACCTAGGTGCCGCCTACCTCTCCAAAGTCTCTCAAAAATTTTCCTTTTGCTCTTTTAAATTTGCAAGAACATCTTCCAAGGCCATCAACGAAGTAAGTACTTCTTTGCTCTTCTTTTATATTCCGTAAGTAGTACACTACTATGCCTATAGTAATTTGGGAAATCTTGAAGTAGTATTGGTGATTTGAATGTGGTTGATTTGTTGTGATACAACTAAGTGAGTGAAAGGATACGTAAGGATGGTCTTGACTTGTTTCCAACTTGAATTTGATTTTGATACACTGTCATACTTTTTCGAAATTGACATGGTCAAGAAAATTACATAATCTTGTAACTTGAAAGCTTTCATGTTCGAATGACTTGTTCATTGATATGAAAAATCATGGTTAACTACAAATATGAGATGTTGATTATTTCTATGCCATAACTTGATAGAATCTCTATGTAGTAGTCTTGTTCAAAAGGGTACATCAATCCAAACATGAAAGTATTGTCAAGATTACTTGAGATAGAATCAAAAAGGATAGTTAAGATAACAAGAAAAGTATGACTGCACTGATTATATTGTTGGAACGTACCACCTAAACGTATATCGATGAAGTCTTAGTAATTGAGAACGTTCACTTAACTAGTTTATGCCAACAAACTAAGTGTGGGGTGGTGCCACTATTGATTGTTTGTCGATTGTATCTACCGAGATGAAGCTAACATTACTATCATTTTTAATCTCAGGTACAATGGCACCAAAAGCACGACAAGGAAAGGATAAAGCGGCCACCTCACAAAAAGGCCAAAAAAGGGGACGAAAAGAGCAAGGTGAATCCTCCTCGCTGTAAATACCTCACCGCATGTTCGGAATAAAATGGGTCCTAGAGGATGAAGGAAAGGAGTGGTATAGGAACAATAAAGAGAAAAAATATGTTCATGTGGAGTTGATACACAAGGAAAGCCTAGCAAAAAAAGAACCCCGCATGTTGGCCAAGATAATGGCATTACATCTTAATTTCATCTTCTGAGATATGGGAGAATGCAATCTCGATCTAACATGAGAATTCTACGCCAACTGGTCACCGAAAACTACAGGGAGTGAAGTAAAGATTCGGGGCCAAGTCCTACAACTAAATGCGAAGTTCTTCAACTCTTTTCTGGGTTTGCCATCTGTTGATCCATCACCACTCAAAGAGCTGTATAATAGACCTCCATACAGGGCAATCAGACACACACTGTGCGGAACAAGATCAATGGAACGATGGAGCAGACACAAGGACATCGGCCGGCACAACACCTTCCCTTACGCTTCCTTAAACAGGCAAGATCAAATATGGTTGCGAATAGTCAACTCTTGCCTGATTCTAGGGACTCAGTATACAAAGATTACAGGAGACAGAGTGTGTTTGGTGTACGCATTGATGACGAACGTCCCTATCAACATCGGGGCAATCATTCGATCTTCAATGTGTAAGGCCAGGCTACACAAGAGGTCCCACTTCAGCTTTGGCAATCCGTTGACTGCAATATTGAGGAAGGAGAACATCGAAGAGGAGCCGGATGATCATAAGCTTCCACACAACCCGAAGAAAGTTGACCTCACAAAGCTTAAAGATGCTAAAACCAAGCATGGCGTTAACCTTACCACTGCAGAACATCATGCTCAGGATGAAAGTTTCTTTCGCCATCTTTATGGTATGACTCGGTTTACCATGATGAGCGGAGGTCTTGTTGCAACTGCTGCAGAGCTCCAACTGTTGGATTATGACTACCCAATGAACGAGTATGCAAGGGCTATGTGTGGACTGGGTATGTACTTTGAGGAACCTCTCGATGACGATGTACAAACCGAGGACGATCGCCGAATGCCAGACTTTGAAGTGGAGGAGAATTCGAATGACGACAAATTCGATGATGATTCCGATGAAGGGGGTATGACCCCATACATAGAGGAGGAGTCCGATTAATCCAGGTTCTTCTTATTTATTTTCCACTGAGGACAGTGCGTCCCGTCTAACTGTGGGGTGCTGGTATTTGTATGCTATACTTCTTTCTCTGCACTTGCTTATTTATGTTTATTTGTTTATTTGTTTTATATGTTTAGTAGTCAAATTTTTTTAATTTTTTTTTTGTTAAAAACTTTGCATAAAATTGTTCTGATAGGCAGCATGGTATTGTGACAAGAGTCAGTGATAAAATCATTACTATTGAGATGTTTAGTCTCTAAATGTGACTCATTATGTGATAAGTGTGTGGTTCAATTCCTTCATCTGTTGGGTCAAGAGTCTATACTACTCCCAATAAAGTCGACCATGTGCCTTGTATGTGTGAGGTGATAGTATATTCTGTGTTTGTGGCTGATGCTAGAACTTGCCTGGTGTGTATGTAAAGCGAAATAAAGAGTGCAAGTTTAGGAGATGATTTAGGCATTTCTTTGGCTACCTGTGATTGTGTACCTTCGTTTTACCTACCCGTGGACATTATCCTAGTTAAATCCCTTTGAGCCTTTAGCCACTTTCTTTGACAGCCTCATATGTAAGCCTAATCCATTTTTTTCAAGACCATAATTTGATCCAAATTCCTAAGTGCTTTAAATTGTAAAGTCATATGACCAAATAAGAGAAAATTGGCTGAGAGGGAAGCCTTCGAATGTATTGGTGCTTAAATTAGCTATGAAAAAGAGTAGCTATCATAGAGGTATGCTATAAAAAAATGAAAAGAAAACTAAAAAGTTAGTTCTGTTGAAAATCGAATAAAAAAAGAGGTGAGAAGGGGTGGTAGATTAAAAGAAAGTAGAAAGGTTGTTTGAAATAAAGTGTAAATGGCATAATGTGATGTATTAAAGCTCTTAGGGAACTTAGTCACTATTTCTGGCCAAAATAGTCCTACCCGTCCCTTAGCCTACATTACAACCTGTAAAGACCTATTGATCCTAAGCTTAGCATTCTGATATTAGTGGAGCATTACACTAAGGGCAAGCCTATGGTCATCAGTTGCAATATATGAATTCTTTGTGAGAGTGAGAGAAAGGAAAATCTTATACCCATGTTTCGAAAAATGAAATACTTGTGAGTGATTATGGGTGATATATTGTGAGACACACATGGTTGATGAGTTTTGGTTAGTTGAGTATGATTCTTTATGCCTTAACTTTTGGATATGAATTAACCATCATCACGAGTCTAGGTTGGAGGTTGAATTTTTTCTAGTAAAGATCAAAAAACTACTCTTTGTTAATAATTGTTGTGCCTGTCTTAATAAATATTTTGTGTTGTTACTGTGAAATCCTAAGTAGATGTTTACATGGACATGATATTTTGTTTGAGGACGAACAAAGCTTTAAGTGTGGGGTGTTGATGTTAGGCGTATTTACACGCCTAAAGCACCTTAATTCACCCATATTTTAGCTAAGTTTTGAGGACAAAATATATAATTCCTGTACTTTTAGTCCTTTTTCCTGTAAGTGAGCTAACCAACGTGATTAGCAAGTTTTCAGGTACAAATGATAAAGATTTCAGCATTTTATAGAAATTGGACACCAAACGAAATTGCACGTAAGAAGGAAGGCAACTTCTGGAAGCTTGTGGACTGAAAGTGATGCATGGAAAACTTGTCCCGGGCAAAAACAGCATTTCCAAAGACTTGGGGATCAGCAGTAACTTAGTAGGATTAGGATAAGGATGCAGTAACCTAGTAGGATTAGGATTAGTATGCACTATCTTAGTAGGAATAGGATATGGGTATTATAAAAACCCTATTCTGCTGAACTTTTCAGCAGCCATCCATCCATTCATCTAACAAATTTCCACCACCCTCATCCTTATTCCTCTCTATTCGATCCTTTCCCCTTTTCTTCATTAAATTGTTGTTGATATTATTTTCATCTATTCAACTTTTAAATTTCACGACAAGAGAAATACTATTTGTAAGGAATTCACGCCACAAGCACTACCAAAGCATACTTCACGTTAGATTTTTATTTTGGTGTGATGATAATGTCTATTGTGATTTCCGTTGCACTCATGAATAGCTAAACTTCTCTGTTAGGGTTATGAAAGCCTTATGAGATACTATCTATTGCTATGAGTGTGTGAATTCTTGATACGTATGCTGCTTATATCATTACTTTCTTCATCTTAATTTAAATTCTTGGGGTTGCAAACATATAGAATACGCCAGTATAACATTAACTTGTTCAAAAGAAAAGTTACATGTCTGGAAAAGAGAGAATGTCAAGGAAATAGGGCACCAACCCCTGTTTAAAAGTTAGTGCCGTAACTGGATTAACCTCTTGGAGACTTCGTACCATTAGATACGTTTAAGCTCGAAAGAGTTAAAGTGAAATAATCCTTGATGGTCGATAGACGCCTGGATTTACCATAGAATATGAATCTCTATAAGCGCATGCATGTCTGAATTCCGCATAACTCATAGTCAATCGATACGTATAACTCATAAGGTGGACATAACCCGAACTCTCAATTCTCATTGATTAAAACCTACCAAGTACTCCGTTTTACACTTCTATTTTCCGTTTTTACTCTACTATTTTTTTTACATCATTTGCACGCACAAAATCCCCCCTTTATTCATAGAACTTTCATCAAAAGTCTAATAATCGTTGCATACTTAGTGACCGAGTATTCCCAGTGGGATTCGACACCCAACTCAGTTGGGTTCTATATTTGACAGCGACCGCTTACACTCTTACGAGAGCTGTAGTTTGAGCGTTATCATTGCTTAAGCCTAAATCTATCTTTTAAGTGGATAGGGATGACTTCCAAAGTGATTGATATTTACATTTTATTGTATTTCTCTAATTTCTACTTTTGGTTATGTATATCATTGAATAAAATTTCCATTGATACCAATTTCATAGAAATCCGACATCGAACAAGGAAGTTATGGCCATTTTACTAAGCGATGTCAGAATTGCCCAAGCCAGATGGTAGACCTGAAGGACCCCCAATCAGTTCGACCATCAGTTCGACCTTCACAGACCCCAATCAAAAATTTTCAACTCTTTTTAACAGGGCATTTTGGTATTTTCCACCCATTTTGATCCTGTATATATATATCCAAGTAGAGAAGAGAAGTCTATTTTTTTTGCTTTCTCTTCGATAACCCTCTAGAAACTAGGGTTTCTTCCAAAATTCTAAATCAAATCTTATGCAAGAAATTCAAGAATTTTCCAAATATTTCACCAAGTTGTTTAAGAATTAAGTTCTCCAAGTCAAAGGAATCAAGAAACTTAGCTCAAAAGTGTAAAGAAGAGTTTCCAATAAAGCTTGTTCAGCTTACAAAATCATAATCCAAGGTATGTGGGGTTTGAATAAGAACACTCCTTTGTTCTTGTGCCCAAGGATTTAATTTCTACTATTGAATTTCATAATTTTTCAAGTGGGTTTACACCAAAATTTCTTTATTGATGATTTATGATATTTGAGTTGAATAAGTTTGATATTTATGATTATTTTACCTTGACATTTCTTAAATTGAGAATTTATGCCATGAGTGTATTGATGATTTCTAAGAGATTTAAGACAAGTGTCATGAGTTATACTTTTTCCATGAGAAGTTTGAGTATTGACTATATTTACCGATATTGAGCTTGAGAGTCAAGAATGAGCTCTATGACTATGACATTTTCTCGAAGCTTTTGATACTTGATACGATTTGATGAGCAAGTGTAATTGATGTTGAGAAATTTTGTTTTGATTTGAGTCGAGTTAGGAATCCACAAGTAGTTTATGATTTACAGATGAGATATATTTATAATTTGGTCTTCATGATAGACCCTTAAGTTGATTAAGGTGGATTTTATAATGCATTCTTATCTGAGTCGGGGAGGAGTACTTAGGACCGAGTGTGAAGTATGGGTTCAGCACATCCTCTTTCTCCAGAACTATGTTCCAACGTAGGGTTAAGATTTGAGGGCCAAAGAGCCATGTTTGTGATCACAGAGATGAGTTTAAGGTTATACTCCCTGGCAAGAGTATAACGCTTCCCCCAATGTGGTATTCCATCCTTAGGAGGGAAAAACATTGGACTCTATGCGGCTCACATGGTTTATGTCGGTTATAAGAAAATTCCAAGTTCATAATAGTCTAAGTTTCTTGAGTTCCCAAGTCACTCCAAGTCATGAGTCAAAGAGTTTGAGTTGAGTCCAATGATTTATGAGATTTATGAAGCATGTATTATTCTTGATCATTTATGGAAATTACGTTTCAAGAAATTCAAGCGAAGAGAGTCGTTATTATTTGCATGCATGATTTTATATTACATTTATGATATTATTTAAAATGTTGCATACACCCCCACATACCCAGTACATTCCCAAGTATTGATTCTCATACTCTTCTCTTTTCTATATTTCTTCATGATGTAGGTTCAGGTGCTCAGTCTCAGCAGTGATGGTGATATTCAAGTACCTTCATCTACATTTCTGCAGTTGGTGAGTCCTCATGGTTCAAGGACCTATGTCCCTGATTTTGTCCTATTAATAGATGGTAGTTTCCTTTCAGATTAGTATGAGTCAGTTGGGAGATCTGTCCCAATGGCTCCTCAGTCTTATGTAGTAGAGGCTTTGTCAGAATAGAGTACCAGTATGTGCAGAACTTTAGTATTTTGATTGTACATGACGGTATCTCTTTATATTCCAGTGTGTTCATGGCAGATTATTCTTTCTTACTCTAGCTTGATTTTTCTCGTAGTGAGTTTTGAAAGTGATGACAGGCTTAGAAGGTTAGCTTGAGGCCACATGTGATCTTAAGCACCATATGATGTCTTGGGATAGATTCTCGGGTCATTACAAGCTTGGTATTAGAGCCTAAGTTTCAAAGAGTCCTAGGGAGTCTGACAAGCCACATTACGTAGAGTCTTGGTCATTGGTGTGTAGTGCGCCATA
This sequence comes from Capsicum baccatum var. pendulum, assembly GCA_030864225.1. Classification (NCBI taxonomy): domain Eukaryota; kingdom Viridiplantae; phylum Streptophyta; class Magnoliopsida; order Solanales; family Solanaceae; genus Capsicum; species Capsicum baccatum. Next base: position 69,329,540 of record CM061559.1, on the reverse strand, counting down.
TCTATGAGCAAGAGGCTACAGAGCGTTTTAGGAAAAGTTGTTTTTTTCTTTTAAAAGTCTATCGTTGCTATGACTGTTTCTTTCTACTATTAATTCATTCTCTTTTATGACAGAAAATTCCTCCTTATAGAGCAAACAGAAATGATGAATGACCTCAACCCGTTGATCCTTTAGGTGAGATAGTGTCCCACACAAAATTCTAGGCAGCTTTTCAGGCACTAGCCTAGAAGCTTACCGCCAATGCTCAAACCCGTGCACAGGTTATAGTTCCTCCTCTGCAATAAGGTAATTCAGCGGTAGCTCGGTTTTATGACTTTATGAAGATGAATCTGCCAGAGTTTTATAGGTCAAAGACTGGTGAGGACCCACAGATGTATCTTGATGAGGTGAAGAAAATCACCCAAATTATGTATGTAATGGATTAAGAGAGTGTGGAGATAGTTTCCTATCACTTGAAAGATGTTGCTTATGATTGGGAGGAGATGTGGAGGAAGAGTAGAGGGGAAAATGCCACTCCCATGACTTGGCAGTTGTTCCACGATGGGTTCTTAGATAGATTCTTTCCCCCAAAGATGAGGAAAGAAAAATTAGAAGAATTTATGAACTTGAGACAGGGTCTAGACAGTTAAGGAGTATTTTCATAAGTTCAACCAGTTATCTAAGTATGATCCCAGTATGATGGTTGATTCTAGAACTTGTATGAGTAAGTTTTTGGCCAGTGTATCTGGTTATGTTGTGAAAGAGTGTAGGTCCGCTATGCTTAATTAGGATATGGACCTTTCTAGACTAATGATACATGCTCAGCAGATTAAAGTAGACAAGGTGAAGGAGAGAGAAATAGTAAAGGAAAATAAGAGGGTTAGATCAGACCAGTAGGGGTATAGTTAGACTAGATTTTTGGGAGGGTTCCTCCCTTATTTCCAAAGTCATTCACTTATGTCAGTGCCTTTATTATCCAGTACTCCCGCATTCAAAATTAGGCAGGAGCAGAGTAATAGGCCTATTATGTCCAGGTCCTAGGACAGTGTGAGTAACAGACCTCATTCTACCCCATGTCCAAAGTGTAGTAGGGACCATCCTGGTGATTTCTTTGTCGATCGTAGGGGTTGTTTTGGTTGCGGTAAGTTGGGCCACAGATTTAGGGATTGTCATTTTTAAAAATATTCCTGAGCCTTTTCTAGTTTCTACACCAGTGGGTGAATTTGTTGTTGCTAAGCAAATGTATAAGAAGTGTCCTATCACTGTCCTTAACAAAATTATGTTTGCAGATTTGATTGAGATATATATGGTTAATTTTGGCATTATTCTAGATATGGATTGGCTTCACTCTTGCTATGTGTCTATAGACTGTCGTACCCGTGTAGTCAAGTTTTAGTTTCCCAATGAGCCAGTCTTTGAGTGGTCCGAAAATTCTGCATTTCCTAAGAGTCATTTCATATCCTACCTTAAAGCTAGGAAATTGATATCCAAGGGTTGTGACTATCATTTGGTTTGAGTTAAAGACACTAAGTCTGACACTCCAACTATTCAGCCTATTAGCATTGTCAATGAATTTCTTGATGTTTTCCCAGAATATTTCCCAGGGGTACCTCCCGATAGAGTGATAGAATTCGAGATTGATCTTCTTCCCAATACACAACCTATTTTTATTCCCCCATATCATATGGCCCTTGCAGAACTTAAGGAGTTGAAAGAACAACTTAAAGGTCTTATCGATAAGGGATTTATAAGGCACAGTGTGTCTCCTTAGGGCGCACCCATTTTGTTTGTGCTAAAGAAAGATGGTTTATTGTGCATGTGCATTGACTATCGTTAGACTAACAAGGTCACAGTCAAGAAAAATTACCCTCTTCCTAGAATTGGTGACTTATTTTATCAGCTCCAAGGTGCCAGTTATTTATCAAAAATAAACTTGAGATCCGGTTATCACCAGCTTAAAGTTAGGGAGTGCGATATTCCAAAGATAGTTTTTGGCACCCGTTATGGTCATTTTGAGTTCCTGGTCTTGTCCTTCAGACTAACAAATGCCCCAACAGTTTTAATGGACCTTATAAATCGGGTGTTCAGATAGTACCTAGATTTGTTTATTATTGTATTCATAGATGACATTCTTGTGTACTCCTGAAATGAAAACGGCCATGCAGATCATCTTTGAATTGTCTTATAGACCCTTAGAGATCATTAGTTGTTTGCCAAATTTAGTAAGTGTGAATTTTGGCTAAGGTCAGTTGCCTTCCTGGGTCATATTGTTTCTTCTGAAGGCATTCGAGTTGATCCTTAAAAGGTAGAAGCTATGAAAAATTAGCCTAGACCTATCTTTCCATCTGATATTAGGAGTTTCTTGGGCCTAGCTGGTTACTACCATCGTTTTGTAGAAGGTTTCTCTTCCATTGCTGCTCCTTTATCTCGGTTAACCCAAAAGAAAGTTAAATTCCTATTGTTAGATTCCTGGTAGAAGAGTTTTTAGGAGTTGAAGACTCGACTCACTTCAGCCCTTGTGATGACCCTGCCTAATGGTGTAGATGATCTTGTGGTGTATTGTGATGCTTCGAGAGTTGGTTTGGGGTGCGTGTTGATGTAGAAGGGTAAGGTTATAGCCTATTCCTCCCGATAGTTGAAACCTCATGAGAAGAATTATCCAACCCATGATCTCAAATTAGCTGTCGTGGGTTTTGCCTTAAAAATCTGGAGACACTACTTGTACGACATTCATGTTGATGTCTTTATGGATCACAAGATTTTGCAGTATGTGTTTACTCAAAGGGAGTTGAATCTTCAACAACGGTGATGGTTAGAATTTCTAAAGGACTATGATATGAGTGTGTTGTATCACCCCAGCAAGGACAATGTAGTGGCAGATGCTCTTAGTAGGTCGTCCATGGGCAGTGTAGCACATGTAGAAGAAGGTAAGAAGGAGTTAGCCCATGAAGTGCATTGTTTGGCTAGGTTGGGTGTTAGATTACTTGATTCAGTTGAGGGTAATGTTTTGGTTCAAAGTAGTTTCGAATCTTCTCTAGTTTTGAAAGTGAAGGAAAAGCAGGATATGGATTCGCGTTTGGTTGAACTAAAAGGGTCTGTCAAAGACCAAAAGGTAGAGGTTTTCTCCCAAGGGGGAGATAGTGTATTGAGATTTCAAAATAGATTATGTATACCTGATGTTGATGATTTGAGGGAGAGAATTATGGCTGAAGCACATGGCGTGCGGTACTCTATTCATCCCAGTGCTACCAAGATGTACCGCAATTTATGGGAAATTTATTGGTGGAATGGTATGAACAAGGATATAATAAAGTTTGTAGAGAAGTGTTCAACTTGCCAACAAGTTAAGATAGAGCACCAAAGACCCGGTGGGATGATGCAATAATTTAGCTTTCCGACATGGAAGTGGGAAGAGGTGAATATGGATTTCGTGACCAGTTTACGTCTATCTCATTTTCATGATTATATATGGGTATTTGTAGATAGGTTGACTAAGTATACACATTTCCTACCAGTACATACATCTTTCACCGCTAAGGACTATGTTAAACTATACATTCGAGAGTTAGTCAGGTTGCATAGAGTTTCGTTGTCTATCATCTCTGATAGAGGTACCTAATTTACTTCTCATTTTTGGAGGGCTTTTCATAAGGGTCTCAATACCCAAGTTCATCTTAGCTCCTCTTTTCATCCATAGATGAATGGTCAGTCTTAGAGGACTATCCAGACTTTGGAGGATATATTGAGAGCATGTCTCCTTGATTTCAATGGAATTTGGGATGAACATTTTCCATTGATAGAATTTACGTATAACAATAATTTTTATGCTAGTATTAGAATGGATCCTTTGAAGCTTTGTATGAGAGGAGATGTAGATCACCCATAGGTTGGTTTGAAGTAGGTGATGCTGTTGTGATTGGACCTGATGTTGTGTTTGAGGCTAACCAAAAAAGTTAATCTGATTAGGGAGAGGTTAAAGACAGCCCAGAGTCATTAGAAGTCGTATACAGATGTGAGGAAAATATCTCTTGACTTTGAAGTTGATGATTTGATGTACTTGAAAATTTCAACCATGAAAGGGGTGAAAAGGTTTAGAAAGAAAGGAAAGCTTAGTCCTCGATTTGTTGGCCCTTGTAGAGTTTTGCAATATGTTGGGAAAGCAACTTATGAGATTGAGTTGCCTGCAGAGTTATCAGCTGTCCATCCTGTCTTTCACATTTCTATGCTCAAGAAATATATTGGTAATTCTGTTGTTGTTGATCCGTCAGAAAGCTTTGATAATCAAGATAGCCTTTCTTATGATGAAGTTCCGGTCGAGATCTTAGATTATCAAGTATGTAGAATAAGGAGCAAAGAAGTTCCTTGGTTAAAGTTCTGTGGCAAAATCAATCAGTTGAGGGTGCTACTTGGGAAACAGAAGCAGATATGCAAGTTAAGTACCCCCATCTCTTAACTGCGAGTTCGAATCAAGCCGAAGGTACCATTCTTATTAAATTCAGTTCCCTACTAATCCAGCGTATTCAAATATATAAATGTCTATTCTATGATTCGTGCATTCTATGAAGTATTCGGAAATCTAGAGTGAAGTAAGTAGATTGAGCAAATTTTTCCCATAAAGTAATTTCAATTTTCTCTTTGGTCATGATCCTAACTAGCAACATTCGAGGATGACTGTTGTCCAATAGGGAGATATTGTATTACCCCGATCGTTCCTTAAGCCTAAATCTATCTTTTGAGTGAAAAGAGGTGTATTCCAAAGTGATTGATATTTATATTATGTTGTATTTCTCAAATTTCCATCGATACCAATTTCATCAAAATCCGACATCGGACGAGGAAGTTATAGTCATTTTACTAAGCGATGTCAGAATCAACCAGGCCTAACGGTAGACCTGAAGGACCGCTATGTCCTTGGTGGACCCCCTTTTTCTGGCCATCGTGCGACGGACAAAATGGTGGGCCTCCAAAAATTTGACGGACCATCACGTCGAGGCAGAATGTCCCAATTTTGGTTGGCACTCGGGTGACAGACGATTTGGTGGCCCATCAGTTGCTCTGAAGGACCGTCAGTTCGACCGTCACAGACCTTGATCAGCAATTTTCAACTCTTTTTAAAAGCGTATTTTGGTCTTGCATATATATATCCAAGTAGAGATGAAAAGTTCACTTTTTCTCCTTTCTCTTCTATAACCCTCTAGAAACTAGGGTTGCTTCCAAAATCCTAAATTAAATCTTCTCCAAAAAATTCAAGAAATTTCAAAATATTTCACCAAGTTGTTCATGAATTAAGTTATCCAAGTCAAAGGCTTCAAGAAACTTAGCCCAAGGATTTAATTTCTACTATTGAATTTAATGATTTTGCAACTGGGTTTACATCCAAATTTCTTTATTGATGATTAACACTTAGTTGGCTATTATCCTAATTCACTAGAGTGTAAAAGTTAGTTTGATTACCTTGTAACTCATGTGGAGCATGGCCACTCACAGAAATTTGATTAGAAAGGCTTTGATGCTCCATCAAGTTATCCAAATTCTTGCAAAGACAGCCTTCCGTCCATTCCAATCTCCCCTCCATTTTGTCCATTATTTGACTATTGATGGCATCAAGCCTTCCCATGATGGATTTAACCCAAATAGGCATTTAAGATTTATTCTCCATTGTACCTATTAAGAGCTACTAAATAAACAACACAAAAGCATCAAACACATTAATGGTTAGTAAAAATCACTCCGCACGATGTATCAAAACAGTCTGCATACTCTCAAGCTCACACTTTGAAGTTTTCACTCTATTGACCTCACAAGTGTTGATAATCCTCTTGTACTCCAATGAGGTCACTTGGTTCCAATTGTGGCTAGAGGATGGATTAGATTCTTGTTTTAAATTACTCAAAAGTAATGTGTGAACTTTAACCAAAAAGAATACTACAACTAAAAAACAAGAAAAGCACACAACAAAAGCTAAACACGAATAAACAAACACAAAGACTAACTAACAATCTAGTAGACGAGTACTGTTTTGCCAATTAGTATTGGACCCAAAGAAATTGAAACTAAGGAACAACAAAATGAAACTACAAAATCTAAAATTTGAGCTTAAGTATGCTGCATGAACAGTAAAAAGTGATGAATGTTGCAGCCACGTATTGGTCTCAGTCCCACACTACTTTTGTTGTCCAATTTCAAGTCTTGGTTAATTTTTGTTTCAATTTGGACTTTGATGGACTTGGTTTTAGGAGATAAATATAAGTCTTGTAATCCTTTTTTTTCAAATTCAAAAGTGGAAGACTTGACTTTTTTGTACCATTTCCCTAAAACATGGTCCTTAAATCATGGAAGGTTGTTGGAAAAGAGGTTGTTAAAGTCCTTTGAGTGGTTGGAATTGGTTGTAAAAGTATTGAGAGATCTTAAATTTTGGAAATATGACTTTCAATACTAACAAAATACACTCTCTCTTTCTACAACTTCCAAGATCAAACATCCACTTTTTCTTCAACAATAGATGAAGATGTGAAGAACAAAATATTTGAATCTTGAAGTTCTATGGTTCAAGTTGGACGCCAAAATCAAAAACACCTTTACAAGCTTAAAAATACAACACAATAACCAACATACACGTTCAAACCTTGAACCAACAATACATCACACGTTCAAGTCTTAAATCCGCAACAAAAATCGGTCACAATTCGGTTCACAACAACAACATCCACATTTCAAGCTCAAATCTAGATCTAGACTCAAGAGTGTTAGTGATGAAGAAAATAACACTAGAAACAACAATACAAAAAAACTGACTTCTAGATCTAGATAAGTAAATAAAATTTTTGGCTAAGACAACGACAAAATCCAAATTCGGTCAAGAACTAGAATAAGATTTCAATTTTCTAGAATTTTTTAGTTTTCAGTATTTTTTTATATCTTTTTAAAAAAATTTCGTCCAAGATAACCTAAGATTGGTAGTGTAGGAACACAACCAGCATTTCTCTGATACCAAATTATACGAGAAAGACAACGAAAGCACAAAAACACACTCCAAATTAGTCCACTAATCTTAAGGATCCAAGGACCTTTTTGGAAACCACTCTCGAATTCACTACAACAACAATAATACGAGATAACAATGGTGTATTTGACACCAAAACATCCACCACAAACTAAAAAAGAGAGTATCAAGATAACAAAATGAAGAATAAGATGAACAATCACACAATGGAAACAACAACACACGGTTTTTGACTAGAACAACAACAAAGAGTACAAGAAGTGTAAAGATAGATAGATAGACAAAGTGAAGATTTAATATTAACAACCTAAAATATTATTCCACTTTTGGACCTTTAATATCACACACAAACTAAACCTATCTCTTATGTGACCTCAAGGGAACTAGAATCCCCAAGTAATCTCCGTTTCGAAGCGATTCATCAACACAAGGATTCCACCTAGCCCAAGGATTCCACCTTCCTAAGAGGCTCTAAAAAGAGGCTACAAATATCATCAAAAATCTTCCCGAAAATGACCTAATAAGGTTATATTTATAGCTAGGGAAACTTATTACAAATGACCAAAAAAACCCTTGCAAAAGGGCAGATATACAGTGATGGATGAACAATAACAACTTTGGAGTATGGGACTTGTTCTCTATACTTCAAATCTTATCCTTGGATGGGCATCCCCACAATCTTAGGTTATCACTCACATCTTCATATCCTTGAGTGCTACGATGCCTCTTTGACCCGTATCACCGAAGCAATGAGAAACTTGCCTAGACCCATCTCTCCATCTAATATCAGGAGTTTCTTGGGTTTGGCTAGATATTAGTGACAGTTTGTTGAGGGATTTTCATCTATTTTACCCCTCATGTATAGATTGACTCAGAATAAAGTCAAATTTTAGTGGTAAGATTTTTGCTAGAAGCGTTTTTAGGAGTTGAAGACTCGACTCACTACAACTCTAGTATTGACCCTACCAGATGGTTCCCACAACTTTGTTGTATTCTATGATGCTTCAAGAGTTATATTGGGTTGTGTTATGACATCTTAAGCCCCATGAGAAGAACTACGCTAATCATGATCTTGAGTTAGTTGTTGTAGTCTTTGCCTTAAAGATTTGGAGGCACTAAATGTATGGTGTGTATGTTGATGTATTCACTGATCATAAGAGACAACAGTATGTGTTCTCTCAGAAAGACCTCAACCTCCGTAAAATAAGGTGGTAGGAGTTATTGAAAGATGGTGACATGAGTGTTCTATATCATCTGGGTAAGGCCAATGTAGTGGCTGACACTCTCAGTAGAATGTCTATGGGTAGTGTTGCCCATGTTGAGAATAGTAAGAAGAAGTTAGCCCAGGAGGTTCATCAACTATCCTTACTAGGTGTTCTCTTAGTCAATCCAACAGAATGTAATATGTGGGTGCAAAGTATCTCAGAATCATCCCTAGTTTCTAAAGTAAAGGAAAAGCAGAATAGGGATCCTAGTCTAGTCCAGTTGAAGAAATCAGTCAAAAATTAGAAAGTAGACATTTTCTCCCAAGGGGTAGATGGTGTATTACATTGTCAGGGTCATCTGTGTGTGCCAAGTGTAGATGACTTGAGGTAGGGAATTCTCATAGAGGTGCATCGTGCATGTTACACTATTCATCCAAGGGCTACAAAGATGTACCGCAATTTGTGGGAGATCTATTGGTGGAGTGGGATGAAAAGATACATTGCAGAATTTATGGCTAAATGCTCAATGTGTCAGCAGGTTAAGATTGAGCATCAGAAGCCTAGTGGGTCCAGGAAGGAGTTCAGTATTCTCACCTGGAAATGGGAAGAAGTGAACATATACTTTGTGATGGGTTTGCGTTGTACTCATCATCAACATAATTCAGTTTGGGTCATTGTAGATAGGATGAACAAATAAGCTCATTTTCTTCAAGTTCATACATACCATTCAGTCGAGGATTACGCCAAAATCTATATCAAGGAGTAGGTCATATTGCATGGTGTTCCATTGTCTATTATCTCAGATTGAGGTACCCAATTCACCTTTTATTTTTTAAAATAATTCCAAAAGGTTCTTGGTACCCCAGTTCACCTTAGTACAACCTTTCATCCTCATAGAAATGGTCAAGAAGAAAGGACCATTCAATCCCTAGAAAATATACTACGAGCATGTGCGATAGACTTCAAAGGTAGTTGGGATGAATACTTGCCTATATCAGGGAGTAGGTCAAATTGCGTAATTGAATTGGCATACAATAACAGCTATCATTCCAGCATTCAGATAGCTCTATTTGAGGTGCCTTATGGGAGAAGGTGTAGATCTCCCATCGATTGGTTTGAAGTGGTTGAGGCCACAGTGGTAGGGCCTGACTTGGTGTTTGAAACCTTAGAGAAAGTTCAGTTGATCAGGAAAAGGCTTAAGATAGCTTAGAGCCAACAAAAATCATACGCTGATATACAAAGAAAGGATCTCGTGTTCGAGATTAGTGACTATCCGTTTTGCAGATTGAAGAACAAAGAAGTTTCTCTAATCAAAGTTCTTTGGCATAATCAGTCCGTTGAGGGAGCTACTTGGGAAGCAAAAGCATACTTCTGAACCAAGTATCCTCATCTATTCTCTGCTAATCCAGAATCAACTCAAAGTAATAGTTTTTCTTAAGATTATTCAATTTCATGTTCCTATTTCAGTTACAAACTTGGTATTAGTTACCATTGTATGTTCAGTTATTCATTCATGAGCCAGTTCAGTCATGTATCCATACATTAGATATACATGTTCAGTATATAGACTCAACTTATCAATAATCCCAGTCATGTTTTTATGAATCATGTTCATCTATACTCATGTGTCAGATATGCATTTCAATATGATAATTTAGTATACCAGTAATATCAGTCATATAGTCATATGTTCCACATGTTCATGTCTAGTAAGTAAGTCAGTCTCTCAGTATTCTCTATCTCAGTAGTCTCATTTGAGGATGAATTTTCCCTTGGGGAAGATAATATAAGACCCCACAAAATCCTAAGTTTAATTCGGTCCTTTAGGCTTGTCAAGGGGTCCCAGACTTACAAAATTATAGCTAAGTACTCAGAATTAGTGTCATTTTAGCATACTAAGATTGTCAATCTTATTTTGTGACCTTTACATCCATTAAATATTGATGTATAGGTTGATTCATCATCAGGAATATCCGTAGGAATATTTGGACAAGTTTTGGATTTTTTGGATTTTGTTTGAAGTTCCTTTCGAATCTTAAAACAGTGGATCAATGCGATCTTGGCGCACCGCGTCGAATATCACATTGATTAATATTTTTCCCAGATACCAATATCTAATTCCAGTGAATCGAAGCGAACATCAAGCAATGCGTTAGCTATAGCTCGATAACATCAACGAGCAGCATCGACCTGCTCATCGGTAACCCAGTTTTCAGTCATTAAAAGACTGCATTATTGGGGTGTTAGGTGTTTTTTCCTCGACCCTCAGCACCCAAAACATGAGATTAAACTTCCTATAGGGCAAATATTGTCATTCTTTCTCAAATTTCCTCAAGAACAAAACACTAGAAGATTTAATTTCAAATCAAGAACTCAAGATTGAACCATAAAATTTCAGAAATTCTTTAACAAAGGTATGTGAAGTGTTCATCCAAGGGTGCCTTCCTCCCATGGAGTCTAAGAATCTCTTTTGAACTTCAAGTATTTGATTTTATGATTTCCATGTTTTGAATTAAAGTATATCCATGATTGCTATTCGGATTAAGTTCCTAATTCATGATTATATATATATATATATATATATATATATATATATATATATATATATATATTATGTGAATTTGATCATTTTGTGTGTAGATTCATGTGAATCCATGATACACCCTTGATTTTTGAAATTAGAGATAAATTATGATGCTCACTTGTTGTTCAATACTATGTGCATATACTATGCTCACCAAGTTCTTGATAAATTATCCAGGTGAACTATTATGAGAATGAAATCATGTCAAGTTGGCTTATGTGCAAGTTATATCATGCAAGTGTTTGTCAAAATGCCTCAATGAACAAATGATAATCAAGTACTTTAGCTTATATGCTTCAAGTTGTACCATGTCTCTTAATTTATGCTATCGAGTCTTGGGGGTACTTGTACCCGATAATTTAGCTGATTACCTAGAGCCATGGTAAATCATAGAATAGTATCAATCACAACATGATTAGTAGTACTCTCAGTTAGTTGCAGAACTCAGGAAAATTTAGTACAATCAGTATTTGTCCAGTCTAATTCAGTATCAAGTTCAGACCTTAGTAAACTCAGTCAGCTAATATAATTTAGTAATATTTCATCAGTCAATGAAACTCAGTAAACTCAATTCAGTTCTTCTAGACTGTAATCTTAGTAACCATTCAGTACAGCCTAGTATAGACTAGAAATCAATCCAGTGTCTATTCAGTTGGGAGTAGGATTCAACATCAAATTAACCCAAGTATAGGGGAATTCTTGTCAGCAGAGGTTTTGACCCTTAGCAGCAATCCCTGCGTTACAAACCTACGTAGCCAGTGAAGATTGAGGTATATTCTTGCCATACATTATGAGGGTAGACACTTCTCATCTGATTTATCCTGCTAGCGAGGGTTGATGGAAGAGTTTATTGTCAGAGAGGGTTAACTCATAGTTTATACTTACCCGTGGCACGGTATTAACACCCTTCCAATTGGGGTTACAGGTTGGACCCAAATCAGTTAGAAAAGGGGCATGTTGAATAGATGATTACCTTCCATTGTCGCAGTGTCACTCTTTGTCTCAGACTAGAACTCAGTTCTGTTCTACAGATTCAGGACTATCAATTATAGTCGCTTAACTCAGCTCAGTACGAAACTCAGTGTAGTTTCTCAGAATTTAGGACTGTCAGATACAGTCATCCAGTTATCAATAGTACAGTATTCAGTAAACTCAGTAAATTAATTATTCAGTATTCAGAATCCACTATTCAATACTAGCATAATTTCTATAATAGTATACGTATTCATGAATGTACTCTTATTCAGTCATACTCATGTTATTTAGTTATTATTGTTCATGCATATGAACCCATGCATTCCATCGTACCTCACTAAGCATACCAGTACATTTAAAGTACTAACATATACTTTTTGCGCTATGATATCTTATATCACAGGTTCCGACATATGAGCTCCAGTGCACTCTCAGTAGATCAGACTTTCAGCAGTCAGAGTAGTGGTGAGTCCTCATAGTTCGAGGACATGCTTATTATTTTTAGCATTTCAATTTCAGTATCAGAAGTTGGAGTTAGTTGGGGGTTTGTACCATCAACTCCATAGCTCAGACAGTTTTAGAGGCTTCCGAGATTAGAGTATTTTTAGATAGTTATTCAGATTTTAGTATTTTGTTTAGTGTTGGTATTTAATACTGCATTCAGTATTATTCAGTATTATTTATAGATTGAACCTTATGGTATATTTCCTCCTAATTGCGCATATTATTAAGCATTATTATTCAGTTATTGCAGCAGGTACAAGTCATGAGTTAGCTTGTGGTCCCTCGAGATTATGAGTACCGTGTAGCGTCTGGGGTACAGACTTGGGGCGTTACACTTCTGAAAAGTTCTCCAAAAGTGAGAGGTAAACTAAGTACCTCTATGAAAGATAATAGACACCGAAACTCCATGCACAATATCAAACTCTCTAATATAGAGTTTAGAGTAATCCTCAGCTGACTCTGAAGTATGAACTTGCAAGAAATGAGCTGATTTGGTTATTTTGTCTACAATGACCCATATCAAAGTATGTTAATGATCCATACAAGGCAAACCCGTCAAAAAATCCATGTTTACCTCCTCCCATTTCCAAGTAGGAATGCTGAACTCCTGCATTGTGCCGCTAGGACTCTGGTGCTCAAACCTAACCTGCATATAATTAGAATACTTAGCTACAAACTCTGTAATATCCCTCTTTATATCGCTCCACCAATAGTTTTCCTGCAAGTCATGGTATTTCTTAGTGGCTCCTGGATTAATGGAGTAACGCACACAATGCTCCTCTGGTAAAATCTATTGTCTCAAACATTCAACACACTACTCACATAGCCTATCCTAACATCACAACACACCATCCATCCCTTAAGAGAAAACCTCCACTTTCTGATCTCTAATGATTCCTTAACTTAACCAAACCAAAATCCCTATCTTGCTTTTCTTTCACTTCGGCAACCAAAGAAGATTTTGAACCATTCTAAATCCATATCTACCCTCAGTTGAATCAACCAATCATACACCTAACCTAGTAACCTGATGAACCTCTCTGACTAACTTCTTCTTAGCATCCTCAACATGAGCAACACTATCAATAGATAATTTACTATTGGCATCTACCACTACAATAGCCTTGCCTTGTAGATACAACAGACTTATATCATACTCTTTTAACAATTCTAATCACCTTCTTTGATGAAGATTTAAATATTTATACAAAAATACATATTGCAAGCTTTTGTGATCCGCGAATATATCAATATGAACTCCATAAAGATAATGCCTCCAAATTTTCAAGGCATAAACAACAGCTGCCAACTTAATATCATGGGTATGGTAATTCTTTTCATGGGGTTTAAGCTATCTAGAGTCATAGGCTATAACCTTACCTGTCTTGTCAATACATAACTACGAATAACTCTAAAAGCATCACAGTAAACAACAAACCCATCTGAACTATCTAGTAAGGTCATGACAGAGGTTGAGGTGAGTCGAGTCTTCAACTCTTGAAAACATTTCTCGCAAGAATCTGATCACTGAAACTTGACTTTCTCTAAGTCAATAGAGACATAGGGAACACAATAGATGAAAAACCTTCAGCAAACCGTCTTTAATAGCTACCCAAACCTAAGAAACTCTTTCTATCTAACAGAGAGATGGGTCTGGTCCAGATCCTTACTACTTTAGTCTTTTGAGGGTTAACTCTAATGCCATCATCGAAAATGATATGGCCAAGGAAAGTTACTAATCTTAGCCAAAACTCACACTTATTGAATTTAGTGAATAAGTAATAGATTCTAAGAGTCTGCAATATAATTTTGAGATGGTCTGTATGATCAGTTTTACTTGGAGAGTAGACAAGAATATCATCAATAAAGATGACGACGTATATGTCCGAGTATTACTTGAACACTCTGTTCATCAAGTCCATGAAAGCATCTGGGGCATTCGATAGTCCCAAAGACATAACTAGAAATTCAAAGTGACCAAATAAAGATCTGAAGGTTGTCTTCAGAATATCACATTCTCTAACTCTGAGATGATGATAGCTAGATATGAGGGTTATCTTAGAGAAATAACTGGCATCGAGAAATTGGTTGAATGAGTCATTAATCCTGGGTATTGGGTATTTTTCCTTGATTGTGACTTTGTTTAACTAATGGTAACCGATTTATATTCTGAGATAACTGTCTTTCTTATACACGAAAAGGACTGGAGAAACCCATGGGGGAAACACTGGGCCTGGTGAATCCCTTATCTAAGAGATCTTTCAACTATTCTTTTAACCTTTAGCTCAGCTTGAGCTATTTTATTTGGTGAAATAAAGATAGGCTGGGTATCTAGAAGGAGATCTATTCTAAAGTCCATTTCTCTTCTGAGAGGGACTCCATGGAGATCTCATGGAACACATCTAGAAATTCCCGTACTACTTAAACTGACTAAAGACTAGGAGTCATAGAATTGGTGTCTTTGACTCAAACAAAATAGTAAACACAACCCTTAGATATCACTTTTCTCGCTCTAAGATATGAAATAATCTGACTTCTAAGCGTTAAAGTACTACCCCTCCATTTAAGGACTGGTTCAATAAAAACTGAAAATAAACAACTCTATTTCTATAGTCAACTAAAGTATAGCATAAGTGGAGCCAATTCATACTGAAAATGACATCTAAATCAGTCATCTTTAACTCTACAAGATTAACTTAAGTGATTTTTTAGGATACTGTAATTGGGAAATTTATGTACACCTATCTGGCTGTAATAGATTTACCTACTGAGGTAGACACTGACAAAGGCTCTACTAAATTTTTTATACTAACACTGAAATTAATAGCTATATTAGAGGTTATAAAAGAAAGCGAAGTCCCAGGATCTAACAAAGCATTCACATGAAGATGAAATATTTGTAACATACTCATAACCACATCAGGATAGATTTCCTAATCAAGATGGGAATGGAGTGCATACAATATATTCTGGAGCTTACAACTGGTGGTACTGGAACTGGTGCCCTGCTAAGTCTAGCGACCTACTAGAGAAGATGACTAATTGGACAAACCTTGTTGGTATAAATCTCTTCCCATGTAAACAACTAGTCGACATTCCCTAATCTTGTGGCCTATCTTACCACACCCAAAATATATATCACTGCAAGATTTACACTCACCCTAGTAATTCCAACTATAATTCTTGCGGAGTGGATTAGTATGTCTACTGTTCACACTACCCTGGGGCTTAGCACATGGCCCCCTATCCCGACTGTCATTCCTAAACTTTGGTACTAGCACAATAGCTTAAGATAGAGCTAGGGCCAAAAACTTCTTACGAAATTGAGAACGGTTACCTCCCTTTAACTTTGGCTGAGAAAAATTAAAGCTACCTATTTTGGCCTTCTTATTCTCCCTCTTTCTCCTTAAGTTTTTGTTCCTCAATCTATTGAGCATGGACCATAAGCCTAGATATGTCCATATACTTAATTAACATGGCAGTTCTACACTATCAGATATACCAGACATAAACTTACCCATGCTAGACCTATTATCTACCACAACTAAAGGAGCATACCTTTCCAACTAAGTAAACTTAAGCGATTACTTTTTCACACTCATCTTACCCTGCTCCAAATTAACAAAACCTAGTACCTTAGCTTCCCTCAACTCCAAAGGACAAAATCTATATAAAAATTTTATGGTAAAATCCTCCCACTCTATAAGCACTGCCTTAACATTCTTATCACCCTTCGACTACTTATACCACATATGAGCTACATCCAGCAACTAGTCAATATCCAACTTTGCACTCTAACTCATAATGACACCTATGATATCAGTCACCTTTTGAACCATATCAAGAAACTCCTTTGGATCATCCTCAGACCTAGATCCCAAAAATAAAAAAGGATTCACGGGTAATCCCAAATCCAAGCTACAACTATATTTGCCACTGGATTAGCTGGGGAAACAACCTAATAATTATTCTAAGAAGCTACTAAATTAGATAAGGTACTGAATGCAGCTCTGAACTCAGCATGAGAGATAGGCTCATTCAGGGGATCTTTCTAAATAGGTGAAGGTGTGGGCTTATTTCTATTTATAGTTTTGTTGTTTCTTTGGGAGGCATTGCATTTAAATGGAAGGAAGAATGACTCAAAAAGAGATTTTAACTAGATCTAATGATCTTTTACAGTACATGAATACTGAAAGAAGGGAAATTTTTCCTAAAATATCTTATAGCCTCCTATCCATATGTATGGCGTGCTTCACACCCATGTACTAGACTCTTCTCAATGCGGCTTTTCAGACTCCCTAGGACACTCCAATACCTTTGTTTCTAATACCAAGTTTTTTCATGACCCAAGGCTACCCCCTAGTCGTGACAATGGTGCTTACGATCACAAGTGACCACAAGCTAACCCATGAACTGGTACCTACTATGAGCACGGAGTATAATAGCAACAAAACACATATACGGAAGATATACTAAGAAACATAGTCGTGACAATATGAATACTGAAAGTATAACTTCTAAAATTAAAACAACTAATAATACTTAAAAGTCTGGTAACTGAATAACCATTTAACTGACTGTTTGATTGTCTGTAAAGCCTCTAATGATTGTCTATGAAGTTACTGGGACAAACCCTAATCTAACTCCAACTGACTGAAAGAGAGGTATACTGAAATAACTGAATGAAAGATAAACTTGTCCTCAAAAGATAAGGACTCACGATTGCTGCTACTGTAATGCTAAACTATATAAGTGCGGTCAAGAAACTGTGTATTCGAACCAATGATATAAGACATCATAGCACGAAAAAAGTATGTGGTAAGTACTTTGAATATACTAGTATATGAGATAAGGTTATAGTAAAATACATGGGTTAATTGTGGATAAATTCATGACTGACTGAATAATATGAGATAACCAAATAAGCATGCTTGAAAGTAGAAATACTGAGAATACAAGACCAAGCATATAATGTTTCTGAAATAATTTGTTAACTAAATTACTAAAATCTTATAACTAAAAGTCTGTATGCTATGGTATTACAAACTTGAACTGAATGTTGTACTAAATACTACACTGAGACTATGGGAGGTATCATCTAACCGATATGCGCTAATCTGAACTAAGAGGGGTCCAACCTATAACACTAGTTGAAAGGGTGATAGTACCATGCTATAGGTATTAACAATGGTTGTATGGATTCACTAATCTGATGTCCTAAAGGACCAGGGTGTCAAGACTAAACTGACTGGTGACCCCTGAGAGGAAGTCAAGCCTAAAATGATGTGTGACTCCTCAGAGGAAGTCAAACCTAAACTGATGGGTGACTTATTATAGAAAGTCAAGCCTAAACTAATGGGTGAATCCTCTTATCCTACGATAGATATGTTGTTCTGGAATATAGGGACCGCTACTAATAACTATGCCTAACTAATGGGGAAGCCTTCATCCCTGTATTTGCTCAGTGCTAAATCCTACTCCCACCTGAATTGAAACTAATTACTAGACCGAATTAAGTTTAACTAAGCAAACAACTAGTCATGATAGCTAACTAAATGAAAATGCTTATGGTTTATCTGAAACCATTCTGAAGATACTAAAATTATATAAACAGCTAAGTATTGGGTGTTCATAAGTCTCCAACTCTGAATTGAAATAACGATACGGACACAATAAAGCTTTGAAACTATAGTAGGGAATCATTGTTAAAAATCCAACACTCCAATATTTCATCAAACACATGAGAGTCATGAACTAAAGCTTGGGATTGGGTAAATCATGTGATAATAACATAATTACAATACTAAAACCATGGATTACGGATTTAACATGAAAATTTTATAATTTAAATGTGTAAAGGCTCATTCCATCAAAACACTTGTAAACACAATACATAAATCAAAATTTGTAAGAGCTTCATAGAGATAATTCATCATAAACATGTAAAGCTCATCATTTAAAACATAAAAATAGATTCTTAGACACCATGGGTAAAAAGGGCCCATGGATGAACATCACACATTCCTTAAACCCTTAAGAAAAACAATCTTGATTCTTTTTTTAAAAGTTCTTGGATTGGAAAACATAAATTCTTGGTTTTCTTAGAGAGGAGGTAATTGATTTTAATGTTCTTGGGAGATGGTTAGGTTTTCTTTGAGAAGGGAAATGGGGAAAATAGGAAAATAATGCCCTAACCGATGCTTTAATTCATGTTTTTACGAATTAGATTAAGGGGAAAAGACTTAATTACCCCTTAGAGAATTAAATTCACAACTGGAATGTAGTTTAAGAGGCCACTGCGATGCGTTAAGGCATCTACCACTATTATGGTGAGCTGCTTGATTCATAATCTAAACACGTCCCAATCCTTGTTTGAAAAATCTGAAACTTCCCCGAGACATGCTCCTTACACCCCTGAATATGAATTAACTCAAAATATACATCTCGAGGATAGGAAGAACAATTTAAAAATCCGCCAAGTTATGAGGCCAAAAATAAGACTAAGTCCCCAAGACTTAGTGAAATATTCAGGCTTTAAGCCTTTTATGCATGCAACTATAAGTTTAACTAAGCTAAGTACAATACTGGGTATTATAGGAGGCTACGTGGGAGGTTGGATCTAATTTATGGATTATATACTCCCAAATTTTTACTAACTGTGATACTTTATTATCTTTTTTATTTGTGGGTGAACATGTGTTTTAGTGGTTAATAATGCAGAAACCCTTGTTGTGACTTTTAGCTTTTTATGTATTTTAATTATTTTAACCTTACCCATAGTTGTTGTATATCATTTATGATTTGTGGAGTTGTTGGCATGGACCTTGAAGTATTATGGAGAAATATGAACGAGTTTAAGGCATCGAGAAAAATTAAAAGTGATTAGTTTAACTTTGATCAATTTATTGGGATCTGAGTATCTAATGGTGATTCTGTAAATTCCATTATATCTTGAACATGATTTTTACGTTAGTAGCATGGTTGGTTTGGATGTTCAGTTATTATTACGAATGTTGAACATTTATATAAGAAACTAGTTTAATTTAGCCTAAGGGAGTCCTAGGGGTTAACCTATTGAATGATGACCTCTTTTGACAAACTGATTATTCTATTAAGTTCAAACTATCAAAATTATCCTTAAAGCATTATTGATTTATCTCTGTGGGTCCTAAATGAATCTTGAGGGTCCATTTGAAGAAATTGTGGCCTCTTTCTTCAACTTTCTATTACAATTGGTGTATCAATGAATTCTCCTGTATATTTACGGGAGCCTCCTTGTATTCATAGAGAAAGATTCTTTCATCCACCATGATTATGGTGGTGGGGCTTGCAATAATCATGTGTTAGGATCTTAGGTCATCATGAATGCTAGGTGGTGAAGGAAAACCTGAATAGTATATAAGATAAATTTGTGATTCCAACTCTATTTTAACCATTATTAGACATCGAAACCTCAGTATTTGCAATTTTAAATGGGGATTGTCATCAAGAGTGACTGAATAGGTTTCTGAACATAATTTCTATCATTTTTCATTGGTTTATAGCAAAAAATAACTTTAAAACCTTTATTTTAACTTGGAAATTTGGGGTTTTATATTTATAATCCTTGGAGTATTGAGGATTATATTCTTTAATGAAATTCTAGTTTTACTCTTTCTCCTTCGTAGTTGATTTTTGATCTTTTTTGGTATCCGAAACCAAAGTAGCTAATAAGGGTATTTTTGACTATTGATGTTTGATTATATTTTTTATCGATTGGGTTTGTTCTATGATTGCATGAAATGGAAACGCTCCTCATTGAATGTCCCAAATTATTTTGGATTTTTAACGTAGGTTATGACTTAACTTCTCCAGACTAGACTGGGTAGTTAACCATTCATATAAAGTATGTTATGGATTCTGGAGCTTCATGACAAAGAACGAAAGAATGAAGAGAATTCTTAAGTCAAGATATGAAAAATAACAAGACTTATGGCATTTTTTAGGTCTTCATAGATTTTCTATCAACTTAAGTTATTGCGGTGGTTGATTAAATATCTTTCTAAAGTATTTAGGGGTTGTCAAGAGATCCAAGTTCCAGGCCCTCTTATAGAAATAAAAATGGTACAAATAGAGGGTTTGTGGGTATATATACTATGCAAATTGATGATGGTTTATCATCATCAGAACAAAGACTAGTCTAGGTCGAGATAAATGGAAGATACTCCTAGAACTAGTTTTTGATGGAATGAGCAACGAAAGTTAGACCCCTAAAGAATATGGATTCTAATAAGTTAGTGTTTATCAAAGAAATTAATGAATTTTAACAAGCAGTAACCGGAATCAATGTTTTAATAATAGAATATAGCTAGATCACTGATGCCATAACATCTAAAATATATGGAATGGAATTCATGGTACACTAACTTAACCTTTAAGGTCAAAAAGTTCTACAGTAAAAACCAATCCATTATCTATCTAAAAATTAGCTTAAAAACTATTAACATTATTATTCAAGAAGCCTTTTTTATTTTGTGCAATTTCATCATAGGTTTTCAGAACTTGTTTCTTAGCACTACGTGGGAATAGAATTTCTGTATTCAACCTCCTCTACTACAATTAAAAACTTTTACTTCTTGATATAGCTTGGACTAATCCTTTAGCTTTCAAGAAATTCCTACGAACGAAAAAGAAAAGTAAGTTTCCACTCACTACCAACGCATCAATGCACCTCTATTATTTTTGACATAATGAGGTTTTAGTCTTTACGAGGGCACACACTTTCTAGAATCAATGAAAATAGTCATGACAGTTTGATTTCTTTCTTTTAATGAGACTTGTGTTGCTTGTCAAACTTCTTATCCTTCATTAGAAAGTAATCTGCTAAGCAAGATCTTTGATTGATGTTGATGAATAAAGTTGATTAATGGTAGTTGATTGGAGCTTTTGGTTACATCTTAGTGCACACACAAATGTACCTGGTCACCCAAGTCGTAAAGTGGCCCGTAAAAGCCAAGTATCTATCCCACAGGGACTTCGTTTAACAACAATCCAATCCTAGCTTCACCGCTAAGATTAAACTACTACAAGTGTAACTAACAATGTTTTGAGAGTTAAGAATTAAAAGTAACCATAAATAATGCGAGAATGTAAAGTGTTGGAGACAGTAGTAGAGTAAAATCTAGTATCAAGAAACTACGAATAGTCCTTATTAGCAATACAATCTGATTATTTTAGTTAATTATCTTGGTTGTTGATAACGGGGTTGATAACATTATTATAGTCATTAAAGCCTCTAATCATCTATCTAACTTAGCCCCAGAACTGCATTGTTGAGTAGGGATGCGATAACTAAGTTAAATACATTTATATTTCATCTTGTATATGAACCTAGTGTAGCGAATTAGGTATATTCCTATTCTAAACACAAATGCTAACTTCAATCCCTTGACTGTTTAAGATCCCACTCCATATATCCCACGATCTAATCTATTGTTCTTCATTTTGGGTCCACAATTGAAATATAGGTTTATCCTAAGGGTTGCGAATCCATAGAATAATAATAACAAGAATAATAATAACAAGGATACATGAACAAACAATCATGATAATCAACATAAACTAACTCAATTGAAAGCATAGGTTTCATGTTCTTGGCCTCAACTCTAAACGAGGGTGTTTAGCCACTCATGGTCTTACAACAAATAGCAATAATGATTTTCATGTGTAAGAACCAAAGTAAACTAAAGGAAAGATAATGACCCTAATTGCTACCTCCTCAAGTATATTTACAGCCCAATTAGGATAATGTAGAATTAGATATACATTATAGTACAATTAGGATAAATTATTATATAGAAATCTGTAACTCTGCAATTACTACAGGATAAAATGATAAACTACGAATATTTAAAATATTGGAGACAAAATATGGATGAAATAAGTCTATGTTGTTTATAACAAGTCCCAAGTTTCATATTTTTTAGTAACTAATTGACTATATTAATCACCAAGTGAAACATTATAAATCAGTATCAAATCACCTCAATCGACTATCTCTCAGAATAGAAAATACTACAGTAGTCCTAACCAGTAATCTAATGCAGAAGTTAAAATAAGAGCTAGTGAACATAGTTTTTGATATTTCTAAAGGCTCTCATATTACACATAATAACAACATTTCCGGCTACACTATACCAATGTCGACACTTTTCTTCAAAACTCCTTTGATTCTGCTCAAGCCAAATGGCATAAACAACTTCAATATACACCAATTTGAAAAACTATGTTGTTTGCAATTTCCCTTTAACACTATTGATGGCCCGTTAAATATGTTGATTCCAATCAACAGTAACAAATTATGGTATTTTTATCCTGTGTAATAACTTGTTCCAGATTTACAAAGAGAACAGGCAATAGATAAAAAGATGTCTCTGGACTCGCTACGAGTTTTGCACAAAACACACAAAGATTTACTTGTATCCCCTACCTAGCTAGCATGCCAGTTGTAAGCATTAAACCTTGCAAATTTTACCATAGGGAAAATTGAGCTTGGGGGTCTAGCTACGTTAAGAAACTCTATATTTTTCCAAGGTACTCGATGTCTTTCTCCAATCAGTTGTTGATATATTTGTTGAACAATGCTCTGGATAGCTGTTGTATTGACCAACAAATGTTGTATTAGTTTGCTAGTTTCCAGTAACTTTCTCTCTATCCATGATGCTCACTGAGATATAGGAGTTGAATAAAAGTTGTTCCCCTTAATATAAAATATGTGGATCCATTTTATCCACAATTTGTTCTATTTGTTTGCCAAGTCCCAGCATGTTTTTGCAATTGGAACCCTTTTCCACACATGAATATTGATAATATTTAGCCCTGTTGCCATTTTAGGCAAACATACTTTGTACCTTGCAATCAAGGCTTTTATTGTAGTTGTGTTTGTGCCTGGGCACACATAAGATCTACAATAAGCATCAATTGTTTTCAATGCCTTGGCTGAAATTACAAATAACTGAGCCTAGCAGGTAAGTACTCCAAATAGAACTTATTGCACAAATTGTACTTTTCCTATACGAGATAGTTTCTTGGTAGTCCAACAAGTAATTTTTGCTAAAATCGTATCAATCTGAGGGATCCATTGTACCAGAGATAATATCTTGGTAGATAAATGAATACCCAAGTATTTGAAAGGTAGTTTGCCTACTGTGAACCCAAGGTGGTTGATAATGTTTTCTTTGTCTATAGGTAGTTTACCCCCAAAATAAACATTTCACTTTCCCATGTTAGCACATAGTCCCGAAGTTGATAAAAATGTTCGGAAACACTGGAATAAAGCATCCACAAAATCATAATCTCCTATAGCAAAAAGCAACAGATCATCTGCATACCACCTATCAGTAAGTCCTAGTTTCTTGCATTTAGGATGAAATTTGAACCTCTTGCTGGAGCCAGGTCCATTAAGCAATATACTCAAATGCTCTATTGCAATGGCAAATAAGTATGGTGAGATAGGATCACCTTGGCAAAGACCCTTCTTGGCAGCAAAAGGAGGCGAAGGTTCTCCATTAACTAAAATTGAACAATGGACTGTTTTTACACATTCCATAATCCATACAATAAATTGAGCCACAAAACCCAAGTAAATCATTACCTGTTCCAAGAATCCCACTATACAGAGTTATAGGCTTTTTGGAGATCAATTTTTAGCATGCACCAAAGAGATTCATGCTTTTTAGTGTAGCCTTTGACTGACTCATGTGCCAATATGATATTATCCAATATCTTTGTAAGCAGAAAAAACCCGGATTGGGCTTGACTTATAATAGTGGCCATAATCATTTGTATTTTGGTTGATAGTACTTTGGCTATTACTTTATGAATAACAGTGCAACATGTTATTGATCGAAAATCTTAAACTGTAGAAGGGTTAGCAGTCTTGGGCAGCAACGTAATTAATGTACAGTTAAAAGATTTAGATAGTTTACCTGTAAGGAAGAACTGCTGAATTGATTTAACAATGTCATCCTTAATCACAAGCTAGACCGTTTCATTAAAGAAAGCATTGAAACCATCCACCCATTGAGGTTTATCTTTAGCAATAGAGCACAACCCACTATAGATTTCTTTCTGAGATACCTCAGCGCATAGGGTCAATTCGCTATTGTTATGTTAGGACGACCTCATTTCTCATGACTACTATATTTACATCTAGAAGAAAAGTACTTACGGAGCCAATTAAATTCTTGTAAAATTGCACCATTTCTTGTCTGATTTCTTCCCATCTAGCAATTTAACTCCTGCTTGAGTGTAAATTTGCATGATTTTCTTTCGGTGTATCCTCTCCTTAATTACTGCAGAAAAATATTTACAATAAATATCACCAAGATTGATCCATTGTTCTATGTTGGACCACTTTTCTATTTTGAGAATGACATCTTTTTTCTCATCTAACAAATTATCAGTAAACTGATTCCTTTGTTGCTCTTGAATAAGCTGTAATTCTTGTCTAGCATTGACAATCATCTGATATATGCCATTAAATTCTTATGTGTTGAGCCTTTTCAACGCAAGTTTCAGTTTTAGTTGCTTTCTCCACATGTTTATCGTGTCCTATTTATAATATGAGAAAAGTTGGCCGTTTTGGTGCCGAAGGCATGGCATGCTTGTGTTGCACCGTGTTTAGGGGCATGGCATGTCCTTACGCAGTTGAAAGCAATTTTGGACAAATTTATTTTGTGTATTAGGGCATGCCACACTCTTATCTCATAGGTCCAAAGGCGTTTCATGCCCATGGCCTCTGAAATTCCTGATTACGATATCTTGAACTCCTTCATGTTACCTTAATCTTTCGCGCTTCTTCCGTGTCTTTCCACTTCACTTTCACATTTTCTAGCTTCACAACATTGATATTAACATCATCCATTACCTTATATAACATTAAACAAGACGAATTAGTGCACACAACATAATAGAATTCACCGAGATACGCTAGAACAACACAAGCTCAACCTAGTAACACAAGTTTTCTTGTCTAAACTCTATTTGACAAAATTGATTCACAAAACGTTTTAAAAACACCATGAACATTATAAACATGTATTTTAACACATTGATGCTATATTATATCATTAAAAACTCATAAAGTACACAAGAAATTCTCAAAACATGGATAAACAAGCGTAGATAACGACACTAAGGTGCATATATCCACCTAATATCATCACCCCACACTTAAAGCCTTGTTTGTAGTCAAACAACTCTTTACATTAAGAACGGTAAGTAATACTCCAATATCACTACTAAATAAAGACACTCAAGCTAGTGCTACAACGACTACACAAAGATCAAGTTCCACACAAAGCATGTCATATATATTGGAAATCTCGTGAACACTACTTCAAAAACATTTTAGGCTCATGAATTAAATCAACCAAGTAGGCAAACACATGCATATTACTCAATCAAGAGGTCATATAAGTCACCTAACTATCATCAAACATACACCCTCACCCCAAAGAGAGTTACCCATATTCACTCACAGAGATGCAATTTATCACAAGAGTAGGTATAAGAATCAAATTTCACTCACTCTTACAAAGAATTCACATACCGCATAAGATGACCCATAAGCTTGCCTTAGTGTAGCACTCCACTAATATCAGAACATCAAGGATCAAGATCAAATATGACTTTACTAGTTGTAATTTAGGCTAAGGAATGGCGATTCTGGCTAGTAATAGTGACTATCTTCCCTATGCACTTTAACACATCACACATAATATTGTACTCCTCTCTAATCAACCAAGTTTTCACCATTTCTATCTTCCCACTCTCTTGTGTTTTTCCCCATTGCATTTAAGCTAATTTACATATTGTAAGGAGGAATTATACTCTATCAACACATGATTCAATTCTTCTCAATCTTTCTCTTGTTAATACATTTGTGAAAACCATATTACATAAACTTTTTCCACACCAACAAGTACTATTTCGGGGCTTTACCTACAGTTTTCCGTTATTAAATTTTATACTCCTTAACCATATTAATTTTTTCAACAAAGTTCTTAGGAGTATGGATGAAAATATGGTCAAACAATGATGGGGAATACGCTACAAATGAGGCTACCAAAGAATAGGCTAAAGTATCAATGGTACTAACGAAGATCATGCACTAAGGGTAGTGCCACGGCCCAATTTCTCAGGTCATGATGGCGCCTGCTATAATCAACCAGTAGGAAAGCCAATCCCATAGTTCGAAACTGCTAATAATAAACTACAAAAAGAATGAAAGGAAGAATGCAGAATAGATGTAATAAAAGACTAATATACATAAGATAATCCCAAATCCTGGTGAAATTACTACAAGAGCTTCTAGCATTGTAATGATGCAAATGAGGTACG
Source organism: Capsicum baccatum var. pendulum (assembly GCA_030864225.1). NCBI lineage: Eukaryota > Viridiplantae > Streptophyta > Magnoliopsida > Solanales > Solanaceae > Capsicum > Capsicum baccatum. The sequence continues at coordinate 69,302,908 of CM061559.1, read as the reverse complement.
AAATGAATATATCGATAAAACCAGATTTGAATACAACATAGAGACTAGCCTTGTAAATAAGAGAGAGGAAAGTAATTTTCCAAATTTTAGGAGCTCACCCTCTGTCTCCAAACCATAGTTCCTCAACACGACTCACATAACAACAACGATAACCCGTAATATCATATGCAGGCTGCCAAAGTATAGTATGAGTACAAAACACGTTATACTCATCAAGCAACTACCGACTGAGCTCTTAAGATAATGCCGATACATATAACATATAAGTAGAATGGAAAACTATACCTATGTTTACAACAACCAAGTAGTAAAGCAAATGAGATAGTAAGGATAAACTATCCCATCATGTACAAGAAACTAACATAATAGGTTTAAGGAAGTATTTAGGATGAACTATCCTATTCTAGCCCTAGAAATCTCAGCACTATATCATATATCATTGGACAATATACAAAATAAGGGTAAAATGAAGATATATATGACTATACAAGGTCAAGGAACTAATACACAATTTGAATAAATTAAAGGAAGGGATTATACGTAACACCTTAGAAATATATAGCTATATATACATACATACATACATATACATGTATATATATATATATACATATATATATATATACATATACATATATCTATATATATACATATATATATATACATATACATATATATATATATACATATACATATATATATATATACATATACATATATATATCTATACATATATACATATATATATATACATGTATATATATACATGTATATATATGTATATATATATATATATATATATATATATATATATATATATATATATAAACAAGGTTAACTCAAAGTACAACCTAAATCATCAGACTAACATATTAAGACCTCATAATCAAAGTAGGAACTAGTGCTAGTATACTCAGGGTTTCTAATCCATACGTCTAATCATGAGTTAATCATGCTTAATAACAAAATCATGAGATAGAAGAGATAGAATCTTACCTCAAATCTTGATACTAGATTATTAACCAATTTGTCACAAACTAGCCCTCACAATGATCTTAATAGTAATAATAACAATTGCAACGACAATGCGAGTAACTTACTAGTCAAGACAAATGATACCTAATAAAGCCTAACAAGAATTCCTACCACCCCAGGCTCAAATGGTTCAAACAACATAAAAACACCACAAGCCATACTCATCATCCATACCCCATGCAGCCCCCCATAAAGCTAATATATATAGGAACATACAAGTGATAGGTAATGAGTGTGCGAGGATGAATGCAATAGAATCCACAGTACCATAATTGATCCAAGTATTATAATGTAAATACAAAATCAAATCGATAAGTATAATCAATATCATAATCAGTATTATTACAACCATCACCATTACGAGTATAACAACCGACTCTAATCCAAATATAACCTTCCTTTACCATTCCACACCTGTTATCCACCCAAAATAAGAGAAAAATCACCTGAGTCCTATCTACACAATCTCATCACAGGGAACTCGATGAACTAAAGTTGATCCACTGATAGTCCATATCAAAAATAGGAGAATAGGCCCATAAGGTGGTATCTGGGTACAAAAAAAAGGATAATCAATAAGTGCAATATATGCTAGTGTTATAAGTAGTCCAAATAGTAATTAAAACTGGAATCTTAAAGTTTCAGGCATAATTACCCATCACAAAATGATTCACTCCAGGATGTCCCATCAATAGAGAATGAAATAAAGCTAAACCCAACTTAAGGATTCTACTCCCATAGAGTATATCATCAAAATTCTCAAATAAAACTTAAGAACTGGGGTCAAAACTGAAGGAACCAACACCGGGTCCATAGGATATCATCTGAACAACTACAAACCAAAATCTATTCGTACTCAAAAAGACCGAATCGATAACTAAGGTGTCGGCCAAACCAACCTATAGGTGTAATCAAAACTAATTCCTAATCATGAATTAACTCAAATATCAACATTTAATGTACATAAAGGTCATGAAATAATATTTCCAACTTTTGAAGGCTAAAATGACACTAATTCTGAGTACTTAGCTAAAATATTCTAAGTCTGGGACCCCTTGTCAAGCCTAAAGTACTGAATTAAGCTTAGGATTTTACGAGGTTTTATATTAGCACCCCCTTGGGAACATTCATCATTTAATAGGACTACTAAGACAGAGAATATAGAGAAATGAGACTTAGACACTGGCCATGCACCACGAAAGCATGGTTTTATAACTGAGATCACCAATACACTGAATTATCATATTGAACATGCATATCTAATGCATGAGTACATAGCTTAAAATGATTCATGAAAGCATAACTGGGGTTATTGGTAAGCTGAGCCTATATATTGAATATGCATATCTGATACATGGATACATGACTAAACTGGCTCATGAATGTATAACTAAACAAGTAATGGTAACTAATACCAAGTTTGTAACCAAAATATAAATATAAAACTAAATAAGCTTAAGGAAAACAATTACTTTGAGCCGAGCTTGGATTAGCGTAGAATATATGAGGATACTTGGTTCGCATGTCTTCTTCTGCTTCCTAATTATCTCCCTCAACGGACTAATTCCGCCAAAGAACTTTTACTAGAGGAACTTTTTTGTTCCTCAGTTTGTGAATCTGATAGTCAAGGATTTTAACTGGGATCTCTTCATAAGAGATGTTGTTCTGAATATCAATGTCCTCAATAGGGACTATGACTACTGGGTCACCTATGCATTTCTTAGCAAAGAGATGTGGAACACTGATAAACTGACGATAAATCTGAAGGCAACTCAAGCTTTTAAGATATCTTTACAAAATGTTTAAGAATTTGATAAGCACCGATATATCGGGGACTGACTTTCCCTTTCTTGATAAAATGCTTCACTTCTTTTATAGAAGAGATTTTAAGATATACATAGTCACCAATCTCAAACTCGAGATCCTTTCTTCGCACATATGCATATGATTTCTTTTAATTTTAAGCTGTCTTAAGCCATTCCCTGATTAACTAGACTTTCTTTAAGGTGTCAAACACCAAGTCAGGCCCTTCCACTATGGCCTCACCCACTTCAAACAAACTGATAGGAGATCTACACCTCCTCCCATAAAGTACCTCAAACGGAGCCATCTGAATGCTGGAATAATAGTTGTTATTTTATGCGAATTCAATCAAAGGCAAGTGGTCATCCCATCTACCTTTGAAGTATATCACACACAGTCACAACATATCTTTTAGGGTCTGAATGGTCCTTTCTGCTTGACCATCTATCTGAGGATGAAAGGCTGTACTGAGGTGAAATCGGGCACCAAGACCCTTTTGGAATAATTTCCAGTAATGAGAGGTGAACTGGGTACCTTTATCTGAGATAATGGATAACGGAACACCATGCAATATGAACAACTTACTAATATATAGTTTGTCATAATCCTTGGCTGAATAGGAGGTATGGACTTGAAATAAATAAGCTGATTTGGTCATTCTATCTACAATGACCCTATAATACACCATATTTCGGGCTTTAATATAGACCATGATTTTGATGCATTGCTAATACCGAAGCTATAAATACTATGCCAATATGGCATGTTAATTATTTCCATAGTATGTTAATCCATTCAAGCTTAAATTTAGACCATAGAGGTCCTTCAACTCAAGCACAAGATAAAACTATTTTGATTGATTATGTTTTAGTGGATGTTGTAATTTGTGACATCTTCCATCAACCATAACTCTCTACATATGTCGAATTAGAAAGCCTACTATGTGTCAAATGATATATTTTTGAGTTAGCTTTCCAACGATACCAATTTTGCTAAAATCAGGCACCCGAGCAAGAAGTTATGTCCTTTCAAAGTAGTATGCATTGCCTAACCAATTGCACATGGCCCCTAGAAAACATAGGCGATAGCATAGGCGGAGCCTATGTAAGGGTTTCAAGTGACTTAAACACTCTATTTTTGGGATAAAATGGTCCTTTTCCCACCCTTATTTAGCCATAAACACGAAATTTAGATCCCAAAGACCCCAAAATACACCTTTATTCATCAAAATTGTTCAAGAAGTCTCTCTAGTGTTTTAAAATAAAAACTCAAGTAGTCCAAGATTCAACGATGGATTTTCAAAACAAATTGAAGATTTGGAATCTCCGCAACTTAGGCTTCAAGAAGCACCAATCATATTCGCATATAGAGGTACGTGGGGTTATCTCAAAAATCTCATGGGCTTAAAAATTCATGTTTTAAATATGGGGGTTTTCAAATTATGAATATAAACATGTTTCAAGCATCTTTATGATATTGATTTGGTCTTTAGGTGTAATTCCAACGTTATTTGATATATGATATATGTATATTCATATATTCCAAAAAGATGTGAACTTGAGAGAATGAATGATATAGAATCCCTCTCTTGATGTGAATTTATTTTAAATGTACATATGATGTAAATTATTTGAAAACATCTTGTAAAGCATGACATGAAATGTTTTGAGAATTGATATGATTTTGACTTAAAATTAAGAGGGCTATTTGTGTTGAAACATCTTGAATACAATGGTTAAATGAGAAAAATGATGTGATATTGATGGCTTGCAAATCGAGTATGGCGATACCCTACATAATATGATATGTGATTGAATCAGATGAAATTTGAATGTATTAATTTTTCATGAGTTAGATGGATGCCTGAAGAAGGTGTTTGAGTGTAAAGGCTCATCACTGGAAACCGTGTTTGTCGACATTGCAATTTGGTACCCTGCTTTGTGATCTTGCATACCTGACTTTATGTCACTCCCTAATTGGGACAATGGTTAGGAGCCTTAGTTTGTGATCTTGTGCACTACCTTTGGGTTGAGACACCCTGCTGTGTGATCTTGTGTGTCTTCACCTTACTTATACTCTAATCTCGGCAGCAACTGAGGTTTGACAGTTGGTGTAAATGTGATATGTAGGGTATTCCACCTAGCTCAGCTACATTGAATTATTATTGAAAACAATTACAACGCTCATGTGTTTTCAAATGATTTGATATGAAACTGCTTTATAATGGCTCTCAACTCTTTTTTATAAAAATTTTATATTTTGTTTTAATATCTCTGCGTACCAGTACTTTTGTATTGACCCCTCTTCCTCCCAAGTTTGGAGGCATAGTCTAGGGGTCCAAAACATTGGTAGATTTCCTCAGACAGATTCGCAGAGTCACTTGGCGATATTTGGGAATTTCATTTATCATTTATTTGTTTTGGGTCTACTGGGGGCTTTGTCCCAGTTTTTAGATAGATATTTGTTTCAGTCATATAGTAGAGATTCCACAGACGTTATAGAGATGTTGTGTTAAAATTATGAGACATTATTCCCCATTATTGCTTTCGTATGATTGCTGACCATGTTTTCATAATATTGTTTATCTTCTATATTTTTTTTTGCATATGAATTATGTGCATGACTACCAGACAAATAGGGTTTTTTTGGGCTTTTATGGTTTGGGATACTCCTCACAGCCAGGGCCCCGGTTCAGGTCATGACAAACTTGGTATCAAAGCATGGTTCATGGTCCCAGGGTGTCTACAAAATCACATCGGGTAGAGTCTTCTATATGAGTGTGTAGCGCGCCACACTTATAAGCAGGAGGCTACTAGGCGTTTATGAATGTCTCTCTTTCTTCGTGTTTTAGTTCATGCAATAGAGTCAAAATATTCCTCTTTCATACTCAAATTTATGCTATGGTGTCGCCCATACGAAATTAATAGTCATCATAATTCTTTCCTTAGTCGGACATTCTCAGATATGTCTTATCATTGGGCCGATTTAAGTACAAAAGTTTAGAGTCTAAATGGTATGGTTCGTTCTGATCGAATCATATAAGATTTTTGCAAGGACTTGAGAAGAGTCCGTTAGTGCTTCAGAGTGTGTTGGTTCTAGTGTGAACCTTGATTTTGATGAAATCGTGCTTTTCAGCCTGCAATATTAAGTGTATTCTATTCTTTCCAAAACATATGTTACTAGTGTCACGCTTCAGAGGTAATAAGGTGTAGTAGAATGTTTGAACTGTATTTCCACCTGAATATTAATGTGTGTTAAAGTGTTGTTTTCATGACCTATTGGTAATGAAATTAGACTAAGAAGTTGGTGATGTGAAGTCACAAAGTTAGAAGTCAGAGTGAGGATGATTTATCCCTTTATAGTGATAAACTAATTTGGTATCTAGCAGCATGTGTAGACAATATGATAGTCCATGGATGAAGTATTTGACTCTAATTTTATTTCTATAGAGTAATATGTGTATTCTTAGTTCATTGAATATTGTGTATTAAATCTCTATCTCATGAAATATTGTCATCAAAGGGTCGTTGAAAAATAATGTCTAGTAAAGCCGTGTGGGGATCTTTCGATTCACTAGCATAGTTGACTTGTCATTCATCCCATTTCTTTTTCAAAATACAAAATCAAAGTCTAGTGAAGCCATGTGAGTCCTATTTCGATTCACTGGCAACTTGTTGTTCTTGTGTAGGTTTAATGTAGGTATAGCTGAATCTGGTTGCATGAGATTGGTCCGGTAAAGAGATGATTCATCCTTGTGTGTTAGATTATTAGTAGAAGATAGACAAAGAGTTATTAGGTGAGGTGAATTGTCCTTGCTTGAAGTATGAAAATGGCCAGATTATCCATTAGGTTATAAGTATAGACTCATAGTTGTTGTGGACCTTGAAGGTAGTGTAAATGTACGCTTGGGTAAGTAATTGTGATGTTAGAAAGTAGTATAAGTAGATATGATTTTATGGGGTTATAATATAAGGATAAGGTTGACCATGTCTATTATGAGGCTTTAACCCCTTTGACCCTCTTTTCATTGGTAGTTGTAAACTAATGCTACTTGTGAGAAGGTATGTAGTAGATTTTTGAGATATTTGGGTAGAATGTCCCAATTTGATGGATTAGTATATTTATATTATGTTGCATTCTTCATTGGTGGTAGATGATTGATACTAAACTATAGGCTTGAATTTAAATGGTGTGGTGGTAAATAGTGGCAAGAGTTTGATGATGCATGTTTTGTGGGATTAAATTAGTAAGCTTAAGGTGCTGAAATAGGACATGCTAATGGATTATGATAAGGAAAACCGTTAGGTCATGATCGATTATTGTGGTTATGAAGTTCTAGTGCAGTAGTGTTTCGTGATGTTTATTTATTCTTTCCAAGTGAAAATTTTGTGTAAGGTTGGGTTGTAAATCATGCATAGAACTAGATATTAAGTTTGAATAGTTGATGTCCATGAAGGTGGATGTGAAGATTTCTTTGTTAATGAATACTTGTTGTATAGAAATGATCTGATAGGCTTGAACGGTGCATGCAATAGATTAAGTTTATTTGATTCGTAGTGATGTATGATATTGTATGTGTGATGTAGAAGTATGCCTAAGGTGACATGAGGTTGCCGCATTCTTTCTAAGGCTATTACATATTGTGTGTGGCTAGTAGTACCAATGAGTTTCTAGATGGGGAAAGACTAGTAGATGTTATATGGGTTCTAAATAGTTAGGTTAAAGAGTTTTGATTGATATTGTTGAGCCTTTTATATGATCTTGATTCTCATAGTAATGAGGCATAGGTTGGGAGTCGCGATATTAGTACGCTATGTCGAAAGTGGTTTGGTTCATCAAAGGCTTGGTGATATCCATGTTAAGTGTTAGAATCTAAGTTTGAGTTTTGAAGGTTGTACCGATTGAAATAAGTGTGCAAACTAATGTATCTCAAAAGGTAGTCATTCGGGTTAAGTTCTATGATATCCATGAATTGCCATTTTTTCAGACCCTAGAGTGCAGTAAGTGTAGTTGAGTTAGAATCTGGAAAAGGATCTCCCCAACTTTAGATGACGACATCAAGCTGAGGGGAGATAATAGAACGAATGACCAAGTAAGGCTCTCAGTTTCTAGAAGTGATGCAGTATGATTTATAATTTCAGAAAGTGAGGATGGATCTTAGCCCATTCCAACCTTAGTATTTTTTAAGTTATCCGAATGCTTACTCATGCCTTACGATTTAGTTCTGTGATCATAGTTCATGATTCCGGTATATGATAGAGAGTCACGTACTCTTCCAATTCCAAGATAATGAGTTCTAGTTCATTCAAATAGTCGGAATCTCATTCCTTATGTTATGAACTCTAGTTGAGGTCATGCAACTGATGACACATGTACTCACTCTTTATAGTGTGCTCAGTACCGTATGAAGATCTTTTCATGCTTGAGGGTCTTATGTTTTAACCTTTTAGTGACCCTTCTATGCAATGAGAGTGGTGATGATGTAAATGTTCTTGTTGATGGAAGATCATAGTATGCTTGTTTAGATAAGGACATAAGTATGAAGTAAGATTTGGGGCCAAGTCTTGATACATGTGATGGTTAGTGGAAAAGTTGGTGTGTGTATATTATTAAGATAGCGCGTGGGAGTTATATTAATAATAGTTTAGAAACTATGTGAAGTATGTATTTATGGGTGATTGCGTTGGAGTTAACATGTGGTTATAAATTAGGCTTGAATGCCGTTTTAGGATTGTAGTGGAAGGTTGCAATATGCATTAACGACTTCATATTAAGAGTTCAAAGTAGTCACTGAAGTGGTAAGGCATGTTATACTTAGGATGTGATCTTTAAAGGAGATAGAAGATTGCATCATATGGTTTCGAATAACAGCGTGGTCTGGTATGTTGTATTTTTGTATGACTTAGAGTTAGGCTTGATCACGGCGAAGGGATTAAGTTATTTCCAACATTAGTAGAAAGATTTGTCACTGCTCATATGAGAATTTGAAGCTGGGTTAAATGAATATGATATTTATAGGAAATAGTATAGTTAAAGGATATTCGGGAAGTGCACTAAGCCTGAAAGTAAGAAGTTTTATTGCCAAAGGTCTGAAAATTCTATCCTAATTTAGGAGTTATATGTCTATATTCCAGACTGAAGAGTAGTGTCAATGTTGTGATTTCCTCAGTTGGATGTCTTGTGTAATCCATACCCATGATTCATGGCTCCCTATTACAACTAGAATTTCTTTAGAGAACTATGTGAAGAGATACTCCAGTTAAGTATAAGGGTATAGTATAATTCAGCCTGTATGGCCAGTAAGTCAGTTTAGCAGTCAGATTTGCATGACTTGTTTTCTTATCTTTGCATTTATTCATGCTACTCGAAATGTCAGACATGCTACTATTCTAAGATAAAGTATACCAGTAATTACGAGTATAGCCTAGTTCATGCATCATGCATTAAATTCAGATTACAGATGTTCAGTTATGATTAAATTCATAGATGCCCTGTGCATCGCCTCAGTTCTCTAATTATCTTAGTGAATTGAGCATTCATAGAGGGACATAGGGTCCCAAGAGGGAGATAGCCCATTCAGCTGCATGCATAGACTCTTATTACAAGCTTCACACCAGTTATCATTGTGTATTCAGTCATACGTCATACGTCAGTTCAGTCAGATATTCATGCATTAGAAATGCATGTTTAATAGAAAAGTTCAGCTTATCATTGTATTCAGTTCTGCGTTCATGAGAACAACTCAGTAACAAATCCATGCATCAGATATGCATGATTCATTATAAGAATTCAGCCTATGAGTCACTTTAGTTGTGTATTTCATGCCTCGAATATGCATGTCCGGCATAAGCATTTAAAACATCGGTAGTTCTAATCTTATAGTCATGTTTACGATTAGTGTATTCTTTCTTAGGGAATATATCATGTACGATTTATCCCATACCCTTAAGACTTTAACATTCTATCCATCACTCGGGGATTAATGATCCCAAGGGGGAGATAATGTAACGCCCCACATTTTGGGCTACAATATAGACCATGATTCCGATGTGTTGATAATCCCGAAGCTATAAATCCTATGCCAATATGGCAAGTTAATTATTTGTGTAGTATGTAAATCCATTCAAGCTTGAATTTAGACCATAGAGGTCCTTCAACTCAAGGACCAGTTGAAACTATTTCGATCGATTAAGTTTTAGTGGATGTTGTAATATGTTTTAGATTCCATCGACCATAAATCTCTATATATGTTGAATTAGAGAGACTACTATATGTCAAATGATAGGTCTTTGATTTATCTTTCCAACGATACCAATTTTGCTAAAATCAGACACCCGACCATTAAGTTATGGCCTTTCAAAGTAGTATGTGTTGCCTAACCAATCACACATGGCACCTGGAAAGCATAGGCGATAGCATAGGCGGTGCCTATGTAAACATAGGCGACAACATAAGTGGCACCTATGTAAAGGTTTCAAGTGACTTAAACACTCCGTTTTTAGGGCAAAATGGTCCTTTTCCCATCCTGATTTAGCCATAAACACGAAATTTAGTTCTCAAAGACACCAAAATACACCTTCATTCATCAAAATAGTTCAGGAACTCCCTCTAGGGTTTTAAAATAAAAACCCAAGTAGTTCAAGATTCAACCATGGATTTTCAAAATAAATTGAAGATTTGGAATCTCCGCAATGTAGGCTTTAAGAAACACCTATCATATTCACATATAGAGGTACGTGGGGTTATCTCAAAAATCTCATGGGCTTAAATTATTTGATATGAAACTGCTTTATAATGGCTCTCAACTATATTTTATAAAAATATTATGTTTTGTTTTGATATCTCTGCGTACCAATACTTTTGTATTGACTCCCTTCCCTCCCAGGTTTGGAGGCACAGTCTAGGGGTCCAGAAAATTAGTAGATTACCTCAGACAGATTCACAGAGTCACTTGGTAAGCCTTTTATTTTTTGGAAGGCCTGATATCTGGAAGTTTCATTTATTATTTATTAGTTTTGGGTCTACTAGGGGCATTGTCCTAGTGTTCAGATAGATATTTATTTCACTCATATAGTAGAGATTTTGCAGACGTTATAGAGATGTTGTCTTGAGATTATGGGACATTATTTCCCATTATTGCTTTCGTATGATTCCTTACCATGTTTCCATCATATTGTTTATCTTCCAGATTTTTTTATTATATGAATTATGTGCATGACTACCAGATAGATGGGGTGTTTCGAGCCTTTATGGTTTGGGGTACTCGTCATGGCCAGGGCCCCAGTTCGGGTCGTGACAGACCCAAAGTGAATTATGTTGATGATGAGTACGTGATAAACCTGTCACAAAATATATGTTCACTTCTTTCCATTTTTATGTGGGAATACGGAACTCCTGCATGGACCCACTAGGCTTCTGATACTCAATTTTAACTGGATGACATGTTGAGCACTTAGCCATAAATTTTGCAATATCTCTTTTCATTCCAATCCACCCATAGATCTCCCGCAAATTGTGGTATATCTTCGTGGCCCCTGGATGAATAGTGTAACACGCACTATGTGCCTCTACGAGAATTTTTGGCCTCAGGACATCTACATCTAGAACACAAAGACGACCCTGACAATGTAATACACCATCTCTCCCTTGGGATAAAACCTCTACTTTCTGATTTCTGACTGATTCCTTCAACTGAACTAGACTGGGATCCCTATCCTACTTTTCCTTCACTTCAGAAACTAGGGATAATTCTAAACTACTCTGCACCCACACACAACTTTCTGCTGAATCGAATAAGGGAACACCTAGTCGGGCTAACTGATAAACTTCCTAGGCAAACTTCTTCTTATTGTTCTCAACATGGGTAACACTATCCATAGATATTCTACTGAGAGCGTCAGCCACTACATTAGCCTTGCCCGGATGATACAAAAAACTTATGTCATAGTCTTTCAACAACTCCAACCACCTTCTCTAATGGAGGTTTTGGTCTTTCTGAGAGAATATATACCATAGGCTCTTATGATCAGTGAACACATCAACATGTACACCGTAAAAGTAGTGCCTCCAAATCTTTAAGGTAAGGACTATAATGGCTAACTGAAGATCATGAGTAGGGTAGTTCTTCTAATGAGGCTTAAGCTGTCTATAGGCATAGGCTATAACCTTACCACTCTGCATGAGAAAACAACCTAATCCGACTTTAGAACAATCATAATATACCACAAAGCCATCGAAACCATCTGGTAGGGTAAAAATGGGAGCTATAGTGAGTTGAGTCTTCAACTCCTAAAAACACTTCTCATAGGAATTTGACCTTCTTCTAAGTCAATCTGGACATAGGGGATGCAATAGACAAAAATCTCTCAACAAACCATTGGTAATAACCGTCCAAGCCCAATAAACTCCTTATATCTGATGGAAAATGGGTCTCGTCCAGTTTCTTACTGCTTTAGTTGGAGACATAAAAGATATGATGAATAACTGACAACTCTGTGGGAACTCAACTTCTTAGGATACTTTCCCAACAAGGCTCAAAACTCTATAAGGGCCAACATAAAGGGTACTAAGCTTTCCCTTTTTCCCAAATCTTTTCACCCCTTTCATGGGTGAAATTTTCAAGCACACCAAATCACCCACCTTAAACTTAAGATCTCTTCTCCTCACATCTGCATATGACTTTTGATGACTCTGAGCTATCTTCAACCTTTCCCAAATCAACTTAACCTTCTTCATAGCCTGAAACACTACATCAGTCCCAATCATAGTAGCTTAACCCATTTCAAACCATCCTATAGGTGATCTACATCTTCTACCACACAAAGCCTTAAATGGTGCCATCTTGATCCTTGCATGGTAAATATTGTTATAGGGAAACTGAACCAATGGTAAGAGATCATCCAAACAACCTTTGAAATCAAGGGCACACACCCTCAACATATCTTCTAAATTCTGGATCGTCCTCTTAGCCTGACCATCTGTCTACGGATGAAAAGAGGAACTCACATGAACTTGGGTACCAAGAACCATCTGGAAAGCTTTCCAAAACTGTAAAGTGAATTGAGTACCCCTATCTGATATTATGGACAAGGGAACTCCATGAAACCTGACTAACTCCCGGATATATAATCTATCATAATCCTCAGTTGTATAAGATGTATGCACTGGAAGAAAATTCTCGCACTTAGTCATCCTATCTACAACAACTAAAATAGAATCATGATAATGATGTGAAAGAGGTAAACCAGTCATTAAATCCATATTCACCTCTTCCCACTTCCAATGGGTATACCAAACTCTTGCAACTTACTGCCAGGTCTTTGGTGATCCACTTTAACACGTTGTACACGTTTCCACAAACCCTTCTAAATTCTTCTTCGTGCCACTCAGCCAATAGATTTCCCACAAGTCGCGGTACATCTTGGTAGCACCGGGATAAATGGAATACCTCTCACCATGCACCTCATCCATAATTCTCTGCCTTAAGTCACCAACATATAGAACACACAATCTATTCTGACATCTCAACACAGCATCTCCCCCTTGGGAGAAAACCTTTACCTTTTGGTACTTAACTGACTCTTTTAGTCTGACGAAACTAGCATCTAAGTCTAAATTCTCCTTCATTTCCAAAACTAAAGAGGATTCTAAACTACTATGCACCAAAATATTCCATTCAGCGGAATCAAGCAACCTAATACCCAATCTACCCAGATGATGTGCATCACGATGTAACTCTTTCTTATCATTGTCCATATGAGCCACACTGCCCATAGACATCCTACTAAGGGAATCTTCTATTACATTGACCTTGCTCGGATGATATAGCATACTCATATCATAATTTTTTAGTAACTCTAACCACCTCCTCTGTCTAAGATTCAACTTCTTCTGAGTAAACATAAACTACACGCTTTTATGATCAGTGAACACATCAACAAGAACACAATGCAGATATTGTCTCAATATTTTCAAATCAAAGACCACAATAGCTAATTCAAAATCATGGGTTGGATAATTCTTTTCATGTGGCTTTATCTGTCTAGAGGCATAGGCTATAACCTTACCTCTCTGTGTCAACACATAACCCAAGAAGACCTTAGAGGCCTTACAATACGCCACAAAACCATCCATACCATTAGGCAAAGTCAACTCAAGGGCTGAGATAAGTCGAGTCTTCAACTCCTGAAAACTCTTCTCATAGGAATCTAACCAAAGAAACTTAACTTTCTTTAGGGTCAAATGGGTCATGGGGAACACAATAGAAGAGAAACCTTCAAAAAAATGATGGTAGTAGCCAGCTAGACATAAGAAACTTCTAATGTCAAATGGAGAAATATGTCTTGGCCAATTTCTTACAGCTTTTGTCTTTAGAGGATCCACCCTAATGCCTTCAGCTGAAATAATATGACCCAGAAAGGCTACTAACTTTAGCCAAAATTCACACTTGTTGAATTTGGTAAACAACTGGTGATCTCTAAGAGTCTGCAGGACAATTCTAAGATGATCCGCATGGTAATTCTTAGTACGGGAGTAAACAAGGATTTCATCTATGAACACTATGACAAACATATCAAGATTCTTCTTGAACACTCGATTCATGAGGTCCATGAAAGCCACTGGAGCATTGGTTAGCCCGAAAAACAAGACTAGTAACTCAAAGTGACCATAATGGGTTTGGATGGATATCTTTTGGATATCACACTCCCTTACTTTAAGTTGATGATAGTCGGATCTAAGGTCTATCTTGAAGAAATAACTTGCACCTTGCAACTTATCAAATTGGTGTCAATTCTCAGTAGAGGGTACTTATTGTTAATAGTTACCTTGTCAATCTAATGATAGACAATGCATATACGCAAAGAACCATCTTTCTTTCGCATGAATAAGATGGGTGTGCCCCAAGGAGAAACACAGGGCATTATGAAACCTATATCTAGAAGATCTTTGAGTTGCTCTTTCAACTTCTTAATCTCTATAGGTGCCATGTGATAGGGAGGAATCGAAATAGGCGGAGTGTCAGGAAGAAGGTTAATCCCGAATTCTATCTTTATTAGGAGGTACCCCTGGGAGATCTTTTGGAAAAACCTCAGGAAACTCATTAACAATGTTGACTAGCTGAATAGTAGGAGTCTCATACTTAGTGTCTTTAACTATAACTAGGTGATAGATACAACCTTTGGATATTAGATTTTTGGCTTTAAGATAGAAGGTTAAATGACTCTTGGGAGATACTGAACTCTTTGACCACTCAAAACTGGTTCATCAAAAAATTGAAACTTGACACGTGGGTACGACACTCTATAGATGCAGAACAAGAATAAAGCCAATCTATACCCAGAATAAGGTCAAAATCCACCATTTCTAACTCTATCAAATCAACAAGTATGATTCTATGATGAACAGTAACAGGATAATTTTTATACACTTTCTTAGCACAAATTTACTCCCCTACTAGAGTAGAATCTAGGAAAGGCTCAGAAATATTTTCGGGACTGATTTCAAAATTCACATCTACAAGTATGATCATATAACAGAAACTTTACTCGGGGTCCAACAACACATAAACATCAAAGTATAAGACGTCGAGCATACTAGTAACAATGTTAGGACAGTCATCCCACTCCTGCTGGGATGGTAAGGCATATAATCTATTCTGGTGCTGACCACCTGCAGTGCTATAAGAAGCTCCCTGAGGAGGGGTTGGACGGGCTATAGGAGCTGATGCACTGGTGGCCTATGTCTGAGGTTGAGATGGGATTGTTACCCTGCCTAGCATGTGGGAACTCTTTAGGTCTGTGTCCCATTTTTCAAGTACCAAAACAACCTCGCTACTCTGCCAAACACTCGCCTGGATGGGTCCTTCCACACTTAGCATAAGAAGGATAGTTAAGCCTATTACTCATGCTGCTCTGTGACCTAAACATAGAAGGCCTATTCCCTTGATCTTGCCTATTTTTTGGTATGGGAGAACTAGCTAATGAAGGTGTTGGTATAGATGAATGGCCCTGAAACTGAGGGTGGCTCCCTCCATGGGACCTAGACTGACCATACTCATGCTGCTCAGATCTAGCCCTCTTATTTCCCCCACTCTATCTCTTTCCTTTATCTTATCTGCATCTATCTATTGTGTATGCATCATCAGTCTTGACAGATCCATATACCTATTTAGCATCACAGTCCTACACTCTTTCAGCACCAACCCAAATACACTTGTCATGAACTTTCTCATACTAGTTCGTGTGTCAGCCATCAAATTAGGGGCATATTTGGATAACTGGTTAAATTTCAAACAGTACTTCTTAACAGGTATGGAGCCCTATATCATGTTCATAAACTCCTTTATTTTTCTTATCTCATCTCTAACGGGAAGAACTTGTCCAAGAACGCATCCTGGAACACCTGCCAAGTAATAGGGGCATCATCTTTTCCTCTATTCATCTTCCATGCAACAACGCAGTCATAAACAATGTCTTTCATAAAATAAGAAGCCAAATATTCACAGTATTCCTTAGAAATATGCATGAATTGTGTGATATTCCTCACCTCCTTAAGATTTAATTTTTGGTCCTCACCATCCTTAGACCCATAAAACTCAAACGAATTCATCCGCATGAAATCACAAATCCTACAGTAGCTAAGTCATTTCCTTGCTAATGTAGAACTACGGCCTGGTGATTAGCCTGAACATTCATTATGACTGCTTGGGATAATTCCTGAATGGCCTCTTAAAACTCTGCATGAGACACAATCTTATTCGAGTGATCAACAGGTTGAGGTTGATCATTATTCTTTCTGCGGGCATTCGCTCTTTGGCGAGGAATTTTCTGAAATAAGAGAGCACTAATTATTATATGAGAGGGACAACTATATGTACGATAGAATCTGGAAGAAAGAAACAACTATTTCCTAATAGCCTATTGCTCATAGATATGGCGTGCTACACACTGATGATCAAGACTCTACTTAATGCGTCTTGTCAGACTCCCTAGGACTCCTTAAATCTTAGGCCTTGATATCAACTTTGTAATCCCCTAAAATCTCATCCTGAAACGTCACACGGTGCTAAAGGCTACAAGCAGCCCCAACCTAACCCTTTGAGACTGTTACCATCTCTATCTCTCACTTTGGGATGTCAAACCGAACAATAATAGCATGATATATTATCTCAAAACTAGAATAACTGGAAAATATATTCTGCAACATCAAATACTGAAAGTCTAATACACAACTGCTAGTTTAGTCTGCCAAAGCCTCTACTACTCAAACTAGAGAGCCATTGGGACACACCCTCAACTGACTCAAACTAATATGAAAGTAATAACAACTAAAAATTTAAAAAAGAAGGTCCTCAAACCATGAGGACCCACAAACTGTAGGATGTAGGAAAAGTAACTTGTGAATCACTATCACTGCTAAGACTGAGCACCTGAACCTATATTATAATACAATGTATCACACAGACGTATATATGGATAAGCACTTTGGGAATGTACTGAGTATATGGGGGTGTATGCATTTACATAAAATAATATCAATACTCTTTAATAAAATCACGCATGCAAATAGGAATGACTCACATAGCTTGAATAAATCTAAAATATAAAACTCATAAATCATGAATAGTGAAACATATAACACAAATCTCGTGATTCATTATACTTCACTTTAAAATCTATACTCTCCTCTTATTCACAGTACTTGAAGGTAAAAGGAAGCTTTAAAGAATACCTTCAAACTCATGCTTTTATCTGGTGGAGAGTAAAACTTCTTTAAAACTTGAGGACATAGAACTTATAGTAAACTTTTAACAGTTGGGAACTCTGGAACTCTTTTAGACTCGGGAGTTTCTTCTAATCGACATAAACCATTTGAGATACATGGAGCCCAACGTATTGCCCACATTGGGGAGAGCTATTCTACCCTTTCCATCAGAATAGAACCTTAACTTAAGTAATTACAATCTTAACCTCAGGCCCATAAATCTCAATCTTATAGTGGCATGTAGTTCTATGGCATGAAACCTTGGAATCATACCCAACTCGGTGCTAAATTCTACTCCCATACTTAGCTCAGAACTTTTAGGAAATCCACCTCAAAATAACTCAAGGGTCTATAATGAAGACCAAAATACATTCCTCTTTTCTTTAAATCATAATCAATTGTGGGGTACTCATGACCCAAAAAGTCTTGAACAATAAATTTTAAAATGGGGGTCTATTGACCCAAAAAGTAAATCTCAAATCAGCATCTCAAAATTCATGCTTAAGAATGCAATTACTCATAAGGTATCTTGAAATCTATAAGTCTCATCAGTAAGGATAGAAACATATGTAAAATAATTCTATATTACTTTCAATTCATGGGAAGTATCAAAACCTTGCAACTAATGATAATGGGTGAAAAACCCTAACTCAATTTCATGTGAAATCTCATAAATTGCAGAAAACTTGTAATTTGAAATAAGACTTTGGGCACAAGAGTGAAAGGATTACCATTGTTCAAACCCCACTACCTTAGATTGTGAAATTAGATGAACAAGCTTGCATGAGACTCTTTTAAGAACTCTTGAGAGAGGGTTCTTTAAGCCTTTGAATTAAGAACGTTGAATCTTAACTCAATTTGTAAAATATATGGTGAGTTCTTGAATTTATTGAAGGAAGATTTGGATTTTCTCTAGAGGGTTAATCTTGAGAAAAAACCCTAGTTTTCTGATGTCTGTGAAGAATGTCAAGATATGTGCTTCGGTTTGGCTATATCCGAGTGTAATAAGGGTAGAAAGGGACCAAAAACCCTTTAAAAATTACTTAAAATCACTAAAAGGAATAGGCGATGGTATGTGAGATGGTCTATCGGGTTCTCAAAAGTCCATCAGCACAGACCATCGTAGCTTGGCCATAATTGGACTTTCTGCCTTGCCTGCGATGGCTGGGTTGATAGTCCATCACTATAACGATTGCCTATTGTCCATACCATTAAGACTAACTATAATGTGGTCTCACGGCCTCCTCTGCGATGGTTTGGGTGATAGTCCACCGCTAGCTCAATGGTTTGTCCGCCCTCTCTGTCGCACCTGGGTAGGTTTGACTGTTTTTTGTAAAACGTCCATATCTTTTTCTTTCGGTGTTGGATTGTGACGAAATGGGTATCGTTGCAAATATAATTCAATTTGGAAGCCATTCCTTAGTATTTTAAGAGAAAAATTAGGCTTTACTTGATAGGCTCTAATGGCTTAGACTACGAGGGAACTTTGCAGGGTCTCGTAATAACTTATTGGATACTACTGTTCATGACTTATTGAGGCGATTTTGTAACTACTGTAGCTCTGGAAAAATAGCTAGATTTTCAGGTATTGAATACTCACAGGACTTGAAAGTATAGAAAGTAAAACATGGCATGATCTTGAAAAGTATAACAATAAATAATTGTTAACAATACATTCATCTAGGCATTTTGTCAAACACTTGAGATACATGAACTAGTACATGAATGTGTCCACATGATGACATACCATGTTTTCAGTATTTAATTAACATAGTCATTCTATAAAACACTTGGGGAGCATGGTTATTTCACATGAGTATTGTTAACTCATGAACATCTTGGATGCAATAATCAATTGAAATTTCAAGGGTTTAATATGCAAATCATATAATTCACCATACCTGCTAATTTAATTTTATAAAAATTGTAATAAATCATGAACTAAAACCAGAATAATATTATGAACATGAATACAATCAAATTCACCACGAAATTCATGAAAACAATCAACTTGTAGTTATAAAAGTGGTTTATGAACTCCAAAGATGGAACGAAACACTTAGATGAACACCTAACATACTTTGGTAATCAAATTCGTGAAGATTGATGGTATGTTCTTGAAGGTTGAACTTGAAATTGGATGCCCTAGGGTTTTTTTTTTGAGAAAATTTGTGAGAGAATGAGTGATTTAGCCTTTAGGGTAGGTTAATTTAGTGTTTTTAGGGATGAATAAGGGTGGGTAAAAGACCTAATTACCCCTCTGGACACGGGTTTTTAATTTCAAAAAATGTGCCTAGTGATGCGCATATCGATGCACCGCATCGATGGTGCCGACATAATGGATGATGCTCCGTGTCGAGTTCATGTTAGGTTGCTGGAATTTTCACTGAGTGCTATGGAAAATATTCGTTGATGTGATGGGAAACACGATGCATCAAGATCGCGTTGAGCCATTATT
The DNA here is from genome assembly GCA_030864225.1 of Capsicum baccatum var. pendulum. Taxonomy (NCBI): domain Eukaryota; kingdom Viridiplantae; phylum Streptophyta; class Magnoliopsida; order Solanales; family Solanaceae; genus Capsicum; species Capsicum baccatum. The sequence continues at coordinate 69,282,849 of CM061559.1, read as the reverse complement.
TTTGTCACCCAAACATGCTTCAAACGATGTCCAAAAAATCTGAAACTCACCCAAAGAGACATATTGGCTCACCTGATCATAATTCATTCCAAAGATCAACGTTTTAAGGTCCTAAGGGTCGAAAATAATTTCATAGAAATATTGAGGCCAAAATAAGACTAAGTGTCAATACTTAGCTTAAAATTTTCGATGTTTGGGGCCTCTTTTCATGCTCTAAAGGACTGAGCTGGACTTGAAACTTTACGGGGTCTTAGAATATCTCTCCATTGGGAACATTCGTCATCAATTGAGACTAGATAAGCTGAGAATACTAATAAATTTAGTTTACTTACTGAACATGCACAACTGAAGCATGATTTCATAATTGAAACTAATGATATGCAAAGTTTTCATACTGAACTTGCATAATTGAAGCATGACAGAATTATAAACACATGAAACATGATTGAACTATTTTCATGAAGGTATATGTGGCATGAAAATGTTATACAGCTGAAACTGTACCAAGTTGGAAAAGGAAATGTGAGCATGAGACTAAGTAAATCTAAGGAAGACTGTTACCTTGAGCTGAGTCTTAGTTGGCAGAGATGAGGTAAGGATACTTGGTCCCAATATCTTCTTCGTCTTCCCAAATAGATCCCTCAACGAACTGATTCCCCAAAGAACTTTGACTCAATGAACTTTTTCATAAGAGAGACTGTTGTAAACGTCTACACCCTCTATAGATACTACAACTTCTGGGTCACCTGTGCACTTCTTAAGCAAGGAGACGTGAAACACTGGATGTACTAAAGCTATGTCTGAAGGCAACTCAAAAATGTAAGCTACCTTTCTGAAACAATAGAGAATTCGATAAGGAATGACATATCAGGGACTGCACTTTCCCTTCTTTCCAAACCTCTTTACTCCCTTCAGAGGAGAGGTTTTTAAATACGCATAATCACCAATCTCAAACTCTATATCCTTTCTTTGCATATCTGCATACGATTTCTGTCGTCTCTGAGTTGTCTTAAGCCTTTCCCTAATCAACTGAATTTTTTCTAAGGCATCAAACACCAAGTCAGGCCCTACCACTACGGCCTCACCGACTTTAATCCAACCAATAGGAGATCAACATATCCTTCCATAAAGCACTACCATGAATCCATCAAACACCAAGTGGTCATCCCAAATACCCTTAAAGTTAATGACATGCTTTCTTAACATATATTCTAAAGTCTGAATGGTCTTTTCTTCTTGACCATTAATCTGAGGATAAAAGGCTATACTGAGGTAAACTTGGGTACCAGGACCCTTTTGGAAGTATTTCTAGAAATCAGATATGAACTGCGTACCTCTATCTAAAATGATGGACAATGGAACTCCATGAAATTTGACCATCTTCCTGACATAGATCTTAGCATAATCCTCATATAAATAAGAGGTATGAACTTGTAAGAATTGGGCTGACTTGGTCATTTTATCTATAATAACCCAAATTGAATCATGTTGACCATAAGTATAAGGCAAACCCATCACAAAATCCATTTTCACTTTCTCCCACTTCTACTTAGGATTGTTGAACTCCTGCATAGACCCACTAAGCTTCTGATGCTCGATCTTAACTTGCTGACATGTTGAGCACTTAGATACAAACTCAAAAATGAATCTCTTCATCCTACTCCACTAATAGACTTCCTGCAAGTTATGTTTCATTTTGGTGGCCCCTAGGTAAATCGAGTAGCATGCATCATGCGCTTCTACAAGAATCCGTTGTCTCATACCGTCTAAACATATACACATAGTTTACCTTGGCAACGCAACTTACCATCTCCCGCTTGGGATAAATCCTCTACCTTCTGATCTCTGACGAACTCTTTTAGCTTAACTAGACCGGTATCTCTATCCTTCTTTTCTTTTACTTTAGAAACCAGAGATTAGTATGAACTATTTTGAACCCATATGCTACACTCCACTGAATCGACTAAGTGGAGACCTAGTCGGGCAAGATGATGAACTTCCTAAACTAACTTCTTATTACCATCCTCTATGTGAGAAACACTACCCATTGACATCCTACTGAGAGGATCAACCAATATATTAACTTTGCCTGGATGATACAAAAAACTCATGTCATAGTCTTTCAACAACTCTAACCATCTTTTCTGATGCAGGTTTAGGTCTTTTTGAGAAAACACATACAATAAGCTTTTATGCTCTGTGAACATATCAATATGTAATCCATACAAATAAAGCCTTCATATCTTTAAGTTATACACTATAGCTGCTAACTCAAAATCATGAGTGGGGTAGTTCTTTTCATGAGGTGTAAGTTGTCTAGAGAAATAGGCTATAACCTTACCTCGCTACATCAAAACACATCCCAAAAAAACTTTGAAAGCATCACAATATACCAAAAACCATCTGAACCATCAGGTGAAGTCAAAATTATGGCTGCAGTGAGTCGAGTCTTCAACTCCTAAAAATTATTCTCATAAGAATCTGACCCCTGGAATTTTACTTTCTTCTGAGTCAATCTTGACATGGGGGATGCAATAGATAAAAATCCTTCATAAAACCATCAGTAATAGCCAGCCAAACCTAAGAAAATCCAAATATCTAAAGAAGAGATGGGCCTGAGCCTATTTCTTACTACTTTTGTCTTTTGAGGATTAACCCTAATACCATCACCGAAAACTATATGAACAATGAAAGCTATTGAACTTAGAAAAAATTCTCACTTACTAAATTTTGCAAAAAATTGATAGGCTTTGAGGGTTGATAATACTATTCTGAGATGATCAGCGTAATCATTTTCAGTATGGGAGTCTATAAGAATGTCATCAATGAAGACTATGAAAACATGTCCAAGTAATTCTTGAACACGTGTTTCATCAATTCCATGAATGCTAATAGGGAATTGGTAAGACCAAATGACATGACTAGGAATTTGAAGTTACCATACCGAGTCCTGAAAGCTATTTTTGGAAAGTCCCATTCTCTGACTCCGAGCTGATGATAGCCTAATCTAAGGTCACTCATTGAAAAGGAGCTATCACCCTAAAGCTTGTCAAATAAGTCATCTATTCTAGGAAGTGGATACTTGTTCTTGACCGTAACTTTGTTCAATTAATGGTGGTCAATACATATTCTAAGAGAATCATCTTTCTTACTCACGAATAGAACTGGTGCACCCTACTCGAAGAAACTGGGTCTGATGAATCCCTTATCTAGGAGATCCTTGGAATGTTCTTTTAACTATTTGAGTTTTGCTAGAGCCATGCTATATAGCAGAATAGAGATAGGCTGAGTATTAGGAAGAAGGTCGATTCCAAAGTCAATTTCACTATTTGGAGGAACCCCAGGAAGATCTTTGGGAAACACATCTAGAAATTAACATGCTACTGATATTGACTCAAGATCTTAGGTCTCTAAACTAGAGTCTGGAACTCAAACGAGATGGTACACACACACCTTGGATATAATCATCCCTTCTCTAAGGTAGGAAATAAGCTGACCCCTTAGTCCTGAAGTACTAAGCGTCTATTCTACGACAAGTTTATTCGGGAACTTAAAATAGACAATTTTATTTTTGCAGTCAACTGAAGCATAGCATGAATGAAGACAATCCATGCTGAGAATGACATCAAAATCTATCATCTCTAACTCTACTAGGTCTACTCAAGTAACTTTCTGAGATACCACAATCGACCAGTTCCTGTATACCCATTGGGATATAATAGATTTACCCACTAGGGTAGAGACAGAGAAGGGATCTGCTAGGATTTTGGGACTAACTAGAGACTGAGAAGGGATTTGCTAGGATTTTGGGACTAACTTCAAAGTTAAAAGCTATATAAGAAGTTACAAAGGATAGAGAAGCTCCTAGATCTAGTAAAGCATAAACATATAAATGATAAACTTGTAATGTACATGTGACAAAATAAGAAGAACCTTCCTAATCCTGTCGGGACAGAAGCACATATAGTCTATTTAGGTATTTCCCACTGGTGGCACTGGAAGTGGCACCCTATTGATTTGGGCGACCGAACTGAGTTGGCTAATGATTATTTTGACTTTGTGAACCCACCTATGGAGACTCTCTAACCCTTAGGCCTATCTTTCCACATCCAAAACATACATCACTGCTAGCTCTACAGATACCCTGATGGTTTCTACCATACTTTTGGCAAAGAGGATTTGTTTGGGCATTGCTAACACTACCTTAGGGTTTAGATCCTGGTTCCCTATCTTTATTTCCATCTCTGAATATCGACACTGGGGTACTGGCTAAGGACGGAGATAGAACTTAAGATTTTGAGTGGAACTGGAGGGATTGCCACCCTCTAACTTAGGCTGAGTGAAGTTAAAGCTACTTGTTATAGCTCACTTTTTCTCTCTTTCCTTCTCCTTGGTCTTAGCCTCTTCTATCTTTTGAGCATGGACCATAAGCCTAGATATTTCCATCTCCTTATTAAACATTATAGTCCTAAACTCCTTACCATACCACTAGACACACCTAATATAAACTTACTCATCTTAGACCTGTTATCTGCTACCACGTAAGGAGCATATCTAGCTAACTAATTAAAATTGAGAGAATACTCCTTCACTGTCATGTTCCCCTGCTTTAGATTAATAAACTCCAAAACCTTCTTTTCCCTTAACTTCAGTGGGAAGAACCTATCTAGGAAAGCAGTGGAAAACTACTCACATTCTATGGGCCCTGCATCTGCAGCCTCTTTACCTTCCACTGCTTGAACCATCAGTGAGCCACATCCGGCAACAGATATACAACTAACTCAGCACTCTCACTAGTAGTCAACCCCATAATATCTGTGACTTTTTGTACCTGATCAAGAAATTTCTGTGGGTCTACATCTGACTTAGACCCTATAAATGATAGAGGATTCATTTAAGTAAAGTCTTAAATTGTAAATGAAATAGTATTGACCACAGGGTTGGCATAGACAATAGCTTAAAGTTTATTCTGAGATAACCACAGAATGACCAAGAGTGGTAAAAGTTGCTCTGAATTCTACATGAGAAGCATGCTCATTCAAGGGAACTGGCTGGATGGGCAGAGGTGCTAGCTAGTTTCTTATTCTTTTTAGGAGGCATGTTCTGTAGGCAGAAGGAAAACTTGAATTATAAAAAGATTTTAAATTGAGCTCATACTCACTCTCACGATATGAATACTGAAATAAGGGAAACTTCCCCAAGGACTCCCTGAAGCCTCTTGTGCATAAGTTTGGCATTCTACACACCTATGCACAAGACTCTCCTAGACACAACTTTTAGACTCTTTATGACTCTGTTGAACCGTAGTCTTTGATACAAAGTTTGTAACATTGCAAGTCGGTACCCCGGATATCACACGATGCTCATAATTTGAAAGGACCTCAAGCTAACCCATGACTGTTTCCTGTTGCAATCACTGAATAATAAATCTATAATAATGCATAACTTAGGTTGAATCTTCCATAAGGTTCATAATTGAAATCAAATACAGATAAATAAATACTAAAACTAAATATTTGTCTTAAATAGTCTAGTATGAAAACATCTAACTGTCTGAATATGGAGTTGATGGGACAAGTCCCCAACTAACTCTAACTATTAAATATAATGAACTACTGAAAAAATGAGATGATAACTATGTCCTAGAACTATGAGGAATCACCACCAAATGGGTTTTTGATAGGTTAGGCTGCTAAGTATGGTCAGGAGACCGTGCGTTTGAACCTATGATATAAGACATTATAGCATAAAAGAAAGAGTATATGTCAATACATTAAATATACTGGTATGCTAAGTGAGGTAGGATGATATGCAAAAGTTCATATGCATGAATAATAAATCACTGAATAACATGAATATAACTGAATGAGAGTACATACATATCTTAAATTGTTGTAAATACTAATTATGCAATTCTGCATGGAAATCTACCCTATTATAATTGAGATCACTGGTAACTAAATTACTGATAAATGGGTGACAATTTCTGACAATCTTGATTCTGTGGAAAAGAACTTAGTTTCGTACTAAGTTGGATGACTGTGCCTGATAGTCTGGATTCTGAAAACTAAACTGAGGTTTTACACTGAGTCTAGAACTTAAACTATTAATGTGGGAGTGTTCATCTAACCGACATACTCAAATTATAAACTGAGTTTGGGTCTGACCTGTAACCCCAGTTGGAAGGTAGTTAGCACCTTGCCAAGGGATACTAACAATGGCTATGAGTTAACCCTCTCTAGCAGGAAGACAGTTTGTCAACCCTTGTTGGCAAAAGAACTCGTACGAGATGTATCAACCCTAGTCAGGTAGGAAAATTTCTCAACCTACACTGGCTACGTAGTTCTGTAGCAGGGAATGCTATTAAGGGTCAAACTGTCTGCTAGCAGGAATCCCCCATCCCTGTTTTCTCTCGGTGCTGATTCCTACTCCCAACTAAATTAACACTGAACTAATTTATAGACTGTACTAGGCTTGACTAAACTATTACTAATCGTGCTAACTGTCTGAAATAGACTGAGTTCACTGAGTTCTGTTAGCTGACTAAATACAATATTTGTGATACTGAGCTGAACTATACTAATACTGAGTTTTACTGAGCTCTATAACTGACTAGGTACTATTTTTCATAAAATTACTTAGGCTATTCTATAACTACTATATCTATAGGTAAATAGCTAATTTTTTGGGAATTGACTACCCCCAGGACTCGAAAGCATAGAAAATAAAGCAAGGAATGATCTTGAAAAAAATATCAATAAATACTTGTTAACAATACATTCACCGAGGCATTTTGTCAAAAACATGAGATACATGAACTTGTACATAAATGAGTCCACATAATGATATACCAAGATTTCACTATTCAAATAACATAGGCATTCTATCAACCACTTGGGGAGCATTTTTATTTCACATGAGGATTGTCAATACATGAACATCATGGATGCAATAATCAATTGAAATTTCAAGGGTTTAACATGTAAATCATATAATTCATCATACATGCTAATTTAATTTCATGAAACTTGTAGTAAATCATGGATTAAAACATAAATAATATCATGAACAAGAATATAATCAAATTCAACATAAAATTCATAAAAGCAACCAACTTATAGTTATAAAAGAGGTTTATGAACTCCAAGGGTGGAAGGAAACCTTAGATGAACACCTAACATACCTTGGTAATCAAATTCATAAAGATTAATGTTGTATTCTTGAAGCTTAAACTTGAAATTGGATGCCCTAGGATTTTTTTCTTGAGAAAATTTGAGAGAGAATGAGTGATTTTATCCTTCAGGGTAGGTTAATCTCATGGTTTTTGGGCTGAATAATAGTTCGGAAAAGACCCAATTTCCCCTCTATACGTTGGTTTTTAATAATTGAAAATGTGTCTAGTGATGCACATATCGATGCCCCGCATCAATGGTGGCGATACAATAGCTGACGGCCGCATCATGTTCATGTTGGCTTACTGAATTTGCGTTGAGTGCTGGGGAAAATATTCGTTGATGTGATGGGAAACACGAAGTGTCGAGATCGCGTCGACCCACTGTTTTGGTCACCCAAACATGCTTCAAACAATATTTGAAAATCTAAAACTCACTCGAAGTAACCTATTGGAAGGCCTGATCATGATTCAATCCAAAGATTGATATTATAAGTCCTAAGGGTTGAAAATAAGTTCATGGAAATATCAAGGTCAAAATAAGACTAAGTGTCAATACTTAGCTTAAAATTTTTGAAGTCTGGGGCCTCTTTTCACACTCTAAATTACTGAGTTAGGCTTGATATTTTATGGGGTCCTACATTAGGGTTCATACCCAAACTACCTTGTCTTAAGTTTATGAGATTATAAGATGATTTAATAATTAAAGTGCATACATATTCTCATCTTTTTAAGTCTTGACTTGAATATTCTCTATTATGATTTGTGTAACATGAGTTTAATTTAAAAATTGATTAAAGATTTTCAATAGAGTTTTGAGCGTAATATTTTATTACAAGTTATATGAAAGAAAGTATGAGATTCAAGGCTTGAGTATGAGCTCTATGTTTACAAGAAAAGTTTGAATCTTTTGATTCCAAATAAGGCTTGAAATCCACAATCTCTTATCATCCTTATGATACAAAGCCAAGACTGATCTGTTGATATTAAGATAAAATATGAAATCTACATTTGTTCATCTTGATTATGATTTAAAGAAAGGAAAGCATAACTAGTTTTTATTCTATAAACCCTTGTGCTATTTTTAAGGTGAATTTCCTAAAGTATGAGCATATAAGTAAAATGGGACTAGTACTTAGTACCGAGTTGGGTATGGGTCTGAGGTCTGATGCCCCAGAACTATTTGCCATCGAAGATTTAAGTCAAAATATGGGTTAAGTAAAGTAACCACTAAGTTAAGGTTCTATTCTGATGGAAAGGGTAGAAAAACTCTCCCAAACATGGGTAAGACATTCGACTCCATAATAGCTCACATGGTTTATGTCGGATAGAAAAATCTCCAAAAAGAAAGAATAAAAAGTAAAGCTTATACAAACTAAGTGTGGTGTCTCACAAAGCTTATTCAATATGCATTGTTATTCATGGTTTATGATCTTTTAGCTTTCAATTTTATTCAAAGTTATGGTGAGTCACTTACACTAAGCATGCATTGTTTGAATGTTTATGAATATATTAAAGTTATTGTTTTACTTATGCATGCACCCCCACATACTCAGTACATTCCAGAAATACTTACCCATATATATATCTATGTGCTACATTGTCTCATAACGTAGGTACCAGTTGTAGAACACACATCAATCTTATATAGTTTGTATCTTCTAGTCAGCAGGTGATGCGTTCTTCTGATTCAACTACTCGAGGCAACTATAGTTCTAGTAGAATTTTCATTCAATTGTATTGATTAGGGATAGATATGGGTCTTGTCCCGGCTACCAATAGTGAGCATTAGTAGAGGCTTCAGAGTAAAGTAGTAATCTTATACTACAGGTTTTATTTGCTTCAACTATGTCTAAAATGCTAGCAATTTAGGGTAATAGGATTTTAGAAGCATAATTAGTATTTCATCTTAGGGTTTATTTCTCCCATCTAGTCCCCAAACTCATAATTTTGGATAAGCCACAGTGTTTTATCCAAAGACGGTCATTCAGAGTTGATGTATTTACTTTCAGTTTTCTTTTCTATAACTAAAGTGTAAACATTTTAAACAATTTTTATAGAGCATATTTTGCTAAAGATATTTCTTCTTCTTATTACTTCAAGTTTTATGTTATTTAAATTAGTAGCTCAAGAATTATGACAGTACATGGGTTAGATTAGGATCACTTATGGTTGTAAGCACCATGTGACATTTAGAGGGTAGTCTAGGTATTACGAACTTGGTATCTGATCCATATATCAAGTGTCCTAGGGTGTCTATAAAGCCATGTCTGGTAGAGTCTTATGGAATGGTATGGAGACGTCTGTAATTTTCTTCGAGAGGCTACAAGGCATTTAAGAAATGTTTCCTTCTTCATGCTCTAGATCGTGTTGTAAAGTTGTTCTCTTAGAAACTTTTGTCATTTTTTGTGTAACTCCATAATTCACCATCTGTAACCTTTCGAGATAACATGAGTACTAGATTCTAATTTCTCCTAAGATGATGCTCTTAAATTTACTATCAGTAACTTCAAAAGTCACATAAAGGGATTAGGAGGAGCTCTCTAGTGTGCTATAAGTCCCTTTAGTTGAAATATTATGTCCTCATCCATATAAGTTGTTCAGTTAAGACAGAACAAGATATGCACTCAGATTCCTCATTAACCTTTCAAGAAAGATAGTGCTCATGAAAGGATATAGTATGAATCAAGGTTGTTAAATAAAGCTTACATTCAAGGGATATTATGACATTGAATGTTATGATTCATAAGTTGTAGAACCTAATTGTAGTTAGAAGTAGGGGTTTAGAAGTGTAGCGATAAGAAAGCTGGTAATGGTGATTGATCGAATGTATATAGATGAATGTTTGCATATGATTAAATTAGTAGTAAGGGGATAGGTATTTGTATGTTAGTTTAGGGGTAATAAATATGGTACAGGTTCCTTGGTAAAGGGAGAGAAGGAGTTATCGATGGTATTTACTGTAGTAGAAATTTATAGGTTATTGATGAAAGTATATAGTGGTTGAGTATTGTGAATTTAGGCTTCTCTTGGGGTTTCAGGGAGTTTAGATAAAACTTATGGAACTATGAAAGAAATTTAGGTGTATAGATGGGTGAATAGTAATGATGTGTAGATGGAGGATGTTCTAATCGATTATAATAAAATAGGCCATACGATCGTGATCAATTATAGTTATTATGAGGTTCTAGTGTACTAGTGTTTCTTGATGTTTTATTTTATAGCTTCCAAGTGAGAATTGTACATGAGGTTGGGTTTTTAATCACGTCTAGCACTAGATACTAAGTTTGAACATTGGATGATCATCAAGGTGGAAATAATGATTGCTTGGTTAGTGATGGTTATATAGAAGTGATCTAGTTGGCTTGAACAGTATATGCAAGGGTTTAATTTTATTTGTTTTCAACTGAGTATGATGTTGTAGGTATGATTTAAATGTGTACCCAAGGTGACATAGGGGTTGTATTATTTTCTAATATTATTAAAAAGTATGTGTGGTAAGTAGTATCCTTTAGTTTCTAAATGGGAAGAAGGCTAGTTATATAGTATATGGTGTTCTTAACAGCTAAGTTAAGGAGTTATAGATAGGTGATGTTGAGTCTTTTGGTATGATTCTAATTCTCATGGTTTAGGTAAGAATGTAAATTTTGAGATGTGATAATGGTAGGCTATGATGGAAAGAGGCAGATTATCTGTTTTCTAAGGCAAGCATATTTTCAAGAAGGGTGTAAGTATGTGATGAGTTTTGAAGCTAATGAAAGTTAAGGATCGTATATATTAAGGTATTTTTCAAATATGAAGCTAGTATAGTTCTTTATTAGTTTCGGAATATACATGTTAAGAGTTATAGTCTAAGTCTGAATTTGGGACGATTGAGCTAGCAGAAAGAAGAGTTGAAGTTCTAGATGGCGTGAACTATGGTATAGTGATACTCATGAAGATTCTAAGTTAGTAAATGTTCAAGTTATTATATGATGATCATTGGAGCTATAGAAAGTTAATAGCTGTATCTCAGAAGGAAGTATTAGCAGTGAGTTTTACATGTTTAGGTGTATTCTTTTAGGGTAAGTTTATCATTTATGTGTATTGTTATATCTCAGATTCTAGAGTAGAATAGTTGTATTTAAGTTTAGAGTTTATTAAAGGGATCCACAGACTCAGAATGATTGGTTAAAACTAAGGGGGAGATGATAGAATAAGTAACCAAGTCAGGCTTTCAAATTCTAGTAGTGATGCTAGTGAATTCTACAACAGTAGTAAAGGAGGAAGGTATCCAACCTATTCTTATCTTAGTACAAATTGTTGTACTTCAGTTATCACAATATCTACTCATGCCTGGCATGTCAGCTCCATGACCATAGCTCATATTCATGCACTATCCTTAGAATCATGTATTCTTCCAATCCCGAGTATAAGGAGTTCAAGTTCACTCAGAAGTACAAATAATATTTCATGAATTTATGAAATCTAAACTCAGGTCATGTAGTTCATGACTCATGTACTCATGCTTCATAGTATGCTCAGTTCCTAGAACTAACAGGCTCAATTAAATATCTAAGTTATGCATTGTATTCTTTCATTTGTAGGTCCTCATGTTCTAATCGTTCAGTGACCTCTCATTGTGAATTGATAGTGGTGATGAGTATTTATTTAGAGAAGAGATAGTAAATGACTCATTTTTGGGGAATATTGTTATGTGCTTGTAGTATCTCAGGTTATAAGTGTGAAGAATGATTAAGGCATAACTTCTTTATGTACGTCATGGTTAGTTGAAATTTCGTGTGTGTTTTCTTGGGGATGGTGCATGGAAGTCATTATTGTTAGAGGTTTAGAGAACGTAAGAAAGATGCTTTTATAGCTTTTTTATTAGAAATTTGTATAAGGTTATAATAATAGGCTTGAATGTCAAGTTGGTATATAAGTGGATGGGTGCATTGCGTGCTAGTGAATTCCTAGAAAAAAGATTGAATTTAGTTATTAAAGGGGTAAGAAGAGTTATTCTTGCGATATGAAGTTGTGAAAATGGATGGGGTATTGAATACATAGTTCAAACTAGTGTTATGGTGTTATGTATAGTATTGTAGATTCAAGTAGGCCTGAACATAGTCAAACAATTTAGTTCAGCTAAGACTTCAGTAGATAGGGTTATCAGTGACGTGAAGATCATAAGTAGCCTCAAGTGAAGTGCAATATTGATGGGGAATATAGAGTTGAGAGATTATTTGTGGACTATGTCCAAGCTTGAAAGAGGCAGTTGTACTGACTAAGTCCTAGTAATTCTACCTCGACTTATGTTTTGTAGGCGTATGTTCCATGCTACAGAGTTATAGCTATATTAAGATTCCTTGCTCAGATATCTTATTCAGATCATGCCCAAGAATTCTTTCCTCCCTAATGTTATTAGAACTTCTTGCAAAGAATGTTGAAGAAATACTCCAGATGAGTACAAACTGTAATATAATTTAGTCTGTATAGACAACAATCCAATTTAACAGTTAGATAGATAAGTTCCTATGGTTTTCCAACTTTCCTATTCGTAAAGTAAATCATTCTGGTACATGGAAGTTGCGTATTAATTTTAGTCCAAGCATGATGTTATAGATTTAGCTGGTCGGTAATGAATCAGTTCATAAGTGTTCAGTAGTTTTCCAAGTATTCTAGCTTAGACAGTATAATACCCCTTGTATGACCTTGGTCTTACAATTCATAATTCCATTGAATCATTCCTCACTCCATAGTTCTATATGTATGATATCATGAACATTTCAAGTGAGTTCTAAACTCTCAACGTGAATCAGCTTCTTAAAGCCAATAAAGTCAATTCGGCTCATAAACCAGTTTGATGATGAAAGTTCTAATGCTTCATCTCAGCTACATCCTTCATTACCATACATGTCATGTGTACATTATTCCATACTCATAAGACTTCAATAATTTCCTATCCATATTTCCTAGGGAGAGATAATGTAACACCCCGCATTTTTGGGCTAGACTTTGAACCATCATTCCAACATGTGTAAGCTCTAATCCCATGATTTGTATGTGAATATATGTGTCATGATCTTTATCCTAGTGTGTGAAGTTATTAGGAGGTAAAAAATGTTCATAGAAATCACATAGAGCAAAATTGAGCTAAGAGCCTTTGATTCGGCAAAGTTTAGTAATTTAATTATACAAAGTTATATTTTGAGCATCTATGAATTCTTATATACATGGAATTTTTAATCTCGAGACTCTCCAGTTGATAGATAATTAAATTATCTTTCCAACGATACCAATTTTGCCTTAATTCGTTACCCGAGCAAAAAGTTATGACATTTTTGTGAGAGGCAATAAGGGTCTAATATGGGACATAATACAGAGCTTATTCCCGCTTTGATTTACCTTCCTAAGGGTCAAGGGTCAATTTTGTCCTTTCCCCTCATCCCTAAACATCCAAATCATGAATTAAAGCACCCGAAAGGGCATTATTTGCCCATCTTCTTCAAATCAACTCACATAAAAACCCTCTCTTTCCGAAGGACAATAATTCAATCTTATTCTTTCAAGAACACAAGGATTTAAGTTTCAATACAAGATTTCATCAAGAATCCAAGATTTCAAGCTTCCCATTTCAATAAATCTTCAAGAAATATGAAGAATAGGGTTTCTTTCACACGTTTATCATTTAAATCCCAAGCTCCAAGCTTTCTTCAGCAGTCAAGAAAATTATGGTATGTGAGGCTTATGAACAAGTATACTCTTTCATCTTTGTCCCTAAAACTTTTTTTAAAGTTAAATTTATATGATTTGCAAATTAGGGTGCATACCCAAACTATCGTGTCTGGAGTGTATGATATTATCATGTGATTGAAGAATTAAAGTGCAAACATGTTCTCATCTATTTATTTCTAGACTTGAAGATTCTCTATTATTATTTGTATATCATGAGTTTGATTTGAACATAGATTAAAGATTATCAATTGAGTTTTAAGAATGATATTGTATTACAAGTTATATGAAAGAAAGTATAAGATTCAAGGCTTGAGTTTGAGCACTAAGTTTAAAAGAAAGGGCTGAGTCTTTGAATTCCAAAATATGGCTTGAAATCCATAATCGTTTATTATCCTTATGAAACAAATCAAATATTGATATTTTGATCTTAAGATAAGATATGGAATCCACATTTGTTTATCCTAATTATGATTTAAAGAAAGAAAAGCATAACTGGTTTTTATTGTATAAACCCATATGATATTTTTATGTTGGATTTCCTAAAGTATGAGCATATAAGTAATATAGGAGTAGTATTTAGCTCCAAGTTAGGTATGAGTTTGAGTCACATGCCCCAGAACTACATGCCAACAAAGGTTTAAGTCCCAACATGGGTTAAATATAGTGATCACTAGGTTAAGGTTCTATTCTGATGGCAAGGGTAAAACAACTCTCCCTGAAGTAGGTAAGACGTTGGACTCCATAACAGCTCACATTATTTATGTTGGTTACAAGAATATCCCAAAAGAAAGAATAAAAAGTAAAGCTTTTAGAAACTAAGTGTGGTGGCTCACAAAGTTTATTCATTATGCTTTATTATTCATGGTTTATAATATTTCAGCTTTCAATTTTATTCAATCTCAATGTGAGTCACTTACACTTAGCATGCATTATTTGATAGTCTATGAATATATTAAAGTTATTGTTTTACTTATACATACACCCCACATACTCAGAACATTCAAGAAGAACTGACCCAGATATATGTCTATGTGCTATATAATCTTATAATATAGGTACCAGTTGTTGAACACACATCAAAATCAAATAGTTTGCAGTTTCGAGTCAGCAGGTTATGAGTTCTTCTTATTTGATGACTCAAGTTAACTATTGTTATAGTAGTATTTTTATTCAATCCTATTTATTAGGGATACCTGGGGATCATGTCCCAGCTACCTATAGTTAGTACTAGTAGAGAATTCATAGACGGTCATTCAGAGTTGATGTATTTACTTTCAGTTTTCTTTTGTATAACTAAACTGTAAATGTTTTAAACAGCTTTGTATAGAACATATTAAGCTAGAGACATTTCTTCTGCTTATTACTTCAAGATTTATGTATTTTAAATTAGTAGCTCAAGCATAATATCAATACATGGGTTAGCTTGGAATAACTTATGGTCCTAAGCACTGTGTGACATTCATGGGGAAATCTTGGGCATTACACTAGATTTCTAGAGATATAAATTAAAGAATTAATTTATTAAGGGAACTATTACCTCGAGCTGGCATTGAGTTTGAAGAGAAAAGATGGGGGTACTTGGCTAGCATATTTGCCTATACTTCCTAGTATTTACATCGGCTGACTGATTTCTCTATAGAACTCTTACCAAGGCAACCTCTTTATTTCTCAACCTACAAATTTTATGATAAAGGATCTCAATAGCAACCTCTTTATAAGGGAGGCTATTTTCCACGCCAACCCTATCTAAAGGAACTGTTGTGGATGGATGACCAGAGTATTTCTTCAGCACAGAGACATGGTAAATTTGATGCACTAATTCTAGATCTACAGGAAAATCTAATTCATAGGTTACCAACCATATCGACTCAAAGTCTTGTAAGGACCCACTTAGCGAGGATTGAGTTTACTTTTCTGACCAAACATCTTCACTCCTTTAATGGGAAAAAATCTAAAATAGATAGTGTAACACCATAAAATCCTAGCTCATTTTGGAATACTATTGCAGGTTAAATGGGTTCAAGACTTAGAAAATTTGTGTAAGTGTTCAGACTTAGTCATTTCCAAAATACCTTAAACTTTGATTGTCTTAGTTTTGACCATCCCGAATTTAGAATGTTGATTTCAAGGTTGATTCATGCTGGGGGATGTCAAAGGTATATCTCAGGTGAGTTTCAGAAATTTTAGACAAGGTTTGGACCATGTTTGGATGTTTAAAATAGTGAGGTATCATGATGGAGTAGCGTCGCGATGACTAGTTGACCTAGGCTCAGGGACGCACCACATGGGCTGCTTGACCCAGCCCGGGGTAGTGCTTCATTGGCTGGTTGACCTAGCCGGGGGTCGCGCTGCATTGGATGGTCTCCTTTAGCTTCTTAAATCCTCGTCATTAAGGTTATTTTCCCCTTTATTCACAAATCTGCTAAAGAGAAAGCAATCCTCTTTCAAGAACAAACCTTATCCTCTTTAAAATTCAAGCTCATACTTTAAGAAACCATCAAGAACCTTTAAAAATCCTTCAACTAAGGTATGTTAGATGTTCATTCATAAGATCTTTTCACCCATGGAGTCCAAGAATCCATTTTCAAGTTTAAAGTTATGATTTTTACATAATGTTACAAATTATCTACATGCAGATATTATGAACTTTGATTTCAAATCATGTTTACCACGTGTTTTTGTGGGAATTTATCCTTGACATGTTTGAACGGTGATTTTCGCATGTTGTATCCTTAAACCTTGATTTTAGTTTTTAAATTATGATTAGTAGCATATGTTTTAACTATTCCCATACTTAAACCAATAAATTCCAAGTGTTTGATAGAATTCCTAAATGATTGAGTCTGAACATTGACTATTTATTATTATTTTTGAAGCTTTAGGATGTCCTATTGTTACTATTATCGTGTCTTGGTTGTTATGAATACATGAATAGTTGTTTACCTAGTTTTCATTATCTACAAAATGGTTTCAATCATATTATGATCAATGGCATTCAATAAGTTATTACGGTCAGTTATGGATTCAGTATAACGCCTTAAGACTACACCACGGATGCTACATGATGCTTACAACCCGGAATGACCACAAACTAACCCATGAATGATATCTGTTGTGAGCACTGAATAATAATAATGAAATTAATCCAAAAAATAGGCTAAAATTCCATAATTTTCAAAACATATAAATTACTGATAATGAATAATAATATCTGAATCTCAAATATTGTTTGAAAATCTAGTCTGAAAAGCCTCTAACTGAACTTATCTAAAAGTGGAGTTGATGGGACACTCCCCCAACTAACTTTGTCTACTAAAATACTGTTAAGCTAAAGTACTAAAATAAAAGCATATCCTTAATAGATGAGGACTTACTACTAAATCTGCTACCGTTGGCTGAATCTGGCTAAGCGTTGTCAAGAACCTAAGTGTCAGAACTTATGATATAAAACATCATAGTGCAAAAACTGAGTCTGCAATCAGTACGTGGAAATGTACAAGTATGCTAAATGGGGTATGATTGAATGCATGGGTTCATATGCATGAATAATTACTAACTGAATGATATGCAAGAGCTGGATAACATACATGGATGATCTATAACTACTGAATATACTGTACATACTATAATTGAGTATACAAGAACTGAATCTAATAATTTATAGTTGAATATACTGATAATCTGAGATCACTGATAATCTAAATTACTAATAACTGAGTGACTATATCTGACCGTCCTGATTCTATAAAACTGAACTGAGTTCTATTCTGAAGACTGAAACTGAAACTGAAACTGTGGGAGGTAATCTTCTAACCGACATGCCCCAAATAAGAGAAGATAACTGAACTAGGGTCCAATCTGTAACCCCAATTTAAAGGGTGTCAATACTATGCCATGGGTAAAGATAAGCTGAAGAGTCACCCTTACTGAAAGGTTCCCTAAATGAGAACGGTGGTACTCTCTACTAGTAGGTAGAGCACCTCATCAACCCTCAACTAGAAGATTTGATGTCTCAACCTATGCTAGCTACGTAGTTCTTGAACTCAAGGATTGCTTCTAAGGATCACACCCTCTACTGGCAGGTGAGCTCCCATCCTTAGGCTCATTCGGTGCTGAATCCTACTCCCAACTGAAAGACACTGAATTGTTATACTGGACTGAATTGGACTGAATTCACTTAGATTATTGAGTTTTTGTAAGTTCTGTGACTGACTGAGTTCTACTAAATTCCATAACTAACTAAGAGGGGAAATAATCACGACATGATCGATACTATTTGTAACTGACACTGGCTCTAAGTAGACAGCTAAATTGTTAGGTATTAAATACCCCCAGGTCTCGATAGCTTGAAAAGTAAAGCAAAGCATACTCTTGAATAACATAACAATGTTCACTTGGTCATAATTCATTCATAGAGGCATTCCATCAAACACTTGCAATGCATTAACTTGTACATGAATGGGGAATACATGTTAGCATGCTATAATGACATTATCTCATTCTCATAGACAATTTATGTAATATCCCAAGCATTATTTAAGTCAAATCTAGTCTCCAGAAGAGTTAGTGATGACTTTCTAAATGATTAATATTTAGACCAGATAGAATTTCTCTAATTTCATCCAAATTTGTCCAAATCCGGTATCAGAGTAAAAAGTTATGGACATTTTATAGAGGAATATTAGAACTGCTTAAAAGCAACGTTCAGGTCGACGGACCATCGAGCTAGGGATGGAATGTGGCCCAAATAGTTACAGGCGAGGCAATAAGTTAATCTTCTAGCTAAGGTGCGACGAAAAGGTTGACGGACCATCGAGCTTGCAACGGAACATCGCCCAAGCCGTCGATACTAAGGCAGTAAGTCCCTATTTTGTTCTAAGTGCGATGTTCAGGTGCAACTACCCTTGCTGCACGCCTCCTGTTAGCCAGGTAAATTAAATCATCATCTCCCAGGTCCTCTTCATCTAGATTAGGTACCCAACCTAGGTTATCCGCAATCTATTGATTTAATTGAGCATTAGCCAAAGCGGCTAATATTTTAGCTTCCTGTTGGTTAGCCATTCTTTAAATGAGACGAGGTTCAGGATTGAAGGGTAATAATGGTTCTCCTGAACTTCTGGTTTGTGGTATAAATAACAATGAGCCTGTAACGATCCAAAACAACAAATAAATGTAAAATAAGGAAACTTGACTAACAGTCAATTAACACACATAAACTCAATTGACAACCATATTCCTTGACAACAGTGCCAAAAATTGATACGCCCAAATTACACCTGTCTTATGAGAGCATAAGCGGTCGCTATCAAATATAGAACCAAACTATATTGGGGTCGAATCCCAAAGGAAATATAGTGCTAATTAAGTTGTATGTCCACCTTGGAATTTTCAATACTTTCTAAATGTGGGCTTTACGAATTCATACATATATCATGCTTACAGAGAAGCGTATTGTATTTAATAACGTAATCCTAGTGTTTCTCAACCATCAAAGTCTAATTCACTTTAGTTAATCTTGTTAAGGCATTAACATATGAAATATGGGTTGGAAATCCTATTTTCTTGTCACTACACTCTTTTCCGAACAACAACCATTTTCTCAAACAAGTTGTGTTTTAAGGCACATTATCTATGTTTGCAACCACGAGAATTCTAGATAAACGAAGAAAGTATGATGTAAACAAATCAATCCATAATGAATTCAAAACCCAAAGTAATAGATTGTATGCTACAAGGCTTCCATAACTCTAACTAATAAACTTAGCTACTCATGAAGAAAATAGGAATCACAATGGAAATATTCATCATACCAAAAACTAGAAGATGGTCTTGGTGTACGAATCATGAAAACAAGAATAATATAGAATAATTCAGAATAATACAAAATAAGATGCCCTTCTCATCTTCAAAAACTAATACAGAATAATGAATAATGATAAATTTTCAGCATCAAGTCTTTTTAATAATCCTTTTTCTCATAATTTACTTCTAAGTCCCTAAACTAATTATAAATAAAAAATTACTCTTGGACACAGTTTCTGGGTGCCATATTTGGTTCAGACTACCACTCTCTCTTGTGTCATATGAAATCCGCATTCCATAGTCCCATTATATCTCCATCTACCTCATTAATACGTGAAATCATTCTAATCACATTGGTTAGCTCGATTACATAGAAGTATAGTAAAAACATAAGAAACTAGGCACATTGTTCTCCAAACTTAGATAAAATATGGGTAAGCTATGATGCTTAGGCATATAAATGCACCCAGGATCAATCATGTGGATATTGTGTAGATTCCAAGTTGGAATCATTAAATGTGTTTTCATTAATTTATGCAAGCATGTGGATTAAAATATACTAAATTGTGTTGATTTATGCAAAAATAATGAATTAATTTACTGTCCATGCCAAAGATTATAGTTATGCATGCAAGGTGTTTGATAAAATGCTTAAGAGAATAGGAAATATGCCTTATGACTGAACAACGACCAAAATGATGAACTCATGCTTTACCTTTATGTCCAAAATGAATTCCATATGATTGTTATGCATTGAAATTGTTTGATGGATTGTTCATGGGATTAGCCTATAAAATTATGAAATGATTGTATGCTTTCCTATTTATGCTCCAAACCGTGATAATCAAGTGACTCATGATAAACCCTAATGAGTGTATTATAGATTGTTGATTATGGTCATGAGTCCAGGAAGTGTTATGTCTTTTCATTTTCATGCTATCAAGTCCTGGGGGTACTTGTACCCAATAATTTAGCTGTGTGCCTAGAGCCAATGTTAGTTTTAAAGATACTCTCAATCAAGCCATGTTAAGTAGAATTTAGTCAGTCTCACGACTAAGAAAAACTCAGTAATCTCAGTCAGTTATCAAATCTCAATGATACTCTGTCAGTCAACATAGCTCAGTATACTCAATCCAGTCAATTCAGTATAATTAATTCAGTGTCTAATCATATGGGAGTAGGATTTAGCATCGAGTGAACCCAAGGATGGAAACACACCTGCGAGAAGAGGGTATGATTATTAGAAGCAATCCTTGTGCTCCAGAACTACGTACCCATTGTAGGTTGAGACATCTAACCTATTAGATAAGATTTGATGAGATAGCTTAACCTATTATATAAGGGTCCCACCATTTTCATAGAGTATCTGTTAGATGAGAGATCACTCATAGCTTGTCCTTACCAGTGGCGCGATATTGATACCCTTCTAATTGGGGTTACAGGTTGGACCTTTAACTCAGCTACATTGCTTTAATTGGGGCATGTTGGTTATTTGACTACTTCCCACAGTTAAAGTTTCAGTCTCAGTCTCAGTAATAGAACTCAGATAGTTATACAAAATTCAGGACTGTCAAAAATAGTCAACTCAAAATAGTACGAAACTCAGCTAGGTCCATCAAAACCTAGACTATTAGATACAATCGCTCAGTATCAATTTTTAGTACTGATGTTATCAATATTCAGACTCAGCAGTTAGTATTATCATGAATTCAGTTACAGTCATTTATTCATACATGTATTGTAACATTTATGTTATACAATTGATTAAGAGGTCAGCTTATTTTCTACCTTTGCGCAAGGAAAATAATATCTAAAGGATGTGTTTATTATCTTGTTCGAGTTAAGGAAACTAGTTCTAAAACTCCCAGTCTCGAATCAGTCCAAGTCGTGAATGAATATTTAGATGTCTTTCCCAAAGATCTTCTAGGAATTTCTCCCAAAAAGGAAATAGACTATGGCATTGATCTTTTTCCAGATACTCAGCCTATATTTATTCCCCCATACAAAATGGCACCATCAGAACTCAAAGAATTGAAGGAGCATTTGAAGGATCTCTTAGATAAGTGATTAATTAGGCCCATTGTGTCCCCGTGGGGTGCACCAATCTTATTTATGCACAAGAAAAATGGTTCTCTCAGAATGTGTATAGACTTCTGTCAGCTCAACAAAGTCACAGTCAAGAACAACTATCTACTTCCCAAAATCAATGACTTGTTCTACCAAATTTAGGGTGCCAACTATTTTTCAAAGATAAACCTCAGATCAGGCTATTATCATCTCAGAGTCAGAGAATATGACATTCCAAAAATAGCCTTTTGTACTCGATATGGTCACTTCAAATTCTTAGTTATGTCCTTTGGTCTTACCAATGGCCCAGCCACATACACGGACTTGAACCTTGTGTTCAAGTAGTACTCAGACATGTTTGTCATAGTCTTTATAGATGACATTCTTTTCTATTCCTACAGTGAGCATGATCGTTCAGACCATCTCAGAATCATGCTTCAGACTCTCAGAGATCATCAGTTATTTGAGAAATTTAGTTGGTGCAAATTTTGGCTAAAGTTTGTAGAATTCCTTGGTCATATTATTTTCGTTGATGGCATTAGAGTTAATCGTTAAAAGACCAAAGCAGCAAGAAACTGGCCTCGCCCTGTATCTCCATCTTATTTTAGGAGCTTTTTGGGTTTGGCTAGCTATTATAGACGATTTGTTAAGGGATTTTCTTCTATTGTATACCCTATGTCCCGATTGACTCAGAAGAAAGTCAAGTTTCAGTGGTCAGATTCTTGTGAGAAGAGTTTTCAAGAGTTGAAGACTTGACTCACCTCTGCTCTAGTTTTGGCTCTTCCAGATGGTTCTGATTGGTTTGTAGTGTATTGTGATGCATCAAGAGTAGGTTTGGGTTGTGTGCTTATGCAGCATGGTAAGGTCATAGCCTATGCCTCCAGACAACTTAAATCCCATGAGAAGAATTATCCTAGTCATGATCTAAAGTTAGCAGCTATAGTTTTTGCGTTGATGATCTGGAGGCATTATCTATACAGATTTAATGTAGATGTATTTACAAATCATAAGAGCCTTCAGTATGTATTTTCTCGGAAAGATCTCAATCTTCATCAAAGCAGGTGGTTAGAAATCTGTACAGATTATGACATGAGTGTTATTTACCATCTGGGCAAGGCCAATATGGTAAACAATGCTCTTAGTAGACTATCTATGGCAGTGTTGCATATATTAAGAATAGTAAGAGAAAGTTAGCTCAGGAAGTTAATTAGCTTGGTTGAATAAGTATCTGCCTAGTTTATTCGTCATAGGGTAATATATTGGTTCAGAATAGTTTATAATCATCTCTAGCGTCCAAGGTAAAAGAAAAGCAAGATAGAGATCCCATACTAGTTAAGTTGAAAGAGTCAGTCAAGGATAAGAAAGTAGAGGTTTTCTCCCAATGGGGAGATGTTGTTCTACATTATTAGGGTCATCTGGGTGTTCCAGGTATAGATGACTTAAGGTAACAAATTCTTGCAGAAGCGCACGATGCACGTTACTTTATTCATCCAGGGGCCACAAATATGTACCGTAACTTGTGGAAGATCTATTGGTGGAGTCGAATAAAGAGACATATTGTGGAGATTATGGTTAAGTTTTCTACATGTCAGCAAGTTAAGGTAGAGCATCAGAAGCCTAGTGGGTACATGCAGGATTCCCACTTTGAAGTAAAAAGAAGTGAACATGGACTTTGTGATGGGTTTACCTCGTACTCGTCGCCAGCATGATTCAGTTTGGATCATTGTAGATAGGATGACCAAATAAGCTCATTTCCTTCCATTCCATACCTCTTATTCAGCCGATGATTACACCAAACTCTACATCAAATAGTTGGTCAGATTGCACAGTGTTCCGTTATTTATTATCTCAGATAGAGGTACCCAATTCACCTCTCATTTTTGGAAAACATTCCAAAATGGTCTTGGTACCCAAGTTCATCTCAGTACAGCCTTTCATCCTCAAACAGATGGTCAAGAATAAAGTACCATTCAAATTTTAGAAGACATCCTAAGGGCATGTGCAATTTATTTCATGGGTAGTTGGGATGACCAATTTCCTTTGATTGATTTTGCATATAATAATATCTATCATTCTAGTATTCGAATGGCTCCATTCGAAGCTCTTTATGGTAAGAGATGCAGATCTCCAGTCGGTTGGTTCAGAGTTAGTAAGACCTCAGTTATAGGACTTGACTTAGTATTCGATCCTTAGAAAAATTCTAGTTGATTAGAGAAAGACTCTAGACTGCTTCGAGCTGATAGAAGTCTTAGGCAGATATGCACAGAAAGGATCTCGAGTTCAAGATTGGTGATTATGTCTATCTAAAGATCTCTCCCATAAAGGGAGTAAAGAAGTTCGGCAAGTAGGGAAAGCTCAATCCCTAATATGTTGGAGCCTTCAAAATTCTCAGTCATTTAGGTAAGGTACCTTATGAGCTTAGGTTGCCTTAAGATTTGGCCTTAGTTTATCTAGTCTTCCATTTCTCTTTTCTCTAGAAGTGAATCGGTGACCCAACAGTCGTAGTCCCTTTTCAAAGCATAGATGTTTAGAACAACCTCTCTTATGAAAAGATTCTAGTCGAAATCCTAGACTATCAGACTCACAAACTGAGGATCAAAAAAGTCCCTCTAGTCAAAGTTCTTTGGAGAAATCAGTCTGTTGAGGGAGCCAGTTGGGAAGCAGAAGCAGATATGCAAACCAAGTACCCTCACCTCTTCTCTATTAACTCAGATCTAGATGAAGGTAACAGTCCTTCTTAAGCTTTTCAGTTTCATGTTCAGGTTTTAGTTACAAGCTTGGTATCCATTTTATGTTAAGAATTCTGTTAAAAACTTGGTATTAATTACCATTGCATATTCAGTCATATATTTATGAATCAGTTCAGTCAAGTAATAATGCATCATATATGCATTCTTGTTGTGAAAAACATAGTTCCTTAGAACACTCAGTCATGCATTCATGAATCAATTACTCATGAATCAGATATGCATGTTCAGTATGATATATATTTAGTTTATCAGTTATGTTAGTCATGGATTCATGTTTCAGTTATTTATGTTGAGGATGTGCTTCAGTCTACTGTTTCTCCCTTCTCAGTTAGTCTCATTCTAGGATGAATGTTTCCAAGGGGGAGATATTTTAATACCCTAGAATTTTTTTAAGTCAAATCTAGTCTCAAGAAGAGTTAGTGATGACTTCCAAAATGATTACTTTTTAAACCAGATAGAACATCCCCAATTTTGTCCAAATCTATAAAAATTTGGTATCTGATTAGAAATTTATTAAATTTTATAGACGACAGTTGGAACTACTCAGAAGTGACGGTCAAGCCGATAGACTATCGAGCTAACGATGGACCATCGCAGGTGAGGCAGTAAGTTAACCTTCTGGATAAGGTGCGACGGACAGGTTGACGACCGTCGAGCTTCCGATGGACCATCGCCCAAGCCATCGATACTAAGGTAGTAAGTCCCTATAATGGTCTAATTAGGATGGTCAAGCCGACGGACCGTCGAGCCAGCGACGGACCATAGCACGAGCCATTGCAGATCCTGTTCAGCAATTTTTAGGCCATTTTTAAAGTGTATTTGAGTCTTTTTCCACCTATTTTATCCCCTAAATATACCATAAAATAGATCATAACTTCATTATTCATTTACAACACCAAATTAGGGTTTCTCTCAAAGATCAATCCCCAATAATAAAAAACCCTAGGTGTTTCATCACAAGTCAAGAACTCAAGCTTTTCTCCACCAATCTTCAAGAAATCATCCAGCCAGGTATATTAAGTATTCATTCAAGGTTTCCTTTGTTTCATGAAGCCCAAGAATCCAATTTGAAATTTTAAATTTTGATGTTTATGTTGTGGATTGATTATGATCATGTGGATGTTGTGTATGATACCCAAGTTGGAATCATTAAATGTTCTTTCATTAATTTATGCTAGCATGTGGATTGAAATCTACTAAATTATGTTGATTTATGCAACCATGATGAATTAATTTAATATCCTTGCCTGAGCTTGTAGTTATGCATGAAAGGTGCTTGATAAAATGCCTAATACAATAGGAAATATGCCTTATGACTCAATTGTGACAAAAATGATGAACCTATGCTTTACCGTTATGTTCAAAATGACTTCTATGTTATTGTTATGCATTGAAATTGTTTGACAGATTGTTCATGAGATTAGCCTAGGAAATTATGAAATGTTCATATGCTTTCCTATTCATGTACCAAACCATGATAATTAAGTGACTCATGGAAAACCCCAATGATTGTATTATAGATTGTTGATTATGGTCATGAGTCCATGAAGTGTCATATCTTTTCATTTTCATGCTATCAAGTGCTAGGGGTCCTTGTACCCAACACTTTAGTTGGGTGATTAGAGCCAGTATATATTTTCAAGATACTCTCAGTCAAGCCGTGTTCAATAGAATTCAGTCAGTTTCCTGACTCAGGAAAACTCA
This sequence comes from Capsicum baccatum var. pendulum, assembly GCA_030864225.1. Taxonomy (NCBI): domain Eukaryota; kingdom Viridiplantae; phylum Streptophyta; class Magnoliopsida; order Solanales; family Solanaceae; genus Capsicum; species Capsicum baccatum. Next base: position 69,256,641 of record CM061559.1, on the reverse strand, counting down.
GTAATCTCAGTTAGTTTTCAGATCTCAATGAAACTCCATCAGTCAACGGAACTCAGTAAACTTAGTCCAGTCAATTTAGTATATTTAATTTAGTGTCTAATCAGATGGGAGTAAGATTCAACACGATTGAGACTAAGGATGGGAACTCACCTGCGAGTAGAGGGTATGATTCTTAGGAGCAATCCTTGCACTCCAGAACTACTTAGCCAATGTATGTTGAGACATCTAACCTGTTAGATGAGGGTTTATGAGGTGGATTAACGTATTTGATGAGGGTCCCACCATTCTCCTTAGATTACCTGTTAGGTGAGGGATCACTGACAGCTTGTCCTTACCAGTGGCGCAGTATTGATACCCTTTTTATTGGTGTTACAGATTGGACCCCAACTCAGCTACATTGCTTTAATTGGGGCATGTCGGTTAGATGACTACTTCCCACAGTTACAGTTTCAGTCTCAATCTCAGTAATAGAACTCAGATAGTTATAAAGAATTCAGGACAGTCAAAAATAGTTAACTCAAAATAGTACGAAACTCATGTAGTTCCATTAGAACCTAGACTGTCAGATACAGTCGCTCTGTATCAGTTGTCAGTACTCATGTTATAAGTATTCAGACTCTGTAGTCTGTAACATCACGAATTTAGTTACAGTCGTTTATTCATACATGTATTCTCACGTTCATGTTATTTAGTTGATTAAGCATATTTCATGCATATAAACCCTTATATTTATCCTACCTCACTTACATACCAGTACATTCAATTGTACTGACACATTTGCACTATGGATTTTTATACCATAGGTTCAGAAGCACGACCTCCAGAGCATCAGTAGCATTCCATACTCAAAAGTCAGAGTTAGCAGTAAGTATTTCAGTAGGTTGAGTTAGTTGGGGACATGTCCCATCAACTCCCTATTCAGACAGTTTAGTTTTAGAGGATTTCAGACAACAGAATATTCAGAGAGTTTATTTCAGTTCATGTTTTAGTATTGATATAACGTACTCTCTGATAGTATGTTTTTTCCATTTTGAACCTTATGGAATGTTTCAGTCAATTATTTTTATATTTACATGATTTCATATAGTATATAGGTACAGATATCAGTCATGGATTAGCTTATAGTCCTTCGAGGTCTGATCACCATGTAGCATTCTGGGTATGAGATTCAGGGCGTTACAATTTATAAAACACATATAAAGCATACTTGGTTCATTAAATCATAAACTCTTAGGGTTAACATAGTTACAACAATCAACTTGGAAATTGAAGGGTTTATCATGAATATCATGTAATTTAACGCATACTAGAATCAATTCTAGGAACTTTTAATCTACATCATGGATTAAAACTCAAACAACATCATGAACATAAATTCAATCTAAATCAAACATGAAAATTAAAAATCATAAATCTTGTATTTTATAAAGGGATTCTTGTACTCCATGGAAGGTAAGGATCAATGGATGAACATCAAACATATCTTAACTCGATGAGTTCTTAGAGAAATTCTTAGGATTGACCTTGATTCTTGAGAGCTAGAGTTTTCTTTCTTGAGAGAGATTTATCTTTTTATTTTTATAAAAGTGAATAATGAAGGGTTTTACATGTTTTTAGGGCTTAAATCCAACATCTGGATGGAATAAAATCATGGGAAAATACTGGTTTAACCCTATGCTCAAGATTAATTTTTTTGTGAAATTTTTCTGATATGGACCCCTGGAGCGATGCACTATCGAGCTAGGCCACTGTAAAATGATGACTAGGAAAATATATGGTGGTGCAACGCAGTGGTATCGTGTTGCCACTTTGTTTGTGAACTGGAAGTGCACCGCGACACGGTGAAATCACATTGGTACACTAAAAAATAACATTTATGAATTGGGTATATGGAGAAACCCGCCAATATCATGGAGCAACACTAGAAATTGACAATTGCTATTTTGACACACTCCGAGATGCACTACTGGCCTGAGTGACGATGTTTAACAACTAAAACTTAATGTTGTCATAACTTCTTACCCGATTGTCGGATTTAGATGAATTTTATATTGTTGAAAAGCTAATTGAATTTCCTATACAAATGTAGTGTCAAATCTAAAAATTACTGAGTATTACAAAATTTAATTTAGGATAATCCATGTATTGAGGGTTAATCTAGGCAATGGAAATATGAGGTATTACATTCATTTATGCGTAGTCCCATCTAGTGATCAATTTTAGTTCAGTTTGAAGTAGGATTCACCACCGAGCAAACCCAGCGATGGGAGCATTCCTGCCAAACTAGAGTATGGCCCTTAGTAGCAATCCTTGAGTTCCAAAACTATATAGCCAGTAAAGGTTAAGATGTCATCATGCCAGTTTAGGGTTGACTTGAATCTTATTAGTACTACGACCAGATTAGGGTGACTCTTTAGTACTTCAAGACACCATTTTAGTGGATCCCTACAGCCATTGTTAGTACCTGTAGCACGGTACTGACACCCTTCCAACGAGGGTCACAAGTTGGACCCCAATCATATTAGAATGGGGCATGTCGATTTGATGATACCTCCCATAGCTTCAGTCTAGTATTCAGTACAGAGTTTAACTTTAGGTTTTCTTGACCATATCATACAGTTATCAGTTACTCAGTTATCACTATTTCAGTATTTTACTTTACAGACCATATCAGAACATGTTTTATGCTTGGCCTTGCATTCTCAAATTTTATAGTTTTGATGCATTTAAACTCCGTTGTGTCATGTAATTCAATCAGTTATTATCTCATTCATATAACTCATGCATTTTATCTTAACCTCATCTTGAATACCAGTACATTCAAAGTATTGATCGCATATATTTTCTTTGCACTTTGATGTCTTATATCATAGGTTCAAACTCTCTGTTCCCTAATTGCACTTGGCCAGATCAGCCTACCAGTAATCATGGTGAGTGCTCATAATTCATGGATGGATTTATCTTATATTTAGTTATGTCAGCAGTTCAGTTATTTAGTCAATTGGAGTTAGTTGGGGCCTATCCCATCAAATCTATGTTTTTTGGTCAATTTTAGTGACTTTCAGATAGTCAGTTAGATTATCAGATTTATCAATTTCCATATAATTATTTTCTGACCAATGATTCAGATTTTTTTTTAGTTTCTAAAACCCTATGAAATTATCAGTTCATTTTTCACATATGTCTTTAATATAAGTATACTATTCAGTGCTTATAGCAGTTACCAGCTCATGGATTAGCTTAGGGTCACTTATGACCATGAGCACCATGTGGAGTTCAGGGTGTATTTTTGGGCGTTACAAACTTTGCATCATATCCTAAGTTCTTAAAGTGTTCTATGGAGTTTGAAATTCATATTGAATAGAGTCTTGTGCGTGTGTATGATGCATGCCATACTTATGGACAAGAGTCTATGAAATGTTTTAGCAAAAGCTTCCCTTCTTTTAGTATTGATATTGTTTGAAAGAGCATGAGCTCTATTTAAACTCTCTTTCTAATTCAATCTTCCTTCTATTTATAGACCTTTCCTCTCGAAAAGACTAACAAAAGAAGAAACATAAATCAGCCCTTACCTCTGCCCATTCAAAAAGATCCCCTGAATAAGTGTTTCTCTTATGGCAAGTTTAGAGTTTCATTCACCACTTGATCCCACTCTGTAGTGGCTCAAAATAATCAGTAAATTATTGTCCCAGCTATTCTAGTGGTTAATACCACCACAGCAAGGACTCTGGACTTCACCCAAATGAATTCTCCTTTATTTTTTGGATCCAAGTCTGATGAGGATCCATAGTAATTTGTTGATATGGTGAAAAAGGTGAAAGATATCATGGGTGTCACATCTAAGGAGAGTGCAGTGTTTGCTACTTACTAGTTGCAATATATAAGTCACACCTAGTTTAAGAAGTGGAAAGGCGATAGAGGTGCATAAACAGGACCTATTGAATAAGAAGAGTTTTCTACCATCTTTTTAGATAGCTTCTTTCCCTTAGAGTTGATAGAAGCTAAGGTACTAGAGTTTATTAATTTTAAGCAGGGTAGTATGAGTGTGAAGGATTTCTCTCTTAAGTTTATTCAGCTAGCAAGGTATGCTACTCATATGGTTGTTGATAACAGGTCTAGGATGAGAAAATTTGAATGTGATATATCTGATAGTGTGGTAAATGAGTGTAGGAATGCAATGTTTATAAAATAAATGGACTTTTCTATGTCTATGGTCCATGCTCAGTAGATTCAGGAGGAGAAGATTAAGGGGAAAGAAAGAGAGAACAAAGGGCTAAAACACATAGTTTCAGCTTTACTCATCCACTGTCAGATGGTGGTAATGGTCCTCAGTTCTACCATAAATCCTTAGTTTTATCTCTGTCATCAACTAGTACTTATGTACTAATGTTTAGAAATGATAATCGGGAAAGGGTGCCACGCTCTAAACCAAGGGCAGTGTAAATAGTGGTCATATAAATCAGTATTGCCAGAAAAATAAAATAAACCATCTAGTTGTGTGTAGGGATGCCAGTGATATATGTTTTGGGTATAGCAATCTAGTCCATAGAATTAGGGAATATCCTAAAGTGGATCCGCAAAGTCAACACAGTCATCTTTCAGCTCCAGTCAATCGCCTGACTTAGCAAGGTGTCATATTTAGTGCAACCAGTGGTTAGTGACCAAACTGATTGTATGCACTCCAATCTTAACAGGATCAGGAAAGATCTTCTGATATGGTTACGGGTATGCTACAGGTCTTTCATTTACATATTTATGCTTTGTTAGATCCTAGAGCTTCTCTTTCTTTTGTAACCCCCTATATAGCTGTCAACTTTGGAGCCAGTCTCAAAACCTTAATAGATCATTTCTCAGTACTTACCCTAGTGGGTAAGTTCATCATAGCCCGATAGATATACAAAAATTTTTCAATTACAATATCTTAGAAAGTCACTTCAGTAGACCTTGTAGAATTAGAGGTGATGGATTTTGACATAATTCATGGAATGGATTGCTTCACTCTTGCTATGCTTCAGTTGATCGTAGAAATAGAGTTGTTCATTTTTAATTTCCGAATGAACCAGTTCTTCAGTGGAGGGTAGTACCTCAGCCCTTAGGGGGTGAGCTTGTTTCATATCTTAGAACAAGAAAAATGATATCCAAGGAGAGTATTTACCATCTTGTTTGAGTCAAAGACTCTAGTTCAAAAACTCCCAGACTGGAGTCGGTTTCAATAGTAAGGGAATTTCTAGATATATTCCATGAACATCTTCCCAGAGTTCCTCTCGAATGGGAGATTGACTTCAGTGTAGAACTTCTTCTAGTTACCCATACTATCTCTATTCTTCTTTATAAAATGGCTCTAGCTGAGCTTAGGGAGTTGAAAGAAAAGTTTAAGTGCCAATTAGATAAGGGATTCATCAGGACCAGTGTTTCACGATGGGGTGTTCCAGTCCTTGTCATGCGAAAGAAAGACAGTTCTCTTAGAATGTGTATTGATTACCGCTAGTTATACAAAGTCAGATTCAAGAATAAGTACCTACTTCTTAGAATTAATGAATTATTTGACCAACTTTGAGGTGCCAGTTATTTTTATAAGATAGACCTCAGATCCGACATCATCTCAGAGTCAGAGATATGACATTCTGAAAACAGCTTTTAGAACTAGGCATGGTCATTTCAAATTTCAAGTTATGTATTTTGGACTAACGAATGCCCCAATAAACTTCATGGACTTAATGAACAGAGTGTTCAAATAGTACTTAAACATGTTAGTCATAATCTTCATTGATCATATTGTTGTCTATTCTCGTAATAAAAAGGATTATACAGACCACCTTAGAATCATATTGCAGATTCTTCGAGCCCATAAGTTGTTTATGAAGTTTAGTTTGTACAAATTTTTTCTAATATCTGTAGCTTTCCTTTGACATACTATTTTTGGTGAAGACATTAGAGTTGATCCTCAAAAGACCAAAGTAGTGAGAAACTGGGTAAGACCTATTGCTCCTTCAGGTATTAGGAGTTTGTTAGGTTTGGCTTGCTATTACTCATGTTTTGTTAAAGGGTTTTCATCTATTTCATCCCCTATGTCTAGATTTAATCAGAAGAAAGTCATGTTTTAGTGGTTAAATTCTTATGAGAAAAGTTTTCTAGAGTTGAAGACATGACTACCTCAGCCCTAGTTTTGACCTTGTTGGATGGTTCATATTGGTTTATTGTGTACTATGATGCTTTTGGAGTTAGTTTGGATTGTGTTTTGATACAGAGAAGTAAGTTCATAACATATGCCTCTAAATAGATTAAACCCCATGAAAAGAATTATCCTACCCATGATCTTGAGTTGGTAGCTATTGTCTTTGCCTGGAAGATTTAGAGAAACTATTTGTATGGGGTTCATGTTGATATGTTCACAGATCATAAACTTATGCAATATGCATTTCACAGAAAGATTTAAATCTCTGTCATAAAAGGTGGTTAGAATTGTTAGAGGATTATGATTTGAGTGTTCTGTATGATTCAAGCAAGGCCAATATAGTGGCAGATGTCTTTAGTAGATTGTCTGTGGGTAGTGTTGCTTATGTAAAGGATGATAAAAATCAGTTAGTCATAGAGGTTTAACAACTTGCTAGATTAGGTGTGTGGCTGGTTAATTCAGCTGAAAGTAGTGTTTGGGTTCAAAATAGTTTGAAATCTTCTTTGGTTGTTGAACTGAAAGAGAAGCAAAATAGGGATTCTAGTTTGGCTAAGTTGAAGGAGTCAGTCTGAGATCTGAAAGTAGACATTTTCTCCCAAGGGGGAGATGGTGTGTTGTGATGTTAGGGTATAATGTGTGTGTCAGGTTTGGATAGATCAAGATAGAGAATCCTTACAGAAGTGCATTGTGTGCGTTATTCTATTCACCCAAGGTCCACTAAGATGTACCATGATTTATGAGAAATCCACAGGTGGAGTGTCATAAAGAGAGAAATTGCAGAGTTTGTAACTAAGTTTTCTAATTGTCAGTAGGTTAAGGTTGAGCACTTTAGGCCTAGTGGCATAATTCAGAAGTTCAGTATTCCCACTTGGAAATTGGAAGAGATGAACATGGACTTTGTGATAGGTTTACCCCGTATGCATCGACATCATGACTCAATTTGGTTTATTGTAGACAGAATTACCAAATTAGCTCATTTCTTTCCAGTCCATACTTTTTATCCAGCCGAGCACTATGCCAACCTTTAGCTGAAAGAGTTGGTAAGATTGCATAGAGTACTTTTGTCTATCATTTCGGATAGAGGTGCACAGTTTACCTCTCATTTTTGGAAGGTATTTTAGAAGGGTCTTGAGTTTGCTCAGTATAGCCTTTTACCCTCAGACAGATGGTCAAGTAGAGAGGACCATTTAGACCTTAGAGGATATGTTGAGAGTGTGTGTCATTGAATTTAAAGGTAGTTGGTATGATCACTTGCCTTTGATTGAGTTTGCCTACAATAACAGTTATCATTCTAGTATTTAGATGGTTCTATTTAAGGCTCTTTTTAGGAGGAGATGCAGATCTCTAATTGGACGGTTTGAGGTAGGTAAGACTATTTTGATAGGGCCTAATTCAGTGTTTGATACATTAGAAAAAGTTTAGTTGATCAAGGAGAGGCTTATGTCAGCCCAAAGTCATCAGAAATCCTATGCAGATGTGAGAAGGAAAGATGTTGAGTTTGATGTTGGTGACTTAGTCTATTTGAGAACATCTCCCATAAAGTGAGTGAAGAGGTTTGGTAAGAATGGGAAGCTTAGTCCCTGATATGTTGGGACGTGCAATTGAGTCGATATGGGAAGATAACATATGAGCTTGAGTTGCTCGTAGATTTTGCATCCGTTCACCCAATATTCCATGTTTCTTTATTAAAGAAGAGTATTGGTGATCCAGCTGTAGTTGTTCCTTTAGAAAGTACAGATTTTCAGGAAAGCCATTCTTACTAAGAAATTCCAGTCGAGATCCTAGATCATCAGATTCAGAGACTAAGGAATAAAGAAGTTTCCTTGGTCAAAGTTCTTTGGCGGAACCAGTATGTTGAGGGAGTCACTTGGGAAGCAAAAGCAGACATGCAAACCAAGTACCCTCATCTCTTCTCTACAAACTCAGACTCATCTTAAGGTAATAGTTCTCCTTAGATTTTTCTCTTTTCAATTCTCAATTCTAGCTATGTAATAATCTTCATAATATTGCATGCATCCGTGAATTAATTTATTTATATATCAAGTTTTAGACTAAGTCATGTAACCATGTTTTCAGTTATGCACATTCAGTATGTACTCTCAGTATGTCAGTACTCTCAGGTTAATCAGTCTTATTCAAGGATGAATGTTACCAAGAGGGAGATATTATATGACCCTGTAAAATCCTAAATTATTTTGGCTTACTATTGCATGGTAAAGGGATCTAAGACTTAGAAACTTTCACTAAGTGTTAAGATTTAGTCATTTCCAAAACCTCTTACACTTTGATGGTCCTATTTTATACCTTCTTGTCCTTAGAATGTCAATTTAAAGGTTAATTAATGATCGAGGATGTCAAAGGTACATCTCGGGTGAGTTTCAAAATATTTAAACGAGGTTTGGATCGTGTTTAGGTGTTCAAATAAGCAAGGTATCATGATGGAGTCGCACCTCAATGGGTATTTGAACCAGGCTCAAGGACATACCATGTTGGTTGCTTGACTAATCTAGGGGTAACGCCATGTTGGTCGCTTGACCCATCTAGCAGTTGTGGTCAACCTAAGACAAAACTAGGGAAGATTTGAAAAAGATCTGACGACATTCTTGATAAGTCGTCAATATCCTGATAAGGCATCACCAATAGTCGTCAGCTATTTTGAGAAAAAGTTGTAACCTTGATTTTGTTTCCTTATTTAGGGTGAACTATTTAAACCTTTGTTTTAGGGTTTTCTAGAGAGAATGGCATAGAGGCACGCACATTGAGTTTTGACAATACTTTTGGTAGTCTCTCTCTAATTTCTTGGCTTGAAAAAGAAAATAATTTGAAGAGATTATTATCATTATTTTGGGATTTTTCCTTTGTGATCTAACCTGCGATTCACTAGTTATTATTCATCTCTGTAAGTTTATCTTTCAAATCTTGAATTCAATTATGTGTTTCGTTCGTTACATCATGAGTTGCTAAACTCTACTAACCTGAGTTATGGAATCTAGGGTCAGGTCTTGATGAGGTGCTAAGTATTCAAGATTCAAAAGGTGGTAGGATTTCTTGATATTTCCAAATTTTTAATTAACCTTTGTTGGTTGCAAACAGCAGACACACCTGCTTTGATTTGCTTTAGAACGAAATCAAATATAGTAGGAAGTGAATTATCAACAGGGACTCGAAAATACTTCGTTTAATAATCAACGTTGTAACAAGGTTGGTTAACCTAAGGTAAAATCTGGGCAGTAAATAGAAATTTCCTAAGTCTGAGAGGATTAGCGAATTAAATGCTTAAGTAGGTCGAGAGACATTTATGCATAACATCGATAAAGATAGCGTCTTATCCTACCCACCGTGAGAATTTTGAACCACTATTAGCATCTCTCAAGTACCAAAACCCCTAGTGAAGATAATTTTGGTTTTTCCATAAACTCAAGATTCCAAACACCGAAGCCAAAGTAACCAACATTTATTGGCTAATTTCCAAAACCCCCATTTTGATTTTTTGTATCATCTGTTTAAATTCAACTTGTAGCTATAGTTTCAAATTTGTTGAATCACCACTCATATTGTTCCCTATGGATTCGACCGTGACACCAAAGTTGGGTAAATATATTGACAACGACTTCCTTGCACTAAATTGATGTGTAAGTTGAGCATTATCAAAACATGACGCCATTGTCGGGGAATAATTTGGTATATTGAGTCGGTTTAGAATTCTAGCCTACTTGCCTGAATTTAAACTTGCAAATATTTGTTTTTAGTTTTTCTTTTATTTCTTGTGTTAAGTAGATTTTTATTTTTAGTTTACTTAATACTATGGAATCATGGAATGAACATGATGTTGGTCGTTAGAAATCCTATCTTGATGATCCATGTCCACATTGTGATGGACCTCTCTTTTGAAAAGACTATAGATACGCTCTCTAGAGAGAGATGTGTGCACCAACTCCATCCTTTAGGGATTATAATTGTTCTGTATGTGGTGGTCAAGATGTATATTAGAGTAATTACCTAAATTCCCCCTCCCCCCATTGTGCTAACACAAATTCTAGTTCTTTTTATGATTTTGATAGGTCTTTTGGTCAAGAAAAAGAAGAATGAAGCACCAAAAAGTGTGGCATTGATGCAATGTTTCAACTAATGTTGGATCGTATGGACACAACGAATGATGTAATATGTGATATACATCAAGAAATTAAGGCATTTAATAAGGAAAGAGAAAGGATAGGGGAGATGGATATCAAGGTCAATCATCCAAAGCACTCTTCTATATTATGTTTAGCTGATATCTTGTCTGTGGAATCATTTAGACAAATTGAAGAGTGTAAAGATAAGGAGCAGGAATCCTATGGTGATGTTGAGCTTGATGTTTAGCAACCCTTGGTGATTTCCTAACCAACTGAACCATTCATGAACGAAGATGCCAAAGATGAAGAAATGGTACTAGAGTCGAAAGAAGATATCAAGCACAATTCTTGTAAAAATTCTAGTTTTTTTCAGGGTAAATATACTATTATGGATGCTACTTCAAAATTAAGAGTTGGTCCTCATTCGAACCACTTTTCAACATTATTCTTGGTCGATGTGATGAAAGTCGAATCACCCAAGCAAATAATGAATTTTAGAAATGAGGAAGAAAATTCTTACATTTTGAAGTTTACCATTCCAAAATGGTATACTATAACCCCAATCTTAAAGGCCAACAAGCATAAAGATCGATGTCCATTTAGTAGTTTTTTAAGATCCTTACTATTGCCCAATGAGCCCATATGACTGTTTGATGCAAAGTTGCCCAAACGGTTCAAGTCTTTGAAGTGGCATGATAGAACATTTCTTATCATGTCTTTGCATTTACCCAACAAACCTAAAAGAAGAATAGATCAAAAGATGGGCCGACAATTCAAAATGTCAAAGTAAAGGGATAAAGGATGACTAAATATTGTCGTGCCGCCACACTAAATTAGATGTTTCTTGGGAGAAAACCCAAGGTATTTTGTTGTTTGTATTAGTATTATGTGATTGACATCAAATTTTTGCACGCATGGTACCATAGGTATATTTCTAACTCTCTCATTTTGGTTTAACGTATTGGAGACATTGCATGATTTTAAGTTGAGGATGGAGCTACTTGTGGGTGTTGATGTCCTCTTGGGGTTTTGTTGTCGTGCCTGTTTTCCCCGGAGTCTTGTTCCTAGTGGAGCCACCATGTTTAGGCGTATTGTGATTTGTTGTAACATTTTGTATTTGACTATGAGAAATACAAGCACTTGAGGCAGTTAACACAGTTTTGTTATTTTGTGAGCACCTCTCAAGTGGTCTAATTCTGTAACTATGTGATTTGCATCTACCTGTGACCACTGTTCATCTTGTAATTGTATTAGTTCTAGTAACATAATAACCATTGCTAAACAGTTGGATGAACCGAATGGGTAGTAGCTTGTGATGTACCTTTGTGCCATGTGTGTGTGAGATACTACCTAGTTCCCATTGTAGGTTGAAATCTAGAACTTGCCCGGATAGTCTTACCTTGGTTGAAAGATAGGGTTTAGGAAAGGATCATAGGCCGTTTTGATATTAGCTCACTTTTACCCTAAATAACCTTCCTCGTATGTATAATATCCTTTGATCCCTTCTTTGAGACTGATTATCCTATTTCTTTTTATGTCAACTATCACTATTCTAATTTATATCACAATGAACCTGTTTTGGCCCTGGTCCTCCATGGACACTGTGCACCTTGACTTATGCAAATGGTCTAAGGTTAGGGTGGTTATCATAGGGGTGTGTGATATAAAATCATTAGGAAGAAAGGTAGAGTAAAAGAAAAGAATAAAAAGTTGAGTGCAGTAGAAAAGAGCAAGAAATAGAAAAGTTGAAAAAAAAATATGATTGTAGAAAGGACCGCACCCATCCTTAATAAGTTTGATAAAGAAAAAACAAGAATAGAAAAAGGCTAATGAGTGAAACCCCAAAAAGATAGTGTAGTGTCAAGGATTCTTAGTCACTTTAAATATCACTGAATATCATACCAGCCCCTAGCCTACATTACAAGCCAAAGAGAAGACCTATCGTGATCCTAGCTGACCTGTCTGACAATCTAGGAAATTAAAATACGGGAAAGCCTAGGGTACTTGGAATACATTGATTGGAACTTCATTCTGATAGTGAGTGTCTTATGATTGTCCCCATCGTTATATATGTTATGTCTGATATGATAAAAGGGGGGTTTCTTTGTAGTGAGGGCACACTGGTTACATCGCTAGTCACTGACTTGTTTGGATAGTGTAAACTTGATGCTTGCATGGTTGTGTTGCTGAGTTGGTGCCATATCTTGATTCTTGTGTGTTAAATTGTTGTTCTTCAATAATATACATAGTTCTTCTTGAATTGACTATCCTTGGATATGGTGAAGATTTTTTAGATGAAATAGACGATTGACAGTAAAATGTACTTTGTATTCTCTTAGTTGTGTTTGAGTTGCTTGAGGACAAGCAATTGTTTTATGTTGAGGATGTTGATGTGTGAGGAGATGCTAAAACATTTGAGGCTTTTAACTAAGAATAATTGCAAAGTCTTAAGCAACTTTTGTCATTTTTGATTGTTTTATGTTTGATTTTGTAGTAAAAGCTGATATGATAGAGAATGAACAATAATGGAAGAAAAAGGCTGAAATCTGAAGCAATTAAAAGACAAGTGCATCTGACGACATTCATGATAGGTCGCCAGCCCGATGATAGGCTATCAAGGCCATCCTCAGCCTTAAATAAGGAATGAGTTCCGGCTGGTAGAATCGACGACATTGTGTGATAGGCCGTCACAATGGTGATAAGTCACAATGAATGCTGCCAGACTTAGGCAGGACATAAGAATTGGAGCAAAAGTGTGACGACATTTCTGATAAGCTATCACAGTCCTAATAAGCCATCAGAAGTTGCTGTCAACCTGAGACAGGACTAGTTCAAATTTGAAGAAGACCTGACGACATTCTTGATAAGTAGTTAGGATCCTGATAAGGCGTCACTAATAGTCATCATCTATTCTGAGAAAAAACTGTAACCTTGATTTTGGGTGAACTATTTAAAGCTTTGTTTTAGGGTTTTCTGGAGGGAAAGGAAGAGAGTCCCGCACATTGAGTTTTGACAATACTTTTGATATTCTCTCTGCAATTTCTTCGCTTGAAAAAGCAAATACTTTGAAGAGATTATTATCAGTATTTTGGGATTTTTCCTTTGTGTTCTAATTTGCGATTCACTAGTTATTATTCATCTCGGTAAGTTTATCTTTCAAAACATGAATTCAGTTATGCGTTTCGTTCATTACATCGTGAGTGGCTAAATTCCATTAACCTAAGTTATGGGATCTAGGGTTAGGTCTTGATGAGGTGCTAAGTATTCAAGATTGAAAAGGTGGTACGATTTCTTGATAATTCCAAAGTTTTAATTAACATCTGTTGGTTGCAAAAAACAGACATACCTTCTTTGATTTGCATGAGAAAGAAACAAAATATAGTAGGAAGTGAATTACCAATCGGGACTCAGAAATACTTCGTTTAATAATCAGTGTTGTAACAAGGTTGGTTAACCTGAGGTAAAATCTGGGCAGTAAATAGATATTCCTTAAGTCTGAGAGGATTAGGGAATTAAACACTTAAGTAGGTCGAGAGACATTTAAGAATAATATCGATAAAGATAGATTGTTATCCTACCCACTGTGAGAATCTTGAACCACTATTCGCATCTGTCAAGCACCTAAACCCCTAGTGAACACAATTCTTGTTTTTCCATAAACTCTTAATTCCAAACACCAAAGTTAAAGTGATAAGTCACCATGAATGACGCCAGACTTAGGCAGGACATGAGAATTGGAGCAAAAGTGTGACAACATTTCTGATAAGCCATCAGAAGTTGCTGTCAACCTGAGACAGGACTAGTTCAAATTTGAAGAAGACCTGACAACATTCTTGATAAGTAGTTAGGATCCTGATAAGGCGTCACTAATAGTCATCATCTATTCTGAGAAAAAACTGTAACCTTGATTTTGGGTGAACTATTTAAAGCTTTGTTTTAGGGTTTTCTGGAGGGAAAGGAAGAGAGTCCCGCACAATGTGTTTTGACAATACTTTTGATATTCTCTCTGCAATTTCTTGGCTTGAAAAAGCAAATACTTTGAACAGATTATTATCAGTATTTTGGGATTTTTCCTTTCTGTTCTAATTTGCGATTCACTAGTTATTATTCATCTCGGTAAGTTTATCTTTAAAAACATGAATACAATTATGTGTTTCGTTCATTACATCGTGAGTGGCTAAATTCCATTAACCTAAGTTTGGGATCTAGGGTTAGGTCTTGATGAGGTGCTAAGTATTCAAGATTGAAAAGGTGGTAGGATTTCTTGATAATTCCAAAGTTTTAATTAGCATCTGTTGTTTGCAAACAACAGACATACCTTCTTTGATTTGCATGAGAAAGAAACAAAATATAGTAGGAAGTGAATTACCAATCAGGACTCAGAAATACTTCGTTTAATAATTAGCGTTGTAACAAGGTTGGTTAACCTGAGGTAAAATCTGGGCAGTAAATAGAAATTCCCTAAGTCTGAGAGGATTAGGGAATGAAATACTTAAGTAGGTCGAGAGACATTTAAGAATAATATCGATAAAGATAGATTGTTATCCTACCCACCGTGAGAATCTTGAACCACTATTCGCATCTGTCAAGCACCTAAACCCCTAGTGAACACAATTCTTGTTTTTCCATAAACACTTAATTCCAAACACCAAAGCTAAAGTGATAAGTCACCATGACTGCCGCCAGAATTAGGCAGGACATGAGAATTGGAGGAAAAGTGTGACAACATTTCTGATAAGCCATCAGAAGTTGTTGTCAACCTGAGACAGGACAAGTTAAAATTTGAAGAAGACTTGACGACATTCTTGATAAGTAGTTAGGATCCTGATAAAGCGTCACTAATAGTCATCGTCTATTCTAAGAAAAAACAATAACCTTAATTTTGGGTGAACTATTTAAAGCTTTGTTTTAGGGTTTTCTGGAGGGAAAGGAAGAGAGGCCCGCACATTGAGTTTTGACAATACTTTTGATATTCTCTCTCCAATTTCTTGGCTTAAAAAATCAAATACTTTGAAGAGATTATTATCAGTTTTTTGGGATTTTTCCTTTGTGTTCTAATTTGTGATTCACTAGTTATTATTCATCTCGGTAAGTTTATCTTTCAAAACATGAATTCAATTATGTGTTTCGTTCGTTACATCGTGAGTGGCTAAATTCCATTAACCTAAGTTATAGGATCTAGGGCTAGGTCTTGATGAGGTGCTAAGTATTCAAGATTGAAAAGGTGGTACGATTTCTTGATAATTCGAAAGTATTAATTAACGTCTGTTGGTTGCAAACAATAGACATACCTTTTTTGATTTGCATGAGAAACAAACAAAATATAGTAGGAAGTGAATTACCAATCGGGACTCAGAAATACTTCGTTTAATAATCAGCGTTGTAATAAGGTTGGTTAACCTGAGGTAAAATCTGGGCAGTAAATAGAAATTCCCTAATTCTGAGAGGATTAGGGAATTAAACACTTCAGTAGGTCGAGAGACATTTAAGAATAATATCGATAAAGATAGCTAGTTAGCCTAACCCCCATGAGAATCTTTAACCACTATTCGCATCTGTCAAGCACCTAAACCCCTAGTGAACACAATTCTTGTTTTTCCATAAACTCTTGATTCCAAACACCAAAGCTAAAGTGACCAACATTTATTGGATAATCTGCAAAACCCACATTTTATATTTTTGTATCATCTGTTTGAATACAATTCGTAGCTATAGATTCAAGTTAGTTTAATCGCCACTCATATTGTTCCCTTTGGATTCGACCCCTACTCCAAAGTTGGATAAATATATTAACAATGACCGCCATACACTAAATTGACATGTAAGTTGAGCGCTATCAGATTCAGCATCGAGCAAATCTAGGGATAGGGGCATTTCTACCAAACTAGAGTGTGACCCTTAGTAGCAATCCCTGAGTTATAGAACTACGTAGCCTGCGTAGAATTAGATGTCATCCTACCAGTTTAGGGTTGACTCGAATCTCATTAGTAATCCTATTACATTAGGGTGAATCTTTAGTCCTTTGAGACACCTCTTTAGTTGATCCACACAGCCATTGTTAGTACCCGTGGCAAGGTATTGACACCATTTAAACTAGGGTCAAAGGTTGGACCCTAATCAGCTTAGAATGGGGCATGTCGTTTAGAAGGTACCTCTTTCTTTCTCATTCTAGTATTCGTTATAGATTTCATATTTAGGTTTGCTTGACCATAGAATACAGTTATCAATTACTTAGTTATCAGTGTTTTAATATTTTAGTTTACATAACATATCAGAACATATTTAATCGTTGGTCATGCATTCTCAAATTTTACATTTTTCATGCATTTACACTTAGCTGTCTCATCCTATTCAGTCAGTTATTATCTCATGCATATAATTCGTGTATTTCAGTTTAACCTCATCTTGCATACTAGTACATTCAAAGTACTGATTGCATATGTTTTCTTTGTGATATGATGTCTTATATCATAAGTATGGACACTTGTTCCCTAACTATGCTTAGATTGATCAGCCTACCAAAAGTTATTGTGAGTCATCATACTTCGAGGATGGGCTATCTTATATTCAGTTATGTCAATAGTTCAGTTATTTAGTCAGTAAGAGTTAGTTTGGGCCTGTCTCATCAACTCTTTGTTTTTTCTTCAATCAATTTTATCAGTTTCCAGATAGTTTTTTTCAGACCTATGATTTTGTATTGTTTTTAGTTTCTAAAACCTTATGGCATTATTAGTTGATTTTCCTTATATGTATTCATAATTAGTATACTATTTAGTGCTCACAGTAGGTACTATCTCATGGGTTAGCTTAGGGTCACTTGTGGCCATAAGCACAGTATGGCATCCAGGGTGTATTTTCGAGGCGTTATAGATAGAATCACAAACATCAAACTCCAGCTCCCTTCTTCTCACATCTGTATAGGATTACGGACTACTTTGGGCTATTTTCATCCTTTCCCTAATCAGCTGAACCTGTTCCATTACCTCATGCACCAAATCTGGCCCTATCAAATCAGCTTCACCAACCTCGAATAAATCAATAGTAGACCTACACCTCCTACCATAAAGAGCCTTAAATAGAGCGATCTGAACATTGAAGTGATAATTATTATTGTAATCAACTCAATTATAGGCAAGTAATCATCCCAACTACTCTTAAAATCAATTAAACAATCCCTCAACATATCCTCCAAGGTCTGAATAGTCCTCTTTACCTAACCATCTATCTGCGGGTGAAAACCTACACTAAGATGAACTTAGGTACAAAGACTCTTATAAAACGTCTTTCAAAATCAAGAGGTCAACTGGGTATCTCTATCTAAAATAATGGTTAGGGTAAACAAATGAAATTTCATCAACTCCCTGAGAAAATCTTAGCATAATCTTCAGTTGAATCTTATGTATTAACAGGCAAGAAGTGAGCAGAGTTAGTGTTTCTGTCCACGATAACCCAAATAGAATCACGCTGTCAACAATTACGAGGCAACCCTGTAATGAATCCCATATTCACCACGTCCCACTTCCAAGTAGGAATACTGAATTTCTAGAGCATACCACTGGGTCTCTGGTGCTCAACCTTAACTTGTTGGTAGATTAGACACTTAGCCACAAATTTTGCAATATCCTTCTTCATGTCATTCCACTAATAGACTTCCTATAAATCAGGTACATCTTAGTGGCTCCTGGGTGAATAGAATATCGAAAATCGTGAGCTTCCGCTAACATCCACTACCTCAGTTCATCCATATCCAGAACACATAATCTTCCCTGATATCAAGGAATGCCATCGTCCCCTTGGGATAAAATCTTAACCTTCTAATTCTTAACAGCTTACTTCTACTTTAGAAAAATAGGATATCTATATTAGTTTTCCTTCACCTCGATAACCAAAGAATATTTCCAAGAACTCTGAACCCAGATACTACATTCAGATCAGTCAACCAACTAATCTCCTAACCTAGCAAGCTGATGAACCTTACAAATTAACTCTTTCCTATCATACTCAACATGAGAAATACTACTCATAGACAATATTTTAAGGGCATCGACCACCATATTGGCCTTACTCAGATGGTACAAGACACTCATATCATTATCCTTAAAAAACTCTAGCTACCTTCTCTGACAAAGATTTAGATCTTTCTAACTAGAAACATACTAAGGCTCTTGTAATCAGTGAACACCTCAACATTAACCCCATAGAGATAATGTCTGCAAATATTTAAGTCCAAAACAAATATTGTTAATTCAATATCAAGAGTCAGGTTGTTGTTATCATGAGGTCTGAGTTGTCTAGAGGCATATGCTAGAACCCAACCATGCTGCATCAACACACAACCAAGACCAACTATAGAAACAACACAATATACCACAAACAATTTGAACCCTCAACAAGTGTCAAAACTAGAGGAAATGTGAGTCGAGTCTTTAACTCCTGAAAACTTTTCTTGCAAAAATCGGACTACTAAAATTTGTCTTTCTTTTGAATCTTTTTGGATAAGGGAGAGGAAATAAAGGAAAATCCTGCTATAAACCATATGTAGTAATTGGATAAACCTAATAAACTCCTAATATCTGATGGAGAGATAGGTCTAGGCCAATTCCACACCAATTTAGTCTTTTGAGAATCAACTCAAATGCCTTCACCAAAAAATAATATAACCAAGGAATGCTATTGATTTCAACCAAATATCATACTTGCTAAACTTAGTAAATACTTGGTGATCTGTAGGATCCTACAAAAAAATCCTCAAATGATTTGTATGTTGACCCTCACTCCAAGAATAAAAAAGCATGTCATCGATGTAGACTATAACAAATGTGTTTAGATACTTCCTGACCACTCTATTCATCAAGTCCATAAACGATGTAGGAGCATTCATTATTCCGAAAGACATAACTTCAAATTCAAAGTTACTATATCGAGTTCTAAAAGATTATTTTTAGATTTCACATCCTCTGGCTCTAAACGAATAATAGCCAGATCTGAGGTCTATCTTAGAGAAACAATTGGCACCCTGAAGTTGGTCAAATAGGTCATTAATCATGGGGATAAGATACTTATTCATGATTATGACTTTGTTCAACAAATGGTAGTATGTGCAAATTTTGAGAGAACCATTTTTTTTGCACTCAAAAAGAACTAAAGTACCCTATGAAGAGATACTAGGCCTGATAAAACCATTATCTAAGAGATCTTTTAACTTTTTCTTCAATTACTTAAGGTCATCAAGAACCATTTGGTAAGGTGTAATTTGAATAGGTTGGGTATCTGGAAGAAGATCTATTTCAAAGTTGATTTCCCATTTAAGAAGAACTCTAGGAAGATCTTCAAGAAGAACTTCTAAAATTTCATTTATTAATAGAGCTAACTCAAGACTCGAGATTTTGTAGCTTGAGTCTTTAACCCAAAAGATATGATATATGCACCCTTTGTAGATCATTTTATTCACCTTATGGAAAAAGACAAACTGCCCTATAGGCTCTGAGTTACTAGCCTACCATTATGTGATTGGCTTATTTTGAAATAGAAACTGGAGTACTTGGTTTCTACAGTCAAATCAGGCATAGAAAGAGTAGAACCAATCCATACCAAGAATAACATCAGAATTGTCATGACTAACTCTATAAGATTGACTATAGTGACTCTCCAGGATAATGTGACTGGGAAATTTTTGTATACCCGTCTGGATATAATTGAACTACTTACTAGAGTACAAATTGAGAAGGGTTCTATGAGAATTTTGGGGCTAAAACCAAAATCTACTGCTACATAAGGAGTCATGAAGAAAAGTGTAGCTTTGGTATCTAACAATGCATACACATGAAGGTAAAATAATTATAACATACCAATGACCACATCAGGAGAACCATCTTGATCATATTCAGTCTAAAGGGCATAAAGTCTATTTTTATACTGTCCACCGATTGCTATGGAGGTGGCACCTTGGAAATTTGTATGACCTGCTAGAACTGTTGAAGAGATAGTTTGACTCTACTGACGATCATTTGTACCTCTTTGTACAATTATTTGGAACTCCCTTACTTTGGCCTGACTTTCAATATCTGAAACAAATATTACTACCATCCATGCACTCACCCTTGTGGTTCCTACCATATCCCTTGCAAATTGGGTTGGTGCAACCACTATTCACACTACCTTGGGACATAGATCCTGGCGCTCTTCCTAATTATCTTGTCTAATCTTAGGAACTATAAAACAAGTTGAAGGTGGGGATGGAGTTGATGATTTTTTGCAGAACTGAGAGTGATTTCCATTATATAACCTTTATTAAGAGAAACTAGAGCTATTATTTTTAGCCCTCTTATTCATATTTTCCCTTTCCTTCTCTTTAGTCATTTCCTTCTTAATTTTTTGATCATGTACTATAAGCTAAGATATGTCCATATTCTTAACCAACATCGCCATCCTACATTCCCTGACCATATCCTTAGAAACACCTGACATAAAATTACTTATTTGGGCTCTAGAATCAGCCACCATAGTCGGAGCATACCTCGCTAACTAATTAAACTTGAGTGAATAATCTAGAACACACATAATTCCTTGCTTCATATTTATGAATTCCTGCACCTTATCTTTCCTCAACTCAAGCAAGAAAACCCTATCAAAATATATTATAACAAACTCATCCCATTCTACTAGCCCTGCATCTTCACCGATGAACTGACTCACTTTCTAAACACTATACAAGAAATCCTAGGGATTCTTTTTTAGCTTAGACCCAAAGAACATTGGAGGATTCATCTGAGTAAAGTACCAAATTCTAGTTGTTGTCATATTAACTATTAGTTTGGCTAGGGAAACCACCTATTAATTATTCTATGTAGTCATAGATTGAGCTAATGCTTCAAAAAATGCCTTGAATTCAGCATAGGGACTTGCTGATTTAGAGGGTATTGGGCAACTGGTGATGGTGCATGTTGGTTCCTACTTCTTCTTCTGTGGTTAACTTGGAATGCATTTTATGTAAATAGATAAAGGATGAGTTAAAAGAAAATTTTGAATAAAGTTCACTCTATATCGCATGACATAAATTGTGAAACAAGTAAGACCTTACAAAAATATTTCATAGCCTCTCACCCATAAGTGTGGTGTGCTTCACACCCATGATCAAGACTCTACTTATCATGGTTTTTAGACACCTAGGAGCCTTTAAACATATGGGTCTAGTACCAAGTTTATCACAACCTGAGACTAACCCTAGTAGTAACATGATGCTTAGAGCTGCAACTGGCCCCAAGCTAAACCATGTCTTGTCATACATTAGGATACTGAGGAAAACTAACAAAATACTTGTTGAAAGCTAAACTATAGAAAAACTAAAACTAAATAGTAGTGGAATCAAAGCTAATACAGTCTAATATACTCAACAAACTAAAAACATGGTTGACTGTCTGAAAGCCACTAAATCATAATGAGTTATTTGGACTATCCCCCCCAACTAACTCAAACTGACTTGAAATAAAATGAAATACTAAAATAGATAACTGATAACTAGTCCTCGAATGATGACGACTCACCAAACTACTACTTCCTGGTACGGGAATGTGCTAACTGTAATTTGGGTACTAAGAGGACCTATATTATGAAATAAGATTGCATAAAAAAGTATGAAATTAGTATTTTGAATGTATTAAGTATGCAAAATAGGAAAGTAACTGGTATAAATAGAAAATAAATGCATGAATATGTAAATTGAATGCAATACCAAGTACCAACATATATTGGATAAACTGAATAAATGAATATCTTAACACTGAATACTCAATCAAGAAAATTGTAATACCCCAAATTTGATACCCGAAATGCTACACGCTGCTCATGACCTCGAAGGACCATAAGCTAACCCATGACTGATATTTGTACCAATATACTGCATAAAATACTTTATAAGGTGGAAACATGAACTGAAAGGCCATACGGTTCAAAACTGACACATCGTATTTGATAAAAATATAATATTTGAGAGGGGTATAAAATACCTAAAACAACTTAAATAAGCTATATGAACATATTATAGTCTGGAAAGCTTCTAAAATGTGACTGTCTGAATAAGGAGTTGATGGGATATGTCCCCAACTAACTCTAACTAATTAACTAATTACTGAGATAATAAAATTATGATCATGTTGTCAAAAGATTAGGACTCACTTCTAACTCTGACTGCTGAGACTAAAATGCTACTGGTTCTCCGGAGCTCGTATCTCTAAACCTATGGTATAAGATACCATAGTGTAAATGCGTCTATACTTTGAATGTACTGATATGCATATAAGTTAGGATGAATTCATGGGGTTCATATGCATAAACAATAACAATAGCAGACAAAATATCATGAGCGTGAGAATATATGCATGAGACATAATAACTGAACTGATACCATGATAACAGGTTTATAAAATCTAAATATTAAAATTATGACATACTGATAACTGATATAACTAATAACATGAGTGACTGTATATGATAGTCCTAAATCTAATGGAACTAGCTGAGTCTCATACTGTATCTAAGTTGACTGTATATGACAGTCCTGAAATCTAAAGAACAATCTGAGTTTTATTATTGAGATTAATTGACTGTGTCTGATAGTCCTAATTTTGTAACATAAAACTGTTGGAAGTAGTTATCTAACAAATATGCCACAATATGCCATTATGGCTGAGTGGGACTCCAATCTGTAACCCCAATTAGAAGGGTGTCAATATCACGCCACTAGTAAGGATAAGTTGTGGGTAACCCTAATCTGATAGTGTCCCCAAAAGAAAATGGTAAGACCCTTATCTGATAGTGCTTGTTTACTTGATCATCCCTCATCAGATAGTGTTGATGTCTTAACCTATGCTTGATACATAGTTCTTAAATGAAAGGATGACTTCTAAGAATCACACCCTCATCTAATAGTGTGTCTTCCCATCCTTAGGTTCACTCGGTATTCCTACTCCTATCTGAATAGACTCTGAACATGATTTTCTGAACTGAACATGGGCTGAGTTACTGAATTTTGTTGACTGTCGGAATACAATTGATATCAAACAACTGACTAAATTCATGTGATAATGGAGATTTCTTGAGTCATAAGAAGAAGTCTAATGATTCATAGCTTGATTGAGAGTATCATGATAACATGACATGGCTTTAGGTATATAGCTAATATTTTGGGTATGAGCACTCCCAGGACTTGATGGAGGAAACTGACCAAGCATAACTTACTTGAATATATAACTAACATCATAATCCATAATACATTTATAGAAGAATTTCATCAAATTAGATGATAGGCATAGCTTGTTCATACATGGGGATTTCATGGTATCATGCTAGTTAGGAACTCTTCATTCATATAAGCATTTAATCAAGCATATTGTAGGCATGGTGCATGTAAACATCATTGTACAGTAATTAAACATCATGGTTCAATTATAATTTTATCATTCAAGGTTTTAGTCATAGGTTTGTATGAATATATATCTATAATAACATAACCCACATAGAATTTATCACCCAACATGAAGAAGAATTCAATTTCTCATTATCCAAATGAATAAGAGTAGCCCAATCATGAAATTCATAAGAAAATCCATAAACTTGAATTTATAAATGGGATTCTTGGGATTTATGGATTAAAAGAGTCCATGAATGAATACTATGCATACCTTGGTTCGTAAATACATGAAGATTGATGGAGGAAATTCTTGATTCTGAATTTTCTATGAAAAGCCCTAGGTTATTCTTGAGAGGTTTTTGAAAGAAGAGAGTGTATTTTGGGTGAAAAGTTGTTGAATCACCTGTTAAAGGGCTTAAATAGTGGTGGGAAAAGGGACTTCTTTGTTCCTGTCTACGAGTCTGATAGTCTAGAATTTCTACTGGAATCTCCTCATAAGAGAGACTGTTCTGAATTATCAATACTCTAAATAGGTACTACAACTGCTAGGTTACCTATGCACTTCTTGAGCAAAGATACATGGAAGACTGGATGAACTGAGGCTAAATCTGAAGTCAATTCGAGCTCATAAGCTAACTTGCCAAAGCGACTGAGAATCTTAAAGGGACCGATATATCGGGGACTGAGTTTTTCATTCTTGCTGAACCGCTTCACTCCCTTCATGGGAGAGATCTTTAGATAGTCATAGTCACCAATCTCAAATTCAATATCTTTTCTACGAACATCTGCATAAGACTTTTTTCAGCTCTGAGCAGCCCAAAGTCTTTCTCTAATCAATTGGACTTATTTTAAGGCATCGAATACTAAGTCAGGCCCTATGATTAAGGTCTCACTAACTTTGACAAACCAATCAGAGATCTATATCTCCTACCATAGAGAGCTTCAAATGGAGCCATTTGAATACTGGAATGATAGCTATTGTTGTATGCAAACTCAATCAAAGGAAAGTTGACATCCTAACTACTCTTGAAATCAATTATACACACCCGTAGCATATCTTCTAAAGTTTGAATGGTCATTTCTACTTGACCATCTATCTGTGGATGAAACATTGTACTGATATGAACTTGGGTACCAAGAACCTTTTGGAATGCTTTCCAAAAGTGAGAGGTGAACTGGTTACCTCTATCTGAGATAATAGATAATGGAACATTAGGTAAACATGACCAACTCCTTAATGTAGAGCCTGGCATAATCCAGGGCTGAATAAGAGGTATGACCTATAAGGATATAGGCTAATTTGGTCATCTTGTCTATACTAACCCAAACTGAATCATGTTGATGACGATTTTGAGGAAAACCCATCACGAAGTCCATGTTCACTTTTTCCCACTTCCAAGTAGGAATATTAAACTCCTGCATAGGACTACTAGGATTTTGATGCTCTATCTTAACATGCTAATATGTAGAGAACTTAGCCATAAACTCTACAATATCTCTTTTTATCTCACTCCTTCAATAGACTTCTCACAAGTCGTGGTACATATTTGTGGACCCTAGATGAATAGAGTATCGCGCACTATGCATTTTTGCAAGAATTTACTGCCTTAAGACATCTACACCTGGAAATTAGAGATGACCATGACAACGCAAAACACCATCTCTTCCTTGGGAGAAAACCTCTACTTTTTAATCCTGAACTAACTCTTTCAACTTGACAAGTTTAGGATCTCTATCTTACTTTTCTTTAACCTTAGAAACTAGAGATGATTTTGTACTACTCTGAAACCATATATCACCCTCATCTATATCGATTAAGCAAATGCTTAGTCTAGTAAGTTGATGAACTTCTTAAGCTAACTTCTTCTTACTGTCATCCATATGAGAAACATTACCCATAGACAGTCTACTGAAAGCGTCAGCCACTGTATTAGCCTTGCTTGGATGATAGAGGATACTCATGTTATAATCTTTTAAGAGATCTAACCACCTTCTCTAATGAAGATTGAGATTTCTCTCAGAAAGGACTTATTGAAAACTCTTATGACTTTTGAAGACATCTATATGAACTCCGTAGAGATAATGCCTCTAAATCTTCAAGGCAAAGACTACGGCTGCTAACTCAAGATCATGAGTAGGATAATTCTTCTCATGGGTTTTAAGCTATCTGGAGGCATAGGATATGACCTTACCATGTTACATAAGGATACAACCTAAACCAACTCTGGATGTATCACAATACACAACAAACCCATCTAAACTATTTGGAAAAGCTAAAACCAGAGCTGAGGTGAGTCGAGTCGTTAACTTCTAAAAACTCTTCTCGTAAGGATATTACCACTGAAACTTGATTTTTTTCTGAGTCAATCTGGACATAGGGGATGCAATAAAAGAAAATCCATCAACAAATCATCTTTAATAGCCAGTCAAACCCAAGAAACTCCTGATATCTGATGGAGAGATAGGTCTGGCTCAGTTTCTTACCACTTTGGTCATTTAAGGATCTACTATAATGCCATGACCCAAAACGATATAACCAAGTAATACTACTGGCCTTTGCCAAAATTTGCACTTACTGAATTTTGTGAATAACTGATGATCTCTGAGAATTTGAAGTACTGTTCTGAGATGGTATGCATAATCTCGCTCACTGTGGGAATAGACCAGAATATCATCTATAAAGACTATGATGAACATGTCCAAGAATTGTTTGAACACGCGGTTCATCAAGTCGATGAAAGCTTCTAGGGCATTGGTAAGACCAAATGACATGACTAGGAATTCGAAGTGACCATATCGAGTATGAAAAGTTATTTGTGGAATGTCACATTATCTGACTCTGAGATGTTGATAGCCGTATCTTAAGTTTATCTTAGATAAATAGCTGGCACACTGAAGTTGGTTAAAAAAGTCATCTATTCTGGGGAGAGGATATTTGTTCTTGATGTGACCTTATTAAGTTGATTGTAGTCTATGCACATTCTGAGAGAACTATCTTTCTTGTGCATGAATTAAACTGGTATAGCCCATGAGGAAACACTAGGCCTAATGAATCCCTTATCTAGAAGATCTTCCAACTATTCTTTCAATTCTCTGAGTTCTACTGATTCCATTCTGTATGGAGAAATAGAGATAGGCTGAGTATCTAGAAGAAGATCAATGCAAACCTCAATTTCCCTTTAGGGAGGAATTCCTGGAAGATGTTTGAGAAAGACATCTGAATATTTACTCACGACTAGGACTAAATCAAGACTAGGAGTTTCAGAACTAGTGTCCTTAAATCAAATAAAATAATAGACACATCCTTTAGATATCATTTTCCTTGACTGAATGTAGGAATCAAGCTGACCTCTAAATGCTGAAGTACTATACTTCCACTCAAGGAAGAGTTCATTTGGGAACTAAAATTGGAAAATTCTATTTCTGCAGTTGGTTGTGGTATAGTAGGAGTAAAGCCAATCAATGTTGAGAATGCCAGCAAAATTAGTTATCTCTAATTCGACAAAGTTTGCTAAAGTCACTTTCGGAAATATCATACCCGGGAAGTTCTCGTATACCCGCCGGGCTATGAAGGCCTTACCTACTGGGGTAGAGACTGAAAAGGGCTCTGCTAGAATTTTAGGACTGACTCCGAAATCAACAACTATATCAGGAGTCACAAAATACAAGGAAGCACCTAAATCTAGCAAAGCGTGAATATGAACATGAAAGATCTATAATGTACCAGTAACCATATCAGGAGAACTTTCCTGATCCTACCGGGACTGGAGAGCATAGATTCTGTTTGGTTGTTGCCCACTAGTAATACTGAAGGTTGCACCCTGCTAATTTGGATGATCGGACTGAGTTGAGGAGCGGAGATGACTCTGATAACCTGACTGAGGGCAGTCTCTGACTCTATGGCTTGGCTTACCATAACTAAAAAAGACATCACTATCAGCTCTACACATACCCTTATAGTTCTTACCACAAGTCTAACAAAAGAGATTAGTTCGGGCACTACTAACACTGCCCTGAGACTTAGATCCTGGCACTCTATCTTTGTTACCCTCTCTAAACTTAGGAACTGGGGCACTGTTAATGAAGGAGCTGGAACTGATGACTTAGGAAAAATCTGAGAGTGATTTCCTCTCTCTGACTTAGGCTGACTAAAATTAAAGCTACCTATCCTAGCTCTCATATTCTCCTTCTTTCTCTACTTAATCTTCTGCTCCTCTATCTATTGGGCATGTGTTATGAGCCCGGCTAAAGTCATGTCACTATTCAGCACGGCGGATCTGCACTCATTAACCAAGCTATCATTCACCCCTAAAATAAACTTACTCATCTTGTCCCTACTATCCACAACCATATGAGGGGCATATCTGGCTAACTGAGTAAACTTTAGAGAATACTCTTTCACCATCATATTGCCCTACCTTTGGTTGATTAATTCTAATAACTTAGCTTCTCTAAGCTCTAGGGGAAAGAATCTATCAAGGAAAGCAGAAGAAAACTCCTCCCACTCAACAAGCCTTGCATCATCTGGCCTTTCTGACTTCCACTGTTTAACCATGTATGAGCAATATCCTATAACTGATATGTAGCTATCTTAGCACTCTCACTAGAAGTAACCCTAATTATGTCTGTAACCTTCTACACCTGATCTAAGGAATTCCTAAGGGTCCTTATTTGACTTAGACCTGAGAAAAAATAGAGGATTCATTTGGGTCTAATCCCAAATCCTGACTGCAGCTGAATTGGCCACTGGATTGGCCAGAACGATAGTTGGATGTTCATTTAGAGAAGCAACTAAGTTAGCAAGAGTAGTGAATACAGGTCAGAACTCTGCATGAGAAATATATTTGCCCAAAGGTTCTACGGGCTAAGGGGCTGGTTGATTCCCATTTCTTCTTTGAGGAGGCATTTTCTGTAGAAAAATGGGAGAAACAAATTAGACTAAGAATTGACTTGAGATTATGCTAATTGGCAAGACATGAAAACTAAAAGAGGGAAAACTGTTCCTAAAATATCTTATAGCCTCTTGTACATAAATGTGGCGTGCAACACACCCATCTACAAGACTCTACTAGATGTGGATTTCAGACATTCTAGGACTCTATTGAACCTTAGTCTCTGATACCAAGTTTGTAATGCCCAAAATTTGATACCTGAAATGCTACACGGTGGTCAAGTGCTGAAGGACCACAAGCTAACCCATGACTGATATCTCTACCTGTATACTACATAAAATACTTTATAATGTGGAAACATGAACTGAAAGGCCATAAGGTTCAAAACTGAGACATAGTATTTGATAAAAATATAGCATCTAGAAGGGGTACGAAATACCAAAAATAACTAAAATAAGCTATCTGAACATACTATAGTCTGGAAATCCTCTGAAACATGACTTTTTGAATAAAGAGTTGATGAGACATGTCCCTAACTAACTCTAACTAATAAGCTAATTACTGAGATAATAAAATGTTTATTATGTCCTCAAAAACTAAGGCCTCACTTTTAACTCTGACTGCTGAGACTGGAATGCTACTAGTGCTTTGGAGCTTATGTCTTTGAACCTATGGTATAAGACACCATAGCACAAATGTGTCAGTCTTTTGAATATACTGGTATACATGTGAGGTAGGTTGAATGTATGGGGTTTATATGCATGAACAATAACAATAGCAGACTAACTATAATGAGCATAAGAATACATGTATGAGACATAATAACTGACACTGATACCATGATAACATGATTACTGAATCTAAATAATGATAACATAACATACTGACAACTGATATAACGGATAACATGAGTGACTTTATCTGATAGTCCTAAATCTAATGGAACTAGCTGAGTCTCGTACTGTATCTTAGTTGACTGTATCTGACAGTCCTGAAATCTAAAGAACTATTAGAGTTCTATTACTGAGATAATTGACTGTGTCTCATAGTCCCGATTTTGTATCATGAAACTGTAGGATGTAGTTATCTAACCGATATGCCCCTAATATGCCATTATGGATGAGTTGTGGTCCAATCTATAATCCCAATTGGAAGAGTGTCAATATTACATCACTGGTAAGGATAAGCGGTGGGTGAACCTCATCTGATAGTGTCCCCAAACTAAAATGGTAAGGCCATTATTTGATAGTTCTTATCCACCTCATCAACCCTCATCGGAGAGTGTTGATGTCTTAAACTATGATGGCTACATAGATTGGGAACGCAAGGATAACTTCTAAGAATCACACCCTTATCTGATAGTGTGTGTTCCCATCCTTGGGTTCACTCGATACTAATTCTTACTCCCATATGGATAGACTCTGAACACGATTTACTAAACTAAACATGGGTTGAGCTACTGAATTTCGTTGACTGATGGAATACTACTGATATTTGACAACTGACTAAGTTCAAAAGATCATGGAGATTTCCTGAGTCATAAGACTGTGAAGTTTAAGGATTCATAGCTTGACTGAGAGTATCGTGAAAATATGACATGGCTCTAGGCACACAGCTAATGTTTCGGGTATGAGTACCCCCAGGACTTGAAGGAAGGAAACTGACCAAGCATAACTTACTTAAAAAAATAACTAACATCATAATCCATAATACATTTATAGAAGCATTTCATCAAAACAAGTGATACGCATAACTTGTACATACATGGGGATTTTATGGTATCATGCTAGTTAGGATGTTTTTCTTCATCTAGGCATTTAATCAAACATATTGTAGCCATGGTACATGTAAACACTATTTTATAATAATTAAACATCATGGTTCAATTCTAATTTCATTATTCAAGGGTTTAGTCATAGGTTTGCATAAATCTATGTCTATAATAATTTAACCCACGTAGAATTTATTACCCAACATGGAGTATAATTTAATTTCTCACTATCCACATAAACAAGAGCAGCCCAATTATGAAATTCATAAGAAAATCCATAAACTTGAATTTATAAAAGGGATTCTTGAGTTTTATGGACTAAAGGAGTTCATGAATGAATACTATGCATACCTTGGTTCACAAATACACGAAGATTGATGGAGGAAATTCTTGATTCTAAATCTTCTATGAAAAGCCCTATGTTGTTCTTGCGAGTTTTTTGAGAGAAGAGAGTGTATTTTGGGTGAAAAGTGGCTGAATCATATGTTAAAGGGATTAAATAGGAGTGGTAAATTGACCCTTTTAACTCTGGATGCGTCTTTTAATTTTAGTAAAAATTTCCCGAATTGGACCCCTGGTGCAACGCGGCGCTATCGCGTTGTGTCACTGGATTTTGACAATTGGGAAACTGAGGGATGGCGCGATGCAGAGCCATCATGTTGCCCCTTTTTTTTACCTAGAACTTTGGCGTGACATGGAAGAAATCGCACTGAGACACTGGAAAAGGACAATTGCCATTTTATCTTGTGGCGTGGCGCGCCACAGACCAATATGGCGTTGTTTTACGACGGAAACTTTATATAGTCATAACTTCTTATCCAATTATCAGATTTAGGAGAATTTTAAATCAATGGAAAGCTTATTGAATTTTCCACGTGACAAAAAGTGAAAATCTTAAAAATACCACATGTACAAAAGTGGATTAATCTTTAAAGAAATCTTCTAACCTTTTCGGGAAAATTTCAATCTAGGAAAAAGTATGGGGTATTACAAAAACATAAACTAAAAATAAACTGAAATATGAATTGGGAACTATGTGAACTAACATTAAATAATTTGAGCAAATCAAGTTCCAACCTATAACCACAGTTGAAAGGGTGCTAGTACCTTACTAATGGTACCAACATTGGATAGTGTGGATCCACTAAATAAATGTCCCAAAGGACTAGGGCTTCATGTCTAAACTATTGGGTGACCCTTTTTAACCTATGGTGGCACTGTAGATTTTGAACTTAGGGAATACTACAAAAGATCTTAGGCCTAAACTGATAGGGGAGCCTTTATCCTTGCATTTACTCAGTGTTAGGTAATACTCTTAACTGAATGGCAATAAATATAAAATGAATTTCTTATCATAAACTTATTCTGAAAGTTCCAATTATAATTAATATGAAGTGCTCAAAGGCATGAAAATTGATGTATACATGAATCATTAGGTATCGGGTGTTCATAACCCACCAGCACTGACTAATGCAACTGATCATGATAAAATTAAAAATTGTGCACAATAGGGAATATCATAACTCAAGACAAAACTCAATAATTTATCATAACAAAGAGATTTATGATATTTTTAACATAGAAGATGTTATTCTTATAAGAGAACATGTACACATGGTGTAGTTACAAAGATAATCTAAAGGGATTAAGTAAACTCATATTTGACCTGAAACTTAATTCTTAGAGAGGAAATAAAACTTAAGGATAAGGAAATATTTTGTGACTCAATAGGTGGAAGGAACCCATAGATAAAATTCCATATACCTGAATGTGAAAGCCTTGGAGAAACCCTTGGAGTTGAGCTTTTTCTTTAGGAACTCTAACTTATCTTTGTAGAAGAATAAATTACCCCTTTTTGGATAAATGTTGAGTGATTTTAAGTTTATGAGGTGTTAGGGTAAATTTAACCCCCAATAACTGACTTTGGAGTGCCTAAACGATGTGGGTTTGGGATTAAAAGGATGGGAATTGACCAAAAAAACCATTATAAAATGCCTAGGAATTTCTAAGAAATAGTTGTTACGGCTCACATAATGACTCATTATTTTAGGTCATGAGTCATGGACTGAGTCGTGATATGAGAACATGAGTCTTGGGCCTTCACTATTATGACAAATAATTCCCTCATAATGTCTCATTGAGTTTGATAATAAGTCATTGGGAGGATTCATGATCATGGACTTGATTTCCAAATTTTCATCTATTGTGACAATGAATCCACGTAACAGCTCATTAGGACTCATAATAAGTCATTATCTAAAATCTCCAACACTAGTCAAGATTTCTAGGACCCCTACTATTGTGGCAAACACTTCACACAATGAATTATTATGTTTGACAATGGGTCATTGCCAGAGTTATTGTCACTGGTAGTTTGGCATTCCCTCGGTCAACTTTTGATAACTTTTTCCCATAATATTAAATTAAGGCAGGACTAATAGCATTGGAAATAGAATTTAATGTCCTCTCTCATGGTGATTCTAGAGATAAAAAAATCTTAGGGTATTATAATTATGGAGTTGCTTATACTACTTATCAGTTGATGAATATGGATAAGGGTTGGTGGAGGTCGTTTGTCAGTTATAGGCCTTTAGGTTTTTGTCAATTCAAGGTACGTGGGGCTATCCTTAACATCATGGGAATAAAAGTTATTGTTCAAAAAAGCCGTTAATGTATTAGTTTCCTACATGAAATGCATTTTGAAATGGTTGAAGAACGTGTATTGTAAATCCATTTTATGTTTAAATCTTGCATAAATTATGAAATTGTTTTTCCAAAACTTGGTTGTTTTCATATGTAGATGTGTTATTTATTTGGAAAGTTATGTGAGAGTAAGATTTATGTGAATTCCCTCTCTTGTTACTAAACCCATTGTCTTGACAATGTTATGGATTGTTTACATAAATGATTAAAAGTTGAGTTAAGAGTTTTTGCCAATGTTGATGGATTCTTATTGTCTTATGAAAGAATTGAGATGGGTTTTGTCATTGTTTATAAACACTCATATTCCTTGTTAAAGAACTTGCATTTAATTGATACAAGAGATGACCACACCTTGCCAAAGTATCGTAAAGAGAGTATTTTTCATGGGTTTTCATGTGTCTTGAATCTAAAACTCTCTAATGTTATTTTTAAATGTTTATGGTGGTCAAATGGCATGTTTTGATTGAAAGAACTAAAGCATAATATGATATTCATTATATATATGACTTGCAAGTCTTGGTATGATGATACCAAATAGATGGATGCCATAATAGATTCAAAATAGATCAGAATACAGGTTTTATTTATATTTTCAGATTTTGAATACAGAAATATGCATGTTTTGAAAAGGTTAAAACTGGGCTCTAAGAGAGTTAGGTGGTTACCCGAAGTAGGCACGAGTCAGATAATTCATTACCCAAAACCGTATTTTGCCGATACGGATTTTACTATGTCCCAAATAGGGATTATATGCTGGCAACGGCCCGTATGGCATACAAATTCAGATACTCCAACCCTTAAGACAAACATGGGTTTAGGGCTTGGCCGCCGAGTCAAGGGCGGATCCCAATATCCTGTGGGATAATTTTAGATATGTGGGCTGTACCACCTATTTCAAAAGTAAGACAAAGAGTTTAGTTGAGAATTACAGAAATGTTTTGAAGCTTATTGATTATGCCCATGTATTTTAAAATGTTTTATGCTGACATATTTTTATGAAATCCTCTCACCTTTGTTGTATAAAAAAAATTTTTACTTTTGGATTGTTCTACAGACCAGTACCTTTGTGTATTGACCCCTTATATTCCAGGTTCTACGGTATAGTCCCATGGTCCATCACATCATTATAGCACTAGGGATATGACAGAATTGGTGAGCTATCCATCTTTCGTAAGTCATTTACTTATATGTTGAGTCCTCCAGTATATGGTCCACCTAGGGGATTTGTCTCAGCCTAGACAGCTAGTATTCAGTAGAGGCTTCATAGATGGTATTGGAACTATTGTATTGTCATATCTGTAGACACAGTTTTTATTATAAATTTCATTGAATTTCATTATATCTTTCGTATTTGATTTATCTATGGATTATGTTCATGATAGCATGTTATGGGGTTTTATGGGCCTTCGTGGTTCGAGATGCCCGTCACGACCTGGGCCTCGGCTCGGGTCGTGACAATAATATTTGATGAATTTCTTCGCATGACTTTCTACATACACGCACTAAGCTCGCAGCTGCAAGGTAGGATCTATGAGAGATTCACAACTCATATAATTTCCGTTATCTCAACCAACCTTGCCTCCAAATGAACTCTAAGTTTTCCTTTTTCTTTCAAAATTATAATGTTTCAATGGAACGAATGTTTCATGAATATGCATGCATGATATGAGGGTGTAATGCTCACAAGCAATTTAAGATCAAACTTCATTCAATACAGGTGTAAGTAAGCTCATAATAATTCAATGAATCAATAATTCTTGATATCAATTTCCACTTGGTACCACCAGAATAAATAGTTATGTAGTCATCAATAATATAATGATAATGCAATAAAATGCTGAAATAAGGACTACAATATCATGTCAATCCCCCACTCGGGCGACACAATTATAGATAAGGCATTCTTATACATAGATTAGACTTATGGTGACAAGTAAAGCCCCCACTCAGGGTAAATAATAAGAAATAAGGAATTTAATGTAAAAACATGACTAGTAACATCAATTCAAGACCCCACTCGATCATCACAATAATATATCCTCTCAGATCAATAAGCAATATACATTTAATCTCCCACTCGAGCATGTGATCATAATAATTACTCAAGTCCACAAATATGTTCACATAATCCCCACAAGGGCAACATGAAATAACAATCCCAGTAAAAATATATCGCGGAACTAACCTAACCTCACTTAGTTCATTCAATAAATCTCATCAACTAATACAAGTAAATTTGTACTATAAGTATTCTCTAAACCTCAATCATATCATCAATAATGACGATAATAACCTATTATGCCCTAACAAGGTTCTAAACTACAATCGTCAAAATAAAGTCCACTACTAAGATTCAAACTCTAAAATAGACATTTAATTCCAATTATTCGAGAATCACAAGCTTATCTATATATATTCTACTGTAATGATACATCCAAGTAGTAATACTAACTAATCGAGACAATAATCGAACTACAATCCATCAAATACTCTGGTACCCTCGGAGATTCTCACCATTTTACCTAAAAGGGACCCCCAATCCTAAGTGAAACACAACATAAAAGCAAGAAATCATATAACACAAAGAACCTTTGAAAAGATTTAAGGTACATCTTAACTTGCCATAAATAAGGATCCGTAAGTTCAGACACCATCCAAAGCTTCAATCGGAAGCTTGATTCCCTTGACTCAACGCCAAATGTATCCAATCTAAAAAATATGTCATCTACATGTCAAGACGAAGCAAGTTATACTCATATTGACATTATATAAGATGGGTCCAAAATAGATTCAAAAAATGAGTTTAAAAATGAAAGGTGGTAAAATCAAAATATTACTTAAGAAATATGTTCTCCATAGTTAAAGGAATCTACAGTTGAAATCCCATGAGAAATTAAATTATAAAGGAGTTCCAAATCAAAGAAAAATTATTTTAATACTTTACCAGTAAAATCTCCAAAATTTTATTTTGAAATCAAGGATTTAAAGTTGTTTTGAAGATGAAATCAATAGAAAAATGATGGAATAAAGATCTAGGAAATTACCCATGGAAGAAATCATGAAAAAATAGTTGAATTCCTCTTAGTTCGATCTCTAAAAGTACAAAAATAAAGAAAAATTGAGAAATCGAAGATTTTAACGGGTTTTCGATCTGGTGCCTCGCGATCATAATTAACCCATCAAGAACACGAGGTTCAACATTTGTCTATGGATTAAATGACTAACACAATTGTGGAAAATCAGTCGTGATCACGTTGTCACCCAAACATTTACTCTCGCAAATCCGAGCTTGGAGACAACAAATAAGATAGATGGGATCGCGAATGCAAAAAAAGGATCATGTGCCAGAAAACAACAACTCTTCAGATCAAAAACTCTTCAAACAGAGCTTCGAGATTTGTTCGAGAACTCATAGAAACAAACCCCATATACTATTAGGCTAATTCAATATTTCGAACTCATTGGCGACGTTGAATTTTTGTAAAAAATGTTTTTTCAACAAATTAGCCATTCAGACCCCTTTAAGGTCAAATTTAACTAGATTTTCAAACAAAGTGTCAAAATGCAAAGTATATGCTCGAAATCTAAACTAACCCCGCTAGTATCCCAAAATCGATGTTCCTGAGCTAATGGAACTACCAAAATTATTATTCAAGATTCAGGTCATAAAATATTAGACGAAATCAAACCTATCCTTTTAAAGATTATTCAAAAGCACAAACTCAAATAAAGCACTCCACAATGCATTAGAAAAATGTGCCAACCAGCCCCACAACTCTTAAATGAGAAAAACAACTACGAGGAAGAGAAAACTGATTAAAAAAGACATTTCTAAATTTAATTACGAGGGTCATTACTATATTCACCAATAAATTCACGTTCGTCCTTGAACGTACAAGGAAGAAAAGGCCAAAATTAGATAAAAGATAGAAAATACCATCGAGACACATCAAAAAAGCGCTCTAATATGGAGTCAAAAAAGATAGGACCACTGATCTCATCATAGAACAAGAAATATGTCATATACAAACTTATCAGGTCACAACACTAGCTTCTAGGGCCAAAACATTAATGAAGTTGAATTTCGAAATATCAAACTTCCTCTAGACCAAAAAATTTGGGTCTCACCTAACAAAAGTTTTGAACATGTCCAGTTAATCTAATCTAACCAAGGCACTACAAGACACTAGCTATAGCTAGAAGATCAAAAATTATCACTGAACATACCAAAATCCAACGAACCCACAAATCAAATCACTACCTCTATCCCTCATCCCCTAGAAACTGAATCAACCTACC
The DNA here is from genome assembly GCA_030864225.1 of Capsicum baccatum var. pendulum. Classification (NCBI taxonomy): domain Eukaryota; kingdom Viridiplantae; phylum Streptophyta; class Magnoliopsida; order Solanales; family Solanaceae; genus Capsicum; species Capsicum baccatum. Next base: position 69,219,278 of record CM061559.1, on the reverse strand, counting down.
TAAGGCTGATACTATCATTATAAAGCCAAATCACCCCACAACCATAGGCTAGAAACTAGTATCAAAGCTACACAAAACTTCAAAAGTCAGACTCAGCATATTAGATCACCACCCAATAGTCAAAACATACAACTAAACCCTTTGAGGCAACTGAGATTCACCATGGCACTCTATATACCATAAGTGTCAAATCTCTAAGTGACACCGAATACCTAAATCCTCATATAGCTTATTAAAATAACTCATCAAACCTCAATACTCAAAACTTGCCAAACAACCTAAAGTCCACTTTAACTTAGTAGAACAAAGAGTCTTCATACATAACCTATTGTAACAGGAAATAGTCAACTTGTAAAAAAATATATTGCTATCACTATATCTCACTAATGGACTCCCAAATTATGGACCAAACTTGGAAGAATCACTGTTATACTCTACATTAACTGATGGACTACTTTAGCAGAACATCATATTTACAACTCGAACCCATATCTAAACTCTGAATATATCAAACTCCTTATGAACTAGTTACTTACCCTTTCCTTAGATTATCCCACTTGGTATTTTTTCAACATAAGAACTATGAGATAGCAACACATACTGAAGAAATCAAAACTCAGGAGCAAAAATATCCTATTAGGCCACTTAGTTATAGAAGTAATATTTGCTACATGTAAGTTTTAATTTCCATTGAAAACAAAACAAGAATCCTTCAAAAGTTGAAATCCTTCAAACCTAACCGAAGAGTGTCTCAACACCATTGAATCCCATCACACAATAATTACTATTTATGTAACAAATCACAAAGCATGAATGTTTGAAAATTTTCCCTTGTCTAACTAGAATCTTTCAAAGGATATCCTTCTAAGATGGTTGTACCAAATCCAATCAACTACGATGACTTCTTGCACAATCTAGAAAGGACTATTCATTATCCAACATTCTTGATATCATCAATTTGACCTTAAAGCAAACAAAAAATACATCAAAGTGACCCTCTTACCACAAATAACATATGTACGCTCATGGTCAATAACACTTGCAAGCAATTCTACACAAGCCTTCCAAGTATAACTTTCTTGACTCACAACTAGCCATTTCCTTAGTTGAAATACTTTCTCGATCTAAACTAACCTCTAACTCTCTAGAAAACCTCTAAATCACCTTGTATAATCTAAAATGCAAAAATCCACCATAGATTTACCAATAGTCTACAACATAACCCTCAAAGAGATCACACCAAAATAAATCAAAATCCACCAAACTCAAGAAATTAAGACTAAACCTGCTATATACTCTAAATAGGTCATAATAAGGACCTACAAACTCGATTCACCACTAAGGAATCACTTGTGGGGTAGCCATATCAATAGACCCAGCAGAAGACCATGAATCATATCAAGACTCTATGCCAATGAGAAAACACATGGGATTATATTGACCCATAATTAACCAGTATCAAGATAAATAAAAGAAAACTGAAATCATACATATGGCTATTATACTAGAAACTCCTAACTTACATTTATCCCATAGAACCTAATACTAAGATATGTCACCTCTTAGAGCAGATTAAAGGGTTGGGATAGGTTGCTACTCAACTCAAGGAACTGTTCCCAAAATCACACTCGCAGTAAGAATAAACAAATTAAAAAGTGTAGGAGTATAGAAAGGTAAAGAAATAGAATTTTTACATGGAAACACATTTTTCAAGGGAGTAAAAACCACAACCTATATCAAGGATTTAAACACTTCTATATTTAAGCAACCTATTAAATACAGACTCTAATGATTAGCCTTCTAATCCCTTGTTTCCTAGAAATTCCTTTATTACAAGGAAACTATGCAGTAACTCTACTACACCCAATTTCACCTAACTTTAACTGGACTCCTTAAGCTAACTCTAGCTTGGACAATCACCTAACTTTAGATGATTTATAATCGACAGTCACACCACACACCTACTATAATAATAAAAAAAATATAGGCAACCATATAAGTATAAAATACAAAGACTAAAATATAACAAGGAAATATAGATACAATTTTATAAACAATAAGTTCCCTATTATAGTTCCAACCTTTGATTGCAACAATGTACCACTTCAGAAAGATCTTTAATTATGAGAATATGGATGGGTTGTTTTTCTTGTTTAGGAAGAATAGCATTATATATTATGACACAAGAAAACCAAGAAGTAATCTTATTGGGTGAGGAAAAAAGGTGGTAACAATTTTTCACCAACTTTTGTACTATGTGTCAGCTGGACTATTGACTGTGACATCGACAGGTGAGCCCAACCTATTCCCTAATGCATAGATTTCTTTGTCATCACAACAAGGGCTCCAGGGAATAGGTCCCAAACTATGAATTTTTTAATCATCATGACTACATTTAAGTTTCCCTTGAGTGCTCCTTTCTTTATCAATACAATACTACAGCCACAGACTACATATCTACATAGTATACTATATATATCTGCACAACACCATAGCTAATAGACTACATATCTACACATATATACAAGACAAGACTACATATCATATTTTCCCCCTTTTTGTACCATCAAAAAGGTTAAGTAGTAAACCAGGCATAGATAAGTCATATATTTTAATTCAAGGCCATTGAGGCAACACTTACATGAGAAAGAGAGTAGTAGATAGTAAAAAGAGAAGACAACAAAGTAAAATATTTTATTTATTCATGCATCAAGAAGTACAAATATAATACCATGTACGCTCTAAGCTAGAAAATGTACCATTATTTCTACGTGTGAAAACCTCCAATCCCAAAATTCATATTTGGGTGAATTTCATATGACCATTATCCTAGTGAGAAGATAGCGTATGATGTGTAAAACATGTTCACAAGAAACACTTAGAGTAATGCAAGGTAATAGCTTCTAAATTGACAAAGTTTTCATGGTTGATTTCTCAAGGGTCATCTTTGAATGATTATAACTTGAAGTATATATGTAATTCGATAGATTAAGACCCACCAAATTGTAGATAATTGAATCAACTTTCTAATAATACCAATTTTGCCTAAATTTAATACTCGAGTGAAAATTTATAGCATTTTTTGTCTTAAATAGTAGGTCACCATGATTACACCATTCGGCGGTGCCTATAGCGGTGGAAACAATAGCAATCAGTTTTAAACCACAAAATTAGGATTGTCCAAAATAGTAGGTCACTACGATTACACTACTTGGCAGTACCTATAGCGGTGGAACTAATAGCGCTCAACGGTAAGCCTCAAAATTAGGATTCTACTAAAACATTTAATTTTAAGGGGCAGTCTTATCTTTTCCCTATCGCCCCAGGTTGTAAAAATAGTAGATTAGATGTTATTCTAAGCAAAATATACTTATTATTCACAAACTTTCTCTCCAAGAATCCCTAAAACTCCAACTTTAACTCAAAGAAATCCAAAGTTTCACCATTTCCTTTTCAAGATAATCAAGAATTCAAGTTTTTCAATTCAACAACTTTAAGAAGAAGCTTTAAGAATGTCAATAGGGATTCAAAGTTCAAGCTTCTACATCCAATTGATCAATTAAGGTATGTGGGGTTATGAACAATGATATTCCTTTTATCTTTGTGCCCAAATCTAGTTTTAAAGTTGAGTTTACATGAATTTACCTGATTTACAATTTTTGGTTCATACCCAAATATTATTATTTGATCCTTATAAAGTTACAAGTGATTGAAGTGTTGAATTGCATGACTATTTTTATATACCTATGTGTGTGACTTAATTTTGTATATTGAACATTGTATTCGATTATCTTGATTTGAATTGTTAAAGCATTTCAATATTTTCATTATTAAAAATGAATTGTGATGATTTGACATGAGTTCAAGAAAGGGTTTTTAAGCCCTAAGTTTTAGTCTTGATATTTCAAGAAAGATGATGTTTAAGCGTTCTTAGAAAAGCATGTATTCAAATTTTAAGAAAGATTTGATTTTTTAATCCTCAGCTAAGTTATGGAATCCACACAAATTAGTTTTGAATACATTTTAAAATAGAAAGTTGCATAACTAGTTTTCATTATAAACCCTTATGCTAGTTTTAAAGTGGATTTCCTTCTGAGTGAGCATACAGATTAAATGGGGTAGAATTTAGCACCGAGTTGGGTTTGATTTCAAGGTCTCATACCCCAAAACTACGAGGTAACATAGGTACAGATTCAAATTAGTCCTATTTATATAGATGCGGATACAAATTACGTTACACCTCTCACCAACATAAGGTTTTTTCCTTAGGAGAACTAGAAGTTGGACACTATGATATCTCACATAGTGTATGTTGGTTAGAAGAACCCCCCTAATTCCTAAGTGCTAAAATAGAATAATAGAACAATTTTTAGAAACTAAGAGTAAAGGCTCACAAATTTACTCAGATATTGTCTTATAAAAGATGTTAGTTATCAGATTTCAGCATTTAGTTTTCATATGATAAAGGTGAGTCCTTTTTCACTTAGCCTACATGGTTTTAAAATAGAATAAGAGTACAACTTTATAGAACCAAGTGTGGTGGCTCACAAGAATTACTTTTGTGCTTGATTACTCATGATTTATGATGTGACAATTTTATTATTATTCAAGCCAAAGTGAGTCACTTATACTTGGCATGCAGTTTTAAAAGTTTGTTTGAGTATGGCATTACTATTTTACTTATGCCCTTACCCCACATATGCGCAGTAGATTCCAAAAGTACTGATCCAAATATATGTCTATGTGCAACATTATTTAATAATGTAGGTTCAATTGCTCAGTTCCAGCAGCGTGATTGACCATGAGAATCTCTATCTACAACCCGATAGTTGGTGAGTCCTTATATTTCAATGACCCATTATTTGAGATTATCAGTTTTATGCAGTGTTTAGTAAGTTGTTTTAAGGTCAGTTTGAGTCAGCTTGGGGTCTGTCCCAGCGACTCTCTGGCTAGTAGAAGTAGAGGCTTGTCTGACTGCTAATTATATTTTAGATTTCAAGTATTGGTTGTCTAGAATTTTAAGTTAAATACTTTTAGAAATTATGTTTAGGTATATCCAGTTTAGTTCAGATAGTATTCAGTATTTTCACATTCCTAGAATGCTTTATTATAAGTTCCAGACTTAGAAAAAAGCTTACAGGGTTATCTTGAGAGTACTCATAGTCTTGAGCATCGTGTGACGTCTCAAGACACATTTTTAGGGTGTTACAAACTTGGTATCAGAGCCTAAGATTTCAAGATTCCTAATAAGTCAGACAAGTCACATTACGTAGATTCTTGATCATGGATAATCATGGGTGTAAAGCATTCCACTTATATGAAAAGAGGCTATGGAACAATTTAGGAGATCTTCCTTTTCCTCCATGCTCTATCATTATTTTAGTTTTCTCTATATTCTTTTAACTTGTGCTCTTATTTGATAGAATATGACTCCTCACTGAGCTAATGCAGCAGAAATAATAACCAGCCACCCCAGCCCATTGACCCTATAAATAAGAATGTATCCCATACTAAATTTTGGGCTATCTTTCAAGCGCTGGCCCAAGCTGTGACTTCCAATGTTCAAGGCAACCATCATATTGTAGTCCACTTAAGTATAATGGTGAATTAGCCTCAGCCAAAATCTGTGACTTCATGAGAATGAATTTGACTATATTTTTTAGGTCAAAAGTAGGTGAGGACCCACTGCTCTATCTTGATGAGGTGAGAAAGATCACCCAGATTATGTATGTTACTAAGAACAAGAGCGTATAATTGGCATCCTATAGGATGTAGGATGTTTTGTATGATTGGGTGGTTATGTGGCAGAATCGTAGAGGTGATAATGCAACTCCAATAATTTAGCAAGTATTTATGGATGCATTTCTAGATAGGTTTTTCTGATACTCAGTCCTTATTGATAATCTCCTTGTCTATTCTCGTAGTGAGGATGACCATGAAGACCATCTTAGAATCATATTGCAATCTCTTAGAGATCACTAATTTTTTGCCAAATTTAGCAAGTGTGAATTTTGGCTAAGGTCAATAGTTTTTCTCAGTCATATTATTTTTGGTGATGGTATTAGAGTTGATCCTGAAAAGGGTAAAGTAGTAAAAAACTTGCCTAGACCTATGTCTCCATCATACATCAGGATTTTCTTAGGTTTAGTTGGCTATTACTAATGGTTTATTGGGGGTTTTTCAGCATATGTGTCCCCCATGTCTAGATTGACTCAAAAGAAATTTAAGTTTTAGTGGTCAAATTCCTATGAGAAGAGCTTTCAAGAGTTGAAGGCTCAACTGACTTCAGCCCAAATTTTGGCATTACCTGATGGTATAGACGAATTTATTATCTATTGTGATGCTTCTAGATTTGGTTTGGGTTGTGTTTTTGTGCAGAGATGTAAGGTCATAGCCTATGACTCTAGACAACTTAATCCTCATGAAAAGAACTATCCTACCCATGATCTTGAGTTAGCTGTTGTTGTATTTCCCTTAAAAATCTGGAGGCACTATCTATATGCGGTGTATGTTGATGTATCCACAGACCACAAAAGCTTGCAATATGTGTTTTCATAGAGAGAGTTAATTCTCCATCAGATAAGGTGGTTAGAATAGTTAAAAGACTATGACATGAATGTCTTGTATCATTCGGGCAAGGCCAATGTTATGGCAGATGCCCTTAGTAGACTATGTGTGGGTACTGTTGCTTATGTGGATAATGATAAGAAAGTATTAGTTCAGGAAGTTCATCGGTCGGATTGATTAAATGTACAGTTGGTTGTCTAAGCTGAGGGGAACGTTTGGGTTCAGAGTAGTTCAGAATCTTTCTTAGTTTTCAAAGTGAAAGAGAAGCAATATAAGGACTCCAGTTTTGTTAAGCTGAAGGAGTCAGTTAGAGATCAAAACGTAGAAATTTTCTCCCAAAAAAAGATGGTGTGTTTCTATACCAGATTAGACTGTGTGTGCCATGCATTGATGGTTGAGGTAGCTTATTATAGTAGAAGCTTATGGTGTCTGTTACTCTATACACCTAGGAGCCACTAAGATGTACCGCAATTTGTGGGAAGTCTATTGGTTGAATGGTATGAAGAAAGATATTGCGGAGTTTGTGGCTAAGTGTTCTATTAGCCAGCAGGTTAAAGTAGAGCACCAAAGTCTTGGTGGCACCTTGAAGGAAATTAGTATCCACACTTGGAAGTGGGAATAGGTGAACATGGACTTTATGATAAGGTTACCTTATTTGCATCGCCAGCATTATTCCATTTGGTTTATTGTAGACAGATTGACCAAATCATCTTATTTCTTTCCTGTTCACACGTCCTACTTAGTTGAAGATTATGTTAAGTTGTATATTAGAGAGTTATTCAAATTGCATGGAGTTCCTCTGTCCATCATCTCAGATAGGAGTACTCATTTTACCTCTCACTTTTGCAAAGTCTTTCAGAAGGGTCTTGGTACCCAAGTTCACCTCATTTTATCTTTTCACCCATAAATAGATGGTCAGGCAGAGAGGACCATTCAGACCCCTAGGATATGTTGAGGACATGTGTTCTTGATTTCAAGGGAGTTGGGATGATCACTTTCCATTGATCGAATTCGCCTACAATAACAATTTTTATTCTAGTAATTAGATGGCCCCTTTTGAAACTCTTTATAGAAGTAGATGTAGCTCACCCCGTTGGTTGATATAAAGTGGCTAAGGGCGCTTTGGTAGGATCGATTATGTTGTTTGAAGCTATGGAAAAGTCCTATTGATTTGAGAGAGGTGAAAATCAGCTCAGTCATCAGAAATATTATGCAGATGTAAGTAGAAAGGATCTTGAGTTTGAAGTGGATGACCTAGTGTACTAAAAGGTTTCTCCCATGAAAGGGGTAAAGAGATTTGGCTAAAAAGGGAAGCTTAGTCACTGATATATTGGCCCTTACATAATATTAAGCCATGTTGGGAAGGTAGCATATAAGCTCGATCTACATGTAGACTTGACATCCTTTGATCCAGTGTTTCATGTATCCATGTTAAAGAAGTACATTGGGGATCCAGCTATTGTAGTACCTCTAGAGGGCTCAAATATTCGAGATAGCCTTTCATACGAAGAACTTAAAATTATGTTTCTTGATCACTAGATTCATAGACTAAGGAACAAAAAAGTTCCCTTGGTCTAAGTTCTTTGGCAGAATAAGTCCGTCGAGGGAGCCACTTGGGAAGCGAAAATAGATTTTCAAGTCAAGTACCCTCACCTTTGCTATGCAAGTTCAAACTCAGTTTAATGTAACAAGTTTCCCCAGATTTCTTCTTTTCTATTCTCAGTTCTAGCTTTATATAGCCAGTTTTATGATAATTCATGCATTCACAAATCAGTTTATTCATGCAATCATGGTTTGATTCATACGAAGTTTAATATGTAATCTTAGACCCTCAGTATTCTAAGTCTAGCGAATCTCATTCGAGGACGAATGTTCCCAAGGGGAGATATTGTAATACCCCATATGCTCTTAGATAGAAAATGTGTGAAAACCTCTAATCCTAAAATTCATATTTTGTTCCATGTCTTACGATCATTAGCCCTGTGAGAAGCGAGCTTATGATTTGTATAGCATGTTCATAAGAGTCACTTAGAATAATGCAAGCTAAGAGCTTTTAAATTAACAAAGTTTTCGTGGTTAATTTCACAAGGGTCAACTTTGAATGAGTATAACTTTATGTATATGTGTAATTTGATAGATTAAGACCCACCAAATTGTAGATAATTGAATCATCTTACCAATAATACAAATTTTACCTAAATCCGACACCCGACTGGAAATTTATAGGATTTTTCATGAGAAATAGTAGTCGCCGCGATTACACCGCTCGGCGGTACCTATAGTGGTGGAACCAATAGCGCAAAGTGGTAAGCCCTAAAATTGGGATTTTCCAAAATAGTAGGTCACCACTATTACACTATTTAGTGGTACCTATAGCAGTGTAACCAATAGCTCTTAGCGGTACGCTTCAAAATCAAAATTCTGCTTAAACTTTTAATTCTGAAGGGCAGTCTTGTCTTTTCCCTACAACCCCATGTCGTAAAAACAATAGATTAGACGTCACTATAAGAAAAACATACTCATTATTCACAAAATTTCTCTTCAAAAAACACTAAAATTCAAACTTTAACTCAAAGAAATCCAAAGTTTCACCATTCATTTTTCAAGATAATCAAGAATTCAAGTTTTCAGATTCAAGAACTTCAAGAATGTCAATAAGGATTCAAAGTTCAAGATTCTACATCGAATTGATCAATTAAGGTATGTGGGGTTATGAACAAGGATACTTATTTCATACTTGTTCCCAAAATGAGTTTTTAAAGTTGATTTTACATGAATTTACACGATTTACAGTTTAGGGTTCATACCCAAATATCATTGTTTGATCCTAATGAAGTTACAAGAGATTGAAGTGTTGAATTGCATAACTATTTTCACATACTTATGCATGTGACTTGAGTTTGTATATTGATCATTGAATTTCATTATCTTGACTAGAATTGTTAAAGCATTTCAAGATTTTCATTATTGAACATGAAGTGTGATGATTTGACATGTGTTCAATAAAGGGTTTTGAAACCCTAAGTTTTAGTCTTGATATTTCAAGAAAGATGATGTTTAAGCATTCTTTGAAAAACATGTATTTAGATTTTTAGAAAGATTTAATCTTTTGATCCTCAGCTAAGATATGAAATCACACAGATTAGTTTGAATATAGTTTAAAAAAGATAGTTGCATACCTGGTTTTCATTATAAACCCTTTTGCTAGTTTTAAAGTGGATTTCCTTTAGAATGAACATACAGATTAAAGGAAGTAGTATTTAGCATCGAGTTGGGTATGATTCCAAGGTCTCATACCCCAGAACTATGAGCCAAAGTAGTTACAGATATAGATTATTCCCATTTATATGGATGCAGATACAAATTGTGATCACTCAGTTCAGGTTATACTCCTTGGCAAGAGTATGACACCTCTCCCCAATGTGAGATTTTCTCCTTAGGGGAACTAGACGTTGGACACTATGACAGCTCACATAGTGTATGTCGGTTAGAAGAACGTCCCTAATTCCTAAATTCTAAAATAGAATAACAGAACAGTTTTTAGAAACTATCTGTTAATGCTCACAAATTTACTCAGATATTGTCTTATAAAAGACATCAGTTATCTGATTTCAGCTTTCATTTTTCATATGATAAAGGTTAGTCCTTTGTCACATGTCCTACATAGTATGACAATAGAATAAGAGTACAGTTTTATAGAACTAAGTATGGTGGCTCACATGAATTACCTTTATTCTTTACTACTCATGATTTATGATTTGACAGTTTTATTATTATTCAAACCAAGGTGAGTCACTTACACTTAGCATGAACTTTTGAAAGTTTGTTAGAATATTGCATTACTGTTTTACTTATGCCCTCACCCCTATATGCTTAGTACATTCCAAAAATACTGATCCACATATATGTTTATGTGCTACATTCTTTAATAATGTAGGTTCAGGTGCTCAGTTCTAGCAGCGTGATTGACCTTGAGCATCTCTATCTACATCCCAATAGTTGGTTAGTCCTAATAGTTCGAGGACTCATTATTTCAAATTTTGACTTTTATGCAGTGTTTAATCAGTTTTTTTTAGTTCTGTTTAAGTCATCTGGGGGACTATCCCAGCGACTCTCTAGCTAGTAGAAGTAGAGGCTTGTCTGACTAGTAGTTATATTTCAGATTTCAAGTATTGGTTGTCTACACTATTAAGTTAAATACTTTTAGACACTATGTTCAGTTAAATCCAGTTCAGTTTAGACAGTATTAAATATTTCAGTATTTTCGCATGCCTAGATTGCTTTATTATTATTTCCAGACTTAGTAGAAGAGTTATAGGGTAAGCTTGAGGCTACTCTTAGTCTTGAGCACCGTGTTATGTCTCGGGACACATTTTAGGGGAGATACAACAAAACACCATTCACAAAATTAATAACCAAAAAATATTAAAAATAATATGCAAAAATATCTCAAAAAGGAAACGCAAAGCTTAAGGAGAACACTAGTTACTAGTACTTAACAGATGTCCTGGGAAGAAAAAAGGAAAAACAAGGTAGGATTAGATTCTATAAAGAAGCTTTTAGTCAAACATTTTTAATATCAAGCTCCTTCACCCTTTCCTATAGGGTAGCAATTTTAGCGCACACATCTTTTTCTGAGCTTGTTCACTTTTCACCTTTCCATTGTAAACGCAGCTATTCCCACATCCCTTATAGCTAAGGACTTGGTTTATTTATCATTCATCCTTAGAATACATCTGTTTTACGCATGAGGTGGGATGCCATACATTTCCTTTACTAAGTTTTGTTTTACTTTCTCACCGATTGTGGACACACTGGAATTGGACCCTGGTCCCTTAACATCAACTTTTTCCAATCCTTTCTCTTCTCTTTCTTTTAAAACACATCCTCTATCGTTCTCCTGTTTTTCCTTATACCTGTAATGTACTCTTCGTACTCAGAATCAATTAACTTACGATCATAGTTACTCAATTCTTAGAACATCTGCTCAATTTTACTAATCTCACTATTAATGGTCATTCTCTTAGAATCGTCTGTTGATTCTTTCAAGAACATGTGGAAATTCAACAACTTCAAAATCAGTATTTTCCAAAGGGTCATTTTGCCTTCTAGTGGATAGATTTAAAACTCCCTTTTTTCTAATAGCTAAAATAAAGGCCTCTATTGGAGTTGGGATATCAAAATAAGAGGAGTAATAATTTTGAATGGTTTAAGAACCAATGAGATTTGATAACAGAATTTGTTTCAAGGTGAGAGAGAAAACTAATTTGATTTTAGGCTTTAAATAAGGCATAAGGGGATGGCTGAGATTAGAGAATATGAAAAGTCTAAAATCACATATCCAAATAGATAGACGCGATCATTAAGTTCAGAATATAGGTTAAAGACTTTCGAAAATGTCAAAAAAATGACATGTGTGACACGACCAACCCTGGGGCCTTGTCGTAATGGGCGTCCCAAGTCCAACCAGGACTAGAGATCACCCCTTACCTAACCCAAACTCCGACCACCTTCCCTGAGTTGACTGAATTTTGAGCATGTAACAAGATAGTGTAACAGCTCACATAAAGACTATAGGATAAGATCACAATCATGACCTAACCCAATCGAGTCCAACCATCTCATACCAATAATCCAACCCTACAAAACTATACCAAAGCAAGGGCTATAAACCAGGACATAACTAAGGATATTCCAAAACATAATATAATTAATCCCAAAATAAAATAGCATGGAACAACCAACAATCTTATGTAATGATATCAACCCTACAACTAATTCCAATGCCAAGGCTGACACCATTACCGATCCCGCCCATCCAACCCATTGAAGTATCACAAATCCTCTACCAAAAAAGTAATGAAATCCAATTGGGACATGCCCCCAACAATAGCAATAACCCAATATCAAAAATAAACTCAAAGTGTATAAAATATCCATAACATAAAATGGACCCTTTTGAAAGAATGGAGGATCACCAATTGAGTCCAAATGTTGTCCCCGACTGTAACACCCTAATTTTCTGAACCAGAATACTACACGGTGCTTATGACCCCGAAGGATCACAAGCTAACCCATGACTGATATATATACCTGTATACTGGATAATATAACATAAAAGTGCAAAAATATGTGTTGAATGGCTATAAGGTTCAACGAAATAAACATCTGATATGAACAATATCTGAAAATGGTATAACAATACCAAACCAAATCTGCAATAAATGTCTGACATGCTATAGTCTAGAAAGACTCTGAACTGTCTGAACAAGGAGTTGATGGGACATGTCCCCAACTAACTCCAACTACTGAAATAAACTTAAAACTGAAATAGTAATGAAATCATAGTGTCCTCAAAAGATGAGGACTTACTTCTAACTCTGACTGTTGTTACTGAAATCTTGTGCTGATCTGGATCTCATGCCTCTGAACCTATGGTGTAACATAAGAGAAAGCACCATAGCATAAATGTGTCAATACGACTGAATGTACTGAGTATACGACTGAGTATGCTAACTAATATGAACTTTAGAATACATACATGCATAAGCAACTATAACTGAACTCATGGTGATACTGACTACTGAGTCTGATTACTGACGACATAAATTCACTGATACTGAGGTGTTGAATAGATGAATGAGTATTTCTAACAGTTCTAATTATGAATAACTGGTGTGATTGACAGTGTCTAACAATTCTAAAATTGAATACTAATAACGTAGCTATGATGACTAATATAACTGTGATGATCGGCGTAACAGATGTAACTGATGCTAAGCAACTATATCTGACAGTCTAAGTTTTGATATTCTGAAGAACTATCTGGGCCTATTACTGAAATTAAGACTGTGGGAGGTAATCATCTTACCGACATGCGCTGAAACTGAACTGGTTGGGGTCCAACCTATAACCCCAGCTGGAAGGGTGTCAATACCGTGCCACGGGTAGAGATAACATGTGAGTAATCCGTATTCTGTTTTGGAGCTCATTATGTTGCCCTGCTATCAGGTAAACTCAAAGGAGATGCATTAGCCCTATGGGTAGGGACATCTCAACCTACGTTGGCTTCTTAGTTATAGAATGCAAGGATTTTTTCTAGGAATCACACCCTATGACTGTGATAGGTGAGTCCTCATCCTTGGGTTGTCTCAGTGCTGAATCCTACTCCCAACTAAAAGACACTGAACTTATCTGCTGAACGGAACTGATGTTAGTGGGATTGTTTAGAAGAGCTAAACTGAGTTTATGAGAGCACTGATCTTACTGAGTATTGAGTTCTTGAAATTTCTGAGAGTACAAAATTACGGAGATTACTGAAGTTACGAAGAACACTAGAATTTTTGAAGTTTTCGATATCACTGAGTACTGAGATTACACAGATTAGTTGAGATTAACTGAGTTACTGAACTTTTCTGAATCACATGACTGACTGAGTTATATGGAATATTTCTTGATTGAGAGTATCGTGAAATTAGGACATGGCTCTAGGCATACAGGTATATTGTTTGGGTACAAGTACCCCTAGGACTCGATGGAACGAAACTAACACACATGGCTGACTTGATCATAAGAGTGGAGTTCAAAATTCACAATATCATAAGTAAAGGATTTCATACTATACATGATGCTCAACTTCTTATACCTGGAATGGAATGCATACAACATGTATATACTTGCATAGCTTCAATATCATGCTCATTCCATATCATAACAACAACACATAACAATAACGTGAAATTCATGTGAAATCATAGAGCATAGAATGTGGACTTGTCATTTAAGCACTATTGAATCATGAGACACGAATTCTATCATCCTAGGCATTTTATCAAACACCTTACATGCACCACTTTGGTCATAGGTTTATTCATGAATTCAACAACCCATATCACTCAAAGTTTATATATTTTAACCAACATGCCATCCTAGTTTCATACAAACCCATAAAGATTCTATCTTGACATCATTCAACATATAAACAAGATCAACAATCAAATCAAAACATAACAAGCATGGAATATAGTTTAAAATAGGGCTCTTGGACTTCATGGATGAAAGGAATCCAAGAATGAACACACGCATACCTTAGTTCTTGATTTAGTGAAGATTGACGGAGAGATTCTTGGAATTTGATGGTAGAATTTGCTTGAACTTGAATCCCCCAATTAAAACCCTATTGTTTTCTTGAGAGGATTTTACTGAAAAAGAGTATTTTTTGGTGAAATAACGGCATAATTCAGTGTTTGGGAGCTTATATAGGGGTGGAAAGATGACCCAAATACCCCTCTAGATTGTCTTTCAATTTCTGTAAAAATTTCCCGATTTAGGCCCTTGGTGCGACGCGGAGACATCGCGTTGCCACTTTTTTATGACCTGGAAACTCACAGTGACGCGGTGGATCATGGAGAGACACTGGAAATTGACAGACATCATTTTGGCTTATGGCGCGATTAAACTTTAAATCGTCATAACTTCTTCACCGGGTGTCCATTTTAGGCGAATTTTGTATTGACGGAAAGCTTATCAAATTCTCTACAATTTGGAGGGTATGAATCTGCCAAAATAGAACCTATAGACCAAGTTATGCTCGTTCAAAGATGACCTATGTGAAATTACACATGAAAATTTGGTGGATTCAAAAGTTCTTAGCTTGGCTTACTCTAAGTGACTCTTATGAACATGCTTAACACATCATAAGCTCTATTATCACTAGGATACTCATCCTAATTCATGTACTCAAACATGAATAACAATATAGGAGGTTTCATGCGTAGGAAAAATGGTTTATTTTCTAGCTTAGAAATATACGGGGTATTACACCGACTCAATCACTATGTAGGAGGAGTAGAATGTCCAGTTCCTGCATAGGGAGGGTATACAACGGCTAGTAGATGGGGTTAACGAGTGACCACTAGCATGATCTCAGAGTAACGATAAAATAATGCTATTTATAAAATAAAGTAAAACCATCCATATGCAAACAACCATACATACATACATATATATATGTATAACCATGCCGAGAAAAAGGACCGAGTTTAGCATACCTTTAAAACCTTTACCTGGGTTGTATAGCCTTACCATCCTAAATAACCCATGGGCTATATGGGTTCATCTCTCCCTGCTGAAAGGGCCCCAGTGCGTGTAGCCGTATGACTAGGGAAAAAATATTGGGATGACTAGTACATCCAAAAATTTAGGGTGACATCAAGCACGTGGTTACCCAACCTCATATTAGAAAATATGAGTTTCTAGCATTGGTTCCCCCGGGACCTCTACCTTCCATGGCTTTTCTACACATCCCGCCATTATTTTCCAATTAAAACTAATTTCCAAATAACCAATCCATTTTCCATTTATTAACCAAGGCCATTGATACTAGTATCATCATACCAACCCTTACTTGTAAGTATCATCCATAGCCAACCATTTATATGTTTAAGGGGACTTTCAAGTGCCCTTCCATTTACCATATTAAACCACTTGGGGGATTCCATGTACCCACAAGCATAAGTATTAGCTATTTACTATTCCAAGCCATTTAAACCACGCATAATTCTTTTACCAAGTTTAAAAATATGCATGAGTTCCCTTAAAAATAGTCAATGCAATGAACTTATCTTTATAACCATTTTCTCAAGAACATTAAGGGCATAATATGACAAAAACCAAATCCAATTTCCATTAAACTATTCCCATGAAATCCAACTATTCAAAACCACTGGTAATGCATATAAAAGTATAATTAAAACCATAGGAAACCATAACCAACCATTTAATATCAAAACCCCAAATCATTTTGGAAAACCAAAATCATACAATCGATGAAATCCTGAAACGTTCATATAAACCAAGCCTTTAGAAAAAATTCACAATGAGGGAAGAGAACATGCCTTAAACAAAGATGATTATGGAAAAAATCACCAAGACAAGCCCCAAATTGATCCTTTAGTTGAAACACTAACTTCCCTTGCCCAAAACCTTTTAAGAGAATTTTAGAGTGTTTAGAAGAGCTTCTAAGTGTTAATAAATGAAATAATAGGGTAAATAACCTTCCAAGTAGGTTATAAGTCATGGGACATTATTAGGATAAGTGGGGAAATGTCCATAATACCCCCACTTAAGTTGCACAAAAATCCCATCACAAGGGTAAGACTGACTCACACAAGTCGAACCTACTGATACGAGTGGTACCCTCCACTGGTATCCTAGCCTCAAACATTGTCCAGCATTTGACTCATCCAACTAATTCATATCAAAATCATATGATCCATACCTTATATCCGTACCCCTAGTAGACACTCTCCATCATACGACTCCTAGGTATGACTTGTACCTTGGCTTACGACTCACGGTGAGCCACTCGTACTTATATCCAACCTAAGTAACCATTTAAAAGATTTAGATAAGGAACCAAAGATCCGTAACCACCAATACAACCTTTATGGGAGATACCTTGAGGAAAACCTTATCTCTCGCCTCAAACTCCAAGTCTTTATGCCTAAGGTCCTCATAGGACTTTTGGCATCTTTGGGCTGCCTTAAGCCTCTCCTAAATCATCTTCACCTTCTCCATATCTTTAAAACCAAGTTGGGACCAAACATGTCCACCTCACAAAGTTCGAACCAACCAATAGAAGACCTGTACCTCCTAGCATACAATACCTCAAAAGGGGCCATACCAATACTAGAATGATAGTTATTGTTGTAAGAAAACTCTCCCAAAGGTAGATGCACAACCCAATTGCCACCATAACAAATCACACAAGCCCGAAGCATATCCTTCAGTGCCTAAATTATTCGCTCCGCTTGCCCATCTATCTGCAGATGGAAAGCAGTACTCAGACTCACCTTGGTCCCTAACACTCACTGAAAATACCATCATAAGTGAGACATAAATTGTGTGTTACGATCAGAAATAATTAAAATAGGTACCCCATGCAGCTTCACAATCCGCTAAAGATAAAGGTTCGCATAATCCTCCACCGAAAAGGTAGTCCGCACTGGTAAATAGTGTGCAGACTTAGTCATCCTATTCACGATGACCCAAATTGAATCATATTGATTCCAATACCGAGGCAAACCGGTAACGTAGTTTGTATTGATCACTTCCCACTTTTATTTGAGAAAATCAATTTCTTAATACAACCCTTCTGGCCTTATATGCTCAACCTTAAACAATTAACACACCATGCACTTGGCCACAAAATCAGCCACATCCCTCTTCATGCCATTCCACCAATATATCTCCTTAAAATCATGGTATATCTTAGTTGAGCTTTGATGATCAACATAGCGCGACTCATGTTCCTCAACCAAAATCCTTTGTTGCAACAGTCATCATCAAGAACACACAACCTCCCTTTGTACCATAAAGTACAATCACCACTGATCTCAAACACCACTACCTTTTTCCCACCAATGTCACTCTTGATTTTTATCAAGATAGGATCTAGCACTTGCTTCTCCTTAATATCTGCACCAATAGATGATCGAACCACTTCTTACACCAACACACCACCATTCTTGGAATCCAAGAAATGATCACCAAGATTAGAAAAGCGGTGAACATCCTTCACCAATTCTTGCTTTCCTTCCTCTACATGAACCAAACTCCTCATCAATAACCTGTTAAAAGCATAAGCAACCACATTAGCCTTACCTGGGTGATAGTGAAGACTCATATCATAGTCCTTAAGAAACTCAAGCAATCTCATTTGTCTGATATTAAGCTTTTTTGAGTGAACATATACTGTAGACTCTTTTGATTAGAAAAGATATCCACGTGAACACCATACAAACAGTGCTGCCATATTTTCAAAGTAAACACAACCACCAATCAGCTTTAAATCATGAGTAGGGTAATTTCTATCATGCACCTTCAACTGCCTGGAAGCATAGGCAATCACCTTCCTATGTTGCATCAACATACAACCAAGCCCTACCCAAGAAGCATCATAATAAACCATGAACCCATTATTTCCTTTTGGCAAAGTCAAAATTAAAGCCAAAGTTAACTTATTCTTCAACTTCTCAAAACTCCCTTCATAAGCATCTGACGAAGAAAACTTAACCTTCTTATGAGTTAACTTAGTCAAAAGAGCATCTATCAATAAAAACATTTCTAAAAACCGCCTATAATACCCTGCTAAACCTAAGAAGCTCTGAATGTCAGATGGAGTCATGGGTCTAGTCCACCTCTTCACCACAGCAACCTTTTGTGGATCCACTACGATCCCCTCATAATAAATAATATAACCCAAGAAAGTTATAGCTCAACCAAAACTAACACTTGGAGAACTTGACATTCAACTGTTATTGTATGAAGGTCTGCAACACCACACGGAGGTGATTAGAATGATCCACCTCACTCTTTGAATAAATCAAAAATGCCATCAATAAACACAATTATGAAGAGATCCAAATACTAATAAAAAACTTTGTTCATCAGATTCGTAAACACCACTGGAACATTAGTCAACCCAAATGACATTACCAAAAACTCAAAGTTCCCATACCAAGTATGAAAAGTCATCTTAGGGATATCCACTTCTCTAATCTTTAGCTTATGGTACCTAGACCGAAGATCTATCTTAGAAAAGAACTTGGCACCTTGCAACTGGTCAAACAGATCATCTATCCTTGGTAGAGGATACTTGTCCTTGACTGTCACCTTGTTCAGCTGCCTATAGTCAATGAACATTCGAAGGGAACCATTTTTTTTATGCAAAAACAACACTGATGCACCCCAAGGAGATACACTAGGATGAATAAACCCTTTATCCAAAAGATCCTAAAGTTGCTCCTTTAGTTCCCTCAACTCAACTAGAACCATTCTATACAGATGAATAAAAATTGGACTAGAGTCTAGAACCAATTCAATACCAAACTCTATTTCCCATCCGGATAAACACGTGGAAGATCCTCCGGAAAGACCTCAAGAAACTCATTAACCACTGGAACTAACTGGAAAGAAAGTATTTTCGAGTTAGAATCTTTAACTCGGACCAACTGATAAAGAAATCCTTTAGAGATTAACCTCCGAGATCTAAGTTAAGAAATAAATCTCCCCATATGAGCTAGAGAAACACCCTTTCACTCAATAACTAGCTCACCACAAAACCTAAAGATAACCCTACGGGTTCAATAATCTAAGGACGCATAATAAGAGTGGAACCATTCCATCCCCATAATAACATCAAAATCCACCATATCAAACTAAAACAAATCCACCAAGGTTTTATTTCCACCAACAGATACCACACATGCCCTATAAACTCTCTTAGTAATAACTGAGTCACCTACTGGGGTAGAAATAGAAAAAGGATTCAAAATAACTTCCAGATCAAAACCAAAATATACATCCACATAAAATTCATATAAGAGAGAGTAGACTCTGGATCAAGCAAATAATGTATGTCACAAGAGAAAAGTTCTAACATACTAGTAATGACATCAAGTGACGCCTCAGATTCCTATCGGGATGCAAAAGTATACGACCTATTCTTACCAATACTAGAACTAGGAGCAGTAACAGAAGTAGAAGAAACACCACCATGTGTAGGAGCAGAAGATAAAGCCACAAGATTCTTATTCTCCTCCATAGCAACCATATTAATTGGATAATCCCTGAGCCAATGGCCTGCCTAGCCACAGTTGAAGAATTTATCCCTTTCTTCATCACAATAACCCTAATAAGGACGACCACATAATCGATAAAAAGGGAATAAAGAAACTGATTGACCTCCACTTACCTGAGATTGGGCACCCTGCGCCCAAAAAGTTTTACCACCATGATGACGTCTGTTGCCCGACTGGTAAGGAGCACTAGTAGAAGAGCAAGAACCAGAACTCACCCACTTCTTTTTCTTCCATTTTCCACCATCTCGACCACCCTGAGATTGAGTACCTTCCTAGCCATAAAACCTATTCCTCTTACCCTGCCTATACCCAAACTCTAACTGTTTCCTCTTTTCATCCCCTACTCGCTATATATGAACAGTAAACCTAGAGATATCCATATCCTGAATAATCAAGGTAGTCTTGCTCTCCAAAATTAAATCCCAATTCAACCTAGTACTGAATTACCATAACTTAAGTTGAGGCCCTGGCCATGATGAGTATCCCAAACTGTGAAGGCCCGAGCGCTCCTTTCTATCTGGCGATCATGCACACCATTCATATACTATATAAAATACAGAATATAAAAAAAAGATAGAAACATGGTTAATCACTTAACTAAACTCAACAATAAGAAATTTGAGTTCATAACATTCGAAAACATACAGAGAATGCAATCTACTACCCAGTTAGACCGTAAACCAAATAAGCTAACAGTGTTCTAGAGAAGGCTTTCCAAAATAAGGTAGGCTCACCAACTGAAATCTCTAACAGGATGCAACCTATTACTTAGTAGGACCCTAAGACTGTGCCTCAGATCCTAAAATATAGAGGGTCAATACAAATGTACTAGTATGCAGAGCAATCTAAAATAATGTACTTTTATACAACATAAGTGAGAGCTATTCATAAAACATGTCAGTCTAAAACTATTGAAAACACATGAGCATATTAAATAGGCTTTCAAAACATTTTTGTCAATAACCACTCAACTCTTTGTCTTACTTTTGAGCTAGGTAGTACACCCTATAACTCTACAATTCTATGGGTTGTATGGAATCCGCCCTTAAACTGGTGGCCAATCCCTAACCTAAGTTTGCCACAAGGGATGGAGTCTCTATCTCTAATATGCCAAATGGCACTGGGCCAGTGTATAATCCCTCTTAGGGACATAATAATCCCTTATCGGTAAAACATGATTTTCTGCAATGAGCCTTTCTAAACTCGTGCCTTCTTCAGGAAACTACCTAACTCTTTTTAAGCCCATTTTTATCTCTTTAAGGCATTCATTTATTGAAATCAAAATCTAAAAATCTTACTGTGTTATGGGTTTTATCGGTTTGGTATCATCATACCAAGACTTGAAAGTATGTCTCTAACCCGTAATATATTATGTTTGGTCTGTTTCATTCAAAATAATATTTATACCACCAAAACATTCTAACAGTACAACAGAACTTATAATTCCCAAATATATGTCAAATTTTGTAAAAATCCTCTTTTTTCAACATTTCAACTAATGGTGGTCACTTTCTCAAAATAATTATTCAATTCCTTTGATTATCATAATTAGCCTTTATAAACAAGAAATATCCATCTCTTTAATTCATAATCGACATAAAATTCCTGATTGATAGTAAAACTATTAGTTCATGCTTTAAGATATGCAATTGAGTGATCCATGACTTCTCAATAAAGAAATCACACCATGACAGGGAAGCTCGTTATTCATGCTCTAAATTATACTTTTCAAAACATCGAAAGTATACATATATAAATATATATACATAAACAAAAATCAAATTTAAAGGGGAAGGCCTCAAGACCAAAGCATTAGCATCAAAATGGTTCACCATGCATATGTTATTGTAAATTCAAACCCTTTACTAATATATGAATTATTAACATTCACAACATTATTAAAAAGATTTCACCAGGCCCATGTAGTTTAGGAAAACCCCACATACCTTAGATTACTTATTTTGAAGAATAGAACTCGAATCTTGACTCGTCTCTTGGAAATTTTGAACTTAAATTATGCATTCTTGATCTTTGGTAGGGAGGTTTTTGTTTTGTTCTTGATAAATTTGAGTGAATTTTGGCATATTTTTCCCAAAAGATGTTTTAATTCATTGTTTACATGACTTGGGTTTGTAGGGAAAAGACAACACTGCCCCTCGGAGTTAAAAGTTTCAGTAGAATCTCGATTTTAAGGCTCACCATTGAGCGGTATTGGCTCCACCGCTATAGGCACCGTTGAGCGGTGTAATTGCTATGACCTACTATTTTGGACAATCCCGATTTTGAGGTTCACCACTGAGAGATATTAGTTCCACTACTATAGGTACTATTGGGTATTGTAATCGTGGAGGCTTACTTCCACGTACAAAAATTGCTATACTTTTTCACTCGAGTATCGGATTTAGGCAAAATTATTATCATTGGAAAGTTGATTCAATTATCAACAATTTGGTAGATCTATATCTAGAAAATTCTGCATACATTAAAAGTTATACACTTTCAAAGTTGAAACTTGTAGAATCTAACATCAAACTATGGACAAATCTAAGGTTCTTAGCTCAACTTTGTCCTAAGTAAATTCTATGAACATCTTTCACTTCGAGAGGACTTCATAAACTAGGATAATGATCATGACACATGTATTAACATCCAAATCATGAGATTAACATTTATACACATAAGAACGATGGTTTGAATTCTAGCACAAAAATATGGGGTATTACACAAACTTCTTCATTCTAGCCTGCATGTCAGCCACTAAATCAGGAGTTGTGACATCCCATGTTTTTTAGCTAGATTTCAAACCATTGTTCTTAAGTATAAGAACCCAAACCCAATGATTCTATGTCTATATACATGTGATTATCAATTCTATAGTGTGGTAATATACTTTAATATAAATTGAGGTCATAAAAATCTCCTAACTCAAAGACGAGTTGAGGACTCTTTTATTGATAGAGTTTTAATAGATTCTCCAACTAGGGTCCATTTTAGATGAGTGTACCTCCTAGAATATATCAACTCAGGTGTCCCACTATATACCAAATGAAATTTCTTTGAGTCTTTTTTCTAATTCACTTAGTTTCATCTTAATCTGATATTGGACTGGAAAGTTATGCTCATTTTACCTCAATATGTTCGTCGATCAATAAGGTGATGATTTGAGGTGATAAGCCAACAAATAAGTGATGAATTATCAACCAAGTCATCAGCTTTAACCATAAAGTGATCAATTCCAGTTACAAAGTTACGACTTAAGGTGATAAGTCATCAACTAAGGGATGATTTATAAGCCTAGTCATCACTCGTAACCAGATTTTGATCAACCTCAGCTACAAAGTGATGACTTGAGGTGATAAGCTATCAACTAAGTCACAACATATCAACCAAGTCGTTACCCATAAATAGCAAGGTTCCAAGTTCATCTAATAATTGATGACTTAAGTTGATAAGCCATCATCTAGTTGATAAGCTATCAACTAAGTCATCAACTGAAAATTTTTGCAATTTTTTCTTAGTTTTTGTAGGGGTATTTTTGTCTTTTCCTCACCTCAAACCCTACCCCTCTCATGACTAAAAGCATCATAAGGCATTATTTTCCCTCATATTCAATTACTTAACACTTTATTTCTTATCTCACTCTCAAGAATAATAAGATTAGGGCTTCTTCCTAATAACAAGAAACTCAAGCTTTCCTCCCCCAAGAATCCATGAATTTAATTCTCCTTTTCAAGAAAAACCAAGAATCTAAGTTCCCTAGTCCAAGAAGTTCAACAAAGCTTTCAAAATTATAGCTGAGGATTCTAAGGTCAAGCTTTCTCTAATAAATTAAGTCTATTAAGGTATGTGGGGTTATGAACATGGACACTTCTTTCATACTTCTGCCCAAAACTAGTTTTAAAGTTGAATTTACATGAATTTCAATTTAGGGTTCATATCCAATTATAATTATTTGAAGTCTATGAAGTTACAAACGATTTAAGGGCTGAATTACATATCTACTTTCACAAGTTTTTGCGTGTGAATTGATTTCACATATTTAGAATTGAATTTCATTATCTTGGCTAGAATTTTTAAGATATTTCAAGATTATTAATGTTGAGCATGAAGTTTGTTGTGATTTGACATGATTTTCAAGCATGGGTTATAAGCCTTAAGTTTAAGCCTTGAATTTAAAGAAAGATGATGTTTAGGCATTCTTTGATAAGCATGTATTCAAATTTTAATAAATATTTGATATTTTCATCCTAAGCTAAGATGTGGAATCCGCACACTTAGTTTTGATTACACTTTAAAATAGACAGATGTATAACTAGTTTTCATTATAAACCCTTATGCAATTTTATGGTGGATTTCCTATAGAATGAGCATATAAGTAAGGAGTAATATATAGCATCGAGTTGGAAATGTGTACTAGTTCACATGACACAGAAATATGAGCCAACATAGGTTTCAGATTATTCCCCATTTATATGGATACAGATACAAATTATGATCACTTAGCTCAGGTCCTACTCTTTGGCAAGAGTATGACAGCTCCCTCCAATGTGAGGTTTTACCCTTAGGGGAACTAGACTTTAGACACCATAATATCTTACAATATGTATGTCGGTTAGAAGAACCTCCCTATATCCGAAGACAATTAACAGATCAGCTTTTAGAAACTAAGTGTAAAGTCTCACAATTTTATTTTGATATTTTTTTACATATGACATTAGCTACGAGATTTTATTTTTGAGTTTACAGATGATAAAGGTGAGTCCTTTTAACACTTAGCCTGCATAATTTGAAAATAGACTTAATTTTAGTCCTACTTATTCCACGAACATGAAGAGTAAAAGTACAATTCTTAGAACTAAGGGTGATAGCAAACAAGGATTGTCTTTATGCTTTACTACAGATGCTTATATTTTGTAACTTTTATGTTATTAATGACAATGTGAGTTATTTACACTTAGCATGCATTCTTTTAAAGTTATATGCACAGTTAGTTACAGTTTTTACTTATGTGTTCACCCTCATATGCTCTGTACATTCCAACAATACTGATCCAATATATGTCTATATGCTACATTGTTTAATAATATAGGTTCTGGTGCTCAATTCTAGTAGTATGATTAACCACGATCATTTCTATCTACATCCAGATAGTTGGTGAGTCCTTATAGTGTGATGACCCAGTTATTCAGATATCCATCTTTATAAAATATTTTGTTTATCTATTTTTAGTTTGGTTTGAGTTAGTTGGGGGTCTATCCCAATGACTCTCTAGTTATAATAATAGAGGCTCGTAGGACTGTTAGTTACATGTTAGATTTTAAGTGTTGTTTGACCAGAATTTTAGGTTATTTACTTTCAAATGTTATGATCAATTAGACCCAGCCCAGTTTAAAAAAATAATTTAGTATTTCAGTATTTTTGCATGCCTATATCATCTTTATTATAAGTTTTAGAGTGATTAGACGGCTTAAAGGATTTTCTTGGGACTACTTGTAGTCCTGAGCACCTTGTGATGTTCGAGATACTTTCCCGGGGCATTACAAACATAGTATTAAAGCCTAAGGTTTAAAGTGTCCTAGGGAGTCATCCAAGACACGTTACGTAGAGTCTTGATCATAGGTGTGAAGTGTGCCACATTTATTAGCAAGAAGCTATCAAATGATTTAGGAAATTATCTTTTCTTTTATAATCTATCATTCTTACATTTGTCTTTATCTTCTTTAACTCTTGCTTTTACGTGACAGAATATGCCTTCTCGCTGAGCTAATGCACATAGAAATGTTAACCAACTGCCCTAGCCTACTGATCCTCTAAATGAGAATGTGTCCCATATTGAATTTTGGGCTTCCTTTCAGGTGTTGGCCCAAGCTGTGACTACCAATGTTTGGGGAAACCATCAGGTTTCAGTCCCACTTCAGCAGAATGGTGAGTTAGCTGCACCTAGAATTTGTGACTTCATGAGGATGATCCACCTAAGTTCTTTTGGTCAAAAGTAGGTAAGGACCCATATCTCTACCTTGATATTGTAAGGAAGATCACCTAGGTGATGCATATTATTGAGGAGGAGAGTGAAGAATTGGTATCCTATAGGCTGAAAGATGTAACTTATGATTGGGTAGTTATGTCAAAGAATGGTAAAGGTGAGAATGCAACTCCCATGAGTTGGCAGGCATTTCAGGATGTGATTCTAGATAGGTTCTTTCCGCGTGATCTGAGAGAATCTAAGATTGAGGGTTTCATGAACCTAAGGCAGGACTCGATGACAGTGAAGGAGTACTACCTTAAGTTCAATCAGTTCTAAAAGTATTCTCTTGACTTGATAGCTGACCCTAGATCTAGTATGAGTAAGTTTGTTACTGGAGTGTCTAGTTTGGTAGTCAAAGAGTGTAGGATGGCCATGCTTATTGGGTTTAGAACCAATAATCATATTGGGCTGAATTGCATATCTACTTTCACAAGTATATGCGTGTAAATTGATTGCACATCTTGAGAATTGAATCTCATTAACTTGACTAGAATTGTTAAAGTGTTTCAAGATTATTAATGTTGAGCATGAAGTTTGTTGTGATTTTACATGATTTTCAAGCATGGGTTATAATCCTAAGTTTACGTCTTGATATTTTAAGAAATATGATGTTTAGGTATTCTATGATAAGCAGGTATTCTGATTTTAAGAAATATTTGATCTTTTGATCCTCAGCTAAGATATGGAATCCACACACTTAGTTTTGATTACAGTTTAAACTAGACAGATGCATAACTGGTTTTCATTATAAGCCCTTATGCTTTTTAAGGTGGATTTACTACAGAATGAGCATATCAGTAAGAGGGTAGTATTTTGCACCAAGTTGGGAATGTGTCCTAGTTCACTTGCCCTAGAACTACGAGCCAACGTAGGTTTCAAATTATTCCCCATTTATATAGATGCAGATACAGATTATGAACACTTGGCTCAGGTCCTACTCCTTGGCAAGATTATAACAGCTCTTCCTAATGTGACTTTTTCCCCTCAGGGTAACTAGACATTGGACACCATGATAGCTCATATGGTTTATGTCGGTTAGAAGAACCTTCCTAAGTCCTATGACAAAATAATAGAACAACTTTTAGAAACTAATTGTAAAGGCTCATAATTTTATTCAGATATTGTTTTACATAAGACATTAGCTATGAGATTTTAGTTTTTAGTTTATAGATGATAGAGGTGAGACCTTTTTACACTTAGCCTGCACGATTTGAAAATAGTCTTAATTTCAGTCCTACTTATTCCATGAACAGAGAGAGTAAAAGTACAGCTTTTAGAACTAAGTGTGATGGCTCACAAGGATTGTCTTTATGCTTTACTACAGTATTCTTATATTTCACAGATTTTATGTTATTCAAGATAATGTGAGTTATTTACACTTAGCATGCATTCTTTACAAGTTACTTGCACAATTACTTACCACTTTTACTTATGCATTAACCCCCATATGCTTAGTACATTCCAAAAGTACTAATCCATAATATGTCTATGAGTTAAATCGTTTAATTATGTAGGTTCTGGTGCTTAGTTCCAGCAGGGTGATTGATCGCGAGCATCTCTATCCACATTCCAATATTTGGTGAGTCCTCATAGTTCGAGGAACCAGTTTTTTAGATTTCTAGCTTAATAAAGTATTTTGTTTATCTGTTTTCAGTTTTGTTTGAGTCAGCTGCGGGTCTGTCTCAGTGGCTCGCTCTCGAGTTAGTAGTTGTGGAGGCTTGTCAGATTGTTAGTTATATTTCAGATTTTAATTGTTGGTTGACCAAATTTCTAGGTTATTTACTTTCAGATGTTATGATCAGTTAGATGTAGTCCAGTTTAAAATATTGCATGCCTAGATCTTCTTTATTATAAGTTTTAGAGTTATTAGAAGGCTTAAAAGGTTACATTGGGACTACTTGTAGTCTTGAGCACCGTGTGAAATTTAGGGTACTTTCCTGAGGTGCTACAAGAGCATACCTTGACAATTGATGAGCATATTCCTTGGCAGACATCCTCCCTTGCATGAGGTTTACAAAATCCTCCATCTTTGATTCCCTCAACTCTTGGGGAAAGAAATGATCTTGAGAAGCACCAGAGAAGGTATCCCATAAGGATAAATCCCCTACATCTCCTCTATGCCTATCTCACTCTCCATACCATTGATATGCAACCTCCTTGATCTAATAAGCTGCAAATTTTACCCTATCCACATTAGTAGCCTGCATCACCTGAAATATCTTCTCTATCTTATTAAAGAAGTCCTGTTATCCCCCTCCACCTTCACTCCTAAAAAAGTGGGAGGACTCATTTTCATATATTGGCCAACCCTTGTGGCCTCAACAGACAAACCATCCCTAATTTAGTAATAGAATGAATACACTGAAGTAATTCTATATTACTCACCTCACCTTGAGGAGGACTATTAGCTACCGGTGGAACTCTAGAACTATTAGGGATAGGATCACGAGATTGAAGATGAAACCCAGAAGTAGGATGCACCCCTTCAGCATTACCCCCAGATGGGATAGAAGAATTTTCTTGTGTTCCATATCTACGGGGCATGATCTGAAAGACGAACAAACAAGGATTACAAAAAAAACTAGGACTGAGACTCCAAGCATGAAAATAGAATACCAAGAAAGCGAAACATTCCTAAAAGCCTTGTAGCCACTCCCTTATGAGTGTGGCGTGCTACACATCCCTAAGAGAGACTCAAATCGACACGGCTTTGTGGACTCCCAATTGACCATGAACCTAGGCTCTACTACCAATTTGACATGACCTGCCGTAAGGCCTTACCGTAATGGCTATCAGAAGATCGATCAAGACCGGAGACTAGCCCTTACCCAACCCAACATCTAGTCGCCTGCCCTGAGTTGGCTTAATTTTGAGCATGTAACGAGATAGTGTACCAGCTAACATAAAAACTTTGGGATAAGATCATAACTTTGACTAACCCAACTAAGTCCAACCATTCTAAACCATACCAAAGTAAGGTCCATGAACCAGGCCAAAACTAAGGATGTTCCAAAACATAATATAATTAATCACAAAATGAAATAGGATGGAACAACCAAAAATCTCATCCAATGATGTCATCCCTTCAGCTTATTCCAGTACCAAGGCCGACACCAATACAGATCCCGCCCATTCCAACCCATAGAAGTACCACACAGCCTCTAACAACAAGAGTAATAAAATTAGGTTGGGACATGCCCCCAGCTATACCCAAAACCAATATCCAAAATAAAATCAAAGTGTCTAGAAATATCCATAACATGAAATGGAGCCTTCCAAAAGGAAGGAAGCTCACCACTTGAGCCTAAATATTATCCCCGAGTCAATAACTAAGTAGGAGGAGTAGAATGGCCAGTTCCTAGATAGCGTGGGTATACAGCCTCCAATAGATGGGATTAGCGAGTGACCTCTAACATGATCTTAGGGTAGGGATAAAATAATGCCATTTATAAAACCAAGTAAGACCATTCATATACACACAACCATACACACACACACACCCCATTCATATATATATATATATATATATATAACCATGCATGGAAAAGGGACCGAGTTTAGCATACCTTCAAAATCTTTACATGGATTTTGTAGCCTTGCCGTCCTAAATCACCCATGGGGTATATGGGTTTAGCTCCCCAAATAAAAGTGCCCCAGTGAGTGTAGTTGCAAGACCAACAAATAAAACCTTGGGATGACTAGTACATCCCAAAGAATATAGTGTGACATCATACACACGGTTACCAAGACCAACCATATATTGGGAAACTTGAGTTTCCAACTTTGGTCCCCCAGGACCTCCATCTTCCACGGCTTTGTTAAGTATCTCACCACTATTGCCCAATTAATACCACTTTCCAAATAACCAAACCATTTTCCATTTATTAGCCAAGGCCATTGATATTGGTATCGCCATACCAACCCTTACTTGTAAGTATCATCCATAGCCAACTATTTCTAGGTTTAACGGGACATTCAAGTGCCTTTCTATTTACTATATTAAATCACTTAGGGGATTCCCTGTACCCACAAGCATAACCATTAGCCATTTACCATTCCAATCCATTTAAACAATGCATAATTCTTTTACCAA
This sequence comes from Capsicum baccatum var. pendulum, assembly GCA_030864225.1. Taxonomy (NCBI): domain Eukaryota; kingdom Viridiplantae; phylum Streptophyta; class Magnoliopsida; order Solanales; family Solanaceae; genus Capsicum; species Capsicum baccatum. Next base: position 69,188,950 of record CM061559.1, on the reverse strand, counting down.
GTTTTAAAACATGTAACAGTTCCATTAAAAGTAATCAATGCAATAAACATATCTTTATAAGCATTTTGTCAAACACATTGGGGGCATAATATGACAAAAACCAATTCCAATTACCATTAAGCTATCCTATGCAATCCAATTATCCAAAATCACTATTAATGCATATAAAAGCATTATTAAAACCATAGGAAACCATAACCAACCATTTAATATCAAAACCTCCAAATTATATTTGAAAACCAAAATTATACAATCAATGAGATCATGAAATATTCATAAAAAAACGTTCCTATAGATAAAATTAACTATGAGGGAATAGAACATGCCTTAAACCAAGATGATGATGGAAACAAATCACCAAGACAAACCCAAAATTTATCCTTTAGTTGAAACCCTAGCTTCTCTTTCCCAAAAGCTTTGGACAGAATTTTAGAATGTTTAGAAGAGTTTGTAAGTACTAATGAACGGACTAATAGTGTAAATAACCTTCCAAGTAGGTTAGAAGTTGTGGGACCTTATTAGGATAAGTGGAGAAATATCCAGAATACCCCTACTTAAGTTGCACCAAAATCTCGTCACAGGGGTACAACTTACCCATATGAGTTATACCCACTGATATGAGTGGTACCCTCTACTCATATCCTAGCCTCAACCCTTGGATCAAATATTATCCAACAAATGACTCATCCAACCAAGTTGTATCCAAAGCATACAATCAGTAACTTTTATCCGTACCACTGGTAGATTTAAACCCAAGGAAAATTTAGACACTATCCATCATACGAGTCCTGGATACGACTCGTACCCAAGCTTACGTCTCACGGTGAGCCACTCGTACTAAGATCCAACCTTAGTAACCAAGTCCAAGATTAAACTAAGGAACCAAACTATCCATAAACATTAATACGACTCATACCCCTAAGTCTTATCCATTCTAGTAACAAAAATCCCTCCCACCAACCTACACTACTCAGCATACGACTGGCCATACCATCCGTACCCCAATATATGATTCATACCCACGAGTCGTATTGGGTCCGAATATCAAAATTCCAAGAAATTTTATAAGGTCCAAAAACCAAGGTATTTTAATATGTCATAACCCAAACTAGGGTATTGTCGTGATGGGTATCTTAAGTCCACCGAGGATCAAAAATCACCCCCGTAGCCTATCCAATCAAAACACAACAAATATATAAAGATGGGAGAGATAAACCTAAAAATCTAAGTGATATTACTGTCCAAAACATCCACAATACCCATGTCAACAGTATCTACAAAGCCTCTATCACAAACTGAGAACCAAGAAATTGTTAGGACATGCCCTCGACTATATCCAAAACCACTCTAAAATAAAGTATAAGATATAAGAACTAATACTTGAAATTAAATCTTTCAATGGATGAGATCTCACAACTTCAGGTTAACACTTGATCTAACCACGAATACCTAATCACTGTGAAGAAAAAGCCGACTTACCTTCGGACCCTACATCATGTAGGGATATAGTATCTGAAGATGTTTAGTAGGTGAACACTAGTATGTCACTCAGGGATAAAGGATAAAAATAATTCCATGATCCATAATCTGAAACCCAGTAAATCTAATGCACAATATTACATACATTACATACATATATATATCATATGCCGAGAATGAGAGCAAGGCTTAGCATGAACTTTAAAAATATTAAACCCAGACTATGTATCTCAACTGTCATAAACAGGCACCCACGGGCTATATGGGTTTATCTCTCCGTACTAAAAGGGTCCCAGTGCATGTTAGCCATATGAATAAGAGGTATCTAGGAAGACAAGGGAATTCTCTGACCCCACATCAATCTAAGATACAAATATACATAAATTGTGTGAACCATGCATATAGGTCATCAAGACCAAACCTCATATCAAAAAACACGAGTTTCTAGTACAAGTCATTCAAGACCCACACCTTCATGGCTTATCTACATAATCCCCAATTAAGCCTAATTTAAAACAAGTTTCACTTAACCTATTTTACAAATCAATGAAGAAACCATTAAGCCACACATGGTTATCTTTATACCCTTACACTTGAAGTCTTATCTCTATGCCATAACAATTATGTTTAACTTAGGGGAATACCTCAATCCCCTTTTTCTTTATCAAATCAATTATGGGGGAATGGCTCGTTCCCCTTTGTTCATTGAATCAAAACATAGCCCACTAGGCCTTTAAAATACATGTTCATAGTTTAACCCATTTAAGCCATGTAAATATATATGTGGCCAAGTCAAAACAAGTGAAACAATCATATTCATTGACAATTTCACAAACAGGTTGAGGGCACATAATTTCCAAAGCCATAAATCAAGTCAAAATCATCAAATTAGGGACCAACCATGACCCCTCAATTTAATACTATTCCCATGCATCCCACAAAGTTCAAAAGCATAAGTAAGATATAATAACCAAACTTTCCACCTTTGTGACAAGTGTCACTTGTATTACCATTCCCTACACGCTTTCTAGACTCTCTGATAGCCCCTGACTTTTCCAAAGTTTGAGAACTCCCTTTGAAATAGTTGTTGTCTTCTTATCTACATCATAGGTAGGGTCTCTATTATATTTAAGAACTATATTCTTCTCATCTTTGAACTTAGTCTCTCACTTCCCAAACTTTTTTAACATCTCATAAGTTTTAGGTTACCTATAAGCTCATCCATAGTCATCTTTTTCAGATCTCTAGCTTCAGTTATGGAATCAACTTTGCTTTCCCACTTTTTTTGCAGAGTGCTCAAAAATTTCCTAACTTTTTTGTTAGCAGAGATTACTTCACCAAGATAGTAGTGCTCATTTATGATTGTAGTGAACCTTATGTGAATCTCATGAGTGGATTCACCATCATGCATGGTGAAGGTCTGTTATTGATGATTCAATATATCAACCTTGGACTACTTGATTTAAGTGATTCCTTCATGAGCTGTCTGAAGACAGTCTTAGATTTCCTTTTTATTTTTCCAGTCTAAGATCCTATTATACTCATCAGTACCAGTGGCACACACTAATATCTTCTTTGCTTTTCAATTATTTTCTATCTTCTTTCGATCAGCATCATTAATCTCCTTCTTGGTTTTAAGAACATGTGTGGTCACATTATCAACTTTTACTGATCTGGTGGGAGAAAAATGACTATCCTATATGACATCCCAAAGCTCACAATCTTTAGCCATAATGAAGTCGTGCATCATTGTCTTCCACCATCCATAATATCTACCATTAAACCTAAGGAGTCTTGTGGCAGACTAGCCTTCTTATAAACTTAGAGGAGCTGCCATTTCTCTGCTTAGGATCCTTCTAAGGTGTTATCCTTCATAAGGAAGTCCTATTGTGATACAATATGAAGGGTTGGGGTAGCTTTCTCCACGGATCAAAGAACTGTTCCCAGTATTGCACTCACAACAAAAACTAAGAGATAAACAAATTAAGAAGTGTAGGAGTACAGAAAAGTAAAGACAAAGGACTTTTACTTGGAAACTCCTTGCTCAAGGAATAAAAAACCACGACCTGCCTCCAAGATTTAAAATCCACTATATTCAAGCAACTTCTTGAATATAGACTCCAAGGATTAAACTCCTAATTCTTTGTTTCTAGCTATAACTCTATTACAAGGAAACTAAGTGTTAACTCTACTACTTCCACCTCTAACTAACTCTAACTAGACTTCTTAAGCTAACTCTAGCTTGGATAATTACCTAACTATAGATGATTTACAAGGGACAGTCACACCACACACCTACTACAATCATAAGCAACGGTAGGCAAGCATTTAAGTACAAAATACAAACACTCGACTATAATAAGGAAATAAATATACAACTCGATTAATAACAGGTTCCTTGTTACAATTCTATCCTTTGATTGCAATGCTACACCACTTTAGAAATATATTTAATTGTGATAATATGGTAGGGTTTATTATCTTGTTGAGGAAAATAAGCATTATATATTGTGACATAAGAAAGCCTAGAAGCAATCTCATTGGTTGAGGCAAAAAGGGTAGCAGAAAATTTTCACCAACTTTTGTGCCATGTGTCAACAAACCTATTTGTTATGATACCAACAGGTGATCCCAACATGATCCCCAATACGTAAAAGCATTGGTCATCACAATTAAGGCTCCGGGGAACAGATCCCAACCATGAATTTGTCAGTCATCAAAACTAAGGACTTAACACAGGTGATGAAGCATCTCTCAGTTTAAGCTATGGGAAATCCCCTCTATAGTAACCAAGGCCTCCACACGGGAAGAAAATTAGAGAAGTCGGAGCCTACCAAACCAAATTTGAAGGACCACGTTGATTTAAACTCTCCTAGTTTTGTCCATGTTGTCCATTGCCATATGTTTACTCTTGAACTTGAACGGAACATTCACTTTGGCTATTGATGGCCTCCTTCGGCTATGCACAAGATATATTAGTGATGCGCCGATTATCCTATGCTCTGCTTTTATGCAATTTTCGCTCCAATATTTTATCTTTTTTACTTCTTTTGGTTTCTTTTTTCTATTCAAACTGCTCCTTGACCTTAATCCTAAAATTCAACGAAAAGAACATTAAAAATAATTTAAATTGGCATTGAAGTCTTGATTTCTTACTGGTTTGTTGGATAAATGAGTTGTGATTTGTTGATGGAAAAATTCACAAATAGCATACTTGAGACCATAATTATGAGATTCATAGCAACACTTTCACAATTACTTAAAGTAGTAACTAGTATTTTGTATTTTAACAAACTCTTGCTATAAAAATACATATACAAACCATTTTACTTTCCATATTTAACTGAAATCAGTTGAGGTAAATATGGTATAACTACCCATGAATTAAATGTATAGATTTCTTTTCCATTAAAACCTCTTAAATCATGTGATTTCTGATATTTGTTAACAACATTAATGAAAATTCAAATTTTAGTTTTTCATTAACGTGTTCATCACCAAAAAAATCAAAATCAAAATCAACTAACGTTGTTTCTATTCAATTTCTTCGAATTCAACAATCAGTTTGAAATTCAACCATCATTGTTGTTGAATCAATTTCAATTAAATCTTCATCTGTTCAATTTCTTCGAATTCAATGATTAGTTTCAAATCTAACCATTAATGTAGTTGAATCAAATTCAATTGTAGCTTCTTCAATTCAATTTCTTTGAATTCAACTATCAGTTGCAAATTCAACCTTTACTGTTGTTGAAGGTATGTAATCATAATATTTATTTCTCAAGTCAATTTCATTAGTATTTTTAGGAAATCTAAAAAAAATTGTTCTTATTTTTTGTTTGAACCATTGAAGTTATTTCATTCGATTTTTTTTCAATCCATTACTGATGCATATTTTTTGATGTTGTTGTTAATTTGTTTTTGAATATTTTTAAAAAAAATTTGAGTTTAAGGTAATGCAACCGTAAATATTGAACTGATAGAAAAAAAATAGTGATCAAAATTGGCTTTTCAAGTTCCTCAAATTCAATTTTTCTGGAGTTCTAATTATCGGAATGTAAGAGTATATTTGTATTTTAAAAAATTTTGATTATGGATATTTTGGTTGTGTTTTATTTTTGAGGTTGTGCCTATGTTTGTATTTAACGTTTAACGTATATTCTATAATTGTATTTTTAGCTGGTAATTTTGGTTGTGTTTGTATTTTTAGTTTACCAAATGTTTTGAAATTGTATTTTTGCTGGAGTTTTTGGCTATATAAGTATATATTGTTTACATTTATAACTATAGAAGTTTGTTTGAATTTTTTTTGTGTAATTGTATATTGCAACTATTGAAAGCTTACAGATATGTATTTTTATGTTTTTTTTGGTGAAATAAGTTAACAATGGGAAGCATCTCAATTCTCGTGAAGCACTTTGGAAAGTGGACGTATGAAAAAAAATATGAAAAGTACATTACTAATGCAATACTGTTGAGCACGATAGCATCTTACAATGAACTATACAATCTGTTGGCATCTCACATTAAAGTGGATTTGAGCTATGATGTTAGGCATATTTACACGCCTAAACACCATGATTTACCCATATTTTAGGCTAAGTTTGGAGGACAAAATATATAATTCCTGCACTTTTAGTCCTTTTTCCTGTAAATGAGCTAACCCATGTGATTAGCATGTTTTCAGTTATTAATGATGAAAGTTTCGGCACTTAGTGGACCATTGGGCAGCAAAGGAAACTTCATGTAAGAAGGAAGGCAACTTTTGGAAGCTTGAGGACTAAAAGTGATGCATGGAGAATCTGTCCCGGGCAAAATCAGTATTTTTTAATACTTAGGGGTACAGTAGTAACCTAGTAGAACTAGGACAAGAATGTTATAAAAAACTTATTTGCTGAATTTTTCAGCATAGCTTGTCATAATTCATTCGATACTTTTAGTATTATTCAGTTTACAGATTCTGTAAGTTACCAACAGAGAAACACGCTACACAGAAACCTACGGCTAGAGAGCAAAAACGTTATTCTCTCTTTTGGATGCCAATTTCATCCCAACGTGAGATTATTCTAGTTTTGTGGTATGATGATTATATCTACTGTGATCTCCGTTGAACTCAGGAATAGCTAAACTTCTCTGTTAGGGTTATGGAAGTCTTTTGATATATTACCTATTACTATGAGTTTGTGAATTCTTGATGTGTATGCTACTTATATCATTACTCTCTTTATCTTAATTGAATTCCTGTGGTTGCAAACCTATAGAATACGCCATTATAACAGTAACTTGTTCGAGAGAAAAGTTACATGTTTGGAAAAGAGAGTGTGACAAGGAGATAGGGCTACCAACCCCTATTTACACGTTAGTGCCTTAACCGGATTAACCTCTTGGAGAGTTTGTACCATTAGTTATACACTTTAAGCTCGAGAGAGTTAAAGTGAAATAATCCTGGATGGTCGAGAGACACTGGGATTTACCATTAGAATACGAATCTCTATAAGTGCATGCATGTCTGAATTCCGCATAACTCATAGTTAATAGACACGTAGAACTCATAAGGTGGACATAACCCTAACTTATCATTCTCTGTGATTAAATCTTATGAAACCAAGCATTCATTCGTTACTTTGTTAACATTATTGCACGCATAAATTAAATTCCCCCTTTCCATAGAATTTTAGACCAACAGTCTGCTAACGATTACAACACTTAGTAACCAAGTATTCCCTGTGGGATTCGACACCCAACCCAGTTGGGTTCTATATTTGACAGCGACCGCTTACACTCTTACGAGAGTTGTAGTTTGAGCGTTATCAAATTTTGGCGCCGTTGCCGGGGAATACGGTTGTCTACTAAGTTTGTGATAGTTAATAGACCCTTTGGTCAAAGATTCTCGAATTTTACTTTTCGTCTTTTGTTTTTGTTTTATTTAGGTGTTGTTCAGTGCATGCCAAATACTCGTCGTTCGGGTCAGCCATTATTACCCATAAACCCTGAACCCCAACTTATTGGCAGGATGAAGGCGCAATGAGATATTGATAGAAGGGTCGCTCAACAGGAGCAGGCTCGATTAGCTGCATTGGCTGCTGCTCAAGTGCATCAACAGAATATTAATAACCCAGGGAGAGCAACAAATCCTGATGATAAGGACCTGGGTGATGATGAATTACTGAATCCTAGGCATGATGAAGAGATGAATATGATTTTGAGGAAGAAGCTAACTACTTGAATAATTAGGGGGGTTTCCGAGGCAATGCCCAAGGAAACCAAGGTCGGAACTATTACGATAAATCTGGAAATAAGGACCGTGATCAAGGTAGTTAGAAGAATAAGACTGATAGGAGTGGTTTGTATATCCCTCCTACAAACCGTGAAGCCGTGGCATCTGGCTCTGGGAAGATATCCATGGAAGATATGATGGCTAAGCTATTGAAAGGAGTGGAGGAAACCAATACAGGAGTAAATGAGGTAAACAAGCATTTGTCTTCAATAAATCAATTGGTTGACTCGCATACTACTTCAATAAAACAACTGGAACAACAATTGAGTCAACTTTAAGCGGCATTCAATCAAAGAAAGGCTGGGACGTTACCTAGTGACACTGTGCAAAATCCAAGGAACGACGGATCATGTATGGCTATTACTACCAGGAGTGGTAAGGTGTTAGAAAATCCATCCAAGGGCAAGCAGGTGGTTGATGATATAGCAGATAATGTTACTAATGCAAAATGTGAAGATGCCAAAGAAGCCGAGGTGGGTATTAATGACGTCACCCCTAGACATCTACATTCTGAAGATTATCGAAAGCCAGATACAAAGGAAGCGGTGGAGAAAACTATTCCCCTTCCACCACCACCTTTTCCTCAAAGACTGAAGAGGAAAGCTGATGATACCAAGTTCAATAAATTTATGACTATGTTGAAGTAGCTAACTATTAATGTTCCGTTGGTAGAGGTGCTGGAACAGATGCCTGGGTACGTGAAATTGATGAAGGACCTCTTGACAAAGAAGCGGGCAGCAAGTTATGAGTGGACAGATAATGTTCACCATTACAATGCAATCACTACCAGATCACTAGTTCAGAAGAAGGCAGACCCTGGTGCTTTCACTATTCCATGCACAGTTGGATCTTTGGATTTTGCTAAGAAGATTATAATTCCTGCACTTTTAGTCCTTTTTCCTATAAGTGAGCTAACCAACGTGATTAGCATGTTTTCAGGTATAAATGATGAAGATTTCAGCATTTTGTGGACCATTGGGCAGCAAAGGAAACTTCATGTAAGAAGGAAGACAGCTTTTTGAAGGTTGAGGACTGAAAGTGATGCATGGAAAACTTGTCCTGGGCAAAAACAGTATTTCTAAAGACTTGGGGATCAGCAGTAACTTTGTAGGACTAGGACAAGGATGCAGTAACTTAGTAGGACTAGGATATGGATGTTATAAAAACCCTATTTTGCTGAATTTTTCAGCATTCCATTCATTAGTCGTTGTTGACATTATTTTTCATCTATTCGACTTTTAGTTTTCACATTTTAAGACAAGAGAAATGCTACAAAGACAGATAGCAAGGAAATCACGTCAACCTCAAAAGTGACGCCAACACATACCTATCGTGAGATTGCTATTGGTTTGGTATGATGATAATGTCTTCGTTGTTTTCCTTCGCAATTATGAGTAGCTAAACTTCTCTATTAGGGTTATGGAAGCCTTTTGATATACTATCTATTACTATGAGTTTGTGAATTCTTGATGCGTATGCTACTTATATCATTACTCTCTTCATCTTAATTAAATTCTTGTGGTTGCAAACATAGGAATACGCCAATATAGCATTAACTTGTTCAAGAGAAAAGTTACATGTTTGGAAAAGAGAGTGTGATAAGGAAATACGGCTACCAACCCCTGTTTACAAGTTAATGCCGTAACTGGATTAACCTCTTGGAGAGTTCGTACCGTTAGTTACACGCTTTAAGCTCGAGAGAGTTAAAGTGAGATAATCCTTGATGGTCGAGAGACGCTAGGATTTACCATTAGAATATGAACCTCTATAAGTGCATGCATGTCTGAATTCTGCATAACTCATAGTTAATAGATACGTAGAACTCATAAGGTGGACATAACCCTAACTTATAATTCTCATTGATTAAAATCTACTAAACAAAGCTTTCCGTTTTTATTTTGTTTACATTAATTCATGTCAAAATTCAAATCCCCCCTTTTCGTAGAATTTTTGACCAACAGTCTACTAATATTTGCATACTTAGTGACCGAGTATTCTCTGTGGGATTCGACACCCAACCCAGTTGGGTTCTATATTTGACATCGACCGCTTACACTCTTACGAGAGCTGTAGTTTGGGCATTATCAAATTTTGGCGCCGTTGCTGGGGAATAAGGTTGTCTACTAAGTTGGTGATAGTTAATAGACCCTTTGGTCAAAGATTCTTGTATTTTACTTTTAGTTGTTGTTTTTGTTTTATTCAGGTTCTGTTCAGTGCATGCCAAATACTCGAAGTTCTGGTCAACCACTATTACCTATAAATCCTGAACCTCAACTTATTGGCAAAATGGAGGCACAAAGAGACATTGAAAGAAGAGCTGCTCAGCAGGAGCAGGCCAGATTAGCTGCTTTGGCCGCTACTCAAGTGCATCAATAGAATATTAATAACCCAGGTCGAGCAACAAATCCTGATGATGAGGACCTGGGTGATGATGAGTTACTAAACCCAAGGCATGCTGATGAGGTGGCGACACCTGCAAATAGAAGAGATCGTCAAGCTAGATTGAGGGCTGAACGCCGAGCTATACAGTTTTCTTTTGATGATGATGAGTACGATTTGGATGGGGCCGGTGCCACAGGGGCTATTATTCCTCCACCCTTGACGCCTGGAGCCAAGTTCAATATCACTAGCACCATGATTCAACTACTGCAGCTAAAGGGGTTATTCGGTGGACTTGGAGGCGATGACCCAAATATGCATCTGATCAATTTTATCTCTACATGCAAGTTATTCGACAATCCAGGAATTGGACAGAATGCAATACGACTGCGCCTATTTCCATTATCTCTGTCTGGGGAGGCAACTCTATGGTTGAACGGGCTAACTCCTGATTCTATTACTAATTGGAGGCAATTGAAAGACGCTTTCCTAGAAAGATTCTCTCCGCGATCCAAAAGAGCACAGTTGAGGGATGAAATCAGCAATTTTCAACAGCTTCCAACTGAAGCTCTCCACAAAACATAGGAGAGATTCAAGAAGAAGCTTATGAGGTGTCCAAATCATCATATGACCAATGTCCACTTGATGGAGATATTATACAGGTCTTTGAATTCGGTGACTAAGCCAGTGGTTGATAATGTTGTAGGAGGGTCATTCATGGACCTTACTTTTGTTTAGGCAAGTGATATGCTAGACCGTAGGACAAAGCAAAGTAGATCTTGGCATACCAGGGATTCTGAGGTAGCAAGCTTACTATATCTATTAGTATGACTGCAAAACAAAGACGAAGAGAGAAGGAACGTGATCAAGATATGGCACACATGAAAACTCAGATGGATCTTCTTACCAAGCATTTATTATTAGGGAAGACTGAAAAAGTCAAAGCGGTTGCGTTAAAAGGAAGAGATGAATCTGATCCTAAAGAAGAAGCGAACTACTTGAATAATCAGGGGGGTTTTCGAGGCAATGCCCAAGGAATCCAAAGTCAGAACTATTATCATAAATCTGGAAACAAGGACCGTGATCAAGGTAGTTGGAAGAATAAGACTGACAGGAGTGGTTTGTATGTTCCTCCTGGGAGTCGTGACACCGCTGCATCTGGTACGGGGAAGATGTCAATGGAAGATATGATGGCTAAGTTGTTGAAAGGAGTAGAGGTGACTAATACAGGAGTGAACGAGGTGAAGAATGATTTGTCATCAATAAATTAGTTGGTTGACTCATATTCCACTTCAATAAAAAAGCTGGAACAACAATTGAGTCAACTTTCAGCGGCATTGAATCAAAGAAAAGCTAGAACGGTGCCTAGCGACACAGTGCAAAATCCAAGGAATAATGGATCATGTATGGATATTACTACCCGAAGTGGTAAAATATTTGAAAATCAATCCAAAGACAAGTAGGTGGTTGATGATATAGCAAATAATGTAATCAATACAGAACTAGAAGAGGCCGAAGAAGCTGATGATTGTGTCCCTGACGTCACTCCTAAACGTCTACAGCCTGAAAAGATCGACAATCGAAAGCAAAATGAAAAGGAAGTGGTGGAGAAAACTATTCCTCTTCCACCACCACTTTTTCCACAGAGACTGAAGAAGAAAGCTGATGATACCAGCTTCAATAAATTTATGACTATGTTGAAGCAGTTGACTATTAATGTTCCGTTGGTAGAGGCGCTGGAGTAGATTCATAGGTACGCCAAATTCATGAAGGATCTTTTAACAAAGAAGCGGGCAGCAAGTTATGAGTTGACCGATAATGTTCATCATTGCAGTGCAATCGCTACCAGATCACTAGTTAAGAAGAAGACAGATCCTGGTGCTTTCACTATTCCTTGCACGGTTGGACTTATGAATTTTGCTAAGGCATTATGCGATTTGGGGGCTAGCATCAATTTGATGTCGTTATCCATTTACAGAAAATTAGGGTTGGGCGATCTTACACCAACCAATATACAACTTGTGATGGCAGATACGTCGGTAAAACGACCTGTTGGGATCTTATATGATGTATTGGTGAAGGTTTCTTCCTTCATCTTTCCTGAAAATTTTGTTATTTTGGATTGTGAGGTGGACTACGAAGATCCCATAATCTTGGGGCATCCCTTCCTTGCAACATGAAGCGTGCTTATTGATTTGAGAGCTAATGAGCTTTTATTCCGGATGAATCACGAAGTGGTCCATTTTGATGTATGCAAATCAATGAAACAGCCCAAAGATATGAATGTGTTCTCTGTAGCTGATGTTTATTATGATGATGAGAAAGAAGTATCTATAGAGAAGCAGTTTACTGATGATCCATTAGAAGCCGTGCTTATGAATGATGAGCGGAAGGATGTTGAAGATTATGAAGAAGCTATTTGTGCTCTCACAGGAATAGGGTTGTATTCTCATGCTCCCAAAAAGATGGACCTTGATCTCAAAAATCGACCTATGCCACCAGCTAAACCATCCATTGAAGAGCCACCCATATTAGAGTTGAAGAAGCTGCCTAGTCATCTAAAGTATGCGTTCTTGGGGAGTAGAAACACACTTCCTATTATTATGGCTGCCAATTTAGGTGAGCAGCAAGTTCCAGCTCTTATCTCTATTCTGAGGAGATACAAAAGAGCCATCGGTTGGACTATCACTGATATTATTGGTATTCCGCCCGGGATATGTATGCACAAGATTCAGCTTGAAGAAAATTGCATACCCACTATTGAGCATCAAAGATATTTGAATCCACCTATGCAAGAGGTGGTGAAGAAAGAAATTATTAAGTGGTTAGATGCAGGGGTAGTGTATCTAATCTCCGATTGTAAATGGGTGAGTCTGGTACAGTGTGCACCCAAGAAAGGGGGCATGACGGTAGTTGCAAATGAAAAGAATGAACTGATTCCACTCAGACCTGTCACGGGTTGGTGGGTGTGTATGGACTACCAAAAGATGAATTCAAGGACGCTTAAGGATCACTTTCCAATGCCATTTATAGACCAAATGCTTGATCGATTGACAGGAAAGGATGGTTTTGTTTCTTAGATGGGTATTCCTGCTATAATAAGATTTTTACTGCTCCCGAAGATCAAGAGAAGACAACGTTTACATGCCCATATGGTACGTTTGCCTTCAAACGTATGCCATTTGGGCTATGTAACGCACCCACCACTTTTCAGCGTTGTATGATGTCCATCTATTCTGATATGGTCGAAGTCACCTTGGAGGTGTTCATGGACGATTTTTCTGTCGTGGGAGAGTCGTTTGAATCGTGCTTGGCGAATCTAAGCCTGGCGTTGCAGAGATGTGTTGAATTTAACTTGGTACTAAACTGGGAGAAGTGCCACTTTATGGTTAAAGAAAGTATTGTTCTTGGGCACAAAATTTCTAAAAAAGGAATTGAGGTCGATCGAGCAAAGATTGAAGTGATTGAGAAACTACCACATCCAATTTTTGTAAAGGGAGTTCGTAGTTTCCTCGGTCATGCAGGTTTTTATCAAAGGTTTATCAAAGACTTTTCCAAGATTACTAGTCCGTTATGCAAGCTTTTGGAGAAGGATGCAAAGTTTGACTTCGGTGAAGATTGCTTGAAGGCATTTGAATGCCTTAAAGGGAAGCTAATTGAAGCTCATAACATTATAGCGCCCGACTGGTCTCTACCGTTTGAGGTTATGTGTGATGCAAGCAGGGTAGCTTTGGGTGTTGTACTTGGTTAGAGAAGAGACAGATTATTTCATCCAATTTAGTATGCAAGCAAGGCCTTGAATGGAGCCCAGAAGAACTATACTGTCATGGAACAAGAGCTTCTAGCAGTTGTTTATGCATTTGAAAAGTTCCGTGCTTACTTATTGGGAACCAAAGTGGTGGTTCACACAGATCATGCAGCTCTAAGATATTTAATGGCAAAGAAGGATGCAAAGCCAAGGCTAATTCGATGGGTGTTATTGCTGCAAGAATTTTATTTTGAGGTAAAAGATAGAAAATATTGCGAAAACCAAGTGGCTGATCATCTATCCAGACTTGAGAATGAGCATATAGCGCAGCCCGATCTTGAGATTAATGATTCATTCCCCGACGAAGAGATCATAGCCCCGATGGTGGAAGAGTTACCATGGTACGCAGACTTTGCGAACTATGTGGTAAGTAATGTGATACCTGCGAATCTATCTTTTCATCAAAAGAGGAAGTTCATGCATGATGTAAGACACTACTTTTGGGATGAGCCATATTTGTTTTGACGATATGCGAATGGTGTTATCAGGCGATGCATATCTCATGTGGAGGTGCCTAGTATATTGGAAGCAAGTCATGCTTCCTGAGTTTGGGGACACCATGTAGGTGGTCGGACAGCCAGAAAGGTATTGCAAAGCGGCTATTATTGGCCTTCACTATTTAAGGATTCATATGATTTTGTGAGAAGATGTGATTGGTGTCAGAGGCAAGGCGCAATTTCGAAGCACCATGAGATGCCTATGTCTAAAATTCTTGAAGTAGAGCTATTTGATGTATGGGGTATTGATTTCATGGGCCCATTTGTGAGTTCATTTGGGATGAAATATATCCTAGTTGCTGTGGATTATGTATCCAAATGGGTCGAAGCTGTAGCATTGGCTAATAATGAAGGAAAGCGTGTTGTAGCATTCTTGAAAAGAAATATCTTCTCTCGTTTTAGGGTACCACGTACCATCATAAGCGATGGAGGATCACACTTTTACAACAAGCTATTCAGATCCATGTTGGTGAAATATGGGGTCAAGCAATATAAGGTAGCAACACCTTATCACCCACAAACTAGTGGACAGGTAGAGGTTTCTAATCGAGAGATCAAGTTGATCCTTGCTAAGACTGTAAATGCTAATAGGAAAGATTGGTCTCGAAAGCTGTACGATGCCTTATGGGCTTATAGGACTGCATTCAAAACACCAATTGGCATGTCCCCGTACCAACTAGTTTATGGGAACTCTTGTCACTTTCCCATTGAGCTCGAACATAAAGCATTGTGGGCATTGAAGCGACTGAATTTGAATTGGGATGATGCTATGAATCTGAGATTGGAGCAGCTGAATGAGATGGATGAGTCCCGTCTTCATGCGTATGAAAGATCAGACCTCTACAAGGAATGGATGAAAAAGTATCATGATCAGCGGATTATACAACGAAACTTTCAAAAGGGTGATATGGTACTTCTTTTCAACTCCGAATTGAAGCTATTTCCAGGTAAGTTGAAGTCTAGATGGTCTGGCCCGTTCAAAATTAGCCAAGTCTACTCGTCTGGAGTAGTAGAGTTAGAAGACAATAATGGTGGTAGTCGAGCCACGACCAAAACTAAAGCGCTTGATGGGAGGCAGCCCATTGTTCTAATCATTTTTGTTGTTTTCGAGTAAGTGTAGGTGCAAGATGTATAAAGGAGGAGATTGGTCTCAAATTTTGATTTGGAAGTGGTTCAAGTTGAAGGTGGTAAGTTAGGAATGAAGAAGCAAAGGCTATGGGTTAGGCATTACCTATGCAAACCTAGGCAATGAACAAGGCAAGGCCTATGTAAATCTAGGCAACGAACAAGGCAAGGCCTATGCTATGGCCTAAGCTCTCTGAATCTAGAATGCCATATCATAGGCGCCGCCTATGCCCAACAATGCTATAGCATAGGCGCCGCCTATGCCAAAGCCTTTGGTCTCGGATTCTACAATGCCATAGCATAGGTGCCGCCTATGCCCAACAATGCCATAGCATAGGCACAGCCTATGCCAAAGCCTTTTGTCTATGAATCTAGAATGCTATAGCATAGGCGCCTCCTATGCCCAACAATGTCATAGCATAGGCACCGCCTATGATCAACTAGGCTTTGCAAAAGGCGCCGCTTATGCCAAACATAGGCAAAGCATTAGGCGCCGGCTATGCTCACTTTTTGGTCTCCTAATTCGATTCCAAATGGGTCAAAACCCGACCCAAGCTTGTCCTATAAATCGAACCTTAGTCTTAGAACAAAATTTCATTTCAAACTCAACCTAAGCGCCACCTACCTCTCCAAAATCTCTCAAAAATTTTCTTTTTGCTCTTCTAATTTTGCAAGAACATCTTCCGAGGACATCAACCAAGTAAGTACTTCTTTGCTCTTCTTTTATATTCCTAAAGCATTACAATACTACGCCTATAATTAGTTGTTAAATGTTGAAGTAGTGTTGGTGATTTGAATGTGGTTGATTTATTGTGATACAACAAAGTGAGTGAAAGAATACGTATGGGTGTTCTAGACTTGGTTCCAACCTGTATTTGATTTTGATACACTGTCATACTTTTGCGGAATCAGCATGGTTAAGATAATGGCATAATGTTGTAACTTGAAAGCTTGCATGTTTGAATAACCCGTCCATCGAGATGAAGAGCATGATTGAATACGAGCATGATATGTTGCTATTATTTCTATACCATAAACTTGATTCAATCTCAACGTGGTCGTCTTGTTCCAAAAGTGCATTAATCCAAATCATAAAGTATGGTCAAGATTACATGACATAGAGTTGAAAAGGACAGTTAAAGACAACATGAAAGTATGACTGTGCTAAAACGTATTGTTGGAACATATCACCTACACATATATCGATGAAGTCTAAGTAATCAATAGCGTTCACTTAATTATTTTGTACCAACAAATTAAGTGTGGGGTGGTAACACTATTGTTGTGTATCGATCAAATCTTCTGGGATAAGCTAACATGATTTGATTTTTATCACAGGTACAATGGCACCTAAAAGTCGACCAAGAAAAGAAAAAGCATCCACCTCACAGAAGGGACAGAAAAGGGGAAGAAAAGAGCAAGCTGAATTCTCCTCGCTGCAAATACCTCACCACATGTTCGGAATAAAATGGTTCCTTGAGGAGGAAGGAAAGGAGTAGTACAGGAACAACAAAGTGAAAAAGTATGTTCATGTGGAGCTGATACAAAAGGAAAGCCTAGCGAAGAAAGAACCTCGCATTTTGGCCAAAATAATGGCGTTACATCTTGATTTCATTTTCCGGGATATGGTAAAATGCAATCTTGATCTAACGCGAGAATTCTATGCAAATTGGTCCCCAAAGACTACCGGAAGTGAGGTGAAGATTAGGGGCCAAGTCTTGCAACTCAATGTGGAGTTTTTCAACACTTTTCTGGGTCTTCCATCTGTCGATCCATCACCACTCAAAGATCTTCAACAAAGACCTCCATACAGGGAAATCAGACACACGCTATGTGGAACAAGATCAATGGCACATTGAAGTCGACACAAGGACACCGGTCGGCACAATACCTTCCCATATGCTTCCTTGAACAAAGAAGCACGGATATGGTTAGAATAGTCAACTCTTGCCTGATTCCAGGGATGTAGTACACAAAGATCACATGAGATAGAGTATGCTTGGTGTACGCATTGATGATAAACATCCCCATCAACATTGGGGTGATTATTCGGTCTTCAATGCATAAGGCTAGGCTGCACAAGAGGTCCCACTTTAGCTTTGGCAATCTGTTGACTGCGATATTAAGGAAGGAGGGCATCGAAGAGAAACCGGCAGATCATAATCTTCCACATAACCCGAAGAAGGTTGATCTGATAAAGGTTAAAGATGCTGAATCTATGCATGGCGTCAACTTGACCACTATAGAAAGACATGCTCGCGACGAAAGCTTCTTCCGCCATTTATATGGTATGATGAGGTTTACCATGATGTGCGGGGGTCGTGTTCCAACCACTACAGAGCTCCATCAATTGGATTATGACTACCCAATAAATGAGCATACAAGGGCAATATGTGGAGTAGGTGTATAGTTTGAGGAACCTCTTGACGATGACGTGCCAACCGACGATGATCGCCGAATACTAGACTCAGACGTGGAGGAAAATTCTGATGCTGATGACTCCAATGATGATTTCGATGCAGGAGGTATAACCCCAGACATAGAGGAGGAGTCCGAATGATCTAGGTTTTCCTTATTTATTTTCCACTGAGGGTAGTGTGTCTCGTCTAAGTGTGGGGTGCTGGTATTTGTATGTTGTACTTCTTTGCCTATATTTATTTATGTTTGTTTGTTTGATTTTGTCGTAGTTAGTAGTTAAATTTTCAAAAAAAAAATTAGATTTTGCATAAAGTGCATGAAATTGTTCTGATAGGCTACATGGTATTATGACAAGAGTTTGTACTAAAATCATTACTATTGAGATGTTTAGGCTCTAAGTGTGACTCACTATGTGATAAGTGTGTGGTTTAATTCCTTCATTTGTTGGGTCAAGGGTCTATACTGGTCCCAATAAAGTTGACCATGTGCCTTGTGTGTGTGAGATAATAGTATATTATGTGTTGTGGCTGATGCTAGAACTTGCCTGGTGTGTGTGTAAAGCGAAATAAAGAGTGTGAGTATAGGAGATGATTTAGGCATTTCTTTGGCAGCCTGTGATTGTTTACCTTCTTTTGACCTACCCGTGTACATTTACCCTAGTTAAACCCCTTTGAGCCTTTAGCAATTTTCTTGGACAGCCTCATATGTAAGCCTAATCCATTTTTTTTCAAGACCATAATTTGATCCAAATTCCTAAGTGCTTTAAATTGTAAAGTCATATGACAAAATAAGAGGAAATTGGGTGAGAATGATGCCTTAGAGTGTATTGGTACTTGAATTGGTTAGGAAAAAGAGTGGCTATCATAGAGGTATGTTATAAAAAAAAAATAGAAAAACAAATAGAAAAATTGTGTTCATGATTAAATAAAAAGATAGTTATGTTTGAATGGCAAAATAGGTGAAAAGGGGTGATAGATGAAAGAAAGGTAGCAAGGTTGATTAAAAGAGAGTGTTAATGGCATAATGTGATGTATCAAAGCGCTTAGGAACATAGTCACTATTTCTGGCCAAAATAGTCCTACCCGTCCCTTAGCCTACATTACAACCTGTAAAAGACCTATTTGATCCTAAGCTTAGCATTCTGATATTAGTAGAGCATTACACTAAGGGCAAGCCTATGGTCAGCAGTTGCAACATATGAATTCTTAGTGAGAGTGAGAGCAAGGAGAATATTATACCCATGTTTTGAAAAATGTAAAACTGTGAGTGATTATGGGTGATATCTTGTGTGAGACACACATGGTTAATGATTATTGGGTAGTTTTGTATGATTCTTTGTGCCTTAACTTGTGGATACGAATTAACCATCATCACGAGTCTATGTTGGAGGTTAAATTGTTTCTAGCACTGATCAAGAAAACTACTCTTTGTTAGTAATTACCGTGCCTGTCTTGATGAATATTTTGTGTTGTTACTGTGAAATCCAAAGTAGATGTTTGGATGGATGTAATATTTTGTTCGAGGATGAACAAAGCTTTAAGTGTGTGGTGTTGATGTTGGGCGTATTTACACGCCTAAAGTACTATAATTTACCCATATTTGAGTTATGTTTTAAGGACAAAATATATAATTCCTGCGCTTTTAGTCCTCTTTCCTATAAGTGAGCTAACCAACGTGATTAGCATGTTTTCAGGTATAAATGATGAAGATTTCAGCATTTTATGGACCGTTGGACAGCAAAGGAAACTTCATGTAAGAAGGAAGACAGTTTTTGGAAGCTTGAGGACTAAAAGTGATGCATGGAAAACTTGTCCCAGGCAAAAACAGTATTTCTAAAGACTTGGGGATCAGCAGTAACTTTGTAGGACTAGGACAAGGATGCAGTAACTTAGTAGGAATAGGATATGGATGTTATAAAAACCCTATTTTGCTGAATTTTTCAGCATTCCATTCATTAGTCGTTGTTGACATTATTTTTCATATATTCGACTTTTAGTTTTCACGTTTTAAGACAAGAGAAATGTTACAAGGACAGATAGCAAGGAAATCACGTCAACCTCACAAGTGACGCCAACACATACCTATCGTGAGATTGCTATTGTTTTGGTATGATGATGATGTCTTCATTGTTTTCCTTTGCAATTATGAGTAGCTAAACTTCTCTGTTAGGGTTATGGAAGCCTTGTGATATACTATCTATTACTATGAGTTTGTGAATTCTTGATATGTATGCTACTTATATCATTACTCTCTTCATCTTAATTAAATTCTTGTGGTTGCAAACATAGGAATACACCAATATAGCATTAACTTGTTCGAGAGAAAAGTTACATGTTTGGAAAAGAGAGTGTGACAAGGAAATAGGGCTACCAACCCCTGTTTACAAGTTAATGCCGTAACTGGATTAACCTCTTAGAGAGTTTGTACCGTTAGTTACACACTTTAAGCTCGAGAGAGTTAAAGTGAGATAATCCTTGATGGTCGAGAGACGCTAGGATTTACCATTATAATACAAACCTCTATAAGTGAATGCATGTCTGAATTTTGCATAACTCATAGTTAATAGATACGTAGAACTCATAAGGTGGACATAACCCTAACTTATAATTCTCATTGATTAAAATCTACTAAACAAAGCTTTCCATTTTTATTTTGTTTACATTAATTCATGTAAAAATTCAAATCCCCCCTTTCCGTAGAATTTTCGACCAACAGTCTACTAATAGTTGCATACTTAGTGACTGACTATTCCCTGTGGGATTCAACACACAACCCAGTTGGGTTCTATATTTGACATCGACTACTTACACTCTTACGAGAGCTGTAGTTTGGGCGTTATCACCCAGTCATCTAAAGTCTACATTCTTGGGAAGTGGAAACACACTTCCGGTTATTGGTGCGGCTGATTTGGGTGAGTAGCAAGTTGCAGCTCTCATCTCTGTTCTGAGGAGATACAAGAGAGCCATCGGTTGGACTATTGCTGATATTATTGGTATCCCGCCTGGGATATGTTTGCACAAGATTCAGCTTGAAGAAAATTGCATACCCACTATTGAGGATCAAAGACGTTTGAATCCACCAATGCAAGAGGTGTTAAAGAAAGAAATTATTAAGTGGTTAGATACAGGGGTAGTGTATCCAATCTCCGACAGTAAATGGGTGAGTCCGGTACAGTGTGTGCCCAAGAAAGGGGGCATTACGGTAGTTGCGAACGAAAAGAATGAGCTAATTCCACTCAGACCTGTCATAGGGTGGAGAGTATGCATGGACTACCGGAAGCTGAATTCATGGACGTTTAAGGATCACTTCCCTATGCCATTCATGGACCAAATGCTTGATCGATTGGCAGGGAAAGGATGGTTTTGTTTCTTAGATGGGTATTCCGGCTATAATCAGATTTGAATTGCTCCTGAAGATCAAGATAAGACAACATTTACATGCCCATATGGTACGTTTGCCTTCAAACGCATGCCATTTTGGCTATGTAACGCACCTGCCACTTTTCAGCGTTGTATGATGTCCATTTTTTCTGATATGGTTGAAGACACCTTGGAGGTGTTCATGGACGATTTTTCAGTTGTAGGTGAGTCATTTGAAGCATGCCTGACGAATCTAAGTATGGAATTACAGAGATGTGTTGAATTCAACTTGGTACTAAATTGGGAGAAGTGCCACTTTATGGTTAAGGAAGGTATTGTTCTTAGGCACAAACTCTCCGAAAAAGGAATTGAGGTTGATCGAGCTAAAATTAAAGTTATCGAGAAACTACCACCTCCAATTTCTGTAGAGGGAGTTCATAGTTTCCTCGGTCATGCAGGTTTTTATCGAAGGTTTATTAAAGACTCTTCCAAGATTGCTAGTCCGTTATGCAAACTTTTGGAGAAGGATGCTAAATTCAACTTTGACGACGATTGCATGAAGGCATTTGAATGCCTCAAAGGGAAGCTAGTTGAAGCTCCTATCATTGTATCGCCTGATTGGTCTCTACCATTTGAAGTTATGTAAGATGCAAGCGGGGTAGCGTTGGGTGTTGTACTTGGCCAGAGAAGAGAAAGGTTATTTCATCCAATCTACTATGTGAGCAAGGCTTTGAATGGAGCCCAGAAGAACTATACCATCACGGAACAAGAGCTTATAGCGGTTGTTTATGCGTTTGAAAAGTTTCGTGCTTACTTGTTGGGAACCAAAGTGGTGGTTCATACAGATCATGCTGCTCTTCTATATTTAATGGCAAAGAAGGATGCTATGCCAAGGCTAATTCGGTGGGTGTTATTGCTGCAAGAATTTGATTTTGAGGTAAAAGATAGAAAAGGTTGCGAAAACCAAGTAGCTGGTCATCTATCTAGACTTGAGAATGAACACATAGTGCAGCCCGATCTTGCGATTGATGATGCATTTCCCGAAGAAGAGATCTTAGCCACGATGGTGGAAGAATTACCGTGGTATGCAGACTTTGCGAACTACGTGATAAGTAATGTGATGCCTGAGAATCTATCATTTCATCAAAAGAGGAAATTCATGCATGATGTGCAACACTACTTCTGGGATGAACCATATCTTTTTTGACGCAGTGCGGATGGTGTTATTAGGCGATGCATATCTCATAAGGAGGTGCCTAGTATATTGGAAGCAGGTCATGCTTCCCAAGTTGGGGGTCACCATGCAGGTGATCGGACAGCCAGAAAGGTATTGCAAAGAGGCTATTATCGGCCTTTATTATTCAAGGATGCCTATGATTTTGTGAGAAGATGTGATCAGTGTCACAGGCAAGGCGCTATTTCAAAGCATCATGAGATGCCCATGTCTAAGATTCTTGAAGTAGAGCTATTTGATGTGTGGGGTATTGATTTCATGGGCCCATTTGTGAATTCATTTGGGATGAAATATATCCTAGTTGCTGTGGATTATGTATCCAAATGGGTCGAAGCAGTAGCGTTGGCTGATAATGAAGGTAAGCGAGTTATAGCATTCTTGAAGAGAAATATCTTCTCTCATTTTGGGGTACCACGTACCATCATAAGCGATGGAGGATCACACTTTTGCAACAAGCTGTTCAGAGCCATGTTGGTGAAATATGGGGTCAAGCAACATAAGGTAGCCACACCTTACCACCCACAAACTAGTAGGCAGGTAGAGGTTTCAAATCAGGAGATCAAGCTGATCCTTGCTAAAACTGTAAATGCTAGTAGGAAAGATTGGTCTCGAAAGCTTGACGATGCCTTATGGGCTTATAGGACTGCGTTCAAAACACCAATTGGCATGTCCCCGTACCAACTAGTTTATGGGAATGCTTGTCACTTGCCCATTGAACTCAAACATAAAGAATTATGGGCGTTGAAGCGGCTTAATTTGAATTGGGATGATGCTATTAATCTGAGATTGGAGCAGCTAAATGAGATGGATGAATTCTGTCTACATGCATATGAAAGGTCAAACCTCTACAAGGAACAGATGAAAAAGTATCATGATCGACGGATTATCCAACGAAGCTTTCAGAAAGGTGATATGGTACTCCTTTTCAATTCCAGACTCAAGCTATTTCCAAGTAAGTTGAAGTCTAAATGGACTGGTCCGTTCAAAATTAGCCAAGTCTACTCGTCTTGAGTAGTAGAGTTAGAAGACAATAATGGTGGTGTCTTCAAGGTGAATGGCCAATGAGTGAAGCCATATTTTGGTCCTCTTGACTCGATAAAATGCATGACCACCATCTATCTTGATGAAGTCTAAGTAATCAAGGTAACTATGTCGTGCCACGACAATAAATCAAGCGCTTGGTGGGAGGTAACCCTCATTTTTAACAGTTTTGTTTTACTAGGAGTTTGTTCTTGTAGTCGAGCCACGACCAAAACTAAGGCGCTTGGTGGGAGGCAACCCATCGTTCTAATCGTTTTTGTTGTTTTTGAGTAAGTGTAGGTGCAAGACGTATAAAGGAGGAGATTGGTCTCAAACTTTGATTTAGAAGTGTGTCATGTTGAAGATGGTAAGTTAGGAATGAAGAAGCAAAGGCTATTGGTTAGGTATTGCCTATGTAAATCTAAGCAACGAACAAGGCAAGGCCTATGTAAATCTAGGCAACGAACAAGGCAAGTCCTATGCTATGGCCTAAGCTCTCTGAATCTACAATGCCATAGCATAGGCGCCATCTATGCCCAACTATGCCATAGCATAGGTACCGCCTATGCCAAAGCCTTTGGTCACTAAATCTACAATGCCATAGCATAGGCGCCGCCTATGCCCAACAATGCCATAGCATAGGCGCCGCCTATGTCCAATAATGCTTTGTAAAAGGCGCCGCCTATGCTAAGCATAGGCAAAGCATTAGGCATCGCCTATGCTTACCTTTTGGTCTCCTAACCCGATTCTACATGGGTCAAACCCGACCCAAGCCTTGTCCTATAAATAAAACTTCAACATTAGAACAAACCACACTTATTTGCTCAACCTATGCGCCGCCTTTACTCTTTAAATCTCTCAAAAGTTTTCTTTTGGCTCTTCTACCCTTGCAAGATCATCTTCTGAGGCCGTCAACAAGTAAGTACTTCTTTTCTATTCCATAGTTATTACAATACTACGCCGATAATGATTTTTTGAATCTTGAAGTAGTATTGGTGATTGGAATGTGATCGGTTTGTTATAATACATCTAGTTGAGTGACAAAATACCTATGGGTGTTATAGACTTTGTTCCGATTTGTATTTTATTATTATACACTGTCATTTTTTTGCGGAATCGAAATGGTAAAGTTAATCACATAATCATGTAAGTCGAACGTTGGAATGTTTTGAATGGCTCATTCATCGAGATAAAAATCATGATTGAATACAAGCATGAGATGTTGTGCTTATTTCTATGCCATAAACTTTATTCAATATCTATGTAGTCATCTTGTTCCAAAAGTGCATTAAGCAAAACCATAAAGAATGGTCAAGATTACATGAAATAGAGTTGACAAAGATAGTTAAGATGACATACAAAGTATGACTGCGCTGAATATATTGTTGGAACATAACACCTAAATGTATGGCGATGAAGTCTGAGTAATCGACATCGTTCACTTAATTAGTTTGTGCCAACAAATCAAGTGTGGGGTAGTGTTACTACTGTTTGTTTGTCAATTGAATCTACCAAGATGAAACTAACATGACTTTCTTATAAATCTCAGATAAAATGGCACCAAAAAGTCGACCAGGAAAAGAAAAAGCATCCACCTCACAGAAGGGACAGAAAAGGGGAAGAAAAGAGCAAGCTGAATCCTCCTCGCTGCAAATACCTCGACGCATGTTCGGGATAAAATGGGTCCTAGCGGAGGAAGGAAAGGAGTGGTACAAGAACAACAAAGTGAAAAAATATGTTCACGTGGAGTTGATACAGAAGGAGAGTCTAGCGAATAAAGAACCTCGCATTTTGGCTAAAATCATGGCGCTACATATTGATTTCTTTTTCCGAGACATGGGAGAATGAATTCTTGATCTAACACGAGAGTTTTATGCAAATTGGTCCCCAAAGACTACCGAAAGTGAAGTGAAGATTCGTGGCCAAGTCTTGCAACTGAATGCGGAGTTCTTCAACACTTTTCTGGGTCTTCCATCTGTCGATCCATCACCGCTCAAGGAGCTTCAACAAAGACCTCCGTACAGGGCAATCAGACACACACTATGTGGAACAAGATCAATGGCACGTTGGAGTCGACACAAGAACACCGGTCGGCACAATACCTTCCCGTATGCTTCCTTGAACAGAGAAGCACGGATATGGTTGAGGATAGTCAACTCTTGCCTCATTCCTAGGACACAGTACACAAAGATCACACGTGATAGAGTATTCTTGGTGTACGCATTGATGAAGAACATCCCCATCAACATTGGGGCGATTATTCGATCTTCAATGCGTAAGGCTAGGCTATACAAGAGGTCCCACTTCAGCTTTGGAAATCTATTGACTGCAATATTGAAGAAGGAGGACATCAAAGAGGAACCTGCAGATCATAAGCTTCCACACAACCCGAAGAAGGTTGATCTGACAAAGGTTAAAGATGTTGAATGTATGCATGGCGTCAACCTGACCACTGTAGAAAGACATGCTCGCGATGAAAGCTTCTTCCGCCATTTATATGGCATGACGAGGTTTACCATGATGAGCGGGGTTCATGTTCCAACTGCTGCAGAGCTCCAATAGTTGAATTATGACTATCCGATGAATGAGCATGCAAGGGCTATGTGTGGAGTAGGTGTATATTTCGAGGAATCTCTTGATGATGACGTTCTAATGGATGATGATCGCCGAATGCCAGACTCAGACGTGGAGGATAATTCTAATGACGACAACTCTGATGATGATTCCGATGCAGGGGGTATGACCCCAGACATAGAGGAGGAGTCCGACTAATCAGGTTTTTCTTATTTATTTTCCACTGTGGGCAGTGTGTCCCGTTGATGATAGGCAAATTTACACGCCTATATCAATATATTTTGCCCATATTTGTGCCACATTTTGAGAACAAATTATATATTTCATGCACTTTTAGTCCTTTTTCCTATAAGTGAGCTCACGAACATGATTAGCAAAGTTTCAGGTATAAATGATGCAGAATTCAGCATTTTATGGCTTACTTGACACCAAAGAAAGCTCACGAATGAAGGAAAGGGAGCTTGAACGCCTAAAGGACCAAAAGTGATGCATGGAAAATCTGTCCCAGGCTAAAACAGCATTTCTGAAGACTTTGGGGACTTGCAGTAACTTATTTGGATTTAGATAATGATACATTAACCTAGTACAATTGGGTTAAGTATTTCATTTGTTTATTTGGATTAGGAGAATATTACATTAACCTAGTACAATTGGGTTAAGTATTTCATTTGTTTGATAGGATTTGGTTAGATATTTCATTAGCTTAGTAGGATTAGGATATGGGTATTATAAATACCCTATCATGCTAGAGATTTTTCATTCATTCTTCACTCAAAAAAAAGACATTCCTCTCTTATGCTTCTATTCTTCTCTTCTACAACAATTTCCATTAATTCTATTTTTCTTCTTCTATTCATTTATTCTTAATTTTTGCAACAAGAGAATCGCTACTTTGCCTAGGAATTCACGCCTAACGCCTACCACTTGTGCTACACGAAATTAATCAATCTTGTGGTATAAAAACAATGTCAATCGTGATCTCCTTCGCATTCTTGGGTAACTAAACTTCTCTGTTGGCTATGAGCTTGTGAGTTCATGACACTTATGTTGCTTATATCATTATTCTCTTCATCTTAATCTACATTCTTTGTTGTTGCAAACACAAGAATACGCCAGTATAACATTTAACTTGTTCGAAAGAAAGGTTATTTGTTTGGAAAAGAGATAATGTCAAGGTAGTAGGGTCACCCCTAAAATTCCCTACTAAACAGTTAGTGTCGTAACTGGAATAACCTCTTGGAGAATTTATACCGTTAGACACGCCTTAAGCTCGAAAGATTTAAAGTGAAATAATCCTGGAATAGGTCGAAAGACGCCTGGATTTACCATCGAATACAATTCTCTATAAGCACATGCATGTCGGAATTCTACACACTCATAGTCAATAGAGACGTACAACTCAGGAGGTGGACATAACCCCAACGCTTCAATTCTCATTGTTTACAACTTACGTAACAATCCTTCTCTTTTTACTTTGCTATTTTCATCTTTTACTTTATTGTTTTGGTTACACATCACAATGCCCCCTTTTTACGAGACTTGCACTAAAAGTCTAGTAATTTTGCTTACTTGTTGACCAAGCTATTCCCTGAGGGATCGCTACCCAACCCAGGTTGGGTTCTATATTTGCTAACGACTACTTTACACTCCTACGAGAGCTGTAGATTGATCGTTATCAAAAATTGGCGTCGTTGCCGGGGAATACGAGTGTCAATCAAGTTTGTGATAATTACTAGACCCTTTGGTCAAAGATTCTCATACTTTTACTTTTAGTTTTTGTTTTTGTTTACTGTAGGTTTTTTTTCAGTGCATGCCCCATACTCGAAGTTCTGGTCAACCGTTATTACCTATCAATCCTGAACCACAACGTATTGGCAAAATGGAAGCACAAGCAGAAATCGAAAGGATGGCTGCTCAACAGGAACAGGTGAGATTGGTTTCTCTTGCCGCCGCCCAAGTACAACAACAAAACATTGATAACCCTGGGCGAGCAACAAATCCTGACGATGAGGATTTAGGAGATGACGAGTTACTAAACCCAAGGCGTGATGCTGAAATCATAACACCTGCCAACCGAAGAGGTCGACAAGCTCGGTTTAGGTATGATCGCCAACCTATGCAGCCAGCTTTCGACGATGATGATGATGATCTTGATGGTGCCGGAGCCACTGGAGCCATAATTCCACCACCATTAGCGCCCGGAGTCAAGTTCAACATCACAAGCACCATGATTCAGTTATTGCAACTCAAGGGATTATTTGGTGGACTAGAAAGCGATGATCCGAATATGCATCTCATCAACTTTATTTTTAAATGCAAGTCGTTTGACAATCCTGGTGTTGGTCAGAATGCAATTCGATTACGTCTATTTCCATTGTCTCTGTCTGGGGAGGCAACTCTGTGGTTAAATGGGCTAACTCCTGATTCAATCACAAATTGGAGGCAATTGAGAGACGCTTTCCTAGAAAGACTCTTTCCGCCATACAAAAGAGCATAATTGCGAGATGAAATCAGCAACTTTCATCAGCTTCCCACTGAAGCTCTTCATGAAACATGGGAGAGGTTCAAGACAAAGCTTGCGAGATGCCCAAACCATCATATGACTAATGTCCACCTAATGGAGATCTTGTATAGAGCCTTGAATTCAATAACTAAACCAGTGGTGGATAACGCAGCTGGAGGATCTTTTATGGACCTCACCTTCGGTCAAGCAAGCAATATGCTAGATCGTATGACGAAGCAAAGTAGAGCTTGGCATACCTAGGATTCTGAGGTAGCAAGCCCCACTTTATCTATTGGCATGACTGCAGACCAAAGAAGAAGAGAAGAAGAATGTGATCAAAATATGGCGCATCTGAAAACACAAATGGATCTTCTTACAAAGCATTTATTAATAAGGAAGACCGAAAAAGTCAAAGCCATTGCGTCAAAAGGAAGAGACGAATCTGATTCGGAAGAGGAGGCCAACTACTTGAACAATCAGGGGGGTTTCCGTGGGAATACCCAAGGAAACCAAGGTCGGAACTACTATGATAAATCTGGAAACAAAGACAAAGGTAGTTGGAAAAACAAGAATGAAAAGAGTGGTTTGTATGTTCCCCCTGGTAGACGTGACACCACCACATCTAATTCTGGAAGTATGGAAGACATGATGGCTAAATTATTGAAAGGAGTAGAAGCAACGAGCGCGGGAGTAACGGAGGTAATCAATGATTTTTCCTCCATGAAACAATTAGTTGATTCACATTCCACTTCTATCAAGCAAATAGAGCAGCAATTGAGCCAACTTTCAGCAGCACTCAATCAAAGGAAGGTCGGCACTTTACCTAGCGATACTGTGCAAAACCCAAGGAATGATGGGTCATGCATGGCCATCACTACCAGAAGTGGTAAGGTGCTGGAAACTTCAGCAAAAGGCAAGCAATTGGTTGACGAATTTGTGGACATGGATTACAACGTAAAAGGAGAAGATGCCGCAGCTACTACTCCTGACGTCAAGGACGCCACCTCCAGCACGGTGCAGCCTGAAAAAGTGGAAAAACGGAAGCAAGAGGAGAAGAAAGTCGTGGAAAGAACACTTCCATACCCACCACCACCTTTTCCCCAAAGATTGAAGAAGATGGCGGATGACACAAAGTTCAGCAAATTCATGACTATGTTGAAACAGCTGACCATTAATGTTCCATTGGTGGAGGCACTTGAACAAATGCCTGGGTATGCGAAGTTTATAAAGGATATTTTGACAAAGAAGTGGGTAGCAAGATATGAGTTGAAAGAAGATGTGCATCATTGTAGTACAATTGCTACCCGATCGATAGTTCAGAAGAAGGCCGACCCCGGAGCTTTCACTATTCCTTGCACCGTAGGATCTTTGAATTTTGCCAAAGCATTATGTGACTTAGGAGCCAGAATTAATTTGATGCCATTATCGATCTACAAGAAGTTGGGGTTGGGTAATCCTACTCCAACCAATATGAGGCTCGTCATGGCGGATAGGTAGGTCAAACGACCTGTTAGTATTCTATGTGACGTATTGGTAAAGGTTTCTTCATTCATCTTTCCGGTAGACTTTGTTATTTTGGATTGTGAGGCAGACTCAGAAGTTCCCATAATCTTGGGGCACCCTTTCCTTGCTACAGGAAGTGTGCTCATTGATTTGAGAGCCAATGAGCTTTCATTCCGAATAAATGACGAAGTGGTTCGCTTTGATGTATGCAAATCAATGAAGCAACCCAAAGATCTCAGTGTATTTTCGGTGGCTGATGTTTTCTTTGATGATGAGAAAGAATTACTTAAAGAAGAGCAAATTATTGATGACCCTTTGGAGGTTGTGCTTATGAATGGAGAGAATGAGGATGCTGAAAATGGTGAAGAAGCTACTTGTGCTCTATCGGGATTAGGGACATATCGATATGCTCCTAAGAAGCTGGATCTTGATCTCAAAAATCAACCCACACCACTAGCTAATCCATCTATTGAAGAGCCACCCACGTTAGAATTGAAGGAGCTGCCAAGTCATTTGAAGTACGCCTTCTTAGGAAGCGGAAATACTCTTCCAGTCATTGTGGCAGCCGATTTGGGTGAGCAACAAGTTGGAGCTCTTATTGCTATCTTACGCAAGTATATTAGAGCCATTGGATGGACCATTGCGGATATTATTGGTATTCCACCTGGGATTTGCACACATAAAATTCAGCTTCAAGAGAATTGCACACCCACCATTGAGCATCAAAGACGTCTAAACCCACCTATGCAAGAAGTGGTGAAGAAAGAAATTATCAAGTGGTTGGACGCTGGGGTTGTGTATCCTATCTCGGATAGTACATGGGTAAGCCCGGTACAATGTGTTCCCAAGAAAGGAGGCATGTCGGTGATCGCGAATACAAAGAACGAGCTTATTCCACTCAGACCCATCACTGGATGGAGAGTATGCATGGACTACCGAAAGCTGAACTCTTGGACACTCAAAGATCACTTCCTAATGCCATTCATGGACCAAATGCTAGATCAATTAGCGGGGAAAGGATGGTTTTGCTTCTTGGATGGTTATTCAGGCTATAATAAGATTTGTATTGCCCTCGAAGACCAAGAGAAGACAACATTTACATGCCCATATGGTACGTTTGCCTTCAAACGTATGCCATTCGGGTTATGTAATGCACCAGCCACCTTTCAACGTTGTATGATGTCCATTTTCTCTGATATGGTTGAGGACACTTTGGAGTTATTTATGGACGATTTTTCAGTTGTTGGTGAATCTTTTGAGTAGTGCTTGGAAAACTTGAGCATGGCATTGCAAAGATGTGTAGAATTCAACCTTGTGCTGAATTGGGAAAAGTGCCACTTCATGGTAAAAGAAGGAATCGTTCTTGGGCACAAGATCTCCGCAAGAGGAATAGAGGTTGATAGAGCAAAAATAGAAGTTATTGAGAAGCTACCGCCTCCAATTTTGGTGAAGGGAGTTCGTAGTTTTCTTGGCCATGCAGGTTTCTATCGTTGGTTCATCAAAGATTTCTCAAAAATTGCTAGTCCATTGTGCAAACTATTGGAGAAGGATGCGAAGTTTGACTTTAATGAAGATTGCTTAAAGGCATTCGAATGCCTTAAAGGAAAACTCATTGAAGCCCCTATCATGGTAGCACCATACTGGTCTCTCCCGTTCGAAGTCATGTGTGATGCTAGTGGTGTAGCCATTGGAGCTGTACTTGGACAAAGAAAGGAGAAATTATTTCATCCTATCTACTATGCGAGTAAGGTCCTAAATGAAGCCCAAAGGAACTACACTGTTACTGAACAAGAGCTCCTAGGAGTTGTATACGCGTTTGAGAAGTTTCGTGCCTATCTATTAAGTACTAAGGTGATCATTCATACAGACCATGCAGCTCTTAGGTACCTCATGACAAAGAAGGATGCAAAACCAAGGTTAATTCGATGGGTGTTGCTGCTACAAGAGTTCGATTTTGAGGTCAAAGATAGAAGAGGTTGCGATAACCAAGTGGCCGACCACCTATCTCGACTTGAGAATGAGCATGTGGCTCAACCTAAAATTCAGATTGATGACGCATTCCCGGACGAAGAGATATTAGCGACAACAATGGAAAAATTACCATGGTATGCCGACTTTGCAAATTTCGTGGTGAGTAATGTGATACCTGCCAATTTATCTTACCACCAAAGGAGGAAGTTTATGCATGACGTACAGTACTACTATTGGGATGAACCTTATTTGTTTCGAAGATGCGTGGATGGTATCATTCGACGATGTATATCTCATGAAGAAGTGCCTACTATATTGGAAGCATGCCACACTTCCCAAGTTGGAGGACATCACGCAGGCAATCGGACGGCAAGAAAAGTATTGCAAAGTGGTTATTATTGGCCTTCGATATTTAGAGATACGTACGACTATGTTAGAAGGTGCGACCAATGCCAACGTCAAGGTGCTATTTCAAAACACCATGAAATGCCCATGTCCAAAATTCTTGAGGTAGAACTCTTTGATGTATGGGGTATTGATTTCATGGGTCCATTCGTGAATTCGTTTGGAATGAAGTACATCTTGGTTGCTGTAGATTATGTTTCAAAATGGGTGGAAGCTGTAGCTTTGGCCGACAATGAAGCAAAACGTGTTGTAGCGTTCTTAAAGAAGAATATCTTCTCCCGCTTTGGAGTACCACGTACTATCATAAGTGATGGAGGATCTCACTTTTGCAACAAGCTGTTCAAATCAGTTTTGGCCAAGTATGGTGCCAAGCAACATAAGGTAGCTACGCCTTATCATCCCCAAACTAGTGGACAAGTAGAAGTTTCCAATCGCGAGATCAAGCAAATCCTTGCGAAGACGGTTAATGCGAATAGGAAGGATTGGTCTAGGAATCTTGATGATGCACTATGGGGGTACAGGACTGCATTCAAAACACCCATTGGCATGTCTTCTTATCAACTAGTTTATGGGAAGGCTTGTCACTTACACATCGAGCTCGAGCATAAGTCATTGTGGGCATTGAAGAAATTGAATTTGAATTGGGATGATGCTAAGAATCTGAGGTTGGAGCAGCTGAACGAATTAGATGAGTTCCGTCTCCATGCATATGAAAGATCAGACCTATACAAGGAGCGGATAAAAAAGTATCATGATCAGCGGATTGCTCGACGAAACATCCAAAGGGGTGATATGGTACTTCTGCTCAACTCCAGATTGAAGCTCTTCCCAGGTAAGTTAAAGTCTAAGTGGTCTGGTCCATACAAAGTTATCCAAGTCTACTCGTCTGGAGTAGTCGAATTGGAAGACAATAATGGTGTTGTCTTCAAAGTGAATGGCCAACGTGTTAAACCTTATATCGGTCCTCTTGACTCAATGAATTATATGGCTATCACTTATCTCGATGAAGTATAAGTACTCAAGGTAACTATGTCGAACCACGACAATAAATAAAGCGCTAGATGGGAGGCAACCCATCTTCCCATCGTTGCATCGTTTTATCGTTTATCGTTTATCGTTTTGTCTTTCTTTCATTCTAGTACTTGTTTTGCTTTTGATAAATAAAAATCCAAAAATAAGAGTCATTCCACGACCAAAACTAAGGCGCTTGGTGGGAGGCAACCCATCGTACTAATCGTTTTCATTGGTTTTGAGCAAATATAGGTGTGAGAAGTATTCAACGAGGAGATTGGTTTCAAATAATGATTTGGATGTATTGTATGATCAAGGTGGTAAGTTAGGAATAAGGATGCATAAGGCTATGGATTGAGCATTGCTCATGCCAAAATAGGCATCGAGGAAGGCTAGGCCTAGGTAAAACTAGGCCACAAACAATGTAAAACCTATACTATAGCCTAAGGTCTCGGAATCTAGTGTGCTATACACTATGCGCCGCCCATTCTTAAGTGTGCTATACACTATGAGCCACCTATGCTATAGCATTAGGTCTCAGTATCTCAAATTCTATACACTATGCGGCGCATATGTCCCTAAATGCCATGACCTATGCGCAGCATATGTCCCTAAATACCATACACTATGCGCCGCCTATACTATGACTATGCCAAGCATTATGCGCCGCATATAGGGCATTTTTGTCTCCAAAACCGTTTGTAAATGGGTCAAAACCCGACCCATTCTCTTCCTATATAAAGGGGACTTAGTCTTGAAACATAACCACATTAGAAATTGACCTAAAGGCGCCGCATACTCTCTCCAAATCATCTCAAACTTTTTCTTTTTGCTCTTCCAATTCACAAGAACATCTCCAAAGGCTTCAATCACGTAAGTACTCTTGTATTCTTCATCTATTTCTCGTAAGTACTACGTTTCTATGCCTATTATGAATTGCGGCATCTTGAATGATTATTGGTGATGTTAATGTGTTTGGATTGTTGACACAAAACCATGTGCGTGAACATATACGTTAGGATAATCTTGACTGGTTTCCAACTTGAATTTGGTTTTAATAGCATTGTTATACTATTTGCGGAATTGCTAGGTTTATGAAAATTGCTTAAGTTTGATACTTGGATACTTACATGTTAGACTATCCCGTTCATCCGGATAAGACTTATAGTTGCCTACCGACTTAGGAGGTTGTGATTGTTGAAAATAAATACACCATGATGTAACCCCTATGTAGTAGTGTTGTTATAACTAACATGAAAGTAGTGCAATGGCTGCAAGTAGTGATACATCGCTGATTTTCTTGTCAGAACATAGTTCCTAAAACGTATGAATTCACTTCACTGTTTTGTATTAACAAACCTAAGTGTGGGGTGGTACCCCGATGGCTTGTGTATAGATTGTTTCCATTGAGTTGATGCTAACATAAATACTGTTTAAATTTCAGGAACAATGGCACCTAAAGCACGACAAGATAAGGCTACCACTTCCCAAAAGGGCAAGAAGAGAGGTCGCAAGGACCAAGGAGAATCATCCTCAATGCAACTACCCCGCCGAATGTTTGGAGTAAAATGGGTTCTTGAGGAGGAAGCCAAAGAATGGTACAAGAACAACAAGGAACGGAAATATGTTCACATCGACTTGATCAACAAGGACACCATAGCGAAAAAGGAGCCACGTATGTTGGCGAAAATAATGGCATTGAAACTGGATTTTATCTTCCGCGACATGGGAGAATGTAATCTTGATTTGACAAGGGAGTTCTACGCCAACTGGTCGCCGAAAACCACAGGCAACGAAGTCAAGATTCGAGGCCAAGTGTTACAGCTCAACGCAGATTTGCTCAACTCCTTTCTTGGTTTACCTTCGGTCGACCCAGCACAATTCAAAGAGCTGTACAGCAGGCCTCCTTATAGAGCAATACGACACACACTTTGTGGAAGTAGATCCATGGCAAGGTGGGGCAGACACCGAGACTCCGGAAGACACAACACCTTCCCCTATGCTCCATTGAATAGGGAAGCAAGAATCTGGTTGCGTATTGTCAACTCATGCCTTATTCCTGGGACTCAATACACCAAGATATCAAGAGATAGAGTGTGTTTGGCCTATGCTTTGATGACAAATGTCCCTATCAATTTTGGGGCAATCATTCTCTCAATAATGCGAAAGGCCAGACTCCACAAAAGGTCCCACTTCACTTTTGGTAATCTGTTGACAGCACTCTTGCGGAAGGAGGATATCGAAGAGGAACCAACTGATCACAAACTCCCACATAACCCGAAGAAGGTTGACCTCACAAAGGTCAAAGATGTTGAAATGACTCATGGTGTCAACCTTACTACTGCGGAGAGACCTGCTCGTGATGAGAGTTTTTTCCGTCATCTTTATGGCATGACACGTTTCACAATGATGAGTGGAGGTCGTGTTCCAACTGCTGAAGAGCTCCAACAGCTGGACCATGATTATCCAATGAACATGCATGCACGGGAGATATGTGGAGTGGGTGTATACTTTGAGGAACCTCTAGACGATGATGTGCCAACCAATGATGATCGATGCTTGCCAGACTCTGATGAGGAGGAGAACTCTGACGACGACTCTTATGATGATTCTGACGAAGGGGGTATGACCCCCGATATTGAGGAAGAGTCCGACTAACCAGGTTCTTCATATTTATTTTCCACTGAGGGCAGTGTCCCGTATAAGTGTGGGGTGGCGGTATCACATGCTATACTATCGCATCTATGTTTGTTATCTATGTTTGTTTACGTTGTTTACTTTGTTTTATTTATTTTTTTTGCTTAGCTTCGCATGAAATAATTCCAATATGCAGTATGAGATTATAAGAAGAGTATGTGCTACAATTATGACTATTGAGACGTTTAGGCTCTAGTTGTGACTCATTATGTGATATTTTGTGGTTCAATTCCTTCACTTGTTGGGTCGAGAGTCTATACTACTTCCAATAAAGTCGACCATGTGCCTTGTGTGTGTGAGATTAATAGTATATTCTATGTTTGTGGCTGATGCTAGAACTTGCCTGGTATGTATGCAAAGCGAAAATAAGGAGTGTAAGTTTAGGAGATGATTTAGGCATTTCTTTGACAACCTATATATGTTTACCATCGTTTTACCTACCCTTGGACATCATCCTAGTTAAACCCTTTTAAGCCTTTAGCCTATTTCTTTGACAACCTTGTATGTAAGCCTAATCCTTTTTTTTCAAGACCGTGATTTGATCCAAATTCCTAAGTGCTTTAAATTATAAAGTCATGTGACAATATAAGAGGAAATTGGGTAATGATGCTTTAAAATGTAATGGTGCTTGAATGTGTTATGAAAAAGAAAAGTGCTAGCATAAGAGGTATGTTGTGAAAAGAAAAAGGAAAAGAAAGCTGAAAAGTGAGTTATGCTTAAAAATTGAAAAACAAAAGAGGAGAACAAGGGTGGAATAAAAGAAAGAAAGGGTTGAAAGAGAAAAGTGTCAATGATACAATGTGATGCATTAAAGTTCTTAGGAACTTAGTCACTATTTCCGGCCAAAATAGCTGAACCTACCCATCCCTTAGCCTACATTACAACCATCAAAAGACCTACTTGATCCTAATCTTAACATTCTGACATTTAGTGGAGTATTACACTAAGGGCAAGCCTATGGTCATCGGTTGCTGCATATGAATTCTTTGTGAGAGTGAGAGCAAGGATATGTTGATACCCATGTTTGAAAAAGATGTTATACTTGTGAGTGATTATGGGTAATATATTGTGAGACACACATGGTTGATGAGTTTTGGATAGTTGTATATGATTATTTGTGCCTTAAACTTTTGAATATGAGTTGATCACTATCACGAGTCTAGGCTAGAGGTTAAACTGTTTCTACTAATGATCGGAAAACTACTCTTTGTTGGTAATTGTTGTGCTTGTCTTGACGAATATTTTGTATTGTTGCTGTGAAACCCTATGTTAGTGTCTAGAAGGACATGATATGATTGTTCGAGGACGAACAAAGATTCAAGTGTGGGGTGTTGATGATAGGCGAATTTACACGCCTATATCAATATATTTTGCCCATATTTGTGCCACGTTTTGAGAACAAATTATATATTTCATGCACTTTTAGTCCTGTTTCCTATAAGTGAGCTAACAAACATGATTAGCAAAGTTTCAGGTATAAATGATGCAGAATTCAGCATTTTATGGCTTACTTGACACCAAAGAAAGCTCACGAATGAAGGAAAGGGAGCTTGAACACCTAAAGGACCAAAAGTGATGCATGGAAAATCTATCCCGGGCTAAAACAGCATTTCTGAAGACTTTGGGGACTTGCAGTAACTTATTTGGATTTGGATAATGATACATTAACCTAGTACAATTGGGTTAAGTATTTCATTTGTTTATTTGGATTAGGAGAATATTACATTAACCTAGTACAATTGGGTTAAGTATTTCATTTGTTTAATAAGATTTGGTTAGATATTTCATTAGCTTAGTAGGATTAGGATATGGGTATTATAAATACCCTATCATGCTAGAGATTTTTCATTCATTCTTCACTCAAAAAAAAGACGTTCCTCTCTTATTCTTCTATTCTTCTCTTCTACAACAATTTCCATTAATTCTATTTTTCTTCTTCTATTCATTTATTCTTAATTTTCGCAACAAAAGAATCGTTAGTTTGCCTAGGAATTCACGCCTAACGCCTACCACTTGTGCTACACGAAATTAATCAATCTTGTGGTATAAAAACAATGTCAATCGTGATCTCCTTCGCATTTATGGGTAACTAAACTTCTCTGTTGGGGTTATGGAAGCCAACTGAAATACTATCTATTGTTATGAGCTTGTGAGTTCGTGACACGTATGTTGCTTATATCATTATTCTCTTCATCTTAATCTACATTCTTTGTGGTTGCAAACACAAGAATACGCCAGTATAACATTTAACTTGTTCGAAAGAAAGGTTATTTGTCTGGAAAAGAGATAATGTCAAGGTAGTAGGGTCACCCACTAAAATTCCCTACTAAACAGTTAGTGTCGTAACTGGATTAACCTCTTGGAGAATTTGTACCATTAGACATGCCTTAAGCTCGAAAGAGTTAAAGTGAAATAATCCTGGAATAGGTCGAAAGACGCCTGGATTTACCATCGAATACAATACTCTATAAGCACATGCATGTCGGAATTCTACACACTCATAGTCAATAGAGACGTACAACTCAGGAGGTGGACATAACCCCAACGCTTCAATTCTCATTGTTTACAACTTACGTAACAATCCTTCTCTTTTTACTTTGCTATTTTCATCTTTTACTTTATTGTTTTGGTTACACATCACAATCCCCCCTTTTTACGAGACTTGCACTAAAAGTCTAGTAATTTTGCTTACTTGTTGACCAAGCTATTCCCTGAGGGATCGCTACCCAACCCAGGTTGGGTTCTATATTTGCTAACGACCGCTTTACACTCCTACGAGAGCTATAGATTGAGCGTTATCACCCGTCTAAGTGTATGTTGTATTGTATTTCCTTGCCTACATTTATTTATGGTTGTTTGTTTGATTTTGTCGTAGTTAGTAGTTAGTAGTTAAATTTTTGAATTTTTTTTGTGATTTTGCATGAAGTATATGAAATTGTTCGGATAGGCGACATGGTATTATGACAAGAGTTTGTGCTAAACTCACTCATATTGAGACGATTAGGCTCCAAGTGTGACTCACTGTGTGATAATAGTGTGGTTTAATTCATGCATCTGTTGGGTCAAGAGTCCATACTGCTCCCGATAAAGTTGACCATGTTCCTTGTGTGTGTGAGATTATAGTATTTTCTGTGTTTATGGTTGATGCTAGAACTTGCCTGGTGTGTATGTAAAGCGAAATAAAGAGTGCGAGTTTAGGAGATGATTTAGGCATTTCTTTGGCAGCCTATAATTGTTTACCTTCTTTTTACCTACCCATGTACATTATCCTAGATAACCCCCTTTGAGCCTTTAGCTATTTTCTTTAACAGCCTCATATGTAGCCTAATCCATTTTTTTTCAAGACCATAATTTGATCTAAATTCCTAAGCTCTTTAAATTGTAAAGTCATGTGACAAAATAAGAGGAAATTGGGTGAGAGTGATGCCTTAGAGTGTATTGGTACTTGAATTTGTTATGAAAAAGAGTGTCTATTATAGAGGTGTGTTATAAAAAAAATGAAAAGAAAACTAAAAAGTTAATTCTGTTTAAAATTGAATAAAAAAAAGGGTAAAAAAGGGTGGTAGATAAAAGGAAAGTAGAGAGGTTGTTTAAAAGAGAGTGCTAATGACATAATGTGATGTATTAAAGCGCTTAGGGAACATAGT
Organism: Capsicum baccatum var. pendulum; assembly: GCA_030864225.1. Lineage (NCBI taxonomy): Eukaryota > Viridiplantae > Streptophyta > Magnoliopsida > Solanales > Solanaceae > Capsicum > Capsicum baccatum. The sequence goes on along the minus strand of CM061559.1, from coordinate 69,149,043 downwards.
CACTATTTCTGGCCAAAATAGTCCTACCTGTCCCTTAGCCTACATTACAACCTGTAAAGACCTATTTGATCCTAAGCTTAGCATTCTGATATTAGTAGAGTATTACACTAAGGGCAAGCCTATGGTCATCAGTTGCAACATATGAATTCTTTGTGACAGTGAGAGCAAGGAGAATATTGTACCCATGTTTCAAAAAATGCAAAACTTGTGAGTGATTATGGGTAATATCTTGTGTGAGACATACATGGTTGATGAGTTTTGGGTAGTTGTGTATGATTCTTTGTGCCTTAACTTGTGGATACGAATTACCAATCATCACGAGTCTATGTTGGAGATTGAATTGTTTCTAGTAGTGATCAATAAAACTACTCTTTGTTAATGATTCCTATGCCTGTCTTGTTGAACATTTTGTGTTGTTACAGTGAAACTCCAAGTACATGTTTGTATGGACGTCATATTTTGTTCGAGGATGAACAAAGCGGTAAGTGTGGGGTGTTGATGTTGGGCGTATTTACATGCCTAAACACCATGATTTACCCATATTTTAGGCTAAGTTTGGAGGACAAAATATATAATTCCTGCACTTTTAGTCCTTTTTCCTGTAAGTGAGCTAACCCATGTGATTAGCATGTTTTCAGGTATTAATGATGAAGGTTTCAGCACTTAGTGGACCATTGGGCAGCAAAGGAAACTTCATGTAAGATGGAAGGCAGCTTTTGGAAGCTTGAGGACTAAAAGTGACGCATGGAGAATCTGTCCCGGGCAAAATCAGTATTTCTTAATACTTAGGGGTACAGCAGTAACCTAGTAGAACTAGGACAAGAATGTTATAAAAACCTTATTTGCTGAATTTTTCAGCATAGCTTGTCATAATTCATTCGACACTTTTAGTATTATTCAGTTTACAGATTCTGTAAGTTACCAACAGAGAAACACGCTACACAGAAACCTACGGCTAGAGAGCAAAAACGTTATTCTCTGTTTTGGACGCTAATTTCATCCCAACGTGAGATTATTCTAGTTTTGTGGTATGATGATTATATCTACTGTGATCTCCGTTGCACTATGAATAGCTAAACTTCTCTGTTAGGGTTATGGAAGCCTTTTAATATACTACCTATTACTATGAGTTTGTGAATTCTTGATGTGTATGCTACTTATATCATTACTCTCTTCATCTTAATTGAATTCTTGTGGTTGCAAACATATAGAATACACCATAATAACAGTAACTTGTTCGAGAGAAAAGTTACATGTTTGGAAAAGAGAGTGTGACAAGGAGATAGGGCTACCAACCCATGTTTACACGTTAGTGCCTTAACTGGATTAACCTTTTGGAGAGTTTGTACCGTTAGTTATACACTTTAAGCTTGAGAGAGTTTAAGTGAAATAATCCTGGATGGTCGAGAGACACTAGGATTTACCATTAGAATACGAATCTCTATAAGTGCATGCATGTCTGAATTCTGCATAACTCATAGTTAGTAGATACGTAGAACTCATAAGGTGGACATAACCCTAACTTATCATTCTCTGTGATGAAATCTTACATAACCAAGCTTTCATTCATTACTTTGTTAATATTATTGCATGTATAAATTAAATTCCCCCTTTCCGTAGAATTTAGGACCAACAGTCTGCTAATGATTACAACACTTAGTAACCAAGTATTCCCTGTGGGATTCGACACCCAACCCAGTTGGGTTCTATATTTGACAGCGACCGCTTACACTCTTATGAGAGCTGTAGTTTGAGAGTTATCAAGCTACAAATATATTCAGATTGAATATCAAATCACTGGTAATGCAGGTCCAATACAAATACATAATGATATGGGTTTAAAGGTCCTTTATTTTGCAAAATAAAGAGATAAAAGACATGAATTGTCTTCCTTTATATGTAAGCATTTTGGAGAAAGATATTGTGAGCACCTTTGGAATCTCATCTGTGTGTGTCATTGAAAGAAGAGACGTCTATAACAAGTTTCATCAAGTATTAAATGCAGCTACTGAAGGTGCGTTGCTGCTTTCTAAAAATACAATAGCATTAGATGTATTTGAGATATATATGGTTCAGGTGATTATCTCAGACCTATTTTATAAGAATATTGAGGAAGACCAAGTATACTTGATGAAAAAAATTTTAAAGTCAGTCATGAAGGATTATACAATTAGGGAGAAATTTCAAAAGCGAAGTGAAAGGTCAAGTAAGAAATAGTACATACATTTTAGATTAATTTGTTCATCTTAAAAATGAGTTTGGATGTGTATTTTGATTGTATTAAAATTTATTGGATGCAGTTATACATTGGTGTGCAAATCAGGTAATTGTGATTTTTTATGTCGTGCCTCCCGTATGGGAATTCTTAAATGTTCAAAATTAGAGAATTAATACCGAAACGTACTTGCTCGGTGAAGGACTAGGTTTATCCTGAGATGCATGCTACTAGTATATTGATAGATGGTATGGTTAAACAAAAAATTTAAAAACCACAAACAAAATACAGTGCGACTGAAATAAGAAATGACATGAAGGAAAAATTTGGTATGGATTTGACATACACTTTATGTTGGAGGGCTAAGGAAAGAGTGTTAGAAGAATTGAGGGGGAAACCATCAGCATCTTATGACAAATTACCATCCTACTTATATGTTTTGTACAACACTTATCCTGAGTCACGTATAAGAATGAAGAAGGCGGATGAAAATAAGTTATTATATGTATTTATAGCTCTCCGTATATTCATCAAAGGGTTCGAACATTGTAGACTTATCGTAGTTGTTGATGGTAGTCATTTAAGAGGAATGTATACTGGGACATTTATAACTTCTTGTACCATCGATGGAGTAGGTAAGTAACCTTTTAAAATATATTATAGACCTTCTTGAATTGTTATATGTATTTTTGCATATCTCTAAGAAAATATATATGTCTAACTGATATATATACATATATATACATATATATGTCTAGAAATATGTATTTTACAAATGTTTGTGAATGAAACATGTAAAGTTGATAATGTATGTGTGTCTTCTATTATTTTTAATTTTTTTGGGTACAAGAATCTATATGTAGGCACACAATAACATCAACACAAGTTTAAGTAAAACAAGAGCACCTAACAAGTTACACAACACCTTCAATGCAAGATTAAAAATAATCTATCCAATAAGTGTGTTATAGTTTCGGAAATAAGATGAAACGAAAATTTAAAGAGAAGTTCCCCTACTTCATGGAGTGTCCTTAAGGAATAATTCCCCTTACTGTACCCGAGGTTATGGAATTTTCCTCCCAGGATAAAATGGCTTTCAATCTAACAATAGTCGTACCTCAAATTATTTGATTCGTCGAACTCACTCAACGTCTAATGATCACACTAAGTTGTTGTAGAGAAGAAAAGTTTTTTTGTTGTCACAATTCATGTAAATACCTAAGGAATATGTCAGGTATTTATACCCTTAATGTTTCCCTTCAAAAAAGATGCATTGGTTCTGGAAAAAGGCATCTTTTCAGTACAGTCACGTCACCTTTGCCCAGTCTATGCTGGACTACGCCTGATCTATGACTGTAGGTAAAACTGTCGAATTCCAGTAGCTATTTGCACTGGACCTACAGACGCAGGTCGCCAAGGTGCGCGCACAGGTGCCATGTTATACGAAATAGTATACCTCTTCCCTCGAATGTTTGTATCCATTTGATGTGCATTATGCTTGTGTCTGCATGGAGTTCGAAATACCTCCACACATGGAGAAAAATATTTCTATCATATTTTTTTGATTAAAATTTCACTTGTTCATCTATTTTCAAATAAATTTTGTCCAAAAATATAGATATCATTGATAAATTATTTGACAAATCCAAATCCAAATCCAAATCTGAAGTCGAAGCCGAGCCGAGCGAGCGACGATGACAATGGCATGCAGAACCACCTTTTTCTTGCCTTACTATCCAAGTAGAGTTGTTTTTCTCATTATAAACACTTGAAATCTTATTTCTCCCACCAATGTGGGAGAATTTAGTAGTCTTTCCATAAAAAAGTACACTTTCCATTTAGTGACTCTATTTCCCTCAACTATTTTTCCCTCTGTTTTTCATTCACACATGCACCTTAAACCGAACAATTCCCCACATGAATGGGAAATAGCTATCTTTTGAATAATTTATGGACAAGTATGTAATCATTTAGCAAAGACTGATTGTATCTGGATAAGTGGGTTTTCCTTTAAAATTTCTATAGTGAACATGCATCGTATACACTCGGTGAATCAATAGATTTGATATTTTTGAACCATCAAGCTTTAATATACACCTAGACAATACATGTCACACAACCAGCCTTTTACCATTTATGGTTCTCACGATTTTGTTCTTTTCATCCATGAACATGTCCTAGTTTTATGAGAGCTTAGAGAATAGGCCTTTACTAAAATTCTCCTTGAAGCGGATTCTACTTCGCCCTCACATAGGTGATTTTTAAATGTTCAATCCTATAGATTAAACTATTTGGTCAAATCTACTAAATTTAGATAATCATTAAAAGACTTCACTACATAAGTCTTATCCTTGTTTAATAAATACTGTCTACCTCATGAGAATGGGTTGGATATATTGACAATGTTGAACCTGTCGGACTCAACTTTGTTTGATCTCCTTGAGCCTTGCTCTTGGAATCTCCAATCTGCTAGGTAGAGTTACCGTCATGATAACTTGTGCTAGGCCGTAAACCCATTCCCTTGGATGTCCTCTCAACTTCTTCTCTAGATAGTCCATTTGTAAGTGGATCTGACACCTTATCCTTTCATTTTACATAGTCAACAGTGATAATTCCACTAGAGAGAAGTTCTCTGATAGTATTATGTCTCCATCTTATGTGATGAGATTTACCGTTGTGCATCATGCTCCCTGCCCTACCTATTGAAGTTTGACTATCACAGTGTATAAATAGTAGTTCCAATAGTTTTGTCCAATAAAGAATATCTTTTGAGAAATTTTGGATCTATTCTGCTTCTTCACAGGCTTTATCTAATGCGATAAATTCTGATTCCATTGTAGAGCAAGCAATACATATCTGTTTGGGTGATTTCCAAGAGAGTGCTCCGCCACTAGAGTAAATACATATCCATTCATAGATTTTACTTCATTTGATCCGGTGATCCAATTTTCATCACTATATCCTTCAAGTACTGTAGAATATTTATTAAAATACAAAGCATAGTCTTGAGTGTATTTAAGATACCCCAAAACTCTTTTCATTGCCATCTAATAAGTTTTATTTGGATTACTCATGTACCGACTTAACTCACTAATAACAAATGCTATGTCTGGTTGTGTACAGTTTATGATATACATTAAACATCCTAACACTCTTGCGTATTCCAATTGTGATTCACTTTCACCCTTATTCCATATGTGAGTCTTAGAAATACCAAATTCTAAATACCTGAATTTATCTAGTACCTTTTTGATGTACTGAGATTATGATAATGCCAACACTTGTAGAGTTCTATGGATTCTTATTCCTAAGATCAAATTCGTAACTCCAAGGTCTTTCATATCAAATTTGTTCTCATGCATTCATTTTGTAGCATTTATATTTGTAATGTCTCTACTGATGATCAACATATAATCCACATACAAACTAACAATGACTTGGTGATTTGGAGTATCTTTAATATAAACACATTTATCACTTTCTTTAATCTTGAACACGTTTGCCAACATGGTTTGGTCAAAGGTTGCATGTCATTGTTTAGGTGCTTGTTTTATTCCATAAAGTGACTTAACAAGTTTACAGACCTTATTTTTTTCCTAAAACCATGAAACCCTCAGGCTGTTCTATGTAAATTTCTTTCTCTAATTCTGCATTTGGGAAAGTTGTTTTTATATCCATTTGATAGATTTGAAGACCATATACCTCCGTCAAGGCAAATAACATGTGAATTAACATTATCCTCGTTACAGCCGAGTATGTATCAAAGTAATCAAGGCTTTCTTTCTATTTGAAGCCTTTTACAAAAAGTCTTTCCTTGTATTATTCGTTAGTACCATTCGCTTTTATTTTTCTTTTGAATATCCATTGAGAACCTAAAGATTTATTTCCTAGAGGAATATCAACCAACTCCCATGTATGGTTGCTTAAGATTGAATCAATCTCACTATTGACTGCTTTCTTCCAAAAAGATGAGTCTGATGATGACATCGCTTCTTTAAATATTTAAGGCTTATTTTCTAAAAGAAATATTATAAAATCAGATCCAAACAAAGTTGACATTCCTTAAGGTGTACTCCATCTTGGATTCTCATCATTATGTACATCCTCACTTGATTCATTCCGAGGTATTTAGACCCCCCACTAGACTATTCATGTATAGTTTTATACGGATAAATGTGTTCAAAGAATTTAGCATTATCTGATTCAATTACCGTATTTTCATTGATATCTGGATGTTCGGATTTATTAACCAAAATCCAATATGCTTTGCTACTTTTAGCATATCCTATGAACACGCATTCCACCATCTTAGGTCCTATCCTTACTCTTATAGGAATAAGAACTTACACCTTCGCTAGACAGCCCACACTTCGAAATATTTTGTAATACCCCGACCATTTCGTAAGCCTAAATTCGTCTTTTGAGAAAATGGAAAAGATTTCCAAAGTTAATGATGTTTAAAACATTCTGTATTTCCCTAATTTATACTTTATATCATGTGGATATTTGAAAAATCTTTCCATCGATACCAATTTCATCAAAATCAGAGATCGGTGTAAGAAGTTATGACAATCTGAAGTCCCAATCGTGAAACATTGTTATTTAGACCCTCAGCGCATTGTGGAGATGAGTAATTCCCAATTGTCACTTTCTAGTGATCCTCCATGATATCACCATATTGCGCCAAGGCTCAATATCAGTATTGTCAAATTCCAGTGCACCAACGCGATTCCACAGTGTCGCGGTGCCCTTTTAAGTCTTAACTAAGATGGCAATGTGATTTCACCGCATCATGCCACTGAGCAATTTCCCAGTTTTCCAAAATATAGTGAAGAACCGCGATCATGACGCGTCATGCCAGGGCCAAAAATTAGGCTCCAGTTTTAGAATTTGCTCAAGGGCATTTTGGTCTTTTCGCCCAGTTTGGCCATTTATATATAGATTCAAGTAGAGGAGAGAAATTCATTCTTCTCTATTTCCCTTCCAAGAAATATCTAGAATTAGGGTTTCTCTCTTACAAATCCAAATCAAATCTTCTCCAAGAAATTTAAGAATTTTTCCATAGATTTCTCTAAGTTATTCAAGAATCAAGTTCTCCAACTCAAAGGCATCAAGAAACGTAGCTCAAAAGTGTGAAGAAGAGTTTCCGATCAAATCTTTTCATCTTAAAGTTATAATCCAATGTATGTGGGGTTATGGACAAGAGCAACCCTTTCGTTCTTGTGCCCAAAGCTTTGATTTCTATCATGGATTTATATGATTTTGCAAGTGGGTTTATACCCAAATTACTTCATCATGAGATTTTAAGAATATAAATTGCTCAAGATTTGTTATACATAATTATTTTTCTATTCTCAAGTTATGACTTGATATTTGATATAGTGAATTTCATATTTCTACCATGAGTTGATACTTCAAGTGACTTCAAAATACGTGTCAAGATTTAAGCTTCCTTATGACAAATTAGATTATTGAATATATTGATTCATGAGATTGAGTTGTTACAATGATTCTTGATATTTCCACAAAGTTAATAATGTTTTCATGATTTAATGAATTGATACATTTTGATATTGAGAAATATTGATTTGATTTGAGTCAAGTTAGGAATCCACAAATTGATTACGATTTGATAAATGAGATAGAGATTTGATTTGGTCTTCATGATAGACCCTTGTAATGTTTGTGGTGGATTTCCTAACGCGTTCTGAGCTTGTGTCTGTGAGTAGTATTTAGCACCAAGAGAGAAATGTGGTATTTCCCCTAAAACTATGTGCCACTGTAGGTTTGATATTAATAATTGTGGGCCAGAGGCCAAGTATGAGATTGTGATCACTAAATTTAGGTTGTACTCCTTGGCAAGAGTACGATGCTCCCGCCAATATGGGGTTCACTCCTTAGGAGGGCAAAATATTGGACTCCATGTAGCTCACATGGTTTATGTCGGTTATAAGAACGTCCCATGTCCATAAGAGCTAAGTTTCTTGAATTACCGAGTCATTCCAAGTCTTGAATTGAAAAGTTGAGTTGTTTATAATGATTTATGAGGTTTTTATCATATGATTTATTTACTATAAGATCATGAAAAGTATGTTTCAATCTAACTCAAGCCAAGTGAGCCATCATTGTACATATGCATATTTTCATAAAATTGATGATGATATTTACATTGTTGCATACACCCCCACATACTCAGTACATTCCAAAGTGCTGACCCATATATTCTCCTATAGGCTACATTTTCTCATAATGTAGGTTCAAGTACTCAGCCGCAACCGCATTAGTTTTATTCGAGTGCATCAACTACGTTCTCTCAGTGGTGAGTCCTTATGGTTCGAGGACCGTGTCTATATTTTTGGTGATATCATTATGTTGTTATGGCTTTCAGTACTGTCTGAGTCGATTGGGAGTTTGTATCAATGGCTCTATAGTCTTGATTAGTAGAGGCTTTTGTCAGACTAGAGTATTAGTATGTACAGAATGTCAGTATTTTGATTGTACAGGACAGCATATCTTTGCTTTTGAGTATGTCCATAATATGATATCCTTTCTTATTTTGCCATGACTATCATCAAAGTGAGTTTAAAAAGGGATGATAGGCTTAGAGGGTTAGCTTGAGGCCACGTGTGGCCTTAAGTACCGTGTTACATCTCGGGATAGGTTCTTGGGGCGTTACAAGCTTGGTATCAGAGCCTAAGGTTTAAAGAGTCCTAGGGAGTCTGACAACCCGCGTTATGTAAAGTCTTGATCATCAATGTGTAGCGTGCCACATCTTTGAGCAAGAGTCTGCCGAACATTTCAGAAAAAATTATTTCCTTCTTTCTAAAGTTTATTGTGCGTACAACTGTCTCTTTATCTGCTAATAATTCATGCTCTCTTATAATAGAAATTGCCTCCTTGTCGAGCTTGTAGAAACAATGAGAAACCTCAACCCGTTGATCCCTTGAACGAGCATGTGTCTCATGCGGAATTTCGAGATGTTTTTTAGGCGCTAGCCGAGGCAGTTACCACCAATGCTCAAGCTAACACCCAGGCTACTGTTCCACCTCTGTAAGAGAATAATTCTACTGCAGCTCAAGTTCGTGACTTTATGCGGATGAATCTGCCTAAGCTCTATGGGTCGAAGATAGGTGAAGACCCACATATGTACTTAGATAAAATAACAAAGATCACCCAGATTACGCACGTGACTTAGTATTAGAGTGTTGAATTGGTTGCCTATCAAATAAAAGATGTTGCATATGACCGGGTGGAGATGTAGAGGATGAGTAGACGGGAGGATGCCACTTCCATGACTTGGTAGTTACTCCAGGATACATTCTTGGATAGATTCTTTCCTCTTGAGATGAGGGAAGCAAAGATAGAGGAATTCATGAATTTGAGACAAGGCTCCATGACTGTTAAGGAGTATTGTCTTAGATTCAATCAGTTATCCAAATATGCTCCTAGTATGATGGATGACTCTAGGACCATCATGAGTAAGTTCGTGACCGGTGTGTCGAGTTACATTGTGAAAGAGTGTAGATCTACTATGCTTAATAGGGAGATAGACCTTTCTCGATTGATGATACATGCCCAATAGACTAAAGCTGATAAGGTGAAAGTAGGGGAGAGAGAAAGCGGGAATAAAAGAACTAGATCAGAGCTGTAGGGATCCGGTCAGTCCAGATTCTATAAAGAGAACTGCCCTCAATTCTAGGGATGTCCATTTATGCCCACACCTTCCTCAGTTAGTTCTCTTGTACCTAGAAGTAGGTAGGAGTACGGGAACAGGACCATCCCATCCAGGTCTCAGGAAAGTGTAGGCAACCAACCTCGTCCTCCTTCATGTGCCAAGTATGGTAGAGATCATTTTGGCGAGTGTTTTGTTGATCATAGGGGTTGCTTTGGTTATGGAAAGTCATGCCACTGACTTAGAGATTGTCCGCATGCTAGACAGGGGAGTCGAGATGCTCGTCCCTAGAGTTAGGCTACCAGTTCCCCCGCTCTCGTAGTCCGCCCAGTTCCTTCTCAGGGCGCCTCTTCTAGCCCAGTTCATTTTGATGCGTATATGTTGATGGACCCTGGGTCAAGCTTTTTTTATATGACTCTGTTGGTGGCTATGAATTTTGAGATCAGTGCTGAAAAGATTCCTAAGCCTTTCCTAGTTTCTACCCGAGTAGGTGAATCAATTGTTGCTAAGCAAGTGTATAAGAAGTTTCCTATCACTGTCCTTCACAGATTCATCTTTGCAAACATAATTGAGTTAGACATATTTGATTTTGATATTATTTTGGGTATGGATTGGCTTCACTCTTGTTATGCGTCTATAGACTGTCATACCCAAGTAGTCAAGTTTTAGTTTCCCAATTAGCCAGTCTTTGAGTGGTCTGGAAATTCTGTATCCCCTAAGAGTCGTTTCATATCTTACCTTAAAGCTAGAAAATTTATATCCATGGGTTGCATCCAAGACTCCAACTATTCATTCTATCATGTTGTCAATGAGTTTCTTAATATTTTTTCGGAAGATCTCCTAGGGGTACCTCCCGATAGAGAGATAGAATTTGGGATTGATCTTCTTCCCAACACACATTTATTTTTATTCCTCCATATCGTATGGCCCCCGTAGAATTTAAAGAGTCGAAAGAGCAATTCGAAGATCTTCTTAATAAGGGTTTCATAAGGCCTAGTGTGTCTCCTTAGGGCATACCCGTTCTGTTCATGCAAAAGAAATATGGTTCATTCCGTATATGCATTGACTATCGCCAGCTCAACAAGGTCATAGTGAAAAACAAATATCCTTTTCCTAGAATTGATAACCTGTTTGATCAGCTGCAAGGTGCTAGTTATTTCTTGAAAATAGATTTGAGATCCGGTTTATCACCAACTTAATGTTAGAGAGTGTGATATTCCAAAGATAGCTTTCTGCACCCGTTATGGTCATTTTGAGTTCCTGGTTATGTCCTTTAGGTTAACTAATGCCCCAGCAGCTTTTATGGACCTCATATTGGGTGTTCAGATAGTACTTGGATATGTTTGTTGTTATGTTAATAGATGATATTATTGTGTACTCCCAAAGTAAGAACGACCATGTAGATTATATCTGAATTGTCTTGCAAACCCTTACAGGTCATCAGTTATTTGCTAAGTTTAGCAAGTGTGAATTTTGGCTAAGGTCAGTTTCCTTTTCGGGTCATATTATTTCTTCTGAAGGTATTCAAGTTGATCCTCAAAAGGTAGAAGCTATGAGAAATTAGCCTAGACCTATTGCCCCATCTAATATTAGGAGTTTCTTGGGTCTAGCTAGCTACTACCATCATTTTGTTGAAGGCTTCTCTTCTATTACATCTCCTTTGACTCGGTTAACCTAAAAGAAAGTTAAATTCTAGTGGTCAGATTCTTGCAAGAACAGTTTTCAGGAGTTGAAGACTCTACTCACTTCAACCCCTATGTTGACCCTTCCTAATGGTGTAGATGATTTTGTGGTGTATTGTGATGCCTCTAGAGTTGGTTTGGGTTGCGTATTGATGTAGAAAGGTAAGGTTATAGCCTATGAATCCAGGCAGTTGAAACCGCATGAGAAGAATTACTCGACCCATGATCTCGAATTAGCTGCAGTGGTTTTTTCTTTACAAATTTGGAGACACTACTTGTACAGTGTTCATGCTAATATCTTTATGGATCATAAGAGATTGTAGTATGTTTTTACTCAAAAAGAGTTAAATCTTCGACAGAGGTGATGGTTAGAATTTCTTAAGGACTACGATATGAGTGTGTTGTACCACCCGGGCAAGGCTAATATAGTGGCAGATTCCCTTAGCAGGTCATCCATGGGTAGTGTAGTGCTGGTAGAGAAAGGTAGAAAGAGTTAGTTCGCAAAACGCATTGTTTGGTGAGGTTGGTTGTTAGATTGCTTGATTCAGGTAAGGGTAATGTTTGGGTCCAGAGTAATTCCGAATCTTCTCTAGTTTCGTAGGTAAAACAGAAGTAAGATATGGATTCTCATTTGGTCGAACTGAAAGGGTCAATTAAAGACCAAAAGGTAGAGGTTTTCTCCCAAGGGTGAGATGGTATATTGAGGCTTCAGAATAGGTTGTGTGTTCTTGACATTGATGATTTGAGACTGATAATTATGGCTGAAATGCATGGCGCACGGTATTTTATTCATCCCAGTTCTACCAAGATGTATCGCGATGTGCGGGAAATCTATTAGTGGAATGGTATGAAGAAGGATATAGCAAAGTTCATAGAGAAGTGTGCAACTTTCCAACAGGTGAAGATAGAGCACCAGAGACCCGATGGTATGATGCAAGAATTTAGCATTCCTACTTAGAAGTGGGAAGAGGTGAACATAGATTTCTTGAACGGTTTCCCCTCTCTCATCGTCATCATGATTCGATTTGGGTCACTGTAGATAGGTTGACTAAGTCCGCGTATTTCTTACCAGTGCATACATCTTTCACCTCTTAGGACTATGCTAAGCTGTACATCTGAGAGTTAGTCAGGTTGCATAGAGTTTCATTGTCTATCATCTCCGATAGAGGTACTCAATTTACTCTCAATTTTGGAGAGCCTTTCAGAAGGGTCTTAGCACCTAAGTTCATTTTAGTTTTGTTTTTCATCCGCTGACAGACGGTCAGGTTGAGAGGACCATCCAGACTTTGGAGGATATGTTGAAGGCATGTTTTCTTGATTTCAAAGGAACTTAGGATGAACATTTGCCATTGATTGAATTTGCTTATAACAACAGTTTTCATGCTAGTATTGGAATGGATCCATTTGAGGCCTTATATTGAAGGAGATGTAGATCACCCATAGGTTGGTTTGAAGTGGGTGAAGCTGATGTGATTAGACCTGATGTTGTAATTGAAGCTATGGAGAAAATTAAGCTAATTTGAGAAAGGTTGAAGACAGCCCAGAGTTGTTAGAATTCGTATGTAGATGTGAGAAGAAGAGCTCTTGAGTTTGAAGTTGATGATTTAGTGTACCTAAAAATTTCACCCATGAAAGGGGTGAAGAGATTTGGTAAGAAAGAAAAGCTTAGTCCCCATTATGTTGGCCCTTATCGAGTTTTCAATTGTGTTGGGAAAGCACCCTATGAGATTGAGTTGCCAACGGAGTTGTCAATTGTCCACCCTGTCTTTCACGTTTCTATGCTTAAGAAGCATAATGGCAATTCTGTTGTTGTTATTGATCCATCGGGGAACTTAGACATTCGGGATAGCTTTTCTTATGAAGAGATTCCGGTTGAAATCATATATTATCAAGTCCGTAGACTAAGAAACAAAGAAATTCCTTTGATTAAAGTTCTGTGGCGAAATGAATCAGTTGAGGGTTCTACTTGGGAAGCAGAAGTAGATATGTGAGTTAAGTACCCCCATCTCTTCTCTGCAAGTTCAAATCAAGATGAAGGTATAATTTTTTCTTAATTCAGTTTCCTCCTAATCCAATGAATTCGGTTATATAGTTTTCTTCCATCTTAATTCATGCATTCAGTGAAGTATCTGAAAGTCTAGAGTAAAGCAAGCATGTTGAATAGATTATTTCAGTAGGGTATTTTCAAGTGTCCTCTTGAACTTGAGTCTAACTAGCAACATTCAAGGACGAATGTTTCCAAGGGGGAGATATTGTAATACCCCGACTGATTCGTAAGCCTAAATTCATCTTTACAGTGAATGGGAAAGACTTCCAAAGTGAATGATTTTTAACCAAGAAATATCTACAACTAGGTTTTCTCTCTTCCAAATCCAAATCAAATCTTCTCCAAGAAATTCAAAAAAATTTCCATAGATATCACTAAGTTGTTCAAGAATTGAGTTCTCCAAATCAAGTCTTTTCATCTTAATGTTATAATCCAAGGTATGTGGGATTATGAACAAGAGCAACCCTTTCGTTCTTGTGCCCAAAGCTTTGATTTCTATCATGGATTTATATGATTTTGCAAGTGGGTTTATACCCAAATTACTTCATCATGAAATTTTGAGAATATAAATTGTTCAAGCTTTATTATACATGATTATTTTGCTATTCCCAAGTTATGACTTGATATTTAATATTGTGAATTTCATATTTCTACCATGAGTTGATATTTCAAGTGCCTTCAAGATATGTGTCAAGCTTTAAGCTTCCTTATGACAAATTGGATTATTGAGTATATTAATTCATAAGATTGAGCTGTTACAATGAGTCTTGATATTTCCTCAAAGTTAATGATGTTGCCATGATTTAATGAATTGATACATTTTGATATTATGAAAGATTTATTTGATTTGAGTCGAGTTAGGAATCCATAAATTGATTATGATTTGATAAATAATAAAGGTATTTGATTTGATCTTCATGATAGACCCTTGTGATGTTTGTGGTGGATTTCCTAACGCGTTCTGAACTTGTGTCTAGGAGTAGTATTTAGCACCAAGCGGGAAATGTGGTATTTCCCCGAAACTATGTGCCACTGTAGGTTTGATATTGATAATTATAGGCCAGAGGCCGATTATGACATTATGATCACTAAATTTAGGTTGTACTCCCTGGCAAGAGTATGACACTCCTGCCAATGTGGGGTTCTCTCCTTAGGAGGGAAAATTTTAGACTCCATGTAGCTCACATAGTTTATGTCAGTTATAAGAACCTCCCATGACCATAAGAGTTAAGTTTCTTGAATTACCGAGTCATTCTGAGTCGTGAGTTGAAGAGTTGAAGAGTTGAAGAGTTTAGTTGTTTATGATGATTTATGAGGTTTTTATTATATGATTTATTTACTATGAGATCATGAAAAGTATGTTTCAATCTAACTCAAGCCAAGTGAGCCATCATTGTACATATGCATATTTTCATGAAATTGATGATGATATTTACATTGTTGCATACACCCCTACATACTCAATACATTCCAAAGTGTTGACCCACATATTCTTCTATGGGCTATATTTTCTTGTAATATAGGTTCAGGTACTCATCCGTAGCCGCATTAGCGTTATTTGAGTGCCTCAACTGCGTTCCCTCAGTGGTGAGTCCTCACGGTTTGAGGATTATGTCTATATTTTTTGTGATATCATTCTGTTGTTATGGCTTTCTGTACTATCTGAGTCAGTTGGGGGTTTGTCCTAATAGATCTTTAGTCTTGATTAGTAGACGCTTTTATCAAACTAGAGTATAAGTATGTACAGAATGTCAGTATTGCGATTGTACAGGCTAGCATATCTTTTTGTTTGAGTATGTCCATGATATGATATCTTTTCTTATTTTTCCATGACTACCGTCAAAGTGAGTTCAAAAAGGGATGACAGTCTTAGAGAGTTCGCTTAAGCCCACGTGTGGCCTTATGTACCATGTGACGTCTCGGGATAGGTTCTTGGGGTGTTCCATATTTTAAGTTGGGTTTCCTTCCTTTCCATTTTTCATATGGACTTGATTTTGTCTGACTATAAGGCACTCTATTAAGTGTTCAGTTAGCTATAAGGATAGCTTCTCTCCACAAGTTTTACGGTAAACCTGAACTTATCATTAAGGCATTCATAATTTTATTCAAGGTTCGGTTTTTTCCTTTCTATAATTTCATCATATTGAGGTGGATACGGAGCCGTAGTTTGATGGACAATTCCATTCTCTACACATATTTCTGCAAAAGGAGATTCATATTCTCTGCCCCTACCACTTCTTATTATTTTGATCTTTTTCTTTAACTAATTTTCAACTTCTTTTTTATATTGCCTAAGCTCATCTATTGCTTCATCCTTACTATTTAGCAAATAGACATAACAGTATCTAGTGGAATCATCAATAAAAGTTATAAAATACTTCTTTCCACCATGAGATGGTGTTGACTTCATATCACAAATGTCAGCGTGGATTAAGTTAAAGGGATTGAAATTTCTTTCAACAAACTTATACGGATGCTTAGCATACTTTGATTCCACACACGTTTGACATTTTGATTTATTGTATTCAAAGTTTGGAAAAACTTCTAAGTTAATCTGTTTTTGTAATGTTTTGTAATTAATATGGCCTAATATTCATGCAACAAATCATAAGACTCAAGAAAGTAATAAGAAACTAAACTTTTATTGATTTCAATATTTTGAATAGGCCCTCAGTGAGATAGACTTTTCCTGCATACATTTCTCCTTTACTAAGTACAATTTTTTCGAAAACAAATACACATTTGAATCTGTTTTTGTCTAGAAGTAATAAAAAAATCAAGTTCTTTCATAACTTCGGTACATACAGGACATTGTTCAAAGTCAACACTTTGCCTGGAGTCATTTTCAGGCAGACTTTTCCTATTCCTTCAACTTTAGCAGTTGTGGAGTTGGTCATATATATCTTCTCTTTGCCTTGAGTCGGAGAAAAGTAGCAAACAACTCCTTATTTTCACAAACATGGCGGGTTGCACCGGAATCCATCTACCATTCTCAAGGATTTCCCACTAAGTTGCATTCATACAACATGGCACACAGATCGCCCATTTCTTTCTTTGATTCAACCATATTTTCTTGGTCCTTCTTTTTGCCTTCTTTGGGGCACGACAATTCGTTGACTTATGGCAAATCTTTCCACAGTTAAAGAAACTTTCCTTAAATTTCTTGTTTGGTTGGTTTCTTTTAGGTCCATCTTTCTTTTGCTTTTTGGAGTTGTTGTGGTCGTCTTCTACTATATTTGCTCCACTTATTGTAGAATTTCCTTTTGACCTTCTTTTTGTAGCTTTGTTGTCTTCTTCAATGCTCAGTCTTACTATAAGATCTTTAACTTTCATCTCCTTTCACTTATGTTTCAAGTAGTTTTTTAAGTCCTTTCATATAGGTGGCAACTTCTCTATTATCGCCGTGAGTTGAAACACCTCATTCATGATCAAACCTTCCGCGAGGAGATCGTGGATGATCACTTGCAGCTTCTGGACTTGACATACAGCAGACTTGTTGTCAATCATTTTAAACTCAAAGAATCTTGCAATGAAGAACTTCTTAGTTCTAGCATCCTCATTCTTATACTTCCTTTCCAACGCCCCCCACAACTCCTTTGTCATTTTCATACCACTATACACATTGTATAGTTCATCTTGGAGGCTATTTAAAATGTAATTCGTGTTTAGGAAATCTGAGTATTTCCGAGCCTTCACAATGAAAAATTGATCTAGGTCAGAGGTTTCCTCGGGTACCTCTGGAGCTTCTTCAAATGTGAACCTTTGAAGACAAAGAGTTGTAAGGTAGAAGAACATTTTTTCCTACCACCTTTTAAAGTCAATACCCACAAACTTTTTGGGTTTCTTTGCTGGTACCATTGCCAGCGAAGCATTTTTATGACTCGTTGTGGAAACACTAGTTGCTTCCACAGTAATTTCAATATCATGCACTTGACTATCTGTAATCATTTCCTGTCACAACAAGACAGTAACTTTAGTTTATCAAAATACTATTAATAAAGTTATAGCAACTTTAAACAACTCTTGTTTCTAGTTTAATGATGAAGTTTTTATGACTTCCAATTGTCAATCGAGTGATCTTATCGAGTGATCTTTAACTTGTGATGAAGATTTTATGTCTTAAAATCACTAGTTAAGTTCAAACGGAGTAGAAATCTTAAAGCTTTAATCTCCGGAAACTAAGAAATATAGATTCTGGGCTTATTCCTTAAGATAGTCATTTTTAATGTTTTCGGGTACAAGAATCTGTATTTAGAAACACAACAACTTCAACACAAATTCAAGTCTAAAAACAAGAACACCTATGAAGTTACACAACACCTTCAACACAAGATTAAAAATAATCTATCCAAGAAGTGTGTTATAGTTTCAGAAATTAAAATGAAATAAAAATTTAAAGTCAAGTCCCCTGACTTCACCGAGTGTCCTTAAGGAATAATTCCCCTCACTATACTCGAGGTTATGGAATTTTCCTCCCAGGATAAAATGGCTATCAATCCAATAATAGAAATACCTCAAATTATTGGATTCATCGAACTCACTCAATGGCTAATGATCACACTGAGTTTTTGTATAGAAAAAAAGTGTTTTTTCTGTCAAAAATCATGTTAATACCTGAGGAATATATTAGGTATTTATAGCCTTAATGTGTCCCTTCAGAAAGGATGCATTTGTTCTAGAACAAGGCATATTTTCAGTAGAGTCACATCATCTTTGCCCAGTCTATGCTGGACCTATGCCTGATCTGCAGCCGAAGGTGACACTGTCAAATTTTAGTAGCTATCTATGCTACACCTGTGCTGGACCTGTGGACGTAGGTCGCCAGGGTACGCCCGCAGATACCACTTTATGTGAAATTGTGTGCCTCTTCCCTTGAATGGTTTCATCAGTTTGAGATGCGTTGTGCATTTATTTGCATGGTGTCCGAAATGCATCCCGCATATAGAGAAAAATATTTCTATCAGATTTTTTGGATTAAAATTTCACTTGTTCATAAAGTTTCAAATAATTTTTTTTCAAAAAGATAGATCTCATCGACTAATCATTTGACAAATCCAAATTCGAAGCCAAAGCCGAAGCCAAAGCCAAAGTCAAGCCAAGTGAGCAACAACAACGACGGCGCGAGGCACCACCTTATTCTTGCCTTAGTATCCAAGTGGAGTTCTATTTCTCATTATAAACACTTGAAAGCTTCTTTCTCCTACCAATGTGGGAGAATTTAGTAGACTTTCTATAAAAGAGTACAATTTCCATTTAGTGACTCTATTTCCCTCCACTATTTTTTTCGTCCATTTTCTATTCACACATACACCTTGTACCCAACATCTTGTACATTTACTTTTTAGTATATGTATTTGAAACTATTTATTGCACCAATATATACATATTTGAAATAGTATCTGTAATAAATACATACGTAGTTACTATGTGTATTTATATATAACTATTCAAATTTTGTTTATGTATGAAGGGCATATAATTCCTTTAAAATATGGTGTTCTTAATTCATAAAATGATGCATCTTGGACTTGGTTCTTTGAGAATCTAAAGGAAGCATACGAGGAAAGAAAAAATATGTGTTTTGTTTTTTATTAGAATGCAAGCATTATAAAGGTTGTTAGTGATGTGTACAAAGATGTACCACATTATGCATGTATGTTGCATCTATGGAGAAACATGAAAAAGCTTTACAGAAAATGACACGATGTGTTATCGAAGATCTTTTATACAATGATCAAATCATATTCAAAGTCTAAATTTCACAATTTAATGGAAAATGTTGAGGCGGTTGATATTAGAGTGAAGAAATATTTGGAATTGGCTGGTTACGAAAAGTGGGTTAGGTCCTATGCAACAGTTCATAGAGGATGAAATTTTACTCTATCATTGTCGAGTCAATAAATGGTGTACTTGTATCGGCTATAGAACTACCAATATATAATTTTTTAGAAGAATTTCGATTGTTGTTTGGAAGATGGATCGGAAAAAATAGACAGGAGGATTCATATACATTCACAACACTCATTGGAAAATTTAATGCCATACTCAAAGAGAATGAGGCTTTGTATGCCGGTATGACGGTATGATCATTTATATTTGTGGTATTTATTTGTATTAATTTATTTGTAGTTGTATGTATAAATAACTATGGATGTATCTGCTTTTAAAAGAACAGTTAAGTTAACCAATGTTGTCCGTTAAGAAAAAAAATACATGTGCAGAAAGCAAAAAGCAGTAATTAATGTTCATTATTGAATACGTATTCATTAATCTCTGTTACTAAACAAAATACATCTGCAGTAAGCAATATGTATATTTGTGGGATTTGTAGGTATCAATCTCTGTTTTTTATTTATAAGAATGCATATGTATCAACCACAAAAATACATATGCAGTTAGGTGTATTTGTATTTAGTAGATGTGTTTCCAAAAAACCAAATATACATTTCTCATCTTTTGTATAGCAATACATTTTCATATTTGTGTTTGACCTTATTTAATTTAATTTTTTAAAAATAATATCAGGTTGTACCAGCCACAGAGTATATGCTCACAGTGCATGACAAAGAAAAGTATTTCGTTGTTTGCCTCAGGGAAAAAACATGTTCATGTAATGCATTTCAACTGGATGAGATACCATGTGCAGATACTTATGCGGTCTTGGATAGTAAGCATCTCAGCAAGCGGCCATATTTTTGTAATCTGTATAAGACAAAAGCAGTCTTGAAAATGTATGATGTTTCAATCTATCCTTTACCATACAAATATGACTAGATAATTCTAGATAACAAACTTGGTGAAATAGTACTGCCTCTGAAGTTCAAATGACCTTCTGAAAGACTTGCAAAGTAGGAGCGTGAAAAATCAGGAAGGAATTTGTGGAAAGAAGAACATCAACTCATGCAGTGGTTGTGGGTCTAAGGGTCACAATAGGTGTTGGTGTAGGAAATATCATAAATGACACATTTGTTCTTTCGTACTTTTTCTTTATAATTTCTTTTACAGTTTTCATAATAACGAACTCATTTGTTAAATGTGTTTTCTATCATTTATCTATCATTTTCCATAATGCTTTATAAATGAAAATTAGTAACAAAGTTAGGTATTACAAAATTTGAAAGAAAAATGCATACACAGTTGCTGTGAAAATACATATGTTTTAGGGTATATGTGTTAGAAAATTGAGATATTTATCAAATATGGTGACCTATACGTATTTGAAATATCAAATGCATATGCATTTTCACATAATAATTTTCATAAGATATGAATTCGAAAATACATTTGTAGATTTGTATTAGGTGCCACGTTAAAAAACATAGTTTTTTTATGAATTTGTCTTAATGTATTTGCTAAACTATATATTATAACAATACGTAGTAATATATATAGTATATGAACACGTATTAAAATATATATATGAAGAAGATTATGTATTTGATATTACATGAAAACATATTAAAATACATGTATTTGAAATTATACGAATACTGAGTAAATTCAACTTAACTTACATAGAACTTAATATGTATTAAATATGTAGATGTAATGTAAAATATATAGTATATGAACACATATTAGAATATATATATATATATATATGAAGCAGCATATGTATTCGGAAATAGATATATAAATAGCATATGTATTTGATATCAACTGAACAAAGAGTAAAATACATATGTTGTTACATGCATATGTATTTTAAAGTTAAATCTGAATACTGCATATGTATATTATAGTTAAATTTGAACACTGCATATGTATTATGAATTTAGATTTGAACACATCATATTAAACACTTGTAATACCCCGGGAAATTTTTCGTTGAAATTTTGTGCGTAAACGTGTTGGGTTCTATCTTCTAGAATGAATTATAAATTTTCCGTGCAAAATGTCTTAGATTATGACCCACCATTGCGTAGAGTATCGAATAATATTTCCAACAATATGTGGATCATCCAAAACATACACCCGAGCGACGATTTATGAACATTCCGATCGAACCGTGAATAGTAGTGAACAGTAAAACATGCATGAAAAAGTACTAAGGCCAGGCGCATTATTACTCCAACTTTAAACGATCATAACTCCTTGTACATAATTATCTGGGTGATGTACTATATATCAATGGAAATCTATGCGAGTCCTCTTTCCAATGAAATTTGTTTCATCCAATTTGTCTGTTGGAGCAAAAAGTTATGGTTGATCTACTTCAGCCTATCAAAAGTGAATTTTTGGGTCAACTTCAAATAATAATAACTCCTCATACACAATGATCTGGGTGAGATACTATATATCAACGAAAATATATGAGAGTCCTCTTTTTAATGAAATTGGTTTTATCCAATTTGAATTTCGGAGTAAAATGTTATGGTTTATCTACTTCATACTATCAAAACAGTCCACCAAAGGGCAGATTCGAGAATTTTTTATATTTTTAGTGGCGTTTTGGTCATTTTCCCTCACCCAAAATCCGTCCAAACCCTATATTAAATACTATTAGAAGCATTATATGTTATATTTCATCAAACTCCCTCAAAAAGAAAACCCTAAGATCCTACATCCAACTTCAAGAACCTCCAAGGTTCACCATTAATTCTGCAAATTTATTCAAGATTCCAAGTTCCTAGTTCAAGAACTCCAAGAACCATCATTCAAAGGCACGATTAACATCTCAAAAATGAGTATCGATCTAAAGTTCATCATTCAAGGTATGTGGGATTTTTCAACAAGAACTCTCTTTCGTTCTTGTGCCCAAAAGTAATTTTCTTTACAAAGGCATGATTTTTATTTGATTTTTATGAATTTTAAGAATGAACCCATATCTTATGATGATTATTATGAAATCTTAATGTTTATGATTTTGAAAGATGAATTTACTTGTGTGGTGATATAAAGCATGAATCTTGAACAATATTTATCATGATTTTGATATTTGGGTCGTGAATCCCCATTGAAAATTGTGTGTTTTTTAGAAAGTGTGTGTTATAAGCACGTTGATGTTGAATATTTGAGATATTTTGAATGATTTGACCTTTTGGTCTTAATGGAGTTGTTTTGAACTCGAGTGTGAAAGAAATCCATAACGTGGTTGATTTTAATAGATGGGAAGCATGATGTTTCCCGATGTATATTTATATATTACTGAAATTGTTTTATTGTGGATTGTCTTTGAAATGATCTGAGCTAAGTCGGGAGAAATCTTTAGCACCGAGTTGGAGGTATAAAGCGACCTTACTTTCCTAGAACTATGTGCCCCCGTAGGAGTAAGCCTGAGGCTGATTTATATAGTGATCACTAGTTTGTGTGGATTTCATATCGATAGTCCTACTCCGATGGAAAGGATAGGACGGATCTCCCCAATGTGTGTTGTACGTTGGACTCCATGTATCTCACATGGTTTATGTTGGTTATAGGATCTCCCAGTGTGTGTGTGTTTTCTTGTGTCTATGGTGAATGGTGAAGTGATTTGAAAGTGGAATTGTGAAGGTTATTCTTTCGAAAGATTTAAATGATATTTACATTATGAGAATTGATATTCTTGATGATCTGAAAGTGATTGACAAATTATATAATGACTCACATGTGTTATTGTACTTATTTCATCCTCTCATGATTATGATGATTTTCTTCAGGCTATGTGAGTCTTTCATATATCCTGCATATTTCTTATAAATATTTATGATGATGATGTTTATACAACTACATACACTCCCATATACTCGGTTTCTTTCCATGGTACTGACCCACATATTCGGATGTGGGCTGCATTTTCTCGGAATGTAGGTTCAGGTGCTCAGTTCCAGGTTTGACAGTGATTCTTCGGGCACTCTGTTCTATATCCTCTGTTGTGGTGAGTCCTCATGTTTCGAGAAAATAATGTCTGATGTTGGTCTAACAGAATTATTTACATTTGATAACAGAGTATGAGTCAGTTGGGGCATGTCTCAATGGCTCGCTGGTTTTATTGATTTTCTTAGAGGCTTGTCAGACTACTATAGATGGTTGGAGTTGACTAATAAGTCGTATTTTGTTATCTTTATGAAATTCTTTTATTCTTGGATGATGATTACTCTGTTGATATTTGAGGGTTATTTATGGAAACCCCGTTGATTTGTGTTGAACTGAATGAAAATGGCTCAAAAGGTTAGCTTGGGGCTACTCGTAGCCTTAAGCACCGTGTGACGCTCCGAGACCCATTTTTCAGGCATTACAACACTGGAATTAAACACAGACAATAAAATTATCCAAAATATATTCAACATAAAATACTAAAATGAATAACTTTCATTGACTTCAAAATTATAAACTTTGATTCACTTCAAAACATAAAATAAGTTTCTAAAATTAATATCAACATCCAGTTAAATCTTGTCAACTACACAATGTAATAAAATCATCAACCATCAGATTAAATACTTCTAAGACACTTATTATCTTGCTTTCCCTTATAGGACTCAATGGTGCTTCGTCGTCACTTTGAACTTTAACTTTTTTTTTATCCTACCGTAGTCCCAGAACAGTGAAGCATATCCTGTAAGAAGTATTTTGGGATTGAACTCAACTGAAGGAACGCCTAGACCATTAGAAAGGCACTCTGCATATGTAATCATATACAGTCCATAGTCCCTATAAAAAAAATATTAAATAATAATTAAAATATATTTTGTCCAAACTTAAGAGATTCGGTATATGTATATTAAAATACTTACAAGCTTTCACTTGGTTGTTGAGGAAAATCATCTACAAATAACAAATCAAAAAGATCCAGCATATATTTATCTTTGTATCTTGGATAATTATCAAGGTCAGTCCTTTATTCTCGTAGAAATTACAAGCCTTGAGACATAAAGGTATAACTCAACTAATTTATCGATCTCAGTAAGAACAATAGCATAATAACCTAAGGATCCATATGAATCATATATGAATATGCACCTCTCTAAGAACGATAAAATCGGAAGAACCCAATGATGTCTGTCCTTTACATTGATAGGAATAAAAATATTATCAACTATATTCCATGGCACTGTAGCATGCATACGGAACCCATCAATATATTCATTTAGATTGTACGCATGTCCTCCCGAATTAAGAGTTGGATCATCCACAGAATAAACTTCAATCACATTCCTAACTATGTTCATGAAGTTGCAATCTACTGTGTTATATTTCTATATGCTGTGGGGCTCATACTTTGACTTCTTCCGCAAGTTGTAAAAGCAAACATCAATTTGTTGCAATAAGTAATACAACAAATATAAGAACATACAAGTTCTATATAAATGAAGATATGTGTGTAAACTAAACTACACATGTATTTTTATTTTAAACATGAAAATAGCATATTTATATATTGATATGTAAATAGCATATACATATATACACCCAATGTAAAATAAATATATGAAACAGTAAATATATTTTTGGAACACATCATATGTATATTATTAGAGCATCATTTGTATTTTTAATGCACCATATGTAAAACAGCATATGTATTTTAAACATATGATATGTATTTTATGTAACATTATATGTATTTGGATTTGTGTTACAACTCTAAAAGGAAAATACATAATAATAACCTACTTATGGAGTCTGTCCATGACTGACCAGCAAAACTCATAATGTAAAATTAGTTTTTATCTTTGAGTGTATGAACTTCAAAATTCTTAATTGGTATGGTTGACTTGTTCTTCTTGTAATGCTCCTCTTTTCCCTTCCTATTAATTTGTTCTATACGTTGTTATATCATGAAACATAAAAATATTAAGAAGAACAATATTGATGATTTGAACAAAAATACCTTTTTGCATGACCTTTAAGAAGGTCCACTGAAACCCACTCTAAAACTTGTTGACAACATTCGTGTCCTCTACCCGATGAATTGTATGGAAAAAACAAAAGGATGCTTCTGAGAGAATGTACGTAGTCGCCCTTCTGAGCTTCCTTTGTAATTACAGAATATAAAAAAATGATAAAATGTATTTGCAAAAATATTTTACACTTTGATTAAAAATACAACGATACTACAAAAATGTGACAATAAAAAATATATATAAGTTAGTATACTTACTAGCTGCTGAACCAAACTTAATTGCTTATTGGGACTCCTTGAATTTAGATGATTGCCTAATCCTTGGAGTTTGTTGTTCACGATTTGCGGATGGATGTACAATGATGCTTTTTTCTGGGCTCACGTATGCATTGAGACTGGGCAGCATCTCATCGGGGATTATGATTTATGAATCTGACCAAATTGGTTCATCCTTTTTCTCATCGCTGGTTAATACATGAGTTTGCGCTAGAGTCCTAACTTGCTCCTCTGAATGAGTTTCAACCATAATTGAATCCTCTTTGTTAGTCTACAAAAAATAAAAAAATAAAATTAGTTTATTCTCATAGTTATAAATGACATAACCTCAAAAATACATTCATTATACATACTCGACAATCATCTTGAACAACTGGCTCAGATCGTACATAATTCAAATTAATGCTTTGAAGAAGCTCATCGGGTATTAAAAATTATAAATCGGATGCATATTTTGTTTGATCTGAATGGAAATCAGTAGACCCCTTGCACAAACGTACAAAAGGTAAAAAATTATTAAAAATTCATGCAGTTGTATATTCAAAAGTAGTAAAAAATAATCATAGGTAAGTTAAATAATTACCTTTGTACCATCAAAATTCTTATCCTAACTCTGAACCACTTCGGGACTGAAGCATTGTGGTGATTTTTCTACACCAGCATAATCCATATGTGGTTGATCAGGTTATTTGTCTTCAGATTGTTGCTACAAATACATATATAAGTACATTCACAAATTAATACACAAGCTTCACTGTATACGTATATACCAATCCACAAAAAATACATATTTATATACTGTATATGTATAATTCAATCCACTAAAAATAAATATTTGTATAACAGAAGTATAAAAATACATATGTACACTACATGTGTTTTTTACATATGAAAGTGTGACTACATATGTATAAAACCAAAAAAACATAATGAAATTATATTCAAAAGTAGTAACAAATAAACATATGTAAGTTAAATAATTACCTTTGTACCATCAAACTTCTTATCAGAACTCTGAACCACATCGAGACTGAAGCGTTGTGGTGATTATTCTATATCAGCATCATCCATATGTGGGTGATCAGGTTCTTTGTCTTTAGATTGTTACTACAATACATATATAAGAACATTCACCAATTAATACACAAGATTACGTAAGTTAAATAAAGGAAACATTCACCAATTTCATTATGTAAAACAAAGGAATATTATTTATAAAGAAACATATGTAAGTTAAATATTTACCATTGTACCATCAAACTTCTTATCTGAACTATTTACCACATCGGGACTGAAGCATTGTGGTGATGTTTCTAAACCAGCATCATCAAAATATGACTGATCATATTCTTTATCTTCATATTGTTCCTACAAATACATATACAAGTACATTAAACTATCATACATAAGACAATTGTATACTGTATATGTATAAGTCAATCCACTTAAAAGATATAGTCACATTAGATATGTTTTTAAGCTTATTTGAATGGCAACTATTTTACCTTTCTTGGTTTGATTGCTTTCATAATCAGATCGAACTTTTTCTCCACTAGACTATGAATTAGTTTCAACTCTTAACAACCGATGGAGAGAAGAACCTATGATTAGCTTTTCAGGAAATTTCCAATTTCAACGAAATCATAACTGGTAAGCAGCATACTACAGCAATAGACCAGTCCACTAACTGGAAGATTCAAGGCAAGATCATGTTTTAGCTTAACTCATCGTATCGGCGGTTGTCTAAGGGCAACCCCTCTTGAAAGAAGAAATTCAATAGTGTTGGGGCTACCTATTATCAAACAAAATGAATATGCAAAAATATTTTAATGTGCACACTTAGTTTTTTAAAACTTACCTCATCGCGGAATGCTTAAAACACTTTCTTTGTAATAACTGCTTCTTTATCTACAGGACTCTTTGACTTAGAGTGTACCAGAGAAAATATTACCCTAGTTGTTTGCTTCACATTCTGTTGATTTTAAGCAATTTACTGCCGTGTTTAAATAAATTTAAAAACTGGTGTCTTTAAATTAGAGACCATTACATCACGACGAGGTAGTGTCCTCTTTTGTGTATGATCAACAGCAGGTTTGTGTGTTTATTTCTTCAACGGTTTCTTCACTTGTGAGGTTGATGAGTCAACCTTTTGTTTCTTTTTGGATCTTTCATAAATTTGTTTTGGTGGTGGATCCTTGAAATCATCCTCAGATTCAACTGAAGGTTCATCTACAACTTCCTCCTACTGTGATAAATCAAACTTTGAAATTTTCCTTTGAGTTGCCTCAATATTCTTAAATACAACCTAGGAAATATAAAAAATGTATGTTAAAGTAACTATAAAACAATTGTAAAGTAAATATATATATCTATAAGTAAAAATACATATTAGTAGAAATAATATATATTATTACATATGTATTTATACAGTACAAAGCTTTCCATCTCCATTGAACATAACCGACATCAGACACTCAAAGCATGGACGAGGTGCATTGGTCTTCCAGTTTAATAATCGGGGAATCCGATTGTCAACCTTGGAGCAACCTTTCGTGGAACATTCGAACAACACTCATAAAGCCACACTAGAATAGCAAGTGGCATTACCTGTAACAAATAAAATTATCCACTTGCTTTCAACCTATTGCTCAAACTTTTAGCTACATCCTCGAATGATAAAGTGTCCTATGGAAAATTCTTATGTCTACCACTCTCCACCAAATCAAAATGGAGTCTTGGTATAACAACAGTATCAATATTAGATAAAATAAGAGAATGAAGGAAATACAGAACTGCAAACTTCTTGCCATCCTCATTATTGTTCTTACCCCAAACTTTGTTCGAGACTGCTAAAAATAATTGCCTTTTTTGTACACGGATTAGAACCATTGAAATACTTCTTAACAATCCTATTAGGTACCTCCTCGTCAAAAATGAAGTCGTACCTATTACCGACATAATTCAACCCAATAATAATAGCAAACTTTCTAGGAGTAAAACATAGAGAAGTACCATTAGCCGAAATTACTATCGCAGAAATAGAACTTCCCTTTGTATCGAGGGACATAACATATCTGCATAATTGTGATTGAACTACACAATGTTTCTTCTTCGTAAAATACCCAAAAATATTATTGTCAGAAAAATATTTGTACTGCTCCTTAGTTAATATGGACTGTAAACTTCCCTCAATATCATTATCACTGTAGCAGCACATATGTGGGGCAAATCTTGGAAGTTTTCTTACAATAAATATTTCATCTGCGGCACCTATACAAAGTAAAACTATACCTTATTAAACTATTAAATATAACAAAACACAATCAACACATGTAACGCCCCAGGAGTATACCCTAGGTTCCACATGGTGGCTCCATCCCCAAAGGACTACAAGCTAACCCATGTTGGTACCTCTTGTGAGTACTAAATAAAAGGACATGGAACATGTACAAAACTTGACTGAAAATTCCATAAGGTTTAAATACGAAAAATGATACTGAATTGAAATACTGAAAACATTTGTCTGAAAATAATACTGTAAGGCTTCAATAGCATCTAATAACTGAATAACTGACTGATAGTGTCCGAAAGCCTCTAACTGACTAACTATGAAGTAGATGAGAAAAATCCCTAACTAACTCTGACTGAATATAAAATACTAAACTGATAAGGTAAACTTAGAAAAATAAACTATGTCCCTAAAGTAAGAGGACTCACCACTGCTACAACTGATATTCTAGTATATGTATGCGCGATCAGGGAAATGAGTGTTCGAACCAATGATATTAAACACCATAGCACAAGAAATAGGTATGCGATCAGTACTTTGAATTTACTGGTATGATAAATGAGGTCAGGCTAATAAGCATGGTTACATGTGCATGAGTAATAATTGATTGAAGTAATAGCATGAAGTACACATAGAATGCATGGAATTTGTAAAGACTAAGAATGCATGACCAATCATAACACATATTCAAAATATAATATGTAAACTAAAATACTGAATACTGATAAATGGATAATTGATATCTGTATGCTATGGTCAGTAAAACTAAAACTGATTACTGAGCTAAATAATGGACTGGGACTGTGGGAGCTATCATTTAACTGACATGCCTTAATGAGCTAAGGGGTCCAACTCATGACCCCAGTAGGAAGGGTGTCAGTACCGTGCCACGGGTACTAACACATGGTTATGTGGATCCACTAAGCTACTAAACATCCAGGATGTCAAGCCTAAACTGACGGGTGACACCTGGGCGAAGTCAATCCTAAACTGATGGGTGACTCCTCATATCCTATGTTGGCTACATAGTTCCAGAATGCAAGGACTACTATTAAAAACTTTGCTTAACTGAAGGAAAATCCTTCATCCCTACATTCACTCGGTGCTAAATCCTACTACCAACTGAAAGACCTAGAATATTGGATTGACTATGCTCCACTATTTAAAATACTAACTTAAAAGATAGGGCTCGTAACTATTCTATAAATACTGAAAACTATGTAAGCAGCAAAATTTTAGGTATTCAAACCCCCAGGACTCGATACCAATAATAACAAGATTATACTAAAACTTTGAGGACATGATATGTAAGCATTTATTCAAAACTCCTTTTTTTGGGCCTTTCATCAAACACTTGTTATTCATGGTTTAAGGTAAGCATGGGAATAGTTTTAAAACTTGTAGAAATAGTATGATTTCCCTACTAAAATTCACCAATTAAGGTTTAATTCAACAAACAACACCATTCAAATGTGTGGGGATTAATAATAACAATAAATTACATGTAAATATGTTATAGAATCAAAATTCATGGTGGTTCATGGTTAAAATCACAATAACTTGTATAAATCACAGCTTTGAATTTGAAATTGGGTTCTTGGACTCCATAGGTGGAAAGGACCAATGGATGAACATTTAACATACCTTAATTGAAGAATCCTAGAAAGTCCTAGGTGGATTTTCGTGGTAATTAATCTTGAAAGGTTAAGCTTTAGGGTTTTATTGGAGAGAAACTTTGGTGATTAATGAGCATACAAGGCTTAGAATAGTTTTAATCTTCTGTTTTTCACAACATGGGAGATTGGGAAAAGACTAAACTACCCATAAAAATTTAAAACTCGGAATTGGAATATCAATTTTACAACTTGGCGCGATGCAGTGCTATCGCGTTGCGTCACTTGAAAACGGACAAGTGTGAAATTATACTCCAGCGCGATGCGGTACTATCGTGTTGCGTCACTGGAAAACGGACGAGTACGAAATTGCACTCCAGTGTGATGTGATAAGTTCTCCACTGCAATTTCTGGTTCGACACTAGCAAATTGCGGTGAGCTACTGGAAAGGACGAGCATGATTCTAGGGATCACCATGACGCAACATAATTGTGGTGAGCTACTACTCACACAAAAAGTTCTATAACTTCTGACCCCGAGTATCAGATTAAGGAAAATTTGGTATCATTGGTAAGGTAATCCAGTTATCTATCTATTGATGATTCATGAGCTTAAAAATTCTTAGTAAAATGAAAGATATGCTCTTTTGAAGTTGACTATAGAAATATCCTTCTCAAGAACTTAATCGGTAAGGGATATTTTGATTCCTCTAATAACTAGGAGTTATTTGAGGCCTTAATATATGTAAAACTTACTCATAAAACTGCCAAAGCACTATAATTTATTTCTCATAAGCTTGAATCATGGTTCTAATATTCGTTAGGATTCTCAGGGTATTAGAATATCTCCCCCTTGGGAATATTCGTACTCGAATGAGACTGGTTAAGCTGAGAACATTGAAGAATTGAGGTCACATACAGAAAACATGATTATATGATTGATTTTGAAGCATGGCACATAACAGAAATATTATGAACTGAACTGATTTATTGAATACATGCATGAGAATGGTTATAAGGCTGAGATGGGAATGAGAGAGTCAACATATGAGTACCCATTACATCAAGCTGGATCTTGTTACGTGTAGAGAAGATGAAAGGTTTAGGACATAAAAGCATAAGGGATTACATTACGTCTCCCCCTTGGGATATTATGTCCCTCAAAAGATATTGACATGGCTGAAATACTGATGAAAGACCGAGATGATAAATAAGACACTTACAAACTGAATCATGACTGAATATGTGACTCTGAATCATGATACATGAACTAAATTGGATTTACAATTTAGATGGATGTTAATAAACTATATCTTGGAATGGCAATTATTCATGAAACTTCAAATAGCAAGACTAGGTCAAAAGATGAAGAAAAATTGGAACTTGTTTGTCTGACTGCTAAACTAAATTACAGGTTATACGAACGGAATCATACTGAAAGGTGATACTCAACTACACATTCCACTTCATAATTGTACTTCACTTGAGGCTACTTTAAATTTTCCCATGGGCACTTAGAACTCTACCTACTGTGGTCTGAGCTGAACTGAATTCTACCACTATGTTCAAGCCTACTCGAATCTATAAAATGCACACATAACACTATAATATTAGTCTGTGTCATGAATTCAATACAGTCTGTATTTTCATAACTTCCCATCTCTTGAATATTCTGATTACTCCTTCAACAACTAATACAACCTCTTACTAGCCATTCACTAATACGTCATGCATTTATCCACTTACACACCAACATGAAATTCAAGCCTATCTTCATAACTACAGTCTCATATAAAAACAAGCATGCAACAATCTTTTCTTAACTATAAATATTTACTTTCTCATATCTAAACAAATTACTCATTATCACCATCATTTCATAAGGGAAGGTCACTGAAAACTTAGAACATGAGATCCTGAAGCATGGAAGAAATCCATGCATAACTTGGACACTTAACTGGGGCCTGAGGAATAAAATATCAACAACATAGATTCATCAAGAGATTTAAACTGAGGATATACATAACATAATCTGAATTTCGCTGATCATTAAGAGTGTAGCATATGTCATGGAAACTAAGTATACTGTAAAAAATGAATACCTGAGTCATGAACTGCATAACCTGAATATGGAGTTTCTAAATTCATGGAACATGATTTGTACTACTGGGTGAACTGGAACTCCTTATACTAGGGACTAGGAGAGTACATGATTTTCTATAATGTGCACTAATATGAGCTATGATCATAGAGCTAACATGTAAGGCATGAGTAGATATCGTGATAACTAAAGTACAACTACTAAAATTAGCATAGGTTAGGCATCTTTTTCCCTAGTGTTGGTCTACAACACCCTAGTATCATTACTAGAATCTAAGAGCCTGACTTGGTTAATTGTCCCATCATTTCCCCCTTATCTTCAAGCTATTACTCTAAGTCTGTAAATCACTTACTAAACTCTAAACTGAATTGCAATCACTTTACTCTAGAGTCTGAGACATAACAATGCACATAAATACTATACTTACCCTGAAAAACTACACCTGATAATGTAAGACCCGTTGTTGGTACTTTCTTTTGATATACAATTCATAGCTTTTTATACCCCTAACAATCATCATATAATAACTGAAACACTGACTAACTAAGAATTTTCAGCTCCTCTTTCTATTAGCTCAACCTCTAAATTCCCTCTTTCAGACTTAATTTGATTGAATTATATATGAAATAAATTACTTATGAGTTATATTCTAACTCATAACATTGATATACCAAAATCTTTAATAACCATACTACTTTCACCATAGCCTACAAATATAGCATCAATAATATAAGTTTTGAATCAACAAACCTAAGTTATTGCATACATTGTTTCAAGCCTACTGATTCACCTTTCATATAACTAGCCCCATGGAATACATAATATGCTCAATCTGGATAACACTATCCCTTCTTTACTACTGTTGCTAAACTCCTGGGTTTATGATTCTAATTCTAGATCATATGTTTCCATAGGATTTCGAGAGGGGACCAAAAATACATGTGACCTCTAAGCACTGAGGTCCTCCCCTCCTACTGATGACTGGTTTATTGGGAAACTAAAACTGAATAACTCTATTTTTGATATAAACTAAAGTGACTTTTTAGGAATACAGTAATCGGGCAATTTCTGTATACTTAGATAGACTTACCCACTGGAGTGGATACTAAGAAAGGCTCTATTAAGGTTTCGGTATTGACTCCAAAGTTGACAGCTATATAAGGAGTTACAAAAGAAAGAGAATCTCTAGGGTTAAGCAAAGCAAAAATATATAAATGAAAGACTTGCAATGTACCCATGCCTATATTAGGAGAACTTTCCTGATTATGTTGGGACTAGAGTGCATAAAGTCTATTCTGATGCTGATAATGTGTTGCACTGGAACTGGCGCCCTACTGAGTCAAGCGATCAGATGGAATGGAGGATGACTGTGCTAACTCCGCAGACTAGCCTTAGGACATTCTCTAACTCTGTGGCCTGATTGGCCACATCCAAAAAATGCATCGCTGCCAGCTCAACACAAACCCTTATGATTCTTACCATATTCTCTGCACAGTGGATTAGTACAAACACCCTTCCCACTACCCTGTGACTTAGAGCCAGGTGCTCTATTTTGACTGTCATTCTTAAACTTAAGCACTAGCGCACTGGCTGAAGGTGGAGCTAGGGATGAGAATTTCTAATTAAATTGGGAGCAATTACTACCCCTTGACCTTGGCTTAAAACTACTTGTTCTAGCCATCTTATTCGTTCTCTCCTTCTTCCAACACTCCCCCTTCTCATTCAATTGATTTTAAATCAAAAGCCTAGATAAGACAACAACCAGCAGATTATTCTGAGAAACTACTGAATAAGCTAAGGTAGTGAAAGTAGTTCTGAATTCATTATGGAAGACATGTTCATTCAGGGCATCTTCCTAAACAGGCAGAGGAGCGGGCTGATTCTCATTCCTTCTTCTGTTAGTGTTTATGGGTAAATAAAGGAAAAGTTGAATTAGATAGAGATTTTAAACTGAACACCTGCTCATTTGCATGATATGAACACTGAAAGAAGGGAAATATTTCCTAAAATGTCTCATAGCCTCTTATCCATAAGCATGGCGCGCTTCACACCCATGCACAAGACTCTAGTTGATGTGGATTTCAGACTCTCTAGGATACTTTAAAACCTTTGGCTCTGATACCAAGTTTATAATGCCCTAAGAGTACACCCTAGATGCCACATGGTGCCTACAGCCTTGAAGGACCATAAGCTAACCCATACTGGTACCTGTTGTGAGCATTGAATAAAAGGATAGGAAATATACGCGGAACTTGACTGAAAATGCTGCAAGGTTTAAATAAAAAAAATGATCCTGAATTGAAATATTGAAAACATCTATCTGGAAACAATACTGTAAGGCAATCAATAGCATGTAATAACTGAATAACTGACTGACAATGTCCGAAATCCTCTAATAAACTGACTGTGGAGTTGATGGGACAAACCCCTAACTAACTTCGACTGAATAGAAAATACTAAATTGATAAGGTAAACTGAGATAAATAAACCATATCCCCGAAGTATGAGGACTCACCACTATAATAGGTGATAATCTGGTATGTCTATGCGCGATCAGGGAACTGAGCATCCGAACCTATGATATTAAACACCATAGCGCAAGAAACGGTTGCGATTAGTACTTTGAATGTACTGGTATGATAAATGAGGCTAGGCTAATATGCATGGTTTCATGTGCATGAGTAATAACTGACTGAATGAATAGCATGAAGTATAGAGTAGAATGCATGAAATCTATAAAGACTGAGAATGCATGACCAATTATAACACATGTTCTGAATATAATCTGTAAACTGAAATACTAAATACTGATAAATGAATAACTGATATTTGTATGCTATAGTTAGCAAACCTGAAACTGATTACTGATTTGAATGCTAGACTAGGACTGTGGGAGCTATCATCTATGACATGCCCCAATGAGATAATTGGGGTCAAACCTGTGACCCCAATTGAAACGGTATCATTTTCCATGGGTACTAACATATGGATGCATGGATCCACTAAGCAACTAAACAACCAGGATGTCAAGCCTAAACTGACGAGTGAGCCGTATTCGTCCTCGAACAACTCTTAACTATAAACACCATGAGCTGAAGAGACTACACACTTCTACTAAATGCAAGACATTCACGCTAACACTACAATGGCTACACGAAATGCAAGTTTACAACTCTAAGCATGTTGTACACAATTAAAAGTTCAAGAATTCTACTTCAAAACATACCAGCAGCAAACTCATGCATATTGTTCAATATAAGACGTCATACAAATCACCCACACTCATCAAACATGCACCCCTCACAATAAGAGAGTTACCCATAATCGCTCACAATTAAGCAATTTATCACAATAGGTACAAAAGTTAAATTACGATCACTCTCACAAAGAATTCACAAATTACACATAATGAACCATAGGCTTGCCCTTAGTGTAGTGCTCCACTAATATCGGAATGATGAACTTAGGATCAAATAGATCTTTTTTGGCTTGTAATAAAGGCTAAGGGATGGGTAGGAACTATTTTGGCCAAGAATAGTGACTAACCTCTCTAAGCACTTTAATACATCCCTTTTTACAATTAAAACCAATCTCTAACAACAAAATTACAATTTTTCATCCATCCATATCTTTTATTTTTGCCCCATCTTTTTTAACCATTTTCACAAACAATTGGTGGACGCATAGTTTACTACCACATAAATCAATTTTTCTCTTTTTCAAAATCATGGAAATATTTATAGCATACACCCATATACAACACATCAATTATAAACAACAATAATTATTACCTTGGGGCATCAATTTCACCTTTTTCTTCTTCAATTTCTCAAACTCCTTAATAAATCAATTTTTTTCAATTAAAGCACTTAGGAGCGTTTTGGATCAAATTATGTTTTATCAAATAAGGGATTAGGCAACTTATGTGGCTACCAAAGAAAAAGATAAAGGGTCAATGGGGGTTACCTAGGATAATGCACAAAGGGTAGGTAAAAGAAAAGGTAAAAACAAGGCTATCAAAGAAATGTCTAAATCATCTCCTAAACCACACTCTTTATTTCGCTTTGCCCACGCACCGGATAAATTCTAGACATCAAATGCAACAAAGAATATACAAAAAAACTTACACACACATGGCACATGCTCACCTTAATAGGATCATCATAGACTCCCAACCAAACAATAGTATGAATTCAAAGTTAAGACAAAAGGTAGAAAAGTCACAAAAATGAGCTTAGTCATCTTCAAAGTAGCAATTCACTCATTCAAAATACTTTTACCAAACAAACCCACTTGCATCATCTAATAAAAAATAGCACCAACTAAAATATCTCACTTATTCCTATCCTAAAAATTTTAAATTGAGCTAAAAATTAGGAATTTCCCCACCCCACACTTAAAAATCTACTTTTTCCCCAGAGTGAATTTAAAAGTAAAAAGCTAGAAATACTCCCTAAGGCCTCTAGGCCAAGCTAGTAGCATCTTTTTGTATCAAAAGGTCCATGGAACCCCACACTCAGCTTTTTTCATGCTATTTATCTCAGGTTTTCGGTACTCAGACTTCCTATAAACATGTGACTCCATAAAAAACTACGTGAAGTAAATATTAAAGAAAAACTAAAAGAAAACATACCTTAGCTTGGGTTGCCTCCCAAAAAAGCACATAATTTAGTATCGCAGCACGACCTATATCAACTTTTTCCTCCACCTTGAGGATATGAATTTCACCCCTAACTTAGCATCCATCTTTTTGCCTCGCTCATAGGGTGGTGGTACAAAGATTAAGGAACCGAGGAATAGATTGTGCATTGTAACCCACTTGGCCTTAAAGTGAATTGCGTTTTTATGTTGCTTGTTTGGTGTAAAATCAAGAATATACGATTCTTATTCCTTCTCTTCACACTTTTCCACTATTTCAGATGATTCCACAGACAAGATATAATCTAAACATAATGTAGAAAAGTTCTTTGAATGAGGCCCAACCAATCCCACTTCAAAATTTACACAATTTACTGCACACTCACTCTCATTCACCTTCTCAATTTCAGTCTCAAGATAAAGATGACAATTGAGTGGTCGTGATTCTTATGTTTTCTCCATATATTGGCTAATATCCTCCTCATATTTTTCTTTTATTATCCAATGTAGACATGGTGGCAGTGGTATCTCCTCAACCTATTCAACAATTTTAGTTTCTGAGTACTCAGACTTCCTCAAATTATCAACAACTTTCTCTACAACTAGTTGGGGAGTCAACTCTGTATCTACTTTCAGCTTATTATCCAATTTCTCTACAGCCTCCCGATATTTCTTCATGTCTTCCATCAACTGTACCTGAGATGCTAAAATTTGTTTCTGCATCTCTTTCGTGGTTCTAGTTGACTGATTTGGTTGGGCCTGTTGAAACAGTTGCTGGTAGTTATTCCATAATTGTGGATGATTCTACACCATTTGATTGTAGTTGTTTATATAATTTTTCCTTTCAGCATAGCCCACACATATTACCAAATCCGGATTGATAGCACACATATCTTTAGAAAGACTACTATGTCCATAAACCATACACCATATAGAATCATCATCACTTAAAAACCATTTATCCAAAGCTGACATCTCAATAAGAGTGTGAGAAAAATAAAAATAAAGGAAAATAAAATAAAATAAAAACTATTTACAACTTAATATAGAAAAACTAAAAATAAGATAGTTGCCTAGTTACAAGTCCCCGACAATGGTGCCAAAAACTTGGCAGTTCCCAAGCGTACACACAAGTGTACGTGGTCTTATCTAGTAGTAAAGTAGCTTCAAGAAAGCCCAAGTATCAATCTCTTAGGGACTTGCGTTAGCCGCCTATCTAATTCTAGTCTAACAAATTGAGAAAAATTAGTTTTAGAAAACTAAAAAGAAACTAAACTAATATGAAAAAATAATAACGTAGGACAATCAATGGATAGAAACCCAGGGTTAAGGCTTACGAATAATCATACTATGTTGTTGAACTTCATTTGTTAACTTGCTTATCTTGGTTGTTGATTCGTAGGGTTAATTGTATGATTATGGTTTTCCAACATCTAATCCTTTATCTAAGTTGAACCTTCCAACTAAATCGTTGAGCGGGGATGTAATGATACAATGAGGTTATTTAAGCTATCTTCCTATGTGTGAATCAAGTAAGGAATCTAAGTACATCCCTATCCTAGATGCTAATTCAAGTCTCTTATTTTATAAAGAAACAAGAACTCTACGTTGCTTATTCCCATGTTCTATCTCCCTATTCCCTCTCCCGAGATCACAAGGTTGACAATTGATGTATTCTAAGGGTAGCTAATCCATAAAATAGTTAAAACAAGAATAAACAAACAACCAATAATGATAAGAAAACCAACAAACTTAATTCAAAACAAAATAATCATGATCTTGGCCTTAACCCCAGAAAGGGATTTTTAGCCTTTAATGGAAATATTCATCATCCAATCCCTTGGATTAATAATACAATCCAAGAAAGAAACTAAATTAAAAAATGATAAGACCTAAATAATGTATAGATCAGCCTCCTCTTGTCCAAATACGTCCAAAAGTAAATAAAAAAAGTGCATAAGGTCCTATTAATAGTAGAAGAAATATCACATGCCTTGTTGAACAAGGAAATAATTTCTGGTTGTCTACGAACTAAGTCATTAACGCATTAGAGGGCGTCGCATATAAATCGGATTGTTTCACTATTTTGGGTTCCTTCTGAATCCATTGGTGTGTCGCACATGCCCAGGATCCTTTCCAAAAGCCCACACTCTCCCACTACTTTTTAGGTGTCCAAATTGGCATCAAGTTGTGTTTTGTGCTTCTATGATACATTCCTAGCCTTTTTGAGTTGTTTCCACTTGATTTTAAGCTTGTAAATCCTTCATATATCATAATATTCCATTAACCAAGCATCATAAAACATTAAACACAACAATTTAAAGCTCAAAAAACACAACATCCTCAACAATAAACTAGAAACACGAGCTAAGCATAGGCTAAATTCACATTGAGATTTAACTTATTGTTTTGACTCTTTCCTTGATCCAATTGACCCTTGAACATTATAAATAAGTTTTTTCACATAAAAATACATAATAACAACCTTAGTAACTCATTAAAACACATTAGAACCCAACACAATGGACAAGAAAAACACCTAGCTCATGCTAGTTATACTAGTTTTCTCAGTTGAACTCTAAATGCTCAAATTGAATCAAAACTCAGGTGAAACCACCATTTAACATTGTAAACATGTACATGAACACTTATATGCACATTTATCTCATTATCAACACATTAATCATATGAATCATCCTCAAAATAAGGCTAAATAGGCTAGAATAGTAGCGTTAGAATGCATAAATACACCCAACATTAATGCCATAAGGTTTAAATAGGAAAAATGATCCTGAATTGAAATACTGAAAACATCTATCTGAAAACAATAGGGTAAGGCTATCAATAGCATCTAATAACTGAATAACTGACTGAGAATGTCCGAAAGCCTCTAACTGACTAACTATGGAGTTGATGGGATAAACCCCCAACTAACTCTGACTGAATAGAAAATACTAAATTGATAAGGTAAACTAAGATAAATAAACCATATCCTCAAATTATAAAGACTCATCACTGCTACAGTTGATAATCTGGTGTGTCTATGCGCGATCAGGGAATTCAGAGTCCGAACCTATGATATTAAATACTATAGTGTAAGAAACGAGTATGAGATTAGTACTTTAAATGTACTAGTATGATAAATGAGGTTCGGCTAATATGCATGGTTTCGTGTGCATGAGTAATAACTGACTGAATGAATAGCACAAAGTATAGTGTAGAATGCATGAAATCTGTAAAGACTGAGAATGCATGACCAAGCATGACATATGTTCTGAATATAATCTTTAAATTGAAATACTGAATACTGATAAATGGATAACTGATATATGTACGCTATGGTCAGCAAAACTAAAACTGATTACTGAGTTGAATACTGGACTGGGACTGTGGGAGCTATCATCTAACTGCCATGCCCCAATGAGGTAATTGGGGTCCAACCTATGACCCCAATTGGAAGGGTGTCATTACCTTTCCATGGGCACTAACACATGGCTGCATGAATCCACTAAGCTACTAAACAACCAAGATGTCAAGCCTAAACTGACGGGTGACACCTGGGTAGAGTCAAGCCTAAACTAATGGGTGACTCCTCATATCCTATACAGACTACGAAGTTCTGGAATGCAGGGACTGCTACTAACGACTCTGCCTAACTGACGAGGAAGCTGTCATACCTACATTCCCTCGGTGCTAAATCTTATTCCCAACTGAAAGACCTAGAATATTAGAATTACTATGCTTCACTATTTAAAATACTGACTTAAAAGATAGGGCTCGTAACTATTCTATAAATACTGAAAACTAGGTAAGTAGCTAAATTTTAGGTATTCGAACCCCAGGACTCTATAACAATAATACAAGATTGTACTAAAACTTTGAGGACATTATATGTAAGCATTTATTCAAAACTCCTTGTGAGTATTTCATCAAACACTTATAATTCATGGTTTAAGCTAAGCATGGGAATAGTTTTAAACTTGTAGTAATAGCATGATTTTCCTACTAAAATTCACCAATTACGGTTTAATTCAGCAAGCAACACCATTCAAACGTGTAGGGATTAATAACAACAACAAATTACATATAAATATGGTATAGAATAAAAATTTATGGGGGTTAATGGTTAAAATCACAATAAGTTGTATAAATCACAACTTTGAATTTAAAATTGGGTTCTTGGACTCCATGGGTGGAAAAGACCCATGGATGAATATTTAACATGCCTTAATTGAAGAATCCTTGAAAATCCTTGGCGAATTTTCGTGGGAATTGATCTTGAAAGGTGAAGCTTTTGGGTTTTCTTTAATAGAAACTTTGGTGAATAATGAGCATACTAGGCTTAGAATAGGTTTAATATTTTATTTTTCACGATTTGGAGGCTTGGAAAAAAGACTAAACTAACCTTGGATATTTAAAACTCAAAACTGGAACCCCGATTTTACACCTTGGTGCCACGTAGTTCTATCGCATTGCATCACTGGAAAACGGACGAGTGCAAAATTGTACTCCGACGTGATGCAGTGCTATCGTGTTGCGTCACTAAAAAATGAACGAGTGAGAAATTGCACTCTGGTGCGATGCGGTACCTCTCCACCGCAATTTCTAGCACTACACTGACCAATCGTGGTAAGCTAATGGAAAGGTACAAGCGTGATTTTGGGGATCACCGCGATGTAGCATAATCGCAGTGAGCTACTATTCACAGGAAAAGTGCGATAACTTCTCACTCGGGTATCGAATTAAGGCAAAATTGGTATCGTTGGAAATCTAATTCAATTATCTATATTTTGGTGGGTCATGAGCTCAAAAATTATTAGTAAAAAAAAATATATGCTCGATTAAAGTTTACTATAGCAACATCCTTCTCAATAACTCAATCGGTAAGGGATATTTTGATTAGTCTAATAGCTAGGAGTTATTTTAAGGCCTTAATATACGTCAAACTCACTCATAAAACTGTCAAAGCACTATAATTTATTTCTCATAAGCTTGAAGCATAGTACTAATATTGGTTGGGATTCTCGGGGTATTGAAACACACCAAAAAAATATATATATAAATATGCATATGTATATTGAACAGAACAAAAATACAAAAATCATCACTAAAGCAAATACATATGAAATTGGATATGTATGTATAAAATACAAATGTATTTGTATTTCAACAAATACAAATATGTCCATAACCACTGTTGTGTTTTTATATTTCAACACGTCAATATACTGCAAATACATGTCAATTATAAAAAAAATACATACAGTCAAATACCTCTTCATGAGTACATCATATATAAATGTATTTTCAATACATACAACTTAGCAAAATTATTTAACATAAAAATACAAACAAAGCAGCTTTACAAAAAATACAAATAAATACATGTTAACACAAAACGTATATTTAATCTATCATCTTCACAAATCTTCTTTACTAAAATCCCTAAATGCATATCAACTGATCAGTAAATACATATTAGCTTCACAAAAAATACATATTATCCCAAATTGATAGCAGCTTTACTGAAATCCCATTGATAGCAGCTTTACTGAAATCCATAAATACATATCAATAAATAAAAATACATATTCAACGAAAAATACTTCTTACTCCGTGTCTTCTTTAGATTCATTGGCAAAAGAGTTCTCAATATCATCATCAACATTGCTTGACTCTGCAATTTTTTTTGCTTTTCTTTTCTACTCATATTTTTTTATTTTTTGATCTTTTGGAGAAAGAGTTTTTTTCAATCATTTTTTTCATAGTATCTGCCATATTCACAGGTCGTTACAAAACTTGGACCTAATCTCCTTTGAACTCACAAATTTCTTCGACTGTATAATATTAGAAACAACTTTAACTACTTTGTTTTGAGTTAATCCAAGACAAAAAGATGGTGCATTATCAGACAACAAATTAATCGGTGGTATACCCCCTATTTGTTTGTGATTTTGGTGTGTTTACAACCATTAGAGTATATAAACCTTAAAGTCAAAGGTGAAAAAATTTTTATAGTACAAAATACAAAAAAATGAGAAATTAATAACATGCAATAACTGAATTAATTAGTTACCTGTAATTGTGAAAGAGAATCCTTATTAGATCGTGCTAAAAACATGGGAAAGGAACAAATTTGAAAGAGAGAAACCTGATAATGGCGTGAAAAAAGGTAAAGAAAAAATCAAATAAAGGAAAAAGAAGGAGAATAGCGTGAAAAAGGGGAACCCAAACACAGTAACTTCTCTAAGGCGGTAAAGTAGGGGACCACTTATAAAATAATGTTGTTTTTGCTACACAATGTAATTTCATTAAAGTATTGCTATTTCTTATAATTTAAGTCCTAGGTATGCTACTTCTTATAGTTTTTCCTTTGTTGATTCATTAGTGATAATCAATGGGTTTCAACTTTAGCCCAATCTACTAGATTTTCTCTTTTAAAACGCATAAATAAAAGGGGAAAAGACAGAAACGGAACTTCAAATTAAACTATTTCAACGAAAATGGCCATAAAATTTAAATGTCACTTTCTAGTCATTTCAATTTACTAGCTTATTTTATACCATTTCTACATACCTGCTATACAGTTTCTATACATATCTTATACATATAAATATTC
Organism: Capsicum baccatum var. pendulum; assembly: GCA_030864225.1. Taxonomy (NCBI): domain Eukaryota; kingdom Viridiplantae; phylum Streptophyta; class Magnoliopsida; order Solanales; family Solanaceae; genus Capsicum; species Capsicum baccatum. The sequence goes on along the minus strand of CM061559.1, from coordinate 69,105,068 downwards.
TGTACAAAAATTATACAATTTTGATACACAATTTATACAATAATTGTATTTTTTTTACACGTTCTATACAATAATTATATAATTTTCATACACTTTCTACATAGTTTTCATATATATTTTATACATATACATATTTGTTAGAACCATACAATTTCTATGCATATATCTTATATAGATACATATTCTATTTAATAATTATACTATTTTCATATAATTTAATTATTATTTCTAAAAAATAAAAAAATAGAATATTTGATCAGTTAAAAAATTTATAGAAAAAAATAAATTGAAATAATTTTAAAAGGGTCGAATATCCTATGTTGAATAATGTATCAGTATTATATATAGACTGTATCAGTATTGTATATGGACTACGTAGGCCAAAATAACCCAAATTAGGAAATGGCTATAAAGCAGAAATTGTATATCTGACTGACCAATTTTGAAAAGTTTTCAAACTTGGGATATTTGTTTTAAAAAGTGCTATAGAGTATCCTTTTTCCTAAATAAAACACAAACACAAACACAAATTATTTAATATGATATACCATAAAAATTGGTGGAAGAGTATGAATTCTATATAGGAAGTAAGGGGTCGTTTCGTTTGAAGACAAGTTATACCGAGATTAGTTATGCTGGGATTAGTTGTCCTGGGATAAGATATCCTAGTATTATTTTTTAGTGGTTGTTTGGTTTGTGGTACTAAAAATAATATGTAGTGCGTTGTTTGTAAAAATATATTGTTTATTTACAAAAATACCTCTCACTTTAATTAACTTAATTATTTTTATGTTTATATTCCTATGATTTTTCTGTGTTCAGTTATGTGCCAATATATAAGATTCATACGTATTTGTCTAAATAATACTGGTTGTTAAAGTAAAAAAAGTAATGCAGCAGCCAAAATATAGCATTTTAAAACCTCCGCAATTAAACATGAGGTAGAGGATGCTTTTATTTATGGAAGTGAAGTAAATCAAGCAATCTCTTGGTGAGTCTTTTGCACTGGATCAGATAGATAACAAGAAGCAAGGACTATTCAAGATGTTCACTTAGGCAATAGATGATAAATAAATTGGAAGGTAAAATGTTTAAAAGAGAAACATGCCAAAGACTAATATTAGAGCTTTTAAAACTGATATGGTTAATCTGAATGAAACTATTAGTCAGGTATGACTAAAATTCTGATTTTTAATTCCAAATCAAGCATATAGTAACACCCTCAAACTAATCACGAATGAAAGCCAGTAACACCTTTCAGACTAATCATGAACGAAAACTATCTCCCAGTTTATGAGATTGAAGAACACATCTCAACTTCAAGCATTAAAACTCATGCTCCCTATCTCTATATAAAGTAACAGAAAATGAATTAGGATGGTTTTGTCATTTTATAATTTTATCTAAGGATAAATTAGGGTGGGATAACTTATACCACCAAATTTGTGGGATAACTTATTCCAGTACTATTGATAGTCCAGGAATAAGTTATCCTGAGTATTGCCAACCAAATAATGCATTAAAAAATTTATTCTGAGAATATTATTTTATCTAGAAATTATTTGGTTTAATATCTCACACCAAACGACTCGTAAGGGTATAATTTGCATAATACAAGGACCTTAGATTATCTAACAGGGCAATAGTTTTAATCTTATGAGAATATATAGTAGCTCACTAGAGGAAAATTTTACCATGGTTGAGGTCCAACCAACATAAGTTGTGGGAGGATCCATTTATTTATTGACACTTGAAAAGTGGGGTCCAGTTCAAATTTTTTAAAGCTAATAAAAGGTGAGGGGATATGTGTCCAAAAACAAATAAAATAAAAATGAAAAAGTTAGTGTATTGTGGGGTCCACAGGCATTTATTGTTACTTAAGAGGAAATTTCTTAGAAACCAAATAAATACAAAACTCTCTAGAACTCACGCATTATTCTTTATGTTTCTTTTACTCAAAATATCGTTAAAATCAAAACAGTTTATGTAGATCAAGTCAAGAAATTTCTTTAAAATTTGATTCAAAATTAGTTAGTGTTGTTGTTGATTCAAAGAAAAACGAGTTGAGATTTGAAGATGAAGAGAATCAAAAAATATAAAAGAAAATTCCTTTCAATCTAATGCTAGAAAGGATCAAGAATTGGGTGAAATCTCCATGAATTTTGTTTTGCTTATTTAATGATCCATGATTTCAGGTATGGAGCTTTCTTTATCTTTATATGAGATCTTTATTTTATTCATACAATTAAATTAAAAAGATTATAAATATATGATGATTTAAATTTTCATAGATTATCTTTGCATGTTAGATGTAACATCAAAGTACAAAAATAATATTTTTTGCACTGATTTACTGCTAAATTAAGAGTATATTATACAAAAAATAAGCCCACAATATAATCTACTTCAAAAAATAAATTGAATTCTTCTAAAATTTATTTGTTTGATCCTTGGCTCTGCATGCAAGCTTCAGATTGCAGATTCACATTTTGAGTCAAAAATTGGTTGAAAGTGCTGGGTGAATCTCCATGTATCTGCGTATTTGATCTTTAGAAAATAAATTAACATTCTTAAAAAAAATATTAAAGTCACTGCTAATTGTATTTAAAAATAGATTAGAAGAGAAATCAAACCTCAAAAATTAATTTCGGATTGATGTTGTATTTGCTGCACTGCTGTTGACTGTGTGCCAAAAGCCAGTGTTGTATTCAAAAATTGATGATTCTGTACTAGTGCTGCTCTATTTTTTAAAGTCATTTTGTGATATTTTTTTCTTTTTTTCTCACCTTTTGGCTTCATTCTGCCATATCCATTTCTCTTTCCCTTTTTCTTAATTGGATCCAAATTTAATCTGCACATCCTGTTAAAGGATCAATAGAACTGAATTTTTCTTTATTTTTATCATAATCTCCATTATATATCTCACTTTGATGTTTACTAATCTCAATTCTTGCTTGATGTAAATATTTTCTAGCAATTTTTTCGGAATCCTCATCATTTGTTGCTAAAGTCATAACATCAAACGACTCTTTCATTAACCCATTCAAACGAATTGCCATAGAGGATTTTACTGCTTTCTTCTTTGTGGTATATTCCTCAAATCTGTCTCTACGCTTAGCATTTTTAGATTATCTTTTCAAAATGTATTTCTCAAGAATATAAGAAAAATTCAAGTCAAAGAATAGAACTTTTAGTGCGTGACAACATAACCAACCCATGGACTCAAACATATGACAGCTACAAATAATTGAATTTTCAAGGAAATTAAACAGGACAACTTCAGTTTGTCTGTTTTCACCCTTTAAAATTGTATATTTGGTAGTATTGCCTTTAGTTTTAGCACTGAGTGTTCTTTTGGTTGTCCCTTGCAAAAATTCATGTTGGAATCTTGTGTAAATTCTTCTCGTGTACATACTAGCAGCATGTTTTAACACCCCACAATCTTCTATGAATATTTTAGGCATTCCTCAATATTTATAATCCTCAACTGCTTCAATATCTCGCATTTCAGTTGTTCACTGCTCATAATGCTTTACAAACTCAGTTATACTCATTGCCTTGCATGTCATTTCTGTGAAGACCCTATTTATGCTCTCATTTCTTTGAGTTAATTTGATGTCTGCCAAGAAAATTAAACGGCTAAATGCAGGACACCATTTCTTTCTCAAATCATATAACTTTTGAAGTCAAGTATTACTCGCACAATCTCATTCACTTATCATTTTATGCCACACTAGCTCAAATTCTTATTCTAAATTGCACCCCCACAAGAGTGTGTCAAAACAGTATTGAAATTCTGACTTAAAATAAAGGTGGGGTATATTTTTTTGAGCATTTCTATCAATAAGTCATTCACATAGTCGATGACACGTAGGAAAGACTTCTTTAATGGCCAAGTTTATGGTAGGAGCTTGATTGATAAAAATTATTTTTGGTGTTTTCCCCTCCATTGCCTTCAAAAATGCTTGAAATAGACAAAGAAATGAACCACTGGTTTCATTGTATAAGAATGCACAACCAAAAAATAATTTTTCCAATGGTTATTCACACCAACAAATAAAGCACACATTATGTCATATCTATTTGTACGATAAGTAGTGTCAAAAATCATCACATCCCCAAAACACTAATCGTGCAATTTAGATATACTATCTCTCCAAAAGAAATTGCACAACCTACCATCTTCATCAACTTGAAAAGAATTGAAGAAGTTTGAGTCCTCTGATTGCAAATGAATAAAATGATTTATCAAAGTTTGAGCATTTCCACTACTAATCATATTTCTCTTATGTGCTTGAACAAAGTTATGAGCATCTTATTCAATGAATCCTACATTTCCAACTCCACCTTCTTCATTCTGAAGATATCGAATAACTTTTTTTGTACGAATACCGACATCAATCATAGAACCAGGAATATTTTTAGTAGCATTTGTAAGCCTACGACCAAAATGTATGAAATATTTCAAATTATCTTCTATCATGGAATGACAATGAACATCATTGAATTCACATACTTCCCATATTTCATTCAAAATTTTGAATTTTATATGAGTCATACAACCACATCTATATTCTAATCTTTGTTGCTTTCTTTCTTGAAAAGGAGAAAGTCTATCCGATTGTCCTTCACAAGAACAAAGAAATAAATATTTTGTCGTCTCTCCTTTTACATTAGTAGTCTTTCCTCCCTTTCGAACACCAAAACCTCTTTCCACGGCATATGAGTTATATGCATTGTATGATTTCTCTTCTGAATTAAACTTCATACCAATCTCAAAAACAAAGTTCGTGTTAGTGTTACAAATATTATGCTTGTTAACATTGAAATCTATAATAATAATTTTTAATTGTAAGTATCGAAATTTAATAGATAAATGAACTATAGGAAATATTTATTTAATAGAAATCTCTACACTTTAGTTACCTTCTTGGGTAGAGGAGTTTTTGTCTTTGTCAACATGTGCATCTTCCATTTATTTTCAAGAACAGTATGCATAAGACAAAATTTACAACATTAAAAATTTAATCTTTTCACAAAATTATTTTAATATTTAAAATTTTTTTTATGTTATATGGTGTCTAATTAAAATGTAATTTTAAATATGTGATCAAACTTTTTGAATTTTGCAGCAAAATTCTTATTATCAAGTTTTTATGATATTTTTACATTTATATTTAATAACAAAAGTTATTTTTTATGTTTACAGGATCAACTGACCATGAAGATCATTCAATAAATTATACACAAGATATGAACACAATGAAAATTTTGAGAAGCGAACCATATATGTTAGCATTAGATATTTTTATACGAAAATAAGTAATATTTCACTTTCTAGTAATTAATTAGGGGTGATATAGTAAAACCACGGTGCACCTCTTGAAGCAGCCATGTCGAAACCAATGTTTTAATTAAAAATTATAAATTTCTTAATACATAAATGACTTGTAATAATTAATTAGGGGTGACACTGTAAAATCACGGTTGAAGGAGGTTAACTTAATTTAACACACAATAGTTAATTTATCATTTTATGTCTATTTGTTTCAATATGATTAATTTTTTAACACTTAGATGACTCATAATAATTAATTATAAGCAATATTTAGCAAAATTATGGTTGAAGCAGCTACAACAAACATGTCATCTATTTTTTAATTAAATATTATTAATTTTGTAATACATAAATGACTTATAATGGTTAATTAGGGATAATATAGTAAAATTACGGTTAAAGCAACTGAAACAAACGTCATAAATATCTTATTTTTAATTAAATATTATTAATTCTAATATATAAATGACTTATAATAATTAATTAGGGGTAATATAGTAAAAAAATTATTAATTCTAATATATAAATAAACTATAATAATTAATTTAGGGTAATATAGTAAATCACAGAGCAATTAGGGATAATATAGGCAGACATGTCATCTATTTTTTGAATTAAAATATTATTAATTTTTTAATACATAAATAAGCTAAAATAATTAATTAGGTATGATATAGTAAGATCACGGTTAAAGCAGCTGAAACAAATGTCATAAATATCTATTTTTTAATTAAATATTATTAATTCTAATATATAAATGACTTATAATAATTAATTAGGGATAATATAATAAAAAAATATTATTAATTCTAATATATAAATGACTTATAATAATTAATTAGGTTTAATATAATAACTCACTGAGAAATTAGGGTAATATAGTAAATGACGAAGCAACTGATTTTTTTAATTAAATATTTTTAATTTTTAATACATAAATGACTTATAATAATTAATTAGATATGATATAGTAAAATTACGGTTAAAATAGTTGAAACAAACGTCATAAATATCTACTTTTTAATTAAATATTATTAATTTTAATATATAAATGACTTATAATAGTTAATTAAGGATAATATAGTAAAACAATATTATTAATTCTAATATATAAATGACTTATAATAATTAATTAGGGATAGTATAATAAATGACGGAGCAATTAGGGGTAATATAGGCAGACATGTCTTCCATTTTTTAATTAAATATTATTAATTTTTTAATACATAAATGGCTTATAATAATTAATTAGGGATGATATAGTAAAATCACGGTTAAAGTAGCTGAAACAAACGTCATTAATATCTATTTTTTTAATTAAACAATATTAATTCTAATATAATGACTTATAATAATTAATTAGGGGTAATATAACAAAAAAATATTATTGATTCTAATATATAAATGACTTATAATAATTAATTAGGGGTAATATAGTAAATCACAAAGCAATTAGGGGTAATATAATAAATGACGAAGCAACTGATATTTTTAATTAAATATTATTAATATTTTAATACATAAATGACTTATAATAATTAATCAGGGATGATATAGTAAAATCACGGTTAAACAGTTGAAACAAACGTCATAAATATCTATTTTTAATTAAATATTATTAATTATAATATATAAATAATTTATAATAATTAATTAGGATAATATATTAACAAATATTATTAATTTAATATATAAATGACTTATAATAATCAATTAGTGGTTCCCCTAATTGCTCCGTGATTTATCATTTTTCTCTCAATTAATTATTATAAATTATTTATATATTAGAATTAATAATATTTTTACCATATTACCCCTAATTAATTATTATAAGTCATTTATTTATTAGAATTAATAATATTTAATTAAAATAGATATTTATGATGTTTGTTTCAGTTGTTTTAACCGTGATTTTACTATATCATTTCTAAAATATATTATTAATATAATATATAAATGACTTACAATAATTAATTAGGGGTGATATAATAAAGCATGGAGCAATTAGGGGTAATATAGGCAGACATGTCATGTATTTTTTTAATTAAATATTATTATTTTTTTAATACATAAATGACTTATAATAATTAATTTGGGATGATATAGTAAAATCATGATTAATGAAGCTGAAAAAAATGTTATAAATATTTTTTAATTAAATATTATTAATTCTAATGTATAAATGACTTATAATAATTAACTAATTTTAATATATAAATGACTTATAATAATTAATTAGGGACAATATAATAAATCACAGAGTAATTAGGGGTAATATAGGTAGACATGTCATCTATTTTTTTAATTAAATATTATTAATTTTTAATACATAAATGACTTATAATAATTAATTGGGGATGATATAGTAAAATCACGGTTAAAGCAGCTGAAACAAACGTCATAAATATCTATTTTTTAATTAAATATTATTAATTATAATATATAAATGACTTATAATAATTAATTAGGGGTGATATAATAAAAAAATATTATTAATTCTAATATATAAATAAATTATAATAATTAATTAGAAATAATATAGTAAATTACAAAATAATTAGGGGTAGTATAGTAATTGATGAAGCACTGGTCGAAACCAGTGCTTCTATTATATAGAAAAGGCGATTGTGCAAGTATAAATTACAATGAGAAAAGAGAATTAAAGAATAAAGATCATAGATGCGTACATCTACAATATTTCTCTTAAGTTTTGCTTGAGTGAGAATGCTTGAGAGCAATGAATGAAAAATGACTTTGAAAATTTTGCTTTAGTTGGTTTAGATATCTTGTAGAAAGAAACTAATTAAGGTGGGAAAAAGGTATTCTCTTTCCCTCTATTTTTATTGTACTATATTTAGTCTTATGTCTTTTCCTCCATTTTTATTGTATTATATATAGTGCTTTTTGTCTTTGTATGTAATATTTTATTTATTTTCTTTTGCAAAGTATATAATTGAAGCTCACTTTTCAAGTGTCAATAAATAAATGAATCCTCTCACAACTTATGTTGGTTGGACCTCATCCATACTAAAATTTTCCGCTCACTAGAGTCCACGTTATAGTCCCTCACTAGAGTTCCAATTTTTATAGCCAAGCCACTATATATATACACTGACCAAAAAGCATCATTTCTCAATAAGAAATCCCTCACACATCCGTCCATCCACGTTAAATGAAAATGTCAATATTTTTCTTTCTTTACATTCAGTAGAGTCTTATCCCAACACATACAACAAGAACGAGATTATTAGGCAGGAAGTTCAAAAGAATTTTTGATCGCTGATACCAAAAAAAATGGTGAAGATAACTGACATGGAACACATGTGTTCAGGAACTTGTTATACTAAAAATGGAAAGCTTCAAAGTACAAAGTTGAATTTCCCCTGCACCCCTTGTCTTTTCTCACTTCGTTAAAATTTTCTCAATATTACCAATTTATATGATTTATGAATGTTCCTAAAAGTTTTTTCTTGATTACATATTTTGTAATTATCCATCTATTTTAGGGTTTAAAAAGTCCAAAGTTATTGTCGTGAATTTATTAGTCATTTATTATGCAATAAATAGCATTTCTCTTTTGACATTTTTCCTACTTTTTCTAATGTTATACTCCCTCCGTCCCATTTTTTACTACTTCTAAATTTTTTAATTTGATTTCTCATTTTATTTGTCATTTTTCACAAATCAAGAAAAACAAAAAAAACTTTTCATATTTTACCCTTTGTATTAATTACTTTTTCTTCAAATTAAAATATAAACATCATTTAACAGGGATACTATGATAAACTAGCCATGTTATTAATTATATTTCTTAATCAATATGCCGCGTTACATTGAGACAAATAAAATGGAACGAAGGGAGTATTAAAATGTTGAAAAGTCATTTTACTAATATTTTCCGACTTACACCTCCCTCCATTACTCTTCTTTATTTTGCATACCTAATTCGGTATAGGAAATTCAATAGACTATTTTTATTTTTCTTGTTAACTCCACGTAAATAGCTATTTTATATATTTAACCTTAGTGTAATGAGTTTAATATCATATTTTTCGCCACATTTTGACACCCATCTTCATGCATGGTAAGAATTTTCTATACCTTTATCCGATTCTCCCTTAAATTTGAATTTTATTGTTATTTCTAATTGCTCGTTAACTCAATTTCCACTATCTTTTTTCTTGGTTGGTTGATTTTTTCATTATCTTATATTGTCTATTCATTATCTTATATTGTCTACAAATCAGTTTTCGTCTGCAGGTGATTTTTGTTATGCAAATTTTTAATTTAGTTGGATAATTATTTTTGTGCTTTAAAAATGTCAGAGCCATTTATTAAAATCACTTGTAGCTACAACACAAATAATATTTTCTCTAATTTTTCTCTACTTCATTTATTTATTATGTGTACTTTATTTTTTCATTGTTTAGTGGTTCTTGTCACAAGTTTTAGTAGAGTTCTTATTGTTCTAATAGATCTATAAAAATTACTGGGACTCTAGTTCAACTAGTATGTTGCAGGAGTATATATATATATATATATATATATATATATATATACTCACCAAAAATATCTTTTCATTGTAGTCAACATTAATCTTCATTCATCCACCACAATTAATCCAAATTTCTTTTTTTAATGAGATATGGAAAAAGCAACTCCCCATACTATATCTAAAGTTGCTATGACACATCTATACTTTATGTAGATTCTATAAAGTCATCTTGTTTTATATTCTTGTGCTGCTTTTGTATTGACATTGCTATCAAGTCAGCACAAAAGAAGTACAAAAATATTATGTATTTTGAGTTTTCTAGTAAGCTTTGCGCAATAATAACGGTTGATTAATAATATTTCCCTTCAACTTGTTCTAAAAAAGAAAAAGAAGATACAACTTGTGGAGTTAATAGTACCTTAAAGTATTTTTATAGTGCAATGAATAAAGAAGAAAGGTAATAATTAAAGTATGTTTCAAAGGAGTTGAACATACGCATATACGTTAGGTAGGAGATGAACATATTCTGTGAGTTAATAGTGCTTTAATGTCATTAATATTAACATATCTGTTTCTCAAATTTACTACTTTCTTGCAGTAACATTATTTTCAATATCCTATATAAGGAGTATATATGAAAAACAAAAAGTACACACCAAAAGAGAATACAAATATTTTTCTTCTTTCTTCCTAAGTTTCTTATTTTTGGGCAATTGGTTTAGGCAACTTCCAAACTTTCAACCATGAGTGCACGTGTTTGAAAGTAGCTGTAGAACCTTGGGGAGCGACTGGCTAGAAGAATTTGCACCGAAGTCGGACCGAAATTGTTTCAAGGCAGTGGCTTGCCACGACACAATATATGTAACTATTTTAATATTATTATTATTATTATATCATGTCCATATCAATATTGTAGTAATTTTTTCAACAATTTGAAAGCGATTTCGTTACATACAATATTGATAAATGACTATTTCTTTGAACAAAACTTTTTCTGATTTGTTAAAACTTGAGCCATTGGATGGAAAGAATTTTAAACGTTGGTCACAAAAACTTTTGATTTTTTTCGAACAATTAGAAGTTGATTATGTTTTGTTTAATGAACCTCCCACTAATGGTTATAACATTATTACTAGATCTAACACTATTGTGGTTGATGATATTGCTAAAAAGAAGGTTAAAAAGGATAACAAAAATGCTAGAGGGGATTTATTTAGTCATATAACTAACACTTTATTTGATTTATATGTTTCTTACAAATCTGCTAAAGAAATATGGTATAGTTTGCAAAATTCAAAATAGGAAAGACAAAATGATGTCCAAGTTCATCTTGCTAAGGCAATAGTCATTGAGACGAACCTGTGTCTAACAAGACTGAGTGGGTGTTGGACACAGGGACTTCAAGGTATTTCTACACCAATAAATAGTTATTCCATGACTTTGAGGAATCCACCAATGATGAATGTGTCTACATGGGTAACATCGCTACTACTGGAGTTTCGGGTAAAGAAAAAAATTTACTTAAATTAACTTCAGAAAAAATATTATCCTTGAACAATGTTCTGTATATTCCCTCGCTCCGTAGAAACTTAATTTCTAGAGAACTTTTTAACAAAGTAGGCCTTAAACTTATTTTTGAAGATGATAAAATAATTATTTCTCGTGAACAAGACTTTGTTGAGAAGGAATACCTTAGATGGAGCTTATTTGTACTGAACATTGATCAAGAGATTGTCAATACTTCTAATTCTACTTATATTATTTAATTTATTAATTTATGGCATGGTAGAATAGGTCATGTTAATATTTTTTTTATTAAAAGACTTAGAAAAATGGGATTAATTTCTACGGTAAATATTGATGATATTTTTAAATGTACTCTGTGTGTAGAAGCAAATCATGTCAAGAAACCTTTTGAATATGTTACTAGTAGAAAGATTGAGTTGCTTGAACTAGTACATTCAGACTTAGCTGATTTTAAGAACACTATTAGTAAAGGTGGAAAGAAGTATTACACTACTTTTATTGATAATTTTTCCAGGTACACTAAGGTATACCTCCTTTAATCTAAAGATAAGGCTGAAAGCATGTTTTTAAAATTTAAAACAGAAGTAGAAAATCAATTAGATAAGAAAATCAAGAGATTTATATCTGATAGAGGAGGTGAACATAGTACTAAAACTCTAGAAGATTTTTGTGAGAAAATGGTATTATCCATGGTTTAGTGCTCCTTATACTCGCCAACAAAATGATATAGCCGAATGAAAGAATAGAATACTTAAGAAAATGATGAATTCTATGCTTTTAAGCTCGGGTCTACCTGACTATATGTGGGGGAAAACTGTCTTATCTGCATGTTATATTCTTAATAGAGTCCCTCATTAAAAGTTAGAAAGGATCTCATATGAATTGTGGAAAGAATTTGCTCCTAACTTAAAATTTTTAAAAGTGTGGGGGTTTTCGGATAAGGTTGGTCTACCTAATTTTAAATGAGTAATGTAGGTTCTGAGACCTTTAATACTGTCTATATTGATTATGTTCAAAATAGTGTTGCATATAGATTTATGTCATTAAATGATTATTCTATTTGTGAATCTAGAGATGCAAAATTTTTTTAGCATGTTTTTCCTTTGAAAAATGATGTGCCTAGTGATGTACAAAATAATACTTCTATATCTATGACTGTTAATTCCCATGCCTGTATATGATGTTATTGCTAATAAGCATGAAAATTAACTAAGAAGGAGTAAAAGACGTAGAACTGAGATTAGTTTTGGTCCTGATTTTATCACCACCTTCTTAACTGAGGATTTTGATATCGATACTTTAAATAATAAATTAGTGTCTATATGCTTAATAGAAGAAAATCCTAACACTTATGATGAAGCAATAAGTTCAGTAGATGCGATGTTTTGAAAAGAGGCTATTAAAAGTGAATTAGACTCTATAGTCTCTAACCACACCTGGGACTTGTAAGATTTGACTAAAGGTTGTAAACCCATAAGTAGCAAGTGGATATTTAAGAAGAAATTGAGGCCCGATGGTACAATTGATAAATATAAGGCTAGAGTATGATTGAGGGTTTTAACCAAAATAAATGTGTTGATTATTTTGATACTTATTCTCCTATGAATAAAATAGCGTTAGAACTCTTATTACTCTAGCTATTATTCATAGTTTAGTGGTCCACCAAATGGATGTTAAAATTGCATTTTAAGTGGTGATTTAGAGGAAGAGATCTATTTGACTCAATATGAGGTTTTTGTGGTTCCAATACAAAAGGATAATGTATGCAAATTGAGAAAGTCTTTATATGGACTTAAGCAGGCACCTAAGCAGTGGAATGAAAAATTTAATTTCATATTAATAGATAATGTCTTTGATGTTAATTCATCTGATACCTGTATTTATTCTAAAATTATAGGATCAGATTGCGAGATTATATGTTTATATGTGGATGACATATTAATCTTTCGCCCTAATGTGAATGTTGTAAATAAGAATAAGAAATTTTTATTTTCTAAATTTGAAATGAAAGACTGATGTGATTTTAGGGATAAAAATCAAAATAACTGTTAATGGTTTCTCTTTGTGTCAATTTCATTATATTGAAAAGATGTTAAAAAGGTTTGATTACTTTGATGTAGTTTCAGTGAGAACTCTTTATGATCCTAACATACACTTGAGAAAGATTAGAGATTGTAGTGTTTCTCAAACTAAATATGCTAAAATAATTGGGAGTGTAATGTTTCTCATAACTATACCCAACCTGATATAGCTTATGTTATTAGTAGATTGAGTAGATATACTCGTAATCCCAGTAGTGAACACTAGAATGCTCTTCATTAGTTGTTAAGGTATCTGAGAGGTACTATGAATTGGCGTTTGCATTTTAATAATTTTTGTACAATTTTAAAAGGCTTTTGTGATGCAACTGGGTGACTAGTAATGATGAAGTTAGCTCTACTGGTGGCTATGTGTTTACTTTGGGTGGAGGTGTTATTTCATGGAAGTCTTCAAAGAGACTTGTATACCACGTTCTACCATAGAATCTGAATTCATTGCTCTTGAGTTGGTAGGACAAAAAACTGAGTGACTGAGAAACCTTTTGACAGATGTGCCTTTCTGGGGAAGACAAGTGTCACCGGTCTCTTTACATTGTGACTTATAGGCGGAAATTGGGATTGTTAAAAATAGTGTATACAATGGTAAAAAGATACATTTTCGCATCAGACATGGTGTAGTTAAATAATTGTTGAAACATTGTTTTATTTTCTTGGAATATTGATAACGCTCAATTTACAGCTCTCGTAGGAGTGTAAAGCGGTCGTTAGCAAATATAGAACCCAACTGGGTTGGGTATCGATCCCTCAGAGAATAGCTTGGTCAACAAGTAGGCAAAGATTACTAGACTTTTAGTGCAAGTCTCGTAAGAAGGGGGGATTGTAATGTGTAACCAAAATATAAAGTAAAAACTGAAAATAGCAAAATAAACAGAAAGAATGTTTAGTAGGTTGTAGAACAATGAGAATTGAAGAGTTGGAGTTATGTCCACCTTCTGATTTATACGTCTCTATTGGATATGAGTGTGTAGAATTCAGACATGTATGTGCTTATAGAGAATTGTATTCGATGGTAAATCCAGGCGTCTTTCGACCTATTCGAGGATTATTTCACTTTAACTCTTTCGAGCTTAAAGCGTGTCTAACGGTACGAATTCTCCAAGAGGTTAATCCAGTTACGACACCAACTATTTAATAGGGGATGGGACCCTACTACATCGACACTATCTCTTTTTCAGACAAATAACCTTTCTTTCGAACAAGTTAAATGTTATACTGGCATATTCTTGTGTTTGCAACCACAAAGAATTTAGATTAAGATGAAGAGAATAATGATATAAGCAGCATACGTGTCACGAACTCACAAGCTCATAGTAATAGATAGTACCTCATTCAGCTTCCATAACCCCAACAGAGAAGTTTAGTTACCCATGAATGCGAAGGAGATCACGATTGACATTGTTATTATACCACAATAATGATTAATTTCGTGTAGCACAAGAGTGGTAGGCGTTTAGGCGTGAATTCCTAGGCAAAGTAACGTTTCTCTTGTTGTGGAATTTAAGAATAGATGAATAGAAGAAGAAAAATAGAATTAATGGAAAGATTAGAAGTAGTAGTGAATGTATAATAGAAGGATGGAAAGATGATTGTAAGAATCTGAATGAATAAAAATCTCTAGCATGATAGGGTATTTATAATACCCATATCCTAATCCTACTAAGCTAATGAAATACTTAACCAAATCCTACTAAGCTAATGAAATACTTAACCCAATTGTACTAGGTTAATGTAACATTATCC
This sequence comes from Capsicum baccatum var. pendulum, assembly GCA_030864225.1. Lineage (NCBI taxonomy): Eukaryota > Viridiplantae > Streptophyta > Magnoliopsida > Solanales > Solanaceae > Capsicum > Capsicum baccatum. The sequence continues at coordinate 69,089,869 of CM061559.1, read as the reverse complement.
AAATCCGAATAAACTAATGAAATACTTAACCCAATTGTACTAGGTTAATGTATTATCATCCTAATCCTAATAAGTTACTGCAAGTCTCCAAAGTCTTCAAAAATGCTGTTTTAGCCCGGGACAGATTTTCCATGCATCACTTTTGGTCCTTAGGCGTCCAAGCTTCCTTTTCTCCTTCCGTGAAGCTTTCTTTGGCGTCAAGTAATCCATAAAATGCTGAATGCTGCATCATTTATACCTGAAACTTTGCTAATCATGTTCGTTAGCTCACTTACAGGAAAAAGGACTAAAAGTGCATGAAATATATAATTTGTCCTCAAAACATGGCACAAATATGGGCAAAATATATTGATATAGGCGCGTAATATCGCCTATCATCAACACCCCACACTTAAAGCTTTGTTCGTCCTAGAACAAAATATCATGTCCGTCTAAACATCAACTTAGGGTTTCACAGTATCAACATAAAATATTCGTCAAGACAAGCACAACAATTACCAACAAAGAGTAGTTTTCTGATCATTAGTAGAAACAGGTTAACCTCTAGTATAGACTCGTGATGGTGGTCAACTCTTATTCAAAAGTTAAGGTACAAGGAATCATATACAACTACCCAAAACTCATCAACCATGTGTGTCTCACAATATATTACCCATAATCACTCACAAGTATAGCATCTTTTTTCAAACATGGGTATCAAAATATCCTTGCTCTCGCTCTCACAAAGAATTCATATGAAGCAACTGATGACCATAGGCTTGCCCTTAGTGTAATACTCCACTAAATGTCAGAATGCTAAGCTTAGGATCAAGTAGGTCTTTTGATGGTTGTAATGTAGGCTAAGGGACGGGTAGGACTATTTTGGCCAGAAATAGTGACTAAGTTCCTAAGCACTTTAATACATCACATTGTATCATCAACATTTTTCTTTCAACCTTTCATCTTTATTTTATTTTACCACCCTTGTTCTCCTCTTTTGTTTTTCAATTTTAAGCATAACTCACTTTTCAGCTTTCTTTTCTTTTTTTCTTTTCATAACATACCTCTTATGGTAGCTCTTTCTTTTTCATAACACATTCAAGCACCACTGCAATTTAAAGCATCATACTCACCCAATTTCCTCTTATTTCGTCACATGACTTTATACGTTAAAGCACTGAAAAAATAGATTAGACTTTCATATGAGGTTTGTCAAAGAAGTCGGCTAAAGGCTCAAAAGGGTTTAACTAGGATGATGTCCACGGGTAGGTTGCCATGTATAGTTTGCCAAAGAAATGCCTAAATCATCTCCTAAACTTACACTCCTTATTTTCGCTTTGCATACATACCAAGCAAGTTCTAGCATCAGCTACAAACATAGAATATACTATTCATCTCACACATACAAGGCACATGGTCGACTTTATTGGAAGTAGTATAGACTCTTGACCCAACAAGTGAAGGAATTGAACCACACAATATCACATAATGAGTCACAATTAGAGCCTAAACGTCTCAATAGTCATGATTTTAGCACCTACTCTTGTTATGATCTCATGCTGCCTATTGGAATAATTTCATGCGAAGCTAAGTAAAAAAATTACTACTAAAAAAAGAAACAAAAATAAAACAAAGTAAACAAACATAGATGCGAATAGAGAAGTATAGCATGCAATACTGCCACCCCACACTTAAATGGGACACTGCCCTCAGTGGAAAATAATACGAAGAACCTGGTCAGTTGGACTCTTCCTCAATGTCGGGGGTCATACCCCCTTCGTCGGAATCATCATAAGAGTCATCATCAGAGTTCTCCTCTACATCGAAATTTGGCAAGCGTCGATCATCATCGATCGGCACATCATCGTCTAAAGGTTCCTCAAAGTATGTGCCTACTCCACACATCTCCCGTGCATGCATATTCATTGGATAGTCATGGTACAACTGTTGGAGCTCTGCAGCAGTTGGAACACGACCTCCACTCATCATTGTGAACCGTGTCATGCCATAAAGATGACGGAAGAAACTCTCATCACGAGCATGTCTCTCCACAGTAGTAAGGTTGACACCATGTGTTGTTTCAGCATCTTTGACCTTTGTGAGGTCAACCTTCTTCGGGTTATGTAGGAGTTTGTGATCAGCTGGTTCTTCTTCGATATCCTCCTTCCACAAGATTGCTGTCAACAGATTACCAAAAGTGAAGTGGGACCTCTTGTTTAGTCTAACCTTCCGCATTATAGAACGAATGATTGACCCAATGTTGATAGGGACATTCGTCATCAATGCATAGACCAAACACACTCTATCGCTTGTTATTTTGGTGTATTGAGTCCCAGGAATAAGGCATGAGTTGACGATGCGCAACCAGATTCTTGCTTCCCTATTCAAAGGAGCATAGGGGAAGGTGTTGTGTCGTCCGGTGTCTTGGTGTATGCTCCACCTTGCCATGGATCTACTTCCACAAAGTGTGTGTCGAATTGCTCTATAAGGAGGTCTGCTATACAGCTCTTTGAATGGTGCTGGATCGACCGAAGGTAAGCCAAGGAAGGAGTTGATCAAATCCGCGTTGAGCTGTAAAACTTGGCCCCGAATCTTGACTTCGCTGCCCGTGGTTTTCGGCGACCAGTTGGCGTTAAATTCTCTTGTCAAATCAAGATTACATTCTCCCATGTCGCGGAAGATGAAATCCAGATTCAATGCCATGATTTTTGCCAACATACGCGGTTCCTTCTTCGCTAGGTTGTCCTTGTTGATCAAGTCGACATGAACATATTTGTTTTTCTTGTTGTTCCTATACCATTCTTTGGCTTCCTCCTCAAGAACCCATTTTATTCCAAACATTCGGCGGGGTAATTGCATTGAGTATGATTCGCCTTGGTCCTTGCGACCTCTTTTCTTGCCCTTTTGGGATGTGGTAGCCTTATCTTGTCTTGCTTTAGGTGCCATTGTTCCTGAGCTTTAAACGATATTTCATGTTAGCATCAACTCAATGGAAACAATCTACAAACAAGCCATCAGGGTACCACCCCACACTTAGGTTCATTGATACAAATCAGTAAAGTGAAAGTGGTCGATTACTTAGACTTCGTCGACATACGTTTAAGGAGCTATATTCCGACAAGAAAATCAGTGATGTATCACTTCTTGAAACCTTTGCAATACGTTCATGTTAGGGAAAACAAGACTACTACATAGGGGTTTCATCATGGTATAGTTTCTATCAACAATTACAACCTCCTATGTTGGTAGGCAACTATAAGTCTTATCCCGATGAACGGGATAGCCTAACATGTAGGTATACAAGTGACAAGACAATGCAATGATCATAACCATAGCAATTCCACAAAGAGTATGACAATGCAATTAAAACCAAATTCAAGTCCGAAACAAGTTAAGATTATCCTAACGTACATGTTCACTCACATGGTTGTGCATCAACAATTCAAACACTTTAACATCACCAATATTTCTTCAAGATGTGGCAATTCATGATAGACATAGCAAAGTAGTACTTACGAGAAATAGATGAAGAATAAAAGAGTATTTACGTGATTGAAGCCTTTGGAGATGTTTCTTGTGAATTGAAAGAGCAAAAATAAAAATTTTGAGATGATTTGGAGTGGATGTGCAGTGCCTTTACGTCAAGTTTCAATGTGTTTATGTTTCAAGACTAAGTCCCCTTTATATAGGAAAAGAATGGGTCGGGTTTTGACCCATTTAAAATCGGTTTTGGAGACAAAAAGGGACCATAGGCGGCGCCTTTAGCTTTGCCTATGCATGGTATAGGCGGCGCCTAATGCAAAGCATAAGCTAGCATAGGTGGCGCCTAGTGTAATGCATAAAGGGACCATAGGCAGTGCCTAGTGCATGGCATATGAGATTCCGAGACCAAATGCTTTTGCATAGGCGGCGCCTATGCTATAGCATACTTGAGCATGGGCGGCGCCTATGACTTTGCACATTAGAATCCGAGACCTTAGGCTATAGTATAGGCGTTGCCTTGTTCGTGGCCTAGTTTTACCTAGGCCTAGCCTTGCTCGATGCCTATTTTGTCATGAGCAATGCTCAATCCATAGCCTTATGCATCTTTATTCCTAACTTACCACCTTTACCATACACTACGTCCAAATCATCATTTGAAACCAATCTCCTCGTTGAATACCTCTTGCACCTATATTTGCTCAAAACCAATGAAAACGATTAGTACGATGGGTTGCCTCCCATCTAGCGCCTTAGTTTTGGTCGTGGCACGACTCTTATTTTTGGATTTTCATTAATCAAAAGCAAAACACATTAAAAAAATGAAAGATGATAAACGATAAACGATAAACGATAAACGATGGGTTGCCTCCCATCTAGCGCCTTATTTATTGTCGTGGCTCGACGTAGTTACCTCGAGTACTTAGACTTCGTTGAGATAAGTGATGGCCATATAATTCATCGAGTCAAGAGGACCGATATAAGGTTTAACCCGTTGACCATTCACCTTGAAGACAACACCATTATTGTCTTCCAATTCAACTACTCCAGACGAGTAGACATGGATAACTTTGTATGGACTAGACCACTTAGACTTTAACTTACCTGGGAACAGCTTCAATCTAGAGTTGAAGAGAAGCACCATATCATCCTTTTAAAAGTTTCGTCGAACAATCCGCTGATCATGATACTTCTTCATCCACTCCTTGTATAGGTCCGATCTCTCATAAGCATGGAGATGGAACTCATCTAATTCGTTCAGCTGCTCCAACCTCAGATTCATCGCATCATCCCAATTCAAGTTCAATTGATTCAATGCCGACAATGCCTTATGTTTGAGCTCGATGGGTAAGTGACAAGCCTTCCCATAAACTAGTTGATAAGGAGACATGCCAATGGGTGTTTTGAATGCAGTCCTATACGCCCATAGTGCATCATCTAGCTTCCGAGACCAATCCTTCCTATTAGCATTGACCGTCTTTGCAAGGATTTGCTTGATCTCCTGATTGGAAACCTCTACTTGTCCACTAGTTTGTGGGTGATAAGGCGTGGCTACCTTATGTTGCTTGACACCATACTTTGCCAACACGGATTTGAATAGCTTATTGGAAAAGTGAGATCCTCCATCACTTATGATAGTACGTGGTACTCCAAAGCGAGAGAAGATATTCCTCTTTAAGAATGCTACAACACGCTTTCCTTCGTTGTCAGCCAACGCTACAGCTTCAACCCATTTCGAGACATAATCTACAGCAACTAAGATGTACTTCATTCCAAACGAATTCACGAATGGACCCATGAAATCGATACCCCATACATCAAAGAGTTCTACCTCAAGAATTTTGGACATAGGCATCTCATGGTGTTTCGAAATAGCACCTTGACGCTGGCATTGGTCGCACCTTCTAACATAGTCATAGGCATCTCGAAATATCGAAGGCCAATAGTAACCACTTTACAATACTTTTCTTGCCTTCTGATTGCCTGCATGATGTCCTCCAACTTGGGAAGTGTGGCATGCTTCCAAAATATTAGGCACCTCTACATGGGATATACATCGTCGAATAATACCATCCGCACATCATCGAAACAAATATGGCTCATCCCAATAGTAGTGTTGTACATCATGCATAAACTTCCTCCTTTGGTGGTAAGATAAATTGGCAGGTATCACATTACTCACCACGAAATTTGCAAAGTCGGCATACCATGGTAATTTTTCCATTGTTGTCGCTAATATCTCCTCGTCAGGGAATGCATCATCAATCTGAATTTCAGGTTGCGCCACATGCTCATTCTCGAGTCTAGATAGGTGGTCGGCCACTTGGTTCTCGCAACCTCTTCTATCTTTGACCTCGAAATCGAACTCTTGCAGCAGCAATACCCATCGAATTAGTCTTGGTTTTGCATCCTTCTTTGTCATTAGATACCTAAGAGCTGCATGGTCTGTATGAACGATCACCTTAGTACCCAATAGATAGGCACGAAACTTCTCAAACGCATACACAACCGCTAGGAGCTCTTGTTCTGTCACAGTGTAGTTCCTTTAGGCTTCATTTAGGACCTTACTCACATAGTAGATAGGATGAAATAACTTCTCCTTTCTCTGACCAAGCACAGCTCCAACGGCTACACCACTAGCATCACACATGACTTCGAACGAGAGAGACCAATCTGGTGCTACCATGATAGGGGCTTCAATGAGTTTTCCTTTGAGGCATTCAAATGCCTTTAAGCAATCTTCATTAAAGTCAAACTTCGCATCTTTCTCCAAGAGTTTGCACAATGGACTAGCAATTTTGGAGAAGTCTTTGATGAACCGACGATAGAAACCTGCATGGCCGAGAAAACTACGAACTCCCTTCACCGAAATTGGACGCGGTAGCTTCTCAATAACCTCTATTTTTGCTCGATCAACCTCAATCCCTCTTTCGGAGATCTTGTGCCAAAGAACGATACCTTCTTTTACCATGAAGTGGCACTTCTCCCAATTCAGCACTAGGTTGAATTCTACACATCTTTGCAACGCCATGCTTAGGTTTGCCAAGCACGCTTTAAAAGACTCACCAACAACTGAAAAGTCATCCATAAATACCTCCAAAGTGTCTTCAACCATATCAGAAAAAATAGACATCATACAGCGTTGAAAGGTGGCTGGTGCGTTACATAACCCGAATGGCATACGTTTGAAGGCAAATGTACCATATGGGCATGTAAACATTGTCTTCTCTTGGTCTTCGGGTGCAATACAAATTTGATTATAGCCTGAATAACCATCTAAGAAACAAATCCATCCTTTTCCCGCTAATCGATCAAGCATTTGGTCCATGAATGGCATTGGGAAGTGATCTTTGAGTGTCCAAGAATTTAGCTTTCGGTAGTCCATGCATACTCTCCATCCAGTGACGGGTCTGAGTGGAATAAGCTCATTCTTCGCACTTGCAACCACCGTCATGCCTCCTTTCTTGGGAACACATTGTACCGGGCTTACCCATGTACTATCAGAGATTGGATATACAACTCCTGCGTCTAACCACTTGATAATTTCTTTCTTCACCACTTCTTGCATAGGTGGGTTTAGACGTCTTTGATGCTCAATGGTGGGTGTGCAATTATCTTGAAGCTGAATTTTATGTGTACAAATCCCAGGTGGAATACCAATAATATCCGCAATGGTCCATCCAATGGCTCTAATATACTTCCTTAGAATAGCAATGAGAGCTGCAACTTGTTGCTCACCCAAATCTACTGCCACAATGACTGGAAGTCTGTTTCCGCTTCCTAAGAATGCATACTTTAAATGAATTGGCAGCTCCTTCAATTCTAATGTGGGTGGATCTTCAACAGATGGCTTAGCTGGTGGTGTGGGTCGATTCTTGAGATCAAGGTCCAGCTTCTTGGGAGCATAGCGATATGTCCCTAATCCTGATAGAGCACAAATAGCTTCTTCACAATTTTCAGCATCCTCATTCTCTCCATTCATGAGCACAACCGCTAAAAGGTCATCAATAATTTGCTCTTCTTCAAGTAATTCTTTCTCATCATCAAAGAAAACATCATCCACCAAAAATACACTCAGATCTTTGGGTTGCTTCATTGATTTGCACACATCAAAGCGAACCACTTCGTCATTTATTCGGAATGAAAGCTCATTAGCTCTCAAATCAATGAGCACACTTCCTGTAGCAGGGAAAGGGCATCCCAAGATTATGGGAACTTCTGAGTCTGCCTCACAATCCAAAATAACAAAGTCTGCCGGAAAGATAAATGAAGAAACCTTTACCAATACATCACACAGAATACCAACAGGTCGTTTTACCGACCTATCCGCCATGACAAGCCTCATGTTGGTTGGAGTAGGATCACCCAACCCCAACTTCTTATAGATTGACAATGGCATCAAATTGATGCTGGATCCTAAATCACATAATGCTTTGGCAAAATTCAAAGATCCAACGGTGCAAGGAATAGTGAAAGCTCCGGGGTCGGCCTTCTTCTGAACTATCGTTCGGGTAGCGATTGCGCTGCAATGATGAACATCTTCTTTCAACTCATAACTTACTTCCCGCTTCTTTGTTAAAAGATCCTTCATAAATTTCGCATACCCAGGAATTTGTTCAAGTGCCTCCACCAATGGAACATTAATGGTCAGCTGCTTTAACATAGTCATAAATTTGCTGAACTTTGTGTCATCCGCCACCTTCTTCAATCTTTGGGGAAAAGATGGTGGTGGGTATGGAATTGTTCTCTCCACAGCTTTCTTCTCCTCTTGCTTCCGTGTTTCTACTTTTTCAGGCTGCACGTCGCTGGGTGTGACGTCCTTGACGTCTTCTGCGGACTCCTCTCCTATTGCATTGTCATCTAAGTCCGCAGCTTCGTCAACCACTTGCTTGCCTTTTGATGAAGTTTCCAGCACCTTACCACTTCTAGTAGTGATGGACATGCATGACCCATCATTCCTTGGTTTTTGCACAGTATCACTAGGTAGAGTGCCGGCCTTTCTTTGATTGAGTGCTGCTGAAAGTTGGCTCAATTGCTGCTCTATTTGCTTGATTGAAGTGGAATGTGAATCAACTAATTGTTTTATGGATGACAAATCATTTATTACCTCCGTTACTCCCGCGCTCGTTGCTTCCACTCCTTTCAATAATTTAGCCATCATGTCTTCCATACTTCCAGAATTAGATGTGGTGGTGTCACGTCTACCAGGGGGAACGTACAAACCACTCTTTTCATTCTTGTTCTTCCAACTACCTTGGTCCTTGTTTCCAGATTTATCATAATAGTTCTGACCTTGGTTTCCTTGGGTATTCCCACGGAAACCCCCCTGATTGTTAAAGTAGTTGGCCTCCTCTTCCGAATCAGATTCGTCTCTTCCTTTTGACGCAATAGCTTTCACTTTTTCGGTCTTCCCTGATAATAAATGCTTTGTAAGAAGATCCATTTGTGTTTTCATATGCGCCATATCTTGATCACGTTCTTTTTCTCTTCTTCTTTGGTCTGCAGTCATGCCAATAGATAAAGTGGGGCTTGCTACCTCAGAATCCCTGGTATGCCAAGCTCTACTTTGTTTCGTCATACGATCTAGCATATTGCTTGCTTGACCAAAGGTGAGGTCCATAAAAGATCCTCCAGCTGCATTATCCACCACTGGTTTAGTTATTGAATTCAAGGCTCTGTATAATATCTCCATTAGGTGAACATTAGTCATGTGATGGTTTGGGCATCTCGCTAGCTTTGTCTTGAACCTCTCCCATGTTTCATGAAGAGCTTCAGTGGGAAGCTGACGAAAGTTGCTGATTTCATCTCTCAATTGTGCTCTTTTGGATGGCGGAAAGAATCTTTCTAGGAAAGCGTCTCTCAATTGCCTCCAATTTGTAATAGAATCAGGAGTCATCCCATTCAACCATAGAGTTGCCTCCCCAGACAGAGACAATGGAAATAGACGTAATCGAATTGCATTCTGACCAACACCAGGATTGTCAAATGACTTGCATGTAGAAATAAAGTTGATGAGATGCATATTCGGATCATCGCCTGCTAGTCCACCAAATAATCCCTTGAGTTGCAATAACTGAATCATGGTTCTTGTGATGTTGAACTTGGCTCCGGGCGCTAATGGTGGAGGAATTATGGCTCCAGTGGCTACGGCTCCGTCAAGATCATCATCATTGTCGTCAAAATCTGGTTGCATGGGTTGGCGATCATACCTAAACCGAGCTTGACGAACTCTTCTGTTGGCAGGTGTTATGATTTCAGCATCACGCCTTGGATTTAGTAACTCGTCATCACCTAAATCCTCATCGTGAGGATTTGCTTCTCGCCCAGGGTTATCAATGTTTGGTTGGTGTACTTGAGCGGCAGCAAGAGCAGCTAATCTCGCTTGCTCCTATTGAGCAGCCATCCTTTCGATTTCTGCTTGTGCTTCCATTCTGCCAATACGTTGTGGTTCAGGATTGATAGGTAATAACGGTTGACCAGAACTTCGAGTATAGGGCATGCACTAAATAAAAACCTGCAGTAAACAAAAAAAAAAAAACTAAAAGTAAAAGTACGAGAATCTTTGACCAAAGGGTCTAGTAATTATCACAAACTTAATTGACACTTGTATTCCCCGGCAATGGCGCCAATTTTTGATAACGCTCAATCTACAGCTCTCGTAGGAGTGTAAAGCGGTCGTGAGCAAATATAGAACCCAACTGGGTTGGGTATCGACCCCTCAGAGAATAGCTTGGTCAACAAGTAGGCAAAGATTACTAGACTTTTAGTGCAAGTCTCATAAGAAGGGAGGATTGTAATGTGTAACCAAAATATAAAGTAAAAACTGAAAATAGCAAAATAAACAGAAAGAATGTTTAGTAGGTTGTAGAACAATGAGAATTGAAGAGTTGGGGTTATGTCCACCTTCTGAGTTATACGTCTCTATTGGCTATGAGTCTGTAGAATTCAGACATGTATGTGCTTATAGAGAATTGTATTCGATGGTAAATCCAGGCGTCTTTCGACCTATTCGAGGATTATTTCACTTTAACTCTTTCGAGCTTAAAGCGTGTCTAACGGTACGAATTCTCCAAGAGGTTAATCCAGTTACGGCACTAACTGTTTAATAGGGGATGGGACCCTACTACCTTGACACTATCTCTTTTCCAGACAAATAACCTTTCTTTCGAACAAGTTAAATGTTATACTGGCGTATTCTTGTGTTTGCAACCACAAAGAATTTAGATTAAGATGAAGAGAATAATGATATAAGCAGCATACATGTCACGAACTCACAAGCTCATAGTAATAGATAGTACCTCATTCGGCTTCCATAATCCCAACAGAGAAGTTTAGTTACCCATGAATGCGAAGGAGATCATGATTGACATTGTTATTATACCACAATAATGATTAATTTCGTGTAGCACAAAAGTGGTAGGCGTTTAGGCGCGAATTCCTAGGAAAAGTAACATTTCTCTTGTTGTGGAATTTAAGAATAGATGAATAGAAGAAGAAAAATAGAATTAATGGAAAGATTAGAAGTAGTAGTGAATGTATAATAGAAGGATGGAAAGATGATTGTAAGAATCTGAATGAATAAAAATCTCTAGCATGATAGGGTATTTATAATACCCATATCGTAATCCTACTAAGCTAATGAAATACTTAACCAAATCCTACTAAGCTAATGAAATACTTAACCCAATTGTACTAGGTTAATGTAACATTATCCTAATCCTAATAAGTTACTGCAAGTCCCTAAAGTCTTTAGAAATGTTGTTTTAGCCCGGGACAGATTTTCCATGCATCACTTTTGGTCCTTAGGCGTCCAAGCTTCCTTTTCTCCTTCCGTAAAGCTTTCTTTGGCATCAAGTAATCCATAAAATGCTGAATTCTGCTTCATTTATACCTGAAACCTTGCTAATCATGTTTGTTAGCTCACTTACAGGAAAAAGGACTAAAAGTGCATGAAATATATAATTTGTCCTCAAAACATGGAACAAATATGGGCAAAACATATTGATATAGGCGCGTAATATCGCCTATCATCAAATATGTATGGTACAAAAGAAATTTAGTGGATCCTATGACCATGGGTTTGACAAGAAAAATGATTCTTGAATCGTGGAGGGGGATAGGGTTAAAGCCCATAAATTGAGGTAATATGGTGGATACCCATTTGTCGTCAAATAAATTTATATAGACTTTCAATATACACTACATATCCTATCCCTATGGCGTGAGATAGTGTATTATAATGTTGAGCTTATTTTTGCTCCTAATGATCCATAGTCTTAAGGTGGTCTATGAGATAGACTTGATGGATCACCTACGTGAGTGTAAAAGGTTGGTCACCATTTTTTGAAAGACTTGGGTTGTCTTTCTAGAGCACTCATGAGACGCAAGGTTTGTGAGCATGACCATAAAAGCACTTTATAGTATCGTAGAGGTTGCTTAAAATCAAGGATATGGTATGTTTTGTGTGGGTATCAACTTATGTCCATCTAGTTCAAGAGTACTTTATTTTTTGGATATTTGTTGTTGCCCCATATCACTACATGTCAATTTAAATCAAAAGATATTGACACTTAAGTACATGTTCCTTCCTTTTTTTCAGAATTTAATCATATTCTTTATCTTTGTATTAATGGGGGATTATGGAGTTAATACTACCTTAAAGCTTTTGTATAATGCAATGAATAAAGAAAAAAAGTAATAATTAAGTATGTTTCAAAGGAGTTGAACATACACATATATGTTAGGTGGGAGATAAACATATTCTGTGAGTTAATAGTGCTTTAATGTGATAATGCTCAACTTACACGTCAATGTAGTGCAAGGCGGTCGTCGTCAATATATTTACCCAACTTTGGAGTCGGATCGAATCCATAGGGAACAATGTGAGTGGCGATTAAACTAGTTTGAAACTAAAGCTACAAGTTAAATTCAAACAAATGATATGAAAAGATAAAATGGGATTTTTTGATGATCAGCAAATAATTGTTGGTCACTTTAGTTTCAGTGTTTGTAATCAAGAGTTTATGGAAAATCAGAATTATGTTCACTATGGGTTTTGGTACTTGACAGATGTGAATAGTGATTCAAGATTCTCACGATAGGTAGGAACAACAGATTATATTTATTGAAGTTATGTCTAAATGTCTCTCGACCTACTTAAGCATTTAATTACCTAATCCTCTCGGACTTAGAAAATTTATATTCACTGACCAGACTTCACCTCAAGTTAATTAACCTTGTTACAATGTCAATTATTAAACGAAAGGTTGGTAGCTTCCAAGTCCCTGTCAATAATTCACTTCCTACTATAGTTGATTTCTAATATCAAGCAAATCAAAGCAGGTGCTATCTACCGTTAGCAACCAATAGAAAATAATTAAAACCCCAAAATTATCAAGAGTCCAATTATCTTTAGAACCTTGAACACTTAGCAGCTTACCAAGACCTAACCCATAGATCCCATAATTCGAGTTAAAGGGATTTAGCCATGCATAATGTAATAATCGATACAACAAGTTGAATTCATAATTTGAAAGATGAACTTACAGCAAGATGAATAGCAATGAGTATTTCTCAGATTAGATCAAAGTAGAAATCCCCAAAGTAATGATTAAAATCTCTTCAAAGTAATTTTTTTTCCATGCCAAGAAACTAGAGAGAGAAAAGAACAAAAATATGTGTCTCAAAACTCAAGTTTGAAACCCTTCAGAAAATCCTAAACAAGGCGTTAAATAGATCACCCTAATTGTGAAAACAAAATAATAAAATTCAGAAATTCCTCGGATTAGGTGACGTCATTTGTGATAGAATATCATAAGGCTGACGACTTATCACAAATGTCGCCAGCTTCCTTTATGCTTTCGGTACTCGCTGCCTAACGCTGACGACAAACGGTGATGCCCTATCAACTCCTTGATGACCTATCACAAATGTTGTCAAGGCTTTTCCTCAGCTCTCATGTTCTGCCTTAGGCTGGCGGCAATCTTAATGACTTATCAGCTCCTTGACTTCCTATCACAAAATGTCGTCACAGCTTTCAACTTAGGCCAATTCTCTGTCTACTACTGACGATGAAACTAATAGCTTATCACAGAGTTGATGACTTATCACAAATGTCGTCAGCCACACTTTGCCTTTATTTACTTCAGATTTCAGTTCATTTGCTTCCATTCTTGTTAGTTCTCTAGCATCTTAGCTTCTACTGCAAAATCAAACATAAAGCAATCAAAAATGACAAAAATTTCTTAAGACTTCGCAATTATTCTTAGTTAAAAGCCTCAAATGTGTTAACATTAGCTCACACATCATAATGTCATTAATATTAATAAATCCGTTTCTCAAATTTACTCCTTTCTTGCATTAATATTATTTTCAATATCCTATATAAGGAGTATATATGAAGAACAAAAAGTACACACCAAAAGAGAATAAAAACATTTTTCTTCTTTCTTCCTAAGTTTCTTATTTTTGGGTAATTGATTTAGGCAACCTCCAAACTTACAGCCACGAGTGTACATGTTTGGAATTAGTTGTAGAACCTTGGGGAGCGACTGGCTAGAGGGATTTGCACTGAAGTGGGGCCGAAATTATTTTCAAGGCAATGTCTTGCCACGATGTAGTATTTATTAGTATTTTAATATTATTATTATTATTATTATATCATGTTCATACCAATATTATAGTAATTTTTCCAACACAACTAAATTTATACTAAGAATATCTATTTTTATCTGATAATACGTGTCTTTCATTTTGTGAAGAAGTATAAATAATTGTACTCTTAGTCATACATTTTGCCATTAATTAACATGATAAGAGTCTCTTAAATTTTTTCTCTTTCATGATATACCTTCCCTTATTATAGTCCCACCTTTTCATAACCGAACCATCATATATATACCCACAAAAGCATCTTTTCACCATACATCCACTACTAAAAAAAATCAAATTTTCAATGTTGTTTGTGATTCAATTGAGTTTTTAGTTCAAGAAAAAAATCATCAAGATTAGATTGAAATTTCTATCGAGTTGACTATCCAAATGCATAACCAAAATGAAACAAACACTAATAGTGCAAGCGCTAACACAATTAACATATTTCTTGTAGGAATTTTTGTTGGTTCAATTTCATCACTCTTATTCCCAAAATTCTATTTCAATTACAAGGTTATAGTCGATGGGTTTCTACTTGAGTCCAATCAACAGATTCCTTTCACTCCTCCCTATTTATTTACCTTTTTATATTTTTAAATCAACTCATAGGAAACCTTTATAGAATTCACTCCTAAAATCATATTACTCTCTATTTTAATAGGTTTGTTCTAAGATCTCAACAACCTTTTATTTTCATGGTGTAATTCTTATCTCCCCGTTTCAACTAATTCTCTTATTTTATCTTCACATGTAGTTTTCATTCTTATTACTACAGTGTTATTATAGTTAGGATTGGGCATAAATTACCAAAAATAGAATTCTCAAATCGAATAAAAAAATTTGGTAATTGGTGTTCGGTAATTCTGTATTTGGTAGGGTATTTGGGAGTAAAATTTTAATATTTTGGTATTCAGGGTTGGGTTTGGTACAAGATATTAATACCATTTGGTATTCGATATTTACCGAATATACATATATATGTGTGTGTGTTTGTGTGTGTGTGTCTAACGCAACCCAATAGACAATAGTACTAATCATCCCAAAGAATATCTTGGACCTTGGTAATATATTCATAAAAAGCAAAAAAAAAAAAAGAAATACTAAATAAAATTTCTATTAAATATACTCTTTGAAGTATAAATGTGCATTTGCACATCTCCAACTTTAATATGGTATTATTAAATACCGTACCGAACCGAAGTTTAATATACCGATTACCAAAATACCGAACCGATATTTATAAGTATGGTATGTGGTATCTATTAGAAAATCAAATATTCCCCCTAGGATAATATCCACACAAAATAACAATAAAATGAGAGTAACAACGACACCAAATATTATAATGGGGTAAATAAAATACCCAATGGAGTAATGCAATAATACTGATTACAACTTGGCAGTGTCAAAAGACTACTACTCTTTATAAAATAAACAACACTCTACAATATTACTCCCACACTATTATCTCACAGACTATAAAATATCTGTGGATTACTCTCTTTTCTCTCTATTGCTTTCTCAATTTTAGTTTACCTAAAAGTGAAATAGAAATCATCTATTTATAGATGAACGTCTCAAACTTTTCATATTGCGAAACCAATTTCAAACTTGATCATGTTGCAACACCAACTTTCAAATTCATGTCACCATATTAGACATGTTGCAACACTAATATTTTTGTTATTTTTTATTTAATTTTAATTATTTTGATCCCACAAATCTCTCCCTTAATTTTATTTCTTCTTCTTCATTCCAAGACTTGACATCTAGTTGATGAATTTTTCACTTCATTTGTGCCGCCAAAGATATCAACAGACGTATCATCTCTATGCAGACAACAGGTGCATAGACTTCTTCATAGTCAATACCATGTCTTTGCTTGTAGGTTTTAGCTACAAGTCTTGTCTTGTATCTCTGTACCTTTCCATGAGCATTCTTCTTTGCCTTGTATACCCATTTGACTCCAATTGCTTGATGATCTTTAGGAAGAGTTGTTAACTCCCAAGTGCTGTTCTTTTTTATCGACTGAATTTCTTCCTCCATGGCTTGTCTTCACCTTTTATCTGTAATAGCTTCATCAAAATTCATTGGTTCACTGCCATCATAGAGATAACACAAAAAATAAAAATTAGTAACTTCTTATGTGTACCATAGAGTTCTTGGATGCCCCTCATCCTCTGTGGCCTTTCACTTGAACTCTAATCTTGAGAAGAATGAGATACAATATTTGTTGGTAGGGTTGCATCTCTTACAGGTGCCATGGTATCCTGCTCTTCTTTATCTCCAAAGTATGGAATAAAAATCATATGTTGTTTTTTCCTGAGCCTCCTGGCCTTTCCAATTCCATGAGGCTTCTTCATCAAATTCAACATCATGACAGACCATCACTTTCTTGTTGCTTGGATTGTGTAACTTGTAGCCTTATGAACTAGTGTCATAGCCAATAAAAACAAACTTGACACTTTGTTCATCAAGTTTAGCTCTCCTTTGATGTGGAACATGAGCATAGGCTATGCTCCCAAAGATTCTCAAGTACTTGAAACTTAGCTTTCTTCCGCTCCATGCTTTTTAAGGTGTTTGATCTTTCATTTTTTTTATTGGAGACCTGTTGCTTTAATAAACTGCACATCAACACCTCGACCCAAAATTATTTTGGCATATTTTTAGCTTTCAACATACATCTTACCATATTAATAATTGATACGAATCGATCCACGAGAACTCGAATCTAAGATGTGAAAATTAAAGATAGAACGATAGTATAACCAAGATAGGAAGATAGACACAAAATTGATATCAAAAGAGCAATCAAAGGATGTATCAAATCCTATAACCTCCCTTAATGACTATCAATGGGCACCTAACTCTTACGGTGAATGAAAAGGGGATTAGATCTCCCTTACAACCAACGTTTCTAAACAAGGTTCAACAAATGCTTTTCTAAGCACTCAAACACTCCCATGGAGTCTCATTAATACAACATGTAAAACTTATCATAAAAAACTAAAGAAATAATCCTAGCTACCAAGCATTTATAGTTTGGCTACATATTACATAATTAGAGCCCAAAAGTGACCCAAATGTAAGAAAAGGCCGATTAAGGGTTGTTTTGACCCGCTCTTGAAATGATAGAGCGGATCAAAAGCATATCCAAAGCGCCTTAGGCATATGACCTTTCCAAGGGGATTTTGAGCCCCATTTTGAAATCCTTCAAACTCGCCAAAGTCCTTTGACCCTTCTTAACGATAATCTTCCTCCATGTGGCATCTTTTAAAAGAACTAAGGAGTCATCAAGCACCTCATGCATCATACATATCTCATCCAAAAGCCCATAGGAAATTTGACTTGTATCATCCTCCCCTTTTTAAAAAGGATTTGACCTTGAATCCAAAACTTGCAAACCAAAAGAAGGACAAACAAATACAACATCCTCATGACATGAGGGTTAGGGTTAGCACAAATAATCATAGCATCATCCCAGGGTCGCACACACTTAAGATATGACCAAGGATCCCTTACTTTGAACATTATAAACTTATTGAAGAATGTATAAATGGGTTGGCTATGGGTTTCATCAAGAGATAAGGAAATCACAAAGGTCATAATGGCCTCAAATAGTTCAATGGCTAAAACTACCTTCACCTTAGGAGCCATAAGACACAATTTTTTCTTTACCTCTTCAAGAGACCACATCAAGAGTGGTGCCTTAATTGGTTTTAAAGTCCATAAGAGCCATATAGTATTGTCATTCGACTAAGTGGACCAACCAATAAGTTTCCTACCTCTACATAAAACAAATCCAAGAATAGCATGGATATCATCATAAGCAAAGAGGTAGTATAGGAAGGAATCAATTATAAAAGCATCATCCAAGGTGTTATTATCTATAAGAAGGCAATTTGGCTCAAAAGACATAGCACATAATGCACACAAGGATGGAATCAAAGCATTTAAGAAAATATGACTCGTTTCTTGCAAACTACTTCCCAAAGAAAAAAAATTGATTAATGGGGTCATGCCCTTAATAGTTTGTTTATCTCTATTAACAAAGGTAAGCATGCTCCCAAGAGCCCCACAAGATGCTTCAAATTGTCCAACCCTATGAAGGTGACAAGTAGGCCTTAGTATCTATGGGCTCTTCAATAAACAAATAATCAACTTGGATCCACAAGTTTGAATTCACACAATTTAAGCACAAGTGTGTCAGGTAAGGATGGAAGTTTATAAGCAACACCCAAAGAAGACAATGACACGTTTGCCCTTGGGTTTTCAAGAATGATACCACCTTGGAGAAGGAGGTCATCAATTCCACTCAAGTGTTGAAGAAGGGTACCACATAAATGGAATTCATCTAAAGTAGTTTCAAGATAAAACTCTCTTCTTAACCTACAAGGAGTGAAATCTTGGTTAAGAATGGAAACACATAATGGTGAACTCTCTTGGATCTTTTCAGTACCCCCTTCTTTAGAAACCCTTCATCTTGGTTGGAGTTCTTTTCCTTACATAATGTTGGTCCCTCAAGTGGATTGTGAATCCCAAAGAAAGACTTTCTATCATACGGAAGGATACCAACACCTTCATCAAAATTTACTTGTCATGTGGATCAAGAAATAAGTTAGGTGTGCCATAATCACCATATCAAAATTTGGCACCGGGGTCAAATGGAAAGAGTGGGCATAAACATGGGTCTAGACAACACTCTTTTCCCCCACTAGCTTTACCTAAACTAAAAGACATACTCTCCTCATTAGCATAAAAATCATCAAAAGAAAAGGGAGAGTAGAGAAAGGTATCACTCAAGTTAACTTCAACTAAGGTGCCCTCATGCACGTACTCACTATTAGATTCAAAACCATCACCATAAGTATTCTCAAAAATAAGTTCACACAAAGTAGAAGAGGAAGCAATTTCTAAACAATTTATACTTTTTTTTTCAATGGAGAAATCCTCAAGTGGACACATACCACCACCAATATCAAAGGGATTATTACTTATGCCTTTACAAGAAGTAAGCAATTCATTCTTATAAATATCAAATAAGGGTGGGGTGTCATATAAAGGATCACATCCACAATCATTTTCTAAGGAACAATCACTTATTGGGTTTCTTAAAGATTCAAGCAAATCAAAGTTATCATCACCCAATTGATTATTCCTTTCCAAGACTTCATACTTCTTTCCCTTAAGGGTACTCTCATCTTCTAAGAAGAGATTTTCATCTTTAGGAGGAATGTTGTCACACCATAGTGGGTTGTCATATACAATATAGCCCTCAATATGAGCTATATCAACAATGCTATCCACATTACTAGGTAATTCACTAGAAGTGAGCTCATCATTTTTAAACAAGATATTATTCTTAAAGAGAGAAGGATTTATACATAGATTGGATATAGAACATGCAAGTCCATTCCCTAAAACACCATTATAAAGTGTATTAGATGTTTCAAGCACATGTTCATCCCTATGAACCAAGCAAGCATTAGGATCTTCACTAAAAGACAAGATTAAAGGGCCAATCCCATTTTCTTGACCAACATTCTCAATTTCATCACTCACTTGAGGTTCTCTAAACATATTACACACATCCTTAAGTGATGGACTAGTTTCGCACATAAGTTGATCAACAAAATTTCCATACTCACATTATGTACATCATCATCAAGAGGTAAAGAATCATTAGACTCATATGTAGGTAAGATACTTATAACACTCAATGGGATACTAGCCACACAATATTATTTTCATTCATAAGAGTATAAGAGTAAGATATTTTACCTTGATGTTCTTGAGCACATTCTTCTTTACCTTGGTGTGAAGGTCCTCCACAATCTTTGGATTCAATTAAAACATCCCTCATCAAGTCTTCAAAGGGAATCTTCTCTTTTATTACTTGTTCTCTTCCGCTTTCCATATTGGTACCTACACATATGTCCTTATTAAAATAAGGACAAATAATGTTAGCTCCTATTGGTGGAAACCCCCTTACTTTACTCCTTACAACCTCTTATTTTTCCTCTCTTAGGTTGTCATCTTGCACTTTCTTACTCCTATCAATATTTTGTCTCTCAATTGCTTTTGGCTTGGAGTAAGTGACCACATTGCCTTAAGATTTGTGAAGGGTAGGTGGAAAGAGATGGTTTCCCCATTAGTTTAATACAATTTGAGGCCAATTTTGCACATTTGGAATCCTATATTATGAAAACCAATCGACACCCAAGAATAAGTGTCCATGTTCTAAGCGGATTATGTCACACCACATCTCCTCATAGTACCCATCTTGAGTAAAGGAAATCTTTAAATTCTCGGAGAATCTATAGCCTTCCAAGATATGTGGGAAATGCTTGGACACTCGAGGTATCCTTAGATAATCAACCATAAGAGGAGTTATGTAGTTTTCATGAAACCAATCAATAAGTATAAGAATGCATCTCGAAACTCCATAAATTTCTACCCATCTTGAACATGGTTGTCTTCTTGGCTCACTATTATAAAGCCTTGTATAACTCTTCGGCACATAGATTGGCCTTAAGAAATCTTTCAAGGCACCCTAAGTTTGGGCAGGAGTCTTTGCAAGTTTACACCATGCTAAGGTCGGACCTTGAATGTACTTAAGGGCATCTGTAGCTTGTTCAGCTTCTCTCATAGCGTAATCCTTGAAGTCTCTTTCACATTGCCATTCCTAATCAAGATAAACAAAGTCTCTTTCGCATTGTTATTCGTAATCAAGGTAAACTTTAGGATCCCTTTCTTCTTTGAAGATAGATAGAGTAGGAAGACATTGGCTCCTACTATACCCTCTATTTCTACCTTAGTTACCGTTTCCGATCATTTAGGCACTAGAACAAAAAGCTTGAGATGTCACACCCTTTGGATTCGGAGATGCATACTCTTTTCTATTCATGGGATAACCTCCACTATAGCTAGTATAACTATTCACACCACTTTGATTTTGATAAAAAGTACTATAGGATGAGGAATATGAATCTTTATAATCCTTAGGTACATTCTCACCATTATCCTCGTTAGATTTGTAAATGAGCGAGTTATAACTTACATCACCTCTAGGCTTGGAGTGGGAAGTGTAATAATCCTCACATGTCCCATCTTCCTTATAAGAACCTTTACAAGGCTCTTCATCATCTCCATACTCACTCTAAGAACTAGGATCATAATTCATCTCATATTCTCCTTTGGAATAGTAACCCTCATTTCATTCAACTCTTGATCATGGCTATATTGCTAGACCCCGTGATCCTCATCTTCTTCTAGCCATAACATTCTTCACTACAATCATAGTTTCCTATATCATAGTCAAAATTATACGAGGCTATCGAAGACATTTTCCCCCTATATCTCTTTGTATCTACAAAATGAACAAACAAGATTAGTGGTAAATATCCTCACAAACACTCGTATGAACTCACCTTTGTGATCCTTGCAATTGGAGCTACGAATGTTGAAAGTTGCTTATACTTTGATGGATAATAAAGTGTGAATCTCTACTTTGCGGTCGGAGTGAATTCTTGTTTGTTCAACTCAAACAAATAAAAATTTACTTACCGGACATGAAACAAAAAAGTTACAACAAATTAAAACTAGAAAAGCACACAAAGAAATACGACAATGAAAGAATTCGGACCCAAGAACTAATCGATCAACATAGTAGACGAATTACTAGTTGATGAGTAGTTTAAGAATCAAAAGAAGAGATTTGGAATGAAGAAATTGAAACTATGGAATCAAACCTTGAGAAATAGAATAATTATAAGTGTTGAGATGTGTTTTAGAACTTGAATTTATGTTGGATAAGATTTGAAATGCATTTGGGCTGTGTTGGTGGCTGCCTTGCATTCAATATAGGGTGATCTGCATTGAGGGTTGTGTTGTGACCTGTTGCAGCATGTGGAGCGCACGTGCAGCACACATTGGATGTAGGAGAGGCTGTAATTATTGTTTTGAGGTGCAGATAGGGTGTGGCCACATCTTGGGAACAAGTGCCCCGCCCTTCCCTTTGTGTTTGGCAAAAATTGCCTTCCAATGGTCTCCTTTTGTACTTCATTGTGAAATATCCTTTAGGTACTTGTTCAAGCACTTTTGTACATCTTTTTTTCTTCACTTTTGAGGATCAAACAACCACCTTTTGAAGAAAATTTCCCTTGAAGATTTGAATTTCTCCAAGAACACTCAAGAACACCAACAACTTCAAAATGCTTTCACTTTTAAACCGTTGATCGGAATGCGATGAAATTTTGAACCAAGGATAATTTCAAACTTCTAAACAAATTACAATCATCAATTTGTTCAAATTATTCACTAAAATCTTAAAATTTTACAATCAACTTCAAAACCTTCAATCCAAGCTTCCAACAAGGATAGAACACTCAATTAAGCTTTGATTTGGCTCAAATTTGATTTATAGACTCGTATAGTGTTAGAGAACACAAATATAACACTAAAAATACAAGAAAACACAAAAATTAAAAACTCAAAATTTGACCTATGGACAAAAATGTGAATAGTGACTTTTTTGGGGGATTTTTAATTTCTGACATTTTTTTTATTGTTGATAAGATCGGCTCTAATACCAAATGATACGAATCGACCCATGAGGACTCGAATCTAAGACGTGGAAATTAAATATAGAAGGATAGTATAACCAATATAGGAAGATAGACACAAAATTGATACCAAAAGGGCAATCAAAGGATGTATCGAATCCTAAAACTTCCCTTAATGACTATCAATAGGCACCTAACGCTTATAGTAACCGCAAAGGGGATTAGATCTCCCTTACAACCAACGTTTCTAAGTAAGGTTCAACAAATTCTTTTCCAAGCACTCAAACACCCACATGGAGTCTCATGAATACATTATGTAAACGTTATCATCAAAAAACTAAAGAAATAAGCCTAAATACCAAGCATTTATAGTTTGGCTACATATTACATAATTAGGGCCCAAAAGTGACCCAAATGTAAGAAAAGGCCCATTAGGGGCTGTTTTGACCCACTCTTGAAATACTAGAGCAGATCAAAAGTGGATCCAAAGCGCCTTGGGTGCACGACCCTTCCAAGGGGCTTTCGAGCCCCGTTTTGCACTTCTTCGACCTCGCCAAAGTCCTTTGACCCTCCTTAATGGTAAGATTCCTCCATGTGGCATCTTTAAAAAGAACCAAGGAGTCCTAAAGTACCTTGAGCATCATATGTATCTCATCTAAAGGTCCGAAGGTAATTTGACTTGTATCAAGAATTGTTCTATTCTTTCTTTCTGCAGCTCCATTTTGTTAGGGCGAGTAAGGTGCCGTTATAGGGAAACAAATTTTATAAGATTGACAAAAGTCATTAAACTCTTTTGAAGTGAATTCGCCTCCCCTATCGGACCTTAAGGCTTTTATTTTATAGCCGCTCTCTTTTTCTACAAGTGCTTTGAAATTTTCAAAAGCAACAAAAGCTTCTGATTTTTGCTTCAAGAAATATACCCAAGTCTTTCCATTGAAATCATCATAAAGAGTAAGAAGTATTTACTTTACCAAAAGAAGGTGGATCGATTGGACCACACAGATCGGTGTGAATAAGATAAAGTGGATTAGTTGCTCTTGACATGGTTTCCTTAGGAAAACTCCTCTTTGCACATTTTCCAAGAAGATAAGCTTCACTCAAATGATTGGGATGATTGATTAACGGAATTCCATCAACCATGTTCTTGTCTCCCATTGATTTGAGAACTTCAAAATTCAAATGACCAAATCGCATGTGCCAACACCATGACTCATCTTGCACATTATCCTTCAAACACTTTGCATTAATAGTCTTAAGATTCAAAGCAAATAAACTATATTTTGCCATATGAACTTTGGCAATTAAATTATTATTTGAATATCTAAGCCAATGATGCATATTTTTCATATGAATATCATATCAGTTTTCAAGAAGTTGGACCAAACATAAAATTTTATTTTTTAGTTTTGGCACATAGAATACCTCATTGGTCAATTTGTGATCACTATTTTTATAGGATATCAAAATAGTACATATTCTTTCAATTTGAATCTTTGAGTTATTTACAAAAGACACATTACTTCTCGTTGTCTTCTTGATATCCAAAAACTTATATTTGTATCCACACATATGATTACTTGATCCATTATCAAGATACCATGAACTGAAATTATCTGTATCATCTTCAGTGAGTGACATTAACAATGTTGACTCATTTTCTTCTTTGTTGTTGTCAACAAGGTTAACTTTTTCTTCAATATTACTACAACATTCTCAAGAGTAATGTCCAAATTTATGACAGTTATAGCACTCAATTTTAGATTTGTCATACCTCATTTCATTGGTACCTTGATAAGATCCACATCCTCTTCCTCCTTGTTGTCCACGACCACGACCTCTGAATGTTTGGTGGTTTTTATCTTCATTGTTGAATTTGTTGATATAACTCCTTCCTCTTGCACGACCTCCATAGCTTCGCCATTGTCCATTTTCTCTGTAACTTTTTTCACCTTCAAAATCTTTGAAGGATGCTTGAGTTTTAAGAAGTTGCTCCAATGCCTCTTCTTTTTATTTTCTTCTTCGTGGGCTTGTAAAGAACCTTCCAATTGCTCTATTGTCATAGTGTCTAAATCTTTAGACTCCTCAATATCACATACCACATAATCAAATTTAGGTGTTAAAGAGAGAATGATCTTTTCTACCACACGCACATCATCTACTTCTTCCCCGTACCTTCTTAGTTGATTCACAATAGCCATCAGTCTTGAACAAAAATCCAAAATAAATTCGGATTCTTTCACTTTTAAGACTTCAAAATCAGCCCTTAGAGTTTGAAGTTTTACCTTCTCCACCTTATTAACTCCTTAGAGAGAATTTTATAAAATCTCTCAAACTTTCTTCGAGGTGGTTGCATCAGCCACCTTCTCAAACATATCATCGTCCAAACATTGGTGGATGAAAGTGCGGACCTGTTGATCTTTATTTCTTGTCTTAATCTAGACATCTTTTTTATTTTGGGACAGAGTCTACTCATTGACGGGTTTTATATACCCTTTGTCTAAAATGTCCCAAACATCTTAAGAACCAATAATGACTTTCATTCATAGACACCATTTTTCATAATTTTCTTTTGTAAAGCGAGGGTACTAAAAAGATAGTGGACTATTGTTTGTCATGGCTCTGATGCCGTGTTGTTGGAAAAACAAATATTCCCATCCAGGATAATATCCACACAAAATAAAAATAACAAGAGAGTAACAATGACACCAAATATTATAACGGGGTAAATAAAATACCCAATAGAGTAATACAATAATACTGATTAAAACTTGACAGTGTCAAAAGACTACTACTCTTTATAAAAGAAACAACACTCATTTATTTCATACAACTCACTACAATATTACTCACATACTATTATCTCACAAACTATAGAATATCTGTGGATTACTCTATTTTCTCTCTATTGCTCTCTTTATTTTGGTATACCTAAAACTGAAATAAATAGATGAACGTCCCAAACTTTTCATGTTGCGACACCAATTTACAACTTGATCATGTTCCAACACCAACTTTCAAATTCTTGTCACCATATTAGACATGTTGCAACACTAATTTTTCTTGTTATTTTTTATGTAATTTATTTTAATTATTTTGATCCCATAGTATCTATGTTTAAATATCAATTTTCAAACTCGAACTTTGAAAATATCGAACCGAATACAGAACGTCCACCCCTAGTTATAGTCAATGAAAAAACCACATCCATAAATCTCAATTGTATTATTATACTACTGCTACGGTCCTACTAGCCTTGGGTTCCGGTCATGATAAATCAAAGGGTTTGACTAAAAAAAATATTTCACACAATTTATCTTACTTATTGGTTCTGGATTATTTTTTGATTTTTATCTCCAATTAATGGTAAAAAAATGCATGAAAACGTTTATTACTATCCTATGGTTGCGTAAACACAGATGGTGATAGAATTACCAGCTACGATTTTGTCCACATTAGGAATGATTAAAGATGGTGGATTTCCCCCCTAATGTCTCCTCAATCTAGCTCGTTGCACAGGGTTTACCTAGTGCCGTTTACATTTCCTGTGTGGTTTACGAGCTATTGCACAGTGAGGGATTTATCCAGTGCGCACAAAGTGCTCAGCACACACCACAGAGTGCTCATCGAAGGGCAGAGGCTGTGGCAGATGTTGTAGCGTCTGCGGGTTTTCCTGGAGTTTCAAGAAAAAAGGGTGGATTTCCAGATCTGATAAAAGAGGAAAAGAAGTGTAAAAAAAGACTGGTTATGTGATGATTAACATGGTTACATGTCAATTTTGTTATGTTGGTGTTGTTCCGATGATGTTCTTGACGAGTTTGTTGATTGGGGTGTTTGCAGGACGGAATCATTGGACACTATTGTTTAGGAAGGGGTCAAAGTGTATGGGGATTATTTTGGTGGAATTAAAATTGTCTCTACTTTGTCAGGTGTTTGGGGATTTTCTTCAAATTTGTATTGAATATTTATGAAATTGAAGGATGAGGAGTGAAATGAAGAGTATTCCGTAGAGATTGATGAACAACAATCCATAGCATGAGAAAGATACTAACGCACAATGGCTGAGGATAGTGGTCATTTGACTAGTTTTTGTTATTGTTTTTAATGATTGTAATAATTCTCGCCATGCACATTTTTTTTGTTTTGGAGTCATTGTTCTAATATTGTTGTGTGTACCCAAAGTCTCAAATCTTCCATTTGAAGATAATCCCTTGTAACTAGCATAAGGGAGAATGGGGAATAAAGTTTAGAATAAAATAACTTTATTCTGCATCTGTCATTTTGTGTTATTTGTCTTTTCGTAGTTAATAAAAGATACCTAATATTCTATGGGAATTTCAGGTGACATAACTCATGATTCATATTGAGATGAACAGAAATCATAATCGAGAAGGTTTTCTGTTATGACTCTAACATTTGTTCTGCATAGGAACGAATCAAGGGTCTCAGATATGTTATAAATTTATTCAGCTTCTTAATAAAAAATCTCGGTTCAAATTAACAGAATAAGGAAGATTATAAATTCGATAGTATTTTCCTTGATCGTTTGTAATAAGCAAGTATATTCATTTTAATAATTTCACTGCAATTTACTAATGAATACACTTCAAATAGAGAGAACTTTTTTTTATTATATACTGCACGGTATGAAATCAATAATGGAAATGGTAAATACCTGAATACCTATATATATATACATACTTATTATACTACCTTAAAAGGAGCAACTCAAAAACTTAAGATGAAATTACTAAACTACCCTCTTACTAATTTAAATTACCTATTTAATTTTAAAAAATCCTAAAAAGTAACGCCCTACAAATATCCCAAGCCAACAGTCGTACTCCTTCGCTAAAAATAACAACCAAACTTCCCAACAAATATCCCAAGCAAATAGTCGTACTCCTCCGCTAAAAGTCATAACCAAACGTTCATATACTTCTCCATCAACAAGTTTTTCTCTGTCTGCTTCTCTAGGAGTTAAAATCGTAATTTTTTTTCAATTTCTCTTTTATATTGCTTTATTTTCACACCCTTCTCTTTGGATGAATTTTCAAGAAAATTATTGTATTATTCTTATTTAATTTTCTAGTCCTCTTATCCTACTGCCTTGTGGCATACTTAAGGAGATTAGTTAGAGAGATTACCTCTGCTTGATTAATCGATGAAGCAATTTCTGATGGTATGAACGGCTTTTGTGCTTTGACAGAAAAAGTGCTTTTGCATAGACCTTAGTTTTTTACTTCTTATGTTCTAAACTATGAATGTCATTCTAATATTGTTTTGTGGCTCTTATAATGAGTCTGAAGTCAGAAATGATATAAATTAGTCTTCTTGATGATTAGGATTTATGTTGGTACTATTTTTTATGGAAACCTATTAATGTGCAATAATTTTGTTTGGCTTGTCCATGTATAAGCATTTTATCTTTTATCTTAATAATTTTAAAAATAACTATAAAATTGTTTTATGTTGTTTGGAACAGAAAATAGCTTAGCATTTGGACACAAAGTCTTACTTATCCACTTTCCGAAATCTTATGAAAAGGGAAAGAGTATTATCCATTATCATATAGGTAATCTACCCTGGGGACAAGCTTTATGTACTATAGTTGCTTTCCTAGGAGGCAAATGCCTCATACATCAATAATATCTGTGACATAATAATTGTGAAAAAGCATTCTTGGTATATTCTTATGTTGTTATATATATTTTATAAGAAAGAAGGAGTATTGTCTAATTGATTATATATTTGTAGGTATATCTATCTTGGACTGATTAGCAAGATGGAAGATGAACATCTAATGATCATAACTTAACTCTCCCCTTCTCTTTTATGTTATGTTGTCGATACTATCAACATTGATAGGACTTGGTATTTGGTGCAGGGTGTATTTATGGCTTCTATAAAGTGAAACTTAATGGAGCCAAACACTAATTTTGAGAAATCACATATAAAGGGGGAATGAAGTACCAAGTATGAAAATGGAGGTAGTATATTAAGGCTTTCCGACAAATTTAAACTTTATTATGATTGTTGCCCCTTTTAAGTCTTGTACATCATGTTCAAGGGTATATTTTTATTCAATACAAACCATTCTTTATTGTGAAAATAATGTACAACTCCCTTTAATATTTTCTTCGTTTGTTATCTTCTTCACGATATAAGGCACAACTAACTTTGGGAGACTATAATAGTACAATTAATGTATTTCTTCAATTTATGTGCATGGTTGGTCCACTGTGTATCACAATTTTTAAAGAGAGTGATTTGGGTGCTTTCATCAGGCTTGAAGGACTGATGTTATAGTAGGATGATTCGTTAAAGCACTCATGTGATTGCTCTCGCTATGGATCCTCCATTAGAGGATAATGCATCACTTATTAAAGTAATCTATGTATACATGTGATTTATTTTGTCGGACAAGAATCTAAAATTTATTTAAGAAAATATCTATTTTGCATGGAGTGTTAATTGGCGAAGAAGCTTGCAAGAAACAAGACGATAGACAATCTATTGATAACTAGATTTCAACACCTATATAGAAGTGATTGTGCTTTACCTATCACCGATTCCCTTGGCTGCAACCTCCTGTGCCTTGTACGGTTATTAGCAAGTCCTCTTTTAGGATTTTTATTTTGCTTTTATGCCATGAAGCTACAATATTTTTTTTTTACGTATAGGACACAGTGAAATATGTTATATAGAAAGGTTTTTCACCTCCAGTTACATAGTTAGGCATTTTTTGGGACAAGTTTGTTATTTCTCTGTCGAAGGCTACATAGATAGAAAGAATGATCATCGTTTAGGTAACTACTGGAGATATTCCCTTGTTGCTGAAAAAATAGCCCTCGACAATGCTAACCTTAGCCAACAAGTTCTTGAAACTGTGAATTTATTAATTAGTAGCACAAATTTTTGAGTTCTAAAATGATCAAAAGCATAAATATGAGGAAAGATTCTTTTATTTGTGTTGTAGGTGGTAAAAATGAGGATTGGTGTTGTGGTTGGTTAGGGCAAGAGTGGTTTAAATGTTTTCAGCAATGGGGTGGAAGCCTTAGTTCAAGGATATACAGGAAAATGAGTCCATAATTTATTCCTTACTGAATCACTATTATGGGACCAACGTTGTTAGCTATAAACATTGGATCAATGGGACCTAATTACTCTATTTCACTGGCTTGTGCAAGTGCCAATCACAGCTTCTGCTCAACTGCAAATCATATCAGAAGTAGCGATGTTGATATTATGGTAGAAAGTGGAATGGAAGCTGGTTTTACGGCTACTGATATTGGTTAATTCATAGTCTGTCGTACCTTTTCTCAAAAGAATTGAACACAAAAAGGCTTTACTGCCATGGGACACAAATCATGATGGATTTGTCATTAGGGAAGGCTCTGGTATCCTAGTATACAAATTCAACTACTTCTTCTTTTGCTTTGGCTCTTATCTTATCGTGTTTGTTCAAAATCTTAGATAAGTTTTATTAAAGTTATTTTATCGAGTTATTACCATACTCCCAAGTCATGGAAAGTTTGGAGCATGCCTTGAAAAGAGGTTCTCCTATTATAGTAGAATACTTGGGAGGAGCGGTCACTTGTGATGTGCATCACATAACCGATCTTTACCTGATGGACTTGGAGTTTCATCTTGAATTAGCGAGAGATTGGTAGATGTAGGAGTTTCCCCTAAAGAGGAAACATTATTCATTTGTTTTCTAATCGAAAATATCATATACCTATTTAGATCCTGACATTTATTGTTGCATCAATTCTGAATAGCTGAACTATATAAATACTCATGCGACATCAACTCTTGCTGGAGATTTGGCCGAGGTCAATGCTATCAAGGAGTCCTTCAAGGGCACCTCAAAAATCAAAATGAACAGGACAAAAGTGAAAACAACCATTATTTTCCATGTGATGACTAACTAAATAACTACTCCTGCTGTACCAAAATAAGTATCACTTTATCTCATTTCACGCTCTTTTAACGTATAGTTTACTGAGTTCACCCTATTAACTAGATGTTTCTTGAGAATTGAGCACTATTAACTACTCTAGATTTTGCACGGAAGGTCGTTTCATGAACAGGTGGTGCAGTCTGCAATAACAGGATCTTTAGCTGAAGAATTGTTCGCTACTATGTTTCCATGACACTACACTAGGCAGATTGACTTATATGTATATGGACAGTGCTATTTTTTAATTAATTTTTTGGCATTTCTTTTGCCTTATTACTTTT
Organism: Capsicum baccatum var. pendulum; assembly: GCA_030864225.1. Classification (NCBI taxonomy): domain Eukaryota; kingdom Viridiplantae; phylum Streptophyta; class Magnoliopsida; order Solanales; family Solanaceae; genus Capsicum; species Capsicum baccatum. The sequence continues at coordinate 69,058,952 of CM061559.1, read as the reverse complement.
GGTGGATTTTTTGATGCTTAAGAGTTGGTATAGAGCTATCAGTGCACCTTAATTCTATATTCTATCAAATTTCAATTGTGTCACTCTTTTTTTCTAATGTAGAACTTTTATCTCGTATGTGTATAGGCTCCTTAAAAGTGGAAACCCTTAAACCAAAACTTAAATTACTAAAGCATCCTTCCTAGCCTAAATACTATTTAACAAACTTCTATAAAAATGTCCATTATAAGGGATGCTTCATTCAACTGTAATGGTCCCTTTGTTATAATAAAAAAACTAGGTAATGCTTCAGACTGCATTTACATGGGCTTTTTGTTTGCCAATCGTAGTACAGGGTAAAATATATCCTATGCCACTGTACTACCCAATAGGCAAGGACTTAAAAAATAATTAAACTTATGTTGTGAACAAGATATTGATCATTACTAATATTTGCTACCCCAAAACAAACAAACCAGAGGGTTACAACGACATTCATATACTCTTAAGGGAGCAAATCACAGAAATAGAAAAATATACCAATTGAAAATGTCATACGGTACTGGAACTCATGATTATTACTTCATGTATTACACTAGCTTCATCTTCCATGTTGGTGTCCAACCCAGTTTGACTTGCTTGAGTATATACCAGGTTTCATGAGCCTTTATAAGACAATAGCCTTAGGAAGAGTGACTCGGATTACAATTTCTTGCTATGCATGTGTTACAACTTGAGTTCCCTGCAGTAGGTATGTGACGATTTGACTATGCAATAGTGAATCTTATGCCAGTTAATAAATATCTTTAGTCAACAAATGATCGACCTACAAAAATCAGAATATTTTTTTAGCCTAGATGAAAGATAAAAGTGTTTATAGTTTATTAGTTTGTGTTGGGTGATTATAGAGATGGCATTAGTGGATTTTTAGTATATATTATAGTAGTGCATTCTTAGATGTATATAGCTTCTTTGTATACATAGTTTACATCTTAAGTCTATTGACACCATTTTTACTCATAGAGAAAATACATTTGCAAGTCTATTTGCGAAAATCGAAAGCTAAAAGATGATAAACCTATTCATAGCTTATGTGATGTTAGAGTCTTAATCTATAAAGGCATCACACAACCTATTATGTGTATCTATAAAAACATACAAAGCGCATTAACTATTCTAAAAATTTAATATGATCGGACTTTTGGGATATCAACTTTTCCTATGAACAGTGTGTTGATCAATCCAATATTTCACGTGCAATGCACGTGTGGTAAGTCTAGTATATATGTATATATGTATATATATTAGAAGTGTAAAGACCCTTAGAAAAATGATTTGAACTTTTTTTTCTTCATTAAAAGTGTTTGCTTTATACAAAATCGTCTTTTCACTTTTTAATAATTAATTAATTAAAAATTAAAGTATTCTGAGATATATGGTAAGAGCAAATTTATGGTAAATTAATACTGATAGATTTTCTTTTTCTTTTTGTACATGATAAGGGAGTCTTAAAATAGATGTTAAGAAAAAAAAATAGATGTTAATTAATATTGATATATGGTAATAAAGCCATTCCAAAAAAATTGGTTTGTCAGAAAAACGTTAACCTTTTACAATTTAAAAAGGATTTGTTGACTTAATCTAACGAAAAAAATGTGGGAAAGTGGGACTTTTAAAAGTAAAAAGTAGGGAAAAAGGGATACCAATTGGTATCAGAGCCTTGTTATTTAAAAAAATATGAAAGTCGTAAATATATGTATTTATTTGATTAATTTATTAATTATAATTTATTTGATAAAACTAGATTTAGATATTCCCTAAAATATTATTTAAATGAATAACGTACAAAAATATAAAGAATTAAAGCAAATAATATCTGAAAAACGTAATGAATTAAAAATAAGGATAGAAAGACTACAATATAACATAATTGTCAGAGTTAGTAAAAACTCAATAAATGCACAAAAAGAAGAAATATAAAATTTAGAATCAATAATAGATAGTCTAGAATATACATACCAACATGATCTATTAACAATTAAATAAAAAATGAACAAAGAAGAATTTATAATAGACGAAAAACATATGAAAATCACGAAGGATTAAAAATAAAAATATTGTTTTCTAATTTAGGTAGAAGGTATAAAAAATAGGTGAACATTTATATTTAATGCTAGAAAAAGAAGAATTAAAATTCGAAGATAAATTGATAGCTATGGTGAGAATAGAAAAAGAAAACGAAGAAATAGATAGAAAAAAGGAAATAGAAAAAATAAAACAACAAACTACAGAAGAAATACAAAAAATAGAAGAAACTAAAAATAGTAGGATTGCTGAATTAGGAAAAAAACTACAAATGCTAAAAGATCTGTATGAAAAAAGACAGAAAGAAAAAGAAGAAAAAGATAAAGAACAAAAATTATTAAATGAGATAAATCAATTAAAAGAAAAATTAGAAATAGACAATAAAGAAATAGAAACCAAGGAATTAGAAATTAATACAATAGATGTTGAAGAAACAGAAAACAAGAAGTAATTAATGAAGAAAACTTAGAAAATATAAACACAGAAATAAACACTCTTGATAAAAAAGAAGATGAAAATATAATACCTAGAACATCAGAAATAAGAAAACCTACATAGTATAAGAATAAGTTTAAAAGATATAATATAAAGAATGAATATGACAAATGGACACCAAAACAAATAGTTAATAAAAATTATAATTTTTTAGACTTAGATTGTGTAATAGATACAGAAAAACAATATAATTATGGATAAGATATATGACAAAATAATTATTAAATAATAATATAAATGTAATAGATGCACCAGAATATATAGAAAGAACACTAATAGGAACAGTGAAATTATGGTTTTTTAAATCTAACTGAAAATAGTAAAAGACTATTAAGAACTGACAAACCCACAGAAGGAACATCATCAACAACCACAACTAAACTAACGCCTATAGAATTATTAAAAAAATATAAAACAACTATAAAAGATGAATTTAGTAGCATGACAACAACAGAAGAAGAACAAGATGAAGAGAAAGATACAGATAGGAATTTAATGTTAAAATTATTGATATGTAATATGTGCTACACAGATAAATATACTTGCGCATTTAAAGAATATTATTATAAAGGACCATATAATACAGAAGAAAGTAAAGAAATAAGAAAATTATATTTTAGTAAATTACCATAACTATTTAGTTCAAAACTAATAAAAAGTTGGGATGAAGCAAAAATAGTAGATACTCTAGGAGCAAGAATAAAATTTTTACAACAATGGTATAGAAACCTATGTGAAAAATATAGAGAAGAAATAAAAATGGAAAAAACATTAATAAGAAATTTAGCATGTTGCAAAGATAAAATAGCACCTCAATTTGGATGCGAAAAAAGATAGTATAAGAAAAGAAAAAGGCATAAGAAATATAAGAAATACAAAAAATCAAAATATAAGTATAAGAAACCAAGAATAAGATATTAAGTAAAAAATTATAAACATAAAAGACCATATAGGAAAAAGAAATCTATAAAGGAATATACTTGTTATAATGCCGGAAAATTAGGACATTTAGCTAGAGATTGTAAATTACCTAAAAACCCAAAAAATAAACAAATATCAAAAATAAAAATAGAAAATACAGAATATATGCAGATAGATTATATATATTACGAATTAGAAAGTGAAGACAACATATATGAAATTTCAGAGAATAAAACAGATAATGAAATAGATAGTGAATTAGACGAATTAAATGACTGAAGAAGATATACAAATAAATTAAATGACTGAAGAAGATATTAAACTAATAACAAAAGAAGAATATTTAAATGACGAGGGAACAGATCAAAAAATAATATTTGATAATAATATATTTGATGAAATAAAAGGAAAAGAGTTAGACTTAAGTGTAGAAAAAATATTTAAAATACCAATAATAAAAAATATATTTACTAGGAAAAAGAAAGTAGTAAGTCAAAAGGAACATGTAATAGACTGCAAATATGCAAAAGGTAAAGCTAGTATACCACTAGTAACAAAAAGGTTAATTAATAAAGAAATAAATGATATAAAAAGTAGAGGAGACCCAATAAAATATGTGCACCTTGGATGTACAGAGATATTAATAAAAGCATGTTTTAGAGAAGGAATAGATACACCAATAGAATTATATTTAGCAGATGATAGGATTATAAGACCTATAGAAAAAAGCATAATAACTGCAATTAAAGGAAATTTAATGTACCAAAAATTTAAATTTATAATAAGTGCAAATTATTCAGTAGCAATAACAGATAAAAATATAGATAAATTATTAGTATTATATTGGAAAATATCAGGAATAGAACTAACCCCAGGAAGTAAAATATTTACAGCAAGATGTAAAAATCTATATGTATTAACAACAAAACATAAAATAACGGGAAAAAATAAAATTAATAAAATACAAATAGAAAGTCCTTTAGAACAATTCGTAAAAACAATTGATAATAATGATTATAGTTACAGAAATATAGACATAGAAGAAGATTTAGAAATAATAAATGATAGAATAACTACAACAAAAAGAATAGCTTATGAAAACCAGAATCATCAAATTCATCAAAAAGAACAAGTTATGAAACAAGTTCAATAGTTAATTTAAATCAATATTACATAATAGGAACAATAAATGAAAAGGAATATTTAATACTCTTAAATACAGGACAAGAAGAAAATTATATAGCAAAACATCTAGTAAAAAATGAAGAAATAAAATCCAATAATAATATATGCCCAGATCTACCAAGAAGCTTAATAAACACTAAAAATATAGCAGAAAAAGAAATAATAATAGGAGTTAGAAAAATGAAAATAGAATTTGAAATAAAGGAGGAAATGCAAAAAACAAACATAATATTAGGAATTAATGGCTAGAACAAGTAAAACCATACAATATAAAACATACACAATTATCTATAACATATAATAGGGAAAGATTATTCCTAAGAAGAGCACTAACATGATATGAAAATATATGTATTAATGAAGATAGTAGTAGAAGGATATTTTAGTAGATATTATACGCCTATGATAGATACAGGAGCAGAAGCTAATTTATGTAGATATAATTATTTACCAGAAAGTAAATGGAATAAATTAAAAACACCAATAATAGTTAAAGGATTTAATAAAGAAGGAAGCTTAATTACTTATAAAGCTAAGAATGTAAAAACACAAGTATGAGATAAAATATTAACAATAGAAGAAATCTATAATTATGAGCTAACATCAAAAGATATACTTTTAGGAATGTCGTTTTTAGATAAATTATACCCACATATAATAACTAGAACAGATTGGTGGTTTACAACACCATGTAAACAAAAAGTAAGAGCAAAAAGAGTTATTAATAAAATAAGAAAGAAAACTGATTGGATAAAAGGAAGTGAAAAAATTACACAAAAATTAGAAAATATAAAAAATATTAAAGATACAATAGAACTGGTCGTATTATCAATAAATAAAAAGGAAATAACTATATTTTCAATCAATAAGATAAAAATAATTAAGAAAAAATTAGAACAATTATATAGTGAAGATCCATTAAAAGGATGGGAAAAACATAAAACTACTATAAAAATTGAATTAATAGATAAAAATAGTATAATAACCCAAAAACCATTAACATATAATTTTGATGATTTAAAAGAATTTAAAATGCATGTAGAAGAATTATTAGAAAAATAATATATACAAAAAAGTAATAGTAAACATAATAGCCCAGCATTTATAGTAAATAAACATAATGAACAAAAAAGAGGAAAAAGTAGGATGGTTATTGATTATAGAAATTTAAATGCAAAAACAATGACTTATAATTACCCAATACCAAACAAGATATTAAAAATAAGGCAAATACAAGGATATAATTATTTTAGTAAATTTGATTGTAAATCAAGATTTTACCATTTAAAGTTAGAAGAAGAATCTAAGGAATTAACCGCATTTACGGTACCACAAGGATTTTATGAATGACATGTACTACCATTTGGATATAAAAATGCACTAGGTAGATATTAACATTTTATGGATAGTTATTTTAAACAACTACCTAATTGTATAGTATACATAGATGATATACTATTATATACAAAAACTAAAGAAGAACATTTAAAATTATTGGAACAGTTTATAGATATAATAGAAAAATCAAGAATAAGTTTAAGTTAGAAGAAAGCAGAAATTATGAAAAATCAGATAGAATTTTTAGAAATACAAATAGATAAAAATGGAGTCAAAATGCAACAACATATAGTCCAAAAAATAATAAGTTTAGAAGACGAGTTAGATACAAAAAAAATTACAATCATTTTTAGGATTAGTAAACCAAGTAAGAGAATATATTCAAAAACTAGCAGAAAACTTAAAATAATTACAGAAAAAATTAAAAAAGGATGTAGAATGTAGTTATTGGACAAAGATACTAGAATATGAACTTAAATAAGACATTTGAAAAACCATTTACATCAAAAATACAAAAGGACCTCTTGAACATACCCCCACAAATTATCACATATCGAGATAGTCTAAACCAAGATAAAAAAGTTTATAACTATACAGCCCAAAAATACATAGAAAATATCTACCGAGTACAAACTTTTCTAAACCTTAACCCCAGAGATAAAGATATCAAAGAACCCAACACAAACTATATAACCCAAAGATTACAAGGTCACAACAAGCTAATTGCACTACCCAAAACTAACTCAAGCCTAATAAAAACTTGTTTCGACTATGGATTATTAAATACCATATATACCCAAGATGGAGAAGAACTATCAGCTATGGAAGAATTACAAAAAATATTCAACACCTATAAAAGAGTAACTAAAGGAAATCTATTTTATATAAAGTGTTATATTGCACCGGCAGAGATATTATATGACGAGATAAAACTACTTATACAAGTTGTAAAAATAGGATTAACCAGAGATATGATTATACCAGAAGATATTGTGCAACAGCTAGAGATACTCAGAATCGAGATACCTAATTTTTATGCAAATAAACGACTTATTGGACTAGCTACAATTATTCAAGAACTAGCAAACAATTATACCAATGAAAATCCAATATGGAGCTATTATGCAAGAGATCATCAAATGATTTATTCAAATTCAAAAGAACTACGACAAGTAGATATGGAAGATGTTAGACAATGGATAATGACATTACTAAACCCAGAAAAACAGTCTACTGCAAGAGTAATTAAGAGTGGTTTTATTTCAGAAGGATTATTGACAAGATATTGCAAGATAATTGGACACAAATATCCAGATTATCAATGTTCGAGATGTAATGGAGAAGATAATATTATCCCAGAAGTTCGGATAGAATAAAATAAAAACTCAAGAAGATAAGCATGCCAGCTGTAAAGAAGATAAAAAAGCAGCAGATACGACAAGAAGAAGATATCAGCGGAAACAATAATGGAGATAAAAGACAGGCTATTAAATTGTGAAAGCGACATGTAACAAACTTTCACGATTTTCTTTACGTAAATTATTAGAATTGTATAGGTTTTTGACTATTATTAGTCTAGGCTATAGTTAGTTTTTGTCTTCTTAGAAGACATTTGTAAAGTATAGTAAATGAGGTTAGGTAGATATAGATAATTTTTGAAGACTTTTTGTAAAGTCTTAGAAACGTGTAAAATAAGGAAGGAAAACTTTCGTAAAGTTTTAGATTATAAATAAAAGGCATCGAAGGTAGAAAGAAATACAAGCCTTCATGCGTTGAAGCAAAAACTCTCTCTCTTGTCTACAACAAATATTTTGCTTATTTAAAAAATAGGTATATTTCAATGAAAAAATCTATGGAAGAACAAAACTTAGGATTATCAAACTTACCAGAACAGGTATATTTATTCAGTATTATGAATAGCTAAATTCATAATTCCTAACAATCATGATATAATAGGATAAGTTCATGTTAGTTACTTTATAGTAGAATTATTCAAAGAATAGCATGTTAAGAAGTTTATTAGCAAAGTGGAAACGGAGAAAAATCCCTAAGAACTATGCCATCCTAAAGGTGAAACCAATAAGGCAAAAAGCCATGGTGGGGAGTAGCCAGAGTTGAGGCGCCGTTTAAGGGAAAAGTATCTAGATTACCATACTAATAGTGACCGACGAACATGTTATTTAAGAATGATCTAGTAGATAGTAATCTAATATGATCATATTTTGTTATGTGTATGATTGAAGAGAATATTTTGAAAATAGCAATTTTATGAAAAATGAATAATTATTTATCTGACAAAATGGTAGATAAATTTAAAATACTTATTTTGTATGCACTTAAGGATATAAAAGTAGTAGATATAATAAAAATCATATTAGAAAAAGCATTTGGTAAATATTATATGACTAGAATAAATTACATACTATGCCTACCTAACTACTCTTACAAATACTTACCATGATAAATTACAAATATCTAGAATTTTTGGAAAAAGATATGAGAAACATACAATTAATAGAAAAACAGATGAAAGTAAATTTAGACAAATACATGGAAACTAAAGATATAAAATATGTAGAATTTCTTAATGAAAATATGCAAGAACTACTTAGACTAAAACAAACAACTGAAAAATATTATGAAAAAGCATTTAATCAAGCTTAAATGACAAATGATATTAAAATACTTGTTTTATATATACTTAGAGATATAGAAATTATAGACATAAAGAAAATAACATGGGTAAAATTACAAGATTATGAAGAGGAAGAATTATTAAACAGTATAGAAAACTTACTCATATATTATGAATACCAATACTATTTAGATTCAGATGGATATTATACAGACTAAAAATGTCAGAATATATTAAGAAAATTAGAGAAGACCAAGAAGACCAACATAAAGAAATTGATTACAGAAAACAAATTAGAGAAATAATGGAAAATCTAATAAAAAAATTAAAATGGGCAGACGAAACCTTGAAAAATTTAGAAAAAAGCAAAGATAAAAGTTTAGATAGTTTACAAAATTCATTAAGAAGAGAACAAGAAAAATAGTTAGTAGTATTAATAACTTCAAACAAGATATTAAATATAGTACAAGTAGAATAGATTATTATACATTTACTTTAGAAAAATAAAATGATAAACTACGAATATCTAAAATACTGGGATTTGACTATGGATTATTAAATACCATATACACCCAAGACGGAGAAGAACTAACAACTATGGAAGAATTACATAAAATATTCACCACTTATAAAAGAATAACCAAAGGAAATCTATTTTATATAAAGGGTTATACTGCACCAGCAAAGATATTATATGACGAAATAAAACCAGTTATACAAGTTGTAAAGATAGGATTAACTAGAGATATGATTATACCGGAAGATATTATGCAACAGCTAGAGATACCCAGAATTGAGATACTTGATTTCTACGCAAATAAACGACTCATTGGACTAGCTACAATTATTCAAGAATTAGCAAATAATTATACCAATGGAAATCCAATATGGAGCTATTATTCAAGAGACCATCAGATGATTTATTCAAATTCAAAAGAACTACGACAAGAAGATATGGAAGATGTTAGGCAATGGATAATGACATTACTTAACCCAGAAAAACAATCTACTGCAAGAGCAATTAAGAGAGGATTTATTTCAGACGGATTATTGACAAGATATTGCAAGATAATTGGACACAAATATCCAGACCATCAATGTTCAAGATGTAATGGAGAAGATAATATCATCCCAGAAGTCCACCTAGAATAAAAGAATCAAGAAGATAAGCATGCCAGCTGGAAGATACAAGATAAGAAGCAATAATAGAGATATGGAAAAGCAACAGATACGACAATGAGAAGATATCAATGGAGTAATAATAGAAGACAAGATATTAAATTCACTTTACGTAAAGTTTTTGTATAGGCTAGATTTTTAGAGTTTTAGCCTTTTTAGCCTTTTTTTAGACTTTTTAGGCTTTTTGACTATGGCATTATTAATTCTTGTCTCATTAGGAGACTTTTTTAGACTAATTTTAGAAAACGTGAAAGAAATGTGAATACTTTTGTAAAGATTCATTCAGTCTATAAATAAGAGGAACCGAAGACATTGCAAAGCAAGCCTTCATGTGTTGACATATGTTTCAATTTAGATTAGATTGAATTAATTATGAGAAGACCATTTAAAAATAGAGAAACTTTTAGAAAAATTAAAGAATCCTTAATTAGTAATTATTTAGAATATATAAGTCTAAATAAAATAAAAGAAAACCCAGAAAGATTAGCCTACCTAATTACCTTAATATCTAGTATTGAAGCAAAATTAATAATCCATTTAAAATCTAGAAGAATGAGACACATACCACCTAATTATGATAAAAAATCAGATTTAGTTTATTAGCAAAGTGGAAACGGAGAAAAATCCCTAAGAACTATGCCATCCTAAAGGTGAAACCAATGAGGCAAGAAGCCGTGGTGGGGAGTAACCAGAGTAGAGACGTTGTTTAAGGGAAAGATTTAACTTTAAAAATAAGAAAAAATTTTAAATATATAAAAAAGAATCATACTACATATATGGTTCAAATCGATGTGTCTCTATTAGTCCCTATCAGCAAGAAAAAGAGGTACTGCATGACAAAAACAAAAGTGGTGATCCATTAATCACTTGAAACTTTTGGTGGTAAAATATATATGTTCTTACAATAAAATATATGTTATGTTAATACTATTATATTAAAGTGTGAACAATCTTTGAGAAGTGATTTAAACTTTCTACACTTTATTTAAAACTTTTGCAATAGATAAAATCATCTAATTTTAAATAATCAAGGGTTACACATGCGAGGCATGTGCGATTCAACTAGCGCGCGCGTGTGTGTGTATATATATATATATACATATATATATATATACATATATATATATATATATGTATATATATATATATATAGATAGATAGATAGATAGGACTTTGGTAGTCCTCACAAAAGTTTTCAACTTAATTTTAATATTTTTAATTAATTACTTTTATGTCATGTTTCCAACTTAATTTTAATATTTTCATTAATTACTTTTATGTCATGATTTTATTTTTTATAGTCAAATTTACTTTTTAAAAGTTCTTTTACCTTGCCATTTTAAAAGGTTTCTTTATTTTAATTCTTTATTTTCTTAATTAGATCAACAATCTTTGACATGATTTAATTACAATAAATACACGAGCTATGAATTATAATTTATGAAATTATAGTTATGCATGCCCATTTTTGCCTATATGTATATTATTTCTGAAAGTTTTCTCCTTTTTTTTTCATAAAAAAAAATAATTTCTATATATGCTTTTGTGATTGATTTATGTAATAACTTTTTATGAATCTTTTTGTACTCTGTTTAATTATCTTTTCTGATTTTTAATCCCAAAATATTTACTGTTATATTTCACTTTTTGAGGACCAAATCACATAAATTTTAATGAATATTTTAAAATTATTTTCACTATATTAATGGGAGAAATGATATTTATAGTGCCTTTTCATACAGTTTTTGAATATCTAAATTTTAATTTAAAATATTAAATCAATCTAACTCAATTTGGCTTCAAAGATTAGGCAAATATGTTTTTCTAAAAATAAAAAGGTGATGGGATGGCAAAAGTATATTATTTGATCTTCACCGAGTTGTAAATATTTTACATACTTCAAAATTCAAATCATATTATGCTATTTATTTTCAATCTCTAGAGAATATAAGGGAGAATAACATATTTTGGTAGTCCTTACATAATTTCTAGTGCATTAGATAGTAACACATGTTTATTATTATTTTCATACATATTTTTATAATTGTCCTCATTTATCATTTCATGATATTTTTATTTATGTATTTATAATTGAATTATACATAGTAGTAATTTTTAATTTCTTCTTGTTCCTTATGAATTACTTGTTCTTTTTTTAATTACTTCTTATATTAAAGATTAATTATTTTTCTTATTTATTTTAGTAAATCAAAAAAGATGTATAACTTTTTTTCTATATAATAATTATTATTTTATTAAGTAATTACAGAAAGTATTAAAAAACAAATTTAATTTTTAAAACATAAATAATAAAGATAATATCGTATGTTTTACTCTCAATATATTTGATTCTTAAATTATTTGTCAAGTAAAAGAAACAAGTAAAAAGGAATGGAGAGAATAACCTTTTATAGCTCTTTTTCATTTTGCTTGACTCCTTTTTACTTATTATTTTAACAAATTAGAGAGATTTATATTCAGTAGTAAAGTATTATTTTAAAATTATTTATATGCAATTTAGATAAGTACTATGAGAGGTGGGATAAGGGATGATGGAGATACAAGCTACTGCTGAGAGTGAAAAGAATGTGTATTAAAGAACGAAGGGATCAATAAATGTAACATGCGGAATATAATTATTCTATTTTCACGAAGTCATTTTCATAAGTCTAAAATGATTTATTTCTCTTGAGAAAATCTTTTTTTTTCAAAAAATCTAACTAGTCAAATATGAAGAAAAAATTAAAACATGTTGAACACACCATTTATTTGTTTTAAATTGAATTCTAAGTGGATTCGTATTTGTTAATTCTGCTTTATACTTCCATCCTCATAAATAAAGTCATTTAAAAATTATCCAATTATATAACAAAAAACATTAATAATCATATGACTTACCAAACAAGAGATATTCAATGTATCAATAAATTAAATTAATTATGTAATAGAAAAAAAGAAAAATGCTCTATTTCTACCTTGAACTATACGTGAAAAGGCTGAGACACACCCGAACTTTAGGAGGGTCCTATTACCCTTCTGGACTAATTAAAATAATATTTTTGACAACCTTAGTGCCTACGTGGCACACACGTGTGCCTACATGAACCCTTCAGTATGTTGTGTCATGTAGGCACTAAGGTTGTCAAAAATATGGTTTTAATTAGTCCAGAGAGATAATAGGACCATTCTAAAGTTCGGGTGTGTTTTAGCCTTTTCGTGTATAGTTCAAGGTGGAAATAGAGCATTTTCTCTAGAAAAAATGTGACTTAATTTATATTTTTTATAAAATTAAATTTTAATTCTTATATCATGAAGTTGGGCTCGATCTTAGCATGAGCCTTACGCAACTAGTGTGTATTTATATATATATACTTGGTCAATGATATTCATCGACTTACTAATTTGGGAGTTCAACTCCTAGACTCTGAGGATGGAGAGTTGTTTGTACAAGAGGTAGTTAAATCATCCCTATATGCCGAAGTTAAGAAGAAACAAGCCAGAGATCCCATATTGATGCAAATCAAGGAAGATATTGGTTAGCAAAAGATTATGGAATTTTAAATTGGAGGTTATGGTATTTTGAGATACCAAGGTAGGTTATATGTGTCAAATATGGATCGGTTGTGAGAAAGGATTCTTGATGAAGCTCACACTTCTAGGTAAATTGTTCACCCTAGTTCCACAAAATGTATCATGACCTAAAGGATATCTACAGGTGGAATAACATGAAAAGAGATGTTGCCAAATTTTTAGCTAAGTGATTGAATAGCCCATAAGTTAAGGTGGATCACATGAGGATATGTTGTACCTCCCAGGATATAGCTTTACCTTTAAGGCAGTGGGAAATGATAAACATAGACTTTATTATGGACTCCTGCGATCCCGAAACTAGTACAATTCTATTTGGGTTATCGTGGATAGGATGACCAAGTATACTCATTTTTTGCCTGTGAGGATTAATTATTTAGGAGATGATTATGCAAAGTTTTACATTTAGGAGATAGTTTGATTGCATGGGGCTTCGATATCTATTATATTCGATCGAGATACGCAAGTCTCTTCTCAATTTTAGGTACACAAGTGAATGTTATCACCACTTTCCACCCTCAAACGAATGGGCAAGTAGAACGTACCATTCAGGCTTTAGAGGATATGCTAAGGTCTTTCATGATTGACTTTAAATATAGTTGGGTAGATCACTTGGCTCTAATAGAATTTGCCTTTAACAATAACTATCACTCTAGCATCCAAATAGCTCTTTTTGAGGCTCTCTAGATCACTGATTGATTGGTATGAGGTGGGTGAAACTCATTTATTTACACTTGAACTTGTCCATCAGGGGATAGAGAAAATGAATGTCATTAGAGAGAGACTTAAGATTGACTAAATTTGCTAAAAGTCCTATACAAACGTAAGAAGAAGGGAGTTAGAATTTGAGGTTAATGAATGGGTGTTTCTAAAAGTCTTCCCTATGAAGGGAGTCATGAGATTTGGGAAGAAATAAAATCTCAGTCCTCGTTACATAGGTCCTTATCAGATTACGAGAAGGATTGGTAGAGTTGTATATGAGTTAGATTTGCTCACAAGTTTGGCTTTAGTTCATCCCACTTTCCAATTTCGATGCTTAAAAAAATAAATTAGAGATCATTCACTTGTGCCTGTTGAGGAGATTAGTATGGGGGATTCCTTGTTGTATGAAGAAGTACCCATAGCGATATTGGGTCAGCAAGTTTAAAAATTGAGAAGCAAGGAAATAACTTTAGTTAAAGTGTTGTGAAAAAATCAAAGGGTTGAGGAAGCTACTTGGGAATCCAAGAATGATATGCGTACAAGGTACCCATCACTCTTTGAACTAACGAATGACTTTATGGAAGGTATTAATATTAATCTACTACTCTACCAGTTTTAAGTCTTTTTCAATCATGCTTTGTGTGTTTTGAGTCATCATTCAAGGTTGAATGGTCCCAAGGAGGGTATAATGTAACACCTTGGAATTTTTATCGCTCAAATAATGAATAAAATGAGCCCTTAGGACCCCAATATCAAATATAAATTGCTTTAGGATGGGTTTCAATGAGTTAGGTACATTTTTAGTCTTAGAAAAGACCCTTGCATCATGAAATGGGCACTCCGTGACAACCCTATGTTGCGAAAGGGCCCATGATAGGATACTACCTAAGGTTTGCAATTGGGTTCGCCTCACAAACCCTGTGGTTTGAAATTGGGGTTGACCTACAAACCTTGTAATTTGCGATGGGGGTCGCCCCATGAACCATAAGGTTCGCGATGGGGGTCGTTCCATGAACACCTTTATTTTCATCGATAGTTCTCTATTTTTGTTATATTTTAAGGGCATGAGGGTTTTTTCATACCCCTCAGTTATTTCCAATCCCTTACGAACATATATAGGGTCATAAAAATGATTTCACATCTCAAAAAGCATTCCATTCATCATTCAAATAACAAAAAAGGAGAAAACCACCCAGGTTTGAAAGTTCCAAAGGTAATTTTATGCTACGTCCTCTAAAATTCATAGTATGTAGAATTATTCATGGGATTGAAACATATGTTTTATAGTACTGTAAATGTTGTTTATATGTATGCGGTATGGATTTTTAAATGGTTTGAATAGCATGCTGATAACGCTCAATCTACAGCTCTTGTAGGAGTGTAAAGCGGTCGTTAGCAAATATAGAACCCAACCTGGGTTGGGTATCGATCCCACAGGGAATAGCTTGGCCAACAAGTAAGCAAAATTACTAAACTTTTGGTGCAAGTCTCGTTAGAAGGGGGGATTGTAATGTGTAACCAAAACAATAAAGTAAAAGCTGAAAATAGCAAAGTAAAAGGAGAAAGATTGTTACGTAAGTTGTAAACAATGAGAATTGAAGCGTTGGGGTTATGTCCACCTTCTGAGTTATACGTCTCTATTGACTATGAGTGTGTAGAATTCCGACATGCAACTGCTTATAGAGAATTGTATTCGATGGTAAATCCAGGCGTCTTTCGACCTATTCGAGGATTATTTCACTTTAACTCTTTCGAGCTTAAAGCGTGTCTAACGGTACGAATTCTCCAAGAGGTTAGTCCAGTTACGGCACTAGCTTTTTAATAGGAAAGGGTGTCCTACTACCTTGACACTATCTCTTTTCCAGACAAATAACCTTTCTTTCGAACAAGTTAAATGTTATACTGGCGTATTCTTGCGTTTGCAACCACAAAGAATGTAGATTAAGATGAAGAGAATAATGATATAAGCAGTATACGTGTCGTGAACTCACAAACTCACAGCAATAGATAGTAACTCATTCGGCTTCCATAACCCCAACAGAGAGGTTTAGTTACCCATGAATGCGAAGGAGATCAAGATTGACATTGTTATTATATCACAATATTGGTTAATTGCGTGTAGCTCAAGTGATAGGCGTGAGGCGTGATTCCTTAGCAAAGTAACGTTTCTCTTGTTGCGGAAATTAAGAATAGATGAATGGAAGAAGAAAAATAGAATTAATGGAAAGATTAGAAGAGTTGTAGAATTGTTGTGGTGGAAGAAGAGAGGGATGGAAGAAGATTAATTGTTGAATAGAAGATTAATAAAAATCTCTAGCATGATAGGGTATTTATAATACCCATATCCTAATCCTACTAGGTAAATAAATATCTAACCAAATCCTACTAGCCTAATGAAATACTTAACCCAAATGTACTAGGTTAATGTAACATTATCATAATCCAAATAAACTAATGAAATACATAACCCAATTGTACTAGGTTAATGTATCATTGTCCAAATCCAACTAAGTTACTGCAAGTCCCCAAAGTCTTCAGAAATGCTGTTTTAGCCCGGAACAGCTTTTCCATGCAGCGTTTTTGGTCCTTAGGCGTGTAAACTTCCTTCCCTTCCTTCGTGAGCCTTCTTTGGCGTCAAGTAAGCCATAAAATGCTGAATTCTGCATCATTTATACCTGAAACTTTGCTAATCATGTTCGTTAGCTCACTTATAGGAAAAAGGACTAAAAGTGCATAAAATATATAGTTTGTCCTCAAAACATGGCACAAATATGGGCAAAATATATTGATATAGGCGCGTAAATTCGCCTATCATCACATGCATCATGAACCCCTTTTTATGATGAAATTATGTTTTTACTATGGGGGTTTTCCATAAACTTGAGTTATATTCTTGTGTAAATATGATACGAGTTCCGAGAATTGATTTAAGATCATGAATAGTGAAATTCTCTCACTTATGATAAAATCTATTTGTCTTAACATGTTATGGGTTGTTCAAATGGATGAATAAAAGCTTTAGTCTAAATGCTTTACTATTCTTTATGGATTGTCATTGTTTTATGATCCAATGAGAGGGTGTTTTCTCATTTTTTAAACACTCTTTGTTTTTAATAGAAGATTTCATGTGATTTATGCAAGAGATGGCCACCATGTGTTAATGTTTTGAAAAGAGGATGCTTCTGCATAAGTTTCATATGCTATTTGAGATAAGAACCCTCTTGGTGTTTACCTTTGTTTGTGGTCATTAACATGATTTTGAATAAAAGGGCTATGGACATGATTTAATATACTATGTCTTGCAAGTATAGGTATAAAGATACCTAATATTGAATGACCTTAAAAATAAAAGAAGTAAAGGTTTTTTATCATGAAACATGGCTTTGGAAAGGCTAAAATTGGGCTTCAAGAGAGCTAGATGATTACTCGAAGAAAGAATTGATGTGAAAGGGATCATTATCGAAAACTGTATTTTGCCTATGTATGAATATGGTATATTATCATGAAAGGGGGATAATTAGTTGTCCAGAAAAGGGGGATTCCTACGGTATGCCTGAAAAGGGGTATACCAAAACATAAAACTCCAATCCTTGTGGCAAACTTGGATTGGGTTCTTGGTCTGCTAGTAAATGGTTGACCCATATAGACTGTGGGTAATTAAAATTGTAGGGTGTACCATCCAGCTCAGAATTAATGCAAAGAGTTGAGTCTATGTTTTACAAGATTGATTGCAGCTTTTTAATTATGCCCATGTGTTTTGATCTCTATTATGTTAAATTGTTTTAAAAATGCTCTCAATTATATTATATGAAATATATATTGTTTTTTGTTAGTTCTATATAACAATACATTCCAAGTATTGAAAGTTTTCATGGCAGCTGCATTGTCTCATATGTAAGTTCTGAGGTACAATCCTGTGGTCCATCTCAACAGTAGATTACTCTCAGAAATTTAGAGTTGGTGAGCCTCCCTTACTTTGGAAGACCTTTTATCGATATATTGGTTTCATTTAATTTCATGGTCCATCCGGGGGCCTTGTCATGGCTTAGATATACTAGTGTTTCAGTAGAGGCTTCATAAACTGGTTTAACTTGGATTTGCGTTTATGTTTTGATGACATGGTGTAATTTGAATTGATTATGACAATGTCCCATGTCTTTGTTTATCTTACGCATTTCTATTTCATATAAATGATTCTTATGATAGTGTGCTAAGGGGGTATCTCGGGCCTTTATGGTTCGGGATATCTGTCGCGGCCAGGGCCCCAGCTCGATTCGTGATACTACCATCCTAACTACCCAAGATTTTCCCATTTGAACTATATAGCGCATATACATTCTATCATCCTATCAGTGTAACTCAACACAATGGCACTAGATTTACCAAATACAGGGTAGGCTCACCAACCAAAGTGAATCAACACTATTTATTATGAAATCAATAAAATAGGGAAAATATTTTTGAAGTAGACTCACTAGCATGATATAATAGGCATAATTAATTATAGTCAACCAAATATTATGGAAGACAAATAGGGATAGAGAGAGCACATATATAGGATTGCATCTCATATTACAAATAAGGGCTATACATGTATAACACCTATCAAGCCTCTGTCATACCCCACGTTTCTTAATATCAAAATATCCTAATCAGTATAAGATTATGTAAGATAATGTAATGAAGAAATGAATGCTCCAAAAACAATATGAAAAACAAAGTACTGTCACGGTAATATAATACAAAAGTAAATACTAACACTATACCAAATCATATCAAGGAATGTCAATGCACTGTAAATGATGCATGCAATGTGGTTATGATAATGGGGAAAGTCATCGCATGACTTTCGACATACACTCACCGAGCTTGTAGTTACTAGGTAGGACCCATAGGGGATTCAGAGCCTATATACATTCCATAATCTCAATCAAATTTTCTGGAAATGACCTCAACCAAGTGTTTCCAATCTATAATAATTAACCTTGCCATCAAATGACATCCGCCAAGGGTTTTCTTTACAAAAAGTTTTTCTTTTCTTTCAAAATCAGAATATTTTAGTGGTACCAATGTTTCATGAATATGTATGCATGATATGAGGATGTAATTCTTAAAATCAATCAGTATGATGATTAAAATAAATTAATACATGTATGAAGAAACTCATAATAAGTCAATGTATCAATAATTGATGATATCAGTTTTGACTTGGTACCACTAGAATAATTAGTCATGTAGTCATAAATCACTTCTAATCCCTCGCTCGGGGTTACTATAATGATAATGCAATTAAATTTTCAAGTATGTCCTACAATTCTAAGTCAACCCTCCACTCAGGTGCCCCGATGATAGATAAGTCATTCTTATGCATAGATAAGGCCTAAGATGATCAGGCAATCCCCACTCAGGCAACATAGTAATAAATAAGGCATTTAATGCAGAAACATGACCAGTAACATCATGTCAAACCTCCACTCATCACAATAATATATCCTTTCAAATCAATAAGCATATAAGCTTCCACTCGAGCACACGATCATAAATAGTTACTCAAGTCTATAAATATGTTACAAAAACCGAACATGGGCAACATAGAATAACAACAATGCCAATAATAATATATCACATAACTACCCAAACCTAACTTTGTCCATTCATTAAGTCTCATCAACTAATACAATTAACTTTATACTGTAGGTATCCTCTAAACCTTAATCATATAATAAATAATGATGACAAATGACAGATTTATTCCCTAAAAAGAGACTAAACGATAATCGTCACAATAAATTCAACAAACAAGATTAAAACTCGAAACTAGGGATTCAATATCAATTATTCGAGAATCGCAAGCTTATCTATCTACATTCCACTCTAAGGATACATACATGTAGTAGTACTAATTAATTGAGATAATTATCTAACTACAATCCATGAAATGCACCAGTACTCGTGGAGATGTTTTCCATACAACCTACGCGGAACCCCCAATCCTTAGTGAAACACAACATAAAAGCAAACAAGTGCATAACACATAGACACTTTGGGTTTTTAGGTAATTTACAATCTCTAGCTAAATGAGTAAATCTGAATAACTAGTCGTCGAACTATGAGGACTTACCACTACAGAGGATGTAGATCAAAAAGCTTGGATAGTCATGGTCAAACCTGGGAATGAGCACATGAACATGGATTATAGGGAAAATATAGCCCACATGCGAACATATGGGTCAGTACCATAGAATATGTACCGAGTACATGGAGGTGCATGAAATAAACATATTTATATGCAAATATATATATATATATATATATATATATATATATATATATTTAACGATCATGTCATAAGTTTTCTTTCCAAATCATGCAGGACATTTGTAAATGGATCATAAAGCTTGAAAGAAATCTAAAATCTGAAATCATACACAATGAATGTTAAAACATGCCAATTTGGATATCATGAGCCATTACACTTAATCCAAATGTCAAGATTATTTTATTATTCACTCATCAAGCACTCTTAGTGAAATCTGGAATATTGAATACATTGTAAATCTGCATTTCAAATCTCTTTTAAATCAGTAAAATCAATCTAAGAATGAGGGACAACTCTTTGGGAGGTTCTTCTAACTGACATGTACACCATATGGGCACCCATGATATCCCACGACTTGCCCTCGTAAGGTTAGGGATGCCCTATCCTTGCCATCGGTGAAGAACAATCTCATCTCAGTGATCACTATCTCAATTTTCCACATATAGTGGAAGTCAATGTCTCAACCTATGGTGGCACGTAGTTCTGGGGTATGAAACAGTAGTAACATACCCAACTCGGTTCTAAATACTACTCCAAATACTATGCTCAAAAATCTCAATAAAAATCCACTTTAAGGGTAAACTCATATTTCTTAAGTTAAATAAATGATAAAATCTGCAACTCGTTTCATAAAGTGGATTTTAACTTTGTTGTGCCCAAAGGTCAAATCTTTCTATACTTCATCAAAAATAGTCTAAACATGGGTACATGTAGCACATAAATTCTCAAAACAACAATCTCAATGTGGGTTGATGACCCTTATAGCGATACTTAATCAAAACATTTCAACATTTATGCTTTATATCACAAGCATGCATACTTTATACGGAAATCTAAAAAATTTCAGCCTTTAATCATAACAATAATCTCACACTCATGGGGTTTATTTTCTAAACATTCAAAATAATCATAGTATCTTGAACAACAACATAGGATAATATCTATCACTTTAAATTCATGACAAAACAAGTAAACATCATGTATCTTTGTAAAATAATGCAAACTTTAGGCACAAGAACGAAAGGTTGTTCTTGTTCATAACCCAACATACCTTTATGGTAACGGATTCGTTGAAAGATTGGACCCTCAATGTTGATTGTGTAGCCCAAGTTGTTTTTCTCCTTTAGTGCTCTTGGATGATGAACTTAGACTTATAATAGGGTTATGATATGTTTAGAATCTATTAAATTCGTAAGGTTAAGTTTAGTGGTGTGTAAGGAGTGAGAAAAGATTTAATTGCCCTCAAAATAACCCCAAAACGGAGTGTTTAAGTCACTAGAAACCATAAGATATGCGCCGCATATGATATCGCATATATTTACATAGGCGCCGCATATGATATCGCCTATATTTACATAGGCGCCGCATATGATATCGCCTATATTTACATAGGCGCCGCATATGGTATCACATATGCTTTCTAGTGGCCATGTACGATTAGTTAGGTGACGCACTCTACTTCGCAAAGCCACAACTCCTAGATCGGGTGTTGGATTTTGGTGAAATTGGTATCGTTGGTAAGCTAATTCGATTTTCTATAATTTTATGGGTAGAAATATGAAGAAATACCACATATTTATCAAGTTATGCTCATTCAAATATGACCCTTGATAATAAAAACACTAAAACTTGATGGATTTCAAAAATCTTAGATTGTACTACCTTAAGTGACTTATATAACCACACTTAACACATTATAAGTTCTGTTATAACTAGGGTACTCTTGGTAATTTAGGTGCCCAAATATGGCTTATGAAATTGGGGTTTTCACATAAACGAACAACGGTTCGTTTTCTAGCTTAGGAAAGTGCAGGGCATTACAATATCTCTCCCTTGGGGACATTCGTCCTCGAATAACGCTGGGTATACTAAGAGTAAAGAGAAAATGAAGGGTACACCGCTGAAGCAACTTGCTAATCTTGCCTCTATTTCATTCTACATTTCGGACACAATAAGGGGTGTATCACTCATGAAATCACAGCTGAATAGTATAAAATAACTGTTGAACTACTGCAATTTTGCATTGAAAAGGAATGATTTAAAGCGGAATGGTACCTTCGGCTTGATCGGAGCTTATGGAAAATAGGTGAGGGTACTTGGATCACATATCCGCCTCAGTTTCTCATGTTGCACCCTTAACGGATTGGTTTTGCCACAATACCTTGACCAAGGGAACTTCTTTGTTCCTTAGTCTTCAGACTTGGTGATCTAAAATCTCAACAGGAACTTCCTCAAAAGAAATACTATCTTGCACATAAGGGTTTTCTGAAGGATCTACAACAACACAATCAGCAACGTGTTTCCTAAGCATGGATACATGGAAGACAGAGTGAACGGAAGATAACTTTGAAGGCAACTCAACCTCATACGCTACCTTACCAACACGGCTAAGAACTCTATAGGGGATAACATAACGGGGAATAAGTTTCCCCTTCTTTCCGAATCTCTTCACTCCCTTTATGGGTGAAATATTCAAATAGACCAAGTCACCAACTTCAAATTCAAGGTCCCTTCTCCTCACATCAGCATACGACTTTTGACGACTCTGTATGGTTTTTAATCTTTCTCTAATCACTTTGACTTTTTCGATATCTTCAAAGACCAAATCAGGACCACTCACGGCCGCTTCACCCACTTCCAACCAACCTATGGGTGACCTACATTTACTCCCATACAAAGCCTCAAATAGAGCCATGCAAATGCTAGAGTGAAAACTATTATTGTAAGCAAACTCTATCAACGGTAAATGCTCATCCCAACTCCCCTTAAAGTCAAGAGCACATGCTCTCAACATATCCTCTAAGGTCTAGATGGTCCTCTCAGCCTGACCATCTATCTGCGGATGGAAAACAGAACTCAAATGCACTTGGGTACCAAGACCCTTTTCAAAAGCTCTCCAAAACTGTGAAGTGAACTGAGTACCCCTATCTGAAATGATGGACAAGGGAACTCCATGCAATTTGACTAATTCCCGGATGTACAATCTATCATAATCCTCAGCAGTATAAGAAGTATGCATAGGCAAGAAGTGCGCAGACTTAGTCAATCTATCCACAACAACCCAAATGGAATAATGATGGCACCGGGGAGGAGGTAAACCAGTCACATAATCCATGTTTATCTCTTCCCACTTCCAAGTGGGAAATACTGAACTCCTGTATCATACCACCAGGTCTTTGGTGTTCTACCTTAACCTGTTGGTACGTCACACACTTAGCCACAAATGCTGCTATATCCTTCTTCATGCCACTCCACTAATAGATTTCCCGCAAGTCGTGGTACATCTTAGTGGCACCAGGATGAATAGAATATCACACACCATGGGCTTCAGCCATAATTCTCTGTCTCAGATCCTCGACATTCAGAACACATAATCTATCCTACAATCTCAACTCACCATCCCCCCTTGGGAGAAAACCTCCACCTTTTGGTCCTTGATAGATTCTTTCAGTTTGACCAAACTAGCATCTAAGTTTTGCTTCTCCTTTACTTCCGAAACCAAGGAGGATTCGGAGCTACTCTGTACTAACATACTTCTTTCAGTGGAGTCAAGCAACCTAACTCCCAACCTAGAAAACCGATGTACATCACGAGCCAACTCCTTCTTACCCTCTCTAATATGCGAAACACTACCCATAGACATCTTGCTAAGGGCATCCACCACTACATTGGCCTTTCTTGAATGATACAATACACTCATATCATAGTCTTTCAATAACTCTAACCACCTTCTCTGCCTAAGATTCAACTCTCTCTGGGTAAAAACATACTGCAGACTCTTATAATCAGTGAAAACATCAACATGAACACCATACAAGTAGTGTCTCTAGATTTTTAGAGCAAACACAACAGCAGCTAACTCAAGATCATGGGTGGGCTAATTCTTCTCATAGGGTTTCAGCTGTCTAGAGGCATAGGCTATAACCTTACCTCTCTTCATCAGTACACAACCCAAACCAACTCTAGAAGCATCACAATATACCATAAAGCCATCAATGCCATCAGGCAGAGTCAAAACAGGGGCTGTAGTGAGTCGAGTCTTCAACTCCCATAAACTATTCTCACAAGAATCGGTCCACAATAACTTTACTTTCTTTTGGGTCAACCGGGTCATAGAAGATGCTATAGAGGAGAAACCTTAAAAAACGGCGGTAATAGCCAGCTAGATCCAAGAAACTTCTAATATCGGATGGAGAGTCAGGTCTAGGCCAGTTTCTAATAGCTTCTATTTTCTGGGGATCAACTCTAACACCTTCGAAAGAAATAATATGACCCAGAAAAGCAACTAACCTTAGCCAAAATTCACACTTGCTAAATTTGATGAACAAGTGATGATCTCTAAGGGTTTGCAAGATGATACAAAGATGATCTGCATGTCCATTCTCACTACAGGAGTATACTAGAATGTCATCTATAAAAGCTATGACAAACATATCAAGATATGGCCTGAACACTTGATTCATGAGGTCCATGAAAGATGCTGGGGCATGAGTTAGCTCGAAGGACATAATAAGAAACTCAAAATGACCATAACGTGTTCGGAAGGCTGTCTTCGGGATATCACTTTCCCTAACTCTGAGTTGATGATAGCCAGAGCGAAGGTCTATTTTTGAGAAGTAACTTGCACCTTGCAATTGATCAAACAAATCATCTATTCTTAGAAGGGGATACTTGTTTTTATAGTGACTTTGTTAAGCTGGAGATAGTCAATGCACATGCGCAAAGAGTCATCTTTCTTTCGAACGAATAGCACAACTGCACCCTAAGGAGACACACTTGGTCTTATAAAACCTTTATCTAAGATATCTTTGAGTTACTCTTTTAACTCCTTAAGTTCTGTGGGTGCTATATGATATGAAGGAATGGAAATGGGCTGAGTATCGGGAAGAAGATCAATCCCGAATTCAATCTTTCTATCGGGAGGTACCCTTGGAAGATCTTCCAGAAAGACATCGGGAAACCCATTAACAACGTCAATTGATTGGAGAGTTAGAGTCTCAGACTTAGTTTCTTTAACACTGACTAGGTGATAAATGTACCCTTTGGAAATAAGCTTTCTAGCCTTGAGATATGAGATAAAATGACTCTTAGGAGATGCGGAATTACCAGACCATTCAATAACAGACTCACCAGGGAACTGAAACTTGACTACACGAGTACGACAGTCTATGGATGCATAACAAGAGTGAAGCCAGTGCATACCTAGAATAACATCAAAATCTACCATGTCTAACTTTATACGATTAGCTAACATAACTTTATGAAGAATAGAAATAGGACACTTTTTGTACACTTTTTGGGCAATAATGGATTCACCCACAGGGGTAGAAACTAGGATAGGATCAGAGACAATCTCGGAACTCACTTCAAAATTTATAGCAACCAGAGGTGTCTCATATGAAAAATTGGACCCAGGGTCCAACAACGTGTACACATCAAACTGAAACACAAAGCATACCAGTAACAACATTGGGGGAGTCCTTCTGCTCCTAATGGGAACGAAAAGCATATAATTTATTCTAGTGCTGAATGCTAGTAGTGCTAGAAGAAGCACCATGAGTAGGAGCTGGACGAGCTACAGGAGCTGGAGCACTAGCGGTCTGAGCCTGGGGGCGAACATCACGGTTCCCCTGTCTGGTATGAGGACAATCTTTAAAACTGTGGCCCTCCTGGCCATATCCATAGTAGCCTTTCTGACTCCACAAACACTTACCCCCATGATCCCGACCACACCTGGTACATAGTGGACAGTTAGGCTGGTTACTCACAGTATTCTAAGATCCGGACATAGAAGACCTGTTTCCCTGTTCTTGCCTACCTCTAAGTGCTGGAGCACTAGTTGACGATGGTGCTGGCATAGATGAGCATCTCTGAAACTGAGGGCGATTCCCTCCTTTCGATATGTTTTGACCATAAGTAGGTTGCTCAGATCTGTCTCACTTGTTCCCTCTTACTCTATCCCTCTCTTTTATCTTATCTGATTCGATTTGTTGGGAATGGGTCATTTGTCTGAAAAGATTCATCTCACTATTAAGCATAGCTGATCTACACTCTTTAACCACTTAGCTTGACACCTCTGTCAAGAACTTACCCATACTGGCTCGATTGTCGGCTATCAGATTTGGGGCATATTTTTCTCACTGATTGAACTTCAAGCAATACTCCTTAACAGTCATGGAGCCTTGCCATAAGTTTATGAACTCCTCTACTTTCACCTCTCTCATCTCTAGCAGAAAAAATTTATCCAAGAATGCATCCTAGAACTCCTGCCAAGTCATAGGAGCAGCACCCTCTACTCTACCCTTTCTCCATGCAACCACTCAGTTATACGCAAGATTTTTCAATCTGTAGGATGCTAACTAAACACTCTCCTCCCCAGACATGTGCATTACCTGTGTGATATTCCTTATCTCCTCCAGATACAACTGTCGATCCTCACCTACCTTGGACCCATAAAACTCTAGCAGATTCATCCGCATAAAGTCATGGATTCTTGCGGCAGATAAGTCACCTCCCTATTGTTGGGAAGCCAGGGCTAGGTTGGCCTAAAAGTTGGCGGTAACACCTTAGGCAAGAATCTGAAAGGCTGCCTTAAACTCAGCGTAGGATACATTCTCATTCAGGGGATCAGCAGGCTGAGGTTGCTGACCCGCATTATTTCTTCTAGCTTGGCGAAGAGGCATATTTTGAAAGAAGAGAGAACAAATTAATAGCTGAAAGGGAACAACTGTAAGCACGATAGACTTCTGAAAGAATGAAATGACCCCATTTTTTTTCTAAAATGTTTCGTATACTCTTGCTCATGATGTGGCGCGCTACACACCGATGATCAAGACATAACTTAACGCGGCTTGTCAGATTCCCTAGGACTCCAATAACCTTAGGCTCTGATACCAAGTTTGTAACACCCCAAAAATGGCCCCGAGGCGTCACACAGTGCTTAAGGCAACAAGTAGCCCCAAGCTAACCCTTTTAGTCATTTTTGTACCATTCAACACTTATAATCAAAGTTATCATAATCAAAACATCTAAACATCCTCCATAATATCATACTGCAATACGAATGAAATACGAAAAGTAACAAAATACGACATCTCTGATAAATCTGATCAATCTATCCATCTAGTCTGACAAGCCTCCACTAAATTGTATATCCATGAGCCATTGGGACAAAACCCAACTAACCCAAACTCAGGAAATAAACTGAACGACTCACGTAAATGAGGAAATCTAAATAACTAGTCCTCGGACCATGAGGACTCACCACTGTAGAGGATGTAGATAAATGTGCTCGGATAGTCATGGTCAAACCTAGGAATGAGCACCTGAACCTACATTATAGGGAAAATGTAGCCCACATGTGAACATGTGGATCAATACTATGGAATATGTACCGAGTACATGGGGGTGCATGAAATAAACATATTTATTTGCATATATATATATATATATTTAACGATCATGTCATAAGCTTTCTTTCCAAATCATGCAGGACATTTGTAAATGGCTCATAAAGCTTGAAAGAAATCAAAAATCTGAAATCATACACAATGAATGGTAAAACACGCCAATCTGGATATCATGAGCCATTACACTTAATCCAAATATCAAGATTCTTCTCTAATTCTCTCATCAAGCACTCTTAGTGAAATCTAAAATATTGAATACATCATAAATCTGCATTTCAAATCTCTTTTAAATCAGTAAAATCAATTAAGAATGAGGGACGACATGTACACCATGTGAGTACCCATAATGTCCCACGACTTGCCCCCGTAAGGTTAGGGTTGTCCTACCCTTGCCATCGGTGTAGAACAATCTCATCTCAGTGATCACTATCTCAATTTTCCACATATAGTGGAAGTCAATGTCTCAACCTACGGTGGCACGTAGTTCTGGCGTATGAAACCGTAGTAACATACCCAACTCGGTGCTAAATACTACTCCCAATACTATGCTAAAAAATCTCAAGAAAAATCCACTTTAAGGGTAAACTCATATTTCTTAAGTTAAATAAATGATAAAATCCGTAACTCATTTCATAAAGTGGATTTTCACTCTGTTGTGACCAAAAGGTCAAATCTTTCTATACTTCATCAAAAATAGTCTAGACATGGGTGCATGTAGCACATAAATTCTCAAAACAACAATCTCAATGTGGGTTAATGACCCTTATAGTGATACTTAATCAAAACATTTCAACATTTATGCTTTATATTACAAGCATGCATAATTTATACGGAAATCTAAAAAATTTCAGCCGTTAATCATAACAATAATCTCAAACTCATGGAGTTTATTTTCTAAACATTCAAAATAATCATAGTATCTTGAACAACAACATAGGATAAGATTTATCACTTTAACTTCATGATAAAATATTTAAAAATCATGTATCTTTGTAAAATAATACAAACTTTGGGAACAAGAACGAAAGGGTGTTCTTGTTCATAACCCCACATACCTTTATGGTAACGGATTCGTTGAAAGATTGGACCCTCAATGTTGATTGTGTAACCCTAGTTGTTTTTCTCCTTTAGTGCTCTTGGATGATGAACTTAGACTGATAATAGGGTTATTATGTGTTTAGAATCTATTAAGTTCATAAGGTTAAGTTTAGGGGAGTGTAAGGAGTGCCAAAAGACTTAAATGCCCTCAAAATAACCCCAAAACGGAGTGTTTAAGTCACTTGAAATCATAAGATATGTGCTGCATATGATATCGCATATATTTACATGGGCGCCGCAAATTATATCGCCTATATTTACATAGGCTCCGCATAAGATATCACCTATATTTACATAGGCGTCGCATATGCTATCAAATATACTTTCCAGTGTCCATGTACAATTGGTTAGGCGACGCACTCTACTTCGCAAAGCCATAACTCCTAGCTTGGGTGTCGGATTTTGGTGAAATTGGTATCGTTGGAAAGCTAATTCGATTCTCTATAATTTTGTGGGTAGAAATATTCAGAAATACCACATATTTATCAAGTTATACTCATTCAAATATGACCCTTGCGAATTTAAACACTAAAACTTGATGGATTTTGAAACTCTTAGCTTGTACTACCTTAAGTGACTCATATAACCACACTTAACACATCATAATCTCTCTTATAACTAGGGTACTCTTGATAATTTAGTTGCCCAAATATGGCTTACAAAATTGGAGTTTTCACATAAACGAACAATGGTTCGTTTTCTAGCTTAGGAAAGTGCAGGGCATTACAATTTTATTCCTGATATTTTCCAATATAATATTAATGATTTATCTATGTTTTTATCTGTTATTGCCACTGAATAATTCACGCATTATAAATTTAAATTTTTGGTATATTAAATTTCCTCTTGTGTCAGTTATTATACTTTTTTGTGTAGATTTTATAATTCTATCATCTGCTAAATATAATTCTATTGGTGTATCTATTCCTTCTCTAAAACATGCTTTTATTAATATCTCTGTTCCTCCTAGGTGTACGTATTTTATTGGGTCTTTACTTTTTATATCGTTTATTTCTTTATTAATTATTCTTTTTGTTACTAGTGATATACTAGCTCTACCTTTTGCATATCTACAATATGTTACATGTTCTTTTTGGCTTACTACATAGTATTCTTCTTTTCATCTACTAAATATGTTTTTTATTGTTAATATTTTAAATATTTTTTCTACACTTAAATCTAATTATTTTCCTTTTATTTCGTCAAATATATTATTATCAAATATTATTTTATGATCTGTTCCTTCTTCATTTAAATATTCTTCCTTTGTTATTATTTTTATATCTTCTTCAGTCATTTGATTCATCTAATTCACTATCTATTTCATTATCTGTTTCATTTTCCGAAATTTTATATATACTATCTTCACTTTCTAATTCGTAATCTATATAATCTATTTGCATATATTATGCATTTTCTATCTTTATTTCTGATATTTGTTTCTTTTTTGGGTCTTTAGGCATTTTACAATCTCTAGCTAAATGTCCTAGTTTTCCACAATTATAACAAGTACATTCTTTTATCGATTTCTTTATCCTATGTGGTCTTTTGTATTTATAATTTTTTGCATAATATCTTTTTCTTGGTTTCTTATACTTATATTTTGATTTTTTGTATTTCTTATATTTCTTTTATCTTTTTCTTTTCTTATAATATTTTTCTTCACAACCAAATTGAGGTGTTATTTTATCTTTGGAACATGCTAAATTTTTTATTAATGTTTTTTCCATTTTCATTTCTTCTCTGTATTTTTCACATAAATTTCTATACCATTGTTGTAGAAGTTTTATTTTTGCTCCTAGAATATCTACTATGTTTGCTTCATCCCAACTCTTTATTATTTTTAAACTAAATGGTTTAGGTAATTTATTAAAATTTAATCTTCTAACTTCTTTACTTTCTTCTGTATTATATGCTCCCTTGTAATAGTATTCTTTAAATGCTCTCGTATATTCATCTATATAACACATATTACATATTGCTAGTTTTAACATTAAATTCCTATTTGTATCTTTTTCTTTATTTTGTTGTTCTTCTTCTTCCGTTGCCATACTGCTAAATTCATCTCTTATAGCCATTTCATATTTTTTCAATATGTCTATAGGTGTTAGTTTAGTAACTGTTGTTCCTTTTATTTTTTTTAATCATTCCTTAATACCTTTTTACTATCTTCAGTTAAATTTAAAAATCATAATTTTGTTGTTCCTATTAGTGTTCTTTCTATATATACCGGTGTATCTATTGCATTTATACCATTGTCTAATAATTTTTTTGTTATATATCCTATCCATAATTGTATGGTTTTATCTACATCTATTACATAATCTAGGTCTAAGAAGTTATTATTTTTATTAATTATTTTTTTTAGTGTCCATTTGTTATATTCATCCCTTAGGTTATATTTTTTAAACTTGTTTTTTATAATAATATGTAGGTTTTCTTATTTCTGATGTACTAGGTATTATTTTTTCATCGTCCTTTTTATCCAGAGTGTTTATTTCCGTATTTGTATTTTCTAAGTTTTCATTATTAATTACTTCTTGTTTTTCATTAATTTCTAGATTTTCTATATTTGTAAAGATTTCTGTATATGTTTCACTATCTTCCGAATCATAATTATCTGTTTCTTTAGCATCTATTGTATTTATTTCTATTTCATAAGTTTTTAATTCTTTGTTTTCTAATTTTTCTTTAAATTGATTTATCTCAATTAATAATTTTTATTCTTTATCCTTTTCTTTTTTGTTCTTTCTGTCTTTTTTCATACAACTCTTTTAGTATTTGTAGTTCTTTTTCTAATTCAGCAATCCTTTTATTTTTAGTTTCTTCTATTTTTTTGTATTACTTCTGTAATCTGTTGTTTTATTTTATCTATTTCTTTTTTTTCTATCTATTTCTTCATTTTCTTTTGCTATTCTTACCATAGCTATTAATTTATCTTCTAATTTTCATTCTTCCTTTTCTAACATTAAATATAAATGTTCACCTATTTTCTTATATCTTCTTCCCAAATTAGAAAATACTATTCTTATTTTTAATCCTTCATGATTTTCATATGTTTTTTCATCTATTATAAATTCTTCTTTATTCATTTTATCTACTTGATAGTGTATAGATCATGTTGATATATATATTCTAGATTATCTATTTGTGATTCTAAATATTATATTTCTTCCTTTTGTGCTTTTATTATTTTTCGGTATACCCCAACAATCATGTTATATTGTAGTCTTTCTTTTCTTATTTTTAATTCTTTTCATTTTTTTAGATATTATTTGTTTTAGTTCTTTGTATATTTGTGATTTTGTTATGTTATTCATCTGTACAATATTTATCATATTTTGGAGGATACCAAAATCTGATTTTATCACAATTTGGTGGTATGTATCTCATTCTTCTAGATTTTATATGAATTATAAATTTACCTTATTGCTAGATATTAAGGTAATTAAGTAAGCTAATCTATGGGAGTTTTCTTTTGTTTTATTTAACTTCTTAAATTCTGGGTAGTAACTAGTTAAAATTTTAACTAATTTTAGAGAGATTAAAAGAATTTTAACTAGTTACTACCCAGAATGTAAGAAGTTAAATAAAAGATAAGAAAATCCCCATAGATTAGCTTACTTAATTACCTTAATATCTAGCAATGAGGCAAAATTAATAATTCATTTAAAATCTAGAAGAATGAGGTACATACCACCTAATTATGATAAAATCAGATGTCGGTATCCACCAAAATATTATAAATATTGTACAGACGAATAACATAACAAAATCACAAAAATATAAAGAACTAAAACAACTAATATCTGAAAAATGAAAAGAATTAAAAATAAGAAAAGAAAGACTACAATATAACATGATTGTTGGAGTATGCCAAAATCAATAAAAGCACAAAAGGAAGAATTATCATATTTAAAATACATATATCAATATGATATATACACTATCAAGTAGATAAAATGAACAAAGAAGAATTTATAATAGATGAAAAAACATATGAAAATCACGAATGATTAAAAATAAGAATATCATTTTTTAATTTAGGAAGAAGATATAAGAAAATATGTGAATATTTATATTTAATGTTAGAAAAAGAAGAATTAAAATTAGAAGATAAATTAATATCTACGGTAAGAATAGCAAAAGAAAATGAAGAAATAGATAGGAAAAAAGAAAGAAATAAAATAAAATAACAGACTACAAAAGAAATATGAAAAATAGAAGAAACTAAAAATAAAAGGATAAAGAACAAAAATTATTAATTGAGATAAATTAATTTAAAGAAAAATTAGAAAATAAAGAATTAGAAACTAATGAAATAGAAATAAATACAATAGATGCTGACGAAACAAATATTTATGATTCGGAAGATAGTGAAACATATATAAAAATCTTAACAAATATAGAAAAGATAGAAATTGATGAGAAATAAGAAATAATCAATAAAGAAAACTTAGAAAATACAAACGCGGAAATAAACACTCTTAATAAAAAGGACGATGAAAAAATAATACCTATTACATCAGAAATAAGAAAACCTACATATTATTATAAAAATTAGTTTAAAAAATATAAGCTAAGGGATGAATATAACAAATGAACACCAAAATAAATAATTAATAAAAATTATAAACTTCTTAGACTTAGACTGTGTAATTGATATAGATAAAATGATACAATTATGGATAGGATATATAACAAAACAATTATTAGACAATGATATAAATGCAATAGATACACCAGAATGTATAAAAAAACACTAATAAGAACAACAAATTATGGTTTTTAAATTTAACTGAAAATAGTAAAAAGTTATTAAGAAATAATAAAGAAACAGAAGGAACAACAGTAACTAAACTAACAACTATAGACATATTGAAAAAATATGAAATGACTATGAGAGATGAATTTAGCAGTATGGAAACAGAAGAAGAACAAAACAAAGAAAAAGATACAAATAGGAATTTAATGTTAAAACTAGCAATATGTAATATGTGCTATATAGATGAATATACATGTGCATTTAACGAATACTACTATAAGGGAGCATATAACATAGAAGAAAGTAAAGAAGTGAGAAGATTATATTTTAGTAAATTACCTGAACCATTTAGTTTAAAAATAATAAAGAGTTAGGATGAAGCAAACATAGTAGGTACTCTAGGAGCAAGAATAAAATTTCTACAACAATAGTATAGAAATTTATGTAAAAAATACAGAGAAGAAATGAAAATGGAAAAAACATTAATAAAAAATTTAGCATGTTGCAAAGATAATATAACACCTCAATTTGGATGTGAAGAAAAATACTATAAGAAAAGAAAAAGACAAAAGAAATACAAGAAATACAAAAAATCAAAATATAAGTATAAGAAACCAAGAAAAAGATATTATGTAAAAAATTATAAATATAAAAGACCATATAAGAGAAAGAAATCTATAAAAGAATGTACTTGTTATAATTGTGGAAAACTAGGACATCTAGCTAGAGATTGTAAAATGCCTAAATACCTAAAAAAGAAATAAATATCAGAAATAAAGATAGAAAATGCAGAATATATGCAAATAGATTATATTGATTACCAATTAGAAAGTGAAGATAGTATATATGAAATTTTGGAAAATGAAACGGATAATGAAATAGAAAGTGAATTAGATGAATCAAATGACTGAAGAAGATATAAAAATAATAACAAAGAAAGAATATTGAAATGAAGAATGAACAGATTAGAAAATAATATTTGATAATAATATATTTGACGAGATAAAAGGAAAAGAATTAGATTTAAGTGTAGAAAAAATATTTAAAATACTAACAATAAAAAACATATTTAGTAGATGAAAAGAAGAATACTACGTAGTAAGCCAAAAAGAACATGTAATAGACTGTAGATATGCAAAAGGTAGAGCTAGTATACCACTAGTAACAAAAAGAATAATTAATGAAGAAATAAACGATATAAAAAGTAAAGACCCAATAAAATACGTACACCTTGGAGGACAGAGATATTAATAAAAGAATGTTTTAGAAAAGAAATAGATACACCAATAGAATTATATTTAGCAGATGATAGAATAATAAAACCTATAGAAAAAAGTATAATAGCTGCCATAAGAGGAAATTTAATATACCAAAAATTTAAATTTATAATAAGTCCGAATTATTCAGTGGCAGTAACAGATAAAAACATAAACACAATTATCGTAACTCTAGATACTGAAACTCAGATACCACTTTACTGCAGACTGAACTCACTACTGACACTGAGATACTGAATCACTAATTCATATGATACTGACAACTGAGGATCTGGATATGCTTACATCAATGATTAAATTCTTAGACTTACTGCTTTCGACTAACAGGATTAGAGACCAACCTTTCTAATAGATGATTTCGGAAGCTTTATCGATGATAAGAAATTTGATTATATCTGAATCTGACAAACAAAATACTCAATAGAAATCTAATACTATGATCAAGCCTGTCTGATGGCATATCTTTGAATACGATATCAAATAACTGTATGTGAGACCAAGTCTTTCTGATAGGATAGTCCATAAATCAATGGAACTATCTGAGTTCCTCACAATAATAGATGACCATATCTGATAGTCATTATTTTTGAAGACTGATTCTGAAACTGAGACTGAATCTGAATCTGAAACTGTGGGACGTAGTCACTTAACTGATATGCCCCGACCTACCACAGGTGAGGTCTAACCTATGCCCCAGTTAGAAGGTTGTCATTACCGTGCCCCTGGTAAATACAACTCTATATGACCCTCATCTAGTAGGTCCTCAAACGAGAACGGTGAAGCCCTCATCTAGTAGGTCAAGCCACCTCATGTACCCTTATCTAGCAGGTATGATGTCTCTCATCCACCCTCAACTAACAGGTGTGATGTCTCAACCTACGCTGACTACGTAGTTCTGGATCACAAAGATTGCTTCTAAGAATCACACCCTCTACTAGTAAGTGAGATCCCATTCTTGAACTCGCTCGGTGCTAGTTTCTACTCCCAACTGAAAGACTCAGAACTGAATTCTCAACTGAACACTAGCTGAACTGAATCTGACACTGATCATATTACTCAAAAGGTCTGACTGAGTGACGTTGAGATCGCTTGGTTTCGTATCTGACGGAAAAGATATCGAATTATGGTATCTGATTGACGATACAGAGTTTGAATAGATTACTCGAATCACTTTTAAGATTAGGATTGAATGACTTGAATACTATTAGAACTGAGCTGATTACAGGTCTGAGGCTATATTACTAGCGATACAGAGATTACAAAGATAACTGAGATTACTGAGCTTTATTAAGCTTCGCACTTGTCTGAGGATACAGAGTTCTATAGTTCACTGAGTTCTGAGAATCATGGCTCAATTGGAATTATCAAGAAACTGACAGGGGCTCTAGAGAATAGCTCTATTTTCGGGTATAAATACCCCCAGACTCGACAACATAAAAGTAAGACATAATTATTCTTCATCACAAATCATTCATGCATCATCACTACAATCATTTATTCATCATTACAAGTATTCATTCATCGTTACAATCATTCATGTATTATCACAATCCTTAAAGAATCACTTCAAGTAGTTGATCATCATAACATACTTTCCCTCTCAAGATCCTTAGGACATCGCATTAAGAATTTAGGAAACATAGACCTCTGTTCATCATCATAACCACCAAAGGGTAACTCGAAACCTTTAAGGATCATCAACATCGGTTCACTATCATATACTAGCCTAGGGAAGACATGCTATTAGATTATACCCCATTCAACAAGATGTTACATCAAGTACTTCATACCTATATCGGTCTTGTTATGTATTTGGCTATCACTTGATTTGGGGGAAACTTCATACTAACATGTCACTATTTACTTGCTAACCACTTGACATGTATTAAAAGCTTATCATATATCAAAGAGTACAAAATAGGAGAATTTACAACCATCATATCTCGACTTGTTCACTAGGGTCTATCAACAACCATTAGACACGACTAGGGGTGACAATTTTAGCCCATATTTATGAAAAGAGTCCATTTAACCCATATTTATTGAATTGGATCACTCATATTTCAAATGGATAAATATGGACTTCAACTCATTTTAAAAGCTCATACCAATATGGACAAAATGGGTAAAATATGGGTACCCATTTAAACACAGATCACCCACCAATGCTTTAAATTTCATTTTTTTTCTTCTTTTCTAGTTTCTTTTCTTCTTCTTTTTTTGTTTTTTCTTTCTTTTTTCCTTTCATTTACTTTTTTTTTTGCATTTTGTTTTTTCATTTTTTACCCGTTTCTTAGAATATCTTTTTTTCTTTCTCATCTTTTCATCTTTTTTTTTTTATTTCTTTTTCCTTGTATTTTTTTTGATTTTCTCCTTTCTCATTCTTATTTCATCATTCGTATTCGCTTGAGACCTACATGGGTTAATAAATATAAACTTCTAATTATCCCATTTAGCCTATACAATTCATAGCATCTCTTATCAATTAAATATAATCTATATGTAGTCTCTCTCCTTTATTATTATTTTTTTCTTTCTTTTATTTCTCTTTTTTTTTTCTTTTTTATTTAATTTCCTATTTTTTTTATTCCTTTTTTATTTAATTTACTATTTTTTTCTTTCTTTTTTCCTTTAATTTACTTTTTTTCTTTTTCGTTTTTTTATTTTTTTCCACTTATTTTTTACTCGTTTCTTACACTTTTTTTCTTTCTTATTTTTCATCAATTTTTTTTTCTTTTTCAATTTTATTTATTTTTTCTTCACATTCTTTTTTTCTTTTATATTTCCATTTCCATTTCCACCTTTTTCATTTTTGGTTCGTCATTTTTTTCATTTTTCTTTTTTATATTCTTTTCCTCATCATTTTTTTGTCATTGCATTTTATATTTTATATATTTTTTTTTACTTTAAGTTTATTTGTATCATACTATATATTTCAAATAAATTTATTATTTGTATTGTTCAATTTATATCAATAAAATATAATTTGTATCTATATATATAAAATATAAGTGAGAATTATATAAAATATATATGACGGTACAAACTATAAAATACAAATATGAGCTTGAAGTCTAAAAAACAAATACAAATATACAATTGTATTAAGTAAGCTCGGTCCATCTTTATTCCATTTCATATATGGCTACTGATCC
Organism: Capsicum baccatum var. pendulum; assembly: GCA_030864225.1. NCBI lineage: Eukaryota > Viridiplantae > Streptophyta > Magnoliopsida > Solanales > Solanaceae > Capsicum > Capsicum baccatum. Next base: position 69,020,822 of record CM061559.1, on the reverse strand, counting down.
ACATAGACTTCAATTTATGGGAAAGTCAAGTTTCAAATCCGACTTCTAACTTCCTTATCTTACAGTTCTCGTTAGAGAAGAAGTAAGGCACGAAGCGAGGAGCTCAAGGTAAGGCAAGACAGGAAGTACGTAGAAACCTTGATTTGTGTACTTTTTGCGACTGCTAAAGATATTTGGTTTGATGAATGTAATTCCAAGATCTTTCTGGATACTATCTCTGTATCTGTTAATTAGGTGAAGTCCACTTAAGTGTACTTACAAAAATTATAAATGTTGGGTGAATATAAATCAATATGCTCTTATGGTATTTTCGTTATCATAAAAAAAAGAAGAAAATCAAAAATAAAAAAAAATTAAAGAAAAAAAAAGAAAGAGAGGTAAAAGTTAGAGATAGAAGAGAGAAAAAAATCGTAAAGAAAAAATTGAAAAAAGATACATAAAAGATCAGAAAGAAAAAATAATGAAAAAGGAGAAAAGGAAAAAGATAAAAAATGATGATGAATACAAATATTTTGAATGGTTATGATATCTCAGTCGTCATTCATAATTTGTACTCAACTTAATCATGTTATTCAAAAATAATAAATAAAAAATATAAAATAAAACCAAAAACACACACAAAAAAAGAAAGAAGTAAAAAAAAAACTAGAACAAAAGGAGACTAAAAAGAACAAAAGAAAGAGAAGCAAAGGGTAAAAATAGAAGAGAGAAAAAAAAATGAAAAAAAAAAGAAAACTAGAGGCTATATATAGTAGAGAGAGAGAGAGAAAAAAAAAGTAAAAAGAAAAAACTTTTTAAAAAAAGAAATGGGAAAAAAGTCAAATTGATATGATATAGAAGTTTTAAGTTTTTGATTTTAGGAGATAAAATGGGTTGGAACCATTTTTACCCAATCCATATTTGACCAAATCCATATTTACCCATATTTATATGGACGGATTGCAATCCAAACCATTTTTGCTCGATCCATATTTAACCCGTCCAAATCCAATCCAATTCGCCCATTTGCCACCCCTAGACACGACCGATTTTACACCTACTTGGGGATTTCATGCTATCTTGGCACATTTCACTCACTAAGGCATGCATGAACTAGCTCACAATTTGGGGTTTCCTATTCAACATACTATAGTGGCCCTTATGCTTCACCTAAGATCTTTATCAAACCTATGGGGAACGTTCTTCACTTATTCAACTATTTCTACATCCAAAAGTTATGAACACATCACATGAAAAAACAACTTCAAGAAGGTCTATCACAAACAACACATGAATTCCACATAGTAGGGTCAAAGCTCATAACTTTTGTAGGAAAACATAAATCAAAGCTTAAAAATACATTAAACATCCATTTCAAATCATACAAATCATTAACAACTCATAAACATAAAAATCTTTTAGTTTTAAAAAGGGTTCTTGAGCTTCTTGGATGAAAGGGACCCAAGAATCAACATCTACATACCTTAACCTTTGAAATTGGATGAACTTTAGTGCTTGAAACTTTATCCACACTTGAAATAAATAAATTCTTGAAGCCCACACTATGAGGAACTTGTTTCTTGAAGAAACCTTGAAGAATTTATGGATAAATTTTGGAAGATTAGGGTTCTTAAATGAAACCCTAAATATTCTTGAGAGAATTGGAAGAAGAATGAAATTTTATTCTTTACTTGGATATATATAGAGGGTCAAAATGGGTGGAAAAGACCAAAATACCCTTTTAAAAACATCCCTTAATTGCTGAAAAAAGATGGCTGACGTCATCCGTGATAGGCCGTCAGACCCGTGATAGGCCGTCACAAAATATCGTCACAAAAGGGTCAAATTTTCGATTTTATGCCTAAGGCTGACGACATCATCAGAAAGTGAAGACGTCGTCAGAAATGTCGTCATAAAGTGACAACGTCATCAGAGCCCGTCAGAAACGTCGTCAGCCTTTTCCAGACTGATATGTTGGAGTAAAATGGCTATAACTCTTTGCTTTGATATCGGATTTTTGAGAAATTGGTATCGTTGGAAATCTAATTCAAAGATCTTTCATTAGATATATTGAAATACACCCAGTTCTTCATATACTATAAGTTATGGTCGATTGAAGTTGACCCAAATTTTGACGGTCACTAAAACTTGAACGATAGGAAAATTTTCAACTCGTTCATGAGTTAGGGGACCTCTATGATCTTAATTCATGCTCAAATAGATTCCCACACGATTTTAAACTATTTCATACTTGGGAGGATATTTCTTAAATATTTTGACTCGGATTTTTGCTTTACCAAATATGCTCTAAGGCTCAGACTGGAAGAGGATTTTGCGGGGCATTACAATTATGTGCTTAGTTTGATCAAGAATATATTTTTACATTATTATTTTAATTAGTTAAATTTTAAGAACAAACATACTCTTACTCCTCTGAATATCTTTTACATGTACATTATAATGGAGAGACGTCACTTGTACTATTTATTTGCTCTTCATGTATGACAATTAGAGCAATATTTCACCTCTTTTTGTCAATGATTATATCCTGACACGATGATGTGTTGAAAAATTCTGCTTCTCTGTGATTTTGATTCAAACCATGACAAGTGTGTAACTATCTGTAAAAGTAATAAGTTTTATTGCATTTTTATATGTTTGTGGGTAGTTCAAAAAGGTGACTTGAATGTCGCAAACCATGCTTTTAGGAGATCATCCCCTAACAAAATTTAAATATGTTCCCGTATTAAATCAGTCGAGAAGATTTTTTTTTCTTTCGTGCTCTTTGTGATTGGTTTAAGTGTTGGTGAATTTTACAAAAATGTTTGGATTCAGTTACAAAAGCTATATAAAATGTTGTAGTGAACTTACTTACCTTTGCTCCCTTTACATAATTTGTTTTTACATCTTAAATACTTCTTTTAAATTATTCTGGAAAATAGCAATATAAAAGAAAAGTAGTCAACAAAATAGGAAGACAAGACAGGAGATGAGAGTTTCTCATTCTTTCTAGTATCAAGTGTACAAGTATTTCCAGTATTTTTTGTGTGTACAATATGAGATTGTATGCTTCTATTTAGTCTTCATAGAGGGATACAAAAGATTATCATAACATAACATTAAATAATAACATTATGGGGGAGGTTAAAGGGTGTGAGAGTTATACTAATAATGGTGTGTGGAGTAATGGAGGATTAACTACACATCATGGAGAAGATGGGTCAGAGTGACTTAATTCTTAAGAGTTATGGACATCTACCATAAACATATTATTTTATAACACCCCTCTTTGGGTGTCCATAGATAACGTGCCTTGTTAAAACCTTACTAGGAATAGATTCTGTGGGGAAAAATCTCTAGTGAAGGAAAAAGATTACACATATTTTATAATACGCACTACAACATTTTTGGCCTATGGCCACTCTGGTAAAATGTGGCCTAAAATAGCAGAAAGTGTGGCCTTTGATCAAAGGCTACACTTTTGGACTTTAGGCAACACTTTTTAGGGGGTGGCCTAAAGAGGCGTAACCTTTGATCAAAGGCCACGCTTTTCAATTGTTGCCATATCAACTACACTTAAAAGGCGTGGCCATTAAGGTATAAAGGCCACACTTTGTAGCTTGTCATTGGAAACACTTTTATTTGATAAAGCTACACTTACAAGTAATGCCTTTATTTTGGTATTGGGCACACTTCACAAGAGTTGCCTTTTGTAGCACCTCTACAACAACACATAAAAAATGTTGCCTTTGTTTTACTATTGGGCACGCTTCAGAAGCATAGCCTTTTGTAGCATCTTTATAACAACACTTAAAAAGCGTGGTCTTTACTTTCTTAAGGCCACACTTTTGAAGTGTAGCCATTGATACCTTCTCTAAAGCAATATTTACAAAATATTGCCTTTGCTAATTGCAAATACACATCTAAATAAGTCGCACAATATATATCCCTGCTCCCAATGACCACACGTTTAAAATATAGCATTCTTGTCTAGTTCATACGATTTATATTTACTACAAATTTTGATTGAAAAATACAATTATATTATGATACATCCACTAGTCATATTATACATCATTATTCTATTTAGATTGTCTCAAAACACTATGTTAGATAAGAATAACTCAAAAATTATAGTACACACTAATTTTCATCATGTTCCCTTTGAGAAATAGACTGACTCCATGCTTAATCTAGGATTTGCGACGTCCTCGATCACAATATACATTATTATTCATAGCTTTGCTCATTTGTGAGTTGAACTATGATCCTCTCTAGTTGAATAACATACTATGTTGGTGTATATACCATCTTGAGTAATGGCATATGTAATAAATCTGTTGCTGTTTACTTCCGGTAATGAGTTGACAAGTTCTTTAAGGCCTTGTACCAATATTAGTGAATTCAAATGCAAGTGAGATTACAAATATTACTGATATTCACTGAAATGTTATGAAATGAAAAGAAATACAAACCACGACATGCTAATAGATGGACAATGAGAAGTAACACTAAAAAATAAACTATGACAGTAGCCTAATCAAAAGACAAAATAGAACATATAAAATGACAAAATTAACAAGAAGTTATACAATAGATAGCAGAAAAGGAATTTTAAGTAAGAACCAAAAAGGAGCAACTTATAACTTAATGCACGACAAGGCTACCATGTGTGAAGATTGCAGAGAAAGAACTAAGAGAAAGCACAGGTGTAAACTCACAGCAAGAGCCTCTGCGACATTCTCCAGATGTTAAGTCGAATTTGAAACATTAGTTGCCATATTTTTTTGTTACATACATAAGATCAGAGAATGACAAACCCTGCAAGTAATACGATATAAAGAGGAGAAGATAATGGAATGAAATTATTAACCAAGAGACCAAGTAATCAAAAGTTAGTAATGGTGTCTTTCTCTTTACCCTCTATCTTTTATTTGCTTACTTTTTTCTAGAATGATTTTTGTCTAAGATAAGCCTGACCCATTTGATATAATACGTACAGAAACAAGCATATCACTACTTCAACCCCAACTTAGAAGCATTATTAAATCAAAACCAATTTTCTTTAAGTTGAACCCTTTCTGTTTTTGAGAAAAAGAAATTGTTGAACCCTGGACCTTAAATAAATGGAATGTCAAAGCTTACATTTAGCAGATCAATATCATCTACATTTTATCCATATTCCTTCCAATCATTGAGGAAATTGCAGAACCTAAAGAATGCCCTGTAAGAAGGTATCTAAGTCTTGTCATTTTGAATGATATTTTGTACACCTTTCAAACCCATATGGACTCGAGAGGTGTTTTCAAGATGGTCTACAATGAATCAGTTGTTAACCTTCATGTCTCTGTATAAGCTATCTCCTTTTGTTTTTGTACCTTGAATGGCAATTGCATACTTTGATTGATTCTGATTGTTAGATAGTGTAGTTGAGTGACAGTTGTAGTTGGGAGATTTGTATTTAAAAATGGCACCAAAGATAGAATGATCTTCAATGTCACGTTCAAGAATGAGCACTCCCTTTACCAAGCTGGCCACAATAGACCTCTTATGACTTGCATTACTCCTGTGATTTGAAACATGCAAACTACTTCAATTTCCACAGAAACATGATTCAAGCTTTCAAAACCAGCTACTATAGGTTTCTTGTCATTATAGGTTACTAGTATTCATCACCATTTCGTTGTCATATTTCACCCATCATATGGGAAAATGGAGTGGTTTTATGCCTAGTCCAAAAACTGAGGTCATACAGAATGGCATGATTACAAGGTTATAAGGTTAAGCAGTGACCCTTTAAGGTTATAAGGTTAAACGGTGGCCATTAAGGTTACAAGGTTATAAGGTTAAATGGTGGCCATCAAGGTTATAAGGTTGGTTATTAAATGGTGGAAGTTAAGTTTTATGTATAGATTAGGCTTTAAACGGTGGCCGTTAAGGCTAAGGTTATAATGTTGTCTACTTAACGGTGGTCATTAAGGTTATAAGGTTGTTTCCTAATATAAGGTTATAAGGTTAAATGGTGGACGTTAAGGTTATAAGGTTGTTCTTAATATAAGGTTTTAAGGTTAATCGGTGGCCGTTAAGGTTATAAGGTTGTTTATTAAACGATGTCCGTTATGTTTTATCTATAGATTAGGCTTTAAACGGTGGCCATTAAGGCTAAGGTTATAAGATTATAAGGTTGTTTCCGAATATAAGGTTATAAGGTTAAACGGTGTCCGTTAAGGTTATAAGGTTATTTCCTAATATAAGGTTTTAAGATTAATCGATGTCCGTTAAGGTTATAAGGTTGTTTATTAAATGATGTTCGTTAAGTGTTATGTATAGATTAGGATTTAAATGGTGGCCATTAAGGCTAAGGTTATACGGTTATAAGGTTGTTTCCTAATATAAGGTTATAAGGTTAAATGGGGTCCGTTAAAGTTATAAGGTTGTTTATTAAACGGTGGCCATTTAGTTTTATGTATAGATTAGGCTTTAAACTGTGGCCGTTAAGGCTAAGTTTATAAGGTAGTTTACTTAACGTTGGCCATTAAGGTTATAAGGTTATAAGTTTGTTTCCTGATAAAAGGTTATAAGGTTAAATGGTGACCGTTAAGGTTATAAGGTTGTTTCCTAATATAAGGTTATAAGGTTAAATGATGGCCGTTAAGGTTATAAGGTTGTTTCCTAATATAAGGTTATAAGGTCAAACGGTGGCCGTTAAGGTTATAAGGTTGTTTATTAAATGGTGTCCGTTAAGTTTTATGTATAGATTAGGCTTTAAATGGTGGCCGTTAAGGATAAGGTTATAAGGTTGTTTACTTAACGGTGGCCATTAAGTTTTACTCTTATTAAGAAAGTGGTTGTGCGGGATCAATTAAGGTTGCACAGCGTGAATGGATTTCAGGATACTTAAGGGAAAGTCAAACAACAAAGATAGAGCATCTAGATGTTTTTGCTAACTTACTACAACTATCAAATTAAGTTCTACAAATTAATAACATATTGATACAAGACTAAGTGTGTATTAGGCGATTCAAGCCAACACAAGAGCAACACGATGAACAACAAGGTGCTAGTGAATCGAAATAGGCCACTCATGGCTTCTCTAGACTTTAGATTTAGTTTTGAGCAAGAAAAGAGACGAACACAACAAAAAAATGCTAGTGAATCAAAATAGCCCAACACGGCTTCACTAGACTTTATAATTAGTTTTGAGCAGGAAAAGAAATGAAGACAATAACAACAATGCTAGTGAATCGATCACTTTTTTTTCACAATAACTCTAAAGTTATTCTCTGTTCAAGGTATTAAAATAGAAAAGACCACTGTTTTATCCATATACCAGCTCCCCATACAACTAGACCTTACTAAATAGGGATATATTAACTATTAGAAATAATGATTTAAACAGGTACCATAACAACCTCCTTCAAAATATTGTCCCTGGGCACAAAAACATTTCTTCACATAACAGTTTTAAAAAGGAAAAAACTTTGAGAAAACATCTTGTTAAGGTTATAAGGTTATAAGGTTAAACGGTGGTCGTTAAGGTTATAAGGTTGTTTACTAATATTATAATCACTTTTCATTCAGTCTTTTCAACACTGTATAGGCATTGTTACCCATCTGTTATCAATCTTTTATTCATAACTTCCCTCAGTAAATTTTACTTTATTACTATGTTTTCGCTTCCTTCCCTACCAGTATTCAGCCTTCGCCCGATGGCTAGTCTTTTTATTTATTTTTTCTTTTTTTTCTTTTTCATATTTCATTATCTCACAGTACAGATAACAACATAGTAGTGAAATATGACCAATTATTGATGCTATCAACCCGACTACATTATTAACCATATCAAAATAGCGATCCATACAAATAGATCGATAATTTAGGCAAATCGATCATCAGAAGAAGACATGGAAGCTAGATGGTAAAGGATAATAAAAACATACCTTTGCATAGGCGCAAACAATGTCATTCCCTGAGCTTTTGCAGTAAAGCCACAGGGCAAGTTTTACCACTACTACAGTTAACATGATTGAATATAACCATGCAAGCTGATTCAAAGTCATCTTTTGAGGAGGTTTATTTTCAACTAGTTGTTCCACATCCAGGATCAATACCTGAATACCTAAAAATTAAATTATCATGTGATATCAGTTAATCCCTACAAGACTAAAGTTAAGTTCACTTGCAATTTTTCTCTGCACATTTTACTATCTGCTTACAAGATTAGCATTTTCAAAGGTCAACAACAACTATTCTCAAGTTAATACAACCGTAGAACCAACAATTTATCAGATGGACAGATAAAATTGGGAATTAAAAAAACTTTCAATTTATATAACCCTCGAGAATTTTTTACTGAAACATGAAGCCAGGACACTTTGACAAATTAAATACAAATAACTGAGTGAACAATATGTGAAATCAACAATCAGATAAAAACCTTTGTGGGAAATATATTGATAATTGGTTCATTTCATTAATTCAATTGCTCGTGCTAACCAATCCAAAAGCTAGTAGGTGCTAAGTTTCAATAGAAAAGTGTACTCACCTTTTCAATCTGTTGGTCTTTTTTTCTCAGTAATACCACATGATCACAAGTAGTTGTGGGGTTTTTTAATTCACTCTCTAATCTGGCCAATTCTTTCTGCAAATGCTTCACCAATGCCTTGTCAGACATTACAACATTGGATTATGCATTAGTGGTCACATCTTTGGCACAACAGGCAAATAGAAGTGTATTTTGAGATTGCTCTACATGGCTTCGGGCAGTACTCAAGGTGAAGATTATGGCAATTCTGGCATTGCCCTCTAAAGCAGGTTGAAGGATACGAGTTAGCTTAGAATCTCAGTAATTGACATGCCCATGTATTCCCTTGCTGCAGTTAAGGTAAGTGTTATATGCAGTGAAGCTTCAACAATAAGCTATTGGAAAAGATTAATTGAATGCACATGCATGAATATATAAACAACCAAAGGGTGTGATGGAAGTCCGTAAAGTGGTTAACATCATTTCATGTATTATTAAACATAGACACAATTCACATAGCAACATTATTCAACACCATAAATTTTATCTTTGCTAATTAGACGAATGAAAAAGAAAAAAAAATCCACACCTTGCTATATGACAGTAAAACTGAATTGATGTTTAAAGACCATTCAGACATGTAGCTAAGCTGCAACAAATCCCGATGTTTTAGAAATATGATGTAAGAAACAAGCAATCAACATTAGCTTGTGAATAACCGTTCCCAAAGTCAACAAACTACGATTAATATGACAACCTTCTTTTAGTCTCTGTCCAACTAACAGCGCCTGAGATGCACGTTCACTTCCAGCCAGATCAACAAAATTCTGCATTCAAAAGTCATAAATTTTCCATCAGCAATTCATGTGTCCATGTCGAGAATGACAATAGACCCCTACAGTGAGCTAATTGATACATACCGCGCTAGCAGAAAGAGTTGTTTTGTTGTCCTTCCTTATAAACTCATGAGCTGAACTTTCAATAGTCTGAAATAGAAAAATAGAAAAGTATTAGAAGGATAGTGACTATATCAGCTGAACTTCTCTCTAAATTACCTTTTACATATAATCATATATGTCTATGATTGTAAACTCTGTAATTCCATTCATTGTGTATGTATTCCCTTTACTTATTTGCCCATAAGCAAAGATAGTTGCTGCATAATATGTTTAGGTAGTCATAACAGTATCAAATGAATAGCAAATCTACAACAAAATGTGAGAGGCATATGACTAGTACACTCACAGTTGATTCCGCTGACAACAAAAAGAGCAATCACCTTTGTTCCTCCCTCATACACCTCCCTTGTTGAACAATCACCTTTATATACCCTGTCTAATCTCAGAAAAGTAAAACAAGAAAATATGTGTAGCATTAGTAAATCATTTATAAACTGCACTTGAGCTACCAATGAAATTATCCCAATAAATATATATGGTTCTACAGAGTAGAACAACCTAATCCAGGAAGCAATCTCAGCCTGAGTTCACAAACTAAAATATCCAGATCTCGTCCTCAATTTACCTCTCACAAAATATTCCTCATTCTACAACAATCAGGTTTAAATGCAAAGGTAAAAATGGGAAGTTTTCTTACCGAATGTATAAGCTGTTAGCAATCCAGACCGTTCCTGGAGATTGTTCCTATATAAGATGATGGTCTCATTAATACACTTCCAATCAAAAACTTCATTCCTCGTGATTTCCTTTTCACTTAAAGGCCTCATCCTTACTAACACCAGGATCTTCTCTTCACCACCCAATGCAGCCCCTTGCATTTTCTCCCACTTTTTCAAATCTTTCCCACCAATAGCTCCCATGCCTATCTTACCCCCCTCTTCTTTTTGTAACCGCTCGATTATATTGCCAACAACAGACTCATGATTCAAGGGACACCAAAGGAAAGCGTAAAAACTAGCAAACTTCTCACTGCCTCATATTGCTTCTGCAAACACCTAACAGAAAAACAAAAGACAATTAGAATATTTTAGATATGGTGGTTGTGATTTCTATAAAATACAGTAGCTATTGAATAATCCAAATATACAGTTGTACCCCTATTTGAACTAGTAAGGTGGAACTTGTAAGTAGTCCAATATTGTCAGCCATACAATTTCCATAATGTTTTACATATGGCACTATGACATCCATATTAAAATCATAGTAGGCCAGCATGCTTCCAAAAAAAAATATCTACAATTATATTTAAATCAACACTAAGGATAAATAATCAATAGATTTTACCTGAATATGCAATGCATAGACTCTTGGACTAGCCGTATTCATCATCAAGTTGTCATCCCATACGTGACCACTCTTGTTTAGTAGAGTTTGCACAATATTCCATGTGTTTATTGGTGTTTTAAGATGATTTTCCACATGCTTAGGTGAACAATTCATTCCTAGTTGTTTGTTAATGGAATTTAAAACATGATTAAATGTGATGGACTTAAATTGATTAGTTCATTTATTTCCCTACTTCACTTCATTAGCTAGGATCTCCAACATCAAATTTTTCATTGGTTTTGACCACCTAACTTGCTTCTCTCCCTTTTTTTCTCATTGTTTACTATTATAGATTAAGAAACTAAGTTGAACAAGCAATGTTTTCACAAATAAAAATAAACTGATAAAGCATTTTACAATTGCCCTCCAAAATAGCAGCAACCTATGATCTCAATATACAAAGAAAAAGAGCCAAAAGAAGAACACTCCAAGCCACCAGAAAAACCCAAGTTTACACTAGAAATCAACAATCAACTAAAAAGGTGTTTATTTCATACAAAATCTATATAGTAACTACATAAGGAAGAAGAAACAAGGAAACATCAAGAGAAAAAACCATAAGAAAATCTTCAAATAAGTGTCTGAACATACTAAAGTACCCTATTCAACCTCTTATCACAGTTTTTTTCTTTACATAGTATTCACTGTGATACGGCTGTAGAGAATAATTCCCAAACCAGCTTCTCAAGAAATTACATAAACCACCCTATCGGGATGCCTAACCAGAGATGATTTTTTCTCCAAAATCCCAAAACCATCCCCTCATCGAAAACCTTAAAAATCACTTACCCAACATCCTCACTATCGCTATTAGTGTTCCAATAGTGGAATCCCTCGCTGAAAACCCATTAAAAACAATGAAACCCATCCCAAAATGAACCCACCTGAAAATCAACCAAACTCACCCAGAACTTACTCTGAACAAGCTTCAAGAATTCAAGAACTCTATATGTGGATATGATGAATTCAAAGAAATTTGGGCATAGGGCTGTGTGCGAGATAGAGAATAGATATATTTGGAAGGAATTTGTGAGAGAATTATACTTATGAAGTGTAAATCCTTACATTTCTTAATTAATTTGGCCAATTATAAATTGGACGGAGAGTAAAATATTTCAAAGAAAATTGAAATATTTTAAGGAAAAGTTTTAGGCCATATTTTAAAAGTATTGTCTTTTAAATTATACTAATACCACATTTATAAGTGTTGTTGTATATATGAGTAAACGTTGCTAATTAAATCATTATTTATCAATGCTTGTAAAGTGTGACCTATACTATTAAGGACCACACTTTCAAAGTGTTGCCAAAATTAGAGTGGCAAAAAGCTGAAAACTAAGGCTACACTTTAAAAGCGTGGTCTTTAATAGTATAGGCCACACTTTACAAGTGTGGTCCAGATTTAGTGTGGCCGAAAGACTAAAATGTTGTAGTGACATATTTTTTTTGATGCCTTATTAAAAATCCTGCTAGGAAAACCCATCGGGTCAAAACCTAGGTCAATGAAAAAAGAGTGCAACGCGTATTTTACTCCCCCTGATGCAAACATCAGTTCGCTACTCAAAGACGATGCATCTCAATCATATGTGTCAACTTTCAAAGGTTGATATTGTCTGTGCCTTTGTGATCAAATCACATTCATGAAGATGTTGCGCTCTTGAAATCATTATGATATGTCATTTTCTCGTTTCTTGGATATGTTAAGTGTAACGCCCTAAGAACCTATCCCGAGACGTCACATGGTGCTCAAGGCCACACATGGCCTCAAGCTAACCCTCTAAACCTGTCATCACTTTTGGAACTCATTATAGTGCAAATCATGCTAAGATAAAGAGGAATAACTATGTCATGAACATACTAAAATACGAAGTAATACTACCCTGTACAAATAAAATACTGAAATCTCTGTACACACTGGTACACTAGTCTGACAAGGCCTTTACTACATAGGACTAAGGAGCTATTGGGACAGATCCCAAACTGACTCGTACTAAACTGAAAGTAAACAACCATCTATTAACAAGACAAAATCAGAGACACAGGTCCTCAAACTATGATGACTCACCAACCGCACAAATGTAGATGAAGGTACTCAAAGATCACTATTGCTGCTGACACTGAGCACCTGAACCTATATCATGAGGAAATATAGAATAGAAAAGAGTATGTGAGTCAGTACTTGGGAATGTACTGAGTATGTAGGGGTGGATGTAACATTTTAAATAATATCATAAATGTATAAGAAAATCATGCAAGCTGACAATAATAACTCTCTTCGCTTGAATTATCTAAAACATCATTTTTGTAAGTCATCAGAGATAACATATTCTTCATAAATCTCATAAATCATTTAACTCAACTCAAACTCTTTGACTCATGACTTACAGTGGCTCGGTAACTCATGGTACTTAGAGAGAACCCCACATTGGCAGGGGTGTCGTACTCTTGCCAGGGAGTACGACCTCAATCTCATTATCACAATCCCATACTCAGCCTCTGGCCCACAATTATCAATATCAATCCTATGGTGGCACGTAGTTTTGGGAAAATATCATATTTCCCGCTCGGTGCTAAATACTCCTCCTAGACTCAACTTAGAATGCGTTCGGAAATCCACCTTAATCAATATCAACTCATGGGTCTATTTTAAAGACCAAAACATAAATATATATCTCATTTGTAAATCATAAAAATCTTGTGGATTCCTAACTTGACTCAACTCAACATAATCTTTCTCAACATCAAGTGCATTTGCTTTTTGAATCATTTTTAAATATCAAAAGCTTTAAGGAAACATCATAGGACTCATTCTTGACTTTCAATCTCAAATATCAATATATATTCAATAGTCAAATTTCTCATGGAAAGGCATAACTCATGACACTTGTCTTAAATTACTTAGAAATTATCAATACATAATGACAATATACAACTCATGGAATAAATTCTCAATTTAAGAAACATGATGGTGAAATAATCATAAATATCAAAATTATTTAACTCAAATCTCATAAATCATAAATAAAGAAATTTGGGTGTAAACCCACTTGCAAAATCATGTAAATCAATAATAGAAAGTAAATCTTTAGGCACAAGAATGAAAGGAGTGTTCTTGTTCAAGCCCCACATACCTTGGATTATAATTTTGGAGATGTAAAAACTTGTTTAGAACTTCTTCCTTACACTTTTGAGCTAAGATCCTTGATGCCTTCGATTAGGGGAGCTTAATTCTTCGACAACTTGGAGAAATCTATGGAAGATCCTTGAATTTCTTGGAAGGACTTTGATTTTGGGTTGAGAGAAAACCCTAGTTTTCTAGAAAATTCTTGGAGAAATTAGAGAGAAATAGGAGAAAATGATCTTCTCTTTACTATTTTAAAGTATATATAAGGCAACAAGGAGCGGAAATGACAAAAAGGCCCTTTTAAAAAAGCTGAAATTCGCTGATCAGGGCCTGTGACGGTCGATTTGACGGTCCGTCAAGTCTCCTAATGGTCCACCGATCGTCCATCACTTGAGTGCCAAAACTGGAACATTCTACCTCGATGTGACAGTCGAAGTGACGGTCCGTCAGGAAACTGACGGTCCACCAAGTCGTCCATCACTCGAGTGCCAAATCTGGGCCATTCTTCCTTGACGTGATGGTTGAAGTGACGGTCTGTCAGGAAACTGATGGACCACCAAGTCGTCCATCATTTGAGGTCCAAACACGAGACATTCTGTCTCGACCTGACAGACCTCTTGACATTTCGTCAACTTTTTGATGGTCCACCATCTTGGCCGTCACACGGTGACCAGGAAGAGGGGTCACTGCCTTGGCTTGATGGGGCACTTGATGGTCCACCAAGGACCTGACGGTCCGCCAGGTCAATCGTTAGACCTGGGCGATCTGATATCGCTGAGTAAAACGATTATAACTCCCTCGTCCGAAGTTAGATTTCAATGAAATTAGTATCGATGGAAAGCTTAGTTAATGCTCTACATTATAAAAAGAAGAAATTAGAGAAATACAACATGGTTTAAGCATCAATCACTTTAAAAGTCATACATATCCACTCAAAAGACGAATTTAGTCTTAAGAAACGATCGGGGTATTACATTAAGCCTTTGAAATCAACCAAATAGATTTTTGACAATCACTTTATTTAACACCTCATTATTGCAAGCCATTTGCGCATTTAACTTGTTCATAGCAACAACCAATTAGTTGTGAAAACTTTCATTTGCATGATTTTAAAATTGACCGTAGATCAAATGTTCTTCCTGCATTTGCATTAAAAAAAATTCTTTGACAATAGTTATTAGAAATAATAAATCCACATCAATAATATTTGATTTCTCTCACATTTACATAAAGGTGAAATTATGTCTTTTCCGCACATTAATAAAAATTATCATCTCATGTATAGAAACTAGCAGGATACATAAGTGCATCAATTGCACTACATGGTACTTTCTAACCATTTTTTGACATCAAAATTGATATTTCTTTATGATAATTGATCTCGAAACTAGGGTTGGACATTTGGTTTGTTTGGTTTGGTTTGGTTGTTTAATATTGATTCGATTTTTCAATTTTTGGATTGAAGAAAATGACAATCGTAATCAAACTAATATAAATTTGATTTGGTTCAATTTGTACAAAATAGATTTGATTATTTTGAATTTTTATTTATGTTTTGAAGATTAACGTAGTAAGCCTTTGTTTTTCATGACTGTCATTTAAAATTGATGATTTCTCTAGAAGAATGATTTTTCAAACATATTTTTCATTCTCAAATACAAATAACTCAACACACATAAAATAAAATAAAATAAGCATAAGTTTAACATAATATATAACTGCAACCTATAAAAGTACCACAAAAACTTTATCCAAAAGAGTAATGAAATCTGGTTGGGACATGCCCCCAGCCATAGCTAAAACTAATATCCAAAATAAAGTCAAAATGTCTAAAAATATCCATAACATGAAATGATGCCTTCTGAAATTATGGAAGCTCACTATTTTAGTCCAAATGTTGTCCCCGAGTCAATCACTATGTAGGAGGAGTGGAACAGCCGGTTCCTACATAACGTGGGTATACAACCACCAGTAGATGAGGTTAGCGAGTGACCCTAGCATAATCTCATAGTAAGGATAAAATAATTCCATTTATAAAACCAAGTAAAACCATTTTTATGAGCCAACAGGGAAAATAAAACTGGGTTTAGCCTGTATATAAAACCTTTACCTAGGCTATGTAGCTTTGCCATCCTAAACCACCCTTGGGCTATATGGGTTTAGCTCACCTACTGGAAGGGCTCCAGTGCATGTAGCCGCATGACTTGGGATGTATCCCATGGGATGACTAGTACACCCCCCAGAAAAGTGTGTCATTATGCACACGACCACCAAGACCAAACTCATATCGGCAAATATGAGTTTCTAATTTTGGTCCCCCCAGGACCTCCACCTTTCACGGATTTGCTACACATTCTGCCATTATTGCCCATTTAAAAAAGTTTCCAAATAACCAAACCATTATCTATTTATTAACCAAGTCCATTGATATTTGTTTTGTCATACCAACCCTTATTTCCAAGTATCATCCATAGCCAACTATTTATAGGTTTAAGGGGACTTTCAAGTGCCGTTCCATTTACCATATTAAACCTCTTGGGAGACTTTCATGTTCCCCACAAGCATAACCAATTAGAATTTAGCTTTTCCAAACCATTTAACCATGAATAATTATTTTACCAAGTTTAAAACATAAAAGAGTTCCATTAAAAGAAGTCAATGCAATAAACATATCTTTATAAGCATTTTGTCAAACACATTGGGGGCATAATATGACCAAAACCAATTCCAATTACCAATAAACCATTCCCATTCAATCCAATCATCCAAAACCATCATTAATGCATATAAAATCATAATTACAACCATGGAAAATCATAACAAAGCAATTAACATCAAAACCCCCAAATCATATTTGAAAGCTAAAGTCGTACTATAGTAAAACCATGAAAACATTCATATAAACCATGCTTGTAGTTAAATTAACAATGAAGGAAGAGAAACATGACCTTAAGAAGGATAATAATGGAAAAAAATCACCAAGAAAAGCCCTAAATTGATCCCTTAGTTGAAACCCTAGCTTCCCTTTCCCAAAATCTCTTAAAGTATTTATGAAGTGATTAGGAAAAGTTTCTTAGTGTCAATGAATAGAATATTATGGTAAATAACCTCCCAAGTAGGTTAAAAGTCATGGGTACTTATTAGGATAAGTAGGAAAATATCCAGAATACCTCCACTTAAGTTGCACAAAATCCTACCATAGGGATACGACTGGCCCTCACGAGTTGACGATTGGTATCCACCACTCGTATCCAAGCCTCAACCCTTAGATCAAACACTGTACAATATATGAATCACACAACCAAGTCATAACCAAAACATACGATCCGTATACATGACCCGTATCCCTGGCAGAATAAAATACCTGGGGAATTGAACACTATTTACTATACGAGTCCCTGGTATGATTCGTACCCTGGATTATGGCTCATGGTGAGCCACTCATACTCTGATCAAACCTAAGTAACCAAGTATAAGATTAAGTAAAGGAACTAAATGATTCATAACCACCAATATGACTCGTACACCTAAGTCATACCTATTCCAGTAACCAAAACCCATCCCACCAACCCACACTTGTTAGTATACGACCGGAACATACCACTTATACCCCAACATACAGCTCATACCCATGAGTCATATAAGATCTAGAGATCAGAAATTCATACAATTTTCTAAGTTCCAGAAACTAGGGTGTTTCATATGTCATAGCACTTTTTAAAGCACTTGTCTCATTATCATTGAACATATTTATAATTTGCTCCACTCCTTATTCAAAGAGTTTTACATTTTGAACAGATTTATCATCACACTTTATGTGTGCCACAAACTTTGTCCTTTAAAGACATCTCATTAAAGCATTTATAACTGAATTATAACAAAGGGTGCCAATAAACTTGAAACATTTTGCAAATCATAATTCATCTATTGAACTTCAATTTTAATTTTTATGAGGATCTAGATAGTTTATTTAAATCATTTCACCTATTAATCATATCTCTCCCGAATGTTAGAAAATCTAACATTTACCCCAACTTATTTAGAGATCCATATTTGTGTGTGGTGGATATTACACTTTAAAATCTTTAGATGAATTTCTTTAGTTCCTTATTTTGAACCAACAATATAGGAGAACCTTATTGGCTTGATTCATATAAATGCTACTACATTTAAATAAACTCATCACATACAAAATTTTCTTTTGGAGAGATTTGTTCACATCACTATGGTTCAACTATAATTGGAGAATACAATTTTCTTCTAAACCAATCAACATTATCAACTCTCTTAGATTGGAATCATGCTCATAATTTAATAATTTGAGCATACAACCTTTCAAAAATCAAATTGCAGGTTGATTGCAAAGTGAATATAACCAATCATAGATGCATCTCATTTCATAGTAAATGGTCCACATAGATGTGTGAACTGACCCATAATAACCTTGTTGTACGTTTCAAAAATTTAGGAGATACAACCATAACCTTATCTTGTATAGTTTTTTATAATGAGTGTTGGCACCTAATTTTGTCCTGTCATTCATTCAAGTAATCTCCTTACGCTTCTAAATAAGTTTTGATAACTTAAAAAAATGCATGTATGTTATTTCTATAACTAGGAGTTTTGTCGTCATTTCATATTTCAAACTAAGAATCATCGACATTACTATTATTATTATTGTTGTTGTTGTTGTTGTTGTTGTTATTAATACTACTATTACTATTTTATTATTATTGTTATTTTTTTTTATTTTTATTATTATTATTATCATCATCATCATCTTCATCATTATTTATTACTATTTTGTTATATTTTTAAATTATCATGGCATTGCCTAAAAACTTGCGTAAAAGATATTATAATTATTTTTATTTTTTATTTAATAGAAAGAAATAGTTTGTGGTTTTGTACTTTATAGTTCAGTTTCACCATTTATCAGACAACTTTGTTTAAATACTTATATTTTATTATCAAATAATAATTTTTATTTATTCAAATATTTTTAATATGTTTTGTTAAAAGTATTATTTGTATTAATTTATAAGCCCAAAGAATACAAGAAAGAAAGCATTTAAATCAGCACCTTTTTTAAATATCCTTGCAATTTTGACCCAAATTCAGGCCTGATCCACAAACCCACTCTATGCCTTCCCCTCTTCCACCTTAATACCATGTGTATGCCATGTTTTCACCACATAAGGTGCGAAATGGTCATGGTGTAGGCTAAACACATGCACCTCACACTTTTCCCTCACCCTTGCACATAATCAACTCATGCCTCACCACTCGTCTCGCTCTGACTAGTAATTCAATAAAAATTAACTTTCAATCACCTTGAATTACCTCTTGTACCCTCACTTTCCTACCTAAAGTACCTATAATGTCCCTTGAAATCGTAGAAGTAGATTTGGTTTCTCTTCTCTGCACTATCAAGGCTATTCATTCCTCTTCATTATTAGCAAAAGTATCACCTTCTTTAGCCATGGGCAAATTCTCTCCCCTCTATTTTTGTGCAAACATTGATAAATACATCATCCCTATTCATCCCTCTTTCCCTCCGAACGAATTCATGCTAAACATAGTGACAAAAAGTCCTAAAATTTTAAATTGCTAAGCTTAGAGGTTCAAATTTTTAGAATTTAGAATTTAAAATTCAAATAACTCTTTCACATTACAAATTCATGCCTAAAGAACCCTTTGAACCATACCTCTCTACATATAAATACCAAGAGATTAGGGAGCCTTAGGGGGAGTTTTTGTAGGGAAGGAAGCCAATATTTGGAGTCACAAAATAGAGTAAAATCTTTTCCTCCCCAAAATATCAAGTTTTATTATTTCTCTTGGAATTTTGGATTTATCATAGAATGTTTTGGGTTTAAAATCATCAAGTTTCGGGTGTGGATTTGCAATCTAAAGATTTTCCAATTCACTGCCTTGCAGTAGGTGATTCTTTTTGCCCCTCTTCTTCTCCATTTTTCTATGTTTGTTTGTCATGTTTGGCCTCTATTGAGAACATGTTATGAACTTTCTCTATTTTGTTTTTATTAAAAGTTTTGTGTTTTAAGATTTTCTTCTCATGTTAAAATTCTCATTTGCGTCGTAGTGATAATAATATGAATCTATTCTGACTTGTAGCCTGCGAACTTTGGGTGCATTTTTTTTATTTTTTGAAAGTACGTTAATATAATACCCCATATTATTCTTAGTTCAGTTTAACTCCTAGTTGCATGCATAAGAGGCTTGATTCCTTAAAATTTCACTAAGTGTTTGGGACTTAGTCATTTTTAAGGCCCCTTAACTTTGAGGATTTTTAAATTGGTCTTCCCAACCCTGACATATTTTCTTTTAAATTAATTCATATTTAGGGGTATAAGTATTATGTCTTGGAGAAGTTTTGGATGTTTTGAACCAGGATTGGGTCATGTTTGGATTTTGATTCCAGGATCTTACCGCAATAGCCTTGCTCCATGGTGGTTATAGCGATGGTGTCCTCATTGCATCACGGTGACATGTTAATCCATATTCTCGTTACAAATTTAATTTCTAAGGGGAAATTGCATCTTTTCCCCTCAATCCAAGTCATAAAATTATGAATTAAGGCTTCAGTTAGGGCATTATTATCCCTTCTTCTTCAATTTCCTCTCAAAGCAAACCCTACTCTTTCCTCAAGATCATTAAATTTCATTCCTTTCCCTCCAAGGAAACTAAGAATTCAAGTTTCCAAATCCAAGAAACTTTAAGAAAGCATCAAGATTGTTATTTCTTTTGGAAGCTTAAGGGTTTAAGGTATGTGTGATGTTCATCCATGGTCTCTTTTCACCCATGGAGTCCAATAATTATTTTTTGTGTGTTTTAAATTATGAATTTTACATGATTAAGTTGAATTATGCCCATGAACATCTTGATAATTTGATTTCAAGTTATGATTACACGAGTTTTTGATGGAATGAGCCATTTCATATTTTGAATATTGAACTCTTGCAATTTAACACCTTAATTCATTGTTTTAGTGTTGTAACTATGTCATTATCACATGATTTACCCATTCCCATGCTTAAATTTTGGACTCTCATGTGTTTGGTGAAATCCCTAAGTATTGGCTTTTTGAACTATGATCCCCTACTATGGTAATATAGCTTTTATATGGAATTACTAATTATCTTATTCAGTGCTGGTGGGTTATGAACTCCCGATAACTATGTGATTTTTATTAATTTAGCTTTTTAAGTATTCAAACAGTAAATTCATGAACTTTATCAGTATACTCAGATATTTATTTTCATGATGAGCACTATCAGTTAAAGAATAACTTTCAGTTGAGTTTAGTTTAGTTCAAAATCAATGTCTTCTAGTTGGGAGGTAAACTTAGCACTGAGTGAACGTAGGGATGGCACCTCCCCCATTAATTAGACATGAGGAACTTGTCTCCTCCATCAGTCAGGCATGAGACGTTGGTAGCAGATCGTTAAGTTCCAGACCTATGGTGCCACCATAGACTTTGAGGGCCCCCCCATCAGTTATTCATGACACCCTAGTCTTTCAGGATATCAGATTAGTGGATCCACTCAACCAGCGTTAGTACTTGTGGCACGGAATTGACACCCTTTCAACTAGGGTTATAGGTTGAACCCCAACAATAGATTTGGGGCATGTCAGTTATAGATAACTCCCACATTCTTAGTACAGTATTCAGTATAGTTTTAGTTCAGGTTTGCTTGACCAAAGCATACATATTCTCAATTATTTAGTTATCCAATTTTTGTATTTCAGTTTATAGATTATTTTAGAAATATATACATGTTTGGTCTATCAATCTCAGTATTTAAGTTTTCATGTATGCTTACTCAATTACCTCATATTATTCAGCCAATCATTATTTTATGCACAGTTAGCCCATGAATATCAATCTAATCTCATCTCATATACCAGTACATTCAAAGTACTAATCACATATTTTCTTCACTCTATAATGTCTTATAGCATAGGTTAGGATGCTTAGTTCCCCGACTGGATTTAAACATCTATGCATTACTCAGCAGCAGTAGTGGTAAGTTCTTATCTTTCGGGGACATGATGGTTTATTCCAGTTATTCAATAGTTCAGTATTATTTAGTCTATTGAAGTTAGGTGGGGACTTGTCCCACCAGCTCCACCGTCAGTTAGTTAAAAGCTTTTCAGACATTTAGACAGTTAGTAGGTTTTTATCAGCTTTATCAATCTTGATAGATATTTTCAGATTTCCGAATTCAGTTGTATTTTTAGTATCTAACACTTATGTCCTGATTAGTTATTTTTTGCCCATGTTTACTGTCATTATATCATTTAGTGCTCACAGCAGGTACCGGCTCATGGGTTAGCTTGTGGTCACTTATGATCATAAGCACCGTTGTCGTGACTAAGTGGTAGCCTTGGGTTGTTACAAGAACTCGATTTTAGAGACCAAGGTTTCAGAGAATCCTACGGAGTCTAAAAAATCATATTGAGTAGAGTCTTATGTATGGGTATGAAGCATACAACATTTATGTATAAGAGGCTACAAGATATTTTAGGAAAAGTTTCCCTTGTTTCAGTATTCATGTCATGTGAATGAGTATAAGCTCTACTTAAAACTCTTTTTATGACTCATTCTTCCTTACGTTTACAGTTACAATGCCTCTCAAAATAAACAAAGAAAGAAGAAATCTAAATTAGCACATACCTCCACCAGTTCATGAAGATCCCCTGAATGAGCAAGCCTCTCATGCCGAGTTCAGAGCTGCATTTACTACTTTAGCTCATTCAGTAGTTGCTCAGAACAACCAGTAGGCTATTACCCTAGCTAATCAAGTGGCAAATACAACTGTAACTAGAATTCAGGATTTTACTCGAATGAATCCCCCTTTGTTTTTGGGATCCAAGTCTAATGAGAATCCATAAAAGTTTCTCGATATGGTTCATAAGGTGACTGATACATCATGGGTGTCACCTCAAGTGAGAGTGCTAATTTGGATACGTATCAGTTATAGGATATAACTCACACTTGGTATAAGCAGTAGAAGGGTGATAGGGGTATTGAGGTAGGGCCTGTTGAGTGGGACGAATTTTCCATGACCTTCCTATATAGGTTCTTTTTGTTAGAGTTAAGGTAAGCTAAGGTGCAAGAGTTCATTAATTTGAATCAAGCTAATATGAGTAAGTCTATTTCTGGTGTAGCTAGTAGTGTGGTTAAGGAGTGTAGGACTACTATATTGATTAAGGAGATAGACTTGTCTAGACTTATGGTTCATGCTTAGCATATTAAGGAAGAGAATCTTAAGGAAAAAGAGAGAGAAAGAGAGAATAAGAAGGCTAGAATAGGAAGTTTTAACTTTTCTCAGTGAAGGTCAAATGGTGGTAACCGTTCTTAGTTCCATAAAAAGTCTTTTGCCCTGGCTCCATCTTCAGCTAGTGTGCCAATGCCAAAGTTCAGGAATGACAGTCGAGATAGAGCACTAGGCTCTAAATATCAGGGTAGTACGAACAATGGTCGTACTACTCCACTTTGTGGGAAGTATAGAAGAAATCATCAGAGTGTGTGTAAAGCTGGTAGTGATGTATGCTTTGGATGTGGCAAGCCAGGAAATAGGATGAGAGAGTGTCTTGTAAGTATGTGGAAGGGTAGGAATGATCGACAGCAGGGTCAAACTAACTTTTCAGCAGCACCAACAGGTTGTTTGACTCAATAGGGCACCACATCTAGTGCCATCAGTGGACAACGCCAGAATAGGCTGTATGCACTTCAGTCTCATCAGGATCAAGAAAGTTCTCCTAATATGTCTATGTATTTGGACTAACAAATACCCTAGTAGCTTTCATGGACTTGATGAACAGAGTATTCAAGCAGTACTTGGATATGTTTATCATAATCTTTATTGATGATATTCTCGTCTATTCCCATAGTAAAAATGATCACGCAGACCATTTCAAAATTATATTGCAGACTCTTAAAGCCCATAAGCTATTCGCCAAATTCAGTAGTATAAATTTTGGATAAGATCAGTAGCTTTCCTTGGCCATATTGTTTCCGGTGATGGCATTAGATTTAACCCTCAAAAGACTGAAGTATTGAAAACTGGTCCAGACCCATCTCTCTATCAGATATTAGGAGTTTCTTGGGTTTGGCTAGCTATTACAGATGATTTGTTGAAGGGTTCTCATCTATTTCACCCCCATGTCTCATTGACTTAGAAAACAATCATGTTTTAGTGGTCAGATTTTTGCGAGAATAGTTTTCAAGATTTGAAGACTCGACTCAGCTCAGTCGCAGTCTTGACTTTGCCAGATGGTTCAGATGGGTTTGTTGTTTAATGTGATTCTTCCAGAGTTGGTCTTTCTTTTGTATTGATGCAGAGAGGTAAGGTCATAGCCTATGCCTCTAGATAGCTTAAGCCTCATGAAAATAATTACCCTACCCATGATCTTGAGTTGGCAGTTGTTTTTTTTGCCTTGAAAATTTTGAGTCATTATCTTTAGGGAGTTTATGTTAATGTATTCATGGATCATAAAAGTTTGCAGTATGTGGTTTTGCAGAAAGATTTAAATCATTGTTAGAGAAGGTGGATTGAGTTTTTTAAATATTATGACAAGAGTATGTTGTATTATTTGGGAAAGGCCAATGTAGTGGCAGATGCTCTTAGTAGATTGTCTATGGGTAGTGTTGCTCATGTTGAGAATGATAAGATAAATTTTGACAAAGAGGTTCATCAGCTTTCTAGATTAGGTATGCGGTTGGTTGATTTAACTGAGGTTAGTATATGGCTTCAGAATGGTTCAGAATATTCTTTGGTTTACAAAGTGAAAGAAAAGCAATATAGGGATCCCAATTTGGTTAAGTTGAATGAATTAGTTAAAGATCAATAGATAAAGGTTTTCTTCAAAGAGAGAGATAGGGTATTGCAATGTTAGGGTAGGCTGCGTGTGCTATGTTTTGATGATATAAGACAACGGATTATAGAATAGGCTCATAGTATGCATTACTCCATTCACCTAGGAGACACTAAAATGTACCATGATTTGAGAGAAATCTATTGGCGGAATGGTATAAAGAGGGATATTACAGAGTTTATGGCAAAGTGTTCTAATTGTTAGCAGGTTAAGGTTGAGCACCAGAGACCTAGTGTCACATTGCAGAAGTTTAGTATTCCCACTTGGAAGTGGAAAGAGGTGAGCATTAATTTTCTAATTGGTTTGTTTTATACGCGCTGTCGGTATAATTCAATATGGGTTATTATAGACAGAATGACCAAATCATCTCATTTCTTGCTAGTTCATACTTCTTACTCAGCTGAGGACTATGTCAAGATCTATATTAGAGAGTTGGTTAGGTTTTATTGAGTCCTGTTGTCTATCATTTCAAATAGAGGTGCTCAATTTGCCTTTTACTTTCGGAAGGCATTTCAGAAGGGTCTTGGTACCCAAGTTTATCTCAGTTTAGCATTTCATCCTCAGACAGATGGTCAGGTAGAGAGGACCATTCAAACCTTAGAGGACATGTTGTGGGCATGTGTTATTGACTTTAAAGGTAATTAGGATGATCACTTATCTTTGATTGAGTTTGCCTACAATAATAGTTATCACTCTAGTATTTAGATTTCTACATTTGAGGCTCTTTATAGAAGGAGATGTAGATCTTATATTGGTTGGTTCAAAGCAGGTAAGGCTATTATAATATGGCTAGATTCAGTGTTTGAGGTGATGGATAAAGTTTAGATAATCAGGAAGAGGCTTAAGACAGCCCAAAGCCGTCAAAAATCTTACGCAAATATGAGGAAGAGAGATCTTGAGTTCAAAGTTGGGGATTTTGTTTATTTGTAAATATTTCCCATGAAGGGAGTGAAAATATTTGGCAAGAAGGGGAAGCTTAGTCCTCGATATGTTTGCCCTTATAGTATTTAGAGTAGTTTTTGAAAGGTAGCTTATGATCTAGCATTGCCTGCAAACTTGGCATCAGTGCATCCAGTGTTTCATGTTTCTTTATTAAAGAAGTGTATTGGTGATTCAGCTATCGTGGTTCCTTTATAAAGCATAGAAGTTCAGAATAGCCTTTCTTATGAAGAAATCCCAGTCGATATCCTCGATTATCAGATTCATAGACTAAGGAACAAAAATATTTCCTTGGTCAAAGTTCTTTGGCGGAATTAGTCCATTGAGGGAGCAACTTTGGAAGCAAAGGCAAATATGCGTACCAAGTACCCTCATTTTTTCTCCGTAAACTCAAACTTAGGTTTAGGTAACAGTTTTCCTTAGATTGTTTCTTTTCCATTCTCAATTCCAGCTATGTGACCATGCTCACATCATTGTATGCATCCATGAATTCAATTTAGTCATGTTTCAGGTTTCAGACTCAGTCATATAACTATGTTATCGGTTATGCATGTTTAGTATGTGATCTCAGTTTCTTTAGTTTAGAACTCTCAGGTTAATTAGTCTTATTCGATGACGAATATTCCTAAGGGAGAGATATTGTTATGCCTGGTATTATTCTTAGTTCAATTCAGCTCCTAGTTGCATGCATAAGAGGCTTAATTCAGAAAAATTTCAAGAAATGTTGGGGACTTAGTCATTTTTAAGGCCCCTTTACTTCAAGGATTTTTAAATTAGTCTTCCCAACCCCGAGATGTTGGTTTTTGAGTTAATTCATGTTTAAGGGTGTAAGGATCATGTCTCAGAGAAGTTTTGGATTTTTTGAACGAGGATTGGGCCATGTTTGGATTTCAATTCAAGCAGCTTACCACGATAGCCTTGCGTCACAGTGGTATAGCGATTATGTCTTCATCGTTTTGTGTTGACATGTTAATCCACATTCTAGTTACGAATTTAAAATGTCTAAGGGGCAATTGCATCTTTTCCCCTCAATCCAAGTCATTAAATTACAAATTAAAGCTCCATTAGTGCATTATTTGCCCATCTTCTTCATTTTCTTCTCAAAGCAAACCTTATACTTTCCTTAAGATCATCAAATTCCATTCCTTTCCCTCCAAAGAAACCAAGAATGCAAGTTCCAAAATCCAAGAACTGTGAAGAAAGAATCAAGATTAGTGTTTCTTTTTTAAGCTTAAGGGTTTAAGGTATGTGTGATGTTTATCCATAGGACCTTTTCACCCATGGATTCCAAGAATAATTTTTTTGTATTTTAAATTATGAATTTTAAATAATTAAGTTGAATTATGCTGATGAACATCTTGATAATTTGATTACAAGTTATGATTACACAACTGTTCGATGGAATGATCCATTCAATGTTTTGAATATTGTACTCTTGTAATTTAAAACCTTAATTCATGATTTTAGTGTTGTAACTATGTTATTATGACATGATTTACCCATTCCCATGCTTAAATTTTGGACTCTCATATGTTTGATGAAATGCCAAAGTGTTTGTTTTTTGCACTATGATCCCCAATTATGGATTTACAACTTTTATATGGCATTACCGATTATCTCATTCAGTGCTGGAGAGTTATAAACACCCGATACCTATGTGATTTTTATAAATTCAACTTTTCAATTATTCAAAGAGTCAATCCATTAACTTTATTAGTATACTCATATATTTATACTCATGATGAGTACTATTGTTTATAGAATAGCTCTCAGTTGAGGTTAGTTCAGTTTAAAATTAGTGTCTTCCAATTGGGAGTAAAACTTAGCACCGAGTATACTTAGGGGTAGCATCTTCTCCATAAGTTAGGCATGAGGAACTTGCTTCCCCCTTTGGTTAGGAATGAGATGTTAGAAGCAGTCCCTAAGTTCAAGACCTATAGCGCCACTGTAGAGTTTTAGGAGTCCCTCGTCAGTTAGGCATGGCACCTGTAACACCCGTATTCTCATGCTAGAATTCAAACCATCGTTCCTATATGTATAGATATTAATCTCATGATTTTTATGTTAATAAATATATCATGGTGAGTACCCTAGTTTATGAAGTGCTCTCGAAGTTAAAGATATTCATAAAATTCACTTAGTACAAAGTGAGCTAAGAACCTTTGATTTGTTCAAAGTTAAGTATTCGATTTGATAAGGGTCTACTTAGAATATGTAAACCTTTTGATATACATAGAATTTGACATATCAAGACCAACCAAGCTATAGATAATTGAGTAAGCTTTCCAATGATACCAAGTCTGCCATAATCCGATACCCGAGTAAAAAGTTGTAGCCATTTTAGTGAAGAGAGGTAGTAGGTCACCGCGATTACACCGCTCAGCGGTGACTATAGAAGTGGAACCAATTGAGCTCAGCGGTAAGCCTCAAAATTGAGATTCTCTAAATCAGTAGGTCATCGCGATTACACCGCTCGGCGGTGCCTATAGTGGTGGAACCAATAACACTCAATGGTAAGCCTCAAAATCGGGATTCTGCTGAAACTTTTTATTCTGAGAGGCAGTCTTGTCTTTTCCCTACAGCCCCAGGTTGCAAAAACAATAGATTAGATGTCATTCTAAGCAAAATATACTCATTATTTACAAAGTTTCTCTCCAAGAAATCCTAAAGCTCCAACTTTAACTCCAAGAAATCAAAAGTTTCACCATTCCTTTTTCAAGATAATCAAGAAGTTAAGTTTTTGGGTTCAAGAACTTCAAGAAAAAGCTTCTAGAACGTTATTAGGGATTCAAAATTCAAGCTTCTACATCTAATTAATCAATTAAGGTATGTGGAGTTATGAACAAGGATACTCCTTTCATCCTTGTGCCCAAACTATTTTTTAAAGTTGAATTTACATAAATTTACATGATTTGCAAATAGGTTTCATACCCAAAGTATTTTGTTTTGAGTTTATGGATTTGTAAAGTTATTGAAGTGTGAAAGTGCATAATTATCTTTATTTAAAGAATTCTATTTCATGATTTGAATACTATGAGTATGATTTGAGACATTGATTTAAGATTTCCAATTGAGCTTTAAGCATGACATTGTGATTTTAATAATGTTATCTTTACTAGAATTGTTTAAGTATTTCAAAATTTTTACTGTTGAGTATGAAGTTGTTGTGATTTTACATGATTTCCAAGCATGGGTTATAAGCCCTAAGTTTCAGTCATTATATTTCAAGAATTTTGATGTTTAAGCATTCTTTGATAAGCATGTATTCAAATTTTTAAGCAAGATTTGGTCTTTTGATTCTCAGCTAAGATATGGAAACCATACAGTTAGTTTTAATACAGTTTACAGTATACTAATGCATAACTGGTTATAATTATAAACTCTTATGCTAGTTTTAAGGTGGATTTCCTACAAAATGAGCATACAAATTGAAGGGAGTAGTATTTAGCACCGAGTTGGGTATGTGTCCTAGTTCACATGCCACAGAACTACGAGCCAACATAGGTACAAATTCAGATTATTCCTATTTATATGGATGCATATACAGATTGTGATCGCTCAGCTCAGGTTATACTTATTAGCAAGAGTATGACACCTTTCCCTAACATAAGGTTTTCCCCTTAGTGGAACTAGACGTTTCACTCCATGATAGCTCACATGGTTTATGTCAGTTAGAAGAACCTCCCTAACAGAAAATAATGATAGAGCATATTTTAGAAACTAAGTGTAGAGGCTCAGAATTTTATTTAGATATTATTTTACATAAGACATTAGCTGTGAGATTTCAGTTTTCAGTTTATAGATGATGAAGGTGAGTCCCTTTAAACTTAGCCTGCATGATTTGAAAATAGACTCAACTTCAGTCCTACTTATTCCACTAGTAGAAAGAGTAGAAGTACAACTTTTAGATTTAAGTGTTATGACTCATAAGATTTATACAGTATGCTTTATTATTCATGATCTACAATTTTCATCTTTTAGTTATTCAAGCTAGTGTGAGTCATTTACTCTTAGCATATATTCTTTGCAAGTTATATGAACATTGAGCTACTGTTTTTACTTATGAATTCAACCCCACATGCTCAATACATTCTAAAAGTACTGATTCACATATACGTCATACATCATAGCGCAAATATCATAATCACATAGTTGCAAATTCCAGCCATCAGATGATGAGTCCTCCTACTTTGGGGACTTCAGTTAGATGTTATTTATGTAGTTTAATTTTCTACTCATGTGTATTGATTAGTGGTAGTTGGAGTCGCGTCCCAGTTACCTATAGTCGTATAGTAGAGGCTTTGTAGACTGTCAGTAGAACTAATGTATTTGATTCCAATTTTGTTTTATATAAGCAGCTTTGTAATCCTTTTTGTATAGCTTTGTATTGATCAGATTCAGAAAAGATTGATCTTCCATTTATTTCATTCAGATTTATGTATTTTATTTAGTTTCTTATGATTTACCAGTACTAGGGTTAACTTGGGATCACTTATGGTGTAAGCACCGTGTGGCGACTAGGGCATAGTCTCGGGTCGTTACAAACTTGGTATTAGAGCATAGAGTTCAAGTTTCCTAGTATTTCTTTGAAGACCATGTCTGGTAGAGTCTTGCAGAATGGCACAGAGATGTCTATAATTTTCTTCGAGAGGATACTAGGCATTTAAGAAATATTTCCCTTCTTCATGCTCTAGATCGTTCTATAAAGTTGTTCTCTTAGAAACTCCTATCAAATCGTGTATTACTCTAAGATTCTTCATGTATGACTTTCTAAGATAACATGAGTATTAGATTCCCATTTCTCGCAAGATGATACTCTCAGATTTACTATCAAAATTTTAAAAGTCACATAAGGGGCTTGAAATGAGCTCGCTAGTGTGTTATAAGTTTCTCAAGTTGAGATTTATATTCACATACTTATAATTTGTCTAGTTAAGATAGAGTAAGATATGTACTCATATTCCTCACTAATCCTTCTATATCGATAGCACTCATGAGAGGAGATAGTATGGACCTAGAGTGTTATGATTCATAAGTAGTAGAACGTTTCTATATTTAGAAGTATTGTTATAGAAGTTTAGTGACAAGAAAAGTGAGAATGATGATTGATAGAAAATATTGAGATAAACTTATGCATGCTATTGAGTTTGTGTTAATGTGATATATTCTTATGTGGTAGCTAGTGGAAAGTTGAGAAGGAGCTATTAGTTAAGATGAATTATTTTTGGCTTGAAGTATGAAAGGAGTTATTGATGGTATTTATAGTGTTATAAAGGTATAGGATATTAATGGAGTATTTGGTGGTTGAGTATTATTAATTTAGGCTTCCCCTGAGGTTGCAAAAAAGAATTTACTTGAAACTTATAGAGCTATGAAAGTAATTTAGGTGTATAGATGGGTAAATAGGCATAATATGTAGAACGAGGATATGCTACCGTACTTTAAAAAGATATATTATATGATTATGACCGATTATTGTTGTTATGAAGTTCTAATGCACTAGTGTTTCTTGATGCTTTATTTTATAGCTTCCAAGTGAGAATAGTATGTGATATTGGATTGTTAATCATGCCTAGCACTAGACATTATGTTTGAATAGTAGATGATCATCAGGGTGAAAATAATGATTTCTTAGTTAGTATGGCTAGTTGTATGGAAGTGATCTAGTAGGCTTGAATAGTGTATTCAATAGTTTAAGTTCATTTATTCATAATTAAGTATGATAGTATAAGTATGATGTAAAGGTGTGACCAAGGTGATATGGGGATTGAATTATTTTCTAAGGTTATTAAGTGTTGTGTGTGGTTAGTAGTACCGTTAAATTGATAAGTTTGAATGAAGCTATGTGGTATATGATGTTTTTTCCATTTAAATAATAGTTTATAGGTTGATGATGTTTGGTATATTGGTAGAGATATGAGATTAGTAGACTATGAGGGAAGTTAGTATGGTTCAATAAGGGTTTGGAGATATCCATGTTAATTGTTAAAATCTAAGTTGGTCAGTGTTTAAGTTGTTATATAATGACTATTGGACTATAGAAAGAAAGAGTTATATCTCCAAAGGACATATTAGTGGTGGGTTTCACACTTTCACGTGTAGTCTTTCTTGGTAAGTTTATTATTTATGTGTATTGTTATACCCCAAACTCTAGAGTAAAGTTATTGCAATTTATATTAGAGTTTAGTAAGGGGTTCCACAGAATTAGAATAAAGGCTTAAAGCTAAAGGGGGGATGATAGAACAAGGTACCAAGTCAGGCCCCTAGTAGTAGTGCCAATATGTTATAGAACAACAGTTAAGGAGGATGGTGCCCAACCCGTTCTTATCTCGGTGCAAAGTTTTCAGTCGTCACAGTATCTACTCAATCTCTACTCCTAATGACCAACGAGATTCAGTTTATGTCATGAATTCCCTCTGTTTAGATATCTTTAGTGAATCCATACCTTTGACATTCTATTCCTAAAGTCTCAGTTAAGTGTTAAAGTTATGTATAGTATATTTTTATGCTTCAGGTCCCTATGCGTTATCGTTTCAATGATATTTTCTTTTGATAAGATAGTGCTGATGATAATGGATAAGAAATCGTTTAGATGAGAGAGAGTTGATGACCCTCGTTGAGAAAAATTATTGATGCTTTTCCTATCTAAGGATATGAGATGAAGGAATATTTAGGTAAATCTTAGGTATATGTCAAGTTAGTTGAAAATTCTGGGTATGTCTTCTTAAGAATAGTGCAAGAAAGTTGTTATTGATAGAGGTTTAGAGAATATGAGAATTATGCCCATATGGGTGTTTACTTTGAAGTTCATATGTGATTATAATAATAGGCTTGAATGTCGTGTTGGAATGTAAGTGGATGATTGAAATATGCATTAGCGAAACCATAGTAAGAGTTTAGAGTTAGTCATTAAAGTGGTAAGCCATGTTATGCTTAGGGTGTGATCTCTGGGTGAGACATAGAAGATTGAATCATGTGGTTTAAACTAGCATTATGGTGTAGAATGTTTATCTTATGATTTCAAGTTAGGCTTGATCATGGTGAGAGAATTTAATTCAATTTAGACTTTAGTAGATGAATTTATCAATGCCCATGTGAAAATTATAAGTTGAATCAATGAGTATGGTAATTAAGGAGTATACTATAGTTGAGGGAGTACTGAGAAACGTTTCTAAGCTTGAAAATAAGAAGTTTCATTGCCTACGACCTAGTAATTCTATCCTAGCTTATGATTTATATGTCTATGTTCCATGCTATAGAGTTGTATCAAAGTTGTTATTCCTTATTCAGATGTCTTGTTCAAATAATGCCCAAAATTCTTTGCTCCCTAATGCTATTAGAAGAGTGTTGGAGAAATACTCCATTTGAGTATTGGCAGTCAGTATGGACTAGTCCATATAGCCTGCGATCTAGTTTAGTAATCACGCAGCTAAGTTCCTACAGATTTCCAAATTTTCATGTAGTCTTACTACCCAAAGTTTCACGAGTAAGGCCATTCCATGAGGTAAAATGTTTGCATTCATGAAACTTGTAAATTTAGCTCAGTTCATGCACCATGCATCAGATTTAGATTCAGATATTAAGTCATGATTCAGCCATTCCATGCCCATTGTATGATCTTAGTCTCACTGTCTCATAATTCATTCTCGCATAAGTTATCACTTCACAGTTTTATATGTATGATTGCATCATGAACACTTCAAGAAAATTCTAAATTCTCAGCGTGAATCGGCTCCTTATAGTAAATAAAGGCAAGTCAGCTTAGAAATTAGTTTCTCAATAGATGTTTTTAATGTTTTGGCTGAGTTATATCATTTCTTGGAAAACATATCATTTCAACGTTATTCCATACCTCTAAGGCTTTAACAAGTTCCTGTCCATCATTCGAGGACGAATGATTCCAAGGGGGAGATAACATAAAATCCCATATTCTCGTGCTAGAATTTGAACCGCTGTTCCTATGTGTATAAATATTAATCTCATGATTTGTATGTTAATACATGTGTCATGATCATTACCCTAGTTTATAAAGTTCTCTCGAAGTGAAATATGTTCATAGAATTCACTAAGAACAAAGTTGAGCTAACCTTTGATTCATTCAAAGTTTAGTATTGGTTCTATAAGGGTATACTTTGAACGTGTATAACTTTCGATATACATAGAATTTTACCTATCAAAATCCACTAAGTTATAGATAATATAGTCAGCTTTCAAACTATACCAATTTTGCCTTAATCCGAGACTCGAGCGAAAAGTTATAACCATTTTTGTGAAGAGAGGCAGTAGGTCACCGTGATTACACCGCTCAACGGTACCTATAGCGGTGGAACCAATAGCGCTCAGTGGTAAGCCTCAAAATTGGGATTCTCCAAAATTGTAGGTCGCCATGATTACATCGCTCGGCGGTGCCTATAGCGGTGGAACCAATAGCGCTCAATGGTAAGCCTCAAAATTTGGATTCTACTGAAACTTTTAATTCCAAGGGGCAGTCTTAACTTTTTCCTACAGCCCCAGGTCATAAAAACAATAGATTATACGTCATTATAAGCAAAATATACTCATTATTCACCAAATTTCTCTTCAAGAAACCCTAAAACTCCAACTTTAACTCTAAGAAATCAACAGTTCACCATTTCTTTTTCAAGATAATCAAGAATTCAATTTTGTGGGTTCAAGAACTTTAAGAAGAAACTTCAAGAACGTTATTAGGGATTTAAAGTTCAAGTTCTACATCCAATTAATCAATTAAGGTATGTGGGGTTATGAACAAGGATACTCCTTTCATCCTTGTGCCCCAAACTAGTTTTTAAAATTGAATTTACATGAATTTACATGATTTGCCATTAGGGTTCATAGCCAAAGTAACTTGTTTTGAGTTTATGGATTTATCAAGTGACTGAAGTATGAAAGTGCATAGCTATCTTGATTTAAAGAATTCTCTTTCATGATTTGAATACTATGAGTTTGATTTCAGACATTGATTTAAGATTTCCAATTGAGCTTTAAGCATGACATTGTTATTTTGATTTCATTATCTTGACTAGAATTGTTAAAGTATTTCAAGATTGTTATTGTTTAGTATGAAGTTATTGTTATTTGACTTGATTTCCAAGCATAGGTTATAAGCCCTAAGTTTCAGTCTTGATATTTCAAGAAAGATGATGTTTAACCATTCTTTGATAAGCGTGTATTCAGATTTTAAGCAAGATTTAATCTTTTGATCCCTAGCTAAGATATGAAATCCACACAGTTAGTTTTATTATAGTTTACAGTAAACAGATGCATAACTAGTTTTCATTATAAATCCTTATGCAAGTTGTATGGTGGATTTCCTATAGAATAAACATATAGATTAATGGGAGTAGTATTTAGTACCGATTTGGGTATGTGTCCTAGTTCACATGCCCCATAACTACGAGCCAATATAGTTACAAATTCAGATTATTTCCATTTATATGGATGCAGATACAAATCTTGATCACTCAACTCAGGTTATACTCCTTGGCAAGATTATGACACCCCACCCTAACATAAGATTTTTCCTTTAGGGTAACTATACGTTGCACTCCATTATAGCTCACATAGTTTATGTTGGTTAGAAGAACCTCCCTAATAGAAAAGAATAACAGAATAGATTTTAGAAACTAAGTGTAAGGGCTCACAAATTATTCAGATATTATTTTACGTATGACATTAGCTATGAGATTTTATCTTTCAGTTTATAGATGATAAAGGTGAGTCCCTTACACTTATCCTACATGATATGAAAACAGACTTAACTTCAGTCCTACTTATTTCACTAGAAAGAGTAAAAGTATATCTTTTAAAATGAAGTGTTATGACTCACAAGATTTATACAGTATGCTTTATTATTAATGATTTACAATTTTCGTCTTTCAGTTATTCATGCTCAGTACATTCCAAAAGTACTGATTCACTTATACGTCTATGTGCTACATTATTTAATAATGTAGGTACAAGTCATAGCGCACATATCTTAATCAGGCAGTTATAGAATCCAGCCAGCAGATGACGAGTCCTACTTCGGGGACTTCAGTTAGATGTTATTTATGCACTTTATTTTCTTACTCATGTGTGTTAGTTAGTGGTAGTTGGAGTCGCGTCCTAGCTACCTATATTCAGTATAGTAGAGTTTTCATAGACTTTCAGTAGAACTAATTTATTTGATTCCAGTTTTGATGTGTATAAGAAGATTTACAATCATTTTTATATAGCTTTGTATTGATCAGATTCAGAAAAGATTGATCTTCCGCTTATTTTGTTCAAATTTATCTATTTTATTTATTTACTCATGATTTATACTTTTATAAGGGTTAGCTTGGGATCACGTGTGGTCCTAAGCATCATATGGCGATTAGAGGGTAGTTCGGCTTGTTACAAGACCCTAGTCCTTCGAAAAATCAAATTAGTGGATCCAAACAACCAACGTTAGTACCTGTGGCATGGTATTGACACCCTTTCGATTGTGGTAGCAGGTTGGACCCCAATAATAGATTTGGGGCATGTCGGTTATAACTAGCTTTCACAGTCTCAGTACAGTATTCAGTATAGTTTCAGTTCAGGTTTTCTTGACCAAAGCATATAGATTCTGAGCTATTTAGTTATCAGATTTCAGTATTTCAGTTTATAGATTATTTGAAAAATGTATACATGCTTGGTCTTGCATTCTCAGTGTTTTAGTTTTATTGTATGCTTACTCAGCTATCTCATATTATTCAGTTAGTCATTATTTCATTTACAGTTAGCCCATGTATATCAGCCTAACCTCATCTCATATACCATTACATTCAACGTACTGATCGCATATTTTCTTTGAGCTATGATGTCATATATCATAGGTTCGGATGCTCAGTTCCCCGATTATAGTTAGACATCGCATTACTTAGCAGCCATAGTGGCGAGTCCTCATCTTTTGAGGACATGATGGTTTATTCCTGTTATTCATTAGTTTAGTATTATTCAGTCAGTCAGAGTTAGTTGGAGACTTGTCCTATCAACTCCACAGTCAGTCAGTTAGAGACTTTTCAGACATTAAGATAGTTAGTTTTTATCAACTTTATCGATCTTGACAGATGTTTTTAGACTAGTGAATTAGTTGTATTTAAACCTTATGGCCTTATCAGTTATTTTCCGAGCATGTTTATTTTCATTATATTGTTCATTACTCACAATAGGTACCAGCTCATGGGTTAGCTCCTAGGTCACTTGTGATCATAAGTACCATTGTCACGACTAGGGGTAGCTTCGGGTCGTGACAGTTAACACCTGAGTAGTGTTTGATTCTGAAATTTTGCACGTTGGGATGTCATTATGCTTGACAGATCATGCTATTTTGTTTCATCCTCTTCCGGGAATATGCCTAGAGGCACATACTAATTTTTCTTTAAAAGTATGTTGTTTTGGAGAGGATTGTCATCCAGTGGCGATATGTTTCAAAGTATTGCAGTATAAGCTTTAATTTGGTACCAACTTTACTTATCTATGGATCTAAAGTTAAAATATAACCTTATACTCTTTGTTCATAAAGCTATTTACTTTATTTCCCTACCTCCCAGATTTCCTATAGAAAATATGTTATAGTTTTGTTGGTAAGAAGATGTTTTGGGTGTCTTAAGATGTTTGTTTATAGAGTTTTCCAAATCTATTTTGTTGAGATTTTTGTGATGAAATTGTTGTACTTGCAATTTATCGTTGAAACCATAACGATATAAAAACCAGTTGGTCGAATTAGTTAAAAACAATAGCCACCATTTCATTTGTTATGCAAGCCACCATTTCATTTCCTATGCAATGCACTATTTGAATTAAAAATTGATATGTCATGTATTTTTGGAGACCATGCTGTTTAATTAAAGATATCTCCCCCTTCTTCAACCATATAGATGATCCTAACATATTGCTAATAAGTGTATTCTTCTTATGATTTAGCATTACCTAATAACTTTTCTTCAGATTCTCGTCGTTTAAGTATTACGCTTTCAGTCAAGATCAATCGAAATGCAAGTTCTGTGTTATCATTTTGGATCACTTTTTTTTTTGTATGTCCTCATTAAATGGGAAACTCCTAGGCAACTAAGAAAAACTGCTCGAATGTGTGAAGAGGTATTGTTTTTGTTTTGAGACATTGTTTATAACGCTACTAAGCATGAGTTCTCTCATGATTTTTTAAAAGGAATTAAAAAAAGACAACTTTGATATGCCATGAATCTTACAAGGAGAAGTTGATTTTCAATTAAAAGAATTAATACTCATGTTTTCTCTTTGGTCAAATTCATATTCGATGTTCACTTTTGTCTTTCTTCTTTCTTTTGTTTTTTTAGCAATAATGCGTACATATGAACATCTATGTTTACTTCGTGGTTTAATTGAGAATATTGAATTGTAACATAAAGTTACTAGGATCATGTCAATAAGGAGATTGATAGTTGCAAACGTGACATAGCCCTTAATATTGTTTTGCTTACTTGTACTTGGAATTTAAGAGTGTTCATTTTTATACTTGGCATTTTATTTTGGTAAAAGTTAGGGGCTGGTTAGGATTGTTTTCATGGTTAACCAAGATTCTTTTTACAATTGGGAAAAGGTGATTGAAGTTTGATTAAGTGTCACTCCTCTTTGAGTTTAGGATTTGCCTCTGCCCCTTCGTTTGGATCTCTTGGTTGAGGAATTTGATCATAATTATGTTCTCAAAATGTTTAGCACCTATTTAATCAAGCATTAAATTAATTGATTACGCTGTCTTGTTGTTTCGTTACTCTATTGTTACCTTTTGAGATTAGCTTCTAATCTTTTTTTTTCTTATTTCACATGTACACTCAGAGCGCGTTGGGAGCCTCATGGTAGGACTCTATCTCTATCCGAATCAGAGAAGCGAACGATAATTTCATTATGCATTTTTTGCCTAGCAGTCTAGTACTTCTTTTCCTTTTTTTCCCGAGCTTTGTCCTTTCTTTGTAGTCACTTGTTATTATTTTCGTTCTCAACATTTTTCACGTTATTATTTAGAATCTGTGTTTTTGTATGCTCCAATTTAAACTAGTGTGAGCTTAATTATTCTCCTCCCACCTCTCTTAGGTTTTAAATTTAGCATAATCACTAGGCTTCACGATATAATCTATATCGCTAAAAGGTTTAAAATTTAGTAGGCAACAGGCATACCCTTTTGAATAGTTGGTCGAGTTGTTAGAACCCTTTAACTCTTTAATATAGAATAACGACTTATCTTTAGAATCAAAGTTAGTCTTAACTAATTTGCAGTACTCATTTAACCAAATATAGGTTTTGGCGGTAGGGGAATTTATTACCGTTAAACTTAATAATCGAATTTACTTATTTTGGATATAGTAAATTAATTTCGTTTAAATTAAAAGGTGGCAGCTATGCCAATTTGATTTCACGAGGCATTCTTAGGATTTTTACCGGCCAAAACACTTTTTTTTTTGTAAAAGACATGTTTTTTCTTGATAAAACAAAATCTCATGTCACCATAGATTTAAGAAATTATATATCTTTAAAGTTATCTTTCCATAACTCATTTAGTATGGTGTGGCTAATTTTTGTATTTATATTTATTTTATAAAATTGATTAATGAAGGGCAAAAAAATTTTTTTAGAGTAAAAAAGAATGAACTTTTAGTAATGTGACTAATCTTTTGTTCAAATTGATAATTAGAAACCTTTGAATATTTTTTTTTTAAAAAAAGTGATTAGAAATAATTTCTTTTTAATATCTTTGAAAAAAAAATAATTTGACATAACTTCTTTGGTAAATTTTTAAAAATGATTTGAAATGACTTTCTTTTTTTAACAAAAATAAAGTTTGCATCATTTTAAGGACTATAAAGGTTATCTTCAGAAATTTCGTAAATGAGTGAATTTTTAATATTTTTAATTTTTGTCTTATAAATGATTAACATATATTATTTTAAATAAGATATACAATGCATCACTTATATTTCTTTTCTTTCTAAAAGTAATCTTTTACCTATCTAATCTAAGATGGCCGTTAACCATAGTTAGCAGATTCTTTAGGGTGTTTAATCCCTTTCCTTTAGGACATTTAGAACCCTTACCTAGAATCACTTAGTTAAGTAGACCTTAAATGAAGTCTTTATTCATTTTAAATTACTTAGTTTAAAATAGGTTCCCTAATTCACCATAGAATTAATTAGGTAGCGATTTTCTTTATTTTAATTAAAAGGTTTTCAATATATTGTACCTCGGTTTGACCCATGTTAAAATGGGGAATAACATCTTGAAGACTTTACTGGGGATTATTAGGTTCTTAACCATAACAAACTTGGTTTAATAATTAAGCTTTTTTAATATCTGTTTATTTTACCTTATCTGTTTTATGTGTTTAACATGTCTATGCAATATAAACTGTTTATTTACTATTACTTTATATGAATTATTTGTTATTGCTTTATAAATATTGTCATTCCATTTATATTTCTTCCATTCAGGAAAATTGACACAATCACACGTACACGTGAGGTGTGTTTTGTGCACCAGCAAACTTTTTTCAAATTTAAAATTTTAGGAGAGTTGGCGTTTGTGCGATTGTGTCTAGATCTTTTTCTGTGTGACCGTGTACTCACACGAGTTATCCATTTTAAAACCTTATGTCTAGAAATCCAAATCTTAGATGAACTTAAGATAGATCTTCCCTGGATATAGGCCACGCATGCATAAGCCTTGGGTGGTTTGACCGATAGTGTCATTTCACGAATTTAGAAAATACCCTTATATCAAATGGGTTTACAACCCAATGACAACTGCTCATATTATGTGCATGTGATAATGATAAATATATTCAAGCCTAATTATCACACCACGAGTTTGAACAATATCCATTTATTTTATTGTATTTACATTGTAGGGTGAATTTAGTTCCACAAGTGCCCAAAATTAAAATAGTCGAAGGTGTTCCACACAAGTTGAGGATATGGTGGGAAAATTTTGATTTGACTGAAAAATTTATAGTCACAAGAAAATTAGGGTTCCTCTCTAAACTCTTCAGGATCTCTAATAACACTCAACTCAGTCTCATAATTGAGGGGTGAGGTGGTCATTGTCAAGTAACCCAATGTAAATTGGGTCGAATCTCAAGGAGTGAATGCTATAGACTTCCAACCTATGGGTACTCAAGTTACTTAAAGGCTACCCAGAATGCTAATGAAAACAACATGAATAAGTAAATAAGGGGAATTTGTTTGAAAATTCTTCACACAGACGTTAGCAAGTATGTGGTGAATGCTATCTTTGGTTTTAATTCAAGATTTGGAGAAATCTTGGGATTATATCGCCTTAGAGGTGAAGCATGTGGGATAATGTTGGTTTATCATGAAATTTAGTTGTTAATTATTATATAGGCTAGGTCAAAGATCATTGTGTTCAATCTTTTGACAAAACCCCAACAATTTTACTCATTGACCGTTTCGAGCACCTAACAAGTGTGGAGTTTATATAGCCACCTAAAACCTCAACCAAGCATCTCTATTTGTAGGATGATGCTCTTGAATGATTTACACTCCCTAAACACTTATTTCTATGATTGTAAAGGGTAGTAAGCCATAGGCTTTGTTCTTCACCATTTCTTTGTCCCCTAATAACCCTCTTTCGAGGATGTTATGGGATACCTAATATTCACCTAAATCCTTCTTTTGAGGATAAAAAAGGGTTTCTAGATCTTGGAGCTTTTAACAATCAAACCCACTTGGATATTTGGAGTTTTCACCCATCAAATTCTAACACATAAGCTAAAGCAATGGTGAAATCCATACTCAACAACTAAATTCCATGCAAATACAACAATACCTACACACAATCAAACTCTAGTTCAATATAATCCCAAGACTAAATTATTTATCTACTCATGAAGAAAGTAAAGAGAGATATACCATGTGGGTCAACCAGAGCATTCATTCTTCGATAAGAAACAAAGAAAATTAAGCCTCCAAGGTTGATTACTCACTTGCCCAATTAGGGTTTCAAGCTTAGAATTCAAAACTCTCTTATAAGATAAGCAATACCCAAAGAAGAATGAATTTTTGCTTATATATGATTTGGGATTCGTCCATGACATTTTACAATTCTACCCTTGGGCCAGTTTCCACTGATCCACGATCACACGTGTTTGACTGCAACTGTGACTATCAGATCACAGTTAGGTTCTGCGACCATGCTTTGATGACCACCTGGACTGACGGTGACTACGGTCTAAGGAATACAGTTGCAGTAACCAAGGCTGACTACTTTAGGTTTCTAGATGAACTCCTTTTGCTTCTATTTGCTCCCTTTTTTGCTTCATTCTACATATGCTCATCTTATCTACTTCATACCTGTAAAATGTAGGTGTTAGTGGACTTAAGTCCAGATAGTGCCTTATTATCTAACACAAAATATGGTAGTGTGTGTGTATAATTTGTATGAATGAGTGGTTGAATTACCACTCATCAACACCCCCGCATTTACTTGTCCTCAAGCAACACTACCTCTTACCATGAGACCTCCCAATGAACGTGAAGACTCCAACTTGGTTGATACCATGAAAAGCTTTTCACACATGGATAGAAAAGTATTAACAATTCCTCTCATCATAAAATAGAGTGGAAAATGATGCAATGGATCTTGGTGAGCGACTATGTGACAAGTAATAGCACTTTAGAAATGACTCACAACATGGCTTTAAAAATGTCATACATCCACTCATCTTATTAAGTGGAAGATGACAAAATCACCCTTCTCAATTAACTCACATGCCTCCTTACACTAAAGGAAGGTTCATACACCTAGATATCACTTATGCAACAAGGAAAATTAGGTGCAATCACTCGCTCTCTCAAGAAATTCTCTATGTTACAAGTACCGTGCCATAGGATTGACCCTATTTTTAATCGCCACTATAGTGACCATGCTTGGTTGGAAATCACAAAGTGCTTGTTTTGAGATTGTAATGTAGACTTAGGGAAGGGTAGGAAAACAATTTCAGATAATAAGTCTATACCATCCTTCAATTTTTGCATCAAATTCTCATCACTTTTTGCTTGTTGGGCCACATCTTTTTCTTTTGTTTCTTTACGTACTTCATCCCTTTTACTTTACTCAAAGTCTTTTCACCCGTTTTCTTAAATTTTTATACATGCATAAAGCTTTAAGCACTCATTTGTTCGATGGACTATCTTTTCCTTCAAAGCAAAATGCTTACTTGCTAGGCTCGTAGGTTCTTTTTCTTTTTATGACTTTGTGGCTCAACTACACTTTATTACTCTTTCCATCACCCTAACTTAGGCTTTTGTCCTTAATTTCTATTCTTAAGTTCAAGGATGATAGGGTTCAAGAGAGGATGAATAGAAGGGTCACAACTTATAATGGGGTTAGCGAAGAAAAGTCCAAAGGCTCAAAGAGGGTAACTAGGGGTA
This sequence comes from Capsicum baccatum var. pendulum, assembly GCA_030864225.1. Classification (NCBI taxonomy): domain Eukaryota; kingdom Viridiplantae; phylum Streptophyta; class Magnoliopsida; order Solanales; family Solanaceae; genus Capsicum; species Capsicum baccatum. Next base: position 68,977,625 of record CM061559.1, on the reverse strand, counting down.
ACTCATATGTATTGATAAGAATTTTAGGCTAAAGTAGGTTTCCAAAATCACTAGATGACCTAAGATCAATTTACCCACCAACCAAAATTTAGTTTTGAAAGACTAATTGGGCAAGTTCTAGATGGTACAAGTATACATGAAATGTAGACAACTATGCTCACTCACATGGCATGTGAATGATGTCAAGAGGGGTCAATTGTTCTTCTCACTCGAGACAAGGGTGGAGTATCCCCTATTTTTTCAGCAATCAACTTTTGAAGTCAAAGAAAGAGAGCGAATTTTGTCATAAAGTGGCTCACGTACATGCCTTTGATTCTTGCAGAAATTTTTTTGACGGAGGGGGGTGCTTGCTTTTGTACCCGAACCATGCATAATTTACTAGTCATGGAAAAAACCCCGGCTATCGTCTCACATTGCAAACTATAGTATGGGCGAACTTCCATCTGGTTACTAAGATTTCACCAATGGGTGCAAATGCGAATCCCAATCATCAATGCCACAGGTAATCATCAAGAAACATCTCTATGATTGACTTCACTTCTGAGGCTCAAATATGGTTGCACACTCGGCTAAAAATGATGTGGAACCATATCCGATCCTCAAAAGTAACGTCATTCATGGAGATATTGCTTTTAGTTTTGGTCCACGAGACTTCCTTTCTGGGACATAGCCGTTATGCCAAAAAATTCCTAGATTTAAACCTCTTCACTTTAAATTCACCCATGTCTGCCTGCTTGAGCCCATAAACATCATTGATTTTTCACCGGCTTTCCCTATATCTTTACAATCACATTGAGTGGGTCTGAAAAAGATACTTCATTGGCATTGGTGTAAAATTCATGGATACATTGTTTATTTCCATGTCATGGATCCCGAGCAAAGCTCCTCAACCCTATGGCTTCAAGTTTGTCATGAAAATCTGGTAGCTTCTCTGCTACATTCTCCAAACAAATTCCTTTTTCCAAAAGAAACTTTGTCTTTGAAATATCACTATAGTAGTGAGTGTGGCATTCAGGTGCCATGAATCTGATGTGATCAAACTTATCAATGAGGTTGTCCTGAAAGCACTAAACACACATTATATCTTTCAACGTCATTTAAATTATGCAATCTGTGCTAGATTGATCATTAAAGTTCATTGGACTAGGTGCTTGGGGTTTCCTGGCTAAAAATTAGAAGTACATGATTTTTTGACATGACAGGAACCTACCCCCAATTACCGCGATCATGGATTAAAACTGCATCCACATTACGTTGGTTACGGTCTATTTTCGCGATCGCGACACCTGAGGCCGGATCCATGTTAGTTTTGTATGCTCAACTTCCTCCAAATTCTAGACTACTAACATGTTCTACAATACGGGTGCAAATAAAGGTTATATGAACAATGCTATTGGTTTGTGTGAGTGTGACCTTCAAAAGTAAATACCACTATAGAAAGTTCATTTGAGCAATTTATCAAACACAAGGTGTGCATATCACATTTGTCTACCTTTTTTTACACACTATTGGGTACTCAAGGTTTCCCCACTTATGTGCATACCTAAATCAAGCAACCATCACCATAACAATAATAAGTATGACAAAATGTATAGCCCTTTCTTAATCATGCACTCAATGGCCTATTTTTTTTTAAAAAATAATTCATGTCACTTACTTAAGTTGTGATGCAAGAGGGATGTACACGGAGGCTGTTTAAGAGATTAAAACTTAGCCAACAATGTAGCTTAGATTTAAAAGCACAATCTTGTAAAGGGAGTATGAGTGAAATGAAGGAGACTAAGGGTTAAATGACTGAAATGACTACAACTGCGGTCAGGGGCCGTGACAGTGGACACCTGTGTATTTACAATCTTGCATACTGGCCGGGATTGTGGTAATTAAGAGTAGTTTTTTATCCCATGTTTTCCCCTGTTCAGCATTTTACTTAGTTTTCATAGAATTTTCCCTATTCGGATCTTCAAAGTAGACTTTCACACTCGCGCCTTTTAAAGCTCATTCAATACAATCCAAAATACCATAAATCCATGGGTTATTCAAATGCAAAGACAACATCTACACTACGAGAACATAACATCAAAAAAAGAATATGATCCACTCTTGTGGCATTTGTGGGCTACCTACCACCTAGCGCCTTAGTTATTATCGTGGCACGACATCTTTCTTTTTATCTCACGGTGGGTCCTCAAACCCTTCATCATTCACTTTCTCATTCTCAACATCCACCATAGATAGTACTTGGAGATCTTTAGTTTGTTTCTTTGACTTGTAAAATTTGAACGAGTCCTCATCTTCTTGTACCCAAAATTTCATTGCCCCTAACTCTAAATCAACAATGGATCTCCCGGTGGTCAAGAAAGGACAACCAAGAATGATAAGAATCTCTTGGTCCATCTCAAAATCCAACAAAGTGAAATCCACCAAGAAAATTAATTTGTCCACCTTCACAAGAACATTAAACAATATACCCACGGGCCTTTTTATGGATCGATCCACCATCAAAAGTCACATCTTGTAATGACCTTTCATGTTATTTGTCGTGTTATAGATTATTTTCAGTGATAGAGATCCTCCATAGCCATCCCAAGTCAATAGTGACTTACTGGAGCTGATAGTTTGGTTACCTGATGGTTCATTTGGTTTATACAACCACTTCTCTAATTAAAAGTATTCATCAATTCCAAATGGTTGTTGTATAAAAATATTTAGTAAAATAATGTCGGATGAAAATTTTGACTTTGCTAGCAGCTAGGTAATATTGATTTTATGATAGATAGACTCTTGGTTCAGATCCCACAGTACCCGAGTTCATTTTGACCCATTAGTCAAAAAGTTAAACATGGAAATACATGGGTGTAGGATCCATAACTATTCTAAATAACCTTGGCTGGAAATTCTTAACTCACCAATGCATCCAGAATGTCGAATATAGTAGGGTTACATAGTTTGTTTGTGAAAAATGGAGTCTGAATGAGTCCGAAAGGTCAAAGACAAAGTTTGACCTTGTGGGCCTATCTAAAACCATATAAAAGGGGCTTTTTGGCAGAATTTGAGCATTCTTCACTTCTATTAAAACCCTAGTAGACCCAGGAGATTGATAACTCAAAAAATTGGTCTTAGGTTGATTGGAAGCTTAGAAACTTGTGAAATCCATTTTTTACTATAAATCCAAGGTAAGAATTCCTCTAATTTGATACTAATTTCATGGATTATTGACTCAAAACCCTAAATCATTGTGGGTCAATTTTATCCCCAAAATTGTGTGCTTGACTCAAATTTCTTAAGGGTTTTAACTCCTTAAAGATAATTAGGCTATGGGTTGGTCTTGGAAATTTTTTTCCAAGGGTGAAACCAAATTGTTGTTTTGGTGTCCATTTGAAACCCATGCACAATGGTACTATAATGGGTATTTTTATTCTTTTGTAATTCTTCAATTGTATTATTGATAGCATTATTTGTGGAAAAGGAAGCTTCTCGGAAAGGAAAGAGAAAGCTCATTGGTTCATGAGTTGCTTGGATTTAAGGTTGGTTAGGCTTACCCGTAGTAAAGATTGAGCATATTTGTAATGTAATTATTGATATCTTACAAGATTGGGTGGGGTACCTAGACAATAGTTGATTACATGGTTTACTTGGGAATTATTAATTGCTATAGACTATTAATTTGTAAGGTATGATATCTAACCCATTGCCTAGGACCTTGGTTAGCCTATTTGTGGTCTCATGACTAGTGTGAGCACACTATAGTTTTCCTAAGTAGACATAATTGGTATACGTCTCTATCCTTAGGGTTGTATTATCCTATATAATGCCAAGATAGGAGATGACCTTGGTGTTGGGTTGACCTTGGAAGGATTCTTGAAGAGACTTTTCCTATAGACCTAGAAAGGATTGGTAATCCCTTATGGTGAGGTATGGATGACTTATCCTAATTCCAGGTAGAAGCTAGACATTGTTAGTAAGCTTAGAATTGGCATTATTGGGATTTAGAAGTGGGACTTGACCCACCATAAGAATGAACTAAGTAAATGCTTAGCGACCTAGATACTTGGTGATTGTCCAAGCTATATGTATGTGTAGGAGTTGTGACGGTTGCACTAGATTATCAGATTATCTTGTGATCATGACTTGAATACCCTTGTTAAGTGATTATTGTTCATGTTTGGTAAATACTCATGCTTTTGTTAATGCTCATATTATGTGTAAAGTTTATTAGTAAGTAAAATGTCAAGCGTTATCCCACATTCCTACTTCCTTATATATTATGAGCTTTTGTGTTTGCTTATTGGTTTGGCTATGCATGTGGATGTATATTTTTGTATCCGGAGGAATATGTGACATTATGATGAATCTCGGTTCAAGTCTAGAGGAATATGTGATATTATGATGATGCCCGATTTAAGTCTAGAGGAATATGTGATATAATGATGATGCTTGATTCGAGTCCGAAGGAATATATGATATTATGATGATGCCCGATTTGATTTCGGAGAAATGTGTGATATTATGATGATGTTTGGTTCGAGTCCGGAGGAATGTGTGATATTATGATGATGCCCGATTTGAGTCCGAAGGAATTTTATTTATAGTGTGATGAATCTCGGTGAATTCGAAAGAGGTAAACACACATGAAGCTTCTAGTGTTATGCATGGTACTGATAATAGTTACACCGTGCGTTCTTTTGTATGATTTTTTTAGAACTTATCTTATCTTTTGGTACTTTTTGTAATCACTACTTAAATTGCATCCCTTTTCTTTTGTGGTTCTGCTTACACCACTGTACTAAGAGGACTGGTTGTTTTCTTCTTGTGATTTGTTGGACACTTGAATTTATTAGTCCCTTCTCTTTAAAAGAATGACGCAACTGTATCATTACTTAACCATTTCTTTATTTTGTTAAACATTCTAAATATTTTTAAATTTAAAGATTGTGGATTATAATACTTTTGAAGTACCTTTTAAATAGATAATTTTATTTAAAAGAAATTAATCTTGCTAATTTTTCCCACAGAGATGGTTGGTTGAGTTGTTTAGGCATAAGAGTAACAACCAGAATATTATTCTAGATTGGGATTCAAGATGTAACACTTAACATCTATTCTAGCTGAGTGATCACTGAACAGGATTACCCAATTCTCATGCTTGTATGCTAACATAGGTTTTTTAGTGGTTTAGTTGAGGTGTGAAGCTGATTTTGGCACCATCATTATTTAAATAGTAGCGTATAAAAGTGGGACTCATTTTGTCCTTTGTGTTTCTGGCAAGTGAAGTAGTCCTCATAGAATTAATAAGTACATGTTTATGCTATGACAGTGTCTTTACTGCCTGTGATTTTATGCGATGTGTCAACATCTATTGTGGAGGAGTTGTAAATTGATTGTTGTGATGTTTCTTTTATGTAGTTGACATAATTATATGCGTAGCTGTCATTTTTCATGATTTACTAATGTGGTAGCGTTGAAGTGTTCTATTTGACGGTTAATTGAAATGCCTATAGGAACAACAATTACTACTTCCTGATCCCATATTAGAAATTTGAATCTTCTATATGCATTCTACTTCTGTTAGGTTTCATGTTATTCCTATATGAAATGAGTTTAACAATATGCTGGATAAACTATTTTTTCTATCAAGTTAGAAGCTTTCATTAAAGGTCTTGCTTGAGTTTTGGCCTTAGACCCTTTGTTAAATAGGAAAAGAGAAAGAATGCCATGGCATATCTATTTGTTTGATAAAACAGAGGTAGTTATTTATAATTAGCAAAGTGCATGAAAAAAAAAATTAACTTATCCTAGACGAGCGGGGTTGTGCTACCCGTAGTTTTTGGTAAATTAATAGAGCTATTGTGCTTTATTGTATTATTGGTTGTATTCTTTTGGGTAATATCGGATGGTATGGGACGACGTGATAAGTTCTTTGTGGTTCTCTCTTCTGTGTATTTCTAAGTGGTATGGATGTCGTGGTAAGTTCATGTGTTTATGTTCTAAAGATGGTTGATGATGATTATGGCAAGTAGATTCTTTGCGATTGTGTATATGGCTTTACGTTTTTGAAATGATACTCAGTTGTTATGGAGATTATGGAGTATATAGATATAGTTTGTCATGTTACTACTTTAGTAGTATTGATGTTGTTTTAGCGGTATTAAAATAGATTTAGGTTCGATCATATCCCTTAACTTTAAGATTATTGTCTTACTTTATATCATCTTTACATTATATTTGAGCTCATTCGGCCAATGATGCCTACTGAGTACCTATGTTTTGGTACTCATACTACACTTATGTACCTTTTTGGTGCGGACATAGGTACTAGTTTCTGTCGTTGAGCTAGTTCATATAAGTTTACAATTCGGAGATAGGGTGAGCTCTTAGAGATTGAGTTTCCATCTTTCCCCTCTATCCTTATTTATCTTTTTCTTTCGAGACAAATATATGAGATTATTTAATACATTTTAGGCTCTGAGATTGTAAACTCCTCTTATCAAGTGTAGAAGCTCTTGTATTAGTACTATCAGGTCATGGGATTTGTGTTTGAATATTGGTATTCATTAGTTGTGTAATGTTGTTGTTAGTTATTGTGTCCATACATAGAGTCCATATTAGACGTTCTTACCTAGGTAACCCATTGCCATAGCTTTGGGTTACGGTATCGGCTTACCTACCGTTGGGATGTGGTAGGTTCCATCATGACTCCAAATGGGGTCGTAAGAAATTGGTATTAGATCCTAGGTTTCACCAATAATATTGATACAAAAGCAAGTGTCTAATAGAGTCCCGCGAATCATAATATTGACATCTATTTCCTATCTTCGGGAGACTATGTGTCATTCTTAGGAGTCTTTCATTTTTTATTCATATCATGCTAAGAGTTTGAGTTGATTTGAAGTATATTTTCTTGACATTACTCTTTTATAGATATCAAGGAGATATACTATCCCTATGCGAGGTACGAATCTCGAGATTAGTTCCTAGAATCCTGCTCCTATTCGTAGATGACTTACATTTTAAGGACAACCTTGTGATGTGTTTCCATCTAAGGGCCAGGATAGGCTTCCTTCCCCAGGACCTATCCCTGCACCTGAGCTAAAGATTTCCTTGCCACAACCAGCGATGGGCTAGGGACCATCCCAGGCCCCACCAGGTTTTATTCCTTTTTCATTACACAGAGATGTCCTGATTCAGGTACTGGGTATGGTTGGTGGTGTACTATTTTATAATGCACAGACTTTTGGGATCTGGGTGTAGCCTACAACTGCAGCTCCTAGTGTTGAGATTTCTTCTGCACCGGTAGTCATTCAACTAGTATCCGTGCCACCAGTTATGACCCAACCTGCTGATGAGCAGAAGATGTTTGGTAGATTTTTGAGGTTGACTCTGCCTAGGTTTTCTAGTGCTCCTAGGGATGATGCATTTGAGTTTCCTATTACTTGTAAGGATAGACTTCATGCTTCAGGCCTTATTGAGACTGATGGTGTGGATTACACTATATTTCAATTAGATTTGTCTACTCGTCACTGGTGGAGGGGTTTCACGGATTCTAAACCAGTTGGATCTTCTCCCTTGTCATGGAATCAGTTCTCTGAGATAATCTTGGAGATCTATATGCCGTGTAGTATTAAAAATTGATTGAGGGATCAGTTCTTTAGATTAGAGTAGGGCTCCATAACAATCGCCAAGTATGAGGCTCATTTTCATAAGTTTACCTAGCTATGCAACTTCTATTTTGGACATTGAGTATGAGAGGGTTCGTTGCTTTATCAGAGGGTTAAGACTCCCTATTGGTATTGCTAGTTAGAGTCTAATTGCTATGGGTAGGACTTTTACTGAGGTTTCTAATCATGCTAGCGTAATGGTGGAGATGGATAGAGAGAGTCATGAGTGTCGTGATAAGAGTCCTAGATTCCAGGCTAGATTTGGTGGGATCCATGGTAGTTTTCGATTGAGGAGTGGTATTTCTTATGCTAGACATCCTCCACGCCCATATTTTCAGCCTCAAAGTCGATTAGTTCAGGCAGCTCTTCAGACAGCTGATGGGGATCAGTTTATTTCTAGCGAGCGCTCTAATAAGGGCGGTGAACAATCTATGAGAGGTTCATTTATGGGCTATTCTAGGTGTGCTAGATATGCCAGATCAGTCAGATTTGTGAGTTCTCGTTATTCTCATGAGTCTTATTTTACTTGTGGTCTTCCTGGTCATTTCTCTAGAGGCCCTAGTCATAGGTCATAGTTTCTTCAGCCCAGGGAGCTACTCCCAATAAAGTAGTTTTTTCTTCAGGTAGAGTTAGTTTGTGAGGTCGTATAGGTGGTTAATAGGGTGCTCGAGGTGGTACTCAGGCAAACAGGGTAGATAGATGTTCAGGTGCCCAGCCAGGTAGTGGACATGGTCAGTTATATGGAGTACCTGCTAGACCCAAGGCTCAGACTTTAGATGCTGTACTGACATGTATAATTTTGGTGTACCGTAAGTCATCGCTTGCTTTATTTGATCTCGGATCCACTTATATATCTTCTTATTATACACTACAGTTGGATTTAACTAGTCATTTATTATCTATGCCATTGCGCGTATCTACTGCCATGGGTGATTCTTTAGTAGTGGATTGAGTGTTCAGATCATGTATTGTGATAGTTAGTGATGTTGATACTTATGCTGACCTTATTATTCTGAATATGTTGGATTTTGATGTAATACTGTACATGGACTGGTTAGATCACTATCATGCAATCATGGATTTTTTTGCCAAGACCATTACCTTAGCCATGCCCAGCATATCCCCAATCGTGTGGCAGGAAGTGATTAGCCGTGAGCCGACGAGGATTATTTCTTATGTTTGTTCTAGGATACTTATATCGAGAGGTTGCAAGTCTTATCTCACTTATATATATGATACCCATGTAAAGAGTCCGACGCTTGACTCTATTGCTATTGTGTTTGAGTTTCCTTATATATTTCCTGACGATCTTCCTGGTATTTCCCCTGATTGTGAGTTGAGTTTGCTATTTACCTTGAGCCTGGCACCCGATCCTATGGCTCCTGCCGAGCTTAAGGAGCTGAATTCTCAACTTTAATATTTTCTTGGTAAAGGTTTTATTAGACCGAGTGTGTCCCACTAGGAAGGTCCTATTTTATTTGGAAAAAAGAAAGATTGTTCCATGCGTATGTGTATCTATTAGTAGCTTAATAAAATGATGGTAAAGAACCGTTATCCAATGCCATGTATTGATGATTTTTTTGACCAGCTTCAGGGTGCAGTAGTTTTTTGTAAGATTGACTTGAGATCTGGTTATCATCAATTGAGGATTCGGGCTGAGGATATCCCGAAGATAGCTTTCAAAACCTGTTATGGTCACTATGAGTTCTTGGTGATGTATTTGGGCTGACAAATGACCTCGCCACGTTTATGGACTTGATGAACCATGTGTTCAGTCTCTATCTAGACTTCTTTGTTATTGTGTTTATTGATGATATTCTTGTGTACTCGAGGAGTGGTGAGGAGCATAAGCAATACTTGAGGATTGTGCTCTAGGTTTTGCGAGAGCATGTGCTTTTTCCCAAGTTCTCCAAGTATGAGTTTTGTCTTAAGTCAGCTTTTATCAGACATGTGGTGTCCAAGGCAGGTATTATGGTAGATCCAGTTAAGATTTCAGCGATTCGTGACTGGTATAGGCCTACGTCTCCAAATGAGGTTCGTAGTTTTTTGGTTTGGCAGATTACTATACATTCTTTGTGGAGAGCTTTCCTACCATATCAGCCCCTATGACTAGATTGACTTGAAAGGAAGTTCCTTTATGATAATTCGAGGAGTGTGAGTTGAGCTTTGGGAAGCTCAAGGATTGTCTCACTTTCGCCCTTGTATTTGCTCTTCCAGTTGAGGGCAAGGGATTCACAGTGTTTTGTGATGTTTTTGGTGTTGGTCTTGGTTGTGTTTTGATGCAGCAAGGTCATGTCATTGGCTATGATTCTAGATAGCTTAAGGTACATGAGCGTAACTACCCCACTCAGTATTTTGAGTTGGCGGCGGTAGTGTTTGCGCTCAAGATTTGGCGGTATTACTTGTATGGTGTGCGCTGTGAGATTTTCACCGATCATTGTAGTCTTCTACATCTTATGACCTAATACGTGCTTAATGTTTGCCAGCGTGGATAGATGAGTTGATAAAGGATTATGATATGTCTATCTTGTATAATCTGGGTAAGGCTAATGTGGTGGTGGATTCCTTGATTCATAAGGCGGTGAGTATGGGTAGTCTGGCATGTATTTTAATTTTTAAGAGGCCATTGGCATAGGACATTCAGTCCTTAGCCAATTTGATACTTCAGCTCGATATTTTGGATCCAACGAGAGTTTTGGCTTGTGTAGAGGTGAGGTCCTCCCTGTTTGAGCATATTCGTGATCGTTAGTATGAGGATAGAATGTTGTGCTTTCTACATGACTAGGTTATTAGTGGTTAGTCTAGGAGGCACACTGTGGATTCTGAGGGTATTCTTAGATTTCAGGGCCATATTTGTATTCCCCGGCTTGATGATCTGATCTAGTCTATTCTGTATGAGGCTCATAGTTCTAGATATTCTATTCATCCCGGTACAGCCAAGATGTATAGAGATTTAAGGTAGTTGTATTGATGGGATAGTATAAAGAGAGATGTGGTATACTTCATAGCCTATTGCTTGTGTTGTCAGCAGGTTAAGGTTGAGCATCAGCGTCCTGGCAGATTGACTCAGAGATTGCTCATTCTCGAATGGAAATAGGAAAGGATTACCATGTACTTCATTAGTGGTTTGCCTCGTACTTCCTATGGTCATGATGGTATGTGGGTTGTTGTGGATCATTTGACCAAGTCATCACATTTCATTCCTATTTAAATGACCTTTAGTGCAGAGAGATTAGCCCAGATTTATGTTCGGGAGATAGTTCATTTGCATGGAGTTCCTGTGTCCATCATATCAGATTATGGTTCTGTGTTTACTTGGAGGTTTTGGAGAGCATTCTAGGAGGAGTTGGGTACTCGAGTGGATTTGAGTATAGCTTTTCATCCACAGATAGAAGATCAGTCTGAGCGGACTATTCGGGTGCTTGAGATATGCTCCGAGCTTATGTTATAGACTTTGGAGGTCAGTGGGATCAACATTCAGCATTGACAGAGTTCTCCTACAACAACAGTTATCACTCGAGTATTGATATGGCCCCTTATGAGGCATTGTATGGTAGGAGGTTTCATTCTCCTATAGGATGGTTTAATACATCTGAAGTTAGACCCCGAGGCACAGATTTGCTTCAGGACTCGTTGGATAGAGTCAGGGTTATTTAGGATAGGTTGAGAGCAACCCAGAGTAGGCATAAGCCTATGCCGATCGTAGACTCTATGGCTTGAAATTTGGAGTAGGTGATCGTGTGCTCCTTTGAGTTTTCCTATGAGAGGTGTGATGAGATTTGGAAGGAAGGGTAGGCTTAGCCCTCGCTATATTAGTCCCTTTGAGATTCTTTGTGTGGTTGGAAAGGTGGCCAATGAGTTGGCTTTACCTTCAATCTTTGCCGCCGTCCATCCAGTTTTCCATGTCTCTATGTTACAGAAGTATATTCTTGATCCTTCTCATATGCTTAAATCAGACTCGGTCTAGTTAGATGATCAGTTGGCCTTTATAGAGGAGCCCGTGCTTATTTTGGATAATGATGTGAAATGGTTCCATACTAGAGGGATTACTGTAGTTAAGGTTCAGTGGAGGCACCGCCTAGTGGAAGATGACACTTGGGAGTTAGAGAGCGAGATGTGAGCCTAATATCCTCACTAGTTCGAGACTTTAGGTACTTACTTATCTTTAAATTTCTGGGATGAAAGTTCCTTAGTAGTGGATGTTGTAATGACCCTTCAGATCATTTGTTCTGTTCTTGCTTATTTTCTCCGATAGAGCTCCTCCATAGACGTCCCAAGTCATTAGTCACATACTGGAACCTACAGTTTGGTTACTTGATAGTTCGTTTGGTTTATAGAACCACTTTTCAGATTAAAAGTGTTCGTCGATTCCAAATGGCCACCGAGCAAAAAAAAATTAAGTAAAATGATTTCAGATGCAAATTTCAACTTTCTAGCAACTAGGTAATATTGATTTTAGGATAGATAGACTCTTGGTTCGGATCCCACAACACCCGATTTCATTTGACCTATTAGTCGAAAAGTTAAAAATTGAAATATATGGGTGTAGGACCCATAAGTGGTCTAAATGACATCGGATGGAAAGTCCGAGCTCACCAATGTATCCAGAATGTCGAATTTAGTGGGGTTACATAGTTCATTTGTGAAAAACATAGTTCGAATGAGTCCGAAAGGTCAAAAACAAAGTTTGACCTTATGAGCCCATCTAAAATCATATAAAGGGGCTTTTTGGCAGATTTTGAGCATTCTTCACTTCTATTAAAACCCTAGCAGTCCTAGGATATTGATAACTCAAAAAATGGTCTTGTGGGTTTATTGGACGCTTAAGAACTTGTGAAATCCATCTTTTTACTACAAATCCAAGGTAAGAATTCCTCTAATTTTATATTAATTTCATGGATTATTGACTCCAAACCCTATATCATTGTGAGTCAATTGTATCCCCAAAATTGAGTGCTTGACTCAAATTTCTTGAGGGTTTTAACTCCCTAAAGATAATTAGGCTATGTGTTGGTCTTGGAAACACCTTTCCAAGGGTGAAACCTAATTGGGGTTTTGGTGTCCATTTGAAACCTATGGCACAATGGTGCTATAATGGGTACTTTCATTCTTGTTGTAATACTTAGATTTTATTGTTGATAGCATTGTTTATGGATGGGGAAGATTCTCGAAAAGGAAAGGAAAACTAATTGGTTCGTGAGTTGCTTGGATTCAAGGTAGGTTAGGCTTATCCGTAGTAAGTATCGAGCTTGTTTGTAATGTAATTATTGATATCTTGTGAGACTGGGTGGGGTACCTAGATGACAGTTGATTACATGGTGAACTTGGTATTTATTGATTGCCATAGACTATTAATTTGTAAGGTATGATATTTGACCCTTAGCCTGGGACCTTGGTTAGCCTATTAGTGGTCTCATGACTAGTGTGAGCACACTATAGTTGTCCTAAGTAGATATAATTGGTATATATCTCTATCCTTAGGAGTTATTTTCCTACATAATGCCTATATAGGAGATGACCTTGGTGTTGGGTTGGCCTAGGAAGGATTCTTGAAGAGTTTTTTCCTATAGACCTAGAAAGGATTGGTAAGCCCTTATGGTGAGGTATGGATGACTTAGCCAAATTTCGGGTAGAAGCTATACATGTGTTAGTAAGCTTGGCATTGGGATTCTCGGGATTTAGAAGTGGGAATTGACCCACCTTAATCTTAAACGAAGTAAACACTTAGCAACCTAGATACTTGGTGATTGTCCAAGCTATACGTATGTGTAGAAGTTGTGATGGTTGCATTCAATTATCAGATTATCTTGTGATCGTGACTTGAATACCCTTGTTAAGTGATTACTATGCATGCTTGGTAAATACTCATGCATTTGTTGATGTTTAAGTTACGTGTGAAGCTTATTAGTAAGTAAAATATCTTCAAAAACTCTTAGCTTGCATTACCTTAAGTGACTCATATGAACATGCTTAATGTATCATAAGCTGTCCTATCACTAGGATATTCATTGTAAGTCATGTACTCAAGTATGTATCACAGGATAGGAGATTTCATACGTAGGAATACTTATTCACTTCCTAGCTTAGAAACATGTGGGGTATTACAAATCATTAAACTCAGAACAGTCTAGTATATCAGTGTCTTCTAGTTGGGAGTAAGATTTAGCACCGAGCGAGTGTAGGGATGGAGGCTTCCTCGATAGATAGCAAGATTTGTTAGTAGCAATCCCTATACTTTAGAACTCTGTAGCCAATGTAGTATATGAGTTGTCAACCGTTAGATTAGGCTTGACTATCTTGCAGGGGTCACCCATCAGTTCAGGCTTGACACCCTTAGTCCTTTGGGTATTATATTAGTTTAGTGGATCAACACAACTATTGTTTGTACCCATGGAACGGTATTGACACCCTTCCAAATGGGAGGTTGGACCTCGATTAACTCAAATTAGGGAATGTCGGTTAGATGATACCTCTTAGGGTCTTAGATATAGTCTCAGTTACAGTCTCAGTTCAGTTATATAGTCTTAGTGTTGTTTGGCTAAAGCATATAGATATCAGTATTTCAATTTATAGATTTTACTCAGCCCATGTTATATGCTTGGTCATGCATCCCAATGTCCGCAGGTTTTCATGTATCTTCAGTATTTATAGATTGTCATGCATACTCGGTATTTATAGTCTTCTCCATATTTCTAGTACCTATATATTTCATGTTTTCTACTCAGTACTCTATGTTTTACATGTATAATCAGTTAGTTATTATTATTCCAATTCATGAAACCATGCATATCAGCCTACCTCATTTACCATACTAGTACATTCAAAGTACTGATCGCATATCTTTCTTTTGCGCTATGTTGTATCATATCATAGGTGCTGACGCTCAGTTCCTGGATCACACTTAGTCCCTCAGATCATCAGCAGTATAATAGCAGTGGTGAGTCCTCATTATTTGAGGACAGATTACATATTACTTGTTATCCTTATATCAGTAGTTGGTAGAGTTAGTTGGGGGCCTGTCCTATCAACTCACAGTATTCAGTTTAGAGGCTTTTCAGACACTACAGTTAGCTATTCAGATTATTCATATGTTAGTATTATCCCAAATTCATAATTCAGTAGTCATTTCATTATTAAAACCTTAAGGCATTTCAGTTATTCTTCTGCATTCATGATTTTATTATTCAGTGCTCACAGCAGGTACCAGCTCATGGGTTAGCTTGTGGTCACTCGGGACCGTAAGCACCGTGTAACGAATAGGGGATAGTCTTGGGTCGTTACAAACTTGGTATCAGAGCCTAAGGTATTAAAGTGTCCTTGGAAGTCTAAAAGCCACATCGAGTAGAGTCTTATGCATGGGTGTGTAATGCGCCACACTTATGGACGAGAAGCTATAAGACATTTAGGAAAAGTTTCACTTCTTTCAATATTCATATCGTGCGAGTGATCATAAGATTAAGTTAAACTCTCTATCTAATCCACTTCTTCCTTCCATTTACAGAACATGCCTCCCAAGTAGAATGAAAGAAGAATAAGAACTCATCCATCCCTCAGCCCGTCCAGGCAGATCCTCTGGACGAGTATGTCTCTCATGCAGAATTCAAAGTTGCGTTCACTACTCTAACCATTTCAGTAGCAGCACAAAATAAATAGCCAGCTGCTATTTCGGCCAACCCAGTGGCCAATACTGCTGCAACTAGAATTTGGGATTTCAACCGGATAAATCCTCCTTCTTTCACGGGATCCAAGTCTGAAAAGAATCCATAGGAATTTTTAGATATGGTTCAGAAGGTAACGGATGCTATGGGGGTAACATCTAGTCAGAGTGCTGATTTGGCTGCATATCAATTGTAGGATGTATCCTATACTTGGTTTAAGAGGTGGAAGGTAAATAGCTGTGTTAATGTAGGGCCTGTAGGGTGGGAAGAGTTTTCAATAGCTTTCTTAGACAAATTTTTCCCATTGTAGTTGAGAGAGGCCAAAGTCAGAAGGTGGTAGCTGTCCTTAGTTTCATCTGAGGTCTTCAGCCCTAGCACCCTCTTCATCTAGTGCTCCAGTACCAAAATTTAGAAACAACAATAGGGATAGGGCACCAGGATCTAAGTACCAGGTCAATGTTAGCAGTTCTCGTACTAATAGTATATGTCAAAAGTGTGGCAGACACCATCAAGGTGAGTGTAGAATGGGTAGTGATGTGTGTTTCAGGTATAGCAAGCCAGGCCATTGGATTTGGGAGTGTCGGGTAGTTTCTTAGAAGGGTAGGGATGTGCGCCAACAGTGCCAGTCCTATTAGTCGTCAGTTCCATCCAGTCACCTGACTCAGCAGGGTGCCACTTCTAGTGTTACCAGT
This sequence comes from Capsicum baccatum var. pendulum, assembly GCA_030864225.1. Taxonomy (NCBI): domain Eukaryota; kingdom Viridiplantae; phylum Streptophyta; class Magnoliopsida; order Solanales; family Solanaceae; genus Capsicum; species Capsicum baccatum. The sequence goes on along the minus strand of CM061559.1, from coordinate 68,961,620 downwards.
GGTCAGCGACTGAATCGATTGTATTCTCTCTAGTCCCTCTAAGATCAGGTAAATTCTCCTGACGTAGTTATTAGTATGTTATATGTCTTTCTCTTACATGTTTATACTTTACTAGACCCTGGACCTTCTCTTTCTTTTGTAACTCCATATATAGCTTTCAACTTTAGAGTCAGTCCCGAAACGCTAGCAGATCCCTTTTCAATGTCTACCCTAGTAGGTGTTTCCATTGTAGCCTGACAGGTATACAGGAACTATTCGGTCACAATATCTCAAAAAGTTACCTCAGTTGATCTCGTGGAGTTAGACATGATGGATTTTGATGTCATTCTTGGAATGGATTGGCTCCACTCATGCTATGCCTCAGTTGACTATAGAAATAGAATAGTTTATTTCTAGTTTCCAAAGGAAACAGTCCTTGAATGGAGGGGTAGCACTATAGCTCTTAGGGGTCAGTTGCTCTCATACCTTAGAGCTAGAAAAATGATATCGAAGGGGTGTATTTACCATCTTGTGCGATTCAAAGACCCTAACTCAGAAACTCCAACTTTTGAATAAGTTTCAGTGGTGAGGAAATTTCAAGATGTGTTCCCTAAAGATATCCCCAGAGTTCCTCCCAAAAAGGAAATTGACTTTGGAATAAACCTTCTCCCACATACTCAGCCTATATCTATTCTGCCATACAAAATGACTCTAGCTGAACTCAAAGAACTGAAATAACAGTTGAATGATCTTTCAGATAAGGGATTTATCAGACCCAACATCTCCCCATAGGCTGCACTTTTTCTATTTGTATGTAACAAAGATGGTTCTCTCAGAATGTGCATAGATTACCGTCAGTTGAACAAGGTCATAGTCAAGAATAAATATCCACTTCCTAGAATTGATGACTTATTTTACCAACTTCAGGGTGCTAGCTACTTTTCCAAGATAGACCTCAGATTAGGCTATCATTAGCTTAGGGTTAGGGAATGTGAAATTCCAAAAATCGCTTTTCCAACTCGGTATGGTCACTTCAAATTTCTAGTCATGTCCTTTGGCCACTAAGATGTACCACGATTTGTAGGAATCTATTAGTAGAGAGGGATGAAGAAAGATAATATAGAGTTTATAGCTAAGTGTTATACATGCCAGCAAGTTAAGATTGAGCACCAGAATCCTAGTGGGTCCATGCAGGTGTTCAATATTCCCATGTGGAAATGAGAGAAAGTGAACATGGACTTTGTGAGAGGTTTGCCTCGTACCCGTCATCACCATGATTCTATTTGGGTTATCGTAGATAGTATGACCAAATCAGCTCATTTCTTGCCAGTCCATACCTCTTATTCAGCTGAGGACTATGCCAAACTCTATCTCAGAGAGTTGGTTAGGTTGTACGGTATTCCCTTATCTATCATCTTAGATAGAGGCACCCAGTTTACCTCTCATTTATGGAAAGCATTCCAAAAGGATCTTGGTACCCAAGTCCCTCTCAGTATAGCCTTCCACCCTCAGACAGATGGTCAAGCATAAAGGACCCTTTAGACTCTAGAAGATATGCTAAGAGCATACGTTGTTGATTTCAGGGGTAGTTGGGATGACTATTTGCCTTTGATTGAATTCGCATACAATAATAACTATCATTCTAGTATCCGTATGACTTCGTTGGAGGCTCTCTATGGTAGGAGATGTATATCTCTAATTGGTTAGTTTAAAGTAGGTAAGGCCGTTGTAGTAGGAGGTGAGGCCATTGTAGTAGGGAGGTTCAGTTGATCAGAAAAAAACACAAGGCTGCTTAAAGCTTATAGAAATAATATGTAGACATGAGGAGGATGGATCTCAAATTTGAGGTCGGTGCTTTTGTGTACGTGAAATCTCTCCCATAAAAGGAGTGAAGAGATTTAGCAAGAAAAGGAAACTCAGTCCCCGATATGTCAGTCCCTTCAGAATTCTCAGTCATTTCAGAAAGGTATCTTACAAGCCTAAGTTGCCTTCAGATTTAGCCTCAGTCTACCCAGTGTTCCATGTCTCATTGTTGAAAAAGTGATTGGTGATCCAGCATAGTTGTTCCCTTAGAAAGTGTAGATTTTAGAACAGTCTTTCCTGTGAGGAAGTTCCAATCAAAATTCTTGATCATCAAGTTCATAGACTAAGGAACAAAGAAGTTTCACTAGTCAAAGTTCTTCGAAAAAATTAGTCTGTTGAGGGAGCCACTTGGGAAGCAGAGGTAGATATGCCGACCAAGGGCCCTCATCCTTTCTCCGTGAATCCAAATTCAGTATAAGGTACCAAATCTTTTTAAGATTTTTCTATATCATTCTCAGTTTCAGTTGCACATCATGTTCATGTTAGTTGTGCAATCATGAATTAGTTCAGTTATGCATTCCATGCATCAGATATGCATATTCAGTGTGTAACCTTAGTTCATCAGTTTCCTCAGCTTAACCAGTCTTATTCGAAGACGAATAATCCCAAGAGGGAGATATTGTAATACACCGTATTTACCTAACATAATTTAAGTCCCAATACATGAGTATTCATATATATAACTTTCAAAATACTTATTATTTTTTAGCTTAGAGTCTGCCATTGCGTAGAAATTGAATTAGCTTTCCAATAATATAAAATTTGCCTAAATCCAATAATCGGGTAAGAAGTAATAGAGATTTAAAATTTTATTCGTTAAACATCATCATTTTAACCCTTAGCACATCACGTAGATAGCTCAAATGACAATTGTCAATTTCCAGTGTGACTCCGCGATCATGGCGCATCGCGGAGCAGGCCAATTTCTCATTTGTCAATTTCTAGTGAGCCTCAACGATGTTGGCGCATTAAGGAGGTGGCCAAAATGGAATCCAAAGTCTTACCATGATAATTACGTATTGTGCTGTTAGTCCAATTATCAGTTTCCAATGAAATAGTGTGATAGCACCGTGTTGCACCTGGTGCTCATTTCGGAAAAATTCATCGAAAAATTAATATTTCATTCATGGATAAAATAGACCTTTCCCCAATATTTTAGTCCGCCCAGGTGTGATATTTAAGCTTGAAAACATTTTTAAAATCACTCTTTAAATAATTTCCCCCAAATCAAAAGGCATTCTCTCCCAATCAAGAACCCTAGCTCTCAAATTCAAGGTCAATCCTCAAGAATTCACCAAGAACTTTAAGAAATCAATCAATTAAGGTATGTTAGATGTTCATCCAAGGATTCCTTTCATCCATGGGATCCAAGCAAACCTTTTAAATTATAAAATTGTGATCTTTTCAAGTTATTATGTTTGAAATTGTGATTTCACCCACGAATCTCCATGAACTATGATTCTATACCATGTTATCATGAAATAATTATTATTATTTAATCCTTCATGTTTTAATGTTGGTATTTATTGAACAAGACCACGATTTAACTCTATTATGTTAGATTCATGCTATTTCTATATGTTTTAGGATATTTCTATGATTGTTTTGAACCATGAATTACAAGTGTTTGACAAAATGCCTACAAGAGTGATTGATTTAATAAAAAACCTTCATGCTTTGTCCCCTAAGCTTTAGTGTCTTTTCAGAATTATTTTTTTGAGTCCTATGGATATTGAATACTCGAAAAACATAGCTAGTTATTTAGTCTAGTCTCAGTACAATACAGAATAGTCTTCAAATTATATTATGAGCATTATCAGAATAGTCAGATATCAGTCATTAAACTCAGAACAGTCTAGTATCTCAGTGTCTTTCAGTTGATAGTAGGATTTAGCACCGAGCGAGTTAAGGGATGGTGACATCCCCGTCAGATAGGCAGAGTCATTAGTAACATTCCCTATACTCCAGAACTACATAGCCAGCGTATGATATGAGTAGTCACCCGTCAGATTAGGCTTGACTATCTTCCAGGGGTAACCTATCAGTTCAGGCATGACACCCTTATTCCTTTGGACATTATATTAGTTTAGTGGATACACACAATCATTATTAGTACACGTGGCACGGTATTAACACCCTTCCAACTGGGGTAAAGGTTGGACCCTGATTACCTCAAAATAGGGAAAGACGGTTAGATGATACCTCCCACAGTCTCAGATATAGTCTCATTTACAGTCTCAGTTCAGTTGTACAGTCTTAGAGTTGTTTAGCCAAAGCATACAGATATCAGTATTTCAAATTACAGATTTTACTCAGTCCATGTTATATACTTGGTCATGCATCCCCAGTGTCCACAGATTTTCATGTTTCTTCAGTTTTTATAGACTATCATGTATACTCGGTATTTATAATTTTCTTCATATTTTTAGTACCTACAGATTTCATGTTCTCTACTCAGTACTCTATGTTTTACATACATAATTAGTTAGTTATTATTATTCTTATTCATGAAAGCATTCATATCAGCCAACTTTATTTAGCACAAAGAACTAATCTCATACTTTTCTTTTTTGCTATGATGTATTATATCATAGGTGCTGATGCTCAGTTCCCGAATAGCAGTTAGTCCTTCAACTCATCAACAGTATAGTAGAAATGGTGTGTACTCATTATTCGAGTATAGATTATATTACTTCATGTCTTTATCTCAGTAGTTACTAGAGTTAGTTGGGGGCCTATCCCATCAACTCACAGTATTCAGTTTAGAGGCTTTTCAGATACTATTGTTAGCTATTCAGATTATTTAGATTTTAGTATTATGCCAGATTCATAATTCAGCAGTCATTTCATTATTAAAACCATATGGTATTTCAGTTATTCATCAGTATTCATGATTATCTTATTCAGTGCTCATAGCAGGTACCAATTTATGGGTTAGCTTATGGTCTCTCAGGATCATAAGCACTGTGTAATGACTAGGGGGTAGTCTCGGGTCTTTTCACAGGTGAGTTCCCATCCTTAGGTTCACTCGGTGTTGAATCCTACTCTAAACTGAATAGACACTTAAATGTTTTCTAAACTGTACTAGGCTGGACTAAACTATTACTAATCGTGTTGTCTAACTGAACTGAACTGAGTTTACTGGGTTTCGCTGACTGACGGAATACTACTGAGTTCTGAACTGAATACTGAACTGAACTGATTACTTAGTACTACTTTTTGTGATGTTATTGAGACTTTTCTGTAACTATTGTAACTCTAGGTAAGAATCTAGGTTTTTGGGTATTGCAAACCCCTAAGACTCGATAACATGAAAGTTGAGCATAGCATAAACTTAAAAAGCATAAGAATGTTCACTGGCTCACAACTAGTTCATAGAGGCATTTTATCAAACACTTGTAAGATATAGGCTTGCACATATGCTAGCATGTCATGATTTTCACATTTAATTCACATGAGCAATTTATCAAGCACTTGGGAAACATAATCTATGCAGATGAAACTAAACAACATGTAGGCATCGTAATTTCAAATCCTAATTATAAAATAAAGGGATTTTAACATAAATTCACATTATACTACACACATGATAAATAATTTCACATGAAACTTTAAATAAACCATGGATTAGAACACAATTAACATCATATTCATGAATACACTCAAATCCTGCATGGATTTCATGAAATCAATTAACTTGTAGTTTAAAAGAGTATCCTGAACTCCAAGTGTGGAAGGAAACCCTTGGATGAACACTTCACATACCCTGATGCTTGAATTTATGAAGATTAATGGTTTCTTCTTGAAGATTTACTCTTGAAATTAAAAGCCCTAGGGTTTGTTCTTGGGTAAATTTGAGAGAGTTTTAAAGAAAGTGAGCAATTTAGCCTCTAGGGTCATTTGATTTTATGTTTTAGGGATGAAAATAGGTGGGATAATAACCCAAATACCCCTCTGGATGCGGGCTTTTAATGACTAAAAACATGCCCAATGATGCACAGACCGACATACCGCGTCAAGTTCATGTTGGTTTACTGGAATTGCACTGAAAGATAGGAAAAATTATCGGTCGACGTGATAGGCAATGCGACGTGTCAAGATCGTGTTGACCTAATATTTTTGTAACCTGAACATGGTTTAAATAAGGTCCAAAAAATCCAAAACTCATCCGAAGTAACCTACAGACATTCCAGATCATGAATAGACCTAAAAATCAATTCTTTAAGGCTATAAGGGTCGTGAAATAGGATTGCCAACTTACGAAGGCTAAAATACTTCTATGTATAAACATTTAGCTAAAATTTCTAAGTCTAGGACCTCTTTTTAAGCTTTAACGAACCTCATCATCATTCATTGATAGGTGTCAAAACCCTTTTCATATTATCCAAAACCACCATGTACACTTACTAATTCAACTTTGAAATACATGAGTTTAAAGTTATTTAAAGAGGGGAAGAGATACATGCCTTAAACAAGAAGACGCACCAACAATCTTGACTCTTTCTCTTACCACAAGATGAACACCTCCAAACCCTAGCCTCCAATCTTTCTCTTACCACAAGATGAACACCTCCAAACCCTAAATCATACTATAATACCCCGAGTCTGGTACCCGAAATGCCACATGATGCTCATGACTCCGAAGGACCACAAGCTAACCCATGACTAATATTATGCTTGTATACTGCATGATATATTGTATAAATGCGGAAACATGAACTAAAAGGCCATAAGGTTCAAAACTATAACATATCTGATAGATCATAATATATGGATGGGGTATGAAATACCCAAAACAAAACTGTCTAACATGATAGTCTAAACAACATCTAATTGACTGAACTTGTCTGAATAAGGAGTTGATGGGATATGTTCCCAACTATTTCCCACTAATAAATTAATTAATGAGATAATAAAGTAATGATCATGTCCTCGAAGTAAGAGAACTCACTGCGAACTCTGACTGCTGAGACTAGAATGCTACTAAGGATCTGGAGCTCGTACTTCTGAACCTATGGTATAAAACACCATAGCGCAAATGCATTATTACTTTGAATGTATAAGTATGCATGTGAGGTAAGCTGAATGCAAAGGGTTTACATGCATGAACTATTCTAACTGACTGGATAACATGAACGTGAGATTACATGCATGAATACTTAGTAACTATATCTAAGATCGTGATAACATGAATTTACTGATAACTAACATTTACTACTAACTGAGTTCTGATAACTGATATAACTGATGACATAAGTGACTAGATCTGACAGTCCTGAATCTGATGGAACTAGCTGAGTTCGGTACTGTATCTGAGGTGACTGTATCTGACAATCCTTTAATCTGAAGAACTATCTGAATCCTTTTACTGATACTGATACTGAAACTATGGGAAGTAGTTATCTAACCGACATGCTCCTAAAATGCCATTATGGATGAGTTGGGGTCCAATTTGTGACCCCCAATTGGAAGGGTGTCAATACCACACCACTGGTAAAGAATATCTATAAGTAACCTTCATATAATAGGTAACTCTAATGAGAACGATGGGAACCCTCATATAACAGGTTAATTCACCTCATCTACCCTCATATAGCAGGCTATGATGTCCCAATCTACGATGGCTATGTAGTTCTAGAATACAAGGATCTGCTTCTAAGAATCACACCCTCATGTAACAGGTGAGTTCCCATTATTGGGTTTACTCGGTGATAATTCCTACTCCTATCTGAATAGACACTGAACATGGAGTACTGGATTGAACTGGACTGAATTAACTAAGTTTCATTGACTGGCGGAATAGTACTGAGTTTACTGAATTACTGATATTTCATGAGTCACATGACTAACGAAGTTCTATAGTTCATGGCTTGACTAAGGATATCGTAAAATCATGACACTAACTCTAGGCACACAACTATATTTTTTGGGTACAAGTGCCCCAGGACTCGATGGAAGGAACAGACAAGGCATGACATTCTTGAATACATGACCAACATCAACAATCCATAATACAATGATTGAAGATATTTCATGGGTGTTTGATTATCATAGTTTGGTACGTGAATAAGCTAGCATGTATACAAAGCATAATTTCATAAGGCTAACTTATGAGCAACCCAACAAACAATTTCAATACATAAGAATAACATAAAAGTCATTTTGGATGACAATTTAGCTACAATGCATAATTTCTATCCTCCTAAGCATTTTATCAAACACCTTGCATGCACCCTTAGGGAATGGGCCTAATCATCAAATTAACACATTATAAATAACTCAATTTATGGATTTTATTCACTTCATAATGTAGTTTCATGAAAAACACACAAATACTCCAACATGGAAATCATATAACAAGCTAAACATGGTTATAGCCAACCCACAACATAAATATCATGATTCATAATTTAAAATAGGGTTCTTGATCTTTATGGATGAAAGGAATCCATAAATCAACACAACGCATACCTTAGTACTTGATTTAGTGAAGATTGACAGAGATACTTGCTTGAAATTGAATCCCCAATTGGAACCCTAGCTTGTTCTAAAGAGAAAATTGAGAGAAACTTGTATATTTTGGGTTTCCAATAGCTAAATCTCGTGTTAAGGGGCTTAAATAGTGGTGGGAAATTGACCCTTTTAACCCTGGACACATCTTTTAATTTAAGTTAAAAAATTTTAAACTGGACCCCTAGCGCGACGCGGCGCTATCGCGCCGTGTTATTGGAATTTGACAACTAGGAAATTAGGGGATGGCGCGATGTGGAGCCATCGCATTGCCACTTTGTTTGCGACCTAGAAGTTTTGTGCGATGCACCACTATCGCAAACCCCTACTGGAATTTTACAGTTTCCATTTTCTCTTGTGGCACGGCGCGCCATTGACTAATATGGCCCTGTTTTATGACAAAACTTGAAATAGTCATAACTTCTTACCCGATTATCTGATTTAGGAGAATTTTTTATCGATGGAAAGCTTATTGAATTTTCCAAATGATAAAAAGTAAAAATATGAAAAAATCCCCATGGAATAAGCATCATTCAATTTAGAAGCTAATACTAGACTTTCTTGAGATGAAATTAGTTAGCAAACTTTGGGGTATTACAATATCTCCCCCTTGGGAATATTCATCCTTGAATGAGACTGATTGAGATAGGAGAAAAGATGAGTTGTAGAATATATTAAACATGAACAACTGAAGCATGACTGATATTTCTAAGATTTATACTAAGCATGCATATCTGATGCATGACAACTTTCAGCAGCTCATAGTCTTTCTCTGATCAACTGGACTCTCTCTAAGACATCGAATACTAAGTCACGCCCTATAACTGAGGCCTTACTAACTTTAAACCAACCATCTGGAGATCTATATCTCCTACCGTAGAGAGCTTTGAATGGAGCCATCCGAATACTAGAATGATAGTTATTATTGTTCGCAAACTCAATCAAAGGCAAGTGGTCATCCCAACTACCCTTGAAATCAATTGCATATCCCCTTAGCCTATCTTCTAAAGTCTTAATAGTCTTTTCAGCTTGACCATCTGTCTAAGGATAAAAGGTTGTACTAAGATAAACTTGGGTACCAAGACCATTTTGGAACGCTTTCCAGAAATGAGAGGTGAATTGGGTACCTCTGTCTGAGATAATAGATAGCAGAACACCATATAATCTGACCAACTCTCTGATGTAGAGTTTGGTGTAATCCTCGGTTGAATAACAGGTATGGACTGGAAGAAAATGAGGTGATTTGGTTATTCTATCTACGATGACCCAAACTGAATTATGTTGATAAAGAGTATGAGCCAAACCCATCACGAAGTCTAAGTTCACTTCTTCCCACTTCTAAGTGGGAATACTAAACTCCTTCATGGACCCACTAGTCTTCTGATGCTCTATCTTAACTTACTTACATGTCAAGAACTTAGCCATAAAATCTGCAATGTCTCTCTTTATCCCACGCAACCAATAGATCTCTCGCAAGTCGTGGTACATCTTTGTGGCTCCTAGATGAATGGAGTAACCCGCACCATGCACTTCTACAAGAATTCGCTGTCTCAAGTCATCTACACTTGGATTAAGATCATGAGTAGGATAATTCTTCTTATGGGGTTTAAGCTATCTAGAGGCGTAGGCTATGACCTTACCATGTTGCATGAGGACAAAACCCAAACCTACTCTTGATGTATCACAGTACACTACAAATCCATCTAGACCATCTGGAAGAGCTAAGACTGGGGCTGAGGTATGTCAAATCTTTAACTCCTGAAAAATCTTCTCGCAAGGATTTGACCACTATTACTTGACTTTCTTCTGAATCAATCTATACATAGGGGATGCAATAGAAGAAAATCCCTCAACAAACTATATATAATATCCATCCAAACCTAAGAAACTTCTGATGTTTGTTGGACAGATAGAGCTAGGCCCGTTTCTTACTACTTCGATCTTTTAAGGATCTACTCTAATGCCATCACCAAAAATTATATAGCCAAGAAATGCTACTGACCTTAGGAAAAACTCCCACTTACTGAATTTGTCAAAGAACTGATGATCTCTGAGAATTTGAAGTACGATTCTAAGATAGTCTGCATGTCACGCTCACTGTGGGAATAGACTAGAACATTATCTATAAAGATTATGATGAATATGTACAAGTACTGGTTGACCACAGGATTTATCAAGTCCATAAAATTTGTTGGGGCATTGGTAAGTCCAAAGGATATAACCAGAAATTTGAAGTGACCATACCGAGTACGGAAGGTTGTCTTTGGAATGTCATATTCTCTAACTCTGAGCTAATGATAGCCAGATCTGAGGTTGATTTTAGAGAAATAACTAGTACCCTAAAGTTGGTCAAATATGTTATCAATTCTGGGAAGAGGATACTTGTTCTTGACCGTGGCTTTATTAAGCTGACGGTAATCAATACACATTCTGAGAGAACCATCTTTCTTGCGCACGAATAAGACTGGTGCGCCCCACGGGGAAACACTGGGTCTGATGAATCCCTTATCTAAGAGATCCTTCAACTGCTCTTTCATTTCTTTGAGTTTTGTAGGTGCAATTCTGTATGGAAGAATAGATATAGGCTGAGTATCTGGAAAAAGATCAATGCCGAAGTCTATTTCTCTTTCGGGAGATATCCCTGGAAGATCTTTGGGAAAGACATTTGAATATTCATTTACTACTGAGACTGATTCAAGACTGGGAGTTTTAGAACTAGTGTCCTTAACTCGATCAAGATGATAACGCATCCTTTAGATATTATTTTCCTAGCACGAAGGCAGAAAATAAGCTAACCTCTGAAAGCTGAAGTACTACCCTTCCACTCTAGGATGGGTTCATCCAAAAATTTAAACTTGACTACCCTATTTCTACAGTCGACTGTGGCATAGCAGGAATAAAGCCAATCCATGCCATGAATGACATCAAAATCAGTCATCTCTAATTTGACTAAATCTGCTGAAGTGACTTTCTAGAATATCATAACCTAGCAGTTCCTGTATACCTACTAAGCTATGATGGTTTTACCCACTGGGGTAGAAACTGAAAAGGACTCTGCTAGAATTTTTGGACTAGTTCTGAAATCGAATGCTATATAAGGATTAACAAAAGACAAAGAAGCTCTTGGATCTCGAAAAGTGTAAACATACACATGAAAGACCTGTAACATACCAATAACTACATCAAGAGAATTTTCCTGATCTTATCAGGACTGGAGAGAATAAAGTCTATTTGGGCGTTGCCCACTAGTAGAACTGGAGGTGGCACCCTACTGGTTTGGGCGATCGGACTGAGCTGAGGAATGGTTATGCTGACCCTAAGGACCTGGATAAGGATAGTCTCTGACTATATGGACTGTCTTGACACATCCAAAATAAATACCACTACCAGCTCTATAAACACCATGATGGTGCTTGCCACAAGTCTGGCAAAGAGGATAGGTGTGGGCACTGCTAACACTACCCTAAGACTTAGAGCCTGGCTCTCTATCTTTGTTACCATTCCTGAACTTAGGAGCTGGAGAGCTAGATAAAGAAAGAGATGGAACTGATGACTTAGGATAAAACTGAGAACGTTTTCGTCCTTCTGATTTGGGTTGAGCAAAGTTAAAAATATACGTCTTTGCTTTCTTATTATACTTATTCCTCATCATAATATTTTGCTCTTCTATCTGCTGAGCATGAGTCATAAGCCTTGCTAAAGTCATGTCACTATTCAATATCGCAGACCTACACTCGTTGACCATACTATCATTTACCCCAGAAACAAACTTACTCATCTTAGCCCTGCTATCTGCAACCACATGAGGGGCATATCTGGGTAATTGAGTAAACTTTAGAGAATACTCTTTTACCATTATGTTGCCTGCCAGAGGTTGATAAATTATAACACCTTATCCTCTTTTAGCTCTTGGGAAAATAATCTATCTAAGAATGTAGTGACAAACTCCTCTCACTCAATAGGCCCTGCATCATCTAGCCTTTCTAACTTCCACTGCTTGTACCAAGTGTGAGAAATATCTTGTAACTAGTATGTAGCTAGCTCAGAACTCTCACTAGGAGTAACCCCAATGATTTTTATAGCCTTCTGAACCTGATCTATAAATTCTTGAGGGTGCTCATCTGACTTAGACCTGAGAAAGGATAGAAGATTCAATCGGGTGAAGTCCTAAATCCTGGCTGCAGCTGAATTGGCCACTGGGTTGTCCTGAGCGACAGCTAGTCATTCATTCTGAGCAGTAACTGACTGAGCAAGATTAGTGAATGCAGCTCTAAACTCTGCATGAGAAACATGTTCGGCCAAAGGTTCTTCAGGCTAAGGGGCTGACTGATTCTCGTTTCTTCTTTTAGGAGGCATGTTTTGTAGAAGAAAGAGAGAAACAAATTAGATTGAGAGATTTACTTGAGATTATGCTCACTCGCACGACATGAATACTAAAAGAAGGAAAATTGTTCCTAAAACATCTTATAGCCTACTGTACATAAATGTGCCACGCAACACACCCATGTATAAGACTCTACTAGATGCGTCTTTTACAGTTCCTAGGACACTATTGAACCTTAAGCTCTGATACCAAGTTTGAAACAGCCCAAGTTTGGTACCCAAAATGCGACATAGTCCTCATGACCATGAAGGACCACAAGCTAACCCATGACTAATATTTGTACCTGTATCTTCAAGATATACTGTATAAATGCGAAAACATAAACTGAAAGGCCATAAGGTTCAAAACTGTAACATATTTGATAAATCATAACATATGGATGGGGTATGAAATACCCAAAAAAAAACTATCTAATATGATAGTCTGAACAATCTCTAACTGACTAAACTTGTCTCAATATGGAGTTGATAGGACATGTCCCCAACTAACTCTAATTAATAAATTAATTAATGAGATAATAAAGTAATGATCATATCTTTGAAGGATGAGGACTCACTACTAACTCTGACTGCTGAGACTGGAATGCTACTAAGGATCTGGAGCTCATGCTTCTGAACCTATGGTATAAAACACCATAGCACAAATGCGTCAGTACTTTTAATATACAGGTATGCATGTGAGGTAGGCTGAGTGCAAAGAGTTTACATGCATGCACTATACTAACTGACTGGATAACATGAATGTGAGATTACATGCATGAATACATAGTAACTATATTTGAGATCGTAATAACATGAATTTATTAATAACAAACATGACTACTGACTTAGTTTTGATAACTGATATAACTGATGACATGATTAACTGTATCTGATAGTCCTGAATTTAATCGAACTAGCTGAGTTTCGTACTATATCTGAGGTGACTATATCTGACAATCCTTAAATATGAAGCACTATCAAAGTCCTTTTACTAATACTGATACTAAAACTATGGGAAGTAGTTATCGAACCGATATGCCCCTAATACACCATTATGGCTGAGTTGGGGTCCAATCTGTAACCCCAATTGGAAGGGTATCAATACCGCGCCACTTGTAAGGACAATCTATGAGTAACCCTCATATAACAGGTAACTCTAGTAAGAACGGTGGGAACCGTCATATAACAAGTTAAGCCACCTCATCTAACCTCATATAACAGGCTATGACGTCTCAACCTATATTGGCTATATAGTTCCGGAATGCAAGGATTTGCTTCTAAGAATCACACCCTCATATAACAGGTGAGTTCCTATCCTTAGGTTCACTCGGCGCTAATTCCTACTCCCATCTGAATAGACACTGAACATGGATTACTGGACTGAATTAATTGAGTTTCATTGACTAACGGAATAGTACTGAGTTTATTGAATTACAGAGATTTCCTGAGTCACATGACTAACGGAGTTCTATGGGTCATGGCTTAACTAAGGATATAGTGAAATCATAACACAACCATATTTTTTGGGTACAAGTACCCCCAGAACTCAATGGAAGGAAACATACAAGGCATGACATTCTTGAATACATGACCAACATCAACAATCCTTAATACAATAATTTAAGATATTTCATGGGCACTTGATTGTCATAGCTTGGTACGTGAAAAAGATAGCATGTATACATATCATAATTTCATAAGGCTAACTCATGATCAATCCAACAAATAATTTCAATACATAAGAATAAAATGGAAGTCATTTTGGATCACAATTTAGCTATAGTGCATAATTTCTATCCTCCTAGGCATTTTATCAAACACCTTGCATGCACCCTTATGGGATGGGCCTAATCATCAAATTGAAATATTATAAATAACTCAATTTATGTATTTCATTCACTTATTAATGTATTTTCATGAAAAACACACAAATACATCAAAGTGGGAATCATATAACAAGATAAACATGGTTATAACCAACCCATAACATAAATATCATGATTCATAATTTAAAATAGGATTCTTGAGCTTTATAGATGAAAGGAATCCAAAAATCAACACAACACATACCTTAGTACTTGATTTAGCAAAGATTGACAGAGAGACTTTCTTGAAATGAAATCCCCAATTGGAACCCTAACTTATTCTTGAGAGAAAAATGAGAGAAACTAATATATTTTGGATTCCAAATAGCTGAATCTCATGTTACAGGGCTTAAATAGGGGTGGAAAATTAAAACTTTTAACCCTAGATGCGTCTTTTAATTTCAGTGAAAATTTCACGAACTGGACCCCTGGCGCGACGCGGTGCTTTCTCGTCGTTTCACTGGAATTTGACAACTGAGAAATTGGGAGATGGCGTGATGCGGAGCTATTGCATTGTCACTTCGTTTGCGACCTGGTTTAGAGCGATGATCCACTATTATGTACCCCTACTGGAATTTGACAAATGTCATTTACTCTTGTGGCGCGGTGCGCCACTGACTAATATAACGTTGTTTTATGATGGGAACTTAAAATAGTCATAACTTCTTGTCTGGTTATCGGATTTAGGCAAATTTTATATCAATGGAAACCTTGTTGAGTTTCTCACATGAAAAAAAGGTGAGAATATTAAAAATTCGCTATGAAATAAACATCATTCAATTTATAAGATAATACTAGACATTCATTGGATGAAATTAGTTAGGAAACATCGGGGTATTACACATACCCTATCCTTCTCCTAGGTTAATCACACTATTGTGGGTACAAAAAGTTTCCTTTGAGTCATTACCAAGGGTAAGACTCACCCTCCAATCATGAGCTCAATTTATGACCAAAATAGTCCACTTCTAGATTAGGTTGTCCTCCATACGGTTGAGTAGTTTATGACTTGTAAGCAAGTTTATAACCAAGGGATGACCTTGTCATATAAAGGAAAGTATATTAATCTAACTTACTGTCTAGGATACGAAAAGGGAGTTCATGGTGGGTACGAGTCGTGACCTAGGGTACGATTCAAAACCCCCAACCGTATCCACTCTAGAGACATCAAAGGTTGATGTTTTTCAATGATTCCAAGCTCTTGGTGCGTCAAATATCTTCCACTTTGATAGATAAGTATTGCTAAAATTAAAACCCTAATATACACCTAATAAGTCCTTACACAAGTTAGAAACAATACACAACAAGGATACAACACAACACACATATTATGATCATTGCCATACAACTAAAATTTTCTTGCAAGGTCACATTGTCGGGTGTTTCATTCCCGTCTTAGTCAGATTATTATTTTTAGTCAGTAGAGCTTCATAGAGTGTTTTATATTGGATTTTGGTTTTCCCTTTTGATACAATGTTATAAAGTTTTAAGTTTGATTTTGGGACTCTTATGCTTTCAGTTATCTTTTGCATTTTATTTCGCATAAATTATGCTTATGATTACATGCTAAGGGGTGTCTCGAGCCTTCATGGTTCAGGATGCCCATCGCGGCCAGGGCCTTGGCTTAGATCGTGAAACTAGTAGGCTCTATTGATGCTGACGATGCTGGTTATATAATGGATAGAAAAATAGAACAGGTATGGCACACTTCTTTGGAACATATTTGATTTCCTGGTCCGCTAAGAAATAGAACTCTGCAGTGTTATCAACTAGGGTTGGTCATACTTTGGTTCAAACTAAAAAACAAAAAAATCAAACCAAAATTTAATTTTAATTTTGGATTTTTGGATTGATTTTGGTTTTAAATTTTAGAAATTTGGTTAACGGTTTGGTTTTCAGTTTTTCTAAAAAAATTTGGTTAAACCAAAAACTTAAAATTATATAATTATAATATATATATATATATATATATATATATATTATATACATATTTTAATGCCCTGGGAGTACACCCTGGATGTCATATGGTGCTTACAGTCAAACTAACCCATGAACTGGCATACTGTTAAGAACTAAATTATAATATATTAAATAGTTGTTTTGCTATGCAGAAATATAATCATGATAAAATTTGAGAGAAATTATACTACTGATATAATTCATAATCTGATAAAAACTTAGGAGAGAACTGAAATTACATGCCTGACTCTGACTGGCATCTATGAAGCCTCTACTATACTGACTTTAGGAAGCTGGGATATGACTCCAACTACCACTAATCAATACATATGGAAAAATCAAAACACAATATAGTTCATGTATTAAATCTGACTGGAGTTCCCAAAATAGGAGAACTCACCACCTGTTAGTTGGAAGCTGCAACTGTCTGATTATGATGCGTAGGCTATAACTAGTACCTACATTATGGGACAATGTAGCACAAAGATATATATGTTGATTAGTGCTTCTGAAATGTACTGAGTAAGTAGGGGTGAATGCAACAAGTAAAAATGATTTCATACGTAATCTTAAAACAAGCATGACTAGGTGTAAGTAGACTCACAAGAGATTGAAATAAACTTAAAGCTGAAGTATCTTAAAACATGAGTAACAAACATCATCTAATAAGTTATTAAATCACTACACTTAGTTTATTAAAACCTTGCTTTTGCAGAATAAATAGAACTAAATCTAGGATACGGTAACACATGAATACGTGAATATTCAAAACCAAACATATATGTAATGAACTAATCTATTAACTGTCTAATTGAAACCTGGGTGACTGGATGAGTGAAATCAAAGAAAAAGGGATAACTGGTGTAAACACAATGAGTAACTTATATATGAATATGGACTACTGAACAACATGAAATAGCTGAGTACAGATGCATAAAAACTATAAAATCTGAGAATATAAGACCAAGCATAAGCATATTTCTAAAATAATCTATAAACTAAAAGACTAAAATCTATAACTGAATAACTGAAGATCTGTATGCTTTCGTCAAATAAACCTGAACTGAAACTATACTGAATATTATACTGAGACTGTGGGAGGTATTATCTACCCGACATGCCCCAATGTGAGCTAATTAGGGTCCAACCTGTAACCCAGTTAGAAGGGTGTCAGTACTGTGCCACGAATACTAATAATGTCTAAGTGGATCAACTAAAGTTAAGCCCTAAAAGACTAAAGAGTCACTCTATACTGGCAGGTGCCCTGGTAACATATGTGTCAACCTTTAAATGGCAGGTTAATATCTCAAACCTATGCTAGCTACATAGTTCTGGAATGCAGAGATTGCTACTAAGAGTCACACCTTCTACTGGTAGGTGAGCCCCCCATCCTTGGGTTTGCTCGATGCTAAATCCTACTCTTAACTAAACTGACTTGGGTTACTGAACTAATCTAAGTTTAACTGATTATGATAACTGACTGAATTAATAATGCTTATACAAATCTGAAACCATTTTAAAAATACGGAGACTAAGTAAACAACTAAGTTTTTGGGTATTCATAACCCCCAGGACTCAATAACAATATCAATAGGAATATTCTAAAACTTTAAAAACATCATAAGTAGTCATTTTTCAAAAACCCAATCATCTAGGCATTTCATGAAACACTTGGAATTTCATAGACTTAAGCATGAGAATAGTTAAAACATGTGACAATAGCATAATTGCAATATTAAAATCATGGATTTAGGAGATAACATCTGAATAACCAACATCCAAATGTGTCAAGGGTGAATTGCAATGAAACCACCTGGGAATAATGAACTTGGACATGGGAATTTCTTAAGCATGAGAGCATAGCATTATTACATGTCTAAAATCATGAATTGGGGGATTTACATGGAATTCGCGTGAAATAGGACATGGGCATTTCATCAATACATGTAAAGATCATAACTTGAATCATAAAAATGTCTTAAACATTAGGGAACAATAGAGTTACATGGTAAAATTCATAACTTGGGGATTCATCTTGAAATTACTTTGAACATGATATGGGAATTTCATCAAACATGTGGAAAGAACGAATTTAAAACATGGGAATCTTGCTAAAAATCATGAATTTAGGATCTATCATGGAATTCGCTTGAATAAAGCATGGGGAAATTCAAATTCCTGGCATGAGGAACTCAAAATCTTCCATGGAATCACACATGGTCTGAATTGAATTAAAAATACCATAAAAACATGAATTCAATCTTTATTGTACATCTAAAATAACATAATGGTTGAAAACATTATTTTTTAATAGAAAGAAAGGGGTTTTCGGCTCTATGGGTGAAAGTGGACCCATGAATGAACTCCCACATACCTTAATAGACTTGACTTGATGGAGAAACCTTGACCTTGAAAGCCATGGAGATGATCTTGAAAGCTTTCTTGAGATTCTTGGATTAAGGAACTTAAAATCATGATTTTTCTTAAAGCGAAGATGATGGAATGGATGAACTTGGAGGGGTTATTAGGGTTTGTTCTTGATGGAAAAAGTGGAGAATATGAGAATATAATGCCCTAACTGAAGCCTTAGGTCATGTTTCTATGAATTGGGTTGAGGTATGAAAATATCCAATTTCCCCACCATCATTTAAACCGAAAATTTGTAACTGGAATGGGGATTAAAGGCTCATCGCGATGTGGTTTAATCGCAGTGAGCTATTGGTTCTGACAAAAATGATCATAACTTTATGCTTGAGTATCAAATTAAGTAAAAATTAGTATCATTAAAAAGCTAATTAAATTATCTATAATTTGGTGGGTATTGAGATGAAAAATTGCAAAAAAATATAAAATGTTATGCACTTTCAAAGTTGACCCTTGTAGAATTGAATACCAAACTTGGGACGAATCAAAGACTCTTAGCTCAAATTTTCTCTAAGTGATTTCTAAGAACATTTTTTACCTCATAAGCACTTCACACACTAGGATAAAGATCATGACATATACACTCAAATTATAAATTAAGAACTTGATGAAAACACCTTCACCGCAACGCGATGATATGACCATCGTTATACCTACCATAACAGACCACTATTGCAGTGAGGTTCTGGAATCGAAATCTAAAAGTGACCCAATCCTCATCCGAAAAATCTGAAACTCCCCCGAGACATACTTCTTACATCCCTAAACATGAATGAACTGAAAAACTAACGTCTTGGGGTCAGGAAGACAAATATAAAAATCCTCGAAGTTAAGAGTCCATAAAATTGACTAAGTCCCCCACACTTAGTGCAAATTTCAAGCCTTAAGCCCCTTAAGCATGCAACTAAGAGATGAATTAAGCTAGGATTAGTACCGGGCATTACATATATATATTATATATTCAGTATAAATATAATATATTATAAGTAACCCAAACGCCAAATTTTTTACGAGTTATGAGTTTTGTCCCTAAACCTAAGTGTTCATTTCAACACTAGTTGTCCACTTATTTCAGGCTTTCAGAGGTGCCTCGAGGAGACGAGACAACAAGTATCGAGTTTTTGAATGTACTTATATATTATGTTAAACTTATGATTATTTCATTTCATTTTATATGTGCTGAATTATTTATATTTGAGAATGAAAAATAGGTTTGAAAAAAATTATTTTTCTAGAAAGATCACCAATTTTAAATGCCCAGTCATGGCAAAGAAAGGCATACTACTCTAATCTTCAAAACTGAAATAACTGAACCGAATTTATGGAAATCGAACCAAACTAAATTTATTTTTATTTGGTTACAGTTGTCACTTTGGTCAATAAATTAAAAAACCGAACCGATGTTCAACAACCAAACCAAACAAACCAAATTCCCTCCCCTATTGTCAATTGTTGAGCCTGAGTATGTAGCTACTGGATTTTGTTGAGCATAATTATTGTGGATTAAACAACAATTACAGGATTTTGATATGGATGTTTGTTGTATTCCAATTTTTTATGACAACACTAGTGCCATAATATATCAAAAAATCTAGTACAACATAAGAGACCTAAACATATTAATATTAGACATCATTTTCCTTGAGATATTGTTGAGAAAGGTCATATATCACTTATGTTTTGTTCCACTAAGAGGAAATCGCTAAAATTTCCACAAAGTGGCTAGGTAGAGAACACTTTGAAAAGAACAGGTTAGAATTGGAGATGATTAAAATTGCATGACCTACCCTTAATGATTGGCTAGAAAAATTGATTATTACATATCAATATTTTTTTGCTACTCATTTCAGACTTGCACAATTAGTTGTATGTCCCAATTATAGTGTGATGATAGTTTAATTGAGTTGTGTATCAGTTGTGTAAAATCAGTGAAAGGTTAAAGAAATGGAGCTTATGGATTGTTCCAACTATGATTTAATCGAGTTAGTGATTAAGTAAGCATCATAGAATGGCTAGGCACTTATGGTTAACCATTTTAAATTATTTTGTAATTTCCAAAACACCAAAAGTCCTTCTTTATAAAGATCTGAAGTCGTCTTTGAATCTCTGTCACTTCTCATATTCCTAATCATTCCCTCCTAAACCCATTTACTGCTACGTGATTCAACCTCATTTTCCCACTTTAAATTTACTCTACCACTCCATCTATATACACCATTAATCGTATACCATTCACCATCATCTCTCTCATAGTACACACACCTGTTCCATTCTTGAAGACTATTCCTCAAGCTTGTCACATGGCTTCTCAAAGTCCATCCCCCCCAGTTCAATATGACTCTACTACATCTTCATTTACTCTAAAATTCTCTTCTTTTGCCATCACCATTCATCCCAATTTAGCAACCCCCCTCCCCCCCCCCCACACACACATACACAAATCTCTATTATCTTTTTTTTAAAATATCAGATTTTAGGTCTTAGAATTAGCTCAAATCAATGTTATACTCATTTTCCTAAGACCCCTCCTATAACCAATGCACTTCACTAGATCCAGTTCAAGAGGTTACTCATCTTTAAATTATTCCTACTGATACTGAACCCTCTCCCACACTTGTTCCAAAATGAGTTCACTCTCATTTGTTCAAATCTTTTAGGGTTTGTATATCTATTCCTGAGGATGAGCCTACTCTTGTATCCTCTCATTCTCAAACTCAAATTTGAACCCCTTACACTAGATATCAAAATAGACAAGAAGATGTTACTCTTGAGGTAACTCTCAAATTGAGTAAAAAGTAAAACCTTTCTTCTTCTACTACACTAAATCCTCCACCTAATTTTGATCACATTATGAGGTTTATTCAGCAGAAAAAGATCACCAAGGGTCATAATCCATAACCCTCTGCTTCTGGACCTCCTAGACCCGCTCTTTCATCGGCCCCCATTAACAAATCTACTTGAAAGAAATGTCTCTAGTCATCTCCAAAATCCAAGTCCTTTAAATAGGTCGTTCGACCTATTCTATACCCTGATTCTAAAACTACTTAGGATAATGTTCCTTCCCCTTCTGAGATTGACATATTTGAGCCTATTGATTCACATCTAGAGCAAGTTTTTAACTTTTAAAACAATTTCTTCATTTAAAGATGTATCATTACTTATTTTTGTGGACCTGAAATGGCCACACTATTGAGTAAAATTGAATTCCAAGGTTAGTCTTTTTTATTTCATTGAGGAGAAACCCAGCGTAAATTTGGTTGGCCTAAGGTCAATGAGTTCTACACAAAAGGTGATGCTAAATATAATTTATTCACCACTTCTGTGTGTGATGTCTCTATTCACTTAGTTGCTGAGGATGTAGCTCATATTCTTGCTATTCCACTTGGGGGATGGGATCACTATGTCAAGTTTGAATGGCCTCCCCTAGATCACATGGCATCTGCATTAGCCATCATTAAGAAATTCTCTAGGAATCCTAATCTACTTTAGCATAGACGTGTGCTTAATATGAAATGTCCCTTCTCCACCAGTTCTATTTTTTCATGGTCTATAAAATGATCACACCATGAAAGGACAGGCATACTAAAGCCACCCAATTAGATCTTACCCTTATGGAACTACTTGACACTAAAGTAAAGATTAAACTACCTAGCATCATTACTAAGAACATACAAAGGGTGCTCTTGAAAGATGATAATAAGTCTTATTCTCTTCGTTATTTATTTTGGTTGTCCTTTATTTTTTAGGACTATGTTGTTCTAGCACAAGTTTAGTCTCTCCAGACTACTAAGGATATTCTTGGTAGATTGAACGATGTTGTACTACCTGGTTCAATGAGGCAAACAGACACACCTAGTTAATACCTTGGTTGTGTTGGATAATCATGCCACTCATGCTCAAGAAAATAAACTTCTTTAAGCCAGAATTCTTACATTAGAAGAAAAGCTTTCCAAGTAAAGGTCCAACAATGCAAAGTCCATTCACAAGTTGACACAGTTGATTACACCTGTTCCTTTGACCTCTTCAGCTCTACACTGTTAGTTTCTTAGGAATCTGTTTGTTTAAGACCCTTTTTGTTCAAGTGACTAGATTTTTCTTGGTTTTTCTCTTTTCTGACTCAAATATAGATCATATTTTGCTAAATTGATTAAATAATCTTCTTTTGACTATGTCTCATTTTTTTGTGTATTGCCTACTACATTGTTTAATTATATAATCTTACTCTGGTTGTTTTGGTGATAACCCCAGTGGCCATGATTTGTTTGGCTTTCACATGTTTCTTGATAATGTTATAATTGTTAGGTTTAAGTTGGATGTGTGAATGGAAAATGGAGGGAATAATTTGGAGGGAAAGTGAGCATTCACTTAAACAAAGCTCTAGTTCTCCCACATTGGTGGGAGAAAGCAACTTTCTTGTATTTTTATTAAGAAACACACCTTCATATGGATAGTAAGGAAAGAACAAAGAGATACCTCACGCCATCGTTATTGTCGCTCGCTCGTTATGACTTTGGATTTCAATTTGTGCAATGATCGATTGAGAGATTAGTTTCTTGCACAAAGTTTATTTGAAATTTGGAAAACAGGTGAAATTTTAATCCAAAAATCCAGTGTTAATGTTTTTCTCTATGTTCGGACGCATTTTGGACATCGTGGAAATGCATAAAAAATGCACCTCAAAGGGACTTGACCCTTTGAGAAAGTAACACACTATTTTGGAAAAAAGGTGACATGCGTGTGTAGGTCAGGTGCAAACTTGGCTCAGGTTGTCTCTGCCTAGCACAGGTCCCACGCAGAAGCCACTTGAATGGCCAAAAGGTCACCTGCAACTGCAGGTTGGGTGTAGCTCCATCACAGACTAGGTCTAGGTGATGTGACTATTTTGAAATAATGCCTCTTTCCATAAACTATTGCTTCTTTTCTGAAGGGACACTTAATAGCTATATATACTTGAACTTCTCGTCATGTGTAAGAACGGATTTAAGAGATGAAAGTATTCTTCTTCTTCTTCTCAAAACTTTATTGTTATCATCAACCATTCAGTATGTTCAAAGATTATGAAAGTTTGAGGTACCACTACTTTAAGAAAGTGAACCATTTTAACCTATGAGGAAAGATTCCATAACCTCGGGTACTTGAGGTGAATAAATTCCTTAAGGACACACCGTGAAATTGGTGGACTTTGTTCTAAATTCTTATTCATCTTTATTTCTTTAAAAGTTGATAAATATGCTTCATTTGATAGCTTATTTTGATTATTCATTTAAACCTTTGTTGAAGGTGTTGAACTTCATTGTTGTTCTTGCAAACTTATTCTTGAATTTAGGTTGAAGTTAATATTGAAAACATATAGATTGTGTACCCGAAACAACAATCTTAAGGAATTTATTATAATCTGTATTGTTTGGTTTCTGGAGATTAAAAATTATTGCTTTCTACTCTATTTGAAATTAACAAGTGATTTGAAGACATAAAAACTTCATCGCAAGTTGAAGATCACTTAGTTAACGATTAGAAGAACATAAAAACTTCATTGTTAAATTAGAAACATGTGGTGTTTAAAGTTGTTACAACTCTACAAATAGTATTTTGATACACTAAGTTGATTGTATTTTTGTGATAGAGAAATGACTATTCATGGTTATGCAACTGATGGTGTGACAAGTCTAGCAGCAACAAATATTAATATAGTAAGCCGCACAAGTGTTACGCCTACAATGGCACCTGCGAAAAAACAAAGATTTTAAAATCTAGCAGCAGAAAATGTTCTTCTATTTGAAAACTTTATGTCTTCAAAAGTTCATATCTGAAGATGCTCCAGAATTGCCTGAAGATCCATCAAATAAGGAACGGTTTGTTGTAATGAAGGCATGAAAACATTCAGATTTCTTTTGAAAGAATTATTTCCTAAGTGGACTCCATGATGATTTGTACACTATGTACAGTGGAATCAAGACTTAAAAAAAGTTGTGAAATGCACTGGAAAGAAACTATATAACTGAGGATGCAGGAACTAAAAAGTTCTTTGTTGTAAGGTTCCTTGGCTACTAGATAATTGACAGTAAGACTATTGTATCTCAAGTACAGGAATTGCAACTAATCATCCACGATCTCCTTGTTGAAGATATGAATATAGTAAATACCTTATTTGAACATGTTAAGTGTGTTCTTAATAATCATATAACCTTTGATGTAGGTTTAATTATGAACGAGGCCTTTAAAGTAACAACCATAATAGATAAGTTGTCACCTTTGTGGAAAGACTTCAAAAATTACATGAAACACAAAAGGATGGAGATGTCAGTCAAAAACCTCATTGTGAGGTTACACATTAAGCAAGACAACAAAGATGTTGAGAAGAGGTAGAAAGGGAATTCTACAATCAGTGGAACAAACATTATAGAAAATGACCCTAACAACTCAAAGTAATCCACCAAATAAGAAATTCAAGGGGAAGTGCTTTAATTGTGGCAAGGCTAGCAACAAGTTAGTAGATTGTTGTGCCCTAAAGAAAGGCAAGTAGAAGGATCAAGCCAATATGGCTGAATCCAAAATTGAAATAGATGATCTATGTGCCATTATTTCAGAATGTAACTTTGTGGGAAATCCTAAAGATTGGTGGATGGATTTTAGTGCCACCCATCATGTCTGTTCCTACAAAGAATTGTTTGTTTCATATGCTCCGTCTCAAGATGTGGAGAATATCTATAAGGCAAACTTTGCAACTACATAGACTGAGGGGACGGGAAAAATCATCTTGAAAATAACATTAGTCAAAGTATTGACTCTCAATAACTTCCTTTATGTACCAGGTTGATAAAGACTATGATCTTGATATCACTTCTGACCAAAAATTCAAATGCGTATTTGTTTCTGATAAGGTTGTAATTAGCAAATACGAAGTGTATGTAAGAAAAGGCTACCTCACTGAGGGCCTATTTAGGATGAATTTAATGACTATTGAAATCAATAAAATTTCTTTTTCTTCTTTCTTCTTTTGAGTATAATAAATTTTGGCATGAACGATTAGGATATGTCAATTACAAAACTTTACAAAAACTGATTAACTTAGAAGATTTGCCAAACTCTGAGTGCAATAAATCAAAATGTCAAATGTGTGTGGAATCAAAGTATGCTAAGAATCCATAAAAGTCATTTGAAAAGAATTTTAATCCCTTAGACTAAATCCACACAAATATTTATAATATCAAGTCAACACCATCCCGTGGTGGGAAAAGGTATTTTATAACATTTATTGACGATTGCACTAGGTAATGTTATGTCTATTTTCTAAATAATAAAGATAAAGCAATAGATGCATTTAGGAGATATAAACGATAAGTTGAAAATTAGTTAGAGAAAAAGATCAAAACAATAAGAATTAATAAGGGTGGAGAATATGAATCTCCTTTTGCGGATATATGTATATAGAATGAAATTGTCCATCAAACTATTGCCCCGTATTCACCTCAATAAATGGGATTATG
Organism: Capsicum baccatum var. pendulum; assembly: GCA_030864225.1. Lineage (NCBI taxonomy): Eukaryota > Viridiplantae > Streptophyta > Magnoliopsida > Solanales > Solanaceae > Capsicum > Capsicum baccatum. The sequence goes on along the minus strand of CM061559.1, from coordinate 68,935,168 downwards.
AAAAGGAATAACCGAACCTTAAAGAAAATGATGAGTGCCTTACTTATAAGTTCAGGTTTACCGCAAAATTTATGGGGGAAAGTCATCCTTACAGCTAACCGAATACTCAATAGAGTACCCCATAATAAGACACTATCAATGACATATGAAAAATGAAAAGAAAGGAAACCCAAAATGAAATATTTCAAAGTATGGGGGTGTCTAGCGAAAGTCCAAGTTTCTATGCCTAAAAGGGTGAATATAGGACCTAAGACTATGGACTATATATTCATTTGATATGCTAAAAGCAGTAAAGCATGTCAGATTTTTTTTCAGAAATCTAAACATCCAGATATTAATAATAATATGTTCATTAAATTAGACAATATTGAGTTCTTTGAACACACTTATTCGTATAAAACTAGACATAAATAGTCTAGTGGGGGGTCTAAACGACCTAGAGATAAACCAAGAAAGAATGTACATAATGATAAGAATACAAGACGTAGTACATGTCAAAGAACGTCAACTTCATTTGGATTGGAATTTGTAACATTTATCCAAGAAAATAAGCCTCAAAATTTAAAGAAGTGATGTCGTCTTCAGAATCATCCTTTTGAAAGTGGTAGTCAATAGTGAGATTAATTTAATCTTGAGCAACCATACTTAGGAGTTGGTAGTTCTTCCTCCATGAAATAAACCTTTAAGTTCTAAATGGATCTTCAAAATAAAAATATAATCAGATGATGATATTGACAAATACAAGGTAATATTTGCAGTAAAAGGCTTCAAACAAAAGGAAGGCCTTGATTATGTTGATACACACTCGCCAATAATGAGGATAATGTCAATTTTGATGTTAGTTGCCTTGGCGGCGGTATATGATTTTGAAATCCATCAAATGGATGTGAAAACAGAATTCCTAAATGGAGAATTAGAGGAAGATATACATGGAACAACCTGAGGGTTTTGTGGTTCCAGGTAAAGAAAAGGTGTGTAAACTTTTTAAGTCACTTTATGGACTAAAACAAGCACCTAAATAGTGGAATGCAATGTTTGACCAAACTATGTTGGCAAACGAGTTTAAGATAAATATGTTTACATTAAACACAATCCAAATCACAAGGTCATTATTCGTTTGTATGCGGATGACATATTGATCATCAGTAGAGAAATTTATAACATAAATCCTATGAAATGAATGCTTGAGAGCAAGTTTGATATGAAAGATCTTGGAGTTGTGGATGTGATCTTTGGAATAAAAATCCATAAAACTCAACACGAGTTGGCATTGTCACAATCTCATTACATTGAAAAGATACTTGAAAAATTCAAGTATTTGGATTTTGGTATTTCCAAGTCTCTATTAGATGTGAGATTTTCACTTCTAAAGAATGAAGGTGAAAGTGACTCACAGTTGGACTATGTAAGAGTGTTATGATATATAATGTATATCATGAATTGTACACAATCAGACATAGCATGTGCTATTAGTAAATTGAGTCAATACTAAAGTAATCCTAATAAAACTCATTGTATGGCAATGAAAATTGTTTTGGGTTATCTTAAATACACTCAAGACTATGCATTTCATTATAATAAATATCTAGTAGTCATTGAAGGATATAGTGATGTAAATTGTATTACTTGATCAAATAAAGTAAAATTCATGAGTGGATATGCATTTACTTTAGGTGGAGGAGCAGTCTCTTGGAAATCATCCAAAACCGACATGTATTTCCTGCTCTACAATGGAATCTGAATTTATTGCCTTAGATAAAGCCGGTGAAGAAGTTGAATGGCTCCAAAATTTCTTGGAAGATATTCCTTATTATCCAAAACCATTAGCACCAGTATGTATACACTGTGATAACTAAGTGGAAATAGGTAGGATAGGGAGCATATTTCATGACCCGAGGCTATTCCCTAGTCATAACATAGTTCTTGAAACCAGAAGTGATCCCAAGCTAACCCATGAACTGATATACTATGTGAGCAACTTAAATATATATTAAATAGATAGTTCTATTGTATGGAAACATAATGAATTCTAAATAAGTATGTAACTCATAAAGTTTACAATCAGATAAATTTAAAGAGAGAAATAGAAATTACATAACTAACTCTGACTGACATCTATGAAGCCTATACTATACTGACTATAGATAGTTGGGACATGCCTTTAGCTACCACTAATCAATACATATGAATAATAATAAAAATAAAGTACATGATCAATATCTAAATGGAGTCCTCAAAATAGGAGAATACATCACCTGCTAGCTAGAAACTGCAACTGTTTAATCATGATGTGTGTGCTACAACTGGTAACTACATTATGAAACAATATAGCCAAAAAAACATATATGTGGATCAGTAAAATTGGAATGTACTGAATAAGTGGGGGTGAATGAAATAAGTAAAACTGATTAGGTACATAATCTTAAAATATGCATGCTAAGTGAAAGTAGACTCACCAAGAGACTAAAATAAATTGAAATCTGAAGTATCTTAAGGCACGAGTAACAAACATAATTTGATAAGTTGGTGAATCAGTGCACTTAGTCTCGTAAAATCTTTACTTTTGTAAAATAAGTAGAACTGAAGTTGGGAAGCGGTAAAAGTATGAATACTGCATGTAAATCTCATATAAAGTTGATAAGACTATAAAACCATACTGAGGATCATGTACAAATACTGAGAATGCAAACATAAACATGAAAAACGGAGAATTCAAGAGCAAGGATAAACATATTTCTAACATGAGCTGTAATCTGAAAGACTGAAATCTATATAACTGAATAACTGAAAATTTGTATGCTTGGTCAAGCAAACCTAATCTGAGACATACTAAATACTAACTAAAACTGTGGGAGGTATCATATATTCAACATGCCCCAATCTGAGCTAATTGAGGTCTAACATATAACCCCAGCTGGAAGGATGTCAGTACTGTACCACGGGTACTAACACTGGTTCTGTGGATCCACTAATCTGATGTCCCGAAGGACTAGATAATCAGTTCTAAACTGACGGGTGACCCTTAAGAGAATTTCAATCCTAAACTGGTGGGTGACATCCTATAATCCTTCGCTGGCTATGTAGTTCTGGAACTTAAGGACTTCTACTAATGACCCAGTCCTAATTGTCGGGCGAGCCCCCATCCCTAGATTTACTCGATACTAAATTCTACTCCCAACTGAACTAACATTGGTACTGAAATGAACTAATTTTAACTGAGCATTACTTCTAATGATGCTCATTATGATTATATCAACTGGGTAAAATAATAATATCCACGGTTTGACTAAATCATTACTTAAAAATTTGATATCATGTAAAACACATGGGTATCGGGTGTTCATAATCTGCCAGCACTGAATTACCATAAAATACAAAAACAAGCTTTAAAATTATAATATGAGATCTGATAACGCTCAATCTACAGCTCTCGTAGGAGTGTAAAGCGGTCGTTGTCAAATATATAACCCAACTGGGTTGGGTATCGATCCCACAGGGAATAGCTTAGTCAACAAGTAAGCAAGGATTACTAGACTTTTGGTGCAAGTCTCATAAAAAAGGGGGGATTTTATCGTGCAAAATAATGTGAACAAAATAGTAGAGTAAAACAGAAAATAGCAAAGTAAAAAGAAAGAATGTTTAGTAAGATGTAAAACAATGAGAATTGAGAAGTTGGGGTTATGTCCACCTTATGAGTTGTACGTCTCTATTGGCTATGAGTTATGCGGAATTCAGACATGCATGTGCTTATAGAGAATTGTATTCGATGGTAAATCCAAGCGTCTTTCGACCTAAACAAGGACTATTTCACTTTAACTCTTTCGAGCTTATAGCGTATCTAATGGCACAAATTCTCCAAGAGGTTAATCCAGTTACGGCACTAACGTTTTAATAGGGGATGGGACCCTATTACCTTGACATTATCTCTTTTCCAGACATATAACTTTTCTTTCGAACAAGTTAATGCTATACTGGCATATTCTATGCGTCTGCAGCCACAAAGAATTCAGATTAAGATGAAGAGAATAATGATATAAGCATCCTACGTGTCACGAATTCACAAACTCATAGCCTTAGATAGTATCTCATAAGGCTTCCATAACCCCAACAGAGAAGTTTAGCTACTCATGAGTGCGATGGAACTCACAATAGACATTATTATTATACCGCAATAAAGATATCACGTGTAGTATGGTGTGGTATGGCTTTAGGCGGGAACTCCCTTTCAGAGTAGCATTTCTCTTGTTGTGGAATTCAAGAATTGAATAGATGAATAGAAGAAGAAAAGTAGAATTAATGGAAGAATTAGAAGTAGAATGAGAATTATTTAAAATCTCTAGCAAAATAGGGTATTTATAATACCCCTATCCTATTCCTACTAAGCTAATGCATTACTTAACCCAATCCTACTAGGTTAATGTATCATTATCCTAATCCTAATAAGTTACAGCTAGTCCCCAAAGTCTTCAGAATTGTTGTTTTTGCCCGAGATAGATTTTCCATGCGCCACTTTTAGTCCTTGGCGTCCAAGATTCCCCTTTCTTCCTTCGTGAAGCTTTCTTTGGCGTCAATTTGTCTATAAAATGCTGAATTCTGCATCATTTATACCTGAAAACTTGCTAATCATGTTTGTTAGCTCACTTACAGGAAAAAGGACTAAAAGAGCATGAATTATATAATTTTTCCTCAAAACTTAGCTAAAATATGGGTAAAATATAGCACTATAGGCGTGTAAATTCGCCTATCATCAAGATCATATTTCAAAGACCCAAAACATAGATATTTCATCGAACATGTGAGAATCATAAACTTGAACATGGAGATATGTTAAAATATGCAAAAATAACATCTTAACATAGTTTAATTGATAATTCGAGACTGTGACATAAAATCGATTGAACATGACATGGAAATTTGAATATAAAACATGAAATAGCTTAATTCACTTGGAAACACTTGGAAACATGACTTGAACTTGAATTAATAGGAGGTTCATGGATTAATTCATTAGTTTCATGGAGGATTCCATAAAATAGGAATAGAACTATGCTTTGAATTTAAAATATGGTTTTGGGCTCAATGGGTGAAGGGACCCAGTAATGAATACCCCACATACCTTAATTTTTCTTAACTTTTGAAGAAAGCTTGAAGAATGATGAACTTGTGAAGGAAACCCTATTTTTCATGTTTCTTGAAGATTTTCTTGAATTTGAAAGCTTGAATTCTTGGATTCTTGGGGAAAGAAAACTTGAATTTCTTGTTCTTGGAAAGAAACCCTAATATTATTGCTATTGAGAGTGGGACAAGATATAACGTGTTAGGAGATTAAATATGGAAAAAAAATAATTCCTTCTAATGCTTTTAAGTCATGGGGGTAGGGTTTTGAGGTAAGGAAAAGACTAAAATACCCATAAGGAACTGAATAAACTTGATGGAATTTCTTTAGCTGAGGACTTGTTTGATGGCTCATCAATTAGTTGATAGATTTTCAACCTAGTCGAAAAATCCTCTTCATGTTTTGGTTATGGTTGATGTCTTCTCAACTAGTTTACAACTTTTCACCTAGTTGTCAACTAGATGACAAATGGACATGCTAAGGTAAAATGGGCATAACTTTTTACTCCAATATCGGATTTAGGTGAAACCAGATGCATTGGAAAGACGACTCAAAGACCTTTCATTTGATATATAGTAGGACACCTGAATAAATATATTATATAAACTTTTTTAATGTTGACCCTTGTAGGATCGAATACAAAAACTCAATCGATAAGTGTTCTCAAATAATACCGTTAAAGAACTACTCTCTATTAGAATTATCACTGTTGATTATGTGAAGTCAAAATATAATTTGTTGGATCAACTTAAAAAAGGCCTATCTAGAGAGAGAGTTGAGAGAACATCAAAGGGAATGTGTTCATGGCCTAGGATAAGTCAGCTTGGTAGTAACTCTACCTAGCAAACTAGAGATCCTAAGAGCTAGGTTCAAAGGGATCAAACAAAATTATGACCGATCGTTCAACATTGTCAATATACTTATCCCATTCTTATGATTTAGACAATGTTTAGAAAATAAGGATAAGACTTAGTGTGAAGCTTTTTAATGGTTATCTAAATTTGGTAGATTTGACCAAATAGTTTAATCTATAAGATTGAACATTTAGAAATCACCTATGTGAGGGTGAAGTGGACGTCATTTCAAGGAGAATGTTAGTAAAGGCCTATTCTCTACTTTGTCATGAAACAAGGATGTGTTCATGTCTTAAACGAATAAAACCATGATAACCATAAATGGTAAAGGGTTGGTTATATGACATGTACTATTTAGGTGTACATTATAGTTCAACGGCTCAAAGATATCAAATCTACTGAGTGCATCCAATATATGTTCACTACAGAAAGTTCAAAGGGAAACCCATTATCCAGTTGCAATCATTCTTTGCTCATTGATCACATAATTTTCCATAATTTTTTATAAAATAGTCATTGCCCATTTATGTGGGGGGTTGTTGGGTTTAAGTTGGATGTGTGAATGGAAAATAGAGGTAATAATTTGTAGAAAAAGTGAGCATTCACTTAAACAAAAGTCTAGTTCTCCCACATTGGTGGGAGAAAGCAATTTTCTTGTGTTTTTATTAAGAAAAACACCTTCATATAGATAATGAGACAAGAAAAAAATAAATTTCTCTCCCCATCATTGTCGTCGCTCGCTTGGCTCGTCATTGGATTTGAATTTGTCAAATGATCGATCGAGAGATTAATTTTTTTGGACAAAGGTTATTTGAAAACAAAAAGCTCCAGCACAGACCAGATGATCTGACTATTCGAAAATAATGCCTCTTTCCATGAACCATTGTATCCTTTCTGAAGGGACACTTAATAGTTATAAACACCTAAACTTCTTCTCAGGTATAGATTTTTTGGACCTCGTTTAGACTATGTTTGAGTGACCAAAATAGTAATTCGACGCGATCTCGATGTGTCATATCATCCATCGCGCTGACAGATAATTTTTCCCTCAGATCAGCACAAATTGCAGTAAACTAACACGGCCTCGATGCGGGGCATTGGCCACCGCGTTGATGCCAACGACATGGCACGTCGGTCTGTGCATTGATAGTTTGGTTTTCAGTTATTAAAAAGTCACGTCTATAGGGGTTTTTGGGTCTTTTTACCCACCCCAATTCATCCCTAAAGCATGAGATTCAGCCCTTATTAAGCAACATACACTTACTTTATCTCAAATTTCTCAAGAACAAGAACCCTAAGTGTATTAATTTCAAATCCAAGGCTCAAGATTTTGCCATTGTTCATCAAGAATTAAAATGTGAATTTATCATGTTAATTCATGTTGAAACCCATGGAATTGTGAATTTGGAATTAAATCATGATGCTCACATTTTGTTTTGATGTCATGTGCATAGATTATACTATCCAAGTGTTTGATGAATTGCTCATGTGAATGTAATGATAAGATTATATCATGCTAGTATGTATATTATTTCATTCCATGCAAGTGTTTGATAAAATGCCACTATATATGCATTATGAACAAGTGTGTATTTTTATGCTATGTTATGCAAGATCATATAAAGATTTACTTTTCATGCTATCAAGTCCTGGGGGTATTTACACCTGACAATTTAGTTATTTACCTAGAGCCAATGTCAATTACAAAATAATCTCAGTCATGTCATGATCAGTAGTACTCTCAGTCAGTTACACGACTCATAAGAACTTAGTAGATTTAGTATTAGTCTCGTCTAGTTCAGTATTCAGTTTAGACCTCAGTAAACTCGGTCAGCTAACAAAATTTAGTAGTATTTCATCAATAAGAAAAACTCAAAAAAATCAGTAACAATTCAATCAAGCCTAGTATTTGCTAGGAAATTAGTTTAGTGTCTATTCAATTGGGAGTAGGATTCAACATCGAGTTAACCTAGAGATTTGGGTACTCCTTCCAGTAGAGGGTTTGACCCTTAGTAGCTCTCCCTGCATTGCAGAACTATATAGCCAGCGTAGGTTGAGATATCTTCCTACTAGAGTAGAGTTGATACATCTCATACGAGTTTTCTTACCATCGAGTGTTGACAAAAGAGCTTCCTGTCAGAGAGGGTTAATTCACTGTTATCTATACCCATGGTACGGTACTAACAACCTTCCAACTAAGGTTATAGGTTTGACCCCAATCTATTCAAAAAGGGGCATATCAGTTAGATGATTACTCCCACAATCTCCGTTTCAATTATAGTCTCAGAATATAACTCAATTTAGTTCTACAGATTCAGGACTGTCAAATACAGTTACTCATTTCAGTACAAAACTTATTATAGTTCCATGGGATCAAGACTGTCAGATACAGTCACTCAATTATTAGCTACACAGTATCAGTAAACTCAGATATCAGTAATTCAGAACTAGTATCCAGTGTTATCACGATCTCAGATCATATTATACATATTTCATGCATGTACTCTCATTCAGTTATATCCATGTCATTCATTCATATGAACCAATGAATTTTAGCCTACCTCACTTAGCATACTAATACATTCAAAGTATTGACGCATACTTTTCTCTTGACTTATGATATTTTACATCATAGGTTCAGACGTATGGGCTGCCAAGCACCCTTAGCCGTTCATATCTTCAGCAGTCAGAGTTAGTCATGGGCCCTCATAGTTTGAGGACATGATTATTTTCTTTAGTATTTCAATTTATCAATACAGTTTTCAATTGCTAGAGTTAGTTGGGGGATTGTCCCATTAACTCCATGATTTAGACAGTAGAGGCTTTTCAGACTAGAGTATTTTTAGATAGATATTTTAGTTTTAGTAATGTTATACCTTATTCAGTTTTATTGCAGTATTGAAACTTATGGAAAGTTTTTGCCTAATTTTACTTATTTATAGTATTACTATTCAATTATTACAGCAGGTACCAGTAATGGGATAGCTTGTGGTCCTTCGGGAGTATGATCATCCCGTAGCATCTAGGGTACAGACTCAGGGCGTTATAAACTTAGAATCAGAGCCTAAGGCTTAACAGAGTCCTAGAAAGTCTGAAAGTCATATCTAGTAAAGTTTTGTGCATGGGTGTATAGTGCGCTACACTTATGGATAGGAGGCTATTAAACATTTTAGGAAAAGTTTCCCTTCTTTTTGTAATTATGTCGTATGAGTGAGCATGAGCTCAAGTTAAAATCTCATTCTAATTTATCTCTTCATTATGCTTCCAGAACATATCTTCCAGATAATCTATCAAAATAAGTAACGAAAACCAGTCAGCCCCTTCGCACGTTCAGGCAGATCCCCTGAATGAGCATATTTCTCACGCCAAGTTTAGAGCTTCTTTCACTGCCTTATCTTATCCAATAGTTTCTCAGAAAAATAAGTTGGTCATTATCCTATCTAGGCTTATGGCTCATGCTCCGCAAATTAAGAAGGAGAGGCGTAGGCAAAAATAGAGAAAGAATAAAAGGGCCAGAACATCTAGGCCAAAGAGTGCCCGAACCAATCCCCTTTGTCTGAAATGTGGCAGAAACTACCAGGGTATCTATAGGGCTGGTAGTGATGTGTGCTTCGAGTGTGGCAAGCCAGTTCTTTAAGTCAGAGATTGTCCCCAGTCAGGTTCCTAGTGTTAGCATAAACGTCCCTCAGCTCAATCTCGTCGCCCAAATCAGTAGGGTGTCGCTTCTAGTGCTACCAATGGGCAATTCCCAAATAGATTCTATGCACTTTAGTCTAAACAGGATTAGGAGAGTTTTCTTGATGTGGTCACTGGTACATTACAAGTTTATCATTTACCTGTTTATACTTTTCTAGACCTAGGAGCTTCTTTGTCCTTTGTTACTTCTCATATAGCTGTTGACTTTGGAGTCAGTCTTGAAATCTTAGTAGAGCATTTCTTATTTTATACCCCAGTAGGTAAATCTATCATAGCCCGGTGGGTATATAGGAACTATCCAATTATGGTGTCTTAGAAAGTCACTTCAACATCCTTAGTCGCATTAGAGATAACCTATTTTGATGTCATTCTCGACATAGATTGGCTTTATTTCTTCTATGCCTCAGTTGACTGCAGAATTAGAATTGTCTAGTTTCAGTTTCTAAATAAACCCATCCTTGAGTGGAGGGGTAATACTTCAGCAATTAGGGGTCAGCTTGTTTCTTACATAAGGGAAAGAAAAATGATATCTAAGGGATGTGTATACCATCTCATTTGAGTCTAAGACTCTAGTTCAATACCCTCTAATCTTGAATCAATGCCAGTAGCATGTGACTTCCCAGATGTGTTTCCCAAAGATCTCTTAGGAGTTCCTCCCGAAAGGGAAATTGACTTCGAAAAGACCTTCTTCCAGATACTCAGCCTATCTTTATCCCACCATTCTGAATGGCTCTCGTAGAACTCAAAGAATTAAAAAAACAGTTGAAAGATCTCCTAGAGAAGGGATTCATCAGACCTAGTATGTCCCCGTGGGGTACAATAGTTCTATTCATATGTAAGAAAGATGGTTCTCTCAAAATATGTATAAAGTCACGATCAAGAACAAGTATCCACTTCCCAGAATCGATGACCTATTTGACCAACTTTAGGGTGCCAGTTACTTTTCTAAGATAGACCTCATATTAGGCTATCATCAACTTAGATTCAAAGACTGTGACATTCTGAAGATAGCTTTCAGAACTCAGTATGGTCACTTTAAATTCTTAGTCATGTTGTTTGGTCTTACCAATGCCCCAGCAACTTTCATGAAATTAATGAACCATGTGTTCAAGTGGTACTTGGACATGTTCATCATAGCCTTTAGCAATGACACTCTTGTCTATTCTCGTAGCGAGAATGATCACACAAAGTATCTCAGAATTGTATTCCAAACTCTCAAAACTCACCAATTATCATGATATCTATTCATATCTTACATGTCATTGCTATGATCATAGCCCATACTTTTTCATGTAAGTAATCATGTACGCTTATGGTTCCTAGTATAAGGAGTTTAAGTTCATTCAATGTTATGAATCATGTGCCGTGAATACAGAAACTCTAGACTCAGGTAATGCATCTCATGACTCATGTACTCATGTCATACTTTATAGTATGTTCAGTTCCCATGACTCATGTTATACCCCTAATAATCAGCTAAATTCAAATTATGTCATGCATATCCACAGTTTAGGTCTCTTGGTCCATCTATGATGTTGACATTTTATTTCTCAAGCCTTAGTAAGTGTCGAGGTTGGTATAGTATTCATTTATGCTTCAGGTCCTCATTTTTTAAACCTTCAGTGAACTCTCTTTATGAAATAATGTAGTAATGAGTGATTGCATACTTATTTTACATGAGGCTGTAGTTATAAAGATAGGCTTGAATGTCAGGTAAGTGTGCAAGGAAATGGCTAGCAGGAAGTCATATTTAGTGCATGAAGGGAGGAAAATTAGAATTTTTCATAAAATAAGAAGTTGAGAAAATGCAGAGTGTGAGTGTCTATTCAGATCTTTGATTTATGTCGGTCCCCATCACATAGCTATCAGAACCCAGTATTCAGTTCTAGTACAGTCTTAGTTACCATCTTAGTTACAATCTCAGTCATAGTCTCAGTCTAGTAATTAGATCAGAAACTTAGTTTAGTTTTAGGTTTGCTTGACCATAGCGTAAAGTTAATAATTATTTAGCTATCTGTATTTCAGTACCTCAGTTTATAGAATATTTCAGAATCATATTATAGGCTTGGTCTTACATTATCAAATAATACAGTTTTCGTGAATTCAAGCTCAGTTACTCCTATTACACAATCAGTCCTTACCTTATATGAATAAAACCCTACAGTTCCAGTCCAACTATTCAGACTAAGTGCAGTTTAATATTACATGATCAAGTATTCAGCTATCAGCCATTCAGATTATCAGATAAGTTAGTATGTTTATGCACTTGTGCTCAGCACCCATGTGAATATCTTTAGTAGTCTTAGGTGATGTGTTGTACTAAGGTAGAGAGTATAGTTGGAGGGTATTCAAGGGATATGTCTAAGCTTGAAAATTTGTAGTTGCAGTGCAAAGTCTTAGTCACTTTATCTTAGATAATATTTTGTAGGCCCCGACTCATATTATGGAATTTTAGCCAGGATGTGATTTTCTTATTCATCTATTTTATTCAGTCATGCCAAGAATCTTTGCTCCCTTAAGCCACTAGAACTATATATAAAGAGTGTCAAAGAAAGGATCCAGTCGAATATAAGTTTTCAACATAAGTTAGTCCACAAAATCAGCAATTCAGTTTAGTAGTTAGGCGTATAATGTTTGTATGGTTGGGTTTCCTATCCTTCCATCTAGTCGCACTATTTGAAGTCTCATGAAAGTAACTATTCCAAAATCAAGAAACCTTGTGGTTGCGAGTTCATCTCAGTTTGGGTGCCATGCCTCAGTTTCAGATCCCCCATATACAACCACAATTTAGTTCGTAGGTGCCCTATGCATCGTCTCAATTTTTCCTCAGTATCTTAGTAGAGTCAACATCTTCAGGGGATATAATGCCCTAAGGGGGAGATTTACTATAATCCCCCCGAGCTTTCATGAACTAAACCTTTCATCTTTTCTTCACGTAACAAATCCATTTTGGAGTAGTGGGTACTCATAGGTGCACCCTCGAGTTCCAATAGCTGTTGTAATCCATGTATTCAGGGGCTCAGTTCAGTTTAGGATATTCGGTTCATGTATCCAGTTTCAGTTTCAGTTATGTTCTCATGTTCTGGTTCATACATGTTTAGTAAATGATCTCAGGTTCATTAGTATTCTCAGCCTAAGGTATTAGTCTTCCGTAGATTGGCTTAGTCCATGTTCAGTTACAGTTATAAACATGGTATCCATTACCGTTGCAGATTCAGTCATGTATTTATGAATCAGTTTAGTCATGTACTCATGCATCAAAATGTATGTCCAGTATATAAATCCAGCTTATAAGTAATTCCAGTCATGCATACATGAATCATGTTCAGTTATGTACTCATGCAAAAGAAATGCATGTTCAGTATGATAATTCAGTATATCAATAATTTCAGTCATGAAATCATGCTTCAGTTATGCATGTTTAGTGTCTAAGTCCAGTCTATCAGTAATCTCTGTTTAATCAGTCTCATTCAAGGATGAATGTTCCCAAAAGGGTGATATTGTAAGACCCAGAAAAATTCTAAGCTCTACTTAGTATTTTAAGCTTGCAAAGGGTCCCAGACTTAGAAAATTCTAGCTAATTATTCCGACTTAGTATTATTTTAAACTTCGTAAGTTGCCAACTCTATTTCATGACTCTTATGAACTTAAAGTATCTATCTTTAGATTGATTCATGATTAGGAATATCAGTAGGTGTTTTCGGACAAGTTTCAAATTTTTTGGACCTCGTTTAGACAATGTTCGAGTGACCAAAATAGTGAGTCAATGCGTCATCCCTCACGCTGATAGATAATTTTTCCCTCAGCTCAGTACAAATACCAGTGAACCAATGTGGACTCAACATGGCACTTTTGATATTGTGTTGATGCCAACGATGCGTTGCGTCAGTCAGCGCGTCGACTGTTTGACTTTCAGTCATTAAAAAACTGCGTCCATAGGAGTATTTGGGTCTTTTTCCCTACCCCTATTCAGCCCTAAAACACGAGATTCAGCCCTTATTAAGAAACACGCTCTCATTTTCTCTGAAATTTCTTAAGAACAAGAACCCTAGGTGATTTAATTTCAAAGCCAAGGCTCAAGATTTCGCCATTGTTCTTCAAGAATTACACAGCCAAGGTATGTGAAGTGTTCATCCAAGGGTTTCTTCCACCCTTGGAGTCCAATAAACTCTTTTAAACTTCAAGTAGCTTGATTCCATGCTTTCCATGATTTGACATCTAAGTGTATTCATGATTATTGCTATAATTGGGTTTCTATTTCATTATTTATTACAAGATTGATGTAGAATTAATTGACATGTAAGATTTATCATGTGAATTCATGTTGAAACCCATGGAATTGTGAATTTGGAATTGAATCATGATGCTCACATGTTGTTTTAGTGTCATGTGCATAGATTATACAATCCTATTGTTTGATGAATTGCCCATGTGAATGTAATGATAAGATTATATCTTGTTAGTATGTATACTATTTCATGCCATGCAAGTGTTTGATAAAATGCCTCTATAGATGCATTATGAACAAGTGTGCATTTTCTTGCTATGTTATGCAAGATCATATGAAGCTTTAATTTTCATGATATCGAGTTTTGGGGGTATTTAAACTCGACAATTTAGCTTTTTACCTAGAGCCAGTGTCAGTTACAGAATAATCTCGGTCATATCACGATCAGTAGTACTCCCAGTTAGTTACAGGACTCAGGAGAACTCATTAGATTCAGTATTAGTCCTATTTAGTTCAGTATTCAGTTTATACCTCAGTAATATCAATCAGCTAACAGAATTTAGTAGTATTTCGTTAGTCAGCGGAACTCAGTAAAATCTGTAACAGTCCAGTTAAGCCTAGTATGAACTAGAAAATCAGTTCAGTGTTTATTCAGTTGGGAGTATGATTCAGCACCGACTTAACCCAGGGATGGGGGAATTGCTGCCAGTAGAGGGTTTAACCCTTAGTACCAATTCCTATGTTACAAAACTACGTAGCTAGTGTAGGTTGAAATATCTTTCTCTCAAACTAGGGTTGATACATCTCATACGAGTTTTCCTGCCAGTGAGGGTTGACGAAAGAGCTTCCTGTCAGAGAGGGTTAACTCACAGTTGTTTTTACTCGTAGCATGATACTAACACCCTTTCAATTGGGGTTATAGGTGGGACCCCAATTAATTTAGAAAGGGGCATGTTGGTTAGATGATTACCTCCCTCAGTCTCAATTTTAGTTCCAGTCTCAGAATAGAACTCAGTTCAGTTCAACAGATTCAAGACCGTCAGATACAGTCAGTCAGTTCAGCATAAAACTCAATATAATTCGACGACATCAAGACTGTCAGATATAGTCACTCAGTTATCAGGTACACAATATCAGTAAACTCAGATATTAATAAATCAGTACTTTAGAACTCAGTATCCAATGTTATCACGATCTCAGATTATAGTATATGTATTCATGCATGTACTCTCATTCATTTATATTCATGTCATTCAGTTA
Organism: Capsicum baccatum var. pendulum; assembly: GCA_030864225.1. Classification (NCBI taxonomy): domain Eukaryota; kingdom Viridiplantae; phylum Streptophyta; class Magnoliopsida; order Solanales; family Solanaceae; genus Capsicum; species Capsicum baccatum. The sequence goes on along the minus strand of CM061559.1, from coordinate 68,920,014 downwards.
GTATTGTTCGTGCATATAGACCCATGTATTTCAGCCTACCTCACTTAGAATACCAGTACAATCAAAGTACTGACGCATACTTTTCTCTTGGGCTATGATATTTTATATCATAGGTTCAGACGCATGGACTCCCGAGCACCCTTAGCAGTTCAGATCTTCAGCAGTCAGAGTTAGTGGTGAGTTCTCATAATTCGAGGACATGATTATTTTCTTCACTATTTTAGTTTATCAGTACAGTTTTCAGTAGTTGGAGTTATTCGGGGGTTTGTCCCATCAACTCTATGATTCAGACAGTAGAGGCTTTTCAACTAGAGTATTTTTAGACAGATGTTTCAGTTTTGGTATTGTAATACTGTATTCAGTTTTATTTTAGTATTGAACCTTATGGCAAGTTTTTGCCTAATTTCTATATATTTGTAGTATTACTATTCATTTATTGCAGCAGGTACCAGTCATGGGTTCGCTTGTGGTCCTTCAGGATTATGACCACTGTGTAGCGTCCGGAGTACAGACTTGGGGTGTTACATAAACATACTTTATTTGATAGCTTATTTTGATTATTCACTTAAGCTTGTGTTTAAGGTGTTGAACTTCATTGTTGTTTTTGAACTTAGGTTGAAGTTTATATTGAAAATATATAGATTGTCTACCCGAAATAACGATAAAAATGCCTTTTGATGATGCCAGAAGGGGGGAAGATTTAGGTTGTGCAAAATTGTAACTCATAACTAACCTATTTCTTGCTAAAAAAATTGTTGACTTAGTGATTATAGGAATAGTTAAGAGTTGCACAAAGACAAAAGGTTTGCCATTACCCAAAAAGGGGAATTTGTTGGATTTAATCAAGTTTTGTTGATTGATAAAATAGTTGAATCATGTTAGTTGAAGCGGTTTACTGATATACAGGCAAAAGATAAACAATCCATAAAGAGTTCACTACTATAAGGTAACAAGAGCACTTGGTTTCGGGAATGGATAAGTTGATGAAGTTGATAAACTCACCGTAATAATCACGTATGGAATAGAAGATATTGAGTGTGATTACAACATTTGAAGATAAGAGAGAATGGGTTCAAAAAGGAGTTATACTTAGTTTCACTTAGCAACAAACTCTAAAGAGTTGAGAGTTTCACTTGAGATAGAAATCTAAAGAATAATTCTTTGGAGAGTTATGTTTAAATGGAGGGAGTGACTTGCATAGTCACACACGCATTTACAGAGCAAAAAGCAATTGGATAATTGACTTATCAGTTCACATCCTGAGGGAACACGTTTTTAAACCTAGTCCTATTACTTAAAAAGTAAGGCATCCTAGTATCTATGTATTAGGTTTGGTTCTTGAGTTGTAATTTTGATCTAATTCAAGTTTCAGTGAAGTATAAACTAAATTAGGATTATTGTCTCCAAGTTGAGGAACTCAGAGACTTGGGATCACATACTTTGGAAGGTTTGACAGTTTTGTTGAGTAGGAGTTAGAGTTTATAATTCCTAGATTACCTAAGTCTTGTAATTCGTCATTTGTACAAGGTTGTTTAGTGAAGTTTAGGGTAAAATCCTGTAGAGGTACAGGTCGTGGTCTTTTATACCTTTTTGAGCCAGATGTTTTCCATCTGAAAATTCTTGTCTCATTTACTTATACTATTTGAGCTTAATTGAAACACATTAGGCGACCTGTTTCACCCATAAGAAATTAGTGAGGTAAATTAGGAAATCTAGTAGGTCACGTACTCTAACAATAGCCAAAGCCCTTAATCAAGGATTCCAAAAAAAAAACATATAATTCCTTAGCTACCCCAAGAGGAAGAATTCCTCAAGCATGTTCTCTCTTTAGTTGACCCTCAGTAGGTGTGATCCATCAAGCAAGTAGTCTCAACAACATTGTTTAGAAACATAGCCATAGCCATATTCTCTCAAGGGATTCACTCTTCAAAGTCATACCCTTTCAACATTATCTAAGTATAAATGAGCTATTCTAATAATCTACTTATAGGTCTAGACTAACTATTACATAAATGCCCAAAAATAACCATCAAAATAAATACAAAATAGTTAATATGCGTGGAAAGGAATGATATAATATATATATATATATATATGTATGTATGTATATGTATGTATGTATGTATGTATAACAAGAAGTAAGAGCATACACTGAATCTACGATCAGTAGATGGCCGGCTCTGTAGGGCGTAGCTCATCTGAAGAGACTCTGGAATAGCTACATCTTGAAATAGACCTTATGTATGAGTTGTAAGTATTATACAATACATATATTTATTTTTCTACAGATTGATATGACAAAGTCAACATATGATCTGTATGTTTAATTTATGGATCCTATGTGGAGTCTGCACTCCCTCCTTCTCCCTTCTCCAAGTATTCCTTTAAGTGGAGCCTTGTACTTCCATTTTATCATGTTGTTCATGTTCAAGATTTCTTCAAGCACACTCTAAGCTTTCAATGTAGCCATTTGATCAGAAGTCCTTCAACTCCCTAGTTTGGTGTTGTGTGTATGCATGCATCAATCTCCCCTTCTTGAGAGGAAAAAGTCGACGTTATACCCTGCAATTCCTTATGAAGGATATACAATAATATGAACATGAAAGCATGTGGGTTAGAGCAAAAATTAACACATCTATTAACCTGTCAAGGATGTACAAACTAGTGATATAATCAAGTAAATAACATTCTCATGAAGCATTCGTTTAGAACCTGGCTATTCCAAAGATCATGAAATAAGGCTGTGATATAATCAAGTAAATAACATTATCATGAAGCATTCGTTAAGAACCTGGCTATTCCAAAGATCATGAAATAAGGCTACCATAAAGGAATCAATGGTTTCAAAATACCAAGTAGGAAATGTCACATTAGTTCTAGTAGGACTGAAGCTCAAATGATCCTCTATTTGAAGACAGTACCACTTTTAAGCTGCTACCATGATCAAATCAAACAAATTATTTAGAGTGTCACCGGGGTGAAAGGGAAATAATATCCACTTATCCTGGTCAAGAAAATAAATATTTACTCCATTGGAACTCCTCCTAACATAAGACATGCTCTCGACACAAAATGTAGCATCATCATATGAATATACATAGTAAAGAAAGGTGTCATGCAAACTAATTTCATCCAAGATTGCTTCACATGTAAGATCATATTATCTTTAAAAACACAATAAGCATGCTATTAAGAATTAGAACACTCATAGAAGAAGTGGAAATTTATAAACAAGTATTACCTTCTTTTCAAAATAAGTATTCTTAACAAATGTACTCCCTCCGTTTCATTTTATGTGTCGTCATTTGATCGGGCACGGAGCTTAGGAAATAAGTAAAGACTTGATATTTTTTACCAAATTATCTTTCATTAAAACAATGTACTAAGTGAGCCCTTATAAGTGAGACCAATAAAGATAAAAGTATAATTATGTTTTTTAAATAATTACCAAATAAGAAAAAGTGATAATCTTTTAGGGACGGATAAAAAAGAAAATGATGATATATAAAATGCGACCGACTGAATAGTATTTACTTCTGAAAATAGATTTCTATCATATGAAAGAGTGTCATCAATTCGTAATGGATTATCATATAACTTATAGCCTTCCAAAATAACGACGTGCCCAATTTCATTTCACACCACTAGACACATCACAATTAATATTGTCATCATCATTAAATGTTAGGTTGATTTTGATGATGGTGATAAATAAAATATGTTTTCTCCCAAGGTGTGCGTCTATTTATAGCTAGATTGTTGAGAAATAATTAGGATAATTAAGAAAAGGAATTAAATGGTAAATTATTATCTGGCGTAATATATTTAGTTTCTAAGTTACCATGTCATTAATAAAATTAATTAGAGGAAAGCCATATTTTTCTCCTGAATTTGTCACTTAAACTTAACTTTCATTTATTTACCTCCTTTAACATCTTTAAAGTGAATTATTTCAACTCCATAACAGCCTAACCCAAGTCAAGGCTGGGTGTTGTTAAGCACATGCCCTTTGATTGGTTGATTTTATACCCGACCCTTTCTCGTTTATAACCCAACCCACTCGAATCAAATACCCGAAAACCTAAAAAATAACCTATTTTAGTTTTTTCTCTCTAAAACCTCTCTATTTCAGTCGATTTCACTCAATTTCAGTAGATTTCACTCGATTTCTGTCGGTCTCACTCGATTTCACTTCAAATTAAGTTATTTCTGTGGCTTTTTATGAAATCCATGGTTTCTCCGTGATGAAATTTGACTACTCAAGTAATTATTAGGGTTGTTTTACTTTGACATTAGGAGTTTTGCCGTGAATAATTCTAAGCTGCTATTTTTTTTATTTTTCTTTAGATTAACCATGGATTTTGTGTATGTTACATTGAGGTTTCACCATGGAGGCAAATTACAACAAAAAACAAGTATTAAGTATCATGGAGGACTGTTACTGACTGTTTCAACATGGATATAGACAGACTTTTTTACTTTGAATTTATTGATATCGTGAAGAAAATTGTGTAAAATTGTTCCTCGTGTATTGTTTATCTCAAACCTCCCAAAAGAAAAAAATTAGTAACAGTAACATGTGATAGGGATATTTTGGGTATTTTACCTCTACTTAGAAATGGAGATGTTATTGAGTTATATTTGACACATTTAGTTGATGTGCTAGATGTGGTCCCATCTATTGAATATGACTCCCATATGGGAGGAGAATCTTGTCCTAGTTTTGATAAAGAGTTAAGTGAAGACTTAGGGGATTCTGATGATTTAGGGTTTGAAGAGGACTTTTTAGAAGCTGAAATACCTCATAAACCTACTTTTACTAAAAACTTGAGTGGTTGTGGTACTGCAGATAGGGGTGAAGACCTAGGTAGTGGTGATGATGTTTCTTCTATTGGTAAGGACTTAGGTGGTTGTGGTGGTGGTGTTTTTGCTATTAGTGGGGGCTTGGGTGATGGTGGTGTTGCTGCTAGGGGTGAGAACTTAGGTGGAGGTGGTAGTGATTTTTTTGCTAGTGGTGGGGACTTTGGTGATGTTGGTGTTGCTTCTAGGGGTAAGGACTTAGGTGGTGGTGGTGTTTCTACTATTGGTAGGGACTTGGGTAATAGTGGTGGTGCTGCTAGGGTTCAGTACTTAGCTGGTTGTGGCAGTGATTTTTTTGTTGCTGGTGGACACTTTGGTGCTAATAGTGTTGCTGCTAGGGGTGAGGACTTAGGTGGTGGTGGTAGGAGTGATGATTTGGGTAGTGTAAATGGTGTTTCTTCTACTAGTGAGAATTTGGGTGGTGTTTCTGTTGATATTAATCAGAATTTAAGTGACACTGCTGTTGTTACTGCAGCAGATGTCCCAGTCATTCCATCAGATTGGGAAAAGTGAAAGTGGTGTTAGTGAAAAATCAAATTATTGTAATTTCTTTGATGAAGGTGAAGATGATGAGTATGGTAGTGATGTTCATGAGGAGGTAAGGATTCTAAGGGAACAAAAAAGGCTGCTAAAAAGAAGAGATCTGATGAAACTAAAAAGAGAAAAAAATAAGAGCCTAGAGCAAGAGGTGTTAGCTTAGGTAAAAAGGGAGTGGATGTGGGATATGATGCGATTTTATCCAAGAAGAAAAATAGTCTAGAGGGAAAGATAGATGGAGATGAGTCATATATTGATTCATGATGAGGTAAGTTTTGAAATAGATTCTGATCGGGATATTTATGGGGATGCTGAGGTTGAACAACCTGCTAGAAGAGAAAGAAAAATAAGGAGAGCAAAAAGAAATTATAAGAGGATTATGTTTGATCCTACTTTTAAATCAATAGTTTGGGGGCTTGGACTTTGTTTTACAAATTTTGGAGAGTTTAGAAAAGATCTTACTAGATATGCTGTTCAAGAACATGTAGAGCTAAATAAGTTTGTGAATGAATCAAAAGGGGTTAAAGTGTGTAGATAGTTGTCCATAGTTGTTGGTTGAAAGCATTGATTCTAGGACTACAAATTTTCTAGTTAAGAAGTACATTCCAATCCACAAGTCTAATGCCACAACAAAGAATAAATTGGTAAATTCTAAGTACTTGGAAGAAAGGTACAGGGATAAAATAACATCAGAACCTAGAATTAGAGTTTTTTAGATTCAAGAGTTTGTAAAAAATGATTTGGAGGTATATATAGGGAGGACTATAGCAAGAAAAGCTATAAACATTGTGTTGTAGCAAATGATAGGTAATCATGTGGAGGATTTCCAAAGAATTTTGGATTATAGGGATAATATTTTAAAGACCAATCCAGGTAGTACATGTGTAGTGAGGCTTAGTGAAGAAACCTTTGAAAGTGGAAGAAAATAGTTCCAATTTTTTTACATATGTTTTGATGCTTTGAAGATAGCATTCAAAGCTAGTGCCAGGAGATGTATTGGGTTTGATTGTTGTTTTTTAAAAGGTATTTGTAAGGGTCAATTACTTTTGGTTGTTTGTAAGGATAGGAATAACCAGATGCTACCACTAGCTTGGTCAGTGGTTGAAGTTGAAAACAAATTCACTTGAAGATGGTTTGTTAGACTTCTGAAAAATAATCTTGAGCTGGGAGATTGGTCTGAAGTGACTACTATTACTGATATGCAGAAGGTAACCTTCTCTTATTCATTTTCTAAATTTTTTTGGGGGCCTGTTTTATACTTATGTCAACTGATATATTTTATTTTATTTAAGGTTCTTAACAGTGCAATTTCATATTTACTGCCAAATGCAGAGCATAGAATGGTGCTAGACATGTCCTAGCCAACTGGTCTTAGGATTGGAGGGGTATTAAAAGACGAAAATGTTTTTGAAAGTGTGTTAAATCTATATATGAGCAAGAATTGAGAAGAAATTTGGATCATATGGATATGTTAGGAGATAAAATTTGTGGAGATCTTCTGTGGTACAACATAGAAAGGTGGTCTAAGTTTTACTTCAAGTATCATAGTTGTTGTGATAGTATTGACAATAACATGGATGAAAACTTCAACTCATGGATACTCGGGGCAAGATACAGGACTATCATATCAATGCTTAAGGAAATAAGGTTTAAGGTGATGAGAAGAATAGGACAGTTGAGACAGTTTTCTGAAACATGGATTACTGATATTTCTCCTATGGCACTAAAAGTGTTGCAATAGAACACATCAAAAGCAATGAAGTGTACTCTTGAGTGGAATGGTGAATTTGGTTTTGAAGTTAAGGATAGATGGAGAAATACTTTTATAGTGAATTTGAGGGATAATACTTGTACATGTAGGTCTTGGATGTTAAAAGGTATACCTTGTTGTCATGCCATAGCAGCACTACACTTTAGAAGGCTAGAACCCATTAACTATGTTGCACATTAGTATACTGATGATAGGCGAATTTACACGCCTATATCAATATATTTTTCCCATATTTGTGCCACGTTTTGAGAACAAATTATATATTTCATGCGCTTTTAGTCCTTTTTCCGGTAAGTGAGCTAACGAACATGATTAGCAAAGTTTTAGGTATAAATGATGCAGAATTCAGCATTTTATGGCTTACTTGACGCCAAAGAAAGCTCACGAAGTAAGGAAAGGGAGCTTGAACGCCTAAAGGACCAAAAGTGATACATGGAAAATCTATCCCGGGGTAAAACAACATTTCTGAAGACTTTGGGGACTTGCAGTAACTTATTTGGATTAGGATAATAATACATTAACCTAGTACAATTGGGTTAAGTATTTCATTAGTTTATTTGGATTTGGATAATGTTACATTAACCTAGTACAATTAGGTTAAGTATTTTATTTGTTTAGTAGGATTTGGTTAGATATTTCATTAGCTTAGTAGGGCTAGGATATGGGTATTATAAATACCCTATCATGCTAGAGATTTAGGGACATCTTCTTACATTCCTCCCTTAGTGGAGAGATACATTCTACTTCTCAAATCCGAATTCTTCCATTAATTCTATTTTTCTTCTTCTATTCATTTATTCTTAATTTCCGCAACAAGAGAATCGTTAGTTTGCCTAGGAACTCATGCCTAAACGCCTACCATTTGTGCTACATGAAATTAATCAATCTTGTGGTATAACAACAATGTCAATCGTGATCTCCTTCGCATTCATGGGTAACTAAACTTCTCTGTTGGGGTTATGGAAGCCAACTGAGATACTACCTATTACTATGAGCTTGTGAGTTCGTGACACGTATGCTGCTTATATCATTATTCTCTTCATCTTAATCTAAATTCTTTGTGGTTGCAAATGCAAGAATACGCCAGTATAACATTTAACTTGTTCGAAAGAAAGGTTATTTGTCTGGAAAAAAGAGATAGTGTCAAGGTAGTAGGGTCACATCCTAAATTCCCTATTAAACAGTTAGTGCCGTAACTGGATTAACCTCTTGGAGAATTTGTACCGTTAGACACTCTTTAAGATCGAAAGAGTTAAAGTGAAATAATCCTCGAATAGGTCGAAAGACGCCTGGATTTACCATCGAATACAATTCTCTATAAGCACATGCATGCGGAATTCTACACACTCATAGTCAATAGAGACGTATAACTCAGGAGGTGGACATAAACCCAACGCTGCAATTCTCATTGTTTACAACTTACGTAACAATCCTTCTCTTTTTACTTTGCTATTTTCAGCTTTTACTTTATTGTTTTGGTTACACATCACAATCCCCCCTTCTTACGAGACTTGCACTAAAAGTTTAGTAATTTTCCTTACTTGTTGGCCAAGCTATTCCCTGAGGGATCGATACCCAACCTAGGTTGGGTTCTATATTTGCTAACGACCGCTTTACACTCCTACGTGAGCTGTAGATTGAGCATTATCAAAAATTGGCACCGTTGCCGGGGAATACGAGTGTCAAATAAGTTTGTGATAATTACTAGACCCTTTGGTCCAAGATTCTCGTACTTTTACTTTCATTTTTTGTTTTTGTTTACTGTAGGTTTTTATTCAGTGCATGCCCCATACTAGAAGTTCTGGTCAACCGTTATTACCTATCAATCCTGAACCACAACGCATAGGAAGAATGGAAGCACAAGCAGAAATTGAAAGGATGGCTGCTCAACAGGAACAAGCAAGACTGGCTGCTCTTGCCGCCGCCCAAGTACACCAACAAAACATTGATAACCCTGGGTGAGCAAAAAATCCTGACGATTAGGATTTAGGAGATGACGAGTTACTAAACCCAAGGCGTGATGCTGAAATCATAACACCTGCCAACAGAAGAGGTCGTCAAGCTCGGTTTAGGTATGATCGCCAACCCATACAACCAGCTTTTGACGATGATGATGATGATCTTAATGGTGCCGGAGCCACTGGAGCTATAATTCCACCACCATTAGCGCCCGGAGCCAAGTTCAACATCACAAGCACCATGATTCAGTTATTGCAACTCAAGGGATTATTTGGTAGACTAGCAGGCGATGATCCGAATATGCATCTCATCAACTTTATTTCTACATGCAAGTCGTTTGACAATCCTGGTGTTGGTCAGAATGCAATTCAATTACGTCTATTTCCATTGTCTCTGTCTGGGGAGGCAACTCTATGGTTGAATGGGCTAACTCCTGATTCTATTACAAATTGGAGGCAATTGAGAGACGCTTTCCTAGAAAGATTCTTTCCACCATCCAAAAGAGCAAAATTGAGAGATGAAATCAGCAACTTCCGTCAGCTTCCTACTGAAGCTCTTCATAAAACATGGGAGAGGTTCAAGACAAAGCTAGCGAGATGCCCAAACCATCATATGACTAATGTTCACCTAATGGAGATATTATATAGAGCCTTGAATTCAATAACTAAGCCAGTGGTGGATAATGCAGCTGGAGGATCCTTTATGGATCTCACCTTTGGTCAAGCAAGCAATATGCTAGATCGTATAACGAAGCAAAGTAGCGCTTGGCATACCAGGGATTCTGAGGTAGCAAGCCCCACTTTATCTATTGGCATGACTGCAGACCAAAGAAGAAGAGAAGAAGAACGTGATCAAGATATGGCGCATATGAAAACACAAATGGATCTTCTTACAAAGCATTTATTATCAGGGAAGACCGAAAAAGTGAAAGCTATTGCGTCAAAAGGAAGAGACGAATCTGATTCGGAAGAGGAGGCCAACTACTTGAACAATCAGGGGGGTTTCCGTGGGAATACCCAAGGAAACCAAGGTCGGAACTATTATGATAAATCTGGAAACAAGGACCAAGGTAGTTGGAAGAACAAGAATGAAAAGAGTGGTTTGTACGTTCCCCTGGTAGACGTGACACCCCCACATCTAATTCTGGAAGTATGGAAGACATGATGGCTAAATTATTGAAAGGAGTGGAAGCAACGAGCGCGGGAGTTACGGAGGTAATTAATAATTTGTCCTCCATGAAACAATTAGTTGATTCTCATTCCACTTCAATCAAGCAAATAGAGCAGCAAATAAGCCAACTTTCAGCAGCATTCAATCAAAGAAAGGATGGCACCTTACCTAGCGATACTGTTCAAAACCCAAGGAATGATGGGTCATGCATGGCCATCACTACCAGAAGTGGTAAGGTGCTGGAAACTTCAGTAAAAGGCAAGAAAGTGGTTGACGAAGTTGCGGGCATGGATGACAATGCAAAAGGAGAAGATGCCGCAACACCTACTACTGATGACAAGGACGCCTCACCCAGTGCTGTGCAACCTGAAAAATCTGAAAAATGGAAGCAAGAGGAGAAGAAAACCGTGGAGAGAACACTTCCATACCCACTACCACCTTTTCCCCAAAGATTGAAGAAGGTGGCGGATGACACAAAGTTCAGCAAATTCATGACTATGTTAAAGCAGCTGACCATTAATGTTCCATTGGTGGAGGCACTTGAACAAATGCCTGGGTATGCGAAATTTCTGAAGGATATTTTGACTAAGAAGCGGGCAGCAAGTTATGAGTTGAATGAAGATATGCATCATTGTAGTGCAATTGCTACCCGATCGATAGTTCAGAAGAAGGTTGACCCCGGAGCTTTCACTATTCCTTGCACCGTTGGATCTTTGAATTTTGCCAAAGCATTATGTGACTTAGGAGCCAGCATCAATTTGATGCCATTATCAATCTACAAGAAGTTGGGGTTGGGTGATCCTACTCCAACCAACATGAGGCTCGTCATGGCGGATAGGTCGGTAAAACGACCTGTTGGTATTCTATGTGATGTATTGGTAAAGGTTTCTTCATTCATCTTTCCGGAAGACTTTGTTATTTTGGATTGTGAGGCAGACTCAAAAGTTCCCATAATCTTGGGGCGCCCTTTCCTTGCTACAGGAAGTGTGCTTATTGATTTGAGAGCTAATGAGCTTTCATTCCGAATAAATGACGAAGTGGTTCGCTTTGATGTGTGCAAATCAATGAAGCAGCCTAAAGATCTAAGTGTATTTTCAGTGGCTGATGTTTTCTTTGATGATGAGAAAGAATTACTTGAAGAACAACAAATTATTGATGACCCTTTGGAGGTTGTGCTTATGAATGGAGAGAATGAGGATGCTGAAAATTGTGAAGAAGCTACTTGTGCTCTATCGGGATTAGGGACATATCGCTAAGCTCCCAAGAAGATGGACCTTGATCTCAAGAATCGACCCACACCACCAGCTAAGCCATCTATTGAAGAGCCACCCACGTTAGAATTGAAGGAGCTTCCAAGTCATTTAAAGTATGCATTCTTAGGAAGCAGAAACACACTTCCAGTTATTGTGGCAGCCGATTTGGGTGAGCAACAAGTTGCAGCTCTTATTGCCATTCTACGCAAGTATATACGAGCCATTGGATGGATCATTGCGGATATTATTGGTATTCTACCAGGGATTTGTGCACATAAAATTCAGCTTCAAGAAAATTGCACACCCACCATTCAGTATCAAAGACGTCTAAACCCACCTATGCAAGAAGTGGTAAAGAAAGAAATTATCAAGTGGTTAGACGCAGGAGTTGTATATCCAATTTCTGATAGTACATGGGTAAACCCGATACAATGTGTTCCCAAGAAAGGAGGCATGACGGTGGTCGCGAATGCTAAGAATGAGCTTATTCCACTCAGACCCGTCACTGGGTGGAGAGTATGCATGGACTACCGAAAGCTGAATTCTTGGACACTCAAAGACCACTTCCCAATGCCATTCATGGACCAAATGCTAGATCGATTAGCGAGGAAAGGATGGTTTTGTTTCTTGGACGGTTATTCAGGATACAATCAGATTTGTATTGCCCCCGAAGACCAAGAGAAGACAACGTTTACATGCCCATATGGTACGTTTGCCTTCAAACGTATGCCATTCGGCTTATGTAATGCACCAGCCACCTTTCAACGCCGTATGATATCTATTTTTCTGAGATGGTTGAAGACACTTTGGAGGTATTCATGGATGATTTTTCAGTTGTTGGTGAGTCTTTTGAAGCATGCTTGGCGAACCTAAGCATGGCATTGCAAAGATGTGTAGAATTCAACCTTGTGCTAAATTGGGAGAAGTGCCACTTCATGGTAAAAGAAGGAATCGTTCTTGGGTACAAAATCTCCAAAAGAGGAATAGAGGTTGATCGAGCAAAAATAGAGGTTATTGAGAAGCTACCGCCTCCAATTTCGGTGAAAGCAGTTCGTAGTTTTCTCGGACATGCAGGTTTCTATCGTCGGTTCATTAAAGACTTCTCCAAAATTGCTAGTCCATTGTGCAAACTATTGGAGAAAGATGCGAAGTTTGACTTTAATGAAGATTGCTTAAAGGCATTCGAATGCCTCAAAGCAAAACTCATTGAAGCCCCTATCATGGTAGCACCAGATTGGTCTCTCCCGTTTGAAGTCATGTGTGATGCTAGTGGTTAGCCGTTGGTGCTGTTCTGGGTCAGAGAAAGGAGAAATTATTGCATCCTATCTACTATGCAAGTAAGGTCCTAAATGAAGCCCAAAAGAACTACACTGTGACAGAACAAGAGCTCCTAGCGGTTGTGTATGCGTTTAAGAAGTTTCGTGCCTATCTATTGTGAACTAAGGTTATCATTCATACAGACCATGCAACTCTTAGGTATCTAATGACAAAGAAGGATGCAAAACCAAGGCTGATTCGATGGGTATTGCTGCTACAAGAGTTTGATTTCGAAGTCAAAGATAGAAGAGGTTGAGAGAACCAAGTGGTTGGTCACCTATCTAGACTCGAGAATGAGCATGTGGCGCAACCTGAAATTTAGATTGATGATGCATTCCCAGACGAAGAGATATTAGCGACAACAATGGAAAAATTACCATGGTATGCCGACTTTGCAAATTTCGTGGTAAGTAATGTGATACCTGCCAATTTATCTTACCACCAAAGGAGGAATTTTATGCATGACGTACAACACTACTATTGGGATGAGCCATATTTTTTTCGACAATGCGCGGATGGTATTATTCGACGATGTATATCCCATGTAGAGGTGCCTAATATCTTGGAAGCATGCCACACTTCCCAAGTTGGAGGACATCATGCAGGTAATTGGACAGCAAGAAAGGTGTTGCAAAGTGGTTATTATTGGCCTTCGATATTTAGAGATGCCTACGACTATGTTAGAAAGTGTGACCAATGCCAGCGCCAAGGGGCTATATCGAAACACCATGAGATGCCCATGTCCAAAATTCTTGAGGTAGAACTTTTTGATGTGTGGGTATTGATTTCATGGGTCCATTCATGAATTCGTTTGGAATGAAGTACATCTTGGTTGCTGTAGATTATGTTTCGAAATGGGTGGAAGCCGTAGCGTTGGCCGACAATGAAGGGAAGCGTGTTGTATCGTTCTTAAAGAAGAATATCTTCTCTCGCTTTGGAGTACCTCATACTATCATAAGTGATGGAGGATCTAACTTTTGCAACAAGCTGTTCAAATCAGTTTTTGCCAAGTATGGTGTCAAGCAACATAAGGTAGCTACGCCTTATCATCCCCAAACTAGTGGACAAGTAGAAGTTTCCAATCGCGAGATCAAGCAAATCCTTGCGAAGACGGTTAATGCGAATAGGAAGGATTGGTCTAGGAAGCTTGATGATGCACTATGGGCGTACAGGACTGCATTCAAAACACCCATTGGCATGTCTCCTTATCAACTAGTTTATGGGAAGGCTTGTCACTTACCCATCGAGCTCGAGCATAAGGCATTGTGGGCATTGAAGCAATTGAATTTGAATTAGGATGATGCTAAGAATCTGAGGTTGGAGCAGCTGAACGAATTAGATGAGTTCCATATCCATGCATATGAAAGATCAGATCTATACAAGGAGCGGATGAAAAAGTATCTTGATCAGCGGATTGTTCGATGAAACTTCCAAAGGGGTGATATGGTACTTCTCTTCAACTCCAGATTAAAGCTCTTCCCAGGTAAGTTAAAGTCTAAGTGGTCTGGTCCATACAAAGTTATCCAAGTCTACTCGTCTGGAGTAGTTGAATTGGAAGACAATAATGGTGTTGTCTTCAAAGTGAATGGCCAACGTGTTAAACCTTATATCGGTCCTCTTGACTCAATGAATTATATGGCCAATTATCGTTTTATTTTTTTATCGTTTTTCGTTTATCGTTTTGGCTTTCTTCTGTTCTATTACTTGTTTTGCTTTTGATAAGAGAAAATCCAAAAATAAGAGTCATGCCACGACCAAAACTAAGGCGCTTGGTGGGAGGCAACCCATCGTACTAATCGTTTTCATTGGTTTTGAGCAAATATAGGTGCGAGAAGTATTCAACGAGAAGATTGGTTTCAAATGACGATTTGGACGTATTGTATGGTAAAGGTGGTAAGTTAGGAATAAGGATGCATAAGGCTATGGATTGAGCATTGCTCAAGCCAAAATAGGCATCGAGGAAGGCTAGGCCTAGGTAAAACTAGGCCACGAGCAATGCAAAACCTATACTATAGCCTAAGGTCTCAGAATCTAGTGTGCAAAGACATAGGCGCCGCCCATGCTTAAGTGTGCTATACACTATGCGCTGCCTATGATATAGCATTAGGTCTCAGAATCTCAAATGCCATACACTATGCGCCGCATATGTCCCTAAAATGCTATACACTATGCGCCGCATATGTCCCTAAATGCACTACACTATGCGCCGCCTATACTATGATTATGCAAAGCATTATACGCCGCATAGAGGTCATTTTTGTCTCCAAAACCGTTTTTAAATGGGTCAAAACCCGACCCATTCTTTTCCTATATAAAGGGGACTTGGTATTGAAATATAACCACATTGGAAGTTGACCTAAAGGCGCCACACATCCACCCAAATCATCTCAAAATTTTTCTTTCTTGCTCTTCCAATTCACAAGACCATCTCCAAAGGCTTCAATCACGTACGTACTCTTTTATTCTTCATCTATTTCTTGTAAGTACTATGTTACTATGTCTATTATGAATTGCTACATCTTGACGGATTATTGGTGATGTTAATGTGTTTGGATTGTTGATACAAAACTATGTGAGTAAACATATACGTTAGGATAATCTTGACTTGTCTCCGACTTGAATTTGGTTTTACTAGCATTGTTATACTATTTGCAGAATTGCTATGGTTATGAAAATTGCTTAAGCTTGATACTTGAATACTTACATGTTAGACTATCCCGTTCATCGGGATAAGACTTATAGTTGCCTACCAACTTAGGAGGTTGTGATTGTTGAAAATAACTATACCATGATGTAACCCCTATGTAGTAGTGTTGTTATACCTAACATGAAAGTAGTTCAATGGCTGCAAGTAGTGATGTATCGCTGATTTTCTTGTCGGAATATAGTTCCTAAAACGTATGTCGACGAAGTTTAAGTAATCGACTACATTCACTTCACTGTTTTGTATTAACGTACCTAAGTGTGGGGTGGTACCCCGACGGCTTGTTTATAGATTGTTTCCTTTGAGTTGATGCTAACATGAATATTGTTTAAGTCTCAGGAACAATGGCACCTAAAGCGCGACAAGATAAGGCTACCACTTCCCAAAAGGGTAAGAAGAGAGGTCGCAAGGACCAAGGAGAATCATCCTCCATGCAACTACCCCACCGAATGTTTGGAATAAAATGGGTTCTTGAGAAGGAAGCCAAAGAATGGTACAAGAACAACAAGGAAAGAAAATATGTTCACGTCAACTTGATCAATAAGGACACCCTAGCGAAGAAGGAGCCGCGTATGTTGGCGAAAATAATGGCGTTGAATCTGGATTTCATCTTTCGCGACATGGGAGAATGTAATCTCGATTTGACAAGGGAATTCTATGCCAACTGGTCGCCGAAAACCACAGGCAACGAAGTCAAGATTCGGGGCCAAGTGTTACAGCTCAACGCGGATTTGATCAACTCTTTTCTTGGCTTACCTTCGGTCGACCCAGCACCATTCAAAGAGCTGTACAGTAGGACTCCTTATAGATAAATACGACACACACTTTGTGGAAGTAGATCCATGGCAAGGTGGGGCAGACACCGAGACACAGGACGACACAACACCTTCCCCTATGCTCCATTTAATAGGGAAGCAAGAATCTGGTTGCATATTGTCAACTCATGCCTGATTCCTGGGACTCAATACACCAAAATATCAAGAGATAGAGTATGCTTGGTCTATGCTTTGATGACGAATGTCCCTATCAACTTTGGGGCAATCATTCACTCTACAATGCGGAAGGCCAGACTCCACAAAAGGTCCCACTTCACTTTTGGTAATCTGTTGACAGCAATCCTGCGGAAGGAGGATATCGAAGAGGAACCAGCTAATCACAAACTCCCACATAACCCGAAGAAGGTTGACCTCACAAAGGTCAAAGATGCTGAAACAATTCATGGTGTCAACCTTACTACTGCGGATAGACATGCTCGTGATGAGAGTTTCTTCCGTCATCTTTATGGCAAGACACGATTTACTATGATGAGTGGTGGACGTGTTCCAACTGCTGCAGAGCTCCAACAATTGGACCACGACTATCCAATGAACATTCATGCACGGGAGATGTGTGGAGTGGGCGTTTACTTTGAGGAACCTCTAGACGATGATGTGCCGATTGATGACAATCGACGCTTGCCAGACTCCGACGAGGAGGAGAACTCTGACGACGACTCTTATGATAATTCCGATGAAGGGGGTATGACCCCCGACATTGAGAAAGAGTCCGACTGACCAGGTTCTTCGTATTTCTTTTCCACTGAGGGTAGTGTCCCGTTTAAGTGTGGGGTGGCGGTATCGCATGCTATACTTCTCTATCGCATCTATGTTTGTTTACTCTGTTTACTTTGTTTTATTTTTGTGTCCTTTTTTTAGGAATAATTAATTTTTTTTTAGCTTCGCAAGAAATAATTCCAATAGGCACCATGAGATTATAACAAGAGTATGTGCTACAATTATGACTATTGAGACGTTTAGGCTCTAATTGTGACTCATTATGTGATATTGTGTGGTTCAATTCCTTCAATTGTTGGGTCAAGAGTCTATATTACTTCCAATAAAGTCGACCATGTGCTTTGTGTGTGAGATTAATAGTATATTCTATGTTTGTGGCTGATGCTAGAACTTGCCTGGTATGTATGCAAAGCGAAAATAAGGAGTGTAAGTTTAGGAGATGATTTAGGCATTTCTTTGGCAACCTACATATGTTTACCTTCGTTTTACCTACCCTTGGACATCATCCCAATTAAACCCTTTTGAGCCTTTAGCATATTTTCTTTGACGAACCTCATATGTAAGCCTAATCCATTTTTTTCAAGACCGTAATTTGATCCATATTCCTAAGTTCTTTAAAGTGAAAAAGTCATGTGACAAAATAACAGGAAAATTGGGTGAGTATGATGCTTTAAATTGTAATGGTGCTTGAATGTGTTATGAAAAAAGAAAGTGTTATCATAAGAGGTATGTTGTGAAAAGAAGAAGGAAAAAGAAAGCTGTAAAGTGAGTTATGTTTAAAATTGAAAAAACAAAAGAGGAGAACAAGGGTGGTAGAATAAAAGAAAGAAGAAAGGTTGAAAGAAAAAAGTGTCAATAATACAATGTGATGTATTAAAGTGCTTAGGAACTTAGTCACTATTTTTGGCCAAAATAGTCCTACCCGTCCCTTAGCCTACATTACAACCATCAAAAAGACCTACTTGATCCTAAGCTTAGCATTCTGACATTTAGTGGAGTATTACACTAAGGGCAAGCCTATGGTCATCAGTTGCTGCATATGAATTCTTTGTGAGAGCGAGAGCAAGGAAATTTTGATACCCATGTTTGAAAAATATGCTATACTTGTGAGTGACTATGGGTAATATATTGTGAGACACACATGGTTGATGAGTTTTGGATAGTTGTACATGATTCTTTGTGCCTTAACTTTTGAATATGAGTTTACCACCATCACAAGTCTATGCTAGAGGTTAAATGGTTTCTACTAATGATCGGAAAATAACTCTTTGTTGATAATTGTTGTGCTTGTCTTGACGAATGTTTTGTGTTGTTGCTGTGAAACCCTAAGTTGATGTTTAGAGGGACATGATATGTTGTTCGAGGACGAACAAAGCTTCAAGTGTGGGGTGTTGATGATAGGCAAATATACACGCCTATATCAATATATTTTGCCCATATTTGTGCCACGTTTTGAGAACAAATTATATATTTCATGCATTTTAGTCCTTTTTCCGGTAAGTGAGCTAACGAACATGATTAGCAAAGTTTCAGGTATAAATGATGCAGAATTCAGCATTTTATGGCTTACTTGACGCCAAAGAAAGCTCACGAAGGAAGGAAAGGGAGCTTGAACGCCTAAAGGACCAAAAGTGATACATGGAAAATCTGTCCTGGGCTAAAACAACATTTCTGAAGACTTTGGGGACTTGCAGTAACTTATTTGGATTAGGATAATAATACATTAACCTAGTACAATTGGGTTAAGTATTTCATTAGTTTATTTGGATTTGGATAATGTTACATTAACCTAGTACAATTGGGTTAAGTATTTTATTTGTTTAGTAGTATTTGGTTAGATATTTCATTAGCTTAGTAGGGCTAGGATATGGGTATTATAAATACCCTATCATGCTAGAGATTTAGGGATATCTTCTTACATTCCTCCCTTAGTGGAGATATACATTCTACTTCTCAAATCCGAATTCTTCCATTAATTCTATTTTTCTTCTTCTATTCATTTATTCTTAATTTCCGCAACAAGAGAATCGTTACTTTGCCTAGGAACTCACGCCTAAACGCCTACCATTTGTGCTACACGAAATTAATCAATCTTGTGGTATAACAACAATGTCAATCATGATCTTCTTCGCATTCATGGGTAACTAAACTTCTCTGTTGGGGTTATGGAAGCCAACTGAGATACTACCTATAACTATGAGCTTGTGAGTTCGTGACACGTATGCTGCTTATATCATTATTCTCTTCATCTTAATCTAAATTCTTTGTGGTTGCAAACGCAAGGATACGCCAGTATAACATTTAACTTGTTCGAAAGAAAGGTTATTTGTCTGGAAAAAAGAGATAGTGTCAAGGTAGTAGGGTCACATCCTAAATTCCCTATTAAACAGTTAGTGCCGTAACTGGATTAACCTCTTGGAGAATTTGTACCGTTAGACACGCTTTAAGCTCGAAAGAGTTAAAGTGAAATAATCCTCGAATAGGTTGAAAGACGCCTGGATTTACCATCGAATACAATTCTCTATAAGTACATGCATGTCAGAATTCTACACACTCATAGTCAATAGAGACGTATAACTCAGGAGGTGGACATAACCCCAACGCTTCAATTCTCATTGTTTACAACTTACGTAACAATCTTTCTCTTTTTACTTGGCTATTTTCAGCTTTTACTTTATTGTTTTGGTTACACATCACAATCCCTCCTTCTTACGAGACATGCACTAAAAGTTTAGTAATTTTGCTTACTTGTTGGCCAAGCTATTCCTTGAGGGATCGATACCCAACCCAGGTTGGGTTTTATATTTGCTAACGACCGCTTTACACTCCTACGTGAGCTGTAGATTGAGAGTTATCATATACTAAGGAAACTTACCTCAAGACTTATAGTTACTTTATTCAGCCTGTTACTGGTATGAAAATGTGGCCCAAGTCAACCAATCTTTCTGTTATACCACCTACAATAAGAAAGCTTCCAGGCAGACCCAGTAAATCTAGAAAAAAAGAGCCGAATGAAAACAGGACTGGAAAGTTATCAAAGAGGGGTGTTGAGATGACCTGCAGCATATGTCACAACAAGGGTCATAATAAAAGGAGTTTTCCATTGAATTCAAGTTCTACTAGAACTAGTGGGAATTCTTCTTCAGCAGCACCAAGCACAAGTAAAAGAAGAAGAAGACTAAAAGGATCTACAAAGGTAACATTTGACTTGTAATTTACTTGAATTTTAATTCTCTTTTATTTGCTTTAATTTTTTCTCTCATTATATTTTTTGTTATGTATTGTAGGCTGCTGCAGCAGCAGCTACTGGTAGAGAAAAAGAATCACCTACAGCAACTGCTGCTACTGTGGGTATTAATAGAGGAAAATGAACTACAATTTGTGTTATTGATAAAGCTATTGGTAGAGGTAGAGAAACTGGTGCTGCAGTTGTTGGTGGAGCTAGTAGAGGTAGAGAAGATGGTGCTACAATGTTTTGTGGAGATGGTAGAGGTAGTGGAGCTGGTGCTGCAGTTGTTGGTAGAACTAGTAGAGGTAGAGGGGCTGGTGCTGCAGTTGTTAGTGGAGTTAGTAGAGGTAGAAGAATTGGTGCTACAGTTGTTGGTGGAGCAGGTAGAGGTAGAGCAGCTGGTGCTGTAGTTATGGGTGAAACTAGTAGAGCTAGAGAAGATGGTGTTGTTGATTGTACTAGTACATAAAAAGGAGATGGTGTCACTGGTGCTAGCAAAGGTAGAAGGATAGCTTATAAAAAACCTAAGATGGTTGGAATGGGGGTTTTTCATACAGAGAGTAGTTCTAAAGTCCTCAATGTAAGTTAAAATTTCTTGATTATGTTTGTCTAATTTAAAGTAAACCTTTTTCAAGTCTTTAGTTAAATGTGTTCTCTTTCATTTTTATCAGCCTGGAATTCCTATGAACTCCACCATAGTGACTGGAAATCTTAGACATCACAAACCAACCTCAGGTGTGAAATTGAAAGCAAAGAAAGTTGTGGCCCAACAAGGACTTGAAGACATAAGAGCACAGAAAATGATGAGGACAAGGTCAAATGTTGCTGAACTGAATAATCTAAGCCAAACAAGTTCAACAACCTTCCAGTAGAAGCCTGATTATGTTTGTCTCTTTCTATATTGATGGTGTGTAATGAAACAGTTGTGATTTTAACTTAGCTAGTAGTTCAATTGTGGTGACTTCAACTATGCAGCTGTGACTGCACTAATTTGACATGTTTTGAAAACAATGATGCAGTAGTGACTGTATTTTTGGTTAATGTTTTTGTTGAAATATCAGCAGCTGTGACTGCATTTTTTATCTAATGTTTCTGTTGAAATATTAGTAGTCGTGAATGCATTTTTTTGGCTAATGTTTCTGTTGAAATATCAACAGTTTTTACTGCATTTATAATGTATTATACCTACAGTATTTGGACATTTTGCAACTTCAAATTGTAATTTGTCGCCTGCACTTATTTTTTTGGGTACTAAATGATTCAAATGCAATCAATTTAACTATAAATACTCAAACAAATGCAAAAGAAGTAAGATGCACCATTACAAAAGATAAACAAACATGATTCACTTCATCTAGCAACCTTTCTCTTCTTAATATATATATAAGAGAATCCAAATACAAAAGAAGTTGCACTACTGTAACACAATAATTTGCAACACGTCATATAACAACAACCTAGTGCTAAGGTAACCTCATTGAACTATTTTTCATATGGAGAATCCCAACCAAATAGATTAAAGTTATTACTAATATACAACACAAAAACAAGTATTGTTTCTAGTCCTTCCTTCAGCTATTCATCTCCAATTCTTTTCTTTCTCCTTGATTTTTTGAATCTCTTCTTCCAAATTCTCCAATTTCATATTAATCCCATTATCATCATGTTTTGATTCTTTAGGCTTGTCAACTTCTTCTGAATCTTCCTTGATTAATTTGCTCAATCCAATCAATTTCTCAACTTCACTGAAACGACAAGATTCAAATACATTCTCGAGCTCACTTAGTTTTTTAATTATTTTAGGAATCACATATTTGGACCTCAGATCAATGTATTCTGAATCCCTCAAACGCCAAAAATTGCAAGATCTTGGACCCTTCAATGGTGACAAATAAAGAATATATTAACCTTATTTCTCTTAATCAATTCTATCAAAATAACAAGAGAAATTGCAAAATTTGATACTTACCCCATAATAAGGACATGCCCAAATCTTCTACCGGGATTACTTGAAGTCCAAGATGTCTTCAAATGTAACAAAATTCCGTGATTACAATGAATAACTTGCTTCAAAGCAGAATCATTTTCCTCCATACATATTTTACTCAAGTTAACTGACTTCATTATTGTGTGCTACAAGAAATTCATTTCAACAAATAAGATAAAGAGTAATTTAGAAAAAAAAATTAAAGGACACAAAGTAATTCAGAAATTCATTTTGAAAGTAATTCCTAATAAAGCATTGACAAAGTAATGAATGAGATGATACCTTAATACGAAAAGAGACGAAGCTAAAATTCATTCAATTTTATGTTTTTAAATCCCAAATTTATGTGGCTTAATACAAATCAAGAGAAAGCAATTTTATTCTTTGCATCATTTTCATGATTGGAGAAATTTTGGACTAAATATGAAGAGGGGGAGGATAAATTAGGGTTTCTTTTATAGAAAAATAGATATAACTGTTAGGGGGGGTTCAAACGAGTATTTAAAAGAAAGAGAAAAGAATTTAAAAAGATAAAAATGAGTTTTTACGCGCTCAGCATCGCTTGTTTACACGCGGGCTGTTAATGGGTTGAAATAATTCACTTTAAAGATGTTAAGGGGGGTAAATAAATGGAAGTTAAGTTTAAGTGCTAATGTGAGTTGGGAGGACAAGTTCAGGGGGGCAATATGTCTTTTCTCAGTTAATTATCCTATATTATTATTAAGTTTTTCGTCTTAGGGATAAAGAAGAAAAAGAGTTAGAATTAAAGGAGTCCACCAGATCGAAATATGTCAAGGAAAGGAATCCTACTTCCACTCCCTTTCCCTATTTTGGTTGGACTCAAATACAAGGAAATCAACATACACATCTATTAAAGGAGTCCACTATGTTTTGGAGAAGCACATATTCACAAAATTTCTGAATTTCAAGAGAAAAGGCTTGAAATTAAAAAAAAAAAAGAAGTGGAAATAGAGTCAACATCCGTCCCACTGTCTGTTTCAGGAATCAAAACAGATTTCTATTTATGACAACTCTAGTGAATGTAATATTATTGAATTGTAATGTCTTATCAGCATTCATAGAAAAATTTGTTGAGGTGTAAAACACTTTCTCAATTTGTGTGTTTGTCGTCAAGCCAGGGGTAGGGTGAAAGAGGTAGCAACAACTTAGGAATGTTTAAAGGGCTTAATGGTAGATCCATTGGATTGCAGGGGTAATTCACTTTGATTAGGTGTTTTAATGAAGTTGAGTTGAAATCCTACAAGAGTAGGTCTTGGTTGTTACATTCATTCCTGGATGGTTTTCCACATAAAAATCTTATGTTCGTTACATTTTGCTTTAATTTGATCTTTAACTATAGAACTACTTAGCTAGGAACAATTTGAAGAACACAGTTCATCATTATTCATTTAAGAGTTAATACATAAAAATGACCCTAAACTTGACATTAAATTATAACTTTGACCTTCAACTTTGATAGTGCATAAACAGGACCTTAACTATTCAAAACCTGAACAAATATGACCTCCGATTTTGCTAGCCCATGCATGAGTCTCACTCGCGCCTACGTGGAAAGGTAATCCGATCACAAGGTTCCACGTCGTTAAAAGGGCTGACTTGGAGAGAGGTCATATTTGTGTAATTTTGAATAGTTAAAGGTCATATTTGTGCACTATCAAAGTTTTACTTTTTGTGTTAAAACGACGTCTTTATTATTATTATTATTATTATTATTATTATTATTGTTATTATTATTATAATAAATTTTTTTTATTTATTTCTATAGTAGCAGCACCTAACTTTTTTTAATTTAAAAAAAAATATTATTATTAAAATTATTATTATTATTATTATTATTTTATTTATTTCTATAGCAGCAACACCTAGCTTTTTTTAATTAAAAAAAACAGCCACTAGCAGGGATCGTACCCGTACAGTAGGCTAAAGGAAGTACCCAAGAAGAGTAAATAATACCAATAGGCTATCTAAGTGTCTTGTTTTATGGTGTTCAACATTAATATACGTACATAAATATATATTTTCTATCTTATATATATACAAAGTAATTTTTTTATCGAGGGGGTTCAGCTGAACCCCATGGAAACCACGTAGGTCCGACCCTCGTTAATTTAATAACGTTAATTTAATAACATCATTTAATTATGTTAATTTGATAACGTTAATTTAATATACTACTACTACTATCCTTGATAACATTAATTTAATAACGTTCTATTAAAACTATAATTTTTTTAATTATTAGTATAGTTTCATCTTTAATTTAGTATTTAAATTAATAATTTTAGATATATTATATAACTTGAATTCGTCCTCTGCTTTATAATATATATACATACCCACTTGATTTTTTCGTATGAGGCTGACCCGCCTAATTAATAAATCTTCAATATTGCTCTTTTTCCGCAATGACAAAAGAAATTAGATGCCATTTTCGTCTGTGATCCAAAAATAATGAAAAAATAATAGTGAAGAGTCATTTAAAGGTCATATTTGTGCAATTTTGAATAGTTAAAGGTCATATTTGTGCACTGTCAAAGTTTAAGGTCATATTTATATATTATGCCCTTAGATTTTCAGCTGGACGCGCTTAGTTTTGTGCGTTGAACACGCGTATTGCCATGTATTATTGGAGGTCATATTTGTGTAGTTTTGAATAGTTAAAGGTCATATTTGTGCACTATTAAAGTTTAAGATCAAATTTATAATTTAGTGTCAATTTTAGGGTAATTTTTATGTACTAACTCTTCATTTAAATTCAAAAAAGTTAGCAAATGTTTAAAATAGGAAAATTTTGTTATAGAACCAATTCACCCCCCCCCCCTCTAGTGTCTATTTAATGAGTCAAGTCTAACAATTGGTATCATTAGTATCGGTTGATCATTTCTAAGTTTACCCTTTGTGAGAGATATGTAAACATAGACTTCCAATTATAACACTATCAAAGTATCAGTCAAGTCACTACATGAAATTTTCATAGAGATAATGTGGTAAAATCTTCAAATAATTTGATTATCTTCGGATTTTCTTACCAAATTACCTACAGATTTATAAAATTTCTAGGTAATTTAGTTGTAAAAATAAATCTGCAGGTACATTATTTGTGGATTTATTTGCGATTAGTTATAAAAGTTTAGCATGAATTATTTGGTAAAATTTCATAAAAAAGATTTTACCTGCTGATTTCCACAAAAAAATTCATAAATTATTCCCCATGAAGATTCCTAAGTATATCCGAAGGAAGTTTAGAGGTGAAAAATCCTAATTAACAAAAGAAAATTTCTTGCTAATATTTATGAAATTATTTACAAGAAAATTCGTATGAAATGCCCTTAGTAAATCCGCAAGAACAATTTTTCACAAGAAAATTTTCATGAATATTTAGCATGTACATCCCCATGGAAATTCTCAAGTAATAATTCACACGTAAATTATTAGAAATATTTCACAATGATTCAAAATCTATTCAAAACCTCCAATAATTCTCAAAAACATCATTCAATACAAGTCTAATGTAAACCATTATTGCTAACAAAAAAACATAATTCATAACATCCATATCAATAATGTATGATTCTTAAATGGTCCAAAACAAAATATTTCAAACTTGAATACTTAATAAAACTACAAACCATCAAAGTCAGAATCATTTTCATCCACATTATCAAGATTAGAATCACTTTCATTCATATCGTCAAAGTCATGATTACTTTCATCCTCATAAGCTTGGTTGTCTTCTTGAGATGGGTGTTCATCATTTAAGATAATTTCTTGTATACATGCTTCATCAACAAGTCCAATTCCTTTCTCATCTTCCTTCCACAATTGATGCATTTTGAGCAACTAATATTTCTTGTTTATTTTTTTCAAACTCATTCTACATAAGAATATCTTATTTCAGGACATAAAAAGTGCTAAAAATATGTTATTCACATAAATTATATGACATTATAGTATCAAATAGAATCATAACAATCAACAAATATAAACATGTATATATTAGCATATAAAGCATCATAAACTCAAAGTTGATTTTTCAGATTATTGTGACTATTGTTGTGACTTGTTCTATTAAGATAACAGAGGATGAAATTAGAAGAATAAGAGAACAAGAGGAAGGTTTCAAGTGGTGCCATGTATTTAACACTTAATATGAGGAAAACTCTTTTCTTATTTGTTAAAACTCCGTACCTGGTCAAATAGATTATACAAGATACACTGTAATGAATTCTATATTATCAGGTACACTGCAATGGATTATACAAGAAGATTTACTCAACAAAAATTCTCAATGTAGAGATCTTTTCATATAACCAAACATATTTATTTTGTAACTATACTTTATTATATTCAAGTTATTAGTACACATTTTAAGTGACTATACTTAACCATTTTCAAGTCACAAGTTCGCAATTTCAAGTAACTACACTTAATCATTTTCAAGTCAATACACTTCATAATTTTTAGATAAATTATTCACATTTCAAGTCACCAGTAAATATTTCAAGTCACTACACTCCAACCATTTTCAAATAGCTAATTGACATTTCAAGTTACTATACTTAATCATTTTTAAATAACTACACTTAACCATTTTCAAATGACTAGTACACATTTCAAGTCACTACACTTGACTATTTGGAAGTAACTAATTAACATTTCAAGTCACTACGCTTAACCATTTTCAAGACACAAGTTACACATTTAAAATCACTACACTTAACCATTTTCAAATAATTAATTCATATTTCAAGTCACTATACTTAACCATTTTCAAGTATCTACTTCACATTTTAAATAATTATACTTAACCATTTTCAAGTAACTACTTCACATTTCAAATAACTATACTTAATCATTTTCAAGTCACTACACTTGATCATTCATTTCAAGTCACTATACTTAACCACTTTGAAGTAACTAATTCACATTTCAAGTAACTACACTTAACCATTTTCAAGTCACTAGTACACATTTCAAGTCACTATACTTAACCATTTTTAAGTAACTACACTTAACTATTTTCAAGTCACAAGTTCATAATTTCAAGTAACTCAGTTCACATTTCAAGTGAATACGCTTAACCATTTTCTAGTCACTACAGTTAACCATTCTAAAGTCACAAGTATACATTTCAAGTAACTACACTTAATTATTTTCAAATCACAAGTTCACAAATTCAAATGAATACACTGAACCATTTTAAAGTCACTAGTATACTTTTCAAGTCACTAAACTTAACCATTTTAAAGTCACAATTATACATTTCAAGTAACTACACTTAATCATTTTCAAGTCACAAGTTCACAATTTCAAATGATTACACTTAATCATTTTCAAGTAACTAATTCACATTTCATGTAACTACACTTCACCATTTTCAAGTCACTACTACACACTTCAAGTCACTACACTTAACCATTTTCAAATAACTAATTCACATTTCAAGTCACTACACTTATAACATTTTCAAGTCACTAGTACACATTTTAAATCACTTCACGTAACTATTTTCAATTAACTAATTTACATTTCAAGTCACTATACTTAATCATTTTCAAGTAACTATACTTTATTATTTTTAAGTTATTAGTACACATTTCAAGTGACTACACTTAACCAGTTTTAAGTCACAAGTTCACAATTTCAAGTAACTACACTTAACCATTTTCACTACTAGAAAACATCATTTTTCTGGCGGCTAATGTAGTCGAAATGTGATTGGAAAATAAGGTAGTTCCAACTACTTTTCAACAGTTTCATGGTAGTTAGAATATATCTTGTCAAAAAAATATTCTCAACTATTGTAGTCAGAAATTTTCAACTACTATAGTTGAAAACGTAGTCGGATATTTAATAAATATTTATTTAATAATTATAAATATTTCTACTACTGTAGTCGAAAATTTAGTAAATAATTATAATTATTCCAAATACTGTAGTCAAAAATTTAATAAATAATTATTTAATAATTATAATTATTCCGACTACTGTAGTCGAAAACTTAATATATATTATTTAAAAATTATTGTTCCGACTACTTTAATCAGAATTTTAATAAATAAATATAATTTTCGATTACTGTGGTCAGAGACTAATGGAAAAATTATTTAATAAAATAATTATTCTGACTAGTTAGTCAAAACATTAATAAATAATTATTTAATAATTATTCTTCTGACTTCTTTAGTCAAAATTTTAATAAAAATATTTACCCAAAAATTATATAATTAAATCTTACACTTGCTTACACTGCTCTTAGATTATAAACAACATAACTAATGTATTTTTCACAATAAAATTTTATAAATACAACCACTTTAAAACACCCAAAACAAACATCAAATCAAATAATTTAAATATCTTAATGTTACAACCAAAAACAAGAACAAGAACTACAATCTAACTATCATCAGATTCACTATCTTCCTCATCATGAAATACTTGAGGCATGTGCTTCTTAACCAACTCCTTAAATTTTGCAAACTTAGCATCGTTAGCTGCACATTTCTACGTTAATTTCACAATTTGCTTTTTCATCGCTTCTATTTCTTTTCCAGTTTGCAAAGTAGAAGAGGAACTGGGAAACAACGAAGGACTACTCGAGGATTGGAGAACCCCTGTTCCATAGGTTCTACCTTTCTTTGGACCACCAATCACATATTAGTCATATCTGCAGGTGATGGTTGGACCATGGTACCATCCTCTGAAGTAGGTTGGGTTTGACTCCACTCTTCTATACTTTTTTAAAATTCTTCCTGAAAGAAAAATTATTTTTCAGTATGTAAACAAGCAAAGTTGAGTAATAATAAAATAATGTATGTAAAAGTTATTATCTTACATATGCATCCTTAGCACGTATTTTGACCCAATCTCCTCTTGTACCATCCTTTTGTTTCTTCCTATGTGTCTCTTTGTAGACCTCAAGAAAAGTGGTCTTTTCCCCCATTTTTATATTCCTGCAAAATATTAGAAAAAAATAATGCAAGTATGGACTATACATTCAATACGTATGAATTTATTGGACTTACCACCTGGGAAGAAGCTATTTGGAGGAGTTGTCAGTTGAAGATTGTAAAACTTTAAAAGAAGTAATAGAAGAAAGGGAGGAAAATCAGGCCATACTTGAGGACTATGGCTCTGTACTTTGTAGTTTGAATGAACTAAAACTCCATCACCTTCCTGAACTGGTTAGGCTTTCAAATAGCTGAAAGATGTCAAGTCTGAAGAACTATTAGATCAAGTGTAGAATATCTACTCATTTGGGCTTCATTACTAGAGGTGGTATGTTTAAGTCCCATTTGAATTTTATTTATATTTCATGCATTTTATTTGTATTTGAAACAAACGGCAGCTGCTTTCTGAACTAGCGTAAAAGTAATTTCACAAATTTGAAATAAAAACCATCTAAAAGTCTTTGATTAACTTGCTTGTAGTTTTGTTAAATGATCTTCTAACTAAGAATTTAACTTGTCTAGGTATGTGTCAATGCCTTTCAAATTTGGAGGAGCTGTTAATTCAGGAATATGAAGCTATAAAAGAAGCAGTTTAACAAATAGTCGACAGGGGATACTCGATGACAATCATACTGCTCTTTGTAGTCTGAAGAAAGTCAAACTGCATCACGTGCCTGAATTCGTTAGGGTATTTGGAAAATATGTATCCCTTATATAGAACAGCCCAGCACGGATTAATTTCCCTAAGAAGAAAGGTGTACTTTGGAGAATCATCAACATATATCTTTTGGCTTTGTTACTATAGGTAGTATGTTCAAAGTCTCTTATTGGACTTTCAATATAATTCTAAATAGCAAAATTATTATAAGTACTACTCTCTCCATGAGTTGTCCACACAGTATAATTCAACATA
Organism: Capsicum baccatum var. pendulum; assembly: GCA_030864225.1. Taxonomy (NCBI): domain Eukaryota; kingdom Viridiplantae; phylum Streptophyta; class Magnoliopsida; order Solanales; family Solanaceae; genus Capsicum; species Capsicum baccatum. The sequence goes on along the minus strand of CM061559.1, from coordinate 68,889,787 downwards.
AAACCCTTCCTATAAAGATGTAATGTAAAAGCATCTGGACTCAATAACTTACAACACTTTCAATTACAACAAGGACACCTAATTGTCCCTTCAGTAAGAAAATCATTAAGTGTCATTGCTTTAGCAATAAATCCAGCTACCCCATCTTTATATTCCTCCTTCAATCCCACATGGGTAGGATAAAGTCTATTATACATCTATGTACGATCTTCATTTTCCATCTACACAAGAACGACAACAATAATAATAGAAAAGAGAAACAAAAACAAGGGAAACAAAACAATGGCAGGTTTTTTTAGAGATGCTACTATGCAGTGGACACAAGAAGAAAACTAAGAGGTTCGATACAACATAGTAAGTAGCCAGCAACAAACCTTTTGTTTGTGTCTCTACAATGATATCATTACAACTGGTTCAACAATATAGATTAGCGTAATATGATGGCAACCAGTCTATTCTCATAATAACAATCAATTCAACATAACTGAAATGTAATACATGAGTATCATAAAAGTGTAGCATTCCATTTACTAGATTATATTTCAGAGGTCATTTCAAATGAAAACTTGGTGCTAACACACAACTTTCAAATACATATCAGTTGTATCATCACACCCAGACTAGTTACAACAAACACATACCTATAATTCACATATCAGTTGTATCCATGCATGGTCACTCATTCCTAAATAGTCTTGGTAAAGCCCAAGATACCTATTTCTTTATCTACTATTGCACATTCTAGTAAGGTGCCTCCTTGTTATTCATAAGCTGCTAAGGATGACTATTACCATCATGCGATGGATGAGGAATTATTGGATGTAACAAAATCAAAGCAACCTACAAATACACCTATGTCCAAAATTTATTAATATCTCATAATATGCCCAAACAGAAGAAAAAATACTCATCTAGTCTCTACCTACTGTATATGCCTAATATTGTCTAAAGGTTAAAAAACTTTTAACACTATTTTCTTAAAATCAACTTATTTGTTTAACAGAAAGAAGACAAATAATGAAGTCACAAGAACTGATAGGCATATACACAGACCTTAGGTGTGATATTTGAAGTAATATGCTCATTCCTGGAAACATAATAAGAAATTTTATTTGCTTTTGTTCTGCCTATATTCAAACCCTTTTAAGCTTGCTATGCATCATATAAGCAGTAAAACTAAAGACAACCAGAAAGGCATGGATGAAATAGATAAACTTTTGAGTTCTATATTTCTGGACCTATTGATAAGAAAGGGAGTAATGAAATGCAAAGACAAATAGGAAGCAAGTCACATAATAGATAACTAGCAGTAAAATCTCACAAACCAGTTGATAAGAAAGGGGATGAATGACTGCACCACTGACTTCCAAGAAGCAGTCAGGAGTAATGGAATGTAAATACTAGACCTGAAGGAAAAAATCGATATTGATGCCAATGGTATTCTTTCTATCACGACTACTGATAAGGGTACAGGAAAGAAATAGGAAATCACTATAACTTGTACAAGCACTTTTCCCAAAGATGAGGGACACTCATTAGAGATGTTGTTTCCCTTGTTGAATAGAGAAAATTCTTTTGGTATCACGGTTTTACCAACTTACAGACCATCACTCGAAGATCCGTCAAAGTAGTCTCTCTAACCAAAAGAAAAACTGAACCAATAGACAGTGTGTTGACCTAATAATCTTATCGATTATATTTTCATGAAAACAAAGCCTTAAAATAAAGAAATTTAGTAGCAATGAACCTACGATGTCTTGAGTTTCAAACTACTGGACATAACACCACAGAAATTTAAAGTCTTTCCCTCAGTGGAAAACCCCCTTTTTAAACTAAAGAAAGTACCAATTCTCATAGTTTCATATCTAATAGTAGAGGCCAAATTTTATATACCAAAATTAAAGTCATATTTAGTGATTAATCTATATTGATCTGTACAATATCTTGCATAGTGATATAACAAAAAAATATAGAAATAGCAGATAAGTAACACCAACAGGTTTGAATCAAACAAAGCATCAGTTTATCATCTATGTGTATAAATGTACCACTATGGCTTTGAATCACATCAAAAACCCCCTTTGCTAAAGTCTTAAACCTGAGATGAAACACTCGACTCTGATTGCCCAAAATAAGCTTTCTCTCACAAAATTTATCACAAATCTCAGTCTATTGGGGAAAACATTCCTTGAGAATGTCATAACCCAAAACAAACTCACCTCCAAACCAATTATATACTCACTGTTCCCAAATGAGTTATATATAGGTTAAACATATGATTAAACAAATCCCTAACATAACTACAAAGAAATATGGTGGCGAACCATTGAAGAAATATGGTGTTTCAATGGAAGAAATAGAAGTGTCTCTGAGAAAGATAGAGAGAGAAAGAAAGAGAGAGAGATCATACTACCGCCGGTGTTTTGATGGAAGAAGAAAACCACTGCTGCTTCAATGGTTTCGATGGAGAGGGAGAGAGGGAGAGTAGTAGAGATGGGGAGAGAGAGAGAGACTCTTTTCCCTAATTTAGTTTAGAGAGGAAGAGAGAGGCACTGAAGTGAAAGAGAAAGGAAACCACTACAGTTTAATACTTTAAATATTTAAATATAATCTTCTAACCACTACATTTGGGTAAAAGTTGAATATATTTAATTATTCAATATGTCCAGCTGCAGTAGTCGGATACATTTAATATATTTATAGAGAAGCTTTTTTGTAATGTATTTAGTAATATATTTATTTTATTATTAAATGCTCTGACTAAAGTAGTCAGAAATCTAATTAATAATGTATTTAATTAATTATTAATTTTCTGTATAAGGTTATGATTATATATTAAGTCATAGATTTATTTAGTTATTGGTATTTTCGACTATAGCAGTCGAAAATATATATTTTATAATTTAGTTACTTTTTTTTAAATTCCATATAAGGACTGATTATATATTTAGTAATATATTTATTTAATTATTTCATTTTCGACTTAGTTATTAGTATTTTCGACTACAGTAATCGAAAATATGTATTTCATAATTTATTTAAATAATTATATAATTTCCATATAAAGGACTGATTAAATATTTAGTAATATATTTATTTAATTATCTATGCTTCCAACTAAAGTGGTCGGATATATATTTAATTAATTATTAATTTTATTTAGTTGTTAGTATTTTCGACTACAGTAATTGGAAATATATATTTAATAATTTATTTAAATAATTATTTAATTTTCGTATAAGGGACTGATTATATATTTAGTATTATATTTATTTAATTATTTATATTTTCGACTACAGTGGTCAGATATATATTAAATTAATTATCTATTTTATTTAGTTATTAGTATTTTCGACTACAGTAGTCGAAAACGTATATTTCATAATTTATTTAAATAAATAATGTATTTAATTATTTATATTTTCGACTACTGTAGTCAGAATATATATTTTTCAAAATTTGTCACCAAATATTCTAACTTCTTTTGTCACAAATAGTATTGGAAAAATATTTTATAAAAATAAAAATCAAAAAATAAGATTTCTGACTACAGTAGACAGAAATTTCCGACTAATTTTTCAGTCAAAATTTCGGTCGGAAAATAGCAAATTTCTAGTAGTGTTTTACGTCACAAGTTTGCAATTTCAAGTAACTACAATTAATCATTTTCATGTCACTACACTTAATAATTTTCAAATAACTTACATTTCAAGTCACTGCATTCAAACCATTTTCAAATAGCTAATTGACATTTCAAGTCATTATACTTAACAATTTTCAAAACACTTAACCATTTTCAACTCTCTAACTCACATTTTAAGTGACTAAGCCTAACCATTTTCAAGTCATGAATTCACATTTCAAGTGCCAACATTAAACCAATTTCAAGTCATGAATTCACATTTTCAAGTGATTACACTTTACTAATTTCAAAATGCAAGTTCACCTTTCAAGTAACTACACTAAACCATTTTCTAGTAGCTAATCCACTTCTCAAGTGACTACACTTGATCATTTTGAAGTCACTAGTACATATTTTAAAATACTACACTTGACCATTTCCAAGTCATGAATTCATATTTCAAGTGACAACACTAAACCAATTTCAAGTCATGAATTCACATTTTCAAGTGATTAGACTTCACTAATTTCAAAACACATGTTCATCTTTTAAGTAACTACACTAAACCATTTTCAAGTCGCTAATCTACTTTTCAAGTGACTACACTTGATCATTTTGAAGTCACTAATACACATTTCAACTCTCTAATTCAAAATTCAAGTGACTAAACTTAACCATTTTCAAGTCATGAATTCACATTTCAAGTGGCAACACCAAACCAATTTTTGTCACCATAATGAGACAACTCTCTCATCTATTCTTGTCAACATTTAATTACGCCAATTTTTTTCACCATAATAAGACCACTCCACCGTAACTTTAGTGGTATTATCTAAATAACTGTATCTTACACTAGACCATGGAGAAGAACAAAAACTATGATAACGCAATACCAAAATACTAACCAGTAGATAATAACTTATAGTTGTTGTTCGGTGTTTAGAGTTCACTGCAGAATTTTATACGGATAAACTGCTACTTTGTGAACTTAATACCAAGGGTAGTTTGAGAAAAAAGTTAAAATTATCTTGATTTTCTAAAATAATACATATAAAATTGAAGGAGTATAACGAATCATCAAGCAACCCCAGTATTTATCTTAGGTACAAGGATGTCCATATTGGTGAACCATCAATGATTATGATGGTGTAACTGAGAAACTAAGTCCACAGAAATGTCGGCTATCTAGCCTTACCTATACGGCTACTATTTATCTCACATTTAACTACACAACGACAATAAAAGAGCAAAAACCAGAATCAACGGAGAAGGACCTTATCATTAGACGAATGCCTATTATGCTAAAAAGTTGTTCTTGCATATTGTATGGAAAATATAAAGAACAACTAGCAAAATTTAGAGAATGTCCCCTTGATCCTGGAGGATATTTTGTTATCAATGGCACGGAGAAGGTAATTTCAATTCAAGAGTAGCTATCTATAACGCTCGATTTTCTTAACCAAAACGCTACACGGTGCTCATAACCCCAAAGGACCACAAGCTAACCCATGACTGATATCTGTACCTGTAAACTGCATAATATCTCATAAAATATGTGGAAACATAAACTGTAAGGCAATAAGATTCAATACTGATACATATTTGAAAAATATGGTACAACAAATACAAAAAAGAACATAAATACTAAAGTATGAACATCTAATCTGACATCTAGTCTGAAAGCCTCTAACTGAACTGAATAAGGAGTTGATGGGACATGTCCCCAACTAACTCCAACTACTAAAATAAACTGAAAACTAAAATAGAAATGAAATCATCATGTCCTCGAAGGATGAGGACTCACATCTAACTCTGACTATTGATCCTGGAATCTACTGCTGATTTGGAGCTCATGTATCTGAACCTATGGTGCAACATAAGAGAAAGCACCATAGCGCAAATACGTCAGTACGTCTGAATGTACTGAGTATACAAGTGAGGTAGGATAAATGCAAAGGGTTATATGCATGAAAAATACTAACTTATATGAATGTGAGAGTACATACATGCATGCATAACTGTAACTGAACTCGTAGAGATACAGACTACTAAGTCTGAATACTGACAATATGAGTGTACTAATAATGAGATTCTGAAAGACTGAGTTTACTGATATTGATATGTAAATCACTAATAAGTGATGGATCTGATACTGTATTACTGAATACTGGGAGACTGATACTATATTACTGATAAAGGAATGATTGTTTCTGACAGTTCAAATTAGGAAGAACTGGTCTGATTGACTGTATCTGACAGTCCCAAAGCTGAGTACTGATAGCATGAGTTCTGATAACTTTTGTGATTGATAGCATAAGGTACTGTATCTAACAGACCATAAATCTAAAGAAAACTATCTGAGTTCAATTCTATTTCTGAGTTGACTTTATCTAGCAATCCTAATATACTGAAATCTGAAGAACTATCTGAGTTCTTTACTACGATTGGGTAGCTATAGCTAATAGTCCTAAAATCTATATCTGAAACTGTGGGAAGTATTTATCTAACCGACATGCCCCAAATATGCTATAATAGCTAAGTTGGGGTCCAATCTCTACCCCGACTGGAGGGGTGTCAATACCACACCACTGGTAAGGATAGCTATGAGAACCCTATACTGGCAGGTACTCAATGAGAATGGTGGGAACCCTAAACTAATGGGTTAAGCCACCTCATCAACCCTAATTTAATGGGTTAAAATGTCTCAACCTACGCTGGCTAAGAAGTTCTGGAACACAAGGATGACTACTAAGAATTACACCCTGAACTAGCAGGTGAGTTCCCATCCTTGGGTTCACTCAGTGCTAACTTCTACTCCTATCTGAAGGACACTAAACTGAAATAACTAAGCTGAACTGAATAACTGAACTGAATTTATTAGCTTAACTGATACTGATTAACTGGACTGATTCTAATGGTATTGTTTAGCAGAGCTAAACTAAGTTTACTAGATTCCAATGACTGAAGGAATGTACTGAGTTCTAATGACTAGGTGAGAGTACTGAAGTTACTGAGATTGACTGTGAATACTGAGGTTGCTGAGGTTACTGAGATTACTAAGATTACTGGACTACTGAGATTACTAAGATTTCTGAGTTTTCCTGAGTCACATGACTGACTGAATTCTATAGATCATGGCTTGACTGAGAGTATCATAAAAACATGACATGGCTTTAGGCACACAGCTCTATTTTTTGGGTACAAGTACCCCAAGGACTCGATGGAAGGAAACTGACACAACTTGAATATCTTGAGTACACGACCATCAATAAAAATCCATAATATGTGAGTGGGGGATTTCATGAAGTACATGGTCATCATAATATCTATCATGAATAGGAATGCTTATAATCAAGTCATAAATCTCATATTCTAATATCATGGGCATTCTGACAACATATACTATTCATAGCAATCACATGGAAACCATTCAAGCGTAAGGGAACGGCAATATGTAACGTTTAGTTCATATCGTAATGATTTGGGGATATTATACTTCATGTATTTATTCAACATCTCAAAAATGGTAGGGAAAGTATGGATATATTTTGAGTACATAATTTATATCTCCATTATCATACATACTTTATACCACAACAATAACAACACATAATTTGCATGGAAATTCATATTGGAGTGTATGACTAATATGAAATTGTTATTTAGATATCATGAAACCATGTAAATATAAAGTTCTAACATACTAGGCATTTTATCGAACACCTTGAATGCATTCTTTAAGGCATAGGTAGATTTCATACTTGCATTATATCAATCTATCTAACGATCATATTTTTAAACTAACAACATAACTTTTATGAGATATATAGTCACGATACTATTATTTAGCAAAACAAACAAGCATCAACATGGGTATGATCATATCACCACAATCAATCAAGCTTTTGTATTCTAAATATTGATTCTTGAACTCCATGGACGAAAGGAATCCATGGATGAACACTACGCATACCTTGGAAGGGAGGTTCTTGATAATTGACGGAGGAATTTCCTTGTAATTTGATTTTCAAGTTTGATTGTGCAACCCTAGTTGTTTTTCTCCTATGGTGCTCTTGGATGATGAGCTTTGAGATGTTAATAGGGTTGTAATGTGTTTAGAAGCTATATATTTCGTAGGGTTAAGTATAGGGACGTGTAAGGAGTGTTAAAAGACTTAATTACCCTTAAAATAACTCAAACCGGATTATTTTTTGGCACCTGGAACTGACTTAGGCGGCGCCCAAGTGATTTCCTAAGCTAGGTTGGGCGGCGCCTAACCAATCGCCTATGCTTGGGTTGGGTGGCGCCTAACCAATCGCCTATCCATACTGTCTCTCACGAAAAAGGGCATAATTTTTGCCTGGGTATTGGATTAAGGCAAAATTGGTATCGTTGCAAAGATAATTCGATTCTCCACAATTTGTCGGTCTAAATCAGCCAAAATAACACATTAACATCGATTGATACTCATTCAAAGATGACCCTTACAAAATTGAACACTAAAACTTGATGGATTCAAAAACTCTTAGCTTGTATTACCTTAAGTAACTCATATAAACATGCTTAATATATCATAAGCTATCTTATAACTAGGATACTCATTGTAAGTTATGCACTAAAATTCTACTCAAAGGATAGGAGGTTTTATACGTAAGAAAAATGGTTCATTTCCTAGCTTAGAAATATACGGGGTATTACAATATCTCCCCTTTGGGAACATTCGTCCTCGAATGAAAATTAATTGAATCAGGAGAGATGATAAGATGATGTACGTACAAGACATACACTACTGAAACATGGGTTCATGACTGGCATGACTGAAAGTTGAGAACAACATACTGAACATGCATATCTGATGCATGGGAAGCTGATTCATGAATATAAGACTGAGGATTCTAATAAAGTGAGTTTTCTTAAAATGAGAATGCATATCTGATGCACAATTGAAAGACTGAATCCATGTATATCTGATACATGATTATATGACTGACATGATACGTGAATGCATGACTGAAAGTACTGATGAGCTGATCACGCATATCTGATGCGTGAATTCATGACTAAACTTACTCATGAACATGCAATGGTAAAGGTATCAAGTTTGAACTAAAAACTGAGCATGGAGCTGAATATCAAGTTTGGTACTGAAATATGAACATGAGAACGACTAAGTTTAAAGAAGACTGTTACCTTGAACTGAAAATACCGATAAGTTTGAGATTAATTACTCCATATGCATGATCGGAAATATGAGAACATAACTGAGTCTGGGATGTAGTAGATATACTAAATATCATGATCTAAACAAAATCTTGAAAACATAGCATACGACTAAAGTTGGAGCTTGAGGGTTATCTTATGAGTACCGCTTCTCTAAATCGGATTCATCAAAAGAAAAGAGAGCATCATGTTTATGTCATGAAAGTTCGGGGGTATGATGTATCTCCCCCTTGGGACACTATGTCCCTCAAAGAAGACTGACTTGGATGAGCTGCTGAGGAAAATTGAGGCAATGTTCAAAACGCCTAGGAACTGACTCATGACTGAATAACTAGGATCTAAAACTGAGATATGATACATGAACTGAGCTGAACACGAGCGCATAAATATACTAACTTATCTGATTAACTGAATAACTAATAGCTGAATACTGGATCTACAAAGCTAAATTGTACTTAGTTTGAATAGTTGGGCTAAGATTTTTGAGTTTTATGCATAGGAGATAAGGACTAACTGAGTAGAATGAGGTATCTAAGAATGGATCATGAAGTTTGTATTATTTGGGAATGCGAGACCAAGCGTACACTGATAACTGAGTACTGACAACTTGAATGCTATGGTAAATCATGTCTGGAACTGAACTGAGTTTCAAATCTGGTTACTAAACTGAAAATGACATTATAACTAAGCCTATAGCTAGTACAGAAGTACTGAATTCAAGGACTGAACACTGATTACTGAGTACTGGATACTGAAACTATAATTGAGTTGGCAACTGAGTTTTTGATGGCTATATGCTGGGGACTGACATAAGTCAAGGATCTAAATGTACACTTACACTTTGTACTTTCCCAACTTCTAAATACAACGCCTTGCTAGACGTTTACTTGCACATTTATCATGACATTCAATCCTATCTTCACAACTACACTCTCGTGCAAAGTAAGCATGCAACAATCTTCTCTTATCTAAGCAAATGCTCATGAATACACTGTTCCGTAAGGAGAGCTAACTGGAGGAGTAAATCACGAGGACCTGAAATATGAATAGTGATAACACTCAATCTACAGCACTCGTAGGAGTGTAAAGCGTTCATTGTCAAATATATAACCCAACTGGGTTGGGTATCGATCCCACAGGGAATAGCCGGTCAACAAGTAAGCAAAGATTACTAGACTTTTAGTGCAAGTCTCTTAAAAGGTGGGAGTTTTGTCGTGCAAATATTGCAAACAAAATAATAAAGTAAAAGCAGAAAATAGAAGAGTAAAAACGGTTTGCTTGATAGGTTGTTGAACAATAAGAATTGAGAAGTTGGGATTATGTCCACCTTATGAGTTGTACGTCTCTATTGTCTATGAGTTGTGCGGAATTCAGACATGCATGTGCTTATAGAGAATTGTATTCGATGGTAAATCCAAGCGTCTTTCGACCTAAACAAGGACTATTTCACTGTAACTCCTTCGATCTTACAACGTATCTAACGGTACAAATTCTCCAAGAGGTTAATCCAGTTATGGAACTAACTTTTTAATAGGGGATGAGACCCTACTACCTTGACATTATCTCTTTTCCAGACATATAACTTTTCTTTCGAACAAGTTAATGCTATACTGGCGTTATTCCATGCGTCTGCAGCCACAAGAATTTGCATTAAGATGAAGAGAATAATGATATAAGCAACACACGTGTCACGAATTCACAAACTCATAGCAATAGATAGTATCTCATAAAGCTTCCATAACCCCAACAGAGAGGTTTAGCTACTCATGAGTGCGATGGAAATCACAATATACATTATCATAATACCACAATAAAGATCTCGTGTAGTAAAGTGTGGTAGGCGTTTAGGCGTGAACTCCCTTGCAAAGTAACGTTTCTCTTGTTGTGGAAAATAAGAATTGAATAGATGAAAAATAATGTCAACAATGAATTAATAAAAAGAATTGTTTTGATGGATGGATGGATGGTGGATGGATAAGAATTGATGGAATGGGGGAATTGTGAGGAATGTGAGGAATGTATAAAAATCTCTAGCAAAATAGGGTATTTATAACACCCATATCCTATTCCTACTAAGCTACTGCATTACTTAACCCATTCCTACTGGGTTACTGCATCATTATCCTAGTCCTAATAAATTACTGCATTATTATCCTAATCTTAATAAGTTACTGCTAGTCCCCAAAGTCTTCAGAATTGTTGTTTTAGCGCGGGACAGATTTTCCATGCGCCACTTTTGGTCCTTGGCATCCAAGACTCCCTTTTCTCCCTTCGTGAAGCTTTCTTTGGCGTCAAGTTATCCATAAAATGCTGAATTCTGCATCATTTATACCTGAAACTTTGCTAATCATGTTCGTTAGCTCACTTATAGGAAAAAGGACTAAAAGTGCATGAAATATATAATTTGTTCTCAAAACTTGGCTAAAATATGGGCAAAATATAGCACTATAGGCGTGTAAATTCGCCAATCATCAACACCCCACACTTAAAGCTTTGTTCGTCGTCGAACAAACTATCATGTCCTTCTAAACATTAACTTAGGGTTTCACAGTAACAACACAAAATATTCGTCAAGACAAGCACAACAATTATCAATAAATAGTAGTTTTCCAATCATTAGTAGAAACAATTTAACCTCTAGCATAGACTCTTGATGGTAGTTAATTCATATCCAAAAGTTAAGGTACAAAGAATCATACACCACTACCCAAAACTCATCAACCATGTGTGTCTCACAATATATTACCCATACTTACTCACAAGTATAGCATATTTTTCAAACATGGGTATAGAAGTATCCTTGCTCTCGCCCTCACAAAGAATTCATATGCAGCAACTGATGACCATAGGCTTGCCCTTAGTGTAATGCTCCACTAAATGTCAGAATGCTAAGCTTAGGATCAATCAGGTCTTTTGATGGTTATAATGTAAGCTAAGGGACGGGTAGGACTATTTTGGCCAGAAATAGTGACTATGTTCCTAAGCGCTTTAATACATCACATTATGTCATTAACACTTTTCTTTCAAACAACCTTTCTACTTTCTTTTATTCTACCCCCCCCCCCCTTTTCTCCTCTTTTGTTTTTCAATTTTTAAACATAACTAAATTTTCAGTTTTCTTTTTCCTTTTTCTTTTCATAACATACCCCTTATGATAACACTTTTTTTCATAACAAATTCAAGCACCAATACATTCTAAAGCATCATGCTCACCCAATTTCCTCTTATTTTGTCACATGAGTTTACACTTTAAAGCATTTAGGAATTTGGATCAAATTTTGGTCTTGAAAAGAAAATGGATTAGGCTTACATATGAGGTTGTCAAAGAAGATAGGCTAAAAGCTCAAAAGGGGTTAACTAGGATGATGTCCACGGGTAGGTAAAAAGAAGGTAAACAATTATAGGTTGCCAAAGAAATGCCTAAATCATCTCCTAAACACACATTCTTTATTTCTGCTTCACACACATACCAAGAAAGTTCTAGCATCAGCCACAAGCACAGAATATACTATTATCTCACACACATAAGGCACATGGTTGACTTTATTGGGAGTAGTATAGACTCTCGACCCAACAGATGAAGGAATTGAACCACACAATATCACATAGTGAGTCATAATTAGAGCCTAAACGTCTCAATAGTCATGATTTTAGCACAAACTCTTGTTATAATCTCATGCTGCCTATTAGAATAATTTCATGCAAAGCTAAGTAAAAAATTTAACTACTAAAAAAAATGAAAAACGAAAAAAAAAAACAAAGCAAACATAAATGCAAATGTGGATAGAGAAGTATAGCATGCAAATACCACCACCCCACACTTAGACGGGACACACTGCCCTCAGTGGAAAAGAAATACGAAGAACCTGGTCAGTCGGACTCCTCCTCTATGTCGGGGGTCATACCCCCTTAGTCGGAATCATCATAGGAGTCGTCATCCTCAGAAGTTCCTCATAAGTACCCCACTTGATTCCAAGAGTACGTCGAGGTATTTGCAGTACGGAGGATTCAGCTTGCTCTTTTCTTCCCTTTTTCTGGCCTTTTTGTGAAGTGGTTGCTTTTCTTGTCTTTTGGTGCCATTGTACCTGAGATCTCAATAGAGTCATGTTAGATTCATCTCGGAAGATTCAATCAACAAACAGACAATAGTGGCACCACCCCACACTTAATTTGTTGACACAAACTAATTAAGTGAATGCTGTCGATTACTCAGACTTCATCGACATACATTTAAGTGATATGTTCCAACCATGTGTTCAGTGCAGTCATACTTTCATGTCATCTTACTATCCTTTTCGATTCTATTGCATGTAATCTTGACTTATGTTTTCATGTCTTGGACTAATGCATCAAAAATTACTACATAGATATTGTATCAGTTTATGGCATAAAAATAATCACAACATCTTATGTTTGTAGTTAACCCTGATTTTCATCTCAATGAACAAGTCATTCCACATGTAAGTATTCAAGTGACAAGATTATGCAATTTTTGTGACCATGTCAATTCCGCAAAAGTATGACAGTGCATCAAAATCAAATTCAAGTTGGAAACATGTTCAGATCATTCTTACGTATTCTTTCACTCACTTAGTTGTATCACAAAAATTCAATCACATTCAAATCATCAATATTTCTTCAAGAATTAACAATTCATAGTAGGCATGGTAATGTAGTACTTACAAAAAATAAATGAAGAACAAAGAAGCACTTACTTGATTGATGCCTTTGGATGATGTTCTTGTGAAGAAATAGAGCAAAGGGAAAATTTTTGAGAGGATTTAGAGGCTTTCCAAAGTGTTTTTGGTTCAAGACTAAGTCTCATATATATAGGAAAAGGTTGGGTCGGCTTTTGACCCATTTAAAATCGGATTTGGAGACAAGAAGTGACCATAGGCGGTGCCTTTAGCTTTGCTTATGCTTGGCATAGGCGGCGCCTTTTGCAAAGCCTTTGGTGAGCATAGGCGGTGCCTTTTGCAAAGCCTTTGGTGAGCATAGGCGGCGCCTTTAGCATGGCATATGAGATTCAGAGACAAAAGGCATTAGCATAGGCGGCGCCTATGCTATGGCATACTTGGGCATGGGCGGCGCCTATGCTATGGCATACTTGGACATGGGCGGCGCCTATGCTATGGCACACTAGATTCCGAGACCTTAGGCCATAGTATAGGCCTTGCCTTGTTCGTGGCCTAGTTTTACCTAGGCCTAGCCTTGTTCGATGCCTATATTTTCATGAGTAATGCTCAATCCATAGCCTTTTGCTTCTTCATTCCTAACTTACCACCTTTAACATGCAATACGTCCAAATCAAAATTTGAAACCGACCTCCTCGTTTTACACATCTTCGCACCTACATTTACTCAAAAACAATAAAGACGATTAGAACGATGGGTTGCCTCCCATTAAGCGCCTTAGTTTTGGTCATGGCTCGACAAAATCCTAAGAAAACAAAAACAACAAGAACATTTAAAAACGATGGGTTGCCTCCCACCAAGCGCTTGATTTATTGTCGCGGCACGACATAGCTATCTCGATTACTTAGTCTTCATCGAGATAGATGGGGCATCGTTTTCTGAATGGATTCAGACGACAATAAGGCTTACTTGTAGGCATGCAATCTTCTTCGCGATGACTCTTGTGCATACATATCCCAGGAGGGATACCAATTATATCATCAATCTTTCTACCCATAGCTCTCTTGTACCTCATCAGAGCAGAGATGAGAGCCTCTACGTTCTGTTCACTTAAATCATCTGTCATACTTACCGGAAGTATATTTCCACTTTCCAAGAACACATACCTTAGGTAATCGGGGAGCTCTTTCAATTCTAGCATTGGTGGCTCTTCAATGGAAGTCTTCGCTGTTGGTGACGGTTGATTCTTAAGATCAAGGTCCGGCTATTTAGGAGCATGAGAATAGGACCCTATTTCTATTAGAGCACATGTATTTTCTTCATAATCTTCATCATTCTTATGCTCAACATTCAGTAGCGCAGCAGACAATGGCTCAACAGTAAGCTGTTTCGCTACAGATAATGCTTTCTTATCCTCATCATGAACATCAGCTACAGAGAACACATTCATATCGCTGGGATGCTTCATTTCATTGCATATATCAAAGCGGACCACTTCGTCATTCAATCGAAATAAAAGCTCATTAGCTCTCATGTCAATAAGCACACTTCCAGTTGCGAGGAAAGGACGTTCCAAGATTATGGGAACTTCAGAATCCACCTCACAATCCAGAATAACAAAGTCTGCAGGAAATATGAATGAAGAAACCTTCACCAACACATAATTCAAGATACCCACAGGTCATTTTACCGACCTATCAGCCATCACGAGCCTCATATTGGTTGGCGTCGGATTGCCTAACCCCAACTTCCTGTAGACGGATAGTGGCATCAAATTGATGCTAGCACCCAGATCGCACAATGCCTTGGCAAAGTTCAAAGATTCAACCGTGCAAGGAATAGTGAAAGCACCGGGGTCAGCCTTCTTCTGAACTAGTGATCGGGTAGCGATTTTGCTGCAATGATGAACAGTATCTTTCAACTCATAGCTTGCTGCCCGCTTCTTTGTCAAAAGATCTTCTTGCTGCCCGCTTCTTTGTCAAAAGATCTTTCATAAATTTTGCATACCCAGGCATTTGTTCAAGTGCCTCTACCAACGGAACATTAATGGTCATCTGCTTTAACATATTCATGAATTTGCTGAACCTTGTATCATCCGCCATTTTCTGCAATCTTTGAGAAAAAGGTGGTGGTGGAAGTGGGATTGTTCTCTCCACAGCTTTCTTCTCGTCTTGCTTCCGAATTTTGGTCTTTCCAGGTTGAAAACCACTAGGGGTGACGTCATGGATGTCTTGGTCAGCTTCTATGGCGTCCTCATCTTCTTTATTTTGGGCCACTTGCTTGCTTTGGGATGAATTTTCTAGCACCTTACCACTCCTGATAGTAATAGCCATGCATGATCCATCGTTCCTTGGATTTTGCACAGTGTCGCTAGGTAAAGTGACAGCCTTTCTATGATTGATTGCTGCTGAAAGTTGGCTCAATTGCTGCTCTATTTGTTTTATTTAAGTGGAATGTGAGTCAACCAATTGCTTCATCGAGCACAAATCATGTATTACCTCCGTTACTCCTGCGCTGGTTGCCTCCACTCCTTTCAATAGTTTATCCATTATATCTTCCATATTTCCAGAACCAGATGCAGTGGCGTCACGTCTTCCTGGGGGAACGTATAAACCACTCTTTTCATTCTTGTTCTTCCAACTACCTTGGTCCTTGTTTCCAGACTTATCATAATAGTTCCAACCTTGGTTTCCTTGGGCATTGCCTCGGAAACCCCCCTGATTGTTCAAGTAGTTAGCTTCTTCTTCAGAATCAGATTTCTCTCTTCCTTTTGATGCAACAGCTTTGAATTTTTTGGTCTTCCCTGATAATAGATGCTTTGTAAGAAGATCCACTTGTGTTTTCATGTGCGCCATATCTTGATAGCGTTCTTCTTCTCTTCTCCTTTGGTCTGCAGTCATGTCAATAGATAAAGTGGGGCTTGCTACCTCAGAATCCCTGGTATGCCAAGCTCTACTTTGCTTCATCATCCGATCTAGCATATTGCTTTCCTGACCAAAGGTGAGGTCCATAAATGATCCTCTAGCCGCATTATCCACCACTGGTTTAGTTATTGAATTCAAGGCTCTGTATAGTATCTCCATTAGGTGGACATTGGTCATGTGATGGTTCGGGTACCTCATAAGCTTCGTCTTGAACCTCTCCCATGTTTCATGAAGAGCTTCGATTGGAAGCTGCCGAAAGTTGCTGATTTCATCTCTTAATTGGGCTCTTTTGGATGGCAGAAAGAATCTTTCTGGGAAAGCGTCTCTCAATTGCCTCTAATTTGTAATAGAATCAGGAGTCAGCCCATTCAACCATAGAGTTGCCTCCCCAGACAGAGACAATGGAAATAGGCGTAATCGAATTTCATTCTGACCAACGCCAGAATTGTCAAACGACTTGCATGTAGAAATAAAGTTGATGAGATGCATATTCGGATCATCGCCTGCTAGTCCACCAAATAATCCCTTGAGTTGCAATAACTGAATCATGGTGCTAGTGATATTGAACTTTGCTCTAGGTGCCAAGGGTGGCAGAATAATGGCTCCTGTGGCACCAGCTTCATCCAGATAGTCATCATCGTCATCAAAAGGAATGTGCACAGCTCGGTGATCAGGCCTCAATCGCGCTTGACGATCTCTCATCTACATGGGTGCCGCCACCTCAGTAGTATGTCGTGGGTTTAGTAGCTCCTCATCGCCCAGGTCCTCATCATCAAGATTTGTTGCACGACCTGGGTTATCAATATTCTGTTGATGCACTTGAGTGGCTGCTAGAGCAGCTAACCTAGCCTGCTCCTGTTGAGCAGCCATTCTTTCTATGTCACGTTGTGCATCCATTCTGTCAACAGAACCTAAATAGAACAAAAACAACTAAAAGTAAAAGTACGAGAATCTTTGACCAAAGGGTCTAGTAATTATCACAAACTTAATTGACACTCGTATTCCCCGGCAACGGCGCCAATTTTTGATAACGCTCAATCTACAGCTCTCGTAGGAGTGTAAAGCGGTCGTTGTCAAATATATAACCCAACTGGTTTGGGTATCGATCCCACAGGGAATATCCGGTCAACAAGTAAGCAAAGATTACTAGACTTTTAGTGCAAGTCTCGTAAAAGGGGGGAGTTTTGTCGTGCAAATATTGTAAACAAAATAATAAAGTAAAAGCAGAAAATAGAAGAGTAAAAATGGTTTGCTTGATAGGTTGTTGAACAATGAGAATTGAGAAGTTGGGGTTATGTCCACCTTATGAGTTGTACGTCTCTATTGGCTATGAGTTGTGCGGAATTCAGACATGTATGTGCTTATAGAGTTGTATTCGGTGGTAAATCCAAGCGTCTTTCGTCCTAAACAAGGACTATTTCACTGTAACTCTTTCGAGCTTATAGCGTATCTAACGGTACAAATTCTCCAAGAGGTTAATCCAGTTACGGCACTAACTTTTTAATAGGGGATGGGACCCTACTACCTTGACATTATCTCTTTTCAAGACATATAACTTTTCTTTCAAACAATTTAATGCTATACTGGCATTATTCCATGCGTCTGCAGCCACAAGAATTTGCATTAAGATGAAGAGAATAATGATATAAGCAACACACGTGTCACGAATTCACAAACTCATAGCAATAGATAGTATCTCATAAGACTTCCATAACCCCAACAGAGAGGTTTATCTACTCATGAGTGCGATGGAAATCACAATAGACATTATCATTATACCACGATAAAGATCTCGTGTAGTAAAGTGTGGTAGGCGTTTAGGCGTGAACTCCCTTGCAAAGTAACGTTTCTCTTGTTGTGGAAAATAAGAATTGAATAGATGAAAAATAATGTCAACAATGAATTAATAAAGAGAATGTTTTTGATGGATTGATGGATGGTGGATGGATGGGAATTGATGGAATGGGGGAATTGTGAGGAATGTGAGGAATGTATAAAAATCTCTAGCAAAATAGGGTATTTATAACACCCATATCCTATTCCTACTAAGCTACTGCATTACTTAACCCATTCCTACTGGGTTACTGCATCATTATCCTAATCCTAATAAATTACTGCATTATTATCCTAATCCTAATAAGTTACTGCTAGTCCCCAAAGTCTTCAGAATTGTTGTTTTAGCCCGGGACAGATTTTCCATGCGCTACTTTTGGTCCTTGGCATCCAAGACTCCCTTTTCTCCCTTTGTGAAGCTTTCTTTGGCGTCAAGTTATCCATAAAATGCTGAATTCTGCATCATTTATACCTAAAACTTTGCTAATCATGTTCGTTAGCTCACTTACAGGAAAAAGGACTAAAAGTGCATGAAATATATAATTTGTTCTCAAAACTTGGCTAAAATATGAGCAAAATATAGCACTATAGGCGTGTAAATTCGCCTATCATCAAATAGATACAAACTAAACTTGACACATGACTGAAACTTGAGGAATAAAATATCAATAGTTTGGATTTACCAATAAGGTATGAACTGAGGGTATACATAACGTAGTCTAAATGTATTTGACTTGTAGGGGCATAGCATGAGTCATGGAAGCTAAGTATACTGGAAAGCATGATATGCGTACATGAGTCATGAGCTTCATGACCTGATTCTAGAGTTTCTGTACTCTTGGGACATAATTAGTTATACTAAGGGAGCTGGAACTAAACCCCTTATACTGGGAACTGAAGGCACATATAATCCCATGGAAAGTGTGTGAAAGTATATTGTTCTCATGGAACATGACTCGTACTTTGGAGTAAAAAGGGACTCCTTATACTGGAAATTAAATTCATACATGATTATAGTTTGTGACCATAGAGTTGGTATGCAATGCCTGAGTTGGTTTCGTGATAGCTGAAGTGAAAAACTCTGCACTGAGATGAGAATAGGTCTGGAATTATCTTCCCTTACTTCTTTCTATACATACTGGCTCTACTACTGAAATCTGAGGGCCTAGCTTAGGTACTTGATCTACCATCACATACCTACATTATGTTCAACACCTGTCTGTCTTACTAAATACATCATTTGATTTTGTTTCCTCATATACTGCTAATATCACTTCACATACCTTCATGCTTAATTTTGAGTCAATAAACTTAAGTTTTTTAGCTCATACTGTTCAAGCCTACTGATCTAATCCCCATGAATACATAATCTGATCAAATAGAATAATACTATCCCAACTCTACTACTGCTAAACTTCTGGGTTCAAAAATGACTTCTCATGATCATGAATAAAATCTGTACGACCTTGGAATAATAATGAACTGATGGGATACTATTTGAGTCTGTTGTTAATCTCATAACTGACCGTAGGGACTGTCTAAGAAAGACCTATCTTTAGGAGTTTGAATTTCATTATTTCTATTACCTTGAAAGTAAGGTAAAGTGAACATGAGGGGTGTATGATATGAATCTACATGGTTTCCTTAAAGAAACTTGCTATAGCACGATCTTGAGACATGAAATAAGGGAAAGTGTTCCTAAAACATCTCATAGCCTCCTGCACATAAGTGTGGTGCACAACATGCCCATGTACAAGACTCTACTTGATGCAGCTTTCAGACTTCCTAGGACACTATTGAACCTTAGGCTTTGATACCAAGTTTGTAACACCCCGATTTTCTGAACTGAAATGCTACACGGTGCTCATGATCTCGAAGGACCACAAGCTAACCTATGACTGATATCTGTACCTGTAAACTTCATAATATCTTATAAAATATGCAAAACCATAAATTGTAGGGCCATAAGTTTCAATACTGATACATAGTTGAAAAACATGGTATAACAATACCAAAAAGAAACATAAATACTGAAGTCTGAACATTTAATCTGACATCTAGTCTGAAAGCCTCTAACTGAACTGAATAAGAAGTTGATGGGATATGTCCCCAACTAACTCCAACTACTAAAATAAATTGAAAACTAAAATAGAAATGAAATCATCATGTCCTCGAAGGATGAGGACTCACGTCTAACTCTGACTGCTAATCCTGGAATCTACTGCTGATTTGGAGCTCATGCCTCTGAACCTATGGCGTAACATAAGAGAAAGAACTATAGCACAAATGCGTCAGTACGTATGAATGTACTGAGTATACGAGTGAGGTAGGCTAAATGCAAAGGGTTATATTCATGAAAAATACTGACTAACATAAACGTGAGAGTACATACATGAATACGTAACTGAAACTGAACTCGTGGAGATACGGACTACTGAGTCTAAATACTGACAACATGAGTATACTGATAATGAGATTTTGAAAGACTGAGTTTACTGATCTTGATATGTAAATCACTAATAAGTGATGGATCTGATACTGTATTACTGAATACTGGGAGACTTATACTATATTACTTATAAAAGAATGATTGTTTCTGATAGTTCGAATTATGAAGAACTGGTCTGATTGACTATATCTGACAGTCCTAAAGCTGAGTACTGATAGCATGAGTTCTGATAAATTTTGTGATTGATAGCATAGGTGACTGTATCTGACAGTCCATAAACCTGAAGGAAACTATCTGAGTTCAATTTTATTTCTGAGTTGACTGTATCTGACAGTCATGATATACTGAAATCTGAAGAACTATCTGAGTTCTTTACTGAGACTGAGTAGCTATAGCTGACAGTCCTGAAATTATGGGAAGTAGTTATCTAATCGACATGCCCTAAATACTCTATAATAGCTAAGCTGGGGTCCAATCTCTTCCCCAACTGAAGGGGTGTCAATACTGCACCACTAGTAAGGACAGCTGTGAGAACCCTATACTGGCAGGTACTCAATGAGAATAATGGGAACCTTAAACTTACGGGTTAAGCCACCTCATCAACAGATGTCTCAACCTACGCTGGCTACGTAGTTATGGAACACAAGGATGACTGCTAAGAATCACACCCTGAACTGGCGAGTGAGTTCCCATCCTTGGGTTCACTCGGTGCTAACTTCTACTCCTACCTGAAGGACACTAAACTGAATAACTAAGCTGAACTGAATAACTGAACTGAACTGATACTGATTAACTGGACTGATACTAGTGGTATTGTTTAGCAGAGTTAAACTAAGTTTACTGGATTCCAATGACTGATGAAATGTACTGAGTTCTGATGACTAATTGAGAGTACTGAAGTTATTGAGATTGACTGTGAATACTGAGGTTACTGAGCACTGAGATTACTAAGATTACTGGACTACTGAGATTACTAAGATTTCTGAGTTTTCCTGAGTCACATGACTGACTGAATTCTATAGATCATGGCTTGACTGAGAGTATCATAAAAACATGACATGGCTCTAGGCACCCAGCTCTATTTTTTGGGTACAAGTACCCCAAGGACTCGATGGAAGGAAACTGACACAACTTGAATATCTTGAGTACACGACCATCAATAAAAATCCATAATATGTGAGTGGGGGATTTCATGAAGTACATGGTCATCATAATATCTATCATGAATAGGAATGCTTATAATCAAGTCATAAATCTCATATTCTAATATCATGGGCATTCTGACAACATATACTATTCATAGCAATCACATGGAAACCATTCAAGCGTAAGGGAACGGCAACATGTAACGTTTAGTTCATATCGTAATGATTTGGGGATATTATACTTCATGTATTTATTCAACATCTCAAAAATGGTAGGGAAAGTATGGATTTATTTTGAGTACATAATTTATATCTCCATTATCATACATACTTTATACCACAACAATAACAACACATAATTTGCATGGAAATTCATATTGGAGTGTATGACTAACATGAACTTGTTATTTAGATATCATGAAATCATGTAAATATAAAGTTCTAACATACTAGGCATTTTATCGAACACCTTGAATGCATTCTTTAAGGCATAGGTAGATTTAATACTTGCATTATATCAATCTATCTAACGATCATATTTTTAAACTAACAACATAAATTTTATGAGATATATAGTCACGATACTATTATTTAGCAAAACAAACAAGCATCAACATGGGTATGATCATATCACCACAATCAATCAAGCTTTTGTATTATAAATGTTGATTCTTGAACTCCATGGACAAAAGGAAGCCATGGATGAACACTACGCATACCTTGGAAGGGAGGTTCTTGATAATTGATGGAGGAATTTCCTTGAAATTTGATTTTCAAGTTTGATTGTGCAACCCTAGTTGTTTTTCTCCTATGGTTCTCTTGGATGATGAGCTTTGAGATGTTAATAGGGTTGTAATGTGTTTAGAAGCTATATATTTCGTAGGGTTATGTATAGGGACGTGTAAGGAGTGTTAAAAGACTTAATTACCCTTAAAATAACTCAAAACGGAGTATTTTTTAGCACTTGAAACTGACTTAGGCGGAACCCAAGTGATTGCCTAAGCTAGTTTGGGCGGCACCTAACCAATCCCCTATGCTTGGGTTGAACCAATCGTCTATCCTTACTGTCTCTCACGAAAAGGGCATAACTTTTCGCTCGGGTATTGGATTAAGGAGAAATTGGTATCGTTGGAAAGATAATTTGATTCTCTACAATTTGGTGAGTCTAAATAAGCCAAAATACCACATTAACATCGAGTTATACTCATTCAAAGATGATCCTTGCAAAATCGAACACTAAAACTTGATGGATTCAAAAACTCTTAGCTTGTATTACCTTAAGTGACTCATATGAACATGCTTAATATGTCATAAGCTATCTTATTGCTAGGATACTCATTGTAAGTCATGCACTAAAATTCTACTCACAGGATAAGAGGTGTCATACGTAGAAAAAATGGTTCGTCTCCTAGCTTAGAAACATACGGGGTATTACACTATCGAAGAATAGAATAATCATTGATACAGATAATAAAGGTTGTTTACAAGCATCTGTTATTAGTACCTCAGAAAAAATGAAAAGCAAAACGATTATAAAAATGGAGAAAGAAATGATATACTTAGTGTTAGAGATTTCGTTTGCTGTTTAGTGGTTGTCAGCGGTTGTGGTGCAGACATCTTGGCCAGCTTGTCACCGGTGATGGCGACGATGAGGGTGGTTGTTGGCGACTGTTTGACGTGGAGGTGGTGTGGATAGCTCAGCCAGCTTATCGATAGTGATGGCGACGATGATGAGGGCGACCGGAGAGAGCCAGAGAGAAGAGATACGACTGAAGTTTTTTAGAGTTAGATTAGGGTATTGGTAGTTGGGTGTTATTTGTATGAAAAAACAAGGTTTAATCTCAGCTGTCAATCTCATGAGATCGATGGTTGTGATTAAAATTGAAAACGAAATTGAAAATTGATTTAAAAATGAACCAAATTGAATTCAAAAATAGGTTAAAATTAATATCAATTAGTTGTTTTAAATAGAATTTGAGAAGATAATTGAATTAACTTAGGCTGCTAGTTAAATATAATAATAAATTCATAGTAATAATAATTTAAAAAAATATTATAAAAATTTTTATTCTTACTAATAAATTATGTATGTCACATAGAAAATATTATATAAAAATTACCTATAATAAATTTGAAAGAAATTGAGCATAAATATAATAATAATAATAATAATAATAATAATAATAAAAATAAATCAAGGTGATATCTTTTGATTGTTTTCTCTATGAGATTTATAGAAAATGAATACAACAGCTAACCCGATTTAGTCTCACAAATTGGGGTCTGTGGAGGGTACAGTGTATGCAGACCTTATTGCTGAGGTAAATAAGTTGTTTCAAATAGACTCTTGGTTCAAGAAAAATAGTCTAAAGTTTTCCAATTTCAAGAAAATATAATAGTAAAAATTGATTTAATATTGACCGTTGATCAAATATGATGAACAGTTGCGATTAGAATTGAGGAGATCAGTCAACTTGGGATTAGATATTGGGTTAAAAAATATGAATTGGGGATTTCGATTGAGTCAAGTTAAACTCAATTGACACAAATTGAGTATAAATGGCTAGAATTTAAATAAATTAGGAAAAATGAATTGAATTAGGTTGATATTTAAACTATAGTAACTATATAAAAATAATATTAAAAAATAAATAAAATTATTATTTTTAATAATTGAGTAGGCTGCTATTTAATAAATGTAGGAAAGACGTAACAACAAAACAACAACAACAACAACAATAACAATAATAATAATAATAATAATAATAATAATAGAAAATATTTGTAAATTATGGGCATGTATAATTGCGAAAATAATTTAATAAATATTAGCAAAATTATGTAAAATATTATATAATATAAAAAATAATAATATAAAAATAAACTAACCTGATTTAGTCCCACAAATTGGGGTCAGTGAAGGGTACAGTGTACGCAGACCTTACCGCTAAGGTAGATAGGTTGTTTCCAATAGACCCTCGGTTCAAGAAAAATAATCTGAAGTAGTCTAATTTCAAGAAAAAAATAGTGAAAGTTGATTTAATATTGGCCGTTGATCAAATATGATGAACGACTGAGATTAAAATTGAGGAGATAAGTCCAATTGGGTTAGAAAAGATTGAATTTTAAATTTCGATTGGGTTAATATAATGTATTAATCGTACAAAATTGATGTTGAGTGTCGCTCTTCAAAAATTTATATATTTAATTTAATTTTTTAAAATATAAAAATTATGTATTTATTAGTAAATTAAAAATATCAAATATCGATCAATAGTGTCAGTTTCATAACGTTAATTTTTATTTATTTTTAGCAAAAGCGACACTGTCCATCACTTTTTGTAAAAAACATATAAAAATAATTAAAAATTGCGATGGATAGCGTCGCTAGAATTAATATTTTAAAAATAAAAAATTATAGTGACACTGTCCATCGTTTTTCGAAAAAATACAAAAAAAAATTAAAATTGCGATGGATAGCATCGTGCTTCTAGAATTAATATTTTAAAAAGAAAAAATTATGGCAACGTTATCCGTCAATTTTATTAAAAATAAATAAAATAAAAATTAAATTTAAAATCGACAGACAACATCGTTTTTGAAAATTTAATTTTTATTATTTTTAAATAAATAACGACACTATCCATCGCATTTATTAAAAAAAATATAAATTATTTGTTAATTAATTGACACAAACATGCGCGAAAAAAATGACGGATATTAAGACTCGATATAACTGTAATAAAAATATAATAATACGAGGAAAATAATAAGACTCGATATAAATTTGGTTTAAAAATGAACCAAATTGAATTCAAAAATCGATTAAAATTGACATCAATTATATATAAGGTTGGCTATAATTTAAATAAAATTGAGAAGATAATTGAATTGACCTAGACTGCTATTTAAATATAATAATAATAATAAATATTAATCAATGACTGAGATCGAAAGATTAAGAATTTGGTTTAAAACATTGAATGAAATTTGAAATTGAGTTCAATTGGACACAATTGGGCTAGGATAGTAATAAATTGGATAAAATTAGGCTAAAATTATTATAAATTAGCAAAATCGGGCTAGAAAATAAATAAATTAGAAGAAATTAAATTGACTAAGGTTGCATATTAATACAATAATAATAGTAAAATAAATAATATAATTGATCTTAGATTACTTATGAATAAATTGTGTAAATAAAAATATGACACATAATATATAGTACTTTAAAACCAATTATAACAACAATTTGAAATAGACACCTATAAATTATGAATACAAACTTTAAAATTATCGATAATAATAATAATAATAATAATAATAATAATAATAATAATAATAATAATAATAATAATAATAATAATAATAATAATAGACAATGTATTAGTAATTTACGAGTGTGAATACTAAATAAAATATTAACAAATTACGTAAAAATATTACATTTAAATTGATAAATTGCAAAAAATAATAATAAAAGTAATAAAATACTTTGTATATTTTTAAATCATGAATGTGACATATCAATATTTGTTTGATACAAGAATAATGTGTGAAAAATTATTAATATTTAAAATTAATAATTTTGACAAAACAACGGCCTAAAAGGAGTATCAGGCGGTCAAAATTGGGTGTCAACACATACAAAATCAGAACCTTTGACTTCAAAATGATCGTGTGGAAAACTTTTCAAATGAAAAAAGTATCAAGTTTATAGTAGAAGCTAAAGAAACCAACCTCTGATTTTGAATATCTCTCAAACAATTGAAACTTTCATTTTCGGGTCTTCTCCCTGTCTTCTTAGAGAAAATTTAATTTTGATTTTGATGTTTTGATTTTTTGGATCGGTTTTGATTTTAAATTTTAGGAATTTAGTTAAAAATGGTTCAATTTTTTATATTTAAAAAAAATAGTTAAACCAAAAAACCAAAATGATATAAATAATATATATTTTATTATATGTATAAATTATATATATATATATATGTATATATATTATTTTATATATCAGTATAAATAATATTTTTCCGTTGTTTTATTTCATTTCATCCATGTTGAGTTATTTATATTTGGAAATGAAAAATAGGTTTGAAAAAAATTATTTTTTTCTTCAAAAAATCATCAATTTTAAATGCCCGGTTATGACAAAGAAAGACTCACTACTTTAATCTTTAAAACCGAAATAAAAATTTGAAATAACCGAATCGAATTTATAGAAATTGAACCAAATCAAATTTATTTTGGTTTGATTACGATCGTCATTTTTGTCCATCCGAAAATCAAAAAATCAAACCGATATTAAACAAGCAAATCGAACAAACAGAATGCCCACCCCTAATCTCATCATATATATAATTCTGAAACTACCTAATACTTTCAACTAAATGTAAAATAAAATAATTTTTTATTTTATTTCGTGATTATTACACCTTATATCTCACACCAAACGACTCCTAAATGTATATTATATTGATATATTATATTTTCATGCGTAGTATGATGCCTTACAATTATATTTAAATAAACCAATAGAAAAACACACTTTATTTGAGCCGTGAGCCATTCTTCGCCCTATCTTAAGCCAACGAATTTTCATCTTTTTAATTTTTTAGTGATAACATAATGAGTCAAGCTAAGGTTTATTCAACTCGAATACATCTGTGATATCATCTATGTCAACAAACTAATTTTAATTTCTTGAGCATCTTTTGCTTGATTAGATGTGCCCACCGATTTAATGTCTAATTTCTTTTTATTTTATGTTTTTTATTCTTCAAGTTTATACTTTTCGTATTAAAATTTTTCAAGTCACAAAAATCCTACTTAAATCCCCAAGATATAATTTCATCTAAATTTATTGCAACATAATCTCCCAATAATTTTCTAAGTAATAATTTCGTAGGTAAATCTCCAAGAAATAATTTCAGCTAAATTTGTAGCAACACAATCCCCCAATAATTTCTCAAGTAATAATTTCGTAGGTAAATCCCCAAGAATAAATTTTCAGCAAAATTCGCAGCAAATAATCCCCAAATAATCTCCCCTTTAATAAAATCCGCCACATAAATTTTTACCAAATATCTTTACGTAAATCCATAAGATAAATTACCTGAGGATTTTCCTATGGATTTAAAATATATATATATATATATTTGTCCATGTACCTACGGATTTACCTAGAGATAAAATACCCGTCGATATATTTCCCTAGGTAATGTCGCAAATACAAAATTTGCTGAATATGACGCCAAATTTACCTGCAAAATTTATTGGGAATATATAATTCGCAGGTAACATATTCTAATGTTGAAAAATTTTAAATTTTCACAGATAAAATTTTATGTATTTCTTAGGATATTTTTTCTTAGATAAAATCCCCAAGTAATTGACAGTTTTGTAGTAGTGAGGGTTAGGTCTCGAAAGTTCAAAAAATACATCAAGAAAGAAAATTTTGAATAGAGAGAGAATAGAAACAAAGAGAAAGAAGGCTCAGTCCAATAGGTGGTTTAAGTGTGAAAAACTTGACCATCTGATTAGAGGTTGTCCCTTGTTGGAGGAGGAATAGAAGAGGGACACACGAACACCAAGAAGTAACAACAGATTATTTCAGAAGAATTCAAAAAGGCCACGAAGGAAACTTGGGGAGAAACCACTGATGAAGAAAAATGATTTAAGTGATGGCACTGGAATGATAGCTCTCAGATCTTAGAGTTAGTCCAAGTCCAATGATGAATCCTCTGAGGAAATATAAATGAACTTAAAACTCAAGTTCACAACTTATCCAAAAAATAAGGTTGTTAATCCTTTACTTTCTTTAATGGATGAATTTCATTGTGAGACTATGAAAGAGAATGAATTATCTAAAACTCTCCTGAGTTTAAAATCTAATTGCAAACTTTTAAGAAATATAAAAATGAACTGCAAACAATTAATGGAACACTCACTAATGAAAACAACAAAGTGGAGGAGACAATATCTTCACCTGAAAGCATTCTTAATCTAAAAAAGATTCAAACTGTGAGCAAAGCAAAAGTTAGCAATAATCAAGTCTCTTTATTCTGAAGTTAATACACTAAAAATGCATCTGAATAAAGAATTCAGCAAAAAAATCAGAGCTCCAAGATACTTTGAGAATTATTAATTCCGACCTAGAAATGACAAAAAAGTGGAACAAATCCACTGAAGCTTTAAATTGGCTAAATGAACATCACAACATGTAGGGTTTGAAATCGAGATAGCGTCACACAGAAGCTTAAAATTACAAACCAAAGTGGCAAAGTTTTATTATATTGTTTGGCTATTGGCCTACATATGAAACTAATAAGCAAAATAGCTCGATGGACCCTTGCACTATGTTCGTTTTGTAAAGTAGATACTTCTACTTATTCATTTGTCATCTTAACCCTTCAACCCACCAAAACACAATATTTTAAACCCCTTAACCATTGACCAAACTTAGGTGGCATTGAAGTATTTGAGTTGGACATAGCGCGTGTAGTCACGCGTGGAGATGCAAGTGGACATCATTTTTTAATTAAAATAATTTAAAAAAAAAAAAAAAGGAAAGGAAAAACCCTTCTCCTCCCCTCCCCCCTCCCTTGACCGCTAAACCTTTCTTCTTTGCACCACTACAATCCCGCCACCCCCACCCTCACCCCAAACCCCAACCACCCATAACCTTTCTTCTTCGCACCAGTAGTACAACCCCCACTCCATCCCCACCCCCACTCCCACCCCCAACCCATTCCTTTGCACGACACAATTACAACCCAACTCTATAATTCCCATGATGACAACTGCAATTTGAAGCTCATCCTTTGAAGCTCAACTTGCAATTGTGCCTACTGCTATATATATAAATTAAGACAACAAAAATTAGAGACTATAATTCAATTCCCAAATTAAAATACATTTATGTAACATAAAAAGTTTAAGCAATAAAGTTTCATCAATGGAAATTCAAAGTCCACAAATTTATGTAACATACAATAGGTTTTCTCTCAGAGAAGAAGTCAACTTCATTAACGATGGCATGTTTATCGTCTTTGTCGGGAAACATTTCAGCAGGGTTCAATCTTGGACGACATTCAAGAAACCTCACCACCGCTACTGCAGCCGCCGATGATGACGACAATCTAATTTTCATCCAAATTCAATTTTTCCAATTATATGAGCTCCAAATCTCCCATAAAACACCAACATTCGCTGAAAAAGAAACAAAATTCATCAAATCTGATCAAAACCCAACTCCAATTTTCATCCAAAATTTAATTTTTTTCAACTACATAAACTCAAAAAACCTCTCATCATAAAATACCAATTTTCACACAAATAAACTAAAAAACATAAAAAAATTCAGTATATCCGATCAGATCTCAACATGAACAACCTTAATTCCACCAAAAAAATCCAAATAAACTACAATTTTTTTCTCTATAATTCAAAATTGAAACCCAAAAAGGGATTATAGAGAAAAAATTGTAGTTGGTGAATTTTTGAGACTTTTTCGTATCACCATGTTAGCACTTGGCGAATTTTTTTAGCGATGGAGGGATTTGAAAAGAGAGAGAAGAGATAGAAAAGATGGAAGAGAGAAAGGGCAGGGACGGGAGGGGGTGGGGGAGGGGGAGGTTTGTTTTAGAATTTTTTTTTTAAAATTTATATCTTTAATTGAAAAATGATGTGAAATCTACGTGGAATCTGATATGGAAGCAAGTGTGTTGCACACATCGAAAAAGGGTTCAAAATATTTATTTTTATTAAGTTCAGGGGTCCATATGACAAATATGTAAGTAGGAGTATCCACAATATAAAACGGATATAGTACAAGGATCCATCGAGCTATTTTACCAAACTAATAGAAAAAAAAGCATAAAATACTATTAGAGAGAATTTCTCTCTTTAAATAAGACTTTTAAAGACTACATTATGGATACTATTATTTTATGGTATGAGAAGAGGAATTTTCTATTAATAGAGCTCCAAAATCATTCCTTCAATAAAAAAGTTTGCCAAATATGAAAAAGAATTATATATTTTTTTTTTAGAACAAGTAAAAGTAATTATGGTAATACTTTTATTTTCGTTCTAAGAAAAGTAAAACTAAATTTTGTAAGAAAATTAGGGCAAAAATCATAACAAATCTCCCCTTTTGACTTGATTTTTTTTACTTATCTGCCCTCTTCACATGCATGAACTTCATTCTTCATAAAATTTCATCACTGCTGCTTGTTATGGTTATGAATAAGATTTAAAATATAATGAGTAAAAATAAATTAAAAATTAATATTTGATTTTTATTTTTAAGGATGCAGTAGCAGGAATGTTGAAAATATGATTGAAACTTCTTCTCCACATGTAGTTGGACAAAAAAATTCTCATTATCATCAAATTGATTGCAAATTGCTTTGAAACGCCTTAGCCTTGTCTTCAACCCCGTTTCATCAAATCACTGAATCTTTAAATCATAGGCTATGATATCACTTGTTGGGTTCAAAATTGAGAGGACGTCATGCGGAAGGTTAAAGTTTCAAATCAAAGTTGTGATAATTCAGATGACACAATATAAAATACTAAAAACAAACTATTATTACTCATTCCGTCCCATTTTATATGTCGCCATTTTCTTTTTAGTCTGTCCTACAAATAATGTCATCTTTCCTTTTTTTGGTAACTATATAATGACAACATCCATATTTTATCCTTACTGGATTCCACTTAATAAGAAAAGACAACTAACAAGCAAATTTTAAGAGGGCGATTTTGTAAACTTTACAAAGTCATCACTAATTTATTAAACTCTGTGCCCAGTCAAATGACGATTCATAAAATGGGACGGAGGGAGTATATGATTTGACCATTGACCTACATATGAAACTAATATAAAGAAAACACACACACAAAAAAAAACTATTAGATAGAAATCTCCCTATAAACAAGACTTTTAAAGAGTAAAATTGTGGATACTATTGTGTTATAGTTTTAGAAGAGGAATTTTCAATTTATAGAGGTACAAAATCATTACTCCAGAAATTAGCCAAATAAGGAAAAGAATTATATTTTCCTTCTAGGAAAAATAAAAGTAGTTATGGTATTACTTTTATTTTCCTTATACGAAAAATAAAATTTAAATTTGATAAAAAAATAGTAGGAAAAACCCTAACACAACATAGGTTGTAGTGGTCATCTGAATTATCACAACAAGTATGAATGTTTAGCTGAATAACAGTTTGGGAGAAAATTGGAAGCATTGTTAAATGTGTTGGAAAAGATATGCTTTATAATGTTTCTCGAAGAAGGGGACCCAAACAACTTTGAATTCTAAGTCTAATACTTAATGTAGTTTTGCAAGCTAAGGCGAGAGTAAGAAATCAATGATTATAATTAAATTTTTAAAGTGGTTGGTCGATGAACATGAATTGTGATGGGATGGCATTTTAATATTTTCTTTAATAATATTAATATGCTTCACTCTTTGATTACCTAATTGATTACTGTAATCCTTGTTCCATCCGTTTGTGTAACCTTCCACTGTAAGTTAATTTTTATATTAACTGAGGCATCACTTTTATGCCTATTAAAGTTGGAGTTAATGGTAGGCACATAGTGGACGTGGTCACTGCGTGTAAGTTATCATCATCAACAAAAACAACAACATACCCAGTGTATTCCCACCTAGTGGGTCTTGGGAGGGTAGAGTGTACGTAGTTCATACCACTACCTCATCTGGTGAAGTAGAGAGGTTGTTTTCGATAGACCCCCAACTTAGAATCCGTAACAATAGAATGCGTGTAAGTTATCATCAAGGAGTGATATTTCAATATTAGTTATACATGACTTTGATCACAATATTTTCTTGAGATTCATGTAACCACTTATTCTTTATTCCCTCATTATATTCTATAACTCATGTAACTCTTATATCATCCTCCATTATCCTACTCTTTATGTGTTGTAACCTTTGTAACTCTTGTAAGTTCTATGCCATACATCTACCATCATTACTTCTTCCTATTCATTACATGGAAGATTTCTCACCTATAAATATAGGTAGTCTTACATGATTTTGCTATATACTCATAAGATAATATAGAGAGTTCAGAAAAGTTAGTAAAAAAATGAGTTTATTAGTTGAAGGGAGGTGCTCTATTTTGTGGAGCTTTGAACTCAACTTTTGTCCAGAGTTGTTGAGTTATTCTTTGTGAGAAAGGTTGTTGTATCCTGGAGGGGACAAGTAAAAAAGAGTACTGGGGATTGAATCTCCTTAAAGAGAGGGAGATATCCACGCCTCAGTCGAAGAAGAAGATATTATTTTTTATTTTCTTCACTTGTATTTTTTAGTTGTAAGTTTATTGTAATTTCACCAACAATTTTAAGGAGTTTCAATGACAACAACTAAAACATCCGTGGATATCAAGACGGGAGATCTCAACAAGTCATTCCGATTCAACGGTACACACTTCAAGAGGTGGAAAGGTAAAGTACTTTTCTACTTAAATCTTCTCATTGTCTCTTATGTGTTAACTAAAAGGAATCCAAACAAAGTATATAACTCTTCCATGACCAACGATGAACTTATCTCTTTTCAAGGGAAAGTTGAAAAATATGATGGTGACTCCTACAAGTATTGATATTTTCTTCTTAATTGTCTATCCGATAATTTTTATGATTATTATGATAGAACTTACTCTAGTGCAAAGAAAATTTGGAAAGCATTGCAGAGTAAGTATGACACTAAGGAGGCGGGAGTGAAAAAATATGCGGCTAGCAAATTTTTTAGTTTCCAGATGATGGACAACAAATCAGTGGTAAAACTTAAGACTTCATAATAATTGTTGACGAGCTCAGGTCTAAAGAAGTCAAAATTAGAGATAACCTTATTATTTGTGGCATAATAGATAAATTTCAACCTTCGTGGAAAGAATTTTAAAAAACTATGCGCCACAAGCAAAAGGAAACTTCTCTTAAGACTTTGACAATGAGAATTCACATGGAAGAAGAAGCAAGGGACCAAGATGAACTTTTGCAAACAAAAGAGAACAACATCATACCGAAGGTAAATCTAACTTCTTCAAATAATGCTACCTCTGAAACTAACAAAAATACTACCTTGAAGCTTAAGAGGAAAAAATTTAAGAAAAATGATGGTACACATCCCAAGAATAATAATGGTGGAAACAACTAAGCAGAAAATCAACATGCACAAGAAAAAGGATTGTGCTTTATCTATGGAAAGAGTGGACTTACTGCTTGATTTTGCATATTTCGAAAACGTGAGTCTAAAACTCAGTCAAACGTTACCGAAGAAACATTTATGGAAGTGATAAAAAACATTAAGATGGTGGAGAATGTTGATGGATGGTGGACTGACTCTAGTGCAAACCATCATGTCTGTTATGACAAAGACTAATTTAAAAAAAATATAAATTTTGAGGAGCCCAAAACCATCATGCTTGAAGATTCACATACCACTCAAGTGCTTGGAATGGGAGATATCGAGTTGAGTTTCACTTCTGGAAGAGTATTACTATTAAGAGATTTACTTTATATTCCTTCCATGAGAAAAAATTTGATGTCTAGTTTTCTTCTTAATAAAGCAGGCTACAAACAGATTATTGAATATGATTAGTATGTAATTGTTAAAAATAATATTTTTGTGGGAAAGAGGTATGCATGTGATGGTATTTTCAAGTTGAATATTGAAATAAATAAAACATCTACTTCTGTTTACATGTTTTCTTTTACTAATTTTTGGCATGCTCCTTTGTGTCATATAAATGAACGTTAAGTGAGAATCATGAGTAGTTTAGAATTAATTTCAGTAATCATAAAGAACTTTAAAAAATGTGAGTGTCAGACCCCGCAAAATTTCTAAGCTTAATTCAGTCTTTTAAGCTTGTCAAGGGGTTCCAAACTTATTCTAGCTAAGTTCCAAGACATAGTTTATTTTTAGCCTTCAAAAGTTAGAAATCTCATTTCACGACCTTAATGTCCTTTAATGGTCTATTTTTTATTAATTCATGATAAAAAAGGTCAATAGGTGTTCCTGGACAAGTTTTGAATTTTCAGACCTCGTTTAGACCATGTTTGGAAGTCCAAAATAGTAGACCAACGCGATCTTAGCACACCACATTGCCTATCACATTGGTTAATATTGTTACCAAATTTCCAGTCCAAAGTCCTGAGACATGGCGCGATCATGGCGCGACGCGTCAAGTGTCGCGTCACCAAACACATTAGTTCCCAGTTTCAGTCATTAAATGATAGCATCCTTAAGAGTAATTAGTTCATTTTGCCCCGACCTTCATCCCCTATAACACAAAATTTAGCTCTCTTTTGGCTAAATACATTCATTATTTAACAAAAAACCCTACGTGATTAATTTCAATTTAAGAACTTAAGCTTTCTTCCACCAATCTTAAAGAAATTGTCAACCAAGGTATGTAAAGTGTTCATCCAAGGGTCCCTTTCACCCTTGGAGTTCAAGAAACCCTTTTCAAAATATAAATTTTAAATTCCATGTTGTGGGTTTGATTGTACACGTGTTTATGTGGTGATATGATTTCCAAGATTGAATCTTTATTGAATTTTCATGACTTTATTTTAGCATGTGGATTGAAATCCTTAAATTTAAAGTGCTTGATATAGCCATGATGTATTAGTTGTTGATTCATGCCTTAGAAAAGGTTATGCCTTCCATGTGTTTGTAAAAATGCCTAAGTGAATAAGAATCATGTATTATGACCTATTTGTGATCTCAATGATGAATTCATGATGTACCCACATGTTCAAAATGACTCCCATACTAAAGCTATGTCTTGATTAAATGCTCATAAGTATGTATTTGTGAAATTATATTACGTTAGCATGTATTCCCATTCATGTGTAGGATTATGACTTGCGAATGCTTCATGAAATCTCTCAATGATTGTATTATGAATTGTTGACTATGGTCATGTATTCAAGTAGTGTCATGTCTCATTTATTTTTATTTCATCGAGTCCTAGGGGTATTTAATACCCGATAATTTAGCTGTGTGCCTAGAGCCAATGTTAGCTTTGAAGATAAACTCAGTCAATCCATGATCATTAGAATTCAGTAAGTCTCAAAACTTAGGAAAACTCAGTAGTATTCAGTTCAGTCATCTGTCACTCAGTCAGTTAACAGAATTTAGTAATATTCCACCAGTCAACGGAATTCAGTGAACTCAGCCTAGTTTAGTCCATTATACTCAGTTTAGTGTCTATTCAGTTGGGAGTAGGATTCAGCACCGAGTGAACCCAAGGATGGGAACTCACCTACCAGCAGAGGGTGTGATTCTTAGAAGTAGTCCTTATATTCCAGAACTACGTAGCCAGCATAGGTTGAGATATCAAAACGTATTAGATGAGGGTTAATGAGATGGCTTAACCTGTCAGATGAGGATCCCACCATTCTCTTTAGAGTACCAAACAGATGAGGGTCACTTACAGCTTGTCCTTACCAGTGGCACGGTATTGACACCCTTCCAATTGGGGTTACAGATTGGACCCCAAATCAGTTATAACATTTTATTGGGGCATATTGGTTAGATGACTACCTCCCACAGTCTCAGTCTCAGTCTTCCGTAAAGAACTCAGATTGTTCTATAGATTTCAGGAATGTCAGATACAGTAACTTAGCTTAGTATGGAACTTAGCTAGTTCCATTAGAATCAGGATTATCATACACAATCACTCATTTATCGGTTATATCATTTATCAGTAATCCATGTTGTCAATAAACTTAGTATTCAGAGTCCTTATGATTTCAGTTACAGTTATGTATTCATGCATGTATCCTCACGTAGTCATGTTCATGTTATCTAGTCAGTTTAGTTCATGTATATGAACCCTTGCATTTAGCCTTACCTCAGTATGCATACCAGTACATTCACACGTACTGACATATACTTTTCTTTTGTGCTATGGTGTTTTATACCATAGGTTTGGACAGTCAGGTTCTCGATCGCGCTTAGCAGCTCAGATATCAGCATTCAGAGTCAGTGGTGAGTCCTTATATTTCGAGGACATGATTATTTCATTCTTTTAGTACTTTAGAACTTAGTTATTTTCAGTAGATAAAGTTATTTGGGGACATATACCATTAACTCCTTATTCAGACAGTTTAGAAGCTTTCAGACTATGGCATGTTCAGACAGTTATTTTAGTCTTGGTATTATCATACCTTGTCCAAACATTGTTTTATTCAGTATTGTTTAGTATTTTGACCTTATGGAAAGTTTTCTGCCATATTTACACATTTATTTTAGTTATATTGTTATTATAATATTACTATTATCTAATACTTAGTTATAGATATCAACCATGGGTTAGCTAGTGGTCCTTTAGGATTATTAGCACTGTGTAACAGCTAGGGTACCAAAATCGGGGTGTTACAAACTTGGTATATGAGACTAAGGTTCAATAGAGTCATAGAAAGTCTGAAAGCCGCATCTAGTAGAGTCTTGTGCATGGATGTGTAGCATGCCATATTTATGTACAGAAGGCTGTGAGATTTTTTAGGAATAATTTACCTTCTTTCAGTATTCATGTCATGCGAGTGAGTATAAGCTCTAGTTAAACTCTCAGTCTAATCCTTCTTTCTCTTCCATCTACAGACAAATGCTTCCAAAGAGGACTCAGGGAAGAGGAATAGAAGATCAGCCAGCCCCTCAGCCCGATCAGCCTAATCCTTTAGGCGAACATATCTCCCATGCAAAATTCAGAGATGCATTCACTACTCTTGGTCATTCCGTTGCTTCCCAGAACGAATGTCCAGCTGTCTTTCCGACTAACCTAGTGGCCAATTCTACTGCAGCTATAATTCGGGACTTCACCCAAATGAATCCTCCTTCTTTTATCGGGTCTAAGTCAGATAAGGAGCCTCAGAAGTATCTTGATCAGGTGTAGAAGATTACTGATATTATGGTAGTGACTGCTATCCCGAGTGCTAAGCTAGTTGTATATCAGTTGCAGGATATGGCTCACACTTGGTTCCATCAGTGGAAAGTAGAGAGGGCTGTAGATGTAGGCACCATTGTTTGGGAGGAGTTTGCCACCACTTTTCTAGATAGATTCATTCCCCTAGATCTGATAGAAGCTAAGGTGTTAGAGTTTATCAATCTCAGGCAGGGCAACATAACAGTGAAAGGGGATTCTCTCAAGTTTACTTAACTAGTTAGATATGCTCCTTATGTGGTGGCAGATAGCAGATCCCGATAAGTAAGGTTGTTTCAGGAGTGAATGATAGTGTGGTCAAGGAGTGCATGACCACGATATTGATTAGTGAGATGGACTTGGTTAGGCTCACGATCTATGCTCAGCAGATAGAGGAGCAGAAGAATAAGGAGAGAGAAAAGAAAAATAAGAGAGATAGAATAGGTAGATTCCATTTTAGTTAGCCTAAGTCAGAAGGTGGGAATTGTTCTTAGTTCCACCCAAAGTCATTAGTTCCATCTCCTTCCTCAGTTATTGCTCTGGTTTCTAAGTTCAGGAATGGTAACAAAGATAGGGCACCAGGCTTAGGTGTTAGAGCAGTGTTAGGAGTGCCCGAACTCATTATTTTTGTTAGACTTGTGGAAAGCACCATCAGGGTATTTGTAGAGATGGCAGTGATGTTTTTTTCAGATGTGGAAAACCAGGCCACAGAGTCAGAGATTATCCCCAGTCAGGTTTTCAGGGTCAGCCTAACCGTTCCTCAGCTCAGACCGGTCACCCGAGTGAGCAGGGTGCTACTTCCAGCACCACCAGTGGGCAATGCCCAAATAGAATTTATGCTCTTTAGTCCCAATAGGACCAGGATAATTCTACTTATATAGTCACTGGTACGTTACAGATCTTTCATATACATATTTATGCTTTGCTAGATCTAGGAGTTTTCTTGTACTTTGTTACTCCTTATATAGCAGTTGATTTCAGAGTCAGTCCCAAAATTCTAGCAGAGCCCTTCTGAGTCTCTATCACAGTGGGTAATACTATCATAGCCCAGTGGGTATACAAGAACTGTTCGGTTATGGTATTCCAGAAAGTCACTTCAGCGAACTTAGTCGAATTAGATATGACTGATTTTGATATTATTCTCGACATGGATTAGCTTCATGACTTCTATGCCACATTCAACTGCAGAAATAGAATTATCCAGTTTCAATTTTCGAATAAACCCATCCTAGAGTGGAGGGGTAATACTTCATCCTTCAGGGGTCAGCTTGTTTCCTATGTAAGGGAAAGGAAAATGATATCCAAGGGATGTTTCTATTATCTTGTTTGAGTTAAGGACTATAGTTTTGAAAATCCCAGTCTTGAATCAGTCCCAGTATTGAATGAATATTTAGATATGTTCCCATAAGATCTTCCTAGAATTCCACCAGAAAGGGAAATGTACTTCGGCATAGAACTTCTCCCAGATACTCAGCCCATATATATTGCGCCATATAGAATGGCACCAGCAGAACTCAGAGAACTAAAAGAATAGTTGAAGGATCTCCTAGACAAGGGGTTCATCAGATCCAGTGTGTCCCCATGGGGTGCACCAGTTCTATTTGTGCAAAAGAAAGACGGTTCTCTTAGAATGTGCATAAACTACTGTCAGCTCAATAAGGTCACAATCAAGAATAAGTATCTGCTTCCTAGAATTGATGACTTGTTTGATCAACTCCAAGGTGCCAGTTACTTCTCTAAGATAGACCTCAGATCAGGCTATCATCAGCTCAAAGTCAGAGAATGTGATATTCCAAAAATAGCCTTTAATACTCTATATGGTCACTTCAAATTCTTAGTCATGCCATTTGATCTTACCAATATCCTAGTAGCTTTTATGGACATGATAAAACATGTGTTCAAGCAGTACTTGTACATGTTTGTCATCGTCTTCACAGATGACATTCTTGTCTATTTTTGCAGTGAGCATAATAATGCAGACCATTTTAGAACAGTATTACAGACTCTTAGAAATCATCAATTATTCGCCAAATTCAGTAAGTACAAATTTTGTCTAAGGTAATTAGAATTTGTTGGTCATATCATTTCCGATGATGGCATTAGATTGATCCTCAAAAGACCAAAGTAGTGAGAAATTGGACTAGACCCATCACTCCATCAGATATCAGGAGTTTCTTAGGTTTGGCTGGCTATTACAGATGGTTTGTTAAGGGATTTTCATCTATTGAATCCCCTATGTCCAGATTGACTCAAAAGAAAGTCAAATTTCAGTGGTCAGATTTATGCGAGAAGAGTTTTCAAGAGTTGAAGACTCAACTCACCTCAACTCCAATTTTGACTCTTTCAGATGGTCTAGATAGGTATATCGTGTACTGCGATGCATCCAAGGTAGGTTTGGATTGTGTCCCATGCAACATGGTAAGGTCATAGACTATGTCTCCAGACAAGTAAATCCCCATAAGAAGAATTATCTGACTCATGATCCTGAGTTAGCAGCTATAGTGTTTGCCTTAAAAATTTGGAGGCACTACATGTATGGGGTGTATGTAGAGGTGTTCACAGATCATAAAAGCCTCCAGTATATATTCACTCAGAAAGATCTTAATCTCTGTCGGAGATAGTGGTTAGAGCTCTTGAAGATTATGACATGAGTGTCCTTCATCATCCGAGCAAGGCCAATATAGTGGATGATGCTCTTATTAGGCTATCTATGGGTAGTGTTGCTCATGTTCAAGACAGTAAGAAGAGGTTAGCCTAGGAAGTTCATCAGTCATCCTGATAAGGTCTTCGCTTAGTCGATTCGATAGAAGTTAGTGTATGGGTTTAGAATAGTTCAGAATCATCTCTAGTTTCCAAAGTTAAGGAAAAATAGGATAGAGATTCTAGTCTAGTCAAGATGAAAGAGTCAGTCAAAGATCATAAGGTAGAGTTTTTTTTCTAAGGGGGAGATGGTGTTTTGCATTGCCAGGGTCATTTGTATGTGCTAGGTATTGATGAATTAAGGTAGCAAATTCTTACAGAAGCTCATGGTGCGTGTTACTCAATTCATCTGGGGCCACCAAGATGTATTGTGATTTGTGGGAGATTTATTAGTGAAGTGGGATGAAGAGAGATATTACAGAGTTTGTGGCTAAGTAATCAATATGTCAGAAAGTCAAGATTGAGTATTAGAAGCCAATTGGATCCATGCAGAAGTTTAATATTCCTACTTGGAAGTGGGAAGAAGTGAACACGGACTTTGTGATGGGTTTGCCTCATACTCATTGTCAGCATGATTCAGTCTGGGTCATTGTAGATAGAATGACCAAATCATCTTATTTTCTTACAGTCCATACCTCTTATTCAGCGTAGGATTACGTCGAACTCTACATCAGAGAGTTGGTTAGATTACACAATGTTCTATTATCTATTGTCTCAGATAGAGGTACCCAATTCACCTCTTATTTTTGAAAAGCATTCCAAAAAGGTCTTGGTACCCGAGTTTACCTCAGTACAACCTTTTATCCTCAGACTGATGGTCAAGCAGAAAGGACAATCCAGACTTTAGAAGATATGCTGCGAGCGTGTGCAATTGACTTTAAGGGTAATTGGGATGACCACTTTCCATTGATTGAGTTTGCATTCAATAATAATTATCATTCCAGCATTAAAATAGCTCCATTCGAAACTCTCTATAGTAGGAGATGAATATCTCTAATCGGTTGGTTCAAAGTTGGTGAGGCCATATTGGTAAGGCCTGACTTGGTCTTTGATACCTTAGAGAAAGCTTAGTTAATCAGAGAGAGGATCAAGATAGCTCAGAGATGCCATAAATTGTATGCAGATATGTGTAGAAAAGATATCGAGTTTAAGATTAGTGATTATATGTACCTGAAAATCTCTCTCATGAAGGGAGTGAAGAGGTTCGACAAGAAGGGAAAGCTTAGTCCCCAATATATTGGTCCTTTCAAAATTCTTACTCGCTTCGGTAAAGTAGCTTATTAGCCCGAGTTGTCTTCAGATCTAACTTCAGTCAATCCAGTGTTTCATGTCTCCTTGCTAAGGAAGTGCATCAATGATCCAGTAGTTGTAGTCCCTATTGAGGGTGTAGATATTTAGAACAGTCTCTCTTATGAGGAAATTCCAGTCGAAATCCTTGACTATTGGATTTGCAGACCGAGGAACAAAGAAGTGCCTCTAGTGAAAGTTCTTTGGCAGAATCAGTCCGTTGAGGGAGTTACTTGGGAAGATTTCACCCTTGGAGTTCAATAAACCCTTTTCAAAATATGAATTTTGAATTCCACATGTTTATGTTGTGATATGATTTCCAAAATTGAATCTTTGTTGAATTTTCATGACTTTATGTTAGCATGTGGATTGAAATCCTTAAATTTAAAGTGCTTGATATAGCCATGGTGTATTAGTTGTTGATTCATGCCCTATAAAAGGTTATGCCTTCCATGTGTTTGTAAAAATGCCTAAGTGAATAAGAATCATGTATTATGACCTATTTGTGATCTCAATGATGAATTCATGATGTACCCATATATTTAAAATGACTCCCATGCTAAAGCTATGTCTTTTAATGATTTGGTGGAATGCTCATAAGTATGGATTTGTGAAATTATATTATGCTAGCATGTATTCCCATTCATGTGTAAGTTTATGACTTGCGAATGCTTCATGAAATCCCTCAATGATAGTATTATGAATTATTGACTATGGTCATTTGTTCAAGTAGTGTCATGTCTCATTTATTTTCATGCTATCGAGTCCTGAGGGTATTTAATGCCTAAAAATTTAGTTGTGTGCCTAGAGCCAATATCTGTTTTCAAGATTAGCTCAATCAAGCCACAATCAGTAGAATTCAGTCAGTCTCAGAACTCAAGGAAACTCTGTAGTATTCAGTTACGTCCTCAGTAACTCAGTCAGTTAACAGAATTTAGTATTATTTCTTCAGTCAACGGAATTTAGTGAAATCGGCCCAGTTCAGTGTCTATTTAGTTGGGAGTAGGATTCATCACCGAGTGAACCCAAGGATGGGAACTCACCAACTAGCAAAAGGTGTGATTCTTAGAAGCAGTCCTTGCATTGCAGAACTAGGTAGCCAACATAGGTTGAGACATTAAAACCTGTCCGATAAGGGTTGATGAGATGGCTTAACCTGTAAGATTAGGGTACCACCATTCTCATTAGAGTACCTGATAGATAAGGGTCACTCACAACTTATCCTTACCAGTGTGCGTTATTGGCACCCTTCCAATTGGGGTTAAAGATTGGACCCCAACTCAGTTATAACATCTTGTTGGGGGCATGTCGATTAGATGACTACCACCCACAGTCTCAGTCTCAGTCTTTAGTAAAGAACTCAGATAGGTCTACAGATTTTAGGATTGTCAGATACAACCACTCAGCTTAGTACGAAACTCAGCTAGTTCTATTAGAATTAGGACTGTCAGACACAGTCACTCAGTTAACAGTTATATCAGTTA
Organism: Capsicum baccatum var. pendulum; assembly: GCA_030864225.1. NCBI lineage: Eukaryota > Viridiplantae > Streptophyta > Magnoliopsida > Solanales > Solanaceae > Capsicum > Capsicum baccatum. Next base: position 68,846,530 of record CM061559.1, on the reverse strand, counting down.
TCAGTAATCCATGTTATCAGTAAACTCAGTATTCATAATCCTTATGATTTCAATTACAATTATGTATTTATGCATGTATCCTCACGTAGTCATGTTCATGTTATCCAGTCAGTTTAGTTCATGCATATGAACCCTTTCATTTAGTCTGATAACACTATGCGTCCCAGTACATTCACACATACAAACGCATACATTTTTTTACGCTATGGTGTTTTGTACCATAGGTTCGGACTCTCAGGTTCCCAATATTGCTTAGTAGCTCAGATATCAGCAGTCAGAGTATGTGGTGAGGCCTCATATTTCGAGGACATGATTATTTCATTCTTTCAATACTTCAGAACTTAGTTATTTTCAGTAGATAGAGTTAGTTGGGGACATGTCCCATCAAATTCTTATTTAGAGGCTTTTGGACTATGGCATGTTTAGACAGTTATTTCAGTCTTGGTTTTATCATACCTAGTCTAGATGTTGTTTTATTTAGTATTGTTTAGTATTTGAACCTTATGGAAATTTTTCCGCCATATTTCTGCATTTATTTCAGTTATATTGTTATTACAATATTACTATTATCGATTGCTCAGTTACAGATACTAGTAATGGGTTAGCTAGTGGTCCTTCGAGATTGTTAGCACCGTGGCATCCGGGGTACCAGACTCGGTGCATTATAGTGAGGCTTGTAGTAAAGCGAAAATCATAAAAGACCTCATTTTCAAGTTGAAATAAAAATTGAATTATTAGAATTAGTTCATACTGATATTTGTGAACTTGGTAGAATTTTAACTCGTGGAGGAAATAGATATTTTATTATTTTCATTGATAATTTTTCTAAGTTTATATATGTTTACTTAATTAAAAATAAAAGTGATACATTTGAGAATTCTAAAACTTTTCTCCATAAAGTAGAAAATCAGTTTGGTAATAAAATAAAAAGAATTAAAAGTGATAGAGGCCATGAATGTGAGTCACATGAGTTCAATTCTTTTGTTAGGTCATTGGGTATAATTCATGAAACTACTCCTCCTTATTTTCCCGCATCCAACGGTGTAGCAAAATGGAAAAATAGAACTTTGGTTGAGTTAACTAATGCCATGTTAATTGAGTCTAGTACACCTTTAAGTTTTTGGGGTGAAGCTCTTTTGACTGCTTCTTATGTGTTGAATTGTGTGCCTCATAAAAATACTAAACTAACACCTTTTGAGTTTTGGAAAGGTCATAAGCCAATTTTGTGTTATCTAAGAGTTTGGGATTGCTTAGCCTATGTAAGGTTAATGGATCTTAAAATCTCTAAGTTGGGTACAAAAGTTAGTAGTGCTTTTCTTGGTTATGCTTCAAATAGTACAGCCTATAGATTTTTTAATCTTTTAGATAATGTGATAATAGAATCAGGTGATGCTATTTTTCATGAAAATAAATTCCCTTTTGATTCTAAAAATAGTGGGGGTCATAGGACAGAAAAAAGTACCGTCACTACCTAGTTCTTCTACTTCTACTTTGAAAAATAAAGAAAATGATGATTTTGAGATATGAAGAAGTAAATGAGCTAGAGTAGAAAAAGATTTTGGTCCTGATTATTATGTTTTTAGCGTTGGAGATCACTTTAAAAAAAGCTTTGTCTTTACATGATGCTATTTTCTGGAAAGAGACTGTAAATGATGAAATGAAATCACTAATATTCAATAAAACTTGGAAGCTAGTTGATTTACCATCGGGTTGTAAAACAATTGGATGTAAATGAGTTTTATGTAAAAAATTAAAATCGGATGGATCTATTGATAAATACACAGCAAGGCTAGTGGCGAACGGTTTTAACAAATAGAAGGCCTATAATTTTTTGATACTTTTTCTCCAGCAACTAGAATTACATCTATTAGACTTTTAAGTGCTATTGCGGTAATTTTGATTTACAAATTCATCAAATGGATGTAAAAACTACTTTTGTACATGAAGACTTAAATGAGGAGATTTACATGGAACAACCCGAGTGTTTTGTTGAGGCTGGCAAAGAAATCAAAGTCTATAAACTTAATAAATCCCTCTATGGCTTGAAACAGGTACCAAAGCAATGGAATGAAAAGTTATATTCCTGCGTAATTGACAATGGGTTTAAAACAAATGAGCGTGATAAGTGCATATATCATAAGTCTTTTAATAATTCGCATGTTATTATTTGCCTATATGTTGATGATTTATTGATCTTTGGCTCTAACATGAATGTTGTCGATGAAACTAAAAATATTCTTAGAAGCCATTTTGATATGAAAGATCTTGGTGAGGAAAATTTTATTCTAGGAATAAAAATAACTTGAACATGTGATGGAATTTTCCTTGAACAGTCACATTATGTTGAGAAAATATTGAAAAAATGTAATTTTCTTGATTGCAAGAATGTTGTAAATCCATTTGATTCTATTGTTCACTTGTTTCCTGTTGAAAGTGAAGGTGATGTTATAAATCAAAAAGAATATGCTAGCATAGTTGGAAGTTTGAGATATGTGACTGATTGTACTAAGCCTGATATTGCATATGCAGTAGGAGTACTTAACAGGTTTACTAGTAAGCCAGATAATGAACATTGGCTTGCTATAACGAGAGTAATGAGATATTTAATTGGAACGAAAAATTATGGTTTGTTGTATTAAAAATATCCTGCTGTACTCGAAGGCTTTTGTGATGTGAATTGGAACACTTTATTAGGTGATTCTTTATCCACTATTGGTTATGTTTTTACTTTGGGTGGTGGTTCTATTTGTTGAAATTCTAAAAAATAAACAATTATTGCTAACTTTACTATAGAGGCTAAACTAATTGCTTTAGCTTCAGCTAGTGAGGAAGCAAATTGGTTGAGAGATTTGTTATTTCAAATACCGTATTTTGCAAATCTAATTCCTCCTATATTAATTCATTATGATAGCGCCATTGCAATTAGTGAGGTTCAAAACTGTTATTACAATGGTAAATCTAGACCTATACGAAGAAAACACAGTAATGTGAGATCATATTTGACAAATGGTACAATTAGCATTGATCATGTCAAATCTTTTAATAATCTTGCAGATCTGTTAACTAAGGCCTTAACAAGAGAAAAGGTCTGGAGCACATTGAGTGGGATGGGATTGACGCCTACTAAATCTTGAGTCATATATGAGGAAACCCAACCTGGGGCCTAGAGATTCTATAACCAGGTTCAATAGAAAAAATGAACCACATGATGACTTGTTGTGAAAAATGCACTATTTTTTATCCCTCCTTATGGTGTGAGTGCATTAACCTGTAATGATGGTGAGGTTGAGTTTATAAAACTCTTAATTAAAATCTGTAGTCGTATAAGTGGGATGCTAAAATTACAGGAGCACTCTCGACGGATTTTACCTATGTGAGTGTGGAGGTAGGTCGCTTCCTATGAGAATTAGGCTCATTCTCAAAAGACACTCATTAAAACCAGGATAGGACAAGGCTGTAATATGCTGGCTATAAAGCTCATGTCAACACCTTGACTATTATGTGTAAGCAGTAACTTTTTTTTCCCTTAAGCAGTCATAGTTCAAGTCTGAGACCACTATTACTCTGGAGTAAAATATACTGTATTACTTAGTGAAGGTTCAATGCAAAGCGCACCTTCATTTTGCATGATAGTCTTCCTTCAATTAGTAGACTCTCTTATTAATATTAAAATGAGTGAGGCGATTAATGGGATAACATTTTAATATTTTCTTTATTAATATTAATTTGATTCATTCTTTGATTACCTAATTGATTACTGTAACCCTTGTTCCATCCGTTTGTGCAACCTTCTACTGTAAGTTAATTTTTATATTAACTAAGGCATCACTTTTATGCCTATCAAAGTTGGAGTTAATGGTAGGCACATAGTGGACGTGGGTCACTGCATGTAAGTTATCATTAAGGAGTGATATTTCAATATTAGTTATACATGAATTTGATCACCATTTTTTCTGGAGATTTATGTAACCACTTATTCTTAATTCCATCACTATATTTTATAACTTATGTAACTCTTATAACATCCTCCATTATCTTACTTTTTATGTTTTGTAACCTTTGTAACTCTTGTAACTTCTATGCCATTCATCTACCATTATTACTTCTTCCTATTTATTGCATGAAAGATTTCTCACCTATAAATAAAGTTAGTCTTTCATGGTTTTAGTATATACACATAAGATAATATAGAGAGTTCAAAAAAGTTAGTTTATTAGTTGAAGGAAGGGGTTCTATTTTGTGGAGCTTTGAACTCAACTCTTGTCCAGAGTTGTTGAGTTATTATTTGTGAGAAAGACTGTTGTTTTCTAGAGCGTAAAAGTCAAGAATATTACTGTAGAATCAGTGAAATATTTACTGCAGTGGGCTCGAATCTCCTTAAATAAAGCGAGATATCAGCGCATCAACCGAAGAAGAAGATAATTTTATTATTTTCTTAACTTGTAATTTTCAGTTGTGGTTTTATTGTAATTTCACCAATAAATTGTAATATGAAAAATCCTATCACTAACAGCCTACAAAGAAGGAAGCACGACATCTCAAAGTAAATATAAGATAGGTAAGTTATGATCCACTTTCTAGATGCAGTGAACTTGATTGGAAATAATGTGTTAAAAATTGCTTATACTAATTTTGAGAAATCTAATTTTTTTCTTGTGCAAAATATGTAGAATGATTTGATGAGTTTGAGATTATTCTCAACCAAGTCGACAAGTATTAAAGTTCGTTCAGAACAAACAATCAATGGAACAAACCTTAAGATTGATACTTCTGAATATGATCATGTTCTAAATATATAGGAGGAACAAGTTCTGAGATAGTGACAATTTCTGAAAATGGAACAGATGATGGAACAACCCCTGACACTATTTATACATTCAACAGTATTGAAAATATGTGTCAGAAATAAAGTAGAAGTATATAACTAATTTCTAAGTCTAAGCCACATAGAACTTTTAATTTTGAAATTTAATAAATAACAAAGAAAAACTTGGAGAGAAAAAGATACTGTAATTGTATTTGTCAAAGCGAATTTTCTTGAGCGATTTATGAGTGAGATGAATTATGAAAACAACTTTTCCCAAATAGCTCCTCCTATCTTTGATGGTGAGAATTATCAACTTTGGGCAGTAAGAGTGGAGATTTTTCTTGAGGCGTTAGATCTTTGAGAGGTCGCAGAGGAGGATTATGATGTTCTTCTACTGCCCGATAATTTCACGATGGCCCAAATCAAAAGCCAAAAGAAAAAGAAAATCAGAAAATCAAAGCCAAAAGAAACTTTGTTTGCTAGTGTTTTTCCAACAATTTTCATGAGAATTATGACCCTTAAATCAATAAATTTTTTTTTGGATTATTTGAATAAAGAATATACGTTAGATTTTACAAGTTGATATAAGAGGTAAAAGTTTCTAATTTAATCAAAAGAAGATACACATAAGCCATGCAAGAACAAAGATGAATTGACAAATTTATTTATGAAGTCAAAATTCAGCCGAAGCCGAGACTGTAATCTACAAATTCTAATCCAAAGATGAGTGTTGAAAATGTGTCTCAGAAATAAAGTAGAAGAAGATAATTATTAGTAGTTTTAATTTGTTAGAGTTCTAATGTGTCGGACTTAGGAATTAATTATCCATTTGTTATTTGAATTTGAATTGAATTTTAGTTAGAAATTTTGCTATAAATATATGTTTTGAATTATTAATAAAACAATTCCCTTTTGACAATACAATTGCAGTATTTTTTCTCTCTCTAAGTCTTTCTCTGTTATTTCTTTAATCTCAAATCTAAAAATCAACCAATAGAATAAAAAAATAATTAAATTCACATGAGCTGAACTTAGGCCTGACCCTAAAAGAACCAAAGAACTAAGCAGAAAATATTTTGCAAAATTTAGACGTTGAGATGACAAAGATAAAGTGATCACTTAACACATGACACCACCGTCGATAATTGGATAGAAAAGCATATTTATGAAAAAAGCATTGTAAGATAGACGTTCAAGAATAATTTAATATCTATATCAATCCTTGTTTCGTAAAATGCACACTCACATAGTAGAAGTGATTATTTTCTGAAAGAATGTCTATTAATATTGTCTTTATTATCCAAAAATGATGCACACTAAAAGGAAAAAAATAGAGACCAAAAAAGAGTAAAGTATGCATCTACCTACTTTTTTTCTTTTGGTTGGACTCAAACATAAACACACGTAGGGGAGGGCATTCAATTTATTCTGTTTGATTGTTGAATATAGGTTCGATTTTTTGATTTTTGAATTGATGAAAATGGCAGCCATAACCAAACCAAAATTATTTTGGTTTGATTTGGTTTTTATAAATTCGATTATTTCAAATTTGTATTTTGGTTTTAAAGATTAAAGTAGTGAGCATTTAAAATTGGTGATTTTTCTAGAAAAATAATCTTTTTCCAAACCTATTTTTCATTTCCAAATATAATTAATTCAACATGCATGGAATAACCATAAATATCGACCTCACTGAGTCATTGCCTTTGGCGTGACGATAGTGGCCCGCAGTGGCAAAATGAGCAAACAATTGCTGGCTGCTTTTGGTGATATTGAAATTTCAAATGAACTGACGAACTGAGGATGACTAAGCGCCATTACAACCTTCACGTTAATGCTAGGGTCTAAAGCAAAGCAGTATATTAGGATTTAGGGTTATTAAATGATCATAATTTATACATTTATATGGTATATTAGATTATATTATATTTTTAGTATATTTACATATATATATAATTATAATATATTATTTATATAATTTTGATCTTTTGGTTTATCCATTTTTTTTAATTCAAAAATCAAACCGTTTAACTAAATTTCTAAAATGTATAACCAAAACCAATCCAAAAAACCAAAAATCAAACCAAAATTAAATTTTGGTTTGGTTTTTCAGTTTAAATCAAAACATGCGCAACCCTAAACACACGTCTATAAAATGATTCCATCAAATTTTAGAGAATAACAAACTCGACAAAATATTTCAACAACTACCTTATCTCCAATTTTAAAGTTAAAAAGTATTGAAGTACAAAATAGGGTGGTAACAAAGTCAATGTCCATTCAATTATCTGTTCTAGAAGCTGAAACAAATTTCTACTTTTGTCAACTCCTGTGAATGTAATTGGTTTGAATTTTGAATTCTAATCACTTATTTGCTTTCTTAGAAGAATTAATTTAGGTGTAAAACACTTTCCCAGTTTGTTCTTGTTGCGCCCAACCTCACACATAAGTGTACGTTGTTTCACCAAGTAGTAAAGTGTCCTTTTACAAGCAAAATATCGATACTGCAGGAACTATCTATAATACTCCAAACTTTCTTTAAGTCAAATCTAGTCTCCAGAAGAGTTAGTGATGACTTCCTAAATAATTAATATTTAAATTAGATAGAATTTACCCAATTTTTACTTTTTATCATGTGGAAAATTTAATTTGCTTTCCACCAATTTCGTCCAAATCCAGTATCGGAGTAAGAAGTTATGAACGTTTTATAGAGAATTGTCAGAACTGCCTAGAAGTGACGGTCAGGCCGATGGACTGTAGAGCTAGCGACAGACCATCACCCAAGCCATCGTGACAAAGACAGTGAACCCATCTTCTGGCCAAGGGCGATGGTCAGGACCGAAGGATCATCGAGCTGCGACAGACCATCGCCCAAACAGTTGCAGACGAGGCAGGAAGTTCAAGTTCTAGCCAAGTACGATGGGATGGACCGGCAGACCATCGAGCCAGCGATGGACCTTCGCCCAAACCATCACCACTTCCGATAAGCAATTTTAAGCCATTTTAAAAGGGTATTTAAGTCTTTTCCACCCGTTTTAACCCCTAATTATACCAGACCAGAGCTCATAACTTTATTATTCATCCACAACACCAAATTAGGGTTTCTCTCAAACATCAATCCCCAAGAATAAGAAACCATAGGTGTTTAATCCCAAGTCAAGAATTCAAGCTTTCCTCTGCCAATCTTCAAGAAATCATCCACCCAGGTATGTTAAGTGTTGATTCGTGGATTTCTTTCACCCATGAAGCTTAAGAATCCCATTATAAACTCATGAATTCAAACTCCCATGTGGTGAGTTGATTTTAATTATGTTGATGTGGGTGTATGAATCCCAAGTTGGAGTCTTTATGTACTTTTAATGAAATTATGCAAGTATGCGGGTTTGGAAACTTTTAAATTGAGTTGATTAAAGTAACCATGATGTATAAACTAGCGTATATGCCTAAGCCTAATATTGTGCATGCAATGTATTTGATAAAATGCCCAAGAGAATAAGAATCATGATTTAGGACTCAATTATGACCAAATTGATGAACCCATGCTTTACCCTTATGTTTAAAATGATTTCCATGTTATTGTTATTCATTGAAATTATTTGATAGATTGTTCAGGAGATTATCCCTATGAAATTATGACATATTTATAGGCATTCCTATTCATGAACCAAACCATGATAATCTAGTTCCCAATGAAATTCCCCAATGATTGTATTATGGATTATTGATTATGGTCGTGAGTCCAGGAAGTGTTATGTCTTGTCAGTTTCATGCTATCGAGTCCTGGGGGTACTTGTACCCAAAAATTTAACTGTGTGCCTAGATCCAGTGTCGGTTTTTAAGATACTCTCTGCCAAGCCATGTTCAGTAGAATTCAGTGAGTCTTACGACTCAGGAAAACTCAGTAATCTTAGTAATGTCAGTCAGTTATTAGATCTCAATAATATTTCGTCAGTCAATGGAACTCTGTGAACTCAGTCCAGTTAGTTAAGTATAATTAATTCAGTGTCTAATCAGATGGGAGTAGGATTCATCATCGAGTGAGCCCAAGGATGGAAACTTACTGGCGAGTAGAGGGCATGATTCTTAGAAGCAATCCTTGCCTTCTAGAACTACGTAGCCAGTGTAGGTTGAGACAGCTAACCTATTAGATGAGGGTTGATGAGGTGACTTAACCTGTTAGATGAGGGTCCCACCATTCTCGTTAGAGTACCTGTTAGATGAGGGATTATCAATACTTATCCTTACCAGTGGTGCGGTATTGAAACCCTTCCAATTGGGGTTATAGATTGGACCCCAACTCAATTATATTATCTCATTTAGGGAAAGTTAGTTAGATAACTACTTCCCACAGTTATAGTCTCAGTAATAGAACTCAGATAGTTCAACAGAATTTAGGACTGTCAGATACAGTACCTAGTTTAGTACGAAACTTAGGTAATTTCATCAAAATAGGACTATAAGACAGATTCATTCAGATAGTAGTATATCAGTTATATGAAACATATGTTATCAGTATCCAGATTTAGTGATGTCATGATCTCAGTTACAGTTCACGTATTCATGTATGTATTCTCACATTCATGTTATTCAGTCAGTTAGTATTGTTCATGCATATAAACTTCTTGCATTTAGCCTACCTTACTTGCATACCAGTACATTGAATCATACCTACACATTTTTGCTATGGTTTTTTATACCATAGGTTTAGAAGAACGAGATCCAGAGCACCCTTAGTAGATCAGACGTTCAGCAGACAGACTAGCAGTGAGTCCTCATCATTCGAGGATGTTATTATTTGATTATTTTAGTACTTAGTTTATTTCAGCAGTTATAGTTAGTTGGGACATGTCCCATTAACTCCTTATTTAGATAGTTTAGAGGTTTTCAAACTATAGCATGTTCAGAAAGTTATTTTAGTTTTATTTGGTATTGATATACTGTATTTACAGATATTATGTTTTATTAGATATTTGAACCTTATGGTCCTTCAGCCTTTTTTTGCATTTATACAGTATATTATGCAGTTCCCAGTTACAGATATCTGTCATGGGTTAGATTGTGGTACTTAGGGGTCATGAGCACCATATAGCATTCCGGGTACCAAATTTGGGGCGTTACAAACTTGGTATCAGAGCCTAAGGTTCAATAGTGTCCTAGGATGTCTGAAATTCACATCTAGTAGAGTCTTGTGCATGGGTGTGTTGCGCACTACATTAATGTACAAGAGGCTATAAGATGTTTTAGGTAAAGTGGTATTCATGTCGTGCCTGTGAGCATGAGCTCAAATTTAACCTTTGGTCTAATCAGTTTCTTTCTTTCATTTACAGAACATGCATCCTGAAAGATAAAATCAGCCTGTCCAAGTAGATCCTTTGGACAAACATATTTCTAATGCACAGTTTAGAGCTACATTCACTACTCTTGCTAATTCAGTTGCTACCCAGAATGAATGACCAACTATCATTTCAGCCAACCCACTGGACAATTCAGCTATAGCCAGGATTCGAGACTTCACCTGAATGATTCCTCCATCCCTTTTTGTGTCTATGTCAGACGAGGACCCTCAGGAATTCCTTGATCAGGCGTAGAAGGTTACAGATATTATGGGGATTACTTCTTGTGAGAGTGCTGTGTTAGTTGATATCAATTACAGGATGTGGATCACACATGGTTCAAGTAATAGAAGACAGAGAGGGCCGCAGATACAGGGCCTATTGAGTAGGAGGAGTTTGCCACTACATTTCTAGATAGATTCTTTCCCCTGGAGTTAAGATAGGCTAAGGTGTTAGATTTTATTAATTTAAGGCAGGGCAACATGATAGTGAAAGAGTATTCTCTTAAGTTTACTCAATTTTCTAGGTATGCTCCTCATGTAGTGGCAGACAATAGGGCTAATATGAGTAAGTTTGTTTATGGAGTAAATGATAGTATGGTCAATGAGTACAGGTCTGTAATGTTGATTAGTGAGATAACATAGCCAGACTTCTGATCCATGCTCAATAGATAGAAGAGCAAAAGATTAATATGAGAGAGAAGCAGAATAAGAGAGCAAGGACAGATAGTTTCAACTTTGCTCAACCTAAGTTAGAGGGTGGAAGTCATTCTTAGTTCCACCCAAAGTCATCCATTCCATCTCCTTCCTCATCCAGTACTTTAGTGCTAAAATTTAGAGACGACAACAAAGATAACGCGCTAGGCTCTAAGTGTCAGGGTAGTGTTAGTAGTGACCAAACCTGTCCTCTTTGTCAGACATGTGCCAAGCACCATCAGGGTACTTGAAGAGCTGGAAGTGATGTTTTCTTTGGATATGGCAAGCCAGGCCATAGAGTCAGAGATTGTCCCAAGCCAGGTCCTCAGGGTCAGCGTAATTGCCCTCTAACTCAGTCCGATCGCCCGAATCAGTAGGGTGCCTTTTCCAGTGTTACTAGTGGGAAACACCCAAATAGACTCTATGCTCTTCAGTCCTAAAAAGATCAGGAACATTCTCCGAATGTGGTTACTGGTATGTTAAAGATCTTTCACTTACATATTTACGCTTTGCTAGATCCAGCAGTTTCTTTGTTTTTTGTTACTTCTTATATAGTAGTTGATATTGGAGCCAGTCCTGAAATTTTAACAAAGGCCTTCTCATTCTCTATCCCAGTGGGTAAAACTATCATAGCCCAATAGGATACAGGAACTGTCTGGTTATGGTATCTTAGAAAGTCACTTCAGTAAACTTTGTCAAATTAGAGATGACTGATTTTAATATCATTCTCGACATGGATTGGATTCAATCCTTCTATGCCATAGTCGAATGCAAAAACAAAGTTGTCTAGTTTTAGTTCACGAATGAACCCATCCTAGAGTGGAAGGGTAGTACTTCAGTTCTTAGAGGTCAGCTTATTTCCTACCTCCAGGCAAGGAAAATGATATCTAAGCAATGTGTCTATCATCCTATTGAGTTAAGGACTCTAGTTCTGAAACTCCCAGTCTCGATTCAGTCCTAGTAGTGAATGAATATTCTGATATCTTTCCAGAAGATCTTCCCAGAATTCCTCGGAAATAGACTTTGGCATATATCTTCTTCCAGATACTCAGCCTATATCTATTCTGCCATACAAAATAGCCCCAGCAGAACTCAAAGAATTAAAAGAACAGTTGAAGGACATCCTAGATAAGGGATTCATCAGACCCAATATATCCCTGTGGGGCACACCAGTCTTATTCGTGCGAAAGAAAGATGGTTCTCTTAGGATATGTATAGACTACCGTCAGCTCAACAAAGTCATGGTCAAGAAAAAGTATCCACTTCCCAAAATCGATGACTTGTTTGATCAACTTCAAGGTGCTAGCTATTTTTCTATGATAGACCACAGATCAGGCTATCATTAGCTCAGAGTCAGAGAATGTGACATTTCAAAAATAGCCTTACGTAATTGGTATGGTCACTTTAAATTCTTAGTTATGTCCTTCGGTCTTCCAATGCCCCAATATATTTCATGGACTTGATGAACCATGTGTTCAAGCAGTACTTGGACATGTTCGTCATAGTTTTCATAGATGACATCCTTGTTTACTCTCGTAGTGAGAGTGATCATGCAGACCATCTTAAAATAGCATTGCAGACTCTTAGAAATAATTAGTTGTTCACCAAATTTAGTAAGTGAAAATTTTGGCTAAGGTCAGTAGCATTCCTTGGTCATATCATTTTCGGTGATGGCATTAGAGTTGATCCTCAAAAGATCGAAGCAATAAGAAATTAGCTTCGCCCTTTATCTCCATCAGATATAAGGAGTTTCTTTGGTTTGGATGGCTATTATAGATGGTTTGTTGGAGATTATATTTTATTGCATCCCCTATGTCTAAATTGACTCAGAAGAAAGTCAAGTTTCAGTGGTCAGATCCTTGCGAGAAAAGTTTCCAGGAGTTGAAGACTCCACTTACCTCATCTCCAGTTTTAGCTCTTCCAAATGGTTCAGATGGGTTCATAGTGTATTGTGATGCATCCAGAGTATGTTTAGGTTGCGTCCTTATATAGCATGGTAATGTCATAGACTGCTCCTCCAAACAGCATAAACCCCATGAGAAGAACTATCCTACTCATGATCTTGAGTTAGCTACCGTAGTTTTTGCCTTAATGATTTGGAGACATTAATTGTACGGTGTTTATGTAGATGTTTTTGCAGATCATAAGAGCCTTCAATATGTCTTTTCTTAGAAAGACCTTAATCTTTTTCAGAGAATGAATATTTATGAAAAAAGCATTGTAAGATAGACGTTCAAGAATAATTTAATATCTATCTCAATCCTTATTTCGTAAAATGCACACTCACATAGTAGAAGTAATTATTTTCTGAAAGAATGTCTATTAATATTGTCTTTTTTATCCAAAAATGATGCACACTAAAAGGAAAAAAATAGAGACCAAAAAAGAGTCAAGTATGCATCTACCTACTCTTTTTCTTTTGGTTGGACTCAAACATAAACACACGTAGGGGAGGGCATTCAATTTATTCTGTTTGATTGTTGAATATAGGTTCGATTTTTTGATTTTTTAATTGATGAAAATGATAGCCATAACCAAACCAAAATTATTTTGGTTTGGTTTGGTTTTTATAAATTCGATTATTTCAAATTTTTATTTTGGTTTTAAAGATTAAAGTAGTGAGCATTTAACATTGGTGATTTTACTAGAAAAATAATCTTTTTCCAAACCTATTTTTCATTTCCAAATATAATTAATTCAACATGCATGGAATAACCATAAATATCGACCTCGCTGAGTCATTGCCTTTGGCGTGACGGTAGTGGCCCGCAGTGGCGAAATGAGCAAACAATTGCTGGCTGCTTTTGGTGATATTGAAATTTCAAATGAACTGACGAACTGAGGATGACTAAGAGCCATTACAACCTTCACGTTAATGCTAGGGTCTAAAGCAAAGCAGTATATTAGGATTTAGGGTTATTAAATGATCATAATTTATACATTTATATGGTATATTAGATTATATTATATTTTTAGTATATTTGCATATATATAATTATAATATATTATTTATATAATTTTGATCTTTTGGTTTATCCATTTTTTTTAATTCAAAAATCAAACCGTTTAACTAAATTTCTAAAATGTATAACCAAAACCAATCCAAAAAACCAAAAATCAAACCAAAATTAAATTTTGGTTTGGTTTTTCAGTTTAAATCAAAATATGCGCAACCCTAAAGACACATCTATAAAATGATTCCATCAAATTTTAGAGAATAACAAACTCGACAAAATATTTCAACAACTACCTTATCTCCAATTTTAAAGTTAAAAAGTATTGAAGTACAAAATAGGGTGGTAACAAGTCAATGTCCATTCAATTATCTGTTCTAGAAGCTGAAACAAATTTCTACTTTTGTCAACTCCTGTGAATGTAATTGGTTTGAATTTTGAATTCTAATCACTTATTTGCTTTCTTAGAAGCATTAATTTAGGTGTAAAACACTTTCCCAGTTTGTTCTTGTTGCGCCCAACCTCACACATAAGTGTACGTTGTTTCACCAAGTAGTAAAGTGTCCTTTTACAAGTAAAATGTCGATACTGCAGGAACTATCTATAATACTCCAAACTTTCTTTAAGTCAAATCTAGTCTCCAGAAGAGTTAGTGATGACTTCCTAAATAATTAATATTTAAATTAGATAGAATTTACCCAATTTTTACTTTTTATCATGTGGAAAATTTAATTTGCTTTCCACCAATTTCGTCCAAATCCAGTATCGGAGTAAGAAGTTATGAACGTTTTATAGAGAATTGTCAGAACTGCCTAGAAGTGACGGTCAGGCCGATGGACTGTAGAGCTAGCGACGGACCATCACCCAAGCCATCGTGACAAAGACAGTGAACCCATCTTCTGGCCAAGGGCGATGGTCAGGACCGAAGGATCATCGAGCTGCGACAGACCATTGCCCAAACAGTTGCAGACGAGGCAGGAAGTTCAAGTTCTAGCCAAGTACGATGGGATGGACCGGCAGACCATCGAGCCAGCGATGGACCTTCGCCCAAACCATCACCACTTCCGATAAGCAATTTTAAGCCATTTTAAAAGGGTATTTAAGTCTTTTCCACCCGTTTTAACCCCTAATTATACCAGACCAGAGCTCATAACTTTATTATTCATCCACAACACCAAATTAGGGTTTCTCTCAAACATCAATCCCCAAGAATAAGAAACCATAGGTGTTTAATCCCAAGTCAAGAATTCAAGCTTTCCTCTGCCAATCTTCAAGAAATTATCCACCCAGGTATGTTAAGTGTTGATTCGCGGATTTCTTTCACCCATGAAGCTTAAGAATCCCATTATAAACTCATGAATTCAAACTCCCATGTGGTGAGTTGATTTTAATTATGTTGATGTGGGTGTATGAATCCCAAGTTGGAGTCTTTATGTACTTTTAATGAAATTATGCAAGTATGCGGGTTTGGAAACTTTTAAATTGAGTTGATTAAAGTAACCATGATGTATAAACTAGCGTATATGCCTAAGCCGAATATTGTGCATGCAATGTATTTGATAAAATGCCCAAGAGAATAAGAATCATGATTTAGGACTCAATTATGACCAAATTGATGAACCCATGCTTTACCCTTATGTTTAAAATGATTTCCATGTTATTGTTATTCATTGAAATTGTTTGATAGATTGTTCAGGAGATTATCCCTATGAAATTATGACATATTTATAGGCATTCCTATTCATGCACCAAACCATTATAATCTAGTGCCCAATGAAATTCCCCAATGATTGTATTATGGATTATTGATTATGGTCGTGAGTCTAGGAAGTGTTATGTCTTGTCAGTTTCATGCTATCGAGTCCTGGGGGTACTTGTACCCAAAAATTTAACTGTGTGCCTAGATCCAGTGTCGGTTTTTAAGATACTCTCTTCCAAGCCATGTTCAGTAGAATTCAGTGAGTCTTACGACTCAGGAAAACTCAGTAATCTTAGTAATGTCAGTCAGTTATTAGATCTCAATAATATTTCGTCAGTCAATGGAACTCTGTGAACTCAGTCCAGTTAGTTAAGTATAATTAATTCAGTGTCTAATCAGATGGGAGTAGGATTCATCATCGAGTGAGCCCAAGGATGGAAACTTACTGGCGAGTAGAGGGCATGATTCTTAGAAGCAATCCTTGCCTTCTAGAACTACGTAGCCAGTGTAGGTTGAGACAGCTAACCTATTAGATGAGGGTTGATGAGGTGACTTAACCTGTTAGATGAGGGTCCCACCATTCTCATTAGAGTACCTGTTAGATGAGGGATTATCAATACTTATCCTTACCAGTGGTGCGGTATTGAAACCCTTCCAATTGGGGTTATAGATTGGACCCCAACTCAATTATATTATCTCATTTAGGGAAAGTTAGTTAGATAACTACTTCCCACAGTTATAGTCTCAGTAATAGAACTCAGATAGTTCAACAGAATTTAGGACTGTCAGATACAGTACCTAGTTTAGTACGGAACTTAGGTAATTTCATCAAAATAGGACTATAAGACAGATTCATTCAGATAGTAGTATATCAGTTATATGAAACATATGTTATCAGTATTCAGATTTAGTGATGTCATGATCTCAGTTACAGTTCACGTATTCATGTATGTATTCTCAGATTCATGTTATTCAGTCAGTTAGTATTGTTCATGCATATAAACTTCTTGCATTTAGCCTACCTTACTTGCATACCAGTACATTGAATCATACCTACACATTTTTGCTATGGTTTTTTATACCATATGTTTAGAAGAACGAGATCCAGAGCACCCTTAGTAGATCAGACGTTCAGCAGACAGACTAGCAGTGAGTCCTCATCATTCGAGGATGTTATTATTTGATTATTTTATTCTTTTAGTACTTAGTTTATTTCAGCAGTTATAGTTAGTTGGGACATGTCCCATTAACTCCTTATTTAGATAGTTTAGAGGTTTTCAAACTATAGCATGTTCAGAAAGTTATTTTAGTTTTATTTGGTATTGATATACTGTATTTACAGATATTATGTTTTATTAGATATTTGAACCTTATGGTCTTTCAGCCTTTTTTTGCATTTATACAGTATATTATGCAGTTCCCAGTTACAGATATCTATCATGGGTTAGATTGTGGTACTTAGGGGTCATGAGCACCATATAGCATTCCGGGTACCAAATTTGGGGCGTTACAAACTTGGTATCAGAGCCTAAGGTTCAATAGTGTCCTAGGATGTCTGAAATTCACATCTAGTAGAGTCTTGTGCATGGGTGTGTTGCGCACTACATTAATGTACAAGAGGCTATAAGATGTTTTAGGTAAAGTGGTATTCATGTCGTGCCTGTGAGCATGAGCTCAAATTTAACCTTTGGTCTAATCAGTTTCTTTCTTTCATTTACAGAACATGCGTCCTGAAAGATAAAATCAGCCTGTCCAAGTAGATCCTTTGGACAAACATATTTCTAATGCACAGTTTAGAGCTACATTCACTACTCTTGCTAATTCAGTTGCTACCCAGAATGAATGACCAACTATCATTTCAGCCAACCCACTGGACAATTCAGCTATAGCCAGGATTCGAGACTTCACATGAATGATTCCTCCATCCCTTTTCATGTCTATATCAGACGAGGACCCTCAGGAATTCCTTGATCAGGCGTAGAAGGTTACAGATATTATGGGGATTACTTCTTGTGAGAGTGCTGCGTTAGTTGATATCAATTACAGGATGTGGATCACACATGGTTCAAGTAATAGAAGACAGAGAGGGCCGCAGATGCAGGGCCTATTGAGTAGGAGGAGTTTGCCACTACATTTCTAGATAGATTCTTTCCCCTGGAGTTAAGATAGGCTAAGGTGTTAGATTTTATTAATTTAAGGCAGGGCAACATGATAGTGAAAGAGTATTCTCTTAAGTTTACTCAATTTTCTAGGTATGCTCCTCATGTAGTGGCAGACAACAGGGCTAATATGAGTAAGTTTGTTTATGGGGTAAATGATAGTATGGTCAATGAGTACAGGTCTGTAATGTTGATTAGTGAGATAACATAGCCAGGCTTCTGATCCATGCTCAATAGATAGAAGAGCAAAAGATTAAGATGAGAGAGAAGCAGAATAAGAGAGCAAGGACAGATAGTTTCAACTTTGCTCAACCTAAGTTAGAGGGTGGAAGTCGTTCTTAGTTCCACCCAAAGTCATCCATTCCATCTCCTTCCTCATCCAGTACTTTAGTGCTAAAATTTAGAGACGACAACAAAGATAACGCGCTAGGCTCTAAGTGTCAGGGTAGTGTTAGTAGTGACCAAACCTGTCCTCTTTGTCAGACATGTGCCAAGCACCATCAGGGTACTTGAAGAGCTGGCAGTGATGTTTTCTTTGGATATGTCAAGCCAGGCCATAGAGTCAGAGATTGTCCCAAGCCAGGTCCTCAGGGTCAGCGTAATTGCCCTCTAACTCAGTCCGATCGCCCGAATCAGTAGGGTGCCTCTTCCAGTGCTACTAGTGGGAAACACCCAAATAGACTCTATGCTCTTCAGTCCTAAAAAGATCAGGAACATTCTCCAAATGTGGTTACTGGTATGCTAAAGATCTTTCACTTACATATTTACGCTTTGCTAGATCCAGCAGTTTCTTTGTTTTTTGTTACTTCTTATATAGTAGTTGATTTTGGAGTCAGTCCTGAAATTTTAACAGAGGCCTTCTCAGTCTCTATCCCTGTGGGTAAAACTATCATAGCCCAATGGGATACAGGAACTGTCTGGTTATGGTATCTTAGAAAGTCACTTCAGTAGACTTTGTCAAATTAGAGATGACTGATTTTAATATCATTCTCGACATGGATTGGATTCAATCCTTATATGCCACAGTCGAATGCAAAAACAAAGTTGTCTAGTTTTAGTTCACGAATGAACCCATCCTAGAGTGGAAGGGTAGTACTTCAGTTTTTAGAGGTCAGCTTATTTCCTACCTCCAGGCAAGGAAAATGATATCTAAGCAATGTGTCTATCATCCTATTGAGTTAAGGACTCTAGTTCTAAAACTCCCAGTCTCGAATCAGTCCTAGTAGTGAATGAATATTCTGATATCTTTCCAGAAGATCTTCCCAGAATTCCTCGGAAATAGACTTTGGCATATATCTTCTTCCAGATACTCAGCCTATATCTATTCTGCCATACAAAATAGCCCCAGCAGAACTCAAAGAATTAAAAGAACAGTTGAAGGACATCCTAGATAAGGGATTCATCAGACCCAATATATCCCTGTGGGGCACACCAGTCTTATTCTTGCGAAAGAAAGATGGTTCTCTTAGGATATGTATAGACTACCGTCAGCTCAACAAAGTCATGGTCAAGAAAAAGTATCCACTTCCCAAAATCGATGACTTGTTTGATCAACTTCAAGGTGCTAGCTATTTTTCTATGATAGACCACAGATCAGGCTATCATTAGCTCAGAGTCAGAGAATGTGACATTTCAAAAATAGCCTTACGTAATTGGTATGGTCACTTTAAATTCTTAGTTATGTCCTTTGGTCTTCCAATGCCCCAATATCTTTCATGGACTTGATGAACCATGTGTTCAAGCAGTACTTGGACATGTTCGTCATAGTTTTCATAGATGACATCCTTGTTTACTCTCGTAGTGAGAGTGATCATGCAGACCATCTTAAAATAGCATTGCAGACTCTTAGAAATAATTAGTTGTTCACCAAATTTAGTAAGTGAAAATTTTGGCTAAGGTCAGTAGCATTCCTTGATCATATCATTTTCGGTGATGGCATTAGAGTTGATCCTCAAAAGATCGAAGCAATAAGAAATTAGCTTCGCCCTTTATCTCCATCAGATATCAGGAGTTTCTTTGGTTTGGATGGCTATAATAGATGGTTTGTTGGAGATTATATTTTATTGCATCCCCTATGTCTAAATTGACTCAGAAGAAAGTCAAGTTTCAGTGGTCAGATCCTTGCGAGAAAAGTTTTCCGGAGTTGAAGACTCCACTTACCTCATCTCCAGTTTTAGCTCTTCCAAATGGTTCAGATGGGTTCATAGTGTATTGTGATGCATCCAGAGTATGTTTAGGTTGCGTCCTTATATAGCATGGTAATGTCATAGACTAATCCTCCAAACAGCATAAACCCCATGAGAAGAACTATCCTACTCATGATCTTGAGTTAGCTACCGTAGTTTTTGCCTTAATGATTTAGAGACATTAATTGTACGGTGTTTATGTAGATCTTTTTGCAGATCATAAGAGCCTTCAATATGTCTTTTCTTAGAAAGACCTTAATCTTTTTCAGAGAAAGCATATTTATGAAAAAAGCATTGTAAGATAGACGTTCAAGAATAATTTAATATCTATCTCAATCCTTATTTCGTAAAATGCACACTCACATAGTAGAAGTAATTATTTTCTGAAAGAATGTCTATTAATATTGTCTTTATTATCCAAAAATGATGCACACTAAAAGGAAAAAAACAGAGACCAAAAAAGAGTCAAGTATGCATCTACCTACTCTTTTTCTTTTGGTTGGACTCAAACATAAACACACGTAGGGGAGGGCATTCAATTTATTCTGTTTGATAGTTGAATATAGGTTCGATTTTTTGATTTTTGAATTGATGAAAATGATAGCCATAACAAAACCAAAATTATTTTGGTTTGGTTTGGTTTTTATAAATTCGATTATTTCAAATTTTTATTTTGGTTTTAAAGATTAAAGTAGTGAGCATTTAACATTGGTGATTTTTCTAGAAAAATAATCTTTTTCCAAACCTATTTTTCATTTCCAAATATAATTAATTCAACATGCATGGAATAACCATAAATATCGACCTCGCTGAGTCATTGCCTTTGGCGTGACGGTAGTGGCCCGCAGTGGCGAAATGAGCAAACAATTGCTGGCTGCTTTTGGTGATATTGAAATTTCAAATGAACTGACGAACTGAGGATGACTAAGCGCCATTACAACCTTCACGTTAATGCTAGGGTCTAAAGCAAAGCAATATATTAGGATTTAGGGTTATTAAATGATCATAATTTATACATTTATATGGTATATTAGATTATATTATATTTTTAGTATATTTACATATATATATAATTATAATATATTATTTATATAATTTTGATCTTTTGGTTTATCCATTTTTTTTAATTCAAAAATCAAACCGTTTAACTAAATTTCTAAAATGTATAACCAAAACCAATCCAAAAAACCAAAAATCAAACCAAAATTAAATTTTGGTTTGGTTTTTCAGTTTAAATCAAAATATGCGCAACCCTAAACACACGTCTATAAAATGATTCCATCAAATTTTAGAGAATAACAAACTCGACAAAATATTTCAACAACTACCTTATCTCCAATTTTAAAGTTAAAAAGTATTGAAGTACAAAATAGGGTGGTAACAAAGTCAATGTCCATTCAATTATCTGTTCTAGAAGCTGAAACAAATTTCTACTTTTGTCAACTCCTGTGAATGTAATTGGTTTGAATTTTGAATTCTAATCACTTATTTGCTTTCTTAGAAGAATTAATTTAGGTGTAAAACACTTTCCCAGTTTGTTCTTGTTGCGCCCAACCTCACACATAAGTGTACGTTGTTTCACCAAGTAGTAAAGTGTCCTTTTACAAGCAAAATATCGATACTGCAGGAACTATCTATAATACTCCAAACTTTCTTTAAGTCAAATCTAGTCTCCAGAAGAGTTAGTGATGACTTCCTAAATAATTAATATTTAAATTAGATAGAATTTACCCAATTTTAACTTTTATCATGTGGAAAATTTAATTTGCTTTCCACCAATTTCATCCAAATCCAGTATCGGAGTAAGAAGTTATGAACGTTTTATAGAGAATTGTCAGAACTGACTAGAAGTGACGGTCAGGCCGATGGACTGTAGAGCTAGCGACGGACCATCACCCAAGCCATCGTGACAAAGACAGTGAACCCATCTTCTGGCCAAGGGCGATGGTCAGGACCGAAGGATCATCGAGCTGCGACAGACCATCGCCCAAACAGTTGCAGACGAGGCAGGAAGTTCAAGTTCTGGCCAAGTACGATGGGATGGACCGGCAGACCATCGAGCCAGCGATGGACCTTCGCCCAAACCATCACCACTTCCGATAAGCAATTTTAAGCCATTTTAAAAGGGTATTTAAGTCTTTTCCACCCGTTTTAACCCCTAATTATACCAGACCAGAGCTTATAACTTTATTATTCATCCACAACACCAAATTAGGGTTTCTCTCAAACATCAATCCCCAAGAATAAGAAACCATAGGTGTTTAATCCCAAGTCAAGAATTCAAGCTTTCCTCTGCCAATCTTCAAGAAATCATCCACCCAGGTATGTTAAGTGTTGATTCATGGATTTCTTTCACCCATGAAGCTTAAGAATCCCATTATAAACTCATGAATTCAAACTCCCATGTGGTGAGTTGATTTTAATTATGTTGATGTGGGTGTATGAATCCCAAGTTGGAGTCTTTATGTACTTTTAATGAAATTATGCAAGTATGCGGGTTTGGAAACTTTTAAATTGAGTTGATTAAAGTAACCATGATGTATAAACTAGCGTATATGCCTAAGCCTAATATTGTGCATGCAATGTATTTGATAAAATGCCCAAGAGAATAAGAATCATGATTTAGGACTCAATTATGACCAAATTGATGAACCCATGCTTTACCCTTATGTTTAAAATGATTTCCATGTTATTGTTATTCATTGAAATTGTTTGATAGATTGTTCAGGAGATTATCCCTATGAAATTATGACATATTTATAGGCATTCCTATTCATGCACCAAACCATGATAATCTAGTGCCCAATGAAATTCCCCAATGATTGTATTATGGATTATTGATTATGGTCGTGAGTCCAGGAAGTGTTATGTCTTGTCAGTTTCATGCTATCGAGTCCTGGGGGTACTTGTACCCAAAAATTTAACGGTGTGCCTAGATCCAGTGTCAGTTTTTAAGATACTCTCTGCCAAGCCATGTTCAGTAGAATTCAGTGAGTCTTACGACTCAGGAAAACTCAGTAATCTTAGTAATGTCAGTCAGTTATTAGATCTCAATAATATTTTGTCAGTCAATGGAACTCAGTGAACTCAGTCCAATTAGTTAAGTATAATTAATTCAGTGTCTAATCAGATGGGAGTAGGATTCATCATCGAGTGAGCCCAAGGATGGAAACTTACTGGCGAGTAGAGGGCATGATTCTTAGAAGCAATCCTTGCCTTCTAGAATTACGTAGCCAGTGTAGGTTGAGAAATCTAACCTATTAGATGAGGGTTGATGAGGTGACTTAACCTGTTAGATGAGGGTCCCACCATTCTCATTAGAGTACCTGTTAGATGAGGGATTATCAATACTTATCCTTACCAGTGGTGCGGTATTGAAACCCTTCCAATTGGGGTTATAGATTGGACCCCAACTCAATTATATTATCTCATTTAGGGAAAGTTAGTTAGATAACTACTTCCCACAGTTATAGTCTCAGTCTCAGTCTCAGTAATAGAACTCAGATAGTTCAACAGAATTTAGGACTGTCAGATACAGTACCTAGTTTAGTACGAAACTTAGGTAATTTCATCAAAATAGGACTATAAGACAGATTCATTCAGATAGTAGTATATCAGTTATATGAAACATATGTTATCAGTATTCAGATTTAGTGATGTCATGATCTCAGTTACAGTTCACGTATTCATGTATGTATTCTCACATTCATGTTATTCAGTCAGTTAGTATTGTTCATGCATATAAACTTCTTGCATTTAGCCTACCTTACTTGCATACCAGTACATTGAATCATACCTACACATTTTTGCTATGGTTTTTTATACCATAGGTTTAGAAGAACGAGATCCAGAGCACCCTTAGTAGATCAGACGTTCAGCAGACAGACTAGCAGTGAGTCCTCATCATTCGAGGATGTTATTATTTGATTATTTTATTCTTTTAGTACTTAGTTTATTTCAGCAGTTATAGTTAGTTGGGACATGTCCCATTAACTCCTTATTTAGATAGTTTAGAGGTTTTCAAACTATAGCATGTTCAGAAAGTTATTTTAGTTTTATTTGGTATTGATATACTGTATTTACAAATATTATGTTTTATTAGATATTTGAACCTTATGGTCCTTCAGCGTTTTTTTGCATTTATACAGTATATTATGCAGTTCCCAGTTACAGATATCTGTCATGGGTTAGATTGTGGTACTTAGGGGTCATGAGCACCATATAGCATTCCGGGTACCAAATTTGGGGCGTTACAAACTTGGTATCAGAGCCTAAGGTTCAATAGTGTCCTAGGATGTCTGAAATTCACATCTAGTAGAGTCTTGTGCATGGGTGTGTTGCACACTACATTAATGTACAAGAGGCTATAAGATGTTTTAGGTAAAGTGGTATTCATGGACAATTCAGCTATAACCAGGATTCAAGACTTCACCTGAATGATTCCTCCATCCCTTTTCATGTCTATGTCAGACGAGGACCCTCAGGAATTCCTTGATC
Organism: Capsicum baccatum var. pendulum; assembly: GCA_030864225.1. NCBI lineage: Eukaryota > Viridiplantae > Streptophyta > Magnoliopsida > Solanales > Solanaceae > Capsicum > Capsicum baccatum. The sequence goes on along the minus strand of CM061559.1, from coordinate 68,822,200 downwards.
AGGCGTAGAAGGTTACAGATATTATGGGGATTACTTCTTGTGAGAGTTCTGCGTTAGTTGATATCAATTACAGGATGTGGATCACACATGGTTCAAGTAATAGAAGACAGAGAGGGCCGCAGATGCAGGGCCTATTGAGTAGGAGGAGTTTGCCACTACATTTCTAGATAGATTGTTTCCCCTGGAGTTAAGATAGGCTAAGGTGTTAGATTTTATTAATTTAAGGCAGGGCAACATGATAGTGAAAGAGTATTCTCTTAAGTTTACTCAATTTTCTAGGTATGCTCCTCATGTAGTGGCAGACAACAGGGCTAATATGAGTAAGTTTGTTTATGGGGTAAATGATAGTATGGTCAATGAGTACAGGTCTGTAATGTTGATTAGTGAGATAACATAGCCAGGCTTCTGATCCATGCTCAATAGATAGAAGAGCAAAAGATTAAGATGAGAGAGAAGCAGAATAAGAGAGCAAGGACAGATAGTTTCAACTTTGCTCAACCTAAGTTAGAGGGTGGAAGTCGTTCTTAGTTCCACCCAAAGTCATCCATTCCATCTCCTTCCTCATCCAGTACTTTAGTGCTAAAATTTAGAGACGACAACAAAGATAACGCGCTAGGCTCTAAGTGTCAGGGTAGTGTTAGTAGTGACCAAACCTGTCCTCTTTGTCAGACATGTGCCAAGCACCATCAGGGTACTTGAAGAGCTGGCAGTGATGTTTTCTTTGGATATGGCAAGCCAGGCCATAGAGTCAGAGATTGTCCCAAGCCAGGTCCTCAGGGTCAGCGTAATTGCCCTCTAACTCAGTCCGATCGCCCGAATCAGTAGGGTGCCTCTTCCAGTGCTACTAGTGGGAAACACCCAAATAGACTCTATGCTCTTCATTCCTAAAAAGATCAAGAATATTCTCTGAATGTGGTTACTGTATGTTAAAGATCTTTCACTTACATATTTACGCTATGCTAGATCCAGCAGTTTCTTTGTTTTTTGTTACTTCTTATATAGTAGTTGATTTTGGAGTCAGTCTTGAAATTTTAACAGAGGCCTTCTCAGTCTCTATCCCAGTGGGTAAAACTATCATAGCCCAATGGGATACAGGAACTGTCTAGTTATGGTATCTTAGAAAGTCACTTCAGTAGACTTTGTCAAATTAGAGATGACTGATTTTAATATCATTCTCGACATGGATTGGATTCTATCCTTCTATGCCACAGTCGAATGCAGAAACAAAGTTGTCTAGTTTTAGTTCACGAATGAACCCATCCTAGAGTGGAAGGGTAGTACTTCAGTTCTTAGAGGTCAGCTTATTTCCTACCTCCAGGCAAGGAAAATGATATCTAAGTAATGTGTCTATCATCCTATTGAGTTAAGGACTCTAGTTCTGAAACTCCCAGTCTCGAATCAGTCCTAGTAGTGAATGAATATTCTGATATCTTTCCAGAAGATCTTCCCAGAATTCCTCGGAAATAGACTTTGGCATATATCTTCTTCCAGATACTCAGCCTATATCTATTCTGCCATACAAAATAGCCCCAGCAGAACTCAAAGAATTAAAAGAACAGTTGAAGGACATCCTAGATAAGGGATTCATCAGACCCAATATATCCCTGTGGGGCACACCAGTCTTATTCGTGCGAAAGAAAGATGGTTCTCTTAGGATATGTATAGACTACCGTCAGCTCAACAAAGTCATGGTCAAGAAAACGTATCCGCTTCCCAAAATCGATGACTTGTTTGATCAACTTCAAGGTGCTAGCTATTTTTCTATGATAGACCACAGATCAGGCTATCATTAGCTCAGAGTCAGAGAATGTGATATTTCAAAAATAGCCTTACGTAATTGGTATGGTCACTTTAAATTCTTAGTTATGTCCTTCGGTCTTCCAATGCCCCAATATCTTTCATGGACTTGATGAACCATGTGTTCAAGCAGTACTTGGACATGTTCGTCATAGTTTTCATAGATGACATCCTTGTTTACTCTCGTAGTGAGAGTTATCATGTAGACCATCTTAAAATAGCATTGCAGACTCTTAGAAATAATTAGTTGTTCACCAAATTTAGTAAGTGAAAATTTTGGCTAAGATCAGTAGCATTCCTTGGTCATATCATTTTCGGTGATGGCATTAGAGTTGTTCCTCAAAAGATCGAAGCAATAAGAAATTAGCTTCGCCCTTTATCTCCATCAGATATCAGGAGTTTCTTTGGTTTGGATAGCTATTATAGATGGTTTGTTGGAGATTATATTTTATTGCATCCCCTATGTCTAAATTGACTCAGAAGAAAGTCAAGTTTCAGTGGTCAGATCCTTGCGAGAAAAGGTTTCAGGAGTTGAAGACTCCACTTACCTCATCTCCAGTTTTAGCTCTTCTAAATGGTTCAGATGGGTTCATAGTGTATTGTGATGCATCCAGAGTATGTTTAGGTTGCGTCCTTATATAGCATGGTAATGTCATAGACTACTCCTCCAAACAGCATAAACCCCATGAGAAGAACTATCCTACTCATGATCTTGAGTTAGCTACCGTAGTTTTTGCGTTAATGATTTAGAGACATTAATTGTACGGTGTTTATGTAGATCTTTTTGCAGATCATAAGAGCCTTCAATATGTCTTTTCTTAGAAAGACCTTAATCTTTTTCAGAGAAAGTGGTTAGAGCTCTTGAAAGATTATGACATGAGTGTCCTTTATCATCCAGGCAAGGCCAATATTGTGGTTGATGCTTTCAGTAGACTGTCTATGGGTAGTGTTTCTAATGTTGATGACAATAAGAAGAAGTTAGCTCAGGAAGTCCATCATCTTTACTGACTAGGTTTCTGCTTAGTTGATTTAACAGAAGGTAGTATATGGGTTCAGAATATTTTAGAATCATCTCTAGTATCCGAGGTAAAAGAAAAGCAAGATAGAGATCCCAGTCTTGTTAAGTTGAAAGAGTCGGTTAAAGTAGAAGTTTTATCCCAAGTGGTAGATGGTGTTTTGTGTTGTCAGGGTCGTCTGTGTGTTCTAGGTGTAGATGCCTTGAGGCAATGAATTCTTGTAGAAGCGCATGGTGCACGCTACTCAATTCATCCAGCGGCCACCAAGATGTACCTTGATTTACGGGAGATCTATTAGTGGAGTGGGATAAAGAGAGATATTGCAGAGTTCATGGATAAATGCTCTACATATTAGTAGTTTAGGTTAAAGCATCAGAATCCTAGTGGGTCCATACAGGAGTTCAGTATTCGTACTTTGAAGAGGGAAAAAGTGAACATGGACTTTAGGATGGGTTTGCCTCATACTCGTCGCTAGCATGATTTTGTTTGGGTCATTATAGACAGGATGACCAAATCAACTCATTTTATTCTAGTCCATACCTTTTATTCAGCCGAGGATTATGCCAGACTCTATATCAGGGAGTTGGTCAGATTTCACGGTGTTTCATTGTCTATTTTTCAGACATCGGTACCTAGTTCACCTCTCAGTTCTGGAAAGCATTCCAAAGGAGTCTTGGTACCCAAGTTCATATTAGTACAACCTTTCATCCTCAGACAGATGATCAAGTAGAAAGGACTATTTAGACTTGAGAAGTTATATTGTGAGCGTGTGCAATTGATTTCAAGGGCAGTTGAGATGACCACTTGCCTTTGATTGAGTTTGCATACACAACAACTATCATTCTAGTATTCGGATGGATCCATTGAAAGCTCTCTATGGTAGGAGATGCAAATCTCTAATCTGTTGGTTTGAAGTTAGTGAGGCATCAGTTATAGGGCCTGACTTAGTATTTGATGCCTTAGAAAAAGTCCAGTTGATCAGAGAAAGACTCTGGGCTGCTCAGAGCCGATAGAAGTCTTATGCAGATGTGTGCATAAAGGATCTTGAGTTTGAGATTGATGATTATGTGTACTTTAAAATCTCTCCCATGAAGGGAGTTAAGTGGTTCAACAAGAAGGGAAAGCTCAGTCCCCGATATCTCGGTGACTTCAAAATTCTCAATCATTTTGGCAAAGTAGCTTATGAGCTTGAATTGCATTCAGATCTAGCCTCAGTTCATCCAGTGTTCCATATCTCCATGCTAAAGAAGTGCATAGGTGAACTATCATTAGTATTCCCGGTAGAGGGCTTAGACATTCAGAAAAACCTTTCTTTCGAAGAGATCCCAGTCAAAATTCTTGACTACCAAACTCACAGAATAGGAACAAAGAAGTCCCTCTAGTCAAAGTTCTTTGGCAGAATCAGTCCATTGAGGGAGCTACTTGGGAAGTAGAAGAAGGCATGCGAACCAAGAATCCTCACCTCTTCTCCACAAAATCAAACTCAGCCTAAGGTAATAGTTTTCCTTAAGCTTATTCAGTTTCATGTTTAGATTTTAGTTATAAACTTGGTATCAAATACCCTTGCATATCCAGTCATATGTTCATATATCATGTCAGTCACATTTTCATGCATCAGATTTGCATTCTCATCATTAGAAACTCAGCTTCTCAGTAATTTCACTCATGCATTCATGAAGACTATACTTCACATATCAATGCACTAGACATGCATATTCAGTATGAGATTTTAGTTTATCAGAAGTTCCACTCATATAGATATGTTCAAATGTTCACATCCCTTAAGTAAGATCAGTCTATCAGCTTTTTCGGTCTAGTCAATCCCATTTGAGGATGAATGTTCCCAAGGGGGAGATATTGTAATAACTCAAACTTTTTTTAAGTCAAATCTAGTCTTCAAAAGAGTTAGTGATGACTTCCTAAATGATTAATGTTTAAATCAAATAGAATTTCCCTAATTTTAACTTTTTATCATGTGGGAAATTTAATTATCTTTCCAACGATGCCAATTTTATTCAAACCCGATATCAGAGTAAAAAGTTATGGATGTTTTACAGAGAACTGTCGAAACTACCCAGAAGCGACGGTCAGGCCTACGGACCGTCGAGCTAGCGATGGAACGTCACCGAAGCTGTCACAACTAAGGTAGTGAACCCATCTTCTGGTCAAGTATGACTATTAGGACCGACAGAATGTCAAGCTAGTGATGGAACATTGCCCAAACCATCGCAGACGAGGTAGGAAGTTCAGGTTTTGGCCAAGTACGACGGGATGGACCGACGGACCGTCGAGCCAGTGATGGACGGTCGCCTAAACCGTTGCCACTTCCAATTAGAGATTTTAATCCATTTTTAAAAGGGTATTTGGGTCTTTTTCCACCCGTTTTAATCCCTAATTATACTATACCAGAGCTCATAACTTCATTATTCATCTACAACACTAAATTAGGGTTTCTCTCAAACATCAATCCCCAAGAACATGAAACCCTAGGTGTTTAATCTTAAGTCTAGAATTCAAGCTTTCCTCCACCAATCCTTAAGAAATCATCTACCCAGGTATGTAAAGTGTTGATTCATGGGTTTCTTTTACCCATGAAGCTAAAGAATCCTATTTTAAACTCATGAATTGTGATTCCCATATGGTTAGCTGATTTTATTTATGTTGATGCGATTGTATGAATCCCAAGCTGGATTCTTTATGTACTTTTCATGAAATTATGCTAGTATGTAGGTTTGGAAACTTTTAAATTGAGTTGATTAAAGTAACCATGATGTATGACCTAGTGTATACGCCTAAGCCTTAGGTTGTGCATATAATGTGTTTGATAAAATGCCCAAGAGAATAAGAATCATGCTTTAGGACTCAATTATGACCAAATTAATGAACCCATGCTCTACCCTTATGTTCAAAATGACTTCCATGTTATTGTTATGCATTGAAATTGTTTGATGGATTGTTCAGGAGATTAGCCTTATGAAATTATAACGTGTTTATATGCATTCCTATTTATATACCAAACCATGATAATGAAGTGCCTCATGAAAGTCCCCAATGATTGTATTATGGATTATTAATTATGGTTGTGAGTCCAGGAAGTGTCATGTCTTGTCAGTTTCATGCTATTGAGTCCTGAGGGTACTTGTACCCGACAATTTATCTATGTGCCTAGAGACAGTGTTATTTTTCAAGATAATCTCAATCAAGCCATGTTCAGTAGAATTCAGTCAGTCTCATGACTTAGAAAAACTCAGTAATCTCAGTAATCTCAGTCAGTTATCAGATCTCAGTAATATTTCATCAGTCAACGGAACTTAGTGAACTCAGTTCAATCATTTTAGTATAATTAATTCAGTGTCTAATCAGATGGGAGTAGGATTCAACACCGAGTATGCCCAAGGATGGGAACTCGCCTACGAGTAGAGGGTGTGATTCTTAGAAGCAATCCTTACGCTCTATTACTATGTAGCCAGCGTAGATTGAGATATCTAACCTATTAGATGAAGGCTAATGAGGTGACTTAACCTGTTAGATGAGGGTCCCACCATTCTCCTTAGAGTATCTGTTAAATGAGGGATTACTCAATACTTGTCCTTACTAGTGGTGTCGTATTGACACCCTTTCAATTAGGGTTACAGATTGGTCCCCAACTCAATTATAATATATTATTTGGGGAATGTATGTTAGATGACTACTTCCCACAGTTACAGTCTCAGTCTTAGTATCAGTAATAGAACTCAGATAATTCTATAGAATTCAGGACTGCTAGATATAGTCACCCAGCTCAGTACGAAACTTAGCTAGTTTCATTAAAAATAGGACTATCAGACACAGTCATTCAGATAATAGTATATCAGTTACATGAAACTTATGTTATCAGTATTCATATTCAGTGATGTCATGATCTCAGTTACAGTTCACGTATTCATGCATGTATTCTCACGTTCATGTTATTTAGTCAGTTAGTATGTTCATGCATATAAACCCCTTGCATTCATCCTACCTCACTTGCATACAAGTACATTCAATTGTACTGACGCATTTACGCTATGGTGTTTTATACCATAGGTTTAGAAGCATGAGATCCAGAGCACCCTTAGTATATCAGACATTCAGCAGACATACTAGCAGTGAGTCCTCTTTATTCAAGGATGTTATTATTTGATTATTTAATTCTTTTAGTACTTATTTTATTTTAGTAGTTGGAGTTAGTTGGAGACATGTTCCAGCAACTCCTCATTCAGACAGTTTAGAGGCTTTCGGACTATAGCATGTTAAAAGAGTTATTTTAGTTTTGTTTGGTATTGATATACCGTATTTCAAGTTGTTATGTTTTGTTAGATATTTGAACCTTATGGCCTTTCAGCCTTTTTCTGCATTTATATAGTATATTATGCAGTGCCTAGTTACAAATATCAATCATGATTTAGCTTGTGGTCCTTTGGGGTCATAAGCACCATGAAGCATTTCGGGTACCAAATTCGGGGTTACACTATCTAATTCAAGTTTAACTATTGAGATTAAATTGGTGCAAAGGTAACCAAAAGAGTTGGAAGTTTAAAACTAAAGTATACTTAACAATCTAATAAATCAAAGATCTTGGACAATCAATGGGGAGAAATCCACAGTTAAGGCCCTGCGAAGAATCATACTATGCTATTAAACTTAATTAGTTTTGTTACTTGGTTGTTGATTCATGGAGTTGATATTGTGATTATGGTCTTTCGAGCCTCTAATCACCTATCTAACTTAGACCCACTACCTCATTGTTAAGAAGAGATGTGAGAACCAAGTTAAATCCATTCATATTTCATCCTATAAGTGAATCAAATAGGGTACGTAGGTATATTTCTATCCTAAATGCAAATTATAACTTCATCCTGTAGAAGATTAGAATCCTATTCTATTTACCCCATGTTCTATCCTCTTGTTCCTCCTTTTAGGCCACAAGATGACAATGGATGTATTCTAAAGGTCGTGAATCCTTAAAATAGTTATAACAAGGATAAAAAAACCAAACATGATAAATAATCAATATAAAGTCAATTCATAACAAGAGTAATCATAATCTTGGCCTTAACCTTGAAAAAGGGTGTTTAGCCGCTCATGGACATCACCGTAATTGCAATGATTGAATACATGTTAAAATCTGTAAAAAGTAAAATTAATATAAGAAAAGCACAATTTTAAGCTTTCTCCATCCTCCCTCAAAGTTTCAAGATCGTTCAATGTGTGTAATAATGTTTAAAGGTCCTATTTATAGTAGGGCAAAAGCTGTCGATTTTGACACACCAACGTGTCATAGACCTTAACGTTGTGCCTAAGGTATCTGACATACAAATATCATGGTTATATACCATAATTGGGTTCCTAGAATTCCCCTAAGGTATTTAAATGGACCCTAACACGGTGGATAAGGTCCGTGGCATGCTAATGACCCAAAAACGTCCATTTTTTGTCAAGTCTTGTCCGGGGCTTTTGTCCATCCTTTTTAAGCCTTGTGGTGATTTTTTCAATTGATTTGAATCTTTTTTATAATTCTTATATCATAATTATCAACTCACAAAGTATCCTATATCATCAAACTCCATGTAATAGAGCTCAAGACGCTGAACTAGAAACTTAAGCTAAGAATACTAGTTTTGTCCTTTTGATCTTTAAAATAGTTTTAACTCTTGAATTGTTTCAATTGAAACTTAAACACTATAAAAATGTTATTAAATTCATAATTACATAATAATACCCTTGGAAAATCCTTACACACACTAGAATTCATTGAGATCAACTAAAATGATACATATCTTAAGCTAGTAACACTAGTTTTCTCGTCTAAACTCTAAGTGACCAAATTGAATACAAAATTGTTTTAAATAAACACTTAAACATTGTAATAAAGTAATTTAACACTTATATGGTCAATTATACCATTAACAACACATTAAGCACACAAAAAGTCCTCAAAACACCGCTAAATAAGCCCGGATAACAACGCTGAGGTGCATAAATCCACCTCAGATCATCACTTAAGGCCTTATTAATCCTTGTACAGCTCTTTACTATAATCATCATAATCAGAGAAGACTTCAAACTTCTATAACACGTATACCCTCAATCTAGTACTATAATGACTACCCAGAAAGCAAGTTTTTACACTAAGCATGTTATTCACACAATTGAAAACTCAAGAACACTACCCCAAAACATCCTAGCCTTAAAAATTGACTCACCAAGTTGTCAAAATAACACATATTTATAAATTAGATACATCATACAAATCATCCAACTATCATCTGTAATACCCCGTACTCTTTCCTAGCTTGAAATCGTCTAAAAATATGTTAGAAGCTTTCTTTGAAAGATGAATCTACCTTTTTACATGTGGTATTATTAAGATTTTCACTTTTTTTTTCATGTGGGAAATTCAACAAGTTTTCCATCGATATAATATTCAGTTAAATTCGATAATCAGTAAGAAGTTATCACTAATTCAATTCCTGTCATAAAACAACGCTATATTGGTCAGTGGCGCGCTGCGCCACAAGCTAAAATGGAAATTGTCCTTTTCTAGTGGATCAACATGATTTTTCCCATGTCGCTCCAAACTTTCAGGTCACAAAGGAAGTGGCAACGTGATGTCTCCGCGTCATGTCATCCCTCAATTTCCCAATTGTCAAATTCCAATGACACAACGCAATAGCACCGCTTTGCGCTAAGGGTCCAATTCGGAAATTTTTTACTAAAATTAAAAGACCTATTCAGGGTTAAAAGGGTCAATTTTCCACCCCTATTTAAGCCCTTTAACATGAAATTCAGCTATTGGGAACGTAAATTGTACTCTCTTCTCTCAAAATCCTCCCATGAACAACCTAGGGCTTTTCATAGAAGATTCAAAATCAAGAATTTCCTCCGTCAATCTTCATGTATTTATGAACCAAGGTATGCACAGTGTTCATTCATGGATTCCTTCCTCCTTGAAGCTCAAAAACCTTATTTTATCTATAAATTATGGTATTTATGTTGTAGGTTATTTATAATCATGTTGTTGACGTTGATTGATTTCAAAGTTGGAATCTTTGTGTGTTTTTTATTATGATATTATGTTAACATTCAAGATAAAATCCATGAATTTAGTTGCTTATGATGTGTAATCTGATGATTTCACCTATGCCCTAAATTGTGAATGCAGGGTGTTTGATAAAATGCTTGGAAGATTAGAAATCATGCCTTATAGCCCAAAACATAAACTAAATGTGACATACTTGTCATCCTCTTATGTTGATATGGTTTCCGTGCTAGCATTGTGAAATGTGTATGCTGTTGGAATGCCCATGATATTAGAACATGAATTATGATATGATTGTAAGCGTTCCCATCCAAGTTAGATATTATGATAACTATGTACTTTGTGAAATCCCCAACTTATTACATTATGGATTGCTGATGTTGGTCATGTATTCAAGAATGTCAGGTTTTGTCAGTTTATTTCCATCGAGTCTTGGGGGTACTTGTACCCGACAATTTAGCTGTATGCCTAAAGCCAATGTCATGTTTTCAAGAGACTATCAGTTAAGCTATGTTCAGTAGAATTCAGTAAGTCTCATGACTCAGGAAAATCAGTAATCTTAGTAATATTTTATCAGTCAATGAAACTTATTTAACTCAGTCCAGCTCAGTTCAGTGATCCATGTTCAGTGTCTATTCAGATGGGAGTAGAAATTAGCACTGAATGAACCCAAGGATGGGAACTCACCTGCCAGTAGAGTGTGTGATTCTTAGGACTAATCCTTGCATTCCAAAACTATGTAGCCAGTGTTGGTTATGACATCATACCTTTTAGTTGAGGGTAGATGAGGTGGCTTAACCTTCTAGTTGAGAGTTCCCACCATTCTCATTAGAGTAATCTGCTAGTTAAGGGTCACTCAGATGTTTTCCTTACCAGTGGCGTGGTATTGACACCTTTCCAATCAGGTCATAGATTGGACCCTAATTCAACTATAATGCGTTATTTAAGGCATGTCGATTAGATAACTACTTCCCATAATTTCATGTTACAAAACCAGGACTGTCACAAACAGCCAATTCATCTCAGTAATAAAATTCAGATAGTTCTACAAAATTCAAAACTGTCAGATACAGTCAATTTAGATTTAGTATGGAACTCAGCTGGTTCCATTAGATTAAGGACCGTTATATATAGTCACTCATGTTATCAGTTATACCAGTTATCAGAACTCATTCATTATTCATGTTAGTTATCAGTAAACTCACATTATCACGATTTCAGTTATAGTAACTATGTATGTATGCATGTATTCTCATGCTCATATTAGTCAGTTAGTCAGTATTGTGCATGCTTATGAACCCCAAGAATTCAGCCTACCTAATATGCATACCAGTATATTCAAGGTACTAAAGCATTTATGCCATGGTATCTTATACCATAGGTTCAGAGACACGAGCTTCAGATCATCTCTAGATTCTAGTCTCAGCAGTTAGAGTTAGAAGTGATTTCTCATCTTTTGAGGACACGATCGTTATTTTAATATCTCATTAATTAATTTATTAGTTGGAGTTAGTTAGGGACACATTCCATTAACTCTTTATTCAGACAGTCATATTTAGAGGCTTTTCAGACTACAGTATGTTCAGATAGCTTATTTCAGCTTTGTTTTGGGTATTCCATACCCCATCTATGTATTACGATTTATTAGATATTATGTTAAAATTTTGAAACTCATGGCTTTTCAGTTCATGTTTCCGCATTATACTATATGTTATGCAGTATATAGGTACAGATATCAGCCATGGGTTAGCTTGTGGTCCTTCAGTGTCATGAGCACCGTACAGTATTTCGGGTACAAAATTTGTGGCATTACAAACTTGGTATCAGAGCCTAAGGTTCAATAGAGTCCTAGGAGGTCTGAAAGCCGCATCTAGTAGAGTCTTGTACATGGGTGTGTTGCATGCCACATTTATTGCAGGACGCTATAAGATGTTTAGGATCAGTTTCCCTTTTTCTAGTATTCATGTTGTGCCAATGAGCATAATCTCAAGTCAATTTCTCAGTATAATCCATTTCTCCCTTTCTTCTACAGAACATGCCTCCCAAAAGAAAAAATGGGAATCGGTCAGCCCCATAACCCAAAGAATCTTTGGGCAAACATATTTATTATGAAGAGTTCAGAGCTGCATTCACTACTCTTTCTCAGTCAGTTACTGCTCAGAATGAACGACTAAATGTCACTCAGGCCAACCCAGTGGCCAATTCAGCTACAGCCAGAATTCAGGACTTCACCATCTTTTCTCGGGTCTAAGTCAGATGAAGACCCTCAGGAATTCCTAGATCAAGTTTAGAAGGTTACATACATCATGGGGGTTACTATTGTTGAGAGTGTTGAGCTAGCTACATATTAGTTACAGGATGTTGCTCACACTTGGTTTAAACAGTGGATGTCAGAAAGGCCAGATGATGCAGGGCCTGTTGAGTGGGAGGAGTTTGCTTCTGCTTTCCTTGATAGATTCTTTCCTTTAGATCTTAGATAAGATAAGGTATTATAATTTGTCAACCTCAGGTAGGGAAATATGGCAGTGAAATAGTATTCTCTTAGGTTTACTCAATCAACAAGGTATGCCCCTCATGTGGTTGCAGATAGCAGGGCCAAGACGAGTAAGTTCATTTCAGGGGTAAATGATAGTGTGGTTAATGAGTACAGATCCACCATGGTAAATAGTGACATAACTTTAGCCAGGCTCATGACTCATGCTCAGTAGATATAGGAGCAAAAGATTAAGATGAGGGAGAGGCAGAATAAGCGAGCAAGGACAGGCAGTTTTAACTTTTCTCAGCCTAAATTAGAAGGAGAAAACCATTCTAAGTTTTGTTCTAAGTTATCAATTCAAGCTTCTTCTTTAGCCAGTGCTCCAGTTCCTAAGTTCAGAGAGGGTAACAGAGATAGAGTGCCAGGCTCTAAGTCTCAGGGCAATGTTAGCAGGGTGCGCACCTATCCTCTGTGTTAAACTTACGGCAAGAACAACCAGGGTACCTGCAAAGCTGGCAGTGATATATGTTTCAGGTATGGCAAGACAGGACACAGAGTTATAGATTGTCCGCAGTCAGGTTCGGAGGGTTAACAGAACTGTTCCTCACCTCAGTTCGATTGCTCGAATCAGCAGGGCGCCACCTCCAGTGCTACTAGCGGGAAACGCCTAAATAAACCCTATGCTCTCCAATCCCGGTAATATTAGAAAAATTCTACTGATATCGTTACGGGTACATTACAGATCTTTTATGTGTATATTTACACTTTGCAACACCTAGGAGCTTCTTTGTCTTTTGTTACTCCCTATATAGCAGGCGATTCCGAAACCAGTCCCAAAATTCTAGCAGAGCCTTTTTTAGTCTCTACCCTAGTGGGTAAAACCATCATAGCCCGATGGGTATATAGGAACTATCCAGTTATGATATTTCAGAAGGTCACTTCAGCAGACTTAGTCGAATTAGACATGACTAATTTTGATGTCATTCTCGGCATGGATTGGCTTTATTCCTGCTATGCCATAGTCGACTTTAGAAATAGAATAGTCCAGTTTTAGTTTCCGAATGAACCCGTCCTAGAGTGGAAGGGAGTGTATCCATTTTTAGAGGTCATCTTGTTTCCTACCTTCGGGCACGAAAAATAATATCCAAGATATGTATATATTGTCTTGTTCAAGTTAAGGATACAGGTTCTGAAACTCCCAGTCTTGAATCAGTCCCTGTAGTGAATGAGTATTTAGATATTTTTCTCAAAGATCCTCCCGTAATTCCTCTCGAAAGGGAAATATACTTCGGTATTGATCTTGTTCCAGATACTCAGCCTATATCTATTTTGCCATGTAGAATGAGACCAACAGAATTTAGGGAATTGAATGAGTAGTTGAAGGATCTCTTATTTAAGGGGTTCATCAGACCCAATGTTTCTTCATGGGGTGCACCAGTCTTATTTATGTGCAAGAAAGACGGTTCTTTCAGAATGTGCATAGATTATCGTTAACTCAATAAAGTCATAGCTAAGAACAAGTATCCATGTCCCAGAATTGATGACTTATTTGACCAACTTAGGGTGCCAGCTATTTCTCTAAGATAGACCTTAGATCAGGCTACTATTAGCTTAGAGTCAGAGAATGTGACATTTTAAAAATAGCCTTTCGTACCCGGTATGGTCATTTTGAATTCCTAGTCATGTCCTTTGGTCTCACAGAGGCCCTAACAGCTTTCATGGACTTGATGAACCATATGTTCAAGCAGTACTTAGACATGTTCATCATAGTCTTCATAGATGATATTCTAGTCTATTCTCGCAGTAAGTGTGATCATGCAGACCAACTCAGAATTGTACTTTAGACTCTTAGAAATTATCAGTTGTTCACCAAATTCAGTAAGTGTGAATTTTGGCTAAGGTCAGTATCATTCCTTGGTCATATCATTTCAGGTGATGGAATTAGAGTAAATCCTTAAAAGATCGAAGCGGTAAGAAATTGGCCCAGGCCTGTCTCTTCATCAAACATCAAGAGTTTCTTGGGTTTGGCCGGCTATTACAGATGGTTTGTTGAAGGATTTTCTTATATTGCATCCCGTATGTCTAGATTGACTTAGAAGAAAGTCAAGTTTTAGTGGTTAGACCCTTGCGAGAAGAGCTTTCAAGAGTTGAAGACTCGACTCTCCTCAGCTCCAGTTTTGGATATTCCAAATGGTTCAGATAGATTCGTAGTGTATTATGATACATCTAGAGTAGGTTTGGGTTATGTCCTCATGCAACATGGTAAGGTCATAGCCTATACCTCCAGATAGCTTAAACCTCATGATAAGAATTATCCTACTCATGATCTTGAGTTAGCAGCCGTAGTATTTGCCTTTAAGATTTGAAGGCATTATCTATACGGTGTTCATGTAGATGTGTTCATAGATCATAAGATCCTTCAGTATGTCTTTTATTAGAAAGATCTAAATCTTTGTCAGAGAAGGTGGTTAGAGCTCTTGAAAGATTATGACATGAGTGCCCTTTATCATCCGGGCAAGGCCAATATAGTGACCGACGTTCTTAGTAGACTGTCTATGGGTAGTATTGCTCATGTTGAGGACAGTATGAAAAAGCTAGCCCAAGAAGTCCATAAGCTTTCCAGACTAGGAGTTCTCTTGGTCGATATAGAAGAAGGCGATATATGGGTTCAGGGTAGTTCAGAATCATCTCTAGTTTCCAAATTGTATGAAAAGCAAGATAGATCAAGGATCAGAAATTAGAGGTTTTCTCCCAAGGGGGAGATGGTGTCCTTTGTTTTCAGGGTCGTCTGTGTGTTCCAGTTGTATATGACTTGAGTCAGTGAGTTCTTGCAGAAGCGCATGGTGCGCGCTACTCTATTTATCTAGGGGCCACAATGATGTACTGGGACTTAAGGGAGATCTATCAGGGGAGTGGGATGAAGAGAGATATTGCAGAGTTTGTGCCTAAGTGCTCTATATCTCAGCTGGTTAAAATAGAGCATCAGAAGCCTAGTGGTCCTATGTAGGAGTTTAGTATTCCTACTTGGAAGTGGGAAGATGTGAACATGGACTTTGTGACGGGTTTACCTAGAACTCTTCATCAGCATGATTCAGTTTGGGTCATTATAGATAGGATGACCAAATCAGCTCATTTCCATCCGGTCCATACCTCTTATTTAGCCGAGGATTTTACCAAACTCTACATCAAAGTGTTGGTCAGATTGCACGGTGTTCCATTATCTATTGTCTCAGATAGAGGTACCTAGTTTACCTCTCACTTCTAGAAAGCATTCCAAAAGGGTCTTAGTACCCAAGTTTATCTCAGTACAACCTTCCATCCTCAGACAAATAGTCAAGAAAAAAGGACAATTCAAACCCTAGAAGATATGCTAAGGGCGTGTGCAATTGATTTCAAGGGTAGTTGGGATGACCATTTGCCTTTGATTGAGTTTGCATACAATATTAGCTATCATTACAGTATTCAGATGGCTTTATTCAAAGTTCTCTATGGTAGGAGGTGCAGATCTCCAATCGGTTAGTTCAAAGTTAGTGAGGCCTCAGTTATAGATCAGAGAAAGACTCTAGGATGCTCAGAGCTGGTAGAAGTCTTATGTGGACATGCATAGAAATGATCTCGAGTTCGAGATTGGTGATTATTTCTACCTAAAGATCTCTACTATAAAGGGAGTGAAGAGGTTCGGCAAGAAGGGAAAGCTTAGTCCCCGATATGTCGTACCTTCAAAATTCTCAGTCACTTTAGTAAAGTAGCTTATGACCTTGAGTTGCCTTCAGATCTAACTTCAGTTCATCCAGTCTTCTATGTCTCTTTTCTCAAGAAGTGCATAGGTGACCTAGCAGTTGTAGTCCCTATTCAGAGCATTGATGTTCAGAACAGTCTCTCTTATATGGAGATTCCAGTCAAAATCCTAGACTATCAGACTCGTAGACTGAGGAACAAAAAAGTCCCTCTAGTTAAAGTTCTTTGGCAAAATCAGTCCGTCGAGAGAGATACTTGGGAAGAATAAGCAGACATGCATACCAAATAACCTCACCTCTTCTCCGCTAACTCAGATCAAGTTCAAGGTAATAGTTCTCCTTAAGCTTACTCCATTTCATGTTCGGTATTCATCACAAACTTGGTATCAAGTACCATTTCATATTCAGTCATGCATTCATGTATCAGTTCAGTTATATAATTATGCATCAAATATGCATTCTCATTGTGAGAAACTTAGTTCTTCAGAACACTCAGTCATGCATTCATGAATCAGTTACACATGCATCAGATATGTATGTCCAGTATGATATGTTCAGTTATCAGTCATGTCAGCCATGAGGTCATGCTCCAGTTATCCATGTTTAGTATGTACGTCGGTTTATGTTCTTTCCCTTAATCTCATTTTCATTCGAGGATGAATGTTCTTAAGGGGGAGATATTGTAATACCCCGTACTCTTTCCTTGCTTGAAATCGTCTCAAAAAAATGTTAGAAGTTTTTTTTGAAAGATGAATCTGCCTTTGTACATGTGGTATTTTAAAATTTTTCACTTTTTGTCACCTAGGAAATTCAACAAGCTTTCCATTGATATAATATTCGCTAAAATCTGATAACCGGTAAGAAGTTATGACTATTTCAAATTCCTTTTGTAAACAGCGCCATATTGGTCAGTGGCATGCCGCGCCACAGGCTAAAATGGCAATTATCCTTTTCCAGTGTCTCAACGCAATTTTCCCTGCGTCACACCAAACTTTCAGGTCACAAAAAAGTGGCAACGCGATGGATCCACGTCGCGCCATCCCTCAATTTACTAGTTGTCAAATTCCAGTGGCATGATGCGATAGCGCCGCATCGCGCCACGGGTTCAATTCGCAAAATTTTCAATGAAATTAAAAGACGCATCCAGGGTTAAATGGGATAATTTCCCACCTCTATTTAATCCCTTTAACACGAGATTCATCTATTGGGAACCCAAATTATACTCTCTTCTCTCAGAAACCTCTCAAGAATAACCTAGGGTTTTTCATAGAAGATTCAAAATAAAAAATTCAATTTCATGTATTTACAAAACAAGGTATGCACAATGTTCATTCATGGATTCTTTCTATCCATGAAGCTCAACAACCATGTTTTATCTATAAATTATGGTATTTATGTTGTGGGTTATTTGTAATCATGTTGTTGATGTTGATTGATTTCAAAGTTAGAATCTTTTGTGTGTCTTTTATTATGATATTATGTTAACATTCAAGATAAAATCCATGAATTTAGTTGCTTATAATGTGTAATCTGATGATTTCACCTATGCCCTAAATTGTGCATGCAAGGTGTTTGATAAAATTCTTGGAAGAGTAGAAATCATGCCTTATATCCCAAAACATAAGCTAAATGTGACATACTTGTCATCCTCTTATGTTTATATGGTTTCCATGCTATCATTGTGAAATGTATATGTTGTTGGAATGCCCATGATATTAGAAAATGAAATTATGATATAATTATAAGCATTCCCGTCCAAGTTAGATAGTATGATAACCATGTACGTTTCCAAATACCCAACTTATTATATTATAGATCGTTGATGTTGGTCATGTATTCAAGAAAGTTAGGAACTGTTAGTTTCCTTCCATCGAGTCCTGGGGGTACTTTACCTAACAATTTAGCTATATGCCTAGTGCCAATGTTATGTTTTCAAGATACTGTCAGTCAAGCCATGTTCAGTAGAATTTAGTCAGTCTCATGATTCAGGAAAACTCAGTATTCTCAGTAATATTATGTCAGTCAATGAAACTTAGTTAACTCAGTACAGTTCGGTTTAGTAACCCATGTTCAGTGTCTATTCAGATAGGAGTAGAATTTAGCACCGAGTGAACCCAAGGATGGGAACTCACCTGCCAGTAGAGGGTGTGATTCTTAGGAGCAATCCTTGCGTTCCACAACTACGTGGAAAACATAGGTTGAGACTTCATACCTGCTAGTTAAGGGTAGATAAGGTGGCTTAACCTACTAGTTCACACCGTTCTCATTAGAGTAACCTGCTAGTTGAGGGTCACTCATATGTTGTCCTTACCAGTGGCGCGGTATTGAAACCCTTCCAATCAGGGCACAAATTGGACCCCAATTCAGCTATAATGCATCATTTGAGGCATATTGGTTAGATAACTACTCCCCACAGTTTCATGTTACAGAACCAGGACTGTCAAATGCAATCAATCAGTCTCAGTAATAGAACTCAGATAGTTCTACAGAATTCAGGACTATCAGATACAGTCAACTCAGATTCAGTACAGAACTCAGCTAGTTCTACAAAATTCAGGACTATTAGATACAGTCAAATCAGATTCAATACGAAACTCAGCTAGTTCTATCAGATTCAAGAATGTCAGATATAGTCACTCATGTTATTAGTTATATCAGTTATCAGAACTCATTCATTAGTCATGTTAGTTGTCAATAAACTCACATTATCATGATTTCAGTTATAGTTACTATGTATGTATGCATGTATTCTCACGCTCATATTAGTCAGTTGGTCAGTATTGTTCATGCATATGAACCGCATGAATTCAGCCTACCTCACATGCATACTAGTATATTCAAAGTACTGACACATTTGTGCTATGGTGTCTTATATCATATGTTCAGAGACATGATGTAACGCCCCAAGAGCCTATCCCGAGACATCACACGATGCTTAAGGCCACACACAGCCTTAAGCTAACCCTATTAGCCTATCTTTACTCCTATAATTCACCATGACAATAATTGAGCGGTAATAAGAAAGAATAATCATGCCATGAACGTATTGAGATACAAAGTAATATTGTCCCGTACAATCAAAATACTAACGTTCTGTACATACTGGTTCTCTAGTCTGACAAATCCTCTACTACATAAAACTGAAGAGCTATTGGGATAGATCCCCAACTGACTCATACTGAATGTAAAAATAAACAACCATCAATTACCATGAAAATAATCAAGTGGTAAAAAGGAAGAATAATCATGCCATGAACATGCTGAGATACAAAGTAATACTGTCCCGTACAGTCAAAATACTAACGTTCTGTACATACTCGTACTCTAGTCTGACAAAGCCTCTACTACATAAGACTAAAGAGCCATTGGGACAGATCCCCAACTGACTCATGCTGAACGTAAAAATAAACAACCATCAATTAACATGACAATAATCGAGCGGTAATAAGGAAGAATAATCATGCCATGAACATGCTGAGATACAAAGTAATAATGTCCTGTACAATCAAAATACTAACGTTCTGTACATACTGGTACTCTAGTCTGACAAAGCCTCTACTACATAAGACTAAAGAACCATTGGGACAGATCCCCAACTGACTCATATTGAACGTAAAAATAAACAACCATCAATTAGCAAGACAAAAATCATGAACATAGGTCATCAAACCATGAGGACTCACCAACTGCAGGAATGTAGATGAAGGTACTCATAGATCACTGTCGTGGCTGAGACTGAGCACCTGAACCTATATCACGAGAAAATATAGAATACAAAAGAGTATGGGAGTCAGTACTTGGGAATGTACTGAGTATGCGGGAGAGGATGGAGCATTTTAAATAATATCATAAGTGTATAAGAAAATCATGCACGCTGACAGTAATAACTCTCTTCGCTTGTATTATCTAAAACACTATTTCCATAAATCATCAGTAATAACAAATACTTCATAAATGTCATAAATCATTCAAATCAACTCAAAAGCTTTGACTCATGACTTAGAATGACTCGAAAACTCAAGGTATTCAAATCATTATGGGTTTTGGAGTTTCTTATAAACGACATAACTACTCCGTGTGAGCCGTATAGAGTCAAATATTTTGCACTCCTAAGGATAGAACCCCACATTGGTAGGGGTGTCGTACTCTTGCCAGGGAGTACAACCTCAATATTATCATCATAATCTCATACTCGGCCTTTGGCCCACAATTGTCAACATCAATCCTACAATGGCACGTAGTTCTTGATAAATACCAAATTTGTCGCTCGGTGCTAAATACTCCTTCCAGACTCAGCTCAGAACGCGTTAGAAAATCCACCTCAATCAATATCACCTCATGGGTCTATCATGATGACCAAAACAACTGTATATCTTATCGGTAAATCATATACGACTGTGGATTCCTAACTCGACTCAAAATCAAACAATGTATCCTTGCTTATCAAATCATTTCAAATACCAAAGCTTCAAGGAAACATCATCAGACTCATTCTTGACTTTCAATATCAAGTATCGATATGTATTGAATAGTCAAATCTCTCATAGAAAAACACAAATCCTGAAACTTATCATAAATCACTTAGAAATCATCAATACATATAATGACAATATACAACTCATGAAATAAATACTCAATTTAAGAAGCATGATGGTGAAATAACCATAAATATCAAGCTTATTCAACTCAAGTCTCATAAATAATACATAAAGAAATTTGGGTGTAAACCCACTTGCAAAATCATGTAAATCAATAATAGAAAGTGAATCTTTAGGCACAAGAACGAAAGAAGTGTTCTTGTTCAAACCCCACATACCTTAGATTTTGATTTTGAAGATATAGAAACTTGCTTGAAACTTTTTTCTCACACTTTTAGACCAAGACCATGCTACCTTTGACTTAAGGAACTTAGTTCTTTAACAACTTGAAGAAATTTATGGGAGATTTCTTGAATTTCTTGGAGATGCTTTAATTTTTGGGTTTGGAAGAAACCCTAGGTTTCTAGAGAATTTTTGAAAGAAATTTGGAGAGAAATCAAGAGAAATGATCTTCTCTTCTCTACATATATATATATATATATATATATATATATATATATAAGGCCACAAGGAGTGGAAATGACGAAGATGCCTCTTTGAAAAAAAGTTGAAATTTGCTGATCGGGGTTTGTAAAGGTCGACCTGACGGTCCGTCGGAGAGACTGACGGTCCACCAAGTCGTCCATCACTCGAACACCAAAACTAAAATGTTTCACCTCGATGTGAAGGTTGAACTGATGGTCTGTTAGAGAAGTGATGGTCCACCAAGTCGTCTGTCACTCGAGGGCCAGAAATGAGACATTCTATCTCGGTCTAACGGATACCTTGATAGTCCGTCAACTTTGTGACGGTCCACCACTTTGACCATCACATGATATCCGAAAAAGGGAGATAATGCCTTGGCTTGAAGGGACACTTGACGGTCTACCAAGGACCTGACGGTCCACCAGGTCGACCGTCAAACCTGAGCGATCCGATAGCATTCAGTAAAACAGCCATAACTCACACATCCAATGTCGTATTTTGATGATATTGGTATTGATGGAAAGCTTATTCAATGCTATACATGAGAAATACAACATGTTTTAAACATCAATCACCTTGGAAGACATACATATCCACTAAATAGATAAATTTAGGCTTAGGAAACGATCGTGGTATTACACATGAGCTCCAGAGCATTAGTAGATTCTAGTCTCAACAATCAGATTTAGAAGTGAGTCCTAATCTTTCGAGGACACGATCATTATTTTAATATCTCATTAATTAATTTATTAGTTGGAGTTAGTTAGGGACATGTACCATCAACTCCTTATTCAGACAGTCATATTTCAATGCTTTTCGGGCTACAGTATGTTCAGATAGCTTTTTTTTAGCTTTGTTTTGGGTATTCCATACCCTATCCATATGTTATGATTTATTAGATCTTATGTTACAGTTGTGAACCTTATGGCCTTTCAGTTCATGTTTTCGTATTGTATGGTATGTTATGCAGTATATAGGTATAGATATTAGTCATGGGTTAGCTTGTGGTCCTTCAGGGTTATGAGCACCATGTAGCATTTTGGGTACCAGATTCGGGGCATTACATCATCAAACATGTTTCCTCTACATAAGTGAGTTACCTATACTCACTCACATAGATGCAATTTATCACAGAATGAGTATAAGAATCAAATTATGCTCACTCCCATAAAGAATTCACTAGTTACACACGATGAACCATAGGCTTTCCCTTAGTGTAATACTCCACTAATATCAAAATGATAAATCTTAGGCTCAAATAGGTCTTTAAGGATTGTAATTTAGGATAAGGAACGGGTAGGAACTATTTTATCCAAGAATAGTAACTATCTTCCCTAAGCAGTTTAATACATCAGACATTTTATTTGATTCACCTCTAATAATCGATTTCCACCATTTTTATCTACCCATATCCTTTTTTCCCCATATCATTAGGCTCACTCATATACAATATGGAATGGAGTATTGTCTATTAATTCATGATTAAACTTTTAGCATAAATATTTTTCACTCCCAACCAACAACAACAACAACAACAAACCCAGTGTATTCCCACATAATGGGGTCTGGGGGGGTAAGATGTATGCAGTCCATACCTTTACCTCTAAAGAAGTAGAAAGGCTGTTTCCAATATACCCCCGGCTCGAGACACGAGATACTACATAAATACATAGTAAAACATAGAACAAGATGTCATAACATAAATGAGACACCCATAAGTAATAAAAATAGAGAAAAGCAAACAGATTCTTAATAAAACATGGAACAAGGTATCATAACAAGAATAATACCCCCACCAAGTAATTCCCTACACTAGCGACCCAAACTGGCCCTAGCCTTCTGCCCTAAGTCGCGTCCTCCAGATCTTCCTATCTAGGGTCATGTCCTCGATGAGCTGTAACTGCTCCATGTCCCGCCTAATCACCTCACGCCAGTACTTCTTCGGCCTACCCCTACCCCGCCTAAAACCATCCAAAGCTAGCCTCTCACACCTACGAACCGGGGCATCCATGACCCTCCTCATCACGTTTCCGAACCATCTCAATCGGACATCCCGCATCTTATACTCCACTGGAGTCACACCAACCTTCTCCCTGATAGTCTCATTCCGAACTCTATCCCCTCTAGTCATCCCATACATCCAACGCAACATCCGCATTACTGCCACCTTCATTTTTTGAATGCGGGAGTTCTTAACTGGCTAACACTCCGCTCCATACAACATGGCCGAACGGAGTACCACCCTGTAGAAGTTTCCTTTAAGCTTGGGTGGCACCTTCTTATCACACAACACCCCGACGCAAGCTTCCACTTCATCCATCTTGACCCAATACGGTGCGAGACATCGTCGTCAATCTCGCTGTTACCCTGAATCACAGACCCGAGATACTTGAAACTATCCCTCTTACATACCTCCTGTGATTCCAACTTCACTACCACCTCATTCTCCAGCCTCACGTCATTAAACTTGCATTCCAAATACTCTGTCTTGCTTCTACTCAACCTAAACCCTTTAGACTCAAAAGTTTGTCTCCATACCTCTAATTTGTCATTCACACCCCCTCGCGTCTCATTGATCAAAACCACATCATCTGCAAAATGCATACACCAAGGCACCTCCCCTTGAATACGCCGCGTTAACACATCCATCACCAAAGCAAACAAAAAGGGGCTAAGAGTAGATCCCTGATGCAATCCTGTCAAGACAGTGAAATGCTCTGAGTCTCCTCCTGCCGTCCTCACCTGAGTTTTCTCTCCATCATACATGTCCTTAATTGCTCTGATATATGCCAGCGGGACTCCACTTACCTCCATGCATCTCCAAAGCACCTCTCTGGGGACTTTGTCGTATGCCTTCTCTAGGTTGATAAACACCATATGCAGGTCCTTCTTCCTTTCCCTATACTGTTCCACCAGCCTCCGTACCAGGTGAATTGTCTCCGTCGTCGAGAGGCCAGGCATAAATCCAAACTGGTTTTCACTCCCAACCACAATACATCAATTGTACACACTAATAACTATTACTTTGGGGCTCTAATTTCACCTTTCTCCTTCCTCGATTTCCAACACCATAGATAACTTAATTTTATACTAAAGTGCTTAGGATATTTGGATCAAAATAAGGTCAATCAAAGAAGGGGATAAAAGCTACATATGAGGCTATCAAAGAGAATATGCTAAAGGCTCAATGGCAGGTCAAAAGGGGTATGAAACATGACTATCAAAGAAGTGCATATATTATTTCCTAAATCCACACTCTTTATTTCTCTTAGCATACACACACCACACAAGTTCTAGACATTACATGCAACAAGGAATACATAACAACCTCACACAAACATGACACTTGCTCAACTCAAATAGGATAATCATAGACTCTTAACCAAACAATAGCATGAATTCAACACTAAGCCAACAAGTACAAGAGTTATAATCATGAGCGTAGGAGTCTCAAAAGTAATAATTCTCACAAAAAACATGCTGTTTACATTCAAAAAACTTGCATCATGCAATCACACATAGCACCAATAAGAACATATCACTTATCCTACACAAAAAATTAAATTTACTCCTAAAAAGAAAAAATAACACTGGGTTCAAGGGGTAACCTTATGGAAAAGAACCAAAAAGAACAACGATGGGTGGGTGAAATGTGCACCTACTAGACTAACCGAAACAACTCAAAGCTAAATAGAAAAAATATTTTGTAATTTTTTTCAAATTTATCTAGAAAATAAACCAAGACTCAAGACCCTACAACATCATTTCACCCGGAACAATGGAAATTTCCCCACCCCACAATTAAAAATCTAATTTGTCCTCAGAGTATACTTAAAAGTAGATATAGAAATACTCCTTAAGGCCTCTAGGACTAGGTAGTAGCATATCCATACATCACGAGGGTCTGGGAACCCCAAACATAGTCTTCACCATGCTCTTTAGCTTAAATTTATGGTACTCAGACTTCCCATCAACTTGTGACTCAACAAAAATAAAAACTATGTAAAATAAAAACTAAAATACTAAAAATAAAACCTACCTTAAATTGGGTTGCGTCGCAGCATGACCCACATCAACTTTTTCCTCCACTTTAAGGATATAAATTTCACCCTCCACATCACATCCATCATTTTGCTTCACTCATAGGTTGGTGGTATAAAAATGAATGAGATAAGTAATGGATGGTGCATGGTAAATCACTCGGCCTTAAAGTGAGGCATGTTTTTGTGTTTTTTTCTGGTGCAAATTTAAGAATATAGGATTCATGTTCCTTATATTCACACTCTTTAACTATTTCTGATGACTCCAAAGACATGTCATCATCTAAACATAATGTATAAAATTTCTTTGAATGAGACCCAACCAATACCACTTTCAAATTTATACTATCCACAACGCACTCACTCTTATTCAGCTTTTTAATGTCATTCTCAAGAAAAAGATGACCATTGGATGGCTAAAATTCTTGTGTTTGCTTCACAGACTAGCTAGTATCCACCTCATCTTGTGAAGGTCCCAACCAATCATTTTTATCAAAATCTAGACAAAAGGCCTCTCGATGGGGTACTCAACAAAAGCAACATGAATCATCATCACTCGAAAACCATTTATATCCAAGGCGACATATCAAGAAGTGTGACAAAAAAAAGTAAAATAAACTAAAAATAAAAAAATACTAAACTATGTACAATTCAATATAGCTAAACTAAAAATAAGACAATTTCCTATTTACTAGTCTCCCGCAATGGCGCCAAAAATTTGTTGCGCCCATGTGCATACGCAAGTGTACATGGTCCTACCAAGTAGTAAAGTGGCCATTTACAAGACAAGTATCAATACCAAAGGGACTTAAGTTAACAATTATCTAATTCAGGTTTAACTATTGAGATTAAATTGGTGCAAAGGTAGCCATACGAGTTGGAAGTTTAAAACTAACGTAAGCTTAACAATGCGGTAAAAGAAAGATCTTAGGAAAATCAATAAGGAGAAATGTAGGTGTTAAGGCTCTGAAAATAATCACACTATGCTATTGAACTTCATTAGTCATGTTACTTATCTTGGTTGTTGATTCAAAGGATTGATATTGTGATTATGGTTTTTGAACCTCTAATCACTTAACTAATTAGACCCATAACTACATCGTTGAGTGGAGATGTGAGAAATAATTCAAATGTATTCATATTTCATCCCATAATTTAAACAAATAGGTAAATTAGTTATATCTCTATCCAAAATGCAAATTATAACTTCATTCTATTGAAGATTATAATCCTATTCTATCTACCCCTTGTTCTATCCTCTTGTTCCTTGATTTGGGACAATGTTTGTATCTAAGGGTCAAAAATCCTCATAATAGTGATAAAAAGGATAAATAAATAACTAAATATTATAAATAATCAAAACCAAGTCAATTCATAAAAAGAGTAATCATGTTCTTGGCCTTAACCCCGAAAAAAGGCGTTTAGCCGCTCATGGACATAACTATAATCGCAATGGTTGAATACATATTAAAATCCATAGACAAACCAAATTAATGTAATAAAACCCCTAATTTATGCGTTATCCAGCCCCCCTAAAAATTTCATGGTCTTCCAAGGTTTGTAGCAAAATGTTTAAGGGTCTTATTGATAGGAGGGCCAAAGTTGCCGATTTTGATACACCAACATATCTCAGACCTTAACGCGGTGCCTAAGATCCATGGCATGAAAATATCACTATTACACACTGGAATTGTAATACTAGGATTACCTAAATGGTGTGGCATGGACCCTAACGTGGTGGCTAAGGTCCGTGGTATGCCAATGACCCCAAAACATCCATTTTTTGTCAAGTCTTGTCCCGTGCTTTTGTCCATCCATTCCAAGCCTTGTGGTGATGTTTCCAATTAATTTCCAGCTTGTATATAATCCATATATCCTCATTATAAACTCACAAAATATCCTAATTCGTCAAATACTATGTATTAGAGCTCAAAACGACATACAATTCAAGATGGTGAACTAGAAACTTTAGCTAAGAATACAAGTTTTGTCCTTTTGATCTTTAACTTAGTTTTGACTCTTGGCTAGTTTCACTTGAACCTTAAATACTTTAAATAAGTTATTACACTCATAATTACAAAATGACACCCTTATTAACTCATTACACACACTAGAATACATCGAGATCAACTAGTAAAACACATAGCTCAAGCTAGTCACACTAGTTTTCTCATCTAAACTCTATGTGACCAAATTGAATCCAAACTCGTTTGAAACACACCTTAATCATTGTAACCAGGTACTTTAAAACTTAGATGATCAATTATACCATTAACAACACATCATGCATTCAAAAAGTCTAAAAAACAAGGCTAAAAATGCCCGGATAACAACACCGAGCTGCATGAATCCATCTTATATTAGTTAAATTTTTCTCCAAGCGAGGGTTAGCTTGAAAGGGGTAGCTTTCATGACCTGATTTATCAGGTCATAATGGAACCTACCATGACTCGTCAGCAGCAAGACAACCCATAGTCCAAATCAACTAGAAATATACTAATGACAAAAGCAAATGCAAAACTAAATAAAAGAGAACCAAGAAAATAAGGAAGTAAGTACATCCCCAAAACCTGGTAAAGTTTGTACAAGAACTTCTAATAAAATAGGAGTACCAAATGGAACACAAAGTAAATACTGATGATAGGCGAATTTACATGCCTATAGTGCTATATTTTACTCATATTTTAGCTAAGTTTTGAGAACAAATTATATATTTCATGCACTTTTAGTCCTTTTTCCTATAAGTGAGCTAACGAACATGATTAGCAAAGTTTCAGGTATAAATGATGCAGAATTCAGCATTTTATGGATAACTTGATGCCAAAGAAAGCTTCACGAGGGGAGAAAAGGGAGTCTTGGACACCTAAGGACCAGAAGTGATGAATGGGAAACCTGTCCCGGGCTAAAACAACAATTCTAAAGACTTTGGGGACTAGCAGTAATTTATTATTAGGATAATGATACATTAACCAAGCACAATTGGGTTAAGTATTTCATTAGCTTAGTAGGATTTGGTTAAGTATTTCATTAGCTTAGTAGGAATAGGATATGGGTATTATAAATACCCTATTTGGCTATAGATTTTAGGACATTCGGAGATACATTCATTCTACTTCTAATTTCATTCTTCTACTATTCCTCCTTAACTCTATAACTCTTCCATTAATTCTACTTTTTATTATTCTTCTATTCATCTATTTCTCCACAACAAGAGAAACGTTACTTGCTAGGGAAGTTCACGCCTAACGCCTACCACATCATCATTACACGAAATCTTTATTGTGGTATACTAACAATGTCAATTGTGATTTTCTTCGCAATCATGGGTAACTAAACTTCTCTGTTGGGGTTATGGAAGCCGAATGAGATACTATCTATTACTATGAGTTTGTGACACGTATGCTTCTTATATCATTACTCGCTTCATCTTAATATAAATTCTTTGTGGTTACAAACGCAAGAATACGCCAGTATAACATTTAACTTGTTCGAAAGAAAGGTTATCTGTCTGGAAAAGAGATAATGTCAAGGTAGTAGGGTCCCATCCCCTATTAAAAAGTTAGTGTCGTAACTGGATTAACCTCTTGGAGAATTCGTACAGTTAGACACGCTTTAAGATCGAAAGAGTTAAAGTGAAATAATCCTCGAATAGGTCGAAAGACGCCTGGATTTACCATCGAATACAATTCTCTATAAGCACATGCATGTCAGAATTCAACACACTCATAGCCAATAGAGACGTAAACTCAGAAGGTGGACATAACCCCAACTCTTCAATTCTCATTGTTTTACAACCTACTAAACATTCTTTCTTTTTACTTTGCTATTTTCAGTTTTTACTTTAATACTTTTGGTTACACATTACAATCCCCCCTTCTTACGAGACTTGCACTAAAAGTCTAGTAATCGTTGCTTACTTGTTGACCAAGCTATTCCCTGAGGGATCGATACCCAACCTAGTTGGGTTCTATATTTGCTAACGACCGCTTTACACTCCTACGAGAGCTGTAGATTGAGCGTTATCAAAAATTGGTGCCATTGCCAGGGAATACGATTGTCAATTAAGTTTGTGATAATTACTAGACCCTTTGGTCAAAGATTCTCATACTTTTACTTTTAGTTGTTGTTTTTGTTTACTACAGGTTTTTATTCAGTGCATGCCCCATACTCAAAGTTCTGGTCAACCGTTATTACCTATCAATCCTAAACCACAACGTATTGGCAGAATGGAGGCACAAACAGAAATCAAAAGAATGGATGCTCAATAGGAGCAGGCGAGATTAGCTGCTCTTGCCGCTGCCCAAGTACACCAACAAAACATCGATAACCCTGGGCGAGCAACAAATCCTGACGATGAGGATTCAAGTGATGACGAGTTACTAAACCCAAGGCATGATGCTGAAACCGCAACACCTGCCAATAGAAGAGGTCGTCAAGCTCGGTTTAGGTATGATCGCCAACCCATGCAACCAGCTTATGACGACGATGATGATGATCTTGATGGAGCCGCAGCCACAGGAGCCATTATTCCTCCACCATTAGCTCCCGGAGCCAAGTTCAACATCACGAGCACCATGATTCAGTTATTGTAACTCAAGGGATTATTTGGTGGACTAGCAGGCGATGATCCGAATATGTATCTCATTAACTTTATTTCTACATGCAAGTCGTTTGACAATCCTGGTATTGGTCAGAATGCAATTCGATTACATCTATTTCCATTGACTCTGTCTGGAGAGGCAACTCTATGGTTGAATGGGCTGACTCCTGATTCTATTACAAATTGGAGGCAATTGAGAGACGCTTTCCTAGAAAGATTCTTTCCGCCATCCTAAAGAGAACAATTGAGAGATGAAATCAGCAACATCCGCCAGCTTCCAACTGAAGCTCTTCATGAAACATGGGAGAGGTTCAAGACAAAGCTAGCAAGATGCCCAAACCATCACATGACTAATGTTCACCTAATGGAGATATTATACAAAGCCTTGAATTCAATAACTAAACCAGTGGTGGATAATGCAGCTGGAGGATCTTTTATGGACCTCACCTTTGGTCAAGCAAGCAATATGCTAGATCGTATGATGAAGTAAAATAGATCTTGGCATACCAGGGATTCTGAGGTAGCAAGCCCCACTTTATCTATTGGCATGACTGCAGACCAAAGAAGACGAGAAGAAGAACGTGATCAAGATATGGCGCACATGAAAATACAAGTGGATTTTCTTACAAAGCATTTATTATCAGGGAAGACCAAAAAAGTGAAAGCTATTGCGTCTAAAGGAAGAGACGAATCTGATTCGGAAGAAGATGCCAACTACTTGAACAATCAGGGGGTTTCCGAGGTAATACCCAAGGAAACCAAGGTCGGAACTATTATGATAAATCTGGAAACAAGGACCAAGTTAGTTGGAAGAACAAGAATGAAAAGAGTGGTTTGTACGTTCCCCCTGGAAGAAGTGATACCACCACATCTAGCTCTGGAAGTATGGAAGACATGCTGGCCAAAATATTGAAAGGAGTGGAAGCAACAGGCGCTGCAGTAATGGAGGTAGTTAATGATTTGTCCTCTATGAAACAAATAGTTGATTCTCATTCCACTTCAATCAAGCAAATAGAGCAGCAATTGAGCCAACTTTCAGCAACACTCAATCAAAGAAAGGCTGGCACCTTACCTAGCGATACTGTGCAAAACCCAAGGAATGATGGGTCATGCATGGCCATTACTACCCGGAGTGGTAAGGTGCTGGAAACTTCAGCAAAAAGCAAGCAAGTGGATGACAAAGTAGTGGACGTTGATGATAAAGCTATAGAAGACGCAGAAAAAGGGCACAATGTCCATGACGTCAATCCCAATGGATTCAAACCTAAAAAATCTGAAAAACGGAAGCAAGAGGAGAAGAAAGCCATGGAGAGAACAATTCCATACCCACCACCACCTTTCCCTCAAAGATTAAATAAGGTGGCGGATGACACGAAGTTCAACAAATTCATGACTATGTTAAAGCAGCTGACCATTAATGTTCCATTGGTGGAGGCACTTGAACAAATGCCTGGGTATGCAAAATTTATGAAGGATCTTTTGACAAAGAAGCGGGCAGCAAGTTATGAGTTGACAGATGATGTCCATCACTGCAGCGCAATCGCTACCCGATCAATAGTTCAGAAGAAGGCCGACCCCAGAGCTTTCACTATTCCTTGCATCGTTGGATCTTTGAATTTTGCCAAAGCATTATGCGACTTAGGAGCCAGCATTAATTTGATGCCATTAGCTATCTATAAGAAGTTGGGGTTGGGTGATCCTACTCCAACCAACATGAGGCTCGTAATGGCGGATAGGTCGGTAAAATGACCTGTTGGTATTCTATGTGATGTCTTGGTAAAGGTTTCTTCATTTATCTTTCCGGCAGACTTCGTTATTTTGGATTGTGAGGCAGACTCAGAAGTTCTCATAATCTTGGGGCGCCCTTTCCTTGCTACGGGAAGTGTGCTTATTGATTTGAGAGCTAATGAGCTTTCATTCTGAATAAATGACGAAGTAGTTCACTTGGATGTTTGCAAATCAATGAAGCAACCCAAAGATCTGAGTGTATTTTCGGTGGCTGATGTTTGCTTTGATGATGAGAAAGAATTACTTGAAGAAGAGCAAATTATTGATGACCCTTTGGCGTTTGTGCTCATGAATGGAGAGAATGAGGATGCTGAAAATAGTGAAGAAGTTATTGGTACTCTATCAGGATTAGGGACATATCGCTATGCTCCCAAAAAGCTGGACCTTGATCTCAAGAATCGACCCACACCACCAGCTAATCCATCTATTAAAGAGCCACCCACATTAGAATTGAAGGAGCTGCCAAGACATTTAAAGTATGCATTCCTAGGAAGCGGAAAAACACTTCCAGTCATTGTTTTAGTGATAACGCTCAATCTACAGCTCTCGTTTGAGTGTAAAGCGGTCGTTAGCAAATATAGAACCCAACCTGGATTGGGTGTCGATCCCACAGGGAATAGCTTGGCCAACAAGTAAGTAAAATTACTAAACTTTTGGTGCAAGTCTCGTAATGAGGGGGGATTGTAATATGTAACCAAAACAATAAAGTAAAAGCTGAAAATAGCAAAGTAAAAAGAGGAAGATTGTCACGTTGATTGTAGACAATGAGAATTGAGGCGTTGGGGTTATATCCACCTTCTGAGGTATATGTCTCTATCGGCTATGAGTGTGTAGAGTCTTGACATGCAATTGCTTATAGATAATTGTAGTCGATGGTAAATCCAAGCGTCTCTCGACCTGAACAAGGACTATTTCACTTTAACTCTCTCGAGCTTAAAGCGTGTCTAACGGTACGAATTCTCCAAGAGGTTAGTCCAGTTACAGCACTAGCTTTTTAATAGGAAAGGGTGACCTACTACCTTGACATTATCTCTTTTCCAGACAAATAACCTTTCTCGCAAACAAGTTAAATGTTAGACTGGCGTTATTCTATGCGTCTGCAGCCACAAGAATTTGCATTAAGATGAAGAGAATAATGATATAAGCAATATACGTGTCTCAAACTCACAAACTCACAGCAATAGATAGTATCTCATTCGGCTTCCATAACCCCAACAGAGAAGTTTAGTTACCCATGAGTGCGAAGGAGATCACGATTTGCATTGTTATTGTTGAGTAATGGCGTGTGGATTAGGTGATAGGCGTGTGGCGTCATTCCTTAGCAAGTAACGATTCTCTTGTTGTGGAATTTAAGAATAGAATTAATGGAAATATTAGAAGAGTTGTAATTGAGAAGTAGAATGTGTCTCTCCACTAAGGGAGGACTTGCCTCTCCACTAAGGGAGGACTTTATTTAAAAATCTCTAGCATGATAGGGTATTTATAATACTCCTATCCTACTCCTACTATGCTAATGAAATAAATAACCAAATCCTACTAAACTAAGGAAATACTTAACCCATTTGTACTAGGTTAATGTAACATTCTCCTAATCCAAATAAACTAATGAAATACATAACCCAATTGTACTAGGTTAATGTATCATTGTCAAAATCCAGCTTTGTATCTGTAAGTCCCCAAAGTCTTCAGAAATGCTGTTTTAGCCCGGGACAGATTTTCCATGCAGCAGTTTTGGTCCTTAGGCGTGTAGACTTCCTTCCCTTCCTTTGTGAGCTTTCTTTTGCGTCAAGTAAGCCATAAAATGATGTATTTTGCATCATTTATACCTGAAACTTTCCTAATCATGTTTGTTAGCTCATTTACAGGAAAAAGGACTAAAAGTGCATGAAATATATAATTTGTTCTCAAAACTAGGCTAAAATATGGGCAAAATATATTGATATAGGCGTGTAAATTCGCCTATCATCAACACCCCACACTTGCAGCTTTATTCGTCCTCGAACAAAATATCATGTCCTTCTAAGCATCAACTTAGGGTTTTTTACAGCAACAGCACAAAACATTCTTCAAGACAAGCACAAAAATTATCAACAAAGAGTAGCTTCCCGATTATAAGTAGAAACAGTTTAACCTCTAGCGTAGACTAGTGATGGTGATCAACTCGCATGCAAACGTTAAGGTACATAGAATCATATACAACTATCCAAAGCTCATCAACCATGTGTGTCTCACAATATAGTACCCATAATTACTCACAAATATAGCATATTTTTCAAACATGGGTATCAAAATGTCCTTGCTCTCACTCTCACAAAGAATTCATATGTAGCAACTGATGACCATAGGCTTGCCCTTAATGTAGTACTCTACTAAATGTCAGAATGCTAAGCTTAGGATCAAGTAGGTCTTTTGATGGTTGTAATGTAGGCTAAGGGACGGGTAGGATCAGCTATTTTGGCCAGAAATAGTGACTAAGTTCCTAAGCACTTTAATACATCACATTGTATCATTGACACTTTTTTCTTTAAACCTTTCTTTATTTTATTCTTCCACCCTTGTTCTCATCTTTTGTTTTTCAATTTTAAGCACAACTCACTTTTCAGCTTTCTTTTCCTTTTTCTTTTCACAACATACCTCTTATGATAGCACTTTCTTTTTCATAACACATTCAAGCACCATTACAATTTAAAGCATCATACTCACCCAATTTCCTCTTATTTAGTAACATGACTTTATACTTTAGAGCACTTAGGAATTTGGATCAAATTGCGGTCTTGAAAAAAAATGGATTAGGCTTACATACAAGGTTGTCAAAGAAATAGGCTAAAGGCTCAAAAGGGTTTAACTAGGGTTGATGTCCATAGGTAGGTAAAACTGAAGGTAAACAAATATAGGTTGCCAAAGAAATGCCTAAATCATATCCTAACTTACACTCCTTATTTTCGATTTGCATACATACCAGGCAAGTTCTAGCATCAGCCACATACATAGAAGATACTATTAATCTCACACACACAAGGCACATGGTCGACTTTATTGGAGGTAATATAGACTCTTGACCCAACAAGTGAAGGAATTGAACCACACAATATCACATAATGAGTCACAACTGGAGCCTAAACATCTCAATAGTCACAATTGTAGCACATACTCTTGTTATAATCTCATGCTACCTATCAAAATAATTTCATGCGAAGCTAAAAAATTTTAACTACTAAAAAAACAAAACGAAACAAAACTAAACAAAAATGAAACAAAAGCAAACAAACATAGATGCGAATAAAGAAGTATAGCATGCAATACCACCACCCCACACTTAGTCGGGACACTGCCCTCAGTGGAAAATAAATATGAGGAACCTGGTTGGTCGGACTTATCCTGTATGTCTGGGGTCATACCCCTTGCATTGGAATCATCCTCAGAGTCGTCATCCTTAGAAGTTCCTCATAAGTATCCCACTTAATTCCAAGCGTGAGTCAAGGTGTTTGCAGCGGGGAGGGTTCTCCTTGCTCCTTGCGGCCTCTTTTCTTGCCTTTTTGTGAAGTGGTAGCCTTCTCCTTGCCTTGTCTCGCTTTAGGTGCCATTGTACCTGAGACTAGAAATGGTGTTAGTGGTAGCACAATCTCAATGGATACAATCTATGCACAAGCAGTAGGGGTACCACCCCACACTTAGTGGTCGATTACTCAGATTTCGTCGACATACATTTTTAGGAGCTGTATTTCGACAAGAAAATCAGTGATGTATCACTACTTGCCGCCATTGCACTACTTTCATGTTAGATATAACAACACTACTACATAGGGGTTACCACATGGAATAATTATTCTTTCAACAATCACAACCTCCTATGTCAGTAGGCACTATAAGTCTTATCCCGATGGCCGGGATAGTCTAACATTTAAGTATCCAAACAACAATCTTAAGCAATGTTCATGGCCATAGCAATTTCGGAAATAGTATAACAATGCTATTAGAACTAAATTCAAGTCGGAAACAAGTCAAGATGATTCTAACGTATATATTTCCTCACATGGTTTTGTATGAACAGTCCAAACATATGAACATCACCAACAATCTTATATGATGTAGCAATTCATAATAGACATAGCAACGTAGTACTTATGAGAAATAAGTGAAGAATAAGAGAGTACTTACTTGCTTGAATCTTTTAGAGATGGTTTTGTGAATTGGAAGAGCAAAAGAAGAAAATTTTGAGAGGATTTGGATGTATATGCGGCGCCTTTAGGTTATTTTCTAATGTGGTTGTGTTATAAAACTAAGTCCCCTTTATATAGGAAGAGTATGGGTCGGGTTATGACCCATTTACAATCGGTTTTGGAGACAAAATTCCCAAATATGCGGCGCATAATGCTTAGCATAGACATGACATATGCGGCGCATTGTCTATAGCATAATGGGACATATGCGCCGCATAGTCTATGGCATTTGTAGACATATGCGCCGCATAGTCTATGGCATATGAGATACTGAGACCAAATTCCATAGCATAGGCGGCGCATAGTCAAAAGCATACCTAGGAATAGGCGGCGCATAGTGTATAGCACACTAGATTCCGAGACCTTAGGCTATAGGATAGGTTGTGCATCGTTCGTGGCCTGGTTTTACCAAGGCCTAGCCTTCCTCGAAGCCTATTTTGGTGTGAGAATTGCTCAATCCATAGCCTTGTGCATCACCATTCCTAACTTACCAACTTTACCATACAATGCGTCCAAATCATCTATTGAAATCAATTTCCTCGTTGAATACTTCTTGCACCTATTTTTGCTCAAAACAAATGAAAATGATTAGTACGATGGGTTGCCTCCCACCAAGCGCCTTAGTTTTGGTCATGGCACGACTCTTATTTTTGGATTTTTCATTTAGCAAAACAAAACAAGTACTAGAATGAAAGGAAAAATGATAAACAATAAATGAAAAAACGATGGGTTGCCTCCCATCTAGCGCCTTATTTATTGTCGTGGCTCGACATAGTTACCTCGAGTACTCAGACTTCGTCGAGGTAAGTGATGGATCGTTTTCTGAAAGGATTTAGACGACAATGAGGCTTACCTGTGGGCATGCGATCTTCTTCGAGATGGCTCATATATTTCCCCGGAGAGTCACCAATTATATCATCAATAGTCCAACCCATAGCTATCTTGTATCTCTTTAGAGCAGAGATGAGAGCTTCTACGTGCTGTTCACTTAAATCATCTGCACTCTCTAGAAGTATATTTCTACTTTCCAAGAACACATACCTTAGATAATCGGGAAGCTCTTGCGATTCTAGCATTGGTGGCTCGTCAAAGGGAGTCTTCGCTTTTGGTTGATTCTTGAGATCACAATCTGGTTGCTTAGGAGTATAAGGCTCTATTTCTGTTAGAGCACTCATAAGTTCTTCATAACCTTCATTATCTTAATGCTCAACTTTCAGTGGCACAACAGACAATGGCTCAACAATAGGCTGTTTCTCTATAGATAATGCTTTCGTATCCTCATGATGAACATCAGCTACAGATAACTCATTCATATCGCTGGGCTGCTTCATTGTTTTGCATATATCAAACCGTACCACTTTGTCATTAATTCGAAATAAAAGCTCATTATCTTTCATGTCAATAAGCACACTTCCGGTTGCAAGGAAAGGATGTCCCAAGATTATGGGAACTTCAGAATCCTCCTTACAATCTAGAATAACAAAGTCGGTAGGAAATATGAATGAAGAAACCTTCACCAACACTTCATTCAAGATACCCACAGGTCGTTTTACCGACCTATCAGCCATCACGAGCCTCATATTGGTTGGTGTAGGGTCTCCCAACGCCAACTTTCTGTAGATAGATAGTGGCATCAAATTGATGCTAGCTCCCAAATCGCACAATGCCTTAGCAAAATCCAACGATCCAATTGTGCAAGGAATAGTGAAAGCTCCAGGATCTGCCTTCTTCTGAACTAGCGATCTTGTAGCGATTGCACTACAATGATGAACAGTATCCGCCAAGTCATAACTTTCTGCCCGCTTCTTTTTTAAGAGATCCTTCATAAATTTCGCATACCCAGGCATTTGTTCAAGTGCCTCCACCAATGGAACATTAATGGTGAGCTGCTTTAACATATTCATGAATTTGCTGAACTTTGTGTCATCCGCCACCTTCTTCAATCTTTGGGGAAAAGGTGGTGGTGGGTATGGAAGTGTTCTCTCCACGGTTTTTTTCTCCTCTTGCTTCTGTTTTTCCACTTTTTCAGGCTGCACGTCACTAGGTGAAACGTCCCTGACGTTGGGAGTAGTTGTTGCGGCTTCTTCTCCTTTTGTAACGTCACTAGGTGAATGTCCATGTCCGCAACTTCGTCAACCACTTGCTTTCCTTTTGCTGAAGTTTCCAGCACCTTACCACTTCTGGTAGTGATGGCCATGCATGACCCATCATTCTTTGGGTTTTGCATAGTATCGCTTGGTAAGGTGCCAGCCTTTCTTTAATTGAATGCTGCTGAAAGTTCGCTCAATTGCTGCTCTATTTGCCTATTAGAAGTGGAATGAGAATCAACTAGTTGCTTCATGGAGGACAAATCATCAATCACCTCCTTAACTCCTGCGCTCTTTGCTTCCACTCCTTTCAATAACTTAGCCATCATGTCTTCCATACTCCCAGAATTAGATGTGGTGGTATCACGTCTACCAGGGGGAACGTACAAACCACTCTTTTCATTATTTTTCTTCCAACTACCTTGGTCTTTGCTTCCAGATTTATCATAATAGTTCCGACCTTGGTTTCCTTGGGCATTCCCACGGAAACCCCCCTGAGTGTTCAAGTAGTTGGCCTGTTCTTCAGAATCAGATTCGTCTCTTCCTTTTAGCGCTACAGCTTTCACTTTTTCGGTCTTCCCTGATAATAAGTGCTTTGTCAGAAGATCCAATTGTGTTTTCATGTGCGCCATGTCTTGCTCACGTTCTACTTCTCTTCTTCTTTGGTCTGCAGACATGCCAATAGATAAAGTGGGGCTTGCTACCTCAGAATCCCTGGTATGCCAAGCTCTACTTTGTTTTGTCATCCGGTCTAGCATATTACTTGCCTGAACAAAGGTGAGGTCCATAAATGATCCTCCAGCCGCATTATCAACCACTGGCTTAGTCCCCGAATTCAAAGCTCTGTATAATATCTCCATCAAGTGGACATTGGTCATATGATGGTTTGGGCACTGCATTAGCTTCGTCTTGAACCTCTCCCATGCATCATGGAGAGCTTCAGTTGGAAGCTGTCGAAAATTGGTGATCTCATCTCTCAACTGTGCTCTTTTTGATGGCGGAAAGAATCTTTCTAGGAAAGCGTCTTTCAATTGCCTCCAATTTGTAATCGAATCAGGAGTCAGCCCATTCAACCATAGAGTTGCCTCCCCAGACATAGACAATGGAAATAAGCGTAGTCGAATTGCATTCTGTCCAACGCCAGGATTGTCGAATGACTTGCATGTAGAAATAAAGTTGATCAGATGCATATTCGGATCATCGCCTGCTAGTCCACCAAATAATCCCTTGAGTTGCAAAAGCTGAATCATGGTGCTAGTGATATTGAAATTTGCTCCAGGTGCTAATGGCAGAAGAATAATAGCTCCAGTGGCACCAGGTCCGTCTAGATCGTCCTCTTCGTCATCAAAAGGAATTTGCATAACTCAGCGATCAGGCCTCAATCGCGCTTGACGATCTCTCCTCTGCATGGGTGCCGCCATCTCAGCAGTATGTCGTGGGTTTAGTAGCTCTTCATCGCCCAGATCCTCATCGTCTGGATTTGTTGCTCGCCTACGATTATCAATATTCTGTTGATGCACTCGAGCAGCCATCCTTTCAATTTCACGTTGTGCCTCCATTGATGCACTGAATAAACCTAAATAAAACAAAAACAACAACTAAAAGTAAAAGTACGACAATCTTTGACCAAAGGGTCTAGTAATTATCACAAACTTAACTGACACTCGTATTCCCCGGCAACGGCGCCAATTTTTGATAACGCTCAATCTACAGCTCTCGTTTGAGTGTAAAGCGGTCGTTAGCAAATATAGAACCCAACCTGGGTTGGGTGTCAATCCCACTGGGAATAGCTTGGCCAACAAGTAAGTAAAATTACTAAACTTTTGGTGCAAGTCTCGTAATGAGGGGGGATTGTAATATGTAACCAAAACAATAAAGTAAAAGCTGAAAATAGCAAAGTAAAAAGAGGAAGATTGTCACGTTGATTGTAGACAATGAGAATTGAGGCGTTGGGGTTATGTCCACCTTCTGAGGTATACGTCTCTATCGACTATGAGTGTGTAGAGTCTTGACATGCAATTGCTTATAGAGAATTGTAGTCGATGGTAAATCCAAGCGTCTCTCGACCTGAACAAGGACTATTTCACTTTAACTCTCTCGAGCTTAAAGCGTGTCTAATGGTACGAATTCTCCAAGAGGTTAGTCCAGTTACGGCACTAGCTTTTTAATAGGAAAGGGTGTCCTACTACCTTGACATTATCTCTTTTCCAGACAAGTAACCTTTCTCGCGAACAAGTTAAATGTTAGAATGGCGTTATTCTATGCGTCTGCAGCCACAAGAATTTGCATTAAGATGAAGAGAATAATGATATAAGCAATACACGTGTCTCAAACTCACAAACTCACAGCAATAGATAGTATCTCATTCGGCTTCCATAACCCCAACAGAGAAGTTTAGTTACCCATGAGTGCGAAGGAGATCACGATTTGCATTGTTATTGTTGAGTAATGGCGTGTGGATTAGGTGATAGGCGTGTGGCGTGATTCCTTAGCAAGTAACGATTCTCTTGTTGTGGAATTTAAGAATAGAATTAATGGAAATATTAGAAGAGTTGTAATTGAGAAGTAGAATGTGTCTCTCCACTAAGGGAGGACTTGCCTCTCCACTAAGGGAGGACTTGCCTCTCCACTAAGGGAGGACTTTATTTAAAAATCTCTAGCATGATAGGGTATTTATAATACTCCTATCCTACTCCTACTATGCTAATGAAATAAATAACCAAATCCTACTAAACTAAGGAAATACTTAACCCATTTGTACTAGGTTAATGTAACATTCTCCTAATCCAAATAAACTAATGAAATACATAACCCAATTGTACTAGGTTAATGTATCATTGTCAAAATCCAGCTTTGTATCTGTAAGTCCCCAAAGTCTTCAGAAATACAGTTTTAGCCCGGGACAGATTTTCCATGCAGCAGTTTTGGTCCTTAGGCGTGTAGACTTCCTTCCCTTCCTTTGTGAGCTTTCTTTTGCGTCAAGTAAGCCATAAAATGCTGTATTTTGCATCATTTATACCTGAAACTTTCCTAATCATGTTTGTTAGCTCATTTACAGGAAAAAGGACTAAAAGTGCATGAAATATATAATTTGTTCTCAAAACTAGGCTAAAATATGGGCAAAATATATTGATATAGGCGTGTAAATTCGCCTATCATACAGGTCAAAGATGCTGAAACAACACATGACGTCAACCTTACTACTGCGGAGAGACATGCTCGAGATGAGAGTTTCTTCCGTCATCTTTATGGCATGACTC
Organism: Capsicum baccatum var. pendulum; assembly: GCA_030864225.1. Lineage (NCBI taxonomy): Eukaryota > Viridiplantae > Streptophyta > Magnoliopsida > Solanales > Solanaceae > Capsicum > Capsicum baccatum. The sequence continues at coordinate 68,781,056 of CM061559.1, read as the reverse complement.
GGTTCACAATGATGAGTGGTGGACGTGTTCCAACTGCTGCAGAGCTCCAACAGCTGTACCATGACTATCCAATGAATATGCATGTGAGGGAGATGTGTGGAGTAGGTACATACTTTCAGGAACCTCTTGATGATGATGTGCCAACCGATGATGATCGACGCATGCCAGACTCCGACGTGGAGGAGAATTCTGATGACGACGACTCCTATGATGGTTCCGACGAAGGGGGTATGACCCCCGACATAGAGGGGGAGTCCGACTGACCAGGTTCTTCGTATTTATTTTCCACTGAGGGCAGTGTCCCATTTAAGTGTGGGGTGGTGGTATTTGCATGATTTACTTCTCTAGCGGCATTTGCATTTACTTAGTTATGTTTGTTTGTTTGAGTTTTTTTGTTTAAGTTTTTTTTTCGTTTTTTGTATGAAATTATTCTAATAGGCAGCATGAGATTATAACAAGAGTTTGTGCTAACATCATGACTATTGAGATGTTTAGGCTCTAATTGTGACTCATTACGTGATACTGTGTGGAATAATTCCTTCAATTGTTAGTCAAGAGTCTATACTACTCCCAATAAAGTCGACCATGTGCCTTGTGTGTGTAAGGATATTGTATATTCTATGTTTGTGGCTGATGCTAGAACTTGCCCGGTATGTATGTAAAGCGAAAATAAATAATGCAAGTTTAGGAGATGATTTAGGCATTTCTTTGGCAACCTATGATTATTTACCTTCATTTTTACCTACCCATGGACATTATCCTAGTTAACCCTTTTGAGCCTTTAGCCTATTTTCTTTGACAACCTCATATGTAAGCCTAATCCAATTTTTTTCAAGACCATAATTTTATCCAAATTCCTAAGTGCTTTAAAGTATAAAGTCATGTGACAAAATAAGAGGAAATTGGGTGAGTATGATGCTTTAGAATGTATTGGTGCTTGAATGCGTTATGAAAAAGAAAGTGCTATCATAAGAGGTATGAAAAGAAAAAGGAAAGGAAAGTTGAAAAGTTGCTTAAAATTGAAAAACAAAAGAGAAGAAAAAGGATGGTAGAATAATAATAGAAAAAAACCTAGAAAGGTTGTTTGAAAGAAAAAGTGTTAATGATATAATGTGATGTATTAAAGCGCTTAGGAACATAGTCACTATTTCTGGCCAAAATAGTCCAACTCGTCCCTTAGCCTTCATTACAACCTGTAGAAGACCTATTTGATCCTAAGCTTAGCATTCTGACATTTAGTGGAACATTACACTAAGGGCAAGCCTATGGTCATTAGTTACTACATATGAATTCTTTGTGAGAGCGAGAGCAAGGATACCCTTCTACCCATGTTTCGACAAATATACTATGCTTGTGAGTGATTATGGGCAATATATTGTGAGACACACGTGGTTGACAAGTCTTGGTTAGTCGTGTACTATTCTTTGTGCCTAAACTTTTGAATATGAGTTGACCACCATCACAAGTCTATGTTGGAGGTTGAATTGTTTCTACTAATGATCAGAAAACTACTCTTTGTTAATAATTGTTGTGCTTGTCTTGATGAATATTTTGTGTTGTTACTGTGAAACCCTAAGTTGATGTTTAGAAGGACATGATAGTTTGTTCGAGGACAAACAAAGCTTCAAGTGTGGTGTGTTGATGATAGGCGAATTTACATGCCTATAGTGCTATATTTTACTCATATTTTAGCTAAGTTTTGAGAACAAATTATATATTTCATGCACTTTTAGTCTTTTTTCCTGTAAGTGAGCTAACGAACATGATTAGCAAAGTTTCAGGTATAAATGATGCAGAATTTAGCATTTTATGGATAACTTGATGCCAAAGAAAGCTTCACAAGGGGAGAAAAGGGAGTCTTGGACGCCTAGGGACCAGAAGTGATGCATGGGAGACCTGTCCCAGGCTAAAACAGCAATTTTGAAGACTCTGGGGACTAGCAGTAATTTATTTTTAGGATAATGATACATTAACCTAGTACAATTGGGTTAAGTATTTCATTAGCTTAGTAGGATTTGGTTAAGTATTTCATTAGCTTAGTAGGATTTGGTTAAGTATTTCATTAGCTTAGTAGGAATAGGATATGGGTATTATAAAAACCCTATTTGGCTAGTGATTTTAGGACATTCGGAGATACATTCATTCTACTTCTAATTTCATTCTTCTACTATTCCTCCTTAACTCTATAACTCTTCCATTAATTCTACTTTTTATTCTTCTTCTATTCATCTATTTTTCCACAACAAGAGAAACATTACTTGCTAGGGAAGTTCACGCCTAACGCCTACCACATCATCATTACACAAAATCTTTATTGTGGTATACTATCAATGTCAATTGTGATTTCCTTCGCAATCATGGGTAACTAAACTTCTCTATTGGGGTTATGGAAGCCGAATGAGATACTATCTATTACTATGAGTTTGTGAGTTTGTGACACGTATGCTGCTTATATCATTACTGTCTTCATCTTAATCTAAATTCTTTGTGGTTGCAAACGCAAGAATACGCCAGTATAACATTTAACTTGTTCGAAAGAAAGGTTATCTGTCTGGAAAAGAGATAATGTCAAGGTAGTAGGGTCCCATCCCCTATTAAAAAGTTAGTGCCGTAACTGGATTAACCTCTTGGAGAATTCGTACCGTTAGACACGCTTTAAGCTCGAAAGAGTTAAAGTGAAATAATCCTCGAATAGGTTGAAAGATGCCTGGATTTACCGTCGAATACAATTCTCTATAAGCACATGCATGTCAGAATTCAACACACTCATAGCCAATAGAGACGTAAACTCAGAAGGTGGACATAACCCCAACTCTTCAATTCTCATTGTTTTACAACATACTAAACATTCTTTCTTTTTACTTTGCTATTTTCAGTTTTTACTTTAATACTTTTGGTTACACATTACAATCCCCCCTTCTTACGAGACTTGCACTAAAAGTCTAGTAATCGTTGCTTACTTGTTGACCAAGCTATTCCCTAAGGGATGGATACCCAACCCAGTTGGGTTCTATATTTGCTAATGACCGCTTTACACTCCTACAAGAGCTGTAGATTGAGCGTTATCAAATACACAATGCCATCTCTTAAATTCCAAAAAAAATAAGTCTAACAATATTATGGAGAGAAGGAATAACTCCAAACATTAGGAGCTCATCCTAAATCTTTGATCCATGACTTTTTGTAACACCCCAATTCGCAGAATCGGAATGCTACACGGTGCTCGTGACCCCGAGGGACCACAAGCTAACCCATGACTGATATCTGTACCTGTGTACTGCAAATCATGATATAATAATATGGAATACATAGAACTGTAAGGCCATAAGGTTCAACTGAATGCAATCATATGGGTGAAAATACCCAAAACAATTCAATCTGAACGTAAATTTGAACATAAATCTGAAAGCCTCTAAACTATCTGAATAAGGAGTTGAAGGAACATGTCTCCAACTAACTCCATAAAACTAAAGTGAAGAAATAAATAAATGAATCAAATCATATTGTCCTCCAAATCAATGAGGACTCACTGTGTCTCTGCGACTGGAATGCTACCGCTACTGTTGGACCAGAACTCGTGTCTCGGAACCTATGGTGTATCATGAAAAGAAAGCACCATAGCGCAAATGCATTAGTACAACTAGAGTACTGAGTATATGAGGACGGTAGGCTAAACATAAAGGGTTCATGCATGAACAACACTGACTGACTAATATGAACGTGGGAGTGGAAACAGACATATATAGACACTGGGACCGTGAATACGTGATAGCATGACCTATAAGCTAATACATGGTTTACTGATAACTGTCATGACTGATACTGAAACTGATAACATGGACGACTGTATCTGACAGTCCTGTATATACTAAAATTTGAAGAACGCCCTGAGTTCTCTTACTGAGACTGACACTGAAACTGTAGGAAGTAGTGTTTAACCGACATGCCCCATGTATGCCATTATGGCAAAGATCGGGTACAATCTCTTCCCCAACTTGAGGGGTGTCAATACCATGCCATGGGTAAGGACAACCTGTGAGTGACCCTTATCTGGCGGGTACTCAATGAGAACGGTGGGAACCCTAAACTGATGGGTTAAGCCACCTCATCAACCCTAATCTGACGGGTTAAGATGTCTCAACCTACGCTGGCTACGTAGTTCTGGAACACAAGGATGACTACTAAGAATCATACCCTGAACTGGCTGGTGAGTTCCCATCCTTGGGTTCACTCAGTGCTAACCTCTACTACCATCTGGAGGGACTAGACATAAATAACTGACTGTGCATGACTTAATCTTACTAAATTCCGTTGGGTAGCGGAATATTACTGATATCTGACAACTGACTAATATCATGAGGTTTTCTTGAGTCACATGATTGACTGAAGTCTATGGAATCATAGCTTAAGTTCGGATATCATGAAATATAACATGGATCTCGGAACACAACTATAGTTTTTGGGTTCAAGTACCCCCAGGACTCGATGGAAGGAAACTGACACACATGACTGACTTTATCATAAGAGTAGAGTCCATAATTTATAATATCATAAGTAGGGATCTCATACTAAGCATAGTTATCAACAATGTATTTCATGGAAAGGATTTCATATCACATAGAAGTACTTGCACAATCTTAATATTATGTTCATTGCATAATCATATTGGCAACGCATACGAATAGCATGGAAGTTCATGTGGATTGCATGGTTATCATACATCTTGTTCATAAGTAGGATTTGCAAGTAAATATAGCGTAATCTCATAAGAATAGTTCATGAGTATTCCAACAACATTTACACGGCACATTATCAGCATAGAAGTCATTGGAATGTAAGGGCGTATCATGAATCCTTCACTTAGTCACAATTTAGCTATATTGCATGATTTTTAGTTTCTTAGGCATTTTATCAAACACCTTACATGCACATCTTAAGCATAGGTGAAATTATAAAATTATACATCATGAACAACCAAATTTACATGTTTCCAACTCATATGATATCATGAAATTCAAAAAAATATATGAAGATTCCATCTTGGGAATCACCCAATATCAACAACATGATCATCAACACCCAATAATATAGAAATCATACTTTATAATGAAAAATAGGTTTTTTGAGTTTTATGCATGAAAGGGATCCATAAATAAACTCATGCATACCTTAGAAGGAAGATTCTTGATGATTGACGGAGGAATTTCCTTAAAATAGGATCTTCAAGCTTAGTTACGCAACCCTAGTTGTTTTTCTCTTTAAGTTCTCTTGGATGATGAGCTTTGAGATGATAATAGGGTTGTAATATGTTTAGAAGATATATATTTCATAGGGTTAAGTTTAGGGACGTGTAAGGAGTGTTAAAAGACTTAATTACCCTTAAAACAACTCAAAATGGTGTGTTTTTGGCACTGGAACTGACTTAGGCGGTGTCCAAGTGATTGCCTAAGATAGGTTGGGCGGCACCTAAATAATCGCCTATTCTTGGGTTGGGCGGAGCCTAACAAATACCCTATGCTTACTGTCTCTCACGAAAATGGGCATAACGTTTTGTTCGGGTATTGGATTAAGGAAAAATTGGTATTGTTGGAAAGCTAATTCGATTCTCTACAATTTGGTGGGTCAAAATCAGCCAAAAAACCATACTAACATCGAGTTATACTCATTCAAAGATGACCCTTGAAAAATGGAACACTAAAACTTGATGGGTTCAAAAACTCTTAGCTTGTATTACCTTAAGTTACTCATATGAACATGCTTAATGCATCATAAGCTATCTTATCAATAGGTTATTAATTGTAAGTCATGTACTCAAGTAAGAATCACAAGATAGGAGATTTCATATGTTGGAATACTTATTTACTTCCTATCTTAGAAACATATGGGGTATTACAATATCTCCCCCTTGGGAACATTCGTCCTCGAATGAAAATTTACTGAGAAGGGATACAAGACAATAGAACCTGAACTTAACATGAAGAACTGAAACTTGATCTTATGAATTACATGCTAAGTCATGCATATCTGATGCACGGACAACTGACACATGAATGTTGACTGAGTATGAAACGGTTAATAGGTACCAAGTTTATACTGGAAACATGAAAGTGAAACTAAATAAGATTAAGGAGAACTATTACCTTGAGCTTGATCTGAATTGGCGGGGAAGAGGTGAGGATACTTTTTACGCATATCGGTTTCTGCTTCCCAAGTAGCTCCCTCATAAGACTGATTTCGCCAAAGAACCTTGACTAGAGGGACTTCTTTGTTCCTCAATCTACGAGTCTGATAATCTAAGATTTTGACTGGAATCTTTTCATAGGAGAGGCTGTTCTGAATGTCGATTCTTTGAATAACGACAACAACTGGTGGGTCACCTATTCACTTCTTTAGCAAAGAGATATGGAAGACTGTATGGACTGAGGCTAGATCTGAAGCAAACTCAAGCTCATAAGCTACCTTGCCGAAGCGACAAAGAATTCTTAAGGTACCGATATACCGGGGACTGAGTTTCCTTTTCTTGCCGAACCTCTTCACTCCCTTTATGGGAGAGATCTTAAGATAGACATAGTCATTGACCTCGAACTCGAGATCCTTTCTATGAATATCTACATAGGACTTCTGTCAGCTCTGAGCAGCCGGGAGTCTCTCTCTGATCAACTGAACTTTCTCTAAGGCATAGAATACTAAGTCAGGACCTATGATTGAGGCCTCACTAATTTCGAACCAACCTATCAGAGATATACATCTCCTACCATAGAGAGCTTCAAATAGAGCCATCTGAATACTAGAATGATAGGTATTGTTGTATGAAAACTCAATCAAAGGCAAGTGGTCGTCTCAACTTCCCTTGAAGTCAAATGCCCACGCCCTTAGCATATCTTCAAGAGTCTGAATGGTCCTCTCTTCTTGACCATCTGTCTGAGGATGAAATGTTGTGCTGAGATGGACTTGGGTACCAAGACCGTTTTGGAATACTTTCCAAGAGTGAGAAGTGAATTGGGTACCTCTGTCTAAGATGATAGATATTGGAACACCGTGTAATCTGACCAACTCCCTCATATAGAGTTTGGCATAATCTTCAGTGGAATAAGAAGTATGAACAAGAAGGAAATAAGCTGACTTGGTCATTCTATCTATAATGACCCAGATTGAATCATACTGATGACGAGTTCTAGGCGAACCCGTCACGAAGTCCATGTTAAATTCTTACCATTTCCAAGTAGGAATGGTGAAATCTTGCATGGAACCACTAGGTTTCTGATGCTCTATCTTAACCTGCGGATATATAGAGCACTTAGCCACAAAATCTGCAACATCTCTCTTCATTCCACTCCACCAATAAATCTCCCGCATGTCGCGGTACATCTTAGTGGCCCCTGGATGAATAGAGTATCACACACCATGTGCTTCTGCAAGTATTTGCTTCCTCAATTCATCTACACCTGGAACACATAGATGACCCTGACAACGAAGAACACCATCTCCCCCTTGGGAGAAAACCTAGACTTTCCTATTCTGAGCTAACTCTTTGAGCTTGACAAGGCTAGGATTCCTGTCTCGTTTCTCTTTCACCTCGGGAACTAGAGATGACTCTGAACTACTATGAACACATACACCACCCTCTGAAGAATCGACTAAGCAAACGCCTAGTCTGGCAAGCTGATGGATCTCTTGAGCCATCTTTTTCTTACTATCCTCAACATGAGAAATACTACCCATGGAGAGTCGACTGAGAGCGTCGGCCATAACATTAGCCTTGCCCGGAAGATAAAGAACACTCATGTCATAATCCTTCAAGAGATCTAACCACCTTATCTGGCGAAGATTGAGATCTTTCTGGGAAAAGACATACTGGAGGCTTTTATGGTCTGTGAAGACATCTACATAAACTCCATAGAGATAATGCCTCCAAATCTTCAAGGCAAAAACTACCGCTGCTAACTCAAGATCATGAGTAGGATAAATCTTCTCATGTGGCTTTAATTGTCTGGAGGCGTAGGCTATGACCTTACCATGCTGTATGAGGACACAATCTAAACCCACTTTGGATGCATCACAATAGACTACAAAACCGTCTAAACCATCTTGAATAGCTAGAGTTGGAGCGGAGGTGAGTTGAGTCTTCAACTCTTGAAAGCTCTTCTCACATGAATCTGACCACTAAAACTAAATCTTCTTCTGAGTCAATATGGACATGAGAGATGCAATAGAAGAAAATCCCTTGACAAACCGTCTGTAATAGCCAGCCAAACCCAAGAAACTCCTAATATCTGATAGAGATACGGGTCAGGGCCAGTTTCTTACTACCTCAATTTTTTGAGGATCTACTCTAATGCCATCACCGGAAATAATATGGCCAAGTAATGCTACTGATATTAGACAAAATTAAAACTTGTTGAACTTAGCAAATAACTGGTGATCCCTGAGAGTCTGAAGAACAATCCTGAGAGGGTCTGTATGATCACGCTCTGTGCGAGAATAGACCAGAATATCATCCATGAAGACTATGAGAAACATGTCCAAGCACTGCTTAAACACACGGTTCATCAAATCCATAAAAGTTGTAGGGGCATTGGTAAGACCAAATGACATGACTAAAAATTCGAAGTGACCATATCGAGTACGGAAAGCTGTCTTCGAAATGTCACATTCCCTAACTTTGAGCTGATGATAGCCTGATCTGTGGTCTATCTTGGAGAAGTAACTGGCACCCTAAAGTTGGTCTAATAGATCATCAATCCTGGGAAGAGGATATCTGTTCTTGACCGTGACCTTGTTGAGTTGACGGTAATCAATACACATCCTGAGAGAACCGTCTTTCTTGCGCACGAATAATACTGGTGCACCCCATGGTGAAACACTGGGTCTAATGAATCCTTTATCTAAGAGATCCTTCAACTGATTTTTTAATTCATTGAATTCTTCTGGTGCCATTCTGTATGGTAGAATAGAAATAGGTTGAGTATTCGAAAGAAGGTCTATGTCGAAGTCTATTTCCCTTTTGGGAGGAATACCTGGAAGATCTTCGGGAAAGACATCTGAGTATTCATTAACAATAGGGACTGTTTCGAAGCCGGGAGATTCAAAACTGGAATCTTTAACATGCACGAGATGATACATACACCCCTTAGAAATCATTTTCCTTGCCCAAAGGTAGCAAACAAGTTGACCCCTGAACGCTGAAATACTACCCTTCCACTCTAGGACCGGCTCATTCAGGAACTGAAACTTAACTATCCTATTTCTGTAGTCGACTGTGGAATAGCAGAATGAAGCCAATCCATGTTGAGAATGACATCAAAATTAGTCATCTCTAACTCCACTAAATCTGCTGACGTGGATTTCTGAGATATCATAATCGAGCAGTTCTTGTATACCCTCCAAGCTATGATGGTTTTACCCACTGGGGTTGAGACTGAGAAGGGCTCTTCTAGGACTTCGGGACTGATTCTGATATCGCCTGCTATGTATGGAGTAACAACAAAGATGCACCTGGGTCTAGCAAAGCATAAACGTGAACATGGAAAATCTGTAACGTACCAGTAATGACATCAGGAGAATATTCATGATCCTGCCAGGACTTAAGAGCATAGATTCTGTTAGGGTGTTGCCCACAGGTAGCACTGGAAATGGCACCCTGCTGGTTCAGGCGACTGAACTAAGCTGTAGAATGATTTTGCTGACCCAGAAGACTTGAATGTAGACACTCCCTAATCCTGTGACCTGGCTTGCCACAACCAAAATAGACATCACTACCAGCTCTGCAAATACCCTTGTGGTTCTTACCACAAGTCTGACAAAGGGGATTCGTTCGGGCACTTCTAATACTGCCCTGAGATTTAGAGCTTGGTGCTTTGTCTCTAATACCGTCTCTGAACTTTGGCACTGGAGTGCTGGCAGAGAAAGGAGCTGGAACTGCCGACTTGGAGCAAAACTATGAACGATTTCCTCCATTTGACTTGGGGTGAGCAAACTTGAAATTACCTGACCTTGCTCTCTTGTTCTACCTCTCCCTAGTCTTAAACTTCTGCTCTTCTACTTGCTGGGCATGGTCCATGAGTCTTGATAAGGTCATATCACCGATCAGAATCGCTGATCTACACTCATTTACCATGCTATCATTGACCCCTAACACGAACTTGCTCATCTTAGCTCTATTGTCTACAACCACATGAGGAGCATACCTAGCTTGCTGAGTAAATCTGAGAGAATACTCCTTAACCTTCATATTCCCCTGCCTGAGGTTGATGAACTCAAGAACTTTGCTTTCCCTCAGCTCTTGGGGAAAGAATCTGTCTAAAAAGGCTATGATAAATTCCTCTGACTCGATAGGTTCTGTGTCATCTAACCTCTCAGACTTCTACTGTTTGTACCAATCATGAGCAATATCCTGTAACTGGTAGGTGGCTAAATCAGCACTCTCAATAGAAGTAACACCCATGATGTAAAAGACCTTCTGGACCTGGTTAATGAACTCCTGAGGGTCCTCATCAAACTTAGACCCATGGAAAGATGAAGGGTTCATCCGGGTGAGGTCCCGAACCCTAGCTGCTTTGGTATTGGCCAATGGATTGTCCAAAATGACTAGTGGTCATTCAATTTGTTCAGCCATGGATTGATCAAGTATGGTAAATACGACTCTAAACTCTGCATGGGAAACATGTTCGCCCAAAGGATCTTCGGGTTGAGGAGCTGACTGGTTTCTTCTCTATGGGGCCATGGTTTGGAATAGGAGGAGAATGGATTAGACTGAGAGTTTAACTTGTGATTATGCTCACTAGCATGACATGAATAATGAAGAAAGGGGACTGTTCCTAAAACATCTTATAGCCTGCCACACATAAATATGGCGCGCAATACACCCATGTACAAGACTCTACTAGATGCGGCTTTCAGACTTCCTAGGACTCTAATGAACCTTAGGCTCTGATATCAAGTTTGTAACACTCTGATTCGCTGAATTGAAATGCTACACGGTGCACATTACCCCGAGGGACTACAAGCTAACCCATGACTGATATCTGTACCTGTATACTACAAATCATGATATAATAATGCGGAATACATAGAATTGTAAGTCCATAAGGTTAAACTAAATACAATCATGTGGGTGAAAATACCCAAAACAACTCAATCTAAACGTAAATCTGAACATAAATCTGAACATAAATCTGAAAGGCTCTAAACTATATGAATAAAGAGTTGAAGGAACATGTCTCCAACTAACTCTGTAAAACTAAACTGAAGAAATAAATAAATGAATCAATTCATATTGTCCTCGAATCAATGATGACTCATTGTGTCTCTGTGACTGGAATGCTACCGCTACTGTTGTGCTGGAGCTCGTGTCTCAGAACCTATGGTGTAACATAAAAATAAAGCAGCATAGTCATAATGCATCAGTACAACTGGAGTACTGAGTATACGAGGAAGGTAGGCTAAACATAAAGGGTTTCATGCATGAATAACACTGACTGACTAATATGAACGTGGGAGTGCAAACACATATATATAGAAACTGGGACCGTGAATATGTGATAGCATGACCTGTAAGCTAATACATGGTTTAATGATAACTGTCATGACTGATACTGAAACTGATAACATGGACGACTGTATCTGACAGTCCTGTATATACTGAAATCTGAAGAATGCCCTGCGTTCTTTTACTATGACTGATCTTGAAACTATGGGAAGTAGTATTTAACCAACATGCCCCATGTATGCCATTATGGAAAAGCTGGGGTCCAATCTCTAACCCAACTGGAGGGGTGTCAATACCGTGCCATGGGTAAGGCAGCTTGTGAGTGAACCTTATATGGCGGGTACTCAATGAGAACGGTGGGAACCCTAAACTAACGGGTTAAGCCACCTCATCAACCCTAATCTGACAGGTTAAGATGTCTCAACCTACGCTGGCTACATAGTTCTGGAACACAAGGATGACTACTAGGAATCACACCCTAAACTGGTAGGTGAGTTCCCATCCTTGGGTTTACCTGGTGCAAAATTATACTCCCATCTGGAGGGAATGGACATGAATAACTGACTGTGCATGACTTAATCTTACTGAATTCCATTGACTGGTGGAATGTTACTGATATTTGACAACTGACTAATATCATAAGGTTTTCCTGAGTCACATGACTGACTGAAGTCTATGGAATCATAGCTTGAGTTCGTATATCGTGAAACATGACATGGATCTAGGCACACAACTATAGTTTTCGGGTACAAGTACCCCCTGGACTCGATGGAAGGAAACTGACACACATGACTGACTTTATCATAAGAGTAGAGTCCATAATTTATAATATCATAAGTAGGGATCTCATACTAAGCATGGTTATCAACAATGTATTGCATAGAAAGAATTTCATATCACATGGAAGTACTTGCACAATTTAATATCATGTTCATTGCATAATCATATTGGCAACACATACCAATAGCATGGAAGTTCATGTGGATTGCATGGTTATCATACATCTTGTTCATAAGTATGATTTGCAAGAAAACATAGCATAATCTCATAATAATAGTTCATGAGTATTCCAACAACATTTACAAGGCACATTATCAACATAGAAGTCATTGGAACGTAAGGGCATATCATGAATCCTTCACTTAGTCACAATTTTGCTATATTGCATGATTTCTATTTTTTTAGGCATTTTATCAAACACCTTACATGCACATCTTAATCATAGGTGAAATCATCAAATTATACATCATGAACAACCAAATTTCTATGTTCCCAACTCATATAATATCATGAAATTCAGAAAAACATATAAAGATTCCATCTTGGGAATCACCCAATATCAACAACATGATCATCAACACCCAACAATATAGAAATCATACTTTATAATGAAAAAGAGGGTTTTTGAGCTTTATGGATGAAAGGAATCTATAAATCAACTCACACATACCTTAGAAGGAAGATTCTTGATGATTGACGGAGGAATTTCCTTGAAATCAGATCTTCAAGCTTAGTTACGCAACCCTAGTTGTTTTTCTCTTTTAGTGCTCTTAGATGATGAGCTTTGAGATGATAATAGGGTTGTAATATGTTTAGAAGCTATATATTTCGTAGTGTTAAGTTTAGGGACGTGTAAGGAGTGTTAAAAGACTTAATTTCCCTTTAAATAACTCAAATGGAGTGTTTTTGGCACCTGGAACTGACTTAGGCAGCGCCCAACTGATTGCCTAAGCTAGGTTGGGCGGCGCCTAATCAATCGCCTATGCTTGGGTATGGCGGTGCCTAACCAATCACCTATCCTTACTGTCTCTCACGAAAATGGGCATAACGTTTTGTTCGGGTATTGGATTAAGGCAAAATTGGTATTGTTGGAAAGCTAATTCGATTCTCTACAATTTGGTGGGTCAAAATCAGCCAATATACCACATTAACATTGAGTTATACTCATTCAAAGATGACCCTTGCAAAATCAAACACTAAAACTTGATGGGTTCAAAAACTCTTAGGTTCTATTACCTTAAGTGACTCATATGAACATGCTTAATGCATCATACGCTATCCTATCACTAGGATATTCATTGTAAGTGATGTACTCAAGTATGAATCACAGGATAGGAGATTTCATACGTAGGAATACTTATTCACTTCCTAGCTTAGAAACATGCAGGGTATTACACTGTTTCACATGATGCACACATCAACAACAAGAACTTATACTATATTGTATAGGCTGAAGAAGTGTAGAATGAGTACCTAACATGAGGTACTCACTAGGCCTCGACCGACTGAGCTCCAAAGATAATGAAGTATAGATAACATATAAAGTTGGAATATAAACAATAGGAAACTACTCAAGCAACAGAGCATAATAATGTGAATAGAAAAGTAAAGGTAAGTATCAGATACTACTAGTATAGGGGACAAAGCAAAGTTTAAGAAGTAGTTAGTCCATATATGATAGTATAGTAAATAAAGAGACATAAAATATATAATAGTAGTAGGAAAAAAGGGAATGATATACGAATAATAGCTAAAGAATAATTGATAAACATCTGCTCTATAAAAATAAACGAACTAGAAGGAACTAATTTGAGGGAGCTAGTCTAACATTAAAAAAATCATAAACGGTAAAGAGCAAACTCTAGCCTAATCGGAGTCTCTCACCAAAAAGGTAGATAATCAAAGGTGACCTAAAAATGATAACTCGTACCAAAATAATAAGAAAAGGGATAAAAAATATATCGATAACCTCACGTACCAATCGATATGCAGCCCACCACGAACAACACAATAACAACCAATAATAATATAACCAGCTAGCTCAAACAACCAATAACAGCAACTAGGACTCAATAAGACCAGAGAGGCACCAACAAACAACCAACAAACATACAACCATAACTTGTATCAATAAATCCCACCATAAGACCATGAGATACAATTACCAAAATATTATGTTGGTCATAGACAATGCATATTAGTGAATGAATGCACGGATAATCTAGTACATTCAAACAATCAACTTCCATAACATACTAATTATATACACCTCCTCCAGCTTAGTAGCTTGAAAAGGAAGGACGTACAACGACCATCCTTCTACAGTACTATGGCCTATGGATGAAGGGGCCATAGGGGACTCGGGATATATGTACACACTTTATGGTGTAGAACTAAAATTTTTATGATCCATAAAAATGAATTCACTCCATCTAGTATTGGGGGAAAATAAGAATATTATAAATTATAGAAATTGAATTAAGACTGAATCAATATAAATCTGTAAATCCATTGCTTAAAATTACGCTCAGGACTAAAATGGTAGAATAATGTAGAACAGGTCAAAACCTTCCTTGAATAGAATAAGTAGTGGTAGAAGAGACTGGACCAATAATGAACTGGAATCAGCCTTCAACTAATTTCTAAACTAATATTCTTAGCTTAGAATTTTATAATTCAATAATAAGGGTGATACAACTTAAGAAAAGTCAGAATACATATATTTTTAGAATATAATAGTAAAACTAAGATTTTATCCATAATCGTACCACTAATAAAGGGTAAATATTCTGAAATGCAAGCATGCCATCACTAGTATCCAACCATTAAAATTGCAAGCATCCAAGTGTATATAAACTACAACCATATCCTTTCATAGGATTGAATACTAATTTGATATCCATGTTGTTCCGTAACCATGGACTTGGGTGCAATAATATATAAATTTATAGGCTATCAGTACAAGAATTTAGGGAAAAAAGGTAAACAAGGGCATAAAAGAGCTAACTGGGGAAATATTTCCCAATTCACTAATTGTTATGATAAGTTTTATACTAAGGGATCCTTATGGTGAATCTAAGGTTACTAAGTCTATAATAAAGAAGAATAGGGTCCTATTCTATGCTAAGGTTCATGTCATATTTCTATTTTAAGTCCCCTAGATAGGTCAAGTCATTATAGTTTTAGGTATAAATCTATACTACAATCTGTACCTAGCACAAAATCTAGATATTATACCACATTATTGAGAAGACTAGTATGCATCCTACCTCATTGCAGATCTACAACCTCAAACCATACACAAACCGTTTGTGTTTGATCCATGATCTAAAAATATCATCATGATATCAAATCATTATCTAGACTTTAATACTAGTAAAATGATGCCCATAATACAATATAAAACTTTAGGCCCAAAATCGGGTAAAAAATGGGCTTGTGGAGCCCACTAATGTAATTCCAAAATTGAATTTGTCATGAGGTTTCACGAAGGACAAGGAATGCGTGCTAAATATTTTATCTCATACGGAGGAAAAATCAGTGTACACATCAGCCCCGTAAAATTAGGGAAAATAGAAGTAAAACAAGGAATTAAAAGGAGGATTTAGGCCAAAAACTTATGATGGAATAAAGGAAAATTGATCACCTTAACATACTCTACTTATCCCAAGACCCAATATTTTGATTTCCACCTGATCTCGAGCTCAAAATAAAATTAATGGTCATTTAAAATTTAGAAAATATGAAAATTAGGGGAGACAACAATATATAGTCCCAGGGGTTACTGATCGCAATCACGAGGACCCCTGGTCGCAATCAAGACACAAAGGAGAATTTCCCATTATGAATGCAGTGAAAAGTGTTGCAAACACGAAGAAAGTAATTGGGTGTGCTTAATCTTTGATCGTAAACTTGAGAGAAAGGCTTACAATCACGATAGTAAGGGTTTGTCCATTCGTGAATGCAAAAAATAAGGTAGGCCTACACCAGATGCTATGCGCTAACAATTTCCTAAGTCCCAATGGACTCCAATTGGGAGCTTGAGATTAGTTCAAAGCCCTGTGTGTACAAACAAACTATGCTACCATAATAAATTTTACATTCCACACTCAATGAAACTATCAAAATTTCCAACCAAAGGTCATTTCTATAAAAAGAGGTCCATATACAAGAAGCTAACGATGCTGACGGAATTCTCATCGAAGATCATTTACCTGGAGTTTTAGTCCAAGACCAATTTCTTAACTTCAAAAGCTCCAAAATAGAGAAATGGGCTTTGAACCCCATTAAATTGCACAAATATTGCATCAACGGTTCTGACAAGTCATAAATGAACTTTAGCCACTATGAAAAGGCACAAAACTCAAAAAAAGCATCAAAATAAAAAAAATGACCAAGAAGGTCATTACAATATCAACTTTAAACAGACCTTTTGTCCTCAAAATTCATTGGATATAAAGAACCCAAAAGCTCAAAAGAACGAGGTACTGGGATCATATACCTCGAGCAAGACTCTCCAAATAACCTCCAAGGCTAACCAATGCTTCCAAGGGATTTAACTAAATGTATTCTTTTTATTTCATCACATCCTTAATAAATAACTATCTTCAACTAAATCAAGCGTTACTAAACCACGCCAACCCAAACTAAATTATACAACATTACACAATTATAAGCATAACGAAGTAGATATTAAACCAGGCTAAGGACAACCAAAAGTATAACTTATACAACTAGCTCCAAATTCCAAATTTAATATTCTCTTATGTCTCCAAACCTGGTGTTAACTCTGAACTATACAGAATCTCTCTAGCATTATTTGAGTCCTGTCGTGTAATCACACCACAGTAGCCTTACAAATCTGTACTTGACGCATCAAACATCTATATGGAATAACATATGAACAATGCCCCATAATGTCTACCTAAATATTGAAATGGTGATGACCAATGTATCGGATCTCTACCAAGCCATAAACTATTTTGGATGAACCTCAAAATCAATAGTTAAGAGTTTGAAGCACAATCCTTAGAAACTGAACAATCCTCTTAAGAACGTCCACCAATTATGGGTGAAATAACAATAAGACCAACTCGAGAACACTTCTAGAGAGCCAACGTTGAAAGTAGTAGAAACTAACACTATGTGCTAACGAACTCTCCTCCAAGAATCTATAAAGTAAAAGCTACCTCAACTGAAGCAACCTAAACCAGTAGATAATAAGTAAGACTAGTCAACCTATCGATGAAGTCTCAACTGTATCAACCAAAAAAGCAAGGATGCAACGAAGTTACACAATTCGTAGTTGTAATCTCAACAACGAAGATGAACCATTGTGTCTTAACTCTACAAACTAATCCTATTGACGAGTAAGTATACATATACCATAATTTATCACAAATCTCAAACCATTATTTAAAGTCAAAAGACACCACTAGAGCAACAGGTCTTTACTAAGTCAAATACTCAAATTAATCTCACTATCAGAAATCAAGTACATAACCTAAACCGATCTCACTTTCAAAGACTAAGCATATATTTAATGTTTTCCTCAAGTGTTGAAACTAAAATATTGTTGAATAACATTATCACAACTAAGGAAAACCACAGGCTAAATATAAAAGCAATTAAATCCACATATATTAAGGGCATAAACCATCAAGGTATAATTAAGATCTTTCTGGGATTGCAAAGAGTGGTAGCTCAATCTCGAGCAACTTTAGAAAAATAAGATCTTAGCGTGCATCTGGTGAAACCAATATTCAATCTATGACAATGAATACTCACTCCCAAAATACATTAACTTAGGTAATCGACAACTGTTACAAAATCGTATACCACTAAGCAGATAAATCCCACAAATTAACATTAGGTAGAACAAATACAAAATAAGAAATTTTTGAATTCTCCCATTTAAACATACTTCAACCTAACTAAACCATGAACCACAATGCAAAAGGATGGAGCACCAAACATTGACACCAATCCAAGATGAAGACCACTACTGGTGATGAATTAGGCACATTAGAATAACAAATCTAAGAATAATCAACATTAGGAGAAGGATATAAAAAAGGATCATCAATGCTAAATCACAACAAAACCATGAAAGAAAAAATATACCTTTACATTCAAAACATAATCAATAGCCGAAGCTTCCACACTAATTAAAAGGAAACCAACCATGGTTCCATATTGATAATCCAAATAAATCAAGATTCAACCATGGATTTTCAAAATAAATTGAGGATTTGGAATCCCCAAGCCGTGGGCATCAAGAAACATAATTTAAATTTCTAGATAGAGGTACGTGGTTTTTATTCTAAGAAACTACATGGGCTGAAAACCATTAGAGCATGATTTTTAGATTTTATACATGAATTTCAAAGGGGCTTTGGAATCTATGTTCTAAATTATGTACTCCGAATGTTTTAATGTTACTATTATTTTGACCTTGTGGTCCTATCCCCTAAATTGATTTACATGTATACGTATATGTATAGAATTTGAGATTTAAGATCATTGAGAGCATAAAATTATGAACTACCTCTCGTGTATTGAATTAAAGATTATGGTTTTGTGATTTGAAAGATGTTTTTGCAATATAATAACATTTGAGCATGATTTGAAATTGTTGAGACGGTGGTTCGTGATATAAATGTGTTCTTGTATTTAAGAGAAAGAATTTCATGTGAATTGAGAACTTTGACATGACCACCTTGTACTGTACTATTGAAATGCTTGACAAAGATGAGTTCCATACGTGTGTTTACATGAGGTTTGAGAAAGAGTTTCTTTGAAATGAATTATTGAAATGGTGGTCCCAAAACTTGTGTTTTGAAAACAAAGATTTACGATAGACTAATAATGGCTCAAAGATGTGACTTGTAAGTCAATGGTATGACGATACCATATGTATTGATGCCATAACAGAGTATGTTTTCACAGTATGTTTTCAGAGTATGTTTTTAGAGTATGTTTTCAGAGACTGCATGTTTTGATAAAGTTTTAGAAAGGGGCTTTAAAAGGGTTAGGTGGTTACTCGAAAAAGGCACGAGTTCAAGCAACTCTTAGCCTGAAACCGTATTTGCTGATATGGGTAGATTACTATTGTACGCTGGCAATGGCTGTGTGGCATAGTAGATTCAGAGACTTCGACCCTTGTGGCACACTTAGGTTAGGGCCTTGGCTTCCAAGTTAATGGCAGTTTCCATATTGACCATAGAATTTTTAGAGTTATAGGGTATACCACCTAGCACAGAAGTAACAAAGATTTCTCTGCGTTGAGATGATTTTTACAGTCTGTAAAATGCCCATGTGAATTCTTACTATATAATATACTTATGAACTGTTTTAAATTTCTCTCATATATGTTGAATAATAAATGATTATTTTGGATATGCTCTGCGTTCCAGTACATCTATATTGACCTGCTTCCCTAACCTCTTAGGTTTTGAGACTCAGTCTAGGGATCTAGATAAGCAGTAGATATTTTAAACAACTGATTAGATTGTGCAGTGGTGATCCTTCTCTACTCCAGAAGGCCTGTCTTTTTAGATTATGTCACTTATTTCAATTTTGGTCTACTGGGGGCCTTGTCCCAGTTTCAGACAGTTGTCAGATTTTCATGTAGTAGAGATTTTACAGAATGAGTCAGATGTTATTTAGATATAGTTGATTTACAGTTTCCATACTTATGTTGAATTTAGAATTGACCATATTTCCATAGCAGATTATTTTTACACATCTTCTTTTGTTATATGAATGTTGTGCATGATTACCAGATAGAGAAGGGCATTCTTGCCCTTTATAGTTTGGGATGTCCATCATGGTCAAGACCTAGTTTGGATCGTGACAGTGAAGTAAATAAAAAAAAGATAACAATAATACTAGTAGCACCAATATAAATTTTAGGTGGCAGCTAAGATGAAAAATAAAAACCAGTACTACTCTAAGATCACAACAGGCTAATATGCCAAAAGAAAGGACTTTAACCAAAATGTTACACCCCAATATACATACCTGATAGGCTGCAAATGATGGTGACCTCTGCTGGGAGGATCCCTACTCCTATATAGAATACCACTAACAGTAAATTACTTACATAGACACTTACTATCAACTTCATATGTCTTAATACATTCCCTCTCTTTAGTCCTTACATGGTTAACAACCTAGAGAAATGAAGATCCAGCTTCCACTAAGTTTTCTGATTATAAGTGAAGTAGTACTGTCAATCCTCTAAAAAATACTGGCACCAACTCATGCCATGTGGGAAATAACATAGGAGTATGTCTGTTCGACTTGAGTAAATTATACTTTAAAACAAATAAAGAGCCTTGCAGCATAATAACAAATCCCAACACTAGCCTGAGAAACATGATGTACCAAGCACCACCACTAATTATGAAGTATTCACGAAATAACTCAAAATCCTCAACATGGCATCCTAAAAAACTGATTTAGTTACAAATTCTTTTGGATCCTAGGCTGGCCCCTTAACCACTAGCTTATGCTAAAGATTATCGATATCAATCTCTAACTCTCTAGTTTGATGCTGAGCAGAAACTTAGTTATCATACGCAAAAGTTCCATCTTCTTTAATAGAAAATCTTGTGTTATTCATCTAGGAAAACACAGAGTCGAAGAAGTACTTTGAGTTTCATATAAGTACCGATACATGATAAGGAATCAAGGAATAAAATATCTTAAGAATGCTCCTTAGCCTCTTGAAGATAGGATATAGACGTTTCCATACTAATCCACAAAACTCTACTAGGAACATACCTCTTGTACCAACAACACTAATAAGCCTATGTTTTAATACTAATTTATCATCACAAAATTTCTCATATCATGATTCCACCTACCATAAGCTTCCAATAGGTAAGCCAACCTGTAGTCTAGATAAACTAGTAACATATTAATAAGAGAAACAGTAGAAAAACTAAATAAAATAGAAAGAAGAAAATAAGAAAGTAAATACATCCCTAAAACTAGTAAAGTTAGTACAAGAGCTTCTAATATAGTAGGAGTACAAAGTAGAACACAGGCTCAATATATACGAAATCGTCTCTGAAAGATAAAAATTGCAATTAGTCTAATAATAATAGGCAGAGCAAGAACAACTTTAAATATCAAGAGCTCACACAAAATCTTCGATCCAAAAAATCTCTGGATGATGATCATACCAACAACGAGAACTCATAATATTATCTACATGCTAAAAAAATATAGTATGAGTACCAAACATGAGGTACTTAGTAGCCATCGATTGATTGGGCTTTAATGATAATGCTAGAATAAATAACATGCAAAGAAGAAATATAAACTACAGGAAACTACTTATGAAACAAAAACAATAATGCTAATGGAAAATTTTGGATAATCTATCAGGTAATACCAATAATCAGGGATGAATCACGGTTTCATAAGTAGCTAGTCATATATGATAGATTAATGAAAAAAAGGCATATACCATATACAAAAATAGCAGAAATGAAGGGAATAATATACAAATAATAGAATGGATATACAACTGAACTATGCAAATAAACCAATACAAAGGCACTAATCCAAGGGACCTAGTCTAATATTACAAAAATCATAAAATGTAAGATAGCTAAGTCTAGCTTAATCAGAGTCTTTGGCAAAAATATAGATAATAAAAAGGTGACCTAACAATGATAACTCTTACCAAAATAAAAATAAAAGGGATCAAAAATATACCAACAACCTCAAGTACCAGTCTATGACTAGCCTACCACGAACCACAAAATAATAATCAATAATAATATAATCAACTAGATTAGACAATTAATAATCCTAATAGGCCTCATAAGACTAGAGAGGCACACATAAGAAATAAACAAATATACAACCATAACTTGTTTATACACATCCCCCGATAATACCATAACATACTAACACAAAATAATTATTGTGGTGATAGTCAATGCATATTAATGAATGAATGCAAGGATAATCTAGTACCATCAACTAATCAATTTCCATAACGCACCATGTGTATAATGACCTGAAATTTATGATTCTTCATTTTTTTTGTGTTTTAACCCTTTATGAAATTGAGAATGATTTGTGTGAGTTTGTGGCTTTGAAAAGTTTGAGAAGACATATAGTTGACTTTGGTCAACATTAATTATTCTAAACATTAGATGAAAATATGAACTAAATCGACAAATATAGAATGTCAAATTTGAGTTAGTAGAATGGTTGGTTTTGGATTTGGGACCTTTATTTTTCATTTCGATCCTTTATTTGGAAAATAGTAAAAAAATGAGGGTTAGTTTGTTGAAATGTTTTTTTTTAAATCTAACATTTTTGTTAAGTTTAGAATATAAAAAATATCCTAGTATAATATATGTTTTATTTTTTTTAGGTTAGAATGAATCTCGAGGGTCCGTTAGGATATTTGAAATCATGGAAAAAATCAACAATTGTTGATATTTGGTGCACGCCAGATACTCCTTCATGAACGCGGGTATTTAACCATGATCAAATTGGAGGATGTTGTTTTTCATTGTGATAATGAGGGGTTAAGGCATCTGGGTCGGGTCAAGTTCTACTTCGTAAATGCAACAAAGCTATCGCAAATGTGAAGGTTTGAAATTGTAGACCTTTCTTGCAAAGCCCCAAAATGGGTCCTGAGACATCACACCATGCTCAAACTATGAGTAACCTTAAGATAACCCTGTAAGCATTCTACAAAATCTGAAGGCTATAATAGAGGGAATATAAATATATCATCAAAACTAAAATCCAGAAATCTGTCTGAGCTAAGATGAAATTATCTGAATTTAATATTTGAAAGTACTAGACTTAAGAGTCTGAACAATAAATACTAGAAATCTAAATCGTATCTAGCAGTCTGACCAACCTCTACTACTAATAACTAGAGGGTCACTGGGACAAACCCCCAGCAGACCCAAACTATCTAAAAATACTAAATCATTTATACTAATCAGCTGAAAAACTGAAAAAATGGGTCCCCAAAATATGAGGACTCACCAACCGTTGGGATGTAGATGGAGATGCTCAAAATCACTCATATTGGGGAAACAGAGCACCTAAACCTACAATATGAGATAATGTAGCACACAAACATATATGTGGATCAGTACTTTTGGATTGTACTGAGTATATAGAGGTGAATGCAAAAGTAAATAAATAATTTAATAGTACTATAAATTTGGAAAAGAATTCATACCAAATGTAGATGACTCATATAAGCTGGAATATTTGAAAACTAAAAATCATAATTTATGGATATAAAAATATATTGCATAAATCTAGTGAGTCATAACATTTAGTTTCTTAAATTGTACTAGTATTTTCTCTTTAAATCATGCTGTCTAAGTGTAGAAGGACTCACTTCTGTATCTGTAATCTAAAATCTGAAATCTCATAGATAATATCTTTTGTAAAACAATATCTGAATAAAGTTGTGAGCTTTTACACTTAGTTTCTAAGAGCTTTTCTCTTGGGATTATTCTGTTATGAAATTTGTAATTTGTAGTTTGTTGGGAGGTTCTTCTAAGCAAAATACACTATGTGAGCTATGATAGTATCCAATGTCTAGTTCCTTTATGGGAAAACCTCACATTGGTAAGAGGTTTCATACTCTTGCCAAGGAGTATAACCTAATCTAAGTGATCACATCTATATTTGTTGTCCATATAGAAATAGGAATAATCTGATAATATGAACCTATGTTGGCTCATAGATCTATGGCATGCGAACATACACAACTCATTGCTAAATACCACTCTCTTTAATCTGTATTCTCACTCTGTTGGAAATCTACTTTAAAACTAGTATAATGGTTTATAATGAAAACCAACTGTATATCTGTTATTTAAAACCATAACTTAGACTGTAAAGTGGATTCCATGTCTAAGCTAAGATCAAAAGATCAAATCTATATCAAAATATGAAATTAACTAATCATGGGATGTTTAAGCCATAGTCATTCTTGAAATATCAACATACAAACTAGGGCTTAGTAACCCATGCATCAAATTCTTATCAAATCATCATAAAGTTCATGCTTGATAATGAGAATAATGATAATTCAATTCGAAATTTTGAAATTTATATCATACGCATGAAAATACGAAAGTAAACATGTAATTTAACATTCAAACCACTTGTAATCTCATAATCTTGCAAATAGCAATATTGGGTATAAACCCTAATTTGAATCTCATGTAAATTCATATAAAAATCAACTTCAAAACTAATTTTGGGCACAAGGATGAAAGGATTATCCTTGTTGAAAAGCCACGCATACCTTCATTGATGAATAAATGAAGAAGCATGAACTTTAATTCCTATTTTTGTTCTTGAAGATTGATTCTTGAAGTTCTTGAATTGGGAATCCTTAATTTTGAGTTATCTTGGAAAAAGAATGGTGGAATTTGGATTTCTTGAGAATTAAGATTTGATGTTCTCGGGTTTCTTTGAGAGGAAATTGATGAAAAGTGAGAATATTAGGCTTAGAATAGGATTAATTATCTGTTATTCACGATTTGGGGCATGGGGAAATGAGTAAGTTTCCCTTTAAAAATTTAACTCAAAACTGGAAGTCTTGATTTCTGTCGCCACCGCGACATGCTACTATCGCGGTGGCTTACTGAAAAAAAAGACGATCGTCATTTTGGGCATTAGTGCTATGCAGTATAATCGCACTGGGTCATTGGAAAAGAATGAGTTCCATTCTGCACTACACTACGACATTGTGTTTGTCCAATTGGGATTTCTGGGGCGATACAGGCAAATCGCGGTGAGTTACTAGTATGGGACGAACGGGAACTGGAGCTTCAGCGCGATGTATGATAATTGTAGTGCTTCATTGGAATCGGACAATTGCAAATTTGTCCTTCTCTACAATGCGTGCTTATCATGGTGTTCTACTGCTTTTTCTAAAATCACCATAACTTCTCAACCAAGTATCAAATTGAGGCAAAATTGGTATCATTGGAAATCTAATTCACTTATCTATACATTGGGGGGTGTAAAGAAGGAAAATCTTGTACGCATCAAAAGTTATATGCTTTTGAAGTTAACCCTTAACACACTAGTAGGTAAACTAGCTAAGAAAAGTATGGGGTATTATAATATCTCCTCCTTAGGAACATTCATCCTTGAATGAGAATAATTAAACTGAACATACTGAAGAACTGAGCTATATGCTGGCATGCACAACTAAAACATATTGCCTAACCAAATCTAAAACATACTGAGCGACTGAACTAATCTGCGAATGCATTGATTTACATGAACATAACTATATGGATGAATCTGAGACTGGGAAAGAACTGAATTAAGGAGGACTGTTACCTTCGGCCGAATCTGAGTTTACAGAGAAGTGCTTCCCAAGTAGAACCCTCAACGAACTAATTTCACCACTGAACTTTGACCAAGGGAGCTTCTTTGATCTTTAGTCTATGGATCTGATGATCAAGAATCTCTACTCGAACTTCTTCGTATGAAATGCTATTCTGAATATCTATATTTTCTAAAGGGACTACTACAGTTGAATCGTCCATTCACTTCTTCAGTAAGGAAACATAGAACACTGGGTGAACTTCTGACAAGTCTACAGGTAGCTCAAGCTCATATGCTACCTTTCCCATATGGCTCAAAATTCTATAGGGGCTTACATACCAGGGACTAAGCTTTCTTTTTTTCCCAAATCTCTTCACCCTCTTTATGGGTTAAACCTTCAAATACACAAGATTATATACTTTAAACTCAAGATCTGTCCATCTTATGTCTACATAAGATTTCTGATGACACTGGGCTGCTTTCAATCTCTCTCGAATTAATTGAACTTTCTCCATGGATTCAAACAACATATCTGGCCCGATAAAAGTGGCCTCACCCACTTTGAACGAATTGACTAGTGATCTACATCTCTACCTATAAAGATCCTCAAACAGGGCCACCTGAATACTAGAATGGTAACTATTATTGTAGGTGAACTTGATCAAAGACAAGTGGTAATCCCAACTGCCTTTGAAATAAAGAACACATTCCCTCAACATATTTTCTAAGGTTTGAATGGTCCTCTCTACTAGACCATCTATCTATGGATAAAAAGATGAACTGAGATGGACTTGGGTACCAAGATCCTTTTTTAAGGTTTTCCAAAATTGAGAGGTAAACTGAGTACCCTATCTGAAATGATGGACAATCAAACTCCATGCAATCTAACCAACTCTCTGATATATATTTAGTATAATCTTTAAATGTGTAGGACGTGTGAACTAGCAAGAAATGGGTTGATTTGGTCAATCTATCTACAATGACCAAAATCGAATCATGCTACTGAGGCAAATGGGGTAATCCAGTCATAAAGTCCATATTCACCTCTTCCTACTTCCAAGTGGGAATACCAAATTCTTACAAAGTTCTACCAGGTCGTTGGTGCTCTACCTTATTTTTTGACAAGTCACGCACTTGGCTACAAATTCTGTGATATCTCTCTTTATACCACTCCACCAATAGATTTCCAGAAAGTCGCGGTACATCTTTGTTGCTCCTAGATGGATAGAATAATGTGTACCATGTGTTTTTTCCATAATCCAATGCCTCATATCATCAACACATGGCACACACAATCTATTCTGGTATCTCAATACACCATCTCCTCCTTGGAAGAAAACCTCTACCTTTTGGTCATTAGCTGAACCCTTTGGTTTGAAAAAACTATAATCCTTGTTCTATTTCTCTTTTACTTCAGACACTAGAAAAGATTCTGAACTACTCTAAACCTAAACATTTCCCTCAGCTAATTCAACCAACCTTACACCTTATCTAGCTAACGGGTGAACTTCTCTAACTAACTTCCTCTTATCATTCTCCACATTAGTATCACTGCCCATATACAGTCTACTAAGGGCATCTTCCACTACATTGGCCTTGCCCGAATGAAATAACACACTCTTATTTTAATCCTTCAACAATTCTAACCACCTTCTATGATGAATATTTAACTCCCTCTGAGTAAACACATATTGCAAGATTTTGTAATCCGTGAACACATCAACATGTACCCCAAAAAGATAGTGCATCCAGATCTTTAAGGAAAATAGAAATGTAACTAACTCAAGATCATGGGTAGGGTAGTTCTCTTCGTGAGACTTAAGATGTCTAAAGGCATAGGATATAACCTTGCCTCTCTATATCAACATAACCCAGACTGATTCTAGAGGCATCATAATAGACAACAAACCCATCTGTACTATCAGGTAGCACTAGAACTGGGGCTAAAGTGAGTCGAGTCTTTAACTTCTGAAAACTCTTCTCGCAGGAATCTGACCACTGAAACTTTACTTTCTTCTGAGTCAATCTATACATAGGGTATTCAATAGATGAGAAACCCTCAACAAAACATCTATAGTAGCCAGCTAAACCTAAGAAACTTCTAATGTATGATAGAGAGATATGTCTGGGCCAATTTCTTACTGCTTCTGTCTTTTGGGGATCAACTCTAATGCCCTCACTAGAAATAATATGACCCTGGAAAGCTACTGATCTTATCTAAAATTCACATTTACTAAATTTTGTGAATAACTGGTGATCTCTAAGAGTTTGCAACACAATTCTAAGATGGTCTGCATAGTCATCCTTACTAAGAGAATAGACAAGAATATCATTAGTTAAGACTATGACAAACATGTCTAAACACTATTTAAACACTCTGCTCATCAAGTCCATGAAAGTTGTTGTGTCATTTGTTATCCCTAAATACATGACTAGAAACACAAAATGACCATAGCAGGTTCTGAAAGATGCCTTTGGAATATCACATTCCTTACCTCTAAGCTGATGATAGCCGGATCTAAGGTCTATCTTTTTGAAGTAACTTGCACCTTGGATTTGGTCGAATCAGTCATCAAACCTAAGAAAGGTAATTGGTTTTTATTGTGACTTTATTCAGCTAATGATAGTCAATGCTCATACGCAAAGAACCATTTTTTTTTGCATGGATAGGATGGGAGCGCCCCATAGAGAAACAATAGGCCTTATTAAAAATTTATCTAATAGATCTTTAAGATGCTCAGTTAACTCTTTAAGCATGGCTGGAGCCATTCGATAGGGAGGAATGGAGATGGGTTGCGTATCTGGAAGAAAGTCAATACCAAATTCTATTTCCCTATTGCTAGGTACCCCTGGCAAATCAACAGGAAAAACTTCTAGAAATTCATTTACTACCTAGAATGACTAAACTATTGGAGTCTCAAACTTGGTATATTTGACTCAAACTAGATAATAGATACACTCTTTTGATATCAACTTTTTGGCTTTAAGACAGGATAAGAAATGACTCTTGGGAGATACTAAATTACCTTCCCACTCAAACACTGGCTCATCCGGAAACTAAAAATTCACCACTAGCGTGCTATAATCTATAGATGCATAATAGAAATGGATCCAATCCATACCAAAAATAAGGTCAAAGTCGACCATATCTAACTCTATTAAATCTGCTAACATAATTTTATGAAGTACAGTGATATGGCACTTTTGGTAGACCTGTTTGGCAATAAATGACTCGTCCACTCAGGTAGAAACTAAGAAGGGATCAAAAAGTTTTTCAAGACCTACTTTAAAATTTACTACAACTAATAGGGCCACATAAGAGAAATTTAACCCAGGGTCTAATAACGCATAAACATCAAGGTGAAAGATACTGTAATACTCTGTACCTTTTCCTAGCTTGAAATATTCTCAAAAATGTTAGAAGCTTTCTTTGAATGATGAATCCACTTTTGTACACGTGCTATTTTTATGATTTTTACTTTTTGTCATATGGGAAATTCAATAAGATTTTAATCGATATAAAATTTGCCTAAATCCGATAACCGGGTAAGAAGTTATGACTATTTCAAGTTCCCATAGTAAAATAACACCATATTGGTCAGTGGCGCGCCACTCCACAAGCTAAAATGGTAATTTTCCTTTTCCAGTGTCTCAGCGCGATTTCCTCCACATCGCGCCAATATTCCAGGTTGCCAAACAAGGGGAAACGCGATGGCTCCACGTCGCGCCATCCCTCAGTTTTCCAATTATCAAATTCCAGTGACACGGCGTGATAGCGCCACATCGCGCTAGGGGTTCTATTCCGAAAATATTTTATTGAAATTACAAGACACATCTAGGGTTAAAAAGGTTAATTTTCCACCCTATTTAATCCCTTTAACACGTGATACAACCATTTTTCACCCAAAATACACTCTCTTCTCTCAAAAACCTCTCAAGAATTGCCTGGGTCTTTTCATAAAAGATTCAGAATCAAGAAATTCCTTCGTCAATCTTCATGTATTTAAGAACCAAGGTATGCATAGTGTTCATTCATGGACTCCTTTCATCCATGAAGCACAAGAATCCCTTTTCTAAATTCAAGTTTATGGATTTTCTTATGAATTTCATGATTGGGCTGCTCTTGTAATATGGATGTGAGAAATTAAATTCTATTCCATGTTGGGTGATAAATTCTACGTGGGTTAAATTATTATAGATATAAATTAATGCAAACCTATGACTAAACCATTGAATGATGAAATTAGAATTGAACCATGATGATTAATTACTGTACAATGATGTTTGCATGTACTATGCCTACAATATCTTTGATTAAATGCCTAGATAAAGGAAAAGTGCCTAACTAGCATGATACCATGAAATCCCCATGTATGTACAAGTTATGCCTATCACATGTTTTGATGAAATACTTCTATGAATGTATTATGGATTATGATGTTAGTTATATATGCAAGTAAGTTATGCTTGTTCAGTTTCCTTCCATCGATTCATAGGGGTACTCATACTCGAAACATTTGCTGTGTGCCTTGAGCTATGTCATTTTTTCATGATACTCTTAGTTAAGCTATGAATCCTTAGATGTCAGACAGTCTTATGACTCAGAAAATCTCCATAATCTCATGAACTCAGTTAGTTGTTAGATATTAGTAGTATTCCATCTGTCAACGGAATTCTATAACTCAGCCCATGTTCATTTCTGTAAATCATGTTCAGTGTCCATTCAGGTAGAATTGGGAATTAGCACTGAGTGAACCCAAGGATGGGAACACATACTATCAAATGAGGGTATGATTCTTAGAAGTCATCCTTGCATTCTAGAACTATGTAGCCAGCATAGGTTGAGACATCAACGCTGTCTGATAAAGGTTGATGAGGTGGATAAGCACTGTCAGATAAGGGCCCCACCATTCTCTTTTGGGCACATTATCTAATGAGGGTCACCTATAGCTTGTCCTTACCAGTGGCGTGCTATGACACCCTTTTCAATTGGGGTTACAAATTAGACCCCAACTCAGCAATAATGGCATATTAGGGGAATGTCGGTTAGATAACTACTTCCTACAGTTTTATGTTACAAAATCAGGACAATCATACACAGTCAATCAATCTTAGTAATTGAAATCAGATAGTTCTTGAGATTTTAGGACTGTCAGATACAGTCAACTCAAATACATTATGGAACTCAGCTAGTTCCATCAGATTCAGGACTGTCAGATACAATCACTCATGTTATCAGTTATATCAGTTATCAGTATGTTATGTTATTAGTATTCAGATTCAGTAATCATGTTATCACAGTATCAGTGTTAGTTTTTATGTCTCATGCATGTATTATTATGCTCATGATAGTCAGTCTACTATTGTTATTGTTCATGCATATGAACCCCATGCATTTAGCCTACCTCACATACATACCAGTACATTTAAAGTACTGATGCAGTTGTTCTATAGTGTCTTGTACCATAGGTTCATAGATACGAGCTCCTGAGCATCAGTAGATTCTAGTCTTATCTGTCAGAGTTAGCAGTGAGTCCTCATATTTTGAGGACATGATCATCATTTTATTATCTCAGTAATTAGTTTATTAGTTTGAGTTAGTTGCGGATATGTTCCATCAACTCCTTATTTAAATAGTCATATTTTAGAGGATTTCCAGACTATAGTATGTTCACATAGCTTGTTCAATTGTTTTGGGTATTTTTTACCCCTCCCTGATGTTATATTTTTATCAGATGCTATGTCTCAATTTTGAACCTTATGGCTTTCAGTTTATGTTTCTGCATTATAAAGTATTTTATGTAGCATACAGGTATAGATATTAGTCATGGGTTAGCTTGTGGTCCTTCGGGGTCATAAGCACTGTGTAGCATTTAGGGTAACAGATTTGGGACGTTACAAACTTGTTATCAGAGCCTAAGGTTCAATAGAGTTCTAGAAATTCTGAAAGCCACATCTAGTGAAGTTTTGTACATGAGTGTGTTGCGCGCCACATTTATGTACATGAGGCTATAAGATGTTTTAGGAATAGTTTCCCCTCTTTTAATATTCATATCGTGCCAGTGAGAATAATCTAAAGTCAATCTCTCAGTCTAATCTGTTTCTCCCTTTTTTTCTACAAAACATGCCTTCTCAAAGAAGAAATGGGAATTAGCTAGCCCCTCAACCCTAAGAACCTTTGGGAAAACATGTTTTTCATGCAGAGTTCCGAGCTGCATTCACTACTCTTGCTAACTTAGTTACTGCTTAAAATGAATGACCAGCTATTATTCCGGCTAATCCATTTGTCAATTCAGCTGCAGCCAGTATTTGGGATTTCACCCAAATGAATCCTCCATCCTTTTTTGGGTCTAAGTAAGATGAGGACCCTTAGTAATTCCTATATTAGGTGTGAATGGTTACAGATATAATGGGGGTTACTTTTAGTGAGAGTGATAAGCTAGCTGCATATCAGTTGCAGGATGTTGCTCACACTTGGTTTAAACAGTGGAAGTCAGAAAGGTCAGATGATGTAGGGCCTGTTGAGTAAGAGGAGTTTTCTTCTTCTTTCCTTGATAGATTCTTTCCCCTATAGCTTAGAGAAGCTAAGGTGTTAGAATTCATCAACCTCAGGTAGGGCAATATGACGGTGAAAGAGTATTCTCTTAAGTTTACTCAATTAGTCAGATATGCCCCTTATGTGGTTGCAGATAATAGGGCCAAGATTAGTAAGTTCATTTTAGGGGTGAATGATAGCATGGTTAATGAGTACAGATCCACCATATTGAATAGTGACATGACTTTAGCCAGGCTCATGACTCATGCTCAGTAGATAGAGAAGCAGAAGATTAAGCAGAAGGAGAAGCAAAATAAGAGAGGTAGGACAGGTAGTTTTAATTTTAGTCAGCCTAATTCAGAGAGAGAAAATTGCTCTCAGATTTGTCCTAAGTTCAGAGAGGGTAGCAAATATAGAGCGCCAGGCTCTAAGTCTTAGGGAAGTGTTAGCAGTGCCCGAACTAATCCCTTTTGTTAGACTTGTGGTAAGAACCACAAATATGTGTATAGAGCTGGCAGAAATGTCTATTTTGGTTGTGGTAAGCTAGGCCACAAAGTTAAAGACAACCCTCAATTAGGTTATTAGAGTCATCTTCGCTCTTCATCTCAGTCCTGTTGCCTAAATTAGCAGGGTGCCACCTCCAGTGCTACTTGTGGGCAATGCCCAAATAGACTCTATGCTCTTCAGTCCTAACAAGATTAGGAAAATTCTCCTAATGTGGTTACTGATACGTTACAGATCTTTCATGTGAATGTTTACGCTTTGATAGGTTCAGGTGCTTCCTTGTCTTTTGTTACTCCCTATATAGCAGTTGATTTTGGAGTTAGTCCTGAAATTCTACAAGGGCCTTTTTCAGTTTCTTCTCCAGTGGGTAAAACCATCATAGCCTGGCGGGTATACAGGAACTACCCAATTATGATATTTTAGAAAGTTAGTTCAACAGATCTAGTCGAATTAGAGATGACTGATTTAGATGTCATTCTCGGCATGGATTGGCTTCATTCTTGCTATGCCATAGTCGACTATAGAAATAGGATAGTCCAATTTCAATTCCCAAATGAACCTGTCCTTGAGTGGAAGGGTAGCGTATCCGCTTTTAGGGGTCAACTTGTTTCCTACCTTCGGGCAAGGAAAATGATATCTAAGGGATATGTCTATCATCTTGTTCATGTTAAGTATTCCAGTTCCAAAACTCCCAGTCTTGAATCCTTTCCAGTTGTGGCTGAATATTCAGAATTCATTCCCAAAGATTTTCCAAGAATTCCTCCCAAAAGGGAAATAGACTTCGACATTGATCTTCTTCTAATTACTCAGCCTATCTCTATTCAGCCACACAGAATGGCACTAGCAGAACTCATAGAATTGAAAGAATAGTTGAAGGATCTCCAATATAAGGGATTCATCAGAGCCAGTATTTCCTCGTGGGGCACCCCAGTATTATTCATGCATAAGAAAGATGGTTCTCTCAGAATGTGCATAGACTACCATCAACTTTATAAGGTCACGGTCGAGATCAAGTATCCTCTTCCTGAAATCGATGACTTATTTGAACAACTTCAATATGCCAGTTATTTCTCTAAGATAGACCTCAAATTTGGCTATCATCAGCTCATAGTCAGAGAATGTGACATTCCGAAAATAGCTTTCTGTACTCGGTATGGTCACTTTGAATTCGTAGCCATGTCATTTGGTCTTACCAATGCCCCAACAACTTTTATGGTCTTGATGAACCGTGGTTCAAACAGTACTTGCACATGTTCATCCTAGTCTTCATAGATGATATTTTGGTCTATTCTCGCAATTCGTAAGATCTTGTAGACCATCTCAGAATAGTACTTCACACTCTCAAGGATCATTATCTATTTGCCAAATTCAGTAAGTATGAATTTTAGCTAAGGTCAGTAGTATTCCTTGGTTGTATCATTTTGAGTGATGGCATTAGAGTAGATCCTCAAAAGACCAAAGTGGTAAGAAACTTGCCCAGACCTTATCTCTATTAGATATCAGGAGTTTCTTGGGTTTGGCTGACTATTACAGACGATTTGTTAAGGGATTTTATTCTATTAGATCCCCTATATCCAAATTGACTCAGAAGAAAATAATTTTTTATTGGTCAAATCCTTGCGAGAGAAGTTTTTAAGAGTTGAAGACTCGACTCACCTCAGATCCAGTTTTAGCTCTTCCAGCCATAGCCTACACCTCCATACAGCTTAAACCCCATAAGAAAAATTATCCTACTCATGATCTTGAGTTAGCAGCCATAGTCTTTGCCTTGAAGATTTGAAGGCATTATCTCTACGGAGTTTATGTATATGTCTTCACAGATCAATAGAGTCTTTAGTATGTCTTTTCTCATAAAGATCTCAATCATTGCTAGAGAAGGTGGCTATAGCTCTTGAAAGATTATGACATGAGTGTCCTCTATCATCTGGGCAAGGCCAATGTAGTGGCCGATGCTCTCAGTAGACTATCTATGGGTAATGTTCCTCATGTGGATGATAGTAAGAAGAAGTTAGCACAGGAAGTAATTCAGCTTGCCAGACTAGGCGTTCACTTAGTCGATACAAATGAGGGTGATATATGGGTTCAGAGTTGTTCAGAATCATCTCTAGTTTTTGAGGTGAAAGAAAACCAAGATAGAGATCCCCTCCTTCTCATGTTGAAAGAGTCAGTTCAGGATCAGAAAGTAGAGGTTTTCTCCCAAGGGGGAGATGGTGTTTTGCGTTGTTAGGGTCATCTTTGTGTTCCAGGTGTAGATGACTTAAGACAACGAATTCTTGCAGAAGTGCATGGTGTGCACTACTCTATTCATCCAAGGTCCACAAAGATGTACCTCGACTTGCGGGAAGTCTATTGGTGGAGTGGGATGAAGAGAGATATTATAGAGTTTCTGGCTAAGTGCTCTACATATTAGTAGGTTAAGATAGAGCATCACAATCCTAGTGGTCCTATGCAGGACTTCATTATTCCTACTAGGAAGTGGGAGGAAGTGGACATGGAATTTGTGATGGGTTTTCCTCGAACTCGTCATCAGTATGTTTTAGTTTGGGTCATCGATGATAGGATGCTCAAATCAACCCATTTCCTCCCAGTTCATACATCTTATTCAACTGAGGATTACACTAAACTCTACATCAAAGATTTGGTCAGGTTTCACGGTGTTTCATTATTTATTATCTCAAATAGAGGTACTCAGTTCACCTCCTATTTCTATAAAGCATTCCAAAAGGGTCTTGATACCCAAATTCATCTTAGTACAGCCTTTCATCCTCAGCCAGATGGTCAAGCAAAAAGGACCATTCATAATTTAGAAGATATGTTGCGAGTGTGTGTAATTGATTTCAAGGGTAGTTGGGATGAGCACTTTTCTTTGATTGAGTTTGGATACAACAACAGTTATCATTCGAGTATTTGGATGACTCCATTCGATGCTCTCTATGGTAGGATATATAGATCTCTGATCGTTTGGTTCAAAGTTAGTGAAGCCTCAATCATAGGTCCTGACTTACTATTCGATGCCTTAAAAAAAGTCCTGTTTATTAGAGAAAAACTCCGAACTACTCAGAGCTGACAGAAGTCTTATGCAGATCTTTGTAGAAAAGATCTCTAGTTTGAGTTTGGTGACTATATCTATCTAAATATATCTCCCATGAAGGGAGTGTAGTGGTTTGGCAAGAAACGGAAACTTAGTCCTCGATATGTCAGTCTCTTCAAGTTTCTCAGTCAATTCAGCAAGGTAACTTATAAGCTCGAATTGCCTTTAGATCTAGCAGTAGTCCATCTAGTATTTCATATCTCTTTGCTCAAAAAATGAAAAGGTAACCCAGCAGTTGTAGTCCCTATTCAGAGCATATATGTTCAGAACAACCTCTCTTATGACGAGATTCTGGTCAAAATCCTAGACTATCAGACTCGTAGACTGAGGAACAAATTAGTCCCTCTAGTCAAAGTTCTTCGATAGAAACAGTCCGTTGAGGGAGCTACTTGGGAAGCAGAAGCAGACATACATACCAAGTATCCTCATCTTTTCTCCGCCAACTCAGATCAAGATCAAGGTAATAGTTATCCTTAAGCTTACTCTGTTTCATGTTTAGTGTTCATCACAAACTTAATATCAAGTACCATTGCATATTAAGTGTTGCATTCATGTATCAGTTCAGTTATATAATTATGCATTAGAAATGAATTCTCATTGTGAGAAACTTAGTTCCTCAGAACACTCAGTCATGCATTCATGAATCAGTTACATATGCATCAGATATGCATGTTCAGTATTATATATTTAGTTATCAGTTATGTCAATCATGAGATCATGTTTTAGTTATTCATTTTTAGTATTGATGTCAGTTTATGTTCTTCGCCTCACTCTCAATTTCATTCGAGGATGAATGTTCTCAAGAGGGTGATATTGTAATACCCCATACCTTTTCCAAGCTTGAAATCATCTAAAAATGTTAGAAGCTTTCTTTGGAAGATGAATCCACTTTTTTACACAGGGTATTTTTAAGATTTATGCTTTGTTTCATGTTGGAAATTTAATAAGATTTCCATCGATATAAAATTTTCCTAAATCCAATAACTGGGTAAGAAGTTATGACTATTTCAAGTTTCATCATAAAACAGCGCCATATTGGTCGCGGTGCACTGCGCCACATGCTAAAATGGCAATTGTTCTTTTCCAGTGTCTCAGCGTGATTTCCTCTATGTCGCACAAAATTTCCAGGTCACCAAAGAAGGGAAATGTGATGGCTCCACATCGCGCCATTCCTTAGTTTCCCAATTGTCAAATTTCAGTGACACGGCGCGATAGCGCCCCATCACGCCAGGGGTCCAATTCGGGAAATTCTAATCGAAATTACAAGACACATACATGGTTAAAAGGGTCAATTTTACACCCATATTTAATCCCTTTAACACGTGATTCAGCTACTTTTCACCTAAAATACACCCTTTTCTCAAAAACCTTTCAACAACAACCTAGGGCTTTTCATAAAAGAATAAGAATCAAGAATTTCCTCCATCAATCTTCATGTATTTACAAACCAAGGTATGTATAGTGTTCATTCGTGGACTTCTTTCATCCATGAAGCCCAAGAATCCTTTCTATAAATTCAATTTTATGGATTTTCTCATAAATTTCATAATTTGGCTGTTTTTGTTCATGTGGATAATGAGAAATCAAATTCTACTCCATGTTATCAGTATTTAGATTCAGTAATCATATTATAACGATATCAGTGTCAGTTATTATGTCTCATGCATGTATTCTCACGCTCATGATAGTCATTCTATAATTATTATTGTTCATGCATATAAGCCCCATGCATTCCGCCTACCTCACATGCATACTAGTACATTCAACGTAGTGATACATTTGCGCTATGGTGTCTTATACCATAGTTTTAGAGACATGAGCTCTAGAGCATTAGTAGATTCATGTGTCATCTGTCAGAGTTAGAAGTGAGTCCTCATCTTTCAATAACATGATCATCATTTTATTATCTCAGTAATTAGTTTATTAGTTAGAGTTAGTTGGGGACATGTCCTATCAACTCCTTATTCAGACAGTCATATTTTAGAGGCTTTCAGACTATAGTATGTTTAGATAGCTTATTTCAGTTGTTTTGGGTATTTCATACCCCTCTCTAATGTTACATTTTTATCAGATACTATGTCTCATTTTTGAATGTTATGGCCTTTCAGTTTATGTTTCCCCATTATAAATTATTTTATGCAGTATATAGGTATAGATATCAGTCATGGGTTAGCTTGTGGTCCATCGGGGACATGAGCACCGTATAGCATTTTGGGTACCATATTTGGGGTGTTACAGACATTTAGTATACCCGTAACTATATCTGGTGAACTCTCCTGCTCCTGACAGGATGGTAAAGCCAACAACTAATTTTGGCACCGACTGCCACCAGTTCTGGGCAATGCGCCCTAAGGAGAAACTGGGCGACCCAGATGAGCTGGTGCGCTAGTAGCCTAAGTATGGGGGAAAACATCCCCATTTCCCTGCTTATCATGCAGACAATTTGATTCCATGTCCCAAAATACCACAACCATAACAACATTTCTATCCCAACAAACACGCACCAAGATAATTCTTACCATACTTAGCACATGGAGGATAACTGGGCTTTCCACTCACACTATTCTAAGATCTGAACTTAAAATTCTTACCCCACTACTCCTACCTAGCTCTAAGGGTGGGACCACTAGCCTAAGATGGTGCTAGCATAGATGAATGATTCTAAAACTACAAATGATTTCCCCTTCCAAACTTTGCCTAGCCAGACTCAAACTGCCCTATTCTAGCCTTCTTATTTCCCCTCTTTCTTCTTTTTAACTTTTCTGCCTTAATTTGCTGGTCATGAATTATCAACCTAGCAAGATCCATGTCCCCAATAAGTATTGTTGTCCTACACTCTTTAACTACCAAACCAGATACTCCACTAACAAACTTACTCATACTAGCCTTAGGGTCGGTGATGATAGGCGAATTTACGCGCCTATATCAATATATTTTGCCCATATTTTAGCCTAGTTTTGAGAACTAATTATCTACTTCATACACTTTTAGTCCTTTTTCCTGTAAATGAGCTAACAAATGTGATTAGGAAAGTTTCAGGTATAAATGATGCAAAATACAGCAATTTATGGCTTACTTGACGCAAAAGAAAGCTCACAAACGAGATGGAAAGGAGCTGGACGCATAAAGGACTAAATCTGCTGCATGGAAAATCTGTCCCGGGCTAAAACAGCATTTCTGAAGACTTTGGGGACTTACAGACACAAAGCTGGATTTTTGCCATAATACATTAACCTAGTGCAATTAGGTTATGTGTTTCATTATTCTATTTGGATTATAATTTTGTAACCTTACCCTAGTACATTTGGGTCAAGGATTTCATTAGTATATTAGGATTTGGTTATTTATTTCATTAGCTTAGTAGGAGTAGGATAGGAGTATTATAAATACCCTATCATGTTAGAGATTTTTTATCACATTCTTACAATTCAATTAACTCTCCACTTAAGACATCTTCCTACAATACATTCTTAATTCTTCATTCTTCTACTCTTAAATTCCACAACAAGAGAATCGTTACTTGCTACGGAATCACCAAAACCACACGCCAAACACCTACTATTCACGCCATCCACCATGCAAAACGTGATATCCTTCGCATTCATGGGTAACTAAACCTCTTAGTTGGGGTTATGGAAGCCGAATGAGTTACTATCTATAGCTATGAGTTTGTGAGTTCAAGACAAGTATATTGCTTATATCATTATTCTCTTCATCTTAAATCTACATTCTTTGCGGTTCAAACACAAGAACACGCCATTCTAACATCTAACCTGTTCGAGAGAAAGGTTATTTGTCTAGAAAAGAAGACGCATAGACCAACGCCAGTCTAACATTTAACTTGTTCGAGAGAAAGGTTATTTGTCTGGAAAAGAGATAATGTCAAGGTAGTAGGACACCCTTTCC
Source organism: Capsicum baccatum var. pendulum (assembly GCA_030864225.1). Classification (NCBI taxonomy): domain Eukaryota; kingdom Viridiplantae; phylum Streptophyta; class Magnoliopsida; order Solanales; family Solanaceae; genus Capsicum; species Capsicum baccatum. The sequence continues at coordinate 68,741,405 of CM061559.1, read as the reverse complement.
TATTAAAAAGCTAGTGCCGTACCTGGACTAACCTCTTGGAGAATTCGTACCGTTAGACACGCTTTAAGCTCGAGAGAGTTAAAGTGAAATAGTCCTTGTTTAGGTCGAGAGACGCTTGGATTTACCATCGACTACAATTCTCTATAAGCAATTGCATGTCAAGACTCTACACACTCATAGCCAATAGAGACGTATACTTCTGAAGGTGGACATAACCCCAACGCCTCAATTCTCATTGTTTACAACCAACGTGACAATCTTTCTCTTTTACTTTGCTATTTTTCAGCTTTTTATTTCATTACTTTGGTTACTTATTACAATCCCCCCCATTCTTACGAGACTTGCATCAAAAGTCTAATAATTTCACTTACTTGTTGACCAAGCTATTCTCTGTGGGATCGATACCCAACCCAGTTGGGTTCTATATTTGCTAACGACCGCTTTACACTCCTACGAGAGCTGTAGATTGAGCGTTATCAAAAATTGGCGCCGTTGCCGGGGAATACAAGTGTCAATCAAGTTCGTGAAAATTACTAGACCCTTTGGTCAAAGATTCTCGTACTTTTACGTTTAGTTTTTGTTTTTGTTTATTGCAGGTTTTTCTTTTAGTGCATGCCCCATACTAGAAGTTCTGGTCAACCGTTATTACCAATCAATCCGGAACCGCAACGAATTAGAAGAATGGAAGCACAAGCGGAAATCGACAGGATGGCTGCTCAACACGAGCAAGCAAGATTAGCTGCTCTTGCCGCTGCTCAAGTCCAACAACAAAACATTGATAATCCTGGACGAGCAACAAATCCTGACGATGAAGATTTAGGAGATGACGAGTTGATCAACCCAAGGCATGGCGCTGAAATGGCAACACCTGCCAACAGACGAGGTCGACAAGCTCGGTACAGATATGATCGCCAACCTTTGCAACCAGCTTTCGACGATGATGATGATGATCTTGATGGTGCCGGAGCCACTGGAGCTATAATTCCACCACCATTAGCGCCCGGAGCCAAGTTCAACATCACTAGCACGATGATTCAGTTATTGCAACTCAAGGGATTATTTGGTGGACTGGCAGGCGATGATCCGAATATGCATCTCATCAACTTTATTTCTACATGCAAGTCTTTTGACAATCCTGGAGTTGGTCAGAATGCTATTCGATTACGTCTATTTCCATTGTCTCTGTCTGGGGAGGCAACATTATGGTTGAATGGGCTGACTCCTGATTCTATTACAAATTGGAGGCAATTGAGAGACGCTTTCCTAGAAAGATTCTTTCCGCCATCCAAGAGGGCTCAATTGAGAGATGAAATCAGCAACTTTCGTCAGCTTCCCTCTGAAGCTCTTCACGAAACATGGGAGAGGTTCAAGACAAAGCTAGCGAGATGCCCAAACCATCACATGACTAATGTTCACCTCATGGAGATCTTATATAGAGCCTTGAATTCAGTAACTAAACCAGTGGTGGACAACGCAGCTGGAGGTTCTTTTATGGACCTCACCTTTGGTCAAGCAAGCAACATGCTAGATCGTATGACGAAACAAAGTAGAGCTTGGCATACCAGGGATTCTGAGGTAGCAAGCCCCACTTTATCTATTGGCATGTCTGCAGATCAAAGAAGGAGAGAAGAAGAACGTGATCAAGATATGGCGCACATGAAAACCCAAATGGATCTTCTTACAAAGCATCTATTAGGGAAGACTGAAAAAGTGAAATCTATTGCGTCAAAAGGAAGAGACGAATCTGATTCAGAAGAGGAGGCCAACTACTTGAACAATCAGGGTGGTTTCCGTGGGAATGCCCAAGGAAACCAAGGTCGGAACTATTATGATAAATCTGGAGGTAAAGACCAAGGTAGTTGGAAGAAAAACAATGAAAATAGTGGTTTGTACGTTCCCCCTGGTAGACGTGATACCACCACATCTAATTCTATGGAAGACATGATGGCTAAGTTATTGAAAGGAGTGGAAGCGACGAGCGCGGGAGTTAAGGAGGTGATTGACGATTTGGCCTCCATGAAGCAATTAGTTGATTCTCATTCCACTTCTATCAAGCAACTAGAGCAGCAATTCAGTCAACTTTCAGCAGCACTCAACCAAAGAAAAGCCGGCACCTTGCCTAGCGATACTGTGCAAAATCCAAGGACTGATGGGTCATGCATGGCCATCACTACGAGGAGTGGTAAGGTGCTGGAAACTTCAGCATAAGGCAAGCAAGTAGTTGACAGAACAGCAGACATGGACGCCACGCCTAGTGACGCCACTAGGGAAGACGCCGCAATATCCACTTCCAACGTCAAGGACGTGTTGCCTAGTGACGTGCAGCCTGAAAAAAATAATAAACGGAAGCAAGAGGAGAAGAAAGCCATGGAAAGAACACTTCCATACCCACCACCACCTTTTCCACAAAGATTGAAGAAGGTGGCCGATGACACTAAGTTCAGCAAATTTATGACCATGTTGAAGCAGCTAACTATTAATGTCCCATTGGTAGAGGCACTTGAACAAATGCCTGGGTATGCGAAGTTTATGAAAGATCTTTTGACTAAAAAGAGGGCAGCAAGCTATGAGCTGAAAGAAGATGTGCATCATTGTAGTGCAATAGCTACCCGATCCATAGTTCAGAAGAAGGCCGACCCCGGAGCTTTCACTATTCCTTGCACCGTCGGATCTTTGGACTTTGCTAAAGCATTATGTGACTTAGGAGCCAGCATCAACTTGATGCCATTATCAATCTACAAGAAGTTGGGGTTAGGAGATCCTACACCAACTAATATGAAGCTTGTTATGGCGGATAGGTCGGTAAAACGACCGGTTGGTATTCTATGCGATGTCTTGGTGAAGGTATCTTCATTCATATTTCCAGCAGACTTTGTCATCTTGGATTGCGAAGCAGATTCAGAGGTTCCCATAATCTTGGGACGCCCTTTCCTTGCTACGGGAAGTGTGCTCATAGATTTGAGAGCTAATGAGCTTTCATTCCGAATAAATGATGAAGTGGTGCGCTTTGATGTTTGCAAATCAATGAAGCAACCCAAAGATCTAAGTGTATTTTCTGTGGCTGATGTTGTCGTTGATGACGAGGATGAGTTACTTGCTGAAGAGCAAATTCTTGATGATCCTTTGGAGGTTTTGCTCATGGAAGAAGATGATGATGATGCTGAAATTTCTGAAGATGATATTTGTGCTCTATCGGGATTAGGAGCATATCGCTATCCTCCTAAGAAGCTGGATCTTGATCTCAAGAATCGACCCACACCACCAGCTAAGCCATCTATTGAAGAACCACCCACATTAGAATTAAAGGAGCTGCCAAGCCATTTGAAGTATGCATTCTTAGGAAGCGGAAACACTCTTCCAGTCATAGTGGCAGCCGATTTAGGTGAGCAACAAGTTGCAGCTCTTATTGCAATTTTACGCAAGTATGTTAGAGCTATTGGATGGACCATTGCGGATATCCTTGGTATTCCACCTGGGATTTGCACTCATAAAATTCAGCTCCAAGAAAAGTGCACACCCACCATCGAACACCAAAGACGTCTAAACCCACCAATGCAAGAGGTGGTGAAGAAGGAGATTATCAAGTGGTTAGACGCAGGAGTTGTGTATCCTATTTCTGATAGTACATGGGTAAGCCCAGTACAATGTGTTCCCAAGAAAGGAGGTATGACGGTGGTTGCGAATGCAAAGAATGAGCTTATTCCACTCAGGCCCGTCACTGGATGGAGAGTATGCATGGACTACCGCAAGCTGAATTCTTGGACTCTCAAGGATCACTTCCCCATGCCATTTATGGACCAAATGCTAGATCGATTAGCGGGAAAAGGATGGTTTTGCTTTCTTGATGGTTATTCAGGTTATAATCAGATTTTTATTGCACCAGAAGACCAAGAGAAGACAACGTTTACATGCCCATATGGTACGTTTGCCTTCAAACGTATGCCATTCGGGTTATGTAACGCACCAGCCACCTTTCAGCGATGTATGATGTCTATTTTCTCTGATATGGTAGAAGACACTTTGGAGGTATTTATGGACGACTTTTCAGTTGTTGGGGAGTCTTTCGAAGCATGTTTGGTGAATTTAAGCATGGCATTACAAAGATGTGTAGAGTTCAACCTTGTGCTGAATTGGGAGAAGTGCCACTTCATGGTAAAAGAAGGAATTGTTCTTGGGCACAAGATCTCCGAAAGAGGAATAGAGGTTGATCGCGCCAAAATAGAGGTAATTGAGAAGCTACCACCTCCAATTTCGGTGAAGGGAGTTCGTAGTTTTCTTGGCCATGCTGGGTTTTATCGTAGATTCATCAAAGACTTCTCCAACATTTCTAGTCCATTGTGCAAGCTATTGGAGAAAGATGCGAAGTTTGACTTTAATGATGATTGCTTAAAGGCATTTGAATGCCTTAAAGAAAAACTCATTGAAGCCCCTATCATGGTAACACCAGATTGGACGCTCCCGTTCGAAGTCATGTGTGATGCTAGTGGTGTAGCCGTTGGTGCTGTTCTTGGACAGAGAAAGGAGAAATTATTTCATCCTATCTACTATGCGAGTAAGGTCCTCAATGAAGCCCAAAGGAACTACACCGTCACTGAACAAGAGCTATTAGCGGTTGTGTATGCGTTTGAGAAGTTCCGCGCCTACCTATTAGGTACTAAAGTGATCGTTCATACAGACCATGCAGCTCTTAGGTATCTAATGACAAAGAAGGATGCAAAACCAAGGCTGATTCGATGGGTGTTGCTGCTGCAAGAGTTTGATTTCGAAGTCAAAGATAGAAGAGGTTGCGAGAACCAAGTGGCTGATCACCTATCTAGACTTGAGAATGAGTATGTGGCGCAATCAGAAAATCAGATTGGCGATGCATTCCCTGACGAGGAGATACTAGCGACAACAATGGAGAACTTACCATGGTATGCCGACTTTGCAAATTTCGTGGTGAGTAATGTGTTACCTTCCAATTTATCTTACCACCAGAGGAGGAAGTTTAAGCATGACGTTCAGCACTATTATTGGGATGAGCCTTATTTGTTTCGAAGATGCGCGGATGGTATCATTCGACGATGTATATCCCATGAAGAAGTGCCCACTATATTAGAAGCATGCCACACTTCGCAAGTTGGAGGCCATCATGCAGGGAATCGAACAGCAAGAAAAGTCTTGCAAAGTGGTTATTATTGGCCTACAATATTCAGAGATGCACACGACTATGTGAGAAGGTGTGACCAATGCCAACGTCAAGGTGCTATTTCAAAACACCATGAAATGCCCATGTCCAAAATTCTGGAGGTAGAACTCTTTGATGTATGGGGTATTGATTTCATGGGACCATTCGTGAATTCGTTTGGAATAAAGTACATCTTGGTTGCTGTGGATTATGTGTCAAAATGGGTTGAAGCTGTAGCATTGGCCGATAATGAAGGAAAGCGTGTTGTAGCGTTTTTAAAGAAGAATATCTTCTCTCGCTTTGGGGTACCTCGTACTATCATAAGTGATGGAGGATCTCACTTCTGCAACAAGCTATTCAAATCTGTATTGGCCAAGTATGGAGTCAAGCAACACAAGGTAGCTACGCCTTATCATCCCCAAACTAGTGGACAAGTAGAGGTTTCCAATCGTGAGATCAAGCAAATCCTTGCCAAGACGGTCAATGCGAATCGGAAGGATTGGTCTCGGAAGCTAGATGATGCACTATGGGCGTATAGGACTGCATTCAAGACACCCATTGGCATGTCACCTTATCAGCTAGTTTATGGGAAGGCTTGTCATCTACCCATCGAGCTTGAATACAAGGCATTATGGGCATTGAAGCACTTGAATCTGAATTGGGATGATGTGAAGAACCTGAGGTTGGAGCAGCTGAACGAGCTAGATGAATTCCGTCTCCATGCATATGAAAGATCAGATTTATACAAGGAGCGGATGAAGAAGTATCACAATCAGCGGATTGTTCGACGACACTTCCAAAAAGGTGACATGGTACTACTCTTTAACTCCAGATTCAAGCTCTTCCCAGGTAAGTTAAAATCAAAGTGGTCTGGTCCATTTAAAGTCACCCACGTCTACTCGTCTGGAGTAGTCGAATTGGAAAATAATGAGGGTGTTATCTTCAAGGTGAATGGCCAACGTGTTAAGCCATATATCGGTCCTCTTGACTCGATGAATGACATGGCCATCACTTATCTCGACGAAGTCTAAGTACTCGAGATTACTACTTCGAGCCACGACAATAAATAAGGCGCTAGATGGGAGGCAACCCTTCGTTTTATTGTTTTATCGTTTTGTCGTTTTAGTATTTTTTCTTTTTGATAAATGAAAATCCAAAAATAAGAGTCGTGCCACGACCAAAACTAAGGCGCTTGGTGGGAGGCAACCCATCGTACTAATCGTTTTCATTTGTTTGAGCAAATATAGGTGTAAGAAGTATGCAACGAGGAGATTGATTTCAATTGACGATTTGGTCGCATTGTATGGTAAAGTCGGTAAGTTAGGAATGGTGATGCATAAGGCTATGGATTGAGCCTTTCTCACGTCATAATTGGCTTCGAGAAAGGCTAGGCCTTGGTAAAAATAGGTCACAAACGATGCACAACCTATTCTATAGCCTAAGGACTCGGAATCTAGTGTGCAATACACTATGCGCCGCCTATTCCTAGGTGTGCTTTTGACTATGCGCCTCCTATGCTATGGCATTTGAGATACTGAGACCAAATGCCATACCATATGCGCCGCATATGCCTATATATGCCATACTATGTGCGGCGCATATGTCCCATTATGCCATGGACAATGCGCCGCATATACATGTGATATGCCGAGGGATATGCGCCGCATATAGGGTGATTTTGTCCCCAAATCCGATTGTAAATGGGTCATAACCCGACCCATACTCCTCCTATATAAAGGGGACTTGGTTTTTTATCACAAACACATTAGAAGTAACCCTAAAGGCGCCGCATATCATCCCAAATCCTCTCAAATTTTTCTTCCTTTGTTCTTCCAATCCACAACAACTTCTCCACAATCTTCAAGCAAGTAAGTGCTCTCTTATTCTTCATCTATTTATCGTAAGTACTACTTTACTATGCTTATTATAAAATGCTAACTCATGAGAGATTGGTGGTGATGTTCATGTGTGTGGATAATTATTGCAAAATCGTGTGATTGATTATATACGTATGGAATTCATGACTTGTTTCCGACTTGAATTTTGTTTCAATGGAATTGTTGTGATGCTTGCTGAACATATGTGGCCATGAATATTGATTGAGAGTGTTGTTTGGATGCTTGCATGATTAACCATCCCGGCCATCGGGATAAGGTTATAGTGACTATCGACTGAGGTGGTGGTGTTTGTTGTTTGAATAGCAATTCCATGTGGTAACCCCTATGTTGTAACGTTGCTATATACACCATGCAAGTCGTCCAAATGGCTGCTCATGAGTGATGTAATACTGATTTTCTTGTCGGAATACAATCCTAAGACGAATGTCGACGACGTCTGAGTACTCGACCACGTTCACTTCACCGATTTGTGCCAACAAGATTAAGTGTGGGGTGGTACCCCTAATGCTTGCATATAGATTGTCTAAAGTGCGATTGTGCTGCATCTAACATTATTTCTAGTCTCAGGTTCAATGGCACCGAAAGCAAGGCAAGGCAAGGAGAAGGCTACCACGACCCGCAAGGACAAAAAGAGAAGTCGAAAAGACCAAGGCGAATCATCTTCCGCACACCTACCACGCAGAATGTTCGGAATCAAATGGGTTCTTGAGGAAGACGCCAAGGCATGGTACAGCAGCAACAAAGAAAAGAAATATGTGCACGTCGACTTAATCAACAAGGAGACCTTAGCAAAGAAGGAGCCGCAAATGTTGGCTAAGATAATGGCTCTGAAGCTGGATTTCATCTTCCGTGACATGGGAGAGTGCAATCTTGACTTGACAAGAGAGTTTTATGCCAACTGGTCGCCAAACACAACAGGCAACGAAGTCAAAATTCGGGGCCAAGTGTTACAGCTTACAGCGGATTGGATCAACTCGTTTCTAGGCCTACCTTCGGTCGACACTGCACCATACAAAGAGCTGTACAGCAGGCCTCCTTACAGAGCTATAAGACACACGCTTTGTGGAAGCAGATCGATGGCAAGATGGGGCAGACATAAGGAAACAGGCCGTCACAACACATTCCCCTATGCTCCACTAAATAGGGAAGCAAGAATCTGGATGCGCATTGTCAACTCATGCCTCATTCCTGGGACGCAATACACAAAGATATCGAGAGATAGAGTGTGTCTGGTTTATGCATTGATGACAAATGTCCCTATCAACTTTGGGGCAATCATTCGATCGACCATGAGAAAAGCCAGACTCCACAGCAGGTCCCATTTCACATTCGGCAATTTGTTGGCAGCAATGTTGCGGAAGGAGGATATAGAAGAGGAACCAGCTGACCACAAACTCCCACATACCCCAAAGAAGGTTGACCTCACCAAGGTCAAAGATGCTGAAACCACGCATGGAGTCAACCTTACCACTGCGGAGAGACATGCTCGTGACGAGAGTTTCTTCCGTCATCTCTATGGCATGACGAGATTCACTATGATGAGTGGTGGACGTATTCCAACTGCTGTAGAGCTCCAACAGCTGGACCACGACTACCCAATGAACAGACATGCCCGGGAGATGTGTGGAGTGGGAGTCTATTTCGAGGAACCTCTTGATGATGACGTGCCAACTGATGATGATAGAAGCTTGCCTGATTCTGATGCTGAGGAGAACTCTGACGATGACTCTTACGATGATTCGGACGAAGGGGGTATGACCCCCGACATTGAGGAAGAGTCCGACTAATCAGGTTCTTCGACTTTATTTTCCACTGAGGGCAGTGTCTAGTCTAAGTGTGGGGTGGCAGAATCTGCATGCTATGTTTATATGTTTGCTTGTTTATTTTGTTTTGAGTCCAAATTTTTTTTGTGATTTTTTTCGTGTGACGTTTTTTTTATTTTTTTAAGAGTAAAATTTTTCTAGCTACGCATGAAATTATTTGGATAGGCAGCATGAGATTAGAACAAGAGTATGTGCTACAATTGTGACTATTGAGACATTTAGGCTCTAGTTGTGACTCATTATGTGATATTGTGTGATTCGATTCCTTCACTTGTTGGGTCGAGAGTCTATATTACTACCAATCAAGTCGACCATGTGCCTTGTGTGTGTGAGATAATAGTATATTCTATGTGTGTGGCTGATGCTAGAACTTGCCTGGTATGTATGCAAAGCGAAAATAAGGAGTGTAAGTTAGGATATGATTTAGGCATTTCTTTGGCAACCTATATTTGTTTACCATCAGTTTTACCTACCCATGTAAATCATCCTAGTTAAACCCTTTTGAGCCTTTAGCCTATTTCTTTGACAACATTGTATGTAAGCCTAATCCATTTTTTTTCAAGACCGTAATTTGATCCAAATTCCTAAGTGCTTTAAATTAAAAAAGTCATGTGACAACATAAGAGGAAATTGGGTGAGTATGATGCTTTAAATTGTAAAGGTTCTTGAAGGTGTTATGAAAAAGAAAAAAAATGCTATCATAGGAGGTACGTTGTGAAAAGAAAAAGGACAAGAAAGCTGAAAAGTGAGTTGTGCTTAAAATTGAAAAACAAAAGATGATAACAAGGGTGGAAAAATAAAATAAAGAAAGGTTGAAAGAAAAAAGTGTCAATGATACAATGTGATGTATTAAAGTGCTTAGGAACTTAGTCACTATTTCTGGCCAAAATAGTTGATCCTACCCGTCCCTTAGCTTACGTTACAACCATCAAAAGACCTACTTGATCCTAATCTTAACATTCCGACATTTAGTGGAGTACTACATTAAGGGCAAGCCTATGGTCATTAGATGCTACATATGAATTCTTTGTGAGAGTGAGAGCAAGGACACTTTGATACCCATGTTTGAAAAATATGCTATATTTGTGAGTGATTATGGGTACTATATTGTGAGACACACATGGTTGATGAGTTTTGGATAGTTGTATATGATTCTATGTACCTTAACGTTTGCATGCGAGTTGATCACCATCACGAGTCTATGCTTGAGGTTAAATTGTTTCTACTTATAATCGGAAAGCTACTCTTCGTTGATAATTGTTGTGCTTGTCTTGAAGAATGTTTTGTGTTGTTTCTGTAAAAACCTTAAGTCGATGCTTAGAAGGGCATGATATGTTGTTCGAGGACGAACAAAGCTCTAAGTGTGGGGTGTTGATGATAGGCGAATTTACGCGCCTATATCAATATATTTTGCCCATATTTTAGCCTAGTTTTGAGAACTAATTATCTACTTCATACACTTTTAGTCCTTTTTCCTGTAAATGAGCTAACAAATGTGATTAGGAAAGTTTCAGGTATAAATGATGCAAAATACAGCAATTTATGGCTTACTTGACGCAAAAGAAAGCTCACAAACGAGATGGAAAGGAGCTGGACGCATAAAGGACTAAATCTGCTGCATGGAAAATCTGTCCCGGGCTAAAACAGCATTTCTGAAGACTTTGGGGACTTACAGACACAAAGCTGGATTTTTGCCATAATACATTAACCTAGTGCAATTAGGTTATGTGTTTCATTATTCTATTTGGATTATAATTTTGTAACCTTACCCTAGTACATTTGGGTCAAGGATTTCATTAGTATATTAGGATTTGGTTATTTATTTCATTAGCTTAGTAGGAGTAGGATAGGAGTATTATAAATACCCTATCATGTTAGAGATTTTTTATCACATTCTTACAATTCAATTAACTCTCCACTTAAGACATCTTCCTACAATACATTCTTAATTCTTCATTCTTCTACTCTTAAATTCCACAACAAGAGAATCGTTACTTGCTACGGAATCACCAAAACCACACGCCAAACACCTACTATTCACGCCATCCACCATGCAAAACGTGATATCCTTCGCATTCATGGGTAACTAAACCTCTTAGTTGGGGTTATGGAAGCCGAATGAGTTACTATCTATAGCTATGAGTTTGTGAGTTCAAGACAAGTATATTGCTTATATCATTATTCTCTTCATCTTAAATCTACATTCTTTGCGGTTCAAACACAAGAACACGCCATTCTAACATCTAACCTGTTCGAGAGAAAGGTTATTTGTCTAGAAAAGAAGACGCATAGACCAACGCCAGTCTAACATTTAACTTGTTCGAGAGAAAGGTTATTTGTCTGGAAAAGAGATAATGTCAAGGTAGTAGGACACCCTTTCCTATTAAAAAGCTAGTGCCGTACCTGGACTAACCTCTTGGAGAATTCGTACCGTTAGACACGCTTTAAGCTCGAGAGAGTTAAAGTGAAATAGTCCTTGTTTAGGTCGAGAGACGCTTGGATTTACCATCGACTACAATTCTCTATAAGCAATTGCATGTCAAGACTCTACACACTCATAGCCAATAGAGACGTATACTTCTGAAGGTGGACATAACCCCAACGCCTCAATTCTCATTGTTTACAACCAACGTGACAATCTTTCTCTTTTACTTTGCTATTTTTCAGCTTTTTATTTCATTACTTTGGTTACTTATTACAATCCCCCCCATTCTTACGAGACTTGCATCAAAAGTCTAATAATTTCACTTACTTGTTGACCAAGCTATTCTCTGTGGGATCGATACCCAACCCAGTTGGGTTCTATATTTGCTAACGACCGCTTTACACTCCTACGAGAGCTGTAGATTGAGCGTTATCAGTCGGCCACCGTATCAGGGGCTTACTTAGAAAATTAGTTGAAATTAAGGTAGTACTCTTTCACTATCATCGATCCCTACCTCAGGTTCAAAAATTCCTCTACCTTAGCTTCTCTTATTTTATGCAGAAAGAACATGTTTAGAAATACATCCTAAAACATATGTCAACTTATAGGAGTTGTATTCTCACCACCACTATTCATCAACAAACCACCCAATCATATGCTACATCCTTCAATCTATAGGATTCTAACTCTAAACTCTTCTTATCAGAAACATGCATAATCTGGGTAATCTTTCTCACCTCATCTAAGTAAAGCTATGAGTCGTCACCTATTTTTTGACCAAAATAACTCGGGTGGATTTATTCTCATGAAGTCATGAATTCTGGTTGCTGCTAAATCCCTATTTTGCTGAAGTGGGACTATTGCCTAATGGTTGCCCTAAACATTGGCATTCAAAACCTTGGCCAACACTTGAAAAGCAGCCCAAAATTCAGCATAGGATACATTCTCATTAAGAGTAGGCCATGGTGGTTGGTTATCATTTCTACATGCATTAGCTCGATGAAGAGGCATATTCAACTGTCATGTAAGAGCACAAGTTAAAGGAAGATATAGATACTATAACCATGATAGATCATGAAAAAAGAGATAATTTCCCAAAAATTCCCCATAGCCTCTTGTTCATATATGTGGTACTCTTCAATACCATGATCAAGACTCTATGTAACATGGCTTATCTGACTTCCTAGGACTCTTACAACATTAGGCTTTGATACCAAGTTTGTAATACCACAAAAATAGGTCCTGAGACTTTACACGGTGCTCAAGAATAAGAGTAGCCTTAAGCAACCCTGCAAGCCTTCTACTAAATCTGAAGCCCATAATAGAGAAACTATAGATATATCATCAAAACTAGAATGTAGAAATCTATCTGAGCTAAGCTAAAATTATCTAAATTTACTATCTAAAAGTACTAGACTCAATCATCTAAACAATAAATTCTAGAAATCTAAATCATATCTAGCAGTCTGACAAGCCTCTACTATTAATAAATAGAGAGTCACTAGGACAAACCCCCAGCTGATCTAAACTGTCTGAAAATACTGAATCTCTATACTAATAAGCTAAACACTAAATAACTGGATCCCTGAACTATGAGGACTCACCAACTATTAGAATGTATATGGAGATGCTTGAAATCACTCACGTTATGAAAACTGAGCACCTGAACCTACATTATGAGATAATGTAGCACATAGACATATATATGGATTAGTACTTCTTGATGTACTGAGTATATGGGAGTGAATGCATAATTAAATCAACAACTCAATAGTACTATAAATTTATAAAAGAATGTATGCTAAATGTAGATGACACATAAGCTGGAATATCTGAAAACTGAAAATCATAATTCATGAATATCAAAACATACTGCATAAATCTAGTGAGTTATAACATTTAGTTTCTAAAATATTTACTAGTATTCTGACTTTAAATCATGTTGTCTAAGTATAGGACTCACTTCTGTATCTGTAATCTGAAATCTGAAATCTCATAGCTAATATCTTTTGTAAAATAATAGCTGAATAGAGTTGTGATCCTTTACACTTGGTTTCTAAGAGCTTTTCTATTAGGATTATTCTATTTTTAAATCTATAGTTTGTAGTCTATAGTTAGGTTCTTCTAACCAACATACACTATGTGAGTTATTATAGTGTCTAACGTCTAGTTCCCTTATAGGAATACCTCGTATTAGGGAGAGGTGTCATACTCTTGCCAAGGAGTATAACCTAATATAAGTGATCACATCTGTATCTATGGTCCATGTTAAATGGGAATAATCTAATAATCTAAACCTACATTGGCACGTAGTTCTGGGGCATGAGAATATACCTAACTCAGTTTTAAATACTAATCTTTTTAATCTGTATGCTCATTATTTTGGAATTCCACTTTAAAACTAGTATAATGGTTTATAATGAAAAACAACTGTATATCTATTATTTAAAACTGTAACTAAGAATGTAAAGTGGATTCCATGTCTAAGCTAAGATAAAAAAATAAAATCTTTACCAAAACATGAAATTAACTAATCATGGGATGCTTAAGGCATAGTTATTCTTGAAATATAAACATACAAACTAGGGCTTAGTAACCCATGCATCAAATTCTTGTCAAATCCTCATAAAGTTCATGTTTGATAATGAGAATAATAATAATTCAATTAAAAATCTTGAAATTGATATCATATGCATAAAAATAGGAAAGTAAACCTGAAATTCAACATCTAAATCACTTGTAATCTCATAATCTTGTAACTAGTAATATTGGGTATGAATCCTAATTTGAATCTCATGTAAATTCATATAAAAATCAACTTCAAAACTAATTTTTGGCACAAGGATGAAACCACTATCCTTTTTGAAACCCCCCACATATCTTAATTGATGAATAGATGAAGAAACTTGAACTTGAATTTCTATTTGTGCTCTTGAAGATTCATTCTTGAAGTTCTTGAATTGGGAATCCTTAATTTTGAGTTATCTTGGAAAAAGAATGGTGAAATTTGGATTTCTTGGGGATTAAGATTTGATGTTGTAGGGTTTTTTTGATAGGAATTTGATGAAAAGTGAGCATATTAGGCTTATAATAGGATTAATTATTCGTTATTCATGATTTAGGGCTTGCGGGAATGACTAAATTGCCTTTTAAAAATTTAACTCAGAACTAGAAGTTCTAATTTTTTGCCCCACCGAGATAGCGGTGCATTGCGGTGGCTTACTGGACAAAGGACAATCTTCATTTTGGGCATTGGCCCAACATGGAATAATAACACTACATCACTAGAAAAGAACGAGTGCTATTTTGCACTACATTGCGACGCGGTGTTGGTCCAATTGGGATTTCTAGCGTGATACAGGCTAATGTGGTGAGCTACTAGAATAGGATGAATGTGAACTGGAGCTTTACCACAACATAGGATAATCAGGGTGCTTCACTGGAATCAGAAAATTGTGAATTTTTCCTTCTTCGTGACGAGGTGCTTATCGCGGTATTCTACTGGTTTTATTAAAATCATCATAACTTCTCAACCGAGTATCGGATTGAGGCAAAATTGGTATCGTTGGAAAGCTGATTCAATTATCTACATATTTGGGGATGTAGAGCTGGAAAATTCTATATGCATCAAGAGTTATATGCTTTTAAATTTAACCCTTGACATACTAGGAGCTAAACTGAGCTAAGAAAAGTATAGGATATTACATTTCTATACACGAAACCTTGGACAAGAATGCAAAGTCCAATAATTTATTTGGTCAAACTTTAACTCTCGTGATCACAACATGGAGTCTATAATTGTGAGTCAATATTCATTGAATAGTATATAAGGTTCATTTCCACATTTTCCTCTATTTTTGGACCATTAAGCTTCAAATTTGGGCTCTTAATGAGGATCTCTTCACCATTTAAGATTGGATAAGCTCAAAAACCTTAGATCCATTTATTTGATCAATTATATCATCAAAAACAACTTAAAATTGTGATTTCAAAATAAAAATTTGGGGGCTTTATTGGTAAAGATTAAAAAAAAAATTTCTTTGATTTGAACCTTATTTTGTTTTATTTTTGCATGTGTTTTCTTTGGTATATGCATTTAACCTTGTGGAATATGTTTTAAAAAAAAATATTTTTTCTCCTTCATTTTTGAATAACTTTTTCAAACCTATTTTGGACCAATATGGACAATATGGATATCATTAGCCTTTTTTTTTATGTGTAGATACTATATTTGAATGTTTGAAGGCTATTTGTTGGGTGAAATCTTTGGGTTGGAGAACTTTGTACTACAATTTCATCATTTTGAGGTAGCTTCTGGCTTAACTTCTTTCAAATTGAGATGGGTAGTTAATAAATAAGTAAAGCATGATATAGGTTAGAATAAATAACTATCGAGTTCATATTTTGAGATTATTTTTTAAAATATTGTATGCCTATGTGGGGGATTATATTCTATTTTAGTCGGTTTGTGATAAATGATATTACGAGTTGCTAGTGTGAGGGCTTTATTTGACATCATAGGCCTTTTTTGTGCATTTGAATACCTTTATTCTAGTATGATACTGGTACAGGGGCTTATTTTTCTAATGTAGGAATTATTGAGTATTGGTTTCCTTCATCATAATATAAATACCCAAGTTAGGGATTGATATGATATTAATAATGTCTCATGTGCATATTTATTCTGATGGTGCCTAATTGAAGTTGATAATAATGAATTGTGGACATATTGTAATGATTTTTGATCTAACATATATATATTCATGTTGGATGGATTAGATATCATTCTATTGATTTGATTGTGAGCATTACATCCTCATCCATACATATACATTCAAGAGATACTAGTACTATTGAGAAACATTATTTTTGAAAGAAAATAATAGACTTTTATAAAAACCTTTTCCATAAAAACAAGCCAGTGATGTAAGTAGACATTGAAATATGAAATACAATATATGTGTTGCAAACTCTCATGGGTCATACCTAGGAGCTACGAACTTGGTGGTGTATACAAAGAGTCATGCGATGACTTTCACCATTCATCCTATCCATATTGCATTTGCATATGCATCTTTTATGAATTCTATAGTTTTCTTAATTTATTTTTAATTCTAGTATAATCTTCATGTATATCTTTGTTACTTTTATATCTATATATCTATATCTAAAAAAGTAACAAAGATATACATACATAGATATAGATCTATATATATATATATATATATATATATATATATATATATATATATATATATAAATACACACACATATATACATTAGAATTGTTAGTGGAGACAAGCTGAGCTACTATTTGAAACTTTTCTATTTGTTGGTAATGTTCTCATAGAATATTTAACTTCCTACTTTTCTCAGTCGGCCTATGATACCTACTGATTAAAAGTGGACTATACTCACTCCTACTGTGCCTTTTTAGTATGAATCCTAGTATAAGAACTATGCGAGATGGTTGTGTTCATCTTTGAGATAGTTGATGACTTAAGGTACTGGCATACTATAGGTGTCTAGAGTTATTTCTAGGCCTTATCCTATTTTTATTTATGTCTTTAGTTATTTCAAAGAAAGATATTATATTTCAGACTCAATTATATTATTCTATGCTCTATACTTATGATACCAGGTTTTGGGATTGGGTTTGTATATTTCTTTTAGACTTCTGCTTTGACTTATGTTTTAAGGCTTAACTTTGTTCTAGAAGTCTCATCATGTTCTATTTTATATTTGTATTTAAAATTTCTTAACTCTTGGGATTCGAGGTTAATTATCAAGGTTGGGCCGTGATAAGTTCCATCATGACCCTATATTTTGGACGTGACAAATTGGTATATTAGCATCCAGGTTCATCAATATCATAAGCGTAAGATCAAGATTTCTAGTAGGATCTGGTACATCAGTACATTGGCATTTGTATTTATATTTTAGAGACTATAAAATATCTTTAGGAAAGACTTCTCTATTTTTATTCCTAGCCATGCCAGTTATTCTTACCAAATATTCAAAGTTGTATTCCACTTATTTTTATGCAGATGGTAAGGAGTAGATCTCAAGAGGCTAGGGATGTTAATCCAACACACGGGGATGAAGCTTAAATTAGAGAGAGAGGCAGGGGTCGTGGATGCCCTAGAAATAAAGCATAGGTGTGAGGAGTTTCCCTAGCTAGCGAACGTGATAGAGAGGCCTCTCTAGAGCTTGATTTTATGTATTCTATGGATGATTATTAGATTTGGATTGTAGGTCTAACCAAGGTCCTACAGGGTTCAGTCAACACCCTAATACTCTAGGGTCTTCTATTTTTCTCTTGAGTTAGTTGAAGGGTGTTCCCTTAAGTATACTTGATATTTCTTAGACTTTGAGAGATATTCCAATGTCAATCCGACATCTTCTTATGGTGTTCCTACATCTAGGGTACACCTATCATCTAGATACCCTATGTCAGGATTTATTACTTTCTAGACTTACCATTCCATGGGTTACTTTAGGTATCATTATGTCTTTTGATGATTAGAAGAGATTAGAGAGATTTATTTTATTGGATATGCCTATGTTAAGTGGTGGTATTGGTGAGGATGCCTATGAGTTATTAATAAATTTCTAGGAGAAGTTACATAATGTTGGATCCCTTAAGTCTCATGGAGTTGCTTATAGTACCTATCAATTGACGAAAGTGGTAGGGATTGGTAGAGGACATATTCTATATGTACAACTTTAGGTTTGCCTGCTATGAGTTGGATTCAATTTTTGAGGCCTTATTGGAGAGGTTTGTACCTTATTGCTTGAGATATTAGATGCATGATGAGTTTGATCACTTGGAGTAGGGCTCCATGACTATTGTTGAGTGTGAGGTACATTTTTATACTTTCTCTAGATACTTAGCCGCTAGCATCTCTACCGAGTCTAAATTGATTTAGAAGTATGTGAAGGGATTAGATGGTAATTATCAATTTCCTATAGCTCAGATGGTAGTTTTAGGGGCTTCTTTCTAGAGTATCACTGAGCATGCCATAATAACCGAGTGTATTATCCAGGATACATAAGAGGGACTAAGAAAATGTATCATCATTA
The DNA here is from genome assembly GCA_030864225.1 of Capsicum baccatum var. pendulum. Classification (NCBI taxonomy): domain Eukaryota; kingdom Viridiplantae; phylum Streptophyta; class Magnoliopsida; order Solanales; family Solanaceae; genus Capsicum; species Capsicum baccatum. Next base: position 68,723,009 of record CM061559.1, on the reverse strand, counting down.
TGAGTTTAAAGAACATATATCTTGAGGTATTGATTTCACTAGTAGAGGTTCCTGTGGTTATCATGGTAGACCAATTCAGTAAACTTACAGGGATCAGCTGGTGGATCTTCAGGTTTAATGACTTTAGGTAGCTAGATATTAAGCTAAGGTGGTCGTTCTAGTTTAGCTATACCTCTTCAAATTGAGTAAAGGAATAGAGGATGTTTTATATGTGATAAATTTAGCCATGTTCACAAGGATTATTCTTAAGGTGCATTTAAACCTACTCTTATAGCTGTATTGAGATATGGATCACAAAATTATAAAGGTAATGATAGAGCTGCTCAAGGTAGAGGTAGAGTCGTGATGGTGGTCATGGGGTTACTCAGTCTAGGAGAGAAAGTAGTAAGTTTTATGTTATACCTGCTAGACAAGAGGTAGAGGTCTCTGGTACAATTTTTATAAGTATTATCCATATTTTTTGTAGACCTACTTTTATGTTATTTGATCCTGGGTCAACCTTCTCCTATGTTTCTACATATTTTTCGTCAAGTTTTGATGTTCCGTGTGAGACTTTTTGCTATGCCATTTTATGTTTCTACCTAGTAGAAGATTCATTAGTTGTGTATCGGATGTATCAATCTTGTGTGGTTACCTTTGCGGGTCATGAGACTTTGGTAGACTCGATTGTCCTAGATATGGTCTATTCTGATGTTATATTTGGTATGCACTGGTTAGGTATAACATGTTATTTTGGACTATTATGCCAATATCATTACCTTGGTAATGCTGGGTGTGATGAGGTTAGCTTGGAAGGGTACACTTAATTCAGGTTTAAAGAGTGTTATATCTTTTTTGTTTGCTTGTTACATAATAGAGAGAGGGTGTTTATCTTATTTAGCTCATATTCATAATACTATTGTTGCCTCACCGCCTCCTATGGATTCTATTAAGTTTTACGAGTTCATGCATGTGCTTCCTATAATTTTTCCTAGTATGAATTCAAATCATGATATTGATTTTCTATTGATGTGGATCCAGGAACCAAGCCCATTTTAATTCATCCCTATAAGATGGCCTCAACTAAATTGAGTGAGTTCATGGAGCAGTTATAAGATTTGTTGAGAAAAGGGTTCACTAGACCTGGTGTATCTCTTTCAGGTGGTTCAGTAGTATTCATTAATAAGAAGGATATTTTTATGCGTATGTGTATTGAATATAGGCAATTGAACAAAGTGAAAATTACGATCCAACATCCTTTTTCATGTATTGATGAGTTTTTAACTAGCTTAAGGAACTTTGGTATTTTCCAAGATTTATTTGAGATCAGAGTATCTCAAGTTCATGATTTGAGCTTTGGATATTCTAAAAATAACTTTTCATACTCGATAGGGTCATTGTGATTTCTTGGTCATATATTTTGGATTAACCTATGCCCGACAATCATGAAGTTGATAAACTGGGTGTTTTGATCATATCTCGACCCTTTTATGATTGTATTTATAGATGAAATCTTAGTTTATTCCAACAGTAATACTAACCATGTAAAGCATTCGAGGATTGTACTTCTAAGGTTGCATGATGAGAAGTTTTATGCTATTTTTTCTAAGTGAGAGTTTTGGATGGATTCTATCTATTTCTAGGGTTATGTGGTGACTAAGGATGGTATCATAGTTGATATGCCAAGATAATGATGATTTGTGATTGGGATAGACCAACTTCTCCTACCGAGATTTAGAGTTCCATTGGCTTGGAGGATTATTATCAATGTTTTTAGAGGTTTACTCATTTATTGCTTAAGTTAACTCTAAAAGGATAGTTTTTTCATGGTCAGATGCATGTGAGAAGTGTTTTAAAAATCTCAAAGAGTTGCTGACTTAGGCTCCTATCTTGACTTTTCCCAAGAAGCTTATAGGTATTTCTCTATTTTATGATGCTTCTGGTGTTGGTCTGGGTGCGGTGTTGATGCAAGAGGGTAAGGTGATTGTTTATACCTCTCATTATTAAAGCCTCATGAAAGAAATTACCCTAACCATGATTTAGAGCTGGTAGCTGTAGAGTTTGTGTTGACGGTGTGGCATCATTACTAGTATGGATTTCCTTGAGAGATTTTGTCAGACCATTGTGCCTTTCAGTACTTCTTCAGACAACATGATCATAACATGAAGCAGTAGTGTTGGATTGAGTTTCTTAAGGCTTATTAACTGACTATTTTGCACCATTGGGGCAAGGCTAATATAGTTGCAGATAGCGTAAGTTGGAAGTCAAATAGTATAGGGAGTTTAGCTCATATTTTGACCTAGATGTGGCCATTAACATTGGATATTCAGTCGTTAAGAAAACAAAATGGTGTGGCTTGATATTTAGGCGCCTAAACATGTTTTAGCCTTTGTTGAGGCTAGATATTCCTTGATGAAGCAGATTCACAGTCACTAGTTTGATCATAAGAGATTGAGGATGATTGGAGATAAGGTGTTGAGTGTAGAGGATAAAGTGGAATCTCTAGATTCTGATAGAGTATTAAGTTTTAAAGGTCAAGTTTGTACGTGAGATCCGATGGATGGGTTGGTATACTAGTAGGTACATGGATTTTATCCATCCGGGTGTGACTAAGATGTATCATAATTTGAATAAACTTTACTGGTAGGGTGGTATGAAGAAGGATGTGACAGAATTTGTGGCTTATTTCATGTGTTGTTAGTAGATGAGGGACAAATATCAGAGATCGGGTGACTTTATTCGGGGATTACCCATTTCTATGTGCAAGTGAGAATGGATTACTATGGACTTTTATGTGTGGGTTGCCTTGTACTTTTCATAGTTTTGAAAATATTTGGGTCATAATGGATTGGTTGACCAAATCAACCAATTTCATCCCTATTTAGATTTCCTTTGATTATGGGAATTTGGACCATATATCTGCTCGTGAGATAGTTCATCTTCATTGGGTACCTATGTCTATTATTTTGACAGAGGCTTAGGGATTACTTCTACCTTATGGTATACATTTTAGGAGGAGTTGGGTACTCAGGTTGACCTTATCACTACTTTACACACCCAAAATAATGTTCAGTTGGATTAAACTGTTTAAGTTTTAGAGGATATACTCCACGCATGAGTTATGAACTTACGAGTTCAGTGGGAGCAATATTTTTGTTTTACAGAGTTTGCTTATAATAATAGCTGTCGTTCAGGTATTGAGATTGCCCATTTTGAGGTGTTATCGAATTCCTATTAGTTGGTTTGAGACCTCAAAGGTTAATCCCCAAGGTACCGACTTGCTTTACGAGTCTTTGGACAGGTCTCGAGTAGCCTATTATAGGCAAACAATTTATGTGGACCATAGGATTAGTGCCTAGAAGTTTAGGATAGGTTATTGAGTCTTCCTTTCCCTATGAAGGACGTGACAAGGTTTGGGAAGAGGGGCAAGCTCTGGAGATACATTGAGCCAACTTTTCAGCAATTCATCTAGATTTTCATCTATATATTCTTCGATGTTATATTATGGATGAGTACCAGGTGCTTCGTTGGGATTCAAATTAGTTGGATAAGAATTTGACCTTTGTCGAAGAGCCACTCACCATTTTTTTCAAAGATTATAGATGGTTGTATTCTAGAGATATTCCCATGGTTAAGGTTTAGTGGATACACCATGCTGTTGAGAAGGATACTTGGGAGGTCCAGTCCAATTTGCACAGTAGTTACCCATAACTTTTTACTAAACGAGGTACTTCTTGCCTTTTAGTTTGACGATGAACTAGTGTTTTAGTAGTGGAGGCTGTGAAGACCTTAAATTTGTGAGTTTCTATTTATATTTTTTTAACCTTTTTCCTTTCTCATAGTTATTACATGTTTATTTCGGGCTTAGGGATGGTTGACATGATTCTGGAAGCAATCAAAAATGATTTGTGCGAGTTTGTGATTTTTAGAAGCTTGAGAAGCCATATAGTTGACTTTAGCCAACATTTGTTGTTTTGATTGTTGGATGGAAATTTAGACTATTCCAACAGATCTGAAATATTGAATTTGAATTAGTAGCATGGTTGGTTTGGGTTTGGGACCTTTATCTTGCATTTTGATCCTTTGTTTGGAAAATAGTGAAAGGGTGTCTCGGGGTATAATTTATTGAAAAATTCGACATTGCCATTAAGTCCAGAATGCGGAAAATATCCTAGAAGCATATAATTTTTATTTTTGTTCGATCCTAAATAAATCCCGAGGGTCCATTCAAAATATTTGAAATCTTAGCAAAAATCAATAATTGCTGATATTTAGTGCAAACTGCATACTGCTTTTCAAACAAGGGCCTCTATCTATGAATATAACAGAGCATGTTTTTCCTCATCGTGATCCAAGGGGACATCACAATCACGAAGGGTTAAGGGGTTTGAACTGGGTCGAGTTATGCTTCGCGAATGTGACAAGGCTATTGCACATATGACAAGGTTGTCTCAACTGCAAAGGTTCGATATCGTGGACCTTCACAAATACGAAGAGTTGGCTACGAATATGAAGGCCAATAATTTGTCCTGTCAAACTTTGATAGTCGTGATTGCAAGGTACTGTTCACCAAATAGTAGATAATGTTAATTTTCACATTTTCCCCCAATTTTTGGACCTTTGATCTTCAGGTTTAGGCTATTCTTGAGGATTTCTTCGCCATTTGAGTTTGGATAAGATCCAAACCTTATTCACACTATTTTTTAAATAATTGAATCATCAAAAACAACATTAAATCATGATTTCAAAATAAAAAGTTGCAGTTTTTACCAGTAAAATTAAAAAAAAGGGTTTCTTCAATTAGAAACATATTTTCAACCTATTTTTGCATGAATTTTTTCTGGTAGACTTCTATAACCTTGGGGAATGTCTTTTTAAAATTAATTCCAGTTTTGCCCCTTTTATTTTCAAAACTGTTTTGGACCCAACCCAAATATGGGAAATGTAGATATCATTATACCTCTTTTAATGCGTATATGCTATATTGGAATATTGTAATTTATTATGTGGCCATACATGAGGGGAAAGCTCTAGGTTGAGGCACTTTAGAATGGAGTTTTTATCTTTTCAAGGTAGTATATGGATAACTTCTTTCAAATTGAGTTGGGTATATAATAAATAAGCAAAGTATGTCATGGGTTGGGATAAATAGCTATGAGATTTATATTTTTAGATTATTCTGTTGTGGTCAATTTATGATATCTGATATTATGTGTTTAACGTGTGGGGGCTTTATTTAACATCATTGCCTTAGTCTATGCATTTGAATGCCTTTATTCAAGATATGATGCCCGTGTTGGGGCTTATTTGGTAATATAGGCCTCATTTGAGCATTGATTGACTTCATTATGATAAAAATATCCGAGTTAGGAATTGATATGATATTAGTGATGTTTTAAGTGCATATTTATGTTGATGGTTCCTAATTGAAGTTGATAATCATGAATTATGGACATATTGATCTGATTTTTTGGGCTTATATATATATGTTAGATGGATTAATATCATAATATTGAGTTGATTGGGAGCATTACATCCTCATTCCATACATATACATTTATAAGATACCGGTACCATTGAGAAATACTAGTTTTTTCTAAAAAAGGAGATACTTTTATAAAAACCATCTCCATGAATGCGAGCTAGAGAATTGAGTTAAGATTGAGTTATGAGATATGGATTACAAACCCTCCATAGGTCCTACCTTGGATCTTTCATCTTGGTGGGTGTATATAGAAAGTCATGCAAAGACTTTCTCCATTCATCCCATCCATATTGCATTACATTTGCATTTGCTTCTTTAATGAATCCTGTAGCTTCTTTATATATGTTTAATTTTAGTATAATCTTTGAATATATCCATGTTGCTTTTCTATATATATGTATGTATGTTTATTAAAATTGTTAGTTGAGACGATGTGAGAAACAGTTTTGGTCTTTTCTACTTGCAGGTGATATTCTCATAGTATATTGTACTTATCTTATTTTCTACTTTGCTCAGTGGGCCTATGATAACTACTGAGTATAAGTGGATTGTACTCACACTTACTGTGCCTTTTCAGTGTAGATCCTAGTATGAGCACTACACGAGGTGGTTATGTTCATCCATGAGATAGTTCGTGACTCGAGGTACTAGCATATTATAGGCATCCAAAGTCATTTCTAGGCATCATCCTATTTAATTTATGTATTTACTTATTTCAAAGACAAAAGTTATATTTCAGCCTTAGTCATATTATTAGATGCTCTGTACATATGATACCCTATTTTGGGATTTTATTACACTATTTCTTTCAGACTTCTGCTTTGACCTATGTTTTAGAGACTGACTTCATTCTAGGAGTTTCATCGTGTTTAATTATTTTATTGTTTTCAAATTTTATCAACTCTTGGGATTTGAGCTTTCTTATAAAGGCTGGTCTACGATAAGTACCATCATGACCCCAGATTTTTGGTTATAACAAATTGTATACACCTCTTCCAACTCAATAGCTTGAAAAGGCAGGACCTACAACGACCATCCTACTCTTGTACTATGGCTCAATGGAGACTCGTGATATCAGTATATATTAACTTCTCTTGAACCACGACTTCCAATGTCTATAACAACTAATCAACTCTGTCTATTACCGGTGGGAAACAAGAATATAATATGTGCTTGAAATTAAATCTAGATTCAATTAGTATAAATATATAAATCTATTGCCCGAGATTTGCTCGGGACTAAAAAGATAAAATATTGTAGAAAAGGTTCGAATCTCCCTTGACTGAGGTGAGTATGTAATGGTAAAAGAGAGTGGATCAATAATGGACTGGAATCAGCTTCAACTTAATTTCCAAAGTAATATGCTTAGCTTAAAATGTCATAATCCAATAATATGGGTGGTTCAACTTTTGTTTTTAAAGAATCAATTTTAAAATTAAGAAAAGTGGGAATAAATCTCATTTTAGAAAATAATTTTAAAATCAAGGTTTTATTCAAATTTATACCACTATGTGTAAATGTTCCTAAATGCATGAATGCCATCACCAGTATCCAAATAATACAACCATAAATATTCAAGCATCTATAAACTACCAACGCATCCATTCAAAGGATAAAATACTAACTTAGCATCCATCTGGTATCGTAGACACAACCTTGAGCCTAATAATATATAAATTAACAGGCTATCCGTGCCATAGTTTCGGAAACTAAGCCAAACAAGGGCATAAATCTACTAGAAGGATCAAATAAAGGAAACATTGCTCAATTAACTTAGTAATATGATAAGTTTTATACTTAGGGATCCTGCAGGTAAATCTAAGGTTAAACAAGTCTATAATCAAGTGACATAGGATCTACAATTATAAGGGGAGTCCTCGAATAAGGTTTGGATTACATTTCTATTCAAAATCTCCTGGATAGGTCAAATCATGATATTTCTAGGAATAAACGTATACTATAATCCCTACCTAGCATGAAATCTATACATTACACCATAACCTAGTGAAAAATATACCAAAGAGTACCACATAGACAAACAACATCCTCAAAACGTCCATGAAACTCTCATTTTTGCTCCATGACACAACTAAAATAGCTGTAAAAAGAGACAAAAAAAATGAGACCTCAAAAATAGGTCAAAAATAAGAGACCTCATGAGGTCTCTTATCCCTTAAATTTATTCTTTTGATTATCTTTTAAATAAAGAGACCTCATGAAGTCGGTAAATGATAAAATAAATTGAATGACACAATATTAGAGACTTCAAGAGGTGAAAAATAAAATGCAGGAAAAATTAGAGCAAACATAATAATAAAATTTTAAGCATTGCGACCTCATGAAGTCGCTATAATTTTAATAAATTAATATTTATTATAAAAAATAATTTTGTGTCACTATTTTATGAAGTATAAAGGCAAAATATATATTTATTTAATTTTTTAAAATATTATTATTTATTATTATAATTAAAATAATAGTAAAAACTAAATGAAATAGGCAGCTCTCTCAAACCGACCCTCTCTCCAAATCGGTGCAAACTATCTCCCAAATCTGCCCTCTCTAAAAAAATTGGTCTCTAGCTTTGAAACACTCTCCTCTAAATTGTAAATAATCTGCTGGTTCTCCATTTCAAGTAAGGTTGTTTTGATTTTTTTCTTATTTATGTATAGAATGGTATTTGAATCTATGGATGACTTGGGTCTTCTTTATATTCTCTGAAATGTGAAAGAATAGTTAGGGATTTTGTTTTCTTGTTTCAGAATGGTTTAAGGTTTAGTATGTAATTGTTGGTGGTTTTTATAGATCGTTCTTGTGTTGGTCGTCAAACTATTGGTAATCCTCGCCCTTTTCACAGTGGGTTTTACAAGGATTTATGTTGTGGTTTCTTATGTGTGTGTGCATGGTTAATTGTCATGATTTTGACTCAATTACTTAGTCTTCAATGAGTGATTTTGGTTATAGTAGAAGCAGCATAACAGGGAAGTGTTATTTTTAGAGTGATTTGGGTTATGGAAGAGGCATATGAGAATATGAGAAGATGAATGAAAAAGTACAAAATGAACTCTCTTACAAAATATGTGTAACTAACTCTTATTTATGAAGCTACAACATTTATTTGTCAAGCATTCTGGTCTATAATGGATGAAGCTGCCGTATTTATTTGCCAAGTATTCTGGCCGATAATGGATGAAGGGGTTAGTCCATTGAAATGTTTTGGTGCTATCAACTGACAGTAAATCAAAAACCCTTTTTTCAATGACAATTTAAAGCACAATCTCCTCCGTTGACCATAGTTCTGCATATTCTAATTTCCATCTGATGCACTCACGCTTATCTCTATAAGCAATCCATCCATTGTTGTGATTCCATATAGTTTACTACTATCTTGCTCGGACTTTCAAAGTGTCACGAGATGTTTGTTGGGTCCTCCAAAGAAGTGCATTTTTAGAGAATGCGATACCGGTGGGCTACACTTTTGAATAGTCTAAGCAACACAGTTTGACTATGCTGTAAAAGTTTCCAATTTTCCTTCTGAAGTTCACTTTCTCTGGGATAGTGGCCACGATTTTACGATAAGTCTTATGTTGTGTATGGTTCATGTAGTAAGGGGTAAAGGGTGAACAAAAGTGGATATGAGAAAGGACAATATTAATGATAAATCTTAACCTAAATGAAATAGTAATGGACTATGAGAAGACGAATGAAAAAGTACAAAATGAACTCTCTTACAAAATATATGTAACTAACTCTTATTTATGCTATTCAGGTATAACTAGCCTAATCATTGTTACATTAACTTCTCTGTTCAGCTATCATGTACTTATACATTATTCTTCATCTTTCTACATCTTTCTTGTTAATCACACTAGAGAAGTCTCTCTCGATTTCAACCCCGTAAGTTATCCAATCTGTATCAGCCTTTGTAAGCCATTATTAACCTTTAGAATAAAAACTGAAGACCATCTGTAGATGAGCCAAGGTAAGTAAACAATACAAATCTCTTGATAATATATATATATATATGAGCATTCGCTTGTTGAATTTAGCTATCTGTCAGAAGAAACTAGAGATGCATTAGTAATAAAGGAACTTAGTCTTGTTAATCTATCGCTTATGTGATTAGGTGTATGTTTTTAATTGAAACGTAAAAAATGGATTATTGTAATTTCAAAAATCTAGAAAGCGGACTTGTTGGAGTGTTTAGAAATATAATAAGGAAAAACATGAAATTCTAATCATGATTAACATCTTGGTTTAATTAATCTAATCAACACCATAAATTTGGAACTATGACATCTTTAATTCTAAAACAGAACTTGAAGAACTAGAGACAAGGAGAAGAGCGGGAACCCAGAACCATAAATAATAATATTATGGAACCAAAGGTTACTACACAAGCATAGTTGCACCTGTCGGATTAAAAATGAGCTTTCTTGCAATTTTTTAGCATGAATAGACGTGATATATCGCCAAGTTTACCTCTTCCTCCGATATTACTGAAGACAATAAATATGATATAGTAGAGCTCTGGTTTATGCTTTTAGGACCTATAAAAGTGATAGTTTTGTTACAACGGAACTCCTTAAGGGATTGGGGGATATTTTTTTGATTATCCAACAGTGGGGATTTAGATTCTAGTTGTGAATTCTTTTCTTCCTGTAGAATACTTGAAACCATCTTATTCCATCTTTTTCCTCATATGAATCTCTGTCAGTACTGCCAGTATAATTGTCTACACAATTGATGAGTTTCACGACTTATCTAGGAAGCTTTACTTTAGATATCGTAGAGTTAAAAGTTTTCTGTAAGAAATCTAATTGTGTGTTCTGGGATTGTTTGTTAGCATCTTAACTGTTTCATCTATTTTTATTTTTCGTAAGTTTGAACCAATTTCTTCTTGCTTTGTTTAAGCCAAGGGTCTCTGGGGAACAATATCTCTATGTTAATGAGGTAGGGGTATGGTTTGCGTACATTCTAAAATCCGCAAAAGTCACTTTTGAGATTATGCTAGCTATGTTGCTGAACCAATTTATACTTGATGATTTCTTAGTGACATATAGAAGGAAAAACTGAAGACAATCTGTAGATATGCCTAGGTAAGTAAGCAACACAAATCTCTTGATAATATAAATATGAGAATTAAAAAATAGAGCTGCATTAGTAATGTAACAAAGGAACTTAATCTTCTTTGATAACCAACAAAAGTTTTTCTGTATAGCTTTTACCAAGTTTTTGCTAAGTTTCTGCTTATGAGCTGAAAATTACCAGTGTTAGTTTTGGAACTAATATATTCAAAGATATCAAACAAAACTAAATAACTTATGTACCAAAAAGGTTCTTATATATACATGAACTAGAAAAATCCTCTATGCAGTAAAACTTTTACAACTTTTCTAATAGCATGCCTTTTCATTTTGTACATTTCTTCTCCTTTGGAAAGATAAAGTTATGGAGCCCTTTTGATAACAACAACTGTGTGCACAAAAAGTTGTTCTTTCTTTGTTTTTTGTCCTGTGTTATATATTCTGCTAATCTGTCCATATTTTCCCTTCGAAATTTTTGGACCATTTAGTTTAGGTGTATACTAATTACTAAAAAAATTTCTACTTATAAACAATAAATTGAGATAGCATCATTTGAATTATTGCTAGACTTTTACTATCTACTTTTGAGAAGAATAAGAGAAGAATATTGTTGAATTGTGTATCCATATTATATAAAGAACCTTTCTGGTACATAAGTTATTCAGAATGAGGCATCAACTTCAGTCAATATACATGCAATATTTTTTATGTTTTAGCCAGTGTTTCATAACCATTATTTCAAAGAAATTAAAATTCAATTAATTTTGTTTGCAAGAAAAGGAACTTGGTAGACCAATAACTTAGACTGAGGTATTCAAGGCTACACATACAGGGAAGAATAAAACTCCTATAGATCGTGATGTTTGAGTTGAGCTCAGCTGACCTATGTAAGCCAGTATTTCTAGTAGTGATTACTTTATTTTCTACATTTATATTCTAATATTATTATCATTAAATTTAGAATCGATATTTGCAATTCATAGAGGATTTTCGCCAAACTCTACTTGAAGATAGTCAAGACCTACCACTTGGCCAAAAAAAGAATGAGAGAATATGGTTAGATACAGTTGGTGGCCCGAGTAGGTATGGATATGCTTATTGCTTGCCCCAACAAACCTTTCGTGAATTTCATTCGGAATAGAAGGCCTCAGTAGTTTCCAAGGTGATGAGTCAATGGAGACAATTTTGGCTTTGAAGTACTAAATAACTGAGCTATCTAGCGAAGCTAAGGACTCGCAGGCTAGGGAGAAGAAAAGGGATATACAATATGCAGGAATGAAGGCCCAATTCAAAGCATTACTTGCTTCGGGGGGGATTCCCCCTTGTTACGGTAATGTATTACGCCCTCCTCGACCTCTCTAGTCTCTACCTATTTCATATGGAGTATATGGTCAATACATAGATGTGACTGAGGAGCCCAGCAGTGATGAGGATAATGAGGTTTACTATGTGGATAATACATCGCCGCGTTGTTAAAGTTGAATATCATATTAGATAATCTAAACCATATACTTTATGGTGATTTATTTGAATTATTGTGTGTTTTTGAAGGCATTAAAACTTTAAAGTAGTCTAAACAATAGTATTGTTAAGTAACTTGTAACTTCTACATTTTGTTCGTTCAATTTCAAGGTATTTAAATTTGATTTTCATTTTGTGGTTATTGGATTATATTTACTTGTGTTTGTTGTAGTTTGATTTATTGGTGGGAGATTGATTTAATTGATTATATTATATATATATATATATATATATATATATTATTGAGTTGAATTAAAATGGCACCTATTTGTAAAAGTTGTATTGCCATTACTTTTTATTTTATTTTTTCAGAAAAGCAGCCTCGTAGGTTGTTTTTTCGCATTTTTATATTTCTGAAAAATGCACTAAAGTGACTTAATGATGTCTCTTTTTCTCAATTTCACTTTCCACGTTCTCAAATAAGAGATTTCAAGAGGTTGCAAATTGTTTATAATAAAAAATTAAGAAATAATAGTCACCCCATGAGATTTCTTTTAATTTAAAAAAGAAAGAAATCAAATAGAGACCTTATGAGGTCTCTTTTAATACATTAAAAATAATTTTAAAAAAATAACTCAGAGACCTCACGAGGTCTCTCTTTCGAAAATTAAAAAAATGATCTAGCGACCTCATGATGTTGCTTTTAAGCGACCTCGTGAGGTCTCTCACATTAAGCGACCGATGTTTTAGAGACCGTCAATTGAGGTCGCTTTTAAAGTCTCTTTTTCATAGAAAGAGACCTCATGAGGTCTCTTTTTTAAGTCTCTTTTTACAACTTTTAGAATGTCATCACGCTATCAAAATCATAATATATACGTTAATATGACTGAACAGATATTCATATTGCAATATAAAACTCCGCTCCCAAAATTGAATCAAAATAGATTTGTGGGGTCCACTAATGGAATGGTAAAATTAAATCCTTCACAAGATTCCTCAATAGACAAGAAATACATGCTCATAATTTGAGCATAAATAGAGCACAAATTGGGCCCAAATTGGCCCCACAACATAAAGGAAAATAAGTGTAAAACAAAGATTTTACTGAAGGATTTAGGCCAAAAACATACGAAGGAATTAAGGAGAAATGATCTCCTCAACAGATTTTGACTATGGGCTCGAGATTCATTTGGACTAGTATGGGTGCAAATAAACTATGCTACCATATTAGATTCGACATTTTGAACTCACCAAAGCCATTAAAATTTCCATCCAAGGTTGTTTCAATAAAAAAAGGGCCTCATACCCACAATCCTATTTTTTTCACCAATTTTACCCAATAGTCAAAAATGAGCCCCAAACCTCCAAACAAAGACAAAGGGTCCCACTAGCCTAAAATCCATATTCCAGAGCTAAGAGTGATGACCAAATTCTCACCCAAGGTCATTTACTAAGAGTTTTAGTTCAAGACCATTTTTCTCAACTTCAAAAGATTCAAAATAGGGAAATGGAGATCCAAACGAACTGCTCGAAAATAGAAAGACGATCCCGACAAGTCATAAATGACCTACAGCTATTGGGGAAGGTATGAAACACCAAATATTTATGAAAATCGAGAAAATAAATTGGAAGATCATTATAGTAGCCATAATTTAGGATAGTTGCAAAGGACATAGGTAGGTCCATTAGTTTGGGTAATAATTCACTTTGGTTTGATATTTTAGGGAAGTAGAATTGAAATCCTACTAGTGTGTTGGCCGTGGTTGTTACATACATTTGATCCTAGATGGTTTTCAATATAAAAATGTTATGTGTTTTACTTTTTGCTTAATTTTCTCTCTACTTTATAACAGCTAACTGGGAACAATTTGAGGAACATAACTCATCACTGTTTCATTAAAATAGAGAAGTTAGTAAAAGTTTAAAATAACAAAATTATGTTATATACCCAATTCAAAGGCGACAAGTGTCATTTATCAAGAACTACAAGATCTCTATGAGTGAAACAAGATATGAGATTTGAGGTACATTAAACACATCATAAAATTCCTCAATTAGTGGTATAATATTAAAAATGTATTGATCAGCACTATATTGAATAAGAGAAGAATATTGTTGAATTGTGTATCCATATTATATAAAGAACCTTTCTGGTACATAAGTTATTCAGAATGAGGCATCAACTTCAGTCAATATACATGCAATATTTTTTATGTTTTAGCCAGTGTTTCATAACCATTATTTCAAAGAAATTAAAATTCAATTAATTTTGTTTGCAAGAAAAGGAACTTGGGAGACCAATAACTTAGACTGAGGTATTCAAGGCTACACATACAGGGAAGAATAAAACTCCTATAGATCGTGATGTTTGAGTTGAGCTCAGCTGACCTATGTAAGCCAGTATTTCTAGTAGTGATTACTTTATTTTCTACATTTATATTCTAATATTATTATCATTAAATTTAGAATCGATATTTGCAATTCATAGAGGATTTTCGCCAAACTCTACTAGAAGATAGTCAAGACCTACCACTTGGCCAAAAAAAGAATGAGAGAATATGGTTAGATACAGTTGGTGGCCCGAGTAGGTATGGATATGCTTATTGCTTGCCCCAACAAACCTTTCGTGAATTTCATTCGGAATAGAAGGCCTCAGTAGTTTCCAAGGTGATGAGTCAATGGAGACAATTTTGGCTTTGAAGTACTAAATAACTGAGCTATCTAGCGAAGCTAAGGACTCGCAGGCTAGGGAGAAGAAAAGGGATATACAATATGCAGGAATGAAGGCCCAATTCAAAGCATTACTTGCTTCGGGGGGGATTCCCCCTTGTTACGGTAATGTATTACGCCCTCCTCGACCTCTCTAGTCTCTACCTATTTCATATGGAGTATATGGTCAATACATAGATGTGACTGAGGAGCCCAGCAGTGATGAGGATAATGAGGTTTACTATGTGGATAATACATCGCCGCGTTGTTAAAGTTGAATATCATATTAGATAATCTAAACCATATACTTTATGGTGATTTATTTGAATTATTGTGTGTTTTTGAAGGCATTAAAACTTTAAAGTAGTCTAAACAATAGTATTGTTAAGTAACTTGTAACTTCTACATTTTGTTCGTTCAATTTCAAGGTATTTAAATTTGATTTTCATTTTGTGGTTATTGGATTATATTTACTTGTGTTTGTTGTAGTTTGATTTATTGGTGGGAGATTGATTTAATTGATTATATTATATATATATATATATATATATATATATTATTGAGTTGAATTAAAATGGCACCTATTTGTAAAAGTTGTATTGCCATTACTTTTTATTTTATTTTTTCAGAAAAGCAGCCTCGTAGGTTGTTTTTTCGCATTTTTATATTTCTGAAAAATGCACTAAAGTGACTTAATGATGTCTCTTTTTCTCAATTTCACTTTCCACGTTCTCAAATAAGAGATTTCAAGAGGTTGCAAATTGTTTATAATAAAAAATTAAGAAATAATAGTCACCCCATGAGATTTCTTTTAATTTAAAAAAGAAAGAAATCAAATAGAGACCTTATGAGGTCTCTTTTAATACATTAAAAATAATTTTAAAAAAATAACTCAGAGACCTCACGAGGTCTCTCTTTCGAAAATTAAAAAAATGATCTAGCGACCTCATGATGTTGCTTTTAAGCGACCTCGTGAGGTCTCTCACATTAAGCGACCGATGTTTTAGAGACCGTCAATTGAGGTCGCTTTTAAAGTCTCTTTTTCATAGAAAGAGACCTCATGAGGTCTCTTTTTTAAGTCTCTTTTTACAACTTTTAGAATGTCATCACGCTATCAAAATCATAATATATACGTTAATATGACTGAACAGATATTCATATTGCAATATAAAACTCCGCTCCCAAAATTGAATCAAAATAGATTTGTGGGGTCCACTAATGGAATGGTAAAATTAAATCCTTCACAAGATTCCTCAATAGACAAGAAATACATGCTCATAATTTGAGCATAAATAGAGCACAAATTGGGCCCAAATTGGCCCCACAACATAAAGGAAAATAAGTGTAAAACAAAGATTTTACTGAAGGATTTAGGCCAAAAACATACGAAGGAATTAAGGAGAAATGATCTCCTCAACAGATTTTGACTATGGGCTCGAGATTCATTTGGACTAGTATGGGTGCAAATAAACTATGCTACCATATTAGATTCGACATTTTGAACTCACCAAAGCCATTAAAATTTCCATCCAAGGTTGTTTCAATAAAAAAAGGGCCTCATACCCACAATCCTATTTTTTTCACCAATTTTACCCAATAGTCAAAAATGAGCCCCAAACCTCCAAACAAAGACAAAGGGTCCCACTAGCCTAAAATCCATATTCCAGAGCTAAGAGTGATGACCAAATTCTCACCCAAGGTCATTTACTAAGAGTTTTAGTTCAAGACCATTTTTCTCAACTTCAAAAGATTCAAAATAGGGAAATGGAGATCCAAACGAACTGCTCGAAAATAGAAAGACGATCCCGACAAGTCATAAATGACCTACAGCTATTGGGGAAGGTATGAAACACCAAATATTTATGAAAATCGAGAAAATAAATTGGAAGATCATTATAGTAGCCATAATTTAGGATAGTTGCAAAGGACATAGGTAGGTCCATTAGTTTGGGTAATAATTCACTTTGGTTTGATATTTTAGGGAAGTAGAATTGAAATCCTACTAGTGTGTTGGCCGTGGTTGTTACATACATTTGATCCTAGATGGTTTTCAATATAAAAATGTTATGTGTTTTACTTTTTGCTTAATTTTCTCTCTACTTTATAACAGCTAACTGGGAACAATTTGAGGAACATAACTCATCACTGTTTCATTAAAATAGAGAAGTTAGTAAAAGTTTAAAATAACAAAATTATGTTATATACCCAATTCAAAGGCGACAAGTGTCATTTATCAAGAACTACAAGATCTCTATGAGTGAAACAAGATATGAGATTTGAGGTACATTAAACACATCATAAAATTCCTCAATTAGTGGTATAATATTAAAAATGTATTGATCAGCACTATATTGAATAAGAGAAGAATATTGTTGAATTGTGTATCCATATTATATAAAGAACCTTTCTGGTACATAAGTTATTCAGAATGAGGCATCAACTTCAGTCAATATACATGCAATATTTTTTATGTTTTAGCCAGTGTTTCATAACCATTATTTCAAAGAAATTAAAATTCAATTAATTTTGTTTGCAAGAAAAGGAACTTGGGAGACCAATAACTTAGACTGAGGTATTCAAGGCTACACATACAGGGAAGAATAAAACTCCTATAGATCGTGATGTTTGAGTTGAGCTCAGCTGACCTATGTAAGCCAGTATTTCTAGTAGTGATTACTTTATTTTCTACATTTATATTCTAATATTATTATCATTAAATTTAGAATCGATATTTGCAATTCATAGAGGATTTTCGCCAAACTCTACTAGAAGATAGTCAAGACCTACCACTTGGCCAAAAAAAGAATGAGAGAATATGGTTAGATACAGTTGGTGGCCCGAGTAGGTATGGATATGCTTATTGCTTGCCCCAACAAACCTTTCGTGAATTTCATTCGGAATAGAAGGCCTCAGTAGTTTCCAAGGTGATGAGTCAATGGAGACAATTTTGGCTTTGAAGTACTAAATAACTGAGCTATCTAGCGAAGCTAAGGACTCGCAGGCTAGGGAGAAGAAAAGGGATATACAATATGCAGGAATGAAGGCCCAATTCAAAGCATTACTTGCTTCGGGGGGGATTCCCCCTTGTTACGGTAATGTATTACGCCCTCCTCGACCTCTCTAGTCTCTACCTATTTCATATGGAGTATATGGTCAATACATAGATGTGACTGAGGAGCCCAGCAGTGATGAGGATAATGAGGTTTACTATGTGGATAATACATCGCCGCGTTGTTAAAGTTGAATATCATATTAGATAATCTAAACCATATACTTTATGGTGATTTATTTGAATTATTGTGTGTTTTTGAAGGCATTAAAACTTTAAAGTAGTCTAAACAATAGTATTGTTAAGTAACTTGTAACTTCTACATTTTGTTCGTTCAATTTCAAGGTATTTAAATTTGATTTTCATTTTGTGGTTATTGGATTATATTTACTTGTGTTTGTTGTAGTTTGATTTATTGGTGGGAGATTGATTTAATTGATTATATTATATATATATATATATATATATATATATATATATATATATTATTGAGTTGAATTAAAATGGCACCTATTTGTAAAAGTTGTATTGCCATTACTTTTTATTTTATTTTTTCAGAAAAGCAGCCTCGTAGGTTGTTTTTTCGCATATTTATATTTTTGAAAAATGCACTAAAGTGACTTAATGATGTCTCTTTTTCTCAATTTCACTTTCCACGTTCTCAAATAAGAGATTTCAAGAGGTTGCAAATTGTTTATAATAAAAAATTAAGAAATAATAGTCACCCCATGAGATTTCTTTTAATTTAAAAAAGAAAGAAATCAAATAGAGACCTTATGAGGTCTCTTTTAATACATTAAAAATAATTTTAAAAAAATAACTCAGAGACCTCACGAGGTCTCTCTTTCGAAAATTAAAAAAATGATCTAGCGACCTCATGATGTTGCTTTTAAGCGACCTCGTGAGGTCTCTCACATTAAGCGACCGATGTTTTAGAGACCGTCAATTGAGGTCGCTTTTAAAGTCTCTTTTTCATAGAAAGAGACCTCATGAGGTCTCTTTTTTAAGTCTCTTTTTACAACTTTTAGAATGTCATCACGCTATCAAAATCATAATATATACGTTAATATGACTGAACAGATATTCATATTGCAATATAAAACTCCGCTCCCAAAATTGAATCAAAATAGATTTGTGGGGTCCACTAATGGAATGGTAAAATTAAATCCTTCACAAGATTCCTCAATAGACAAGAAATACATGCTCATAATTTGAGCATAAATAGAGCACAAATTGGGCCCAAATTGGCCCCACAACATAAAGGAAAATAAGTGTAAAACAAAGATTTTACTGAAGGATTTAGGCCAAAAACATACGAAGGAATTAAGGAGAAATGATCTCCTCAACAGATTTTGACTATGGGCTCGAGATTCATTTGGACTAGTATGGGTGCAAATAAACTATGCTACCATATTAGATTCGACATTTTGAACTCACCAAAGCCATTAAAATTTCCATCCAAGGTTGTTTCAATAAAAAGAGGGCCTCATACCCACAATCCTATTTTTTTCACCAATTTTACCCAATAGTCAAAAATGAGCCCCAAACCTCCAAACAAAGACAAAGGGTCCCACTAGCCTAAAATCCATATTCCAGAGCTAAGAGTGATGACCAAATTCTCACCCAAGTTCATTTACTAAGAGTTTTAGTTCAAGACCATTTTTCTCAACTTCAAAAGATTCAAAATAGGGAAATGGATATCCAAACGAACTGCTCGAAAATAGAAAGACGATCCCGACAAGTCATAAATGACCTACAGCTATTGGGGAAGGTATGAAACACCAAAAATTTATGAAAATCGAGAAAATAAATTGGAAGATCATTATAGTAGCCATAATTTAGGATAGTTGCAAAGGACATAGGTAGGTCCATTAGATTGGGTAATAATTCACTTTGGTTTGATATTTTAGGGAAGTAGAATTGAAATCCTACTAGTGTGTTGGCCGTGGTTGTTACATACATTTGATCCTATATGGTTTTCAATATAAAAATGTTATGTGTTTTACTTTTTGCTTAATTTTCTCTCTACTTTATAACAGCTAACTGGGAACAATTTGAGGAACATAACTCATCACTGTTTCATTAAAATAGAGAAGTTAGTAAATGTTTAAAATAACAAAATTATGTTATATACCCAATTCAAAGGCGACAAGTGTCATTTATCAAGAACTACAAGATCTCTATGAGTGAAACAAGATATGAGATTTGAGGTACATTAAACACATCATAAAATTCCTCAATTAGTGGTATAATATTAAAAATTGTATCTTTAATGTCCAAATTGATCAGCATTAGTCGTGTATGTAGCAGTGTGTGCAGTAGTCAAAACTCCCCTTCAAGATGCAGGGTGCAGAATGTTTAGCACACCAAGCTTGCTAAGTAAATGAGTATTTTGAGCAAGGATTAGGCCCTTGGTAAGCAGGTCAGCAAGTTGATCACGATATTGAACATGTAGAACCTTAATCAATCCATCTTTGATCTTGTCCCTAATGAAATGATAGTCAATCTCAATATGGTTGGTTTTCTAATGAAACACAGTGTTGTCGATAATGCTCAACTTACATGACAATTTAGTGCAAGGCGGTCGTCGTCAATATATTTACCCACCTTTAGAGTCGGGGTGGAATCCACTGGAACAATGTAAGTGGAGATTAAACTAGTTTGAAACTAAAGATACAATTTAAATTCAAACAAATGATACAAAAAGATAAAATAGGAGTTTAGGTTTAACAAGTTGTTGTTTGTCAATTTACATTCGGTGTTTGTAAATCAAGAATTTATGAAATAACAAAATTATGTTCACCAGGGATTTTGGTAGATGATAGATGATAGATGCTAAAAGTGGTTCAAGATTCTCATGGTGGGTAGGATAACAAGCTATCTTTATCGATGTTAAGCTTAAATGTCTCTCAACCTACTTAAGCATTTAATTCCCTAATCCTCTCAGACTTAGGAAATTTCTATTTACTGCCCAGATTTTACCTCAGCTTAACCAAACTTGTTACAATGCTAATTATTAAATGAAGTATTTTCAAGTCCCTATTGATAATTCACTTCCTACTATATTTGATTTCTTTCTCAAGCAAATCAAAGAAGGTGTGTCTACTATTTACAACCAACATACGTTAATTAAAACCTCAGAATTATCAAGAATCCTACCACATTTTGAATCTTGAACACTTAGCACCTTATCAAGACCTAACCCAAGATCCCATAGTTCAGGTTAAAGAAATTTAGTCACTCATGACGTAAAAATTGAAGCAACTAGATGAATTCATGCTTTGAAAGATAAACTTAGCACAAGATGAATAGAAACTATAGATTCTCAGATTAGATCACAAAGGAAAATCCCAGAATAATAATAATAATCTCTTCAAAGTATTTGCTCTTCCAAGCCAAGAAATTAGAGAGAAAATATCAAAAGTATTGTCAAAACTCAATATGCGGAACAATAATAATAATAATGTCTAGAAAACCCTAAAACAAAGTTGTAAATAGTTTAACCTAAATAAGGAAACAAATTAATAAAAATCAGAAATCCTTTGGATTAGCTGACGATATTTATGATAGCTTATCAGGAAGCTGACGACTTATCACAATGTCGTCAGCTTCTTATTCAGTTTTGGCTCTTCCTGCTTTAGTTCTCCTTGGCTGCCTTAGGCTGACGACATTCTTGATAACTTAACAAACCCTTAACGGCTTATCACAAAAAGTCATCACAACTTCCACTTTAGGCCAATTCTCTATCTACTGATGACGACCAACCTGATAGCTTATCATAGGGTTGACGACTTATCACAACTGTCGTCAGTCACACTTGTCTTCAGATTTCTTCAAATTTCAACTACTTTACATTATTTCATGTTGGTTCTCTATCACATCAGCTTAAACTGCAAAATGTAACATAAACTAATCAAAAATAACAAAAGTTGCTCAAGACCTTGCAATTATTTAGAGTTAAAAGCCTCAAATGTTTTAGCATATGCTCAAACATCAGTTGTTGGCCAACTGAATGGCTGAAATACTACCATTGAAGACTGAAATGGAAAGGGTGACATAAACACAGAGGTCTTGAAATAAACCAACCATCTAAGTGATCTCTGCAACTACTGAATCCATGCTTCTGTACTCAGCTTCAGCAGAACTCCTGGAAATAGTGTGCTATTTTTTTTATTTCCATAATATTAGTGATTCACCAAAGTGAATGACATAACTAATAATTGATCTTTTGGTGTTGGGTCAAGCATCCCAATCTGAGTCATACCAGAGTTAGAGTAGTAGCAGGCTTAGCCTTGAACAGGCACCTTGACCAATAGAACCTTTAAGGTATCTGACCACCCTAGTAGCTGCTTTCTAGTAAGATTTCTTACGGTGTTGCATGAATTGGCTGAGAGTTTGGAAAATAAAGTTAATGTTTGGCCTTATAATAGTGGCATACATAAGTTTATCAACAAGCTTTTAGTAAGATAAAATGTCAGATAGAAACTCATCCCCTTGTGCCCCTGTGGAATGATCATACTCAATTGAGTTTAACTTGCATTGGATTCTAGAGGGGTGATAGCAAGTTTATAACCACTAAGACTTGGTCAGTAATTAACTCAAGAATGTACTTTCTTTGGTTCAATATGATCCTTGATGCTAATCTTAAAACTTCAATACCCAAAAAATACTTGAGATCCCCCAAGTCTTTCATTTTGAACTGCTGATGCAACTTGATTTTGGTGGCATTGATCAATGATGCACTGCTCCCAGTAATTAGCAAATCATCAACATATACAAGCATTATAACAGTGTCATCACCTTGATGCAGAGTGAATAGGGAATAATTATGTATACTCTGGGTAAAACCAGCATCAAGTAAGGCATGAATGAGCTTCAGATTCCACTACGTAGAAGCCTGCTTAAGACCATAAAAGGATTTGATCAACTTACACACCTTGTGCTCTCCCTGTCTTCAAAATCCTTCTAGAATATCCATGTAGACTTATTCCTCAAGATCCCCTTAGAGGAATACATTATACACACTTATTTGATGAAGATTCCAACCTTTAGATATAGCTACTACAATCACATATCTGATAGTAACCATCTTAGCCACTGATGAGAAGGTTTCATGATAATCTAACCCTTCCTATTGGCTATATGCTTTGGACATTAACCTTGATTTGAAACTTTACACTTCACCATTTGCAAGATATTTGATTTTGTATATCCACTTGGAACTAATAATATTCTTCCCTTTAGGTAGATCAACAATGATCCATGTGTTGTTAACTTCTATGGCTTGAATTTCTGACTCCATAGCTTCCACCCACCTTCTATCTTATATAGATTGTTTAAAGTGCTGAGGCTTAATCAAGGTGGAGAATTTAGTTAAATAGCACTAATATGTTGGACTCAATTTTTTGTAAGGCAAGTTGTTGGCTAATGGATGCTTGCATCTCTGGTTTCTATAAGTGTCAACATAATCATGCATCCGTATTGGTGGTTTCCTTGTTCTTGTTGGTCTAATGGAAGAAGGTTGAGTCAGGGAAGATTTATCTTGACATCTGTCTGCATGATTTAGGCTAGGTGAAGTTGTACCAGGTACTGTAGCATCAGTAATGCCATCCTTCTCAATTGGAACATCTTCAGTAACACTCTTAGTAGATGTCTTAAGAAATATTTCATCATCTGTAGGCATCAAGAAGTCAATGATAATTTCTTCAGATAAGGAAGATTGTGTATTTTATACTAGTGAGAAAGTAAAACGACATGTAACTTCATGAAACACAACATCTCTACGGACTAATAGTCTCTTTGAGGTGAAATCCAGCAGCAAATATCCCTTCTGAGACTCTGAATATCCCACCAATACTGCAGGTTTGGCTTTTTTTTTTATGAATTTATCACCTTTTGGTAGGATAGTTACATAGCATAAGCATCCAAATACCCTAAGATGAGACAGCTTGGGATCTTTGGAAAACATCAAATGAAATGGGCTCTTACCACTAAGGATAGAAGATAGTAACCTATTCATTATATATACTGCAGCCTTTACACATAGTCACCAATACTTAATGGGCAAGTGAGATTGAAACCTGAGTGCTCTGTCTATGTTTAATATGTGTTTGTGCTTCTTCTCTACAACTCCATTCTGTTGAGAAGTGTAAGGAAAAATAGTCTGATGCAGAATGCCTAGGGACTGGAACAATGTCTTACATTGAGAGTTGATAAATTCAGTTCCATTATCAGATCTAATAGTTTTCACCACTATTCTAAACTAAGTTTTAATCATGAAAATGAATGTTTTAATGACCACTTTGGCCTCAGACTTTAACTACAACAAGTGCACCCAAGTGTATATACTATGGTCATCTACCATAGTCAACAAATAGTATTTGTTGTCAAAAGTAGAAATTTTATATGGACCCCATAAATCCATGTGTACAAGTTCAAAACAAGTGGAGCAACTAGTAGTACTTATAGGAAATGATAATCTTGTCTATTTAGCTAGTGGACACACAACACATTTACTCAAGATATTTACATTACTAGGATTCTTCAAAATGTCTAAACATTTGAGAATTTGAGAAACAGGGTGTCCTAGTCTTTGGTTCCATAAGCTTCAACTAGAAGTTGAGACTTCTGCAATGAATTTGCAGGCTTTTGATCCTAACTAATTAGTATCTCCTATCCAACCTCTTTTAAGAACATATAGTCCACTCTTTTGTCTACCAATCCCCTTCACTTTACCATTGAAGAAGTTCTAAAAGATACAAAAATTGGGATAAAAGGATACACAGCATGAAAGATCCTTAGTTATCTTAGCAATAGACAACAAATTGAGTTTGAAGTCTGGAACAAGTAGAACATCTTTGATCACTTTCTCTACAAAAATATAGGCTTCTCCAGTGTGTGAGATTTTCATATCATTACCTGTTGAGAGGTGAAAATTGTCCAAATGTTTAAAGTATAATCTGGTAATACTTTTGAATAAGTATCTATGTGTAGACATATGATGTGTAGCACCTGAGTCTACAATCCAACTATCAGGACATACTTTGGACAAGAAACAAGTAGTAATACCTGTCATATTTACTTGTTTCATATATTTGGTATCTTTGCTCAACATGGTCATAATCTGAGTGTACTCCTCCTCAATGAATGTGTGATCCTTGGACAATGGTGCACAAGTCACTTCATGACTAGAACTAGCAGCATCAACCTGACCAGCTAATATAGTTGGAGCCTGAGAAGACTTGTCACCAGGGTTGACAAAGTTGTTACCACCATTATGTGTGGAGAAGCTGTTATTGCCAGTGTTCTGTGATCTGAAGTTAGACTTTTGTCCTTATTTCTTCTTGTTCTTCCAGTTATTTGGATACCCTACCAACTTATAACAAGTTTCCTTGGTATGATCTAAGAGATGGTAGTAATCACATTTTTTGCCTTTATAGTTAGTGTTGCTTTGTCCAAAACCATAATTTCGATTCACTTTCATAGAAAGTGGTTCTGATCTATTATTCACAGTCATCATACAAGCTGAATGTTGGATTTCTTCCTCTATGAGCATAGCATAAGCTTGATTAAGAGTGGGAGTCACTTTTTTAAGCAATATTTGTCTTCTATCTTGATCATAAGACTCATTTAGGCCACTTAAAAACTATAAAAGTCTAAGTTAATACTTATGATCTAAGTACTCTCTAGACTTAGGGAAATCACAACTAGAATTTGGCACTAATACATCATACTCACTCCGTACACTCTTCAATTTGGTAAAATAAGCTGAGATTGAATCTGTACCTTGAGAGTGCATATTAATTTTGAGATACAATTGGATTATACACATACGATTCACCTTCTCATATCTTTTCTTTAAATCTTCCCAAACTGCACAAGAATTCATGGCATAAACAATTCCAGATAACAGACTTTCACTCATAGTGTTCATGATCCAGGAAAGCACGATTGCATTACATGTTTCCCACTGATCATAAAGATCCTCTCTATACGACTCCTTACTACAGGTTCCAGTGAAAAATCCACACTTTCTCTTCCCTAAGAGAGCAATACGCATCGATCGACTCCATAGACTGTAATTTTCTAAACCAGTTAACTTTATTAGAACTAGTACAACACTAGAACTATCAGATGCACTAATTAAAGTGTATCACTTTGATCAATTTTAGGCACCATGATTAATAGGATGTAACTGCAATGTAGATGTAAATCGTTAAGAAGAAACGGAAAAATGGAGATCGAAAATGTATTGAAATAGAGATCTCAAATTGCACAGAGAACTTAGTGAAATATGATCGAAAACACACTTAGTGTTGAGCTCCTGGCTCTGATACCATGTGAAATAGAAGGATTGCAGCTTGATAGCTTGCAATCAAGGAAAAGAAGAAGATAGACAAAAAACTGAATTTTCATTATTCTCACATGAAGCTTACAGTCATAAGTCTATTCATAGACTTGAGTTAAGACGAACTAAGAATGAGCTAAGAAGTGAATCATGTATCCAGCTCATTGACAACTCATTGTATCTAACTAATCATTATCTAAAAACCTCTAACAACCTTCAAAAACCTCTACAGTTGACATAACTATCGGCTAACTAACTAACTACACCTATCAATATTACATACCAATGGAACATGTAGTCATGTATGTAGCAGTGTGTGTTGTAGTCGAAACATTTTCAAACCATCAAGTGTAGGGTTCTTGTTAGAAATGTCTTCGTTTTGTGGAAACCCCATCAGTTCACACCACACATCCTCTTTTTTTTTTCTCTAGTCTTGAGTTGCTATTTTGCGCTTTCTTACTCCTATAAATTTTTTGTCTCGCAGTGTTATTTTAAGGAGTAAAATAGGAGCAACGGATTCACTTTGTCTCACTGGAAAACTTCTTAGACTTCTTGTTTTGGTTGGGGTCAATAGGTTGATTTCCAGTCATATTCTCACGTGGAATAGGCATACAATTGTAACATTTCTATCCATGCAAATTTGATATCGACCCAACCTTGCACACATTCAAATTGCTTATAGTCCATCCAAGGATTTTCCAGCCATATATGGCAAAATTTTATAGGGTAAACTTTGCACCACGCAACTTCCTTGTAGCCTCCTTTAGTAATAAAAATCTTTTTCCAATCTGTTAAAATATGGGATTCCCAATTGTTACTCCAAAGTTGGATAAATGCAATATATCCACTTTTGCAAGTAATGCAGCCTTCTAACCCATTGATATCCACTATAAATCTACCCTTCGCCTTCTTTTAATTTGTATATATTCTTCACGGTAATTTCTATAAGTACCTTCTTTAGTAGGAATACTGAAGAAATTCCTTCCATTTGCTCCAACTTTATTCCAATATTGAGAATATGACACCATTGTAGTAGGATAAGGCATATGAGTCTTAGTAATTCTAAAAATAGAAATGGCACAAGTTCCCCAAGTATACCACTTTCCTAGGGATAATAAGTTGTATAACACAATGCACAAGATATCCAGTAGAAGTTCCTCAATAATCATTGTTTGCAAATTCACTATCTTTCATGGATACATTCATCACAACTTCCATTTTCATAAGACTCATAAGGAATGTGTGAGATAGTGTTATACCTCAAGTTGTCACAACAACCATACTATGCAGTGTGAGAACCTTTATAATCCTCATTTTCAGCACAAAAATTGTTCAGAAGGCTCACCTATTCATAAGAGTCATGAACACCATTTTTCGTATTAACCTCCAGAATAGTAGCTCTTATTTATGTATGGCTCATGATCATGGATATCAACATAGCCTCTGTAATCTCCATCATCTTACTCATATCTCACCTCATTGAATGCATATTCTCCCATGTCATTATCACAGCAATATGAACTATGAACAACATAAATTTCCTTTTAACTCCTCGTACCTTCAAAACGAGCAAACATAACTAGTAACTAAAGTTTTCCACCATAACTTACGCCTTTGCATTTTGTTAGTGCAACACAAATGATCTCACTCTCTTTTGTCTTTTACCTCCCTAGGATCTACCCAAAGTTGTTATTCTATTTGATCAATCATTTATTAGGAATCACAAAATAACGTCAAGGATATAATGTCGTTTTCTTTAATGAACGACGTACGATTCTAATTCTCATGGACTTGAATAAAATAAGTAGAAATTAATTTAAATGAGAAAATCTCAAGAGGAAATTGACACGTTATAAATATAACCAGAAGAAATAATTAACCTCAAGTAAGAGTAAATAGCAAGGTTAACTAGCTTAGAAGTGTTAGAATATGAGATTTTTCTAGATAGTCTTTTGTTTAATTATTTCTTTTTAAATATTGTGTTCAGCTTTATGAATGAATGCCAGTTCTTATTTTGTGGAATGTGTCTACCAACTTTGTAAGGCTTTTGTGTAGCTATGTGTGTGGTCCATTTGTAATATGTAGATATGAATCAAAAGCTACTGCTAAAATCCTTATCCTTTTCCTACTCTTTAGTTTCAAATTCTAACAGTGCTATCAAGAGCCCTTCTTCTTGAGAGATCTGCGAAGGATTAAAGATAAATTTTTTCTTCAGTTCTTCTAAGGTTAGAGGTCTTAGTAGTAGTAACATGGCATCCAACAACTTCTTGGGTGCAGGCCCTCTTTTGTTTACAGAAAAAAATTATCACATAAGGGTGCTAAAGATGAATACTTATATAAAATCTCTTAGTCTATGGGAAGCATTTGGAAGTGAAAATGATCTCCCTCTACTTGGACCAAATCCAACTGTTACACAAAAGAAGAATTATAAAGATGCAAATCCAAGAAATCAAAGGCTCTCACATGTCTTCATTCAGCACTTTCAGATGTAATTTTCACAAGAATAATGGCTTGTGAAACACCTAAAAAAGCATGGGAGAAGCTAAAAGAGGAGTTCGACAGAAGTGATAGAGTGAAAACTATCAAACTCTTAACTCTTAAAAAAGAATTTGAGATATTAAGGATGAAAAAAAGAGATATTGTGAAAGAGTACTCTGCCAAACTTTTGGAAATTGAAAACAAGATAAGATTATTTAGTAAAAAATTTTCAGATTCAAAGGTGGTGGAGAAGATGATGATAAGCTTACCATCAAGGTTCGAGTCCAGGATTAAAGCAATAGAGAAATCTTGCGATTTGAAGACTTTATCTATTGCAGAGCTGATTAGCAAGTTACATGCCTAAGAATAATGGTCAAGTATAAGAGATGAAGAGGTAGAAGAACTGGAATTTCAAGAAAACCATAAAGACAATCAACCTGTGAAGGAAAATATGAGGATGAAAGGAGATAAAATAGCAAAGAGAAAGCCATTGATTAAATCTTCATAAAAAGGAAAGTTTCCACCTTATATCCACTGTAAAAGAACTAATCATCAAGAAAAGGACTGTTGGTTCAAAGGAAATCCAATGATTTAATATAAATTTTGAAGAAAAATGGGTCATATTGAGAGGAATTGTAGGAACAAGAAGAATCAACTGCAACAACCCCATGTTCAGAAGGCAAATTTTATTGAAGAGTCGAAAAAGAAAGAAATCTTGTTTATGGCTACTCATGAAGAAAACGCAACCAACTAATCCAAATGGTTTTTAGATAGTGGGTGTATGAGTCATATGTAATATAATGAGGTCTTGACAAGTCTCTCAGAGCTAAAGTTAGGATGGAAAATGGTGCAATAGTAGAAGCACATGGAAAGGGTTCAATTGCCTTTCAAACTAAACAAGGTACAAAGTTTACACATAATGTATTGTCTATTCCTTTTTTAGCATATAAACTATTGAGTGTTGGTCAAATGATGTTTAAAGGTTACTCCTTATTTTTTAAGGGAAAGCATTATTTGGTTTTTGCTTCTGATACACTTTGATTGTTAATGTAAAAATGGTGGATAGGATCTTTACATTACACGGAATATTTGATAGTATCAATTTTGATAGGTTTGACGATTCATGCTTATGGCATAAGAGATATGGATATTCAACTATGCTACTTTAAAATCTATGTATGAGAAGGGCTTGCTTAAGGATTGACCTGATATCTCACTATATAAGAAAGTGTATGGGTTATGTCAGATGGGTATGGTGCATAGGAATGCATTTCCTTACAGTTCTACCTGGAGGGCAACTGGAAAACTTGAACGTGTTCATACAAATGCATGTCGAAGTATGAAGACATCATCCTTGGAAAAATTTATATTTTATTGTTGTTTAATGATGACTTAACAAGGACGACTTAGTTGTATTTTTTAAGTAAAAAGTTTCAAGTATTTTCAGTTTTCAAGAATTTTAATGCTTTTTTTGAAAGACAAAGTAGTTGTAAGCTGAAGTTTTTGACGTCAACCAATAGAGGGGAATACACTTTGAATGATTTCAATAAGTATTGTGAAGATGTGGGGATTGATCACAAGCTGATAGTATGTTATTCACCAAAATAGAATGGAGTCTTGGAGAGGAAGAACAAAACGGTAGTTGAAATAGATAGATGTTTGTTTCTTGAAAAGAAGCTACCACAAAGTTTTTGGAATAAAGTTGTTTTCACTTCAATTTATTTGTTAAATAGGTTGCCAACTAAAGTTATGGGTGGTAAAATTCCTATCTAGGCATGGAGTGAAAAAATATCATCTGCCAAGCACTTAAGAATGTTTAGCTCAATATGTTATTATCATATTCCTTTAGTCGGGATAAGCAAACTTAAAATGAAAGGTGAATTGGGGATCTTTATTTGTTATTCATCACAAGCCAAGGGTTATAGAGTTTTCAACTTGCAAACAAAAAGTATTTCTATCACAAGATATGTAGTAGTGGATGAGCATGCTTATTATAACTGGGATAATGAGCAAGTTGAGAGAGAAAATATAGGTTATCTGAATGTGCATCCACTTCCTGAAACACAATTACTTATCTTTGAAAATTTGGAAGAAGTTGAAGAATAAGATGGTGAATCCTCTCACTTGATGCACCAATTTTGAAGAAAGGCCCCTTCATGAGATTTATGAAGATGCAGTGTTGCAATCTTAAAACCCAATACCAATCAAGAAGCATCAAAACATAAAGTTTGGATTAAAGAAATAAAGGAGAAGACTGGTATGATTCATAAAAATGACACTTAGAAGTTGGTTTATAAACCCAAAGAGAAAGATGTAATAGGGGTGAAATGGGTTTATCAAACAAAATTTAATCTAGAAGGTCCATTTTATAAATACAACGTAAGGCTTGTTATGAAAGGTTACACGCAAGTTACAGTCCCAGATTAGAAAGACGCATTTGCACCTATTGCAAGACATGATACAATATGACTTTTATTTGCTTTGGAAGCTCAATCAAATTGGAAGATATATCATTTAGATGTGAAGTCGGCATCCCTAAAGAGACCGTTGCATGAGTAGATTTATATCGACCAATCGAAAAACTTTCAAGTTACTGGAATGGATGATAGTATTTTACAGATTACATAAGGCATTGTGTGGATTAAAATAGTCTCCTCAAGACTGATAGAGTAAGATTGATGATCATCTCATTCATTATGGCTTCAATAAAAGTGAAAATAAAGCCACTTTATATGTGAAGAAGTATAAAGGTGGATATATGCTTGTGGTATCACTCTATTTTAATGATCTTTTATTAACCGGAAGTAATGAACCTATGGTGAATCATTTAAGCAAGAAATAGAGACCAAGTTTGAGATATCAGATTTGGGAGAAATAAATTACTTTCGATGAATAGAGATTCTTCAACCTACTAATGGAATCTTTATTTCTCATAGAAAATATGCATGGGATATTCTTAAAGAGTTCAAGTTGGAGATGTGTAAGCATGTATCAACCCCACTAGTTTACAATGAAAATATCTTAAAGTCTGAAGAAGGTGAAAGGGCTGATCCAACAGTTTATAGAAGTCTAATTGTTAGTTTGCTATATTTGACAGCCATAAGACTTGATCCCATGTTCGCGACAAGACTTCTAGTGAGGTTTATACATTCTCCAAGTCAATTTCATCATTATATAGCTAAACTAACGTTGAGGTATATTAAGGGAACTGTTGATTATGGTATTTGGTTTAAAATGGAAGAGCAAGGACAATTGAAGGGTTATTCAGATAGTGATTGGGTAGGAAGTGTGTATGATATGAAAAGAACTTTTAGATATGCTTTTACACTTGGTTAAATCATGTTCTTATAGAATTCAAATAAGTAAAAAGTGGTAGTTCAATTGTCTACAGAAGCAGAATACATTATTGTTCCTGGTGCAACTAATCAAGCTCTATGGTTAATAAAAATTATATGTGATCTAGACCCAAATAAAATTGAAGCTATTGTCATTAAGGTTCACAACAAGTCAAAAATTTCTATAGCCAAAAATCTAGTGCAACATGGATATAGAGAGCACATAAATATAAGGTTTCACGCTATCAGGCAAGCAGAAAAGTATGGTAAATTTAATCTTGACCATCCAAGAAAAATATCAAGGAGGAATGCTAGAATATGAGATTATTCTAGATAGTCTTTTGTTTAATAGTTTCTTTTTTAAATATTATGTTCATCTTTATAAATGAATGACATTCCTTATTTTGTAGAAAGTGTCTACCAACTTTGTAAGACTTATGCAGCTATGTGTGTGGTCCTTTTGTAATATGCAGATTTGAATGAAAAAAGCTACTGTTGCTCCATATCTTTAGTTTCAAATTCTAAGAAGAAGTTCAAAGAAAGTAAAATTAAAGAGAAAAACAAGAATTTATGTCCTTAGTTTTGATGATTGACAAATTCATAGTTTGGGACCTATTCCCTGGAGATATTGTTGTGATGAAAAAGTCCCTCTACGTATTGTGAAATAGGTTGGTCTCACCTATTACTGTCACAGTCAACACTCCAGCTGACACATAGTACAAAAGTTGGTAAGAAGTTCGCTACCACCTTTCTGCCACAACCAGTGAGATTCCTTTGAGTTTTTCTTGGGTCACAATAGATAATATTCATCTTCCTCAACAAGAAAACTAACACTTTTATATTCTTACAATTAAATATATCTCTGAAGGGCACATCAAAGACTGCTGTCATAACAAGAAATTGATTGCTCATAGAGTTGTATTTTTATTTCATTGATTTTGTTGTTGAGTCATTGTAATTTTGTTCTTAAAAGTCTGCCTACATTAGCTTATAATTGTAGTAGGTATTGAGGTGAAAACTTTATTTTTGGATTCATCTAGAGTTAGGTGGTTGTTAAAGTTAGAGTTAGTTTGTAGAGTTCAGTTAGAGTTAGCTGGAGGTAGTAACAGTAGAGTTACTACTGGAAGATTCTTTGTAATCGAGTTAATACTAAGAAAGTGAGGATTAAGAGTTTGATCCCCAAAAGTAGAGTTTGTATTCAAGAATTTGCTTGGATATGTTAGAGCTTTAGGAATCTTGGAGGCAGGTTGTGGTTTTTCTCCCTTGAGTAAAAAGTTTCTAGGTAAAACTCTTATGTCTTTTCATTTATATTTCTACGCATTTTTGCTACTTGTACTCTAGACTCTCTGCTTGTTGTGTTCATCAGGGAATAGTTTCCTAGTTTGAGGAGCAACCCTCCATAATTCCTTCAATTGTATTAGAGCAGGACTTCCTTATAAAGGCTAACACCTTGGAAGGATCCTAATTAGAGAAATGGCAGGTCCTCTAAATTTAGTAGAAGGTCAGTCTACCATCAAACCCCCAAGATTCAATGAAGAGTACTATGGGTGGTTAAAGATGAGAATGTATGAGTTCATCATGGCTGAAGATTGTGAGTTGTGGGATGTCATAGAAGATAGGGATATCAGAGAAGATAGCCCTGTCATTCCTACAAGGGCAGTAAATATTGGAGATGTGACTTCACATGTTCCCAAAACAAATATGGAGTTTGATAAAACTAACAGGAAGAAGATAAAGAAAAATTATAAAGCCAAGAAAATTCTTATATCTGGTATTGGTCTTAATGAGTACAACAGGATCTCTACCTATCAGACAACTAAAGAAATCTGGGATTGTTTTCAGACAATCCATGAAAGAACCACATAGGTGAAGCTTTCCAATGTTTTCCTTGCTTTCTAGTGTGAATGCTTAGGTAGAGTTACCTAAGTTCAATATTGGTTATAGTTAATCATTATTAAAGTGAGTTCTTGGAAGAGTTGTAAAGTTAGGCTTGAAATAGATTTATTGCAAGTAGGAAGAGACTAGAGTTAGGTTTATATTGGTGTCTATAAATAAGAGGTTGATTATAGAGGATTGTTGGGATATTGTAAGGGAAAGCCATGGCTTTTCCTCCTTTGTGCAAGGAGGTTTCCATATTAAATTATTGTTCTTTACTTTCCAACAAGGTTTTAGTTTTTCTAGTGCTTAACTATTTTATTCCATGTGATTGACTGTAAGGGACCTGGTCCCTTAGTCTGTGGTGAAACTCTTCCATGTTTCACCAATTGGTATCAGAGCCAGAACCTAAAAGGTTAATACCTAGAGTGATTTAGTTATCATGACTCCTCCCCCTAATAATGAAGAAGGGCAATCTACCACTAGACCACTTAGATATAATGGGCAGTACTATGGGAGGTGGAAAACTAAGATGTATGACATTATTATGGCTGAGGACAGTGAGCTTATGTACATAGTTCTTGATAGACCTTATGTTCCAGTAAGAGAGGTCAAGAAAGGAGACATACTTAGAATGTTTGTAAAAATTAGGAGAGAATATGATGATGAAGATAGAAGGAACGTTGAGAAGAATTATAAGTCCAAGAAACTGCTAGTTTGTGGTATAAGGCCTAATGAATATGATAGCATTTCTACATTAGAAAATACTAAAGAAATCTGGGATTGCTTGAAGAATTCTCAAGAAGGAACCACAGATGTGAAGAATTCAAAAGTTGATATGCTGACTACTCAGTATGAAACCTTCACCATGAAAGAAGAAGAAACCATCCAAGAGATGCATACCAAATTTACTTCTATCACTAATGAGTTGCACTATTTAGGAGAAGTAATTGCTTTTACAAATAGGTGAGAAAAATTCTAAGGGTTCTGCCTACATCCTGAGAAAGCAAATAAGATGCTATCACTGAGACATGGAACCTAAAAACTCTCACTATAGATGAACTTATTGGCAATCTAAAATCACACAAACTTAAGAAGCAACAAGGGAAAGAGAAGAAGGAAGAAAAAATAGAAAAGTCTCTAGCATTGAAGGCTTGTAAGTCAGATTCTAATGAAGAAGACACTTATTTTTACTATTTGACAAAAAGAATTGTTAGAGCTATAAAGAAAAGCGTTTAGTTTAAAAGAAGTTGAAGTAGCAGCAGAAAGGGAGGAACTATGGAGGTTTGTCATAAATTTGGAAGTTCTGAGCATTTTATTAAGGATTGTCCATTCAATAAAATTGATTATCAAGAATATCTCAAAATTGGAAGTGACAAAGGAAAGAACAGGGAACAGCCCCTTGTAAAATTGTCCAAAATAACTATAGTTGATTATATAATAAGGTAGGACCTAGCAGTGTAGGAAGATTGTTCTATTTCATTTTATGAGGCTGAAAAGGCTGAAGATGTGTCTATACTGGCTGTGGAGGAATGTGAAATTACCTATGATTCTTTGTTTAATCTCATGCCAAACACTAAAAATAAAGAAGAAAATGAGGTAACACTCTTTGACATTAAGAGAACATTAAGAAGCTAGCAAATGTGTTGATTTATTCAATGTGAATTGACTACTGAGAAACATTCTCTAGAAGATAAAGTAGAGAATCAGGAGCTTGAATTAAATACTTTAACACTGTAGATTTCTAAAATAGAAGAATAATTTCCTAAGTTGAAAATTGACCATTTGAGTTTATTGGGTCAACTGGAGAAAGTAAATGACTCTGATGATAAAGGGAAGAAAAAAGGCTTCCAAGATTCAGATTAAGCTTGAAAATAAATTAAGGGATTCTTGTCCCAAGAGTAAGCTAAAACATGTGAAAAAGGTTTTGAAAGATGCTGACTGATTCAATGCCATGCAAAAGAATGTTTGGTAATTTAAATGGGACCTACTCCCCAGACCTATTTTCTGAATTTTTTTTGTATAAAGTGGTGTCCTGAATAAAACACGTTGAGGCTGGAATTAATCAAATCAAGCTAGGCTACTAAATAAATCAATCCTCATCCTAAAATTAGCTATGATCAGAAGGCAGGTATCCTTGTTAAAGTAAGTGTCTAATGGTCTAAGCCAGTAATATACTCTTGTAAGTATACACCCATGGGAACATCTTGGGAGAAAAATAGTTAAGGGAAACACGATTGGAAAATTTACTTTAGAAAGAGAGGGACCTGGCCCTATATCTTCGGTTAGTACCAATCAGTGTGCCTTACAATTATAAAATTCATGTCTAAAAAGCCACATGGCTTTTCTCATCTGAATAAAAGTTGTCAATTCACAACAAATATGAAGAGTCACACCTATTTAGAGTCTGACGTGTCCATTTAAAAAGGCACCTTTTAATGTCAAATTGTCATCTTTCTTAATTATAAAATCAAATATTTTAAATTTCATTCTTCATCAAATTAACTTAAATCATCTTCTTCAATCAACCTCTTCTCTACATTGAACTTGTCCTTTTTTTTTCTATCACATGAATTTGAAATGGCAGACTTTCCCACTTCCTCAACTACTGTTAATGAGCTAGAAGCTGATAAAGTAACAAAAAATCAGTCTGAACAAACTCAAATCAAAATTTCTATTTCCATAACACCTAGTACCATAGAAGAAATTACCTCAAGTCCTTAACGAGAACCTGTGTTAAATTTGTTTACTGAACCTTTCTCAAAAAATCCAGAATTCCTAACTAAGTCTATCCCTTCCTCCACTATCAGAATTGCTACTGAGTCAGCCATGAAGGTGGATATAAATTAATGATAGGGATCACCAATTGAACAAAAAAATCCCTCAATCCAAATTAACTTCTTCCTCAAAAGATAAAAAATTACCTGAAGATTCTCAAATCCCTATTTCTTCTTAAGAATAAGGAAAGTCTGAAGTCAAAAAAACCCTAGAAACACCTGGTTCTTCTATACCCTCTGAGTCAAACCCAATTTTTTCCCAACTATGGGATGATGAAATACCTGTGAAGAGGTTGGACCTCTCAAGTAGTGAAAATTGGGCAGCCAAAAATTTGCTTCTATTTTCATATGATCCCAACAACAACATTGTTAGTGAATAAAAGCAAATAGAAGATGAAAAAGATGAAGAGACAAATGATGAAGAATTTGTACTAACTCCAAATGAAGAGGATACGAATAATGAGGATGAAACACCTCTGAGGTGATCTAAAAAGAAACAATGGGGAAGCAAAGTCAAGAAAAAAGTAATTAATACTGATGTAAAGATTGATAGATCCCATTCTACTGAAGGATCAAAAAAGAAGGTGCTGGAAGATGCTATGAAGGCTAGCGAATCT
This sequence comes from Capsicum baccatum var. pendulum, assembly GCA_030864225.1. Taxonomy (NCBI): domain Eukaryota; kingdom Viridiplantae; phylum Streptophyta; class Magnoliopsida; order Solanales; family Solanaceae; genus Capsicum; species Capsicum baccatum. The sequence goes on along the minus strand of CM061559.1, from coordinate 68,685,810 downwards.
TCAACCACTAGGAGAAGAAATCTTAAGAAAGTTGTTATAGTGGAGGATAAAAAATTTTGAAGTTGTAAAAATTAGAAAGGATGAGGATATTAATCTTGATTTTGTTGCAACATCTGAGAAAATAAGAAAAGATGTCCATGTTGCTAGAAGGACCAGGTCCTCCATTCCAAAGTCTAGTAGCTCTACTGTAAGGAGAAAGAAACATATTATTGTCAAAATAAGAAATTTTATAAGGGACCTGATCCCAAGAAGAGAAAAGTTGTAAAAAAATGTGTCAAGTAGTGAGCCTAAGAAAAAAAAGAGTAAGGAAAGAAGAATGCATCAAGAAAAGCTAGAAATGTTGTTTTAAAAACTCAGAAGGCATTTAATGGTAGAATGTTTAATCTCAGGATTTATGATAAACCTGGAATGATAGAGTTAGTAAAGTATGTTAGGAATCAGGGATGGTTACACCTCCTATAGGAACCATCTCCCATTATTTTTGAAGAAGAAGTAAGAGAATTCTACTATTCAATAGATCTCTCAGAAAATGGGTTAAGTTTGATAGCCTAGGTATAAGTATAAGATATAAAGCTGGATAAAGAGGCACTAGGAAGGATTCTGGATGTGCCTATGATGGGTGTGAGGAGTGTTGTAAAACAACAGTCATCAATAGAGTTCATGATTGATGTATCTAAAGTAGGAGGTAGATCAATAGTTGGTGTGAGAAATGAATTTCTCACAAGTGAGTTTTGATTGGTGTATGACTTTGAGAACAAAGTCCTTCTACCTAGGTTAGAGTAAAGGACCATTGCCTCTGGTGTTGACCTATTTTTGATAGAACCTGCTTTTATGATAGAGCACATGAATAAGCTGATCAATGAGAAGGAATAAAGACATGTGATTCCATATGGATAGTTTTTTAATAATGTTTTTGATCACTTTGGAGTGATGGGGACAAAGGAAACTCTTGGAATAGTCAAGCAAAAGTTTAGTCTAACAATATTAGTAGACAATGAATGCATTAAAGAAAAAATGGGAATTATGTCCCAAGATTCAGAATTGTTAGCTGCTCAAAAGAGTATAAACAAAGAAATAAAGAAGATAAAGATCAAGATAGCTGCAGAGGATGCGAAGATTGTTCACTTGAAGATACAGAACCAGAAGTTATCCTCAGAGAGACCTGGTGCCACTGAGGAACTTGCACCAAAAAAATGTAAAGCTCCTGGGCAAGGTAACAAACTAACTAGTGAGGTACAAGGGTTGAATGTTGAAGTAATGACCCGCACTAAATAGTTGTTCCATATTAAATTTTGTGAGGCTTCTAGGATGGAGTTTTTGCAAAAATCATTCTCCCCTAATACCCCCTTTACTTGAGTCCTATTATGTTAAGTTTCCTATGTCAGTTTTTAGTCCCTGTTTCTATTATGGCTTATGCAGAAAATAGTTTTATATTTTATTTGTAATATTGTAATAGTGCTAATCCTTCTTAACAATAAATGAATTCCTAGTTTTATACTTCATCTATTATATCTTAAATTTAAAAGTTGTTCTTCATGTTAGTGTTGCCGTAGTGTCCATAGGTTAACTATCTTCTTCTTACTTTTATTCTTGGTTTACTATTCTCACTTTTTAATGATGCCAAAAGGGGGAATATATTGAACTCATACGGTAGGGACCAAGTATGTTGGATGACATGACATGATGTGTTAGGGACTAGGTACCAAGAGTGCATAAGTGATATGTGCTGATATGCATATACGCCGAATGCACTGAATGAAAAAATGATGGCATATTGATAGGAGGGAGAATGCTCAAAGTGTAGGTATATTAATAGGGGGAATATTGAAACATAGTGCATAAGTTAAATTTTTTATGTCAATTGACAACAAGAGACTAGGTCCCTATGTTGCATGATATATTGACAAGGAAAAGCAAATTGCAAAGTGTAGGGGGAATATTCATTGAGAGTAGTTGTAATTACTCCGATTGAATAAGGTAAATGACTTTGATGCTAAATTTCTATTATCATGTTCTATGGTTTTTCATCATCAATAGCGGGTGGTTGCTATATCTTATTTTGATGATGAGCAGTTGATAACAAGGGACCAGGTCTGCATAGTATTATCTTCTATTGTAACAAACTGCACAGGTGAGATGTGTACCTTTCAAAGGCACTTGGCCCAATCATATGGCCCAATCATATTTCAACCCTAATCATTATTCCACTATAAAAGTAAAAAATTGTTTCTAAATGAGGGAGATTTTGCAAAATCAATATTGAAGAGAGTGAAATAGGCAAAAACTCAACTTTGCAATATTTCTCACGTTCTTAATTCTTTAGGTACTTAAAAGAGTGAGTGTTCTTAAGTAACGCCCCAAATCTGATACCAAAAATTCCACACGGTTCTCATGACCTCAAAGGACCATAAGTTAACTCATGACTGATATCTATACCTAAACACTGCTTAATATATTGTATCAATGCAGAATAAAAATTTGAAAAGACATAAGGTCAAATATCTAATAAAACACAACATCTGAAAATATGGTATATCAATACCAAAACAACTTAAATAACAGTCTGAACATACTATAGTTTGAAAGCCTCTAAAAATGTATTGTCGAAATAAGGAGTTGATAGGACATATCCCCAACTAACTCCAACTACTGAAATAAACTAAGTACCATAGAAGTGAAGTAATCAAATCATAACATCCTAAAATGATGAGGACTCACTGCTGACTCTGACTGCTAAAACTGGAATGCTACTAATGCTCTGGAGCTCTTAATTTTGAACCTATGGTATAAAAACCATAGTGCAAATGCGTCAGTATGATTAAATATACCGGTATGCTAGTGAGGTAGGCTGAATGCAAAGGGTTCATATGCATGAACAATACTAACTAACTGCAAACATGAACATGAGAATACATGGATGACTAAGTAACTGCAACTGAATTTGTGATAATACTGAATACTGAGTCTGAATACTGATATCATGAGTTACTGATAACTGATGTAACTGATACTGAGTGACTTTATCTGACAATCTAGATTCTTATGGAACTAACTGAGTTCCATACTGTACTGGGTGACTGTATCTGACAGTCTAGATTCTATAGAACTATCTGAGTTCTATTACTGACACTGTAATTATGGGAAGTATTCATTTAACTGACATACCCCAAATAAAGCAATATAGTAGAGTTGGGGTCCAATCTATAATGCCAATTAGAATGGTGTCAAAACCGCGCCACTGGTAAGGACAAGCTGTAGGTAACCCTCATCTGATAGTGTCCCCAAAAGAGAATAGTGGCACCCACATCTAACAGTGTTAATCCACCTCATCAACCCTCATCTGTCAGTGTTGATGTCTCAACCTATGTAGGCTACATAGTTCTGGAATGCAAGGATTGCTTCTAAGGATCACACCCTCAACTGTCAGTGTGTGCCCTCATCCTTTGGTTCACTCGGTGCTAATTCCTACTCCCATCTGAATAGGCACTGAAATATGATTAACTAAATTAAACTAAACTGAGTTCATTGATTTCCTTTGACTGGCGGAATACTACTGAGATTATTGAGTTATTGAGATTTCACAAATTACTGGCACTACTAAGTTTTACTGAGTCATGAGACTAACTGAATTCTACTGAGCATGGCTTGATTGTGAGTATCTTGAAAAATGACACAGGATCTAGGCACACAACTAAATTGTCAGGTACAAGTTCCCCCAGGACTCGATAGCATACAACTGACAAGACGTGACCTTTTTTGACACATAACCATAGTCAACAATTCATAGTACAATCATTGGGGATTTTTATGAAGTATTCGCATGCTATAAGATTACACTTGAATAGGAACGCATGTAAACATATTATAATTTTATAATCCTAATCTCATGAGCATTACGTCAATCCATTACAAAGAAGAACAATAACGTGGGAGTCATATCGAACATAAGGGAGTAATATGGATTCATCAATTTTGGTCACAAATGAGTCATAAGGCATAATTTTTATTCTCTTAGGCATCTTATCAAACACCTTACATGCATATCTTTAATATTAGGCATGAATATTGAAATAATTCTTCATGAAAATATTTTACACTTTCAATGCAAGAATTTCAATCACATACTAACATATTTTCATGATTGTCATTAAAGACTTTAACTTGGAAATCAAACAACAACATAAACATGGATATAATTTAATCCATACCATGGAATCCAAAGTTTATATTTCAAATATGGTGTCTTGAGCTTCATGGGTGAAAGGAACTCATGAATCGACACTTGATATACCTCAAAATCTTGGATCTTGAAAGATAACTAACGTTTCTTAAACATTCTTGGATTGGGAAACACAGATCTAAATGTTTTCTTGATGGTTCTTGAACTTGAAGAACTTGAATTTCTTAGTTTATTGAAGAAGGGTTTAGATCTTGTTCTTAGGAATTGATCTTTGAGAGGAACCCTAATTTGGTGTTGTAGGTGAATAATGAAGTTATGAGCTCTAGTCTGGTATAATTAGATGTTAAAAAATGTGGAAAAAGACCCAAACACCCTCTTAAAAATGGCTTTAAATTGCTGAATGGGATCTGTGATGGCTTGGGTGATGGTCCATTGCTGGCTTGATGGTTCGTCGCTCTGTCCATCTCAGTCTAGCCGGAAAATGGGTTACTTCCATATTAGCGACAATCTGGGCGACAGTCCATCGTTGGATCAATGGTTCTTCGCTCTTTCAATCCCAGTTTGACTAGAAGGTAGCCTTACTACATCAGTTTTGATGGTCTGGGTGATGGTCCATCGCCAGTTCAATGGTTCGTCGTGCCTTCCGTCGCTCCTGGGCCGTTCAGACAGCTCACTATAAAATTTCCATTTCTTTTTACCCCGATACCGGATTTTTTCAAAATTTATATCATTGGAAAGCTAATTTAATTTCCAACATGATAGAAAGTCAAAATTAGGGAAGTTCTATCTTATTTAAATATAATTTACTTAGGAAATCATCCCTAAATCTTCTGGAGTCTAAATTAGACTTTAAAAAAAAGTTTGGGGTATTACAATATCTCCCCCTTGGGAGCATTTGTCCTCAAATAGGACTGACTAAGATGGGATTTAAGATAGACTAGACTTACTTAAGGGATGTGAACATCTGAAACATGATTAAATGACTGGGACTTCTGATATACTAAAATTTCATATTGAACATGCATATCTGACGCATGAATACTGACTCATGAATACATGAATGGAATCACTAATAAGCTAAATTTATCAAGCTAAACATGCATATCTGATGCATGAGTACATGACTGAGCTGATACATGAATGCATAACTGAATATGTAATGGTACTTTAAAATACCGAGATTGTAACTGAAATATGAACATTAAATTGAATAGGCTTAAGAAAAGCTATTACCTTAGGCTGAGTCTGAATTAGCAGAGAAAAGGTGAGGATACTTGGTCCGTGTATCTGCTTCTACTTCCCAAGTAGCTGTCTCAACGGACTGATTCCTCCAAAGAACTTTGACTAGAGGGACTTCTTTGTTCCTCAGTCTGCGAATCTGGTAGTCAAGAATTTTGATTAGAATTTCCTCATAAGAGAGATTGTTTTGAATATCTACGCCCTTAACAGGGACTACGACTGTTGGGTCACCTATACACTTCTTAAGCAAGGAGACATGAATGACTAGATGCACTGAAGCTAGATCTGAAGGCAACTCGAGCTCATAAGCTACCTTACCGAAACGACTGAGAATTTTGAAGGGACTAACATATTGGGGACTGACCTTTCCCTTCTTGCCAAATCTCTTCAATCCCTTCATGGGAAAGATCCTTAGATAGATAAAGTCGTTAATATTAAACTTGAGATCCTTTACTAAACACGCATGAATGGGAACATGAGAATATGACTGAGTCTATAGTGTGTGACATAGACTGAGTATCGTGAACTGAACTGAGCCATTGTGTACATGGCTTATGGCTAAGATAGGAGCTTGAGGGTCCACTTATGAGTACCCACTACTCCAAGATAGGTTCCTTACATGAAGAGGGAATGACATGTTTAGGAAATAAAAGTTCAGGGGATTATAATGTATCTCCCCCTTGGGGCACTACATCTCTCGAAGAATGCTGGTTTGGCCAAGATACTGAGGAGAGAGTGGAATGATGCACAGGCACCCACAAATAGAATCGCGATTGAATATTTAAGATCAGAGACTGGGTCATGAAACATGAACTGAGTTGAACACGCAACTTCTTGATTGGTCCATCTTAGAATGGTTACATCCATGAGACTTTGAGTAGTGCGACTAGGTGGACAGAATGGGAAAATATGTGAACTTTTCTGTCTGACTGTCGGACTGAAGTACTAGTTGTTCAAACTAATTCCTACTGAATGACTTATCTGATCTGTTGACTGGCTGATGGCTGAGTACTGGGCATGTAAGACTGAACTGTACTTAGTCAAAATAACCGGACTTCAAATATGGAGTTTTTATGAACATGAGAAAGGGACTAACTGAGTAACATGAGATAGCTAAGCATGAATTCATAAAATACTTGTTATTTCTGAGAATGCAAGACTAGGCGTATAACATAATTCTAAAACATTCTGTAAGATGAGGCACTGAAACACTAATAATATACGTAACTGATAACTACACGCTATGGCAAGCAAACTTGAAATTGAACTATGGTACTGATCTGATTTCTAAATTAAAGTTGAGGCTGACACTATATCTAAGACTGTAGAAGAGACTGCAACTAAATCTATAATTGAGACTCATACTGGGACCGAATGCTGGTTTTTCATAATTGAGGTTAATACTTGTACTGAAGTACTAAATTCTGATGGCTAAGCAATTGATAACTAAAATCCATAGTCTTATAGGACTATCTAATTCCTTCACTGAATACCTATTACTGAACTGACACTGTAATAGAGGCCTGAGGGACAGAACATCGACACCATAGAGTTATCGAGGGATCTAAAATAAGGGTATATATGACATAACCTGAGTTTGGCTGAAAATTAGGAGTGGAACATGAGTTATGTGGGTTGAGAATACTATAAAGCACAACATGATTACCTGAGTCGTGAGATACATGACCTGATTCTGAAGGTTCTGTATTCATGGGACATGATCCGTACTATTGAGTAAACTGGAACTCCTTGTACTAGGACCTAAAAACGCACATAATTCTATGGAAGATGTGTAAATATAAGTTGTGTTCATGGAAAATAATTTGTACCGTGGAGTATACTGGGACTTCTTTACTGGGAACTGAAATCATACATGATTTTCACTAATATGTACAAATATGTGCAATGATCATGGAGCTGACAGGAAGGACATGAATAGATATAATGATACCTAATGGGTTTTGAGGATCTGTAATATTATTTTGATATGGTTTGCATGATTATGTTCACTGCAGGAATAGAAGAGGATGTCATCAATAAAGACTATGATGAAGATGTCCAAGTAGTGCTTAAACACAAGGTTCATCAAGTCCATGAAGGTTGTTGGGGCATTGGTAAGGCCAAAGGACATGACTAAGAATTCAAAGTAATTGTATCGAGTTTGAAAAGATGTTCTTGGAATGTCACATTCTCTAACTCTGGGTTGATGATAGCCTGCTCGGAGGCCTATCTTAGAGAAATAGTTGGCACCTTAAAGTTGACCAAATAAGTCATTGATTCTGGGAATTGGTTACTTCTTCATAACCATGAATTTATTGAGCTGGCGGTAGTCTATACACATTCTGAGAGAGCCATCTCTCTTTAATATGAATAGAACTAGTGTAACCCATGGGGAAACACTGGGCCTAATGAATCCCTTATCTAAGGGATCCTTCAACTGTTCTTTTAGTTCTCTGAGTTTCGCTGGTGCCATTCTATATGGCGGAATAGATAAAGGTTGAGTATCTAAAAGAAGATCAATACCAAAGTCTATTTCTCTTTCGGGATGAACTCTGAGAAAATCTTTGGGAAACACATCTAAATATTCATTCATTATTGAGACTAATTCAAGACTGAAAGTTTTGGAAATAGAATCCTTAATTCGAACAAGATGATAGACACATCTCTTAGATATTATTTTCCTAGCACGTATGTAGGGAACAAGTTGACCTATGAATGCTGAAATACTACCCTCCACTCTAGGATAGGTTCAGTCAAAAACTAAAACTGGACTATAGTCGACTGTGGCATAGTAGGAATAAAGCCAATGCATTCCAAGAATGACTTCAAAATCTGTCATCTCTAACTTTACTAAGTCTGCTGAAGTGACTTTCTCAGTTACCATGACCGAACAGGTCTTGCATACCCATCGGGCTATGATGGTTTTACCCATTGGGGTAGAGACTGAAAAGGGCTTGCTAGAATTTCGGGACTGAATCTAAAATCAACTATTATATAAGGAGTAACAAAAGACAAAGAAGCTCCTGGATCTAGCAAAGCATAAACATGCAAGTAAAAGATCTGTAACAGACCAATAACCATATAAGGAGAATTTTCCTGATATTGTCGGGAGTAGAGAGCATAGAGTCAATTTGGATGTTACCCAATGGTAGTACTGAATATGGCACCCTGCTGATTCAGGCGACCAGACTGAGCTGAGGAACGGTTATGCTGACCCTAAAAACCTGACTATGGATAATCTCTGACTCTGTGCCCTGGCTTGCCATATCTAAAATAGACGTCGTTGCCAGCTTTGCAAATACCCTAATGGTTCTTACCATAAGTCTGACAAAGAGGATGGATTTGGGTACTGCTAACACTTTCTTAAGGCTTAGGGCATGGAGCCCTATCCTTATTGCCGTCTCTGAATTTTGGCACTAGAGCACTGGCTGAAGAAGGGGCTGGGACAATATCCTACTGATTTCTCTACGCTATTACTGAGTAAGATAAAGTGAGAGAGTCAGTTCTAAATTTTCCAGGAAAGTCATGCTCATCCAGGGAATTTTCCTGAACGGGTGAAGGTACTAACTGATTTTTGGTTCTCCTTTTGTTAGCCCCTTTGGGAGACATATTTTGTAAATAAAATAGATAAATAAATTAGAATGGGTTCTATATTTGAGCTTATTCTTATTGGCATGACATAAATACTGAAAGAAGGGAAATTATTCCTAAAACATCTCATAGACTCCTATCCATAAGTGTGGTGCACAACACATCCTTGTACAAAATTCTACTAGATGCGTTTTTCAAACTTCCTAGGATACTGTTGAAGCTTAGGCTCTGATACCAAATTTGTAACACACCAAATCTAGTACTCGAAATGCTACACGGTGCTCGTGAACCCGAAGGACCACAAACTAACCTATGATTGATATCTATACCTAAAAAATGCTTAATATAATATATAAATGTTGAATAAAAGGCTGAAATACCATAAGGTTCAAATATGTGATAAAATACAATATCTAAAAATATGGTATATCGATACCAAAACAGCTGAAATAATTGTATGAACATACTATAGTCTGAAAGCCTCTAACATTGTACTATCTAAATAAGGAGTTGATGGGACATGCCCCCAACTAACTCCAACTACTAAAATAAACTAAGTACTATAAAAGTGAAGTAATCAAATCAAATAATCCTCGAATGATGAGGACTTACTGCTGACCCTGATTGTTTAAACTGGAATTCTATTGATGCTCTAGAGCTCACACTTCTAAACCTATTGTATAAAACACCATAGCGCAAATGTGTTAGTATAATTTAATGTACTAGTATGCTAGTGAGGTAGGTTGAATTCAAAAGGTTCATATGCATAAACAATATTAACTGACTGTATAATATAAATGTGAGAATACATGCATGAATAAGTAACTGTAACTGAATTTATGATAATACTGACTACTGAGTCTGAATACTGATATCATGAGTTACTGATAATTGATGTAACTTATAATGAGTGACTGTATCTAACAGTCTAGATTCGGATGGAACTAGCTGACTTCTATACTGCTTTGTGTGACTGTATCTAACAGTTTAGATTCTGTAGAACTATCCGAGTTCTATTACAGAGACTGACACTGAGAATATAACTGTGGGAAGTAGTCATATAACTAATATGCCCTAAATAAATAAATATAGAGGAGTTAGGGTCCAATCCATAACCCCAATTGGAAGGGTGTCAATACCACACCATTGGTAAGGACAAGTTGTGGGTGACCCTCATCTAACAGTGTCCCTAAAATATAATGGTGGGACCCTCTTCTAACAGTATTATTCCACCTCATCAAACCTCATTTTTCAGTGTTGCTGTCTCAACCTATGTTGGCTACATATTTCTAGAATACAAGGATTGCTACTAAGGATCACACCCTCAACTGTCAGTGTGTGCCCTCATCCTTGGGTTCCGGTGCTAATTCCTACTCCCATCTGAATAGTCACTGAAACATGATTAACTGAACTGAACTAGACTAAGTTCATTGAGTTTCTTTGAATGACAGAATACTACTGAGATTACTAAGTTACTGAGTTTTCTGAGATTACTGGGATTACTGAGTTTTCCTGAGTCATAAGACTGACTAAATTCTACTGAGCATGGCTTGACTGAGAGTATATTGAAAACTGACACTGGATCTAGGAATCTACCTAAATTGTCGAGTACAAGTATCCCCAGAAATCTATAGCATGAAAATGATAAGACATGACCCTTCTTGACACATGACCATAGTAAACAATTCATAGTACAATCATTGGGGATTTTCATGAAATATTAACATGCTATAACCTTACACATGAATACGAATGAATGTAAACATATTATAATTTCATAAGCCTAATCTTATGAGCATTAAGTCAATCCATTACAAAGCATAACAATAACATGGGAGTCATATCGAACTTAAGAGAGAAACATGGATTCATCAATTTTGGTCACAAATGAGTCATAAGTCATAATTCCTATTCTCTTAAGCATCTTATCAAACACCTTGCATGCATGTATTTAGGCTTAGGCATGAATATTGAAATAATACTTCATGGCAACATTTTAAATTTCCAATGCAAGAATTTCAATCACATACTAACATATTTTTATGATAGTCATTAAAGACTTCAACTTGGAAATAAAACAATAACATAAACATGGATACAATTGAATTCATACCATGGAATCCAAAGTTTATATTTCAAATAGGGTTTCTTGAGCTTCATGGGTGAAAGAAACCCATGAATCAACACTTGAAATACTTCAAAATCTTGGATCTTGAAAGATAACTTATGTTTCTTGAACGTTCTTGGATTGGAAAACACAGCTCTTGATATTTTCTTGATGGTTTTTGAACTTGAAGAACTTGAATTTCTTAGTTTCTTGATGAAGGGTTTAGATCTTGTTCTTGGGGATTGATCTGTAAGAGGAACCCTAATTTGGTGTTGTATGTGAATAATGAAGTTATGAGCTTTGGTCTGGTATAATTAGGTGTTAAAAATGGTGAAAAAGATCAAAACACACTTTTAAAAATGGGTTTATATTGCTGAATGAGATCTGCGATAGCTTGGGTGATGGTCCATCACTGGCTCGATGGTTCATCACTCTGTCCATCGCAGTCTATCCAGAAAATAGGTTACTACTATATTAGCAACGGTCTAGGCGACAGTCCATCGCTAGCTTGATGGTTCATCGCTCTTTCCATAGCAGTTTGACTAGAAGGTAGTCTTACTGCCTCAGTTGCGATGGTCTGGGAGACAGTTCATTTCTAACTCGACAGTTTATCGTGCCTTTTGTTGCTCCTAGGCTGTTCAGACAGCTCACTGTAAAACGTCCATATCTTTTTACCCTGATACCTAATTTTTATTAAATAGGTATTATTGGAAAGCTAATTAAATTTCCCACATGATAAAATATCGAAATTGGTTAAATTCTATATGATTTAAACATCATTCACTTTGGAAGTCATCCTTTAATCTTCTAGAGACTTAATTATACCTTAAAAAAAGTTTGGGGTATTGCATCTTAAGTTGCGTCCTGATTTATAAAAAAATTACTCAAAGTTATAAGAGAAATGTTTTCCTTGATTTTTAGTGTGAGTTCTTAAGTAGAGTTACCTAATTTCAATATTAGTTAGAGTTAATCAATATTGAAGTGAGCGCTTGGCATAGTTGTCAAGATAGACTTGCAGTAGAGTTATTATAAGTAGGAAAAGACTAGAGATAGATTCATATTGATGTACATAATCAAGAAATTAATTATAGTGGATTGTTGGGAGCTTGTGAGGGTAAGCCATGGTGTTTTCTCCCTTGATCAAGGAGGTTTCCATGTTAAATCACTCTGTTCTTTACTTTCATGCAAGGTTTTAGTTTTCTAGTGCTTAATTATTTGATTACCTTGACTGACTATAAGGGACCTAGTCCTTCACCGTGTGGTACAACCCTCTCATGTTCCTTTAATACCCTGAAAATGGGTCCTGAGACGTCGCATGATGCTCGAGGCTATGAGTAGTCTCAAGCTAACCATTTAAGCCTTCTACTAAATCTGAAGCTTATAACAAAGCATAGTAAAAGCTAAAATGTAGAATTCTGTATGAGCTAAGCTAAAACCGTATGAAAATAACATCTAAAAATACTAAACTCAAGAATCTAATCAATCAATACTAGAAATTAGAATCATATCTAGCAGTCTAACAAGCCTCTACTACTAATAACTAGAGAGGCACTAGAATAAGCCCCCAGCTAACTCGAACTGTCTAAAAATACTGAATCATCTACACTAATAAGCTGAAAAATTGAATAACTGGGTCTCCAAACTATGAGAAGTCACCAATTGTTGGGATGCAGATAAAGATGCTCGAAGTCACTCACGCTGCTAAAACTGAGCACCTGAACCTACATTATGAGACAATGTAGCACATAGACTTATATGTTGATCAGTACTTCTGGAATATACTGAGTATATGGGGGTGAATGCACAAGTAAATGAACATCTTAATATTATAATAATTTTTATAAAAGAGTGCATGCTAAATGTAGATGACTCACATAAGCTGGAATATCTGAAAAACTAAAAATCATAATCACGAGTAGCAAAACATGATGCATAAATCTAGTGAGTCATAACTTTTAGTTTCTAAAACCTGTATTGATATTTTGTCTTTAAATTATGTTGTCTAAGTGTAGAAAGGACTCACTTCTATATCTGTAAACTAAAAGCTTAAATCTAGTAGCTAATGACTTATATAAAATAATATCTGAATATAATCATGAGCCTTTACACTTAGTTTCTATAAGCTTTTCTATCAGGATTATTTTGTTCTGAAATCTGTAGTTTGTAGTCTATAGGGAGGTTCTACTAACTAACATATACTATGTGAGCTATCATAGTGTCCAATGTCTAGTTCCCTTATGGGAAAACCTCATATTGGGGAGAGATGTCATACTCTTGCCAAGGAGTATAACCTAATCTAAGTGATCACATTTATATATATCATCCATATAGAAATGGGAATAATCTGTACCTACATTGGCTCATAGTTCTGGGGCATGTAAACATACCCAACTCTGTGCTAAATACTACTCTCTTTTAATCTTTATGCTCATTCTATTGGAAATCCATTTTTTAAACTAGCATAAGGGTTTATAATGAAAACCAATTATGCATCTATCTATTTCAAACTATAACCAAAGCTAAATCTGTTTTCTATAAACTGTAATAAAATTGAAAAGTGAATTCCATATCTTAACTGAGGATCAAAAGATCAAATCTTTATTAAATTCTGAAAATCATGGATGCGTAAAACATAGTCATTCTTGAAATATCAACATAAAAACTAGGGATTAATAAGCCAGGCATCAAATTCATGTCAAAACATCATAATGTTCATGCTTGATACTGTAAATATTGATAATTCAATTCAAAATATGGAAATTACTGCAATACACATAAAAATACGAAAGAAAACATGCAATTCAACATCTATATTACTTGAAATATCATAATCTTCAATTAGTGATAAGTGGATATAAACCCTAAAATGAAATTCATGTAATTTCATATAAAAATCAAATTTAAAACTAGTTTTGGGCACAAGGATGAAAGAGTTGTCCTTGTTGAAAACCCCATATACCTTAATTGATGAATAGATAAAGAAGCTTGAACTTTGAGTTTCTAGTTGTGCTCTTGAAGGTTGATTCTTGAAGTTCTTGAATTGGGAATCTTGAATTTTTAGTTATCTTGGAAAAAGAATGGTGAAATTTAGATTTCTTTGGGATTAAAATTTGCATTCTAGGATTTCCTTGGAGAGTAATTTTGATGAAAATATGCATATAATGAGTAGAATACGATTAATTATCTATTTTTCATGGATTGGGGCTTGGGGTAAATGACAAAATTGCCCTTTAAAAATTTAACTCGAAACTAGAAGTCCCAATTTTTGGCCCCACCGCGATGCGTCGTCATTGTGGTGCCTTATTGAAAAAAGATGATTGCCATTTTGGCCTCTAGCGCGATGCTACGTAATCTCATTACATCATAGGAAAAGTACAAGTGCAATTTTGGACTACACCACAACACAGTGTTTGTCCAATCGGGATTTCTGGTATGATACAGGCTAATTGCGGTGAGCTACTGGAATAAGATGAATTGTAACTAGAGATTCACCATGACATAGTCTAATTATGGTGCTTCACTGGAATCGGAAAATTGTGAATTTTTCCTTCACCGCGACGCAATGCTTTTCGCGGTGTTCTACTATTTTCACTAAAATTGCCATAACTTCTTAACCAAGTATCAGATTGAGGCGAAATTGATATTGTTGGAAAGCTGATTCCATTATCTACATATCTGTGGGTATAGAACTAGAAGATTCCATATGTATTAAGATTTATATATTTTTAAAGTTGTCCCTTGATATTCCTAGAGCTAAGCTGAGCTAGGAAAAGTATGGGGTATTATAGTTCCATCATCGGCATTGGCGAAATTGGGAATAGTTTGAATGAAGCTATCGATGAAGTTCATTTTGTTGATGGACTCAAGTTTACCCTGCTGAGTGTTACTCAAATCTATGATAAGAGAAATGAAGTTAGATTCAGATCAGATAAATTCTCAGTCATCAAGATCATTGATGGCGAAAATGTGCTAACAACATGGAAAAACAAAAATATGTATTTTTCTAATCTAAGATCCTGTGCGTTGAAAGATATGGTATGTCTCAATATTCAGAAAGATGTTACTGATTTCTGGCATTGGAGACCTTGTCATGTTAGTTGCAAATTGTTAAACAAACTAGTTAAGAATGATTTTGTTCGAGGCTTGCCCAATGTAATGTTTGTCAGTTCCAAGGTATGTGATGCATATGCCAAAGAAAAACAAGAAAAGTCTTCCATCAAGCCTAAATGGAAAGTCAGCACTTCCAGTCCTTAGTCATTGTTGATGAATACTCTAGATTTTCCCGGACCTTTTTTATAAAGTCGAAAGATGAGACCGTTTGACCCTTAGTAGTAGTCCCTACATTATAGAACTATGTAGACAGTGTAGGGTAAGTTGTTCTCCTTCCAAACTAGGGTTGACACAATCATATATATATTTCATGAGTCTTCCTGCCAGATTAGTGTTGACATAGCCTTGTTAGTATCCCGTGGCAAGGTGCTAAAACCCTTTCAAATAGGGTCATAGGTTGGACCCCAAATTAGTTTATATCGGGGTATGTCAGTTAGATGAACACTCTCATGGTTACAGTTTCAGTCTCAGTATTTAGTAAGCAACTCATTCAGTTCTACAGAACCATGGCTACTAGTTATCAGTTACTCAGCCATCAGGATTTAGTTCTTAGTTTCAGTAGAATCTCATAAGCACTATGTATACCTATATGCATAGTATTGTATGTTCAGTATGTTCAGTAGTTATAGTTTTTCCTGTACTCTCATCCAGTTACTTCATGATGTTCATTCAGTCAGTTATCATCTTATGCATATGAACCCATGTATTTCATCCTAGCCTTAGTTAGCATACCGATATATTCCATGTACTGATGCATACTTTCTTTTGCGCTATGATGTCTCTTATCATAAGTTCGGATGCTCAGGTTCCTAACTGTACTTAGCAGCTCAGGCTATCAGCAGCAGTTATAGTGGTGAGTCCTTATATTTCAAGGACCGAGTTTATCCATTGCAGAATTTCAATAATTCAGTAGTTATTTCAGTCAGAGTTAGTTGGGCGTTTGTCCTATTAACTCCATATTAAGACAGTTAGAGGATCTCAGATTAGCATAGTCACTTATTCAATTTCAGATATTATTATCAGTTATACTCAATTGTTATTAAAGAATTTTGAGAATCTTAAGGCATTTTCAGATTTTTTCTACATATATATTCCAGTATCATATTCAGTTCTCATAGCAGGTACCAGTCATGGGTTATATTGTGGTCCTTCGGGGTCGTAAAAACCATGTGATGCCTATGGTGTACTCTCGGGACATTACAATTGTACTTTTTATTCCAAGAAAAAGTTGGTGAAATTGAAGTTTCGAAGTGAAGATTATCATTACCTTCTATTATTATGGATTCCATGGATGAATTACTTGGTATAATTCTTTCTCTTTATCTTATGAGTAGCTAATTCTCTAGTCTTAGGATTACAACAAACTAAAAGTTTAATTATGTGTGGGTGTTGTTGTGTTTACAGATTTCTAGTTGTTAAGTGTGGATTCCACAATTGCTTGAGTTTAACAATTTTAATTTATGGGTGAAAATCCCAAATCTCCAAATAAGTTTGATGGGTGAGAACCCCAAACTCTATAAACCCTTCATCATCCTTGAAAGAGGGATGAAGGTGAAGTTAGAACCTATAGAATCCTTGAAAAGGGGATATATGGTGACAAGGAAATGGTGGAAAATCAAGCCTATGGTTTACTACCTTTTGCAATCTTAAAAATAAGTGTGATTCGAATGTGAATCATGTCAAGAGCTTCATCCTAGATATAGGGATGCCTGATTGAGGTTTTGGTTAATTATAAACCGCACACTTGTTAGGTTCTAGAAAGAGCCAATGGGTGAAATCCTTGTTTGTTTTGTTGAAAGACTAACAATGAAGACCTTCAACCTAGACTATCACTCAATTAATAACTAAGATTCATGTTAATCCATCATTAACCTACATGTTTTTTGCTTTAAGGGAGGCATAATCTCAAGATTAGCTCCAAACTTGATTTTACATCAACAAATGTTATACTAGTGTGTTTTTTCACTCAAAATTGTTATAAATCAACTCCAAACAACCCCTATTTTACTTCAACTGTTGAATTTGTTTGTATTTCAGGTATCATTTAGTAATTAGATCACCCATAGGATTTTAAATTTAAATTTCACTCATTGTAGATTCGACCCTAACGTGAGTTAGGATATTGAAAATGACTGTTTTACCCCTTAAGAATTAGAGTAAGTTGAGCGTTATTGAAATAGCACCATTTCCGAGGAGTGGAATATAGATTTTACTTCTGCGGTGTGATTTATACTTAGGTACACCCAGGGTGGTGTGATTTACCTTGTTTATTATTTTTGTTTTTTGCTAAGGTAAGCATTGTTCTTTCCACATAATCATGGGTAAAGATGGTTTGGGTTGCCTTGGCATCGAAGGTCATGAGAGCACCATTCGTATTCCGCCCACCGAAAAGCATGGAGTTTTTCTGTCACAAGTGTAATGCTTCAATTACTCTATTTAATGGGACTTTTAGGGCGTCAAGCCTATGAGAAAACAAATGAACACTTCAAAGGCTTTGTGGAAGTTTGTTCTCCTTTTAATATTGCTCACATATCGCAAGAGCCCATTCGACTTCATCTTTTTCCTTTCTTGCTTATGGGAAAGGCAGTGCTATGGCTAAGATCTTTACCCGTTGGGTCCATTACCTCATGGATAATTCTTACAGAAGCCTTCTTAATTCAATACTTTCCACCTTTAAATATGTTGATATTGTGGGATGAGATGGTAAATTTTCGTTAATTCCATGAGGAACCTTGGTTTTAAGCATGGTAAAGATTCTAGGAAACTCTCACAAATTTCCCTAACCATGATATGCCAGAGAAGATGCTTCCCCAAATATTCTATAGGGCTTTGGATCAAATAAACAAGGTTGTAGTAGATAATGCATCTGGTGGATCATTCATTAATCTCTATATGGGGTTGCTTCAAAAATCTTGGATCAACTGACAATTTTGTGTAGCGGTTGGGATATAAAGAATGCCGAGGTAGCCGTGGAGGATCCCTCCTCATGTTTTGTGTACCAAGATGAAAAACATGAAGGGGAGTAGAAAAATAAGAATATGGTCAAGATGATGTCATGTCTCGAACTCCTAATTGAGCATATGTTAGGAGACCCAATCGAAAGTACAAGTGTAATAAATGCAAGAAAGATTCAACTAGTTGAGAGTATGGAGGAAGATTAGATCGATAGCAATTTGAATGTGTTACCTAAAATCTCAGAGGGTTTTTATCTCGCCTCTCAAGGTAAAGATAAGAATCTAGGTCAGAACTGTGAGAGTCTAAGTATGACACAGTGTGAAGAAAGAAAAGAAATCAATGGAGATGCTTTGACTTGAATCTTGAGTAGTGTTGAGAGGACCAGTGAAATAGTAATTAAGATGCGAAGTGATTTCTTTATGCTTTACTAAATGATTGCATCCCATTCGACCACAATTTTATAATTAGAGGAAAAGTGCACCAAATATCGAGGTATCTCATGGAAAATAAAAGTGATAAAATACAAAGTGGGTAAGAAATAAAGGCAAAAAGAAAAAGGTCCAATGATGGGAATCCAAAGCTAAGTGAGATTTGGATGGGAGAGAAAGGGTAAATTATTGTTAAATTATCTCCATACCACCAAGCCCCGTGCCTTATCCTTTCCCCTAGTTATCCACAAAAAAGGGAAAAGATACAAATCTTAATAAGTTCTTCAATAAATTTAGAGCCCTATCTATTAATATTCCCCTTATTGAAGCTCTACAATAAGGGGATACATGGATGTTATGTGGGATAGGGTCATCAGCTGCATCATGGAGATTGCAAGAGAAGTGGTTGGTGTTGAGAGGGATCGAGCAGGCTGACATAAGGGAGATTGGAGGTGGAATAAAGAGGTTAACAAGAAAGTGGAGATTAAGAAAGGGTTTTATGTTAAGTTGATTAAGAGTAAAGATGAAGATGATAAGTAAGTGAATAGGGATGTGTACAAAGTGGCAAGGAAGGGGGCTAAGTTAGTAGTTATGGCTGCCATGATGGCAGTATTTAAAAGTCTGTATGTGGGGCTTGAGGAGAAAGGTAGGGAAAAAAGATTGTATAGGATGGATAAAGATAGGGAGCTAAAGGGTCATGAACTCAATCAAGTGAAGTGCATTAAAGGAGAGGATGGTAGTGTTTTGGTGGAGGATGTCCACATTAAGAGGACATAGCAGGAGTATTTTCATGGACTGATGAATGAGATGGGGGATAGAAGCATTGAGTTAGGGGAGTTGGAGAACTTGGATGAAAATCAAAATCTTAGATACCACAGACATTTTAGGGTTGAGGAGGTCAGAGAGTCTATTCGTAGGATGCAGAGGGGTAGGGCGACAGGGCCAGACAAAATTTTGGTGGATTTTAAAAGTATACTAGTGGAGCATGTTTAAGGTGGTTGGCTGATTTATTTAACAACATTTTCAAGTCTATGAAAATGCTTGAGGCTTGAAGATAGAGTATGATGATTTCATTTTATAAGAACAAGGGTGACATTTAGAGTTGCAACAACTATAGGTGTATTAAGCTGTTGACTCACACTATGAAGATTTGGGAGAGAGTCATTGAGCAGAGATTGAGGAAAGTTGTGTCTATTTCGGAGAACCAGTTTGGATTTATGCCTGGTTGCTCGATGACAGAGGCAATCCACCTGGTGAGGAGATTGGTGGAGCAGTATAGGGATAGAAAGAGGTTTTTACATATGGTGTTCATCACTTGGAGAAGGAGTATGACAAAGTCCCTAGGGAAGTGCTTTGGCTATGCTTGGCGGTGAGAGGTGTCCCAGAGACGTACATCAGAACTATTAAGGACATGTACAAGAGAGGGAAGACTCGGGTGAGGACAACGGAAGGAAACTCAGAATATTTTTTGGTCGAGATAAGGTTGCATCAGGGGTCGACTCTCAGTCCATTTCTATTTGCGCTAGTGATGGATGTGTTGACATGGAGTATTCAAGATGAGGTGCCTTGGTGTATGTTATTTGCATATGATGTAGTGCTGATTGATGAAACGCAGTGTGGCTGAATGATAAATTGAAGGTTTGGAGGTAAACTCTTAAAGCTAAGGGGTTCAGGTTGGGTAGGTCCAAGATAGAGTATATGGAATGCAAGTTTAGTGACTCAAAGCAGGAGGACAGAGTGGTGGTGTGGTTGGATTCCCAAGATATTTATAAGAGGGATAGTTTTAAGTATCTTGAGTCTATGATTCAGCAAAATGGAGAAATTGATGAGGATGTCTCTAAATATATTAGAGCAGGTTGGATAAAGTCTCCTCGAGAGTGTTGTATGATAATAAGGTGCCCTTAAAGCTTAAAGGTAAGTTCTACAGAGTGGTAATCCGTCTGGCTATGCTGTATGGTTTGTACTGTTGGCCAGTCAAGAACTCCCACATTCAAAACTTAAAGGTAGTGGAAATAAGAATTTTGCATTGATGTGTGGACTTACTAGAAGGGATAGAGATAGGAATGAGATTATTCGAGAAAAGAAAGGAGAGACGTCGGTGGAAGACGAGATGTGGAAGGGGAGGCTGAGATAGTTTGGGCATGTGATGAGGAGGGGTACGGATGCCCCAGTTCAAAGGTGTGAGATGCTATCTTATGATGGTTTCAGAAGGAGTAGAGGTAGGCTAAAGAAATACTGGAGAGAGGTTATTAGACATTACATGGATCTATTACAGCTTACTGAGGACATGACCCTAGATAGAAAAGTGTGAAGGTCGCGGATAAGGGTAGAAAGATAGTGCGAGGTGGGTTGTATCTTGTAGTTAGGGTAGGAGCTTCTAGTGTATACTATTACTAGGTAGGTGTCCTTTTCTTATTTCTTATTTTCACATTACTCTTATTTTCGTGTCTCTCGTATTTTTATTTTTATTAGTCCTTATTTCTTATTTTGGTTATGCCACTAATATTGTTTTCATGTATTAATTTGACCTTGCTAACTATTCTTTATCTTGAGACGGGGGTCTATCAAAAATATCCTCTCTACTTCCTCGGAGGTAGCGGTATAGACTGCATACATTTTACCCTCCCCAGACCCCACTTGGTGGGAATACGCTGGGTTTGTTTTTGTTGTTGTTTTGTTGAAGCTATACAAGAAATGTTGGGGTATCCTAAATTTATAAAAGATTTGGTATATAAGAAGAAGCTTGTAGAGGATGAAACAATTGATATAACACGTCATTGTAGTGCCATTATGTCAAGAACATTCATGGAAAAGAAGAAGGACCGCGGTGCAATTACAATTCCATGCACCATCGAGATGTTTAAATTATAAGGGCATTATGTGATCTTGAAACAAGCTTAAACCTAATGCCTTACACCATATTTCACAAGCTTGGATTGGGAAAGCCAAAACCTACAAAAATGAAATTACTTAAGGTTGATCGGTCCATTAAAAAGCCAATGGGAGTGCTTCATGACGTGCTAGTAAAAGTTGACCGGTTCATCTTCCCGACTGACTTTGTGATCTTGGATTGTGCAATGGATGTTAAAGTTCTTATTATCCTTGGGAGACAATTCTTAGCTAGCGGTAAAGATTTAGTAGATGTGAAGTATGGAGAGATGAAGTTTCAAATGAATAATAAGGAGGTATCCTTTAATGTTTGCATGTCCATGAAGCAATCGATGAACTTGAAAGTCATCTCAGTGATTGATGTTATTGATGGAGAAGTGGAAAATCAGGTTTATATGAGCTTGTTGGATTATCCTTTGGTATGAGTGTTATGGAATTGCAAAAGGGATGAATTATAAGAATATGATGAGGTAGTTGCATCGTTAATAGGGCTTGGAGTTTACACCAAGAACCTGGTGACATTGGACCTTGATCTAAAGAATCGTGAGAGCCCACCTACAAAAACTTCCATTCTAGAGCCTCCCAAAGTTGAATTGAAACATTTACCATCCCATATCCAATATTTGTTCTTGGGGGATGGAAATACATTACCAATCATTATCACTAGAGACCTTGAACCCTTTCAAGTGGATTCATTGAAAGTGGTGGTAAATAAGTTCATTCAAGCAATTGGATAGACAATAGCAGATATAATAGGGATAGACTCTAGCATTTGGTCTCACAAGATTAAGCTTGAGCAAGGTCATGTCCCAAGTGTGAAACACCAAAGATGCTTAAATAAACTGATGCAAGAGGTAGTAAAGAAAGAAATCATAGTCTCTTGATGTGGGAATGATACACCCAATATCTAATAGCACTTGGGTGAGTCCGCTGCAATGCGTACCAAAAAGGGTAGCATCATAGTAGTTAAAAATGAGAAAAATGAACTTATTCCCATTCGATCGATCATCAGCTGGTAAGTTATAAGACCTCGTAAGATCCTAGCTCATTTAAGCTCACTCTTCCATGTTAAAGTGGTCCAAGACTTAGAAAAGTTCAATAAGTGTTAAGACTTAGTCATTTCCAAATCTTCTTAAACTTTGATAATTTTAATTCTGACCTTCCCAACCTTAGAATAACAATTTTTTAAATTATTTCATGATCAGGGTGGTTGATAGCATAACTTAGGTAAGTTTTAGATTTTTTGGACGAGGTTTGGGGCTTATTTGGATGTTCAAACAGGAAGTTAGTGTGTTTTAGTTGCGCCACGCCGCTTATTGCGTTGGTGGGGTGTAATGCAGCACGGCGCCTAATGCATCAACTGAGCGATGTGACTCATCACTTATCATGTCACTGGCCACAATTAGCTTGATTAATTTTAGGTATGTGGGGGTATTTGAGTTATTTTCCCCTTACTTTACCTCACCCATGACACGAGATTAAGGTCCCAAAAGGTAAAACTCACTATCTTTTCACAAACTCTCTCAAGAACATAAACCTAGCTTCTACAAATCAACATTCAAGCTTCAAGAAATCACCAAAAACTCTCAAAAATTCATCAGTTAAGGTATGTTAGATGTTCATCCATGGGTCATTTTCACCCATGGAGTCCAAGAACCCATTTTCAAGTTTAAAATCATGATCTGTACATGTAAGCATGAATTATATCTATGAACTCCCATAAATTACAAGCTTTCACCATGCTTACATGTGTTTTCGTTGAAATTAGCCCTTGACATGTTTGAAGAATGAAAATAGTATGTTAAATCCTTAACCCATGATTTTAGTATTGGAGTTATGTTATTATCCCATGAATTAAACTATTCCATGCTTAAACCCATGAATTCCAAATATTTGATGAAATTCCTAAATGATTTGGGTTTGGAACAATGACTACTTACTATTGTTTTTGAAGCTTAAGTATGTTGTTCTTGTTATTGTCATTGAGTCCAGGGGGTTATGATTACTCGAAAACTTAGTTGTTTACATAGTTTCAGTATTTGTAGAATGATCTTATGTAAACTATAAGCATTATCCTTTAATTAGTTAATATGATTAATTGTTGGTTCAGTCATTATTTGATCAGTTTAAGAATCAGTGTTTTCAGTTAGGAGTAACACTTAGCACTGAGTGAACTTAGGGATGGTGTATCCCCTATAAGTTAGGAATTAGGCATTATTACCAGTCCTCAGGTTTTATACCTAAGTCGCCACCGTAGACATTAAGCGGTCCAATAGTTTCAGATTAGCCTTCAGTGTAATTCAGTTCAGGTTTGTGTTAACCATAGCATATAGTTATTAGTAATTCATTTACCAAATTTTAGTGATTTCAGTTTATGGACTATTTTAGTATCGTGTTATATGCTTGCGCATTCATTCGTAGATTTTACAGCTTTCACACATACCATGCATCAGTTATCTCATGCAATTTATTTAGTCAGCTATTATTCAAGTACATGAGCCCATGCATATCATCCTAACCTCATCTAGCATGCTAGTACATTCAAAGTACTGACCACATACTCGTTTCTTGCACCATGATGTCTCATATAATAGGTTCGGATGCTCAGGTTCTCGACTGCACCTAGATATTCCAGTGCATCAATAGTGGTAGCAATGGTGAGCCCTCATAATTTGAGGACCGATTAGGTTTATTTTAGCATTTTATTTTAGTTCAGTAGTCAGCTGGAGTTAGTTGGGGACTTGTCCCATCAACTCCACAGTCAGTCAGTTAGAGGCTTTCAGATACTTTCAGAAAGTTAATAAGTTTTTCAATTTTTATGGAAAGTCTTTACTATATTATTTCCTGACAGTTATTTTAGACTTAAAGGTTCAGTGATGTTTTACTGTTTTGAAACATTATGGAATATTCAGATATCCCACTCATGTGTATCTTTTAGTATTAGTTTTATTCAGTGCTCAGAGCAGGTACCAACTCATGGGTTATCTTGTGGTCTCTTATGATCGTAAGAACCGTGTGGTGTCCAAGGTGTACTCCTGGGGCATTACAAACTTGGTATCAGAGTCTAAGGTTTCAAGGTGTCCTAGGAGGTCTAAAATCTTCATTGAGTAGAGTCTTGTTCATGGGTATATAGCACTACACTTATGGACAAGAGGCTATAAGATGTTTTAGGAAAGGTTCCCCTTCTTTTTGTATTCATATCATGCAAATAAATGAGCATGAGCTCAAATTAAACTATCTTTCTAATTAAATATTCTTTCAATTTTTAGTGAACATCCCTCCCAAAAAGAATAACGAAAGAAGAAAAGGGAATCAGCCTGCACCTATGCCTATCCAGGAAGATCCCCTGAATGAGCATATCCCTTATGATGAATTCAAAGAGGCCTTCAAAACTTTGGATCACTCAGTATTAGCTCATAATAATTATCAAGTTGCTGCCCCATCCATTCCAGTGGCTAATACCGTCATAACTAGGATTTCTGACTTCACCCAAATAAACCCTCCTTTATTTTTGGAATCAAAGTCTGATAAGGATCCATAAGAGTTTCTTGACATAGTTCAAAAGGTAACCGACATTATGGGTGTGAAATCTAGCGAGAGTGCAGAGTTGGGTGCGTACCAGTAGAAGGATATAGCTCACACCTAGTATAAGTGGTGGAAGGGGAATGGAGGCGCAGATGCAAGGTCTGTTGAATAGGAGAAATTTTCTATAGCCTTTTTAGATAGGTTCTTTCCCCTAAAGTTAAAGAAAGATAAGGTGCAGGATTTTTATCAATTTGAAGTAGGGGAACATAAGTGTGCGGGAGTATTCTCTTAAGTTTACTAAGTTGGCTAGGTATGCTCCTTCAATGATGGCTCCATCTTCAGCTAGTGCTCTGGTGCCAAAGTTCAGAAATGATAATTGGGATAGAGCACCCGGATCTGAGACTTAAGGTAGTGTGAAAAGTAGTCGAACTAATCCCTTTTCCCAGAAGTATGGTAAGATTTATCAAGGGGTATGCAGGGCTGGCAACGAAGTGTGTTTTAGATGTGGCAAGCCAGACCACAGGTTGAAGGAATGTCCAAAAAAAATATGGAAGGTAGGAATGATTGCCAGTAGGGTCAAACTAACTCTTCAGTAGCACCAGCAGGACGCTCGACTCAGCTGGGTGCCACTTCCAGTTCCACCAGTGGTTATCACTAGAAAAGACTGTATGTACTCCAGTCCTGTCCTGATAAAAACTATTCTCCTGATGTTGTTATGAGTATGTCGCAGGTATTTCATTTATGTGTTTATACTGTATTAGATCTCGGAGTTTCTCTTTATTTTGTAACCCCCTATATAGTAGTTAATTTTTGTATCAATCCTGAGACTTTAGCAAAACCCTTCGTGGTGTCCACTCCAGTAGGTGTCTCTATTGTAGCCAGGCAGGTGTATAGGAAATGTCCGGTCACAATATCCTAAAAGTTCACTTCCATTCATCTTGTAGAGTTAGAGATGACAAATTTTGATGTTATTCCATCGGCATGGTTGGCTTCACTCATTCTATACTTTAGTCGATTGTAGAAATAGAGTCATTCATTTTCAGTTCCCAAGTGAACCACTCATTTAATAGAGGGGTAGTACTTCAATCCTTAAGGGTCAGCTTGTTTTGTACCTTAGAGCAAAAAAATGATATCCAAGGGTTATGTTTACTATCTTGTACGAGTCAAAGACTCTAGTTTGGAGACTCCCAATCTTGATTCAGTTTTAGTAGTGAGGGAATTACTAGATGTGTTCCCAGAAGATCTTCCCAGAGTTCCTCTAAAAAGGGAAATTAACTTCGAAATAGACATTCTTCCATATACCTAGACCATCTCTATTCCGCCCTACAGAATGGCTCTAGCTGAGCTTAGAGAGTTCAAAAATAGTTGAAAGATCTCTTAGATAAGGGATTTATCATTCCTAGTATTTCCTCATGGGGTGCTCTAGTCCTTTTCGTGTGTAAGAAAGATGGTTCCCTTAGAATATGCATCTATTACTGTCAGTTAACCAAAGTCTTAATCAAGAATAAGTATCCTCTTCCCAGAATTGATGACTTGTTCAATCAACTTCAGGGTGCCAGTTGTTTCTCTAAGATAGACATCAGATTCAGATATCATCAGCTCAGAGTTAGAGATTGTGGCATTCCAAAAATAGTTTTTAGAACTCGGTATGGTCACTTCAAGTTTCTAGTTATGTCCTTTGATCTAACGAATGCCCTAACAGTTTTCATCAAATTGATGAATAGAGTGTTCAAGCAGTACTTTGACATGTTTATCATAGTCTTAATAGATGATATCCTTGTCTATTCTCACAATGAAAATGATTATGCCGACCACCTCAGAATAGTATTGCGGAATCTTAGAGCCCATTAGTTGTTCACCAAATTCAGTAAGTGCAAATTTTATCTAAGATTAGTAGCTTTCCTTGGCCATATTATTTTTAGTGATGGCATTAGAGTTGACCCTCAAAAGACTGAAGTAGTGAGAAACTGGCCCAGACTCATTTCTCCTTATGATATCAGGAGTTTCTTGGGTTTGGATGGCTATTATTGATGGTTTGTTGAAGGATTCACATCTATTGCATCCCCCATGTCTAGATTAACTCAGAAGAAAGTCAAGTTTCAATGGTAAGATTCTTGTGTAAAGATTTTTCAGGAGTTGAGGACTCAACTTACCTCATCCCCAGTTTGGACCTTGCCAGATGGTTTAGATGGGTTTGTTATTTACTATGATGCTTCCAGAGTTGGTTTGGGTTATGTTTTGATACAGAGAGGTAAGTTCATAACCTATGCCTTTAGGCAGCTTAAACCCCATGCGAAGAATTATCCTACCGATAATCTTGAGTTAGCAGCTATTATGTTTGCCTTAAAATTTTGGATGCATTATATGTATGGGGTGCATATTGATGCGTTCATGGACCATAAAGTTTGCAATATGTATTTTGGCCGAGAGTGTTAAATCTCCTTCAGAGAAGGTTGTTAGAATTATTGAAGGACTATGATATGAGTGTTTTGTATCATTCGGTCAAGGCCAATGTAGTGGCAGATGCCCATAGTATATTTTCTATGGGTAGTGTGCCTCATGTTGAGAATCATAAGAAGAAGTTGTTTCAGGAGGTTCATCAGTTGGCTAGGTGAGGCATTTGTTTGGTTGACTCAGCTAAGGGTAGTTTTTGGTTTCAAAATAGTGCAGAATCATTTTTGGTTGCTGAAGTGAAAGAAAAGCAATATAGGGACCCCAACGTAGTAAAGTTGAAGGAGCCAGTCAGAGATTAGAAAGTAGCGATTTTCTCCCAAGGAGGAGATGGCGTGTTGTGTTGCTAGGGTACACTGAGTGTTCCAGGTGTTGATGATTTGAGGTAGTAGATTCTTGCAAAAGCACATGGTGAATGTTATTCTATTCATCCAGGAGCCACAAAGATGTACCATAATTTGCAGGAGAGATACTGGTCGAGTGGCTTGAAAGGAATATTGCAAAGTTTGTAGCCAAGTGTGCTGATTGTCAGCAGGTTAAGGTTGATCACCAAAGACCTAGTGGCCCTATACAGGAGTTCAGCATCCCCACTTGGAAGTGGGAAGAGGTGAAAATGGACTTTGTGACAGGGTTGCCTCATTCACGTCATCAACATCATTCAATTTGGGTTATATTAGACAAAATGACTAAATCAGCCCATTTCTTGCCAATCCATATTATTCAGACTAGGATTATGCCATGTTCTACATTAAAGAGTTGGGTAGGTTGTATGGAGTACCGTTGTACATCATTTTAGGTAGGGGTACTCAGTTTACCTCTTACTTTTGGAATCCTTTTCAGAAGAGTTATGGTACTCAAGTTCATATCAATACAACCTTTACCCCTCAGACATATGGTCAGGCAGAGAGGACCATTCATACCCTTGAGGACATGTTGATAGCTTGTGTTATTGACTGTAAGGGCTGTTGGGATGATCATTTACCATTAGATTGAGTTTTTCTTCAATAACAATTATCATTCCAGTATTCAGATGGCTCCATTTGAGGCTTTGTATAGGAAGAGATATAGATTTCCTATTGGTTGGTTTAAGGTAGGTGAGACAGCGGTGATAGGGCCAGATTTAGTATTTGATTCATTGAAGAAAGTTTAGGTAATCAGAGAAAGTCTTAAGGCATCCCAAAGCCATTAGAAATCCTATACAGATGTGTGTAAGAGGGACCTCGAGTTCGCAGTTCGAGATTTGGTTTATTTTAAAATCTCTCCCATGAAGGGAGTAAAGAGGTTTGGCAAGAAGGGGAAGCTTAGCCCCCGATATGTTGGCCCATACAGGATCTTGAGTCGCTTTAGAAAAGTAGCTTACAAGCTTGATTTGCCTGCAGATTTGGCATCAGTGCACCTAGTGTTTCACGTTTCTTTATTGAAAAAATGTATTGGCGATCCAACTGTTGTTGTTCCTTTAGAAAGCTTAGATATTCAGTATAGCCTTTCTTACTAAGAAGTCCCAGTCAAAATTTTAGATCACCAGATTCATAGACTAAGGAGCAACGTTCTTTGGTGGAATCAGTCCGTTGAGGGAGCTACTTAGGAAGCAGAAGCACATATGCGAACCAAGTACCCTCACCTTTTCTTTGCAAACTCAGATTCAGTTCAAGGTAACAGGTTTCCCTTAGATTATCTCTTTTCCATTAGTAGTCCCAGCCATGTGATCATATTTACGTCACTGCATGGATTCACAAATTAGTTTAGTTAGTCACCTTGTTCAAACTCAATCATGTAATTATGTTTCAGTTGTGCATATTCAATATGTAATCTCAATACCTCAGTAATTTTTAGCTTAACCAGTCTCATTTGAGGATGAATGTTCACAAGGGGATAAATTGTAAGTCCCCATAAAATCCTAGCTTATTTCAGCTCACTCTTGCATGCTAAAGGGGTCCAAGACTTCGAAAATTTCACTAAGTTTTAAGACACAATTATTTCCAAAGCCTCTTAAACTTTGATGATTTTAATTCCAACCTGTCTATCCTTGTAACGTTAATTTTTAAGTTGATTCATAACCGGGGTGGTCGATAGCATATCTCGGTTAAGTTTCAGCTTTTTCGAATGAGGTTTGGGGCTTGTTTGGAGGTTCAAACCAAGGAGTCGACATGATTTAGCTATGACGGGCCACTTATCCCATTGGTGGGGTGCAATGTGGGATGACGCCTAACGCGCCGACCGATTGACTCAATGCGTCACTTATCACGTCACTGGCCAAGATCAATTTAATTAATTTTGGGTATGTGGGGGTATTTGAGTCATTTTACCCTTATTTTTCCTCACCCATGACACGATATTAAGGTCCCAAAAAGGAAAAATCACTCATCTTTTAACAAACTCTCTCAAAAGCAAAACCCTAGCTTCTTCAAATCCAATTTCAATCTTCAAGAAATCACCAAGAACTCATAAAAATCCATTAGTTAAGGAATGTTAGATGTTCATCCATAGGTCAATTTTACCCATGGAGTCCAAGAATCCATTTTCAAGTTTAAAATCATGACATTTACATGTTTGCATGAATTATATCCATGAACTCTTATGAATTTTGAGCTCACACCATGTTTACATCTGTTTTCATTGAAATGATCCCTTGACATGTTTGAAGGATGAAAATTGCATGTTAAATCCTTAACCCACGATTTTAGTATTGAAGTTATGTTATTATCCCATGAATTAAACTATCCCATGAATTAAATTATTCCATGCTTAAACCCACGAATTCCTACTGTTTGATGAAATGCTTAAATGGTTTGTGTTTGGAACAATGACTTCTTATTATGGTTTTCAAAGCTTTAGTATGTTTTTATTATTATTGTCATTAATTTCGAGGGTTATCATTACCCAAAAACTTAGCTGTTAACATAGTTCCAGAATTTGTAGAACGATCTTATATAAACTATAAGCATTATCCTTCAATCAGTTAGTATGATCAGTTATTGGTTTATTCATGATTAGATTAGTTTAAGAAATAGTGTCTTCAGTTGGGAGTAACACTTAGCACCAATTGGAGTTAGGGAAGGTGTCTCCCCCATCAGTTAGGCATTAGGCATTAGTAACATCCCTTAGGTTCCAGACCTACAACACCACCATAGACTTTGAGAGGTCCCCCGTCAGTTAGTCATGACACCCTGCTCCTTCAAAACATCAAATAGTGGATCCATACAGCTAGTATTAGTTCCCATGGCATGGTTCTGACAACCTTACAACAGGGGTTACAGGTTGGACCCTGATAATATATTAGGGCATGTCATTTATAGCTAGCTCACACAGTTTTAGTTTAGCCTTCAGTGTAATTCAGTTCAGTTTTGTATAGACCATAGTATACAGTTATTATTCATTCAGTTAACAGATTTATGTGATTTCAGTTTATGGACTATTTCAATATCATTTTATATTCTTGATCAATCATTTTTAGATTTTACAGATTTCACGAATAACATGCATCAGTTATCTCATGTTATTTATTCAGTTAGTTAATATTCTTGTACATAAGCCCATGCATATCAGTTAGTTTTTGTTCTATGATGTCTCACATTATAGTTTCGGGTACTTAGGTTCTCGGTCAAACTTCAACATTCCAGAGCATCAGCAGTGGTTAGTCCTCATACTTTGAGGATCGATTAGGTTTATTTCAACATTCTATTTCAGTTCTGTTGTCAGCCAGAGTTAGTTGGGGACTTGTCCCATTATCTCCACAGTTTGTCAGTTAGAGGCTTCTAGATACTTTCAGACAGTTAGCCAGTTTTTCAATTGTTATTGACAGTCTTTAATGTATTATTTCCAAATAGTTATTTCAAACTTAAAAGTTCAATGATGTTTTAGTTTTGTAAAACCTTATGGAATATTTAGATATTCCACTCATGTGTATCTTTTATTATCAATTTTATTCAGTACTAGCTCATGGGTTAGCTTATTGTCACTTGTGATCGTAAACATCGTGTGGCATCCTGGGTGTACTTGATGATAGGCGAATTTACACGCCTATATGAATATATTTTGCCCATATTTGTACCACGTTTTGAGAACAGATTATATATTTCATGCGCTTTTAGTCCTTGTTCCTATAAGTGAGCTAACGAACATGATTAGCATTCAGCATTTTATGGCTTACTTGACACCAAAGAAAGCTCACGAATGAAGGAAAGGGAGCTTGAACGCCTAAAGGACCAAAAGTGATGCATGGAAAATCTGTCCCGAGCTAAAACAGCATTTCTGAAGACTTTGGGGACTAGCAGTAACTTATTAGGATTAGGATAATGATACATTAACCTAGTACAATTAAGTTAAGTATTTCATTAGCTTATTAGGATTAGGATAATGATACATTAACCTAGTACAATTGGGTTAAGTATTTCATTAGCTTAGTAGGATTTGGTTAAGTATTTCATTAGCTTAGTAGGAATAGGATATGGGTATTATAAATACCCTATCATGCTAGACATCTTCTTACATTCCTCCCTTAGTGGAGAGATACATTCTACGTCTCAATTTCGAATTCTTCCATTAATTCTATTTTTCTTCTTCTATTCATTTATTATTAATTTCCGCAACAAGAGAATCGTTACTTTGCTAAGGAATTCACGCCTCAACACCTACCACTTTTGGGCTACACAAAATTCATCATCATTGTGGTATAACAATAATGCCAATTGTGATTTCCTATGCACTCATGGGTAACTAAACTTATCTGTTGGGGTTATGGAAGCCGAATGAGGTACTATCTATTACTATGAGCTTGTGAGTTCGTGACACGTATGCTGCTTATATCATTATTCTCTTCATCTTAATCTAAATTCTTTGTGGTTGCAAATGCAAGAATACGCCAGTATAATATTTAACTTGTTCGAAAGAAAGGTTATTTGTCTGGAAAAGAGATAGTGTCAAGGTAGTAGGGTCATATCCTAAATTCCCTATTAAACAGTTAGTGCCGTAACTGGATTAACCTCTTGGAGAATTTTTACCGTAAGACACGCTTTAAGCTCGAAAGAGTTAAAGTGAAATAATCCTCGAATAGGTCGAAAGACGCCCGGATTTACCATCGAATACAATTCTCTATAAGCACATGCATGTCGGAATTCTACACACTCATAGTCAATAGAGATGTATAACTCAGGAGGTGGACATAACCCCAACGCTTCAATTCTCATTGCTTACAACTTACGTAACAATCCTTCTCTTTTTACTTTGCTATTTTCAGCTTTTACTTTATTGTTTTGGTTACACATCACAATCCCCCTTCTTATGAGACTTGCACTAAAAGTTTAGTAATTTTGCTTACTTGTTGGCCAAGATATTCCCTGAGGGATCGATACCCAACCCAGGTTGGGTTCTATATTTGCTAACGACCGCTTTACACTCCTACAAGAGCTGTAGATTGAGCATTATCAGTACTCCCAGGGCATTACATGAGATTGCATGGACTGCAGAAAGTTAAAATCATGGACCAAGAAAGACCATTTTCTAATTCCTTTCATGGATTAAATATTGGATAGGCTAGCCGGGCGAGGATGGTATTATTTCTTAGATAGTTATTTGGGGTATAATCAAATATGTATTACCTTAGAGGACCA
Organism: Capsicum baccatum var. pendulum; assembly: GCA_030864225.1. Classification (NCBI taxonomy): domain Eukaryota; kingdom Viridiplantae; phylum Streptophyta; class Magnoliopsida; order Solanales; family Solanaceae; genus Capsicum; species Capsicum baccatum. The sequence goes on along the minus strand of CM061559.1, from coordinate 68,652,726 downwards.
AGAGAAGATGTCTTTTACTTTCCCGTATGGGATATTCTCATTCACGCGAATTCCCATTGGGTTATGTAATGCCTTGGCAACCTTTCAACATTACACGTTGTCAATATTTGTTGATCTAGTGGAAAACTCCAGGGAGGCTTTTATGGATGATTTCTTGGTGGTGGGGAACTCCTTTGAGTCATACCTAGAGTATTTAAGAAAGTTGCTTGAATTATGTGTGGAGGAAAATCTTGTGTTGAATAGGGAAAAATGCTACTTCATGGTCAAAGAAGAAATTGCCTTGACTCATAAGATATCGGGAAAAGGCATTCAAGTCGATCAAGTAAAGGTTGAGATAATTTTCAAGATTCTACCTCCCATCTTTGTCAAGTGTATTTGAAGCTTTCTTGTACTAACATGTCACCGAGGATTTTTCCAAGATAACTCATCAAATGTGTAAGATTCTTGAGAAAGAAACCAAATTCAACTTTCATGAGGCATGCTAGAAATTTTTTGAACATCTCAAGGAATTGATCATTTCTGCCCCTATCATTGTAACCCCAAATTAGTCATCCCCTTTCGAAGTAATATGTGATGCAAGTGGGATTTCATTGGGTGCAGTTTTAGTTCAATGCAAGGAAAAACTCTTCCATCCTATATACTATGCAAGAAAGACCTTGAATGATGCTCAACACAACTACACCGTTACTGAGGAAGAATTATTGGTGGTTGTGTATGATTTTGAAAATTTTCATGCCTACCTATTAGGAACGAAAGTAGTGGTGCACACGGATCATGCCTCCCTCAAATACCTCATGGGAAAAAAGGAGGCAAAATGATACCTAATTATATGGATTTTTCTGCTTCAAGAATTCAACTTCGAGGTAAAAGATTAAAAATGGTGCAAAAACTAGGTAGCCAATCATCTATCGCGTATTGAAAGAAATCATGAAAAGAAAGGTGAGATTGAAATTGATAAAGCCCTTCCCAATGAATTGGTCATGTCTATTGCTGGGAGAAATGCACATGGTATGCCAGCGTTGCCAACTATGTAGCAAGTGGCGTACTCTTCAGGGGAATGGATTACTATCAAAAGAAGTGATTCTTGTTTGATGCAAAGAGATTCTTTTTGGGATAAGCCATTCCTTTTCTGGGAGTGTGTGGATAGAGTCATTAGGTGATGTTTCATGGATGTGGATATGAATAAGATCCTAGAAGTGTGCTATTCCTCACCCTATGGTTGTCATCATAGAGAAATCTGCACCGCCTCGAAAATCCTTCAATCTAGGTTTTATTGGCCCTCCAAGCATAAGGATGCCATTTAGTAGGTAAAATCATGTCACCAATGTCAAATGCATGGTGGAATTTCAAGAAGTAATGAAATTCCCCTTAAACCAAACCTCAAAGTGGAGCTATTTAATGTGTGGGGAATTGACTTTATGGGCCCATTTGTGAGCTCATATGGAAATAAATACATATTGGTAGTGGTTGATTATGTTTATAAATGGGTGGAGACTATGTCACTTCCTAATAATGAGAGCAAGACTGTTACATCCTTTTGAAAAAGAATATTTTCACAAGGTTTGGAACGCCGCATGCCATTATTAGTAATGGTGGCTCACATTTTATAATCGGGTATTTGGGGCCCTTCTTGACAAGTATGGGGTTAAGCAGAAAGTAGTCACCCCATATCACCCCCAAACAAGTGGCAAAGTCAAAGTCTCAAACCAAGAAATCAAAGCCATACTAGAAAAGACGGTGAATGTAAGACGAACCAATTGGGCAAGGCAACTGGATGAAGCACTTTAGGCTTATTGAACGAACTACAAAACCCAAATTGGCATGTCTCCCTACCAATTAGTGTTTGGAAAAGCATGTCACTTATTAGTCGATCTTGAGTATAAAGCCTTGTGGGCCTTACAGAGGTTGAACATGAATTGGGGGAAGCCTCCAAGACTAGGGCTACAAAACTCCTCGAGTTAGAAGATTCTACCTCAAAGCTTATAAGAGCTCCACATTGAATAAGGAGTTGATGAAGACATAGCATGATGCTCGTATACTAAAGCGATAATTCTATGTAGTAGAGAATGTACTTCTATACAACTCTTGTTTGAAACATTTTGTGGAGAAGCTTAAATCTAAATGGATAGGGCTATTTGTGGTTTCAAATGTTCACCCTAGTGGTGCCGTTGAATTAGTAGACCAAGAAGGAAAGAAATTTGTGGTCAACGGTCAAAGAGTGAAACACTAAAACATAAAATTTCCATGGTAGGTGAGGAGGAGTTGATGCGGTTCAAAAATGCTAAGTGGTGAAAAGGAAAAGTTGTGCCGTGATGTTAAATTAGGAACTTAATGGGAGGCAATCCATTCTTTACTCACTTTTTGCTTGTTTTGATATTTTGTAGGAGTTTTGACATAAGTTTTATGTCCAGAAAAATAGGGGAAAATAGAACTAGAAAGCTGGTTGTTGTGCAGGGACTCCAAAACAGAGAAAAAATAGGGGAATTTGGTCTCAGTCACCATGATCGCAGCTAGATGACCGCGATCATGGAGCTGGGATTGCAAACCTGTTGGTCCGATCGCGACACTAGACTGCTGGACACTTACTAATTCAGGGAGCCTCTCTCAACCCTTATAATTCTTAATTTTACTTCAGTAAAAGCACTTTAAGTATTTAAGTTGGGAGTGTGTACAATGAGGTTACCCGAGGTTTCTCAGTTTTGAGCCATGGATGCAGGGGAAGTCTGAGTACCTATGGAACCAAGGCCATAAATACAAGGAAAGTCTGAGTACCTATGGAATTTTATATTTGGGATCTTAATGAGCACTATTGGCAAAGTCTGAGTATCCATATGGTTGGTTTGCCCATATTAAGCCAAAACGTAAGGTTAAAGCTTTGGTTGTAGCCGTAAGTTAGAAAGTTGAGCATAGTGAAAATTCAAAACAAGAAACTCCCTCTATATTTTTTCATTAAATCAAGGGCAAGGACGTGAGCAACCTTATAACAAAACTCTTTCTCTTTTTGTGACATTACAAATATTTGAATTGTAAAAAGTGATAGATACTCCTATTTTGTGTCTAACGGGAGGGGAAATTGAGCCTCCGTGATGAATTTTTCATGCCATGTTTGGTGAGTTATTTGCATTCATCTCTTATATACTTCTGTTATCTAGAACATGCCCCATTGTTCTTTCAAAGCTAATTTTGATTGTAATTGGTTGGAGAAATAATCTTAGGCCACCTTGTGACATTGGAAGTCCACTCTAACCTAAAAAGCCTATCCATGCATAAATGTAATCCTTAGTTACCCACTTTGAGCCTTTGGACCTTTTCTTTGGCACACACACATTACAAGCCGTGAACCCTTCTGTTTATTCTCTTTTGAACCATACCCTCCTTGAACTTGAAAATGCAACTTGAGGCTAAAAGCCTAAGTTGGTGGTAGTGAAGATTGATGGAAGTAAGTTTAGGGCCACTAAGTTTTTAATGAAATGCCTATGTACCCAAGTATCGAAAACAAATGAATAGAGAAAGAAAGGGTCAAGCAAAGGAAAGAATTGCATAAAAATTGCAAGAAAAAAATAAAAGAAATTGGGTGAACAAAAGAGGAAAAAAGTATGCATGTGACAAAAGAAAAGATCAAGAGGAGTATCCCATAGTCAAAAAGGCGGAGTAAATAATATGATGTAGATATTAAAGGAAGGGTGTAGCTATTTTATTCCCAAATGATATTTTACCCTAACCCAAACCTACATTACAAGCTTAAAAAGTCCTTTGAGATCTTCAACCATTTACTTTCTATATACTGGCGATTGAAAATAACGGCAAGCCTATGGTATGACACTTGTTGACAAAGAGAGTACTTTTATGAGGGAAAAAATTTTTGCACTTAAATTCCTTGTTGCATAATTAGTAGCTTGGTGGCTAAAATTTTCTTTCTTGTGAGGAGGCATGTGAATGAGTTGAGCTGGATAATTTTTTCACCTTTTAAGCAAAAAGGCAAATGGAGTATAGCTTAGCGTTGGTCAAAAGTGAGTCACTTATAGAGTAATGGTTGTTGTTTCTTGGTTGCTCTTGAAAGTCTTGTTCATCCATAAGCATCAGATTTTTCAATGAAAGGTGTAGTAAGAATAGATTATCTCATATGTGATGAGATAGTTGTGGTAGCGAATAATCTTGAAGTCATCATGATATTTGAGGCATGAAAATTGGGCATAAAAGTATAGTGTCTCATGGTAAAAGGTTGTGTTGCTTGGGGACAAGCAAAGGCTTTAAGTTGGGGGTGTTGATGAGTGGTGATTTTACCATTCATTTGCACTCATCATTCGTGCTCATTACCTTGATTTGAATGAATAATGTGACACAATTATCATTAAATGCACTAATATCCATATTTTGTAGGCACAGAGTAGATGAGATAGAAAGAATATGGATTGGGGTTGAAAATGATCAAAAGAAAGCAAGAAATTGTAGCTGAAGACCTAGAGCAGGAATGGCCTCAGTTACCGTGATCGTGGTCAGTCAATAAGGTCAATCTAGCATTGTTGCGTGATCTAACCGTAGTCGTGGTCAAGCCTGTGTGATCGTGTCCTAGTGGGATTAATGAGCAAGGGCATTTCGGTCAAATGGGATAGCTGATTCAAATTCCTATAAAAGACCCAAACTTTTTTTCCCTAGTGACATGATGAATAGAGCGGATTAAGAAGAAAGAAAACTTGGCATTATTGAAACCCTAGAATTTGGGGAACACTCTTTCCCATCTTTATTGTACTTGTTATTCCAAGAAGAAGTTGGTGAAACTAAAGTGTGGACATGAAGACTATCATTACCTTCTATTATTATGGATGCCATGGATGAATTACTTGGTATAATTCTTCCTCCTTATCTTATGACTAACTAATTTCTCTTATCTTGGGATTATGTTGAACTAAAAGTGTAATTGTGTGTGTATGCTATTGTGTTTACATGATTTCTAGTTGTTAAGTGTGGATTCCACCATTGCTTAAATTTAATAGTTGGAATTTATGGGTGAAAACCCCAAATCTCCAAATGTGTTTGATGGGTGAGAACCCCAAACTCTAGAAACCCTTCATCACCCTTGAAAGAAGGATGAAGGTGAAGTTATGGTAACCCATAGCATCCTTGAAAGAGGGCTATAGGGTAACAAGGAAATGGTGAAAAATCAAGCCTATGGTTTACTAACTTTTACAATCTTAGAAATAAGTGTGATTGGAATATGAATCATGTCAAGGGATTCATCCTAAAAATAGGGATTCCTAATTAAGGTTTTAGGTGATTATGAATCGCACACTTGTTAGGTGCTTGAAAGAGCCAATGGGTGAAATCCTTATTATTTTGTTGAAAGACTAACCATGAAGACCTTTGACCTAGCCTATCTCTCAATTGACATTTAAGATTCATGTTAAACCATCATTAATTCATATACTTTTTGATTTTAGGGAGGTATAATCCTAACATTACCTTCAAAATTGATTTTACCTCAAAAAGTGTTATACTAGTGTGTTGTTTGACTCAAAATTTCTTTAAACCAACTCTAAACCAACCTCTTCCCTATTTTATTTCAAATGTTGTTTTTGTTTGCATTTCGAGTATCCTTTAATAATTTGAAAACCTATAGGACTTGAAATTTACATTTTACTCCTTATGGATTCGACCCCAACGTGAGTTGGGATAATGACTACAATTGCTTTACCCCTTAAGAATGGGAGTAAGTTGAGCGTTATCAAACAGAAGATATAGATTCAGAAGATTTGTAAATAAAGTTACTCCTTCAGATTTTTCAAGCCACCCTTTAGTGAAAGAAATAATCAGATTGCTGCAAGTGATACCCCAATGGGAACTTACTTAAGATTTAGTCAACTCACTACTCTTAGATCCAGATGGAAGCATCAATTCTTTCATCCTCTTAAAAACATCATGTCTCTTTTGAACTCTGGTGTGCAAACAAGAATTAGAGCCAAGAACCTTTGTGCCTTCTCTGCATTTTTTTCATAAATTGAACCCAAGAATCTAAACAGAGCACTCAAGGATGCAGATTGGATCAATACTATGCAAGAAGAGCTCCACCTGTTTGAATGAAGAAAGGTCTAGCATTTGGTTCGAAAACCTTCTGACATAACTATCATAGGCACTAGGTAGGTGTATAGGAACAAGACTAATGAAATTGGAAAACTATCGGGATCAAGGCTAGGTTAGTTGTACAAGGCTATAATAAAGAAGAAGGCATAGATTATGATTAGACTTTTTCTCCTGTAGCAATAATGGATACAATTTGCATCCTTATTTCGTTTGCTTCTTACATAGAGTTTAAACTGTTCCAAATGAATATGAAGAGTTCCTTCTTAAATGGTCTTCTCAAGGAAGAGTTGTTTATAAACCAACCTCCACAGTTTAAGAATGTTAATCTACCTAATTCTGTGTTTAAATTGGACAAAGACCTTTATGGTTTGAAAGAAGTTCCTGAGGCTTGGTATGATAGATTGTCCAAGTTTCTACTTTATAATGGGTTCAAAACTAGAAAAATTGACAACACACAATTTTTGAAAGTCAGGGGAAGGAATCTTCTTATTTTTCAAGTATATATGGATGTTATCATATTTGTGCCACCACTTTGTGATGAATTTGCCAGACATAGTGAATTTGAGATGAGCATGATGGGAGAACTAAACTTTTTTGTTGCCTTGCAGATTAAGCAGGGTGCATTTGGAACCATCATATACCAAAAGAAGTATATTTAAGAACTGCTTAAAAGGTCTCATATAGAGGATGCAGAGCCTATTGATACTCCTATAGGCACTTCTTCCAAACTAGAACTGGATTAGAATGGTCCTTCTATGAATTAAATTATGTATAGAGAGATCATTGGCTCTCTTCTCTACCTAACTGCTAGTATACCTGATATTATTTTTAGTGTTGGAATATATGTTAGGTTCCAATCCAGACCTAAGGAACCAAATTTAAAGGCAGCCAATAGAATCTTAAGATATCTCAATAGGACTCCTGATATGGTTCTCTTTTATCCTGCTAATGAATGTTTTGATCTGATGGGTTATGCTGATACTAACTATGCTGGATTCTTGGTGGATAGAAAAAACATCTCAGGAATGGATCACTTCCTAGGGTCGTCCATGCTTTCATGGGGTACCAAGAAGCCAAATTTTGTGGCTCTCTCTACAGTTAAAGCTTAATATATTAATGTTGCATCATGTTGTGCCCAATTTTTATAGATCAACCAATAGCTTAAAGACTCTGGCATCCTCTCAGATTGTGTTACATAATACTGTGACAACACTAGTCGATCAATATGGAAAAGAATCCTATTTAGTACAAAAGAACAAAGCATATTGATGTTAAACACCACTTCTTTAGATACAATGTCTAAAAGGGGTTGACCAAGATGGCTTTCTGTAGCACTAATGCTCATATTGCTGAATATTTTTATTGCTAAATATCTTTACCAAAGCTCTTGGTAGAGAAACTTTTGAAAATAACAAGTCTAGGTTGGTATTGATGAGACCTAGCTGATTATTTTCCATTTTTCTTTTTCTTCTTGCTATTGCTATGATTTGGAAGACAGCTATTCAGGTCTGATGTTCCATCTGCACTTGGTTTCCTACCTAGCCTCTTTGATGATGCCAAAAAGGGAAAAATGTTTATATGGTATGTAGGTGTGTGTAAACTTGTATTGTGAGGGCTCTGTGTGTATAGCTTGATCAGGTGTTCTCTTATTTAGGGGGAATAAGGTGGAGGATGCCTATATTATTATAGGCATTAGTAATAGGGGAAATTAGTTAAACAAACTGGTCTGGTATGTGGTCTTATTGCTTATGTTATGTTGCTGAGGAGTAGGCTGTGTTGTATAGACATTGATTGAAGATGTTGAGTATGCTAATCTGATTGTAAGGATTTGTCATCATCCAAAAGGCAAAAAATTTTAAGTCCTTAGTTTTGATGATTGAAAAATTCATAATTTGGGACCTATTACCTAAAGACCTTGTCGTGATGACAAAATCCCTCTGCATATTAGGAAATAGGTTGGTCTCACCTGTCACTATCACAATCAACAGTTCAGCTGACATATAGTGGGAAATTTGGTGAAAAGTTGTCTGCTACCTTTTTGGCTCAACCAATGAGATTACTTCTAGGTTTTCATGGGTCACAATATATAATGCTCATCTTCCTCAACAAGAAAACTAACACTTCAATATTTCACAATTAAATATCTTTGTGAAGTGCACATCAAAGACTGCTGTCATAACAAAAAATTGATTGCTCATAGAGTTGTATTTTTATTTCTTTGTTGTTGCAGTTGAGACTTTGTAATTTTGTTCTTAAAAGTCTGCCAATGTTAGCTTATGAATGTAGTAGGTGTTGAGGTACAAGCCTTCTTGTTGCAATCATCTAGAGCTAGGTGATTGTTCAAGCTAGAGTTAGCTTGTGGAGTCTAGTTAGAGTTAGCTAGGGGTAGTAGTAATAGAGTTACAGCTGGATGATTCGTTGTAATAGAGTTATTAGTAGGAAAGTGAGGATTCAGAGTTTGATCCTCAAGAGTAGAGTCTATATTCAAGAGTTTTCTTGAATATAGTGGAGCTTTAGAAATCCTGGAGGCAGGTCATGATTTTTCTCACTTGATCAAGGAATTTCCACGTAAAACTCTTGTGTCCTTCCATTTAGCTTTTCATGCATTTTTACTGCTTGCACTCTAGATTCTCTGCTTGATGTGTTCATCAGGGAACATCTCCTGGAGTTGAAGACCAACCTACTCCCAACTCTTCAAAAGAGCAACAAAGTTTTCAAATTTTTGAAAATATAGCTGGTACAGTTGGAAAACTCCACGATACATCGTATTTTGCGGTTATGGTGAGCCTGTAGACTAATGATCCGTGTTGAATGTATAGAGCTCAAGTACGGTTTTTCTGTTGGAAAATACAAAGAACTTTTCTTATTGATAGTCCATACTTTAAATTTACGATCTTAGGTTGCTCTGTAGGTGAACCACTACACTTATTTTGTATCCTCTAACTTTAGACTTCCAAGAACAACTGATATTACTGGTTATATGTGATTTTTAATGTATCTTAGATCACTACTACATCTAAAAAAACATTCATCCCTCGATTGGTGATGATGGTCTGATATTTGTACATGAATTTTATGACTCATACCTCGACCTTATCGATAATCTGTATTTGTATCTGTATCTATATCTATATCTACCTATAATCTATAATTTATAATATATTAAAAGTGCGAAGACCCTTAAAAGGTAATTTAAATTTTTTGCGCTTGTTAGAAGACTCTCCTTTAGACAAAACTGTCTTTTCACTATTTTCTTTAATTTATTATTTAATTATTTTTATTATATTAATTAGACTTCCTAAAATATATAATACTTTTAAAATATATGAAAGGAGAATTAATTAATATTTTATTTTCTACTATTCAATTAAAAAATACTTCTAAAATAGGACTTTATTAAAAAAATATTTCTATAAATAATAGAACTCTATTGAGGAAATACAAACAAAATAAACAACAAATATCAAATATAAGAAATTAAATGTATAAAACCACCAACTTGATCAAAGATATCAACAATACATATTTTAGTTATTTGAATATATCATCAAAATCATAATTTCTTATCCAACACGAAAAAAAAAAAAATGAAACCCAAAATAAAGAGTCAAAATAGAAAAGGGGGAAAAAAGCTTTCATAAAAACACGTGTATGGCATGAGGTGTCCACCGCCTAAGGAAGACTCTTCTTTTTCCAAAAATAAAAACAATAGTAATAATTAAAATTAAAATAAAGAAAATCCCTTTATATATTACTCCATACATTACCTAATTATTAAATTTTCAGCTCCTAATTTTTGCTCCTACAAAATAAGGTTGGTAATCCAACCGATTTCTTAGACAATTCGATGTCTATCATTAGTTACATACCATGCTGTTCTAATTTCACGATTTTTGTTTTTTTATTTTTTTTTACATTGTTTGTTTGTTTGCGGAATATGATTGATGTTCATTTAACTTGATTCGATTGCATGTTCAAATTGAAGGATGCTTGATTTTCTAACCCTCAACTTCTTCATTATTTTTGTCAACATAATAGAATTCAACATGTATGTATATAAATATCTTATTTGTTTTCATTCGTCATTCTCTAGGGTCAAAATTTTTGCTCAGACAAGAATTAGTTTGATAAAAATCAAAGCTTTGTGATCCCTACTATATTGTTTGTTGTAGGTTACAAGTCGTAGATGAATGTCGGTTGACTTTGAAAGAATTTCTTTTGTAAATGTTATGTTTAATTGTATTATTTTGATATTTTTATTATCTTATTATTTTATTTTAATTTACAGATGATATGGTAAATGAATGTCAGTCGGCTTGTAAAGTTAGGTTTAATGGTATTATCTTAATATTTCTATTAGTTTATTATTTTGGGGTAGTTTGCAGTTCGTAGATGAATGCCAATCGGCTTTGAGAAATTTTTATGTGTAAAATTTAAATTTAATTGTATTGTTTTGATATCTTTTTTATCGAATTATTTTGTTGTTGTTTACAGGTAGTACATAAATGTTGGTCGGCTTTGAAAAAAAAATTAGCTTAAAGTTAGGTTTAATTGTATTGTGTAGATATCTCTGCGTTGAGATTTTTTTTTTTTTATGTAAAAGTTAGGTTTAGTTGTATTATTTTGATATCTCTATTATCGTATTATTTTTTTATAGTCTACTGATGGTAGATGAGTGTCGAACGACTTAGAGGAATTTTTTGTGGGTAATTATTAGATTTTATTGTATTATTTTGATGTCTCTATCATTGTATTGTTTTGTTGCAGTTTATAGATGATAAATAAATGTCGATCGATTTTTAAAAATATTTTTGATGAAGGTTAGGTTTAATAAATAAATTATCCATCTTATATGTTCAAAATATATTAAATTTAATTATTGTATTCATCTTTAATATTTTACCAAATATCCTATTTAACGTAATGTTTGAAAATATTAAAATGAAGTACACGCTCAAGACGAGCACACTTAAACTACTATAGATATAATACCAGTTGACTAAACAGATAATTCTTCTTCGAAACTTGAGAATGCAAATTTTAATTTGAGATTATTTTGGGCCCACTTCAACAAATATTTCCCCCCTTCGGGGATCTAAACCTTTTTCCAAACATGTAATTGGGCTCTCAGATCAAACTTGTAAATTCAGCTTTTTTTTCATCAAGTACATTGGAGATCTTCAAGAAAACTAAGTCTACTTCAAGAAAAGAGTACATTGGTGGACTTCTACCGTTCATTCCAAGCACACACTAAACCTCCAAAGTAGCAACTTAATTATAAGTCCTTCAACGATCCCAAGTTCGGCATTTTGCACAGGAATCACCTACCAGGTGAGAGATGCTTCTTATTGTATCTGTGATGCGCCATATTATCATAATTAATAATTAATAATTAATGATTAGATTCCACTTGTCTGCAGAACTAAGTTCATGGATACGATGAAGTTTTTCTTGATTCTGCTTAATCTATTTCTTGTGAGTTATATTTTACCCTATTAATTGCACAGTATAACTCTTAAACAAAGGAGATTCACCTTCATTTTATCTCTTTGCTCTTTTCTGCATAAGTTTGTCATTTGAAACGAACTGCGGAAGTGACTGATATGATATATAGAATAGAGATTTTGATCTATGAAAGAAGATGGCCCAAAAATGATGGAAGAAGTACTTATGCAGGTCAAATGAGCGAGTAATATCAATTCGGACGAATTAAAATAGGTTGCTAAAGATATATTTTTCATGTAACACTTAATAGTTCAGCTGGTTGGCTACTTGAACTTTCACCTATTGCTAAGTGTTCATTCCCCACCTAAATATATTTCCCCATTTGCCCTTCCCCTCAAACCTACATATCTTATTTATTTAAAAAATTCAATCCCTAGCTTGATAAGTGTTTCAAAGTAGTCGTTACAATTATTGATAAAATAGGGAAAAAATCATTACTAATAGTCGAAGGATACTGTTTCTTGAATGATAATTATTTCAGCAAGTATTTGGTTTAATGGAATCTTTATTTAGTGTAGATCAAGATGAGAAGAAACCCTCGTCTAATTAACAAGTTTCATCGTCCTAATAGAACCCCTCATCTCGATTAGAGTTCAATTTATTTCAATGTGGATCAAGACTCATGTTACCAACGAATCCCATAGAATGCTAGTGTCTTCTATTAACCATGAAATGAAAAACCAACAGGAAAAATTTAAAATAATGTAAGAGGACAGATGAAAAATAAAGTTCATTTCTTCTGATCAACATTCTTCCCCATTCTCCCTTGGGTGTAGTTAATAGGAATTATCTTAGAATGGAAAACTTCGGTATATGAAAATTTTAAAACATTGTCTCCAAACCAGAAAATGCATGATAACAGTACTATTACTACTATTAAAAACAAAAACAAGGACTTGTCATATGGCCATCATCCTCTAGCATTGTGCGTTACGATTTCTTTCATAGTACAAATTGTTGTTCGTCAATCTCTGTTGAATCCTCGTTCTTTTGCTCCTCGTCCTCTATTTTCATATGCAGTCCATACAAATACGAAGAAAATCCCCAGACACACAACAAAGTTGATATAACTTTAAACCCACCAAAATTATCCCCGTACACTATAACCCCTCCCAAAACATTAAGGGCCATTAACGCCGTCATGCAAACTCCTCCTGTCAATGAACTAGTCAAGAAAACCATCCCAGCAGTACCCATAAAACAAACTTGCCACGTCACTACATTAAACACCACCGTTAACCAATATGCTTGTTCCCCCAAATCAAATACATTTTTACCCTCTTTTTTAATCGCTGAAAATCCACCGTCTATAATCATTCCCAGCGTGGCTAAAACCGTTGCTGCTAATTCCATCACCATCTGCATCTCCACGACCATAGAATAGCAATACACATTTTTATATATTTTTTCCATTAATGGCAGATAAAGAGAGAACAACAATCCAGCACCAATTGTCGAGAAAAATCCTATAAAATACTTTGTTCTCGTCAAACCCTTTGGCCTATCATGGCTCGAACCCAATGCCAATAGGACCGAACTGAGCGTTAATAAAATAACACAATTTAGATTCGCGTATGTGATTTTTTGCTTGACAATAATCACTGAAGTGATAAGAGTGAAGACTAATTGTGATGATAAAACAAGTGAATTCGTTGAAACGGGGAGATAAGAATTGCCCCAAGAAAATAAAAGGTTGTTGAGACCTAAAAGCAAACCAATTAGAATAGAGATTAACAAGATTTTTGGAGTGAATCTTGTAAATGGTTTTCTATGAGTGGATTTAAATACATAAAAAGGTAAATAAATAGGGAGAAGCAGAAGAGGGAATCCTGCAGATTGAACCCAAGTGGATACCCATCGACTATCACCTTTATGATTGAAGTAGAATTTTGAGAGTAGGGATGATGAGATGGAACCAACAAAAAGTAACATATAGTTAATTCCAAGAAGAAACATGTAACGTTTGTTACTATTGTTTGTTTCTCTCAAAATTCCTGACTGATCTTGATGAACTTCTTTTTGACCTAAAAACTCCATTGAATGAAAAAAGAGAGAACAATGAAAAATTGAATTTGTTGTGGTGGATGAATGCGAGGTTTCGGTGGGTATATATAGTGGTTTGGCTATGAAAGGGGGACTCTAGTGAAGGACAAAAAGGGTAAATTTGCAAGACATTTACATAGCGTTTGACTATATATTTTGGAGCAGATTTTAAAAATGTATATGAAATATCTATTTGATCATATATTTTAAATCAGATTTTAAACACCCATTTTCAAACAATTTTCAAGTTACCAACCAACTTTTGAGAGAAATTTCAGTTTAACTCACATAAGTTCAAATATTTCCAAGTACATGTTCAATCATATATTCAAGTTCCCAAAATCATAAGTTGATCAAAATCTCAAATCCTTAAAGTTTCAACTTCAATCTATAGTCAAACAGGAAGCTTAATTTGTTTATTCAATGACATTAAATAATGCTTTCACATCATTTAAAAGGTTAGTTATATAATTTCATACTCTTAACGAAAATCATTTAGGGAATTTCCTTTTTTGCTTACAAGAGTTTAAGTCAATTCGTTGCTTACTTAATTTCAAATCGATTGATCTATTTTGACTTGACATTGATTTTAAAAAAATAAAGAAGACTTTTGAATTTTTTGATCTTAAATAAAATATATGTCAAATGTATCAAAATATTTTTTAATCTTGTGGTCATAATTATGTCACATGAAAATTTGAAATTAAAGAGTTGCTAAAAAATAAATAAAAGGATCATTCTTTTTTAAATAGAATTAAAAAAGAAAAATAGATCAAACAAACTAAAACTGAGAAAGTATTGCATAAAGACTTAGAACATTTCGAGTTCACTAAACTTTTACTGCATTGCTATGTCGTCCCTTATAATAGAATTTCAGTTAGGTTCTTTAACATGTTTAATTGAGCTTCACCATTGTAAACATTTACGAATAGTCACGTAAATATTATGTCATGTTTAAGTCTTAATTACATGTGTTTTAGACTAAAACATGTCATAAAGATTTAACACATCATTATATTTTATTATCCTTAATGATAAGCATTTACAGACGCACTTATTATGATATGTTACATGTCCAAAAATCATAAAATTTTCCCGCTACATCACTCCAACCCCTTTTGTTTATAGCCTGTGGTATGATCACTTGTTTGTATTGTTTACATGAATATCTTGAGTAGTTACTATGTTAAAATGTTAAACGGGTAGGGTAACTAGAGAAAAATTGGCAAGACTATCCACTTCCAAAATTATTTTGCCATTTACCTATTAAAATTATTTTTGTTTTAATTTTTAGTATTAGGGTATAAAAATTTGGAAAAAGTTAAAAAAAGTGGCGGCCACAGATGGACCAAGAGACCATTTCATCATTTTAGAACGTTGCAAATTTAATATACTACACTAACATCCTACACTTATTCCAATATCCAAAAAAAAACCTCTCTCTCTCCTCTTCAATTCTCTCAACTCCCGCTTAAGAAACCTTCATCCCAAAATTGTCATTTTCGTTTCTTCTTCTTGTCCAGCAGCTAAGGGGTCGTTATTGCATCGTAAGGTTACCTAAAATTAAGTTGCGATCATTTCTAGATCCATTTAAACGAGTTTCTTTGCTAATCAATTCGTAGTGATGCAGGAAATTTAAATTTTTTTCGAATTTGGTTGATTAAGGAGTTTTGGTTTAGTTCCAGTTTTTTTTAGCAAAAAAGTATTAAATAGTGGGATAATCGTTATTTGAAGAATTATTTTGGCATTTTGATTCGAACAACGATATGTTTCTGTTC
This sequence comes from Capsicum baccatum var. pendulum, assembly GCA_030864225.1. Lineage (NCBI taxonomy): Eukaryota > Viridiplantae > Streptophyta > Magnoliopsida > Solanales > Solanaceae > Capsicum > Capsicum baccatum. The sequence continues at coordinate 68,637,322 of CM061559.1, read as the reverse complement.
GTAGACCCGTGGTCTGTGTAATCAGAATGCCTTATATTGAAATCAATTTTTAGGCGTATGAAATTCTCTTAAAATATGGTTGCTGAAATAGTGAAAATTGAAAGATTAATGGATAATTAGTTTGATTAGGTGCACTAGTATGATTTTTAGAAATTGTTGTGTTTTGATACTGCAAGATGGATTTTGGTTCAGTTATTGAAGTGTGTAGTGAACTGTTTGATGGTGGAAGAGTTCTTTTGGCATTTTGATTCGAATAGTAACCTGTTTCTATCCGTAGACCCGTGGTCTATGAAATGAGAATGCCCTAGATTGAAATCAATTTTTGGACGTATGAAATTCTTTTAAAATATGATGGCTGAAATAGTGAAAATTAAAAGATTAATAGATAATTAGTTTGATTAGGTGCACTAGTTTGATTTTGATGCTGCATATTGGATTTTGATAGGGTATTTTTTAATTTTTAATTTTTTTTTTTTGGGGGGGGGGGGGTTTCATTTGAGCATTGAATTATTTCTGTTGATAGACTTGTGGTCTATGAACTGAAAATGGTATATTTGTTCTGCAGGTGTAGATTGTGTTGAAAATAGGTAAAAATATCCATCCTTTCTAAATGCAAAGCCAGTACCATTTCTGATGCTGCTGGTAGCAATAGAAAAAAAAAGCTGAGGCAGTTGGAAATATTTCAAAAAAAAAGAAAAATAAAGAGTCGGTGTCCGAATTAGATTTGAAGTTAAAGAAAATAAGTGACTACGTCGATTCTAGTGAAGATGTTGCCAAGCACAGTGCTAATGATGATAGTGAAGATAGAGAAGATAGTGGAAGAAATAGTGCTAATGGGGATAACGATCCCTTGTCCGTGCCATCTCTTTCAAGGTTTATTTTCGTTGAGCGGTATGACCTATGAACGGTAATGGATGAGGTCGGATCTTTCCCGACAAAGATATCGGTCAGATCAAGACTGGCTTCTTATCAAGATTTCCAGCAAGTTCTTGTGGACCAAAAGTTGAAGAAACGATTCAAGCAGTCCTTTTTTGGACACCTGAGAAACCTATCGAAACATCTCAAGTTTAATGGGCAGTTGGTCTATTATTTACTGTTGCGATGTGTCAAGAACGATAAGATGCATCACGAGATATGGTTCTGCATTAACAACAAGCCTGCATGTTTTGTCTTGAAAGAGTTTTGTTTGATCACGGGGCGGAACTGCTCACCATATCCTAGTGAATCAAAAATGAAGAAGGCGTTAGCAAAGGGGAAGAACTTTTACTTTAAGGTGACGAAAAAAAAAAATATTACGGCGGCCAATTTGCTACACCTAATTAGAGGGAATAAGTTGAACGAGGACCAGAAGTTTAAGTGTTGTTTACTGTGGTTCTTGCACACCATGTTGTTTGCAAAAGATTCAACAAAGGTTGTGGACACGAAACTGATTCGAATGGTCGATTCTTGAGTTTCTTCAAGAATTATCCGTAGGGTAAAGAGACATTTCAACTGACCCTGGACTATCTAAAGAAGAAAAGTGACCTCAAGAATTAGAGGAAAGTATTTGATGAGAAGCAGAAGGCATTCTATGCTCTATTCGAATTTCCCTGGGCATTCATGGTATCTACCATAAACCCTTTAGTGAGTTTATCATACATTCTTATTTTATTTATACTATGTCATAGACTCTGAGTTCTTTTTTCACTAATGTACTGCTTACAGGTTTGGATCTATGAGGCCTTTCCTCATCTTAGAAAATTTGCTGGAAAATCAACGGATGAGCCCTTTCCCATTCCTTGCATCCTCATATGGCACACTACTGATAACGCTCAATCTACAGCTCTCGTAGGAGTGTAAAGCGGTCGTTAGCAAATATAGAACCCAACCTGGGTTGGGTGTCGATCCCACAGGGAATAGCTTGGCCAACAAGTAAGCAAAATTACTAAACTTTTGGTGCAAGTCTCGTAAGAAGGGGGGATTGTAATAAGTAACCAAAGTAATGAAACAAAAACTGAAAATAGCAAAGTAAAAAGAGAGTAGTTCGTAGGTTGTGAAACAATGAGAATTGAGGCGTTGGGGTTATGTCCACCTTCTGAGGTATACGTCTCTATTGGCTATGAGTGTGTAGAGTCTTGACATGCAATTGCTTATAGAGAATTGTAGTCGATGGTAAATCCAAGCGTCTCGCGACCTAAACAAGGAATATTTCACTTTAATTCTCGCGAGATTAAAGCGTGTCTAACGGTACGAATTCTCCAAGAGGTTAGTCCAGTTACGGCACTAGCTTTTTAATAGGAAAGGGTGTCCTACTACCTTGACATTATCTCTTTTCCAGACAAATAACCTTTCTCGCGAACAAGTTAAATGTTAGACTGGCGTATTCTTGCGTTTGCAACCGCAAAGAATGTAGATTAAGATGAAGAGCGTAATGATATAAGCAATATACTTGTCTTGAACTCACAAACTCATAGCTATAGATAGTAACTCATTCGGCTTCCATAACCCCAACTAAGAGGTTTAGTTACCCATGAATGCGAAGGATATCACGTTTTGCATGGTGGATGGCGTGAGAAGTGGGTGTTTAGGCGTGTGGTTTTGGTGATTCCCTAGCAAGTAACGATTCTCTTGTTGTGGAATAGATGAATAGAAGAATAATAGAATTAATGGAAGGATTAGAAGAGTGAATAGAAGTGTTGTAGTGGAAGAAGAGAGGGATGGAAGAATTGTATTGTAAGAAGATGAATTAATTCCCGAATTGTATCTCCTCACTAAGGGAGGAGTTGCCTCCACTAAGGGAGGACTTGATTAAAAATCTCTAGCATGATAGGGTATTTATAATACTCCTATCCTACTCCTACTATGCTAATGAAATAAATAACCAAATCCTACTAAACTAATGAAATCCTTGACCCAAATGTACTAGGGTAAGGTTACAATATCATAATCCAAATAGAATAGTGAAATACAAAACCTAATTGTATTAGGTTAATGTATCTTTGTAAAAATCCAGCTTTGTGTCTGTAAGTCCCCAAAGTCTTCAGAAATGTTGTTTTAGCCCGGGACAGATTTTCCATGCAGCAGATTTGGTCCTTAGGCGTCCAGCTCCCTTCTACTTCGTTTGTGAGCTTTCTTTTGCGTCAAGTAAGCCATAAAATGCTGTATTTTGCATCATTTATACCTGAAACTTTCCTAATCATATTTGTTAGCTCATTTACAGGAAAAAGGACTAAAAGTGCATGAAATATATAATTTGTTCTCAAAACTAGGCTAAAATATGGGCAAAATATATTGATATAGGCGTGTAAATTCGCCTATCATCAACACCCCACACTTGCAGCTTTGTTCGTCCTCGAACAAAATATTATGTCCTTCTACGCATCAACTTAGGGTTTTTACAGCAACAACACAAAACATTCTTCAAGACAAGCACAAAAATTATCAACAAAGAGTAGCTTCCCGATTATAAGTAGAAACAGTTTAACCTCTAGCGTAGGCTAGTGATGGTGATCAACTCGCATGCAAACGTTAAGGTGCATAGAATCATATACAACTATCCAAAGCTCATCAACCATGTGTGTCTCACAATATAGTACCCATAATTACTCACAAGTATAGCATATTTTTCAAACATGGGTATCAAAGTGTCCTTGCTCTCGCTCTCACAAAAAATTCATATGTAGCAAGTAATGACCATAGGCTTGCCTTTAATGTAGTACTCTACTAAATGTCGGAATGTTAAGATTAGGATCAAGTAGGTCTTTAGATGGTTGTAGTGTAGGCTAAGGGACGGGTAGGACTATTTTGGCCAAGAATAGTGACTAGGTTCCTAAGCGCTTTAATACATCACTTTGTATCATTGACACTTTTTTTCTTTCAACCTTTCTTCTTTCTTTTATTCTACCACCCTTGTTCTCCTCTTTTGTTTTTTAATTTTAAGAACAACTCACTTTTCAGATTTCTTTTCCTTTTTCTTTTCACAACATACCTCTTATGATAGCACTTTTTTTTTTCATAACACATTCAAGAACCATTACAATTTATAGCATTATACTCACCCAATTTCCTCTTATGTTGTCACATGACTTTTTCACTTTAAAGCACTTAGGAATTTGGATCAAATTACGGTCTTGAAAAAAAATGGATTAGGCTTACATACAAGGTTGTCAAAGAAATAGGCTAAAGGCTCAAAAGGGTTTAACTAGGATGATGTCCATGGGTAGGTAAAACCAAGGTAAACATGTATAGGTTGCCAAAGAAATTCCTAAATCATCTCCTAAACTTACACTCCTTATTTTCGCTTTGCATACATACCAGGCAAGTTTTAGCATCAGCCACAAACATAGAATATACTATTATCTCACACACACAAGGCACATGGTCGACTTGATTGGAAGTAATATAGACTCTCGACCCAACAAGTGAAGGAATTTAATCATATAATATCACATAATGAGTCACAACTAGAGCCTAAACGTCTCAATAGTCACAATTGTAACACATACTCTTGTTATAATCTCATGCTACCTATCAAAAATAGTTTCATGCGAAGCTAGAAAAATTTAACTCCTAAAAAAAACTTAACTTAACTAAAAATAATCGAAAAAAGTAAAAAAGTAAACAAACATAGATGCAAATAGAGAAGTATAGCATGCGACACCGCCACCCCACACTTAGTCGGGACACTGTCCTCAGTGGAAAATAAATACGAGGAACCTGGTTGGTCGGACTTATCCTCTATGTCTGGGGTCATACCCCTTGCATTGGAATCATCATCAGAGTCGTCATCCTTAGCAGTTTCTCATAAGTATCCCACTTAATTCGAAGCGTGAGTCGAGGTGTTTGCATCGAGGAGGGTTCTCCTTGCTCCTTGCGGCCTCTTTTCTTGCCCTTTTGGGAAGTGGTAGCCTTCTCCTTGCCTTGTCTCTCTTTAGGTGCCATTGTACCTGAGACTTGAAATAGTGTTAGTGGTAGCACAATCTCAATGGATACAATCTATACACAGACAGTAGGGGTACCACCCCACACTTAGGTTGTTGGCACCAACTAGTGAGGTGAAAGTGATCGATTACTCAGAATTCATCGACATACGTTTTAGGATTGTATTCCGACAAGAAAATCAGCAATGCATTACTTACTTGCAGCCATTGGACTACTTTCATGGTAGCTATAGCAACACTACTACATAGGGGTTACCATATGGAATAGTTATTCTTACAACAATCACAACCTCTTATGTCGGTAGGCACTATAAGTCTTATCCCGATGGCCGGGATAGTCTAACATGTAAGTATCCAAACAACAATCTTAAGCACTATTCATAGCCATAGTAATTTCGTAAATACCATAACAATGCTATTAAAACCAATTTCAAGTCGGAAATAAGTCAAGATTTTCCTACGTACATGTTCACTCACATGATTTTGTATCAACAATCCAAACACATAAACATCACCAACAATCTTATACTATTTAGCAATTCATAATAGACATAGCAATGTAGTACTTACGAGAAATAAATGAAGAATAAGAGAGTACTTACTTGCTTGAAGCTTGTGGAGATGGTTTTGTGAATTGGAAGAGCAAAAGAAGAAGATTTTGAGAGGATTTGGATGTATATGCGGCGCCCTTAGGTCAATTTTTAGTGTGGTTGTGTTGTAAAACTAAGTCCTCTTTATATAGGAAGAGTATGGGTCGGGTTATGACCCATTTACAATCGGTTTTGGAGACAAATTTCCCACATATGCGGCGCATAATGCTTAGCATAGACATGACATATGCGGCGCATTGTCTATAGCATAATGGGACATATGCGCCGCATAGTCTATGGCATTTGTAGACATATGCGCCGCATAGTCTATGGCATATGAGATACTGAGACCAAATGCCATAGCATAGGCGACGCATAGTCAAAAGCATACCTAGGAATAGGCGGCGCATAGTGTATAGCACACTAGATTCCGAGACCTTAGGCTATAGGATAGGTAGTGCATCGTTCGTGGCCTAGTTTTATCAAGGCCTAGCCTTCCTCGATGCCTATTTTGGCGTGAGAAATGCTCAATCCATAGCCTTATGCATCACCATTTCTAACTTACCAACTTTACCATCCAATGCGTCCAAATCATCAATTGAAATCAATCTCCTCGTTGACTACTTCTTGCACCTATATTTGCTCAAAACAAATAAAAACGATTAGTACGATGGGTTGCCTCCCACCAAGAGCCTTAGTTTTGGTCATGGCACGACTCTTATTTTTGGATTTTCATTTATCAAGTACTAGAACGAAAGAAAAACGATAAAATGATAAAACAATAAAACGATGGGTTGCCTCCCATCTAGCGCCTTATTTATTGTCGTGGCATGACATGGTTACCTCGAGTACTCAGACTTCGTCGAGGTAAGTGATGGATCATTTTCTGAAAGGATTTAGACGACAATGAGGCTTACCTGTGGGCATGCGATCTTCTTCAAGATGGCTCATACGTTTCTCCGGAGAGTCACCAATTATATCATCAATAGTCCAACCCATAGCTCTCTTGTATCTCTTCAGAGCAGAGATGAGAGCTTCTACGTGCTGTTCACTTAAATCATTTGCTCTCTCCTGAAGTATATTTCTACTTTCCAAGAACACATACCTTAGATAATCGGGAAGCTCTTGCGATTCTAGCATTTGTGGCTCGTCAAAGGGAGTCTTCGCTGTTGGTTGATTCTTGAGATCACAATCTGGTTGCTTAGGAGTATAAGGCTCTGTTTCTGTTAGATCACCCATAAGTTCTTCATTGTCCTCATGCTCAACATTCAATGGCGCAGCAGACAATGGCTCAACAGTAGGCTATTTCTCTATAGATAATGCTTTCATATCCTCATGATGAACATCAGCTACAGATAACTCATTCGTATCGTTGGGCTGCTTCATTGTTTTGCATATATCAAACCGTACCACTTCGTCATTAATTCGAAACAAAAGCTCATTATTTTTCATGTCAATAAGCACACTTCCAGTTGCAAGGAAAGGACGTCCCAAGATTATGGGAACTTCAGAATCCTCCTTACAATCCAGAATAACGAAGTCTGCAGGAAAGATGAATGAAGAAACTTTCACCAACACATCATTCAAGATACCCACAGGTCGTTTTACCGACTTATCAGCCATCACGAGCCTCATATTGGTTGGTGTCGGATCGCCTAGCCCCAACTTCTTGTAGATGGATAGTGGCATCAAATTGATGCTAGCACCTAGATAACATAATGCTTTGGCAAAGTTCAAGGATCCGACGGTGCAAGGAATAGTGAAAGCTCCGGGGTCGGCCTTCTTCTGAACTATCGATCGGGTAGCAATTGCACTACAATGATGCACATCATCCTTCAGCTCATAACTTGTTGCCCTCTTCTTAGTCAAAAGATCTTTCATAAACTTCGCATACCCAGGCATTTGTTCAAGTGCCTCTACCAGTGGAACATTAATGGTCAGCTGCTTCAACATAGTCATAAATTTGCTGAACTTAGTGTCATCGGCCACCTTCTTCAATCTTTATGGAAAAGGTGGTGGTGGGTATGGAAGTGTTCTCTCCATGGCTTTCTTCTCCTCTTGCTTCTGTTTATTATTTTTTTCAGGTTGCACGCCACTAGGTGAAACATCCTTGACGTTTGAAGTAGTTGTTGCGGCTTCTTCTCTTGTAACGTCTCTAGGTGTGGCGTCAATGTCTGCTGCTACGTCAACCACTTGCTTGCCTTTTGCTGAAGTTTCCAGCACCTTACCACTTCTGGTAGTGATGGCCATGCATGACCCCTCATTCCTTGGGTTTTGCACAGTATCGCTCGGTAAGGTGCCAGCCTTTCTTTGATTGAATGCTGCTGAAAGTTGGCTCAATTGCTGCTCTATTTGCTTGATAGAAGTGGAATGAGAATCAACTAGTTGCTTCATGGAGGACAAATCATCAATCACCTCCTTAACTCCCGCGCTCGTTACTTCCACTCCTTTCAATAATTTAGCCATCATGTCTTCCATAGAATTAGATGTGGTGGTATCACGTTTACCAGGGGGAACGTACAAACCACTTTTTTCATTATTTTTCTTCCAACTACCTTGGTCTTTGCTTCCTGATTTATCATAATAGTTCCGACCTTGGTTTCCTTGGGCATTCCCACGAAAACCCCCCTGATTGTTCAAGTAGTTGGCCTCCTCTTCAGAATCAGATTCGTCTCTTCCTTTTAGCGCTACAACTTTCACTTTTTCGGTCTTCCCTGATAATAAGTGTTTTGTCAGAAGATCCAATTGTGTTTTCATGTGCGCCATGTCTTGCTCACGTTCTTCTTCTCTTCTTCTTTGGTCTGCAGACATGCCAATAGATAACGTGGGGCTTGCTACCTCAGAATCCCTGGTATGCCAAGCTCTACTTTGCTTTGTCATGCGATCTAGCATATTGCTTGCTTGACCAAAGGTGAGGTCCATGAAAGAACCTCCAGCTGCGTTGTCCACCACTGGTTTAGTTATTGAATTCAAGGCTCTATACAAGATCTCCATGAGGTGAACATTAGTCATGTGATGGTTTGGGCATCTCGCTAGCTTTGTCTTGAACCTCTCCCATGTTTCGTGAAGAGCTTCAGAGGGAAGCTGACGAAAGTTGCTGATTTCATCTCTCAATTGAGCCCTTTTGGATGGCGTAAAGAATCTTTCTAGGAAAGCGTCTCTCAATTGCCTCCAATTTGTAATTGAATCAGGAGTCAGCCCATTCAACCATAGTGTTGCCTCCCCAGACAGAGACAATGGAAATAGCCGTAATCGAATAGCATTCTGACCAACACCAGGATTGTCAAAAGACTTGCATGTAGAAATAAAGTTGATGAGATACATATTCGGATCATCGCCTGCTAGTCCACCAAATAACCCCTTGAGTTGCAATAACTGAATCATGGTGCTAGTGATGTTGAACTTGGCTCCGGGCGCTAATGGTGGTGGAATTATAGCTCCAGTGGCTCCGGCACCATCAAGATCATCATCATCATCGTCGAAAGCTGGTTGCAACGGTTGGCGATCATATCTATACCGAGCTTGTCGACCTCTTCTGTTGGCAGGTGTTGCAGTTTCAGCGACATGCCTTAGGTTTATCAACTCGTCATCACCTAAATCCTCATCGTCAGGATTTGTTGCTCGCCCAGGATTATCAATGTTTTGTTGTTGGACTTGAGCAGCGGTAAGAGCAGCTAATCTTACTTGCTCGTGTTGAGCATCCATCCTGTCGATTTCAGCTTGTGCTTCCATTCTTCTAATTCGTTGTGGTTCAGGATTGATTGGTAATAACGGTTGACCAGAACTTCTAGTATGGGGCATGCACTAAAGTAAAAACCTGCAAGAAACAAAAACAAAAACTAAAAGTAAAAGTACGAGAATCTTTGACCAAAGGGTCTAGTAATTATCACAAACTTGATTGACACTCGTATTCCCCGGCAACGGCGCCAATTTTTGATAACACTCAATCTACAGCTCTCGTAGGAGTGTAAAGCGGTCGTTAGCAAATATAGAACCCAACCTGGGTTGAGTGTCGATCCCATAGGGAATAGCTTGGCCAACAAGTAAGCAAAATTACTAAACTTTTGGTGCAAGTCTCGTAAGAAGGGGGGATTGTAATAAGTAACCAAGGTAATGAAATAAAAACTGAAAATAGCAAAGTAAAAAGAGAGTAGTTCGTAGGTTGTGAAACAATGAGAATTGAGGCGTTGGGGTTATGTCCACCTTCTGAGGTATACGTCTCTATTGGCTATGAGTGTGTAGAGTCTTGACATGCAATTGCTTATAGAGAATTATAGTCGATGGTAAATCCAAGCGTCTCGCGACCTAAACAAGGACTATTTCACTTTAACTCTTGCGAGCTTAAAGCGTGTCTAACGGTACGAATTCTCCAAGAGGTTAGTCCAGTTACGGCACTAGCTTTTTAATAGGAAAGGGTGTCCTACTACCTTGACATTATCTCTTTTCCAGACAAATAACCTTTCTCGCGAACAAGTTAAATGTTAGACTGGCGTATTCTTGCGTTTGCAACCGCAAAGAATGTAGATTAAGATGAAGAGCGTAATGATATAAGCAATATACTTGTCTTGAACTCACAAACTCATAGCTATAGATAGTAACTCATTCGGCTTCCATAACCCCAACTAAGAGGTTTAGTTACCCATGAATGCGAAGGATATCACGTTTTGCATGGTGGATGGCATGAGAAGTGGGTGTTTAGGCGTGTGGTTTTGGTGATTCCCTAGCAAGTAACGATTCTCTTGTTGTGGAATAGATGAATAGAAGAATAATAGAATTAATGGAAGGATTAGAAGAGTGAATAGAAGTGTTGTAGTGGAAGAAGAGAGGGATGGAAGAATTGTATTGTAAGAAGATGAATTAATTCCCGAATTGTATCTCTTCACTAAGGGAGGAGTTGCCTCCACTAAGGGAGGACTTGATTAAAAATCTCTAGCATGATAGGGTATTTATAATACTCCTATCCTACTCCTACTATGCTAATGAAATAAATAACCAAATCCTACTAAACTAATGAAATCCTTGACCCAAATGTACTAGGGTAAGGTTACAATATCATAATCCAAATAGAATAGTGAAATACAAAACCTAATTGTATTAGGTTAATGTATCTTTGTAAAGATCCAGCTTTGTGTCTGTAAGTCCCCAAAGTCTTCAGAAATGCTGTTTTAGCCCGGGACAGATTTTCCATGCAGCAGATTTGGTCCTTAGGCGTCCAACTCCCTTCTACTTCGTTTGTGAGCTTTCTTTTGCGTCAAGTAAGCCATAAAATGTTGTATTTTGCATCATTTATACCTGAAACTTTCCTAATCATATTTGTTAGCTCATTTACAGGAAAAAGGACTAAAAGTGCATGAAATATATAATTTGTTCTCAAAACTAGGCTAAAATATGGGCAAACTATATTGATATAGGCGTGTAAATTTGCCTGTCATCAACTACAAAAAGTGACCAGATAATCAAAGTCGACCCATTTAAGTACAAAGGAAAAATTACCGAGGTATGAACTTACTTTTTATTAAGCAATAATAATACTACTGTTGTATCGAATGTTATGTAATTGTTAATTGATATTTTGTGAAACGTGCACCCATACATCATCCCTACTCTTCGTGAGACGAAGATGGATTACATGATCTTCTTTGAGCCATATACATATGAGGTGAAGAATAACGTCCTTGATGGCTTAAACAAAGAGTTAGAAGAGGTGACTGTACTTATTTCAAATGAAGACAGAGATGATGATGGGGATTTGAGCGGTAACCCCATTGAAGTATGCATTGGTGATGATGATACTCCTAGCACCTCTAAAGATGCAGTGGGCACCTCATTCCCCGGGATCTTCATAAGCGAGTTGCTATGCTCGAGAAAGCGGTGTTGGATATTGTTGCCTATATTAAAGATAAAAGACTGAAGAAAAAGGAACAAGATGAGCGATAACACGAGCAAGGTAACTTCATTTAATCAATAATTGATGTTGTTAATGAATTTTTAGCTTTAAATATCAGCAACACTTTATAATATGATGATACAGTTTATGTGGACCTTCGTGAATCAAAGAGGAATGAGGAAGTAGAAAAAAAGAGCAAAATAGATGAGTTGGCCTCGATTGTGGTGGGAGAGGAAAAAAAAGAAGAAAACAAGAATGGAGAAGAAGATATGTGCCAAGAAGAAAGTCCAAAAAAAGCAGCTGCATCAGAAGCAGAAGAAGAAGTTGAAAAAGAAATAGCAGTAGATATTGAGAAAAAAAAAGGTAAAGAAGCACCATTTGAAGAAAGTCCAAAAGAAGCAGTTGTAGAAGCAGAATAAGAACCTCAAAAACAAACAACAACAGATGTTGATAAAAAGGAGAAGAAGGTGAAGAAGCACCAGCCGCTGCAGATACTGAAATAGAAGGAGAGCATGAAGAAGCAGCCGAAGCTGCTGAGAAAAAAGGAGTTGAAGCTGCCCAAAAAGATTTGGTCATGGATATCGTAGGTGAAATCAATAGTAATATTTGTGTTGATGAGAAAAACAGGAAAAAAGATATTTGAATGCTAATATTGTTAATGTGTTATTGAATGATCGGTAGTTAGGATTGAACAAATATTTTTTTATTAGAAACATTATTTTATTTTATGGTAGTGGTTATGATTCTCCACTGAATTTGTCTCTATCAAACTGATTAGTGGCATTGCCATTTGAATATGCAGGGTGTTGTCGTAGTTGGTGCAGTGTATGGTTGATGTCATGGAATGCATACATAATCTTTTGTATACTGCTTGCATGGTCTATCATTACCATGCTGGTCGGTTTTAAGTCAACGTGTTGTTTGATCGACCATGATTCTATCAAAAAAAGTATTAACATTATAGAAAAATAGAAGTTTTATTATTTATTTAATATCACTACATCCATGTTACACCTTTCCAAAGAACGAATACTAGCATTATAGCACATAACATCATTTTTAGGCCATTCTTCCTTTCTTCAGCCAAAATCAATTTTTGTTTTAGTTGATCCCTCTCTATCTTGGTGTCATGTAGCAATACTTTAAAGTGATCCCTATGGTCTTCATATTCTTTGAACAAAGTCATGAGAAAATCTTTATTTTCTTCGCATTGTTGGAGCTTTTGTAGTAGATTAAATTTTGCCAAGCCTTGAAAATTTGATGTCTCGGATCCCAAACTCAACGTTGATGGACTGGTTGGAGGTGATAGCTCATCAAGACATTTAAAAAACGACCATGCACCATTATCCTAGAAAAAAATAATAATTACATAATGACTAACTTAACTTCATCAAAAAAAAAAATATCGCTTACCTTCGCAATTGCACAATTATAAAATTTGCGACCTAGGTTTGAGTCCGTGCGTGATGTCCACAGGGCAGTCACATTTCCACAATGACAAATTAGAGTATTTTTAGAATTGGATGTTTGAGAGGCTTGAGACATTTTAGAATTTTTAAAAATAAAACAAAGAGAATGAAATAAAATAATGAGGGATGACCGACCTTATAAATGAAGTAAAAATGAAGTGTTGACACTGATGGATTATAAAAGTAGTCGTTTATTACCGTTGGAGCAGTAATTTTATTTTTTTGAACTGGTGGTGACACTTAATAGACCGTTGTAAATCATGGCTTATGTCAGCCATCGATTAGACTAGTCAACCGTAGACTTACACCTTTAGATATGATTGATTAATATCCTAAGTATGCATAGACTACGTTGATCGATGTGCACTTTCATAGACCGTGACTTGGATGTAGTTTAAAAATGTATAAATAAATTAAAAAATAAATGTAGTATTGATTTCTACACATGTGAGTGAGTGTAAACAAGACACACAATCATATTAGAGCTTGTACAATGTAAATTAATGAGTGTGTGGATTGGTAGTGGTTGAATGTTCAATATGCTAAGAGTAGTGTTTGTCAAAACACAAGTATGTATTAAGGATATATATTGTATTGAGGATGATGATTGTTTCACCACTATCCATTCCACACACTATTTAGATTTAGGGGTGGTGATGAAAGGAGTATGTGGAATGTGTAGTCATCAAATACAATATATATCCTTAATACATATGCTTTGAGAAATATTACTCTTAGCACATTGAACATTCAACCACTACTCTTCCACACACTCCTTAATTCACTTTGTACAAGCTCTAATATGATTATGTGTCTTGTTTACACTCACTCACATATGTAGAAATCAACACTACATTTATTTTTAATTTATTTATTCAGTTTTTTAACTACATCCAAGTGTCGGTCTATGACAGTGCACATCGATCAACGTGGTCTACGCATACTTAGGCTATCAATCGATGCACATCTGATGATAGGCGAATTTACACGCCTATATCAATATATTTTGCCGATATTTTAGCCTAGTTTTGAGAACTAATTATCTATTTCATGCACTTTTAGTCCTTTTTCCTGTAAATGAGCTAACAAACATGATTAGGAAAGTTTCAGGTATAAATGATGCAAAATACAGCATTTTATGGCTTACTTGACGCAAAAGAAAGCTCACAAACGAAGTAGAAGGGAGCTGGACGCCTAAGGACCAAATCTGCTGCATGGAAAATCTGTCCCGGGCTAAAACAACATTTCTGAAGACTTTGGGGACTTACAGACACAAGGCTGGATTTTTACTAAGATACATTAACCTAATACAATTAGGTTATGTATTTCACTATTCTATTTGGATTATGATATTGTAACCTTACCCTAGTACATTTGGGTCAAGGATTTCATTAGTTTAGTAGGATTTGGTTATTTATTTCATTAGCATAGTAGGAGTAGGATAGGAGTATTATAAATACCCTATCATGCTAGAGATTTTTAATGAAGTCCTCCCTTAGTGGAGAGGCAACTCCTCCCTTAGTGGAGAGATACATTCATTCTTCACTTAATTCAACAATTAATTTTCTTCCATCCCTCTCATCTTCCACCACAAACGCTTCTAATCTACTCTTCTATTCTTAAATTCCACAACAAGAGAATCGTTACTTGCTAGGGAATCACCAAAACCACACGCCTATCACCTACTTCTCACGCCATCAACCATGCAAATCGTGATATCCTTCGCATTCATGGGTAACTAAACCTCTTAGTTGGGGTTATGGAAGCCGAATGAGTTACTATCTATAGCTATGAGTTTGTGAGTTCGAGACACATATATTGCTTATATCATTATTCTCTTCATCTTAATCTACATTCTTTGCGGTTGCAAACGCAAGAATACGCCAGTCTAACATTTAACTTGTTCGCGAGAAAGGTTATTTGTCTGTAAAAGAGATAATGTCAAGGTAGTAGGACACCCTTTCCTATTAAAAAGCTAGTGCCGTAACTGGACTAACCTCTTGGAGAATTCTTACCGTTAGACACGCTTTAAGCTCGCGAGAGTTAAAGTGAAATAGTCCTTGTTTAGGTCGCGAGACGCTTGGATTTACCATCGACTACAATTCTCTATAAGCAATTGCATGTCAAGACTCTACACACTCATAGCCAATAGAGACGTATACCTCAGAAGGTGGACATAACCCCAACGCTTCAATTCTCATTGTTTCACAACCTACGAAATACTCTCTTTTTACTTTGCTATTTTCAGCTTTTATTTCATTACTTTGGTAACATATTACAATTTCCCCCTTCTTACGAGACTTGCACCAAAAGTTTATTAATTTTGCTTACTTGTTGACCAAGCTATTCCCTGTGGGATCGAAACCCAACCCAGGTTGGGTTCTATATTTGCTAACGACCGCTTTACACTCCCACGAGAGCTGTAGATTGAGCGTTATCAAAAATTGGCGCCGTTGCTGGGAAATACGAGTTTCAATCAAGTTCGTGATAATTACTAGACCCTTTGGTCAAAGATTCTCGTACTTTTACGTTTAGTTTTTGTTTTTGTTTATGGCAGTTTTTTCTTTTAGTGCATGCCCCATACTAGAAGTTTTGGTCAACCGTTATTACCAATCAATCCGGAACCACAACGAATTAGAAGAATGGAAGCACAAGCTAAAATCGACAGGATGGCTGCTCAACACGAGCAAGCAAGATTAGCTGCTCTTGCCGCTGCTCAAGTCCAACAACAAAATATTGATAATCCTGGGCGAGCAACAAATCCTGACGATGAGGATTTAGGTGATGACGAGTTGATAAACCCAAGGCATGTCGCTGAAACTGCAACACCTGCCAACAGAAGAGGTCGACAAGCTCGGTATAGGTATGATCGCCAACCTTTGCAGCCAGCTTTCGACGATGATGATGATGATCTTGATGGTGCCGGAGCCACTGGAGCTATAATTCCACCACCATTAGCGCCCGGAGCCAAGTTCAACATCACTAGCACCATGATTCAGTTATTGCAACTCAAGGGGTTATTTGGTGGACTAGCAGGCGATGATCCGAACATGCATCTCATCAACTTTATTTCTACATGCAAGTCTTTTGGCAATCCTGGTGTTGGTCAGAATGCTATTCGATTACGTCTATTTCCATTGTCTCTGTCTGGGGAGGCAACACTATGGTTGAATGGGCTGACTCCTGATTCAGTTACAAATTAGAGGCAATTGAGAGACGCTTTCCTAGAAAGATTCTTTTCGCCATCCAAAAGTGCACAATTGAGAGATGAAATCAGCAACTTTCGTCAGCTTCCCTCTGAAGCTCTTCATGAAACATGGGAGAGGTTCAAAACAAAGCTAACGAGATGCCCAAACCATCACATGACTAATGTTCACCTCATGGAGATCTTGTATAGAGCCTTGAATTCAGTAACTAAACCAGTGGTGGACAACGCAGCTGGAGGTTCTTTTATGGACCTTACCTTTGGTCAAGCAAGCAATATGCTAGATCGCATGACAAAGCAAAGTAGAGCTTGGCATACCAAGGATTCTGAGGTAGCAAGCCCCACTTTATCTATTGGCATGTCTGCAGACCAAAGAAGAAGAGAAGAAGAACGTGAACAATACATGGCGCACATGAAAACACAATTGGATCTTCTGACAAAGCACTTATTATCAGGGAAGACCGAAAAAGTGAAAGCTGTAGCGCTAAAAGGAAGAGACGAATCTGATTCTGAAGAGGAGGCCAACTACTTGAACAATCAGGGGGGTTTCCGTGGGAGTGCCCAAGGAAACCAAGGTCAGAACTATTATGATAAATCTGGAAGCAAAGACCAAGGTAGTTGGAAGAAAAATAATGAAAAGAGTGGTTTGTACGTTCCCCCTGGTAAACGTGATACCACCACATCTAATTCTATGGAAGACATGATGGATAAGTTATTGAAAGGAGTGGAAGCAACGAGCGCGGGAGTTAAGGAGGTGATTGATGATTTGTCCTCCATGAAGCAACTAGTTGATTCTCATTCCACTTCTATCAAGCAAATAGAGCAGCAATTGAGCCAACTTTCAGCAGCATTCAATCAAAGAAAGGCTGGCACCTTACCGAGCGATACTTTGAAAACCCAAGGAATGATGGGTCATGCATGGCCATCACTACCAGAAGTGGTAAGGTGCTGGAAACTTCAGCAAAAGGCAAGCAAGTGGTTGACGTAGCAGCAGACATTGACGCCACACCTAGTGACTTTACAAGAGAAGAAGCCGCAACAACTACTTCAAACATCAAGAATGTTTTACCTAGTGGCGTGCAGCCTGAAAAAAATAATAAACGGAAGCAAAAGGAGAAGAAAGCCATGGACAGAACACTTCCATACCCACCATCACCTTTTCCACAAAGATTGAAGAAGGTGGCCGATGACACTAAGCTCAGGAAATTCATGACTATGTTGAAGCAGCTGACCATCAATGTGCCATTAGTGGAGGCACTTGAACAAATGCCTGGGTATGCGAAGTTTATGAAAGATCTTTTGACTAAAAAGAGGGCAGCATGTTATGAGCTGAAGGATGATGTGCATCATTGTAGTGCAATTGCTACCCGATCGATAGTTCAGAAGAAGGCCGACCCCGGAGCTTTCATGATTCCTTGCACCGTCGGATCTTTGGACTTTGCTAAAGCATTGTGTGACTTAGGAGCCAGCATCAACTTGATGCCATTTTCGATCTACAAGAAGTTGGGGTTAGGAGATCCTACACCAACTAATATGAGGCTTGTGATGGCGGATAGGTCGGTAAAACGACCGGTTGGTATTCTATGCGATGTCTTGGTGAAGGTATCTTCATTCATATTTCCCGCAGACTTTGTCATCTTGGATTGTGAAGCAGATTCAGAGGTTCCCATAATCTTGGGACGCCCTTTCCTTGCTACAGGAAGTGTGCTCATAGATTTGAGAGCTAATGAGCTTTCATTCCGAATAAATGACGAAGTGGTTCGCTTTGATGTTTGCAAATCAATGTAGCAACCCAAAGATCTGAGTGTATTTTCTGTGGCTGATGTTGTCGTTGATGACGAGGAAGAACGACTTGAAGAAGAACAAATTCTTGATGATCCTTTGGAGGTTTCGCTCATGAAAGGAGAGAATGAGGATGCTGAAATTTCTGAAGAAGCTATTTGTGCTCTATCGGGATTAGGAACATATCGTTATACTCCCAAGAAGCTGGATCTTGATCTCAAGAATTGACCCACACCACCAGCTAAGCCATCTATTGAAGAGCCACCCACGTTAGAATTGAAGGAGCTGCCAAGCCATTTGAAGTACGCATTCTTAGGAAGCGGAAATACTCTTCCAGTCATAGTGGCAGCCGATTTGGGTGAGCAACAAGTTGCAGCTCTTATTGCAATCCTACGCAAGTATATTAGAGCTATTGGATGGACCATTGCGGACATTATTGGTATTCCACCTGGGATTTGCACTCATAAAATTCAGCTTCAAGAAAAGTGCACACCCACCATTGAACATCAAAGACGTCTAAACCCACCTATGCAAGAAGTGGTGAAGAAGGAGATTATCAAGTGGTTAGACGCAGGAGTCGTGTATCCTATTTATGATAGTACATGGGTAAGCCCAGTACAATGTGTTCGCAAGAAAGGAGGCATGACGGTGGTCGCGAATGCAAAGAATGAACTTATTCCACTCAGGCCCGTTACTGAATGGAGAGTATGCATGGACTACCGCAAGATGAATTCTTGGACACTCAAGGATCACTTCCCCATGCCATTTATGGACCAAATGCTAGATCGATTAGCGGGGAAAAGATGGTTTTGCTTCTTGGATGGTTATTCAGGTTATAATCAGATTTGTATTGCTCCCGAAGACCAAGAGAAGACAACGTTCACATGCCCATATGGTACGTTTGCCTTCAAACGCATGCCATTCGGGTTATGTAACGCACCAGCCACCTTTCAACGTTGTATGATGTCTATTTTCTCTGATATGGTTGAAGACACTTTGGAGGTATTTATGGACGACTTTTCAGTTGTTGGTGAGTCTTTTGAAGCATGTTTGGCAAACTTGAGCATGGCATTACAAAGATGTGTAGAGTTCAACCTTGTGCTGAATTGGGAGAAGTACCACTTCATGGTAAAAGAAGGAATCGTTCTTGGGCACAAGATCTCCGAAAGAGGAATAGAGGTTGATCGCGCAAAAATAGAGGTAATCGAGAAGCTACCACCTCCAATTTTGGTGAAGGGAGTTCGTAGTTTTCTTGGCCATGCTGGATTTTATCGTAGATACATCAAAGACTTCTCCAAATTTTCTAGTCCATTGTGCAAACTACTGGAGAAAGATGCGAAGTTTGACTTTAATGAAGATTGCGTAAAGGCATTCGAATGCCTTAAAGGAAAACTCATTGAAGCCCCTATCATGGTAGCACCAGATTGGACGCTCCCGTTCGAAGTCATGTGTGATGCTAGTGGTGTAGCCGTTGGTGCTGTTCTTGGACAAAGAAAGGAGAAATTGTTTCATCCTATCTATTATGCAAGTAAGGTCCCAAATGAAGCCCAAAGGAACTACACCGTTACTGAACAAGAGCTCCTAGCAGTTGTGTATGCGTTTGAGAAGTTTCGTGCCTATCTATTGGGTACTAAGGTGATCGTTCATACAGACCATGCAGCTCTTAGGTATCTAATGACGAAGAAGGATGCAAAACCAAGGCTGATTCGATGGGTATTGCTACTGCAAGAGTTTGATTTCGAAGTCAAAGATAGAAGAGGTTGCGAGAACCAAGTGGCTGATCACCTATCTAGACTTGAGAATGAGTATGTGGCGCAACCAGAAAATCAGATTGATGATGCATTCCCTGACGAGGAGATACTAGCGACCACAATGGAGCAATTACCATGGTATGCCGACTTTGCAAATTTCGTGGTGAGTAGTGTGTTACCTTCCAATTTATCTTACCACCAAAGGAGGAATTTTATGCATGACGTTCAGCACTACTATTGGGATGAGCCATATTTGTTTTGAAGATGTGCGGATGGTATCAGTCGACGATGCATAACCCATGAAGAAGTGCCTACTATATTGGAAGCATGCCACACTTCGCAAGTTGGAGGACATCATGCAGGAAATCGAACGGCAAGGAAAGTCTTGCAAAGTGGTTATTATTGGCCCACAATATTCAGAGATGCACACGACTATGTGAGAAGGTGTAACCAATGCCAACGTCAAAGTGCTATTTCAAAACACCATGAAATGCCCATATCCAAAATTCTGGAGGTAGAACTCTTCGATGTGTGGGGTATTGATTTCATGGGACCATTCGTGAATTCGTTTGGAATGAAGTACATCTTGGTTGCTGTGGATTATGTGTCAAAATGGGTTGAAGCTGTAGCATTGGACGACAACGAAGGAAAGCGTGTTGTAGCGTTTTTAAAGAAGAATATCTTCTCTCGCTTTGGAGTACCTCGTACTATCATAAGTGATGGAGGATCTCACTTTTGCAACAAGCTATTCAAATCTGTATTGGCCAAGTATGGAGTCAAGCAACACAAGGTAGCTACGCCTTATCATCCCCAAACCAGTGGACAAGTTGAGGTTTCCAACCGCGAGATCAAGCAAATCCTTGCCAAGACGGTTAATGCGAATAGGAAGGACTGGTCTCGAAAGCTAGATGATGCACTATGGGCGTATAGGACTGCATTCAAGACACCCATTGGCATGTCACCTTATCAACTAGTTTATGGGAAGGCTTGTCATCTACCCATCGAGCTTGAATACAAGGCATTGTGGGCATTGAAGCACTTGAATCTGAATTGGGATAATGTGAAGAACCTGAGGTTGGAGCAGCTGAACGAACTAGATGAATTTCGTCTCCATGCATATGAAAGATCAGATTTATACAAGGAGCGGATGAAGAAGTATCATGATCAGCGGATTGTTCGACGAAACTTCCAAAAAGGTGACATGGTACTACTCTTTAACTCCAGACTCAAGCTCTTCCCAGGTAAGTTAAAATCAAAGTGGTCTGGTCCATTTAAATTCATCCAAGTCTACTCGTCTGGAGTAGTCGAATTGGAAGACAATGATGGTGTTGTCTTCAAAGTGAATGGCCAACGTGTTAAGCCATATATCGGTCCTCTTGACTCGATGAATGACAAGGCCATCACTTATCTCGACGAAGTCTAAGTACTCGAGGTTACTACGTCGAGCCACGACAATAACTAAGGCTCTAGATGGGAGGCAACCCATTGTTTATCGTTTTTCATTTATCGTTTATCGTTTTCTTTTATTCTAGTACTTGTCTTGTTTTTAATTAATGAAAATCCAAAAATAAGATTCGTGCCACGACCAAAACTAAGGCGCTTGGTGGGAGGCAACCCATCGTACTAATCGTTTTCATTTTGAGCAAATACAGGTGCAAGAAGTATGCGACGAGGAGATTGATCTACATCGACAATTTGGACGCATTGTGTGGTAAAGTCGGTAAGTTAGGCATGGTGATGCATAAGGCGATGAATTGAGCCTTTCTCACATCAAAATAGGCTTCGAGGAAGGCTAGGCCTTGGTAAAAATAGGCCACAAATGATGCACAACCTATTCTATAGCCTAAGGACTCGGAACCTAGTGTGCTATACACTATGCGCCGCCTATACCTAGGTATGCTTTTGACTATGCGCCGCCTATGATATGGCATTTGGTCTCAGTATCTCATGTGCCATAGACTATGCGGCGCATATGTCTACAAATGCCATAGACTATGCGGCGCATATGTCCCATTATGCCATAGACAATGCGCCACATATGTCATTGATATGCCGAGTGATATGCGCCGCATATGTGGTGTTTTGGTCTCCAAATCCGATTGTAAATGGGTCATAACCCGACCCATACTCTTCCTATATAAAGGGGACTTAGTTTTATAACACAACCACATTAGAAACAACCCTAAAAGCGCCACATAACCCTCCAAATCTTCTCAAAATTTTCTTCTTTTGCTCTTCCAATTCACAACAACTTCTCCACAAGCTTCAAGCAAGTAAGTACTCTCTTATTCTTCATCTAATTATCATAAGTACTATGTTGCTATGCTAAATCATGTGGGATTGGTAGGTGATGTTCATGTGTTTGGATTGTTGTTGCAAAATCATGTGAGTGAATATATACGTAGGGAATTCTTGACTTGTTTCCGACTTGAATTTTGTTTCGAACGCATTGTTATGATATTTGCTGAATTGATATGGCTATGAATATTGCTTAAGAGTGTTGTTTGGATGCTTACATGATAGACTATCCCGGCCATTGGGATAAGGTCATAGTGCCTATCGACTTAGGAGGTTGTGCTTGTTGTAAGAATAACGATTCCATGTGGTAACCCCTATGTCGTAGTGTTGCTATATCTACCATGAAAGTAGACCAATGACTGCAAATAAGTGATGCAATGCTGATTTTCTTGTTGGAACACCATCCTAAAACGTATGTCGACGAAATCTGAGTAAATCGACTACGTTTACCTCGCTGATTTGTGAAACAAAACTAAGTGTGGGGTGGTACCCCTAGTGCTTGCATATAGATTGTATCAAGTGAGATTGTGCTGCAACTAACATTATTTCTAGTCTCAGGTACAATGGCACCTAAAGCGAGGCAAGTCAAGGAGAAGGTTACCACGTCCCAAAAGGCAAGAAGAAAAGTCGAAAAGACCAAGGAGAATCATCCTCAGCACACCTACCACGCAGAATGTTCGGAATAAAATGGGTTCTTGAGGAAGAAGCCAAAGCATGGTACAGCAGAAACAAAGAAAGAAAATATGTGCACGTCGACTTGATCAACAAGGAGACCTTAGCAAAGAAGGAGCCGCGAATGTTGGCGAAAATAATGGCTTTGAAGCTGGATTTCATCTTCCGCGACATGGGAGAGTGCAATCTTGACTTAACAAGAGAGTTTTATGCCAACTGGTCGCCGAAAACAACAGGCAATAAAGTCAAAATTCGGGGCCAAGTGTTACATCTTACAGCGGATTGGATCAACTCTTTTCTTGGCTTACCTTCGGTCGACACTGCACCATTCAAAGAGCTGTACAGCAGGCCTCCTTACATAGTAATACGACACACGCTTTGTGGAAGCAGATCGATGGCAAGATGGGGCAGACATAAGGAAACAGGCCATCACAATACCTTCCCCTATGCTCCACTAAATAGGGAAGCAAGAATCTGGATGCGCATTGTCAACTCATGCCTTATTCCTGGAACTCAATACACCAAGATATCGAGAGATAGAGTGTGTTTGGTCTATGCTTTGATGACAAATGTCCCTATCAACTTTGGGGCAATCATTCATTCTACCATGAGGAAGGCTAGACTCCACAAAAGGTCCCATTTCACATTCGGCAATTTGTTGACAGCAATGTTGCGGAAGGAGGATGTCGAAGAGGAACCAGCTGACCACAAACTCCCACATAACCCAAAGAAGGTTGACCTCACCAAGGTCAAAGATGCTGAAACAACTCATGGAGTCAACCTTACTACTGCGGAGAGACATGCTCGTGATGAGAGTTTCTTCCGTCATCTCTATGGCATGACACGATTTACTATGATGAGTGGTGGACGTATTCCAACTGCTGAAGAGCTCCAACAGCTGGACCACGACTACCCAATGAACATGCATGCCCGGGAGATGTGTTGAGTGGGCGTATATTTTGAGGAACCTCTAGACGATGACGTGCCGACTGATGATGATCGACGCTTACCTGATTATGATGATGAGGAGAACTCTAACGACGACTCTTATGATGATTCCGACGAAGGGGGTATGACCCCCGACATTGAGGAAGAGTCCGACTAACCAGGTTCTTCGTATTTATTTTCCACTGAGGGCAGTGTCCCGTCTAAGTGTGGGGTGGCAGAATCGCATGCTATACTTCTTTGTTTGCACCTATGTTTGTATGCTTGTTTGTTTATTTTTTTTCTTTTTGACGTTTTTTTAAATTTTTTTAGGAGTCAAATTTTTTCTAGCTTCGCAAGAAATTATTTTGATAGGCAGCATGAGATTATAACAAGAGTATGTGCTACAATTGTGACTATTGAGACGTTTAGGCTCTAGTTGTGACTCATTATGTGATATTGTGTGATTCAATTCCTTCAATTGTTGGGTCGAGAGTCTATATTACTTCCAATCAAGTCGACCATGTGCCTTGTGTGTGTGAGATAACAGTATATTCTATGTTTGTGGCTGATGCTAGAACTTGCCTGGTATGTATGCAAAGCGAAAATAAGGAGTGTAAGTTAGGATATGATTTAGGCATTTCTTTGGCAACCTATATTTGTTTACCTTCAGTTTTACCTACCCATGGACATCGTCCTAGTTAACCCTTTTTGAGCCTTTAGCCTATTTCTTTGACAACCTTGTATGTAAGCCTAATCCATTTCTTTCAAGACCATAATTTGATCCAAAATCCTGAGTGCTTTAAAGTGAAAAAGTCATGTCACAACATAAGAGGAAATTGGGTGAGTATAATGCTTTAAATTGTAATGGTGCTTGAATGTGCTATGAAAAAGAAAGTGCTATCATAAGAGGTATGTTGTGAAAAGAAAAAGGAAAAGAAAGCTGAAAAGTAAGTAGTGCTTGAAATTGAAAAACAAAATAAGAGAACAAGGGTGGTAGAATAAAAGAGTGAAGAAAGGTTGAAAGAAAAAAGTGTCATTGATACAATGTGATGTATTAAAGCGCTTAGGAACCTAGTCACTATTCTTGGCCAAAATAGTCCTACCCGTCCCTTAGCCTACATTACAACCATCAAAAGACCTACTTGATCCTAATCTTCACATTCTGACATTTAGTAGAGTACTACATTAAAGGCAAGCCTATGGTCATTAGTTGCTACATATGAATTCTTTGTGAGAGTGAGAGCAAGGACACTTTGATACCCATGTTTGAAAAATATGCTTTATTTGTGCGTGATTATGGGTACTAAATGGTGAGACACACATGGTTGATGAGTTTGGATAGTTGTATATGATTCTAGGCACTTAAACGTTTGCATGTGAGTTGATCACCATCACGAGTCTATGCTTGAGAGTAAATGGTTTCTATTTATAATCGGAAAGCTACTCTTTGTTGATAATTGTTGTGCTTGTCTTGATAAATGTTTTGTGTTGTTGCTGTAAAAACGGACATGATATTTTGTTTGAGGACGAACAAAGCTGCAAGTGTGGGGTGTTGATGATAGGCGAATTTACATGCCTATATCAATATATTTTGCCCATATTTTAGCCTAGTTTTGAGAACTAATTATCTATTTCATGCACTTTTAGTCCTTTTTCCTGTAAATGAGCTAACAAACATGATTAGGAAAGTTTCAGGTATAAATGATGCAAAATACAGCATTTTATGGCTTACTTGACGCAAAAGAAAGCTCACAAACGAAGTAGAAGGGAGCTGGACGCCTAAGGACCAAATCTGCTGCATGGAAAATCTGTCCCGGGCTAAAACAGCATTTCTGAAGACTTTGGGGACTTACAGACACAGAGCTGGATTTTTACAAAGATACATTAACCTAATACAATTAGGTTATGTATTTCACTATTCTATTTGGATTATGATATTGTAACCTTACCCTAGTACATTTGGGTCAAGGATTTCATTAGTTTAGTAGGATTTGGTTATTTATTTCATTAGCATAGTAGGAGTAGGATAGGAGTATTATAAATACCCTATCATGCTAGAGATTTTTAATGAAGTCCTCCCTTAGTGGAGAGGCAACTCCTCCCTTAGTGGAGAGATACATTCATTCTTCACTTAATTCAACAATTAATTTTCTTCCATCCCTCTCATCTTTCACCATAAACGCTTCTAATCTACTCTTCTATTCTTAAATTCCACAACAAGAGAATCGTTACTTGCTAGGGAATCACCAAAACCACACGCCTATCACCTACTTCTCACGCCATCAACCATGCAAATCGTGATATCCTTCGCATTCATGGGTAACTAAACCTCTTAGTTGGGGTTATGGAAGCCGAATGAGTTACTATCTATAGCTATGAGTTTGTGAGTTCGAGACACGTATATTGCTTATATCATTATTCTCTTCATCTTAATCTACATTCTTTGCGGTTGCAAATGCAAGAATACGCCAGTCTAACATTTAACTTGTTCGCGAGAAAGGTTATTTGTCTGGAAAAGAGATAATGTCAAGGTAGTAGGACACCCTTTCCTATTAAACAGCTAGTGCCGTAACTGGACTAACCTCTTGGAGAATTCGTACCGTTAGACACGCTTTAAGCTCGCGAGAGTTAAAGTGAAATAGTCCTTGTTTAGGTCGCGAGACGCTTGGATTTACCATCGACTATAATTCTCTATAAGCAATTGCATGTCAAGACTCTACACACTCATAGCCAATAGAGACGTATACCTCAGAAGGTGGACATAACCCCAACGCTTCAATTCTCATTGTTTCACAACCTACGAAATACTCTCTTTTACTTTGCTATTTTCAGCTTTTATTTCATTACTTTGGTTACATATTACAATTTCCCCCTTCTTACGAGACTTGCACCAAAAGTCTATTAATTTTGCTTACTTGTTGACCAAGCTATTCCCTGTGGGATCGACACCCAACCCAGGTTGGGTTCTATATTTGCTAACGACCGCTTTACACTCCCGCGAGAGCTGTAGATTGAGCGTTATCAACATCTAAAGGTGTAAGTCTACTGTCGACCAGTCTAATCGATGGCTGACATAAGCCATGATCTACTATGGTCTATTAAGTGTCACCACTAGTATATAGACCAGATTAATCGATGGACCCTCAAGATTATTTATTTATCTTAATTATTTTGTTCCACCGGCCCTAAAATATGTTATTATCTGTTTAAATAATTTTTAATTTAATTATTTTATTCCACCAGCCCCAAGATATGTAATTATTTTTTAAATCATTTTTATTTTAATTATTTTGTTCCATCAGTCCCAAAATATGTTATTGTCTGTTTAAATCATTTTTAATTTAAATATTTTGTTCCACCAGTCATAAAATATGTTATTGTCTGTTTAAATCATTTTTAATTTAATTATTTGGTTCCACCAGACCCAAAATATGTTATTATTCATTTTAATTTCACCAGTGATGCATCGACTCATATTATCTATGATCGACTACCATACAAGGTCGATGAATGATGGAGTATATGATTCATGATAGACTATATATCACTTTTTACAGAAACTTGAAATTAGTAAAGTCAAACTACAATACTATTAATTGAACGAGACATACATATTTGAAATTCGTGTTTGTACAGAAGAATAACCGTAAAAAGAAAGAAAAATGAATCATAACAAATGTGGTAAACATAATGTTCAAACTGAAATTGTTCATTAAAGTGAAACTGAAACTTACATTAAACTTGTTCATTACATGATAAAATTTATGGCAAAAGGGGGAAAATAGAATAAGCTTTCTTCTAACAAAGTCCTACTGAGAAAGTTTCTTCAACAATGAACAATCCAACAAACACTTAACAACATAAACCAAAAAAAACCGTAAACTAAATTATGGGGATGATGGGAAGGTGATGTAGTTATTGCCGTCCATTCCAAGACGCTCTAGAATTGCTCAAAAGAAATGAGCAATTTGTCGGAGCTCACGCTCCAAGTAACAGTGGTCGTCTCCCAGGACGTAGAATAGCTGGTCAAAATCATTTCAAAGTAGAAGCAAATCGTAGTGACAAGGGAGAACATGTCTGATTGGGCGAAGGGCAATTCTGCGACTAGGCATGATTTCTGATGTTTTGGGGAAGAAGAAGAGGGTTTATGATGTTTTGTGTTTAGGGACAAGTGAAGGGTTATGTATAAATAGGGATTGTACTTATATACCTATAGATGGTGTCCTTTTATATATCCAACCAATGGTCAGTCGACGCGTGTAGGAATAGAAAATTGTTGGTTTGCGTATACCAACGGTTTTTCTTGAGAACAAATGTGTTTGCAGCTTTTAATTATGGGAATAGGAAATAATGATTCAATGTATCTATTAGAAAGATATGGCGCTATAAATACCTACATAGCGTGTTTGATGATTAATTATATAACAAATATATATTATTTAATAGACCTAGTTAAAGATATACCATAAAATATATGTAGTCTATTGTAGACAAAGCTTTAAGTCTATAATAAATGAACGTTAAATTTTACTGAAATGCATATTTACACCTCAAAACAACAGCTTTACAATTGAAGCAAAATAAAGCCTATCTATGATTTGTTGGCCATGCTACACGTGGTTCTTTTGTGCCTAGATTTCTTGCATATTGAACACCTATTCCTCCTTTTGTACTTGAACATCTCACTGACACCCTTAGTGCATTTTACTTTCTTCCTTTCAAGTTTAGGATCGTAGGGGGTGGAGAAATTTTAGTGTCTAGTGATTCCTGTGGCACATTCTATTCGGCCTATGAAGAGACAAAATTAATTGCTTTCGAGTATGTGAGGAGGTAACTTGCAACCTTATAAATTGGCGAAGAGTACTCGTAGATGAAGTTTCCATAACCTACACCATTGCCATACTTTACTTGCAAGCTGCTATCGCATGTTCTCACGACATTTTCACCAAGTCAAATTTTCAACAAGAACAACTCCTCTCTAAGAGATTGACCTTGGCAGTAACACCATTTCCGAACACCGTGTACTGATCAAGAACCCCGTTTGGATTAGTCACATAGGATGAATCTCTCACACTCTTGTTATTGCTTAGGATGTTTTACACATAAGGAACAAATATGTTCTCTTTACCATCGACATAAGCATACCGCTCCCTAAATTTTTTACCAAATTTTTAAGCAATTGAATTGAATATGTACGACATGGGGTACTCCCGTTCATCCATCAAAACTGAGTTGAGTGACTCAGTGATGTTTGTGGTCATCACACCGTACCTATTTCCCAGGAAGTGTGCTCTACTCTATTTTTCAAAACCAAGTACATTTTCAAGGATATGTGTTGCCTCGGGGTAATTATAATTCAATTCCTCAAAATTCTTGCTAAACTCATCAAAGAAATACGCCTTTGTCGCGGCGTAGAATAGATAAACATGTTCCCCATAGTGTTGATTTACACGGAGATTTTCAGCGAGGTGTCTCATGCAAAGTCTATGATGTGCATGACTGTATACCCGGGAGAAGGTATTGGCGATGCTAATGTTCCTGTCAAATATGACACATAGATCTGATTTATCTTCTATGATAGACTTCAACTTCTGGAAGAAGAAGGTCCAAGAAGCATCATTCTCATTATCGACGACACAAAAGGCAATTGAAAAGATGTGATTTTCGATGTCCTGTTCAACTGCACTCAACAACACGCCCCCATACTTTCCATACAAATGTGTGCCATCGACGGTAATTACCTTTTTATATGGGAATATCCCCATATGCAAGCTCTAAATGCTAATAAGTAGTAAACGAACGATCCATCAATCTGGTTTACCATGATAGAGTAGGAAGACCCTGAAGTCAATAACTCCACCATATGGGAAAAAACCAGAAAGCAAGCGTATCCGTGTTCCAGTGTCCCGCGAATAATATTCTTCACAATTACACTTCCTTTACAACATATCCAGTAACTTGTGTGGCAATGCAACTCCTTGAACACAATCCTTTGAATTTTACTTATGCTTAGACCCTTACCATCCCGAAAATGATTTACGCATAATGAAGCAATCAATTCGGATGACATTTTCTTGTGCTTGTGATGAGCGTGTTCAACACCGCACATGTTATCCCGACATACATGTATATGTGAAATCTATCTGAGCTTTCATAATTTCTTTCCCACAACAACCAGCCACAATCAGGAGATACGTATTTCGCCTTCAACAATTTGGTGCAGCTCTTCTCCATACGATAATCAAAAGACTGCCTCACCGCTGCTTTGTCTAGTAGCATTTTGAGTTATTTCTTGTTGGAAAATGTTTTATCATAATAAAAATTAGTTCCATCAAAGAAGGAATGTACTGGTTGGGATCTCGTTCCATAGTCTTCTTCCGCACTTGTTATTCCGATGAAACTTCTTCCATATGCACACAGTCATCTTCCATATTTATGGGATGATTGACATCTCTCTCGTAATCATTCAAATTGTCATCAACTGTCGGGCACTGAGGTTGGGACGGTGATGAATTCATCGGTCCTTCCAAGGACCTGTCGACTACATTTATACTTAAAACAGGCCTAAAGCCATCTACTTCAACATCTATCATGTAGAGGGACACACGTGCATCATTATTTATGATCTTAGGATTTACATTTTTCCTCGAATGCATTAGATAACTAATTACCACGTTGCTGACGCACAATCTAGATCCTCGCTATGTTTTACGCTTGCAACCAATTTATCGTATGAACTGTTGCGGCGGACAACAATGGGCAGTGTCACCTTAGTAAAAGATCTCCATTTCCAACCTCTGGGAGTGTTCACCCATTCTTCCATGAAATCACCTTCAACCAGAACAAATTCTGTAACAGACATCCTAGAATTAACCTTTGGTCGATGGTAGATTAAGCTTAGGGTTTATGTCAGGTTGTATGCACGGTCGATGAATAACGATGACAGGTCGATGACTGCACAGATATCCATACACAAACTTGAAAATTCAAATATTTCTTCTAATCAATGGTCGTTGGGTTTATGGAATAGAGAAATGAAGTTGGAGTTGCCTCAGTTATTGTAATGTACTTCTAAAGAGTTTTTAACTGATGTGACTGATTTAAAGCTTTTTAACAATGGTGGAAAGTGTGTTTGAGAAGATAACTAACTAATGGGGTAAAATGGATGCAATGGATGAGCATATGAGGTTTGTGGACTGATTTAGAGTTGATCTCCAAAAAATAACGTCGGAAAGGATGCCGGAATCAAAGCTTTTTTTTTAAGGAAAGAACCACCTTCTATTTTTAGCTTTTGAATTTATTTTTTTATATTTTGGAAACCTAGATATTTTATAATGGTGGTTGATGGAGTGAGTTGAAGTGTATTATTAAAAACTTGGGGATGAATTTGTTAAGTTGGAAATATTGGGTTAAAGTGTAGTATTAAAAACATTGTGGGTGAATTTGTTGAGTTGGATAAACTTTTGGTGATGTGGATTAAAAAGGGTATTTGACAAACTTTTCACAACTTTTTAATAAACCACAAAATAATTTTCAAAAGAGCCTTTTTGGCCAACTTGCCCGGGTAACTATGTGAATCCCCACTATCCATTTTGCTGCTCCGAAAATCGTTTTGTTCCAATATTTTCTAGTTTGGGGTTCTCTAACATAAGAGGTAAGTGTACCTGACTAAGACTTAATTATCTCATTATTTAGTGTTTCCTATATTGACGTTTGCTTCAATTATATTTAACTTTCTCTAAATGTGCATAATTTCAACATATTGTAATAAATTGAGTTAAATGTAGCAGTTTTAGTGAAAAAGATGAAGGAATCAAGACTGAGATGGTTTGTGTATATGAAGTGTAGGAGAACATATATTCAAAGAGGTTTGCAGTGGTAGGTTGGAAGAGAAGTCATGTTAATTATCTAGGAAAAATTAGGGAGAGTTGATTAGACAGTGCATGACTTATTTTCTACACCGAGGACATGATATTAGATAGGAGAGCATGGAGGTCGAGCTTTAATATATATGATTATCAAGTAATAAATTGTCTTCACTACAATGGCAGAACAGTGTTTTTTATAGAGCATTTATCTATTCCTCTACTAGTATGATTATGTCACCATCCTATAGAGCATTTATCTATTCCTCTACTAGTGTGATTATGTCACCATCCAAACCAAAGCCCTGATCGTGATGGGCACCCCAAGTCTTAGCCTTTCATCATAAGCATAGTGAAATACGACACTTGCGGAAGCCAACACATAATGGAAAGAGTTTTATAAATCATAAAATGAAGTTTGAACATCAAATCCAAATCTAGAAATAATAACTCAATATTGTCTACAAGCCTATATCCATAAAACATCTACTATGTTGGGACATAACCCTGACTATGCCAAAAGTAAAACCAAGGAAAGATATGATGAAGTGAATGAAAAGTAACAAGGCCTTCCGAGTGATAGAGGGTTCACCACTTCTCACCAGCCGCTCGATAGGAAATGAACCACCTAACACTACACATGGTTACAAGAAAAGGCCTCAAAACCTACACCATGAAATGATGTAGCATCCGAGAATGGTCAGTATGGTGTGTAGTGAAATGAAACTCATGGAAAAGGATAAGTATATCTGTGCCAAAAATAGTAAAAAAGAACACATGATCATACTCCATAATGATAATAAAATAAGAGGAAGGAAAACAAGGAACATAAGGATATAACCATTTAAAACATAGTCCTGGACTATGTATTTTTTCATCATCATTCTTTAATCCACGGGCTATATAGGCCCAGTACTCTCCAACCAGTGGAGCTTCAGTCCATGTTTGTCGCACGTACTGAGGTTAGGAAAAAACCACCAATAGACTAGAGCCACCATATTATCCTCGTGGTAAGGACCTAATATCATCGTCTAATTTAGGTACAACATCCCTTTGCCGACACAAATAGGTTTCAGGTTGGTTACAAGGACGTACCTTTCATGGTGACACTACATAATCTTCTTTTGAGTCCAACTAAAATAGTTTTTTTTTATTTTAGTTAAGAAGTCTTTCAATAAGGCATTCATTTATTGGTACCATCATACGAAGACTTGAAAGTCTTTCGTATCATGCCAAGAAAATATTATCCACTCCTTCACCCCAGCATTCAAAAACATAAGCATATGCATCCTCAAATTTTCATAAAATCTCAAAACAAGTCATAAAGTTCTACATTTTTAATGCGTCAAAAGGGATGGGGTGTCATTTTCATTCATCATCAAAATCCAAGCCTTTTCGAATTACTTGAAAGTTATAATTTCCAAACATGCATATAATATTCAACCTTTTGAAATTTACATAGTTAAAAGCATTTTTTCACTCATTTTGTTTAAATCACTAAATTATCCACATGTGGTTAGAAATAGTTGTATAAATAGGGAAAACTCATATTTAATATTTGTAATAACAATTCTCAATCCCAACTTTAAAACATCAATAAAGTAAGTATAATGATAATGAATTTCATACTTTATGATAGTAAAAGTAAAGAGTGTTCAACATTCATTTTTAAGAGAATTTTCCCTAAAGATAGGAAGAAGAGAAGCCCCCAACTTGAACCCTAACCTTAATCTTTTAAAACATAGCCTATTTTTTCTCTTGAGAGTGGAAAGGAGAAAAAACGTGAAAAATCTCGTAAATCATGAGTAAATAGATTTATATAGAGACTAAAGTCATTTAATTGAGTAAAGGACCAAAAATTCCTCAACCCAAATAAAAAATAAATGAAAGCTATGTTTTATACCATTGGGTCTGGCACGTCCTTGTTGGGACAATTCAAGGGTGTGGCACACCCTTATCGTGGAGAGAAAAGAGCGTGCCACGCTCTAATCACAGACATTCACCAGTTTCGTATAAGGGTGTGCCTCCCCCTATGTGGCATGCCCCTAACGCGGACCTTTACTATTTTGGTTTCCTGAAATATCCCGAAACGCAATCAAAAAATTCCAAAATGCATACTAGTGGTCCCATTACTATCCTTTGCCATAATTCTACTCAAAAACCATTGTTAAACACTTAGGATATATAAAATTAAATTCATTGAAAAATCTTGGGTTTAACATTAGTGGGCTCATTTTTAACGCATTTTAGACCCCATAACACTCGGGGTGTTACAATATCACTTCTTAAGATTATTTATTCTCGAATAAGAGAGTAGGATAAATTCAGCACAATATAAGGAAGAACATTGAGGGACTCAAGAATAAACTTGAAATGCATTAAGAGTAAGAATAAGATTCAAACCTCAAGCACTCTCGTCCAATATTGGAAACAAGAACGGGTGTTTAGAATTCATGCCCTCTTCTGATTTCCACATAGCATCTTCTACTTTTGGTTCCTCCAAAGCACCTTCACCGAAGCTATCTCCTTAGTTCTCAATTTCATAACTTGTCTGTCAACGATTTTAGTTGAAATTTCATCAGAAGACAATGAATCTTCAACAACAATATTTTCAATGGGCACTATAGAGGAAGGATCACCCATATACTTTTTTAGCACTATACGCATGAAAAATAGGATGAACCGATGCTAAACTCGTTGGTAAGTCCAATTCATAAGCAACCTTCTAAATTCTCTTTATAATTTGATACAAAATAATGTAACATGGACTAAGCACCCCCTTATTCTGAAATCTCATAACTCCTTTCATACGAGAAACCTTTAGGATCACCTAATCATCAACCTCAAATTCTAGCTCTTTTCGCCTCATATCCATGTAAGACTTTTGGCAACTTTGAGCGGCCTTAAGCCTATCTCAAATAATCTTGAATTTCTCCATCATTTGGTGTACCAAATAAGGACCAAGCAATCTAGTATCACATACCTTATACCATTCAATCAAGGATCTACATCTCCTACCTTAAAGGGCCTCAAAAGGAGAAATTTAGATATTTGAAGGATCACTATTATTATATTTGAACTTATTATGCAGCAAATGATCAACCCAACTTCCCTTAAAGTCAATTACACAGGCCCTTAGCATATCTTCTAAAGTCTGAATATTACGCTCCGCTTGTCCATCCGTTTGAGGGTAAAAAATAGTAGTACAATTCACCTGAGTACCCAACCCCTTTTGAAATGACCGCCAAAAATCTAAATAAAACTGCATACATTGGGTGAAAATAATATACGCCAGAGTTCCAAGAAACTAAACCATCTCCTGAATAAATAACTTTGCATATTTCTCTCTCAAGTAATACATCCTCATAGGTAGAAAGTGTGTAGACTTTGTCATTCTATCAATAATGACCCAAATGGAATTATATTGGTTTCGGGATCGCGGAAGTTTGGTAAGAAAATCCATGTTGATCATTTTCCACTTCTACATAGGTATGGCTATCTCTTGGATGGTGCCATCAGCTCTCAAATGTTCAACTTTGACTTACTGACAATTCATCCATTTGGTAATGAAATTTTCTACATATCTCTTCATATTGTTCTACCAGTACATCTCCTTCAAATTACGATACATATTTGTTACAATGGGGTGGATCATATATCCTAGACACATAAGCTTTGGTCAAAATCCTCTCTCTCAACCCATCTACATCAGGATGCATAATCTCTTGTTATATCTCAAAACATAATGTCCCCTGAGTTCGAATTCCATAACTTTATACTGACCACATCTTCCTTGAATTTCATAAATATGGGATCATAGGCCTATTTCACCTTAACTTCAATTCAAAGAAATGACTTGGCTACATCATGAACAACCACTTCCCGTCCTCGGAGTCCAAAAGGTGAACTCCCAAATTAGCTAGTTGGTGGATATCCTTGCCAATCCTCTCTTCTTCTCTTCGACATGAGGAAAACTTCCGATGGACAATTCGCTAAGAGCCTCAACAATAACATTAGCTTTATTTGGGAGGTAGTGCAGGCTCATATCATAGCCCTTAAGAAATTAAACCCACATTCGTTGCCTGAGATTTAACTCTTTCTTAGTAAACACATATTGTAGGATCTTATGGTTTGAGTAAATATCCTCATGCACTCCATACAACTAGTGATGTCAAATTTTCAACACAAATACTAACCACTAACTCTAGATCATGATTTTGATAATTTCTTGCATGCATCTTAAGTTGTCTAGAAGCATAAACCATGACCTTACCATGATGCATCAACAAACCCAAGTCACATATGGGAAGAATCGCAATATATCACAAACCCTTCAGTACCCTCAGGTAGGGCCAACATATGAGCCGATGTCAACCAATCATTCTATTTCGTAAAACGAACTTCACAAGCATCGGTCCATAAAAACTTTACTTTCTTATGAGACAACCTCATAAGCAGTACAACAATGGAAGAAAAACTTTTCACAAATCTCCTATAATAACCTTCCTGGCCTAAGAAGCTCCTAATATTGGTTGAATTCGTAGGTCTAGGGCATTTCTTTACCACATTAATCCTTTTTGGTCCACTTTAATCCCCTCACTAGAGACAACATGCTTGAGAAAAGTCATAACATTTAACAAAAAATCATATTTAGAAAATTTGCATATAACTCTTGATCCATAAGATTCTGCAACACAATTTAGAGGTGATTTGTGTGATATTCTTCACTTTTGGAGTACACGAAGATATTATCCATAAAAACTATGACAACGAAATCCAGGAACTATTTTAACACCCTATTCATAATGTTCATTAAGGTAGACAGGGCATTGGTAAACCCAAAGAACATGGCAAAAAATTTAAAATGGCCATAACAAGTTCGAAAAGTAGTCTTAGGAACATGAGTTTCCCTAATCATTAGTTGATGAAAGCTCAAACTGAGGTCTATTTTAGAAAAATACTTGGCACCCTGAAGCTTATCAAAGAGATTACCGATCCTACAAAGAAGATATTTATTTTTCACGATGACCTTTTTCAGTTGACGATAGTACATACAGATCTGAAAAGACCCATTTTTCTTTCGCATGAAGAGTACATGACACCCTAAGTAGAAACCCTAGGGTGGATAAGGCCCTTATTAAGGAGGTTTTTAAACTGCTCTTTCAACTTTTCTAGCTCTGATAGAGCCATTTTATATGGTGGGATGGAGATGGGACAACTATCGAATAGAAGATTAATCCAAAAGTATATTTTCCTATTAGGAGGAATCCTGAGAAGATCATCAAGAAAAACTTTAGGAATGCCATTAACTATCAAAACATATTACAAAGAGATACTTTCATAGTTAGAATCTTTGGCCCAAACTAAATAATACAAACACCCTTTGGATATTAATTTTTGAGCTCCAAGATAAGAAATAAACTTACCCTTAGGTACTAGGGAACTCTCTTCCACTCAATCATCGGCTCATTCAGAAAATGAAAACTAACCTTTAGGGTCCTATAGTCTAACGAAGCATAGCACGAGTGAAGCTAGTCTATTCGCAAGATTATATCAAAGTCTACCATATAAAGTTATATCAAATTGACCACAGTTTCCCTTTGAATGATAGACATAACACAACCCTTATAGACTTTTCTGCATTAATAGAATCACCCACCGGGGTAGAAACTGAGAAGGGGTCAAAAATACTTTTAGGACCAAAACCAAAGTGTATATCTATATAAGGAGTCACATAAGATAGGGTGAAATCAATATCAAACAAGGTACATACATCACAAAAGAAAAGTTGTAACATACCACTGACAAAATCTGAGGATACCTCAAATTTTTTATGAGTAGAAAGTGCATATAAGCACCCTAAAGTAGAACCCTTCATAATAGGAGTTGATGAAGTGGTGATCGAAGTCTTATTAGCCTAGATATAACTCTAGATGGGGAGCAATCTCACAAAAAAAATGACCTAGATAAACACATCCAAAGTACAATTTACTTTTAATATGAAAAAATCCATGATAAAACTCCCTACAAGTGCAACAAGATGGATAAGATGGTGCCGACTCAGCTACACTATCTTGAGATAGGGAAATCTACTCCCTTTGGCCATTACTAGGCTAGAAACACTAATTACCTGAAGTCTTAGGGACTGGACCACAAGATGATAGGTAAAATTTCCCCAAGTCTATCTCCTAGGCGAATGCCTACCCCCTTTTCCATTATTTAGTTGGCTCATATCCAGCTCTATATATTTAGTCTTGTTACTCTATTTTTCCTCCACCCTACCTTCCGTTCTCATCGTCTACTATTGTATATAGACCGCCAATCAAGATATATCCATGTCACTATTTAGCATAGCAGCCTTACACTCTAGTACCAAACACCGAGAAAGTTCTGAAGAAAACTTCCTCATCTTGGATCTCATATTAGCAATAAATTCAGGAGCATAACGAGACAGTTGGGTGAACTTTTGTGCATACCTCTTGACATTTATTTTCCCTTGACTTAGATTCACAAACTCCTCGACCTTTGCTTCGCTCAACTCCTAAGGAAAGAAAGGGTCAAGGTAGGCATTAGAGAACTCCTCCTATACAGTAGGCTCATCATATTAACCCATCAACTTCTCCCACTCATAATACCACTTGTAAGACAATCCCATTAACTGATAATCAATAAAATCAACCCCTTTCTTATTAGTAGCATGCAGAACTCTAAAGATATTTTCTATTTTATTTATGAACTCTTGAGGATCCTCCTCAAACTTAGCCTATAAAGTTGGTGGATTCACCATCATAAGTTGAAAAATTTAGGTGACCTCAGACGAGCCAATGATAGGTCCAACATAATCAGACTAATGGGACTACAATGCCATAATTCGAGCAAGCTTACAAATTGGCTAACGAAACTCAGTATTAGAGAAATCCCTCAGTGGGGACTATGTGTGGTTAACACTAGCTCAAAGAGCTCGAGCAGGACATTTTAGAATGGGTAGAACTCAAGAGGAGCAGTGAAATTAGGTGTATAGGGATAATACTAAGTCTATATTCTGTGAGTAGGCCGAACCTTCTCAACATTATCCCCAATTGGGATGGAGGTTCTAACTAAATTCCTACGGCCATTAGATTTTCATAGAGGCATGATCTAAAATGTGAGAAAGGAGATAGAGAAAACTCATAGTAACTAGACTCTCTAGCATGAAATAGAACACAAAGAAGGAAAATATTCCTAAATGCCTCTTAGCCTTCCTCTTATAAGTGTGACATGCTATACAGCCATAAATAAGACTCTACTAGACACGGCTGGTAAACACCCTAGGACCTTGAACTGTGCTATGATGTAAAGCTTATCCTGACCCGAATTAGGGCTCTGGCTGTGACGAGCACCCCAAGCTTACCAAGGCATGAGATGACCCCTGAAATATTCATCATGACCATAGTGAAATATGAAATATGTGAAGGCCAACCCATAATGTAAAGAGTTTTATAAATTATAAAATGATGTTTGAACATCAATTCCAAATACAAAAATAATAACCTAATTCTGTCTACAAGACTCTATCCATAAAACATCTACTTAGTTGGGACACGACTCGACTATGCCAAAAAAACCAATGAAATTCTATAATGAAGTGAATTAAAAGAAACAAGGCCCAATAAATAATGGAGGACTTTCCACTTCTCACCAACTTCCCAATATAATAACAAACCACCTAACGATGCACATGGTCACAAGAAAAGTATTTGAACCTACATCATGAAAGGATGTAGAATCCAAGGATGGTCAATATGATGAGTATTTCTATGCAACCAAAGAAAAAGGATAAAATATACATGCAAAAAATAATACATGATCATACTCCATGATAAGAATAATAAAATAAGGGATAAGGAAACAAGGATCATAAGGATGTAATAGTTCAAAACTTATTCCTGTACTATGTCGCTTTTCACCATCATCAAGTAACCCACAGTCTATATAGGTTTGGTTCTCCCCAATCAGTGGGGGCTCAGTCTATGTTTACCACACATACTGTGGTTAGGAAAAAATTACCAATAGACTAAAGCCACCATATTATTCTCATGTTAAGGACCTTATTTGGTCGTCCATTTTAAGTACGACATGCCTATATTTCTGGAGATGGCCAAAAGGACT
Source organism: Capsicum baccatum var. pendulum (assembly GCA_030864225.1). Lineage (NCBI taxonomy): Eukaryota > Viridiplantae > Streptophyta > Magnoliopsida > Solanales > Solanaceae > Capsicum > Capsicum baccatum. The sequence goes on along the minus strand of CM061559.1, from coordinate 68,597,809 downwards.
TATGCCTTCAAGGCGAAGCTACATAATCCCCTCTTTAGATTAATTAAAACATTTTCCTTATTTTAGTTAAGGAGGATTTCATTAAGGTATTCATCTATTGGTATTGCCATACCAAGACTTGCTAGTTATTCATATCACGCTAAGGAAACACTATCCTAATATATTATGGACTCCATCACCCCATCATTAGAAAACATAAGCATACTCATCATCAAATTTTCATAAAAATCTCAACGACAAGTCATAAAGTTCTACATTTTTAATGTTTCAAAAGGGATTAGGTGTCATTTTAGTTCATCATCTTAATCCAATCCTTTTTGAGTTACTTGAAGGTTATGATTTCCAAACATGAATAATATACAACCATTTGAAAGTTACATAGTGAAATGCATCTTTTCACTCATTATGTTCGAATCACTAGAGTATCCACAAATGGTAAGAAATAGTTGTATAAAGAGGGAAAGTATCATATTTAATATTTGTAAAAACAATTCTCGATCCCTACTTTAAATCATCAATAAAATAGGTATATCAATAATGAATATTACACTTTAGGATAGTAATTAAAGTAGGTAGTATTTAATATATCTTTTTAAAGAGAATTTTCTCTAAAGATAGCAAGATAAGAAGTACCCAACTTGAACCCTAACGTTACTGCTTTTCAACCTTAGCCTTTTATTTTCTCTTGTAAGTGGAGATGAGAAACAACATGAAAAATCTCATAATTGATGAGTAAATAGGTTTATATAGGGACTAAAGTCATTTATTTTTATAAAAGACCAAAACGCCCTTGGGCCAAATAAAAAATAAATAAAATATGTATTTGCGCCAACCCAAGGGTGTGGCATGCCCTTACCATAGAGCGAAAGAGCATGGCATGCTCTTATCACATATTGTTATATATTTTGCATAGGGGTGTGACTCCCTCTCCGTAGCAGTGCCTTAACATCAACCCTTACTATTTTAGTATCCCAACATATCCTGAAGCACGATTGAAAAATTTTAAAACACATCCTAAGGGTTCCATTATTATCCCTTACCATAATTCCACTAAAAAACCACTGTGAAACATTAAATAGATATCAAATTAAATTGATTGAAAAATCTTGGGGTTAACATATGCAGGTTCATTTTAAATGCATTTTAGACTCCGTAACACTCGATCTATTACAGATTACAATTAATCTAACATTAGTACTTTGATTACACTATTAGATTATTGTTCTTTTACTTTGACTATCTATTGGCTCTCTCATTACTTTTGTCTCTTTCAATATTTTATTATAACTTTTACTATTGCATTTCTTTCAAACTTTGTTTGGTTTTACGTGAAATCAACTTTCTTGAGCCGATGTCCTATTTGAAATGGTCTTTCTACCCCATAAAAGTAGGATTAGGTCTATATGCATCCATCCTTCCCAGGTTCCTTCTATGAGAGTATATTGGATATGTTGTTATTCTCAGGGTTGGGCCTATGTTCTATATCATGTAATCAACAAGTATCATTGATAACCAACCCTAATTCAAAGCGATGGAGAAAACCACCACATCTATCCAAGGTTTTTTCTAATAGATCAATAACTTATAAATACACCACTTTATCCTATCAAGGCAATCTAAAACAACAGTTTTAAGATCAACATTCTACAGGGTAGTCACATAGGTCTAAGTTAGTCAATACTAATCATTTATGATCAACAGTTAAGGAAAGTCAATTATGAAATAGACTCACTAACATTATATATCAGGCTCAGTCAAACATGTTTAACCAGTAATCTGGGATAAAAATAGTGTGTTGTGTGAAATTAAGTGTAAATCATGCTGTTAATTTGTACGATACAATAGTCTCTCAAATCAAGTCATAGTCAGAACCCACGTCTCATAATGTCTCAACCTCCTAGTTAACAAAAGATGATATAAAATAATGAAAGGAAGTGCAATGGATGCTTAATACACAATAGCATAAATAATGTTTAATTGCAGTAATACAATACAAAAGTTAATAAACAAGGCAATCTCAAACCATAGCAAGGGGGGGGGGGGGGGCGCAACCCATATAAATTTTGTATTTTGTATGCACCTTCCTATCCTCAACGCTTTAGTACATGACCCATGGGGGGGTCGCAACCCATATAAATTTAAAATCTCATTCTTATGTCTCAAATCAAACTTACTGGCACATCCCTCAGTATAGACATTTTATAAAGTGTCTAATTTTCTCATAAAAGTCAGTATTTCTCAACCAACCTTAATAGCACATCACTCGATATAGGCATTTCATAAATTATTTCTCATTCACCTCTTTGTCAATTATTCACAGATCAAGGGATTTATATTATGGTTCTCAAAGGAACAGATTTCTCATGAATATGTATGTATGAAATAAGGATATAATGCTCACAACTAATTAACAAAAAGAGGATAATCCACTCAATACATGTAAAATAAGCTCAAAATCAACTCAGTGTGTCAAATATTAATGATATTAGCCCTCATCCAGCACCACTAAAATAAATTGTTATGTAACACAAAAATAATATCATATCACCCATGTATCAACAATGTGAAAAAATAAATTAAATGCACAAATAATAAGACCAAAAATATAATTTCAAGCCTCCACTTAGGCATTAGGCATTATAATAATTCTTTCTCTCTAGCCAATAATAACATGCACATAAGCATCAACTCAAGTACACGATAATAAATAATTGCTCAAGTTAATAATAATGTTCACATTGGCCCTCGCACAAAAAAGAAAAAAAATTAACAACCCTAATAACAATATATTGCAAAACATCCCAAATATAACTTGTTTCATACGATAAGTACCATATTTTTCAAGGATATCATCATTAAACTACAATTACTTAAGGAAACTAAGCTAGTTATTTTATACCCTAATAAGAGACTCCAAACTCTAATATTCACATAAATTATCACAAGTTCATTTATGCTCTATGTATTCTCTAAAACTCAATGTTTCCATCACAAACAATTATAACATAATTATCCCCTAAAAGGTCACTAAGCTCTGATCATCACTATCAAGTCCACTAAACACAATTTCAAGTTCTAAAAGAGCTATTCACTATTAATTTGTTCAAAGTTAATAAGCCAACTATCTAGAAACCATTCTGAGCAAATCCTCAAGAAGGAAAACTAACTAAGGTAAGAAATTAAACAACTAAAATTCATTAGTAGTCTTCGGTACCCGCAGATATGCACTAAGTGGGAGAACTAACCCTAAACGATTCACAAATACAAGAAAACAAACATACAATGCATAAACACTTCATAAGAAGTCAAGGTACTTCTCAACATGCCTTTAAAGAAGATTCACAAGTCAAAACTCTGTCCAAAGCAACAACCAAAAGTTCTACTCCCTTGAATCAACACCAAACGGGTCCAATCTAATTAGATATGACATCTATATGTCAAAACAAATTCGAAAATACATATATCGACTATATTAATTTCGATTCTAAAATCTGTTTTTAAAATTTATTTTCAAAAAAACTAGAATAAAATTGACATTTAATTTTTTTAACAAGTTCTCCTTATTAATAGAGGTTAGTATCTGAAAATTCATGCAAAAATAAGTGAAAATCAAACCTCGAATCGAAGAAAACCAATATTATAATTTGCCTGGCAAAAGCCCAATAATCATACTAAAAATAAAGGATTTGAAGTTGTTTAAAAGATGAAATCAATAGGAAATAATGAATACAAGATTTAGAAATTTAGCCACAGAAGAAATTTGGAAACCCCCTTTGAAATCGCTTTAATTTAAGCTCTTAAAGTCCAAAAATGGAGAAATAAAGTTTTGAGTTGAGAATGGGAATATAATTCTACCAAGACAATAAATGTCCTTCAAGAGCGCAAGCCCTAGGCTGCGAACACGAATGTTAATATAACACCTGTCCCGCATTCACGATGAGGCCTTCGCAAACGTCATGAAGACCGACCTGAATTTGAGAAACTCAACCCTTTTTGAACCTTGTTAGGAAACCATAACCGCGATGAACAATTAGGTCAACTTGTGTGAGCGCAGTCCCATAATCGCGTTCCGAATTAGTAGTTTGTTCCTTCTCTGCGTAAGCAAAGAATGTGTAACAACTACCCTAGAAATAACAGTTCAGCAGTTGGGACTTGGAAAATTGTCCTAATTGGACCCTCGAGATTCATTCAGAACCTCACAAAAATAAATTAATAATGCTACTGGGCTATTTTCAATGTTGTGGGATCAATACAACCATGATATTTATAAAAGAAATGTCCGTGTACAATGAATTAGCCCCAAAAACTAATTTTTCGCTATTTTAATAAATTCTCTTTTAAGAGGTCAAAATAAAAAACAAGGGCTTAGGGCCCGAACTAGCTACTCTACTAATCCAAAATCAATATTTTTGATCTAATGAAACTGTCCAAATGACCATTTAAAATTTGAATCACAAAATATTTACCAAATCAAACTAAGTTCTTTAAGAATATTCAAAATCATAAACTCAAATATAATCCTTCCAAACGCATTGGGGATCATGTAGGCCATCCCTACAACTCGTAAATGAGATAAACAATCATGGAGAAGGGAAAAATAGTCAAATCACAGAAATTACAATAATTCACTCTGAGGGTTGTTACAGAGATAACCATCTTCAAAGAAAATTTTAGCCTACAAAAGTCTCTTCTTTAAATCTTTGAGTGTCAAAATGCATGTTTGAAGCTCCCGAACAGCCAGGATCCTTAAATTTTGAGTCTGCAACTGATTATTGTTATTTAATTGCATTTAAACATCATTTCATACTTAAGGTCATATATTTTAAATTTTATTTTTAAAATTTTGTACCCAACTAAATAGGATTCATATAAATCAAAACTGACAGAATAATGAAAATGGTTACATTCTTTTCTTGAAATTGATTGATAGCTACACATTAGTAAGAATTCAAGAACGGGATGGACATGACCAAAAACCTTTTGTCTTAGCATAAGGAGACTAGTCATATAGGCTACTTGAATATCCAATATCACAATTAACGCGCATGGTGACGATAATGATGCATCTTCATAATAATAAGTAAATAATCACGTGATATGTTCAATAATATTTTAAAATAAGGCATAAAAAAAGATTCTAATTATGGTGAAAAGGTAAACTAAGTAGTAGTCTTATCACCCTTTAACTTATTTTTCATATTATTTACACACACACCCCATACCCCACCTTCACCCCATACTACATAATGGTTCTATGTAATTACTCCCTCCCCCACCCACCCATCCACGTCCAAACTTATATTTTCCATATTATTTATCACTTCCTAGTACAGAAAATAAATAAATATATATATATATATATATATATATATATATATATATATATATATATATATATATATATATATATCATGTGCACACGTGCATAAATATTAGGCAAAAAAGGAAATTTTATTGTCTTATTTAATTTCATTGTTCCAGACTCAAATCAATGGAGCCTCATCGCCTTAACCACACAAAGTACAAAGTAAATATTTTGAGTAATATTTTGCATCCCTCATGTACATAGCGTTTTTGATGGGTGATTAAATTTGATGTTTTTGAGTTTTTATTTTATTCAAATTAATGAAGGTATATGGGAAGGAGAAATAGGAGAGGAGATTGCAATATGGAAAATTGAAATCTCACCAATAAGATGAAAGTTCAACTAACCATCCAACCAACCTGCTAAAATTCTCTTAGAGTTTCTTGTATTTTTAGCGCAAAAATAATTAAAAGTTGATTATATTTCCCCTCAATTTGTCATATTTGGAATGGTTTAAACTTAACAGGCTTTCAAACTCTTTTTGTCCCTTCTATAATTTGTGGATATCAATGTTATATGTTGACTAATTCTTCAATATCAATCATGTGCAGAGTCTTGTTATGTTCCTATTTTTAAGTATTAAGTGGAATTAAGTTTTACTAAGTCAATTTCTATATATTTTATATTTACTATTTTAGTAAATCAGTGGACACGTTGTTAGAAGTGTTTTACCCCTGCTTCACAACTATCTTTAGTTCCTATTTTTTAGCTTTAGTTGTTAAGTTTAAGATTGTAAAAGGGCACTTGATCTTCTTGTTTTATGCAGTTGCATTGAAAAGTAAAAAAAAGTATGAGTCTTTCTTTCTCATCACTTTCCCAACTTCTTTTACTCTTCTTTCTTCCAACAATTTTGGTATCAGAGTCAAGTTTCTTCACCTGGGGGCTAAAGAGAGGGTGAGAAGAAGAGATTTTAAAATGCAAGAGAGAAATCCATCATCTTCAGATAAAAACATGGCAATGAACATGAATTTGAATTCTCAGCCTTTTCCAATTTTTAAAGGGGTGAATTATCAGTTTTGGTGTCTTAAGATGAAAATTCTTTTTGAGTCTCAAGAGCTATGGGGCTTGGGGGAGAATGGATTTCCAAACCCAGATGAAGTCCACACACAACAGCTCCAAAAAAATCACTGGAACAATTCGAAGGCACTGTTCCTGATTCAACAAGCACTTCATGATGATATCTTCCCCAAAATTTCAGCAACGAAGATATCCAATAAAGCTTAGAAAATTTTGTAGTCAGAGAATATGAGAGAGAAGAAGATAATTGTAATTAAATTATAAATTTTACGTCATGATTTTGAAACTTTAAGCAAGAAAAATATGAATCCATGTACGACTATATGTCTAGAGTCTCTGCAATTATTAATCTGATGAAGTCTTATGGAGAAAAAATTACTGATGAAATTATTATAGCAAAGGTTTTGAGGTCCTTATCTAGTAAGTTTGAGCATGTGGTTGCTGCTATCGAAGAATCCAAGGACTTATTTGACTATAATTTTGATGAATTAATTGGTTCTTTGTTAGCTCATAAAGATAGGCTAAACAGATCCCTTGAGAAGGTTGAAGAAAAAGTATTCCAGGTGAAGGAGGAAACAACTTTCTCCAAAGAAAAATCCTTTATTTTTCTAGTAGAGGTAGAGGATGAGGTAGTTTTCATGGCTGAGGTCGAGGCCACGACAGAGGTAGAGGATAATTTAGTGAGTTACATCAGCACAAGGTGACTTGTAATGCTGCTATTGCAAGAAGTTCAGCCACACTGAAGCATATTATTGGACCAAATGAAGAGATGAACAAAACCATGTCAATCTCTTTAAGAAAGTTCATGATGAAAGTATGTTTTTCATGGCTCATTCTTCAATTACTGACAATTCTGATGGTTTTTTTTATTATTGATAGTGGATGCTCGAATCATATGTCTGGTACAAAGTATCTATTTAGAGATCTTGATGAGTCAAGAAAAATTGAAGTTTGACTAAGTGATGAAAAAAAAGTACGAGTTGAAGGCAAGGGTATCATAGCCATCAAAACAATGCAGGGTAATTCTAAACTTATCTGTGATGTGTAATTTTTTCCTAGTTTGGCTTGCTAAGTGTTGGACAATTGATGGCTAATGGTTACTCTATTCCGTTTAATAGTGATTCATGCATCGTTAATGAAAAGAATTTTGGTCAAACTGTTGCAATTGTGCCTATGACTCCACACAATATGTTTCCCTTTATTGTTTTAAATATTTTTAAAAATACGTTAGTTGCTAAAGGTGTTAATGGAACTCAACTTTGGCATCTTCGCTATGGTTATTTGAACACTAATGGGCTTAAATTATTGACTATCAAAAACATGGTGATTGGTTTACCGAAAATGGGTGATCGTGAGTTATGTGAAGAGTGCATATTCAGAATAAAAAGTAAAAAATCCTTCCTAGAAAGAAAATCTTAGAGGGCTAGTAGTTGTCTTGAGCTTGTACACTCTGACTTGTATGGGCCGATGAAAACTGAGTCATTAGGAGGGAGTCGCTACTTGCTTTTAATTATTGATGACTATAGCTGTATGAGCGAGGCTTACTTTTTGAAGTACAATTCAGAAGCATTTGAGAATTTTAGGAAATTCAAGGCCCTCGTGGAGAAGCAATCAGGCTACATCATAAAAGCCCTTCTCACAGATCATGGTGGTGAATTTTTATCTAATGATTTTAATTTATTTTGTTGTAAAAATAAAATTTGTAGGGTGCTTACAACACCATACACGTCATAGCATAATAAAGTTACCTAGTGAAAAAATTGCACGGTGGTTGAGATAACCAAAAGCCTACTTAATAGAAGGGGACTTCCAGTTCACTTTTGGAGAGAAGCAGTGGCTGCAGCTATGTACCTCTCGAACATCTCTCCCACAAAAGTTGTTTTGGATATAATTCCATATGAAGCATGGACGGGATAGGAACCACAAGTAAGCCACTTGAAAGTCTTTGGTTGTATAACTTATGCTTTAGTTAATATACATTCTAAACAAGATGAAAAATTAAAGAAATGCATTTTCATTGGTTATAGTCCTCAATCCAAAGCATATAGACTATATAATCCTACTAGTGGAAAAGTTATTATCAACAGGAGTGTTGTTTCCAACAAACAAGCAGCCTGAGATTGGAATGACGAGAAAGAAGATTTAGTAATCCATATTCTAGTCCAATCATAAGGTGAGCATACAACGATTCTTAAATCTATAGGTTTTGATCCTTCTTATTGTTCCAACAGTGATACTAATGATTTTTTTCATAGTAGTAGTAACAAAAATTCTAATCCAGCATGTTCCCACTCTCCATCTTCAGCGTCATCCAGTGAAATGCCACCAATAAAGTTTTGGTCACTGAAAGATATTTATGCATCTTATAGTTTTTCCTTGTTAGTTGTTGAATCGTCATGTTATGAAAAAGCTGAAAAGCAACCTGAGTGGTATAATGGAATGATTGAAGTGATCCAGGCCATTGAGAAAAACCAAACATGGAAGTTGGTTGATCTTCCTGAAGGAAAGAATGTTATCGGGCTAAAATGGATATTTAAAATGGAGTACAATGTTGATGGAAGTGTCAAAAGGCATAAATATCGACTATTTTCAAAATGATATTTCCATAAACAAGGCATTGACTTTGAAGAGATATTCTCACTGTATCTTACTTTGAAATAGTTAGAACTAGTCTAGCTATGGCTTCTCAAGAAGGTTGTCCTATGTACCAATTTGATGTTATGTTTTCCTTCCTAAATAGAAACTTACATGAAGAAGTATATGTCTCTCAATGTAAAGGCTTCATCTTTAGTGAAGGGAAGAGCAAAGTGTACAAATTGAATAAGACATTGTATGGTCTAAAGCAAGCTCCATGGACATGGTATAGCCAAATTAATTCCCTTTTTCAAGAGAAACAGTTCAGAAAAAGTAAGAATGAACCCATATTTTGTGTGAAAAAATAAGTTAATGGTTATTTTCTAATTGTCTGTCTTTATGTCGATGAAATTATATACATGGGCTCTTGTGAATCTATTGCCTTTTGAATTTAAGAGTTGCATGATGGGTAAATTTGAGATGTACAACTTGGGTATGTTACATTATTTTCTTAGGCTTGAGGTAAGAAAAGGTTCATATGGAATCTCTATTTCACATAGAAAAAATGCTACTAAACTTTTACAGAAGTATAACCTGTTGAATTGTAATCCATATCCCATACCCATGAATATGAATATGAAATTGGTGCTTGATTATGGTATAGGTTAAGCAAATGCTTTTTATTTTAGAAGCTTGGTTGGTCGTTTAAACTATTTATCACACAAAAGGCTCGATATAGCATTCTCTGTCAGCCAAAAGGATCTTGTAATATGTTGTTGACATAATAAGTTATGGAATTTTGTACTCAAAAGTATCAAACTTCATATTAATTAGTTTTACTGATAGTGTTTAGGCAGGTATCTTGGAAAATTGCAAGAGCATATTTGGGAATGTTTTTAGTCTTGTCTCTGGAGAAATCTCATGGAGTTTAAGGAAACAAGATACAATCGTCTTGTTATCTTTGAAATCAGAATATATGGTTGCAACTTCAGCCACTTACCAAACAATCTAGTTAAGAAAGTTGTTAGTGGATCTCCAACAAAAGCAGATTGGTCCTAGTGAAATATGGTGTGACAACAATGCGGTAATTGCTATGACAAAAAATCATGCATTTCACAATAGGACAAAAAACATGGGCATCCGCTATAACTTTATTTGCAATCTAGTTGCTGATGAAATAGTCTTATTGAAATTTGATGTCACAAATGATCAGGTTGTTGATGTTCTTACGAAATCTCTTTCGTGCAACAAACATGATTTCTTCAGGCTACAAATGGGACTATGTGATTTTGAAGAAAGGGGGAGTGCTAACTTATTCTTTAATATCAATCATGTGCAGAGTCTTGTTTTGGTCCCGTATTTTAGTATTAAGTGGAATTAAGTTTTACTAAGTCAATTTCTGTATTTTTTTATTTACTGTTTTAGAAAATTAGTGGACACATTGTTAGTAGTGTTTTACCCCTACTTCACCACTATCTTTAGTTCCTATTTTTTAGGTTTAGTTGTTAAGTTGTAAGCTTATAAAAGGGCACTTAATCTTCTTGTTTTATACAGTTGCATTGAAAAGTAAAAAAAAAGTATGAGTCTTTCTTTCTCATCACTTTGCCAAATTATTTTACTTTTCTTTCTTCCAACAACTATAATGATAAAATCAATGAAAGAAATGATATCCAAACAGTAGCTCAATCTTTAAATTTCTGAAAAGTATTAAAGAATTTTACTCTTATAATTAGGTTCAAACTTTAAATCAACCTTTTGTGAAAAGATTTTAATATTTTTACTCTTTTTTCATACTTTCTTTTACCATTAATAAATATGATTAAGCATACATGTAATCTAGTACTTCCCCTGCAATATTACATGGGGAATAGTAGGAAGTCAGTTCACTTTTATTATGTAAAAATCAATATTACTAACTTTATGTTTTGATTCTTATGATCATTCAAATTTACAATGTCTCAAATTTAAATCAATACTTTGAAAGGTAGTTTTAGGACTCACTTTTAGGGGTGCACTGGAAAATCGCCTCGAGGCATATGCCCTCTGACTGTAAGCCCTAATCACCTAATGCTCAATATTGTGTAATAGACCTTACATACACATGTGTGAAATTATCAGTTATAATTTTTCATCCTCATAATTCCTTAATGAATAATATTTGATAATTTTATTAATCTAAAAAAAAATAAGATGGAGAATAACTCAAATAGTAAGTCATAGAATGCGCTAATCCCATCTCCGGTGACTTATCAAATATGCCGACCTCATCTCTGGTGGTTTCTCTTTTCTTGGCTGATTATCTTGTTTGTTTAAGATTATTTACTATTTTTCATTTCTCTATATTAATATTTGGTGTCTTTTTATTTTCTACTAGTGTTTTAGTCATCTTTAATGTTACTCATAGTATTTGTAGTGTGGTATTGGAAGTATCTTTATGGACTAAATTGTTTCTTGGGCTGTGTGTTTTCAGTGTTATTGGATTATGATGTCTCTGGTGGATGTGTTTGGTTGTATTAGTTTAAGTTCATTTCCTCAAGTGGGGTTAGATTTGGAGTTGGGGTTGGGGTTGGGGTCATGGTCTAGAACGAGGGTAGGGGCAGGAGGGTAAAGGGGTTAAAGGAGACCTTAGGTTTAGAGTATGGTCTTGGAACATAGGGTCTTTATTGAAAAAGTCCATAGAGATAGTGAAAACTCTTAAGAAAAGATGAATTAATATAGCTTGTCTCTAAGAAACTAAGTGGATAGGTACTATGACGAGGGTAGTAGACATTTTTAAGTTATTGTACTAAGAAAGCATGAGGAATATGAATGGCGTAGGTATCCTAGAAGATGATGATCTTAGCGAGAAAGTGATAGAGTTTCAGAGTGTTAACTATAGGATGATGTCGATTAAATTAGTTATTAGAGGTTCTTCTTGCATTAGTATAGTGGTATGCCCCACATTAAGGCTTGGATGATGAAGATAAGAAAAACTTTCGGAAGGCATTGGATGAGATGGTGTAGGGCATCCCAAGTAATGAAAAGCTTTTTATAAAATGGGATTTCAATGTGCATATAGAAATAACTAGAAAAGTGTTGGATGTCTCGAGAGGCCGCTCAGGCAAGCACCAAGGGGAATGGTAGTGGATTAGAGAGGTGAAGGGAGTTGTTGATGCTAAGAATAAGGCATATGCAATTTTTGCTAAGAGTAAGGATAGAGGGAAGAAACATAAGAATAGAGAGGAGTATAAGATTGCTAAGAGAGAGGCAAAGTTGGCGGTCCGATGGTTAAGGATGTAGATTTTGAGAATTTATAGATAACATAAGAAGTTCAGGATAGCAAAGGTTAAGGACAAGAGGGATCATGACCTTGACCAAGTGAAGTATATTAAAGAGGTGGATGATATAGTTTTGGTACAGGATATTCTGATTAAGAAGAGATGACAGTCTTACTTCCATAACCTCTTAAATGAAAGACAGGATACTATCATTGTTTTTGTGGATTTGAAGCACTCTGAGAGGTTTCACAACTATAATTATTGTAGGCGCATTAAGGTTTAGGAGGCTAAGGGAGATATTCATAGGATGCATAAGGGTATAGCAACCAGGCCAGATGAGATTCCGGTGGATTTATGGAAATTCAAAGAAGGGGCAGGTATGGAGTGACTGAATGGACTATTTAACATAATTTTTGGGACAACGAAGATTCCTGCAACAAGGAGGTTGAGTACGATGATTCCTTGTATAATAAAAGTGGTGTTATTCAGGATTGCAAAAATTATAGGAGTATCAAGTTATTGAGTCACACTTTGGAAGATTGAACAAGGTTGGTAGAGTTGAGCTTACAAAGCATTGTTACTGTTTCTTAGAATCAATTTAGATTTATTCCAGGATGATCAATAAATGAAGTCATCCATCTTGATAGGACACTAATGTTTCACTATAGGGAGAGGAAGAAGTACTTGAAAATGGTGTTTATCAACTTGGAGAAGGACCATAATAAAGTCTCCAAAGAGGTTCTATAGAGGTGCTTGGAGGCCAAATCTATACCTATGGTGTGTGCTAAGGTGATTAAGAATATGGACTATGGAACTAAGACATGGATTAGGGTTGTGGTGGGGGATTCAGAGTACTTTCCCATCTTAATGGTGTTACACAAAGATCGACTATTAATGGTGATGTGCCTTACTATTTGATTTTTGCTGATGATGTAGTCTTCAATTATGAGACTAGTGGTGGAGTTAATGCTAGGTTGGATGTTTGGGGGTAAAATACTAGAGTCTAAAGGATTTAGGTTGAGTAGGTCTAAGATGATATATTGGGAGTTTAAGTTCAGTGAGGTGTCACATTAGTATAATATAGTTGTAAACCTTGATACTCATTCCATCCAAAAGAGTGATAGTTTAAAGTATCTGTTCTCTATGAATCAGGACAATGGAGAAATTGATGAGGATGTCACTCATCAAATTATGGTAGGGTGGATGAAATGGATGATCACTTTAAGAATATTATGTGACAAAAGGTACCTCATAAACTCAACGGCAAGTTCCACAGATTGGTGGCTGGACCAACTTTATTATATTAGGAGAAGTGTTGGCCTGTCAAGAAGCCTCACAACCAAAAGATAAAGTTGGTAGAGATTAGAATGGTACAGCTGATATCTTGGTGTACTAAGAAAGAAATGATTAGAAATGAGGTTATTCGAGATAAGGTGGGAGTGGATTTGGTAGAAATCAAGATGAAGGAAGTAAGATTGAGATTGTTTGGACATGTAATGAGGATGAGCATGGATGCGCTACTGCAGAGGTGTGAGAGGTTGACTAGGGATGGAAGATTGAGATTGTTTGGACATGTAGTGAGGATGGGCATGGATGCCCTACTGCGGAGGTGTGAGAGGTTGACTAGGGATGGATTCAGGCAAGCTAGAGGTAGACTGATAAAATATTGGAGGGAGGTGATTGGACATGACATGGAGCAGATTTAGCTTACTCAGGGCATGACCCTAGATAAGAAGTTATAGAGAAGGCCGATTAGGACAGAAGGATAGTACAAATGAACGCGTAAGTGCTGGTAGGTAGGAGGACTCTGTTATCCGTGTTAGTAGTATAGTACTAGTATTATTTCAGAATGTTCTATCGTGTATTGTATTACTTGATGAATCTTATATATGGTATTATTAGGTGTGATAATTTCTATTGTATCTTTTTCTTTTACTGTTCCTTTTCTAGATTGTTTTATCTTGAGCTGAGGTTTATAGAAAAGAACTCCTCTATCTCACCTCTGAGGTAGTGGTATGGACTACATACATGTACCCTCCCTAGACCCTAGTTGGTGGAAATATGTTGGGTATATTGTTGTTTTGTATTTCATATTTATCAAAGAGTACGGTGAAGATGAATATAACTTAATATTTCTTTTAAAATACTAGTCTTATATCTAAAAATTATCGTATCTTATTATTTTGCTATTTGAAATGTAATTTTATTTTATTCACGATGAAATGGTGTTTTTGTTATAATACTAATAAAGTTTATTGATTATTTTAAGTTGCATGGTATATATATATATCTTTTAAGAAATTGTGATTCTTTTATTATATGAAAGTGAAGATGTTAAAGTTGATCTACATCTCATAATAGCTTTTGTGTCATTGCATTGGTTATACTTGTAAAATTATCTGATTATGAGGCTTTGTTTTTATGAGTTTCTTTATTCTTATTTTTAATTGCTTTAAACTACTATGTATTTTTTGTAACTTTTGTGTAATTAAACTATTTTACTACATTATAAATTTAAAATTTGAATCTCCATATGATGTATGCCACATATCACGAGACTTACGCATTGTTTCCTGCTAAATAAAATGTCCTGCTTTACAACTTGAACATTTAAAACACTAATTTAAATCTAAGTGATCACCCAAAATTCAAGTTATTTCTTAAGACCATCATATTTTTCACATATCATATTTCTTCTTTAACAATATCTTTTGCACATATCATTTGCTCATTGCTCACTAAATGTGCAACCATCATCATGCATCGTAATTGTAATATTGGATACTCAAGTAGCCTATTTATGACCCGCCGAAAGGTTTTTGCTCATGCTGGATCAGAGCAAATTCAAGATTTTATTTTATAAGTTCCAGTACTAACATTTTTATTATATTTCTAAAATTATAAATTTTTTTTATAGATACTATATATATATATATATATATATATATATATATATATATCATAATTTAAATAAATTTTCAAAAATAAATCCACATTGTGCATTGAAAATGCATAAAAAAAAGGCAATCCCGTACACTAAAACTCTTGCTATGCGCAGGATTCGGGAAAGGACCCCACCACAAGGGTGTATTGTACGAAGTCTTACCTTACATTTTTACCAGAGACTGTTTCCAAGGCTTTAAAATACATGATTTGGATAAATTTGAATCACGAGGCGAACCTCCTTTCTTCATTTTGTACTGTCGTTGTTCGAGCAAACAATTTGATTTAGAGTATGTCGAGTAAATAATATTTTACATCATTTGGTCATTTAAATAATATCCACATGTGAGCCTTTTAAGAATATGAAATTAGTAATATTAAAATAAAATATATTATCTGCTATAATTTATAATGATGGTATATTATAATGTATATTTCCTCTATCGATTTTTACTTGTCCACTATTCTAAACATAGATGAACTACTTTTACTTGTCCAAACCACTTGTCCAGACCAAAAGGCTGAGAAATAATTTATCACTTAGGATTGTTTCATATGGGGAATGAGATAGACAAAGTTGTCCACCATATATATATGTGATAACTTATCTGTTACGACCCGAACGCGGGCCTGGCCGCGACGGACAATCTCAAGCCCACTATGGATTGGAGACAACCCCCTTTGCCTTACCTCAATAGCACATAAATATAAACAGCGGAAGCCAAACAAGTCTTTAAAAGATATATGAATCAAAAATAAAGCTAGGAGTCAAACGAGACATCTATGTTATCCCCCAAAACTATCCAATAAAACCTCTAATTCAGAAATACTAGTTAAGTTGGGACATGCGCACGACTAGGACAAAGAGAATTCAAAATGGAATACAAAAATAATAATGAAACCAATAAAATAATCGGGCCTTCCATGATGGATGTTTTACCACTTCATAGCAGATCAACAGACTTATCGAACCACCTAACATTGCACAGGAGCAACAGATAAGTCCTTCGAAACTACATCATGAAGCAATGAAGTGTCCAGGGATCCTTAGGGGCGAGCACTAGCATGTAACTCGAGGGAAGGGATAAAATAGTGCATTATCAAAAAGCAGTCAAAACCACATGCACAACATTTATATATATATATATATATATATATATATATATATATATATATATATGATGTAGGGATAGGGACGAGGGTACATTAACATAATAGTGTAAACATTATCCTGATCTATATAGCTCGCTCCGTCCTAATGATACCCATGGGAGATATAGGTCCGGCTCCCCAGTCAAAAGGGCCTCAGTCCATGTTAGCCATATGTATCGAGGAAAGGCTAAAGATGCCAAGGCGATAGCCATCCAAAATATAATGTGTATCCAGACACATAGTCATATAGACTCCCAACGCCAGCAAATGTTGTTTCCAGTGTTTGTCCCCCAGGGACTACACCTTAACAATGAGCTACACAATTTTCTTTAAGCCTAAATTAAAAAATTTGCATAAACCCAACTATTAACCAATGAGTTTATTTAGGCATTTTCCAAACTGGTATCATCCCACCAATATGCTTGCAAGAAAATTCAATTATGCTAAGCCGTTTCATTTAACCATTATACTCTCAAGTTCCATTTAAAATTCAAACCATGGCCACCAAGACATTCAAAAATCATTGTTATCCATTTATTCTTTAGTGCAATGCAATATTTTTAAAGGACAACTTAAACTATGTGAATATTCATATTTAAGAACCAAGATTGTAAAGTGGGTTGGGGTTAATACTATTATCAAGCAAAGATTTCATTAATTTGGAAAAATCCATATCTCCCATTCCAACCATTATAATCATACACCAATCTAGTCCCAAAACCATCAATTTAATGCATGAATAAGACATTTAAATAATGTGAAAAATAATTCAAATAATCACAATCAAAATCCCTCAACCCAATTTCAAAACCCAATAATTTAAACACATGAATATTAAATTAATTTATGCCAAAATATAACATACAAGTTAAGGAATGAGTAACATGCCTGAAGTATAGGAGAAATTGAAGAGAATTCCAAGTTTGAAGCCTGAACATTGAATTTCCTTATAAAACCCTAATATCTCATACATTGGGAGCTAAAGAGGAAAAGTAAGGTTTTGATAACTCATGGGAAAAAGGGCCATCTAAGTATTTTAAGTTATGGAAAAGAGTGTGGAGGGAGTAAAAGATAAAAAAGACCCTAATTAAAATATGAAGAAAAAGTTTTGAAACAGTCGTCACGGCTTGGGTAAGGACGTGTGAGATTTGAACACAAGTTGTAGGCTGGATTTATTACCTGACAATTGATAATCTAGTCTTTTACTATTAAGACAGCGGGTCCCATATAAAGACTTAATGTATCTTATAATGAGTCGTACCCTGGACTCATTGTGAAGGGACCAAAGTTTGGTCTTCCTCATTGCTATGAAAATGAGTCCTCCCCACGACTTATTATGTTAGGCTACATGATCAATGCCACAACTACACCTCCAATTAAGGATAAACTGGTCACTTTCAAGTAAATTAACCCAACTAGGTTGGGGTTGAACCCAGAGGAAAGACAAAAATTTGTATCTCTAGTTTGTTGAATTCATCGAGTAAAACAGAAAGTAAATGGGGGACTTGTTGTTGTAGTCTCTAACAAGTAGAAAATCTCAACTTTGGTTGTAATCAGTCAGATGCAAATACTAGGATTGTGTTTCCCATGGCTTCTCAACTCAGTAGGCCTATCGTCTTTATTGAACCAACCCAGTACCTTGTATGCAAAATTTGATAAGTTGTGTACCATCAAATATCTTGCAAACTTATTGATAGATTTCATCTTTTACCTTTTGAGTCTCAGAATGTTGCATTACTAACCCTTATACTAGATCCTAGTTAACTATTACATTTTGAGTCTTAAGTTATTAGATGTAAGACAACCGTCTTACAAAGATGATACTGATTAGCCTCGATCAATAACTAAACTTCAAACTACTGTTGTAATCATTTTTTTCTAATCACTACTCCTCTTGTTGAGAAAGTAATGATATTCTAGATGGGATCTTACCATTTGGAACAGCTAAGAAATCTATTAAACCGAAGATAATACAATACATGAAAAGATGCTAGTTCAAAACAACTTAGCACTTTCCCTACTTTGTCAATATGTCAGAATTCCCACAACTCTAGCTAGGGGTTTTAGCCGCTCATGCTTGTGAGATGATTAATGGGATTCATTTCATTAAACGATACCACAATAATCAACAAGCAAAACCCAAAGTCAACAACTACATTATAAACAAAAATCAAGAACAATGAAATCCCATTATCAAAATCTAAATCCTGGAATCAAATTTATATCTATAAGTGTTACGAGTGTATAAAATAATTACAAAACATCAAAAAGGTATTTATAGGATGCAAGTAAACCCTAAAAATCAAAATTCAAATGAAAAAGGAAAATTGAGGTCTGTGGCCACTTACTTAGGACACCTACAAACCGTATGTACTACATATGGACCGTTTATGGTCCTTAGTAAGTAGCAGACCTCCTACACAATTCTTGAATCTCTCTGGACATGACCCTATAGCACTTACTAAGTCCACCTACTGTAATGCCCCGAGTCTGTACCCCGGACGCCACGCGGTGCTTATGACCCCGAAGGACCACAAGCTAACCCATGAATGGTACCTTCTGTGAGCACTATATAATAATACTAAAATAATGCAAAAATTAGGCTGAAATGCCATAAGGTTCATACTCTAAATACTGATGAATATAATAACTGAATAACAATATCTGCAAGACTGAATACTGTCTAAACTAGTCTAGTCTGAAAAGCCTCAAACTGAACTGTCTGAAAGTAGAGTTGATGGGACAAGGCCCCAACTAACATCGAATAATGAATACTAAAGCTAATGAAAATACTAAAATAAAAGCATATCCTCAATAGATGAGGACTCACTACTGAATCTACTGCTGCTATCTTAATCTATCTATGCACGGTTAGGAACCTGAGCATCCGAACCTATGATATGAGACATCATAGCACAAAGAAAAAGTATGTGTCAGTACGTAGAATGTACTGGTATGCTAGATGAGGGAAGGTTGAATGCAGAGGTTTATATGTATGAATAGTAACTGACTGAATGATATGTAGAGTAACTGAATAAGAATAGATGGATAACTAAAACTACTTTAAAATACTGAGTATACAATAATGTGCATTTATCTGTATGCTATATCTAAGCTTTTACTAAAGCTGAGTGCTGATTTCTGATACTGAGTAACTAATATCTGAGAGTACTAATAACTAAATTACTGATACTGAGTGATTATGTCTGGAAGTCCTAATTTTGTAGAACTTAATTGAGTTCTATGCTGAGACTGAAACTGAAACTGTGGGAAGTAATCATCTAACTGACATGCCACAAAATAAGATAACTGGGGTCCAACCTGTATCCCCAATTTTGAAAGGTATTAGTACCGTGCCACGGGTAAAGAAAAGCTAAAGAGTCACCCTCATCTGAAAGGTGCCCTAAATGAGAAGGGTGGTACCCTCAACTGGCAGGTAAAACCCCTTATCAACCCTTAACTGGCAGGTTGATATCTCAACCTACGATGGCTACGTAATTTTGGAATGCAAGGACTGTTTCTAAGGATCAAACCCTCTTCTAACATGTGATCCCCCATCCTTGGGTTTACTCGGTGCTAAATCCTACTCCCAACTGAAGACACTGATTACTATACTGAGCTGAACTGGACTGATACTGAGGTTTTCTAAGTTTTGTAACTGACTGAGTACTACTGATTATGACATTACTGATACTGTTCTGTTACTATTGTAGCTCTAGGTAAGCAGCTAGAGTTTCAGGTATTGAATACCTCCAGGACTCGATAGCATTGAAGGTAAAACATAACATGATCATAAAAGCATAGAGATACTTGCTTGTTAACAATGCACTCACATAGACATTTTGTCAAACACTTGATATACCTGAACTTGTACATGAATGGAAACATACAATAACGTCATAATTGTACTATCCAATTTAGATGAGCATTTTATCAAACACTTGGGGAGCATGATTATTTGATATAGCAATAAACATATAATAATATCATGGCTACTACATTCAACTTGTAGTTTAAGAGTTCAATATGAATATCACATAAATCAACCCACAAACTATCTAGTTTTCATAAAACTTATACTTAATCATGGAATTAAAACCTAATTAATATTATGAACATGAATATAATTAATTTCAAGAATGAAAATCATAAATATATAAACTTGTATGTTTAAATAGGGTCCTTGGACTCCATGGGTGAAAGTAAACCCAGGATGAACACCTAACATACCTTGATTGTTAATTCTCTAAAAGTTGGGGTGATTTTCTTAGGGCCTGAATCTTAATGTTGATGGGTTATGCTTTGTTCTTGAGAGGATTTGTGAATAATAAGTGAATTCTGCCTTTAGAAAGGCTTAATCTCCTATTTTGGGACTGATATAAGGTGGGAAAAATAACCCAAATACCACTTTGGATATGGACTTTTAATTGCTGAAAACGACATTGCATCGATGGCCGATGCAATATCCAACGCAACACGTTGATATCACATAAGCTCACTAGAATTTGCATTGAAGGCTGGTGGAAAGTTCTAGTCGACGCGATGGGTGACGTGATACATCGAGATCGTGCTGATCCACTATTTTGGACTCCCAAACATGCCTTAAACGACAACCAAAAAATCTGAAACTCACCCGAAGTGACCTATTGATACACATGATTATGATTCAATCCAAAGATCGACATTTTAAGGTCCTAAGGGTCAAAAATAAGTTCATAGAAATATTGAGGCCAAAATAAGACTAAGTGTCAATACTTTGCTATAAAATTTTCTAAGTTTGGGGCCTCTTTTCATGCTCTAAAGGACTGAGTTAGGTTTGAAATTTTATGGAGTCTTACAATATCTCCCCTTTGGGAACTTTCATCCTTGAATGAGACTGGCTAAGCTGAGAATACTGATAGATTGAGTTTATACACCGAACATGTACAACTGAAGCATGATTACATGATTGAAACTACTAATATGCTGAGTTTTTATATTGAACATGAATAACTGAAGCATGACTAAATTTTGAAGACATGACACATACTGAACTATTTTTATGAAGCTATGATTGACATGAGAATGTTATGCAGCTGAAACTGTACCAAGTTGGTAAAGGAAATCTAAGCATCAGACTGAGTAAATCTAAGAAAGACTGTTACCTTGAGCTGAGTCTGAGTTGGATGAAAAGAGGTGAGGATACACGGTCTGTATATATACTTCATCTTCCCAAGTAGCTCCCTCAATGGACTGCTTCCACCAAAGAACTTTAACTAGAGGAACTTCTTAGTTCCGCAGTTTTCGAACCTGATGATCATGAATTTCAACTAGAACTTCTTTATAAGAGAGACTGTTCTGAACATCTATACCCTCTATCGAGACTACAACTACTGGGTCACCTATACACTTCTTAAGCAAGGATACATGAAACACTGGATGTACTGAAGCTAAGTCTAAAGGCAACTCAAGCTCGTAAGCTACCTTTACAAAATGATTGAGAATTTGGTAAGGACCGACATATCGGGGACTGAGCTTCCCCTTCTTTACAAACCTATTCACTCCCTTTATAGGAGAGATTTTCAAATACAAAAAATCACCAATCTCAAACTCGAGATCCTTTCTTCGCACATCTATATATGATTTTTGTTGGCTCTAAGCCGTCTTAAGCCTTTACCTGATAAACTAAACTTTTTCTAAGACCTTAAATACCAAGTTAGGCCCTACCACTATGGCCTCACCTACTTCAAACCAACCAATGGGAGATCTATATCTCCTCCCATAGATCATCACAAACGAAGCCATCTGAATGCTAGAATGATAGTTATTATTATACTCGAACTCAATCAAAGGCAAGTGGTCATCCCAACTACCCTTAAAGTCAATGACATACGCTTTTAACATATCTTTTCAAGTATGAATGGTCCTTTCTGCTTGACCATTTGTCTGAGGATGAAAGGTTGTACTGTGGTGAACTTGGGTACCAAGACTCTTTTGGAAGGCTTTTTAGAAATGAGAGGTATATTGCGTACATCTATCAGAAATGATGGGCAATGGAACTCCATGCAATCTGACCAACTCTCTGACATAGAGCTTGGCATAATCCTCGACTGAATAAGAGGTATGAACTAGTAGGAAATGGGTTGACTTGGTCCTTCTTTCTATAATGACCCTAATGGAATCATATTGATGACGAGTACAAGGTAAACCCGTCAAAAAATCCATGTTCATTTTCTCCCACTTCCATGTAGGAATACTAAACTCTTGTACAGACCCACTAGGCTTCTGATGCTCGATCTTAACCTGCTGACATATCTAGCACTTAGCTACAAACTCTGCAATATCTCTCTTCATCCTACTCCACTAATAGACTTTCCACAACTCGCAGTACATCTTAGTAGCCCCTGGGTGAATTGAGTAGCGCGCACCATGTGCTTTTACAAGAATCTATTATCTCATGCCATCTACACATGGTACACATAGTCTACCCTGGCAATGAAAAACACCATCTCCCCCTTGGGAGAAAACCTCTACCTTCTGATCTCTAACTGACTCATTCAGCTTAACTACAATGGGATACCTGTCCTGCTTTTCTTTTACTTCGAAAACCAGAGCTGATTTAACACTATTCTGAACCCATACACTACCCTCTGCTAAATCGACTAAGCAAATACCTAGTCGAGCAAGCTGATAAACTTTCGGAACTAAAATCTTTTTACCATCCTCCATGTGAGCAACACTACCCATAGACATCCTACTGAGAGCATCAGCCACTACATTGGCTTTGCTCGGATGATACAAAAGACTCATGTTCAGGTCTTTCAACAACTCTAACCACCTTCTCTGGCGCAGGTTCAGGTCTTTCTAAGAAAACACATATTGCAATCTTTTATGGTCTGTGAACACATCAACATGTACACTATATAAATAATGCCTTCAAATCCTTAAGGCAAATACTACTGTTGCTAACTCAAGATCATGAGTGAGGTAATTCTTTTCTTGGGGCATAAGCTATCTAAAGGCGTAGGCTATGACCTTACCTCTCTACATAAAAAAATATCCTAAACCAACTATGGAAGCATCATAATATACCACAAACCCTTCTGAACCATCAGGTAAAGTCAAAACTAAGGCTGTAGTGAGTTGAGTCTTTAACTCTTGAAAACTCTTCTCACAAGAATCTGACCACTGGAATTTGACTTTTTTCTGAGTCAATCTATACATAGGGGATGAAATATATGAAAATCCTTCAACAAACCATCGGTAAAAGATAGCCAAACCTAAGAAACTCCTGATATCTGATGGAAAGATGGGTCTGGGCCAGTTTCTCACTGCTTTCGTATTTTGAGGATTAACTCTAATGCCATTTCCGGAAAATATGTGACCAAGGAAAGCTACTGACCTTAGCCAAAATTCACATTTACTGAATTTAGCAAATAAATGATCAGCTCTGAGGGTCTGCAACAATATTCTAAGATGGTTTGCATGATTATGTTCACTGCGGGAGTAGACAAGAATGTCATCAATGAAGACTATAATGAACATGTCCAAGTACTGCTTGAATATGTGGTCCATCAATTTCATGAAAACTATTGGGGCATTGGTAAAACCAAATGACATGACTAGGAATTTGAAATGATTATATCGAGTCCTGAAAGCTATTTTCAGAATGTCATATTCTCTGACTCTGAGCTGATGATAGCATGATCTAAGTTTTATCTTAGAAAAGTAACTGGCACCCTAAAGTTTATCAAACAAGTCATCGATTCTGGGAAGTGAATACTTGTTATTAATGGTGTTAGTTTAACTGATGGTAGTTAATACACATTCTGAGAGAATCGTTTTTCTTCTGCATACATAGAATTGGTGTACCCCACGGGGATACATTGGGCCTGATGAATCACTTATCTAGGAGGTCTTTCATTTATTCTTTTAATACTTTAAGTTCAGCTAGAGCCATTCTGTATGGAGAAATAGATATGGGCTGAGTATCTAGGAAACAGTCTATACCGAAGTCAATTTCCCTTTCGAGAGGGACTCTAGGAAGATCTTCAGGGAATACATCTGAGAATTCATGTACTAATAGAACTGACTCAAGACTAGGAGTCTCTGAACTAGAGTCTTTGACTCGCACAAGATGATAGACACATCCCTTAAATATTATTTTTCTCGCTCTAAGGTATGAAATCAACTGACCCTTAAGTGTTGTAGTACTACCCCTTCATTCAAGGACTGGTTCATTTGGAAAATGAAAATGAACAATTCTATTTCTATAATCAACTGAGGCATAGCATGAATAGAGCCAATCCATGCTAAGAATAATGTCAAAATCCATCTTCTCTAACTCTACTATGTTTGCAAAAGTGACTTTTGAGATATCAGAACCAGACAGTTCCTGTATACCCATCGGGCTATGATAGACTGGCCCATTGGGGTAGAGACTGAGAAAGGTTCTGTTACGATTTTTGGTTTAACCTTGAAGTCGACTGCTATGTAAGGAGTCACAAAAGACAAAGGAGCTCCTGGATCTAATAAGGCATAAATATGTAAATGAAAGATCTGTAACGTACTAGTGACTACATTAGGAGATCTTTCCTGATCTTATCGAGACTGAAGTACATAGAGCCTATTTGGGTATTGCCCACTGTTGGTACTGGAAGCGGCACCCTACTGATTCGGGTGACTGGACTAAGATAATAATGACTGTACTGACCCTAAGATCCTGACTAAGAAAAATCTTTGATCCTATGGCATGGCTTGCCACACCCAAAACAAATATCACTGCTAGCCCTGCAGACACCCTGGCGGTTTCTACCATATTTTTGACAAAGGGGATTTGTTCAAGAACTTCTGACACTACCCTGAGATATAGAGCCTTGTGCCCTATCATTGTAACCATTTTTGAACTTAGGTACTGGAGCACTAGCTGAGGACGGATCTAAAACTAAAGTCTTTGGAAAAAACTAGGAACAGTTACCACCTTCTGATATAGGATGAGTAAAATTGAAGCTACCTGTTCTAGCCTTCGTATTTTCTTTCTCTCTCACTCCTTATTATTAGCATCCTTTATGAGCTGAGCATGGAACATTATCCTGGATATGTCGATCTCTGTAATTAACATCGAAGTTCTACACTCTTTATCCATACTTTCCAATACCTAATTCTGGACCTATTGTCTTCTACTACATGGGGAACATACCTGGCTAGCTGAGTAAACTTGAGGGAATACTCTTTCAAACCCATGTTGTCTTACCTGAGATTGATGAACTCTAAAACCTTGGATTCTCACAGCTCTAAGGGAAAAATTTTATCTAGAAAAGCATTGGCAAACTCTTCCCACTCTATGGGCTCTACATCTGTGCCCCTGTCTACCTTTCTCTACTTAAACCATGTATGCGCTACATCTTGTAGCTGATAGGAAGCTAACTCAGAACTCTTACTGGAATTCACTCATAAGATATCTGTGACTTTTTGAACCTGATTGAGAAATTCTTGTGGATCTTCTCTAAACTTAGATCCTGAGAATAGGGGAGGATTCATTTGGGTGAAGTCCTGAATCCTGACTGCAATAGTATTGGCCACTGGGTTGGCCTGAACAGTAGGTGGCTATTCATTCTAAGCTTCTAACGAATGAGCTAAAGTGGTAAACACAGCTCTAAATTCTTCATGGAAGACATGCTCGTCCAGAGGATCTGCCTAAACGAACTGAGGTGCTGACTAGTTTCCTGTTCTTCTTCCGTTGTTATTTTTTGGAGGCATATTTTGTAAACAGAATTAAAAAAGAATTAGACCGAGAGTCTAAGTTGAGCTCATGCTCACTCGAACGACATGGATACTGAAAGAAGAGAAACTTTCCTGAAAAATCCTCAAAGCCTCCTGTCCATAAGTATGGCGTGCTACACACCCATGCACAACACTCCACTAGACGTGGCTTTAAGAATCCCTAGGACTCTGTTTAAACTTTCTCTGATACCAAGTTTGCAACGCCCTGAGTTTGTACCCCGGATGCAACACGGTGCTTATGACCCCAAAGGATCACAAGCTAACCAATGACTGGTACTTGTTGTGAGAACAGTATAATAATAATGAAATAATGCAAAAATAAGGATAAAATGCCATAAGGTTCATATTCTGAATACTGATGAATATAATACCTGAATAATAATATCTCCAAGACTGAATACTGTCTAAACTAGTCTTGTCTAAAAAGCCTCTAACTGAACTTTCTGAAAGTAAAGTTGATGGGACAGGCCCCCAACTAACTTCGAATACTGAATATTGAAGCTAATAAAAATACAAAAATAAAATCATATCCTCTATAGATGATGACTCACTACTGAATTTACTGTTGCTATCTAAATCTGTCTATGCACATTAGGAACCTGAGCGTACGAACCTACGATATGAGACATTATAGCATAAAAGAGAACATGTATCAGTATGTGGAATTTACTGGTATGCTAGATGAGGTAAGGCTAAATGAAGGGGTTCATGTGCATGAATAGTAACTAACTGAATGATATATAGAGTAACTGAATAAGAATACATGGATAACTGAAACTACTTTAAAATACAGAGTATACAATACTGTTCATATAAATGTATACTGTATCTGAGATTTTATTGAAGATGAGTGCTGATTTCTAAAACTGAATAACTAATATCTGAGATTACTGATAACTGAATTAGTGATACTTAGTGACAGTGTCTGAAAGACCTGATTCTATAGAACAGAACTGAGTTCTATACAAAGACTAAAGCTAAAACTATGGGAGGTAATCATCTAATCGATATGCCAAAAATAAGATAACTGGGGTCCAACCTATAGCCCCAGTTTGAAGGGTATTAGTACCGTGCCATAGGTAAAGACAAACTGAAGAGTCACCCTCATCTAGTAGGTGACCTAAATAGGAATGGTGGTACCCTCAACTGGTAGGTAAAAACCTTATCAGCCCTTAACTGGCAGGTTGATATCTCAACCTACACTGGCTACGTAGTTCTGGAATACAAGGACTGCTTCTAAGGATCAAACACTCAACTGATAGGTGAGCCCCCATCCTTGGGTTCACTCGGTGTTGAATCCTACTCCCAACTGAAGACACTGATTACTATACTGAGCTAAACTGGACTAATACTGATGTTCGTTGAGTTTTATAACTGACTGGGTACTACTGATCATAACATTACTGATATTGTTCTATAACTATTAGAGCTCTAGGTAAACAGCTAGATTTTCAGGTATTGAATAGCCCCAGGACTCTACAGCATTGAAGGTAAAACATAACATGATCATAAAAGCATAGCAATACTTGCTTGTTAGCAATGCACTCACTTAGACATTTTGTCAAACACTTGATATACATGAACTTGTACATGAATAGGAACATATAATAACATGTCATGATAGCACTATCCAATTCACATGAGCATTTTATCAAACACTTGGGGATCATGATTATTTCATATAGCAATAAACATATAATAATATCATGGCTACTACAATAAATGAACCCACAAACTATCTAGTTTTCATGAAACTTGTAATTAATCATGAAATTAAAATCCAATTAATATCATAAACATTAATACAATCAATTTCAAGCATGGAAATCATAAATATATAAATTTGTATGTTTAAATAGGGTCCTTGTACTCCATGGGTGAAAGGAAACCCAGGATGAACACCTAACATACCTTAATCATTAGTTCTGTGAAACTTTGGGTGAATTTCTTGGGACTTGAGTTTTGAATTTGATGGGTTAGGATTTGTTCTTGAGAGGATTTGTGAATAATAAGTGAATTTTGCCTTTAGAAAGTCTTAATCTCATGTTTGGGGCTAATATAAAGTGGGAAAATGACCCAAAGACCCCTCTAGTTATGGACTTTTAATTACTGAAAATATGCCTAGCGATGCGCAGACCGATGCGCTGCATCGATGGTCAACGCGATGGGTCGATATTGCGTTGGCTCACTGGAATTTGCAATGAAGGATGGTGGAAAGCTCTGGTCGACGCGATGGGTGGTGCGATGAATTGAGATCATGTCGATCTACTGTTTTGAACTCCCAAACTTGCCTTAAACGACATCTGAAAAATTCAAAAATCACCCAAAGTGACCTATTGAAGTACCTGAGCATGATTCAATCCAAAGATCGACATTTTAAGGTCCTAAGGATTGAAAATAAGTTCATGGAAATATCAAGGACAAAATAATACTAAGTTTCAATACTTAGCTTAAAATTTTCTAAGTTTGGGACCTTTTTTGCTACTCTAAAGGACTGAGTTAGGCTTGAAATTTTACAGGGTCTTACACCTACGAATCATAGATGCCCTTGGTAAGTGACAGAGTCTTCTTCTTCCTGCTTCTAATCCTCTGGATTTTAAGTTCTGACAACTACTTAGGTCACCTACGATCGGTAAGTGTCACATACGTCCAAAATTGCCTCGATAAGTAGCCATAATCTTTAAGATTCATCTTTTTTCTTCAGTTTAGTATCCAAAACCTGATTTCCTACAAAACATTCCCAAAACAGATCATATCTCACAAAACAACCTAACAAACTTGCATATTTTTATCCTTTTAAGCATCGAAAGTGTTATAAATCAATAACACATCAACACCCTCAAATTAGAGTCTTTTCATGTCCTCAGAAAACACAACACAACAAAACAAAAATACGATGCTTAACTAGGAGAATCTAAGCTTTCCAAGGCAGTCAATGATCACTTTAAGATCAAACACATTACCCCTCCCCCCCTCCTATATAAACACTTTAAAATCAATTATGTGTAAACTTGAAGAACAACATTATGACACAAAGGAATCAAGGTATGGAAATTACATTAGCAATAGACAACCATACACATATACAAGTTACACTACCCAAACAAGTAAACAACTAGCAATACAACCCATGTGCCCTCATAATAAAGAAGTCCCAATAACTCATATGAAATAATGTATGTTAATGCAGGGACGGTCAAGAGACACTAACGCTTATAAGAGAACTTCCACCAATGCTCATCAAATACCACAGACTTGCCCTTATTTTATTTTACCTTAGCTTTTAGACTGTCAAGTTAGGATCACTATAGGCCTTTATTCGGCTGGTAATGTAGGCTTGGGGGTTAATATGGTACATATGGATATATCACTTGACTAAGCCTCCTTGGCACGATACTAACTTTGGGGTCCACACTTTAATTAATTTTTGTTTTATTTCTCTCTTTTATTCTTTAATGCACATTCAGGTTGGGTGTGGTTTCTTTTATTCATTCTTTTTTATTTTTCTTCTTTTTCACATTTTTCTTGTCACTTTCTTTTTCTTTTTCTACCACACCTAGCCTTACTATCTTTTCTCTTATTTCACCCTTCTTCATACCCACTTTACATTACGCACCCCTATGATAGCCATCCTCAACTAAGGCGATTTTTCTAAGTTGGGGTGCATAATTTCCATGGAGGACCAATGCCAAAATAGGTTCATTGTAACACAAATGGAAAGGTGAAAACCAAGAAATAGGCTATACATGCTCAAAATTGGAATCAAGGGATACTATTTCACATTGGAAGGTCATATAGGCTAAAATTAGACTAATATAAAAAATGACCTATGATCCTATCCTAACCGACTATCCTACAACCTAGGCAAGACTAACCAGGAAAGTTCTGGATTTATTATAAAAAGGGAACTAAGTAGCATATCACACACATGGCACAAAATCACATCACAACCTACTACCTAATCGGCTCATGCACAAGTTAGCAATGATTATCATGTACCTAATTCTAGTGCCATAAGAAATTCCACAATGGTCACAAATATATACATTCACACAGTTCTAACACAAATTTTTTTAGGGGTATCACTTTTTCTCAAAATCAACATAAAGCATAAAAACGACCCTAAATACTCAAAAATCTCCTAATTACACAAAAACAAACACAATACAAAACAACACAGATGATTGCAAAAGTGAGACCCATATTTATCAAACAGGGACTTAAAAAAACGATTGCAAAAGTAAGACCCACCATCACTAATAATAACACGTGGAGTGCCAAATTATGGAAAGATATTTTCTTTAGAAAATGTAGTGACACGTTAACTTTCATTTTTATGAAGTGCAAGTACATTCACCCATTTTGAAACATAGTCAACCGCTATCAAAATATACTCATGCCATAGGAACTAACAAATGGGCCCATGAAATCAATCCCCCATACATTGAACAGCTCCAACTCTATATAGGTTTTATGGGGAGTTTTTGGCATCATGAAATATTGTCTTGACGCTGACACTGGTCACTTTACAAAATAGTGGGCATCCATATAAATCTTTGGCCAGTAATATAACACCCTAAAAGTACCCCTTGTACGTCACACGATGCCCAAGACTATGAATATCCCTAACCTAACCCAAGATATATAATCAGCTGACAACTCACACGAAAAGTGAACTATTATATGAATATAAACTGAAGATAAATAATTCCACAACTTGATATACATATTTAACTTGGAAACCTTAAACAAATTCTATAAACTTAAAACATACATAGTCTGACAAGCCTCTACTACTAACTTGAGAGTAACTGAGATAGACCCTAGCTGACCCAAACATAAATGGAATTAAAGTGACTAAAGCACTTTCATCAATAAAAAAGTGTCTGATAAGCTGGGTCCTCAGACTATGAGGACTCACCAAATGTTGAGATACAGGTGATGATGCCCGTAGTGAATTATTCTACTATAAATGAGCATCAGAACCTATATTATAAGACAATGTAGCACATAAACATATATGAGGGTCAATACCTCTGGAATGTACTAAGTACATGGGGGGCGAATGCATAAATACAACAAGAATTACACATATATAAAATTTCAAATAATGCATGTTAAGCATAAATGACTCACCTTGGACTTTAGTAAAAACAAAAACTGAAAGATCATAAAGTATGGATAATGAAGCATATGAATAATCTTAGTGAGCCATAACACTTAATTTTTAAAATCTTTACTTTTATTCTTTCTTATGGGAGATTCTTCTAACCGAAATAAACTATGTAATCTACAATAGAGTCCAAGATCTTATCAATATTAGGGAGAGCTATTCTACCCTTGCCATTGGAATAGAACCTTAACTTAAGTGATGACTATAATTCTTCCATATTGGAAAAAAACTTGGCCTAAAATGGCTCTTACTTTTTAGGAATTTAGGATATGCTCATCCATATTATATTCTCAATGCTGAATACTACTCCCAGATTACGTACATATGATCATACTTAAGAAAGCCACCTTAAAATAGCATAAGGTTTCATAGACTGAAAACCAATTATGTTTTTCTTTACTTTAAATCATAATCAAGATGAACAGGTTATGGATTTCCTGTCTTATATTTTGATCAAAAGTTAAAGCTTTATTAAATCATGTTATAATGCATATGAATAGAACTTCAAAAGGGATTAAACTTTCTTGTAAACTTAATGTTTCTTCTTGAATCTTGAAAATCTTACTTTCTTTAACAACATTTATGACAAAATATCAGTCTCAATACCCACATAGAAATCTTTTATCAGAATCCAAATCAAACTAATGAAATTCAAATCACAATATCATTCTTAAGGTTCAAAACATGAATAGATGTAACTTTTAACCATCTTTAGCCTTAAAATAACAAGATAATAATATACTTTAATATTTGAGAATTTGAGGAATGAAACTTAATATAAAACATGTAAATTCAATCTTAAAATTATGCTTTTGGGGCACAAGGATGGAAGATTAACCTTGTTCAAAAACCCCACATACCTAAAATTACTTGACTTGTAAAGAGATCTTGAACTTTTAGACTTGAGAGATGACTTTGGGAAAGAAATCCTAATCTTGAATTTCTTGAAGATAGGAGGAGAAAGATGTTGTTAATTGACTGAAGGATAGAGAAAAATAATGACTCTTTTTGGTTATAGGTCATGGGTTGGGAGTTAAGAGAGGGGATAAACCCAATAGGCCCTTTAATTGAACTATACAGAAATTCATCGCTAGTCTTCATGAGTCATCCATATGACTCGTATGGTTAGGGTATAAGTTGGACTAGTAACTCGTAAGATTGGCAGTGGCAAGGATAGCACACATTGGTCAACATACGAGTGGAAAATTAAGACTCGTTACTTGTCTATACGACTTGAAACAACCACTTGTATCTTGGAATAAAACTCAGGGAACCTATACTATTGAACTCATGACGTCACTTCATACGGCTTGTATATTGTGTGTACGACCCAAGAAAATGAGTCGTATGTTGTTAGTGACTCTCAAACATAGGGTATTATAAGTAAAATCTACACTAAAGAGGTTTATGGGTTGTACGAGTACCACTATAATGACCCCCTAATGGTGATAAATGATACGCTTAAAGAATGCTCATCATCTCCAACACAGGGATACACCATAAAATAATCTGAATCATCCCAGAAGAACTTCATCACCTTATGTATAAATCTATTGTGCTGCTGAAAGGAAAGATCTTTTTGGAAAAGATCACTTACCAAATAGTTTGTAAAATTATCAAACTAGGAGATTAAGTCTTGAGATGCTTCCAAGACCCTCTTATAAGGAAAAGTATCACCAATGTTAATCTAATCCCCTACTTTCTTCATTGCCTCCTCCTCAAGCCTGGACAAGTGATCTGCAACTTGGTTTTCAGTGCCTTCTCGGTGCTTCACTTTAAAATCAAACTTTTTTGTTGCAAGAGAACCCAATGAATCAATATTAGATTGCCATATTTATTTGACATCAAGTACCTCAAGGATACATGATCTATGGACTATGACTTTAGTCCCAATCAAATAGGATCAAAATTTTTTAAGAAAAAAACACTGCAAGCAACTCTTGTTCTGTAACTGTATAGTTCTTCTGTACGGAGTTCAATGCCTTTCTTGAATAATATATTAGATGAAGGTTGTTGTCTTTTCTTTGTCTTAAGATAGAACTGTAACGCCCTAAGATCCCATCGCAAGAAGTCATACGGTGCATAAGGCCACATGCGACCTCAAGTTAACCCTCTAAGCCTGTCATCACCTCTATAACTCACTATGACAATAATCAAGTTGTAATAAAAAAGAATAATCATGTCATAAACATACTAGAATACAAAGAAACACTATCCTGTACAATCAAAATACTGAAGTTCTATGTATACCGGTACTCTAGTCTGACAATGCCTCTACTACATAAGACTGAGGAGCCATTGGGACAGATTCTCATCTGACCCATACTGAACTAGAAATAAACAACCATCTAATATCAAGACAAAAATTGTGGACATAGTTTCTCAAACCATGAGGACTCACCAATTGTACGAATGTAGATGGAGGTACTCGAAGATCATTCTCTGTAATAACCCATATTTTTGTGCTAAAATTCTAACCATCGATCTTAAGCGTCTAAGCTCTAATCCAAATGATTTGAATGTGAATACAAGTTGCATGATCATTATCCTATTCTATATAGTGTTTTAGAGGTGGAAAATGTTTATAGAAATGAAATAGAACAAGGTTAAGCTAAGACCAATTGATTTATCCAGAGTTTGACATTCGATTCTATAAGGGTCAACTTCAAACGTGTATATCTCTTAATATACAAGGAATTTTTCATCCCAAGACCTATAAAATTTTATATAATTGAATTATCTTTCAAACTGTATCAATTTTGCAAAAATCCAATACCCGAGCGACGAGTTATGCCCATTTTTGTGAGACGCAGTAAGGGTGTGCGATGGGCATTGCCCCACCAAATCAAATGTGTGTGATTGGTAGTGTGAGGCACACTTAAATGTATTCCATAAGGTGTGAGGTCTGTCATTGGCTGTGCACCGCATACCTCACTTTCAAGTGCCAAAAACACCCTTATATATGTCTATAACACGGGATTAAACTCCCATAACACCAAAATAAGTTTACTTTCTCTCAAAATTACCAAGAACATTCATTATGGTTCCAACCTAAAATTCAAATATCTCAAGATTCAACCATGAGTTTTCAATAATTCTTCGAGATTCAGAATTCCCATTCCGAGTGCTACAAGAAATACTCATTATATTCATGAATCGAGTCCCAAGGTCAAGAGTTCATTCAAAGCTTCAAGTTTAAGGTATGTGGGATATTACAACAAGAACACCCTTTCGTTCTTGTACCCAAATTGAATTTTATTTTATGAATATACATAATTTTACATGTTTTGATATGAATTTGAAGCATGAATTTATACCCTATATGGTTTTACATGAGATTATGATACTCTCTATGTTTTGGAAGTTGAATTGAATTAGAATGATGACATTTTTGTACATAAAGCTGAATTTTCCAGATTTTAAAGTAAGTTATATATATTTATGATGAAAAGCACGAATCTTGAGAAAATTTAATATGATTTTGATGTATGTGACCTTGAGTCCTAATTGGGATTCTACTTTGAGAAATTATGTGCTATAAGCACAGTGGGATTTGAATCTCAAAGCTAATTCTTCACCAAGATGAATGACTATAAAGCTGAAATTTTAAGTTTTAAGTAATTATTTTTGTGCTTATTTATATAGTGATCACTAGTGTTTGGATTGATGATTTAAGGTCCTACCCCGATAGCAAGGATAGGACAACTCTCCCCAACGTGGGTTATACGTTGAACTCCATGTAGTTCAAATGGTTTATGTTGGTTGAAAGAGACTCCCAATGTGTGTGTGTGTGTATTCTCCTATCTAATATGAAAAGTCTTATTCTTCTACCTGAGATGAAAACATATTTCTTTGAAAGACTGAGTTTGAGAAAGTCATTGTTTTCGAAAGATTTAATGAACATATATTCCAAAGAGAATTTTTATGAGATTTGATTGCTTTGATGATTTGGAATTCAGATGGAAGTGAATTGAGATTTATTATGATGACTTACATGTTTCACTCGATATATTTTACTCTCTTATGATTATGATGATTTTAATTCGAGCAAGTGAGTCATTTATATCAGCATGCATAATTTTATAAACTGTGATGATATTAAAATATTATTTTATTTATGCATTGCACCCACATATGCTCGGTAAGTTTCCATGGTACTGACCCATATATTCGTATGTGGGCTATATTTTCTCGGAATGTAGGTACAAGGTATAGTGTACATCTTCAGATCCAGTTAGTTTCCGACATCCAGTCAGCGGGTGATGAGACCTTTTGATTCAAGGGCTTGAGTTAGTTATATAGTTCGAGAAGTGTTGTATTTTCTTTAGCCATATTGAGTTGGGATAGTTGGGAGTCATGACCCAGCTACCTACAATCAGTACTAGTAGAGGCTTCATAGATAGTCAGTAGAAGTTGATGTATTCTGTTTCAGTTTTGATTGTAAAAGTAGAGTTGTAATATTGTAAATTTAGTTTAGTATCTATCATATTCAGAAAAGAGTTATTTTCCACAGATTTGTATAGATTTATACTTTTTGTTCAGTGGCTTATGAGTTATGCCAGTAGAAGGGTTGGGGCGTTACAAACTTGATATCAGAGCAAAGAGTTCAAGTTTCCTAGGGTGTCTATAAAGTTGTGTCTAGTATAGTCTTGCGGAACGGTATGAAGACGCCTCTACTTTTCTTTGAGAGGCTACAGGGTATTTAGGAAATTTCTCCATTGTTTCAAGTCTTAACTCATGCTATAGAAAAGTTCTCCAAGAAACTTATACGGATTCTTATCTTACTCTAGTCAGGCCATCTCTACCTTATTTCTAAGGTCTCAGAAATAGTTTTACTTAATTCTCCATAGATAGTTATGGAATTGTAAGAGAGCTACAAAAGTATACTATCAGTACTTTTGAGTTCTAAAAACTAAAGTGCTTTATCAGGCCTATAGAAATTGTGCACTAAGCTCGATTCAGATATTCTTTCAAATTTCTCCTCAAAATCCATAATGATAATCTATACTTCTCTATCTATATACTATTCTTAAGGTAACATGTTTGGCAAGTTATAGTTCCTCTCTAGATAATGCTCTTATATTTGCTAGCGAAAGTTTTAGAAGTTATAAAGAGGCTTGAGAGGAACCTTTTAGTGTGTTATAAGTCCCTCAAATTTAAAGTTATTCCCTCGTTCTTATGAGTTATTCAATTAAGATAGAGTAAGGTGTATTCTTAGATCATTGAATATTGTGTGTCAAGTTTCAATCTCTTATATTACGTAATTTTGTTATCATTGTGATTGTAAAAAATCAAAGTCTAGTGAAGTCGTGTGGGGCCTATTTCGAATCACTAGTACAGTTGCTTTGTTATTCATATAATTTTATTAATCAAAACACAAAACCAAAGTCTAGTAAAGCCGTGTGAGGCCTATTTTGATTCACTAGCAACTTTCTGTTTACCTTATTGTTCTGGTGTTAGTTAAAAGTGTGGGTTTCTGTGTAGTGACAGAAGTAGTAACGTTTAGTTGAAATTCTTGTGTTAGTTGAACTTGTGGGTTTAGAAGTTGTAATACCCGGCATGTTTCTAAGCTAGGAAGTGAATAAGTATTCCTACGTATGAAATCTCCTATCCTGTGATTCATACTAGGGTAAAAGTTATGCCACTTTTCGTGACAGACAGTAAGCATAGGGGATTGGTTAGGCGCCGCCCAACCCAAGCATAGGCGATTGGTTAGGCACCGTCCAACCTAGCTTAGGCAATCCTTTGGGCACCACCTAATTCAGTTCCAGGTGCTAAAAACACTCCATTTTGAGTTATTTTAAAGGTAATTAAGTCTTTTAACACTCCTTACACGTCCCTAAACTTAACCCTGCGAAATATATAGCTTCTAATCATATTGTAACCCAATTATCATGTCAAAGCACATCATCCAAGAGAACTAAAAGAGAAAAACAACTAGGGTTGCATATTTAAGCTTGAAGATCCGATTTCAAGGAAATTCCTCTGTCAATCATAAAGAATCTTCCTTCTAAGGTATGCATGAGTTGATTTATGGATCCCTTTCATCCAAAAAGCTCAAAAACCCTCTTTTTCATTATAATGTATGATTTCTATATTGTTGGGTGTTGATGGTCATGTTGTTGATATTGGGTGATTTCCAAGATGGAATCTTTATATGTTTTTATGAATTCATGATATCATATGTGTTGCAGACATGTAAATTTGGTTGTTCATGATGTATAATTTGATGAATTCACCTATGCTTAAGATTTTCATGTAAGGTGTTTGATAAAATGCCTAAGAAACTAGAAATCATGCAATATAGAGAAATTATATCTAAGTGAAGGATTCACGATATGCCCTTACGTTCTAATGACTTCGATGTTGATAATGTGTCTTGTAAATATTGTTGTAATACTCATGAACTATTCTTATGAGATTATGCTATGTTTACTTGCAAATCCTACTTATGAACAAGATGTATGATAACCATGAAATCCACATGAATTTTCATGCTCTTGGTATGTGTTGCCAATATGATTATGCAATGAACATGATATTAAGATTGTGCAAGTACTTCCATGTGATATGAAATCCTTTCCATGCAATACATTGTTGATAACCATGCTTAGTATGAGATCCCTACTTATGATATTATAAATTATGGACTCTACTCTTATGATCAAGTCAGTCATGTGTGTTAGTTTCCTTCCATCGAGTCCTGGGGGTACTTGTACCCGAAAACTATAGTTGTGTGCTTAGATCCATATTATGTTTCATGATATCGGAACTCAAGCTATGATTCCATAGACTTCAGTCAATCATGTGACTCAGGAAAACCTCATGAACTTAGTCAGTTGTCAGATATCAGTAACATTCCACCAGTCAATGGAATTCAGTAAGATTAAGTCATGCACAGTTTGTTATTCATGTCTAGTCCCTCCAGATGGGAGTAGAGGTTAGCACCGAGTGAACCCAAAGATGGGAACTCACTCGCCAGTTCAGGGTGTGATTCTTAGTAGTCATCTTTGTGTTCCAGAACTACGTAGCCAGCGTAGGTTGAGACATCTTAACCCATCAGATTAGGGTTGATGAGGTGGCTTAACCCGTCAGTTTAGGGTTCCTACCATTCTTATTGAGTACCCACTATATAAGGGTCACTGACAGGTTGTCCTTACCCATGGCATGGTATTTACACCCCTTCAGTTGGGGCAGATATTGGAACCCAACAGAATAAATGGGGAATGTTGGTTAAACACTACTTCCCACAATTTTAGTATCAGTCTTAGTAAGAGAACTCAGGGTGTTCTTCAGATTTAAGTATATACAGGACTGTCAGATACAGTCGTCCATGTTAACAGTTTCAGTATCAGTCATGACAGTTATCAGTAAACCATGTATTAGCATACAGGTCATGCTATCACTTATTCACGGTCTCCATTTCTATATATGTGTGTTTGCACTCCCACGTTCATATTAGTCAGTCAGTGTTGTTCATGCATGAAACCCTTTATGTTCATCCTACCTTCCTCATACACTCAGTACTCCAGTTGTACTGACGTATTTGCGCTATGGTGCTTTCTTTATATGTTACACCATAGGTTTTGAGACATGAGCTCTAGCCTAGCAGTAGTGGTAGCATTCCAGTCGCATAGATACAATGAGTCCTCATTGATTTGAGGACAATATGATTTGATGCATTTATTTATTTCTTTAGTTTAGTTTTACGGAGTTAGTTGGAGACATGTTCATTCAACTCCTTATTTATATAGTTTAGAGGCTTTCAGATTTATGTTCAAATTTATGTTTAGATTGAGTTGTTTTGGGTATTTTCACCCACATGATTGTATTCAGTTGAACCTTATGGCCTTACAGTTCTATGTATTCTGCATTGTTATATCATGATTTGCAGTATACAGGTACGGATATCATTCATGGGTTAGCTTGTGGTCCCTTTGGGTTATGAGCACCGTGTAGCATTCCGGTTCAGCGAATTGGGGCGTTACAAACTTAGTATCAGAGCCTAAGGTTCAATAGAGTCCTAGGAAGTCTGAAAGCCGCATCTAGTAGAGTCTTGTACATGGGTGTGTTGCACGCCACATTTATGTGCAGGAGGCTATAAGATGTTTTAGGAAAAGTCCCCTTTCTTCATTATTCATGTCATGCTATTGAGCATAATCACAAGTTAAACTCTAAGTCTAATCCATTCTTCTCTTATTCCAGACCATGGCCCCAAATAGAAGAAACCAGCCAGCTACTCAGCCCGAAGATCCTTTGGGCAAACATGTTTTCCATACGGAGTTTAGAGCCAAATTTACCACACATGCTTAGTGCATGGTTGCATAAAATGAACAGCCACCAGTCATTCCGGCTAATCCATTGGCCAATCCCAAAGCATCTAGGGTTCAGGACTTTACCCGGATGAACCCTTCATCTTTTCATGGGTCTAATTCTGATGAAGACCCTTAGGAGTTGATTGACCAAGTCCAGAAGGTCATTGACATCATGGGTGTTACTTTTATTAAGAGTGCTGAGTTAGCCGCCTACCAGTTACAGGATGTTACTCATGATTGGTACAAACAGTGGAAGTCTGAGAGGTTAGATGATACAGGCCCTATTGAGTGGGAGGAATTTGTCACAGCCTTCTTAAATAGATTCTTTCCCCAAGAGCTGAGGAAAGCCGAAGTTCTTGAGCTCATCAACCTCAGGCATGGGAATATGATGGTTAAGGAGTATTCTCTCAGATTTACTCAGCTAGCCAGGTATGCTCCTCATGTGGTTACAGACAATAGAGCTAAGATGAGCAAGTTCGTGTAAGGGGTCAACAATAACGTGGTAAATGAGTGTAGGTCTGCTATGTTGATCGGTGATATGACCTTAGCAAGACTCATGACCCATTCCCAACAAGTAGAAGAGAAGAAGTTTAAGACTAGGGAGAGGTAGAACAAGAGAGCAAGGTCAGGTAATTTCAACTTTGCTCACCCCAAGTCAGATGGAGAAAACAATTCACAGTTTCTCTCCAAGTCAGCTATTCTAGCTCCTTCCTATGCCATCTCTCCAGTGCCAAAGTTCAGAGATGGAAATAGAGACAAAGCGTCAGGCTCTAAATCTCAAGGCAGTGTTAGGAGTGCCCGAACGAATCCCCTTTGTCAGACTTGTGGTAAGAACCACAAGGGCATTTGCAGAGCCAGTAGTAATGTCTGTTTTGGTTGTGGCAAGCCAAGCCATAGGATTAGGGAGTGTCTGCATTCAAGTCTTCAGGGTCAACAAAATCATTCTACAGCTCAGTCCAGTCACCCGAACCAGCAAGGTGCCATTTCCAGTGCTACCAGTGGGCAATTCCCAAACAGACTCTATGCTCTTCAATCCCGGTAGGATCAGGAAAATTCTCCTGATGTCGTTACTGGTACGCTACAGATTTTCCATTTTTATGTTTATGCTTTGCTAGACCCAGGTGAATCTTTATCTTTTGTTACTCCATACATAGCAGGTGATTTCGAAATTAGTATCGAAGTCCTAGCAGAGCCCTTCTCAGTCTCTAGCTAAGTAGGTAAAACCATCATAGCCCGGCAGGTATACAGGAACTTCCCGGTTATGATATCTCAGAAATCCACATCAGTATATTTAGTAGAGTTAGAGATGACTGATTTTGATATCATTCTCGGCATGGATTGGCTTCATTCCTGCTATGCCACAGTCGACCGCAAAAACAGGATAGTTCAGTTTTAGTTCTCGAATGAGCTCGTCCTAGAGTGGAAGGGTATCATTTCAGTATTCAGGGGTCAACTTATTTCCTACCTTCGGGCAAGAAAAATGATTTCTAAGGGTTATGTGTATCATCTCATGCATGTTACAGATTCCAATTCTAAATATCCTAGCCTTGAAACAGTCCTTATTGTTAATGAATACTCAGATGTCTCTCCCGAAGATCTTCCAGCCATTTCTCCCAAAACGGAAATAGACATCGGCATAGACCTTCTTCTGGATACTCAACCTATTTCTATTCTGACATACAGAATGGGACCAGCAGAACTCAAAGAACTAAGGATCTATTGAAGGATATCTTAGATAAGGGATTCATCAGACCCATCATTTCCCCATGGGGTGCGCCATTATTATTCATGCACAAGAAAGATGGTTCTCTCAGGATCTGTATTAATTACCGTTAACTCAACAAGGCCACGATAAAGAATAGCTATTCCCTTCCCAAGATTAATGATCTATTCGACCAACTTTAGTTTGCCAGTTACTTCTCAAAGATAGACCTCAGATCAGGCTATCATCAGCTCAGAGTTAGAGAATATGACATTCGAAAGACAGCTTTCCATACTCGGTATGGTCACTTTGAATTTTTAGTCATGTCATTTGGTCTTACCAATTCCCCTACAGCTTTTATGGATTTGATAAACCGTGTGTTCAAGAAGTACTTAGATATGTTTGTCATAGTCTTCATAGATGATATTTTGGTCTATTCTCGCACAGAGCGTGATCATTCAGACCATCTCAGGGTTGTTCTTCAGACTTTCAGGGATCACCAATTATTCGCTAAGTTCAGCAAGTGCAAATTTTTTCTAAGATCAAAGCATTCCTTGGCCATATTATTTACGGTGATGGAATTAGAGTAGATCCTCAGAAAACCAAGGTAGTAAGAAACTAGACCAGACCCGTATCTCCATTAGATATTAGGAGTTTCTTGGGTTTGGCTGGCTATTACAGATGGTTTGTCGAGGGATTTTCTTCTATTGCATCTCCCATGTCCAGATTGACTCAGAAGAAGATTAAGTTTTAGTGGTCAGATTCATGCAAGAAAAGCTTTCAAGAGTTGAAGACTCGACTCACCTCCACTCCAGTTCTAGCTATTCCAGATGGTTCAGACAATTTTGTAGTCTATTGTGATGTATCCAGAGTGGGTTTAGGTTGTGTCCTCATGCAGCATGGTAAGGTCATAGCCTACACCTCCAGACAATTAAAGTCACATGAGAAGAATTATCCTGCTCATGATCTTGAGTTAGTAGTGGTAGTTTTTGCCTTGAAGATTTGGAGGCATTATCTCTATGGAGTTCATGTAGATGTCTTCACAGACCATAAAAGCCTCCAGTATGTTTTTTCCAAGAAAGATCTCAATCTTTGCCAGAGAAGGTGGTTAGAGCTCTTGAAGGATTACGACATGAGTGTTCTTTATCGTTTGGGTAAGGCCAATGTTGTGGCCGATGCTCTCAGTCAACTCTCCATGGGTAGTATTTCTCACGTTGAGGATAGTAAGAAAAAGATGGCTCAGGAGATCCATCAGCTTTCCAAACTAGGAATTCGCTTAGTCGATTCTTCGAAGGGTGGTGTATGTGTTCATAATAGTTCAGAGTCATCTCTAGTTTCTGAGGTGAAAGAGAAACAAGACAGGGATCCTAGCCTTGTTATGCTCAAAGAGTCAGTTTATAATCAGACAGTCGAGGTTTTCTTCCAAGGGGGAGATGGTGTTCTTCGTTGTCAGGGTCATCTATGTGTTCCAGGTATAGATGAATTGAGGCAGTGAATACTTGTAGAAGCGCATGGTGCGCGATACTCTATTCATCTAGGGGCCACTAAGATGTACCACGACATGCGGGAGATCTATTGGTAAAGATGGATAAAGAGAGATATTGCAGAGTTCGTAGCTAAGTTCTTTACATGGTAGCAGGTTAAGATAGAGCATCAGAAACTTAGTGGTTCCATGCAAGAGTTCACCATTCCTACTTGGAAGTGGGAAGAAGGTAACATGGACTTCGTGATGGGTTTGCCTAGAACTCGTCATCAGCATGATTCAGAGTGGGTTATTATAGATAGAATGACAAAGTCAACTCATTTCCTTCCTGTTCGTACTTCTTATTCCACTGAGGATTATGCCAAACTCTATATCAGGGAGTTAGTCAGGTTACACGGTGTTCCACTATCTATCATCTTCGACAGAGGTACCCAGTTTACTTCTCACTTTTAGAAAGCATTCCAAAAGGGTCTCGGTACCCAAGTCCATCTCAGCATAGCATTTCATTCTCAGAATAGTGGTCAAGTAGAGAGGACCATTCAGACTCTTGAAGATATGCTAAGGGTGTGTGCAATTTGCTTCAAGGGAAGTTGGGACGACCACTTTCCTTTTATTGAGTTTACATACAAAAATAGCTATCATTCTAGTATTCAGATGGATCCATTCGAAGCTCTCTATGGTAGGAGATGTAGATCTCCGATTGGTTGGTTCAAAGTTAGTGAGGCCTTAATCATAGGTCCTGACTTAGTATTCGACACCTTAGAGAAAGTTCAGTTGATCAGAGATAGACTCTGGGCTGCTCAGAGCTGACAGAAGTCCTATGTAGATGTTCGTAGAAAGGATCTCGAGTTTGAGGTCAATGACTATGTCTATCTTAAGATCTCTCCCATGAAGGAAGTGAAGAGGTTCGGCAAGAAAGGGAAACTCAGCCCCCGGTATGTCGGTCCCTTCAAAATTCTTTGTCGCTTTGGCAAGGTAGCTTATGAGCTTGAGTTACCTTCAGATCTAGCCTCAGTCCATCCAGTCTTCCATGTCTCTTTTCTAAAGAAGTGCATAGGTGACCCAGCAGTTGTTGTCCCTATTAAGAGCATCGACATTCAGAATAGCCTCTCCTATGAAGAGATTCTAGTCGAAATCTTAGATTATCAGACTCGTAGATTGAGGAACAAAGAAGTCTCTCTAGTCAAGGTTCTTTGGCGATATTAGTCTTATGAGTGAGCTACTTGGGAAGTAGAAGTAGATATGCGTACCAAGTATCCTTACCTATTCCCCTCCAATTCAGATCAAGCTCAAAGTAACAGTTGTCCTTAAGCTTATTAAGTTTCATGTTTAAGTATAAACTTGGTACCTATTAACCATTTCATACTCAGTCATGCAGTCATGTGTCAGTTGTTCATGCATCAGATATGCATGAGTTCAGTATGTTTAGCATGTCAGTCATGAGATCAAGTTTCAGTTCTTCATGTTTAGTTCAGGTTCTATTATCTTGTATCCCTTCTCAGTAAATTCTCATTCGAGGATGAATGTTCCCAAGGGGGAGATATTGTAATACCCCGCATGTTTCTAAGTATTTCTACTAATGAAATCTCCTATCCTATGATTCATATTTGAGTACATGACTTACAATGATTATCCTGGTGATAGGATAGAT
The DNA here is from genome assembly GCA_030864225.1 of Capsicum baccatum var. pendulum. Lineage (NCBI taxonomy): Eukaryota > Viridiplantae > Streptophyta > Magnoliopsida > Solanales > Solanaceae > Capsicum > Capsicum baccatum. The sequence goes on along the minus strand of CM061559.1, from coordinate 68,553,415 downwards.
TATGATGCATTAAGCATGTTCATATGAGTCACTTAAGGTAATATAAGCTAAGAGTTTTTGAATCCATCAAGTTTTAGTGTTTGATTTTGCATGGGTCATCTTTGAACGACTATAACTCGATGTTAATATAGTATTTTGGCTGATTTAGATCCACCAAATTGTAGAGAATCGAATTAGCTTTCCAACGATACTAATTTTTCCTTAATCCAATACCCGAGTGAAAAGTTATGCCCCTTTTCGTGAGAGATAGTAAGCATAGGGGATTGGTTAGGCGCCGCCAAACCCAAGCATAGGCAATTGGTTAGGATCCACCCAACCTAGCTTAGGCAATCCCTTGGGGGCCGCCTAAGTTAGTTCCAATTGCCAAAAACACTCTGTTTTGAGTTATTTTAAAAGTAATTAAGTCTTTTAACACTCCTTACACGTCCCTAAACTTAACCCTACGAAATATATAGATTCTAATCATATTACAACCCAATTATCATGTCAAAGCTCATCATCCAAGAGAACTAAAAGAGAAAAACAACTAGGGTTGCATAATTAAGCTTGAAGATCTGATTTCAAGGAAATTCCTCTGTCAATCATCAAGAATCTTCCTTCTAAGGTATGCGTGAGTTGATTTATGGATCCCTTTCATCCAAAAAGCTCAAAAACCCTCTTTTTCATTATAAAGTATGATTTCTATATTATTGGGTATTGATGATCATGTTGTTGATATTGGGTGATTCCCAAGATGGAATCTTTATATGTTTCTATGAATTCATAATATCATATGAGTTGGAGACATGTAAATTTGGTTGTTCATGATGTATAATTTGATGATTTAACCTATGCTTAAGATGTGCATGTAATGTGTTTGATAAAATGCCTAAGACACTAGAAATCATACAATATAGATAAATTGTGACTAAGTGAAGGATTCATGACATGCCCTTACGTTCCAATGACTTTTATGTTGATAATGTGCCTTGTAAATGTTGTTGGAATACTCATGAAATATTCTTATGAGATTATGCTATGTTTCCTTGCAAATCCTACTTATGAACACGATGTATGATAATCATGCAATCCACATGAATTTTCATGCTATTGGTATGTGTTGCCAATATGATTATGCAATGAACATGATATTAAGATTGTGCAAGTACTTCCATGTGATATGAATTCCTTTCCATGCAACACATTGTTGATAACCATTCTTAGTATGAGATCCCTACTTATGATTTTATACATTATGGACTTTACTCTTATTATCAAGTCATCATATGTGTCAGTTTTCCTTCCATCGAGTCCTGGGGGTACTTGTACCCAAAAACTATAGTTGTGTGCCTAGATCCATGTCATGTTTCATGATATCTGAACTCAAGGTATGATTCCATAGACTTCAGTCAGTCATGTGACTCAGGAAAACCTCATGATCTTAGTCAGTTGTCAGATCTGCCAGTCAACAGAATTCAATAAGATTAAGTCATGCACAGTCAGTTATTCATGTCCAGTCCCTCCAGATGGGAGTAGAGGTTAGCACCGAGTGAACCCAAGGATGGGAACTCACCCGCCAGTTCAGGGTGTGATTCTTAGTATTCATCCTTGTGTTCCAGAACTACGTAGCCAGCGTAGATTGAGACATCTTAACCCGTCAGATTAGGGTTGTTAAGGTGGATTCACCCGTTAGTTTAGGGTTCCCACCGTTCTCATTTAGTACTCGCCAAATAAGGATCACTCACAGGTTGTCCTTACCCATGGCACAGTATTGACACCCCTCCAGTTGGGGCAGAGATTGGACCCTTGCTTAGCCATAATAGCATACATGGGGCATGTCGGTTAAACACTACTTCCCACAATTTCAGTATTAGTCTCAATAAAAAAACTCAGGGCGTTCTTCAGATTTCAGTATATACAGGACTGTCAGATAAAGTCGTTCATGTTAACAATTTTAGTATCAGTCATGATAGTTATCAGTAGACTATGTATTAGCTTACAGGTTATGCTATCACGTATTCACGGTCTTAGTTTCTATATATGTGTGTTTGCACTCCCACGTTCATATTAGTCAGTCAGTGTTGTTCATGCATGAAACCCTTTATGTTCAGCCTACCTTCCTCGTATACTCAGTACTCCAGTTGTACTGACGCATCTGCGCTATAGTGCTTTCTTTTCATGTTACACCATAGCTTCCGAGACATGAGCTCTAGCCTAGCAGTAGCAGTAGCATTCCAGTCATAAAGATACAGTGAGTTCTCATTGATTCGAGGACAATATGATTTGATGCATTTATTTATTTCTTCAGTTCAATTTTACGAAGTTAGTTGGAGACATGTTACTTCAACTCCTTATTCAGATAGTTTAGAGCCATTCAAATTTATGTTTAGATTTATGTTCAGATTGAGTTGTTTTGGGTATTTTTACCCACATGACTGTATTCTATTAAACCTTATGGCCTTATAGTTCTATGTATTCTGCATTATTATATCATGATTTACAGTATACAGGTACAGATATCAGTCATGGGTTAGCTTGTGGTCCCTCGAGGTCATGAGTACCATGTAGCATTCTAATTCAGCGAATCGGGGTATTGTAGAAGTGTAGTGGCAAAAATGGTGGTAAGGATAATTTATTGAATATGTATAGCTGAATTTTTGCTTATGATTGAATTACTAATGAAGTGATATACCCTTGTTTGTTAGTTTAGTGAAGTTACAGAAGGTGATTATTAGTAAAGGTGGATTATTGTTTGCTTGAAGTATGAAAAAAGTTATTGATGGTATTTGTTGTGCTAGGAAAGTATAGGTTTTGATAAAAGTACTTGGAGGTTGAGTATTGTTAATTTAGGCTTTTCTGAGATTGCAAGAGAAAGTGGAGTTGAAATTTATAGAGCTATGAAAGTAATTTAGGTGTGAAGATGGGTAAATAGTAATGATATGAAGAAGGAGGATGTGTTAACAGATTATAATAAGATAGGACATATGATTATGATTGATTTTCATTGTTTACTAGTTTTTCTTAATGCTATGTTCTACAGTTTTGAAGTAAAAATTGTGTGTGAGATTGGGTTGTAAATCATGTTTAGCTCTAGACATTAAGTTTGAATAGTTGATGGTTTGGTTGTTGATGCTAGCTATAAGGAGGTGATCTAGTAGGCCTGAACAGTGTATGAAAGAGTGTAAGATCATGTGTTCGTAATTAAGTATGTTGTAGAGGTGTGCCCAAGGTGCTATGGGGATACATTATTTTTTGAGGATTATTGCATATTGTGGGGTTAGTAGTAACGTTGAGTTTTTAGGTGGAGAAATGCTAGTTAGATAATTTATGATGTTCTTGATAGCTAAGTTAAGGAGTTATGATTGAAGATGTTGAGCCTTTTTAGTATGATTATTATTCTCATGGTTTGGGGAAAAAAATATAAGAATAGAGGTGTGATCTTGGTAGGTTATGATTATGTGATTAGAGACGTAGGTATGGTTGCAAATGAGAGTGTAAGTCTTTGATGATGATTATTGAATCTAGAAAGTTAAGGATGGCATATGGATGGGTTGTTGAAGAATGAAGTCAGTAAGTTCGATATTAGTTTATTCTTGTGAGTTTAGCATTTATGTGTAGATATTAGAATGATGAAATTATGGCTTAATCTCAAGAATATGTGGAGTATGCCTTTAGGGGTATTTTCCTTAAAGTTATATGTGGTTTTAATAGGCTTGAATGTCATGTTGGGTGTAAGATGATGTATGTAATATGCACTAGTGAATCCATATCAAGAGTTTTAAATTAGTCATTGAAGTGGTAAGGCATGTTATGCTTAGGGTGTGAGCTCTAAGAAGACATAGAATATTAAACCTTGTGGTTTAGACTAGTATTGTGGTTTGGCATGTTGTATCTTGTGATTTAGTGTTAGTCTTGATAATGGTGAGAGAACTTTGTTTAGTTTAGACATTAGTAGACAGATTTCGCAGTGCCAATATGAGAATTATGAGTTGACTCAAATGATTATGGTATTTAAGGGGAATAGTATAGTTGAGAGAGCATTTGAGAAGTGATGCTAAGCTTGAAAGTAAGAAGTTGCGTTGCCTACGGCCTAGCAATCCTATCCTAGTTTATGAGTTATATAATTATATTCCATGCTATAGAGTTATATCAATGTTGTAATTCCTTAGTTAAATGTCTTGTTCAGAGCATGCCCAAAATTCTTTGCTACCTAATGTCAATAGAATTTCGTAGAAAAGTGCTAAAGAAATACTCCATTTTAGTACGGGTAGTCAGTATGATCCAGTCCATATAGCCTGTAATCTTGTTTAGCAAGCATGGAGATAAGCTTCTGTAGATTCTTAATTTTCCAGCTGGTCTTACTATCCGCAGTCTTATACGTATGTACATTTCAAGAGGCAATGTGTTTGTGTCCAATTAAATTATGAATTCAGGTCATTTCATGCATCAGTTTCAGATTCAGATATTAAGTCATGATTCATTTCGTAAGTATCCTGTGTAGTATCACAGGCTCTTCCTAGTATTTTCATCAAATTATTATCATTCAGGGACGAACGATCCCAAGATGGGGATGTTGTAATACCCCAAGTTATGTCATAAACCTCTCATCCTTTCTCATGAGATCAAATCCAGTGCAAAATAATGGTTACTCTTAAGTTGACACTCTCGTTTCTATCTGAGCCAAATAATTATTTTCATGAGAATTCAGGCACATGCAGTTCACTTCAGTGAATCATTATGTTTGAGATTCAGTGATTCAATTTATATTAGTTGTACAAGTTAGCTTAAATACTGAGATTCCTCTGTGTTTCAGCTTAATTATCCACATTCAAGGACGAATGTTCCCAAGGGGGAGATAATGTAATAACCCGTATTTTTGTGCTAAAATTCTAACCATCGATCTTACGCTTCTAAGCTCTAATCCAAATGATTTGAATGTGAATACAAGTGGAATGATCATTATCCTAGTCTATGGAATAGTTTAGAGGTGGAAAATGTTTATAGAAATGACATAGAACAAGGTTGAGCTAAGACCAATTGATTCATCCAAAGTTTGACATTCGATTCTACAAGGGTCAACTTCAAATGTGTATACCTCTTAATATACAAGGAATTTTTCATCCCAAGACCTATAAAATTGTATATAATTGAATTATCTTTCAAACGATATCAAGTTTGCAAAAATCCAATACCCGAGAGAAGAGTTATGCCCATTTTCATGAGAGGCAGTAAAGGTGTGCGATGGGAAATGCGCCGCCAAATCAAATGTGTGTGATTGGGAGTGTGAGGCACACTTAAATATCTTCCATAAGGTGTGCGACGCACACCTTAAGGTCTGTCATGGGCTGTGCGTCGCATACATCACTTTCAAGCGCCAAAAACACCCCTATATATGTCTATAACACGGGATTAAACTCCCATAACACCAAAATGAGTTTACTTTCTCTCAAAATTACCAAGAACATTCACTAGAGTTTCAACCTAAAAATTCAAATATCTCAAGATTCAACCATGAGTTTTCAATAATTCTTCGAGATTCGGAATTTCCGTTCCAAGGGCTACAAGAAACACTCATTATTTTCACGAATAGAGTCCCAATGTCAAGAGTTCATTCAAAGCTTCAAGTTTAAGGTATGTGGGGTTTTCAACAAGAACACCCTTTCGTTCTTGTTCCTAAATTGATTTTTCTTTTATTAATATACATGATTTTACATGTTTTGAAATGAATTTGAAGCATGAATTTATACCCTATATGGTTTTACATGAAATTACGATACTCTCTATGTTTTGGAAGTTGAATTGAATGAGAGAGATGACATTTTTGTACAGAAATCTGAATTTTCCATATTTTAAAGTAAGTTATTTATATTTATGATGAAAAAAATTGAATCTTGAGAAAATTTAATATGATTTTGATGTATGAGACCTTGAGTCCTATTTGGGATTGTACTTTGAGAAATTATTTGCTATAACCACAATAATATTTGAATCCCAAAGCTAATTTTCTTTACCAAGATGTATGATTATAAAGCTGAAATTTTAAGTTTTAAGTAATTATTTTTGTGCTTATGTCATAAAGTATGAAATTTTGGAAGGTTTTATGGTGATATTGATGTATGGGATTTTGGAACCCTATTTGAGATTATTATTTTGAGAAAATCATGTGTTATTAACACCTTGAGTTTAAATAATTTGAAATAATAAAGAAGCTTTGACCTTTTGATCGTAAAAGGGTTGTTTTTGAAACCGAGATGAGAAAAGAAATTCACTTTTATTGATTTATTATGAAAGGGGTAGCATGATGGCTCCCTTTGCGAATCGTTGAAATATTTATTAGTGAATTTTCTTTTAAAAATATCTGAGCTAAGTCCGGGAGTAGTCTTTAGCACCAAGCGGAAGGTATAGCAAGATTTTTACTTCCCTAGAACTACGTGCCCCCGTAGGTTGTGAGCCTGAGGCTGATTTATATAGTGCTCACTAGTGTTTGGATTAATTATTTAAGGTCCTACTCCGATGGCAAGGATAGGACAGCTCTCCCCAACGTGAGTTAAATGTTGGACTCCATGTAGCTCACATGGTTTATGTCAATTGTTAGAGACTCCCAATCTGTGTGTGTGTATTCTCCTATCTAATATGAAAAGTCTTATTCTTATATCTGAGATGAAAACATATTTGTTTGAAAGACTGAGTTTGAGAAAGTCATTGTTTTCGAAAGATTTAATGAACATATATTCCAAAGAGAATTTTTATGAGATTTGATTGCTTTGATGATTTGGAATCGAGATGGAAGTTAATTGAGATTTATTATAATGACTTACATGTTTCACCCAATATATTTTTCTCTCTTATGATTATGATGATTTTAATTCGAGCTAGGTGAGTCATTTATATCAGCATGCATAATTTTATAAACTGTGATGATATTAAGATATTATTTTATTTATGCATTGCACCCCCATATGCTTGGTACGTTTCCATGGTACTGACCCATATATTTGTATGTGGGCGATATTTTCTCAGAATGTAGGTACAAGGTATAGTGTACATCTTCAGATCCAGTTAGTTTGCGGCATCCAGTCAGCAGGTGATGAGTCATTTTGATTCAAGGGCTTGAGTTAGTTATACAGTTCAAGAAGTGCTGTATTTTCTTTATCCATCCATATTGAGTTGGGATAGTCTGGAGTCATGAACCAGCTACCTACAGTCAGTACTAGTAGAGGCTTCATAGGCAGTCAGTAGAAGTTGATGTATTCTGTTTTAGTTTTGGTTGTAAATTTAGTTTTGTATCTATCATATTCAGAAAAGAGTTATTTTCCACAAATTTGAATAGATTTATACTTTTTGTTCAGTTACTTATGAGTTATGCCATTAGAAGGGTTAGCTTGGGGTCACTTATGATCCTAAGCACCATGTGACGTATTAGGGCCCAATTTCGGGGTGTTACACTATCACTACTGAGACTGAGCACCTGAACCTACATCACGAGAAAATGTAGAACACAAAAGAGTATGGGAATCATTACTTGGGAATGTACTGAGTATGTGGGGGTGTAGGCAACAATTAAATAATATCATAAATATATAAAAAAAATCATGCATGCTGATAATAATGACTCTCTTCGCTTGAGTTACCTTAAACATATTTTCAATAAATCATCAATAATAACACATGCTTCATAAATCTCATAAGCCCTTGGACTCAACTCAAACTCTGTGACTCTTGACTTAGAGTGACTTGGTAACTCATGAAACTTGGACTATTATGGACTTGGGAGTTTCTTATAACCGACATAAACCATGTGAGTTTACATAGAGTCCAACGTCTTTCCCACGTTGGGGAGAGCTGTTCTATCCTTGCCATCGGAGTAGAACCTTAACTTTAGTGATAACTGTCTTGGCCTTTGGCCCCTAATCTTAATCCTATCGTGGCACGTAGTTCTGGGGAAGTAGGATGTGTTGAACCCATACTTCCCGCTCGGTGCTAAATACTACTCCCAGACTTAAGCTCAGAACGCGTTAGAAAATCTATCTTAATCAACTCAAGGGTCTATCATGAAGATCAAAATATAAATATATATCTCACTTGTAAATCATAATCAACTTGTGGATTCCTAACTCGACTAAATCTCAAAATAATCTTTCTCATCATCAAGTACACTTGCTTATCAAATTATATCAAGTATCAAATATTCCAGAAAACATCATAAACTCGTTCTTGACTCTCAAGCTCAATATCAATATATATTCAATAGACAAACTTCTCATGGAAAAACATAAATCATGACACTTTTCATATATCACTTAGAAATTATCATTTGATGATAACAATATACAACTCATGACATAAATTCTTAATTTAAGAAATAATACAATTAAGTAGTCGTATGTGTCAATCTTGTATAGCTCAAATCTCATAAATCCTTGATAAAGTAATTTGGGTGTAAATCCATTTTGCAGAATTCATAAAATTCAATAGAAATTAAATCTTTGGGCACAAGAACGAAAGAAGTGTTCTTGTTCAAAATCCCACATACCTTAATCTTTGAAATAGGATGAACTTTAGTGCTTGAGACTTTATACACACTTGAAATAAATAATTCTTGAAACCCACACTATGAGGAACTTGGTTCTTGAAGAAATTTTGAAAATTTATGGATGATTCTTGGAAGATTTATATTCTTGATATAACCCTAGATATATTATCTCAAGAGAATTGGAAGAGAAAATGATGGAATTAGGGTTTGAATGGGATTCTCATATTTATAGAGGCCTCCAAAAGATGGGAAAAGACGAAAAAACCAAAATACCCTTGCAAAAACGTCTCTAAATTGCTAAAAAAAACTAGCTGACGACAACTGTGATAGGCCGTCAGACCTGTGATAGGTCACCATGAAATGTCATCACAAAACGGTCGAATTTAATGATTTTCTACCTAAGTCTGGCAACGTCGTCAAAAACGTGACGATGTTGTCAGAAACGTCGTCAGAAACGTCATCACCCTTTTCCACTTTGACATGCTGGAGTAAAATGGGTATAACTCTTTGCTCCAGTATCGGATTTTAGCAGAATTGATATCGTTGGAAAGCTAATAAAATTATCTATCTGTTGATAGGTCATGAGCTCAATAATTCCAATAATAATGAGATATGTGCTCCTTTGAAGTTGACTATACCAGTATCCTTCCCAAGAATTCAATCGGTAAGGAATGTTTTGATTCACCCAATCATTAGGACATCTTTAAGGCCTTAATACACACCATCCTTGATCAGAAAACAACCCAAAACATTATAATTTATTTCTCATGAGTTTGATTCATGGTTGCACTATTGGTTAGAGTCTCGGGGTATTACAAGAACCTAAGGCCACCCTACTCGTATCACACATGACTTCAAATGGTGCAAACCAATCAAGGGCATAATGATAGGAGATGAAATAAATTGATACTTAAGGAAATTGAAGGCTTTCACACATGTATATCCCATGTTTCATGAAGAGCTTCGGAGGGAAGCTGACGAAAGTTGCTGATTTCATCTCTCAATTGAGCCCTTTTGAATGGCGGAAAGAATCTTTCTAGGAAAGCGTCTCTCAATTGCCTCCAATTTGTAATTGAATCAAGAGTTAGCCCATTCAACCATAGTGTTGTCTCCCCAGACAGAGACAATGGAAATAGATGTAATCGAATAGCATTCTGACCAACACCAGGATTGTCAAAAGACTTGCATGTAGAAATAAAGTTGATGAGATGCATATTTGGATCGTCACCTGCTAGTCCACCAAATAATACCTTGAGTTGCAATAACTGAATCATGGTGCTTGTGATGTTGAACTTGGCTACGGGCGCTAATGGTGGTTGAATTATAGCTCCAGTGGCTCCGGCACCATCAAGATCATCATCATCATCGTCAAAAGCTGGCTGCAAAGGTTGGCGATCATAGCTATACCGAGCTTGTCGACCTCTTCTGTTGGCAGGTGTTGTAGTTTCAGCAACATGCCTTGGGTGTATTAACTCGTCGCCACCTAAATCCTCATCGTTAGGGTTTGTTGCTCACCCAGGATTATCAATATTTTGTTGTTGGACTTGAGCAGCAGCAAGAGTAGCTAATCTTGCTTGCTCGTGTTGAGCAGCCATCCTGTCGATTTCAGCTTGTGCTTCCTTTCTTCTAATTCGTTGTGGTTTAGGATTGATTGGTAATAATGGTTGACTAGAACTTCTAGTATGGGGAATGCACTAAAGTAAAAACCTGCAATAAACAAAAACAAAAACTAAACGTAAAAGTACGAGAATCTTTGACCAAAGGGTCTAGTAATTATCACGAACTTGATTGACACTCGTATTCCCCGGCAACGGCGCCAATTTTTGATAACGCTCAATCTACAGCTCTCGTAGGAGTGTAAAGCGGTCGTTTGTCAAATATAGAACCCAACCTGTGTTGGGTGTCGATCCCACAGGGAATAGCTTGGCCAACAAGTAAGCAAAATTACTAAACGTTTGGTGCAAGTCTCGTAAAAAGGGGGAATTCTTGTTGTGCAAGTAATGTAAACAAAAGCTGAAAATAATAAAGTAAAGTGAGAGATTGTTACTTTGGTTGTAAACAATGAGAGTTGAAGCGTTGGGGTTATGTCCACCTTCTGAGGTATACGTCTCTATTGCCTATGAGTGTGTAGAATTCTGACATGCAATTGCTTATAGAGAATTGTAGTCGATGGTAAATCCAAGCGTCTCTCGACCTAAACAAGGACTATTTCACTTTAACTCTCTCGAGCTTAAAGCGTGTCTAACGGTACGAATTCTCCAAGAGGTTAGTCCAGTTACGGCACTAGCTTTTTAATAGGAAAGGGTGTCCTACTACCTTGACACTATCTCTTTTCCAGACAAATAACCTTTCTCTCGAACAAGTTAAATTGCGTATTCTTGCGTTTGCAACCGCAAAGAATGTGGATTAAGATGAAGAGAATAATGATATAAGCAATATACGTGTCTCGAACTCACAAACTCACAACAATATATAGTAACTCATTCGGCTTCCCTAACCCCAACAGAGAAGTTTAGTTACCCATGAATGCGAAGGAAATCACAATTTGCATTGTTGTTATTATACCACAAGATTGATGATTTTTGTGTAGCACAATTGGTAGGCGTGAGGCGTGAATTCCTTAGCTTGGTAACGATTCTCTTGTTGTGGAATTTAAGAATAGAAGAGTAGAAGAAGAAAAATAGAATTAATGGAAAGATTAGAAGAGTTGTAATTGAGAAGTAGAATGTGTCTCTCCACTAAGGGAGGACTTAATTAAAAATCTCTAGCATGATAGGGTATTTATAATACTCCTATCCTACTCCTACTATGCTAATGAAATAAATAACCAAATCCTACTAAACTAAGGAAATACTTAACCCATTTGTACTAGGTTAATGTAACATTCTCCTAATCCAAATAAACTAATGAAATACATAACCCAATTGTACTAGGTTAATGTATCATTGTCAAAATCCAGCTTTGTGTCTGTAAGTCCCCAAAGTCTTCAGAAATGTTGTTTTAGCCCGGGACAGATTTTCCATGCAGCAGTTTTGGTCCTTAGGCGTGTAGAATTTCTTCCCTTCCTTTGTGAGCTTTCTTTTGCGTCAAGTAAGCCATAAAATGCTGTATTTTGCATCATTTATACCTGAAACTTTACTAATCATGTTCGTTAGCTCATTTATAGGAAAAAGGACTAAAAGTGCATGAAATATATAATTTGTTCTCAAAACTAGGCAAAAATATGGGCAAAATATATTGATATAGGCGTGTAAATTCGCCTATCATCAACACCCCACACTTGAAGCTTTGTTCGTCCTCGAACAAAATATCATGTCCTTCTAAACATCAACTTAGGGTTTTTACAATAACAACACAAAACATTCGTCAAGACAAGCACAACAATTATCTACAAAGAGTTGTTTTTCGATCATTAATAGAAATCATTTAACCTCTAGCATAGACTCGTGATGGTGATCAACTCTCATGCAAACGTTAAGGTGCGTAGAATCATATACAACTATCCAAAACTCATCAACCATGTGTGTCTCACAATATAGTACCCATAATCACTCACAAATATATCATATTTTTTTTTTAAACATGGGTATCAAAATATCCTTGCTCTCGCTCTCACAAAGAATTCATAAGTAGCAACTGATGACCATAGGCTTGCCCTTAGTGTAGTACTCCACTAAATGTCAGAATGTTAAGATTAGGATCAAGTGGGTCTTTTGATGGTTGTAATGTAGGCTAAGGGACGAGTAGGACTATTTTGGCCAGGAATAGTGACTAAGCTCCTAAGCACTTTAATACATCACATTGTATCATTGACATTTTTTTCTTTCAACCTTTCTTCTTTCTTTTATTCTACCACCCTTTTTCTCCTCTTTGGTTTTTCAATTTTAAGGACAACTCACTTTTCAGCTTTCTTTTCCTTTTTCTTTTCACAACATACCTCTTATGATAGCACTTTCTTTGCCATAACACATTCAAGCACCATTACAATTTAAAGCATCATACTCACCCAATTTCCTCTTATGTTGTCACATGACTTTTTTTAATTTAAAGCACTTAGGAATTTGGATCAAATTACGGTCTTGAAAAAAATGGATTAGGCTTACATACAAGGTTGTCAAAGAAATAGGCTAAAGGCTCAAAAGGGTTTAACTAGGATGATGTCCATGGGTAGGTAAAACTGAAGGTAAACAAATATAGGTTGCCAAAGAAATGCCTAAATCATCTCCTAAACTTACACTCCTTATTTTCGCTTTGCATACATACCAGTCAAGTTCTAGCATCAGTCACAAACATAGAAGATACTATTAATCTCACACACACAAGGCACATGGTCAACTTTATTGGAGGTAATATAGACTCTTGACCCAACAAGTGAAGGAATTGAACCACAAAATATCACATAATAAGTCACAACTGGAGCCTAAACATCTCAATAGTCCTAATTGTAGCACATACTCTTGTTATAATCTTATGCTGCCTATCAAAATAATTTCATGCGAAGCTAGGAAAAATTTACTCCTAAAAAAAACTTAACTAAAAAAAATCAAAAATACACAAAAAAAAGTAAACAAACATCAAAAAAAGTAAACAAACATCAAAAAAAGTAAACAAACATAGATGCAAATAGAGAAGTGTAGCATGCGATACCGCCACCCCACACTTAAACGGGACACTGCCCTCAGTGGAAAATAAATACGAAGAACCTGGTTAGTCGGACTCTTCCTCAATGTCGGGGGTTATACCCCCTTCGTCTGAATCATCATAAGAGTCATCGTGAGAGTTCTCCTCCTTGTCAGAATCAGGCAAGCGTCGATCGTCATCAGTCGGCACATCATCATCTAGAGGTTCCTCAAAGTATACGCCCACTCCACACATCTCCCGTGCATGCATGTTCATTGGGTAGTCGTGGTTCAGCTGTTGGAGCTCTTCAGCAGTTGGAATACGTCCACCACTCATCATAGTAAATCGTGTCATGCCATAGAGATGACGGAAGAAACTCTCATCACGAGCATGTCTCTCCGCAGTAGTAAGGTTGACACCATGAGTTGTTTCAGCATCTTTGACCTTGGTGAGGTCAACCTTCTTTGGGTTATGTGGGAGTTTGTGGTCAGCTAGTTCCTCTTCGATATCCTCCTTCCGCAAGATTGCTGTCAACAAATTTCCAAATGTGAAGTGGGACCTTTTGTGGAGTTTGGCTTTCCTCATGGTAGATCGAATTATTGCCCCAAAGTTGATAGGGACATTCGTCATCAAAGCATAGACCAAACACACTCTATCTCTTGATATCTTGGTGTATTGAGTCCCAGGAATAAGGCATGAGTTGACAATGCGCATCCAGATTCTTGCTTCCCTATTTAGTGGAGCATAGGGGAAGGTGTTGTGTCGGCCTATTTCTTTATGTCTGCCCCACCTTGCCATCGATCTGCTTCCACAAAGTGTGTGTCGTATTGCTCTATAAGGAGGCCTGTTGTACAGCTCTTTGAATGGTGCTGTGTCGACCGAAGGTAAGCCAAGAGTTGATCCAATCCGCGGTGAGCTGTAACACTTGGCCCCGAATTTCGACTTCATTGCCTATTGTGTTCGGCGACTAGTTGGCATAAAATTCTCTTGTTAAATCAAGGTTTCATTCTCCCATGTCTCGGAAGATGAAATCCAGCTTCAATGCCATTATTTTCGCCAACATACGCGGCTCCTTCTTTGATAAGGTCTCCTTGTTGATCAAGTCGACGTGCACATATTTTCTTTCTTTGTTGTTGCTGTACCATGCTTTGGCTTCTTCCTCAAGAACCCATTTTATTCCAAACATTCTGCGGGGTAGTTGTGCTGAGGATGATTCTCCTTGGTCCTTTCGACCTCTCTTTTTGCCCTTTTGGGAAGTGGTAGCCTTCTCCTTGCCTTGCCTTGCTTTAGGTGCCATTGTACCTGAGACTAGAATTAGTGTTAGTTGTAGCACAATCTCACTTGATACAATCTATAAGCAAGCAATAAGGGTACCACCCCACACTTAGTTTTGTTAACACAAATCAGTGAGGTGAAAGTAGTCGAGCTACTCAGATTTCGTCGACATACGTTTTAGGATTGTATTCCGATAAGAAAATCAGCAATGCATCACTTACTTGCAGCTATTGGACTACTTTCATGGTAGATATAGCAACACTACTACATAGGGGTTACCACATGGAATCGTTATTCATACAACAATCACAACCTCCTAAGTCGGTAGGCCCTATAAGTCTTATCCCGACGGCCGGGATAGTCTAACATGTAAGTATTCAAACAACAATCTTAAGCAATGTTCATATCCATAGTAATTCCGTAAATATCATAACAATGCTATTGAAACCAAATTCAAGTCGGAAACAAGTCAAGATTTTCCTACGTATTTGTTCACTCACATGATTTTTTATCAACTATCCAAACACATAAACATCACCAACAATCTTATACGATTTAGCAATTCATAATAAACATAGAAACGTAGTACTTATGATAAATAAATGAAGAATAAGAGAGTACTTACTTGCTTGAAACTTGTGGAGATGGTTTTGTGACTTGGAGGAGCAAAAGAAGAAAATTTTGAGAGGATTTGGATGTATATGCGGCGCCCTTAGGTCAATTTTTAGTGTGGTTGTGTTGTAAAACTAAGTCCCCATTATATAGGAAGAGAATGGGTCGGGTTTGACCCAATTACAATCAGTTTTTGGAGACAAAAATACCACATATGCGGCGCATAATGCTCGGCATATCAATGACATATGCGGCGCATTGTCTATAGCATAATGGGACATATGCGCCGCATAGTCTATGGCATTTGTAAACATATGCGCCGCATAGTCTATGGCATATGAGATACTGAGACCAAATGCCATAGCATAGGCGGCGCATAGTCAAAAGCTTACCTAGGAATAGGCGGCGCATAGTGTATAGCACACTAGATTCCGAGACCTTAGGCTATAGGATAGGTTGTGCATCGTTCGTGGCCTAGTTTTACCAAGGCCTAGCCTTTCTCGATGCCTATTTTGGCATGAGAAATGCCCAATCCATAGCCTTATGCATCACCGTTCCTAACTTACCAACTTTACCATACAATACGTCCAAATCGTCAATTGAAATCAATCTCCCCGTTGAATACTTCTTGCACCTATTTTTGCTAAAAACAAATGAAAACGATTAGTACGATGGGTTGCCTCCCATCTAGAACCTTATTTATTGTCGTGGCTCGACGTAATAATCTCGATTACTTAGACTTCATCGAGATAAGTGATGGCCATGTCATTCATCGAGTCAAGAGGACCGATATAAGGCTTAACACATTGGCCATTCACTTTGAAAACAACACCCTTATTGCCTACCAATTCGACTACTCCAGACGAGTAGACTTGGATGACTTTAAATGGACCAGACCACTTCGATTTTAACTTACCTGGGAAGAGCTTACATCTGGAGTTAAAGAGTAGTACCATGTTACCTTTTTGGAAGTTTCGTCGAACAATCCGCTGATCATGATACTTCTTCATCCGCTCCTTATATAAATCCGATCGTTCATATGCATGGAGACGGAATTCATCTAGTTCGTTCACCTGCTCCAACCTCAGATTCTTCGCATCATCCCAATTCAAGTTCAATTGCTTCAATGCCCACAATGCCTTGTGCTCGAGCTCAATGGGTAGATGACAAGCCTTCCCATAAACCAGCTGATAAGGTGACATACCAATGGGTGTCTTGAATGCAGTCCTATATGCCCATAGTGCATCATCTAGCTTCCTAGACCAATCCTTCCTATTAGCATTAACCGTCTTTGCAAGGATTTTCTTGATCTCACGATTGGAAACCTCTACTTGTCCACTAGTTTGGGGATGATAAGGCGTAGCCACCTTATGTTGCTTGACACCATACTTAGCCAATACAGATTTGAATAGTTTGTTGCAAAAGTGAGATCCTCCATCACTTATGATAGTACGAGGTACTCCAAAGCGAGAGAAGATATTCTTCTTTAAGAATGATACAACACGCTTTCCTTCGTTGTCGGCCAATGCTACAGCTTCAACCCATTTCGAAACATAATCCACCGCAACCAAGATGTATTTCATTCCAAACGAATTCACGAATGGACCCATGAAATCAATACCCCACACATCAAAGAGTTCTACCTCTAGAATTTTGGACAGGGGCATTTCATGGTGTTTTGAAATAGCACCTTGACGTTGGCATTGGTCACACCTTCTAACATAGTCATATGCATCTCTGAATATCGAAGGCCAATAATAACCACTTTGTAAAACTTTTCTTGCCGTTCGATTGCCTGCATGATGTCCTCCAACTTGCGAAGTGTGGCATGCTTCTAATATAGTGGGCACTTCTTCATGGGATATACATCGTCGAATGATACCATCCGCGCATCTTCGAAACAAATAAGGCTCATCCCAATAGTAGTGCTGAACGTTATGCATAAACTTCCTCCTTTGATGGTAGGATAAATTGACAGGTAGCATATTACTCACCACGAAATTTGCAAAATCAGCATACCATGGTAATTTCTCCGTTGTTATTGCTAATATCTCCTCGTCAGGGAATGCATCATCAATCTGAATTTCAGGTTGCGCCACATGTTCATTCTCAAGTCGAGATAGATGATCGGCCACTTGGTTCTCGCAACCTCTTCTATCTTTGACCTCAAAATCGAACTCTTGTAGCAGCAATACCCATCGAATCAACCTTGGTTTTGCATCCTTCTTCGTCATTAGATACCTAAGAGTTGCATGGTCTGTATGGACGATCACCTTAGTACCCAATAGGTAGGCACGAAATTTCTCGAATGCATACACAACCGCTAGGAGCTCTTGTTCAGTAACAATGTAGTTCCTTTGGGCTTAATTTAGGACCTTACTCGCATAGTAGATAGGATGAAATAGTTTCTTCTTTCTCTGTCCAAGAACAGCACCAACGGCTACACCACTAGCATCACACATGACTTCGAATGGGAGTGTCCAATCTGGTGCTACCATGATAGGGGCTTCAATGAGTTTTCCTTTAAGGCATTCGAATGCCTTTAAGCAATCTTCATTAAAGTCAAACTTTGCATCTTTCTCCAGTAGTTTGCACAATGGACTAGAAATTTTGGAAAAGTCTTTGATGAATCTACGATAGAACCCAGCATGGCCAAGAAAACTACGAACTCCCTTCACCGAAATTGGAGGCGTTAGCTTCTCAATAACCTCAATTTTTGCTCGATCAACCTATATTCCTCTTTCGGAGATCTTGTGCCCAAGAACGATTCCTTCTTTTACCATGAAGTGGCACTTCTCCCAATTCAGCACAAGGTTGAACTCTACACATCTTTGCAATGCCATGCTCAAGTTTGGCAAACACGCTTCAAAAGACTCACCAATAACT
This sequence comes from Capsicum baccatum var. pendulum, assembly GCA_030864225.1. Classification (NCBI taxonomy): domain Eukaryota; kingdom Viridiplantae; phylum Streptophyta; class Magnoliopsida; order Solanales; family Solanaceae; genus Capsicum; species Capsicum baccatum. Next base: position 68,535,510 of record CM061559.1, on the reverse strand, counting down.
GAAAAGTCGTCCATAAATACCTCCAAAGTGTCTTCAACCATATCAGAGAAAATAGACATCATACAACGTTGAAAGGTGGCTGGTGCGTTACATAACCCGAATGGCATACGTTTGAAGGCAAACGTACCATATAGGCATGTAAACGTTGTCTTCTCTTGGTCTTCGGGAGCAATACAAATCTGATTATAACCTAAATAACCATCCAAGAAGCAAAACCATCCTTTCCCTGCTAATCGGTCTAGCATTTGGTCCATAAATGGCATGGGGAAGTGATCCTTGAGTGTCCAAGAATTCAGCTTGCGGTAGTCCATGCATACTCTCCATCCAGTAACGGGCCTGAGTGGAATAAGCTCATTCTTCGCATTTGCGACCACCGTCATACCTCCTTTCTTGGGAACACATTGTACAGGACTTACCCATGTGCTATCAGAGATAGGATATACAACTCCTGCGTCTAACCACTTGATAATCTCCTTCTTCACCACTTCTTGCATAGGTGGGTTTAAACGCCTTTGATGTTCAATGGTGGGTGTGCACTTTTCTTGAAGCTGAATTTTATGTGTGCAAATCTCAGGTGGAATACCAATAATATCCGCAATGGTCCATCCAATGCCTCTAATATGCTTGCGTAAGATTGCAATAAGAGCTGCAACTTGTTGCTCACCCAAATCGGCTGCCACTATGACTGGAAGAGTATTTTCGCTTCCTAAGAATGCATACTTTAAATGACTTGGCAGCTCCTTTAATTCTAACGTGGGTGGTTCTTCAATAGATGGCTTAGCTGGTGGTGTGGATCGATTCTTGAGATCAAGATCCAGCTTCTTGGGAGTATAGCGATAGGTCCCTAATCCCGATAGAGCACAAATAGCTTCTTCAGAAATTTCAGCATCCTCAATCTCTCCTTTCATGAGCAAAACCTCCAAAGGATCATCAAGAATTTGCTCTTCTTCAAGTCGTTCTTTCTCATCATCAAGGACAACATCAGCCACAGAAAATACACTCAGATCTTTGGGTTGCTTCATTGATTTGCAAACATCAAAACGAACCACTTCGTCATTTATTCGAAATGAAAGCTCATTAGCTCTCAAATCAATGAGCACACTTCCTGTAGCAAGAAAAGGGCGCCCCAAGACTATGGGAACCTCAGAATCTTCTTCACAATCCAATATGACAAAGTCTGCTGGGAAGATAAATGAAGAAACCTTTACCAAGACATCGCATAAAATACCAACAGGTCATTTTACCGACCTATCCGCCATAACAAGCCTCATATTGGTTGGTGTAGGATATCCTAACCCCAACTTCTTGTAGATCGATAATGGAATCAAGTTGATGCTGGCTCCTAAATCACATAATGCTTTGGCAAAGTTCAAAGTTCTGACGGTGCAAGGAATAGTGAAAGCTCCGGGGTCGGCCTTCTTCTGAACTATCAATCGGGTAGCAATTGCACTACAATGATGCACATCATCCTTCAGCTCATAACTTGCTGCCCTCTTCTTAGTCAAAAGATCTTTCATAAACTTCGCATACCCAGGCATTTGTTCAAGTGCCTCTACCAATGGAACATTAATGGTCAGCTGTTTCAACATAGTCATAAATTTGCTGAACTTAGTGTTATCCGCCACCTTCTTCAATCTTTGGGGAAAAGGTGATGGTGGGTATGAAAGTGTTCTCTCCGTGACTTTCTTCTCCTCTTGCTTCCATTTTTCCATTTTTTCAGGCTGCACGTCACTAGGTGTAACGTCCTTGATGTTGGAAGTAGTTGTTGCGGCATCATCTCCTTTTGCAACGTCACTAGGTATAACGTCCATGTCCGCAATTTCATCAACCACTTGCTTGCCTTTTGCTGAAGTTTTCAGCACCTTACCACTTCTGGTAGTGATGGCCATGCATGTCCCATCATTCCTTGGGTTTTGCACCGTATCGCTCGGTAAGGTGCCAGCCTTTCTTTGATTGAATGCTGCTGAAAGTTGGCTTAATTGCTGCTCTATTTGCTTGATAGAAGTGGAATGAGAATCAACTAATTGCTTCATGGAGGACAAATCATTAATCACCTCCGTAACTCCCGCGCTCGTTGCTTCCACTCCTTTCAATAACTTAGCCATCATGTCTTCCATACTTCCAGAATTAGATGTGGTGGTGTCGCGTCTACCAGGGGGAACGTACAAACCACTCTTTTCATTGTTTTTCTTCCAACTACCTTGGTCTTTGCTTCCAGATTTATCATAATAGTTCCGACCTTGGTTTCCTTGGGCATTCCCGCAGAAACCCCCCTGATTGTTCAAGTAGTTGGCCTCCTCTTTAGAATCAGATTCGTCTCTTCCTTTTAGCGCTACAGTTTTCACTTTTTCGGTCTTCCCTTATAATAAATGCTTTGTCAGAAGATCCACTTGTGTTTTCCTGTGCGCCATGTCTTGATCACATTCTTCTTCTCTTCTACTTTGGTCTGCAGTCATGCCAATAGATAAAGTGGGGCTTGCTACCTCAGAATCCCTGGTATGCCAAGCTCTAATTAGTTTCGTCATGCGTTCTAGCATATTGCTTGCTTGACCAAAGGTGAGGTCCATGAAAGATCCTCCAGCTGCATTCTCCACCACTGGTTTAGTTATTGAATTCAAGGCTCTATACAAGATCTCCATTAGGTGAACATTAGTCATGTGATGGTTTGGGCATCTCGCTAGCTTTGTCTTGAACCTCTCCCATGTTTCATGAAGAGCTTCAGAGGGAAGCTGACGAAAGTTGCTGATTTCATCTCTCAATTGAGCCCTTTTGGATGGCGGAAAGAATCTTTCTAGGAAAGCGTCTCTCAATTGCCTCCAATTTGTAATTGAATCAGGAGTCAGCCCATTCAACCATAGTGTTTCCTCCCCAGACAGAGACAATGGAAATAGACGTAATCGAATAGCATTCTGACCAATACCAGGATTGTCAAAAGACTTGCATGTAGAAATAAAGTTGATGAGATGCATATTTGGATCGTCGCCTGCTAGTCCACCAAATAATACCTTGAGTTGCAATAACTGAATCATGGTGCTTGTGATGTTGAACTTGGCTCCGGGCGCTAATGGTGGTGGAATTATAGCTCCAGTGGCTCCGGCACCATCAAGATCATCATCATCATCGTCGAAAGCTGGCTGCAAAGGTTGGCGATCATAGCTATACCAAGCTTGTCGACCTCTTCTGTTGGCAGGTGTTGTAGTTTCAGCAACATGCCTTGGGTGTATTAACTCGTCGCCACCTAAATCCTCATCGTTAGGGTTTGTTGCTCGCCCAGGATTATCAATATTTTGTTGTTGGACTTGAGCAGCAGCAAGAGCAGCTAATCTTGCTTGCTCGTGTTGAGCAGCCATCCTGTCGATTTCAGCTTGTGCTTCCATTCTTCTAATTCGTTGTGGTTTAGGATTGATTGGTAATAACGATTGACCAGAACTTCTAGTATGGGGCATGCACTAAAGTAAAACCTGCAATAAACAAAAACAAAAACTAAACGTAAAAGTACGAGAATCTTTGACCAAAGGGTCTAGTAATTATCACGAACTTGATTGACACTCGTATTCCCCAGCAACGACGCCAATTTTTGATAACGCTCAATCTACAGCTCTCGTAGGAGTGTAAAGCGGTCGTTTGTCAAATATAGAACCCAACCTGTGTTGGGTGTCGATCCCACAGGGAATAGTTTGGCCAACAAGTAAGCAAAATTACTAAACTTTCGGTGCAAGTCTCGTAAGAAGGGGGAATTCTTGTTGTGCAAGTAATGTAAACAAAAGCTGAAAATAATAAAGTACAGAGAGAGATTGTTACGTTGGTTGTAAACAATGAGAGTTGAAGCGTTGGGGTTATGTCCACCTTCTGAGGAATACGTCTCTATTGCATATGAGTGTGTAGAATTCTGACATGCAATTGCTTATAGAGAATTGTAGTCGATGGTAAATCCAAGCGTCTCTCGACCTAAACAAGGACTATTTCACTTTAACTCTCTCGAGCTTAAAGCGTGTCTAACGGTACGAATTCTCCAAGAGGTTAGTCCAGTTACGGCACTAGCTTTTTAATAGGAAAGGGTGTCCTACTACCTTGACACTATCTCTTTTCCAGACAAATAACCTTTCTCTCGAACAAGTTAAATTTTAGACTGGCGTATTCTTGCGTTTGCAACCGCAAAGAATGTGGATTAAGATGAAGAGAATAATGATATAAGCAATATACGTGTCTCGAACTTACAAACTCACAGCAATAGATAGTAACTCATTCGGCTTCCATAACCCCAACAGAGAAGTTTAGTTACCCATGAATGCGAAGGAAATCACAATTTGCATTGTTGTTATTATACCACAAGATTGATGATTTTCGTGTAGCACAAGTGGTAGGCGTGAGGCGTGAATTCCTTAGCTTGGTAACGATTCTCTTGTTGTGGAATTTAAGAATAGAAGAGTAGAAGAAGAAAAATAGAATTAATGGAAAGATTAGAAAAGTTGTAATTGAGAAGTAGAATGTGTCTCTCCACTAAGGGAGGACTTAATTAAAAATCTCTAGCATGATAGGGTATTTATAATACTCCTATCCTACTCCTACTATGCTAATGAAATAAATAACCAAATCCTACTAAACTAAGGAAATACTTAACCCATTTGTACTAGGTTAATGTAACATTCTCCTAATCCAAATAAACTAATGAAATACATAACCCAATTGTACTGGGTTAATGTATCATTGTCAAAATCCAACTTTGTGTCTGTAAGTCTCCAAAGTCTTCAGAAATGTTGTTTTAGCCCGGGACAGATTTTCCATGCAGCAGTTTTGGTCCTTAGGCGTGTAGACTTTCTTCCCTTCCTTTGTGAGTTTTCTTTTGCGTCAAGTAAGCCATAAAATGCTGTATTTTGCATCATTTATACCTGAAACTTTACCAATCATGTTCGTTAGCTCATTTATAGGAAAAAGGACTAAAAGTGCATGAAATATATAATTTGTTCTCAAAACTAGGCTAACATATGGGCAAAATATATTGATATAGGCGTGTAAATTCGCCTATCATCATTAAACCACTCCCATATCTAACCACTTGATAATTTCTTTTTTCATAACCTCCTGCATAGAAGGATTCAATCTGCGTTAATGCTCAATATTGGGAACACATTCTAGATAAGCTTTATTTTATGTTTACAAATACTAGGTGGAATTCCCACAATATCTACTATGATCCACCCAATGGGTCGTTTCAACTGATGCAATATGGATATCAATGCTTCCACATGTGACTTTGGCAAATCTACAGTAATGATCACCAGTAAGGTACTGTTGGTCACCAAGAATGAATACTACATGTTAGATGGGAGGGCCTTCAATTCTAAAACTGCTGACTCCTCTATAAATAGTTTTGTATGAGGTGTCGTTATGTTTTTCAAATCAAGGTATAACTTTTTTGAAGCATAATTGTGAGAACCTCTATAATTCTATATTTTAACCATCTCATCATATTCTTCGATTCTAGGACTTTCAAAATTCATGATCATTGTTGTTAATACCTTGACCCCAAGTTTGTCTTTAATGGGCACAATCTCTAAACCAACATCATCATCACTAGTATCTATCACCGACACCACTCGCATATCATCTAGCTATTGTACTGACAGACATACATCAAAAACCACTTGTTCATTATTCATTCTAAAGGTTATCTCCTTCAAGTCCATATCAATCAATACCCTACCCATAGATAGGAAAGATCTACTTAATATAATATGGGCCGGCAGGTTCACAGTCAAGGATCATGAAATCTGTTGGGTCTATAAAGGATGCCACCCTTACATCTACATCACACAAAACATCCACCAATTTCTTAACAAATGAGTTGGCCATCAATAACTTCCTAGATATAGGTTTTAGTGCCCTAATCCCCAGCAGTTTGTATATCACTAGTGCTATTAAATTGATGTTGGCTCCTAGGTCACACAAACCTTGTTTGATATTGAAAGGCCTAATAGAACATGGAACAATAATTGCCTTGGGGTCCTCCTTCTATTCTACTACTTTTAAGGAAGAAATCACAATACAATGGTGCACATTATTATTAGGCTTGGCGACCTAGTCATTACCATCATCAATCTCATAATCATTATCAATAAATGTAAACTTCTCAAACTCTACCTCAGGTGTGTCTTGTTGATCGTAATACTATCAATTTTTTATTCCTCAATAGTATGGACAGGAGGATTACAAGTAGAGGCACCACTCCTAGTGGTGATAGCTAGATAATGACTGATATTTAAAGGTCTCTGCACTGTGTCACTTAGAAGGGTACTTGGATGTACTTGATTCAAACTAGCCGACATTTGCCAAACTAGTGCTCTAACTACTTGATAGAAGTTACATGAGACTCGACCTTTTGGGTCAAACCTAAAATATAAACCTTGATATCTTTAAGGCTAGCCTCCTAACTTTCTTTCCCCTTTACCAGTTTGGTAAACATCACCTCCATTATCAATTCTAAATCACGACTACACAATGGAACATACCGATCTTCCTTCTCTTTATAGTCATCTTTCTATCTCCAGTCACCATTATGCTCCATACTGCAATCTCTGTATCTATCTCCATAATAGTTTCATCCTAGGTTTCCTTTCCCTTTAGCTTTGAAACCCGCCAATTCTTGATCAAAATTCTTGGCCTTCTTTTCTAAGTTAGACTCATAAGTTTTGGAGGTTGAACCCTATACACCTACCGCATTCACCTTCTCAGAACTTACTATTTCAAAGTACTTAACCAGCAAACCAATGTCATTCCTCTACTGTATAATATTTTATGACAAAGATTCATCAACGTTCTATGGTCGCTAGAAGATCCAATGGCATAAGGTTCAACACCCCTCTCAGCCTCCCGAGTATGCCACTCTCGATTAGTAATAGAGATCTGGTCTAGAACATCAGAAGCTACATCCCAGTGTAATCTCATAAATACTTCTCTAGTGATTGTATTTTCCATGGCTTGTGTACTGGTATTCAGGGCTCTATAGAATATCTCCAAAGAGCTTGTCCCTAAAATATGATGATTAGGTACTATGCTGAACTTTTTCTTAAACCTGAACCAAGCCCCGTACATCGACTTTGAATGTAGTTTCCTAAAGTTGTATATCTTATCCTTTAATTACAATATGCTAGTCGGAGGAAATAAACAGTTTAGGGATTTCCAGCACAACTCATTCCATTTGGTGATAGATCCTCTTGGAAGTTCCCCCAACCATAAAGAAACTTCTCCAGTAAATGAGAAGGGACAAAAACCTAAATTTGAGTGCATCTTAGTCTACCCCTAAAATAGCATAAGAAATGCAAGTCCCAACAAAATTAGCAAGATGCATTTTTGCATCATTTATACACGATCTCAAAAATACACCTTTCAAATTCAAAAGTTGGATAATGGAACTGGTTATGCTAGTTTCACATTAAGGGGGCATTGTAGGAGGAATGATAGCTCCTGTTTCTACCTGCTCAACATATCTCATATCCTTATCATCATCATACGACTGAAATTACTAGAATGATGGGTCACTTGAGCCTAAAAACCATAAACTTTTTTCTCAATTACCATCGAGTGTTACTCGATGATCAACTGTTATTCTTGGTCTAGATAACTCTACTTGCTGAGCTAGTCAGGCCTCCTCATCCCTTCTCCGGTTAGCATCATCATCTAACATATGCTCCTTAAACTAATCAATAATAGTCTATTGATCACCTGGATTAGGGGAAGGTACCGTATTAGGATTATTTCAAACCCCTTCTAAATGGCATGCATGTTACTGTTCAGTCATTATACGATTAGGCTGTAACAATCTCTCTGGGTTAGGATTCAATGGGGGTAGAGGATTTCCTTTTTCATGACCTGAGTCGGTACCTTGGCCGCAATGGGTATCCCAAACCATCAAGGCTCGAGATACCCCTGATATTGTCCGCTCTGGGCCCAGGCCCTCGTAGCTTTAAAATAAGTCACTAAGGTGTAAGGTTTTCTTACTAATATACCCAGTATCCCTTCTATATTTTGGCAATGTGGGACTCCTTCCTAAGTTGGGGTGTTACATACACCCCCCTTATGGATTCAGTGTCCTCGCTGGGGTTTGCCCCACCAAATGGGATTTTCCTATACTCAGGACTGAGGTTTTCCCTGCCTTATAGGGATTTGCCTACACATAGTTTCAACTCTGGCCCACAATGATAGGGCTGACACAGGAGCGGCTCTGATACCATTCTATCATGACCCGAGTCGGGGTCCTGGCCGAAATGAGCATCCTGAACTATCAAGGCTCGAGATACCCCTAAACTCCTCAACCCACTAGTGATCTTATCCTCTCTGGGGCTATGCCCTCGTGGCTCTAAAATGTGTCACTAAGGAGTAAGGCTTTCTTACTTATATACCCAGCATCTCTCCTGTGTTTTGCTGGTGTAGGACTCCTTCCTAAGTTAGGGTGTTACAGCCTTGACTTCTATTGTTAGGAATACACCAGCGTATTCCCAGTTAAGAACAGAAAAATTAAGACCTAAGAACTCTAACAGACTATAATTAATAAGTACACTGTCTTCCCTAGAACTGATGCTAGAATTTTGATCAATGACTAAACTACACATCTAATTAAGGATAAAGCGGTAACTATCAAGTAAGGTAACCAAACTATGTTGGGGTCAAACCCATAGGGAATACAAAAATTTACATCTTTAGTTTGCTGAACTTAATGGGTAGAACTGAAAGTAAATTGGGGGGGTTGCTGTTGTAATCTCAAACAAGTAGAAAATCTCAACTTTGGTTGTAATTTAGTTAGAGACAAAAACTAGGATTGTGTTCCCCTAGCTTCTCAACTCATTAGGCTTATCATTCTTTATTGAACCAACCTAGTACCTTGCATGTGAAATTTGATAAGTTATGTACCATCAACTGTCTTGTGAACTCATCAATGATTTCAAACTTTACCTTTTGAGTCTCAGGATGTCGCATTACTAAACCTTATCCTAGATTCAAGATAACTATTACCTTTCGAGTCTCATGTTATTACATGATAGATAACGGTCTTACTAAGATGATACCGATTAGCCTATATCAACAATTAATCTTAAAATTACTATTTTGATTATCTTTCCTAGTCACTACTCCTCATGTTGAGTAAGTAACAAACTTTTAGGTAGGATCTTACCATTTCCAACAGCTAAGACATCTATTAAATCAAATATAATACAATAAATGCAAAGATACTAGTTTAGAATAGCTTAGCATTTCCCCTACTTTATCAATTTACTAGGGTTCCCACAACCCTAGCTAAAGGTTTTATCGGTTCATGCTTGTGAAACGATTAACGAAATTCATAATGAAAAGCATTAAATGATATTACAATGATCAACAAGTAAAACCCAAAGTCAACAGTTGAATTATAAACCAAAATTAAGAACAAAGTAATCAAAAGGGTATTTATAGGATACAAGGAAACCCTAAAAATCAAAAGCCGAAAGAAAAAAGAAAATTGAGGTCGGTGGCAACTTACTTAGGCCATCTATGAACCGTATGTACTGCATACGAACCATATGTGGTCCATAGTAAGAGACAGGCATCCTATATAGCTCCTGAAGCTCTCTGTATTTGAACCTCTGGCACTTGCTAAGGCCACTTATAGATCGTAGGTTCCCTTGGTAAGTGATAGGGTATTTTTTCCCTACTTATGAGCCTCTGGACCTCAAGTTCTGACACTTACTTAGGTCACCTATGCTGGGTAAGTGGCACATACACCCAGAATTGCCTCCAAAAGTAGCAAAAAACTTCAATTTTCATTTTTTTTTCAGCTTAGCCTCCAAAACCTGATTTCCTACAAAACATACACAAAACACATCATATTTCACAATAAAACCTAAGAAACATGCATATTTTCATCATTCAAGTGTTGAAAGTGCTATAAATACCTAGCACAACACAACTAGTCGTGGTCTGAGTCATTGTCATTGGCAGGTTAACATCACCACCATAATTTGATCATAACTTTTTACCCCGTTCTTGGATTAAGGAAAGATAAGTAGCATTGGAAAGATAATCCAACTCTTTTTCTCATAGAGTGTCTAGTGCTCAAAATTTAGGGTATTACATTAGCCCCCCTCCCCACTTGGATCATTCTTCCCTGAATGAGAAGTTTGGGCAACCTTAGCACGATAATGGAAAGAGTACAATTAGAATCCAAGGACAAATTAAAAAGGAGAATACAGGGAAACAAAACTCATACCTTAAAGAGTTTCATCCATCAATGGAAACAAGAAGAGGTACTTGGCTTTCATGTCTTCTTCAGATTTCCATGTCATTTCCTCTATCTTTTTATTTCTCCAAAGAACTTTTACCGATGCTACATCTTTGGTCCTCAATCTACGAACTTGCCTATCCACTATTTTAATTGGGACTTTCTCATAAGAAAGAAAATCCTCAACACCAACATCCTTAAGTGGCAGTATCAAAGAAGGGTCACCGACACATTTCTTAAGCATGGACACATGGAAAATAGGGTGAATCAAAGCCAAACTCGCTGGTAAATATAATTCATAAGAAACATTCCCAATTCTCCAAACAATCTGATATAGACCAATGTAACGGGGACTGAGTTTTCCCTTCTTCCCATATCTCATGACTCCCTTCATATGAGAGACCTTAGAGAAGACTCAATTACTTTCTTCAAACTCCTACTCCCTCTTTTTTATATCCACATAAGACTTTTGGAGACTTTGAGAAGTCTTAAGTCTTTCACTAATCACCTTCACTTTCTTTGTGGCTTGGTGAATCATGTCAGGATCAAACAACCTAGTATCACCCACCTCAAACCATCCAATAGGAGATCTGCACCTCCTACCATAAATAGCCTTAAAAAGAGCTATTCGAACCTAGAATAATAACTGTTATTGTAAGGAAACTTAATAAGAGGAAAATGGTCAACCCAACTACCTTTAAAATCAATCACATAGGCCCTTAGAATATCCTCCAAAGCCTAAATAGTACACTATTCTTGTCCATCCATTTGGGGGTGGAAAACAGTGCCAAGGTTCACCTAAGTACCCAAACCTTTCTAAAATAATGCAAAAAGTAAGAAGAAAATTGTGTATCTCAATTTGAAAAGATGGACCACAGTTCTCTATGCGACTTTATTATTTCTTGAATGAATAACTTAGCATAATCCCCTGCAGACTATTTTGTCCATACCGATAAGAAATGAGCGGACTTAGTCATTCTATCCACAATGATCAAAATAGAAGCATACTGATTGTGAGACCATGGAAGACGCGTAATGAAATCCGTATTAATCATCTCCCACTTCTACATGGGCAACTCTATCTCTTGGGACATGTCACAATGCCTCAAATATTTCACCTTAATTTGCTGACAAACTATAAACTTTGTTATATCTCTCTTCATATTATTCCATCAATAAATTTCCTTCATGTACTAACATATCTTAGTCGAAATTGGATAAACTATATAGCTAGACAGATGAGACTCAGCCAAAATCCTTTCTCGTAGCCTATTTATATTAGGAATACATAAACCTTCCTTGGTAGCTCAAGATTCCTTTTTCCCCAATCTCAAAAGTTATAACATTTTGCTAACCTACATCCTCCTTAATCTACATCAGTATGGAATCCAAAGCCAGCTTATCCTTTACCTTAACACCAAGAGATGATTTCACCATAATCTTGAAAGCCATAACCTTTTGATGACCCATATCTTACTTAATCTGCATCATTATAGGATCTAAAGCCAGCTTCTTCTTTATCTCAACACCAAGAGATAATTTAAATACCTCCTAAATAATCACTCCTCCATTCTCAAAGTCCAAAAAATGAACTCTCAAGTTAGCTAGTTTGTGAATATCCTTCACCAACCCTTTTTACTTCTTCTTAATGTGAGATACGCTCCCTATAGAAGACCTTCAAAGAGCATCTACAACAATATTAGCTTTACCTGGGAGGTAGTTCAAACTCATGTCATAATGCTTAAGCAATTCGAGCCATCGCCACTGCCAGAGATTTAATTACTTTTGCATAAACACATACTTCAAGCTTTTATAGTCTAAATAAATATCCACATTCACCCCATACAAATAAGAAATCCAAATCTTCAAAGCAAAAAAACCATAGTTACAACCTCTAAATCGTGAGTTGGGTAATTTCTTTGATGAACCTTAAGCTGCTTGGAAGCATAGTCTACTACCTTACCATGCTATATCACCACACATACCAGACCTATATAGGATACATCACAATACACACAAACCTATCAGAACCCTAGGGTAGGGTAAAAACTAGAGCATAAGTCAACTTATCCTTCAACTTCTCAAAACTGCATTTGTAAGTATCGAACCACGGAAACTTAACCTTTTTCTAAGTTAACTTAATCAATAGAGCAACAATGGATGCAAACCTCTCCAAAACGACGTATAATACCCATCCAAGACCAATAAGCTCCTAAAGTCGATTGGAGTCATAGGTCTAGGCCACCTTTTAACTGCTTCAACTTTCTATGAATCCACCTTGATCCTTTCACATAAACAACATGCCCGAGAAAGGTCTCAGCACTTAACCAAAATTCACTCTTAGAAACTTTTGCATACAATTTTTGGTCCTTAATATCCTCCTCACTTTTGGAGTACACCGGGATGTCATCAGTGAAAATTATAATGAACAAATCCAGAAACTGCCTGAACACCCAATTAATAAGATCTATGAAAGCATTTATAGCATTAGTCAACCCGAATAACATAACCAAAAACTCATAATGGCATAACCAAAAATGCATAATGGCCATACACATCCAAAAAGCAGACTTGGGAGTATCAGCATCCTTAATTTTCCACTGTTGATAGCTCGAATAGAGATCAATCTTAGAGAAACACCTAGCACCCTAAAGTTGATTAAATAGGTCATTAATTCTAGGAATAAGGTAGTTATTCTTTATTGTAACCTTAATGAACTAACAATAATCTATACAAATCCAAAGAGAACCATCTTTCTTCCACCCAAAAAGTACATGAGCACCCAATGGAGAAAATCTTGAATGAATGAAACCCTTTTTAAGAAGATCCTTTAACTTCCATTTTAGTTTCTATAATTCAGTTGAATCCATCCTATAATAATAAATGGAAATGGATGGGTATCTAGTAGAATATCATTCCTTAAATCTATTTCACTATAGTGAGAAATTCTAGGAAGATCATTGTGAAAATCTTTAGAAAACTCATTCACCATAGGGATAGACTGCAAGAAATGACTTTCATAATTAAAATATTTAACCTAGACTAGATGATACAGACACCCCAGGGGTAATATTTTCAGTGTTCTAAGATAAGAAATAAACCTCCCCTTAGGGACTAAGAAAATCCCCTCCCAATCAATCACCAACTTATTAGGAAAATGAAAAATTACCTTTTTAGTCCTACAATCTAGAGAAGCGTAGAACGAATAAAGCCATTACGCCCCCACTATCAAATAAAATCCACCATATCAATTTCTATCAAACCACCAATTTCTTATTATTAAGAATGGAAACTACACAACCCTTATAGATTTTTCTACCAACAATAGACTCGCCCATATGAGTAGAAACAGAGTAGGGGTCAAGAATATTTTTAGGACCAAAATCAAAGTTTATATCCACATAAGAGGTAACATAAAATAGGATAGAACCTGTATTAAGAAAATAATAAACATCATGGGAGAAGAGTTGTAATATACCAGTGATAACATCTGGGGACACCTCAGACTCCTAATGAGTAGCAAGTGCAAAGAGACTATTCTAATCATTTTCGATACCAGAAGTGGCACCCTTAGGTGCAAGGGCCTGAGAAGTGACAACCTGGACCTTATTAGCTCTATTGGCAACTTTAGCTATATGATAATTTCTCTACATATAAACCACCATCCTGGAGATGTCCATATCATTATTTAACATAGCGACCTTACACTCTAATACCAAATCATGGGACGATTTAGAACCAAACTTTCTCTTTCTAGACATCATACTAGACGCTAATTCTGCAGCATAATGGGATAACTGCTAGAATTTCAGGTCATACTCCTAACACTTATCTTATCCTGCTTTTTGTTCACAAACTATTTTGCCTTAGCCTCCCTCAACCCCTGAGGAAATAAATCAAGAAAATTACCTCAAAAGTCATCCCATATCACCGTCTCAACATTATCACCCCTCATTCCTTTCCATTCCTACTACCACTAGTAGACCACATCCTTCAACTAATAAACAACAAATTCTTCCCCTTCTGAATTAGTAGTATGCATAACCTAGAAACTCTTTTCCATCTCATCAACAAACCCCTAAGGATCCTCCTCAATATTAGATACTATTAAGATTGGGGTATTCAACCTCATAAACTGGCCAACCCTAGAGGCCTAAGATAAAGTGGAAATAGGACGACATAATTATATTGATGAGACTATATTGCCACCAGTTACGAAAGCCTATGAATAGACTGATGGAACTCCATATTAGAGAAATCCCCCTGAGGTAACTGAGCATGAGTATTACTCGCCCAAGAAGCCTAAGAAGGACTAGTAGGTACCAGTGGAACCCTGCAGCGAGTGGTACAATATAACACCTTAAGTTTTTAGTCATTAAAAAAATTCTAAAATTTAATCCTCACTGTCTTGACTATGACTTCCCTGATAATTTGAAGGGTCATAATGGGTCATAGAGACTTGGTCATAACTTAATCAGAACAAGTGTCTTAGTATTTTGATCTGAGTACGAGTGGCTCTCAAATAGTCGTCAAGACTTTTTACAGGTCGTAAGACTAAGTTGTAAGGTATCCAAAAAGTTTTGCCCAAGACACTGTCTTCACTATAACTTAAGGTCACGAGTCATAAAGACTCATAAAGAGTCTTTAAGTCCAAATCATAGGGTGTCCAATGTGTTATCCTAAAATTTTTCTATCTTGAGTGTGAGAAGTGGTTACGAGTCGTTAAGTGTGGTTATGAGTTGGTTGTACAAATCATAGTCAGACCAGTATGGGAAATTTGTGGTTTTTTATTGGTTATGACTCCTTGTGATGAGTCATAATATGTCAATGTGAGTTATATAGTGACTCGTAGTCACTTGCAATAATTTTTGGTCTTTTCATTAAGGTCACTTTGGACATTTTCCCTCTACCCCAATTTAACCCATGATCTAAAATCTTATTGGAAACCCCATTACCATTGTTAACTCATTAAAACACTTTCAAAATCTCTCTTAAATTCTCTCAAGTAGTAATACTTATGTTCCCAAGAATTGGGTCAAGTAGAGCTTCAAGGGTTGAATTCTCTCTGCAATCTTAGGTACTTTAGGCATGTTAATCTTACCTCATTTTTAATATTTTAAAATCATATGTTCTAAAGTGTTTTTCATAAGATATTTATGTTGGTTTGAAATCAAAAGTTGAGGGTTTGGAATTCTTGTTATTGAAGAATGTTTTCCCATGGCTTACATATGACTATTCATGCTTAAATTATGGTTTTGAACTTATGAGTGCATGGGTATGGTGAATGAACTAGGGAGTTATGATTTCTCAAAACTTTTGACATTTGAAGTAGTTATGACCCCAACACCATATTATGAAATTTGTTTTTAATTATGAGAAATATGGAAATTTGTAAAATTGAACGAAGGTGGTTGTGAATTCCCCAAGTGATGATAATTATTTTGGCACATTTTTGTTACCTTGAAAGTGTAGTTGGTATGACTAGACCAAAAATATTACCTTAATGTGTAATATGGTTTGATAAGTGGAAATGTGCAATAAATATTTTAAATTAAGCTTTAATAAGAGTTATAGCTGAGTCCTGAAAATAGAGATACCGAGGGACCAACATAAAAAATCATGATTGCCAGCGTGAGGGTCTATTTGTACGGGAGGTTTGAGTCCATCTTATTATGATTATCACCTGATTGGGAGGTTTGAGTCCCCCTCATCTTATTACATAATTTGGTGTTCATGTCAACTTGATATGTAGGGTGGTTTAAGTCCCTTATACTGGATATTCTTTGATTTTAGTGGCCACACGCGCTGGGCCCTACCTGTTGGGCCCGTATATATTATGGGTGCCTTTGTATATTTTGATGGTTAAGCTACATAATCAAGGGTAAAGCTTAAAATGCATGTTAAGCCTTATTACTTATTTCAACATGATATTTGTATATGCATTTGATTATGTACATTGGATTTGAATGATTTTGGATTTTGGATTGTTGATTGTGGCATTATTCTAATCCTTATCCCTGAGTTACATTCTAGCATTCACCCATCTATTTGTCTTCAGACATTGTATTCTCGCGTAATGCAGGAATTTGACATACTTCTACTCCTCTTGCTCAGTAACTAGGATTGGAGATCATCATGTTAGATGATATTAAATTAGTGAGATTCCATAGTTTAGAAGTCTACATTTCATGTTTTGGTCTCTTATGTCTCAGACTTCTTAGACTTATTTTTTGCTATAGTTGGGGGTATGTCTAGATGCTTTATTGATAATCAGTTTTAGTACTTTTTCTCGAAGTCTTTGTTTGGATTACTATGGATATTGCAGGATGTTTGTTGGTTGTTTGGCTGGTCGTCGGTCATTGTTGATAGACATGATCTAAAATTTCTTTGAATTCAGCTTGTTATATGTTCAAAATTCATCCAAAATTAGGGATACTATGTTGTTTAGTTGGGTGCAAAGGGGCGGTCTCTGATCCACGTAGGACTTGAGATGCTCATCACGGCCAAACCCTGGTTCGATTTGTGGCAGGGAAGGTATTATATCCAGGTTTAGTGTCAATAGGTATTCAATAAAGCCATGTCAAGTAGAGTCTTATTTATGGGTATGTAGCGCTCCACACTTATAAGGGAGAGGCTATGAGGCATTTAGGAATGTTTTCTTTTTTGTTGTTCGCTATAGTGTCTAAGGTCTTGAATCTCTCTAATCCTCATTTGTTTGCTTTTTATATCAAGCCTCCAAGAAAATTTGATAACCATAGGAACTCGTCTATCTTTTTGGAGGATAATGTGGATGAAGCTCATCTAACTCTAGGAGTTCAGACCCAGTCTAGGGTCACTACTTCTGATTGCCCTGATGTAACTCCACCTATTCCCCATCCCTTCTCAGGCACCCTGGGATGGTATGTCTAACGTTCAGTTTCTTACTTAATTGGTAGAATCTCATACTGAGCGTGTTGCTTCTCTGGCTCCATTATCTAAGGCCACTAGAGTTGGCCAATTCATGAGGTTGAGTCCTCCTACTTTCACTGGTTCTTAGGTTGAGAAACATCATCAAAATTTCATTAATGAGATGGAAAAGATCTTTCGTGTGATACATATTTCTGATATAGAAGAGGTAGAGTTCACAACTATCAGTTAAAGGATGTGGCATCCTAAAGGTATGAAGAGTGGGATTTGGCCAGGGGTGATGATGTTGAGTCTGACATGTGAGATAATTTCTCAAGTTCTTTTCTTGATTGCTTCTTTCCTCAGGGGTTAAGGGAGGCAAAGGCTAAGGAGTTCATGAATTTGAAGTAAAGCATGATAACGATAAATTAGCATTCCTTAAAGTTCAATCAGCTGTTGCGTTATTCTTCTGAATTGGTGTCTATCATGAGGGATAGAATCGGGAAGTTTTCCTCTAGGTTATCCCATGAGTTAATCTTGGAGAGCAAGGCTACCTTTTTGAACAAGGATATAGACATCTCTAGACTTTTGGGGTACATGCAAAAAGTGTAAGAAGAAAAGAAAAAACAATCAGAAATAAGTGAAAGGCAAAGTGAGAAGTTTCTCTATTTGGATCAGGATGGAGGTCATCCATAAAGTGGTAGATATAGTTGAAAGTAGTCTAAGAAAAAATAGGGAAATTCTAGTTCCTACTCAATGGATAGTGCTCCTTATCCAAAGTTATCGGGTAGTCACCGTTCTCAACATGATAGTAGGTTTAGAGAACCAAGAGTCACCATTCTCAACATGATATTAGGTTTAGAGAACCAAGAGCCCAATCGCAGATTAGTGGGGCTCAATTAACTCTATTGTATCCTCCTTATAGATTTTATAGTCAGGTGCACTGTGGTGTATGTAAAGAGAGAAGAAACAGGTGCTTTAAATATGGTTAGATTGGTCATATGTAAAGGGGTTGTCCTTTTTAGGTTTCTTTTAGTGTGAATAAGATTTCTGTTTCTACTTCATTAGCTTCCATACAAAAAGGTGTCACTTCTGTTGCTGGCTCTAGAACTGGTTGGAACCGTTTGTATGTTCTTGCCACTCGACAGTATTTTGAGACGTCCCCTAATATTGCTACTAGTATGCTTAAACTTTTTTCTCATGATGTATATTATTTACTTGATCCTAGATCTACTCTCTCTTATGTGACCCCATATATAGATATCCATTTTGGCTATAATTCTAAGCATATTTCCGACCTTTTCTCTACATCCACCTTAATGGGTGACTCTATTATTCCTCTATCACTTAGTGCATGTTAAGGATTCTAAATCCAAAGGTCCTTCTTTCCAGACTGTCCCTGTGGTCTACAAATTTTCTAAAGTGTTTCCTGATGATCTTCCTGGTATTCCTCCCAATAGGGAAATTGATTTGGGGATTGATCTTTTACTGAAAACTCATCCTATTTCTTTCCCTCCTTACAGAATGTCTCCAGTTAAGTTAAACGAGTTCAACGAGTAGTTTAAAGATCTTTTAGATAAGGATTTTATCATCCCTAGTGTGCCTCCATGGGGTGCTCCTGTTCATTTCATGCGTAAGAAGGATGGTTCCCTTTTGATATGTATTAATTATCGCTAATTAAATAAGGTGACCATGAATAATAAGTATCCGCTTTTAAGGATTAAAGTCTTGTTCGATCAACTTCTGTATGCTAAGTTTTTTTCTAAAATTGATCTTTATTTTGGTTACCATCATTTGAAGATTAGGGAGATGGATATCCCTAAGACTGTCTTTCAAACCTAGTATGGTCATTTGAGTTTTTGGTGATGTCTTTTGATTTGACCATTGCCCCAACAAAATTCATGGATCTTATGAATCAGATTTTCTGTCTATTTTTTAACTTGTTTGTCTTTGTTTTTATTGATGATATTTTGGTGCATTTTAAGGGCGAGGTAGATCATGTCAATTACCTCTTCCTTATGTTGTAAACCCTAAAGGATTAGTGTTTTTTATGCAAACTTCTTTAAGTGTGATTTCTAGTTGAATATTGTGACTTAACTGGGTTATGTTATTTCTAATGAAGGGATCATGGTGGATCCATAGAAGGTTGTTGTGGTTAAGAAGTAGCCTAGACCTACGAATCCAATCGTTATTTGGAGCTTCTTAGGTTTATCCAGTTATTATAGAAGATTTGTGGAGAGTTTCTCTTCTATTGTTGCTCCATGGACTAACTTGACTAAGAAGAAGTTGAAATTCCTATGGTCTGATGCTTGCAAAGGTAGTTTTAAGAAGCTGAAGGATAAGTTGACTTCGGCTCTAATCATGACTTTGTCTGAGGACCCTGGGGGTTTTGTTGTCTTTTATGATATGTCTCATGTGGGACTGGGTTGTGTGTTGATGTAGCATGGCAAGTTAGTTTCTTATGCTTCTAGACAATTGAAAGTTCATGAGTAAGATTTATCCAACCCATGATTTGGAATTGTTGGTCGTGGTGTTTGCATTAAAGATTCGGAAACATTAATTGTATGAGGGTCCATGTTAATATATATTCTAATCATAAGATCCTGCATTAGGTGTTCACCCAAAAAGAATTAAATCTCAAGCAAAGAAGGTGGCTTAAGTTACTCAAGAACTATGACATGAGTCTTCACTATCATCCATGTAAAGCTAATGCGGTTGCTGATGCTCTTAGCAGGTTAACCATGGGAAGTTTGTCTCAAGTGAATGAAGAGAAGTGGGATTTGGTTAAGGGAATTCATCATTTGAATAATCTTAGATCTATTTATTAGATTCGGAGGATGGTGGTGTTATTGTTTAAGAGGTGGCAAAGTCATCTCTTGGTGCTAAGGTAAAGGAGAAGCAGATGTTAGATACTATTTTAATGCAAATCAAGAATGATGTGGGTAGGAAAAAAGTGATAATTTTTTAGATTAGTGGTGATGGTATCTTGAGATACCATGGTAGATTATGTGTTCCCGATGTTGATGGATTGCGAGGGAGAATTTTGGCGAAGCTCATGAATTGTGCTATTCTATTCATCCCAGTATTATAAAAATGTATCATGATCTTAAGAAGCTTTATTTGTGGAATTACATGAAGCGTGATGTGTCCAACTTTGATCCTAGATGCATGGTGTGTCAGCAAGTGAAGGTAGATCACTTAAGGCCCAGTGGTTTGTCTCAAGAGATTGAACTACCTGTGTGGAAATAGGATGTAATTAATATAGATTTTGTTACTGGTATTCCCCAGTATCGCCAATAATTTGATTCGATTTGGGTCATCGTGGATAGGATGACTAAGTCTGCTTATTTCTGTTTAGTGAGGACTAATTACTCTTCTAAGGATTATGCCAAGCCATTCATTGAGGAGATCATGAAGTTGCATGGTACTCCATTTTCTATCATATCTAATCGAGGTACCCATTTCTTATCTTATTTGTGGAGATTGTTCCAGTAAGTTTTGGGGACTATGGTATCCCTTAGTACTGTGTTCCACCCGCAGACAGATGGGCAATAAGAAAGGACAATTTAGGTCTTGGAAGATATGTTTCAGGCTTATGTGCGTGATTTTGGTAGTAGTTGGTTTGACCACTTTCCTCTCATAGAATATGCCTACAATAACAGTTATCATACTGGAATTAGCATGGCTCCATTTAAAGCCTTATATGAAAGGAGTTGTAGATCTCCTATTGGGTGGTTTGAGGTTAGCGAGAATAAGTTATTTGTCCCTTATTTGGTTCACCAAGCCATAGATAAGGTGAAGGTGATTCGGGGTAGACTTAAGGTCGCCCAAAGTCTCCAAATGTCCTATAAGAATATGAGGTGAAGGGAGTTAGAGTTCAGTATTAGTGATTGGGTATACTTGGAGGTATCTCCCAGAAAGGGAGTTATGCAGTTTGGTAAGAAGGGAAAGCTCAGTCCCCATTATATTGGACCATACATGGTTTTGAAGAGAGTTGGTAATGTTACATAAAATTGGAGTTGCCTCCTAGTTTGATATCCATTCATCCAGTGTTTCATGTTTTGATGTTGATTAAGTATATGGGTGATCCTTCGGTGGTTGTTCCTTTTGAAAAGGGGGGTACTTTAGATTCCTTGTCCCACAAGGAGGTCCCCATTGGGATTTTAGATTGGTAAGTTCGTCGGTTGCAAACTAAGGACATGGCTTTGGTAAAGGTTCTTGAGAGAAACCAAAAGGTTGAGGAAGCTACTTGGGAATCTGAGAGGACATAAAGTTCAAGTATTCATTCTTTTTCCCTATTTCGGATAATCATGCCTGAGGTATGTGTATTCCTTAATATCTTTGTTTTCTAAATTTTTAAAAGAAAATGGTTATAATAAATGGCTTATCATATCATTCGAAGATGAATGATCCTAAGGGGAGTATGTAATGCCTCGGGTTTTGGTCCTTGAAAATAATTTCTAAAATTTTGTCCTTACTATCTTGACTACGACTCCTTTGATGAGTCATAGGGAGTCATAACGGGCCATAGGGACTCGATCGTGACTTAACCTGAATAAATGGCTTAGTATTCTGCTCTAAGTATGAGTGACTCTCAACTAGTCATTAAGAATTCTTACGGGTCCTAAGGACAAAGTCGTAAGGTGTCTAGAAAGTTTTGCCAAAGACACTATCTTCATTTAGACTTGAGACCACGAGTTGTAAAGACTCATGGAGAGTCTTTATGTCAAAATCATAGTGTGTCTAGTATGTAATCCTAAATTTTTTGTTGTCTTGAGTACGAGAAGTAGATACGAGCCATTAAGTATGGTTACGAGTGGGTGGTATAAATTGTAGTCAGACCAGTATGGGGCCTTGGTGGTTCTGCCTTGGTAAAAAATCCTTGTGATGATTCGTAATGTGTCTATACGAGTTGTATAGTGACCCATAGTCACTTGCGACAATTTTTAGTCTTTTCATTAAGGGCACTTTGGACATTTTCCCTCTGCCCCAATTGTAACCCATGACCTAAAATTCTATTAGGGACCTCATTAGAATTGTTAATTCAACAATACACTTTAAAAAGCTCTCTTAAATTCACTCGAGCATTCATATTGAGGGTTTCCATGAATTGGGTCAAGTAGAGCTTCAAGGGTTGAATTCTCTCTGTGATATTGGGTACTTCAGGCATGTTACTCTTTCCTCATTGTTAATTTGTGAAAATCATATATTTTAAAGTATTGTTCATAAGATATTTACGTTGATTTTAAATCAATGGTTGAGGGTTTTGACTGTTTGTTGTTGGACAATGTTTTCCCATGGCTAACAAATGATTATTCATGCTTAAATTATAGTGTTGAACTTTTGGGTGCATGGGTATTGTGAATAAACTAGGGAATTGTAATTTTCTTAAAACTTGTGACTTTTGATGTGGTTATGTCCCCAACTCCATATTGTGAAATTATTTTTAATTATGAGAAATGTGGGAATTTGTAAAATTGAACAAAGAGGGTTATGAATTTCCCAAGTGATAATAATTATTTTGGCACGCTGTGTTACCTTGCAAGTGTAGTTGGTATAACAATACCAACAATGTATGAATTAATGTGTAATGTGGTTCGATGAATGGTAATGTGTGATAAATGTTTTAAATTGGGCTCTAATAAGGGTTGTGTAGCTGAGTCATTAAAGTGGAAGTCTCGAGGGACCAACACTGAAAATCGTAATTGACGACGCAGGGGTCTATATGACCATGAGGTTCAAGTCACCCTTATTATGATTATCATATAATTGCGAGATACGAGTGCTCCTTATCTTATTACATGATTTGGTACTCGTGTCACCTTGATATGCATGGAGTTTTGAGTCCCCCATAGTGCATATCCTCTGGTTCGTGTGGCCACATACATTGGGCCCTACCAGTTGGGGGAGAGCTGGGCCTATATAGCCCATGGGTGCTTTTGTATGTTTTAACAGTTGAGCTACACAATCCAGGATAAAGTTTAAAATGCATGTTAAGCCTTGTTCCCTTTCCCGACATGCGATATATATATATATATTACATAAGCCTTGTGCATCATATTTGAATGATTTTTTATTGTTTATCATGGCATTATTCTAATCCTTATCCCTGAAGTACATGCTAGCATTCACCTTGCTAACCATCTTCGGACACTAGATCCCTACACTATACAGGAACTGGCCATGATTCTACTTCTCCTGCTGAGCAACTAGGATTCGGGATCAGCTCGTGAGTTGACATTGATGTGGTGGGCTTCCATATTTTGGAAGTCTATATTTCATATTTTGACCTCGTATGTCTCAAATTGTTTAGACTTATTTTGGCTATAGTCGTTGTCATGTCCTGACACTTTATTTATATTCGGTTTTGGTACTTTGTCTAGATGACTTTGTATGGATTACAATGGATATTAGGTGATGTTTGTCAGTTGTTTAGCCGATCGCCAATCGTTGGTGATTGACATGATTTAAACTTTCTTTGAATTCATCTTTTTCTATGTTCAAAATTCTTCTGACATCAGAAATATTGTGTTGTTTGGTTGGGTGCGAAGGGGTGGCTTTCAGTTCATGTGGGACTTGAGATGCCTGTCATGGCCTGGCCATGGTTAGGGTCATGACATAAATTTGGGAGTAGAGACCCTATACATGGTCATCACACCATAAGTAGGGCGAATTCCCTCCACATTCTCCCCAAGGGGGACAGAGGTTCCAGTAGAGTTTCCACGTCCGTCAAATTTTTGGGAAGACCTGATATGAAATATGAGTAAGCCTGGAGTTACAGAAGTTTTATAGCAACTAGACTGTATAGCTTGAAATAGAACACAAGAAAGGAAAACATTCCTATATACCTTGTAGCCACCCCCTTATAAGAGTGGCGCACTACACACCCATAAAAGGGACTCTACTCAACACGACTTTGTGGACACTCAGTGACCCTAAATCATGATCTGATACTAAAATTCTCATGAACTAAACCTAGCCCTTTCCGTGATGGGGAATCTCAAGCCCACCATGGACCGGAGACAACCAGCTTAGCCTTACCTAAAGAGCATATAAATGTAAGTAGCAAAAGCCAAGCAAGTCATTAAGAAATATATGAATCCAAAAGCTAAGAGTCAAAACAACACATCCATGTTGTCCCCTACAACTATCTACAAAAGCTTTTAAACTAGAAATACGAGTTTAGTCAGGACATTCCCCCGACGATGACAAAAAGAATCCAAACAGGAATATTAAGACAATACTGAAACTAATGCAATAACTGGGCTTTCTGAAAGATAGAGGTTTCACCACTTCATAGCAGATCAACAGACTTACCAAACCCCTTTCGCTACAAATGAGTAACAAAAAAGTCCCCCAAACCTACATCATGAACTGATGCAGTATCCGAGAATGGTTTGTGGGGAGAGCACTGGTATGTAACTCGAGGGTATGAATAAAATAGTACATTATCAAAAAATAGTCAAAACAATATTTACAAAGCTTATATATATATATATATATATATAAGATTTAGTATAGCGAAAAGGGTCCACTAACATGATAGTTTAAACTATTGGCCTGAACTATGTAGCTCGCTCCATCCTAAAGGCACCCACGGACTACATGAGTTTGGCTCCCCCTGCCGAAAGGGCTCCATACCATGTTAGTTATATGTACCAAGGAAAAGATATTGACACCAATTTTATAGCCATCTAAAATATAATGTGTATCCAGACACATGATCATATAGACCCCCAACATCAGCAAACATTGATTCCAGTATTGGCCCCCCGAGACTACAACGTCACGTGAGCTACACAATTTCCTTTAAGATAAAATTAAAATATTTTTCACATAAACCTAACCATTAACCAAACAGTATTTATTAAGACATTTTCCAACATAGTATCATCATACCAATATACTTTCAAGCTAATTCAATTATGACAAAACAGTTCATTTAACAGTTAGGCTCCCAAGTTCCATCTAAAATCCAAATCATGGTCACCAAGGGCATTCCCAAACTATTATTATTTATTTATCCTTTAAGGCAATGCAATATTTTCAAAGTACAAGTTAAACTATGTTAATATTCATATCTAAAAACAAAGATTGTGAAGTAGGTTGAGGTTAATATCATTATCAAGCTAAGATTTTATCAATTTGGAAAAACCCATGTCCTCCACTCCAACCTTTATAATCATACACCAATTCATTCCAAAAACCATCAATTTAAAGTATGAATAAGACATTTAAAACTTGAGAAAAGCAGTTCAAATAATCACAGCTAAAATTTCTCAGCCCAATTTCAAAACTCAATAATTTAAACACATGAATATTGAGTCAATTTATGTTAAAATATAAGATAATAGTTAAAGAATGAGTAACATGCCAGATGTATAGAATAAATTGAAGAGAATTCAAAGTTTGAAGCATGAATGTTGAATTTCCTTATAAAACCCTAATATCTCTTGCCTTGGGAGTTAAAGAGGAAAAGTAGGGTTTTGAATTTGATAATTCATGGGAAAAAAGGTGTTCCAAGTATTTTAAGTCATAAAAAAGAGTATGAAGGGAGGAAAAAAAACAAAAAGACCCTAATTAAAATGCGCAAGAAAACTTTGGGAACAGTCGTCATAGCTTGGGTAATGAATGATGAGGTCTGACAACATGTCATAGCTTAGAGTAGTTACCCAAAGATCAACAATTTAGTCTTTCACTGTTATGACAACGGGTCCCTGATACCAACTCATTGTGTCTCACAATGAGTTGTACCCTGGACTCGTTGTCAAGGGACCAAAGTCTAGGATTTCTCACTATCGTGGCAATGAGTCCTCCCCACGACTCGTTATATTAGTCAACGAGTTGTGGCTTCAGCCTTTATCACAGGTATTTTAGCATCACCATCGCAATTTGACCATAACTTTTTGTGCCAATCTTTGATTAAGGAGAGACTAGTGGCGTTGGAAAGTTAATCCAACTATTTATCTCATAGAGGGTCTAGTGCTCAAAACTTGGGGTATCACATTATCCCATCATAAGTTCAAATGATGTGATAAATATCCTGAAACTAATGAATACCCCTACCAAAACACAACTTAAATTAATTTTGCATTTTATTTTGAAATTATCATATCTCATGCCAAATGACCTTTTAGTTCCCGTTTTGCCCTTATTATCATCTACAGTCTTCTTAATACATTTTCAAATCATTGAATATATTATATTTAAAAAGTGATATTGTGCAAGTTGTATTTTATTTATTGCTTTGTAAGAGATGTGCCAAGTCAATAAATAACAAGTAAGATATGCCAAGTCAATAAATAACAAGTAAAATGGATAGAGAGAGTATTACTTAAGACTTTTGGAATATATTGTTCAAATCATAAAAAAATATTTGTGTATTTATAAATATTATGCTACTTGTCAGTCACATCCGTATAAAAAGAGCACAAAATATTTTAATACTTGACAGTTATGTCAATAGAAAAGGAGAATAAAAATACTGAAAAGATAATTTATTTTTATTTTTATTTTTTTTTGGGGGGGAGGGGATGCGGTGATAAAGAACCCGGAGAAAGTTTTGATATGTCACTTGAATTTCGGATATGTTTTAGATTTTTTTGTGCCTTATTCCTAAAATTTCAAAAAAGATTCCATTCCTTGATTTTTCAAAAAAAAAATAATAAGTAATTTTTTAATTATTTTATCTTTCAAAACTCATAATAAAAAATGAACCTTATTGTTTAAGTTTAAAATATGATTTACCAGAAAAGTGGTGAAAGAATCCAAATCTAACACATGGGGTTAGTGTAGAATTTTCTTAATACAGGTGGTTTAGATTAATTAAAATAGTTTCTTTTTTATTCTTTTAGGATATATAGTCATTGCATATAAATACTATCATGATTCAATTCGTTTAGGATATATAGTTATTACTCTACATACTATCATGATTCAAACAATCATGACTGGCACCCACCTTTATCTATGGCGGGAGAAACATTCTAACTCACCCCTTAATACCCCAAATGTTACTCTAATAATTATAACATGTTAACCTTATTAAAAAAGCTCCAAAATGACTATTTATAATTAATAAACAAAATGTCAAACCGACATGAATATCTACATTTGAAACTAACAGATAACAAAAATTTCTTTGTATTACATCCCCGGGACCTGAAGTCATCGTATAAGAACAACGAAAAATGTCTAATATAGATAACTAGAAGAACAGTAATAATAAACTTAAAATACTATTTCCATAGTTATTTTCTAAAAATTCATAGCATGTTTTACTTATTTATTAATTATCCAATCCCACTCTAAAGAAAGTTAAGTCATAAGCTACCTTACCATATCGAAATCCAAACCTAAAGTCCTTCAATATAGAACATTTCCCTTTTGAATAGTCTAGTCAACTATAACATACAAATATAACATCTGTGCGTTTAAAAGGTTGATGATACCCATATAACTTTTTTTACTTTGTTCGAAAATAAAATGGGTAAAACTGAAATTTTAGTTTAGAAATACATTCCTTAAGGTTATATAAGTCCACAATTTAAAACCAACATGAAAATAAATTTAAAATGAGGTCCGAATTGAAGAAAAATAACTTTTAAGAATTACCAGCAAATCCTCGAAATTCCATTTTGAAATCAATATTAAAAATGGTTTTTGATGATATAATAATTGCAAAGACATGAAAATAAGGGTTTAGAGATTACCCAAGTGCAAACGGTGATCAAAATCCTAAAAATTATCCAATTCCGGAGCTCAAAGGTCCAAAAATGGTAAACAAATCTAAAAAGGGGTGTATATACAATGATAGTTGCTTAAGTGGATAATTGATCGCTTAAGCGGCTGACAATCACTAAAGTTGACAAACTCTATATGGCTGAAATTCGCTTAATTGGTCCAAAGCCACTAAAGCGGGTGACGCTAAAGTAATAGTTTGTCACTAAAGCGGCTACCACTTTAACGATTCTTTGGTCGCTTAAGCGGTTGCACCAGATATCATCTACATCAGAAACTTTGCAATGTTGTTGATCAACCAATCAGAATTTATTCATAATCTCATGAATGCAAATGAATTATGCTACTATGCTATTTTCTACGACTTAGAAACTAAATCCTAAGACCCTGTTTAGTTAAATTTGACTAGTTTTCGCAATTTGGTTCCAAATACAAACTAAATATTTCATATCCGAACCAACCCTACTACTAATCAAATATTGATGTTCTAGATTTAATGAAACTGTCCAAATCACCATCCGACACTCTAAATATCAAATATTCATTTAAATCAACTATAGGACTTTAAACTCTCCAAAATCCTTTTGTTCGTCCTCAAATAACTCTTTACTCTAAGAATAATAATCAGAGGAGACTCCACACCTCTACTACAAGTAAGACATTCAAGCTAGTACTACAATGACTACATAGAATTCAAGTTTTTACACTAGGCATGTTATACACAAATGAAAGATCAAGAACACTACTCAAAAACATCCTATCCTCAAGAATTGACTCACCAAGTTGACAAACTCATATATATTACTCAATAAAAGACACCATACAAATCATCCAACTATCATCAGACTTGATTCCTCACAACAAGACAGTTATCCAAGCACACTCACATAGATGCAATTTATCATAAAATGGGTACAAGAATTAAATTGCACTCACTCTCACAAAGAATTCACAAGTTACACAATATGAACCATAGACTTTTCCTTAGTGTAGTACTCCGCTAATATCAGAATGTTAGGACTTAAAATCTAATAGGTCTTTGAGGATTGCAATGTAGGATAAGAAATGGGTAGGAACTATTCTGGCCAATAATAGTGACTATCTCCCTAAGCTCTTTAATACATAACATGAACATTAAGATCTCTCGGCCATATCTTTTGTTTTGCCCCATCTCATTAAGAAAATTCACATACAATATAGTGGGAGTGTTATTTCTGCACACATTATTAAATTTTGAACAATCTTTATTTTCTTCATTACACAATTCCCAACCACAATAATGTCAATATTCAAGACCAATAGCTATTTCTTAGGGGCTTCACTTTCACCTTTTCCCTACTTACATTACAAACTCCTTAACTCAATTTATTTTTAACTAAAGTGCTTAGGAGCTTTGGATCAAATTGAGGTCAATAAAGCAAAGGGATTAGGTGTCACGACCCGAGACTATCCCCTAGTCATAACACGGTGCTTGGAACCACAAGCGTTCCCAAGCTAACCCATGAATTGGCATACTGTTAAGCAACTAAATTATAATATATTAAATAATTGCTTCTGCTGTGTGGAAGTATAATCATGAAAAAATCTGGAAAGAATTATATTGATAATATAATTTACAATCTGATAAAACTGATGAGAGAATTGAAATTATATAACTGACTCTGACTGGCATCTAAAAAAACTCTATTAAACTAACTATAGATAGTAAAGACATGACTCTAGCTACCACTAATCAATACATATGAGTAATAGAGTAAAGTACATAAACAACATCTGACTGAAGTCCACGAAATAGGAGAACTCATCAGCTCCTGACTGAAACTACAATTGTCTGATCATAATATATGGACTACAACTGGTACCTACATTATGAAATAATGTAGCCACACAGACGTATATATGGATCAGTACTTTTGGAATCTACTGAGTAAGCGGGGGTGAATGCAATAAGTAAAACTTAGTAGATGCATAATCTTAAAACATACATGCTAAGTGCAAGTAGATTCACCGAGAGAATGAAATCAACTGAAATCTGAAGTAGCTTAAATCATGAGTAACAAACATAATTTGATAAGCTGGTAAATCACTACACTTAGTTTCTTAAAACTGTACTTTTGTAGAATAAGTAGAGCTGAAGTTGGAGTACGATAAAGCATGAAAACATGAACATACCAAAACTAAATATACATGTATAGAGCTGACCTAATTAACTGAATAATTAAAGTCTGGGTGATGAAATGATTGAAAACTAGGAAAAGGGATAACTAGCATCGACATACTGAGTAGTTGATATATGAATATGGACTACTGACCAATCATGAGATAATTGAGCATACATGCATGAAAACTATAAAATCTGAGAATACAAGACTAAGTGTATATTTGTTATGTTACTGACATAATCTGAAATCTAAAAGACTAAAAGCTGTTAAACTGAATATTTGAAAGTTTGTACACTTAGCTAGCAAACCTGAACTGAAAAGACTGAATACTATACTAAGACTATAGGAGGTATCATCTAACTAACGTTCCCTAATCTAAGCTAATAGGGGTCCAACCTGTGACCCCAGTTGGAAGAGTGTTAGTACCGTGTCATGGGTACTAACACTGGCTGTGTGGACCTACTAAAGTGAAGTCCCGAAGCAATAAGGAGTGACCCTCTACTGGCAAGTGCCCTGGTAAGACATGTGTCAACCATCAACTAGTAGGTTAACATCTCAAACCTACACTGGCTATGTATTTCTAGAACACAGGGATTTCTACAGTCACATCCTCTACTGGCAGATGAGCCCCCATCCATGGGTTCACTTGGTGCTAAATCCTACTCCCAACTGAATTGACTTGGATTACTAAACTGATCTATGTTTAATTGATTATGATAAAGCACAAAAATAATAATGCTCATATATATCTAAAACCACTTTAAAAAATGCTGAGACTAAGTAAACAGCTAAGTTTCAAGTATTCATAAACCCCAGTACTGAATAGAAGTATCAATATGGACACATAAAAGCTTTGAAGAACATAATAGGGGATCATAGTTCAAAATTCGTCTCTTAGGCATTTCATCAAACACTTGAAATTCACGAACTTAAGCATGGGAATGATTGAAACGTATGAAAATAATATAATTATAACACTAAAACCATAAATTAGGGATTCAACACAAAAATTCCATCATTCAAATGTGTAAGGGCTCATTCATCAAAAGACACTTAGGAATCATGAATCTGAACATGGGAATGTCTTAAACGTGAGGAAATAGCATGATTACATAACTAAAATCAAAATTTAGGGATTTACATGGAATTCACATGAAATAATACATGGGTGTTACATCAAAACATGTAAAGATCATTGCTTGAACATAAGAATGTCTTAAACATGAGGGAACAATAGATTTACATGGAAAAAATCACAACTTGGTAATTTATCTTGAAATTAATTGAACATGATATGGGAATTTCAATACTCAAACATGATATGACTCATTCTACTTGAAAACACAAGAAGACATAACTCATAATTGAATTCAACAAGAGATTCATGGAGATACTTCAACTTGAAACATGTAAAAATCATAAATTTAAATTCAAAAAGGTTTCTTGGGCTCCATGGGTGAAAGGAGACCCATAGATGAACTCCCACATACCTTAATTGATGAATTCTTAAAGATTCTTGAACTTGGGAAACTTGAACTCTTGGATTCTTGAATAAATCTTAAATTTGAAGCTCTAATCCTTAAGTTCTTGAGAGGAAAAGCTTGAAATTGTTCATGGGGGAAGGGAAGGGTTTTTTTACTTGATAAATTTTGAGGAAGACGGGCAAACAATGCCCTTTTGGATGCTATAAATCGTCCTTTAAACGTTTAGTGTTGAGGGAAAAGGACCCAAGTGCCCCTAGACCCTTAAGAAGCTGAAATAAAGGGGGAATAAGCTCTGTGTTGCATCTCATATCGCATTGAGAGAGCAACGCATCGCGTCGCTTATCGCATTGAGAGACCAGCGCGCTGTGTCTAAGTCACAGACCCTTACTGCCTCTCATGAATAAGGCCATAACCTTTCGCTCGGGTATCAGATTAAGGTGAAATTAGTATAGTTGGAAACCTAACTAAACTTTCTACTATTTGGTGGGTTTTGAGCTACAAAATTCTATGAATATAAAAAGTTATACATGTTCAAATTATACTCTTGTAGAATCAAATACCAAACTTTTGACGAATCAAAAGCTCTTAGCTCAACTTTGTTCTAAGTGATTCCTATGAACATTTTTTACCTCGAAAGAACTTCACATACTAGAATAAGGATCATGACACATTTATTCAAAAGAAATTCATTCGATTATAGTTTACACATGTGAGAATGATTCTTCAAAGTCTAACCCAAAATATGGGGTGTTACATTATCTCCCCATTGGAATCATTCGTCCTCGAATAAGATTGGTTAGACTGAGAATGTTGAACTAAGGCAACTAATTTTACATATTAAACATGCATTAATGTGAAAAAGATTACATAACTGAGTCTGAAACATAATACATGAACTGAATATCATGAACTGAACTAATTTCTTAAATTTATTCAACGACATGCGAATAGTTATAAGGCTGAGATAGAAATGAGATAGCCAACTTATAAGTAACCATTACCTTAAATTGGATTTGGTTTAACGAAGAAAAGTTGAGAGGTTGTTAGAGCATGAAAACTTAGGGTATTACAACGGCTTCCCCTTAGGATATTTCTTTCCCTGAATGATACTAACTTGGCTAAAATACTAAGGAAAGACTGAGATAATGCAAGGGGCACTTACAGACTGAATCATGATTGAATACCTAGAATCTGAAACTGATACATGATGCATAAGCTGAGCTGAATTTGCAAATTGCCTGGATGAAAACAACATTACCTCTTGGAATAGTCATATTCATGAGATTTCGGATAGTATGATTTGAAAGAAAGATGGAAATCATAGAAACTTATCTATCTGACTTCTCGACTGGATTGCTGGCTATACTGACTGAATTATACTAAAGGCCTACATTCAACTATACATTCCACTTCAAAACTACACTACACTTGAGGATACTTAAAATATTCACATGGGCACTGATAACTCTATCTGCTGAAGTCTGAGCTGAACTAAACTCTCTCACTATGTTAAAGCCTACTTGATCTAAAAAGTACAAACATAACACTATAATACTAGTCTGAATCATAAATTTAATGCCCTCTGCATTTTTCACAACTTCTCATCTCATGGATAACTGTTATTACCACTTAAACAACTACATTAAACCCTTACTAGACATTCACTGACATGCAATGAATTCATCCATAAATATATATAAACATGACATTCAAGCCTATCATAACCACATATGCACTTCTAAACAAACACCCATAAAAGCATCTTTCTCATATCCTCCAAACCTCTATCATCAATAACTTCAATGCACTACCTCAAGAAAACACACATAAAATTTTTAACTAACCATGACATATATACAAAACCTGGTCTCAATCTTACTTCACGCTTACGGCCTTAGCTAAAACAAGCATAAAAAAATCTTTTATCAATGAGAAATGTTTACTCTCTCCCATCAAAATAACTGTTCATCATCACTATATTAATATTAAGGAGAGGTCGCTGAAAGGTTAGAACATAAGGACCTGAAGCATAAAAGAATAACTATGCATAACTTGTCACTTTACTGAGGCCTGAGGAATAGAGTATCCACATCATGGATTTATCAAAGAGATCTAAATTGATGGCATACATGATATAAATTAAATATCGCCAATCATTAAGAAGGTAGCATGAGTACCTAGAACTAAACATTCTATAAAGAATAAGTACATGAGTCTTGAGTTGCATGACCTAAGTTTAGAGTTCATAAATTCATGGAACAAGATTCGTTCTACTGAGTGAACTAGAACTCCCCATACTAGAAACTAGAAGTGTACATGATTTTTATGGCAAAGGCATTAATATGAGCTATGATCATAAGGCTGACATGTAAGGCATGAGTAGATGTCATGATAACTAAAGTACAAAACATTGCAATGATATAAGAATGGGTCAGGCATCTTCCTCCTAGTGTTGTTCTACAACACACTAGCAAAACTACTAGAATCTAAAAGCCTAACTTGGCTACTTGTTCCATAATCTCCCCCTTAGACTAAAGTTATCATCCTGAGTCTGTGAGACCCCTTTTAAACTCTAATTGAACTGCAACCACTTTAGCATCTGAGGTAATACACATAAATGATAAACTTACCTTAAAAGACTACACCTTAAAGTATAAAACCCACTACTAATACTTCCTTCTAAGAATCAACTCTTAACTTTCTGTAGCACCAATAGTCATCATATAATAACTTAAACACTAACTAACTTAGAATCTTTATGAGTATTACCATACCATGAGCTCACACCTTCTAGAACTTCAACTTTTCTTTCTATTAGCTCAACCATCAACAATTCAAATTTAGATTCTAACGCTTAACATGGATATTCTCAAACTGTAATTAACCATACTACATTCATCATAACCTACTAATATCACATCTCTAAATCACACCCATACCATCATACTTAATTTTGAATCAATAACTTAAATTCTTGCATACATCGTTTCAAGCCTACTAATTCATCTTTCAAACAACTAGCCCCATGAATACATAATCTGCTCAATCTAGATAACACTATCCTAACTCTACTATTGCTAAACTTCTAGGCCTATGCTTCTAACTCTAGATCACATACTATCATAAAATTTTGAGGAGGCATCTGAGAGCACATCTAACTTCGGCTCAATGCATGATTTTCATAAACATGAATAAAATATTTCAAACTTTAGAACATCAGGGCACTGATAGGATACTTTTTTGTCCATAATGTAATCGCATAACTATCTATAGGGACTGTCTAACAAAACTTTATCTATAAGGATTTAAGCTTGGATATTTCTATTGCCTCAAGAATAAGGCAGATTAGGCACGAATTAATTAACGTGAGAATCAGCATAAGCTCCTTAGAGAACACTTCTAATATATGATCTGAGATATGAAAGAAGGAAATCATTTCTTAAATGCTTTGAAGTCTCTCGAAGAAAAGTGCAGATGTCTCTGTACCATTCTGCAAGACTCTACAAGACACGGCTTTATACACACCCTAGGACACTTGAAATCTAAGCTTTGATACCAAGTCTGTCATGACCCGAGACTACCCCCTTGTCGTAACACGATGCTTGGAACCATAAGCGATCCCAAGCTAACCCATGAACTGGCATACTGTTAAGCAACTATATTATAATATATTAAATAATTGGTTCTACTATGTGGAAGTATAATCATGACAGAATCTAGGAAGAATTATAATAATAATATAATTTACAATCTAATAAAACTAAAGAGAAAAATGAAATTACATAACTGACTCTGACTGACATCTATAAAGCCTCTACTATACTAACATAGATAGCTAGGATATGACCTCAGCTAACACTAATCAATACATATGAGTAATAAAGTAAAGTACATGAATAACATTTGACTGAAGTCCCAGAAATAGGAGAACTCATCACCTGCAGGCTAGAACTGTAATTGTCTGATCGTAATTTATGGACTACAACTCGTACCTACATTATGAAATAATGTAGCCACACAGACGTATATGTGGATCTGTACTAAGTAAGTGTGGTGAATACAATAAGTAAAACTGAGTAGGTGC
This sequence comes from Capsicum baccatum var. pendulum, assembly GCA_030864225.1. Classification (NCBI taxonomy): domain Eukaryota; kingdom Viridiplantae; phylum Streptophyta; class Magnoliopsida; order Solanales; family Solanaceae; genus Capsicum; species Capsicum baccatum. The sequence goes on along the minus strand of CM061559.1, from coordinate 68,499,903 downwards.
ATAATCTTAAAACATGAATGCTAAGTGCAAGTAGACTTACTAAGAGACTTAAATCAATTGAAATCTAAAGTAGCTTAAATCATGAGTAACAAACATAATCTAATAAGCTGGTGAATACTCAACTTAGTTTCTTAAAATCATACTTTTGTAGAATAAGTAGAACTAAAGCTGGGATTCGATAAAGCATGAAAACAAGAACATACCAAAACCAAACATACATGTACTAAGTTGATCTGATTAACTAAACAGTTGATGTCTGGGTGATAAAATGATTGAAAACTAGGAAAAAGGACAATTAGTGTTGACATACTGAGTAGCTGATATATGAATACAGACTGCTGAACAATCGTGAGATAACTGAGCATATATGCATGAAAACTATAAAATATGAGAATGCAAGACTAAGTGTATATCTGTTATGTTACTTAGATAATTTGAAATCTGAAAGACTAAAAGCTATTAAATTGAATATCTAAAGGTCTGTACATATAGTCAAGCAAACTTGAACTAAAGAGATACTGAATAATATACTGAGACTGTTGGAGTTATCATCTAACTAACATGCCCCAATTTAAGCTAATCGGGTTCCAATCAGTGGCCCCAGTTGGAAAGGTGTCAGTACCGTGCCACGGTTACTAACAATGGCTATGTGGATCCACTAAAGTAAAGTCACAAAAGACTATGGAGTTACCCTCAACTGGAAGGTGCCCTGATGAGAAATTTGTAAACCCTCAACTAGTAGGTTAACATCTCAAACCTATGCTGGCTATGTAGTTCTAGAACGCAGGAATTGATACTAAGAGTCACACCCTCTACTGGCAGGTGAGCCCCCATCCATAGGTTCTCGCGGTGCTAAATCCTACTCTCAACTGAACTAACTCGAATTACTGAACTAACTCGGATTACTGAACTGATCTAAGTTTAACTGATTATGATAAATAACTAAATTAAGAATGCTCATATATATCTGAAACCACTCTAAAGATGTTGAGACTAAGTAAACAACTATGTTTCGAGTATTCATAACCCCCAGCACTGAATAGAAGTATCAACATGGACACATGAAAGCTTTAAAGAACATAATAGAGGATCATAGTTCAAAATTCATCTCTTAGGCATTTGATCAAACACTTGAAATTCATGAACTTAAGTATGGGAATGATTGAAACACATGGGAATAACATAATTATAAAACTAAAACCATAAATTAGGGATTCAACATGAAATTTCCATCATTCAAACGTGCAAGGGCTCATTCATCGAAAAACACTTTGGAATCATGAACTTGAACATGAAAATGTCTTAAATATAAGGAAATAACGTGATTACATGACTAAAATAATAAATTGGGGATTTACATGGAATTTACTTAAAATATGACATGGGCATTTCATCAAAATATGTAAAGATCATAGCTTGAGCAGAAGAATGTCTTAAACATGAGGGAACAATAGAGTTACATGGAAAAATTCATAACTTAGGGATTCATCTTGAAATTAATTAAACATGATATGGGATTGCAATACTCAAACACGATATGACTCGTTCTACTTGAAAACACATGAAAACATAACTTGTAATTGGATTCAACAAGAGATTCATGGAGATACTTCAACTTGAAACATGTAAAACTCATAAATTTAAATTCAAAAAGGTTTCTTGGGCTCCATGGGTGAAATATGACCCATGGATGAACTCCCATATACCTAAATTGATGAATTCTTAAAGATTCTTGAACTTGGGAAACTTGAATCTTTGGATTCTTGAAGAAATCTTGAATTTGAAGCATGAATCCTTGTGTTCTTGAGAGAAAAAATTTTGAAATTGTTCACAGGGAAAAGGGGAGGGTTTTGTTACTTGAGAAATTTTGAGGAAGATGGGAAAATAATGCCCTTTTGGATTCTATAAATCGTCCTTTGGACGTTTGGGTTTGAGGGGAAAGGACCCAAGTGCCCTTAGACCCTTAAGAAGCTAAAACAGGGGGGAATAAGCTCCACGTCGCATCCCATACGGCATTGAGAGAGAAAATCATCATATAGCTTATCACGTTGAGAGATCGGCACACCGCATCAAAATCGCAGACCTTTACTACCTCTCACGAAAAAGGCCATAACTTTTCGCTCGGGTATCGGATTAAGTCAAAATTAGTATCGCTGGAAATCTAACTCAATTATCTATAATTTTTTGGGTCTTGAGTGGCAAAATTCTATGTATATCAAAATTTTTAAGTATTCAAAGTAGACCCTTGTAGAATCGAATATCAAATTTTTGACGAATCAAAGGCTCTTAGCTCAACTTTGTTCGAAGTGATTCCTACGAACATTTTTCAACTCAAAAGCACTTCACACACTAGGATAAGGATCATAACACATGTATTCAACATAAATTCATGGGAATATAGTTTACACACGTAAGAATGACACTTCGAAGTCTATCCCAAAAATATGGGGTGTTACATTATGCTACATATGAGGCTACTAAAGAATAAGCTAAAGGTTGAACGAGGATAACTAAGTTTATGCAAAATGGTAGGTAAAGTAGAGTATGAAACAAGGTTATCAAAGAATTTTCTTTATCATCTCCTAAACCCATACTCTTTATTTCACTTTGCACACACACCAAGCAAGTTCTAGACATCGCATGCAACAAAAATACAACAAAATTCTCACATCACACATGGCACCTGCTCAAGTAAAGTAGGATCATCATAGACTCTCAAGAAAATAGAAGCATGAATTCAACATTAAGCCAACAACATATAAGAGTTATAAACTAGAGCCTAGGAATCTTAAAAGTAATAATTCACAAAATCATCATGATTTCATATACAAAACCATTTGCATCATGCTATCACACATAGCAGCTAGCAAGAACATCCCACCTATTCTTAACACAAAAATTTAAAAATTACTCCTAAAAAGAAAAAGGATACTGGGTTCAAGGTATGCCCTTAAGGAAAATAACTGAAAAGAACAATCACGGGTTGGGTGAAGTGTGCACCTACTAAACTGACCCAAATAAACTAAAAACTAAAAAGAGAAAATCTTTTTGTATTTTTATTTCAAATTTACCCAAAAACTAGTAAAGCAACTAAGACTCAAGACACTACAACATCACTTCACCCGAAACAATAAAAATTTTCCCACCCCACACTTAAAAATCTACTTTTCTCCAAAGTAAAATCAAAAGTAGGGATTGAAACACTCCTCGAGGCCTCTAGGCCTATCTGTTAGCATCTTTATACATCAAGATGGTTTGGAAACCCGACACTCAGTCTTCTTCATGCTCCTTATCATAGGTTTTTGGTACTTAGACTTTTCATCAACCTGTGACTCAATAAAACAAAAAATGCATGAACAAAAAAAATACGAAAAATAAATACCTACCTTAACTTGGGTTGCCTCCCAAGAAATGCCTAATTTAGCGTCGCGACACGACCCATATTAATTTCTTCCTCCACCCTAAGGATATAAATTTCACCCCCAACCTTGCATCCATTTTTTTGCTTCACAGATAGGGTGACATTACAAAGATAAAGGAACCAAGTAATGAATGGTGCATGGTAAACCACTCAGTCTTGAAGTGAGGAATGTTTTTGTGTTGTTTGTATAGTGTAAATTTAAGAATATAGGATTCTTGTTCCTTATCTTCACACCCTTCCACTATTTCAGATGACTCCAAAGATATGTCATCATCTGATTATAATGTAGAAAAGTACTTTGAATGAGACCTAACCAATCCCACCTTAAAATTTACACCATCCATAACACACTCATTCTTATTCACCTTTTCAATGTCAGTCTTAAGTAAAAGATGACAGTTAAATGGCTAAAATTTTTGTGTCTACTCCATAGATTGGCTAGTATCCACCTCATATAGTGAAGGTCCCAACCACTTACTTCCCTGAAAATTATGACAAATACTTTCCCAGTGGGGGCCTCAACAAAAACAATAAGAATCATCATCACTTGACCACCATCTATCCCAGGCTGTCATATCATGAAATGTGACAGAAAAGTAAAAGAAAATAAAAAGGAACAATAATAAACTATGTACAAATCAATATAGCTAAATTAAAAATAAGATAGTTGCCTATTTATAAGTCCCCGACAACGGTTCCCAAATCTTGGTGCACCCAAGCGCACACGCAAGTGTACGTGGTCCCACCAAGTAGTAAAGTGGCCTTTTTCAAGCCAAGTATAAATCTCTCAGGTACTTGTGTTAACAACTATATAATTTAAGTCTAACTATTGAGATTAAATTGGTGCAAAATTAATCAAAAGAGTTGGAATATTAAAACTAAAGTAACTTAATAATGCAGTAAAGTAAAGATCTTAGGCAATCAATGGGGAAAACCCAGGGTTAAGGCTCTGCAAACAATCATACTATTCTATTGAATTTCATTGGTTTGATTTCTCATCTTGGTTGTTGATTCATGGGGTTGATATTATGACTACGATCTTCCGAGCCTCTAATCACCTATCTAATTTAGCCCCACAACTACATCGTTGAGCTGGGATATGGTAACTAAGTTAAATGCATTTATTTGTCATCCCGTAACTGAACCAAATAGGACACTTACATATATTCTTATTCTAAATGTAAATTATAACTTTATTTTGTAGAAGATTACAATCCTATCTATTTGCCCCACGTTCTATCCTCTTGTTCCTCTTTTCAAGTTCACAAGATGACAATAAATGTATTCTAAGAGTAACTAATCCTTAAACTAGTAAAAACAAGTATAAATAAAAAAATCAAATATGATAAATAACCATAACTAAATTAATTCATAACAATAATACTCATGTTCTTGGCCTTAACCCCAAAAAGGGTGTTTAGCCGCTCATGGCATAACCGTAATTGCAATGATTGAATAATGTTAAAATCCAAAAACAAACAAAATTAATAGAATTAAAAACCTAATTGAAGTGTTCTCCATCCTCCCTCAAAGTTTCAAGGTTTTTCAAGGTGTGTAACATAATGTTTAAGTGTGCTATTTATAATAGGACCAAAGTTGTCGATTTTGACACACCAATGTGCCACGGACCTTATCGTGGTACCTAAGATCCATGGCATGATAATATCATGGTGAAATACTGTAATTAGTGATTTCGGATTCCCCCAAGTGCGTGGTATGGCCCAGATGAGGTGCCTAATCTCCGTGGCACACCAATGACTACAAAACGACCTTTTTGGTCGAATCTTATCCCATGCTTTTTCCCATCCATTCCAAGCTTTGTGGTGATGTTTTTACTTGACTTACAACTTGTGTATCAGCCATATATCATCATGATAAACTCACGAAGCATCCTATAGAATCAAAAACCACGGATTAGAGCTCAAAACAATACATAATCCAAGATGATGAATTACTAACTTAAGCTAAGAGTACTAGTTTTTGTCTTTTGATCTTAAACATAGTGTTTTCTCTATTGTATAGTTTCAATTGAACCTTAAACACTATAAAAAATTTATTACACAAATAATTAAAAAATCATACCCTTATTTACTGTAGTACCCCGGAAAATTTTTCGTTGAAATTTTGTGCATAAACGTGTCGGGTTCTATCTTCTAGAATGAATTATTAATTTTCTGTACAGAATATCTTAGATTATGACCCACCATTACGTATAGTATCGAATAATATTTCCAACGATATGTGGATCATCCAAAACGGACACCCGAGCGACGAGTTATGAACATTCCGATCGAACCATGAATAGTAGTGAACAGTAAAAGGTGTAGGAAAAAGTACCGAGGCCTGGCGTATTTTTTCTTCAATTTTAAATGATCATAACTTTTTGTACATAATGATCTGGGTGATCTACTATATATTAATGAAAATATCTATGAGTTCTCTTTCCAATGAAATTGGTTTCATCCAATTTTTCTATCGGAGCAAAAAGTTATGGTCGATCTACTTCAGCCTATCAAAAGTGAATTTTTGGGTCAACTTCAAATAATTATAACTCCTCGTACACAATGATCTGGGTGAGATACTATATATCAACGGAAATATATGAGAGTCCTCTTTCTAATGAAATTTATTTCATCCAATTTGGATATCGGAGTAAAACGTTATGGTTGATCTATTTCAGACTATCAAAACAGTCCACCAAAGGATAGATTCGAGAATTATTTAATTTTTAGGGGCGTTTTGGTCATTATCCCTCACCCAAAATCCATCCAAACCCTATATTAAATCCTATTATAAGCATTATATATTATATTTCATCAAATTCCCTCAAAAAGAAAATCCTAAGCTCCTACATCCAACTTTAAGAACCTCCAAAGTTCACCATTAATTCTGCAAATTTATTCAAGATTCCAAGTTCCTAGTTCAAGAACTCCAAGAACCATCACTCAAAGGCATGATTAACATCTCAAAAATGAGTATCGATCTAAAGTTCATCATTCAAGGTATGTGGGGTTTTTCAACAAGAACGCTCTTTCGTTCTTGTGCCCAAAAGTAATTTTCTTTACAAAGGCATGATTTTTATTTGATTTTTACGAATTTGAAGCATGAACCCATATCTTATGATGATTATTATGAAATCTTGATTTTTATGATTTTGAAAGATGAATTTACATGTGTGAAGATATAAAGCATGAATCTTGAACGATATTTATCATGATTTTGATATTTGGGTCGTGAATCCCCATTAGAAATTGTGTTTTTTTTTGAGAAAGTGTGTCATATAAGAACGTTGATGTTGAATATTTGAGATATTTTGAATGATTTTACCTTTTGGTCTTAATGGAGTTGTTTTGAACTTGAGTGTGAAAGAAATACACAATGTGGTTGATTTTGATAGATGAGAAGCATGATGGCTCCCGATGTATATTTATGTATTACTGAAATTGTTTTGTTGTGGATTGTCTTTGAAATGATCTTAGCTAAGTCCAAGAGAAATCTTTAGCACCGAGTAGGAGGTATAAAGCGATCTTACTTCCCTAGAACTATGTACCCCCGTAGGAGTGAGCCTAAGGCTGATTTATATAGTGATCACTAGTTTGTGTGGATTTGATATCGATAGTCCTAATCCGATGGTAAGGATAGGACGGCTCTTCCCAACGTGGGTTGTACGTTGGACTCCATGTAGCTCACATGGTTTATGTCGGTTATAGGATCTCCTAGTGTGTGCGTGTTTCCTTGTGTCTATGGTGAATGGTGAAGTGATTTGAAAGTGGAATTGTGAAAGTTATTCTTTCAAAAGATTTAAATGATATTTATATTATGAGAATTGATATTCTTGATGAACTGAAAGTGATTGACAAATTATATGATGACTCACATGTGTTATTGTACTTATTTCATCCTCTCATGATTATGATGATTTTCTTCGGGCTATGTGAGTCTTTCATACATCCTGCATATTTCTTATAAATATTTATGATGACGATATTTATACAATTGCATACACCCCCATATACTCGGTTCCTTTCCATGGTACTGACCCATATCTTCGGATGTGGGCTGCATTTTCTCGGAATGTAGGTTCAGGTGCTCAGTTCTAGGTTCGACAATGATTCTTCGGGCACGCTGTTCTACATCCTATGTTGGGGTGAGTCCTCATGTTCCGAGGACGTGATGTCTGATGTTGGTTTCACGGAATCGTTTATATTTCATAACTGAGTATGAGTCAGTTGGGGCATGTCTCAATGGCTCACTGGTTTCATTGATTTTCTTAGAGGCTTGTCAGACTAGTATAGATGTTGGAAGTTAACTAATAAGTCGTATTTTGTTATCTTTCTCTGTTGATATTTGAAGATTATTTATGGAAATCCCATTGATTTGTGTTGAACTGAATGAAAATGGCTCAAAGGGTTAGCTTGGGGCTACTCGTAGCCTCAAGCACCGTGTGATGCTCCGGGACCCATTTTTTGGGGCGCTACATTTACTCATCATGCACACTTTAATCCATCGAGATCAACTAGTACAATACCTAGCTCAAGCTAGTAACACTAGTTTTCTCGTCTAAACTCTAAGTGACCAAATTGATTCCAAAATTACTTGAAACACACCTTAAACATTGTAATCAAGTAGTTTAACACTTACATTCTTATTTATATCATTAACAACTCATTAATCACTCAAAAAGTCCTCAAAAAAATTTTAAACAAGCATAGATAATAACACTGAGGTGCATAAATCTACCTCAGATCACCTTCCAAAGGCATTGAGAATCATACTAACTATCCCTATACCCTAAAATCAACATATAACAATCACAAGGAAGGAAAAAATGATCATATAAAAAGTTATGTTTCATAAATTAGGTTATTATAGTATCCACTACTATGACTCTAGTTCATCCTCAAACTAAATCCATCATTAAACTTTCCCACTTCTACTTCAAAATGGGCATTCTTCGAAAATTATCCGTAAAATAAGGCCAAAAACTAGGGTCAAAGCTACTCAAAACTACAAAAGTCATATTCAGCACACTATATCACAACCAAATAGTCAGAACCTACAACTTAACCCTTTAAGGTTGAGAGTCAGAGTAACACTCTATAAACCAAAAGCATGAAAATGATAAACGATACAAAAACTCAAAATACTCATCAAAAAAACACGTGCAACCCTCAATATCCAAAAGTCGTCAAATAACCCAAAGTCCTCAATAATTAAAAGCATCAAACATCCAAAGTCCTCGATAATTAAAAATTATCAAACAAACCAAGGTATCCAATACTATGGTAGAAGAAGGAGTCCTTCTCACCTATAAACATAAGCAACCCATTGTAACAGGGAATAAACAATCCACAAAAGAAGTGCAACAATCACTAGATCTCACTAATGAATGCCTAAATAAGGAATCAAAAATAGAAAAGTCACTGCTAAACTCTTCCTAACTACTGATGAACCACATTATGAGGACCTCAAATTCTCAAATCTAACCTATAGCTAAACTTTGAAAACATCAAAACTCCTTATGAACAAGTTCCTTAACCTTCCGTTAAGTATTTCTTCAACACAAAAGTTGTGGCATCATAAAAGATATTTCAAAAATAAAAAAAATGAGCAAAAAAATCGCATAAGACCACTTAGCTTTTAGAAGTAAAATTTTCTTTAAGTAAGTTATTCATTGTCATTCGAAACTCTTTCCAAAGAAATGAAAGAACCCTTTATAAGATAAAATCCTTCAAACTGAATTGAGGAGTGTCTCAGTACCATCGAATCACATTATGCTAAAAAGACCAACCACTGAGGAAGTAATAAATATGCAAGGCATGAAAGCCGAAAAACATTCCCTTATCCAAATAGAATCTCTCAAAGGCAATCCTTCCAAGTTTGTTGGATCAAATCTGACCTACTACAAGGCCTTCTTGCATAATCTAGTAAGCACCACTCGTGATCCCACACAGTTGATATCTCTAATACGACATTGACACAAACCACAAATCATCGAAGTGGCCCCTTTACAACAACCAACTCATGCACACACTCTATCAATAACACTTATAGAAAATTCTACACAAGGCTTCCAACTGTAACTTTCTTTACTCACAACTCGTCATCCCAATAATCGAACTGATTTCTCAACCCTAACTGATCCACGATTCTCTGGAGAACCTCTTTATTACTTTCTATTATCTGAATATTCCAAGACCAAGGATAGATCCACCACTAGTCTATAACATTACCATCAAAGAGCCCACGCACAAATACCCAAAATCTACCAAACTCAAGAATCAAGCCTAATCTCGCTACGCACTATAAGTGATTCACAATATAATATCTATACTCCCGATACACCTCTAAGGAATCATCTATGTGAGAAAAATATCAACAGACCCCGCAAAACTCACAAATCACACTAAAACCCAATTTTGAAATATTAAACACATAGCAGAAATAAATTAATAATGTGAATAGGCTAATTTCGATGTTTCAGACACAATGGCTACAGGGATGATGGGATTAACAAAAAGTAATATCTAGTCAATTTCTACAAGAAACATTTAATGCTTTTTTTGTGAGTGTTCTAGCAGTGCTTGTTTCTCCTTGGTCATGCATTTAGATCAATGGTATTTGAATTTGTGATCTTGATGACATAAAAACTCCATTAAATGAATAAAGAAATTTTGTTATTAGTTGTGATGGATAAATGTGGGTTTATTATAGAGCATGGAGAAAAGATAGAGTCACACACGCATGAGTTTTCATAGAATTTTTATCATTCTAATGGATCTATAAAACTTATTGAGACTCATGGTCAACACAAAAATTACTTGGACATACGTGCAACACATGTATTGCACATGAGTCCCAGTAATTTTTAAAGATACGTTAAAATGATAAAAACTCTATTACAATATGCGTTAAATGAGATAAAATGAAATAATTATAAAGAGATATGTTAAGCTATGACAAGAACCACTAAATGAGGGGCAAATAAAATAAGAAACTAATAAATAAATGAAGAAATGAAAATTAGTACGAATATTATTTAAGTGTTATATATACAAGTGGTTTTAATCAATAGCTCGGACTTTTATAAAACAGAAAATAATTATCAGACTAAACAAAAAAATTGCATAACAAAAATCACTTGCAGACCAAAATTGCAGACCATGAAAAATGTATAGACTATATAAGTTAATCAAAAAACCAACCAACCAAAAAAAAAGAATCAAAGGCTTCGGCAAAATAATATTCAAAGAATTAGGGCTTATGACAGTGGTAACCGAGTTATTGAGAAATTGAAAAGAAAAGTAAAACTCAAATTTAAAGGATAATCAGATAAAAAGATTTAGAAAATATGAAAGGCATAGAGAATTTTTATCATGCATAAAGATGGTTGCTAGGATGTGTGGATAAAAATTAAGATATGTAAACTCATTCCACTGAGGTTAAAATATATTAGAGTAGCCAATCAAGTGTCATTAAAAAATTAATAATAGTTTTGGATTTCCTAAATATAATTAGAGATGGGGAATAAATAAGAGTAAGGAGGAGGTGTAATTAGGAAAATATAATTAACTTGACTTTTAAAATTTTTAATATGACACGGGGGAAAATAGGAAAAATGTCAAAAGATTGAAGAAAAACATTATTTTATTGTATAGTAAATGACTACTAATTTAATGACAATGATTTTTAGACTTTTTAAACCGAAAAAGAGATGGATAATAAAAAAATATAATTAAAAAATATTTTTTAGGATTTTTGATAAGTCAAATAAGTTGGTAAAATTAAGAAAATGTTAATCTATTTTAGTCTAACTAATCTCTGAACACGTGTAATTTTACACGTGTGTTCCATGTCAGTTATCTTGCACCGCTCTTTTTGCCATCAAAGATAATAAACTCTTTTGAATTTTCTTGCTAATCATCCTGTTCTTGTTGTAGATGTTAGGATAAGAACTTTATTGATAAAAGAAAGAAAAATAACGAAATTTTAATTTAATGTGAATGGAATGGACGAGTCGCGGGGTTTGGGTAGAGAAATGATACTTTTGTTTATTTTATATATAGTGGCTTGGACTCTAGTGATAGACTAGAGAAAATTGAAAGAAGGAGGTCATTTAATCTGTTATGAAATCACTTAATCTTTAATTATCTTAATATATCTTGTCCTATAATGGGGTTTTAATCCAAGTATGGGGTAGTAGTCTTTTGTCTGAGTGTTTGAAGGAACCGATTAATCTCCGATGTAGACGTTGGTCAGCCTGAAAGTATGGTCGTCGCTAAGGTAAGCATTAGACCTTGTTGGTGGTCCCGTCGCTAAAATAACACTAGCAAAAATCCTGCATAAAGCCATTAAAACTTGTTAAGATCCCATAAGCCATAGATGTATTCATATAATTAGATTTCGTTGTTTCATACCTGTTTATTGTGATATGCTAGCTTGTATGACCTTGTATGTTTTCTCTGTTAGTCTCTAGACAGCATGTTTTCAATATGAACAATCATATCAAAAACACTGTTAACTTATCTTCACAGGCAACTCTGATTGCCACAATAGAAAATGATCTTCAAAACTGGAGTATTCCAGAAGAATCTTTTAACACCATTTATCAAATTGGGAAATTTAACTTTTTGAAAAAGCATAATATCAAGACCTCTGAGTCTACTGTTGCTATAAATAATTCTTTAGAAATTATCCAGCTGTTCAATGAATTGGATATAAACAGATTCAAAAATCAGTTTAATTATCTGCATGTTGGACTTGTTCAAGTAGCTATAAAGCCACTTTTTCGACAGGGTTTAGATATCCCTGTCTGTGCTATCCTAAGAGATGCTCGTCTACTTAATTTTGACGACACACTCTTAGGAGTAATTCAGAGTAACCTCGCCGATGGCCCGGTTTACTTTAATTGCTATCCCAATTTCTCTGTTGACATTAATGATCCTAACATCATGGATGTTTTAACACTTAATGTTAAAACAAAGAACATGAATAGTAAGGAGAACACCCGAGAAATAGCGATTATATACCGTGTATATTATCGCCTCATGGGAACTACTCTAGCCCCCAAGGCTAGATTCACGAGCCCAAAAGGGGTTACCACCCTAATGGAAGCAAACAAAGACCGTAGCACAGTCTTTGTTCCTAAGGCTCTCGTTTGGGATGATATTCTCCATAGTAATGACTGGCATTTTGAGGCTATCACCCAACCCATTCGGATTTACCCCGAAAAATCTCAGATTGAGCGGGTGGTTCAACACCCTGACGGATCTATCGACTTGAAATTCCTCGGGCTCGACCCGTCTCGGCACTCTTCCTTCCGCCGATCGGTTTCCACTCGTGCCTCTACTTCCAAACCCCCGGAGGAGAGTGAGGATCAAGATCATAATAATGACAAGGGAAAGATTAGAGGAGTTGACTTCTCTGGTCCTGTCCCTAAAGTCTATTATCACCAAAATACTAGGGTCCCTGAACCCGAGAACCTTTACGAACCCGGAAGTCCTACGGCCTCTGATATGGCCCCCCCTCGAAGGGATAGGACTGACCCCAGTCTTCTTGTCATCACATCTGATGAAGGCGAATATACTCCTGACCTCAAAGCTCTCAAGGTCAGGTGGTATCTTCCAAAAGACGCTATCAAGCGAAATTGGTACACCAGTACCTATTCCAAAGAACAGCAAAAGGAGTTCGGTCGGCTATGGATAGCTGATATGAAAAGACTCCGATGTGATATCGAGTTCTTTCAGTGGTTTGAACTAACGGGGAAAATGGGAAACCACGTAGAATCCCTCAACGTTATTATCAACAAATGGTATACTCAAAGTAATAAGGTTATAGAATCCGTAACTCCTCCTCTCGAAGGACTTAACATTCCCTATTCCAATGAAGTCATTAAAGCTTCACCTTTTAAGACCAAATCTGAGAGAGGCACCATGACTCCTCAGTGCAAAGATCTTGATAGAATAATCGAACAAAACAATTATACTAATCAAGTTCTCCATACCATTTCTCAGCAGATAGAAGAAACCAAGGGTTCTACGCTTCCTGCTCCATTACCAGTTAAGAGCACTCCTAGCTCTAAACCTCTCTCAAATCCTATCTTTAAGATTCCGGAATTCCAAAAGGACAAGTTTCCTCACTTGAATGATGACTTCAAGCTCTCTGAGCAGATTTTAGAAAAAATCAATTCCAAGCTGACAAAGTTTAAAATTGCTCAGCAAGGAGAGTCCAGTTCTGGTTCCCAAAAGAACTCTCTTTCTAAACTCACCAATGAACGTTTTTCGCTTAAGAAAAACTATTATAAAAAAACTTCTCCTCCAGATATTCAATATGAGTAACACCCTTACCTCTCTACCTGCAATCATGATGGAAGAGGTATAAACGAATGGAATATTGACAGTCTGGCCGAGCACCAGATATACAATAAACTCCATGAAATGGCAGTATCTATTACCGCCTATAAAATCAAAGGCTCCTCTGACAAAGGAGCTGCCACCATGGTTGTCTCAGGTTTTACTGGAATGATAAAGCATTGGTGGGACAATTACGTCACAGAGGACGAAAAGAACCTCATTTATAACGCCACGGTCCCCGAACAAGTAGTTCGAGTGGTAAATGGTCAAGAAACCATGGTTGAAGAGGCACAAGAAGATGCTTGTGCCACCCTCCTCTATCACATAGCTAGACACTTTGTAGGAGAACCTAAACTCTTCCAAGATAGGAGCCTAGAAATCCTTAATAATCTTCGCTGCAAGAACTTAGCAGACTTTAGGTGGTACAAAGACACCTTCCTTGTTAAGGTTATGATCAGACCTGACTGCAATAATGATTTCTGGAAAGAAAGATTTATCAGCGGTCTTCCTCCCCTGTTTGCAGACAAGGTGCGAACAAAGCTTAAGGATAGATTCGAGGGTCAAATCCCTTACAATATTCTTACCTATGGCGACTTGGTAAGTTTCATCACCACTACGGGTATAGAACTCTGTAATGACCTCAAGCTTAAGCAACAACTTAAGCAAAACAGTAAATATGGTCTAGGAACCTTTTGTCATGATTATGGCTTCACTGACATTTCTTCCCGCAAAAAGCGAAAGAAGAAAACCTTTAAATCAACCAAGAGAACTTCCTCTGCCAAGCAAAATTATAGGAAAGATTCCTATAAACCCAGCCGCAAGACTAAACGAAAGTCTCCTAAACCTTCCAAAGATACTTGCTGGACTTGTGGTAAAACAGGCCACATGGCAAAAAATTGCAAATTTAGCAAGAAAAAGAAAATCAACCAGCATGATCTTTCTGAGGAAGCTAAAGAAAAATTATTCTCCATTATGGATGACTCTTCTGAAGCCTCTGACTCTTGTTCCTCCTCTGACGAAGACTATAGCGACGAAGAATTTATCAACGCCGCCTATGAGTCTGACAGTTCTCAATCTGGGCAAAATTGCACATGCAATGGTACCTTCTGTACGTGCTCTAACAAAACTATTAATGTCATTTCAGGACAACCTAAAGAAATCCTCTTTGACATTATCGAGCATATTACAGACGACGAGCTACGGAGTAAGTACCTCCAGGAGCTCAAAAGACTTATGCTTTCTCAGGAAGAAAGATCACCTAAGCCAAAACCTATTATTCGACCTTTCAGTATGAAACAGGTTATGGCCAAATTCAATACTCCTACGGAACCTACCGTAGCCGATCTTAAGGGAGAAATTTCTTCTTTAAAAGGTGAGATAAAAAATCTCAGAACCCGACTTGATCAGATAGAACTTAACATTCTAACTGAACAAGTCCTAGCATCAGCTCCTCCGACCCATGAAGTCACTATCCCTGAACCTTCCCGGGAGCTTCCGATCATTATGAGTGATCCTACTCAAGAACCTAGTTCTTTCCCTGGCGAGGATATACCATCTTCCTCTGACAATATTGTTGCAGCCATTAAAACTTACAGTGAGCATATCATTGTCAAAATTGTTATTGACAAAGACTTTGTTTTAAACAGAGTCGCTCTCTTTGATACTGGCGCCCACAGTAATTGTATTGTCAAAGGCCTCATTCCCACTCGGTATCTTCAAAAGAGTACCTCTCGCCTCTACTCCGCCACGGGCGAAAAACTGAGAATAAATTATCAGCTCCCTAAAGCTCATGTCTGCAATAATGGCATCTGCCTTATTAATGACTTTGTCATAACCGAAGATATCACTGAAGATATCATTCTGGGTTTACCCTTCGTTAACCAGATCCGGCCATTTTTGTTGGATTATGATGGAATTCGCACCACCCTGTTAGATAAAGAATTATTCTTTCCTTTGCTTCATCCTCTTTCTCCAGCCGACGGACGTCGTATAAAGGAAGAAACTGTGTTCAAAATCAAAGAGGACACGGTATTAAAATCAACCGACTTTCCTCCCATGTTTCTTTTCTTAAACATGAAGTTCATCTCAAACGCATTGAGCAAACTTTAAAAACCCCGGAGATGGTCAACAGAATAACCCTTCTCCAAAGGAAGTTCGAAAATGAGATTTGCTCCGAATTGCCTAATGCATTTTGGGAACGCAAAAAACATCTTGTTGAGCTTCCTTATATCACTGGCTTTGACGAACAAAATATTCCTACAAAAGCCAGACCAATCCAGATGAATCATGAAATGATGGAAATCTGTAAAACAGAAATCAACCATCTTCTCAACAAAGGGATCATTAGACCCTCCAACTCTCCCTGGAGCTGCTCAGCATTCTATGTGAATAACAGTGCTGAAAAGGAACGAGGGACTCCTCGACTTGTTATAAACTACAAGCCTTTAAATGTTGTCCTAAATTGGATTCGTCATCCGATTCCTAATAAAAGGGATCTCCTCAAAAGAACCTTTAAAGCCAATCTTTACAGCAAGTTCGACATGAAGTCAGGATTCTGGCAAATCCAAATTGCTGAAAAAGATAAATATAAGACTGCCTTCAATGTCCCTTTTGGGCACTACGAATGGAACGTCTTACCTTTTGGGCTTAAGAATGCTCCTTCCGAATTCCAGAATATCATGAATACTATATTTAATGAATCAATTGTTTATATTGATGATGTGTTAATCTTTTCTGAGAACATTGATTCACATTTCAAACACCTTAATACATTCTTTAAGATTGTAAAATTAAATGGCTTAGTTGTTAGTGCTAAAAAGATGAAGTTGTTTCAAACTTCCATTCGCTTTCTAGGTCATGATTTGCATCAGGGTAGTCACAAACCCATTTGTCGAGCCATAGAGTTCTCTTCCAAATTTCCCAATGAAATCATGGATAAAACTGAACTTCAAAGATTCTTAGGAAGCCTTAATTATGTTGATGACTTTATTCCTCATATTAGGCAGGTCTGTGAACCCCTGTATAAACGTCTTAAGAAAAATCCAGTTCCGTGGAGTCCTGATCAAACTAACGCTGTCATAAAGATTAAATCTTTAGTTCAAAACCTTCCCTGCCTAGGTATTCCAAATCCTGAAGCCTTCATGATTGTAGAGACTGATGCTTCAGATATAGGATATGGAGGTATCCTGAAGCAACGGGTAGAAGCTAACTCTCCCGAACAATTAGTTTATTTCACCTCTGGAGTTTGGAATGCAGCCCAGAAAAATTACAGCACTGTCAAAAAGGAAGTTTTGTCTATAGTGCTATGTATCACTAAATTTCAAGATGACCTTATTAATAAGGAATTTCTTCTCCGAGTTGATTGTAAATCAGCTAAAGAAATTTTGCAAAAAGATGTTAAAAATCTTGTTTCAAAACAAATATTTGCTAGATGGCAAGCTCTCCTATCTAGCTTTGATTTTCAAATCGAATTTATCAAAGGAGAACATAACTCCCTTCTCGATTTTCTAACAAGAGAATTTTTACAGGGCCATGAGACTAACAAATCTGGGGAAAAACCCCAAGCAGGAACAACCTAAAATGGTAAGACCATTTGACTCTCCATCAGCATCCGCAAATCCATTGCGGCCAACAGTCCCTCAACGACCTACCCTCAAGACAGAGATGCAATCTCAACTCCATAACAAGTTCTCCGCATTGACAGAAGTTCAGTTTCCTAAGTTATCTCCACCAATTCCTACAAAATTGGTAGATCTAAAGACGAACTTTCCCCTAGACAAGGGGCCAACAGCCAGCTCTCCCTCAGTTCAAACCAAACAGAGCTATGCAATGAAGGCCCCAGAAACCTTCGCTCAAGCAGTTGACCCCACGGTAGCCCAAGCTACGCCAGCATCTCCAAGCAAGGAGGATTTCAAGTTCATTACTACTCAAGTAATGCCTATTCTGGCACTAGACAAGGCCTATGAAGCATATCACTTAAATTAGCTCATTAAGCCGATTTATAACAACAACAATTTTGTGGATAATGAAGATCCACTCAAGACTCGCCAGTTCTACGAAGCCATTTTGGTCGACACAAATTCTATTGAAGTCAAACACTCAGTAGATGAACGATATCCCGACCATATCGGCTACTCCAAGTTCACCATCAAGAGGGTACTAACCCCTTTCAATTGATTTGTAGATCATCTACATACACCCATTGCCCTATCGATGCCACATAAGCCTCAGACTTACAATTGGTACGACTACAGATCGGCATGGTTCAACTTTTTGTTCGTTCGACCAGGACATAGTTGGTTCGTTAAATATTGTCCTGCCATTATGGGAGCCATTAGACCAATATGGTTTTACGAATGGTGGCTTTGTTTTGGAGGAACTAAAGACGTTCTTCCCCAGCAGTTTCTTAACAGACTTCCTGATTTTTTAATTAAGGAAGGATGTTCCACTCTTCCCGACCACATTCAAATGTGTAAATTCTTTATTAAGAAAAGGATATCTCATATTATCTCCTGGAACTTCTCCAAAGAAGAACAACACAGGATTAAGTATTTATCCAAGGAGATAAAGATTAAAGGTTGGACTCCAAAACCTACTGCTCCCAAAACTCCAGACAAAGGAAAGTCTGCAGCATCCTCTTCCAGCTCCTCCACTAGCAAGAAGGCTCTGAAAAAGAAGCTAAAGAAAGCCTTGGCCGATTTAGATAGCCAAGATGCCTTTACCAATACTGAATAACTACTTCAGATCATCGCAGAAGCTTCTTCTACAGGAAGCAGTGAGGATAATGGCGATATGCTAAACCCGCAAGGGATAGCTATGGCCTACTTAGATCCCTATTATGAATAGGAATTTGACCCTTCTAAGAGATAGAGGTTCAAAGAACCGGAATTATCTCTGCAAAGGGCAATTTACTATTTCTGATTGGAATCTAGGACTCATTCTGTCTCTTGAAGAAGACAAAATATCCCCTCAGATTTTCAGAAAAGAGAAGAATCTACTTTTACTTTAATAAAGTAAAACGCACTCAGAAAACTTGGGCAGCTTTTGGAAAAAGCAAGCCAAACCACTTTTACTTTCTCAAAGTAATCACTCAACTTTGTCGGCAAATTAGAAGCCGTCCACTTGTACACTCTAGATGTACCCCTTCATTTATTCTTGCCTATATAAGGCATTGTAATACTCTAGAGAAGGCATTCAGAAAATTTCCCACATAAGAAATCTTCTCTCTGCCCAATCTCTTGTAAACCAGTTTGTAATGTTTTTCTAAGTTTCCAATAAAACTTGTAAGTTTGTTTAAATCTTTTATATACTTTAATTACTTTAATATTTTTTCTCGCTATAATATTCACGATCCGTTTTTGCAACAGATGAACCATCTGATGCAACAGATAAAACATATGTTGCAAAAGATGAAATGTCTAGTGCAACAGATTCGACATCTGATGTAATAGATTAAACATCTGATGCAACAGATGCAAATTTGATACAACAGATAGAAATCTGATGCAACACGGGAAAATCTAATACAATAGATGAAAAATCAATATATCATTCATCTATTGTGATAGACGACTCTTCTGTTTGGAAGAAATCTAAACAATATTGATCTAACAGATAACTCACTTGGCAATAGATGAGTGATCTATTTTAACAGATGAGTGATCTATTTCAACAGATAACTAATTTGTTTCAATAGATGAGTGATTTATTTTTATTATTTTCAATGAATTACTCTTCCATTGTAATAAATTAGTTATAGATTACAACAGATAACCTACCTGGGGTAACAGATGAGTGATCGATTTTTATTGTTTCCAATGGATTACTCATCCGCTATAACAGGTTGATCATAAGTTGCAATAGAAAACTTACCTGGTGCGACAGATGAGTGATTTATTTTTATTGTCTCTAACAAATTACTCATACCTTACAATAGGTTGGTTATATGCTACAACAGATATCCTACCTGGTGCAACAACTGTGTGGTCTGTTTTTATTGTTTCCAATAAATTACTTATCCACTACAACAGATTGGCTATATGCTGCAATAGATAACCTACCTGGTGCACCAGATGAGCGGTCTATTTTATTGTTTCCAATGGCTCATCCCTTGTAACAGGTTGGTTATATACTGGAATAGATAACCTACCTAGTGCAACAAATAAGTGATATGTTTTTATCAATGGATTACTCATCTATTGCAATAGGTTGGTTATATGATGAATAGATATCCTACCTGGTGTAATAGATATGTGGCCTATTTTTATTGTATCCAATAGATTGCTCATTCGCTACAATAGATTGGTTATATTCTGCAATAGATAGCCTACCTGGTATAATAGATATGTGATTTGTTGGAACTGTTATTTTACTATTGTACATGTTTGATTTACTATTATCCTTTTTTAATGATGCATTAATCAATTATAATCTATTTTATATTCCTGCTAATTTTAGATAATATGGCTCGTAAGAGAAAAAAAACAATAAAATCCAAGTAAAGGAACAAGTGAAGCAGCTAGGCTACATCTACCACTTTATGAGCTTTCTTTACAAACGTTATCTCAATCAGGAGTAGAAGATGATGAACATGGGGAGAAGGAATGTTTCAAAAGAGAAGATACAAATGCTAATAGCCTTTCCACTGAAGAGTTGGTCAAAACTTTAGCATTGATCATTATCCTATGAGAATGCATTGCGATAGTGCCACATATTTAACGAGTGATTTCGTTGTTAAGTCAGCCATGAGAAACTCTTTCAACGCCTTCAGAAAAATACTTTGAGAATAAAAATTGGAT
Organism: Capsicum baccatum var. pendulum; assembly: GCA_030864225.1. Taxonomy (NCBI): domain Eukaryota; kingdom Viridiplantae; phylum Streptophyta; class Magnoliopsida; order Solanales; family Solanaceae; genus Capsicum; species Capsicum baccatum. Next base: position 68,479,333 of record CM061559.1, on the reverse strand, counting down.
GCTTATTTCAGGGACAGCTGCTTTGGGCTATATCTTGATTTGTCGTAGGACAAAAATTCTCGTTTTCAAATAAAAATGGTATATGATCTTCCCAAGCATAAGTTTAGGTATGAAAACAAAGATAAGATGGATGAGGTGTGGATAAATTACTATGGAATGCCTGTTTCTTTTGGTTAGAAGGTGTTTTCCATAGTTACTGGATTAAAATGTTATCCTCCTTCACCTTTTCTAACCCAAAAAAGAGCATCCCGCACACCCAAAAAAGGAAAAGGCAAGTCGAGTAATCATGATGACTTGGTATCCCTTGTTGATATAAGCTTCAAAAACATAAATTTGATAAAGCGTTGAAAGGTAAAAGACTTTCAAAGAAGCACAAGCAATCATTGTGCTTGGTTTGGTTTGTACATAATGTTCTTTTAGCGAGAGACGTTAACAACAATATACCACTTGTTTGATAAAGCTCTATGAGGATCTTGAAGCATTTAACAGCTATCCTTGAGGTTATGAAAGATTCAAAATGACAGTCAAATATTTATTGACTCCATTAACGCCAAGGATAGTGAACTTATATGGATATCCATGGGCTTTCATGATAAATATTTCTTTTATTATGACATGATTCATTTTTTATATTCAAGAATACTTTAGATTTATTGGCATTATTTTATAGGCTTGGGCGTTTGAAGTCATTCCTTATTTGAGACAACAAGTGAACTACTAGGAAGAAGTTTTCTATCCAAGAATCCTGAGATGGTTGTCGGCCAAAACTGATAAAAATACAAAATTTCTTGATCTTTTCAACCCCCAACGGAAGCAGTAAGTCTAATTCTAATTAAGTTTTTATTTTAATTAATAATTTTTAAAAATAATTTCATCATAATTCTAATATATGTACTGATTTATTTTAGATTGTTCCTTTGTGTCTTATTCTGACCAATCGAGAGTTAAAGATGTCATTTTTTCTTACTTTATGGTCTGTGCAAACTTTATCGGACCCTAAGGTCATTGATAGAATAAAGAAGAAATTATTTGGAGCAACAACCATCATAAGAAAATTGATTTTGGAGGGTGGGCTTGTTGTCGTTGATAATGGTAGTAGTAGCAGTTCTCCTCTTACAATTTTTGAAACAACAAACCATTATGATTATGATCATACTGGTTATATAGATTTTGTCACTTCAGCGAATATTTTGCATACAAATATCAAGACGCAAGGTGAAATATAATGGAGTGATTAATACTATTAATGCATTAACTGCTTCTGTAAAGGAAATGACATCTAATAGGGGTGTCATTTTATCAAAGAGAATTTCATATCCATTCACTCCACTAGAGATCAAGGTGGATAAGAGAAGAAGGAAAGAAATTTTCAAGGCATTATCAAGCATTGAAAAAAGTAAAATTGGAACTCCTCTGTCTTTGTCTTGCACCTTTGATCAATGTATAAGAACAGGAGAGCAGCATGAGCTGAAGAAAGTGAATGTATATCAATTGTTCCAATAAATAAATAGACACATATATGTTTCAACAGATTATACATTTGCTAAAAATTATCAAACAGATATATACATCTGTTGCAACCATCGTATAACTTGTTGCATCATATGTGTTATTTGTACAATGTATGTCCATCTGTTTCAGCAAATCAAATAAGTCTTAGTTCTGTTTTAATGTTTACCAATAGATGAGTCATATGTTGCAACAGATGGGTCATCTGTTTGAAATTATCATACAATTTTGTTTTACCTGTTCAAGTTTATCCCAACAGATGATCTATCTGATGCAACTGATAGATAATCTATTATATAGCTGTCATTGGAATTGATAATTCTGGCTTTCTAGGTGTATGTTATAGTAGAAGCTACTACTAAACAGCATAATATCATAGTTGATAATCCATCAACTACTTCCATGAAAGAAGAAAAAGTGGAGTGTGTCAGTTCGGGAGAACGGAAGAATTATCCATTTGAAGGGTTCAACATCTCGAATGAAGATCCCAAAAAACTAACAAAATTGATCAACGACTATTCAGAATTGATTGCCGATGGGCTATTAAAGCATCACACCGGCAGGTACATAAATTATTTTTAAAGATATTGATTTATACAATTCTTATTGTAAGAATATGACATTAACATATATAAATCATGTAGAAAATAAAATGACGAACACTACAAAGTGAATGAATCCAATCTTGGTTTTGATATGTTCGACTTTGTTTTCTAACATCTCGAAATGAAGGATTGGCTCTATTTGATGTCACAACCCCAAACTTGCTGGAATGATGAGGTTTAAATATCATACATATTACTATTAATTAATACTTTATTTAATGACATCTGCGTATTAATTTTACTATCATGTAATCTGAAATATTTGATAATATGTGCAGCATATCGATATTATTTTTTACTACCTCAGAAAAAAGGCCAAATAACAAACACAAAAATAATATAGATACACGACAGGCAATTGTTTGTACAAAGTTTACATCAATAATACCTACGATAGGTTTTGTCAACAACAGCCGAAAGTTTCTTGAAATAAGAAATGCTTAATCAACATGATCAAAGGTTTTAACATTCCAGTTGACTTACCTTTGCATTTGGTCGATGAAGTGTACATCCCAATCAATTGTGGTGATGAATTTCATTGGGTGTTGGTTGTTGTTATTCTAAAAGATAGTCACATCCAAGTTTATGACTCGATGTCATGAAGGAGATGTTCTGGGAAGTCGTCTGAGATACAAAAGATGTTCAAAATATTGCCTACTTACCTTAATATGAGTGGCTTTTTGGATCAAAAGGTTTAGACTAATTGGTCGACTATTAAAGCATACCGAACTAAAATGGGTAATCCATTTGATGTAGAATTTGTTGAAGGAATTGCTCAACAACCCATTGGTAGCCTGTAAGTATCATGATTTAGTTTCATTTCAGAAATTTCACAATGCTTACATGAACTGCAAGATATAGATTATCATTTTTTTAAAAAATGCAGGGATTGCGGTCATTTTGTTATCGCTTACACCGTGTAATTGAGCGATGGAATACAAGTACCAAATGATGGAATTAATGTCGGATTACTCCATAAAGATATGCTGCTCTTTTATGGAAATACGGAGAAGAGAAAGCTCAAAAATCGTACGCAAGCGACATTAAAGATCCACGACGACCAAAGTCGAATTCCATAACACCAGATGAAGAGCAACTTGTCAATATTGAGTAGATCTTTATATCTTGAGTCTGTCAAAGTAATAACCTCTCCTTGATAATTCTTGTCACCAAAGGTTAAATTATTGATTTATTTGTAGAGTAGATCATTTGTACCCATAATAATTTTTTTACATTTCATTTATTTGTTGACTTATTTCATATAATTTCTGAAGGCTTCAATTTATTTTTTGTTGTCTATAAATATAATTTAATCCTTAGTTTTGAACTTCTTAATTGAAATAGAATACTAGATTAAAATATCACAACAGATAATACATATGTTGCAACAGACGACATATTTGTTGGAAATTATCAAACAGATTTAGACATATGTTGCAACATGTAGGTCATCTGTTGAAAATTATCAAACAGGTCTTCCTACTTTTTTGATTTGTTCTAATAGATTACCTATCAACTGTAATAGATAGACTATATATTGCAACAGACTGTATATTTATTGCGACAAACACTGAGAAATATTTGAATAATACAATAGATGACCAACATATTACAATAGATAATCAATCTGTCACAATAGATATATTATCTATTACAACAGATAGACAATCTGTTGCATTATAAAAAAATCAACTTTCATCAAACATAAAAAATTGGTATATTGTTTGTCTGTGTACACCTTTTTCTTTATACACAGGCTCCAAGTATTTAGTTAGTACGCTATAAGCCCAGACCTCTTGCATCTTTTCTACAATGGTGTCGTACAGATCGGATGTTTTTGTACCGGTCAGCAAACATTCAATGTATGCAAGTGTGTACGGCCCGCACGCGGCACCGATTTTAGTTTTTTGAAGGTTCATGCCCTTATTTCAACCTTTAAAATCCCATTCTTTCTTCATTAAGACTTTCTATGGAAAATGGTCCATCAGTTTACTCAGCCTCAACAAGCTAGGGAGTAACTCCAACAGTGGCTGTATGTGGATAAAAAAGCGCCATCGTCAAAGAAAAGTAAGTTGCAGTCATAAACCTTATTATTTCCCTCCTTAATAAGTATCTCAATAGCGAGAAAATATTTGACTTTCATGTTCATGACTGCAAGAACTCTCTTTCACTTGGTCCAGCTCTTATCGTGTGGATATGACCGGTTCCCTCTAACATAGTTAAAATATTGTCCTCTTATTCATACGTAGAAACTAACCAATCAAATCCCGGGCCACCGAGAGTTTCAGCTAGATCCTTGAGATTATTATACTTATTCTTGAAATTATTGTAGAAGTTGAGGTCCATTATCCTATCGGCAACATCACAAGCATCCAAGTATGCTAATTGCCTGCCCCTCATGAGGCAATGAATTTCATCAAGATACTGTGATATAAGAAAATAATTTTTAAATTGGTTAGTAATTGTAACGAAGAAAAATATAGTGGAAAAGATGCAATGGATGGTCCATCTATTGTAGAGGGTTCTCTGAATATATTCACTAGATAACCCAACTAACGTAACTTATGCAATAGTTATTTAATCTGTTGCAACAGAACAACCACCAGTTGCTCCAGAATACCCAACTGTTGCAACAGATAACAAGTCTATTACTTAACTTCTTCTTCATAGAGTACATTAGAAGGTTAGGTTAGGAAAAGTAAACTTATCTAATCTACGTACCACTTACGCATAGTTGTCATACTCCTGAAGTCTTGGTTGTCAAACATATGGATGGTGTATTCTTCTACAGGTTTCTTCTTCTTGGTATATTTGGCATTTCGCAGTTCCGTCCTTTCTTGGTCGCCAAGTGCCATGTATATGTTCACCTTCTTCAGTGGCCCTGAAACTTCAACAACTTTTAGAAAGGGAGGAGTTGCAATTTTTTTTGTTTTCAGACTGGAGAGTATTTAGCTAATTTTTCTTTTCTTCCTCCTAACCGCAGCTGTAGGAGTGTATGTCTCTCTTACCCTCTTGGATAGTATAACACCCCTCTTGGATTTCAATTCCTTGGTAGTTTCAGAGATAGCCTCTAGTTTTTTAAGAATTTTATCCTGTCTGTCCTTGCACACTTTGCATTTTCAATGAGAACACGAGGGTGAAAAAGGGTGAGAGGGACCACTGTAAGGGTGGAAAGGACTGGTGTAAGGGAGAGGTACTTGTGGAAGGGGTGATTTCAAATGTATTTATTTTTCTTGAGAATAAACATGCTCAACATCACGACTGGCAGCAGCAGCAACTTTCGAATTATTGCCACCAATATCAACAACTCCACCAGAAACACCCCCAGAAGAAGCACCCAGATCTATTACAGTAGGTTTATTATGAAGAGCTTCAACATTAGGCTGACCTTGCCTGATTACTCTTCTTATGGCTGTTACTCCAGCCAATTCTTTCTTTATTAACTCTACCGTTGGGTCTGCTATTGTATTAATAAGACCTAGAGTAATAAAAAAACTCATCCCCAACTCCTTCTCAGTAGGCACGATCCAAGGATGCACAACATATAAAAAAACACAAATACATTTAAATTGTATAATAATAATTTGCAGTCAGTTGGGTTACATGTTTACATAGTCAACTTATGCAACAGATGATCTATCTATAGTAATAGCTGATTTGTATGTCGCAACAGATGGGTAATATGTTTCATTAGATTACCCATCTGTTGCATAATTTATAGTAGATGGGTAATCTATAGAGTCAGGTTTAGAGAACCAGAGCAACAGATGGTTAATCTATTATAAAATATGGATCATCTATCACAACAGATTAATTATTTGTTGCACCAGTTATAGTAGACGGGTAATCTGTTGTAACAGATGACCCATCTATCGTAACAGATGGAACATCTATTTTAATATCTTTCTTTGCATCAAATTATTTTACTTGAAAGAAGACATACTGCATCATTCGGAAGGTTAAAAAGATCAGCCTTCGCAATTCTTATATTGCTCTTTGCAGTAAACCACCTAAGGATCCATGGATGAGAAACCTTATTCGGGTAATCCTTGACCTGCTTTTGGAGGGGAGGAATGACTTCAAGTGCCCAAACCTAAAATGTGTAAATAGGAAGCAACCAAAAAAATGATAATAATTATTCAATATAATATAAAATACTCGATGAGCAATCAAATAGTTATTAAATTTACCATGAAATCCCAAAGAAAGTCATATAATATGATCGTCTTTGGGGATAGCTTCGTCAATAAATATTTGGCAGTTAAGTTGTAGTTGTCATATCCCCAGGGATAATCATTGAATTTCTTAAAATCCTCAGTAAGCGCCAACAAATCATCTTTAATGACTTTCTTGACGTCTCTTGCCAATATAGCGGAATGGGCAAACCAAACCAAGAACAATTGCTCTCTGTACTACTTTGGTAAGGTTTTATCCTTGAGATCTTCTATCAAATCTGCCACTTTGTAGCTACATCCAGCAATGTCCAAAAACCCATCTATTTTTTCCTTCCTTCTATTTGATGGTGGTCGTATTTTGGTTGTCCTTCTTGCTTTGGACCTTTGCAGGGTGTTTCATTGGTGACCGGTTCTTTTGGACGATCGCATCTCAAGCCCATTACTATGGCAAACTCTTTCAAGCCAAAACAAAGTGAAATGCCACAGTCGTTGATCCAAATTTCATTCGTATTTTTCTCCCTTCTTCGAATATTTATTATCCCCCATGTACTTGATCCTGCGCTTAAGAAGACCATATACCATGTTCATTTAGAAACGGGTTGTGTGGTCCTCAGGCATCTCAAGAAAGTATCCAAACCAGCTCTTTATAAAAAGTCCGTCTATGTTTTCATTCTTCATAGTTTTCCTAAATTCATCAAAAGTTTTTCCCAACTAACATTTAAGTACTAGATCACCAGTTAGTTTTGCAGGGTCATCTATCGGCATCGTAACTTAAAACTTGTCAATACTAATAGTTTTGACCACCTCATACTGGGATTTCAATCTTAATTCACCACCCATTGGTAATGCATTATCATCATGTTGATCATCATCCTCTTTCTCACTTTCTACTTCTTCCCCTTCTTGTTTATCATCATATTGATCAGCATCCTTTTTCTCACTTTCTACTTCGTGCTCTTGTTGTTCATTTTCTTCTTATTCCTCCTCACTTTTATTTTCATCACTAGCCTCTATATACCCTTCTCCACCTCCATTTTCATAACTTTTCTCACCTTCACTTTTCCCTGACTGAGATTGTTTAGAAAGTTCCTCTGAATCTATCTATACTCTAGCCTATTTTGTTGGGTGGTCAGAAGTTGATCCACTTTCAGTTTCTGTTATCTTGAGAGACATCTTTTAATTACAAATAACTGAAAAACAAAAAATACCTTGCATTTGATGTCTTCATAAATTTTGTAAAAAAAAGGTAAGATAAATTTCATTAAATTATTATACGACACAATACAAAAAAATACTCCAACAGATAACCCATCAGTTGGAACAAATAGGGAATCTATTTGAAGACCTATTTAATATGTCCCAATAGATGTTCCACCTGTTGTAACAGATGGACCACCAAGACCACCACCAATGCCACTAAGACCACAACTAATGCCACCAAGACCACCAACAATGTCACCAAGACCGCCAATACCACCACCAAAAGAACCAAGATCACACCTAAGACCACAAGACCCCCAATGCCGCCAATACCCTCATCAAAACCACCAAGACCACCAAAACCTCAACCAATTCCATCAATACTAGCACCAAGACCACCGATACCACCACCAAGACCACCAATACCGACACCATCACCAACAGCAACCAACATACCACAAATACCATCCAACAATACCACGATAGTCAATGAAATACTGCGATAAAAAATAGGGTTTTCTTGGGTTCTATCTATATTTTTAAGCATCTAAACTCAAAATTCTTACCCCATTCTCGAAAGTAATACAACTAAAAGTCTTTTTTATCATTATCTAAAAAGCTCTAATTTTCAAAAGAAGAAACAAATGTAGCACTCTTCTCAAACTCTGTTATCTGCAAAGACAAAGAAAATGATAGATACAAGCAAGAATAAATTCAAAAATAACAACTATGTGGTCGAAATGGGAAGAAAATCGATCTGTTTTGAAGGGTTGAGCAATATATTGAGTAGTTATTATCTGTATTATAGAGAGAGAAAGAAAAGAGCGAGAACTCAAGATTTGAAATGATGAAATATTTTTTCCACAAATGGATGATTTGTATTTTTTGGTAAAGAATGACAAGTTTTAAAATTGTTAATTTGGTCTGAATTGATGTTAATTATTTTTTTAAATCAATTGCAAAGAAATCGATTACGACAAATGACTAGGCTGTGAAAATGTTTAAACAGATATTGATATATATTTCAACAGATGACATATCTGTTTGAAAATATTTTTTCAATTTTAAAGCAATCTTCTATCCAAAAAAATAAAGATAAAATACTACTAAGGCGGTAAAAATATTTCTTGGATTATTCCATTTTTTAAAATAGACACATTGAAAGCTTTTTATAGGTTTTTTGACACAAGTCTTGAAAAATTAAGTATTTAGACACTAGGTTGACATTATCACTTCTCATATATAACCTTAGCACACACATAGTTTATTGAGATATATTGTGTGTCAAGTCTATTGGGATTATTATTTATTTACCACATAGTTTATTATCGACTCTATTTCAAGTCGATTAGAAAATATAATTATTCAAATGAATAGATGAACAGTCCAGCATTTATGACACATCAAAAAAGCGGTTGCACATCTACTTACACCCTGCGTTAATTGGGTATACGCTATCTTCTTGAAATCCACTGACTCACGCGTCTACCTACAATTGATAGGGAAGACCAAAGCCTTCTATTTTGGTCTATATAAAAAACCATCAACTATACACAATATTCATCTTCTTCAACCCCAAAAAATTAGTAAATACGGCCAGATGTCGAGCATTCCACTCAGACCACAAAGGAGGGTTCATTTTCAGCATAGCCATGACATTTTCCTCCTCTGAAATAACCTATACCGTCTCTTCTATGGTATGGGTCAGGAGAGGAAGCATCTCTACCATGAACTCTAGCGTATTGCCCAATTTTTACAGGCGGTCGTAGAGAGGCTGGACATGCATCCCGAGGAGTTCATTACCCCCCCCCCAATCCCCATAGTTTAGGTTTTAATTTTTGTTATAGTTATAGTTGTAAGTTCATTGCAAATAAGATTTCATGGATAGGAAATTTGTTAGATAAAAGCTTCTTTCTTTTGCCCATTTTGCTTGTATTTTGCTGTAAATATAGTGTTAAACCATTGCTCCAATGAACTTATGAAATGAATGTTTGATATTTTACTGCAATTCCCTTTTTGTTTGTCTTTACATTAATTATACAATTTTGTTCTTTGTTGAAATTTTGCAATTTCCCCTGTTAGAAGATAAATGAAACAGTTGTCAGACGTCAAAACACTGGTCTATCATATATATATATATAATGAATCTAGTCTATCAACAATTATGTAAATTTCTAAAAATTTAATTGCACAAACGATATAGTTATGATTGATCGAGATCAATAACTACACGAGACTGTCTAAGTAATCGATGGATTCCATTATGTAGGTTCATGAAATATAAATAATTAAATAAATGTAATATGGTCGATTGTAAATCGTAGACTGCAAGCTTTGTCACTAATATACCATACTATTGGACCTCTTGCATAGACTGTAAATATAATCGATGCCTTCTCATGCATTGGGTAGATGTTAAACCGTATAGATCCATACTCGATTACTGCTAAGGTATATACGGGTTGGTGCAACGATCAAAAAAAATATTAGTACATAGTCAAAGATATAAATAATTAAATAAGTGAAAGTGATTTGAAGGCCATATATTCTCTTCATTATAAATCATAGACTTAAAGCCTTGTCAATAATATATCGCATTGGTTTATTGCTCTTAGTAGCATATTTGGAAAAAAGGAATAATTAATTAATAAAATAATAAATAATTAGATTTTATGCAATTAAAGGAGCTTCAACAAGTCATGTGATCATATAAGAGTTCACATAAATTGGAGAAGTTTATTAAAGATGTGTGCGGATGGGTAGTGGATGAACAAATGAATTCCTCACAACATACTTGTGCTTTGGTAAACATTGCCTGAAGGATGTTGGTTGTTCAACCACAAGTAATCACCTCACACATCTTTGATCACCATTTTCAATTTATGTGAACTCTCATACGATCACATGACTTGTTTAGGCTCATTTAATTGCACAAAATCTAATTATATATTATTTTATTAATTAAATAATCCTTTTCAAAATATGTGTTTGTCATGGTCTATGAATATGTATCCTCGTCTAGTGCATTTATTAATGAAGTAGTCTGTAGTTTATGCTAGACTATGCTTAGTTATTTTCTCGACCTGATATAATCTATAATAGATTGAGAACTACTTCCACAATTAAATAACTAGACAATGATATTTATTTATAGACCATGACTAGCACGTATTTTGAAAAGGATTATTTAATTAATAAAATAATAGAAAATTAGATTTTATGCAATAAAATGAGCCTAAACAAGTCATATGATCGTATGAGATTCCACATAAATTGAAGGTGGTGATCAAAGATGTATCAGGTGATGACTTGTGGTTGAATAAATAATGAGTTGAGGTTGAACAAATGAATTCCCCACAACATACTTATGTTTTGGGTAAACATTACCCTGAGGATGTTGGTTGTACAATCACTAGCCATCCTCACACATCTTTGATCACCTTCTATAATTTACGTGGACTCTCATACGATCACATGACTTATTTAAGCTCATTAGATTGCAAAAAATTTAATTATTTATTATTTTATTAATTAATTATTTCTTTTTTTCCTAATATGCTACTAAGAGCAATAAACCAATATAAAAAATAATTGACAAGGCTTTGCGTCTATGATTTATGCTGGACACAATCGATGGACCTCTATAAACCATGATAGTTACTGAATTGGTGACACAATGCAACATATAACAGTAAACTTGTATGTCGTTATTGTAAATATATGATTTACTTAATTGATTGTGCATTCAGTTTAAAAAATATAGAGAATAACTTCTATAATATTTGTCATCGACCTCTATAAATTAGGACAATAGCTGAAATGGTAACACAGTGCAATCAACTATTTAATCAAACAAGACAATGGAAAAACTGAACATAATTTCATCAGTAAACGTTATCATTGACATGCAAAATATATGTAATTTAATTATCCATAAAAAAATCATTGAAAACAATAAATTATTAAAAAATTTGTTTGTTCCAAACCACCGAGCTACATGTTATCATCATTGAGTTCCTTAACAATTCCTATAACATCCACTTGATTTTCTTCATGTTTTTTCTGCTCTTCTTCTACTTCTTTCTTCTCATTTTATTTCTTCCTTTCTTCTTCTTCTACTTTTTTCTGTTCTTCAATATTTTCGTGTTCTTTAATATTTTCATCCTCCTATTCATCCACTCCTTCTTTATCAACTGTCTTCTCATTTTTCTCTTCTTCTTCTATTTTCTCGTCATTTTTTGTTTCTTCTTCAGCTGTCCTCTCCTCATCTGTTTCTTCTTCTTCTTTTTCTTCTTCTTCTTCTTCTTCTTTTGCATCTTGTTCATTTATTGCCTTCTCATCTTCCATTTCTTCTTCTTTCTTATTTTCTTTAGCTTTTTATCTACTGCAGCAATGTCATTCACTACGACTGCAAGTTCTTCAAGGTTTACTTGATGTCAGGTACGAGGGGGACTGTCAAGGTGCACTACATTATTTTGAAAGGATTACAAAAATTATGCAAGAAAATTAAATTGGAAGAATAAAAATAAAAAATAAATTAGTTTACCTTCATCTTATTGATTCTTCTTATTCTTCTCGATTCTCCTCAACCTTTCATCTCTAACAAAAGAAGAAATATCAAGAATACTTTTCTCGAGCACAGCTACACGCTCACGCAGGTCATCATCATTGGAAGCATCGGGTCTAGTTTTGAGTCCACTTGAACCAGCATGATCACAAGCACATGCTGAACTTGAAACATAATTGTGACCACCCAAATCTTCGTCTTCTTTCATGACCTCCGCTGATTTAGTCAGGAAAGTCATGCCTTTTAGATGCACCTTCAAGGCATCGTTGGACGTATCCTTAACTTTGTCCATGTATGGCTTAAATGCTTTCATATATCTCTGCTCCATCTTACGGACAGTAGGGGTAAGGTACGGGTGCACAATCTATAAAAAAATATAAATTACACAACATTCACTAATATAATTATATTATTATCATAATATAATAAGTATAATTTTACCTTTGTGCTATTTTCTTTGTAATTAAACGGGTCTCCTTCCATTATGTTTTGACACTTCGACGTGTGCCATCTAAGAAGATGTGGGCAAAGGAAAATCGAACGACTTACCGGCGTACCTTCCCAGATGAGGAAAGGCATCATATATCTAAACTTATAATCAATAGAAGCATAAGTAAATCTACGGGGTCTATGTATTATTACATAAATAGGTAATAGTCTATAATAAATCAATAAGATGGTAGATTATAAGTACTAGAAATGCCCAGGAAAAGCCATATAACGCTTATGATGCATTATTCCTCTTCACAAATGCTGCTTTGTTCTTAGTCAAATCAATCTTCTTTTTCAAATAGCTCAATGTCAGACCAAATAACTCTTTTCCCCATGGATACCCACTGAAGAAATCTAAATTAGCCATCATCTTGATGTGGTCTGAATACACCTTCTTTAATAGGTCCTTTTCTAGCAGCATCGAGTGCACGAACCAAACTAAAGCCCACTTCAAATCTTGTTGATTAGTCAACCTATTACCTTTTATCAAGCTAATCAACCTTGAGGCAGTAATGCTCCTATTCTTTATCACCTTAAAATAAAAGTTTCGTCATTTTGGAGGACTCTGTTCATTTTTTATTCATGGGATATGCTAAACAATTCAGCCCGTAATCAGAGCAAATTCCTTTAAGCCAAAACAAGCTGGCTTACCATTCACACAGAACCAAATTTTATGCAGTTTTTTATTATTTTTGATACATCGCAGCAACACATAATGGACCATATATCCATTAAACTTAAAATGTTCTGACATATGTCTCAAGTTTCTGAAATAAGTCTTCTTAAAATCAGCATACAACTTTTGTTCAACAAGAATCCTTCTAAACTCTCGATAGACCGTCATTCTTGCTCTTATGAAAATCTTTATAGAAAAAAAACCTAGCTCATCCATCCAAGTTGTTAGGTCGTATGAATCAATGGAGATATTTCTCACACAAATTGGCAAGGATAGGGGATCATCCTCCTCCCTGTCTCCACTATCTCTCCTATCCTCATCTTCACCGCTATAACTTTCACTTTCTTCTTTAATTTCCCCTTCTCTTTTTTCTTCATTATCTTCAACATCGTCACTCTTATGTGCACTACTTTCATCATATTCAGAAATATCGGCAAGGATTTTAATTCAGTTTTTGACTCAGATTCATCGACTACAGTTTTTTTTCTCTTCGAAATTTTAGAAACTTTTTTGGTTTTTCACTTCCTACTACTAGAAGCAGGACTTTTAAATTCTCTATGAACTCTCACCATCTATGATCTACAATCAAAAATGAATCTATAGTGGTCAATTTATCGACCACTGGTCTATTAATAGAAATGAAAAAATGCAGCAAAAATAAATTTGTAGTGGTCGATCTAGTGACCACTGGTCTATTAAGGAAAATGGGAAAACGCCTCGGATCAAACATGCAAATCAAGTTCAAACTACTCTAGATATTTGCAGTGCAATTCACAACAATAAGAACACTATTAAAATGGGTCCAATTCAGTACAACAAATTCAAAATCAATACGCAATATAAATATAAATTTTTTTTAGTCATTATCCAAAGCAAAACACGATTAAATATGCGGAGTCGACAATGTTAACTAAAAAAACTCAAATTTTGACTAAAAGAATCCCAACACAAAGCAAAAATAAAAAAAATATACTAAAATAGATCTAAAATGATCGAGAAAGAGGATTAAACTTACCTGAGCAAGAGAAACTAAAAAATTTTAAATTGGAAAGCAAGAGTCGACCTAAGCTTTTATTTCAAAAAATATGCAGAAAAATTTGAAGAAAAAGAGGATTTGAGGAGAGAGAAAAGTTTTTAAATTTATTAAATGATTTTAATAAATGATTGAAAAATTAATTAATATAAAAAGGGATTGTATTATATTTTTTATAATGTTGTATTCTCTAAATTAAGTTTTCAAAGTGAGTTGTTGGAAATTTTCAATAGACATCTATATTTGGTGCGACAGATGACTGAGCTGTTGGAAATTTTCAAACAAATATTGATATCTGTTGCAACAGATTACCTATCTGATTTAATTATGAAATAGGCATTTGCATCTGTTATGACAGATGACTGAGCTGTTGGAAAATTTTAAATAGATATTAATATCTGTTGCAACAGATGACATATCTTTTGAAAATATATTTTTAAATTTTAAAGCAATCTTCTGTCCGAAAGAAGAAAGATAAAATACTACTAAGGCGGTAAAAAATATTTCTTTGATAACTCGAAAATTTTCTCCTTGAGTTGTCTTATCTTGTCTTTTCAATGTCATCCATCTTCCTAGAGCCCCTTAAGTTATTAATGAATATTTAAACACATGTCTAGAATTATCTCTCCTTCAGCCCTAAATTTATTCATCTGTCTTCTTTTTCTTTGTCTCTTCTTTAGGGTTATCACAACCATCTCCTTTTTATCTTTTTTCTCTCCTCTTTATCATAAGGATCCTTTATGATATCAACCGATCTGTATCTTTTCTCAACTGAAATTGTTGTTTTGATCTTCTTGCTTTTGACATTACAGGTATGGTTCATTGTTGCTCTTTCATTCTCGTCTTTTTTCTTGCAAGTTATTTAAATCAGTTATTTACATCTATTTTTTATTTTAATTACCATTTACCCATATCATATTTATTTAACAAAATTGAAGAAAAAGTTACTTTTAAGTCTTGAATAAACGAACCATTGTTATTATTAAAATATAAGAAAAAAGTCATCTGTTGGGAGAAGTTTAAAAGCCTTGTTGGCGCATTTTTTTTTGGCATGTATTTTTCTTATTGCTTTGTTGTTGATGTTGTTATTGATGTTGTTGGTGGGTTTGTTGTTGTTGGAACTTATAGTGTGGTGTTGTTGATGATGTTGGAACAAATGATATTGTTTCTTTGTTGTTGATGCTATTGTTGACTATTGGACTAAATCAAACCACTAGCAAGGCTGGTTTAATGTATCTCAATAGTTTACACATTTGTTGTAACAGACTCCACATTTGTTACAATAACCTCTATATTTATTACAACAGATTTACAATATGTTGAACAGATGGAAAGCTACTGCAACAGATGTAGAGCCTGTTGCAACAGATAAGTAATATGTTGCAACAGATGGATAATGTTCGTTATGTTCTTCTCTTGTTTAACATGAATTGTTTTTCTCTTGTTTGTAGATATAAGGAAATGAATGTTGATCAACTTTTTCCCGACCAATACAAGAGGCTACAGTAAAGATGGGTTCGATGGAATAAGTTGCATGCAGATGGAACCACTTCATATGTGGGAGGTATGTATTACTGATAATGTTATCATGAAAACACACATAGAGTACACTGATTTTATGAGTGCTATTTTTTACCGATTAGGCATTGATTATTCAAATAAGATATCTACAATTTTACAGTTCAATTTTATAGGTCCAAACTAATAAGGATGAGGACCATGAATATGGTTCTGATACCCGTTAAGATTTAATGATGGTTGTTTCTCTTGTCTATGTGTCAAGCTTTGTAAAGAGATCAAGTTTTGGTGGCATTGTAAAAAGATTCGATAGCGATTTGACTAACTTTAAGGGTGCATTAGACTCTAAGATGGCCTTCGAAGCCTCTCATTGCTTTAACCAAGAACGAAATACCAATAGAAATTCCCCTCACCTAAATTTATATGAAAGGGTTGTTCGAGAAGATGATTATATACCAGAAAGAGCCGTAGGAGAATAGTTGCGAGGGAAAGGGTGAGTTGATGAAAGACTATATCATCTAAGAGCTAATTGAAGAGGAAAACATAGGGTAGTAAGGAACTTCTAGCAAATCTGGCCGATGAAGTTGAATTAGAACACGAGAAATCTGAATTAAGTGCAAATATTAAATGTATCTAGTACTGAAAATCTGTATGTTATCTCTCTCAAATAAAATTAATGTAGTTAGGCACTTTACTGGGGAGCTGCAACTACGTAGCGCGGTCAGAATGATCACCTACATAGAAAATAGTAGAACACCAAGAAAGCAGCTTTGCGGGCACCAAGGGTTGAAATGATATACCGTAAGTAAAGAAAACTTGGCCCAAAAATAGTTGCATTTAAAATAAGAAATCTAAGAAAAGGTTGCAATTTTTGAATTTTAAATTACACCCCATGCTTTTTATTTGTGGTTTCGATTAAATCCGCTGCTATTGACCTAATAGGAATCACAAACAAGATTGAAAGACAGATTGAGTATCATTACTTCCTTAGCAATATGGATATAATTGATTGTGTTTTATTTCCATAGAATACTTTCAACATATCTTGGAGAAGAATAGTTGTAGTATGTGAATCCCGATAATTTTTAAACTTGCCTCCAAATTGCTGATTCGGTATTCAAGTTTGTCGTTTTCATCTTTGAGGTTAGTTTAGAGTTCTTTGTCTTTTGTGAGCTAGCCAATAAGGGAGGAATGCTTTTTTCAAAGCTATGGCATTGTAAAAGGCCTTCAAAAAGCTTTCAGAACACTTTCTTCGAAAGGCCTAAATGATACATAAAGGTTCGCTATGTTTATTTTAGGTCAACATCTTGATGTGCACTCAAGCAGTGGTCCCAATAGTTGAACAACTCACTTTCTCAAGCGTTGTTCAATGCAGCTTGTTCAATCAACCTTTAAAGGATAGTCCAAAGGATAGCCTATCAAATCCTTTGAAGGTTGGTTAAACAAGCTGCATTGAACAACGCTTAAGAAAGTTAGATGTTTAATTGTTGGACCCACTTTTTGAGTTTGAATCAAGATATTAACCTAAAACAAACATAGCAACCCTCCATTTATCATTTAAGCCTTCTGAAGAAAGTGGTGTGGAAGCCTTCTAAAGGTCTTTTACAATGCCACAGCTTTGAAGAAAGTGTTCCTTCCTCATTGACGAGCTCACAAAAGACCAAGAACTCTATCTTAACCTTAAAGACAGCAATGACAAACTTGAATCCCGAATCAGCAAGCTGGAGGAAAGCTTGAAAATTATCAGGATTCACATACTACAACAAACATCTAATCTTCTCCAAGATATGTTGAAATCATGCTAAGGAATGAAAACACAATCAATTATATCCATATTGCTAAGGAAGTAATGATACTCAATCTGTCTTTCAATCTTGTTTGTGGTTCCTATCAGGTCAATAGCAGTGGACCTAATCGGAACCACAAATAATAAGGCATGGGATGCAATTTAAAATTCAAAAATTTCATCTTTCGCTTAGATTGCTTATTTTAAATACAGTTCTTCTTGGGCCAAGTTTTCTTTACTTACGGTACATCATCTCAACCCTCGGTGCCTGCAAATATGCTTTCATGGTATTATGCTATTTTCTATTTAGGTGATCATTTCGACCACGCTACCTAGTCAGAGCTTCTCGGCAAAGTGCCTAGCTGCAATAATTTTCTTAGAGAGAGACAACATATGGATTTTCAGTACTGGATAAACTTTTATATTTGCACTTGATTCAGATTTCTCGTACTCTAATTCTATTTCATCAGCCAAATTCGCTAGTAATTCCTTTCTACCCTATGTTTTCCTCTTCAATTAGCTCTTAAATGATATAGTTTTTCCTCAACTCCCTCTGTCCCTAGTAATTATTCTCCTACAGCTCCTTCTGGCATATAATCATCTTATCGAATAATCCTTCAATATAAATTTGTGTGAGGAGAATTTCTATTGGTATTTTGTTCGTGTTTGATGTAGTGCAGTGCTTTGAAGGTCTTCTCAAAGTCCAATGCACAATTAAAGTTAAGTCAAATCATTATTAAATCTCTACAATAACACCAAATATTGATCCTTTTTCAAAATTTGACACGCATAAACATGAGAAACAACCGTCATTAATTCATAACAGGGTATCGACACCGTCTTTATGGGCCCCTCGGCCTCATCAATTTGAACCTATCAAACTAAAAATATATAATACAGGATCTTATTTGAATGATCAATGCCTAATTGGTTAAAAACTGCATTCACAAAATCATTGTACTTTATATGTGTTGTCCCGATGACCTTATCAATAATACATTACTCCACACATAAAAGTGGATCCATCCATATGCACGCACCGTATTCTTCCTAGCCCATCTATGGCTTGATTTGAATAAACAGATTTACTAACCTGTTGCAACAGATGACATATTTGCTAAAATTATCAAACAATTATAGACTTCTGTTACGACAGATGATTAATTTGTTCCAACATATGACTTATCTATTGGAAAAATCCAATAGATATATCCATCTGTTGCAACAGATTATCAATATATTGTAAATTATCAAACAGATAGAATATATTTTGCATCAGATTACCCATCTGCTAGATTTATTTGAAAGTAATTTTCTTTTCTTTCTGAAATACAATAAAGGATAAAATATTGTATTTAGATCCATTTTTTTAATTTACATATTCGAAAAGTCACTAGTTTTATTTAATTAAGGGATGTAATTATTAAAAAAGAGGTGAACAATCGTGGCATTTTTACTAACCCATTCGAATTCAATCCTTTATAAATAGGTCCTTCCTTACTTGTTCATTCTACTCCACTTCTAGATACGGTTGATCCAGATGTAGTAGTAGTAGTAGCAGCAGTAGTAGCAGCAGTAGTAGCTGCAACAGTAATAGTAGTAGTAGTAGTAATAGTAGTAGTAGTAGTAGTAGCAGTAGTAGTAGTAGTAGTAGTAGTAGTAGCAGCAGCAGTAGCAGTAGCAATAGTAGTAGCAGTAGCAGTAGCAGTAGCAGTAGCAGTAGCAGTAGCAATAGTAGTAGCAGCAGTAGTAGTAGCAGTAGCAGTAGTAGCAGTAGCAGTAGCAGCAGCAACAGTAGTAGTAGCAGTAGCAGTAGTATATAATGGATTTTATATATTTGTATATAATGGATTCAGAAATCTATGTTTGGTCGACTTTTGATTTTTAATTCTTATTTAATATTTAATTTTTATTATGTCTATTCCTTATTCTCAACATGTTGATGGTTAGAGGTAGGGATTGAGCATTTGTGGCAATGGATGAACCATATGTTGCAACAGACGGTTAATCTGTTATGACAGATGGATCATATGTTGCAACAGACGGTTATTAATAAAAAAGGGTTATTATTATTGGGAGGATAAAAAGTCATGACTTTTCAATTATTTAATATGAAAAATGATTCCTAAAGAAATAATAAGAAAATAAATGATAAACACAATTTATAACCATAAAAGAATGGTTATTTAATTTTAATAACTGATCATGACTTTTCACCATTTTTATTTTTAAATCTATTGTTTAATTAATTTATTTATTATGTAATAAAAAGTCACAACATTTGATTAATTAAGGTATATGATGATTGTTAAAGAAAAGGTGAACAATCGTGACTTTTTATCTAACACATTCAAAACAGTTAATAAATCAAATTCCCCATCTGTTGCGACTAATGAATCAGCTGTTAGAAGAAATCAAAAAAGCTCCTACAATAGATGGTTGATTTGTTCCATCAGATGGTATATCTATTGCCACAGATAGGTTATCTGATGCAACATATATACAATCTATTGCCACAACTCAATAAAAATAGCTATTATTTTATTAAAGAAACGGTTATTGAAAAGGTGAGAAGTCTTCGATTTTTTAACTGAGAAAAAGATTATTTAAATTTAAGAACTAATTAATAAGAATAAGCTGAAAAATCATGACTTATCACAATAATAAAAAAACTCACTAGCTTAATTTAATTAAGTCATTTCTTTTCGTAAAAAACAATAAGGAAATAAATGATAAACGCAATTTATAATCATAAAAAATGGCTATTTAATTTGAATAATTAATGTTAATATTAAATAGGCGACAAGTAGTGACTTTTCGCCATTTTTATTTTTAAATTTATTTTTTTAATTTATATAATAAAAATTTTACCAAATTTAGATTAATGATATGATGATTATTACAAAAGATATATTATATATTGCAACAGATAGATTATTTGATGCAACAGGTTGTCGATTTATTGCAATAGATGGTATATTTGTTGTCATGGATGGGTTATCTGATGCAACAGATATAGAATCTGTTGTCACAACTCAATAAAAATGGTTATTGAAAAGAACTAATTAATAATAATAAGCTAAAAAGTCATGACTTATCACAATAATCAAAAACTCAGTCAGCAGCTTGATTTAATTAAGTCATAACTTTTCACAGTAATAAAAAAGTCACCAGTTTGTATGTAATTAATAAATAGAGGTGACCAGTCCCGCCTTTGCCTAACTCATTCAAATTCAATCCTCTATAAATAGGTTCCCCCTTACTAGTTCATTCTACTCCACTCTATTTATTTCTTGCATCTTGTCTTTCATATTATACCTTCAACTACTTTCTTTCTCTTTCCTGACTCGGGTAAGTTTTTTTCTTGCTTTTTGTGTAAATATACTGAATTGGTAGTATACGTTGTATTACATTCGAATTCTTTACTTTACTTTTATTTTTATGTTTTGTGTCAATTCATTCATATTCTAGATATGGCTGATCCAATATGAGATGTTGCTATTTTACAAGACACCGTGCAGAAACTTCAAATGCAAGTTTATGACCTGGAATAGGAGTTGTCTTCCATGAGAGTAAGGATGCTCTGGGAGATCCGGAGGCTGAGGAGGGCACTACTACTGCTGGTTGAAGATTGGTCGACTGACAATAATGATGATAATAATAATTATATTTTTTTAGCCTATGTATTTTTATTTGTTTTTGTTTAATAAAAATTATGTTTGATCGACTTTGGCGTTTTAATTCTTATTTAGTTTTCATTCTATCTATTTCTTTTTTCTTAACAAACATGTCGATGATTAAGGAATAATTTGAATTCAGTAGCAATAGCAAGAGTTGAAACTTAAAACTTGACCCAATGCATACATTAATACTCAAGTAGAGACCACTATTAGGTCATATTAATTAAGCACTAAATAAATTATTAAAGCTGATCAAATAAAAACTACAACATACCCAGTATAATACAAGTAGGATCTGGGGAGGATGGTGTATCCCCAGACCTTAACCCCTACCTCGTAAAGGCAAATTATATTTTTTCTTTTAGTCTATGCATTTTTATTTATTTTTGTTTAATAAAAAATTTATGTTTGATCGACTTTGATGTTTTAATTCTTATTTATTTTTCATTTTGTCTATTTCTTCTTCTCAACAAACATGTTGATGATTAAGGAATAATTTGAATCCAGTAGCAATAGCAAGAGTTGCAACATATGGGTTATCTGTTGGGTTAATGGCAGGAGCTGTATTGTGTTGTTTCAAACAGATTACTCATTTGTTTTAATAGAATAGTTATCTATTGTAACAGATAAATAGTCTGTTGTAACAAATAAATATTCTGTTGCAACCTATTTCTTTTCTGTTGCAACGGAATAATTATCTATTGCAACAGATAACTAGTCTATTGCAATCGATTACCCATCTGTGCGATTCATATTATGAGCACTGTAGAGCCATAAACATGAATCCAACATGTGAGTCTTCTGTTGAAACAGAATATTTATATATTGCAACAGATTGAGTGATCTGTTTAAATTGTGCGCTCTTATGTTGTATTCATGAACGAGTTCTATCCATTGTTGAAAAAATAATAGTAGCAGTGTACCCAGATGACAAATTCAACTAAAAATCATAATTTACTTCCAAAATCACCTATGAAGTAATGCCAAAGTGGAAGGTAATGTACGAAATACAATTTCACCTAAAAAATTGGTCAAGTAAAGTAGCAGCAATAGCGGTAGAAACAATAACAATGATCAACAAGAAGAAGATGAAGATGATAATGAAGTAGAAGATGATGATAGTAAAGTAGAAGATGATGAATAAAGCAGCAACAACAATGAACAATAGAAATTGCGAAGAAAGAGAAAACAACAACGGATGAGAAGAGAGAGAAATGCGCCTTTTTCCCCATTTTCCTATTATATTAACTAACATTTGGATTAAAGTGTAAATTTAAAAACTTGTGGGTTATTTTCAAATTTTTTCAACTTTTTTAATCCATAATAAAGTAATTGTCACCTCCAATCAATTATTAAGACTTGAGACACCTATACCTCATTTTCAAACTCTTTTGTCACTTTTAGCTCAAAGCTCCGAGAGACTATATATCGAAAAAGGTATGAAGAAAATTACCCTTTTAAATAATCTACACTTCTTGCATTATGCAAATTCTACCCTTACTTCCTATACTAATTGTGATTCTTCATCCACTTTTTAGGCATATTTTATTAAATAATTTAAGCTTGTATTTTATTTATTATTTTTAAAAGAGTAAAATCCAACATATTGGACCAAAGTAGAATTTCGGTACTAGGAATGGTTAGATTGAACAAATAACAATAATGTGTATATAATTCCTACAATTAACATGTAACATTTTTTTAACAGTTGCACTAGCTATTTTTATATCTTCTTAGTCATGAATTTGTATAAAAAAATGTTCGAATTTATTTATGTTGATGACCTAAAAACTCCATTGAATGAACAAATAAAATTTAGATTTATTTTGATGAAAGAATGTGGATTTATTGTGTCCACGATAAATCCTTAATCTTTTAACAAAATAAATCTAAATTTTATTTGTTCAATATAGTATGTATTTGTTCAATATGTATATTTACTACTAATAATAAGAGGGAATAAGCAGGCATCAGGTCGACACGCTTTCTTGTGCTGCCTGCTTCAGTTGCTTCAATCGTAATTTTACTATATTATTCCTAATTAATTATTATAAGTCATTTAAGTATTAGAAAATTTATATTTAATTACATTTATATTTTACTTATGTATAAGAGGCAGTTGAGAGGGTTTTCCGTCGTCCTTCTTGCCGACCAATTCAACTACTTGCTCCGTGCTTTTACTATATAACTTCTAATTAATTATTATATGTTATTTAAATTTCAAAATTAATAATATTTAATAAAAATAAAATAAGGATTTATGATATGTCTACTTTAGCTGCTTCAACTATAATTTTACTATATAACCTCTAATTAATTATTGTAAGTCATCTAAATATTAAAAAATTATTATAAAATTTTTTAAGTATTAAAAAATTAATAATATTTAATATTAAATTAACTTGACATCTTATATGCGATTCACTTAATTTTTTTCACAAGTATTTTTTATAATAATTTTATTATATTACTTTTAATTAGTTATTATAAGTCATTTAAGACATGTTTGCTCTGTTGCTTCAAGATATGTTTGCTTTGTTGCTTCAATCATGATTTTAGTATATCACCCCTAATTAATTATTACGGTCATATAAACATTGTGTCATTTAAATAGAAATAGAAGAAAAAGTATTATAAATTACAATAATTAAAAAATTAAATTATTTTTAAAATATACTTGACTATTGATGACACAAAATTTTGAATGAGGAAAATAACATATATTTTAAGAAATTAAATAAAAATATTATTGATTACAATATTTAACGGTTTAAAATATCTAAACAAATTTACTCTGTTATATATTTTAAAAAATTACTACAAATCACAATAATTAATAATTTGAAAAATTTAAAGGTCAATCTGTCTGCTTTGGTACTACTTCATTTGTCCTTTCCCTTACTTTAGTTTTTTTTCATCAATTTAAATTTGTTTACCTTATTTTGTTTATCTGGTATATATTTCAACAAAAGTACGAAAAATTTTCTATAAATCATAATAATTAATAACTTAAAAAATTTAAAAGAGATAAAATATTTGGCTGAATCTCGAAATTATATTAGTATAATTTAAATTGAAATTGAATAAAGAGTATTATAAATCACAGTAATTAAAAACTTAAATTATTTTTAAAATGTAATTGACTATCAATGCGACAAAATTTTGGACAAGGAGAGTAACATTTATCATTTAAAAATTACATAACAAGTATTATAAATTATATTATTTAACAACTTAAAATATCAAAAGAAAAAATATGTTATATATTAAAAAAATATTATAGATCACAATAATTAACAAATTAAAAAATTTTAAAAATCTGAATTATTTGATTGATTCTTGAAATTATATCAATGCTGCTTAAATTGGAATAACTAAAAGTATAATTGACTATAAATGTCACAAAAGTTTGGACAAGGAGAGTAACATGTATTATTTGAAAATTACATAAAAAATACGAAAATTACAATAGTTAATAGCTTAAACTATCTTTTAAAAAAATTAATTTGTTATATATTTCAAAAAAAAAAGTACAATAAATCACAATAATTAACAACTTAAAATTTTTTAAATATATAAAATATTTGGTTGATTCTCAAAATTTTATTAGTGCCACTTAAATAGGAATAGAGAAGAGGTATAAATCTCAACGATAAAAAATTTATTTTATTTTAAAAATATAATTGACTATCAATGTCATAAAAGTGTGAACAAGGAGAGCATCGTGTATTATTTAAAAATTAAATAAAAAATCTTATAAATTACAATAGTTAACAACTTAAAATAAATAAAGCATCTTTAAAATATAATTGATTATCTAAATTATATTTGTGTCGCATAAATTAAGACTAAAAAATAACATATATTGGATTCGTGCTGCCACAGGCCTTCGACATCTAGTGTGTGTGTGTATACATAATATATATATATATATATATATATATATATATCTTTTTGTCATTCATTAAAACACTTTGTTATAGACAATTTTTTTTTCACTTTTTCCCCCAATTAATATAATTTTATTTTTATAATACTGAAAAATTAAATAGTCCTAAAATATAGTGAAAAATATATGGAAGATTTTCCTTAGAACACTCCTTTCATATTTAGGAGTCCTTTTAATGGCAAAATTAAACAATAAAAAAAAAGTATAAATAACATAAATATGAACTCTTTTGGAAGTAATTACACTATCTCCTACTTTTTTAATTACTTTACTCTCCCTCCCTATTAATATACATAACATAGCTGACATATACATAACATTCTATTAATATACATAACATAGCCGACATATACATAGCATTCTGTGTATATGTTGGTATTTTATATACATAGCATTCTGTGTATATGTTGGAAATTTTGTATATGTTTAGGTGTTGAGATTTTTTGTAATATTGAAAACATAAGTTATGTGTTTGTGTGATTTTTTTTTTTTAAAAAAAATTCAACTAAGTCAGGCTTCCTATTTAAGTGGGAGAAAAAACCTTACGCCTAACACGATCTAAGCCTCGCAAAACTTGTTTTGTTAGGTTTGTCTGTGAATTTTTAGTATAGGATTTTTGGAGAATTATTTTTCTTTTTTTTTTTTTATTTATCACTTTATATATATATTAGTTTCATGTTCTAATTATATGAAGCTTTGTTTGTTCAATCTTTTGAGGTTTGTGAAATGCTTTGGAGAAGTAGTTAACACTATAGATAGCAGTTCAAAGTATGAATTTTATTCAAAGAGTTAACACGTTAGTTGATAGTTTTAAAGATTATATTTGAATTATATAAAATTAACAATTTAAAATTAATTCCTTTCTTTTGATAATTTCTCAGCAATTGACAATTGATTCTCTCTTTTTGATAATTTTTTGTGTTTTTCTTTTGGTTGAATATTTATGATTGAAAGGTTGGATAAAACAAGCAAGTTGTTGCTGACTCAAGTAGTAAAAAAATTCAAAGGTTTATCTCTTTTCTTTTTTTTTTGTTTAACTAAAATTTTTATACATCTCTCAGACTCGAAAGATTACAATTTATAATTTTAAAATCATACGTCAAATAGTTACTAAAGAACAAAAATTCTGGAATCAAAAAGATGCCTATAGATTTTAAAGATATTTAATTTGAATTTTTTTTTTTTATGTTGGTTCATTTTTTCTTTACGATTGAAAAATATTAATGATGATATTTATGTTTTAAAATGAAGACACAATAAAGACGAAAATAAAAAATTGTTCATTACAGAGCATATAAGACGGGGTAAACATTCTGGTCCCTAAAACACTACGTATAAAGACCAAATTTTTTTCCAGTCCCTAATTATTCTCCAATTAACGAAGAGCCTAGATATAGTTGCTAATATCATCAACAACCGGTCTCTAATGGGTCTCGTGTATGGGTGGGGTTCACACAAAATTTGGCTTCTCAGAAAAACTAAAACAAATAAAGGATTGAGTACTTTAATATAAATTTTTTCCATAAACCCTTTCATAACAAAATGAAAACTTCGTCGCTCAAACACTCAATTTTATGATCCTAAATCTCAAATCACAAACCCTAAATCCCTTTTCAACCCATTGGCTACAAAAGCAATTTGAGATCTACTTTGGCAACTGGAGGAGTAAAGAAGCCACACAAATTCAGGACAAAAACTATGACACTTAGAGAAGTTCGAAGGTATGAGAAATCAACTTAACCTCTCATTTGGTAACTTCAATTTCAATATTTATTTCGTCAAATTGCTCGACTTTAACATCGATCTCCAATTCACAAAATTTACTGTTGTTGTGCTAGAGGTGGCAGCTAAGGTGTATCTTTTGGATTATTTGGCTCTAAAATTTGTTTACAATTCACCAAGCTGTTCAACTTCAGTAAAAATCTACCATAAAGTATGTCGTCCTCAATTTTCAGTACGTGGAATTAGGGTTCGTTATAAATTTGACCAAAAAATCAATGGTGCTTTCTCTCCTGATTTTGACGCTCGCTTTCTCGACCGGCAAAAAGCATTGGAAGCTTCAATGAACGACATTAACAACTCGTTTGGCAAAGGAAGCATTATTAGATTGGGTAGTGCTGGCGTAACTTTGGGTGAAACTTTTCCAAGTGGCTGCTCGATGCTAGACTTTGCTTTAGGTGGTGGCCTTCCCAAAGGCAGAATTGTTGAGATATATGGGCCCGAAAGTAGTGAAAAGACTAGCTTAGATCTCCATGCTATTGCATAAGTTGAAGCTAGGAGGCAATGCAATGCTTGTTGATGTTGAGCATGCTTTTGATCTTGCATACTCCAAAGCGCTTAGAGTAGATATAGAGAATTTGATTGTCTGCCAGCCTAATAATTGAGAGATGGCTCTAGAAATTGCAGACCGCATGTGTAGATCGCGTGTTGTTGATCTTATTTGTATTGATTCAGTCCCAACCCTCACTCCACGAGCTAAAATTGAGGGTGAAATCGCGATGCAGCAAATGGGTTTACAAGCACGCCTGATGAGTCAAGCTTTATGTAAAATGTCAGGCAATGCTTCCAAAGCTGGATGTACTCTTATATTCCTCAATCAGATAAGATACAAGATTGGTGTTTATTATGGAAATCCTGAGGTAACAATTGGAGGGATTGCCTTAAGGTTTTTCGCCTCCGTTTGACTTGAGATCCGTCCTACAGGAAAAATAAAATTTGCAAAAGGAGAATTTGAAAGGTTTCTAGACCATACAAGTATGCAGAATTTGAAATTATCTTTGGAGGAGTGCGCAAGCTGGGTTGCGTATTAGATTGTGCTGAAGTAATTGAAGTGGTGTCTAAGAAGGGTTCATGGTATATCTATGGAGAGCATAGTCTAAGACAGGGACGAGAGAAAGCATTGTAATATTTGAGAGAAAATCCTCTTATCTCTGAAGAAATAGAAAAGATGGTTAGGTCATCGGTGCTAGAGAAAATGGAGTTTGGAGGCTCTTCTTTATTGAAACATCCACTACCACAGCTTCTAGAAGAAGACACACTTCAAGAGTTGCAATAACATGAATCAGATTTCTGCTTTGACTGATTATGTCTACAGAGCATTTCATAACCGACATTGACATCATCTGATTTTACGTAAGAAATGAACAAAATTGTATGAGACCATTTTTGTACTCTATAGAGTGTTGAAGAAAGATGTATATTCTTGTACACTGATACATCTTGGCCGGGATACAAAATACGTCTCTCATGTTTTCTGGTTATGCAAACAATTATGCTCATTTTTGGATGCCTGATTATTCTAGATGACTACGTGTCAGATGAGCCAAAAGAGAAAATTAGAGTTAAGGTAGTGAAAAGGTGTATGTAGTTAGCTTTGTACTGCATATTTTGTCCTTGTGATTTGGATGTATCGTTTGCTAACTGCTAACTGAAGAATTATGTGAGGAAAACTGATGAGACTAATTATATTCTATTTTTAGTTGTTCAATTAGTATTGTTTTGGAGGATTAGTGGATATGTGCAATGCCATTACATTATAAGTTATTTTAAGATGTGATTCTTTATATAAATGCATTGTTTTAACTAAAACACAAATGTCTTTCCCAATTGGATTACAGCTGCAGGGAAGAAGATAAAGATGAGTATTTGTATTACATCTTTAGTGTTTATAGACAAGGTTGGACAATTGTCTTCTGTAAATCAATTAAAGCTTTACGTCTTATCTTATCTCTTACGTACCCTTGGGATCAATGAATGGACACTTCACACCCAGATTCAGTAGAGAACCTAACTTAAGGTAACTTTTATGACTTATTTTTCTATTAGGCTGTACTCCTTTTTCTTTACATTAAAATTGTCTAGCTAAATTATTTTGCAGACAAAAGGAGGAAATGTTCAGGCAAGTGTATTTCCTTCCAGTTTGTTAATAATTTGAAATTGAATGCAATATTTTTAGATTAGGTACTTATTTAGTATGTGTTTGGCCATGAAAATCTAAAAAATTGAATAATCCCCAATTCAAGTGCCCTCATCAGCAGTAGCTAACATGTTTGAGAAACAAAAAACAACAAACGAAATCTTTTTGTATGTGAGAAGAAACCATTCAAGAAATTTGGTAAAACGATAACAAGAAATGTTAAAAGAAGAATATGAAGTAGAAGTAGATGAATAACAATCAGGCAGTTGGGCCAATTTAGTTATTCAATGCTCTCTTGTATGGTGCGATTATATTTTTTGTCCAAATAGATGGCAATGTAATTAGGAGTTGAAACTGTAGAAGCACTCTTATTTTTATGAACTAAAAATTTGTGTGATTTAGTGGTGCACGTATTTCATTTCGCTAAACATTTTATTTTGTACATTTTACAGGATTTGAAGCTTCAGTTTACAAGTCGAGATGGAATTATGATGATTTCAAACAAGTTAACTAATTTTTGGTAATTTTTCTAGGATTGTTGAACAAAACATTATAATATGTACGAAGGATGTTAGCCTTTGTTGGCTAATGACTTGTGTAATAGTATTATTCCTTAAACATTTGTCTGTAACATTGGTTCTCTGCGATGTTAATACATATTTTGGAATCAATACAAGTGATAACTCTGTTTATATGTGCATTTGAAATTATCTAGGCATAATACATAAATATGATCCTAAACTTGATACTAAATTATAACTTTGACCTTAAACTATGATAGTGCACAAATAGAACTTTTAACTATTCAAAACCTGAATAAATATGACCTCCGATTTTGGAACCCCCATGCGTGAGTTTCACTTGAGCCTACGTGGAAAGGTAATCCAGTCACACGGTGTCATGTCATTAAAAGGGCTGACATGGCATGATGATGTGGTTTCAATTAAAACGTCGTTTTGCTTTTATAAGTCAAAACGTCGTCGTTTTGTTGCTTTATTATTATTATTATTATTATTATTATTATTATTATTATTATTATTATTACTATTATCATTACAATTATTTTTATTACTATTATTATTACTATTATTATTATTACAAACAACTTCAATCTTATATATCCGATCAGCAAAAAACTGCAGATTCATTTGCATCTATAGTCCAAGAAAACTCCGAAAATAAACCCACATATGAGAAATTGGATGCTAGAGAACTCATCCTACATATTGAAAATTCTCATATTCCTCGACAAGAAATTCTGAAAAAGCATGGCGATTACTCCAAAAATACTTAACTACTAATGTTTATTTCATAGGAGAATCATATAAAACACGAACTTTTTATGAAAATATTTTGGTTCAGACATTCAGTGCAGATTTTGAGAGCTGTCCGATGGGAGACACAACCCTAGGTGTACATGAATACTCCAAGATAATTATTAAAAAACTTATTTCTATTGAAGAATGGGGAATTTCATCCATGACTCAAAAAACTATGCCTATGGGATCAATGAGACAGTCTCAGATAAATTTCACATATTGGGATTATATTAAGGCATTTTTTCAAGTTTTATATTATAATAACATTAAACACAAACATACTTGGTTTATAAAAATCTGTGACAAGGTCTTTGATAAACCCATTCCCAATTTGTACAATGGACTTGCCATGGACCTACCGTTAAAATAATACCTCCAGAATATTCTTCTCTTTTTATACCTGAAAAAAATCCTCAGCCTTCTTGACTGAATTATACCTTTCTGAACATATTTGTAAAATAGATACTATTGACCAAGTGTATTTCTTTATAGAGTTCTCTATCCCTTGGATTCATAGATGGTCGGTTGAAATAAGTTATACTAGCCAGCAAATTCCTGCTTTATACAAAGTCTTTTACTGTAATTTTTGGGACAAATTAACTCGTGAAGATCCACATACAAAACTCACATATTGACATGATCAACGAGAAAATATCATCAAGAAAATTGCTGAATATGAACAGACTCCTTAAAAATCTATTTTAGTTGAAGATAAAAGTCTCAATTATGTTTCCAGAAGATTATCAGCTTACGATGGGAATAAAATAGAGATGATAGAACAATACTTAGCAGAAGTACGAAATAAATTACTCCAAATAGTGGATCAAAACTCAGATACATCAATGAAAAGTGATGAAGTAAACACTGAAGATATCACAGAGTCCCAGCCTCCAGAAGTGATGGGCGAAACAGAAGAAGTGATTGAAAAAGCTATAACATTTATTAGAAAATGGAAAGGCAAAGACTAGGCGAGACCCAACAGCTAAATTATTAAAAACTTTACTATGCACAGGGACCCACATATTACTGTGCAAGATGCTTTTCTTTTCTATTTAAAGCTACCTCATTCAGTTGTAAGAGGAGCAAGTTTTTCTTTTTATTTTCTCTCTCTAAAATACTCTCCCTTCTCTCTAAAATCTTCCCTCTTGTACAATATATCTCGGAGATAAATAAGAAGGCGATAACCACTGTTTGTTAATATTTTTAGGCCTTGCTTCCGGCTATTAAGGTACATATTACTTTATTATTTGTCTGTATTCAATTCAACTTCTACCCCCGTCTAGCCATGACTATGTCCGGCTAAAAGACTTCTTATATCTATGTTGAAGGTCTAACTTCGCTTACATGTTAACTATGAAAGATCCAGACGCTATCAAAATATAAAGAAATTTTTCTATAGTTTCTTGACTTGGTTCCGAAATGGTGGTATAGTCGAGTTTAATACACTTATGTTAGCTTTGTCTCTGTGACTACGTCTAGTAAGTTGTGCCTCTTTAGCCCATTGTACTGATACGAAAAGGGCGACTTCTGCACAATTAGAACTTCTAGACACATGGGTTTAACATAAGGTTATTAAATCTCTGACAGGCCCCTTGTTTGAATAAAAGATTCCATACAGTCATTAAACTATTTGAAATTCTTTTATATTTTGGTTGGTGCTTTGGTTTGTTTTTTCGACTTTGGCGTAATTCGATATTGTTACATGGTCTGGCAGGCTGAGCGGCATACCCCAGCCTAGTGAGATCCAATATTGTTACATGGTCTGGCAGGCTGAGCGGCATACCCCAGCCTAGTGAGATCCTGTTAATGGTATCAGAGCCTAGGAACTTTCATAGTAAATATGTTAAGTGTGGTAAAGTTTTCAGCATAGATATAAGACTTTTATAATCATGGTTATGGGCGAAGTTAGTACTAAGAGTACAAAACTCAAAGAGGTAGATTTACCTCAAGATATGGAGTTATTAAATAAATGGACGATTCCAAAAGTTGAATTAAAAACCATATATGAATATGGATTTTTTGATAAAATAAAACATAAACAAATTATTAAAACAACTGAGCAATCTCTTGCTTTAAATGCTGATGAAAAAACTATTCAACTCCTCAATAAGCATGATACTGATATATTTAAATGACATTATAATTATATGCATATTGGTCTAGTACAAATTGCCTTTAGACCTTTAACGCTAAAGGGACTCCCTGAAACATTTTTAGCTGCTTTGCGTGATGCTAGAAATATAAACTTTAGAAAATCTTTAATGGGATCTATTGAATCTACCCTTACCTATGGTCCTGTATATTTTAATACTCAGCCAAATTTACAATTATCTATGACTGAGGTAAATATTCTTCATGCTTTAACCTTAAATGGGAAAACTCATAGTTATGATTATGCGCTTGGATCTGAGCTTACAGGATTATCCTACCACATATATTATCGTTTATTATCAACCTTAAATTCTCGATGTAAATTAATTGATGATACTTCTGATTGCACTATGCTTATTGAAACCAACTTTATAAAATCCAGGGTTACTACCCGAATACTTATTCGATGGGATGAAATTGATTTCCTAAGAACATGGATTTTAAACTCAGTCACTTTTTCAAAATAATTGGCGGAGGATGTGACTAATTCAGAGTTAACTCATGTAACTCAAAATTCTGATGGACGAATTTGGCTACAATTTGATAATAATCCTCCAGTCTAAGAAATTCTTTTTCTCTACCAAAAAGACTTTCTTTTATACATCATATTTCTTCTATAGAACATGATTATGGTCCAGCTAGGAATCGAGCTGCTTCTTTATATACTATTAATTCTGCAGATTCGCATGTTACACCTAAAGGTGTAGAAAAGATTAAAATCAACTCTAAAACTAATATAGTTCAAGATTTTGATAATGAAAATCCTACCCCATTTGAGATGGATTTTGATATTAATTCTTTTTAATTATGATGACACAACTTATTGATTTTAGTCCTGGTTCTCAGGCAATATAATCTATTCAAAAGGATTTTTTTTTGTGAAAAATGAAAAACCTTTAGGACATGATTTTTTGAAACTTATAGTCTTGATGAATTACGAAATATTTCCGAAGAATTCTATGAAATATGTTTCTTACATAATAAAATTATCTTTTTTGTGCCATGGTTTATGTCTGCATATTTGTCGTCCTATATAAAAATAATTGAAAGATCTTATCAAAGTTCTGCTGGTAGAATTACTCAAGATATGTATCCTCCTCAGTCTTCCTTTATATTACCTAATAATACTGGAATGACTTTTTCTGCTTTTCAAAAAAATTGTAAATGAGGATATTGGAAAAATCACTGTTTCTGAAATAAATAACCTTATCGCCCAAAATAATAACTTGAGTCTTTATGTTAAAGTTTTGGGAGAACATATTTTATCTCTTGATAAAAAACTTGACGAATTAATTGAGTTAGTTAAAAAAACTTAGCACACAGATGGATTCCTCTAACATTCCTTCTACTTTCAAAATCAAAGAAGAAGAAGAAGGATATATTTTATCTAAACTGTGCATCCAAAGAACTCCTGAAATAGAAGGATTTGAAAAAATTTCTCAATTAGACCAATTAGAAAAACTCTTATATTTAAAATTCTCTCATTTAAACATTCAACCTCTTCATGTTTCTATGATTTTGTGCTAAAAATCAAGTCTAATTTCGCTGATAATATCGAATCTACTCAAAACATAAGAGACACTATCTCTTCCGAGCTAAATAAGCTGAAAGGTATGATTAAAAAACAATCGGGAAAAAATGTGCTGACATTCCCCGTATGTCTACTGCGTATTATCCACGTCCAACTCCTCAAGATGTTCTGATAGAGGAAAGGGATTGGAATTAAACAAATACTTCTTATAGTGGAGAAGGTATTTATGAATGGAATATTGATGGATTATCAGATCGACAAATTTGTATTCTTATCCACCATATGTCCATGTATTCTACTATTGCCACGACTACTACATCAGCAGAGAATCGGGCCAATCGTACTGTCCCAACAATTTGTAAAATGATTGTTGCGGGTTTTACTGGCCAACTTCGAGGCTGGTGGGATAATTTCCTAGACGATGATAAATGCGAGGCTATTTTTAATGCCACTAATGATAAACCTGGAAAAGACAATTTTGACTGACCGCTTCGGGTAGGACGACAAGATGCTGTCTATACCCTCATGCTTACAATTATTGAACATTTTGGAGGTAGATTTACCAATCAGTATGAAAACATTAGAACTCTTTTTAATGGTTTAAAATGCAAACACTTAGGAGAATTCCGATGGTATAAAGACACCTTTCTTAGTAGGGTTATGGATTTGCCCGAAAGTAAGTATGACCATTGAAAAACAAAATTCATTGATGGTCTTCCCCCCTTATTTGTTGAAAGAGTTAGAAAATCTGGTTCGTGGTATAATAGAAGAATAATTATTCCTTAACCACGATGAATTTCTTGATAATGAAATTTATTGGTTTGATATTGACTTAAGTGATTGATATTTACAGGATTAAAAGATATAATGAAGCTCTTTCTACACTTCTTCTCTCGAAAGTTCTTAATCACCTTTATAAAGGCAACTCTTTTAAATGCAGACATGCACATGCTTATACTTTGGAAAGTCATTAATGGTCTTATCACAAAGGACACACTTTATGAAGATCTATTTGAATATATGTCATCGTATGCTGATCAAATTCCTGATTATTGATGTAGCATAGATCTACCCTGGCAAACAGCCATAGGACGTGGCAGAGGAGGACAAAGTCAAAACTCTTCATATTACGGAGAACGAACAAACCCTACTTATTTTGGTAATAGAAATAATTGTGCATATAGGTCTGCAAGTTCTAATTTTCTTGTATTACAACACAGAAATAGGACTTTGGTCAATTCAAAAATTCTCCAGGAAGGATCATCATAAAAACCACAGAATATTGGTTCCTCAATTCATTTGAAAGATATTCCAGAAGATCATCCTTTGTACAAACAACTTCAATCTTATATATCTGATCAACAAAAAACTGCAGATTCATTTGCATCTATAGTCCAAGAAAACTCCGAAAATAAATCCACATACGACAAATTGGATGCTAGAGAACTCATCCTACTTATTGAAAATCCGCATATTTCTCGACAAGAAAATTCTGAAAAAGCATGGAGATTACTCTAAAAATATTAACAAACAGTGGCTATTGCCTTCTTATTTATCTCCGAGATATATTCTACAAGAGGAAAGATTTTAGAGAGAAGGGACAGTATTTTAGAGAGAGAAAATAAAAAGAAAAAACTTGCTCCTCTTACAACTAAATGAGGTAGCTTTAAATAGAAAAGAATGCATTTGATAATAGTAATTATAGTTTTCTCATGGAGGAAGTATGTGTAAAAATTCATGTTAATCGATTAGATATTCTCGAGATAGAAAATCAGGCAAAGAATTTTCATTACCCTTCTTATATTGTATTTCAAAATCAAAAGGGGCTAATTGAGCTTGCCATCTTGCAAATATTAATTTAGAGGCATCATGTTTAAAGTCTTTGTCAAACATAAATTTAAGGGATTGAGGATCAGTTCTGATTATGAATTTTTGGTCATACAAATCATCTTGAAATTTTAAAACACATTTTACAATAGTTAACATTTCATGGGCTATTGTGGAACCAATATGGTCATATAGCTCAAAACTGTAAGTTACAAAATCTCAAGTCCTTAGGACTTTCTGAGAAAGTGCATGACCAAGTCTATGGTTTATTATATACCTCTGGTTCTGAATCTAATTATGATTCTATATCTGAAAATAATTTTGAACTACCTAATTCTGATAGTGAACCCTATCAGATTAATAAATGCAATGATTGTGATAATGATACTTGTAATTATGACGAAATGATGTATAAACTTCAAGCGCAATTTGAAGATCTTGATTTAAATATTCAAACTCTTACTGCTGATAATGTCCTTGAATTGCTGAAGGAAGTTACTGATGAAAAACTACGTGAAAAAATTATTAATTTTGCTACTAAAAAAACTTCTACTAATACTGCTAGTATCTCTAAAGATAATTCTTATGATAATTATCATATGTATTATTCTTTAGCTGAGGTTAATAGACGTCTTACGTTAAGTCAAACTCCAGGTAGAGATACTACCTTTGATGATTTAAAGATCGAAGTTGAAAAAGTAAAGAAAGAAATTATTTCTTTAAAGCAAAAACAGATGATCTCTGATTGAATGTCTGAACCAAAATATTTTCATAAAAGTTCGTGTTTTATATGATTTTCCAGTGAAATAAACATTAGTAGTTAAGTATTTTTGGAGTAATCGCCATGCTTCTTCAGAATTTTCTTGTTGATAAAAATGGAGATCTTCAATAAGATACCATTTACAGGATCTCACTAGGCTGGGGTATGCCGCTCAGCCTGCCAGACTATGTAACAATATCGGATTACGCTAAAGTCGGAAAATCGAACCAAAGCACCAATCGAAATATAAAAAAATTTCAAATAGTTTAATGACTGTATGGAATCTTTTATCCAAATAAGGGGCATGTCAGAGATTTAATAACCTTATGTTAAACCCATGTGTCTAGAAGTTCTAATTGAGCAGAAGTCGCCCTTTTCATATTAGTACAACGGGTTAAAGAGGCACAACTAACTGGACGTAGTCACAGAGACAAAGCTAACATAAGTGTATTGAACTCGACTGTACCACCATTTCGGAACCAAGTCAAGAAACTATAGAAAAATTTCTTTATATTTTGATAGAGTCTGAATCTTTCATAGTTAACATGTAAGCGAAGTTAGACCTTCAACATAGATATAAGAAGTGTTTTAGCCGGACATAGTCACGGCTAGACGGGGGTAGAAGTTGAATTGAATACACATAAATAAAAAAGTAATATGTACCTTAATAGCCAGAAGCAAGGCCTAAAGAAATTAACAAACAGTGGCTATTGCCTTCTTATTTATCTACGAGATATATTGTACAAGAGGGAAGATTTTAGAGAGAAGGAAGAGTATTTTAGAGAGAGAAAATAAAAAGAAAAACTTGCTCCTCTTGCAACTGAATGAGGTAGCTTTAAATAGAAAAGAAAAGCATCTTGCACAGTAATATGTGGGTGCTTGTGCATAGTAAAGTTTTCAATAATTTAGCTGCTGGGTCCCGCCTAGTCTTTGCCTTTCCATTTTCTAATAAATGCTGCAGCTATTTTAATCACTTCTTCTGTTTCGCCCATCACTTCTGGAGGCTGGGACTCTGTGATATCTTCAGTGTTTACTTCATCACTTTTCATTGATGTATTTGAGTTTTGATCCACTGCTTGGAGTAATTTATTTCATACTTCTACTAAGTATTGTTCTATCATCTCTATTTTATTCCCATCGTGAGCTGATATTCTTCTAGAAACATAATTGAGACTTTTATCATCAACTAAAATAGATTTTTGAGGAGTCTGTTCATATTCAGCAATTTTCTTGATGATATTTTCTCGTTGATCATGTCCATATGTGAGTTTTGTATGTGGATCTTCACGAGTTAATTTGTCCCAGAAATTGCAGTAAAAGACTCTGTATAAAGCAGGAATTTGTTGGCTAATATAACCTATTTCAACCGACCATATATAAATCCAAGGGATACAGAATTCTATAAATAAATACATTTGGTCAATAGTATCTATTTTACAAATATGTTCAGAAAGGTATAATTCAGTCAAGAAGGGTGAGAATTTTTTCCATGTATAATAAAGGGAAGAATATTCTAGAGGTAATATTTTAACGGTAGGTCCGTGGCAAGTCTACCATTGTACAAATCAATTGGGAATGGGTTTATCAAAGACCTTGGCACAAATTTTTATAAACCAAGTATGTTTGTGTTTGATGATATTATAATATAAAACTTGAGAAAATGCCTTAATATAATCCCAATATGTGAAATTTATCTGAGACTGTCCCATTGGTCCCATAGGCATAGTTTTTTGAGTCATGGATGAAATTTCCCATTCTTCAATAGAAATAAGTTTTTTTAATAATTATCTTGGAGTATCCATGTACACCTGGGGTAGTGTTTCCTATCGAACTGTGCTCAAAATCTGTACTGAATGTCTGAACCAAAATAGTTTCATAAGAAGTTCGTGTTTTATATGATTCTCCTGTGAAATAAACATTAGTATTTAAGTATTTTTGGAGTAATCTCCATGCTTCTTCAGAATTTTCTTGTCGAGGAATTTGCAGATTTTCAGTAAGTAGGATGAGTTCTCTAGCATCCAATTTCTCTGGATGAGTTCTCTAGCATCCAATTTCTCATATGTGGGTTTATTTTCAGAGTTTTCTTCAACTATAGATGCAAATGAATCTGCAGTTTTTTGCAGATCGGATATATAAGATTGAAGTTGTTTGTACAAAGGATGATCTTCTGGAATATCTTCCAAATGAATTGAGGAACCAATATTTAGTGTTTTTGATGATGGTCCTTCCTGGAGAATTTTTGAAATGACCAAAGTCCTATTTCCGTATTGTAATACCGGAAAATTCGAACTAGCAGAGCTATATGAAAAATTATTTCTATTACCAAAATAAGTAGGGTTTGTTCGTCCTCCATAATATGATGAGTTTTGACTTTGTCCTCCTCTGCCATGTCCTCTGGATATTTTCCAGGGTGGATCCATGCTACATCAATAATTAGGAATTTGATCAGCATACCATGACATATATTCAAATAGATCTTAATAAAGTGTGTCCTTTGTGATAAAATCATTAATAACTTTTTAAAGTATGAGCATGTGCATGTCCGCATTTAAGGGAGTTGCCTTTATAAAGGTGATTAAGAACTTTTGAGAGAAGAAGTGTAGAAAGAGCTTCATTATATCTTTTAATCCTGTAAATATTAATCACTTAAGTCAATATCAAACCAATAAATTTCATTATCAAGAAATTCATCGTGGTTAAGGAATAATTCTTCTATTACACCACGAACCAGATTTTCTAAGATAAGAAAATGAATATCATCATTTAAAGGAATGCATTTGATAATAGTAATTATAGTTTTCTAAAGGAGGAAGTACGTGTAAAAATTCATGTTAATCGATTAGATATTCTCGAGATAGAAAATCAGGCAAAGAATTTTCATTACCCTTCTTATATTGTATTTCAAAATCAAAAGGCGCAAATTGAGCTTGCCATCTTGCAAATATTAATGTAGAGGCATCATGTTTAAAGTCTTTGTCAAACATAAATTTAAGGGATTGAGGATCAGTTCTGATTATGAATTTTTGGTCATACAAATCATCTTGAAATTTTAAAACACATTTTACAATAGTTAACATTTCATGGGCTACTGTGGAGTATTTTTTCTGGCTTTCAGTCCATTTACCAGAATAAAATCTAATCAAATATTCTATTTTTGTATGGGGATTAACTTGTTTATGTATTCCGCCATACCCAATATTTGAAGCATCAATTTCAATAATTTTTAACCAGTTAAGATTTGCAACAGATGTACAAGGAAGAGATTGAACACGTTTTTTAATTAATTTTACTAAATTAGTGTGGACTTGAGTCCAAGGCATTTTGTAATCCCTTTTTAGTCTATCATACAGAGGAGCTAAATCTCTAGACAGATTTTTATAAAAAGGAGAAATATAATTAATACTACCAAGGAATCTTTGAAGCTGTTTTATATCAGTAATAATATTGGGAATTTTTTTTGCAAATTATAGAGCTCTTTGTATAGGCTCAATAGTAACTTGACAAATATTATGTCCTAAAAATCTAATATTTGTCTGGAATAAACTTATTTTTGGTTTGGACATTACCAAAACATTTTGTATAATAATTTTTTTAAACATATTCAGATGTTTAAAATGTGATTCAAGGGTTTTTGAAAATACTAAAACATCATCAATATAGACAATGATAAAATCCATATAGGAATTGAAAATGTCATTCATAATTTTTTGAAATTTAGAAGGAGTATTTTTTAAACCGAATGGCATAACATTCCATTCATACTGTCCAAAGGGGACATTAAAAGCAGTTCTATAAGTATGGTCTTTATCAATTTGAATTTGCCAATAATCAGATTTTAAATCAAATTTAGAGAATATATTAGCATCATATAATCTAAAAAGTAAGTCCCTTTTATTCAGTATAGGATATCTGATCCATTTCAAAACATTATTCAGAGGTTTATAATTGATGACTAGTCGAGGCATACCCCGTTCTTTTTCAGCAGCATTATTGACATAAAAAGCAGTACAAGACCAAGGGGACTTTGAGGGTTTTATAAGACCTTTTTGAAGAAGACTATCAATCTCTTTTTTACAGAATTCTACTAACTCTGTATTCATTTGACAGGGTCGAGATTTTGTGGGAATTTTCTCTTCACTGAAACCATCTTCATAAGGAAGAGAAATAATATTCTTCTTTCGGTTCCAGAGAGTATTTGGATGATCCACATAAATATCAACAATCAATTGATTAGAAATTATTTTTATTTTTTCTTGGACCTTTACTGAGTTTAAAGTATCAAGAATATTAATGCTCATCATTTCTAATTGTAAAAAATTGACCTGCTTTTGCTTCATATTAATAAGAAAATCCCTTAGAGGATCTTATGGTGAGGCCCAGTATTCAGAAAAAACTTATGGTTAGCTTATTGTAGCTTGTACTCAAGAGGGTTTAGCCCCTTGCAACGAGCTATAATTAGCCAGAAAAATTAAGCTTGACAAACTCAGAGAAAAATCCCAATTAGGAGATTTTTGTGAACAATTTGGTATGGATAAACCAGTAGCAAGAAAAACCCAAAGATATTCTAAGTCTGACAAATCCTATAGAAAGAAACGCTTTAGGCATAGAACCAAAGAAGAACGTGAAACGAGAAAATCCTATCGTAAGTCTACCAGATTTACAAAAAATAGATCCAAAAGAGAGTTAGCAAAAATCAAGTGCTATAGGTGCAACCAATATGGTCATCTAGCTCAAAACTGTAAGTTACAAAATCTCAAGTCCTTAGGACTTTCTGAGAAAGTGCATGACCAAGTCTATGGTTTATTATATACCTCTGGTTCTGAATCTAATTATGATTCTATATCTGAAAATGATTTTGAACTACCTAATTCTGATAGTGAACCCTATCAGATTAATAAATGCAATGATTGTGATAATGATATATGTAATTGTGACGAAATGATGTATAAACTTCAAGCGCAATTTGAAGATCTTGATTTAAATATTCAAACTCTTACTGCTGATAATGTCCTTGAATTGCTGAAGGAAGTTACTGATGAAAAACTACGTGAAAAAATCATTAATTTTGCTACTCAAAAAACTTCTACTAATACTGCTAGTATCTCTAAAGATAATTCTTATGATAATTATCATATGTATTATTCTTTAGCTGAGGTTAATAGACGTCTTACGTTAAGTCAAACTCCAGGTAGAGATACTACCTTTGATGATTTAAAGATCGAAGTTGAAAAAGTAAAGAAAGAAATTGTTTCTTTAAAGCAAAAACAGATGATCTCTGATCATAGGATTTTGAAAATTGAAGAAAAGAATCCTGACATTCCTGAAAATATTATTTCTTTTACTTCAAAAGGAAAAGAAAATGATTTAAGAAAAGGATTTTGAAAACACTGAAGATTCTGAAATAGATAAACTTAGTCCAAAAGAGGATTTGAAAAGAGATTATTTCTTAGGAATGATGCAACTAGTTACTGCTCATAAATGGTATATAAATTACACTATTTTGATAAATAGGGAATTTTCTATCACTAATATTGCTATGATTGATAATGGTGCTGATGTCAGCTGCATTCAAGAAGGTTTAATTCCAACTAGATATTTTGAAAAAACTACTCACATAATTAAGTCTGCATCTGGTCATAATCTTGACATCAACTATAAATTGCCGTATACTCATATATGTCAAAACATAGTCTGCATTCCATAATTCTTCTTTTGGGAAAAAACAAGTTATATCCTTCTATTATTTTAGGAACACCTTTTATAAATGATATTTATCCTTATACATATATCAATGCAAATGGTTTTAAGGCTACCTATAAAAATAAGCAAATCTCTTATCTTTTTGTTACTAATCCTATAACAAGAGATATAAATGCTCTTATTAGTATGAAGCAAAAGCACGTCAATTTTTTGGCTAGTATAACCTATTTCAACCGGCCATCTATGAATCCAAGGGATAGAGAATTCTATAAAGAAATACATTCGGTCAATAGTATCTATTTTACAAATATGTTCAGAAAGGTATAATTCAGTTAAGAAGGGTGAGGATTTTTTACATGTATAATAAAGAGAAGAATATTCTGGAGGTATTATTTTAACGGTAGGTTCGTAGCAAGTCCACCATTGTACAAACCAATTGGGAATGGGTTTATCAAAGACCTTGGCACAGATTTTT
Organism: Capsicum baccatum var. pendulum; assembly: GCA_030864225.1. Taxonomy (NCBI): domain Eukaryota; kingdom Viridiplantae; phylum Streptophyta; class Magnoliopsida; order Solanales; family Solanaceae; genus Capsicum; species Capsicum baccatum. The sequence goes on along the minus strand of CM061559.1, from coordinate 68,436,464 downwards.
ATAAACCAAGTATGTTTGTGTTTAATGTTATTATAATTATATGCATATTGGTCTAGTACAAATTTTCATTAGACCTTTAACGATAAAGGGACTCCTTGAAACATTTTTAGCTGCTCTGCGTGATGCTAGAAATTTAAACTTTATAAAATCTTTAGTGGGATCTATTGAATCTACCCTTGCCTATGGTCCTGTATATTTTAAGACTCATCCGAATTTGCAATTATCTCTGACTGAGGTAAATATTATTCATGCTTTAACCTTAAATGTGAATACTCATGGTTATGATTATGTGCCTGGATCCGAGCTTATAGGATTATCCTACCGCATATATTATCATTTATTATCAACATTAAATCCTCGATGTAAATTAATTGATGATACTTCTGATTGCACTATGCTTATTGAAACCAACTTTATAAAATTCAGGGTTACTACCTGAAGACTTATTCGATGGGATGAAATTGATTTCCCAAAAACATGGATTTTAAACTCAGTCACTTCTCCAAAACAATTGGCGAAGGATATGACTAATTCAGAGTTAACTCATGTAACGCAAAATTCTATTTGACGAATTTGTCTGCAATTTGATAATAATCTTCCAGTCTACAGAAATTCTTTTTCTCTGCCAAAAAGACTTTCTTCTATACATCATATTTCTCCTATATAACCTGATTATGGTCCAGCTAGAAATCGAGCTGCTTCTTTTCATACTATTAATTCCGCAGTTTCGCATGTTACACCTAAAGGTGTAGAAAAGATTAAAGACAACTCTAAAATTAATATAGTTAAAGATTTTGATAATGAAAGTCCTACCCCATCTGAGATGGATTTTGATATTAATTCTGTTTAATTATGATGACACAACTTATTGATTTTAGTCCAGGTTCTCAGGCAAGAAAATATATTCAAAAGGAATTTTTTTGTGAAAAATGGAAAACCTTTAGGACATGATTTTTTGAAGCTTATAGTCCTGATGAATTACGAAATATTTCCGAAGAATTCTATGAAATATGTGTCTTACATAATAAAATTATCTTTTCTGTGCCATGATTTATGTCTGCATATTTTCCGTCCTATATAAAAATAATTGAAAGATCTTATCAAAGTTCTGATGGTACAATTACTCAAGCTATGTATCCTCCCCAGTCTTCCTTTATATTACCTAATAATACTGGAATGAATTTTTCTACTTTTCAAAAATTTGTAAATGAGGATGTTGGAAAAATCACTCTTTCTGAAATAAATAACCTTATCGCCCAAAATAATTACTTGAGGTTTTATGTTAAAGTTTTCGGAGAACATATTTCATCTCTTGATAAAAAAGTTGATGAATTAATTGGGTTAGTTAAAAAACTTAGCACGCAGATGGATTCCTCTAACATTCCTTCTACTTCCGAAACCAAAGAAGAAGAAGGATATATTTTACTAAACCGTGCATCCAAAGACCTCCTGAAATAGAAGGATTCGAATAAATTTCTCAATTAGACCAATTAGAAAAACTCCTAGATAAAAAATTCTCTCGTGTAAACATTCAACCTCTTAATGTTTCTGATGATTTTGTGCAAAAACTCAAGTTTAATTTCGCTAATAATATCGAATCTACTAAAAACATAGGAGACTCTATCTCTTCCGAGCTAAATAAGCTCAAAGGTATGATTAGAAAATAACTGAAAAAAAATATGTTGACATTCCCCGTATGTCTACTACATATTATCCACGTCCAACTCCTCAAGATGTTCTGATAGAGGAAAGGGATTGGAATCAAACACATACTTCTTATAGTGGAGAAGCTATTTATGAATAAAATATTGATGGATTATAAGATCGACAAATTTCTATTCTTATCCACCGTATGTCCATGTATTCTAATATTGCCACTGCTACTGCATCAGCAGAGAATCGAGCCAATTGTACTGACCCAACAATTTGTAAAATGGTTGTTGCTGGCTTTACTGGCCAACTTCGAGGCTGGTGGGATAATTTCCTAAACGATGATAAACGCTAGGCTATTTTTAATGCCACTAATGATAAACTTGTAAAAGACAATTTAGGCCGACCGCTTCGGTCAGGACGACCAGATGCTGTCTATACCCTTATCTTACAATTATTGAACATTTTGGCGGTAGATTTACCAATCAGTATGAAAACATTAGAACTCTTCTTAATGGTTTAAAATGCAAACACTTAGGAGAATTCCGATGGTATAAAGACACCTTTCTTAGTAGGGTTATGGACTTGCCCGAAAGTAAGTATGACCATTGGAAAGCAAAATTCATTGATGGTCTTCCCCCTTTATTTGCTGAAAGAGTTAGAAAATCCCTTAGAGGATCTTATGGTGAGGTCCAGTATTCAGAAAAAAAAATCCCAATTAGGGGATTTTTGTGAATAATTTGGTATGGATAAACCAGTAGCAAGAAAAACCCAAAGATATTCTAAGTCTCACAAATCCTATAGAAAGAAACGCTCTAGGCATAGAACCAAAGAAGAACGTGAAATAATAAAATCCTATCATTAGTCTACCAGATTTACGAAAAATAGATCCAAAAAAGAGTTAGCAAAAATCAAGTGCTATAGGTGAAACCAATATGGTCATATAGCTCCAAACTGTAAGTTACAAAAACTCAAGTCCTTAGGACTTTCTGAGGAAGTGCGACCAAGTCTATGGTTTATTATATACCTCTTGTTCAGAATCTGATTATGATTCTATATCTAAAAATGATTTCGAACTACATAATTCTGGTAGTGAACCCGATCGGATTAATAAATGCAATGATTGTGATAATGATACTTGTAATTATGACGTAATGATGTATAAAATTCAAGCGCAATTTGAAGATCTTGATTTAAATATTCAAACTCTTACTACTGATAATGTCCTTGAATTGCTGAAAGAAGTTACTGATGAAAAACTACGTGAAAAAATCATTAATTTTGCTACTCAAAAACTTCTACTAATACTGCTAGTATTTCTAAAGATAATTCTTATGATAATTATCATATGTATTATTCTATAGCTGAGGTTAATAGACATCTTGCTTTAAGTCAAACTCAAGGTAGAGATACTACCTTTGATGATTTAAAGATCGAAGTTGAAAAAGTAAAGAAAGAAATTATTTCTTTAAAGCAAAAACAGATGATCTCCGATCATAGGAATTTGAAAATTGAAGAAAAGATTCCTGACATTCCTGAAAATATTATTTCTTTTACTTCAAAAGGAAAAGAAAAGGATTTTGAAAACTCTAAAGATTCTGAAATAGATAAACTTAGTCCAAAAGAGGATTTGAAAAGGGATTATTTCTTAGGAATGATGCAACTAGTTACTGCTCATAAATGGTATATAAATTTCACTATTTTGATTAATAGGGAATTTTCTATCACTAATATTGCTATGATTGATAATGGTGCTGATGTTAGCTGCATTCAAGAAGGTTTAATACCAACTAGATATTTTGAAAAAACTACTCACATAATTAAGTCAGCATCTGGTCATAGTCTTGACATCAACTATAAATTGTCGTATACTCATATATGGCGAAACAAAGTCTGCATTCCATATTTCTTCTTTTTGGTAAAAAACAAGTTATATCCTCCTATTATTTTAGGAACACCTTTTATAAATTGTAACGCCCCGAAAATGGGCCCCGAGGCGTCACACGGTACTTAAGGCTACAAGTATCCCCAAGCTAACCCTTTTAGCCGTTTTTCTACCATTTAACACTTATAATCAAAGTCATCATAATCAAAACATCTAAACATCCTCCATAATATCATACTGCAATACGAATGAAATACGAAAAGTAACAAAATACGACATCTCTGACAAATCTGATCAATCTATCCATCCAGTCTGACAAGCCTCTACTAAACTGTATATGCATGAGCCATTGGGACAAACCCCAACTGACCCGAACTCAGGAAATAAACTGAACGACTCAAAGTAAATGAGGAAATCTGAATAACTAGTACGCAGAACATGAGGACTCACCACTGCAGAGGATGTAGATCAACGTGCTGGATAATCACGATCAAACCTGGGAATGGGCACCTGACCCTACATTATAGGGAAAATGTAGCCCACAAGCGAACATGTGGGTCAGTACCATGGAATATGTACTGAGTACATCGGGGTGCATGAAATAAACATATCTCTCTCTCTCTCTCTCTCTCTCTATATATATATATATATAAATTTAACGATCATTTCATAAGTTTTCTTTCCAAATCATGAAGGACATTTGTAAATGGCTCATAAAGCTTGAAAAAAATCTAATATTTAAAATCATACACAATGAATGGTAAAACATGCCAATCTGGATATCATGAGCCATTACACTTATCCAAATATCAAGATTCTTTTCTTATTCTCTCATCAAGAAATCTTAGTGTAATCTGGAATATTGAATACATCATAAATCTGCATTTCAAATCTCGTTTAAATTAGTAAAATAAATCTAAGAATGAGGGACGACTCTTTGGGAGGTTCTTCTAACCGACATGTACATCATGTGAGCACCCATGATGTCCCACGACTTGCCCCCATAAGGTTAGGGCTGTCCTACCCTTTCCATCGGTGTAGAACAATCTTATCTCAGTGATCACTATCTCAATTTTCCACATATAGTAGAAGTCAATGTCTCAACCTACGGTGGCACGTAGTCCTGGGGTATGAAACCGTAGTAACATACCCAACTCGGTGCTAAATACTACTCCTAATACTATGCTTATAAATCTCAAGAAAAATCCACTTTAAGGGTAATCTCATATTTCTTTTGTTAAATAAATGATAAAATCCTTAACTCATTTCATAAAGTGGATTTTAACTCTGTTGTGACCAAAAGGTAAAATCTTTCTATACTTCATCAAAAATAGTCTAAACATGGGTGAATGTAGCACATAAATTCTCAAAACAATAATCTCAATGTGGGTTAATGACCCTTATAGCGATACTTAATCAAAACATTTCAACATTTATGCTTTATATCACAAGCATGCATAACTTATACGGAAATCTGAAAAATTTCAGCCTTTAATCATAACAATAATCTCAAACTCATGGAGTTTATTTTTGTAAACATTCAAAATAATCATAGTATGTTGAACAACAACATAGGATAAGATTTATCACTTTAAATTCATGATAAAACATGTAAAAATCATGTATCTTTGTAAAATAATGCAAACTTTGGGCACAAGAACGAAAGGGTGTTCTTGTTCGTAACCCCACATACCTTTATGGTAACGGATTCGTTGAAAGATTGAACCCTCAATATTGATTATGTAACCTTAGTTGTTTTTCTCCTTTAGTGCTCTTGGATGATGAACTTAGACTGATAATAGGGTTATGATGTGTTTAGAATCTATTAAATTAGTAAGGTTAAGTTTAGGGGTGTGTAAGGAGTGCCAAAAAACTTAATTGCCCTCAAAATAACCCCAAAACGGAGTGTTTAAGTCACTTGAAACCATAATATATGCACCACATATATTTACATAGGCGGCGCATATGATATCGCCTATATTTACATAGGCGTCGCATATGATATCGCCTATATTTACATAGGCTCCATATTGCATATATTTACATAGGCGCCGCATATGCTATCACATATGCTTTCCAGTGGCCATGTGCGATTGGTTAGGCGACGCACTCTACTTTGCAAAGCCATAACTCCTAGCTCGGGTGTCGGATTTTGGTGAAATTGGTATCGTTGGAAAGCTAATTTGGTTCTCTATAATTTTGTTGGTAGAAATATGCAGAAATACCACATATTTATCAAGTTATACTCATTCAAAGATGAACCTTGCGAATTCAAACACTAAAACTTGATGGATTTCAAAACTCTTAGCTTGTACTACCTTAAGTGACTCATATAACCACACTTAACACATCATAAGCTCTCTTATAACTAGGGTACTCTTGGTAATTTAGGTTCCCAAATATGGATTACAAAATTAGGGTTTTCACATATACGAACAACGGTTTATTTTCTAGCTTAAGAAAGTGCGAGGCATTACAATATCTCCCCCTTGGGGACATTCGTCCTTGAATGATGCTGGGTATACTAAGAGTAAAGAGAAAATGAAGGGTACATAGCTGAAGTAACTTGCTAATCTTGCGTCTATTTCATTCTACGTTTTGGATACAACAAGGTGTGCATCACTCATGAAATCACAGCTGAATAGTATAAAATAACTACTGAACTACTGCAATTCTGCATAGAAAAGGAATGATTTAAAACAGAATGGTACCTTCGGCTTGATCGGAGCTTATGGAAAAGAGGTGCGGGTACTTGGATCGCATATCCGCCTCAGTTTCCCATGTTGCACCCTCAACAGATTGGTTTCGCCACAACACCTTGACCATGGGAACTTCTTTGTTCCTTAGTCTTCGGACTTGGTGATCTAAAATCTCAACAGGAACTTCCTCAAAAGAAAGACTATCTTGCACATCAGGGTTTTCTGAAGGATCTACAACAACACAATCACCAACGTGTTTCCTAAGCATGGATACATGGAAGACAGAGTGAACAGAAGATAACTCTGAAGGCAACTCAACCTCATACGCTACCTTACCAACACGGCTAAGAACTCTGTAGGGGCCAACATAATGGGGACTAAGTTTACCCTTCTTTCCTAATCTCTTCACTCCCTTCATGGGTGAAATCTTCAAATACACCAAGTCACCAACTTCAAATTCAAGGGCTCTTCTCCTCACACCAGCATACGACTTTTGAAGACTCTATGCGGTTTTTAATCTTTCTCTAATCACTTTGACTTTTTCCATAGCTTCAAAGACCGAATTAGGACCACTCACGGCCGTTTCACCCACTTCAAACAAACCTATGGGTGACCTACATTTCCTCCCATACAAAGCCTTAAATGAAGCCATGCCAATGGTAGAGTGAAAACTATTATTGTAAGCAAACTTTATCAACGGTAAATGCTCATCCCAACTCCCCTTAAAGTCAAGAGCACACGCTCTCAACATATCCTCTAAGGTCTGGATGGTCCTCTTAACCTGACCATCTGTCTGCAGATGGATAGCAGAACTCAAATGCACTTGGGTGCCAAGACCCTTAAGAAAAGCTTTCCAAAACTGCGAAGTGAACTGAGTACCCCTATCTGAAATGATGGACAAGGGAACTCCATGCAATCTGACTAATTCCCAGATGTACAATCTAGCATAATCCTTAACAGTATAAGAAGTATGCACAGGCAATAAGTGCGCAGACTTAGTCAATATATCCACAACAACCCAAATGGAATCATGATGGCATCGGGAAGGAGGTAAACCAGTTACAAAATCTATGTTTATCTCTTCCCACTTCCAAGTGGGAATATCGAACTCCTGCATCATACCACCAGGTCTTTGGTGTTCTACCTTAACCTATTGGCACGTCGCACACTTAGCCACAAATGCTACTATATCCTTCTTCATGCCACTCCACTAATAGATTTCCCACAAGTTGCGGTACATCTTGATGGCACCAGGATAAATAGAATATCGCACACCGTGTGCTTCATCCATAATTCTCTATCTCAGATCCTCAACATCCGGAACACATAATCTATCCTGCAATCTCAACACATTATCCCCCCTTAGGAGAAAACCTCCACCTTTTGGTCCTTCACTAATTCTTTCAGTCTGACCAAACTAGCATCTAAGTGTTGCTTCTCCTTTACTTCCGAAACCAAGGAGGATTCATAGCTACTCTGTACTAACATACTCCCTTCAGCGGAGTCAAGCAACCTAACTCCCAACCTAGCCAACCGATGCACATCATGAGCCAACTCCTTTTTACCCTCTCCAATATGTGAAACACTACTCATAGACATTCTGCTAAGGGTATCCGCCACTACATTGGCCTTTCCCAAGTGATTCAACACACTCATATCGTGGTCTTTCAATAACTCTAACCACCTTATCTTCCTAAGATTCAACTCTCTCTGGGTAAAAATATACTGTAGACTCTTATGATCAGTGAAAACATCAACATGAACACCATACAAGTAGTGTCTCCAGATTTTTAGAGCAAACACAATAGCAACTAACTCAAGATCATGGATGGGGTAATTCTTCTCATAGGGTTTCAGCTATCTAGAGGAATAGGTTATAACCTTACCTCTCTGTATCAGTACACAAACCAAACCAACTCTAGAAGCATTACAATATACCACAAAACCATCAACTCCATCAGGAAGAGTCAAAACAAGGGCTGTAGTGAGTCGAGTCTTCAACTCCCAAAAACTATTCTCACAAGAATCAGACCACAAGAACTTCACTTTCTTTTGGGTCAATCGGGTCATAGGAGATGCTACAGAGGAGAAACCTTTAACAAAATGGCGGTAATATCCAGCTAGACCCAAGAAACTTCTAATGTCGAATGGAGAGACAGGTCTAGGCCAGTTTCTAATAGCTTCTGTTTTCTAGGGATCAACTCTAACACCTTCAAAAGAAATAATATGACCCAGAAAAGAAACTGACCTTAGCCAAAATTCACACTTGCTAAATTTGGCAAATAAGTGATGATCTCTAAGGGTTTGCAAGATGATACGAAGATGATCTGCATGTTTATTCTCATTACGGGAGTATACCAGAATGTCATCTATAAACACTATGACAAACATATCAAGATATGGCTTGAACACTCGATTCATGAGGTCCATGAAAGCTGCTGGGGCATTAGTTATCCCGAAGGACATAACACAAAACTCAAAATGACTATAACGTGTTTGGAAGGCTATCTTCGGGATATCACATTCCCTAACACTGAGTTGATGATAGCCAGAGCGAAGGTCTATCTTTGAGAAGTAACTTGCACCTTGCAATTGATCAAACAAATCACCTATTCTTGGAAGGGGATACTTATTTTTGATAGTGACTTTGTTAAGCTGGCGATAGTCAATGCACATGCACAAAGAGCCATCTTTCTTTCGCACGAATAGGACAGGTGCACCCCACGAAGACATACTTGGTCTTATAAAACCTTTCGCTAAGAGATTTTTGAGTTGCTCTTTCAACTCCTTAAGTTCTGCGGGTGCCATACGATATGGAGGAATGGAAATGGGCTGAGTATCGGGAAGAATATCAATCCCAAATTCTATCTCTCTATCGAAAGGTACCCCTGGAAGATCTTCCAGAAAGACATCGGGAAACTCATTAACAATGTCAACTGATTGGAGAGTTGGAGTCTCAGACTTAGTGTCTTTAACTCTGACTAGGTGATAAATGCTCCCTTTGGAAATAAGCTTTATAGACTTGAGATATAAGATAAAATAACTCTTGGGAGATGCAGAAATACCAGACCATTCGATAACAGACTCACCAGGGAACTGAAACTTGACTACACGGGTACGACAGTCTATGGATGAATAATAAGAGTGAAGCTAGTCCATACCCAGAATAATATCAAAATCTACCATGTCCACCTCTATCAGATCAGCAAACATAACTCTATGAAGAATAGAAATAGGACACTTTTTGTACACTTTTTGGGCAACAATGGACTCACCCACAGAGATAGAAACTAGGATGGGCTTAGAGACAATCTCCGGACTCACTTCAAAATTTACAGCAACCAGAGGTGTCACATATGAAAAACTGGACCCAAGGTCAAACAACACATAAACATCAAACTGAAACACACATAGCATACCAATAACAACATCAGGAGAGTTCTCCTACTCCTAATGGGAAGGCAAAGTATAAAATCTGTTCTGGCGCTGACAACCAGCAGTACTGGAAGAAGCACCATGAGTAGAAGCTAGACGAGCTACCAGAGCTGGAGCACTAGCAGTCTGAGCTTGGGGGCGAACATCACGGTTCCCCTGTCTGGTATGAGGACAATCTCTAAACCCGTGGCCCTCCTGGCCACATCCATAGCAGCCATTCTGACCCCACAAACACTTACCCCTATGATCCCTACCACACCTGGTGCATGGTGGATGGTTAGGCCGATTACTCACAGTATTCTGAGATCCGAACATAGAAGACCTGTTTCCCTGTTCTTGCCTACCTCTAAGTGCTTGAGCACTAGCTGACGATGGTGCTGGCATAGATGATAGGCTCTAAAATAGAGGGTGATTCCCTCCTTGCAATCTATTCTGACCATAAGTAGGTTGCTCGGATTTGGCTCTCTTATTCCCTCTTACTATATCCCTCTCTTTTATCTAATCTAATTCGATTTGTTGGGCATGGGTCATCAGTTTGGAAAGATTTATCTCACTATTAAGAATAGTTGATCTACACTCCTTAACCACATAGCTGGACAGCCCTGTCAAGAACTTACCCATACTGTCTTGGTTGTCGGCTATCAGATTTGGGGCATATTTTGCTAACTGATTGAACTTCAAGTAATACTCCTTAACAGTCGTGGAGCCTTGCTGTAAGTTCATGAACTCCTCTACTTTTGACTCTCTTAACTATAGAAGAAAGAATTTATCCAGGAATGCATCCTGGAACTCTTGCCAAGTCATAGGAGCAGCCCCCTCTACTCTACCATTTCTCCATGCAACCATCCAGTCATATGTAAGGTCTTTCAATCTGTAGGATGCTAACTCAACACTCTCCTCCCCAGACACGTGCATTACCTGTGTGATCTTCCTTATCTCCTGCAGATATAACTGCGGATCCTCACCTACCTTGGACCCATAAAACTGTGATGAATTCATCCGTATAAAGTCATAGATTCTTGCGGCAACTAAGTCACCTCCTTGTTGTTGTGGAGCCGAGGCCTGGTTGGCCTAAACGTTGGCGGTAACAGCTTGGGCAAGTGCCTGAAAGGCTGCCCTGAACTCAACGTGGGATACATTCTCATTCAGGGGATCAGCAGGCTGAGGTTGCTGACCCGCGTTATTTCTTCTAGCTCGGTGAGGAGGCATATTCTGGAAGAAGAGAGCACTAATTAATAGCTGAAAGAGAACAACTGTAAGCATGATAGACTTCTGAAAGAATGAAACGACCCCCTTTTTTTTCGAAAATTTTTTGTAGTCTCTTGTTCATAGATGTGGCGTGCTGCACACCGATGATCAAGACTCTACGTAACACGGCTTGTCAGACTCCCTAGGAATCCAATAACCTTAGGCTCTGATACCAAGTTTGTAACGCCCCAAAAATGGGACCCGAGGCATCACACAGTGCTTAAGCCTACAAATAGCCCCAAGCTAATCCTTTTAGTTGTTTTTGTACCATCCGACACTTATAATCAAAGTCATCATAATCAAAACATCTAAACATCCTCCATAATATCATAGTGCAACACGAATGAAATACGGAAAGTAACAAAATACGACATCTCTAACAAATCTGATCAATCTATCCATCTAGTCTAACAAGCCTCTACTAAACTGTATATCCATGAGCCATTGGGATAAACCCCAACTGACCCAAACTCAAGAAATAAAATGAACGAATCAAAGTAAATGAGGAAATCTGAATAACTGGTCCTCGAACCATGAGGACTCACCACTGCAGAGGATGTAGATCAATGTGCTCGGATAATCACGGTCAAACTTGGGAATGAGCACCTGACATGCCAATCTGGATATCATGAGCCATTACACTTAATCCAAATATCAAGATTCTTTTCTTATTCTCTCATCAAGCAATCTTAGTGAATTCTGGAATATTGAATACATCATAAATCTGCATTTCAAATCTCTTTTAAATCAGTAAAATCAATCTAAGAATGAGGGGCGACTCTTTGGGAGGTTCTTCTAACCGACATGTACACCATGTGAGCACCCATGATGTCCCACGACTTTCCCCCGTAAGTTTAGGGCTGTCCTACCCTTGCCATCGGTGTAGAAAATTATCGTCTCAGTGATCACTATCTCAATTTTCCACATATAGTGGAAGTCAATGTCTCAACCTACGGTGGCACGTAGTCCTGGGATATGAAACCGTAGTAACATACCCAATTCGGTGCTAAATACTACTCCTAATACTATGCTCAAAAATCTCAAGAAAAATCCACTTTAAGGGTAATCTTATATTTCTTAAGCTAAATAAATGATAAAATCCGTAACTCATTTCATAAAGTGGATTTTGACTCTGTTGTGACCAAAAGGTCAAATCATTCTATACTTCATCAAAAAAAAGTCTAAACATGGGTGCATATAACACATAAATTTTCAAAACCACAATCTCAATGTGGGTTAATGACCCTTATAGCGATACTTAATCAAAACATTTCAACATTTATGCTTTATATCACAAGCATGCATAATTTATACGGAAATCTGAAAAATTTCAGCCTTTAATCATAACAATAATCTCAAACTCTTGGAGTTTATTTTTCTAAAAATTCAAAATAATCATAGTATGTTGAACAACAACATAGGATAAGATTTATCACTTCAAATTCATGATAAAACATGTAAAAATCATGTATCTTTGTAAAATAATGCAAACTTTGGGCACAAGAACGAAAGGGTTTTCTTGTTCATAACCCCACATAACTTTATGGTAACGGATTCGCTGAAAGATTGGACCCTCAATGTTGATTGTGTAACCCTAGTTGTTTTTCTCCTTTAGTGCTCTTGGATGATGAACTTAGACTGATAATAGGGTTATGATGTGTTTAGAATCTATTAAATTCATAAGGGTAAGTTTAGGGGTGTGTAAGGAGTGCCAAAAGACTTAATTTCCCTCAAAATAATCAAAAAATAGAGTGTTTAAGTCACTTGAAACCATAAGATATGCGCCACATATGATATCGCCTATATTTACATAGGCCTCCGTATATGATATCGCCTATATTTACATAGGCACCGCATATGATATCGCCTATATTTATATAGGCGCCACATATGATATCGCATATATTTACATAGGTTCTATATATGCTATCGCATATGCTTTCCAGTGGCCATGTGCAATTGGTTATGCGACACACTCTACTTCACAAAGCCATAACTGCTAGCTCGAGTGTCAAATTTACGTGAAATTGGTATCGTTGGAAAGCTAATTCGATTCTCTATAATTTTGTGGGTTGAAATATGAAAAAATACCATATATTTATCAAGTTATTCTCATTCATAGATGACCCTTGCGAATTCAAACACTAAAACTTGATGGAAACTCTTAGATTGTACTACCTTAAGATACTCATATAACCACACTTAACACATCATAAACTCTCTTATAACTAGGGTACTCTTGGTAATTTAGGTGCCCAAATATGGCTTACAAAATTGGGGTTTTCACATATACAAACAATGGTTCATTTTCTAGCTTAGAAAAGTGCGGGGCATTATATAAATGCTATTTATACTTATACACATATCGATGCAAATGGTTTTAAGGCTACCTATAAAAATAAACAAATCTCTTATCCTTTTGTTACTGATCCTGTAACAAGAGATATAAATGCTCTTATTAGTATGAAGCAAAAGCAGGTCAATTATTTACAATTAGAAATGATGAGCATTAATATTCTTGATACTTTAAACTCAGTAAGGGTCCAAGAAAAAATAAAAATAATTTCTAATCATTTGATTGTTGATATTTGTGCGGATCATCCAAATGCTTTCTGGAACCGAAAGAAGCATATTGTTTCTCTTTCTTATGAAGTGGTTTCAGTGAAGAGAAAATTCCCACAAAATCTCGACCCTGTCAAATGAATACAGAGTTAGTAGAATTCTGTAAAAAAGAGATTGATAGTTTTCTGTAAAAAGGTCTTATAAAACCCTCAAAGTCTCCTTAGTCTTGTATTGCTTTTTATGTCAATAATGCTGCTAAAAAAGAATGGGTTATGCCTTGAATAGTCATCAATTATAAACCTCTGAATAAAGTTTTGAAATGGATCAGATATCCTATACCGAATAAAAGGGACTTACTTTCTAGATTATATGATGCTAATATATTCTCTAAATTTGATTTAAAATTTGGTTATTGGAAAATTCAAATTGATAAAGAACATACTTATAGAACTGCTTTTAATGTCCCCTTTGGACAGTATGAATGGAATGTTATGCCATTTGTTTTAAAAATTGCTCCTTCTGAGTTTCAAAAAATTATGAATGACATTTTCAATCCCTATATGGATTTTATCATTATCTATATTGATGATATTTTAGTATTTTCAAAAACCCTTGAATCACATTTTAAACATCTTAATATGTTTAAAAAAATTATTATACAAAATGGTTTGGTAATCTCCAAACCAAAAATAAGTTTATTCCAATCAAATATTAGATTTTTAGGACATAATATTTGTCAAGGTACTATTGAGCCTATACAAAGAGCTCTAGAATTTGCTAAAAAATTCCTCGATATTATTACTGATAACAAACAGCTGCAAAGATTCCTTGGTAGTATTAATTATATTTCTCCTTTTTATAAAAATCTGTCTAGAGATTTAGCTCCTCTGTATGATAGACTAAAAAAGGATTACAGAATGCCTTGGACTCAGGTCCACACTGATTTAGTAAAATTAAATAAAAAACGTGTTCAATCTCTTCCTTGTACATATCTTGCAAACCCTAATTGGTTAAAAATTGTTGAAACTAATGCTTCAAATATTGGGTATGGCGGAATACTTAAACAAGTTAATCCCCATACAAAAACAGAATGTTTGATTAGATTTTATTCTGGTAAATGGACTGAAAGACAGAAAAAATACGCCATAGTATCCCATGAAATGTTAACTATTATAAAATGTGTTTTAAAATTTCAAGATGATTTGTATGACAAAAAATTCATAATCAGAACTGATGCTTAATTCGTTAAATTTATGTTTGACAAAGACTTTAAACATGATGCCTCTAAATTAATATTTGCAAGATGACAAGCTCAATTAGCCCCTTTTGATTTTGAAATACAATATAAGAAGGGTAGTGAAAATTCTTTGCCTGATTTTCTATCTCGAGAATATCTAATCGATTAACATGAATTTTTACACGTACTTCCTCCCTGAGAAAACTATAATTACTATTATCAAATGCATTCCTTTAAATGAAGACATTCATTTTCTTATCTTAGAAAATTTGGTTCGTGGTATAATAGAAGAAGAATTATTCCTTAACCACGATGAATTTCTTGATAATGAAATTTATTGGTTTGATATTGACTTAAGTGATACAGGATTAAAGGATATAATGAAGCTCTTTCTATACTTCTTCTCTCAAAAGTTCTTAATCACGTTTATAAAGGCAACTCCTTTAAATGCGGACATGCACATGCTCATACTTCGGAAAGTCATTAATGATCTTATCACAAAGGACACACTTTATGAAGATCTATTTGAATATATGTCATGGTATGCTGATCAAATTCCTAATTATTAATGTATCATGGATCCACCCTGGCAAACAGCCAGAGGACATGGCAAAGGAGGACGAAGTCAAAACTCTTCATATTACGGAGGACAAACAAACCCTACTTATTTTGATAATAGAAATAATTCTGCATATAACTCTGCAAGTTCTAATTTTTCGGTATTACAACACGAAAATAGGACTTTGGTCAATTTAAAAATTCTCCAGGAAGGATGATCATCAAAAACACAGAATATTGGTTCGTCAATTTATTTGGAAGATATTCCAGAAGATCATCCTTTGTACAAACAAATTCAATCTTATATATTCGATCAACAAAAAACTGCAGATTCATTTGCATCTATAGTTTAAGAAAACTCTGAAAATAAACCCACATATGAGAAATTGGATGCTAGAGAGCTCATCCAGAGAAATTGGATGCTAGAGAACTCATCCTACTTATTGAAACTCCGCATATTCCTCGACAAGAAAATTCTACAGAAGCATGGCGATTACTCCAAAAATACTTAACTACTAATATTTATTTCACAGGAGAATCATATAAAACACAAACTTTTTATGAAAAAATTTTAGTTCAGACATTTAGTGCAGATTTTGAGCACAGTCCAATGGGAGACACTACCCCAGGTGTACATGGATACTCCAAGATAATTATTAAAAACCTTATTTCTATTGAAGAATGGGGAATTTCATCCATGACTCAAAAAACTATGTCTATGGGACCAATGGGACAGTCTCAGATAAATTTCACATATTGGGATTATATTAAGGCATTTTCTCAAGTTTTATATTAAATAACATTAAACACAAACATACCTGGTTTATAAAAATCTATGCCAAGGTCTTTGATAAACCCATTCCCAATTTTTTTGTACAATGGTGGACTTGCCACGGACCTACCGTTAAAATATTACCTCCAGAATATTTTTCTCTTTATTATACATGGAAAAAATCCTCACCCTTCTTGACTGAATTATACCTTTCTGAACATATTTGTAAAATAGATACTATTGACCAAATGTATTTCTTTATAGAGTTCTCTATCCCTTGGATTCATAGATGGTCGGTTGAAATAGGTTATACTAGCCAACAAATTCCTTGCAATTTCTAGAACAAATTAACTCGTGAAGATCCATATACAAAACTCACATATGGACATGATCAACGAGAAAATATCATCAAGAAAATTGCTAAATATGAACAGACTCCTCAAAAATCTATTTTAGTTGAAGATAAAAGTCTCAATTATGTTTCCATAAGAATATTAGCTCACGATGGGAATAAAATGGAGATGATAGAAGAATACTTAGCAGAAGTACAAAATAAATTACTCCAAACAGTGGATCAAAAGTCAGATACATCAATGAAAAGTGATGAAGTAAACACTAAAGATATCACAGAGTCCCAACCTCCAGAAGTTATGGGCAAAACAGAAGAAGTGATTGAATAAACTGCAACATTTATTAGAAAATGGAAAGGCAAAGACTAGGCGGGACCCAACAGCTAAATTATTAAAAATTTACTATGCACAGGGACCCACATATTACTGTGCAAGATGCTTTTCTTTTCTATTTAAAGCTACCTCATTCAGTTGTAAGAGAAGCAAGTTTTTCTTTTTATTTTCTCTCTCTAAAATACTCTCCCTTCTCTCTAAAATCTTCCCTTTTGTACAATATATCTCGAAGATAAATAAGAAGGCAATAGCCACTGTTCGTTAATATATTTAGGCCTTGCTTCTGGCTATTAAGGTACATATTACTTTCTTATTTGAGTGTATTCAATTCAACTTCTACCCCCATCTAGCCGTGACTATGTCCGGCTAAAAGACTTCTTATATCTATGTTGAAGGTCTAACTTTGCTTACATGTTAACTATGAAAGATCCAGACTCTATCAAAATATAAAGAATTTTTCTATAGTTTCTTGACTTGGTTCCGAAATGGTGGTATAGTCAAGTTCAATACACTTATGTTAGCTTTGTCTCTGTGACTACGTCTAGTAAGTTGTGCCTCTTTAGCCCGTTGTACTGACACAAAAAGGGTGACTTCTGCACAATTAGAACTTCTAGACACATGGGTTGAACATAAGTTTATTAAATCTCTGACATGCCCCTTGTTTGAATAAAATATTCCATATAGTCATTAAACTATTTGAAATTTTTTTATATTTTGGTTGGTGCTTTGGTTTGGTTTTCCGACTTTGGCGTAATCTAATATTGTTACATTGTTTGGCAGGCTGAGCGGCATACCCCAGCCTAGTGAATCCTGTTAATGGTACCAGAGCCTAGGAACTTTCATAGTAAATATGTTAAGTGTGGTGAAGTTATCAGCATTGATATAAGACTTTTATAATTATGGATATGGGCAAAGTTAGTAATAAGAGTAAAAAATTAAAGAGGTAGATTTATCAAAAGATATGGATTTATTAAATAAATGGACGATTCCAAAAGTTGAATTAAAAACCATATATGAATATGGATTTTTTGATACAATAAAACATAAACAAATTATTAAAACAACTGAGCAATATCTTGCTTTAAATGCTGATGAACAGACTATTCAACTCCTCAATAAGCATGATATTGATATTTTTAAACGACATTATAATTATATGCATATTGGTCTAGTACAAATTGCCTTTAGACCTTTAACGCTAAAGGGACTCCCTGAAACATTTTTAGCTGCTTTGCGTGATGCTAGAAATTTAAACTTTAGAAAATCTTTAATGGGATCTATTGAATCTACCCTTGCCTATGGTCCTGTATATTTTAATACTCAGCTGAATTTGCAATTATCTCTGACTGATGTAAATATTCTTTATGGTTTAACCTTAAATGTGAAAACTCATGGTTATGATTATGCACCTGGATCTGAGCTTATAGGATTATCCTACCGCATATATTATCGTTTATTATCAACCTTAAATCCTCGATGTAAATTAATTGATGATACTTCTGATTGCACTATGCTTATTGAAACCAACTTTATAAAATCCAGGGTTACTACCCGAAGACCTATTCGATGGGATGAAATTGATTTCCCAAAAACATGGATTTTAAACTCAGTCACTTCTCCAAAACAATTGGCGGATGATGTGACTAATTCAGAGTTAACTCATGTAACTCAAAATTCTGATGGACGAATTTGTCTGTAATTTGATAATAATCATCCAGTCTACAGAAATTCTTTTTATCTGCCAAAAAGACTTTCTTCTATACATCATATTTCTCCTATAGAACCTGATTATGGTCCAGCTAGGAATCGAGCTTTTTCTTTGCATACTATTAATTCTGCAAATTCGCATGTTACACCTAAAGGTGTAGAAAAGATTAAAATCAACTCTAAAATTAATATAGTTCAAGATTTTGATAATGAAAATCCTACCCCATCTGAGATGGATTTTGATATTAATTCTGTTTAATTATGATGACACAACTTATTGATTTTAGTCCTGGTTCTCAGGCAAGAAAATATATTCAAAAGGAATTTTTTTGTGAAAAATGGAAAACCTTTAGGACATGGTTTTTTAAAACTTATAGTCTTGATGAATTACAAAATATTTCCGAAGAATTCTATAAAATATGTGTCTTACATAATAAAATTATCTTTTCTGTGCCATGGTTTATGTCTGCATATTTTCCGTCCTATATAAAAATAATTGAAAGATCTTATCAAAGTTCTGATGGTACAATTACTCAAGCTATGTATCCTCCCCAGTCTTCCTTTATATTACCTAATAATACTGGAATGACTTTTTCTACTTTTCAAAAATTTGTAAATGAGGATGTTGGAAAAATCACTCTTTCTGAAATAAATAACCTTATCGCCCAAAATAATTACTTGAGTCTTTATGTTAAAGTTTTGGGAGAACATATTTCATCTCTTGATGCAAAACTTGACGAATTAATTGAGTTAGTTAAAAAACTTAGCACGCAGATGGATTCCTCTAACATTCCTTCTACTTTCGAAACCAAAGAAGAAGAAGGATATATTTTATCTAAACCGTGTATCCAAAGACCTCCTGAAATAGAAGGATTTGAAAAAATTTCTCAATTAGACCAATTAGAAAAACTCTTAGATAAAAAATTCTCTCGTTTAAACATTCAACCTCTTAATGTTTCTGATGATTTTGTGCCAAAACTCGAGTATAATTTCGCTGATAATATTGAATCTACTAAAACCATAGGAGACTCTATCTCTTTCGAGCTAAATAAGCTCAAAGGTATGATTGAAAAATAACCGAAAAAAAATATGTTGACATTCCCCGTATGTCTACTGCGTATTATCCACGTCCAACTCCTCAAGATGTTCTGATAGAGGAAAGGGATTGGAATCAAACAAATACTTCTTATAGTGGAGAAGCTATTTATGAATAAAATATTGATGGATTATAAGATCGACAAATTTCTATTTTTATCCACCGTATGTCCATGTATTCTACTATTGCCATGGCTACTGCATCAGCAGAGAATCAAGCCAATCGTACTGACCCAACAATTTGTAAAATGATTGTTGTGGGCTTTACTGGCCAACGTCGAGGCTGGTGGGATAATTTTCTAGACAATGATAAATGCAAGGCTATTTTTAATGCCACTAATGATAAACCTGGAAAAGACAATTTAGGCCGACCGCTTCGGGCAGGACAACCAGATGCTGTCTATACCCTTATACTTACAATTATTGAACATTTTGGAGGTAGATTTACTAATCAGTATGAAAATATTAAAACTCTTCTTAATGGTTTAAAATGTAAACACTTAGGAGAATTCTGATGGTATAAAGACACCTTTCTTAGTAGGGTTATGGATTTGCCCGAAAGTAAGTATGACCATTGGAAATCAAAATTCATTGATAGTCTTCCCCTTATATTTGTTGAAAGAGTTAGAAAATCTCTTAAAGGATATTATGGCGAGGTCCAGTATTCAGAAAAAACTTATGGTCAGCTTATTGTAGCTTGTACTCAAGAGGGTTTATATTATTATTATTATTATTATTATTATTATTATTATTATTATTATATAAAATTTTCATCTTAATAACGTTTTATTAATAACGTTAATTTAATAATATTAATTTAATATACTACTTCTACTGCCTTTAATAACGTTTTATTAATAACAATTTAATAAAGTTAATTTAATAATATATATTTAATAATATTTTAATAACATTAATTTAATAATGTTAGTTTAATAACGTTAATTTAATAATATAGTAATAACATTTTAATAACATTAATTTAATAACGCTAATTTAATGCCGTTTTATTAATAACATTTTAATAACATTAATTTAATAACGTTAATTTAATAACATTTTAATAACGTTAGTTTAATAATATTTTAATAAAGTTAATTTAATAACGTTTTAAAAATATTAGTTTAATAATATTTTAATAACATTAATTTAGTAATATTTTAAGCACGTTAATTTAATAACGTTTTATAAAAACTATAATTTTTTAATTTATTATTAGTATAATTTCATTTTGAGCTAAAATTAATAATAAAATAATAGTGAAAATTCATTTAAATATATAAAAAGGAATTAGTAAGGACATAATAGTCATTTAGCCTTTTTTTTTTACTATTAGAACGCTCAAAATTTTAGCCTGATGCACTCAGTTTTGCGTGTACAACATGCGTTTTGTCACGTCGGATCGGAGGTCATATTTGTGCAGTTTTGAATAGTTAAAGCTTATATTTGTGCATTGTCAAAGTTTAATGTCAAAGTTATAATTTGGTGTCAAGTTTAGGATCATATTTATGTATTATTCCAATTATCTATCTTAAAAATGATAAAGTATCTTAGAAAAATATTCTTTAATACTATTGCACTTTCACTTAAATTATAACTAGAGCTTTAGGAACTAGAATTTGTTTCTATCTTTAAGGACCAAAATTTTATCGCATCAAACCTCTAAGGACCAGTTGAGCTTATCCCTTTAAACTGTAAATAACGCTTTAGGGACCAAAAATATGATCCTTAAAGCATTCTAAGGATCAGAAATTTTCTGATCGCAAATACTCGTTAACGCCCGACAGTTAAATCTCGTCACAATTGATCTTTAGGGGCGAAGGCTGTAGGGATGGGTAACGACCAAATTTTTTCTATTTCTATTGACTTTTAGGAATCTGAAATAGATTTTTAGGGATCATTTTTCTCGTCCTTAATAGCCCCTTTTCTTGTAGAGTAATCAATTCAGGGTAAGGTAACTCAACATGAACTTTACATGTATGTTTTACAATTAATTGTAAATCTCAGGGGCATGCAACATTTATATGTATTTAGTTTTGGAAAATAAAACCAAACAACTCTAGGACTTTAACCAACTTTGTTAGAAAGTTGTTGTCAAAATATAATTTGAATGTGGTATCGCTGAAAATATTTTGTTGTTATACTCTTTTTTATCTTTTGTAATTAATGGTATATCAAAAATAATTTCTCTTCCTTTTTGAGAAAGAGGTAAGATTAGCGTACACAATTACACACCCTAAACCTTACTTAAGAATCTGAAATTATAGAATCTAAAATTACGATTAAAATTTTCACGTTTTATTACAAATTTACACTGTCTAGCTAACACATCTATCAATATCTTCTTTAATTTAATCTTCTGTGATCCATATACCTTGGTGAGTATGTTTGTCATGTTCTCAATTATAGTGTGTTTATGTGTTTGGGTTTAATAATAATTTGTTGTGTGCATGTTATTCTGTTCTTTATACTTACTTTGTGTATGTACAATTAAAATTTTCTATAAGAAAAGTGATGAATAATTTATTAATACACTGATAACCTTTTGTTCAGTATATCATCATAGATATTTCTATTATCTTACAACTTTTACTTATGTTTTACTACTATTATTTTAGATGCATGATAGCTTTGGAATCCAAACATTAACCAAAGGAATTAATGCCTAAAAAGATAACTACTTGAAGGAATTGGTATGTATTTTAAAAATTTATTTAATTTGTGTGAGAAGAATTATTTTCATTTATATGCATCTCATATATATGATTAGAACAATTCCTAGAGTCATGATTTTTTTTTTCATATCAAACGATTGAACGAATTTAATTTGATAGATGCTTATTTCAAATAGGTAAAGATAAGCTACTGACTTGTTCTAAAAAAAATCCTCTGAGCTACCTCACGCATTCCTTGTGGATTATAACAATTTCGAATTATACGAGTAGTAAGAATTGTACTTGAACATGAAATATTCTCTCCATCTAAAAAAAAATAATTTATTTTGACTTGACATGAAATTTAATAAATTAAAGGAAAATTTAAATTTTGTGATCTTAGATTAAACTTATGTCAACTGTATCAAAATACCCTTTAATCTTATGGTCTTAAACATGTCACGTGAAAAGTTGAAATTAAAGTATTGTCAAAAATACGAAAATCATTCATTTTAAAGTGAACTAAAAAAGTCTTATTTTCCTACATTCTTGTGTTGAATACTTTTATTTTGAGTCAAGAGTCAAATAATTTCTTTTAGTTATGGCAAGCCTAAATATAGTTAATATCACTTTTGGACTCAATAAGTACGAGTTTCACTAATTTTTTATCTTCTAAAAAGATAAAGATGATTTAGTATAAGAACACTTCTATTAAAAAGGGTCAATGTTCCATACGGAAGGAGGGGAATTAACTATTTAATTTTTGTATTGAAATTCAATATTTATTTATATCATTCAAATAAATTTAAAATTTATTTTAATCTTGATTGCAAATTTTTAGTAATATTATATTTCATGTATATATAATTTTATCAATTAACATAAGACACACATTCAAAGCACGTACACTATACAAGTATATATATATATATATATATATATATATATATATATATATATATATATATTATGTATGTATGTATGTTTGGGCATTTGGCTATGAAAAAAATAAGCTCTAGTGTCACGATCTAAAAGTTGATGTCATGATGACAACTACTGAGACTCAACCTTGGTAGGTATGTCAATTACCCAAAAAGATAAAAGTGCAAAATTATAAATAATGTAAGATAAACGACACTTCAAAAGTGAAGTCGGGTCAATACAATACATCATGAAGTGGGAGTCTGAAAGAAAATGAGATAAAAACTCCCAAAATCTGATGTCACAAGTACTAGAGCATCTAAGAATGGGTTAGACTATATTTTAAAATGGATTCAAAAAATGAGTTAGAAAATAAAAGGGGTATAATTAAAATTTTATTTTAGATACATGTTCTCCAAGATTATACGAGTCTACAGTCTAAAATACAAGTGAAAATTAGCCTAAATTGCGGCTTAATTTGAAGAAAAATTATTTTTTAAGTTTTACCGGTAAAGACCACAAAAACCCATTGAATATCAAGATTAAGGAATGTTTTTGATGATATAATCGATGTAAAGTAATGAAAACAAGGATCATTTTTTGTATTTGAACCAGAACTCTATTTGCATGATTATTAATTAATAGCAAAAGAGTCATGTAAACACAAAGAAAATAAATTAAATTGCTTTGGTCATTATTCCCTTTCCAATCGCAAAGGCGAATCTATTTAGAGCTTATTCAAGCTCAAATGGTGAAGAAAACCCTCAAAATCATCTAAACTTGAAGCTCCAAGGTCCAACAATGGTAGAAATCACGAAAAGAAACCATTCATACTGTTCTATGAACAGTGCCTAGTTTTTACGGACCCCTACCTCACAATCGGAAGGTTCAATGTTTACTAGCAATTAAGATGATTATCACAGTAGTGTAGCTGGGCCTAATGATCGCAATGAATCGACACAATTTGATTCACTAATTAACCCATTGCGATCACGGTACCATCACCACATGATGATGATGAATATTATCATCGAGGTCCACTATCGCGACACATGACCGCGTAATTCTGATGAAGGGCCTGATGCACCAAAAATATTGCACCAATAGATTTTTTAAGTGCAGAAATATATACAAACAGACTCTCGAGATTTGTTCAGGATCCCATTGAAGCAATCCATATGTACTATTAGGCTATTTTTGACATTTCAGACACAATGACAATATCGAATTTTCAAAACTAAGTACTTTCCAATAACTTAATTTAAGAGATCCCTAAAAGCTTAATTAAAATAGTTTTCGCTAGGGGTGGACATGGTATGGTATATACCGAACTACCATACCGAATTAAAATTTTTGATACCGTGATTTTTGATATTATGGTATTTGATATGGTATATGATATACATTTTAAATTTTTTTGGTATATGGTATGGTATACGGTATTTACAAATGACATACCGAAATACCGAATACCATACCGAAGTATATATAGTTACATAAGTAAAAATATTTAGACTTTGAAACTTTCGTTACTCTATCTTGATTGAAATATCTTTTTGATGTAATTGACTAATAAAACGAATTGTTTGTACTTTTTTTTTCAATATTTCTACATGTGTAATGCATTTTTATGATACAATTAAGATATGCTTTTGAAAAGTCTAAGTAATAATACTCTAGTATACGAGTATATATTGTCAAAATTAAACAAACTATGGTTACCGATTACCATACCGCAAAATACCGAAATCAAACATCAAAATACCGAACTATACCGAATTAATATGGTATGGTAATGGTACAATATTTTTAAAAATCGAATACCAAAATTACCGTACCGAAGTTTCAAATACTGTACCATACCATACCATGCCCACCCCTAATTTTCACTACAAGAATCGAAATGCAATATAAAGGTCTCAAACCCGAACCAACCTTGCAACTAATCAAAAATTGACTTTTCGGATCTAATGAAACTTTTCAAATCACCATCTGGCACTCAAAACATGAAATATTGACCGATCTTAAAACAATGGCTTTAAAGTCCCTAAGAGTCTCAAACTCTCTCAAAACCTTCTTGAAAATATTAAAACCGTGTCAACCATCCCCACACTTCATAATCAGTATTCAACAACTACAGAGCAGGAAAAATTGGTTAAAACACATAAAAGAAAAAAAGTTTATATAGCAGGTTTTTACATCTAGTAAGGCTTAATATATATATATATACTAGTTCTGAATACGTGTGTTGCCCATATATCGAGTAAATTCCCTAAATAATTACCCATAGATCCCATTAAAATTAGTATGATTATTTTAGACTTTAAAAATACGATAATTAATATTACAATTTGTTTGTAATGTGTTACACTAAACTTGAAGGGGGGAAATACAAGCCCATATTGATGAGAATTGAACCTATTCAGATTTTGTAAATACGACTGACACACATATTCAACTTGATAATTATGTTATCTTTTTAATGATTCAATCACGTACAGTTTACATGTGTCTTTTAGTGAATTGAACGTATATCAATATCAAGAAGTTATTTGTAAATGAAAGTATTATTTTGTAAAAAATTTAAAACATTCAATCAATATATACTTTTCTAATGATGACTAGTATATCATAGTCAGTAATTATGGTGTAACAAAAAGAATAACAACTATAACAATAACAATAATAATAACAATAACAAAGAAAAAGAATAATGTAATTTCACAAACGGAGTCTAGAGAAGATAATAATTTACCAACCCCCGTTATAAGCTAATTTTAGAGAAAACAGGATTTTTCAATTAAAGTGATGATTTGAAAAAAAATTATTTACCGTGCTTCCACTTGAGATTGAGTTTGGGTGTTCCAAGACACTTTATTGAATCTCTAGTTAAAAGAAAATGACTCTTTTTTGATACAGGAACTAAAATTAAGAAATTTTATTGATTGAGGAAAAGATGTGAGCCATTCATTGAGTCCCGTGATTCTAACACGATCTTTTTAATGACTTATGTCTAGCTTAAATCAATATAATTTTTTGATAAATTGTATTTGATCAGTTGCTTTATTTACCTAAGGATTATGAGAGAAACTGTGACTTATGTTTTCTGCTGAGGAGCGTAACCACACACACTTGTAATTACAAAAGTTAATCAAGAAGCGTAACCACACACATCATCAACTTCAATATATTCAATTAAATTCATTCTCTTGCGAATCATTCTCTCATTTCCTAAAGAAGTGATTGTATTAACTTAGACATACTTCTTAAAAAACTACATATTATTAATACCTTGAAAATATATTTTTTTAATATTTTAATGTACTGTTGGTCTATTTTTATGATATTATACTTTTTAATATCATAATACAGTATTTTATGTCTCTTTTATTTCAAATTCAAACAAACAACAAATTGAGAGTACAAGACAAAACAACTTAAATTTTTTTACCCTACTTCATTCATAAATATGTTATTTTTTTTAATCTCAATTTATGTGAAAGATTTTTCTTGTTAGTTAATGACAATTTATGCGGTATGGTTTGATTTTTTTTTAGAATAATTTATGAACACACATATATGAATTATTTTGGGCCACAAATTTTTAATGACTTTTTCTAGAAAGTAAGATGTATTTTTTACTAATTAACCTTGATAAATTTTTTTAAAAAAGTAATTTAGAAGTTACTTTATTATGTATAACTCTCTTTACTTGATTTTAAAAATTGAAACAACGTGATTAATATCTTTATGATTATATGAAAACGTATTTATTTAAAATAAAGAAAAAATAAGATACCACTACTCATTTCAAAACGAATGAGATGTGTGAGGCAAATAACTTAGTAGGTCCATTGTTTAGAAAATTGATTGTCCCAAAATTGTTCCCAATATACACATGTAAATCCATGTATCATTTACCATACTATTTTCTATTTATTAATGTTTTGTATTAAGTTTAATTAATACCAAAGTAAAATATGGAACAAATAAATATTATTATTATTATTTTGATACATTAAAAATGTCAAATAAAAGTAATAAAGTATTTTTGAATTAGTAGATAAGTGAAAATGAAGAGGAAGTAAATGTACACATAATTTTATATTTCTTAAGCCAATTATATTTGTCTATTATTATTGCCGGCCTAATTGTACACTTAATGGTCCAACTAGATAACAAAGTAATGGAAATCTCAAGAATAAAATACAACTTTATTCATAATAAATTTTCATGTGTTGATCACACAGTTTGTACGATAAATATTATAAAAGTGATACAAATTTTTAACGAATACATCAAATAAAATATTAGGAAAAATTGAATTAAATATTATATAATCGCACACATAGATTTGAAGGACCACAAAGTAGAATCAACCTAATTTAATAAATTATTTATAAGCCCATTTAGCATTAGACTAAATTAATTCATTGAAAAGAAGACTTATCAAATAAATTTTGACCAACATAGCAAAAGCAAATAATACGTTGGATTCACTGGATAAGAATTTATTTGAAAGCATAGAAAGTTTATCGAGTACAAGATAAAAGTGGACCTTTAAAATGAAAGCTGACGATTAATTTGTGAGTGGACCAAAAACCCCATGGAAGCCTCGACCACCTCAATTTTCTTTCCACGTTTTAAAACTCTGTTCTCCTTTTCTTGTGCGTGATTTTTTCTTTGTTTTTTTAAAAAATCTTTGTTGCTCCCATTTTCTTTTTTCTAAGTGCGTGTGCATGGTATGGTGTGTGTATTGTGTTCCCCTCTTGTCAGTCCTTTTTTTTTTAAATAATAATAACTTTGTTCTCTGTTCCTTACTTCTCACAATATATATTTCCTCTTTTTTCCTATTTTTTATCCTATGTATTATCTAACGTTTTGATGATGATTAGTTGATATTGGAGGATCAGGTCCCTTGCATACCTTGCTCTGGTATAACTGTCCCATCTCTGTACAATTTTGTCCTCTAGTGCAACAAACTGTGCAAATTCACAACTTACCTGATTTGAAATCTAATCCAATAAAAATTCATATTTAAATTCTACACTACAGAAATACAAAATGATGCTTCTTCCTTCATAGTTTTTGTAAATAAGAGAAATTCTTGGTAGTGGCAAAAACTCTCAAAGCTCATGTTCTAAATTGTTAGTGCTTTTAGTTAGGGTTCTTGAGTCTCGCTTTGTAATTTATTACTCAGAATATAAGAGTACAACTTCTTTATTGTTGTAGAGTTTCTTAGATAGTGTTACCTAAGTTGCTCGATTAGAGTTAATCAATATTGAGAGTGCAAGTGACAGAGCTGTCAGGAGGTGATTGTCTTAGAGTTATTACAACTTGAAGAACTTAGAGTTAAGTTCTAATGGAGTCAATAATAAAGATGAGTTTTAATTATAGTGGAGTTTGAGAGCTTGTGAGGACAAGCTGTGATTTTTTCATCCATGAGCAAGGAGGTTTTCACGTAAATTTTTGTGTTCTTTTGTTTTCTGCATTTTTGTGTGTTCACTATTTACTGGTATAGTCCTCACCTTAGGGACTTAGTCCCTTCGCGGTGGTGTACCCCCCACATTTTAACAATTCGTATCAGAGCAAGAAAACTTTAAAAAGATAACACCTAGAGTGATTTCTTGATCATGGTTGCACCACCTAATCTGGAAGAAGGACAATCTACTACTAGACCACCCTGCTTTAATGGGAAATACTATGGATGGGGAAAAACTAGGATGTATGACTTTATCATGGATGAGGACAGTGAACTGATGTATGCGATACTTGATGTTCCTCATATGCCAATAAACGAAGTCAAAGAAGGAGACATCACTTGAATGATTGTCAATACAAGGGGAGAATATGATGATGAAGATCGTAAGAAAGTTAAAAAGAATTTCAAGGCAAAAAATTATTGTTATGTGGAATAGGACCTGACGAATATAATCAAATTTCTATCTGTTAAAATGCCAACGAAATCTGGGATTGTCTGAGAATAACTCATGAGTAAAGAATTGATGTGAAAAAGTCCAAATTGGATATGTTCACCACTCAATAAGAAGCCTTCTCCCAGAAATGAGGAGAAACTATTCAATAAATGCATACAAGGTTTACCTCAATCACTAATGAGTTGCACTATCTGGGAGAGGTTATTCCTCTATATAAACATGCGAGGAAAACCCTAGGAGTTTTTCCCAAGTCTTGAAAAAGAAAAGTTGATGATATTACTGAGGCCAGAAACAGAATACACTTACCATGGATGAACTGATTGGAAATTTAAAGACTCATAAATTAAAGAAACAACAGGGTCAAGAAAAGAAGTAGACTAACAAGGAAAAGTCACTTGCACCAAAAGTCTCAAAGTCTGAATCTAGTGAAGATAATACTGATGTGGCCTACTTGGCTAAGAAGATTGCAAAGGCAATGAAGAAAAGTGATTAGTTTCAGAGAAAATGAAGCAACAACAAAAAGGGAGCTAGTGTTGAAGTCTATCACAAATATGGGAAACTTGGGTTCATTAAAGATTGTCCTCTTCAAAATATAGACTATCAAGAGTACCTAAAGTCAGGAGAAGACAAAAAAAAAAGAAGGAACAGGTTCCTGATAAGTCAAGAAGAAAGGTTGTTGCAGATTGTGCAATGAAACAAGCCCTTGACTATCTAGGAGATACCTCAAGTGACTCTGATGAATTTGAAAAGACTGAGCATGCCTCTATGTTAGTTGTGGAAGATAGTGAAGCCTCCCACAACTCTTTTTTTCTCTCCTGGCAAAATCAGATGATGAATAGGAGAATGAGGTATCTTTTTGATATTAAGCAGAGCTTGAATGATTATCCCCATAAGAAAATTAAAAAAACTAGAAAATATATTACTTGATTTTATGTGTGAACTTACTGCCGAAAGGGATTTATTTGAATATAAGGTAGAAAATATAGAACATGAAAAAATTGCCTAAATCTTTCAGTTGTCTAAAGTTGAAGAACAGTCTTTAAAACTAAAATCTAAAAACAAAGATTTGATAGATCAACTAATAAAGATTGTCGAATCTGATGGAAAGGGAAAAAAGAAGGCTTTAAAGCTTCAGATTTATCTTGAAGAAGATCTGAAGAATTCTTAAGAATTTCTTATGACTACTTTTCATTAGAATGAAGAACTAGAAAGGGACCTAGTCTGTCTAAAAAAAGATCTTAACAAATTTCTAAAATGGACATCTTCACAGATCGTTTCCAATATAACAAGTCAGGGGATCAATAATGGTAGAGTTCTTAAGTATCAGTACAATATCCACTAAATTCCAAGGAAAATATGTTTTTGTTTATAAAAATAATATCAATAATCCTGTATGCACTTACTGTGGCATAGAAGGATGGGACATGTAAGTTCCTTTTTACTGAACAACTTGATCTCAAAGACCTGATCTATGGTGTTCCAAAGCTGTAGTTTTCAGACAACAAGGTTTATGATGTGTGTGTTAATAAAAAACAAACTATGTCTTACTTTAAGCAAAAGAAGCAGGTAAGCACCTCTAGACCCCTTGAATTATTACATATGGATCTATGTGGATCAATTCATGTCCAAAGTAGAGGTTGGAAAAAATATATGTTTGTTATTGTTGATGACTATTCCATATTCACCTAGACAATGTTCTTAAGAATTAAGGATAAAACTTATGATGTTCTAGTGATCTTTGCCAAGTAAATTCAAATAAAGTTGAACTGCATAGTTACAAGATTCAGATCAAATCATAGAACTGTATTTGAAAACACCCAAGTTGAAGGATTTTGTGTTGGATATGGCATCAATCATAATTTTTTTGCTCCTAGAACTCCTCAGCAAAATGGAGTAGTTGAAACAAAGAACAAGACTCTCATAGAAATTATCAGTACTATGCTGATTGATAGTGGCCTTACAAAAACTTTTTGGGCTGAAGATGTCAATACTACTTGTTATGTGACCAATAGATGTCTGATAAACTTTTTGCTGAACAAAACACCATATGAACTTATGCTCAACAAAAGGCCTAAACTTGAGTATTTCAGATCCTTTGGGTGAAAATATTTTGTTCTAAATAATTGGAAACATGAGTTTGGGAAATTTGATTCCAAAAGTGATGAAGCTGTATATATAGGCTACTCCTCTATAAATAAACTACACGTATACTTTTATCCACACACAGAGTCCTTTTATTGAAGACTCTTTATGTGTTGATGAAGTTGGTGGGGCATTTATTTCACTCCCAAATGAAAAAGGAAGACTGATGAGGATAACCAATTTTTAAGGTGTTTAGTGCAGAAATAAAGGGGTAGTAAGAGAAAGGATAAAGTGATTGAGACTGGAGTAAAGGTTACTGAAACTTACTACACAAGGGTTACTAAGAAGAAATTATTGAGGGATGATATGAAGGAAAATAAGACAACAACTATTAAGAGAAGAAGGTTGAATAAAGTGTCTGTGATTGAGGATTCAAATGTATACATAGTAGATGTTGGCGAAGGAGATGAAGCTTAACATAAAGGAAGGACCAGGTCCTCTCATTCAAAGTCTAGGAATCCAACTAGAATGAAAATAAAATATATTGCTGTGAAAAAAAGAAAGGTATTATGTGACCTTATCCCAAGAAGAGAAAAATGACTGAAGTAGAACCTCACAATGGTTCTAAAATAAGAAAGGTGGAGTAATTAGATAAGAGTGTGAGTAGAGAATCAAGAATTGAGATTCTGAAAACTCGGAAGGTATTGACTAGGAGGGTCTTTGACTCGAGAATTTTTGAGAAACCTTGCATGGTGGATTTAGTTGAGTATTTTAGACATCAAGGATAGTTACACCTCCTAGAGGAACCAGTTCCCTCTATCTTTGAAGAGGAATTGAGGTTGTTTTACTATACTATAAGGTTCTCAGGTGATGGGATGAGATTGACTTCCTTGGTTCAAGGGGAAAAATTAAAATTGGATGAAGAAATACTTGGGAAAATTCTAGATGTTCCCATTGTTGGTGTGACGATATTCTAAAAAAAAAACAACATTCAATGGATTTTATGGTGGATGCATCAAAGGTAGAAGGAACATCTATGGTTGGTGCGAGAAAGAAATTTCCCAAAAGTGAGTTTAAACTGGTGTTTGAGTTTGTCAGCAATGTAGTACTGCCTAGATCTGAGTTTGACTTCCTTGGTTCAAGGGAAAAAATTAAAATTGGATGAATAAATACTTGAGAAAATTCTAGATGTTTCCATTGTTGGTGTGATGACTTTCTCAAAACAACAACCCTCAAAGGAGTTCATAGTGGATGCATCAAAGGTAGGGGAACATCTGTGGCTGGAGTAAGAAAGAAATTTCTCAAAATTAAGTTTAAACTGGTGTTTGAGTTTGTCAACAAGGTAGTACTACCTAGATCTGAGAAGAGGATAATAACATCTTCTATGGATTTGTATGTGATGAAATGCCTTAACAAATTTGAACTAATTAGTCTACTTGCCTTGATGTTGGATCACATTATAAGGTTAGTCATATGAAGGAGGAAAAACATGGTATGCCTTATGGATATTTCTTTAATAGTGTTTGATCACTTTGGGGTTGTAAGTGCAAAGGGAACTCCTAGAATAGTAAAATAGATGTTCACTCTGACAACACTAATTAAGATTATAGGTGTAGATGAAAAGGTAGGACCATGTCCCAAGTGTCAGAGTTACTATCAGCCTAAGAAAAATTGAGTAAAAAAGTAGAGGAGATGAGGGTTTGGTTGGATGCTAAGGATGCAGAGATTCTGCACTTGAAGGTGCAAAATAGGCAGCTTGCCTCTAAGGGACCAGGTGTTGTTGAATAACTTGTAGTAGAAAATACAAAACTCTATACTAAGGTCTCAACAATCACTGAGGGGGTTTGAGGGTTGAACACAGAAGTTAAGGACCTCACAAGTATCCATTGAATGATCATATTGTAGAGAGTGGTAGAATGGAGATGTTGCTCAAGTCTCTCATCCCTAAACTTCCTTCAACCTAAACCCCCTCGTGTTTATTGAAACCCTATGTTAGTTTTCTTTATTATTTCAAGTGGCTTTTGACTTAAGAATTCTATGTTTATTTTACTTGCACTGTGTAGTATTTGTTATTTTTAATGAATGTAATCCTTATCTGTGTCTATCAACTGTCTCTTTTTTTCTATATAGTGGCTCATTCATGTTAGTATTTCCACATTGGCCATGAGTTGATCAATTTGTGCAAATTTACTCTCTTAGTATACTGTTCTTAATTTTGTATGATGCCAAAAGAGGATAAATAATTCACCATGTGGTAGGGACTTGGTACTATGAGTAATATATATGATGTGTAGGACTGCTGATGACGACAGAGGGAATATTGATAGGGAGAACACACACTGTATGTGATACAGAGAGAATGAAAGGATGCCATTGATAGGGGGAATGTTGGTGCTGGTATGTGCTGGCATAGATACAGTTTTTTTCTTTAAATCTGGATGAATTTTGATACTCCGAGGACATGTTTTGTCATCATCAAAAAGGGTAAAAATTATTCTGTTATATTTTGATGATGATTATTTGACATTGGAGGACCAGGTCCCTTGCATACTTTGCCCTGGCATAACTGTCATATCTCTACATAATTTTGTTCGTTAGTGCAATAAACTATGCAGGTGCACAACGTACCTGATTAGACACCTGGTCTAATCAAAATTCATACCTAAATTCTACACTACTATAAATACAAAAAGATTCTTCTTCCTCCATAATTTTTGCAAATCAAAGAAATTCTTTGTAGTGGTAAAAACTCTCAAAGCTCATGTTCTAAAATGTTATTGCTTTTATTTAGGGTTCTTGAGTCTTGCTTTGTAACTGATTTACTAAATTTATAAGAGTAAAACTTCTTTATTGTTATGGAGTTTCTTAGGTAAGGTTGCTTAAGTTGTGTCGATTAGAGTTAATTGTTATTAAGAGTGCATGTGATATAACTGTCAAAAGATGATTATAGTAGAGTTATTACAATTTGAAGAACTTAGAGTTAAGTTCAAATGGAGTTTGTAATCAAGATTAATTTTGATTATAGTGGAGTGTTAGAGCTTGTGAGGGCAAGTCATAGTTTTTCCTCCCTCGAGCAAGGATGTTTCCATGTAAATCTTTGTATTTTTTATTTCTGCATTTTTGTGTGTTCACTATTTATTGGTATACTCCTCACCACAGGGACCTAGTCCCTTAGTGGTGTTGTACCCCCACGTTTCAACACTACGTATTATGGGCACTATCCTATGTAATAGAAACTCCAAATTCACGTAATATATATATATATATATATATGTATGTATTTACGTATGTATATATATATATATATATATAAATAAATAAATAAGTTCTCAATAATTCTAAAGTACAACTTATGGGAAGAATAAAGGCTCACATAATTAATCAACCACATATAATAAATAACACATGAAATTATTTAACAACTTTGTTCATGATTTGGGTTCATAATAGAATTTATAAAGTGTAAGATAGAATAAAACCTGTGTGATAAACTAACCAAAGAAATAACAAAGACATCGTCACCAAAAACTTGAACAAGAATTTAAACATCAACTCTCGATTCATTTAATTCTAAGAGAATTCATTGTTTCCTCTTTCTACATTTTTCTAGTATTGTTTTTCTCAGTCCTCCTTCTTATGTAAGTTTGTGTATTTTGTATTACAATAGGAGTGTTGAGGGGGACTTGAAGTGTGGAGAGGTTGAGATAAACATAGACAAGTTACATGGAGGATAAAAGGGGTTAGTGGTATGGTTGCTTATTAGCGGGGTGTTAAGGATTATGATTAAATAATTTAATATTATTTTGAATATATTTATGTTGATATTATTATGTGTGCAAAATGATATTAAATATAATATTAATTACATAATTAAATATTAATAAAAATAAAGGTATTGCAAATGTAAATAACTAGTCAAAAATAAAATAAAATACTAAATTATTAACATATTCATTAAAATCTAAATTAGATTAATATATGTACAAATTTCTTTTCTTTAGAATATAACCTGAAAAAATGAAATAAAAATAGAACTTATCCTAGACTTTGGCTCTATTTTTATAGTTTTTGAATTTTGTAAAGTAAGAATTACTAAAATGATATGAAAATTAAAATAATTAATTTAAGCCCATAAGAAATATTTAAGCATTACAAAATATTAAAATTTAGATTTGGACAAAAATTAGGTGTTAACAGTAACAACTGGTGTTAAGCAAATGACTAGAACAACAACATATCTAGTATATTCCCACACAGTGGGGGTCTGGGGAGGGTGAATGATCAACGAAAATGAGAATGGAAAATACTCATAGATAACACAAATGGATGAAAGTGATGTGCATTGAATTGTATATAATTTGTCATGCTTCCTTTCTATGATTTCTATATTTTGCTTACATGATCTAACACTGGCCGCTCGATGATATCTACCAATATGTATTGTTTGTACTGATATTACTCTTGCTATACACTTTTTGGGCTATAGTCTTGTTGCTGGATTTGTTCATGTTTTTCAAATGACGTGGATAATGATCTCCAAGAGCTTTTACTCCTCTTGTTCATAGTGGAAGTTGCGTCTTGTTTTATCTTTCTTAATTTAAAAGGTCTTGTGCCTGTTTAGACTAGATCTTTGGAGAAGTTTTCATTCTGCATTTAATATTTGGAAATTCTACAGTAATAATAATTGGTATTTTTTAAAATTTATATAAGACATCCCATATATTCTTAAAGTGTGAATGAGGTTCTCCTATATAGGTGGATTAGAGTAGGTGTCCTTACTATCCTATAATTATAGTCATGACAATTTGATAATTGAGACTTAGATATTAGTCTCCCAATATAAGATAAAACACCGATTAGAATCCTTTGAATTGGTGTGTTGATATCCACACCTAATCTTCTGAAATCTATGAGGCTTTCTAGGATATTATTGCACTTCTTTGTTTCATCTCCTACAGTTTGTATAGTTTCTTGTTTGGGATGAATCCAATCAATATATCCTGATTCTAATTGGTATATATAAATTTTAAATTGAAATATAGTCAAATCGAATTGATATATCGAGGAGTTCGCAATGGGAACATAGTTGTTTCTAATTAGCATCTATCTATACAGGATGAAATTTATAACTGTAATATGAAATATGATGAATTTGGTTAGTTGTAGCATTTTTGGTGTAATAAAAGATGTATTTGTGATTTATAATTGCTTGATTAACTTTGACTCTATGATAGGTGAAGGTTGCAAGTTGCAATGTGTTATGTGGTGTGTGATAGAATTTGACTATGGTTGTTGCTTGTCTTATTTGTAGTAACATAAAGGTTTTAATTGGTGCATAAAGTTATTGTTGTGGTACTTCTTTAAATAATAGTTGGTAGAAGTAATGTAATTTTCTGTAATTGTGAAAGGTCATAGCTTGGTTATGTGTTAATGGTTACAAAAAATTGTTTTTATATGATTTAAATGAATAACGATAAGCTAAATACTGGAATTGACCTTATCATTTGACATGATAAAGGAAAAATATTATAAAATAGTGGAAACTCTTGTTTCCAACAATTGGTATATGAATATATGTCATGGAGAAAGGGCTATTGTTGCTTGATAACAAAAATTATGGTATTTTTTTTTGTGGTAATTAATGATTGTGACATATGAAAAATTTATTTTTATTTTTGAATTTTGTGATAACTTGAAGGTTTAATTGATAATAGGATTTTCAATTAGGCGAATAAAAGGGTTGATATGACAGCCATTGGCATGAAAGTTAAATGTTTGAAGTAGCAGATGTTGTCTGTTTGAAGTAACATATATATTTGAACATTAGATTTTATTTGACTTAGTAGTTTTTGTTGTTAATTGTGTAGCTACTTGCATTGTAATGATAATATGTAGTTGATAAGAAAATCACGATATTATGGTGGGACCAAGTGCCTTTTTAATTGTGAAACAATAATTATGATTGTCTACTGGTAGAAATAGTCAACCATGTTTTGATTAATAAAATGACTTGTCGTTGGCTAATTTTGTTTGACATTGCTCATATGATTAATCTATGACAATAGCTATTAGTTAATAGTATTTCTTGAGAATGACAATTAAATTTTTAGTATCCTTGCAATGAGATGGCTTGGTTATGATTGATGATCCTTAGTTGTAGGGTTGGTTGAGTGAGTGGGGTTTTTAGATGCATTCTTTAATTTTCATATCCCTCTTGTCGATCATGATAATAATTATTATTTGTAACTTTCCCTTGAGTGATTTAGGTATGATGAGTCGGTAATTTGGCTAACCTTATGCTAGTTGTAGGGCTAAAGGCATATGGTTGTCCTTGTGGGATAACGAAAAGTCTAGCATACAAAAAATTGTTTTCTAGTTAGAAGTAAAGGCTTGTCCAACTGGTTTTCTATTTTTAGATTTTAAGTGTTGGTTTTCAAGATTGTCCAAGTTAATATTTTAGTTAAGACACTTATTCAGTTATTTCATGATTTTTCATGTTGAGTTTACTCTTTATTATGAGTTTTAAAGTGTTTGGATGTCTTAAAGGGTTATGTTGGGACTACTCGTAGTCTTGAGCACCGTGTAACGTCCAGGGTATATTTTTGGGGCATTACACAACACCTTGTCAACGACCCTTCTAGACGAATTATGTCAGACCATATGAGTTATTATAAGAGAAGATGTTGTCACAACAGTAACCCAATGATTTGGTCCTCAAATCAGGATTCAGGACATGACTCGTTATCAGACCCAACAAGTCCTCACCTGATTCATCACGACTATTTCTCAGAAATTTTTGTATATTTTAAAAAAGGGTTTTTTGGTCTTGCCCTATTCTTTTAAGCCCAAAGCTATGTCATTTATGATTTTCCAAGGTTTAAATTAAAGGCTAAATTCCCCAAATCCCTCTTGATCTCAAAATTTCATCTGACCATTACCTTCAAATAAGTAAAGAAATGATTATTCTTCTCCAAAGCCAAGATTAGTGTTCCTCAACGTCAAGCACAAATTTCAAGAAGTTCTTCAAGAAATTTATCCCCAGGTATGTGGGATTTCATCTATGTGTTCCTTCAATTCATTAAGTCCCAAAGTTTTCTGCAACCCTCAAGTTTAATTCTCCCTTTTAAGTTAGGGTTCCATGAAAAGAATGAGTCCCATAATTCCTCAATTTAATACTTGACTCAACTATAGAAATGTGTTTCCCCATAAGTTAAAGCTTCCTTCCGTATTAAAAACCATGATATCCCTTTATATTGTTATATTGTCGGTTATTGGGCTTTATTTATAGAACTTCCTATTATGATCACCTTTTATTATTATCATGCTTTGTTACTATCATGACCCAAGACTACCCCCTTGTCGTGACATAGTGCTTAAGGCCTTAAGTAACCCTAAGCTAATCTATGATCTAGCACAGTCTGTAAATACTGAAAGAAAATAACAAAATTCTATGCACAAGTCATTCAATAAAATATCAGAGTAATAAAATTGACAACAAAATGAGTTTGAAACAAATCTCTGAAAAACATAACTAACTGTCTGACTGTCTGAAAGCCTCTAAACATGATGAGTTGTTGGGAAAGATCCCCAACTAACTTTGAATACTGAAATAGCATGAAACAAAGTACTAGAAATTATAATAAATAATATGACTAGTGCTTGAGTGATAAGGACTCACCAGTGCTGCGGTTGAGTAATACCAGAACTATCTAAGTACGACTGGAGAACTAGCCATCTGAACCTATGTTATAAGAAAACATAGCAGAAAAGAGAGTATGCGGTCAATACTTTGAATATACTAGTATGCGATATAGGTAGTAACTGATTTACATATAGATATCGAGCATGCATGTATGAACATTTAGAATAAATGCAAGACCAAGTAATAACACGCACCAATATGATCTGAATATCTGAATATTGACATTATGGGTACTCTGTCATGCAACTCTGAACTAATATAATCTGAATACTGAACTAAAACTGTGGGAGCTAGCATTTAACCAACATGCTCCAATATGAGCTAATCGAGGTCTAACCTATAACCCAGATGGAAGGGTATCAATACCTTGACATGGGTACCAGCACTAGCTATGTTAATCCATTATTCTAATGTCCCAAAGGATAAGGGTGTCATGCCTCTACTGGTGAGGACCCTTGAAAGTCTACAATGGTTTTGTAGGTCTAGAACTTAGGGACTGCTACTAATGACTCATTCCTAACTGATAGGAGCCTCCATCCCTATGTTCTCTCAGTGCTAAGTATTACTCCCAATTGAATAATACTGGTATTATTATTCATTTAATATTATATGGTAATGATAAAAAGTTTATCTTGGTTCAAACTGAAAAATTCTCAACATAACAATAATCTAAGTATTATAACACAAGCATGATCTGAATGACTTGTAACTTGAAATTTATAACATGCATTACTATCTAGCTACTGGGTGTTCATAAATCGCTAACACTGAATCATACATTAAATGTAATAACATCATTGGAATATTATAAGGAATTTCATGATTAAATATCCCAAAACATAATATATTACTAAACTAAGAGAATTTATGATTCTGAGTTTAGGGTGATGTTAAGCTTATAAGAACAACATGATTCAAGTTAATGACATGATAAGAAATTTCATGACATAAGCTCAAAAATCTAAAAATTTCATCAATATAATAACTTGTCATGGTTATAGTATGGAAAATTACTTAAAGTAATGAGGAAATACTATTTCATGGTTGGAATCAAGAGTTGCACAGAGAGATCATGGAATTTACACTCTTCATGAAACCCTAAATTAAAAATGGAATTAAATTTCGGAAGACTTTGGGACTTAATGAGTAAAAGAAACCCATTGATGAAGATCTCACATACCTGAATTTCTTGATTTCCTTAAGGGAACTTGGATTTGGAGCCTTGGGAGGTGAATTTTTTAAAGAAACCCTTACTTTTAGTTCTTGAGAGTGGAGAGAATAATGATCTTTAAAAACTGACTTTGAATGGAAAAAATAACGTGTATTAGGGGGTTTAAGTCATGGAAAAGGAGGTTGATATGAGGAAAATACCAAAATACCCCTAAGGAAACCCGACAAAAATTTAAAAAATTTTCAATTGACAACAAGGTTGACGGCTTGTTAAATAGTTGATAGCTTATCAACCTAGTCGAAACCTTCTAGCTGGAATTTCTGGTTAAGTTGGAAGACTTAGTTGGTAGCTTATCAACTAGTTGATAACTTATCAACCTAGTAGTCACCCTCTAGCTGAAATTTCTAGTTAAGGTTGATGAGTTGATAGCTTATCAACTAGCATCGTCACCCTCTAGCTGGACTTGGACACTTTCTGGTTAAGGTTGATGACTTTGTTGATAGCTTGTCAACTAGTTGATGGTTTATAAAATTGTTCATCACCTTTCCTAAGTGATTTAGGGTCTTCTCTAATTAAGGTTGACAACTAAGTTGATAGCTCCTCACTTAGTTGACAACTCGTCACTCAAGTCTGCACCTTCTCGCAGATAGACACTCCCATGTAAAATGAGAATAAATTTCTACTCTGATATTAGATTAAGGTCAAATCAGATGTGTTAGAAAGAATACTCGAAGGTCTTTCATTTGATATATAGTAAGCCACCTAAATCGTTATATTCTAGTAGTTACTTTTGTATAAAATTAAACCTTGTAGAATCTAATATACAAAGTCGATCAATTCAAATGCTTTCAACTCAACTTTGCTCCAAGTGTTTCCTATGACGATGATCACATTGAAAACACTTCACACTCAAGGTGAATGGTCATAACACTTAATTATGGCCTGACTTAATCTCTTTAGTGTCTTTAATCATATAAAGAATAGTTGGAAACTTATCTTGGAGCTTGTGGAGTATTATAGTTGCATTAGTTAGAGATGGTGGGTAATAAACTCCCGATACCTAGAGAATCATGCATATATCAGTTTACATGTTTTTGAGAACTTCATATTATCCAATGTTGATATTTTCAGAATGTAATCATAAAGATCAATTCAGTTTTTAGTGTTATTTAGTTAGGAGTAATACTTAGCACCGATTGAATGCATGGATGGACGCTTACCTACCAGTTAGGCTTCATACCTCCTGTAGAAGTCCCTAAGTTCCATAACTATGGCACTGCCATAGGTTGTAAGGGGTCCCCTATTAGTCGAGGCCTGACAGCCTTGTCCTTTAGGACATCAGTTTAGTAGATCCACGCTAGCTAGTGTCCTTACCCTTAGTAACGTGCTGAACACCTTTCCAAATAGATCACATATTGGACCCCGATTTACTTATATTGTGATACGTCGGTTATTGTTAACTCCCAAAGTCCTTAATTTATTCTTCAGTTTATGTTCATTTTAAAGATTATGCACGACCTTGTACTCAGTTAATCAGTTTTCATTGAGTATATTTTTATACTTGATCTTGTATTCAGTTTACCATGTTTCATGCATTCAGGTCAACTTATATTAGTTCGTTTTCCCGTCTCCACATACTTAGTATATTTAAAGTACCAATTTTATACTTTCCTGCTCTATGTTTCCTTATAATATAGGTTTCAATGCTAAGCATCCAAATTGAGTTTAGCACGTGTCTGTTTCAACAACAAAGTTTGGTGATTCCTCATTATTTGAGGACTATTTATTAGTATTTTTCTTTTACTTAGTTCCAGACAGTGGGAATTAGTTGGAGGCTTGTTCTAGTAACTCACATCAGTTAGCAGCTTTCATATAGACAAATAGATGTTTAAATTTTTAGCATGTGTGGTTTTGTGAGATAGTCCTAGTTGTGATATTCTTAATCATTGGTGATTCTTTCTTTATTTTTTATCAGTTCAGTTTATCTTTTGCATAATATTTTGTTAACTCTTCAATATTCTTAGTGTTATGCCAGGCCATGGGTTAGCTTGAGGTCACTTGTGACTCTAAGAACTGTGTTACAGCTAAGGGGAAGTCTCGAGTCATTACAATCTTGGTATTAGAGCAGCAGGTTTAAAGTGTCCTAGGGTGTCTCAAAGCTGCATTAGGTATTGTCTTATGTATGGGTGTGAAACGCGCCATACTTATGAGTGAGATGCTACAAAATGTTTTTGGAAAGTCCTAATTGTTTCATAATTCATGTCATAAAATAAGAGTGTGAACTCTATAAAAAAATTCTCTTCCAACTCATCCTCTACCCGTTTACTGAAAGTGCCTCCTAAGAAAACCAATGGAGGAATCGAAATCAACAAGCACCATTGCTAGTTCCCAAAGACCCTATGAATGAGTAGGTCTCTTATGCTGACTTTAGGGCAGCTTTCACAACATTATATCAATCAATAAATGCTCAAAATAGCACGTAGGTTGTCTCCCCAACCAACCTAGCAGTGAATACAATAATAACTAGAATCTGGGACTTCCCTTAGATAAATCCCTAGTATTCTTTGGGTCTAACCCTATGAAGGATCCACAGGAGTTCTTGGTTACTGCTTAGAAGGTGACTGATATCATAGGTGTCACTTATATTTAGAGGTTTGACTTGCTTTCTTACCAATTGCAAGGAGTGGATCACACTTGGCTCAAGTAATGGAAAATGGATAGAGGTGCAGATGTAGGGTCATTCGAGTGGGATGAGTTTGTTACTGTATTTTTGGATAGGTTCTTCCAACTTGAGTCAAGGGAAGAGAAGGCGTATCAATTTATAAATCTAAAGTAGGGCAATATAAGTGTGACGGACTACTCAATCAAGTTTACTAGTTGGCAAGGTATACCCCAACTATGTTTGCTGAATTTAAGGCTCGAATGAGCAAGTTTCTATTAGCTGTTTATAAGGATATGGTCAAGGAGTCAAGGATGGAGATGTTGATTAATGAGATAGACATCTCAAGGTTAATGTTCCATGCTCAATCAATAGAGGAGGAAAAGATAAAGGAGAAGGAAAATGAGAATAAAAGGTTCAAAACTGGTAGCTTTAATTTCTCTGCATAAAGGTTAGATGGTGAAAATTACTCCTAGTTCTGCTAGAAATCATTATCTACAGCCCTATCATCTGCTAGTGCACTAGTACCAAAGTTTAGACAGGATACTCAAGGTAGAGCGCCAATCTCTAAGTCTTAGGGTAGTGTGAAATAGTTTTTCCACAAACCCAGCTTACAATTAATATGATAGAAACCATAAGGGTGAGTTCATGGCAGTTAGTGAGGCTTTTTTTAGTGTGACAAGTCAATCCACAAAGTGAGAGATTTCCCGACAGTTGGACAGAGAAGTAGTAATGATTGTCTTTAAAGATAATCAAATTCTTCAGCTACTCCAGTAAGTCACCTAACTCCGTAGGGTGCCACTTATAGTGTGATCTGTGGATACATCAGGGTAAGTTTTATGCCCTTGAAACTCGACAAGATCAGAAGGGTTATGTTTATGTGGTTATGATACGTTACAAGTTTTTCACATTCATGTTTATGAATTGTTAGACCTAAAGCTAAACTTTCCTTCATGACTCTCAATATTGTAGTAGATTTCGGTGTCAGCAGTAAAATCCTTGTAGAACCTATTTCTATTTCTATAACAGTCGGTAGCTCAATCATAGCCAAATGAGTATACATAAATTACCCAGTCATAATATCCCATAAGGCTATTTTATTTGACCTGGTTGAGTTAGACATGAGCGATTTTGATGTTATGCATGGCATAGATTTGCCCATACTTTCTATTCCTTAGTTGATTATAGTAATAGAGTAGTCCAATTTCAGTTTCCAAATGAGCCAATCATGGAGTGAAAGGGTAGTACCTTAGTGCCTATAGGTCAGTTTGTATATTTCCTTAAGGTTAAGAAAATGATCACCAAAGAGTGTATCTATCATCTTGTTTGAGTCAAGGACTCAAGGTCCAGAATCCTGACTTTTGAGTCAGTCCTGTAGTAAATGAATATCTAGAAATATTTCCTCAAGATCTTCCTGGAGTTCCTCTCGAGTGGGAAATTGACTTCAAAATAGATCTCCTTCTAAATACCCAGGCTATTTCTATTCCACCTTATATAATGGATCTATCCAAGTTTAAAGAATATAAGAAACAATTAAAATATCTCCTAGACTAGGGTTTCATCAATCCTAGTGTCTCTCCATGGGGTGATCCAGTTCTTTTCATGTGTGAGAAAGATAATTTTCTCAGAATGTACATTGACTACTGTCAGTTGAACAAAGTCATCATCAAGAATAAGTATTCCACCCCAAGATTGATGACAAATTCGACCAACTTTAGGGTGCAAATTGTTTTTCAAAGGTAGACCACAAATTTGGATAGCATTAGTTTAGAATCATAGGATATGACATTCCGAAGATAACTTTCTGAACTCGGTATGCTCACTATGAATTTGTTGTTATTCCTTGGACTAATGAATGCTCCTATAGCTTTTATGGACTTGATGAACAGGGTATTTAAGAAGTACTTGGACACATTTTTTATAGTCTTGATAGATGACATTCTCATTTATTCTCGGAGTGAGGGTGAACATGTAGATCATTTGTGGATTATCTTACAAACTCATAAAGATCACCATCTATTCTCTACGTTTCTCAAGTGTGAAATCTAGTTGAAATTAGTAGAATTCCTTTGTAATATTATTTCT
Organism: Capsicum baccatum var. pendulum; assembly: GCA_030864225.1. Classification (NCBI taxonomy): domain Eukaryota; kingdom Viridiplantae; phylum Streptophyta; class Magnoliopsida; order Solanales; family Solanaceae; genus Capsicum; species Capsicum baccatum. The sequence goes on along the minus strand of CM061559.1, from coordinate 68,391,723 downwards.
GGTGAAGGAATTTGAGTTGATCCTTATAAGTCTAAAGAAATAAGGAACTGACCTAGACCATCTCTCAATCAGATATTAGGAGTTTGTTAGGTTTTGCTGGTTACTAATGATGGTTTGTTGAAGGAATTTCCTCTATTGCTTCTTCAATGTCTAGATTGACACAAAAGAAAGTTAAATTCCTGTGGTCCTATTCTTGTGAGAAGAGTTTTTAGGATTTGAAGACTCGACTCACCTCCACTCTAGTTTTGACTCTACTAGAGGATGTAGATAGTTTTGTGGTTTATTATGATACTTTCAGAGTTGGTCTTTATTGTATGTTGATGTAGTGGGACAATGTTATAGCATATTCTTCTACATAACTCAACCATCATAAGAAGAACTACATGTCTCATGATCTTGAGTTGGTAGCAGCCGTGTTTGCCGTATAGATTTAGAGGCATTATCTTTAGGTGGTTCATGTTGATGTGTTCACTGATCACAAAAATCTTTAGTATGTGTTTAGCCAGAGTGATCTAAATCTTTATTAGAGGAGGTGGCTAGATTTGGTGAAAGATTATTATTTAAGTGTCTTATACCACCCAGGTAAGGCCAATGAAGTGGTCGACACCCTTAGTAGATTGTCTATGAAGAGTTTTTCTCATGTTGAAGATGAGAAGAAAGAGTTAATTCAAGAGACTCATCAACTTTCTATGTTGGGTGTTTGGTTAGTTGATTAAACCAAAGATAATATCTTGGTTTAGAATGGTTCAAAATCTTCTTTGGTAGTTGAGGTAAAGAAAAAGCGAGATTGAGATCCATTTTGCTTAGGTTGAATGAAGTAATTTAGATTCAGATAGTTGAGGGTTTCTCCAAAGGGGGAGATAGTTTTAATAACCTAATATTTCTAGATCTATACCCACATAGAGGTAGTCCATTGGATTAGGTTTCCAATGCGACCAATATCACTTTAATCTGATATCATGGTAAAATATTATGCCAGGTTTACTAAAATAGCTATCAAATTGCCAGTGATAATGACTCTGGCAAAAACCGATTACCAAACATAAGAAGTCATTGTGATATAGTCATTGTCACACCAGTAGAGGTTCCCCAGATCTTAGCCAAGCAAAAATGAGTCCATCCCGCGACTCGTTATCAGACATAATGATTTGTTGTGTGGATTAGTTGTCACGTAAGAAAGAAATCAAGGAAACAAGTCCCTGATAATGACTCCATCTAACAACTCGTTATCAGTCCTAGTGAATCGTTATGAGAGAAGTAATTTTCATAACCGTAAGGAACCTAGAACTTAGGTCCTCATGTCATGACTCAAACTACGGCTCATGACTATCATAACGAGTCATTACTTGAGTCATGATGACTGTTTAAGTCTTTTCCTACTCTTTTAAATACAAACCCTTGTCATTTGGGTTTCCCTAATGGTGGTATAAATTAAAAATATCCCCAAAGCCACCATCAAGTCATAATTTCATCCAAAATATATAAAAAGGGTAATTTTTCTCTTCTCCCAAAAGGCTACTAGGGTTCTTCAATTATAAGCACAAGTTCCAAGCAATTCCCCAAGAAATCCACCTACATGTACATGGGATTTTATCAATGGTTTCCTTCCACCATTGAGCCCTAAAAACACCTCAATTTTGAAGCATATGTTCCCTTAAAGTTTGGTTCCAGGTCAAATATGAGTTTTCTTTAAACTTTTTAGTTTATTTTGTAATAAAATCATACATATGTGTTCTCCCAATAGAAATAGCATCTTTCGTGTTCAAAACCATAAATTCCCTTATCATGACATGTTAATTTTATGGGTTTTAAATTGTTATTTCCCTCTTAATATCAGTTAATGTAATCATATGTAGAGCTGCTGGTTTTTGAACACCCGGTACCTAGGAATTTAGTTATATACATCAATTTACATGTAATTGAGTACTTTAGATTTATACATGAATTATTATGTATAAAATATCATGCCTTGAGCATGTTAGTTATCAATTAATGTACCAGTTTATACTTCAGTGTCATTCAGTTAGGAGTAGTACTTAGTATAAAGCGAACACAAGGATGGTAGATCACCCGTCAGTAAGGCTTGATACTATTAGTAGCAGTCCCTAAGGTGTAGAACTATTGTTCCACTATAGGTTATAAGTGGTCACCCGTCACTTTAGGATTGACACCCTAGTTCTTTGGCACATCAGTTTAGAGATCCATGTCATCCTGTATTTGTACCCTTAGAAAAAGTGCTAACACCCTTCCAACTAGGGTTACAAGTTAGACCCCAGTTGTGCTCAGATTGGGGTATGTCAGTTATAGTTATCTCCCAAATTCCCCAATTTATGATCCAGTTCATGTTTGAGTTTTAAATTTTTCATGACCTTGCATTCAGATATATAGCTTTATTCAGTACATGTTATTATTCTTTTTCATGCATCTTGATTATCATATTTAGAAGCATCCATTTTCATTTTATGCAAGTTAGTTTCCCATCCTACATACTCAGTACATTCAAAGTACTGATAGCATACTATTTTTTTCTATATTGTCTCATAATATATGCTTAGATACCCAATACCCAGATCGCTCCTGCTAGTTCCCGTGCCACTCAGCAGTGTTTGTGGTGATTCCTCATTATCTGAGCACTAGTTATCAGTCATCTACTTTCCTTTTGGTTTATTTTACTTCAGTCAGTTAGAGTTAGTTGGAGGATTGTCTCATCAAATCCTTATGAGTAGGGGATTTTAGATAGATATTTAGATTTTCAGTATGGTTTTAGACTATCACACTTATTTCCAGCTTTGGTTGATATTCTGTATTTCATTATGACTATTTCATTAGTTGCTTTTTCAATTCAGCTTCCATCTAAAATGTTATTATCTTTCAGTATTTGTAGTGTTTTCCAACCCATGGGTTAGCTTGGGGTCACTTGTAACTCATCGCACCACATTGTGACTAGGGGGTAGTCTCGATTCTTGAAAATCTTGTTATCAGAACGCAAGGTTTAAAGTGTCCAAAGGTGTGTAAAATTTGTATTGAGTAGAGTCTTGTTCATGGGTGTGACACGCGCCACACTTATGGGCGAAGGGCTATGGAAATTCAATCTTTTTCACTATTTATGTTATGCGATAGAGCGTGAAATCTCTCAAGTTTCTTCTTCTAACTCATTATCTAGCTATTTACAAAAACATGCCTCCCAAAAGGGCTAATGAAAGGCAAAATAGGGATCAGCCAGCACCCCAGCTAGCTCTGCAAGGCCCTCTAAACAAGAAGGTCTCCTATGATGAATTTAGGGTTGTATTCACAGAACTAGTCTAGTCTATGGATGCTCATAATTTTTATAAAGCTGTTTCCCCAGCCAACCTAGCAGCGAATATGACAGCAACTAGAATCTGGGTCTTTACTCGAATGAATCGCTCGGTGTTCTTTGGGTGAAAGCCTGAGGAGGATCCACCGAAGTTTGTTGATAGTGTCCAGAAGGTGACTGAGATTATGGATGTCACTTTGACTAAAAGTGCTGACTTGGCTGTGTACCAATTGTAAGGAGTGGCTTACACCTAGGTTAAGCTGTGGAAGGAGGATAGGGGTGTAGGTGGAGGGCCAGTATAGTGGGATGAATTTTTTACTACTTTTCTTGATAGGTTCTTCCCACTTGATTTGAGGGAATCCAAAGTGCAAGAGTTCATCAACTTGAAGCCAAGTAGCATGAGTTTGAAGGAGAATTTAATCAAGTTTACTCAACTGGCAAGGTATGCTTCGACTACGGTAGCTAACTCTAGGGCCCGAATGAGTAAATTCGTGTTTGGTGTTTTTGAGAATATGTTTAAGGAGTGTAGGATATCCATGTTAGTTAAGGAAACAGACCTCTCTATATTGATGGTTCATGCTTAGAAGATTTAGGAGGAGAAGATAAAGGAGAAGGAAAGGGAAAATAAAGGGGGCCAAAATAGGTAGTTTTAATTTTTCTCAAGAGAGGTTAAATAATAGGAATCATTCTTAGTTCAGCCAAAATTTTTCAACACCCACCCCATATTATGCCAATTCTCTAGTGCCTAAGTTAATACAAAATACTCATAATAGGACACCAGGATCTAAGTCCCAGCGATGCATAAGTAGTGGTCGCACCAACATAGTCTGCAAGAGATGGGGTAGGAACCACAAGAGAGAGTGTATAGCTTGTAGTGATATTTGTTTTGGGTTTGGAAAGAAAGTACACAGAGTAAGAGAGTGTTCACTAGTTATGGAGAGAGGTAGAAATGATCGACAATAGATTCAAACTAATTCTTCATCCATTCTATCAGGTGGTCCTACTCAGCAGGGTGCCACCTCTATTGCTAATGGAAAATAACATCAAATAGGTTTTATGACCTTTAGACATGATAGGATCAGGAGGCTTCTTATGATGTGGTTACTGGTCTGTTACACGTTTTTCATGTGTATGTGTATGCATTGTTACATCCCAAAGCCACACATTCCTTCATGACTACCTATATAGTAGTAGATTTTGGTGTAAGCCCTGAAATCCTTGCAGAAACCTCCTCATTTTATACACTAGTTGGTAGTTCAGTCATATCTAGAAAGTTATACAGAAATTTACCAATCATAGTATACCAGAGAATTGTCGACATTGTAAAGTTAGAAATGACTGATTTTGAAGTTATTTTTGCATAGATTGGCTCTATTCTTGCTATGCATTGGTTTATTCTAGAAATAGAGTAGTCCAGTTTTAGTTTACTAATGAGCCAGTCTTAAAATAGAAGGGTAATACCTCAGTGCCTATAGGCCGATCCATCTACTTTCTTAAGGCAAGAAAAATAATTTCCAAGGGGTGCATCTATCATCTTGTTAGAGTCAAGGAATCAAGGTTCAAAATTTTAACTCTTGAGTTGGTTTCAGTAGTGAATGAGTTTTTGGAAGTGTTTTTTGAAGATCTTCTCGGAGTTCCTCCCGAAAGGGAAATTCTTTTTGAAATTGATCACTTTATGAATAAATAGACTATTTCAATTCCACCTAATAGAATGGGTCCATCCGAGCTTATGGGATTGAAATAACAATTAATATCTCTCTTAAATAATGGTTTAATCAGACCTCGGGTCTCTTCATGGGGTGCTCCAGTTCTTTTTGTGCGCAAGAAAGACAATTCTCTCAGAATGTGCATCGACTACCGTTCGTTGAATAAAGTCACCATCAAAAATAATTATCCCATCCCCAGGATTAATGAATTATTTGACAAACTTTAGGGTTCTAATTATTTCTCTAAGATAGACCTTAGATCCGGCTATCATCAGCTCAAAGTCAGGGATTGTGATATCCCTTAAATAAATTTCAAAACTTGGTGTGCTCACTATGATTTTGTAGTTATTTTATTTGGACTAATGAATTCTCCTGTAGTTTTGATGGACTTGATAAACAGGGTGTTCAAGCAGTATTTGGACATGTTCATCATAGTTTTTATATATAACATCCTTATCTACTCTTGTTGTGAGGGTTAGCATGCAGATCATTTATGGATTGTCTTTCAGACTCTTAAAGATCACAAGTTATTTTCTAAGTTTAGCAAGTGTGAATTTTGGTTGAAATCAGTAACATTCCTTGGTCATATCATTTTTGGTGAAAGCATTAAAGTTGATCCTCAAAATACCAAAGTAAGGAACAAGCCTTGAACTTTCTCTCCATCAGATATCAGGTGTTTCTTGGGTTTAGCAAGCTATTACAGATGGTTTGTTGAAGGATTTTACTTTATTGCTTTTCCCATATCTAAACTAGATCGAAAGATAGTCAAGTTTTAGTGGTCTAATTCTAGTTAGAAAACTTTCAATAAGTTGATAACTTGACTTACCTCTGCCCCAATTTTTATTCTACTAGAGGGTTCAAATGGTTTATTAGTATATTGTGATGCTTCTAGAGTTTGTATTAGTTGTGTGTTTATGCAGTGGGATAAAGTAATAGCATATGCATCTAGGCAGCTCAAGCCTTATGAGAAGAACTACCTGACTCATGATCTTGAGTTGGTCGCAATTGTGTTTCCCTTAAATATATGGAGGCATTATCTTTAAGGGGTTTATATTGATGTGTTCATGAATCAAAAGAGTGTTTGACATATTTTCATTCAAAAGGATCTAAATTTTTTTCAGAAAAGGTGGTTAGAATTATTGAAAGACCATGATGTTAGTATCTTGTGACACCTGAGTACGGAAAATGTTGTGGTCAATGCCCTTAGAAGATTGTCTATGGAAAGTGTTGTCCAAATTGACGATGAAAAGAAGAAAATGTATTGCAAGGTCCAACAATATTCTAGGTTGGGAGTTTGATTGGTTGATTTGGTAAAGGTAGTGTATAGGTTCAGAATAGTTTGGAATCTTCCTTGGTTGCCCAAGTGAAGAAAAAACAAGATAGTGTAAGACCCCACAAAATCCTAAGCTTAATTCAATCCATTTATGCTTTTTAAGGGGGTCCCATACATAGAAAATTCAAGCTAAATTTCCAGACTTAGTTTATTTTGGCCTTCAAAAGTTTGCAATCTCATGTGACGATCTTAAAATTCTTAAATGGTCTATATTTCCATTAATTCATGATTAAGAAGGTCAATAGGTGTTTTCGGAAAAGTTTCGGATTTTATGGAACTCGATTAAACCACGTTTGGAATCCTAAAATAGTGGACCAACGCAATCTTGGCGCGCCGCATCGCCAATCTCATTGGCTAATATTGTTGCAGGTTACAAGGGTCAAAGTACTGAGGCTCGACGCAATGATGGTGCGACATGTCAACTATCGCATTGTTGCCATGATGCACCGCGTCGCTAATTGCGTCGGTGCTCAGTTCTCAGTCATTTAAATATCCATATTTTTAAGGGTAAAAGGGTTAATTTCCCACCCCTACACAATTCTAAAATATGATATTAAGCCCTATTTCAACCATGATATAGCCACTTCTCTCAAAATCCTCTCAAGAACAAGTTAGGTTTTTCAATTGGGGATCTAAATTCAAGGGAATTCCACCGTCAATCTTTGTAGAATCAAGAACTAAGGTATGCATAGTGTTGATTCATGGGTTCCTTCCATCCATGAAGTTTAAGAATTAAGTTTTAAATCATGTATTGTGAATATTTTGTTGTGGGTTGATTTTGTTCATGAGATTATGATGATATGATTTCCAAGATAGAATCTGTATGTGTTGTTCATGAAACTATGTTAATGTGTTGCTTGAAATCTATAAGTTTAGTCGATTCATGAAACTATGTTAATATGTGTTGCTCAGCTCTATATGGAACTCAGCTAGTTCCATCAGAATCAGGACTGTCAGGTATAGTCATTTATTTCAGTCTAGAACTCAGATAGTTCTTCAGATTCAGGACTGTTAGATATAGTCACCCAGTCCAGTGAAGAACTCAGATAGTTTTTCAGTATCAGTATACTAAGTTAGCAGTTATCAATAATATAACACAAGTAACCTCAGATATCAATTACCTATAAACTCCGTAATTCATATCATCAATAGACTCAGTTATTCAATATCCCAGTATTAGTAAACTCTGATGTCAGTACATCAGTATTGTCACGACCTTAGTCCCAGTTTATGTATTCATGCATGTATTTCTCACGTGCACATGTTCAATTCATCAGCCAGTTATTATTGTTCATGCATATGAACCCTTGCATTTAGCTTACCTCACTTGCATACCAGTACATATGAACACATTTGCGCTATGGTGTTTTATACCATTGGTTTAGAAGCACGAGCTCCCAAGCATTCCATAGCCAGACTAATTGTGAGTCCTCATCATTCGAGGATAGCATGATTATTTTATTACTTTGTTATTTTAGTACTTTGGAGTTAGTTGGGGACATGTCCCATCAACTCCATAGTTTTCAGACAGTTTAGAGGCTTTCAGACAACATGTTTCAGACAGTTTATTTCAATTTTGGGTATCCTTATACCCCATTACAGACATTGTTTTATATTTAGTATTAGTTTAGTTTTGAACCTTATGTCCTTACAACTTATATTCCACATATTTACATTATATTATTCAGTAATCAATTATAGATATCGGTCATGGGTTAGCTCGTGGTTCTTTGGGGTCATGAGTATTGTGTAGCATTCCGTGTACCAGATTCGGGGTGTTACAAACTTGGTATTAGAGCCCAAGGTTCAATAGTATCCTAGGAAGTCTGAAAAGCTGCAACGAGTAAAGTCTTGTGCATGGGTGAGTTCTGCACCACACTTATAGACAGGAGGCTATGAGATATTTTAGGAATAATTCCCTTCTTTCAGTATTCATGTCGTGCTAGTGAGAATGAGCTCAAATTTAACTGCCAGTCTAATCCGCTTTTCCTTTCATTTATAGAACATGCCTCCCAAAAGGGCTAGGAAAAGAAGAACCAATAACCAGTCAGCACCTCTGCCCGTTCGGGCAGATCCCCTGGATGAATATGTTTCTCATGCAAAATTTAGGACTGCATTCATTACTCTTGTCAATCTAGTGACAACTCAGAATGAACGACCAACTATTATTCCGGCCAACCCAGTGGCTAATTCAACTGTAGCTAGGATTCAGGACTTTACCCGAATGAATCTTTCCCTATTCTCTGGTTCAAAGTTCAAAGAGGATCCACAAGAGCTCCTTAACCAGTTTCAGAAAGTCACAGATATCATGGGAGTGACTTCCAATGAGAGTGCCGAGTTAACTGCCTATCAACTATAAGATGTATCCAATACGTGATTTAAGCAGTGGAAAGTAGACAGGGGTACAGATGTAGGGTCCATAGAATGGGAGGAGTTTGCTATGGCCTTCTTAGATAGATTCTTCCCTTAGAGAAGAAAGAAGCCAAAGCATTAGAGTTCATCAATATTAGACAAAGTACCATGAGTGTAAAAGAATACTCCCTCAAGTTCACCTAGTTAGCCAGGTATGCTCCCCATGTAGTAGCCGACAACAGATCCAGAATAAGTATGTTTGTGTCTGGGGTTTTAGGTAGAGTGGTTAAGGAGTGCAGGACTGCGATGTTGTTTAAGGAGATGGACATATCTAGACTTATGGTCCATGCACAACTGATTGAAGAGTAGAAACTTAATAAGAAGAAAAGAGAGAATAAGAGAGCCATAATAGGTAGTTATAGTTTTTCTCAGCCTGGGTCGCAGGGTGATAACCATTCTCAACATAGTCAGAAGTTTTCAGCCCCAGTTAGCCTCTTTATTTAGTACCCCAGTACCAAAGTTCTAAAATGACTGTAGGGATGGGGCGCTAGGTACCAAAGCCTAGGGTAGTGAGAGCAGAAGTTTTACTAATCCACTTTGTGAAGAGTATGGTAAGTATCATAAGGGTATGTGTAGAGTGGGCGGTAATGCGTGTTTTGGATGTGGTGAGTCAGGTCACAAGGTTTGAGACTATCCTAAGCTCGGTCCTCAAATTCAGTACGTTCGTCCTTTAGCTCAGTCCGGTCGCCCAAATTAGTAGGGTTCCAATTATAGCACTATCAGTAGGCAACGCCCAAACAGACTCTATAAACTTCAATCCTGACAAGGTCAGGAAAGTTCTCCTGGCATAGTTAATGATATATTATAGATCTCTCATTTACATGTTTACACTTCTTCAGATTCAGAACCTTTTTTTTTCTTTTATAACTCTTTACATAACAGTTAACTTTAAGGTCAGACCAGATGTTAATGGGACCTTTCTCACTCTCCACCCTGCGGGTCAGTCTATCATAGCCTGACAGGTATACAGGAACTGTCCAGTTATGGTCCCTCAGAAAGACAGGCCTTTAGGTTCTCATAATAATACCAATATGGGTAGGAAATCACTAAGGAAAGATGATTCCCGACCCATTCCTATCCCAATATGATGTTTTGTACTTCAATAGTCACGATACTTATGCATGCATCACGTCACAATTCCGTGGACCCAACTTATATTCATACTTTTCATAGAATCATTTGTGTTTCAAGTTCCTAGTATGAGGAATACTAGTTTACTTAGTGTTACGAATCATGTCCCATGAACACAGAAATTCCAGACTCAGGTCATGCAGATCATCACTTATGCTACACTACAAATGATCAGTTAAAAATTTAGACTATGTCACGTGTATCCACAGTTTAGACCCCTCGGTGAATCTGTGCCGATGAATCTGTGGTGTTGATGTTCCATCACTCAGCACTCAGTTACAACGTCATTTAGTAATCAGTATACAGTAAAGGACTCAGATAGTCCTACAGAACCATGGCCTTCAGTTACCAGTTATTTAGCCATAAAAATTCAGAACTTTAGTACTAGTCAAACCCTCAGTTATCAGGATCCAGTATTCAGTCACAGTTACAGTATTAGTTATGGTTATAGTCTTAATAACCATCTTAGCTACAATCTCAGTCCCAGTCCTAGTCCAGTCAGATCATAAACTCAGTTCACTTTTATGATTACCCGACCATAGCATATGGCCATCAGTTATTCAGTCATTGGTATTTTAGTACCTCAGTTTATAGAATGTTTCCAAATCATGTTGGACGCTTGGTATTGCGTGATTAAGGTAATACAGTTTTTCACTTATTCATGCTCAATTACCTTACGTTACCCAGTCATTTATTACCTTTTATGTTTAATACTCTATAGTCTAAGTCCATCCTTCCAGGCTAAGTACAGTTCAGCCTTACAAACCCAGTAATTAGTTATAAGTCATTTAGTTAATCAGATAGGTTAGTACATTTATGTATTCGTGCTCAACACCCATGTGAATCTTTTCAGTAGTCTCAGTTGCAGTGCATAAGGCTTAGTTACTTTATCTTAGATGATGTTTCATAGGCCTTGTCTCCTAATACAAGAATCCCATCCTTGTAGCGATCTCATATTCTGATGTCCTTCTCAGATTAGGACAAGATTTTCTTTCTTCCTTCAGTCACTAGAACTCTACTGAAAGAGTGTCATAGGAATGCTCCAGTCAAGTTAAAGTTTCCAGTATGAGTTATTTAAGCAGCCAGTAATTCAGTTTAGTAGCCAGACAAACAAGTTCAGATAGTGTGGTTTCCTATCTTTCCATCTAGTCGCACCATTAAGAGTCTCATGAATATGATCATTCTAAGATGGACTAACCAGGTAATTACGTGTTAAACCCAGTTCATGTATCATGTCTTAGTTTCAGATCTTAGATATTCAGATAGAAGGTGCCTCGTGTATTACCACAATTTTTCTCAAAGCTTAGCAAAGTCAGCCCAGTATTTTCAAAGGACATAGTGCCCCAAGGGGGAGATACAATTTAATTCCCAGAACCTTCGTGACATAAATGTACCATTCTCTCTTTTCATAATGAATCCAGTTTGGGGTAAAGGGTACTTATGAGTTGACCCACAAAATCCTATCACAGCTGTAATCTACGTATTCAAGGAACTCAGTTCAGATAACAATATCCAACTCATATATCACGTTCCAGAGTCAGTTAAATTCATGTGTTTACGCTCATGTATATCTAGTAATTACTTTCAGGCTCGTTAGCATTTTTAGTTTATGAAAATGGTCTCCCTTGAACTTATCTAGTTTAGTGCTCAAATTTTCATAATAAACTTAGTATCAATTACCTTTGCATATTTAGTCATGCATTCATATGTCAGATCAGTCATGTAGTCATGCATAAGATATGTATGTTTAATATAATATATTTAGCTTATCATTCATGCCAGTCATGAAATCATGCATCAGATATGCATGCTCAGAACAAATCTCAGTAAATCAGTGATGTTAGTCATGTACTCATATTTCAGTTGTTCATGTTCAGCATGTACTTCAGCTTGTCATTTCCCCTATCTTAGTCAGTCTCATTCGGAGATGAATATTCCCAAAGGGGAGATATTGGAAGACCCCACAAAATTCTAAGCTTAATTCAGTCTATTTATGTTTGTTAAGGGGGTCCCATACTTAGAAAATTCAAGCTAAATTTTCAGACTTAGTTTATTTTGTCCTTTGATAGTTTGTAATCTCATTTCGCAATCTTAACATTCTTAAGTGGTCTATACTTCCATTAATTCATGATCAGGAAGGTCAATAGATATTCCCCAACAAGTTTTGAATTTTTCAAAACTCGTTTAGACCACGTTCAGAATCCCAAAATAGTGGACCAGTGCGATCTTGGTGCACCTCATCGCCAATCACGTTGGTTGATATTGTTGTAGGTTTCCAGGGTCAAAGTACTGAGGCTCGATGCGATGATGGTGCGTTGTGTTGACTATCGTGTTGATGCCATGATGTACTGACCACATCCGTATTGGTTCCCAGTTCTTAGTCATTTAATAGTGTTGGTGCCCAGCTCTCAGTCATTTAAGTGCACGCTTTACCCTTATGATCACAATAACTTCTATGATATTGTTGTGTATTATAAATGTTTTAGAAAATGCCCATGAGACCAGTTGATGAAATTATGACATATTTATATTCTTTCCTATTAATGTACAAGATTATGATAACTATGTACTTTATGAAATCCCCAACTTATTGTATTATGGATTGTTGATGTTGGTTATGAATTCAAGAATGTCATGCCTTGTTAGTTTCCTTCTATCGAGTCCTGGGAGTACTTGTACCCGATAATTTAGATGTGTGCCTAGAGCCAACATCAGTTTTCATGATACTCACAGTCAAGCCATGATCTGTAGAACTCAGTCAGTCATGTGACTCAAGAAAATTCAGTAAATTCAGTATCTATCCAGTAATCTTAGTGATCTCAATAATTTCAGTATTCTTTGTAATCTCAGTCAGTTGTCAGATCTCAGTAGTATTCACTTCAAACCTCAGTAACTCAGTTAGCTAGCAGAACTCTATAGCATTCTATTAGTTGACAAAATTCAGTAGTATTCCGTCATTTAACGAAAATCAGTGAACTCAGTCCAGTAAGTAAAAAACTGTACCATTAGTAACAGCTTAGTCATGCCTAGTGTGAATAAGGAAAACCAGTTCAATGTCTATTCAGTTGGGAGTAGGATTCAACACTAAGTAAACCCAGGGATGAGGACTCACCTATTAGCCAGTAGAGGGTGTGATCATTAGTTGCAATCCCTGCATTCCAGAACTACGTAGCCAGTGTAGGTTGAGATGTACCCCTATAATTCTCGGGACTATACATCTCCTTTGAGTTTTCCTTACAAGAGGGGTTGATGGAAGAGCTCCCTGTCAGAGAGGGTTTACTCACAACTTGTATTTACCCGTGGCATAGTACTGACACCCTTCTAGATGGGTTATAGGTTGGACCCCACCAGTTTAGATTCGAGGTATGTCGATTAGATGATTACCTCCCACAGTCTCAGTTTCGAATTCAGTCTTAGTAATAGAACTTAGTTCAGTTCTACAGATATCAGGACTTTCAAATACAGTCACTCAGCTCTATACAAAGCACAACTATTTCCATCAGAATTAGTACTGTCAGATACAGTCATCCAGTTCAGTCTAGAACTCAGATCCTTAGATTTAGGACTGTCAGATACAGTCACCCAGTCCAGTAAAGAACTCAGATAGTTTTTTTGTATCAGTATACTCAAATATCAATTAATAGTAATATAGTACCAGTAACCTTAGATATCGATTACCTATAAACTCCATAATTAATATCATCAATAGACTCAGTTATTCAGTATCCCAGTATTAGTAAAATCAGATGTCAGTACATCAGTTTTCAGTATTGTCATGACCCCAGTCCTAGTTTATGTATTCATGTATGTATTTCTCACGTGCTCATGTTTAAGTAATTAGCCTGTTATTATTGTTCATACATATAAACCCTTGTATTCAGCTTACCTCACTTTCCTACCAATATATTCAATCATACTAGCATATTTACGTTATGGTGTTTTATACCATAGGTTTAGAAGCACGAGCTCCCGAGCATCCTTAGTAGATCAGATGTTCAGCAGCTAGACTAACAGTGAGTCCTCATTATTTGAGGATAGCATGATTATTTTATTACTTTATTATTTCAGTACTTTTTAGTTAGTTCGGGACATGTCCTATCAACTCCATAGTTTTCAGATAGTTTATAGTCTTTCAGACAACAACATGTTTCCGACAGTTTATTTCAATTTTGGGAATTGTTATACTCCATTGCAGACATTCATTTAGTATTAGTTCAGTTTTGAACCTTATAGCCTTACAACTTATATTTCATATATTTATAGTATATTATTCAGTGCTCATTTATAGATATTAGTCATAGGTTAGCTTATGGTCCTTTAGGGTCATGAGCACCATGTAGCATTTCGGGTACCAAATTTTGGGTATTGTAGACAGTGATGCAGTATTTCTTATGTTAAAAGAGGTAGTTTAGAATCAAAAGTTTAAGGTTTTCTCCTAAGGGGGGAGATGGTGTTATTCGCTGTTAGGGTAGGTTATGTGTTTCGAATTAGGGTGATTTGAGAAAGAATATGTTAGAAGAAGCTCATGGTTCATGATATTGTATTCATCCAGGAGCTATTAAAATGTACTGTGATTTGTACGAAATCTATTGGTGGAAGGGTATGAAGAAGGATAATACAAAATTCATGGCTAAGTGTCCAAATTGCCAGCAGGTGAATATTGAGCACCAAAGTCATAGTGGTAAGCTTCATGAATCCATCATCCCTACTCGGAAGTAGGAAGCTATGATGATGGATTTTGTTACAGGGTTGCCTCGTACTAGTCATTAACATGATTCTATTTAGGTTATTATGGATTGAATGACTAAGTCAACTTATTTCTTACCATTTAACACTCATCGTTAGCATAACTAATATACACTTTATCTCAAGGAGTTGGTGAAATTGCGTGGAATCTCTTTGACTATTATTTTAGATAGTCTCAATTTTGGAAGGTTTTCCAAAAAGGTCTTGGTACCCAAGTTCTTATTAGTACATCATTTCACCCAAAAATAGATGGTCAGGTAGAGAGAACCATTCAAAATTTAGAACATATTTTCAAGGCATATAAAATTGATTTCAAGGGTAGTTAGGATGATCACTTGACTTTGATTGAGTTTTCTTACAATAATAGTTAACACTCTAGTATTCAGATAACCCCATTTGAGGTGC
Organism: Capsicum baccatum var. pendulum; assembly: GCA_030864225.1. Taxonomy (NCBI): domain Eukaryota; kingdom Viridiplantae; phylum Streptophyta; class Magnoliopsida; order Solanales; family Solanaceae; genus Capsicum; species Capsicum baccatum. The sequence continues at coordinate 68,376,695 of CM061559.1, read as the reverse complement.
TCTATTGTAGAGGAGTAGATATCCTATTGGTTGGTTTAAGGTTGGTGGAGTTGCTTTGATCGGGCCATATTTAGTGCATGAGGAAATAGAGAAAGTTTAGTTGATTATAGAAAGGCTGAAATCTACCAAATGTTGGCAGAAAACCTATGTAGATGTGAGGAGAAGAGAGCTAGAATTTGTTGTTGGTCATTTTATTAACTTGAAAATTTCATCCATGAAAGGGGTGAGAAGATTTAGTAAGAAAGAAAAGCTCAATCCCCGCTATGTTGGTCCCGATATGGTTTTGAGTCGGTATGGAAAGGTAGACTATGATTTGAAGTTAGAAATAGAGTTACCATTAGTGCACCCGATATTCTAGGTCTCTTTGTTGAGGAAATGCATTGGAGACCCAACATCAGTAATACATATAGAAAGGATTGGCATGTAAGGTGTTCTCTCTTACAAAGAGGTCCTAGTTGAGATTCTCGATCGTTAGGTTCTAAAGTTAATAAATAAAGAGGTTGAATTGGTAAAGATTTTGTGGAGGAACCAATCAGTTGAGGGAGCTACTTAGAAAGCAAAGGTAGATATGCTGGTCAAGTACACTCATATTTTCTCTTTAAGCCTAGTTCCAGCTCAAGGTAATAGTTTCTCTTAATTGATCAATTAATTCATTTCTATCTAAGAACTTCTAGCTATTTTCATGTCATTACATGCATTCATGATTTTTTCAGTCCATGCATCAGTCATAGGTTCAGATATTAAATCATGGTTCAGCTCATAAGTGTTCAGTGCAAGTTTTTATTTCCTAGTACTTCTGCCTAGATAGTTTCATTTGGGGACAAATGATACTAAGGGGGAGATATTCTAATACCTTAAAATTTCCAACTCTAGACCAAACTAGAGCTAGGACATTAGATTAGTTTTCCAACACTATTGGTCTTGCTTTAATTTGATATCGTGGTAAAAAGTTGTGCCAGGTTTTCTGAAAAGCTGTCAAATTGTTAGTAATAACAACTCTGGAAGTAATCCGTTACCAGATGTAATGATCCATTGTGAGGGAGTCCTTGTCACACTAGTAGGGGTTCCCAAGATATTTTCCCAGTGGAAATAAATCCATTCCATGACTCATTATCAGACATAACGAGTCATTGTGTGGAACCATTGTCACACAGAAAGAAATCAATGAAACAAGTCCTTGACAATTACTCCATCTAACAACTCATTATAAGTCCTAACGAGTTGTCATGAGGGAATTCGTTGTCAAAATAGTAAGGACCCCAGAACTCAGGTCCTTAGGTTATGACTTAGATTGTGACTCGTGACCAACCATAAAAAGTTGTTATGTTAGTTGTGATGACTACTTCGCAGAAATTCCTGCATGGTTTTTTAAAAGAGCTTTTATGTCTTTTCCCACTCTTTTAAACCCAAACTCTTGTCGTTTGGGGCTTCCCCAAGAGTTTTATAAAATACCCAAATACCCAAATTCACCATAAAGTCTTAATTCCATCCACAACAAACACAAGGGGTGATTTTTCTTTTCTCCCAAAGACAACTAGAGTTCTACAAATTCAAGAACAAGCTCAAACCAATTTCCTATGGTATCCACCTTTAGGTATGTAGGATGCCATCAATGGGTTAATTCCACCCATTGATTCCTAAAATACCTCAATTCTCAAGCATATTTTCCCCACAAGTTGGGTTCTAGGTCAAGTATGAGTTTTCTTTAAACTCGTTTGAAATAAAACCATGAATACATGTTTTTCCAATCGAAATATCATCTTCCATGTTCAAAACTATGAATTCTTTTATTATGACATGTTGTTTAGTTTATGGGTTTTAAATTGTAAATTTCTTCTTAATATTAGTTAATGTCATCATGTGTAGAGTTGGTAGCTTATTAACACCTGATACATAGGAATTTAGTTATTTATATTATTTTACATGTTATTGAGTACTTCAAATCTATACATACATTTTTATGTACAGAATACCATGACATAAGCATATCAATTATTAGTTTATATATCTTTTTATAATTTTGTGTCATTCAGTTAGGAGTAGTACTTAGCACCGAGTGAACACAAGGATGGAGGCTCACCCGCCAATTAGGCTTGAGTTTGTTAGTGGCAGTCCCTAAGTCCAAAAACTATAGTGTCATCTTAGGTTATAAGGGGTTACTTGTTAGTTTAGTCTTGAAACCCTCAACTTTCAGTATATCAGTTTAGTAGATCCAAGCCAGCCAATGTTGGTACCCTTTGAAAGGTGCTGATACCCTTCCAACTAGGGTTATAGGTCGGACCCCAGTTTTGGACAAATATGGGTAGGTCGATTGTAGTTAGCTATAGCAGTACTTTGTTTATGATTTAGTTCATGTTTTAGTTTCATAATTTACATGACTTTGCATTCAGATATACAACTTTATTTTGTACATGTTATTATGCTTGGCCTTGCATCCAAATTATCATGTTTACATGCATCCATGTTCAGTTTGTGCTAGTTAGTTTCCCATGTTGCATATTAAGTACATTCAAAGTATTGAACATATACTTTGAACTATATTGTCACATAATATAGGTTTGGATGCTCAGAAAGGGGTATGCTTCAAAAATTAATTATTCCAACATGGAAGTGGTGAATATGAACTTCATTACCGGGTTGCCTCATACTCGTACAACATAATTCTATTTGGGTTATTTTGGAATAATTAACTAAGTCAATCCACTTCTTGAAAGTTAACACTTTAGATTTATTCAAAGATTATGGTAATCTTTATCTTAGGGAGTTAGTGAAACTTTATGGGGTTCTTTTTAGCATTATCTCTAGTAGAGGTACCTAGTTTACCTCTCAATTTTAGAAGACTTTTCAGAAGGTTCTTGGTACCCAAGTTTATCTAAGTTTAACTTTTCACCCACAGACAGATGGTTAGGAAAAAAAGGACCATCCAGACCTTAGAAGACATGTTGATATTATGTGTGTTTGATTTCAAGGGTAATTGTGATGATCATTTTCGTTTATTGAGTTTGCTTATAATAATAACTATCACTCCAATATTCTGATGGACTCTTTTGAAGCCCTTTATGGTAGGTGGTGTAGATATCCTATTGGTTGTTTTAAGGTTGGTGAAGCCACTTTGGTAGGGCCAGACTCAGTAATGAGGCAAGGGAAAAGGTTCAACTGACTAGAGAAATGTTGAAAGCTTCTTAGAGTCATCAAAATTCTTATGCAGGTGTGATGAGAAGGGATCTTGTGTTTGATATTAGTGACTTTATCTACTTGAAGACTTCTCCCAAGAAAGGGGTGAAGAGATTTTGTAGGAAGGGAAAGCTCGGTCTCCGCTATGTTGGCCCTTAAAAAATTTTGAGCCATTATGGTAAGGTAGCTTATGAGTTGGAATTTCCTGTAGATTTAGCATCAGAGCATCCAGTCTTTCATGTCTACTTAGCGAAGAAATGCATTGATGACCCAACATCAGATGTTCTTTTAGATAGTGAGGGTATGAAATATAGTTTCTCTTATGAAGAGATCCTAGTTGAGATCCTTGATTGTCAGATTTGTAAGCTGAAGAATAAAAAGATCACTTTAGTAAAGGTTCCATAGAGAAATAAGTCAGGAGCGACTTGGGAAGTGGAGGTATATATGATGACCAAGTACTCCCATCTTTTCTCCTCAAACTCAGTCCCACTAGAGGTAATATTTCCCTAAATTAATTGATTATTTCTTTTATATCTCAGGTCATCCAGCTATTTTCATGGTATATCATGCATTCAGGAGTTTTCTTAAGTCTATATATTAGTTATAGGTTTAGTTATCTAGTCATTAAGGTCATTGTTTAACTCATAGGAATTCAGTGAGGGCATTTCAGCTTCCCCCTAGTACTTCAGGTTAGTCAGTTTCACTTGGGGATGAATGATTCTAAGGGCGAGATATTATAATACCACAAGTTTTTAAGATCTAGACCCATCAAAACAAAGTCTATGTAATTAGTTCTCCAATGCCATCATTCTTGCATTAAATGATATTATAGAAAAAAGTTATTGAAATTGACCAAGAAACTATCAAACTATCAGTGATAACAACCTAGGAAACAACTCGTTCTCAGACATAACAAGTCATGGTGAAAAATCATCATCATAATAGTAAGGGACCAAGAAATAGGCCCCTTAGAAATGACCTTTCATGACAACTCGTTAGACCAAACAAATCACCAGAAGAGGAGTCCTTGTCACAACAGTAAGGACCAAAGGATTAGGTCCTCAGGCCACGACTCGTGATCAGACCCAATGAGTCGTCACTTGAGCCATTATGATTATTTCTCAGAAATTTTTGTATATTTTAAAAAGGGTTTATGGTCTTTTCCCATCTTTTAAGACCAAAACTACACCGTTTATGCTTTGCCAAGGCTTAAATAAAAGCCTAAATTCCCTAAATCCTTAATTATCTCAAAAGTTATCTTACCCTTACCTTCAAACATGAAAATAAGTGATTATTCTTCTCCAACGACAAGATTAGGGTTCCTTAACTACAAGCACAAATTCCAAGGAGTTCTTCAAGAAATTTATATCTAGGTATGTGGGTTTCATAAATATTTTATTTCCACCCATTGAGTCCTAAAGTTTTCCTCAACCCTCAAGTTTAATTCAACCTTCTAAGTTAGCGTTCCATGAAAAGAACGAGTTCTATAATTCCTCAGTTTAATTCTTAACTCAACCATGAATATGCGTTTCCCCATAAGTTTAAGCATATTTCTATATTCAAAACCATGATATCTCTTTATATTGTTATATTATTGGTTTTTGGGATTTATTTATGGAACTTTCTATTATGGTTAGCTTTGATTATTATTATGCTTAGTTGCATTAGTAAGAGCTGGTGGGTTATAAACATCTAATACCTAGGGACTCATGCATATATAAGTTTACCTATTCTTGAGCACTTCAGATTATCCAATGTTGATAGTTTTTGAATGTAATCATAAAGAGAAATTCAGTATTTAGTGTAATTTAGTTAGGAGTAATACTTAACTCTGATTAAATGCAGGGATGGAGGATCTCCCATCAGTTAGGCTATAGACCTTTAACAGAAGTCCCTAAATTTTAAAATAATAGCTCCACCATAGGTTGTAGAGGTCCCCTGTCATTTGAGGCCTGACACACTAGTACTTTCGGATATAAGTTTTGTAGATCCACACTAGTCGTTGTTTGTACCCTTTGCAAGGTACTGAACACCTTTCCAATCGGGGTTATAGTTGGACCCTAGTTTTCTTAGATTAGGGTATGTTGGTTATTGTTAGATCCCATAATCCTTAGGTTATGTTTGAATATATGTTCAATTTTCAGAGTATGCATGACCTTGTTCTCAATTAATCAGTTTTCATTTAGTACATATTTATACTTGGTCTTGCATTCAGTTTACTATGTTTCATGAATTCACATTCAACTTATATTAGTTAGTTTTTCCATCTCACATACTCAGTACATTCAAAGTATTGATCGCATACATTGTCTAATAATATAGGTTCCAATGCTCAGCATCCAGATCGAGTTTAGCTCATTTCCGTATCTACAATAGTATTTGAAGAGTCATCATCATTTGAGAAAGATTTATTAGTTAGTCAGTTGGATTTAGTTAGGGTCTTCTCCCAAAAACTCACATCATTTAAAGGCTTTTAGATTGACAAACATATATTTAGATTTTCTGCATGTTAGGTTTTCGTCAAACAGTTATAGTTTTGATGTTCTTAATCATTATTGATTCTTTCATTATTTATTAGCAGTTTAGTTTATCTTTGGCGTAGTATTTTGTTACCTCTTCAATATTCTTAGTGTTATGACCGACCATGGGCTAGCTTGGTGTAACGACCCAAGTCTGTACCCCAGAGGCTACATGGTGCTTACGACCCCGAAGGGCCATAAGCTAACCCATGACTGATATCTGCTGTGAGCACTGAAAAATTGATACTGTAATAATGCAGAAAAATAGGTTGAAATGTCATAAGGTTTAAAAATGAAATAGTGATAAAATATAACATCTGTGATAATATCTATAAAACTGTAAGCTGTCAAAAAGTCTAGTTCTAAAAGCCTCTAACTGAACTATCTAGAAATGGAGTTGATGGGACAAGCCCCCAACTAACTCTGACTACTAAAATACTGAATCTACTATAATAATGAAATAAGATAATATCATCGATGGATAATGACTTACTACTGAATTGAAACTGCTAATTGAGTCTGATTCTATCAACATACAACCAGAAACATAAGCGTTCGAACCAATGATATGAGACATCATATTTCCAAGAAAGAGTACGTATCAGTACGTGGAATGTACTGGTATACTAAATGAGGTAAGGCTGAATGTAAGGGTTCATATGCATGAATAATAACTTACTGAAATGATAATAGAGTGATTGAGCATAAGAGTACATAGATAATCTGAAACTGCTGTAAATACTAAGTATGTAATACTGTGCATATATGTATACTGTAACTGAGCTTTTTTGAAAATAAGTATTGAGTTCTGATATTGAGTAATGGATAATTTCAGATTACTTATACTGATTGACTGTATCTGACAGTCGTGATTCTATAGAACTGAATTGAGCTCTATTCTACATACTGAAACTGAGACTGTGAGAGGTAATCATCTAACCGACATATCCCTTTTCTGAATAGATTTGGGGTCCAACCTGTTACCCTAGTTGGAAGGGTGTTAGTACTGTGCCATATCTAAAGACACTGAAGAGTCACCCTCTACTGAAAGGTGCCCTAAATGAGAATGGTGGTTCCCTCTACTAGCAGGTAAAACACCTGATCAACCCTCGATTAATAGGTTGATGTCTTAACCTACACTGGCTATATAGTTTTTGAATGCAAGGATTGCTTCTATGGATCACACCCTCTACTGGCAGGTGAGCCCTCATCCTTGGGTTCACTCGGTGCTTAATCCTATTCCCAACTGAAAGACACTGAACTGAGTATACTGAAATGGACTGGACTGAGACTGAGTTTACTGAGTTCTACTAAGTTCTGTAACTGACTGAGTTCCACTGAGTTCTATAATTGACTGAGAGTACTACTGATCATGACATGACCGATACTATTTTTTAACTGACACTGGCTCTAGGTAAACAACTAAATTGTCGGGTATTAAATACCCCCAGGACTCGATAACATGAAAAAGTAAAGCATACATAATATTGAAAACATAATAATGGCTACTTGATCATAATCCACTCATTGGGACATTTTAGCAAGCACCTATAATGGATTTACTTATACATGAATGGAAAATACATGCTATCATGTTATAATGCCACTATTTCATTCACATAGGCATTTTATCAAACACATGGGGAGCATGCTTAGATCATATAATAATCAACACATATAGTTATAATGGCTACATAAATCACTTGGAAATTGAAGGGTTTATCATGAAGATCATGTTATTCAACACATAAAATAATTAATTTCATAAAAAACTTGTAATTCAATCATGAACTAAAATCCAACAATAACATAAACATGAATTCAATTTAATTCAAGCATGAAAGATCATAATTTAGCAATCTTGTAGTTTGTAAATGGATTCATGGACTCTATGAGTGAAAGGAACCCATATATGAACACCTAACATAAGTTGGAAAGTTAATTCTTGAAGGTTCTTGAAGAAATTCTTGAGTTTTGACCTTGATTCTTAAAGCTAGGGCTTTGTTAATTGAGAAGGAGAGCTTGTTGATTTGCAAAAAAGTTAATAAAAAAAATGGTTTAAAATGTTTTTAGGGCTTTAATCTCACACCTGGGTGGAATATAATCATGAAAAAAGACTAATTTAACCCTAAACGAAACATTTATTTTTCGTCAAAATTTTCTGATTTGGACCCTTGGCGCAATGCGCCATGATTGCGTCGGGCCACTGGAAATTGCCAACTGGGATGTGGCTGGTGGTGCGATGTAGTGGTATCGTGTTGCCACCTTGGATGCAACCTAAAAATTCACCGCGACGCGGTGGGATCACTTTGGTACACTAGAAATTGACAAATGTGAAAATAAGCTGTGGTGCGATACGCCGGTATCATGGTACCTCACTAGAAACTGACAATTTGTCATTTTGACATACTCCGCGATGTGCTACTGGCCTGAATGACGGTGTTTAATGACTTAAAGTTAAAATAACCATAACTTCTTACTCGATTATCGGATTTAGGCAAATTTTATATTGTTGGAAAGCTAATTCAATTTCCTATGCAATGACATGCTCTAAACTGAAAAATACTGAGTATTTCAAAAATTTTATAGTGGATAATTCATGGACTGAGAGTTAATCTTAAGTTAAAAAAATACTGGGTATTACAATATCTCCCTCTTGGGAACATTCATCATCGAATAAGACTGATTAAGTTGAGACACTGATAGACTAATTTTAAATGCTGAACATGCATATCTTATGCATGACTAGATGACTTAACTACTGACAAAATGAGCTCTTACACTGAACATGCATATCTGATGCATGGAATACATGACTGAAGCCACTGATAAGCTGGATTTTCATACTGAACATGCATATTTGATGCATGAGTATATGATTGAACTAATTGATAAATGCATGACTGAATATACAATTGTAATGGATACCAAGTTTATAACTATATGTAATACCCCGAAGTTTCCTAACTATTTTTTTTGTCCCAAGAATGTCAAGTGTTAGTTTCTAAATTGAATTATGTTTATTCCATGAGGAATTTTCAAGATTTAACTTTTTTTTAATGTGAGAAATTCAATAAGATTTCCATTGATATAAAATTAGCCTAAATCCGTTAACCGGGTAAGAAGTTATGACTATTTTAAGTTCCCATCATAAAACGGTGTCATATTAGTCAGTGGAGCGCCGTGCCACAGGAGAAAATGGAAATTGTTAAATTCTAGTAAGGGTCCGCGATAGTGGCGCATCACGCCAAACTTCCAAGTCTCAAATAAAGTTTCAATGCGAAGGCTCCAAGTCATGCCATTTCTCAATTTCCAAGTTGTCAAATTCCAGTGACACGGTGCAATAGCACCCTATCGTGCTAGGGGTCCAATTCAGGAAAATTTTACTAAAATTAAAAGACGCATCCAGTGTTAAAAGGGTGAATTTCCCAGCCCTATTTAATCCCTTTAAGATGAGATCCAGTCATGGGTTAGCTTGTGGTCCTTTGGGGTCTTGAGCACCGTGTAGCATTTTGGGTACCAGATCAAGTGCAGTACAAACATGGTATCAGAGCCTAAGGTTCAACAGAGTCCTAGGAAGTCTGAAAGCCGCATCTAGTAGAGTCTTGTGCTTGGGTGTATTGCGCACCACATTTATGTGCAGGAGGAAATAAGATGTTTTAGGAATAATTTCCCTTCTTTTAGTATTCATGTCGTGCCAGTGAGCATAATCTCAAGTCAATCTCTCTGACTAATCTGTTTCTCCTTTTCTTTTACAGATCATGCCTCCCAAAAGAAGAAATGGGAATCAGTCAGCCCCTCTGCCTGAAGAAACTTTGGGCAAACATGTTCCTCATGCAGAGTTTAGAGCTATGTTCACTACTCTTGTTTAGTCAGTTACTTCTCAGAATGAACGATCAGCTATTGTTCCATCAAACCGTGTGGCTAATTCAATTGCAGCCAGGATTAAGGACTTCACCCGAATAAATCCTCCATTCTTTCTCGGGTCTAAGTCAGATGAGGACCCTAAAGAATTCATCGATCAGGTTGAAAGGGTTACAAACATGAAGGGGTGTCAGCTATTGAGAGAGCTGAGCTAGCTGCATATCAGTTGCAAGATGTTACTCAGACTTGGTACAAGTAGTGGAAGTTAGAAAGGCCAGATGATACAGGGCTTATTGAGTGGGAGGAGTTTGTCACCAAATTCTTAGAGGGATTCTTTCCCCAAGAGCTCAGAGAAGCTAAGATGTTAGAATTCATCAACCTCAGTCAGGGCAACATGACGACAAAAGAGTATTATCTTAAGTTTACTAAATTAGACAGGTATGCCCTTATATGGTTGAAGACAACTGAACCAAGATGAGTAAGTTTATTTTTGGAGTGAATGATAGTATGGTCAGTGAGTGTAGGTCTACGATATTGAATAGTGACATAACTTTAGCAAGGCTTATGATTCATACTCAGTAGATTGAAGATCAAAACATTATGATGAGGGAGAAGAATAATAATAGAGCAAAGATAGGTAGTTTTAAGTTTGCACAGCCTAACTCAGAAAAAGGAAACCGTTCTCAGTTTCATCAAAAGCTGTCAGTTCCAGCTCCTTCATTAGCCAGTGCTCCGGCTCCTAATTTTAGGAATGGTAATAAATATAGGGCGCTAGGCTCTATGTCTTAGGCCAGTGTTAGCAATGCCCAAACTAATCCCCTTTGTCAGACTTGTGGTAAGAACCACAAAGGTGCTTGCAGAGATGGTAGAGATGACTATTTTGGATATGGAAAGATAAGCCACAGAGTCAAAGATTGTCCTCAATGAAGTTATCAGGGTCAGTAGAACCGTTCATCTGCTCAGTTCGGTTGCCCAACTCAGCAGGGTGCCACTTCCAATGCTACTAGTGGGCAGCGCCCAAAGAGACTTTATGCTCTCCAGTCCCAGTAAGATTAGGAAAATTCTCCTGATGTAGTTACTGGTATTTTATATATCTTTCATGTGCATGTTTATGCTTTGCTAGATCCAGTAGCTTCCTTGTATTTTGTTACTCCCTATATAGCAGTTGATTTTGGAATCAGTATTGAAAGTTTAGTCAAGCCCTTTTCCATCTCTACCCCAGTGGGTAAAACCATCATAGACTAGAGCGTATACAGGAACAACCCGATTATGATATTTCAAAAAGTTAGTTCAGCAGACTTAGTCAAATTAGAGATGACTAATTTTGATGTCATTCTCGACATAGATTGGCTTTATTCCTGCTATGCCACAATCGACTGTAGAAATAGAATAGTCTAGTTTTAGTTTCCGAATGAATCCATCCTAGAGTAGAAGGGTAGTGTATCCGCTTTCAGAAGTGAGCTTTTTTCCTAAGATTGGGCACAAAAAATGATATCAAAGGGATGTGTCTATCATCTTGTTTGAGTTAAGGACACTAGTTTTGAAAATCCCAGCCTTGATTCTATCCCAGTCATGAATGAATATTCAGATGTCTTTCCCAAAGATTTTGCAAGAATTCCTCCCAAAAGGGAAATAAACTTCGGGATTGATCTTCTTCCAGACACTCAGCCTATATCTATTCTGCCATACAAAATGACACTAGCAGAACTCAAAGAGGTAAAAAAGTAGTTAAAAGATCTCTTATATAAGGGATTCATCAGACCCAGTATGTCCCCGTGGGGCGCACCAATCTTATTTAGGTGAAAAAAAGATGGTTCTCTCAGAATGTGCTTAGATTACCGTCAGGTCACTAAAGTCATGGTCAAGAACAAGTATCCTCTTTCCAGAATCAATGAATTGTTTGAACAACTTCAGGGTGCCAGTTAGTTCTCTAAAATAGACCTCAGATCAGTCTACAATCAACACGGAGTCAGAGAATGTGACATTTCGAATACATCCTTTCGTACTCAGTATGGTAACTTAAAATTCTTAGTCATATCCTTTGGTTATACCAATACCCCAGTAGCTTTCATGGACTTGATAAACCGTGTGTTCAAGCAGTACTTGGACATGTTCATCATAGTCTTTATAGATGATATTCTGGTCTATTCCCATAGTGAGCATAATCATGCAGACCATCTCAGAATCATACTTCAGACTCTCAGAGATAATCAACTGTTCACCAAATTTAGTAAGTGCAAATTTTGGATACGATCAGTATCATTCCTTGGCCATATCATTTCAGGTGATGGCATAAGAGTAGATCCTCAAAAGATAAAAGTGGCAAGAAACTGGCCCAGATCTGTCTCTCCATCAAATATCAGGAGTTTCTTGGGTTTGGATGGCTATTATAGGCGGTTTATTGAGGGATTTTCTTCTAGTACATCCCCTATGTCCAGATTGACTAAGAAAAAAGTCAAGTTTCAGTGGTTAGATCCTTACGAGAATAGATTTTAGGAGTAAAGACTAGACTCACCTCAGATCCGGTCTTAGCTCTTCCAGATGGTTCAGACGGTTTCGTAGTGTATTATGATGCATCCAGTGTAGGTTTGGGTTGTGTCCTCATGAAGTATGGTAAGGTCATAGCCTATGCCTCTAGACAGCTGAAACCCAATGAAAAGAATTATCCTTCTCATGATCTTGAGTTAGCAGCCGTAGTATTTTACTTAAAGATTTAGAGGCATCATCTATACGGAGATTATGTAGATGTGTTCATAGATAATAAGAGCCTTCAATATGTCTTTTCTCAGAAAGATCTCAGTCTTCGTCAGAGAATATGGTTAGAGCTCTTGAAATATTATGACATACGTGTCCTTTATTATTTGGGCAAGGATAATGTAGTGTCCGACGCTCTCAGTAGACTGTCTATGGTTAGTGTTGCTCATGTTGAGGATAGTAAGAAAGTTAGCTTAGGAAGTCCATCAACTTGCTAGACTAGGCATTCTCTTAGTCCATATAGAGATGGGTGATATATGGGTTCAGAGTAGTTTAGAATCATCTGTTGTTTCTGAGGTGAACTAAGAGAAATATAGAGATCCCAATTTAGTCAAGTTAAAAGAGTCAGTTAAAGATCAGAAAGTTGAGGTTTTCTCCCAAGGGTTAGAAGGTGTTCTAAGTTGTCAGGGTCGTCTGTGTGTTCCAGCTATAGACGACTTAAGGCAGTGAATTCTTACAGAAGCGCATACCATGCTACTCTATTCATCCAGGGGATGCAAAGATGTACCGTGACTTGCGTTAGATGTATTAGTGGAGTGGGATGAAGAGGGATATTGCAGAGTTTTTTGCTAAGTGCTCTACATGTCAACAGGTTAAGATAGACCATCAAAAGCCTAATAGAACTATATGGGAGTTCATTATTCCTACTTGGAAGTAGGAAGATGTAAACATGGACTTCGTGAAGGGTTTTTCTCGAACTCACCATTAGTATAATTCAGTCTGGGTCATTGTTGATAGGATGACCAAGTTAGCTCATTTTCTTCTAGTTCGTACCTCTTATTCAGCTGAGGATTATGCCAAACTCTACATCAGAGAGTTTGTCATATTTTATGGTGTTTCATTATTTATTATCTTAGATAGCGGTACCCAGTTCACATCTTATTTCTGGAAAGCATTCCAAAAGGGTCTTGCTACCCAAATTTATATCTGTATAGCCTCTTATCCTCAGATAGATGGTCAAGCAAAAAGAAGCATTAAGACCCTAGAAGATATGCTCCGGGTGTGTGCAATTGATTTCAAGGGCAGTTAGGATGACCATTTTCCTTTGATTGAGTTTGAATTAAATAATAACTATTATTCCAGTATCCGGATAGCCATATTCGAAGCTCTCTATGGTTGGAGGTGTAGATCTCTAATCGGTTAGTTAAAAGTTAGTGAGGCCTTAGTTATAGGACCTGACTTAGTATTCAATGCCTTAGAGAAATTCCAGTTGATCAGAGTAAGACTCCAGGCTGCTTAGAGCCGACAGATATCTTATGCAGATGTGCGAAGAAAGGATCTCCAGTTCGAGATTGATGATTATGTCTATCTAAAGATTTCTCCCCTGAAGGGAGTGAAGAGGTTCGACAAGAATGGAAAGCTTAGTCCTTGATATATCTATCCCTTCAAAATTGTCAATTACTTCGGGATGGTATCTTATGAGCTAGAATTGCCTTTAGATCTAGCCTCAGTTCATATAGTCTTCTATGTCTCTTTGCTCAAGAAGTGCATAGGAGACCCAACGGTTATAATCTCTATTCAAAGCACAGATATTTAGAACAACCTCTCTTATGAAGAGATTTCAGTCAAAATTCTAGACTATCAGACTCGTAGACTGAGGAACAAAAAAGTCCCTCTAGTCAAAGTTCTTTAGCTGAATCAGTTCGTTAAGGGAGCTAATTGGGAAGCAGAAGCAGACATACGTACCAAGTATCATCACCTATTCTCCACTAACTCAGAGCTAGCTCAAGGTAATAGTTTTTCTTAAGCTTTTCAGTTTTTATATCCAGATTTTAGTTACAACTTGATATCAGCCTCATGCTCAAGATTTCATTTTTTAAACTTGGTACTAAGTAACATTGCATATTCAATTATATGTTCATGCATGAGACATCCATTCTTCTTGAGAGAAGACTCAGCTATTAAAAATATCAGTCACGTTATCAGTTTTATCATGTATTCATGCATCAGATATGTATGATCATCTTATCAATACTCTCAGTCATGTATTTATGTATCAGCTCAGTCATGAAATCCTGTATCATATATGCATTCTTAGTATAGTTCTCAGAAATGTCAGCCATGTTTCAATGTTCATATTTAGTGCGTACTTTGACTTATCATTTCTCCTCTCTTAGTCAGTCTCATTAGAGGACGAATGTTCCCAAGGGGGAGATATTCTAATACCCCTAAGTTTCTTAACTAACTTCTTTACCCCAAGAATGTCAAGTGTTAGATTTTATATTGAGTGATGTTTATTCCCTGAAGAATTTTCAAGATTTTCACTTTTTTCATGTGAGAAATTCAATAATCTTTCCATCAATATAAAATTCTCCTAAATCCGATATCTATGTTAGAAGTTATGACTATTTCAAGTTCCCTTCATAAAATAACGCTATATTAGTCAGTGGCGCGCTGCGCGATAGGATAAAATAGCAATTGTCAAATTCCAGTAGGGGTCCACGATAGTGGTGCATCATTCCAAACTTCCAAGTTACAAATGAAGTGGCAACGTGATGGCTCCGCGTCGCGCAATCCTTCAATTTCCCAGTTGTCAAATTCTAGTGACATGGCGTGATAGCGCTGCATCGCGCCAGGGTTCCAATTCAGAAAAATTTCATTAAAATTAAAAGATGAATCTCGGGTTAAAAGGGTCAATTTACCACCCCTATTTAATCCCTTTAACACGAGATTCAACTATTTGGAACCCAAATTATACTAGTTTCTCTTAATTTTCTCTCAAGAACAAGCTAGGGTTTCAATTAGGGATTCAATTCGAAGAAAGTCTCTCTGTCTATCTTCGCTAAATCAAGAACTAAGGTATGTCGTGTTGATTCATGGGTCTTTCTCATCCATGAAGCTCAAGAATCTCTTTTCAAAATTCAAGATTTGGGTATTTGTGAATGTTCATGATTCAAATTGAATTGAAATTCAGGTTCATGATGTTTTGTGGTTTTGATTCATGTTTTAAAGTACATATTCTAATGATTGAGTCTAGTATGTAATTATTTTCAAAATAATTATGATAAACCCCCTTTAATTTACAAGTTGATTGACGTATCCTCGATTATTACATATGTTGATGATTGTATAACCAAAGCATGCTCCCCACATATTTGATTATATGCCTATGTGAAGGAAAAATGCCATACTAGTATGATATTATGAAATCCCCATTCATGTATAAGTTATGTATGTCAAGTGTTTGATGAAATGTCTTAGTCAATGGATTATATATTGTTGATATTAGTCATTTGATGAAATATCTTAGTCAATGGATTATATATTGTTGATAATAGTCATGTATTCAAGAATGTCATGCCTTGTCAGTTTCCTTCCATCGAGTCCTGGGAGTACTTGTAGCTAAAAGAATATAGCTGTGTGCCTAGATTTTATGACATGTTTTCATGATATCCTCAGTCAAGCCATGATCCATTGAACTCAGTCAGTCACGTGACTCAAGAAAACTCAGTAATATAGTAATCTCAGTACTATTCCGTCAGTCAACAAAATTTAGTAATTCAATCCAGTTTTATTCAGTAATCCATGTTCAGTGTCTATTAAGATGGGAGTAGAAAATAGCACTGAGTGAACCCAAGGATGGGAACACACACTGTTAGATGAGGGTGTGATTCTTAGAAGTCATTCTTTCATTGCAGAAGTATGTATCCAGCATAGGTTGAGACATCAATACTGTCAGATGAGGGTTAATGAGCTGGATAAGCACTGTCAGATGAGGGCCCCATCGTTCTCTTTTACGGACATTGTCAGATAAGGGTCACTCATACCTTGTCGTTACAAGTAGCGCGGTATTGACACCCTTCCAATTAGGGTTACAAATTGGACTCCAACTCAGCCATAATGGCATATTAGGGACATATCGGTTAGATAACTACTTCCCATAATTTTATTTACAGAATTAGGACTGTCAGATACAGTCATTCAAGTTCAGTAATAGAACTTAGATAGTTCTACAAAATTTAAGACTGTCAGATATAGTTAACTCAGATATAGTACGGAACTCAGGTAGTCCCATCAAATTTAGGACTATCAGATATAGTCACTCATGTTATCAATTATATCAGTCATCAGAATTCAGTTATCAGTCTTATTAGTTATCAATAAATTTATGTTATCACAATCTCAGATATAGTTACTACGTATTCTTGCATGTATTCTCACATTCATATTAGTACATTAGCCAGTATTATTCATGCATATGAACCCCATGCAACCTACCTTCCATGTATACCACTACATTCAAAGTACTGACACATTTGCGCTATGGTGTCTAATACCATAGGTTCAGAAGCACGAGCTCCAAAGCATTAGTAGCATTCCAGTCTCAACAGTTAGAGTTAATAGTGAGTCCTCATATCTCAAGGACATGATTATTTATTTACTATCTCATTAGGTAATTTATTAGTTGGAGTTAGTTGGGGACATGTCCCATCAACTCCTCATTCAGACAGTTTAGTCAGTTAGAGGTTTTCCAGACTATCATGTTCAGACTATCATGTAATTGAAATTTTATTTTAGGTATTTAATACCCCATTCAGATATTATATCTTTATCAGTCATGTTACAGTCTTGAACCTTATGGCCTTTAAGTTTATGTTTCCATAATCATACAATATATTATGTAGTATACAGGTACAAATATCAGTCATGGGTTAGCCTGTGGTCCTTCGGGGTTATGAGCACCATGTAGCATTTTGGGTACTAGATTCGGGGCATTACAAACTGGGTATCAGAGCCTAAGATTAAATACAGTCCTAGGAAGTCTGAATGCCTCAGTTAGTATAGTCTTGTGCATGGGTGTGTTAGGCTCCACATTTATGTGCAGGAGGCTATAGGATGTTTTAGGAATAGTTCCCTTCTTTCACTATTTGTGTCGTGGCAGTGAGCATTATCTTAAGTCAATCTCTTAGTGTAATCTATTTCTCCCTTTCTTATATAGATCATGCTTCCTAAAAGAAGAAATGAGAATTAGTCAGCCCTTCTTCCTGAAGAACCTTTGGGCGAACCTGTTTATCATGCAGAGTTTAGAGCTGTATTCACTACTCTTGATCAGTTAGTTACTGCTCAAAATGGATGATCAGCTGCCATTCCGACCAACCCTATGTCCAATTCAGCTACAGCTATGATTCGGGACTTCACCCGAATGAATCCTCCATCATTTCTCGGGTCTAAGTCAGATGAGGACCCTCAAGAATTCATCGATCAGGTATAGAAGGTTATAGAAATCATGGGGTGTTAGATATTGAGAGTGCTGAGTTAGCTGCATATCAGTTGCAGGATGTGGCTTACACTTGGTAGAAGCAGTGAAAGTCAGAAAGGCCAGATGATGCAGGGCCTATTGAGTGGGAGGAGTTTTTCACCGTATTCTTAGATAAATTCTTTCCCCAAGAGGTCATAGAAGTTAAGGCATTAGAATTCTTCAACCTCAGGCAGGGAAACATGACGGCGAAAAAGTATTCTCTTAAGTTTACTCAATTATCCAGGTATGCCCCTCATTAGGTTGTAGATAACAAGGCCAAGATGAGTAAGTTTATTTTTGGGGTGAATGATAGTATGGTCAATGAGTGTTGGTCTATGATGTTGAATAGTGACATGACTTTAGCAGCCTTATGACTAATGGTCAGTACATAGAAGATCAAAAGATTATGATAAGGGAGAAGCAGAATAAGAGAGCACAGACAGGTAGTTTCAGCTTTGCTCAACCTAAATCAGAAGGAGGAAACTATTCTCAGTTTCATCCTAAGCTATCAGTTCTAGCTCTTTTGTTAGCTAGTGCTCCATCTCTTAAGTTCAGGGATGGTAATAAAGATAGGGCGCTAGGCTCTAAGTCTCAGGGCAGTGTTAGCAATGCCCAAACTAATCCTCTTTGTCAGACTTGTGGTAAGAACCACAAGGGTGCTTGTAGAGCTGGTAGCGATGCCTATTTTGGATGTCGCAAGCTAGGCCACAGAGTCATATATAGTCCCCAGTCAGATTATTAGGGTCAACAGAACTGTTCCTCAGCTCATTTTGATTACCCAACTCAATAGGGTGCCACTTTTAGTTCTACTTGCGGGCAATGCCCAAACAGACTTTATGCTCTCCAGTCCCAGTAAGATTAGGAAAATTCTCCTAATGTAGTTACTGGTACATTACTGATCTTTCATCTGCATTTTTACTTTACTAGGTCCAGGAGCTTCCTTGTCTTTTGTTACTCCCTATATAGTAGTTGATTTAGGAATCAGTCCCAAAATTTAAGCAGAGCCCTTGTTAGTCTCTACCCTAGTAGGTAAAACCATCATAGCCCAATGGGTGTACCGGAACTGCCCGATTATGATATTTCAAAAGTCACTTCAGCAGACTTAGTCGAATTATAGATGAATGATTTTGATGTCATTCTCAGCATGGATTGACTTTATTCCTGCTATGTCATAGTCAATTGCAGAAATAGAATAGTCCAGTTTAAGTTTCTAAATAAACCCTTCCTAGAGTGGAAAGGTAGTGTATCCACCTTTAGAGGTCAGCTTGTTTCCTACCTTCGGTCATGGAAAATGATATCTAAGGGATATGCCTATCATTTTATTCAAGTTAAGGACACTAGTTCTTAAAATCCCAGCCTTGATTCAGTCCTAATCGTGAATGAATATTCAGATATCTTTTCCAAAGATCTTCCAGGAATTTCACCCAAAAGGAAAATATACTTCGACATTGATTTTCTTCAAGCCACTCAGCCTATATTTTTTTTGCCATACAGAATAGAACTAATAGAATGCAAAAAGCTAAAAGAACAGTTGAAAGATCTCTTAGATAAGGGATTCATCAAACCTAGTATGTCCCCATGGGGTGGACCAGCCTTATTCATGCAAAAGAAAGATGGTTCTTTCAGAATGTGCATAAATCACCGTCAGCTTAATAAAGTCACGGTCAAGAACAAATATCCTCTTCCCAGAATAGATGACTTATTTGACTAGCTTTAGAGTGCCAGTTATATCTCAAAAATAGACCTCAGATTAGGCTATCATTAGTTCAGAGTCAATGAATATGACATCCCGAAGACAACCTTTCATATTCGGTATGGTTAC
Organism: Capsicum baccatum var. pendulum; assembly: GCA_030864225.1. Taxonomy (NCBI): domain Eukaryota; kingdom Viridiplantae; phylum Streptophyta; class Magnoliopsida; order Solanales; family Solanaceae; genus Capsicum; species Capsicum baccatum. The sequence continues at coordinate 68,357,323 of CM061559.1, read as the reverse complement.
TTTGAATTCTTAGTCATGTCCTTTGGTCTTACCAATTCCCCAACATCTTTCATAGACTTGATGAACCGTGTGTTCAAGAAGTACTTGCACATGTTCGTCATAGTCTTTATAGGTGATATTCTGGTCTATTCCCGCAGTGAGCATAATCATGCAGACCATCTCAGAATCATACTTCAGACTCTCTGAGATCATCAACTGTTCGCCAAATTTAGTAAGTGCAAATTTTGATTAAGGCCAGTAGTATTCATTGGCCATATCATTTCATTTGATGGCATTAGAGTAAATCCTCAAAAGACCAAAGTGGTAAGAAACTGACCCAGGACTGTCTCTCCATTAGATATCAGGAGTTTCTTAGGTTTGGCGGGCTATTACAGGTAGTTTGTTGAGGTATTTTCTTCTGTTGCATCCCCTATGTCCATATTGACTCAGAAGAAAGTCAAGTTTCAGTTGTAAGATCCTTCCAAGAAGAGTTTTCAGGAGTTGAAAACTCGACTTACCTCAGCTTCAGTCCTAGCTCTTCTAGATGGTTCAGATGGTTTCGTAATGTATTATGATGCATCTAGAGTAGGTTTGGGTTGTGTCCTCATACAGAATGGTAAGGTCATAGCCTACACCTCCAGACAGCTTAAACCCCATTAGAAGAATTATCCTACTCATGATCTTGAGTTAGTAGCCATAGTATTTGCCTTGAAAATTTGGAGGCATTGTCTATATGGAGTTCATGTAGATGTGTTCACAGATCATAAGAACCTTCAGTATGTCTTTTCTCAGAAAGATCTCAATCTTCATTAGAGAAGATGGTTAGAGATCTTGAAAGATTATGACATGAGTATCCTTTATCATCTGCGCAATTCAAATGTAGTGGCTGACGCTCTCAGTAGACTGTCTATGGGTATCGTTTCTCATGTTGAGGACAGTAAGAAGAAGTTAGCTCAGGAAGTCCATCAGCTTGCTAGACTAGGCATTTTCTTAGTTGATACAGAGGAGGGTGATATATGAGTTCAGAGTAGTTCAGAATCATCTCTAGTTTTGAAGGTGAAAGAAAAGCAAGATAGAGATCCCATTTTAGTAAAGTTGAAAGAGTCAGTTAAAGATTAGAAGGTGGAGGTTTTCTCCCAAGGGGGAGATGGTGTTCTGCATTGTCAGGGTCATCTGTGTTTTCCAGCTTTAGATGACTTAAGGCAGCTAATTCTTATAGAAGCATATGGTGCGCGTTACTCTTTTCATCTAGGGGCCACAAAGATGTACCATGACTTGTGGGTGATCTATTGGTGGAATGGGATTAAGAGGGATATTGTATAGTTTATGGCTAAGTGCTCTACATTTCAGTAGGTTAAGATAGAGCATCAGAAGCCTAGTGGATATATGCAGGAGTTCATTATTCCTACTTGGAAGTGGGAAGAAGTGAACATGGATTTCATCATGGGTTTGCCTCAAACTCATCGTCAGCATGATTTAGTCTAGGTTGTTGTTGATAGGTTGACGAAGTCAGCTCATTTCTTTCCATTTTATACCTCTTATTCAGCAGATGATTATGCCAAACTCTATATCAGAGAGTTTGTCAGATTGCACGGTGTTCCATTATCTATTATCTCAAACAGAGGTACCTAATTCACCTCTTATTTCTGGAAAGTATTCCAAAAGGGTCTTTGTACCCAAATTCATCTCAGTACAGCCTTTCATCCTCAGATAGATGGTCAAGAAAATAGGACCATTCAGACCCTAGAAGATATGCTATGGGTTTGTGAAATTTATTGGAAGGGTAGTTGGGATGACCACTTGCCTTTGATTAAGTTTGCATACAACAATAGCTATTATTCTAGTATTCGAATGGCTTCATTTGAAGCTCTCTATGGTAGAAGGTGCAGATCTCCAATCGGTTGGTTTGAAATTAGTGAGGCCTCAGTTATAGGGTGTGAATTAGTATTCAATGCCTTAGAGAAGGTCCAGCTGATCAGAGAAAGACTCTGGTCTATTCAGAGTCGATACAAGTCTTTTGTAGATGTGTGTAGAAAGTATCTTGAGTTTGAGATTGGTGACTATGTCTATCTAAAGATCTTTTCCATGAAGGGAGTAAAGAGGTTCGGAAAGAAAGGAAAGCTTGGTCCCTGATATGTCGGTCCCTTCAAAATTATCAATCACTTTGGTAAGGTAGCTTATTAGCTCGAATTGCCTTCAGATCTAGCCTCAGTTCATCCAGTCTTTCATATCTCTTTGATCAAGAAGTGCATAGGTGACCCGGAGGTTGTAGTCCTTATTCAGAGCACAGATATTCAAAACAACCTATCTTATAAAGAGATTTCATTCAAAATGCTAGACTATCATACTCGTAGATTGAGGAACAAAGAAGTCCCTCTAGTCAAAGTTCTTTGGCAGAATTAGTACATTGAGGGAGCTACTTGGGAAGCATAAGAAGACATGCATACCAAGTATCCTCACCTCTTCTCCGCTAACTAAGATCTAGCTCAAGGTAAAAGTTCTCCTTAAGCTTTTCAGTTTTTATGTCTAGATTTTAGTTACAATTAGATATCAGCCTCATGCTCAAGATTCCATTTTATAAACTGGGTACTAAGTACCATTGAATATTAATTATATGTTCATGCATCAGACATGCATTATCTTTGTGAGAAGAGTCATTTATTAAAAATCTCAGTCATGTTATCAGTTTCATCATGTATTCACGCATCAAATATGTGTGATCTGCTTAACAGTACTCTCAGTCATTCATTCATGTATCAGCTCAGTCATGAAATCATACATCAAATATGCATGCACAGTATAGATCTCAGAAATGTCAGCCATATTTCTATGTTCATGTTTAGTGCGTACTTTAACTTATCATTTCTCCTCTCTTAGTTAGTCTTATTTGAGGACGAATATTCCCAAGGGGGAGATATTGTAATAACCCTAAGTTTCCTAACTAAATTTTTTTCCCAAGAAGGTCAAGTGTTATCTTCTAAATTGAATGATATTTATTCCATGAGGAATTTTAAGATTTTCACTTTTTGTCATATGAGAAATTCAATAAGCTTTCCATCGATATATAATTTTCCTAAATCCAATAACCAGGTAAGAAGTTACGACTATTTCAAGCTTTGTCGTAAAATAGTATCATATTAGCCAGTAGAAAATGGCAATTGTGAAATTCCAGTAGGGGTCCGCGATAGTGGTGCATCACACCAAACTTCCAGGTCACAAATAAAGTGCCAACGTGATGGCTCCGCATCGCGCCATCCCTCAATTTCCCAGTTGTCAAATTCTAGTGATATGGCGCTATAGCGCCGCATCACGCCAAGGGTCCAATTTGGGAAAATTTCACTGAAATTAAAAGAAGCGTCCATGGTTAAAAGGGTCAATTTTCCACCCCTATTTAAGCCCTTTAATACGAGATTCGACTATTTGGAACACAAAATATACTAGTTTCTCTCAATTTTCTCTCAAGAACAAGCTAGGGTTTCAATTGGGGATTCAGTTTCTAGAAAGTATCTCCGTCAATCTTTACTAAATCAAGAACTAAGGTATGTCATGTGTTGATTCATTGGTATCTCTCACCCATGAAGCTCAAGAATCTCTTTTCAAAATTCAAGATTTGGGTATTTGTGAATGTTCATGATTCAAATTGAATTGAAATTCAGGTTCATGATGTTTTGTGGTTTTGATTCATGTTTTAAAGTACATATTCTAATGATTGAGTCTAGTATGTAATTATTTTCAAAATAATTATGATAAACCCCCTTTAATTTACAAGTTGGTTGATGTATCCTTGATTATTACATGTGTTGATGATTGTATAACCAAAGCATGCTCCCCACATGTTTGATTAAATGCCTATGTAAAGGAAAAATGCCATACTAGTATGATATTATGAAATCCCCATTCATGTATAAGTTATGTATGTCAAGTGTTTTATGAAATGTCTTAGTCATTGGATTATATATTATTGATGTTAGTCATGTATTCAAGAATGCCATGCCTTGTCAGTTTCCTTCCATCAAGTCCTAGGGGTACTTGTATCCGAAAATAATATAGCTATGTGCCTAGCTTTAGTGTCATGTTTTCATGATATCCTCAGTCAATCCATGATTCATAAAACTCAGTCAGTCATATGACTCAGGAAAACTTAGTAATACAGTAATCACAGTACTATTTCGTCAGTCAACAAAACTAAGTAATTTAGTCCAGTTCAGTTTAGTAATCCATGTTCAGTATCTATTCAAATGGGAGTAAAAATTAGCACCAAGTGAACCCAAGGATGGGAACACACACTGTCAAATAAGGGTGTGATTCTTAGAAGTCATCCTTGCATTACATAACTATGTATCCAGCATAGGTTGAGACATCAACACAGTCAGATGAGGGTTGATGAGGTGGATAAGCACTGTCAGATGAGGGCCTTACCATTATCTTTTAGGGATACTGTCAGATGAGGGTCACTCATAGCTTGCCCTTACCAGTGGCGCAGTATTGACACCCTTCTAATTGGGGTTACAGATTGGACCCCAACTCAGCCATAATGTCTTATTAGGGAAATGTTAGTTAGATAACTACTTCCCATAGTTTCAGTTATAGAATTAGGACTGAATATATAGTCATTCAATATCAATAATAGAACTCAGATAGTTCTACAGAATTCAGGACTGTCAGATACAGTAAACTCAGATACAGTACGAAACTCAGTTAGTTCCATCAGATTCAGGACTATTAGATACAGTCACTCATGTCATCAGTTATATCAGTCATCAGAATTAATTTATCAGTTATGGTAGTTATCAGTAAATTCATGTTATCACGATCTCAGATATAGTTACTACATATTCATGCATGTATTCTCATGTTCATATTAGTCAGTTAGACAGTATTGTTCATGCATATGAACCCTATGAATTCAGCCTACCTTCCATGCATACCAGTACATTCAAAGTACTGATGCATTTATGCTATGGTGTCTTATCCCATAGGTTCAAAAGCATGAGCTTCAGAGCATTAGTAGCATTCCATTCTCAACAGTCAGAGTTAACAGTGAGACCCTATTTGTCAAGGACATGATCATTTATTTATTATCTTGTTAAGTAATTTATTAATTGAAGTTAGTTGGGGACATATCCCATCAACTCCTCATTCAGATATTTCAATCTGCTAGAGGCTTTCCAGACTATCATGTTCAGACTATCATGTTATTTTAGTTTTGTTTTGGGTATTTCATACCCCATTCAGATGTTATATCTTTATCAATTATGTTATTATCTTGAACCTTTTGGCCTTTCCGTTTATGTTTCCACAATTATACAACATATTATGCAGTATAAAGGTATATATATCAGTCATGGGTTAGCTTGTGGTCCTTCGGGGTCATGAGCATCGTGTAGCATTTCGGATACTGATAACGCTAAATCTATAGCTCTCGTAGGAGTGTAAAGCGGTCACTAGCAAATATAGACCCCAACTGGGTTGGGTATCGATCCCTCAGGGAATAGCTTGGTTAACAAGTAAGCAAAGATTACTAGACTTTTAGTGCAAGTCTCGTAAAAAGGGGGGATTGTAATGTGTAACCAAAATATTAAAGTAAAAACTGAAAATAGCAAAGTAAAAAGAAAGAATAGTTATTAAGTTGTAAACGATGAGAATTGAGAAGTTGGAGTTATGTCCACCTTCTGAGTTATACGTCTCTATTGGCTATGAGTGTGTTGAATTCTGACATGCATGTGCTTATAGAGAATTGTATTCGATGGTAAATCCAGGCGTCTTTCGACCTATTCAAGGATTATTTCACTTTAACTCTTTCGAGCTTAAAGCGTGTCTAGCGGTACGAATTCTCCAAGAGGTTAATCCAGTTAAAGCACTAACTTTTTAATAGGGGATGGGACCCTACTACCTTGACATTATCTCTTTTCTAGACAGATAACCTTTCTTTCGAACAAGTTAAATGTTATACTGGCGTATTCTTGTGTTTGCAACCACAAAGAATTTAGGTTAAGACGAAGAGAATAATGATATAAGCAGCATACGTGTCACGAACTCACAAACTCATAGTAATAGATAGTATCTCATTCGGCTTCCATAACCCCAACAGAGAGGTTTAGTTACCCATGAGTGCGAAGGAAATCACAATTGACATTGTTATTATACCACAATAAGAATTTCGTGTAGCACAAGTGTGGTAGGCGTTAGGCGTGATTTCTTGCAAGTAACGTTTCTCTTGTTGCGGAAATTAAGAATAGATGAATAGAAGAAGAATAAAAAATAGAATTAATGGAACGGTTAGAAGAAGAGTTATAGAGTAATAGAATTAATGAGGAATGTCTTAGAAGTAGAATGAATAAAAATCTCTAGCAAAATAGGGTATTTATAATACCCACATCCTATTCCTACTAAGCTAATGAAATACTTAACCAAATCCTACTAAGCTAATGAAATACTTAACCAAATCCTACTAAGCTAATGAAATACTTAACCAAATTGTACTAGGTTAATGTATCATTATCCTAATCATAATAAATTACTGCTAGTCCCCAAAGTCTTCAGAATTGCTGTTTTAGCCCGGAACAGGTTTCCCATGCATCACTTTTGGTCCTTAGGCGTCCAAGACTCCCTTTTCTCCCCTCGTGAAGCTTTCTTTGGCATCAAGTTATCCATAAAATGCTGAATTCTTCATCATTTATACCTGAAACTTTGCTAATCATGTTCGTTAGCTCACTTACAGGAAAAATGACTAAAAGTGCATGAAATATATAATTTGTTCCCAAAACATTGCTAAAATATGGGTAAAATATAACACTATAGGCGTGTAAATTCGCCTATCATCAACACCCCACACTTAAAGCTTTGTTCGTCCTCGAACAAAATATCATGTCCCTCTAAACATTAACTTAAGGTTTCACAGCAACAACACAAAATATTCCTCAAGACAAGCACAACAATTATCAACAAAGAGTAGTTTTCTGATCATTAGTAGAAACAATTCAACCTCCAACATAGACTCGTGATGGTGGCTAATTCACATTCAAAAGTTAAGGCACAAAGAATCATACACGACTACCCAAAACTCATCAACCATGTGTATCTCACAATATATTACCCATAATCACTCATAAGTATATCAACTTTTTCAAACATGGGTATAAAAATATCCTTTCTCTCGCTCTCACAAAGAATTCATGTGCAGCAACTGATGACCATAGGCTTGCCCTTAGTGTAATGCTCCACTAAATGTCAGAATGCTAGGCTTAGGATCAAGTAGGTCTTTTGATGGTTGTAATGTAGGCTAAGGGACGGGTAGGACTATTTTGGCCAAAAATAGTGATTATGTTCCTAAGCGCTTTAATACATCACATTGTATCATTAACACTTTTCTTTCAAACAACCTTTCTACGTTTTTTTATTCTACCACCCTTTTTCTCCTCTTTTGTTTTCCTTTCCTTTTTCTTTTCATAACATACCTCTTATGATAGCACTTTCTTTTTCATAACACATTCAAGCACCAATACATTCTTAAAGCATCATACTCACCCAATTTCCTCTTATTTTGTCACATGACTTTATACTTTCAAGCACTTAGAAATTTGGATCAAATTATGGTCTTGAAAAAATGGATTAGGCTTACATATGAGGTTTGTCAAAGAAAATAGGTTTAAAGGCTTAAAAGGGTTTAACTAGGATGATGTCCATGGGTAGGTAAAAGTGAAGGTTAATAATCATAGGTTGCCAAAGAAATGCCTAAATCATCTCCTAGACTTACACTCTTTATTTTCGCTTTACATACATACCAGGCAAGTTCTAGCATCAGCCACAAACATAGAATATACAATATCCTCACACACACAAGGCACATGGTCGACTTTATTGGGAGTAGTATAGACTCTTGCCCCAACAGATGAAGAAATTGAACCACACAATATCACATAGTGAGTCACAATTAGAGCCTAAATGTCTCAATAGTCATGATGTTAGCACAAACTCTTGTTATAATCTCATGCTGCCTATTAGAATAATTTCATGCAAAGCTAAGTAAAAAAAATTTAACTAAAAAAACTCAAACAAACAAACATAAATAAATGCAAATGCGGATAGAGGAGTAAAGCATGCAAATACCACCACCCCACACTTAAACGGGACACTGCCCTCAGTGGAAAATAGATACGAAGAACCTGGTCAGTCGGACTCCTCCTTTATGTCGGGGGTCATACCCCCATCATCGAAATCATCATAGGAGTCGTCGTCATCAGAATTCTCCTCCACGTCGGACTCTGGCATGCGTCGATCATTATCGGTCGGCACATCATCATCAAGAGGTTCCTCAAAGTATGTACCTACTCCACACATCTCCCTCGCATGCATATTCATTGGATAGTCATGGTCCAGCTGTTGGAGCTCTGCAGCAGTTGAAACACGACCTCCGCTCATCATGGTGAACTGTGTCATGCCATAAAGATGACGGAAGAAACTCTCATCTCGAGCATGTCTCTCCGCAGTAGTAAGGTTGACGCCATGTGTTGTTTCAGCATCTTTGACCTTTGTGAGGTCAACCTTGTTCGGTTATGTGGGAGTTTGTGATCAGATGGTTCCTCTTTGATGTCCTCCTTCCGCAAGATTGCTGTCAACAGGTTGCCAAAGGTGAAGTGGGACCGCTTATGTAGTCTGGCCTTCCGCATTGTAGAACGAATGATTGCCCCAATATTGATAGGGACATTCGTCATCAATTCATAGACCAAACACACTCTATCTCTTGTTATTTTGGTGTACTGGGTCTCAGGAATAAGGCAAAAGTTGACAATACGCAACCATATTCTTGCTTCCCTATTCAAAGGAGCATAGGGGAAGGTGTTGTGTCGTCCGGTGTCTTTTTATCTGCTCCACCTTGCCATGGATCTACTTCCACAAAGTGTGTGTCGAATTGCTCTATAAGGATCTCTACTTTACAGCTCTTTGAACGGTGCTGGATCGACTGAAGGCAAGCCAAGAAAGGAGTTGATCAAATCCGCATTGAGTTGTAGAACTTGACCCCGAATCTTGACTTCGCTGCCTGTGGTTTTTGGCGACCAACTGGCATAAAATTTCCTTGTTAAATCAAGATTACATTCTCCCATGTCGCGGAAGATGAAATCCAGATTTAATGCCATGATTTTCACCAACATGCGCGGCTCCTTCTTCGCTAGGTTGTCCTTGTTGATCAAGTCGACATGAACATATTTTCCTTCCTTGTTGTTCCTATATCATTCCTTGGATTCCTCCTCAAGAACCCATTTTATTCCAAACATGCGGCGTGGTAATTGCATTGAGGATGATTCTCCTTGGTCCTTGCGACCTCTTTTCTTCCCCTTTTGGGAAGTGGTAGCCTTATCTCGTCTTGCTTTGGGTGCCATTGTACCTGAGATATAAACAATGTTCCTATTAGCATCAGCTCGATATATACAATCTATACACAAGCAGTAGGGGTACCACCCCACACTTAGGTTGTTGATACAAATTAGTGAAGTGAAAGTAGTCGATTACTTAGACTTCATCGACATACATTTTAGGCGTTATATTCCGACAAGAAAATCAGAGATGTATCACTTCTTGCAATCTTAGCAAAACTTTCATGTTAGGTATAACAAGACTACTACATAGGGATTACATCCTGGTATAGTTTCTATCAATAATCACAACCTCCTATGTCGGTAGAAAACTATAAGTCTTATCCCAATGAACGGGATCTTCTAACATGTTGGTAGTCAAGTGACAAGGCTATGCAATGTGCATGACTATAGCAATTCCTCAATTAGTATAACAATGCATCAAAATCAAATTCAAGTCGGAAAAAATTTAATATCATCCTAACGTATATGTTCACTCACATGGTTTTGTATCAACAATTCAAACACATTAACATCACCAATATTTCTTCAAGATGTAGCAATTCATAATAGACATAGAAACGTAGTACTTAAGAAAAATAGATGAAGAATAAAAGAGTACTTACGTGATTGAAGCCTTTGGAGATGTTCTTGTGAAGTGGGAGAGAAAAAAGAAAAATTTTGAGATGTTTTGGAGAGTATGTGCGGCGCCTAGGTCAAGTTTCCAAGGTGTTTATGTTTCAAGACTAAGTCCCCTTTATATAGGAAAAGAATGGGTCGGGTTTTGACCCATTTAAAATCGGTTTTGGAGACAAAAAGTGACCATAGGCGGCTCCTTTAGCTTTGCCTATGCTTGGTATAGGCGGCGCCTAATGCAAAGCATTTGCTAGCATAGGCGGCGCCTAGTGCAATGCCCTTAGTGACCATAGGCGGCGCCTTTAGCATGGCATATGAGATTCTGAGACCAAATGCTTTAGCATAGGCGGCGCCTATGCTATAGGATACTTGAGCATGGGTGGCGCCTATGCCTTTGCACACTAGATTCTGAGACCTTAGGCTATAGTATAGGCGTTGCCTTGTTCGTGGCCTAGTTTTACCTAGGCCTAGCCTTGCTCGATGCCTATTTTTTAATGAGCAATGCTCAATCCATAGCCTTATACATCTTAATTCCAAACTTACCACCTTTACCATGCACTACGTCCAAATCGTCATTTGAAACCAATCTCCTCGTTGAATACCTCTTGCACCTACATTTTCTTAAAACCAATAAAAACGATTAGTACGATGGGTTGACTCCCATCTAGCGCCTTAGTTTTGGTCGTGGCACGACTCTTATTTTTGGTTTTTCATTTATCAAAAGCAAAACAAGTACTAGAATGAAAGAAAGACAAAACGATAAACGATAAACGATAAACGATGGGTTGCCTCCCATCTAGCGCCTTATTTATTGTTGCGGCACGACATAGTTACCTCGAGTACTTAGACTTCGTCGAGATAAGTGATGGCCATATAATTCATCGAGTCAAGAGGACCGATATAAGGTTTAACACGTTGACCATTCACCTTGAAGACAACACCATTATTTTCTTCCAATTCAACTACTCCAGACGAGTAGACTTGGATAACTTTGTATGGACCAGACCACTTAGACTTTAACTTACCTGGGAACAACTTCAATCTAGAGTTGAAGAGAAGCACCGTATCATCCTTTTGAAAGTTTCGTCGAACAATCCGCTGATCATGATACTTCTTCATCCGCTCCTTGTATAGTTTTGATCTCTCATATGCATGGAGACGGAACTCATCTAATTCGTTCAGCTGCTCCAACCTCAGATTGATCGCATCATCACAATTAAAATTCAATTTCTTCAATGCCCACAATGCCTTATGTTCGAGCTCAATGGGTAAATGACAAGCCTTCCCATAAACTAGTTGATAAGGGGACATGCCGATGGGTGTTTTGAATGCAGTCCTATACGCCCATAGTACATCATCTAGCTTCAGAGACCAATCCTTCCTTTTAGCATTTACCGTCTTCGCAAGGATTTGCTTGATCTCCCGATTGGAAACCTCTACTTGTCCACTCGTTTGTGGGTGATAAGGCGTGGCTACCTTATGTTGCTTGACACCATACTTGGCCAACACGGATTTGAATAGCTTGTTGCAAAAGTGAGATCCTCCATCACTTATGATAGTACGTGGTACTCCAAAGCGAGAGAAGATATTCATCTTCAAAAATGCTACAACACGCTTTCCTTCGTTGTCGGCCAACGCTACAGCTTCAACCCATTTCGAGACATAATCTACAGCAACTAAGATGTACTTCATTCCAAACGAATTCACAAATGGACCCATGAAATCAATGCCCCACACATCAAAGAGTTCTACCTCAATAATTTTCGACATGGGCATCTCATGGTGTTTCGAAATAGCACCTTGTCTTTGGCATTGGTCGCATCTTCTAACAAAGTCATAGGCATCTCTAAATATCGAAGGCCAATAATATCCACTTTGCAATACTTTCCTTGCTGTCCGATTACCTGCGTGATGTCCACCAACTTGGGAAGTGTGGCATGCTTCCAATATATTAGGCACCTCTACATGGGATATACATCGTCGAATAATACCATCCGCACATCGTCAAAACAAATATGGCTCATCCCAATAGTAGTGTTGTACGTCATGCATAAACTTTCTCTTTTGATGATATGATAAATTGGCAGGTATTACATTACACACCATAAAATTTGCAAAGTCGGTATACCATGGTAACTTTTCTGTTATCGTCACTAGGATCTTCTCGTCAGGGAATGCATCATCAATCTCGATATCAGGCTGCGCCACATGCTCGTTCTCGAGTCTAGATACATGGTCGGCCACTTGGTTCTCGCAACCTCTTCTATCTTTAACTTCAAAATCAAACTCTTGCAGCAGAAATACCCATCGAATTAATCTTGGTTTTGCATCCTTCTTTGTCATTAGATACCTAAGAGCTGCATGGTCTGTATGAACGATCACCTTAGTACCCAATAGATAGGCACGAAACTTCTCAAACGCATACACAACCGCTAGGAGCTCTTATTCTGTCACAGTGTAGTTCCTTTGGGCTTCATTAAGGACCTTACTCGCATAGTAGATAGGATGAAATAATTTCTCCTTTCTCTGACCAAGCACAACTCCAACGGCTACACTACTAGCATCACACATGACTTCGAACGGGAGAGACCAATCTGGTGCTACAATGATAGGGGCTTCAATGAGTTTTCCTTTGAGGCATGCGAATGCCTTTAAGCAATCTTTATTGAAGTCAAACTTCGCATCTTTCTCTAAGAGTTTGCACAATGGACTAGCAATTTTGGAGAAGTCTTTGATGAACCGACGATAGAAACCTGCATGGCCGAGAAAACTACGAACTCCCTTCACCAAAATTGGAGGTGGTAGCTTCTCAATGACTTCGATTTTTGCTCGATCAACCTCAATTCCTCTTTCGGAGATTTTGTGCCCAAGAACGATTCTTTCTTTTACCATGAAGTGGCACTTCTCCCAATTCAGCACTAGTTTGAATTCTACACATCTTTGCAACGCCATACTTAGGTTTGCCAAGCATGCTTCAAAAGTCTCACCAAAAACTGAAAAAATCATCCATAAATACCTCCAAAGTGTCTTCAACCATATCAAAAAATATTGACATCATACAATGTTGAAAGGTGGTTGGTGCGTTACATAGCCAGAATGACATACGTCTGAAAGCAAACGTACCATATGGGCATGTAAACGTTGTCTTCTCTTGGTCTTCGGGTGCAATACAAATCTGATTATAGCCTGAATAACCATATAAGAAGCAAAACCATCCTTTCCCCGCTAATCGATCTAGCATTTGGTCCATAAATGGCATTGGAAAGTGATCTTTGAGTGTCCAACAATTCAACTTTCGGTAGTCCATGCATACTCTCCATCCAGTGACGGGTCTGAGTGGAATAAGCTCATTCTTCGTATTCGCAACCACCGTCATGCCTCCTTTCTTGGGAACACATTGTACCGGGCTTACCCATGTACTATCAGAGATTGGATACACAACCCCCGCGTCTAACCACTTGATAATTTCTTTCTTCACCACTTCTTGCATAGGTGGGTTTAGACGTCTTTGATGCTCAATGGTGGGTGTGCAATTCTCTTCAAGCTGAATTTTATGTGTACAAATCCCAGGTTGAATACCAATAATATCCGCAATGGTCCATCCAATGGCTCTAATATACTTTCGTAGAATAGCAATGAGAGCTGCAACTTGTTGCTCACCCAAATCTGCTGCAACAATGACTGGAAGTGTGTTTCCGCTTCCTAGGAATGCATACTTTAAATGTCTTGGCAGCTCCTTCAATTCTAATGTGGGTGGCTCTTCAATAGATGGCTTAGCTGGTGGTGTGGGTCGATTCTTGAGATCAAGGTCCAGCTTCTTTGGAGCATAGCGATATGTCCCTAATCCTGATAGAGCACCAATAACTTCTTCACAATTTTCAGCATCCTCATTCTCTCCATTCATGAGCACAACCGCCAATGGGTCATTAATAATTTGCTCTTCTTCAAGTAATTCGTTCTCATCATCAAAGAAAACATCAGCCACCGAAAATACACTCAGATCTTTGGGTTGCTTCATTAATTTGCAAACATCAAAGCGAACTACTTCGTCATTTATTCGAAACGAAAGCTCATTAGCTCTCAAATCAATAAGCACGCTTCCCGTAGCAAGGAAAGGACGCCCCAAGATTATGGGAACTTCTGAGTCTGCCTCACAATCCAAAATAACGAAGTCTGCCGGAAAGATGAATGAAGAAACCTTTACCAAGACATCACATAGAATACCAACAGGTTGTTTTACCGACCTATCCGTCATTACGAGCCTCATGTTGGTTGGAGTAGGATCACCCAAATCCAACTTCTTATAGATAGATACTGGCATCAAATTGATGCTGGCTCCTAAGTCACATAATGCCTTGGAAAAATTTAAAGATCCAACGGTGCAAGGAATAGTGAAAGCGCCGGGGTCAGCCTTCTTCTGAACTATTGATCGGGTAGCGATTGCGCTGCAGTGATGAACATCATCTTTACACTAATAAATTGCTGCCCGCTTCTTTGTCAAAAGATCCTTCATAAATTTCGCATACCCAGGCATTTGTTCAAGTGCCTCCACTAATGGAACATTTATGGTCAGCTGCTTTAACATAGTCATGAATTTGCTGAACTTTGTATCATCCGCCACCTTCTTCAATCTCTGAGGGAAAGGTGGTGGTGGGTATGGAGTTGTTCTCTCCACGGCTTTCTTTTCCTCTTGCTTCCGTTTTTCAGATTTTTTAGGTTGTAATCCATTGGGATGGACGTTGTGCCCTTTTTCTATGGGTTCTTCTCCTTTCGCCTTATCATCAATGTCCACTACTTCGTCAACCACTTGCTTGCTTTTTGCTGAAGTTTCCAGCACCTTACCACTACGGGTAGTAATGGCCATGCATGACCCATCATTCCTTGGGTTTTGCACAGTATCGCTAGGTAAGGTGCCAACCTTTCTTTGATTGAGTGCTGCTGAAAGTTGGCTCAATTGCTGCTCTATTTTCTTGATTGAAGTGGAATGAGAATCAACTATTTGTTTCATAGAGGACAAATCATTAACTACCTCCGTTACTCCCGCACTCGTTGCTTCCACTCCTTTCAATATTTTAGCTAGCATGTCTTCCATACTTCCAGAATTAGATGTGGTGGCGTCACGTCTTCTAGAGGGAACGTACAAACCACTCTTTTCATTCTTGTTCTTCCAACTACCTTGGTCCTTGTTTCCAGATTTATCATAATAGTTCCGACCTTGGTTTCCTTGGGTATTACCTCGGAAACCCCCCTGATTGTTCAAGTAGTTGGCCTTTTCTTACGAATCAGATTCGTCTCTTCCTTTTGATGAAATAGCTTTCACTTTTTTGGTCTTCCCTGATAATAAATGCTTTGTAAGAAGATCCATTTGTGTTTTCATGTGCGCCATATCTTGATCGCATTCTTCTTCTCTTCTTCTTTGGTCTGCAGACATGCCAATAGATAAAGTGGGGCTTGCTACCTCAGAATCCCTGGTATGCCAAGCTCTACTTTGCTTCGTCATACGATCTAGCATATTGCTTGCTTGACCAAAGGTGAGGTCCATAAAAGATCCTCCAGCCGCATTATCCACCACTGGTTTAGTTATTGAATTCAAGGCTCTGTATAATATCTCCATTAGGTGAACATTAGTCATGTGATGGTTTGGATATCTCGCTAGCTTTGTTTTGAACCTCTCCCATGTTTCATGAAGAGCTTCAGTGGGATGCTGACGAAAGTTGCTGATTTCATCTCTCAATTGTGCTCCTTTGGATGGCGGAAAGAATGTTTCTAGGAAAGCGTCTCTCAATTGCCTCCAATTTGTAATAGAATCAGGAGTCAGCCCATTCAACCATAGAGTTGCCTCCCCAGACAGAGACAATGGAAATAGACGTAATCGAATTGCATTCTGACCAACACCAGGATTGTCAAACGACTTGCATGTAGAAATAAAGTTAATGAGATGCATATTTGGATCATCGCCTGCTAGTCCACCAAATAATCCCTTGAGTTGCAATAACTGAATCATGGTGCTTGTGATGTTGAACTTGGCTCCGGGCGCTAATGGTGGAGGAATAATGGCTCCTGTGGCTCCGGCTCCATCAAGATCATCATCATCGTCGTCAAAAGCTGGTTGTATGGGTTGGAGATTATACCTAAACCAAGCTTCACGACCTCTTCTATTGGCAGGTGTTGCGATTTCAGCATCATGCCTTGGGTTCAGTAACTCGTCATCACCTAAATCCTCATCGTCAGGATTTGTTGCTCGCCCAGGGTTATCAATGTTTTGTTGGTGTACTTGGGCGGCGGCAAGAGCAGCTAATCTTGCCTGCTCTTGTTGAGCAGCCATTCTTTCGATTTCCGTTTGTGCCTCTATTCTGCCAATTCGTTGTGGTTCAGGATTGATAGGTAATAACGGATGACCAGAACTTCGAGTATGGGGCATGCACTGAATAAAAAACTGCAGTAAACAAAAACAAAAACTAAAAGTAAAAGTACGAGAATCTTTGATCAAAGGATGTAGTAATTATCACAAACTTAATTGACACTCGTATTCCCCGGCAACGGCGCCAATTTTTGATAACGCTCAATCTACAGCTCTCGTAGGAGTGTAAAGCAGTCGCTAGCAAATATAGAACCCAACTGGGTTGGGTATCGATCCCTCAGGGAATAGCTTGGTCAACAAGTAAGCAAAGATTACTAGACTTTTAGTGCAAGTCTCGTAAAAAGGGGGGATTGTAATGTGTAACCAAAATATTAAAGTAAAAACTGAAAATAGCAAAGTAAAAATAAAGAATAGTTATTAAGTTGTAAACGATGAGAACTGAGAAGTTGGAGTTATGTCCACCTTCTGAGTTATACGTCTCTATTATCTATGAGTGTGTTGAATTCTGACATGCATGTGCTTATAGAGAATTGTATTCGATGGTAAATCCAGGCGTCTTTCGACCTATTCGAGGATTATTTCACTTTAACTCTTTCGAGCTTAAAGCGTGTCTAACAGTATGAATTCTCCAATAGGTTAATCCAGTTACGACACTAACTTTTTAATAGGGGATGGGACCCTACTACCTTGACATTATCTCTTTTCCAGAAAGATAACCTTTCTTTCGAACAAGTTAAATGTTATACTGGCGTATTCTTGTGTTTGCAACCACAAAGAATTTAGGTTAAGACGAAGAGAATAATGATATAAGCAGCATACGTGTCACGAACTCATAAACTCATAGTAATAGATAGTATCTCATTCGGCTTCCATAACCCCAACAGAGAGGTTTAGTTACCCATGAGTGCGAAGGAAATCACAATTGACATTGTTATTATACCACAATAAGAATTTCGTGTAGCACAAGTGTGGTAGGCGTTAGGCGTGATTTCTTGCAAGTAACGTTTCTCTTGTTGCGGAAATTAAGAATAGATGAATAGAAGAAGCATAAAAAGTAGAATTAATGGAACGGTTAGAAGAAGAGTTATAGAGTAATAGAATTAATGAGGAATGTCTTAGAAGTAGAATGAATAAAAATCTCTAGCAAAATAGGGTATTTATAATACCCATATCCTATTCCTACTAAGCTAATGAAATACTTAACCAAATCCTACTAAGCTAATGAAATACTTAACCAAATCCTACTAAGCTAATGAAATACTTAACCAAATCCTACTAAGCCAATGAAATACTTAACCAAATTGTACTAGGTTAATGTATCATTATCCTAATCATAATAAATTACTGCTAGTCCCCAAAGTCTTCAGAATTGCTGTTTTAGCCCGGGACAGGTTTCCCATGCATCACTTTTGGTCCTTAGGCGTCCAAGACTCACTTTTCTCCCCTCGTGAAGCTTTCTTTGGCATCAAGTTATCCATAAAATGCTGAATTCTGCATCATTTATACCTGAAACTTTGCTAATCATGTTCGTTAGCTCAATTACAGGAAAAAGGACTAAAAGTGCATGAAATATATAATTTGTTCTCAAAACATTGCTTAAATATGGGTAAAATATAGCAATATAGGCGTGTAAATTCGCCTATCATCAGATACCAGATTTGGGGCATTACACTATATCTGAGAATAGAACTGAGTTAATCTAAGGGAGTTTACTACCTCAAACTGAGAATTATGATGACCCTGAGATCCTTTTCTGAACATACATGAACGATAACATGAGAACATAACTAGTCTAAAACGTGATACGTGAACTGAATATCATGAACTGGACTGATTTTCTTGAACACATGCCATGGCATGAAAATGGTCATACGGTGGAGATTAGAATGAGAGGTTCAACTTATGAGTACCCCCTACCCTAAAACGGATTCATTAAATGAAGAGAAACTAGGAGGTTTAAGACATGAAATCTCAGTGGCTATAGTGCATCTCCCTCTCGGAACATTATGTCCCTCGAAGAATGCTGACTTGGCTGAGATACTAAGGAGAAGCTAAGACGATGCATGGGGCACCTACGTATTGAATCGTGATTGAATACCAGGGACTTGAAATTGAGTTACTACCCGGTTGCTCCATCTTGGACGAGTTACATTTATGAGACTTCGGATGGTGCGACTAGATGAAAAGATGGGTAATCTAACATACAAAATTGTCTGCCTGGCTGCTAAACTTAATGTCTAGCATTATCGACTAACTCGTGATGAAAACTTATACTCGACTGGAGCATTTCTTTGACCCTCTTTCTACAGAGTTCTGTGACTTTAGATAGCAAGAAATCTTGGCATGGACTGAATAATACTTCTGAATAAGAAATGACATCCTGGCTAAAATTCTGTAATATGAGGTGAAGCCTACGAAACATCATCTAAGATATAGTGACTAAGCCTTATGCACTGCATCTACAAATTTCCAAGCCTAGACATATTCCTTGAATACTCTCTCAACTATACTCTCCACCTTATTACGGTGCTTCACTTAAGACTACTGAAAATATTCACATTGGCGCTGAGCACGAATGCATAAACATATTAACTTATCTGATTAACTGAATGGCTAATAGCTGAATATTGGTCATGTAAGAGTGAATTGTACATAGTCTGGACTGAAACTATAGGGTATAGTATTATGAATATGAGGTAAGGATTGACTGACCAATATGGGATACTGAGCACGAATGTGTGTAAATTGAATTATCCGAGAATGCTGGACCAAACGTATAGCATAATTCTGGAATACTGGTAACTGTACGCTATGGTCAGGCAAACTTGAGACAGAACTAAGTCTTTAAATGGAATGATGAATTGAGACTGTAATTGAGTTTTGATAACTACGTGGTGGAAACTGATATAAATCGAGGATCTGATTAGACACTCACACTCTGCATTTTCCCAACTTCTCAGCTCATGATAAAAATTCTGATTTCCACCTCTAGAAAATAAATACAACTCCTTGCTAGTCAATTACTTACATACTAACATGACTTTCAAGCCTATCTTAATAACTACAGCCTCATGTAAAATAAGTATGCAAACATCTTTCCATAACATGAAACATTTACTCTCTCCCATCTAAGTAATCGATCATCACTATATTATTTCATAAGAAGAGTTCACTTAAAGGTTAAATCATAAGGACCTAAAGTATGTATGAATACTATACCAAACTCAACACTTAACTGAGGTGTGAGGAATAGAATATCAACATTATGATTTATCAATAGATCTAAACTGAGTATATATATGACATAATCTAAATTTAGTCGATCATTAGGAGCATAGCCTAAGTCATGGGAACTGAGCATACTGTAAAGCATGACATGAGTACATGAGTCATGAGCTGCATAACCTGAGTTCATGGAATACGATTCGTAATATTGAGTGAATCAGAACTATGTATACTAGGAACTGTAAGCATACTAGATTTCCTTACTAACATGCATGAATATGAGCTATGTTAATAGAGAAAACATATAAGACATAAATAGATATAATGAGAACTGATGGGTTTTGAGAGTTTGAAGCATGGTTCAGAGATCGTTTGCGTGATCATTTGTAACACCCCGATTTTCTGAACTGGAATTCTACACGGTGCTCATGACCCCAAAGGACCACAAGTTAACCCATGACTGATATCTGTAGCTGTATACTACATAATATACATAAAATGCGGAAACATATACTGAATAGCCATAAGGTTCAAATCTGACTAAACATCTGATAAGACAATATCTGAAAATGGTATAACAATACCAAAACAAATCTGAAATAACGGTCTGACATGCTATAGTCTGGAAAGCCTCTAAACTATTTGAATAAGGAGTTGATGGGACTTGTCCCCAACTAACTCCATCTAGCGACTGAACTAAAACAGCAAATGAAGTAATAATCATATCGTCCATGAATGAAAAGGACTCACTGTAAACTCTAAACACTGGAATGCTACTGCTGAGATGGAGCTCGTGCCTCTGAACCTATGGTGTAATATAAGAGAAAGCACCATAGAGCAAATGCATCAGTACATTTGAATATACTGAGTATACGAGTGAGGTAGGCTAAATGCAAAGGGTTATATGCAAGAATAATACTGATTAATATGAATGTGAGAATACATACATGCATACATAACTATAACTAAACTCGTGAAGATACTGACTACTGAGTCTAAATACTGATAATATGAGTGTACTGAAACTGAGATACTGGATGACTGAGTTTACTGATATTGATATGTAAATCATTAATAAGTGATGGATCTGATACTGTATTACTGGATACTAAGAGATTCGTATTGCTTTACTGAAAAATGAATGATTGTTTTTGATAGTCCAGATTATGAAGAACTGGTCTGATTGACTGTATCTGACAGTGTTGAAACTTAGTACTGATAGCATGAGTAACTATATTTGATAGCCCTAATAGTGATCACTAATAACATGAGTGACTGTATCAGACAGTCCTAAATCTGATGGAACTATTCGAGTCCCGTACTGTATCTGAGTTGACTGTATCTGATAGTCCTGATATATTGAAATCTGAAGAACTATCTATGATATTTTACTGAGACTAAGAATGAAACTATGGGAGGTAGTTTTTTTAACTGACATGCCCCAATAACACATATAGCTAAGGTGGGGTCCAGTCTCTTCCCTAACTAGAGGGGTGTCAATACAGCGCCACTGGTAAGGACAGCTATGAGTGACCATTTTCTGCCAGGTACTCAAATGAGAATGGTGGAAACCCTAAATTGGTAAGTTAAGCCACCTCATCAACCCTAATATAATAGGATAAGATGTCTCAACCTACGCTGGCTACGTAGTTCTGGAACACAAGGATGACTGCTAAGAATCACACCCTGAACTGGCAGGTGAGTTTCTATCCTTGGGTTTACTCGGTGCTTCATTCTTACTCCCATCTGAAGGACACTAAACTGAATAACTAAGCTGAACTGAATAGCTGAACTAAAGTTATTAGCTGAACTAATACTGATTAACTGGACTAATACTAGTGGTATTATTTAGCGAAGTTAAACTAAGTTTACTAGATTCTGATGACTGACAAAATGTACTGAGTTCTGAGGACTAGTTAAGACTACTAAAGTTACTGAGATTAACTGTGAATACTGAGGTTGCTGAGGTTACTAAGTACTGAGACTACTGGACTACTGAGATTACTGAGTTTTCCTGAGTCACATAACTGACTGAATTCTATAGATCATGGCTTGACTGAGAGTATCATGATAACATGACATGGCTCTAGGAACAAAGCTACATTTTTCGGGTATGAATACCCCCAAGACTCAATAGAAGAAAACTGACACAACATGACTAACTTGATCATAAGAGTGGAGTCCACAATTCACATTATCATAAATAGAGGATATTATACATCATGTAGTTCCTCAACATATTAAGCATGGTAGGGAGTGCATTGCTATATTTTGTGTGCAGATTGTATATCTCCATTATCATACATGCTTCATACCACAACAATAGCAACATATGAAAAGCATGGAATTCATATTAATGTATATAGCTAACATGGACTTGTCATTTAGACACCATGGAACCATATAAACTTAAATTTCTAGCATCCTAAGCTTTTTATCGAACACCCTACATGCATTCTTTAAGGTATAGGTGTGTTTCATAACTTGTACCATTTTACACCATCCATGAAAACACCTCTAGATATCATCTTGAAACTTAAACAACAATCATCAACATGTACATGCTCATATCACCACAAAAAGTTCATAAAATAGTATTTAAAACATGGTTCTTGAGCTCTATGAATGGATTAGATCAATAGATGAACACTACACATACTTAGAAATGAAACCTTGATGATTTGTTGGAGAGTTCTTTGATTGGAAAACTTAATTCTTGATTATCATTGAAAAAGGCTTGAATCTTGCTTTTGAGAGATGAGTTTGATGGAAACCCTAATATTGTGGTTGAGAGTGTATGAGAGAGATTTTTGAGATGTTTAACTAAAGAGAATGGAAGATAATACGTTCCTTGATGGTTATAAGTTATGTGAAGTAAAGGGAAAAGACCAAAATAACCTTACTAAAATGTCCCTCTAGTTCTGGAAAGAAAAGATGACGACATTTGTGATAAGGCGTCAAAAATTTGACAAGCCGTCAAAAATGTCAACACACAGAAGCGGGATTCTTCCTAAGGCTGATGACATTTGTGACATGACATCAAAAATGTGACAAGCCGTCAAAAATATCATCACATAGAAGTTGGATTCTTCCTAAGGCTGACGACATTTGTGATATGACATCAAAAATGTGGTAAACTACCACGAATGTCATTACTTCGGAGCTGGTTTTTGCCTAAGGCTGAGGACATTTGTGATATGGCATCAAAAATGTGGTAAGCTACCACAAATGTCATCACTTAGGAGTTGGTTTCTGTCTAAGGCAGACGACCTTCATGCTAGGGCATCACAAATATGGTAATCTACCGTGAATGTCGTCACTTAGGAGATGGTTTCTACCTAAGGTTTATGACCTTCATGATAGAGTGTCAGAAATGTGATAAGCTACCACGAATGTCGTCACACTGTTTCCATCCTGACATGCTGGAGTAAAATAGGAATAACTCTTTGCTCTGATATTGGATTTAGGAGAAATTGGTATCGTTAAAAATTTCAATTATAAAGAGAGCTATTCTCAATTAAAGTTGACTATACCAATATCCTTCTCAAGAATTCAATCGGTAAGGAATTTTTTGATTCGTCTAAAACAACCATGATGTAATATGCATGAGCTTGGTACATGGAACTAATATTGGTTTGGATTTTTTAGGGTATTACAATATCTCCCTCTTAGAAACATTCGTCCTTGAATGATGACTGCTTGAGAGGAGAGAAAGATAAAACAATGCATATATAGCATGAATGAATGATCATGACTTCATGGCTAACATCACTGAAAACTGAGCATATCATACTGTACATGCATATCTAATGCATGGGTAGCTGATTTATGACTGTAGGACTAAGTGTCTGATAAACTTAGTTTCTCAAACTAAGAATGCATATCTGATGCTTAACTGATAAGTTGAATCTATGCATATCTAATGGATGATTATATGACTAACATGATACGTGAATGCATGACTGAAAGTACTGATAAGCGGACCACGCATATCTGATGCATGAATACATGACTGAACTGACTTATGAACATGTGACTGAACATGTAATGGTAAAGATACCAAGTTTGAACTGAAAAGTAAGCATGGAACTGAATACCAAGTTTGTTACTGAAATCTAAACATGAGAATGAGTAACTTCAAGGAAGGCTGTTACCTTGATTACTCAATATGCATGAGTGGAGACATGAGAACATGACTGAATTTGGAATGTGATTCATGAACTGAACTGAGACATTGAGTACATGGCCTACGACTGTGTTTTAAGGATAGAGGGTCAGCTCATAAGTAACACATCCTCCAAGATAGATTCATCAAAGAAAATGACATGTTTAAATCATGGAAGTTCAGGGGCTATAATGTATCTCCCCCTTGGGACACTATGTCCTTTGAAGGATGCTGGACTGACCTTGCTGAGATATTAAGGAAGTTGAGGCGATGCACAAGGAACCTAGGTATGAAATCGTGATTGATTATCTGGGAACTAACCTGAAGCGTGAGACATGAATGCATAGACATACTAACTTATCTGATTAACTGAGTAACTAGTAACTAAACAGTGGGTATGCAAGATTAAATTGAACTTAATCTGAGTAGATGGGCTGAGGGCATAAAGTATTATGCATATGATAAGGGACTGACTAGGTAAAATGAGGTAACTGATCATGGATTTCATGAAATCTATATTGTATGAAAATGCAGGATCAAACGTATTACATTATTTGGAAATATTCCATACACTGAGGTATTAAAATACGTATAACTGAGTAACTGATAACTGTACGCTATGGTGAAGCAAGTCTAAAACTGAATTCAATTTCTGAGCTGAATACTGATCTAAAGCTGACACTATAACTTACGATTGTAACGGGGATCCATACTGGATCTAAATGCTGGGTCCTAATAATTGAATACTACTAACTTTTAAACTGATACTGAAGTTCTTAATTCTGAGACTGAACACTAATTACTGAGTACTGAACTATAAATGAGATAGAAACTGAGTTGTGATAGTTGCACAATGAAGGCTGACATAAGTCAAGGATCTGAATATACATTCACACTCTGAATTTTCCCATTTTCTAAGTACTACCTCTTGCTAGCATACTAATAGGATATTCAATCCTATCTTCGTAACTACACCTTTGTGTAAATAAAGCATGCAACAACCTTCTCTTAACATGAATCATTCACTCTCTTATTTAAGAAACTACTTATCGCTACACTAAACTGTTTCACAAGGAGAGCTTACTGAAGGATTAAATCAGGAGGACCTGAAGCATGAATGGATACTAACTGAATTTTACACATGATTGAAACCTGAGGAATATAATAACAACAACGTGGATTTACCCAAAAGGTCTGAATTAAGTATATACATAATATAGTCTGAATTTATCTGATCAGTAGGGGCATAGCATGGGTCATGGAAACTGAGTATACAGGGGAGCATGATAAGTGTACACGAGTCATGAGCGGTATGACCTGAGTCTGGAATTTCTGAGTTCATGGAACATAATTTGTAACACTGAGTGATCTAGAACTGAACTTCCTATACTGGGAACTGAAAGCACACATAATTTTATAGAATATGTGTGAACATAATCTATATCCATAGAATCTGAGACATGAATCATGCATAGGCATTATGCTGACTGAAGTACGAAGCTTTACGTTGAGATAAGGATGGGTCGGGAATCGTCTTCCGTAACTGCTTTTCTATACATACTGGCCTACTACTGGAACCTGAGAGCCTGACTTAGGTACTTGATCTACCATCTCCCCCTTGGATTGAAGCTATCATCATTAGTCTGTGAACACTAAACTAATCTCTGAACTGAACTGTAATCATTATCACATACTTACACTATGATCAACACATGCTCACCTTACTAAATACATCATCTACCTCTATTTTCTCATATACTACTAATATCACATCCACACCATTATGCTTAATTTCAAGTCACTAAACATAAATTTTCTAACACACACTGTTCAAGCCTACTGATTCATTATAGCATAACTATCCCCATGAATACAATACCTGTTCAATCTGGATATCATTATCCCAACTCTACTACTGCTAAACTCCTGGGTTCATATTTCTAACTCTAGGCATATGCTATCATAGGATTTTGAGAAGTGATCTGCTGGCATATCTAAGTCTGGGTTCGAGAACGAGTTCTCATGATCATAAATGAGGTCAGTACAACTTTGGGACATGACTGAACTGATGGGATACTGTTAAGGATGAGGAAAATCCCATAGCTATCTATAGGGACTATTTGAGAAAGCCCTATCTGTAGGAGTTGAGCTTTACTACTTCTGTTACCTTAAAAGTAAGGTAAAGTTGACATGACTAAAGCATGATGAGAATCTACATGAATTTTTCTTAGAGAACCTTTCTATAGCACGATCTGAGACATGAAAGAAGAGAAACTATTCCTAAAACATCTCATAGCCTCCTGCACATAAGTGTGGTGCACAGCATGCACATGTAGAATACTCTACTAGATGCAGCTTTCAGACTTCCTAGGACTCTATTGAACCTTAGGCAATGATACAAAGTTTGTACACCCCAATTTTCTGAACCAGAATGCTACACGGTGCTCATGACCCTGAAGGAACACAAGCTGACCCATGACTGATATCTATATCTGTATACTGCATAATATACATAAAATGTAGAAATATGTATTGAATGGCCATAAGGTTCAAATTTGAATAAACATCTAATAAGACAATATCTGAAAATGGTATAACAATACCAAAATAAATCTAAAATAATGGTCTGACATGCTATAGCCTGGAAAGCCTCTAAATTGTTTGAAGAGTTGATAGGACATGTACCCTACTAACTCCATCTAGCAACAGAACTAAAATAGCTAATGAAGCAATAATCATATCGTCCTCGAATGAAAAGGACTCACTACAAACTCTGAACACTGGAATGCTACTGATAATCTGGAGCTCATGCCTATGAACCTAAGGTGTAATATAAGATAAAGCACCATAGCGCAAATGCATCAGTACGTCTGAATGTACTGAGTATACGAGTGAAGTAGGCTAAATGCAAAGGGTTATATGCATGAACAATACTAACTGATATGAACGTGAGAATACTTATATGCATACATAACTATAACTAAACTCATGGAGATACATATTAGTTGCATGATGTGGAATACCCCAAGACTCGATGGAAGGAAATTGACACAACATGACAGACTTAATCATAAGAGTGGATTCCACAATTCACATTATCATAAATAGAGGATATTATACATCATGTAGTTCCTCAACATATTAAGCATGGTAGGGAGTGCATAGGTATATTTTGTGTGCATATTGTATATATCCATTATCATACATGCTTCATACCACAACAATTGTAACACATGAAAAGCATGAAATTCATGTTATAGTATATAGCTAACATGGACTTGTCATTTAGACATCATGGAATCATATAAACATGAATTTCTAGCATCCTAAGTATTTTATCGAACACTTTGTGTGCATTATTTAAGGCATAGGTGTTTTTTGTAACTTGTACATTTTTACACCATCTAAGGTTCATATTTTTCAACAAACAAGCATATATATTCCATGAAAACACATCTAGATATCATCTTGAAACTTAAACAAGAATTATCAATATGTATATGCTCATATCACCACAAAAAGTTCACAAAATAGTATTTAAAACATGGTTCTTGAGCTCTACGAATGGATTGGATCCATAGATGAACACTACACATACCTTAGAAAGGAAACCTTGATGATTTTCTGGAGAGTTCTTGGATAGGGAAACTTAATTCTTGATTATCTTGGAAAAAGGCTTGAATCTTGCTTTTGAGAGATGAGTTTGATGAAAACCCTAATGTTATGGTTGAGAGTGTATGAGAGAGATTTTTGAGATGTTTAACTAAATACAATGGAATATAATATGTTCCTGGAGGGTTAGAAGTCATGGGAAGTGAAGGAAAAAGACCAAAATACACTTACTATCCTTCAAGTTCTGGAAAGAAAAGCTGACGATATTCGTGACAAGGCATCAAAAATATGACAAGCCATAAAAAAAGTCATCACACAGAAGTGAGATTCTGCCTAAGGCTGATTACATTTGTGCCATGGCATCAAAAATGTGATAAGCCATCAAAAATATCGTCACACAGAACCTGGATTCTGCCTAAGGCTGACAAAATTTGTGATCTAGCATCAAAAATATGGTAAGCTACCATGAATGTAATCACTTAGGAGCTGGTTTCTGCCTATGGTTGATGACATTTGTGACATGGCATCAAAAATGTCGTATGCTACCATAAATGTCGTCACTTAGGAGCTGGTTTCTGCCTAAGGCTGAAGACCTTCGTGATAGGGCATCACCAATGTGGTAAGCTACCACGAATGTCATCACTTAGGAGCTGGTTTCTACCTAAGGCTGATGACCTTCATGATAGGGTGTCACAAATGTGGTAAACTACCATGAATGTTGTCACACTATTTCCAGCAGGACATGCTGGAGTAAAATAGGAATAACTCTTTGCTCCAATAGTGGATTTAGGAGTAATTGGTATTGTTAGAAAGCTAATTCAATTATATATCTGTTGATAGGTCATGATATCAAAAATTCCAAGTATAATGAGAGATATGCTTAATTTAATTTTACTATACCAATATCCTTCTCAAGAATTCAATCGGTAAGGAATATTTTGATTCGTCTTATAGCTGGGAGTTATTTGAAGCCTTAAATATACTTCTAACTTAATAATAAAACTATAAAAGAACCATGATGTACTATGCATGATCATGGTACATGGCTCTAATATTGGTTTGGAGTTTTTGGGGTATTACATCATTCTTGATACAGGAATAAGCAAGAATGTCATCGATCAAGACTATAACGAACATGTCCAAGTACTGTAGAGAATCGAATTAGCTTTCCAATGATACAAATTTTGCCTTAATCTAATACCCGAGCGAAAAGTTATGCCCATTTTTATGAGAGACAGTAAGGATTGGCGATTGGTTAGGTGCCGCCGAACCCAAACATAGGCGATTGATTAGGCGCCACCCAACCTAGCTTAGGTAATCACTTGGGCGCCACCTAAGTTTCAGGTGCCAAAACACTCCGTTTTGAGTTATTTTAAGGGTAATTAAGTCTTTTAACACTTCTTACACGTCCCTAAACTTAACCCTATGAAATATATAGCTTCTAAACATATTAAAACCCTATTAACATCTCAAAGCTCATCATCTAAGAGCTCTAAAAGAGAAAATTAACTAGGGTTGCATAACTAAGCTTGAAGATCCGATTTCAAGGAAATTCCTTCGTCAATCATCAAGAATCTTCCTTCTAAGGTATGCGTGAGTTGATTTATGGATCCCTTTCATCCATAAAGCTCAAAAACCCTCTTTTTCATTATAAAGTATGATTTCTATATTGTTGGGTGTTGATGATCATGTTGTTGATATTGGGTGATTCCTAATATGGAATCTTTATATGTTTTTTTTTGAATTTCATGATATCATATGAGTTGGAAACATGTAAATTTGGTTGTTCATGATGTATAATTTGATGATTTCACCTATGCTAAAGTAGTGCATGGGTGACCCAGTAGTTGTTGTCCCTATTCAAAGCATCGACATTCAGAACAGCCTCTCCTATGAAGAGATTCCAGTTGAAATCTTAGATTATCAGAATTGTAGATTGAGGAATAAAGAAGTCCCTCTAGTCATGGTTCTTTGGCGACAGTCTCATGAGGGAGCTACTTGGGAAGCAGAAGCAAATATGCGTACCAAGTATCCTCACCTCTTCCCTGCCAATTCAGATCAAGATCAAGGTAATATTTCTCCTTAATCTTATTCAGTTTCACGTTCATGTTTATAGTATAAACTTGGTACCTATTAACCGTTTTATACTCAGTCATGCATTCACGTGTCAGTTGTCCATGCATCAGATATGCACGAGTTCATTATGTTTAGAATGTCAGTCATGAGATCAAGTTTCAGTTCTTCATATTTAGTAAGGTTCTATTGTCTTGCATCCCTTTTTCAGTAAATTCTCATTCGAGGATGAATGTTCCCAAGGGGGAGATATTTAGTACCCCCCATGTTTCTAAGCTAGGAAGTGAATAAGTATTCCTACGTATGAAATATCGTATCCTATGATTCATACTTGATTACATGACTTACAATGAATATCCTAGTGATAGAATAGCTTATGATGCATTAATCATGTTCATATGAGTCACTTAAGGTAATACAAGCTAAGAGTTTTTGAATCCATCAAGTTTTTGTGTTTGATTTTTTAAGGGTCATCTTTGAATGAGTATAACTTGATGTTAATGTCATATTTTGGATGATTTAGACCCACTAAATTGTAGAGAATCAAATTAACTTTCCAACGATACCAATTTTGCGTTAATCCAAAACCCGAGCGAAAAGTTATGCCCATTTTCGTGAGAGACAGTAAGGATAGGTGATTAGTTAGGCGCCGCCCAACCCAAACATAGGCAATTGGTTAGGCGCTGCCCAACCTAGCTTAGGAAATCATTTGGGCACCGCCTAAGTCAGTTCCAGGTGCCAAAAACACTCCATTTTGAGTTATTTTAAGGGTAATTAAGTCTTTTAACACTCCTTACACGTCCGTAAATTTAACCCTATGAAATATATAGCTTCTAAAAATATTAAAATCCTATTATCATCTCAAAGCTCATCATCAAAGAGCACTAAAAGATAAAAACAACTAGGGTTTCATAACTAAGCTTGAAGATCCGATTTCAAGGAAATTCCTCCGTCAATCATCAAGAATCATCCTTCTAATGTATGCGTGAGTTGATTTATGGATCCCTTTCATCCATAAAGCTCAGAAACCCTCTTTTTCATTATAAAGTATGATTTCTATATTGTTGGGTGTTGATGATGTTGTTGTTGATATTGGGTGATTCCTACGATGGAATCTTTATATGTTTTTTTGAATTTCTTGATATCATATGAGTTGGAAACATGTAAATTTGGTTGTTCATAATGTATAATTTGATGATTTCACATATTCATAAGATGTGCATGTAAGGTGTTTGATAAAATACCTAAGAAACTATAAATCATGCAATATAGCTAAATTGTGACTAAGTGAAGGATTCATGATATGACCTTACGTTCCAATGACTTCTATGTTAATAATGTGCCTTGTAAATGTTGTTGGAATACTCATGAACTATTCTTATGAGATTATGCTATGTTTACTTGCAAATCCTACTTATGAACAAGATGTATGATTACCATGCAATCCACATGAACTTCCATGCTATTGGTATGTGTTGCCAATATGATTATGCAATTAACATGATATTAAGATTATGCAAGTACTTCCATGTGATATGAAATCCTTTCCATGCAATACATTGTTGATAACAATGCTTAGTATTAGATCCCTACTTATGATATTATAAATTATGGACTCTACGCTTATGATCAAGTCAGCCATATGTGTCAGTTTCTTTCCATCGAGTTCTGTGGGTACTTGTACCCAAAAACTATAGATGTGTGCCTAGATGCATGTCATGTTCCATGATATCCAAACTAAAGCTATGACTCCATAGACTTCAGTCAGTCATGTGACTCAGGAAAACCTCATGATCTTAGTCAATTTTTAGATATCAGTAACATTCTGCCAGTCAACAGAATTCAGTAAGATTAAGTCATGCATAGTCAGTTATTCATGTCCAGTCCCTCCAGATGAGAGTAGAGGTTAGCACCGAGTGAACCCAAGGATGGGAACTCACCCACCAGTTCAGGGTGTGATTCTTAGTAGTCATCCTTATGTTCCACAACTACATATCCAGCGTAGGTTGAGATATCTTAACCTGTCAGATTAGGGTTGATGAGGTGGCTTAACCCATCAGTTTAGGGTTTCCACCATTCTCATTGAGTACCTGCCAGATAAGGGTCACTCACAGGCTGTCCTTACCTGTGGCACGGTATTGACACCCCTTCATTCGGGGCAAAAATTGGACCCCAGCATAGCCATAATGGCATATATGGGGTATGTCGGTTAAACACTACTTCCCATAGTTTCAGTATCAGTCTCAGTAAAAGAACTCAGGGCGTTCTTCAGATTTTAGTATATACAGGACTGTCAGATACAGTCGTCTATGTTATCAGTTTCAGTATCAGTCATGATAGCTATCAGTAAACTATGTATTAGCTTATAGGTCATGCTATCACGTATTCACGGTCCCAGTTTCTATATATGTGTGTTTGCACTCCCATGTTTATATTAGTCAGTGTTGTTCATGAATGAAACCCTTTATATTCAACCTACCCTCCTCGTATACTTAGTACTCCAGTTGTACTGACGTATTTGCGCTATGGTGCTTTCTTTTCATGTCACACCATAGGTTTTGAGAGACGAGCTCCAGCCCAGCATTAGCGGTAGCATTCCAATCGCAGAGACACAGTGATTCCTCATTGATTCGAGGACAATATGATTTGATTCATTTATTTATTTCTTCTGTTCAGTTTTACGGAGTTAGTTGGAGACATGTTCCTTCAACTTCTTATCAGATAGTTTAGAGGCTTTCAGATTTATGTTCAAATTTACGTTTAGATTGAGTTGTTTTGGGTATTTTCACCCACATGATTGTATTCAGTTGAACATTATGGCCTTACATTTCTATGTATTCTGCATTATTATATCATGATTTGCAGTATACAGGTACAGATAACAGTCATGGGTTAACTTGTGGTCCCTCGGGGTCATGAGCACTGTGTAGCATTCCGGTTCAGCAAATCGGGGTGTTACATGACTGATATCTGAATTTTCTGATATTGCTCATAATATAATCTGAAGACTATTCTATAATATATTGAGACTAGACTACATAACCAACTATGCGTTTTGGGTATTTAATAACCCAGGACTCAAAACAACAATTCTGAGAAGACACTAAAGCTTAGGGGACAAAGCATGAAGGTTTTTTATTAGTGAATTATTGAGCATTGACCTTGAATTTGTGAACTATGGTTCTTGATTGGGAGATAATGCCTTTTGATTTGGGGGAAGTTAATTAAAGAATGATTTTAAATATGTTTTAGGCTTAAATATCATACCTGGGTGGACTAACTAATGGGGAAAGGTTTATTTTATCCCTGAGCAAAATATTAATTTTTGTCTAATTTTTCTGAAATGGGCACCTAGCACGACGCGGCGGTATTGCGCCGTGTCACTGGAAATTGAAAACTGGGAACTGGGCTGATGGCGCGATGCACAATTATCGCGGTAAGCCTTTGGATGCCATGTTGTCCACCTTTGCAATGCACCAGTATCGCGGAAGCCACTAAAAATTGACAAATGGAAATTGACCTGCTCTGCGATGCGCCATAATCACAGAGTCACACTGATAATTGACAATTGTCATTTGGGCTGTCTACACTACATGATGAGGGCTAGAATGATGGTGTTTAATGACTGATACTTTAAATCACCATAACTTCTTACCCGATTATCAGATTTAGGCAAATTTTAAATTATTGGAAAGCTAATTCAATTTTCTACACAGTGGCAGACTCTAAACTAAAAATAAAGTATTTCAAAAGTTATTTATAGTAATATTCATGTATTGGGACTTAAATTATGTTAGAAAAATATGGGGTATTACAACCTGCCAGTAGAGGGTGTGATCCTTAGAAGCAGTCCTTGCATTCCAGAACTATATAATAAGTATAGGTTGAGACATAAACTTGCCAGTTAAGGTTTGATGAGGTGTTCTACCTGCTAGTTGAGGGTACCACCATTATTGTTTAGAGAACCTACTAGATAAGGGTGAATCAACACTTTTCTTTACCCATATCACAGTATTGACACCCTTCTAGATAGGGTTATAGGTTGGACTCCAATTAATTCAGAGAGGGGCATGTCGGTTAGATCATTATCTCCCATAATTTAAGTTTCAATCTCTGTATAGGACTTAGTTCAGTTCTAAAAATCCAGGACTTTTAGATACAGTCACCCATCTCAGCATAGAACTCAATTTACTTCTACAGAACTAGGACTATCAAAAATAGTCTCTTAGTTAATAGTAATTCAGTGATTAGTAAACTCAGATATCAGTCATTTACTTATCAGTTATTAAAACTTAGTACCCAGTTTTAACATGATCTCAATTATAGTATGCGTAGTTATGTGCATGGTATCACATAATCAGTACATATACAACAGTCTCATGTATACATGTACTCTCATTCAATTATATTCATGTTACTCAACTAGTTATTATTGATTCATATGAACCCATTCATTCAATCTTACCATATTTAGCATACCAATACATTCAAAGTAGTGACGCATACCTTTCTTTTGTTCTATAATGTCTTATATCATAGGTTCAGACGCATAGGCTCCTAATTGCACTTAGCAATCCACCCATCAACAGCAGACTTAGTGGTGAGTCCTCATAGTTTGAGGACAAAGTTGTTATTTTAGTATTTCAGTACATTTTAAGTAGTTGGAGTTAGTTGGAGGCTTATCCCATCGACTTTACCTTCAAAACGTTCAGTTAGAGGCTTATTAGACTAGATGATTATTTTAGACAGACATTTAGATTTTAGTTTTTCATTATTAGTATTTGATATTCGGATGTGAACCTTTTGGAAATATCATCCTAATTTCTATATTTTAATATTATTATTATTCAAATATTATAGTAGGTACTAGTCATGGGTTAACTTGTGGTCCTTTGGAATTATGAGCACCGTGTGACGTTCGAGGTGCAGACTCAAAGTGTTACAAACTTGTTATCAAAGCCTAAGGTTCAACAGAGTCCTAGGAAGTCTGAAAGCCTTGTCTAGAAGAGTCTTGTACATGGGTATGTAGCGCGCCACACTTATGGACAAGGGTTTGTGAGATGTTTTTAGGAAAAGTTTCCCTTTTTTTCATATTTATGTCATGCGAGTGAGCATGAGCTCAAGTCATACTCTTAGTCTAATCCTTTTCTTACTTCTGTCTATAGATCATGCCTCCAAAAAATAACAATGGAAGGAGAATAAGAAATCAGACAGTACATCCACCTACCCAGCCCCCTAGATGAGTATGTTTCCTATACAGAATTTAGAGCAGCTTTCACCACTCTAGCTCATTCTATGGCAGCCCAAAATGAATGCCAGTTGTCGTTCTGACTAATCAGGTGGCCAATATTACTACAGCTAGAATTTAGGACTTTACCCGAACAAACCCTCCAGCTTTTACCATATCTAAGTTAGAAGAGGACCCACAAGAATTTTTTAACCAGGTGTAGAAAGTCACAGATATTATGGGGGTGACAAATAGTGAGAGTACTAAGTTGGCTACATATTAGAAGGCTAAGAATAGGGAGAACAAGAGAGCTAGAACAGGTAACTTCAACTTCTCTCAGCCTAAGTTAGAAGGTTGAAATCATTCTCAGTTCTACCTAAAATCCTTAGTTCCATCTCGGTCCTCAGCTAGTGCTCCAGTGCTGAAATTTAGAGATGGCAATAAAGATAGGGTACCAGTCCCTAAACTTTAGGGTAGTGTTAGCAGTGCCCGAACAAACCCTCTTTTTCCATAAATATGGTAGAAACCACCAGGGTATCTACAAGGCTGTCAGTGATGTATGTTTCCGATCTGTCAAGCTAGGTGATAGGGTCAGATATTATTCTTAATTAGGTTCTTAGGGTCAGTATAATCTTCTTTCAACTCAATTCGGTCCCACAAATCAGCAGGGTGCTGCTTCCAGTGCCACTAGTGGGCAACATCCAAAAAGGCTTTATGTATTTCAGTCCCGACAGGATTAGGAAAGTTCTCTTGATATGGTCACTGGTACATTATAAGTTTATCATTTGCACGTTTATGCTTTGATAGATCCAGGTGTTGTTTTATCCTTTGTAACTCCTTATATAGCTATGAACTTCAGAGTCAGTCCCGAATATCTCAGAAAGTTACTTCAATAGACTTAGTAGAATTAAAAATGACCAATTTTGATGTGATTATTGGCATGTATTGGATTTATTCATGCTATGCTTCAGTTGACTGTAGAAACATAATTGTCCATTTTTAGTTTTCGAATGAACCTGTCCTTGAGTGGAGGGGTAGTACTTCAGCACTTAGGGGTCAACATGTTTCTTACGTTAGGGTGAGAAAAATGATATCTAAGGGATGTGTCTATCATATCATTTGAGTTCAAGACTCTAGTTTAAAGACCCCTAATCTGGAGTAAGTATCAGTAGAATATGAATTTCCTGATGTGTTTCCCAAATATCTTCATGGGAATCCTCTTGAAAGGGAAATTAACATCGGAATCGACCTTCCTCTAGATACGCAGCCCATATCTATTTCTCCATATAGAATGGAACCTGAAGAACTCAAAGTGTTAAAAGAATAGTTGAAAGATCTCCTAGATAATGGGTTCATCAGACCCAACATTTCTCCGTAGGGTGGACCAGTTCTATTCTTGCGTAAGAGAGACGATTCTTTTAAAATGTGTATAGACTACCGTCAGCTAAATAAAGTCATGGTCAAGAACAAGTATCCACTTCCTAGAATCGATGACCTATTTGACCAACTCCTAGGTGCTAGTTACTTCTCTAAGATGGACCTCAAATCAGGCTATCATCAGCTCAGAGTTAGAGAATGTGACATTCTGAAAATAGCTTTCAGAGCTCAGTATGACCATTTTGAATTCTTAGTCATGTCATGTGGTCTTACCAATGCCCCATCAGCCTTCATGGACTTGATAAACTATATATTCAAGTAGTACTTGGACATGTTTGTCATAGTCTTCATTGATGACATTCTTGTCAACTCCTGTAGTGAACATGATTATGCAGAACAACTTCGAATAGTGTTATAGACCTTCAGAGCCCATCAGTTGTTCACCAAATTTAGTAAATGTGAATTTTGGCTAAGTTCAGTAGCTTTTCTTGGCCATATAGTTTATGGTGATGGAATTTGAGTGGATCCTTAAAAGAACAAAAAATTGAGAAATTTGCCCAGACCCATCTCTCCGTCAGATATCAGGAGTTTCTTGGGTTTGGATGGCTATTAGCAATGGTTTGTTTAGGGATTCTCATCTATTGCATCTCCCAAGTCCAGATTGACTCAAAAAAAAGTCAAATTCCAGTGGCCAGGTTTTTGTGGGAAGAATTTTTAGGAGTTGAAGACTTGACTCACTACAACCCCTATTTTGACTATACCAGATAGCTCAGACAGATTCGTAGTAAATTGTGATGCTTCCAGAGTGGGTTTGGGGTGTGTTTTCAAGCAAGGATAATGCTCTCAGTAGGATGTCAATGGGTAGTGTTGCCCACGTGGATGATAATGAGAAAAAGTTAGTTGAGGAAGTTCATCAATTTGCCCGACTAGGTATCCTCTTAGTCGATTCAGTATAGGGAAGTGTCTGGGTGCAGAACAGTTTAGAATAATCTTTGGTTTCCATAGTAAAGGAAAAGTAGGACAGAGATCCCAGTCTAGTCAAGTTGAAAGAGTCAGTTAGAAATCAGAAGGTAGAGGTTTTCTCCTAAAGGGGAGTGGTTCCATGTAAGAATTCAGTATTCCCACGTGGAAGTGGGAGAAAGTAAACATGGACTTTGTGATAGGTTTGCCTCGTACTCATCATCAACACGATTCTATTTGGGTCATTATAGATAGGATGATCAAATTTGCTCACTTTTTACCAGTTCATAACACTTATTTAGCTGAGGATTATGCCAAGCTCTATGTTAGAGAGTTGGTCAGATTACATAGAGTTCCATTAACCATTATCTCAGATAGAGGTACCCTGTTCACCTTTTTTTTTGGGAAAGCTTTCCAAAAGGGTCTTAGTACCCAAGTTCACCTCAGTACAACCTTCCACCCTCAGACATATGGTTAAGCATAAAGGACCATCTAGACTCTATAAGATATATTAAGGCTGTGTGCCATTGACTTAAAGGGTAGTTGGGATGACCACCTGCCCTTGATTGAGTTTGCATACACTAACAATTATCATTCAAGCATTCAGATAGATCTGTTTGAGGCACTTTACAGGAAGAGATATAGAGCTCTCATTGGTTGGTTTTAAGTAGGTGAGGCCGCAGTGGTAGGGCCTAACTTGATATTTAATGCCTTATAAAAAGTTTAGTTTATTAGGGAAAGCTTAAGACAACTCAAAGCTGACAAAAGTCCTATGCAGATATGTGAAGGAATGATCTTGAGTTTGAGATTAGTGATTATGTGTATTTGAAAATCTCTCCTATGAAGGGAGTAAAGAGGTTTGGCAAGAAGGGAAAGTCCCATCCCTGATATGTAGGTCCTTACCAAATTCTCAGTCATTTTGGAAAGGTAGATTACGAGCTTGAGTTGCCTTTAGACTTAGCTTCAGTACATCTAGTGTTTTATGTCTCCTTGTTAAAGAAATGCATAGGAGACCCAGTATTTGTAGTCCCGAAAGAGGGTATAGATGTTTAGAACAACCTCTCTTATGAGGCAATCCCAGTTAAAATTCTTGATTTTCAGTTTCACAAACTGAGGGACAAAGAAATCCCTCTAGTCAAAGTTCTACGGCTGAATCAATCCGTTGAGGGAGCTACTTAGGAAGTAGAAGAAGATATGCAAACCAAGTATCGTCACTTCTTTTCCGCAAACTCAGACTCAGCTCAAGGTAACAGTCTTTCTTAGATTTTCTCAGTTCCATGTTTAGTTACATTCATAAATTTCATATTCATTACTATTGCATATCATCTTCATGATAGTCATGCATTCATGCACTAGTTCAACCATGTACTCATGCATCATATATGCATGTTTAGTTTGAAAACTCGGCTTATCAGTAGTTTAAGTTATGTATTTCATGCATTAGATGGATTAGATATGCATATTTAGGGTGTAATCTCAGCCTATCAGTATTTCTCAGTTGAGGCAGTCTCATTCAAGGATGAATGTACCCAAGGGGGAGATATTGTAAGACCCTGCAAAATTCAAATCTTAACTCAGTCTGTTAAAGATTGAAAAGAGGTCCCAAACATAAAAGTTTTAGCTAAGTGTTTATACTTAGAAGTATTTTATACTTCATAAGTTGACAATCCTATTTCACGACCC
Source organism: Capsicum baccatum var. pendulum (assembly GCA_030864225.1). Taxonomy (NCBI): domain Eukaryota; kingdom Viridiplantae; phylum Streptophyta; class Magnoliopsida; order Solanales; family Solanaceae; genus Capsicum; species Capsicum baccatum. Next base: position 68,318,672 of record CM061559.1, on the reverse strand, counting down.
TTATTACCTTAAAGTATCAATTTTTAGGTCTATTCATGATCAGGAATATCAGTTGATTACTTCGGGTGAGTTTTGGATTTTTTGGTCCTTATTTGAATCATGTTTAGGTGACCAAAATAGTGGGTCGATGCGATCTCGATGCGTCGCATCACCCATCGTATCGATAGATAATTTTCCCCCAGCTTTCAGTGCAATTCCAGTGAACCAACACAAACTCAATGCAATGCGTTGGTCATCGCATTGATGCCATCGACGCGGTGCATCGGTTTGTGTGTCACTGGACACATGTTCAGTCATTAAAAGCCCGTATCCAGAGGGATATTTGGGTCACCATCCCACCTGTTTTCATCCCTAAAACATAGAATCAAACAACACTAAAGGCTAAATTGCTCACTTTCTTTCAAATCCTCTCAAATTTACTCAAGAACAAACCCTAGGGCTTTTAATTTCAATTGTACATCTTCAAGATCAAGCCATCAGTCTTCACAAATTCAAGCATCAAGGTATGCGAAGTGTTCATCCAAGGGTTTCCTTCCACCCTTGGAGTTCAAGAAACTCTTTTAAACTACAAGTTAATTGGTTTCATGAATTCCATGTGGGATTTGAGTGTATTCATGATTATGATGTTAATTGTGTTCTAATCCATGGTTTATTTCAAGTTTCATGTGAAATTATCTATCACGTGTGTAGTGTTATGTGAATTCATGTTAAAAGCCCTTGATTTTCGAATTGGGATTTTAAATTATGATTCCTACATGTTGTTAAGTATTATTATGTGCATAGATTATGTTCCCCATGTTCTTGATAAATTGATCATGTGAATTAAATGTGAAAATAATGACATGCTAGCATATGTGCAAGCCTATATCTTACAAGTGTTTGATAAAATGCCTCTATGAATGAGTTGTGAGCAAGTGAACATTGTTATGCTTTTTAAGTTTATGCAATGCTCTAATTTTCATGATATCGAGTCCTGGGGGTATTCAATACTTGAAAATCTAGCTACTTACCTAGTGTTATAGTAGTTACAAAACAATCTCAGTAGCGTCACAAATAGTACTACTCAGTAATCAGTCACAATATCAATTTAGAATTCAGTTCAGAACTCAGTAGTATTTTATAAGTCAGCAGGACCTAGAAAACTCGGCTCAGTTTAGTTAGACAACACGATTAGTAACAGTTTAGTCCAACCTAGTATAGTTTAGAAATCAGTTCAGTGTTTATTCAGTTGGGAGTAGGATTCAACACCGAGTGAACCCAAGGATGGGGACTCAGCTGCCAGTAAAGGGTGTGATCCTTAGAAACAGTCCTTTCATTCGAAAACTATGTAGAAAGAATATGTTGAGACATCAACCTGCCAGTTGAGGGTTGATGAGGTGTTCTACCTTCCAGTTGAGAGTATCACCATTCTTGTTTTGAGCAACTGCCAGATGAGGATGACTTAACACTTGTCTTTAACCATGGCACGGTACTGACACCCTTACAGCTAGGGTTACAAGTTAGACCCCAATCAATTCTGAGAGGGTCATATCTGTTAGATGATTAGCTCCCATAGTTTTAGTTTTAGTCTTAGTATAGGACCCAGTTCAGTTCTATAGAACCAGGACTGTCAGACATAGTCACCCAGTTCAGCATAGAACTCAGTTCAGATCTAAAGAATTAGGACTGTCAGAAATAGTCTCTCAGTTAATAGTAATTCAGTGATCAGTAAACTTAGATATCAGTCAATTAGCTGTCAGTTATCAGAACTCAGTACCTAGTGTTAACATGATCTCAGTTACAGCATGTATAGTTATGTGCATGGTATTGCATAATCAGTATATATACAGTAGTCTCACGTATACATATACTCTTATTCAGTTATATTCATGTTACTCAGCCAGTTATTGTTCATGCGTATGAACCCATACATTTAGCGTTACCTCACTTAGCATACTAGTACATTCAAAGTACTGACGCATACCTTTCTTTTGCACTATGATGTCTTATATTATAGGTTTAGATGTACGGGCTCCTAATCGCACTTAGCAGTCTAGCCCATCAACAGTAGACTTAGTGGTGAGTCCTCATAGTTCAAGGACAAAGTTGTTATTTTAGTACATTTTTTAGTAGGTGGAGTTAGTTGGGGGCTTATCCCATCAACTCCACCTTCAAACAATTTAGTTAGAGGCTTATTAGGCTAGATTATTTTAGACAAAAGTTTAGATTTTAATTTTTCTCTATCAGTATATGATGTACATATGTTAACCTTATGGCAATATCAGCTCAATTTCTGCATTTTATTATTATTATTATTATTATTATTTAGATATTGCAGTAGGTACCAGTCATGGGTTAGCTTGTGGTCCTTTGGGATTATGAGCATCGTGTGACATTTGGGATGTAGACTAGGGGTGATACAGAAGTGTGCCACACTTATAAAAGAGAGGCTATGAGACATTTTAGGAATGTTTCCCTTTTTTGCAATTCAATCGCAAGCTATTAAGTCAAAGGTCTTCAATTTCCTTGATTTTATTTACTATCTTTCAGATAATGCCTTAAAGGAGAGCTGAGACTCAGGCAGACACTATTGAGGGTCCTATGGATAAAGTACATCAAACTTTTGAAGTTCAGACCCGGGCTACGACTACGGCATCTGTCCATCCTCATGGGTTTCCACCCACCAACCCTGCTCATGAGAGTGTCATTCCTCCCCAGTCTCCTCAAAGGAATGCTACTAATTTCAAATTTTGTTTCTCTATCAATATCTTCACTCAATTGGTATCCACTTTACATCTTCCAAGCGCAAATCCAAGTGTACGTGGTCTATCATGTAGTAAAGTTTCTTTAAAGAAAGCCAAGTATCGATCCCACAGGAACTTGATCTAACAACTATTTGATTCTAGTTCACAATTTAGATTCAATTGATGCAAGAGTAACCAAAATAGAGTTTGGAATATTTGTAAAATAATGTAAAGGAAACAATGTGTAAAAAAAAGGTCCTGAGACAACCAATAGGAGAAAACCTAGGGTTAAAGCACTTCGAACAATCATACTATGTTATTGAACTTCATTCATTAACTTTCTTATCTTAGTTATTAATTCTTAGGTTTAATTGAATGATCATGGTCTCCTGACCTCTAATCATTTACCTAGTTTTGGCATTACAACTACATCGTTCAGCGGGGATGTAATAGTCCAATTAAGTTCCTTATTCTATCATCCTACATATGAATTGAGTAAGGATTCTAAGTATATCCCTGTCCTAGATGCTAATTTGAATTCCTTATTTCATAAAAGAATACAAACCATACTTCGTTCATTCCCATGTTCTATCTCCGTATTCCCTCTTCGAGATCAGAAGGGGTCCAATAGATGTATTTTCTGGGTGATCAATCCAGCGAATAGTTAAATCAAGAATAAACAAGAAACCACTAATGATAACAAAATCAAATGAAATTAATTCAAAACAATACTACTCATGTTCTTGGGTTTAACCTCAGAATGGAAGATTTTAGCCACTCATAAGCCATATTCAACATCCAAAAAATTGTATGAATGATAAAATCATAAAAAAGCTAAATTAAAGAATAAAAATCTAAAAATAAGTTGTGGTAGCCTCCAATGTTGTCCGAACCGATCTAGGTATTCCAAGATGTCCAAAGCATGTTTTAAGACGTTATATTTATTATAGACAAGTCATAAACTAAATAGGATTAGGTTTTCCTCTTTCAGCTTTGCACAATTTTCCCGTTTTTTCTGATTACTGCATCGCGTTAGGGTGTCCATAGCTATAAGCTTGCGATGCGGTGATCGTGTTGATTTACATGACGATAATAAATGATGATTGGACCAGCATCACAATGCAGCATATTTACCATTTCTATATGGCTCAATCTCAACAATAAGCTCCCACGCATCCTCTCTTGTCAGTTCCGTCTCATGATTTTATTGGTTCATTTCAAGCCTTTGTGTGATGTTTTCACATGATTTATAGCTTTTATATCATCAATATATCACCATATTCAGATCACCAAGATTCATACATAACCTTACATCACATATTAGAAATTTTAACAACACAATATCCCCAACGATGGACTAAAAAGCCAGCTAAGACTAGGAAAATTCACATTGATCTTCAACTAATTATTTTGACTCAAGACATAATAGAATGGAAATTTGAACAATACACACAAGTTATTTCCCATATAAATACACAATAATTACCTTAGGAACTCATTATCACAAAAGAATCCAACGCGATAGACTAGACAAACACATAGCTCAAGGTAGTAACACTAGTTTTCTCGGTTGACCTTTAAATGATCAAATTGATTATAAACTTGTGTAAAAAAATCATTAAACATTTAATTTCATACTTGGACACTTATATGCATATTTATATCATTATCAATTTATATACCATACGAATCATCCTCAAAACAAGGTTAAAAAGCTAGAATAACAATGCTAGAATGCATAAATACACCTAACATCACCTCTCAAGCGGAGTATGGTGATCTGGATATCATTTATTCTAAGGCCACAGGATTTTTTCCAATTTATGAGGTTGAGACCTCCTATGTTCTCCCGTATAAAAGTTGAGGAAGATCTTCAAGGCTTCATTGATGAAATGGAAATAATCTTTTGGATCATGTATACTTCAGAAATTGAGGGTGTAGAAATTTCTTCCTAAAAATTGAAATATGTCACGTACCGTTGGTACGAAGGGTGGGATTTATCTAGGGGTATTAATGCAAGACCAACTTTTTGGATGGATTTCGCGAAGGCTTTCCTTGACCACTTCTTTCCTCAGGAGTTGAGGAAGACAAAGGTAGAAGAGTTGGTAAACTTAAAGAAAGGGAGAATGTATGTTCAAGAGTATTTCTTGAATTTTCATCAATTTTCAAGGTATGCTCTTGAGATGGATTCTAGCATGAGATCTAGGATGCACAAGTTTGTCTCAGGATTATTTCATGAGTTAGTTCTCGAAAGCAAGGCGTCGTTGTTGATTGAGAAAATGGATATCTTTAGGTTTATTATGTATATGCAATAAGTAGAGAATGAGAAGAATAAGCAAGTTGAGCTTAGTGAGAATCAAGGAAGGAAGTTTAGGCCTTTCGAGAGTAGTAGTGGAAGTAGTGGCAAGTGGATATGAAAGAAGTGGGGGATTTCGGGTTCATTCTTCTTGGTTAGTCTTTGATTTTCTTACCTAAAGTTCTTAGGTTTTCATCAGTCTTAATTTAATGGTGGGTCTCTGACATAAGGTGCCCAATCTCAGACTAGTGGTGCTTAGTCAGCTCCACCCCGCCCTCCTTGCAGATTCTATGGTCAAAGTCACCATGGTTAGCGTAAGCAAGGAAGGAACAACTATTTTCATTATGGTTAGATTAGGTACATATAGCATGAGTGCCCCTCTTTATCAGCTTCTTAGGATAATAGGGACTCTATTGCTCCTCCTCCCGCACCAAAGGGTGATATGTCTGCTTCTGCTTCTTCTTATGGAATCGGTGTTGGCTAAAACCACTTGTATGCACTTGCTACTCACCAGGATTCTGAGGAATCTCTCGATGTTTTCATAGGTATATTGATATTTTTCTTCTGTGATGTGTATTATTTTCTTGATACATGCTCTACTCTTTCTTATGTGACCCTATATATGGCTATACATCTTGATTGTGGCCTCGAGAGTTTGTCGGTTCATTTTTATGTCTCTACCTAGTCTAAGATTCTGTGGTTGTTACAAGAGTCTACAAGGGATGTGTGATATCTATTTGTGATATAGATACTTTTATTGATTTGGTATAGTTGGATATGATTAATTTTGTGTCATCTTGGGAAAGGATTGGTTGCACTCTTGATATTCTTTCTTAGATTATTAGACCCGTAGGGTCATGTTTAAATTCCCTAATAAGCCAGTCATTGTATGGGAAGGTGGTCCTTTAGTGCCAAGGGAAGGTTTATTTCTTATCTCAAAGCCCAAAGGTTGATTTCAAAGGGATATTTGTACCATTTAGTCTGAGTTAAAGATTCTAACTCAGAAGAGCCTTCTCTAGAGTCTGTTCCAATGGTAAATTAGTTTCCCAAGGTATTTCTCGATGATTTTGCCAGTGTTCCTCCCGATAGGATAATTAATTTTGGGATTGATATTGTTTCAGACACTCGTTCAATATCTATTCCTTCTTATAGAATGGCTCTAGCGGAGTTGAAAGAACTTAAGGAGCAATTGAAGGACCTCTTAGATAAATGTTTTATTCTTTCTAGTATGTCTCCTTAGGGTTCTCCTACGTTTTTCGTGCGCAAAAAAAATGGTTCCCTTCGTATGTGCATTGATTATCTTTAGTTGAAAAAAGTGACCATAAAGAAGAAATATCCTCTTCCTAGAATTGATGATTTGTTTGATCAACTTCAGGGTGTGAAGTGTTTCTCTAAGATTGATCTTAGATCGGGTTGTCATCAACTTAAAATTAGGGATGTGGATATCCCTAATACTACCTTTAGAAACTAGTATCTTCACTATGAGTTTCTTTTCATGTCCTTTGGGTTGACCAGTGCCCCAGCTGCATTTATGGATTTGATCAATAGGGTGTTCCGTCTGTTGTTGGACATGTTTTTTATTGTCTTAATTGATGATATCTTGGACTATTCTAAGAGAGAGGCAGATAATTTAGATCACCTATATGTGATGTTGTAATCTTTGAGGGATCATCATTTGTATGCCAAGTTCTCCAAGTGAGAGTTTAGGTTGAACGTGGTAGTTTTTCATGGCTGTGTCATCTCTAGTGAAGGGACCATGGTAGATTCCCAAAAGATTGCAGTAGTTAATAAGTGTCCCAGACCTACGACTCTAATCGATATTTGGAGCTTATTGGGTCTAACCAGTTATTATAGAAGGTTTGTGGATATTTTTTCCATTATAGCCGCCTCGTTAATCAAATTGACCTAAAAGAAAGACAAGTTCTTATGGTCCGATGCATGTGAGGGTAGTTTAGAGAAGTTAAAAAATAAATTGAATTCAGCTCCAGTGTTGACCTTTACCAAGGGTAGTTATGGTTTTGTGGTATATTGGGATACTTCTCGAGACGGCCTTGGTTTCATGTTAATGCAAAATGGTAGGATGGTGGCCTATGCTTATAGGCAATTAAAAGTTTATGAAAAGAACTACCCACCCATGACTTAGAATTGTTAGCCGTGGTCTTTCCTTTGAAAATTTGGTGGCATTATCTCTATGGTGTTCATGTTGATATCTTTTTCGATCATAAAAGTTCTCAATATGTATTTTCCCAGAAAGATTTAAATCTTCGACAAAGAAAGTGGCTTGACCTATTGAAAGATTAACATATGAGTCTTTATTACCATCCCGGTAAGGCAAATATAGTTTTGGATACTCTTAGTAGATTGTCTATGAGAAGTTTGGCCCATGTTGATAAGGATAAGTGGGAATTGGTAAGGGTTATTCTCCGTTTGGCGAATTTTGTATTTTAACTTGTGGACTCCAAGGATGGTGGTGTATTTTTCCATTCGGTATCTCAATCATATATTGTTATTGACATAAAGGAAAAGCAAGTCTTAGACCCTAAATTGATGAAGATCAAGAGCAATGTGGGTCAACATAAGGTTGCAGAGTTTTTGATTAGTGGTGATGATATCTTGAGGTACCAAGGTAGGCTATGCGTTCCCGACATCAATGGATTAAGGGAAAGAGTCATGGCCGAGGAACATGAAGCCCGTTATGTTATTCATTCCAGTTCCACTAAGATGTATCATGATCTGAGAGAGTTCTATTGGTGGAATAATATGAAGCATGATTTTTCTAGCTATATGGCTAAGTGTATGGTGTGCCAACAACTATAGGTTAAGCACTTGAGGCTTAGTGGCCTATACCAAGAGATTGTATTTCCCAAATAAAAGTGGGAATCTATTAATATGAATTTCATTACTGGTCTTTCCTAGATATCAGAATCAATGTGATTCCATTTGGGTTATTGTCAATAGAATAACTATGTCCACCCATTTCTTGCCCATGATAACTAATTTCTCGGTAGAAGACTACGCTAAGTTGTACCTTGCGGAGATCGTGAAGTTGCATGGTTCTCTGGTGTCTATTATCTCGGATCATGGTCCTCTATTTTCATCCCACTTTTGGAAGTTGTTCCAAATAGGTTTAGGAACTAAGGTGTGCCTTAGTACTGCATTCCACCCACAAATGGATGGTTAAGTAGAGAGAACTATCCAAACATTGGAGGATATGTTGTGGGCTTATATAAGTGGTTATGGTGGTAATTGGTATATTCACTTACCTTTGATTGAGTTCGCCTATAATAATAGTTACCACTTGATAGAATAAAGGATGGCTAAAAATGAAAATGGACACTAAAGGAATAAAAATCACCAACTACACTAGAAGGAAAACAACACATAGAAAGGAGATGAAGGAGAAGATTGCATAAATGTAAAGATAGATAATGAAACATACACCACCTTTAATGATTAGCACCTAATTGTGTATCAAACAACTAGGCACACTTCACCATGGATGGATAGCACTTTATTCTTAGGTGAACCAAAGGAATTCACACTGCCTTAATCACACCTATCTTGCCAAATGTTCAACATAAATGAAAAACCCTTCAAATGTATTCATGCACTCCAAATTTCAGTTTCTACACTAAGATAAGACTATGAAATACACTCTAAAGAGTAATCTTTCAATAATCTTCAACACTAATGAAAAGAGAAGCTAATTTGTCTATTTATATTATTACATAACAAAATACTAAAATGCCATTAATGAGAGCTTAAAGGAGGCGCCTATTGAGTGTTAATTTGGAGTGTGCAAAGTCCATCTTTCCCTTCAATTGAGATGCCTCTTGAGTGTATAAGTTCTCCTCCTTTCTTCTCTTGAACAAGGCTTTAAATGCTCCAAAAGGTCTTCAATTACTTACCAATTCCAAAGTTTGAACGTTGGACAATATCTTGTGCTCTTGGTGCTCCTTGTGCTTGTATCATCCTTTCCATATTGATGGAATTTGTCCTCAAATTCAGATCTTGCAAAACCAAGGAGAGTGAGAGAAACAAGCACACAATCCTCTTGATAGGAGGGTTAGTATTAGTACCACACTCATATCATCAACCCATGGTTGCTACCACTTGACTTACACTCACTTATACTTGATATTCGACATGAAAAGCTTAGCATAAAGGATACCAAAGACATGAATAGCATCAACATCAAGAGTAATTGAACATAACCTGAAACTACAACTTTCACACCTCAAAAGTATTCCAGGGTCAAATGGGAGTAGAAGACAATGGGTTAAGCTGAGATGACCCACTCATTTCACTAGGCTACTAAGGTCACAATCATTCAAGGTATTACTCACAATTTTGACATAAACAATGTCACTATGAACTAGGCTAATATCATGGATTTTATTACATAAGTTCAAAGGACTATGCTCCACATCAAGACCTTCATTACAAGCATCAACACTAACTTGAATGTTTTCAATCACACTATTCTCATGATCAAGTAGTAAGATAATATTAAGATCACATTGTTCATTATACACATCAAGAGATAAGGCAACTACAAAGGTCAACAAAAGCCATGTAGCATTGTAACTCTAAGTGGACAAATAAAAAAATGTCCTACCCCTACATAAAACAAATCCAAGACTAGCATGGATATTATTATAAGCAAAGAGGTAGTATAGGAAGGCATCAAGTGTAAAGAAATCATCGAAGGTTCCATAATCTATAAGAATGCCAATGGATTCAAAAGACATAGCATATAAGGATGGAATCATGTCATTTAAACTCATACGACTCCTTCCTTTCAAATGAAACATAAACTTTGCATTGACAAGTTGAGATTCAAGTAACTTTAGCACAAGTGTGTCAAACAAAGATGCACATGTAAAAGAAATACCCCAAAAAGACAATGACATATTTTCCCTAGGGTCCACAAATATGAAACCACCTTTGAGAAAGGGATCAAATGGAAGAAGTAACCAAGGATCTAGACAAAGGATATACTCACTTTCCTTGAAAGTAACATCCCCAAAATTAGGCATACCCTCTTTATCACCATTAGAAATACCATGAACAAAAAGTAGGTAGAGAAATATGTCCCACAAGTCAACTTCAACTATAGTTTTCTCATGCATGTACTCACTACTAATCTCAAAATCCTCACTATGAGTATGTTCAACATAAGAAATATTTAGAGAAGAAGTAGATAGAATTTCCACAAATGCACTACCTTCTTTTTCAAGGGAGTAATCCTCACATAGAAACAAACCACCATGAGTATAAAAGGAATCACAATCAAGCCCATTTTTACAAGAACAATCATTAATTGGGTTTCCTAAACATTCAATCATATCAAGGTCTTTCTAACCCAATTGACTATTCTTTACCAAAAGTGGGAGATCATCATCAAGAATTGGATGGTTAACATAATCTTCACTCAACCCTATATTCTTGATGGATCTAAATAAATATGAAAATAAGTGAATCTTAAGCATACCACGTTTCCTATTAAATACATCACATTGAATATCACTAGGGGTTATGAAAGGAATAATCTCTCCATATTCACACGGGACATTTTTCTTTGAGAGAGGATTAGTATTAAAAGGTAAGAAGTTGAAGCCTACAAGTTCCCTCTCAAAAATATACATGTCATTGTTCACATTATTTTTATTTTCATGATTTCTATGAGAAAAACTAACAATAAGACTTTCATCACATAGTATGCTCAAAGAATCATCTCCACTCTCATGATCAACTCTATAAACATCATCACTAACTTGAGACTCATCAAGTATATTATACATAAACTCAAGTCGTAGACTACATTCCTGACTAAATTAATCATCATTCACATCCTCACTAGTTGTTCACAACTCACATAACAATGTAGACTCACCATAGTTTTCATAAGGGTCAACTAGTGTGTCAATACACTTGTCACTTGGTAATGGAACCTTATTCAAATCATAAGTACTAGCACAATATGGACTCAAATCATTCTTACGAAAAGAATTGATTTGGTCATTTAAAGGATCAGCTAGTGCTTGTGTACTCACAATAAGATTTTGGTCCTTATGCAATCTAACAATACCAAGAGTATCATAAAAGGAAGATTGATACACTTCTTCACTAAGAAAATCCGAAACTACACCATTTGGCCACTACTAACCACATTGCAACAATTCAAGTTTCTAGGAGTGTAGAAGATAGCTTTGTTACCTTGTAGATCATGGGAAGTTTGTTATTCACTTGGTTTTGCAACATGGAAGCCTTCATGCTCCACATTACAATGGAATATGTTAAGGCATTCCCTTGGATTCATTTCTTCATCACTTACTCCAAGGTTGGAACTTTCGGTCAAGGGTTCCATTAACTCATCAACCATGTGTGTGTGTGGAACTCCTTTTGGATTCTTCTTTGAGAATATATGATCTTGAACCTGTACATAAGAAAAATCAATGCTAGTAAAATTGCTACCATTCGGGTTAGTGAATAACAAAGGTCCCTTGTAAACAAGATCCACAATCAAGTGTTCTTTTTCCCTTCTAATTTCACTACCCGTGACTTCCCTTTCTTTTCCCATCCTTCCTTCACATCTTTCTTGTACCTCACCATTAATTTTCTCTCCATCTTGAGTCTTAGACTCATTCTCCTTGGGTGATAACTCTCCCGTTTCTCCTAATTGAATGGACTGAGTTCAGTTTAGGTAAGTTTGGAGAGAGACAACCGGATTTGGTTGAGGGAGGATTTGAATTGGTGGACTTAGATTTGGTGGAGTGTAGGATCTTTGGTTTTCAGGGGTTTGAAATTGTGGAGGGTTAGGTGGACATTGTCTATCAACCCCCACTTTCATTCTAATCACACCCTTTATTGATTCTATTTCATTCGTACCATCTTGATCCTATTTCTCAAGTCAAGTTTTAAAGACTCAATTCGAGTAAATATAGCTTTACCAATATCATTTCCCAAGGTTTGGGAAGTTGAAATTTTGGTTTCCATAGCAATTGTACCTAACAAGAATAAAAAATCAGCAAAGGGAAAACCTACAAAATGAACAAACACGTTAGTTCAACAGAACCTCACCACACTCACACTCGGATCTCACCTCAAACTTAGTCTCACAAGTGTTGAATACTTGACAATACTTCGCAAGTGAATGGAGTGGTGAATATGCTTTGGTCCAGAATCGATTTTTGTTTGATATGACTCAAATAAAAATGATGTAAGGACTTGAACCAACAAACTACTATGAATTTTAAAATGAGAAAAGTACACCAGAAATTGAAGACACAAAACAAACGGATTCTAAACTAATTACCAAACTAATAGGTACTTACTAGCTTACTAATTACGGATAGAATTAACTTATAGGAAACTATAATTAAAAAATTAGAAACTAGAAAATATACTTACAGCCTGTTGGGTAAGATTAAAAAATAGCTTTTTAGCTTAAGTGATTAAAAGCTTAAAATAAGTAGATAAGTGTTTGGATAAAAGTGCTGAAACTGGAAAAAAGTTGTTGATGCTTTGGTAAACAAGTGATGTTAAGCACTTTTTTGTTGTTAAAATGACTTAAATGTTCTTAAAGTTGTTAACAACATAAATAAGGTGAATTGTTTATAATTTTTTATTTTAAAATAAAATTTTTGAACAAACGTCATATTAATGATGATTTGATGAAAATAAAGAAGAAAGATGAAGAGGAAATTGGAGGGAAGAGATGAAGCAAAGTGGCAAAGAGAAAAAGAAAAAGAACTAAAGCAAAGTGGCAAAGAGAAAAAGAAAAAGAACTAACATGTTTAGGATATTGTTGGAATTGGAGGAGAAAATAAGGGATAGAAAGGTAAATATTTTCATCAAACCTAAAAGAATTTTAATCTGTGGGTACCCAGCTTCTTACTTTTTGATTCTTTTAATTAGTTTTTTAGTCCTGTTTAAGCATTTTTTTAGTATTACCAAACACCTTTAAAAGCTATAAAAGAGATTAAAATATGGTTTGACCAGATTTTAATCCTATCCAAACGGCTCTTAGGAACTCAATTTGGTCGATTACACTTGATGACATGGCATTTTTTGATTGGACGTCGAGTATTAAAAATTTTCAATTCCTAAAATTCATGTCTCAGCCAAACACACCTTTAGGAGAAGAAGAATTTCGTTTGAGAGGGAAAATTTGTAGGTTTGGAGCCTTTTTGGAGTTTTAAATGAATTCAAAAGAAATGATCCCGCCCTTTGAACTTGGATTGCGCTTGATTTTGTACTTTAATTATTCCTTTGTCTCTTCTTTCTTTTGGATGACAATGAATATGCCAAGAAATATTATTTCACAAACACCAAGTGCACTCTCTTTCTTCTCCTTTTTTGGATCAAACACCTTCCTTGAACATTGTTCTTCAACAAGATTGGATGAATATAGAAGAACAAGATGAATATTAAAGGGTTTACCAACATTTGACCTTCACTCAAATGAACCCTAATCTTCAATTTTTTTTAGAGATCTAGGTTCCTTAGACCAAGATGAACTCAAATATCTAAAAATCAGCAATAACCAACGTCCAAAATTCAAACCCACTTCGGATATATCTCCTTTAGAGCTTCAAGATGCCATATCCATGGTGGATCTATCTCAAAATCGCCCATATCTTGTTCCAAGTGTAGATATAGACTCCCTAAGTGCTAGAGATAAAGGATCTAGCACAAGAAACTTCCAAAAAAAACAAAAATGAGTAGATCTAGCTTTCGAATTTTGAATCTATTACAAACACTACAAGATCTACCTTTTTGGTGATTTTTCTTTGGATGTTGATTCTTTTTGGGGGATTTTCTTAATAAGAACACTAAAACCAAGATGTAGGGATATAGGAACAACCCTAACAAGGGCTTTGATACCAAATGATAGCATAAAGTATGGCTAAAAACGAAAATGGACACTAAAGGAATAAAAATAAGCAACTACACTTGAAGAAAAACAACATATAAAAAAGAGATGAAGAAAAAGATTGCATAAATTTAAAGATAGATAATGAAACATACACCACCTTTAATGATAAGCACCTAATTGTGTATCAAACAACTAGACAAACTTTACCTTGGATGGATAACACTTCATTCTTAGATGAACCAAAGGAATTTACGCTCCTTCAATCATACCTTTCTTGCCAAATGTTTAACACAAATGAAGAACCCTTCAAATGCATTCAAACACTCTAAATTTCGATTTCTACACTAAGATAAGACTAAGAACTATACTCTAAAGAGTAATCTTTCAATATTCTTCAAAACTAATGAAAAGAGAAGCTAATTTGTCTATTTATATTATTACATAACAAATGACTAAAATGCCCTTAATGAGAGCTTAAAAGAGGCACCTATTGAGTTTTAATTTGAAGTGCGAAAAGTCCATCTTGCCTTTCAATTGAGGAGCCTCTTAAGTGTATATTTTCTCCTCTTTTTTTCTCTTGAACAAGGTTTCAAATACTCCAAAAGGCCTTCAATAACTTGTCAATTCTGAAGCTTAAACCTTGGAAAATATCTTGTGCTCTTGGTTCTCCTTGTGCTTGTATCACCACTCTAGTATTGGCATAGTGTATTTTGAAGCATTGTATGGTAGGAGATGTCGATCTCCTATTAGGTGGTACGAAGTTGGCGAAGGTAAATTTCTTGGGCTCGATTTAGTTAACCAAGCCTTAAAGAAGGTAAAAGGTTATTTATGATAGATTGAAAATTGCTCAAATTCATCAAAAGTCCTATGCGGATGTAAGGCATAGGGACTTAGAGTTTAATGTGGGTGATTGGGTATTCTTGAAAGTGTCTTCCATGAAGGGAGTGATGCAGTTTGGTAAAAAAGGGAAGCTTAGTCCCCGATATGTGATAATGCTCAAACTACAGCTCTCGTAAGAGTGTAAGCGGTCGTTGTCAAATATAGAACCCAACTGGGTTGGGTGTCGAATCCCACAGAAAATACTTGGTCACTAAGTAAGCGAAGATTATTAGACTTTTGGTGAAAGTTTCGTAAAAAGGGGTGATTGTAGTGTGCAATAATGTAACAAAGTGAAAATCGGAAAATAGCAAAGTAAAAAGAAAGAATGTTTAGTAAGAGGTTTAACAAATAAGAATTGAGAGTTGGGGTTATGTCAACCTTATGAGATATACGTCTCTATTGGCTATGAGTTATGCGGAATTCAGACATGCATGTGCTTATAGAGAATTGTATTCTATGGTAAATCCAGGCGTCTTTCGACCATCAAGGATTATTTCACTTTAACTCTTTCGAGCTTAAAGCATATCTAATGGTACAAATTCTCCAAGAGGTTAATCTAGTTACGGCACTAACTTTTTAACAGGGGTTGGTGCCCTATTACCTTGACATTATCTCTTTTCCAGACATATAACTTTTCTTTCGAACAAGTTAATGCTATACTGGCATATTCTATGTGTTTGCAACCACAAGAATTTGCATTAAGATGAAGAGAATAATGATATAAGCGGCATACGTGTCACGAATTCACAAACTCATAGAAATAGATAGTATCTCATAAGGCTTCCATAACCCCAACAGAGAAGTTTAGCTACTCATGAGTGCAATGGAAATCACAATAGACATTATCATTATACCAAAATAAAGATCTCACGTGTAGTATGGATTGGTAGGGCTTGTGGCGTGAATTCCCTTTTAGAATAGCGTTTCTCTTGTTGTGAAAATTAAGAGTTGAATAGATGAAGAGAATAAGAATAAAAAGTAGAAGTATGAGAATTCGAATTAATGGAAGAATTAGAATGATTCGGTCTCTTAAAAACTTCAGCAAAATAGGGTATTTATAACACCCATATCCTATTCCTACTAAGCTACTGCATTACTTAACCTAATCCTACTAGGTTACTACATCATTATCCTAATCCTAATAAGTTACTGCTGATCCCCAAAGTCTTTAGAATTGCTGTTTTTGCCCGGGACAGGTTTTCCATGCGCCACTTTTAGTCCTTGGCGTCCAAGCTCTCTTTTCCTTCTTTCGTGTAGCTTCCTTTGGCGTCAAGTTATCCATAAAATGCTGAAATCTGCATCATTTATACCTGAAAACTTGCTAATCACCTTTGTTAGCTCATTTACAGGAAAAAGGACTAAAAGTGCATGAATTATATATTTTGTCCTCAAAACTTAGCTAAAATATGGGTACATTAAGGCACTTTAGGAGTGTTAATACGCCTAACATCAACACCCCACACTTAAAGCTTTGTTCGTCCTTGAACAAAATATCATGTCCATATAAACATCTACTTAGGGTTTCACAGTAACAACACAAAATATTCATCAAGACAGGCACGACAATTATTAACAAAGAGTAGTTTTCTGACCACTACTAGAAACAATTCAACCTCTAACATAGACTCGTGATGATGGTTAATTCGTATCAAAAAGTTAAGGAACAAAGAATCATACACAACTACCCAAAACTCATCAACCATGTGTGTCTCACATAAGATCTTTACCCATAATCACTCACGATTTTTGCATTTTTCGAAACATGGGTATAAGATTATCCTTGCTCTCACTCTCACAAAGAATTCATATGTTGCAACTGATGACCATAGGCTTTCCCTTAGTGTAATGCTCCACTAAATATCAGAATGCTAAGCTTAGGATCAAATAGGTCTTCTATAGGTTGTAATGTAGGCTAAGGGACGGGTAGGACTATTTTGGCCAAAAATAGTGACTATGTTCCTAAGCGCTTTAATACATCACATTATGTCATTAACACTTTCTTTCAAACAACCTTTCTACTTTCTTTTATTCTATCACCCCTTCTCTCCTCTTTTGTTGTTCAATTTTAAACATAACTAACTTTTTAGTTTTCTTTTCCTTTTTCTTTTCATAACACACCTCTTATGATAGCAATTCTTTTTCATAACAACTTCAAGCACCAATATATTCTAAGGCTTCATACTCACCCAATTTCCTCTTACTTTGTCACATGACTTTACACTTTAAAACACTTAGGAATTTGGATCAAATTATGGTCTTGAAAAAAAATGGATTAGGCTTACATATGAGGCTGTCAAAGAAAATAGGCTTAAGGCTCAAAGGGGGTTATCTAGGATGATGTCCATAGGTAGATAAAATGAAGGTAAATAATCATAGGTTGCCAAAGAAATGCCTAAATCATCTCCTAAACCCACACTCTTTATTTCGCTTTACATACATACCAGGCAAGTTCTAGCATCAGCCACAAACATAGAATATACTATTATCTTACACACACAAGGCACATGGTCGACTTTATTGGGAGTAGTATAGACTCTTGACCCAACAAATGAAG
The DNA here is from genome assembly GCA_030864225.1 of Capsicum baccatum var. pendulum. Lineage (NCBI taxonomy): Eukaryota > Viridiplantae > Streptophyta > Magnoliopsida > Solanales > Solanaceae > Capsicum > Capsicum baccatum. The sequence goes on along the minus strand of CM061559.1, from coordinate 68,301,339 downwards.
GAATTGAACCACAAAATTATCACATAATGAGTCACTATTAGAGCCTAAATGTCTCAATAGTAATGATTTTATCATAGACTCTTGTCATAATACCATGCTGCCTATCAGAACAATTTCATGCAAAGTTAAAAATTTTTAAAAAAATTTTAACTACTAAAAAAACACAAACAAAACAAAACAAACAAACATAAATAAATGCAAATAAAGAAGGTTAGCATGCAAATACCAACACCCCACACTTAGACGGGACACACTGCCCTCAGTGGAAAATAAATAAGAAGAACCTGGTTAGTCGGACTCCTCTTCTATGTCTGGGGTCATACCCCCTTCGTCGGAATCATCATCAGAGTCGTCACCATTAGAGTTCTCCTCCACGTCGGAGTCTGGCATTCGATGATCATCATCGGTTGGCACATCGTCATCAAGAGGTTCCTTAAAGTACACACCTACTCCACACATTAGCCTTGCATGCTCATTCATTGGGTAGTCATAATCCAGCTGTTGGAGCTCTACAGCAGTTGGAACACGACCTCCGCTCATCATGGTAAACCGGGTCATGCCATAAAGATGGCTAAAGAAACTCCCCTCCCGAGCATGTCTTTCCGCAGTGGTAAGGTTGACACCATGCGTGGTTTCAGCATCTTTAACCTTTGTGAGGTCAACCCTCTTTGGGTTGTGTGGAAGTTTATGATCAGCCGGTTCCTCTTCGATGTCCTCCTTCCTCAATATTGTGGTCAACAGATTTCCAAAGGTGAAGTGGGACCTCTTTGGTAGCCTGGCCTTGCGCATTGTAGATCGAATAATTGCCCCAATGTTGATAGGAACATTCGTCATCAACGCGTACACCAAGCAAACTCTATCTCATGTAATCTTCATGTACTAGGTCCCTGGAATCAGGCAAGAGTTGACTATTCGCATCCATATCTGAGCTTTTCTATTCAAGGAAGCGTATGGGAAGGTGTTGTGCCGACCGGTGTCCTTGTGTCTGCTCCATCATGCCATAGATCTTGTTCCGCACAATGTGTGTCTAATTTGCCTGTACGGAGGTCTGTTATACAGCGCTTTGAGTGGTGATGGATCAACAGGTGGCAAACCCAGAAAGGAGTTGAAGAACTTCACATTTAGTTGCAGAACTTGGCCCCGAATCTTTACTTCACTCCCTGTAGTTTTCGGTGAACAGTTGGCATAGAATTCATGTGTTAAATCAAGATTGCACTCTCCCATATCCCGGAAGATGAAATCAAGATGTAATGCCATTATCTTAGCCAACATACGTGGTTCTTTCTTTGCTAGGCTTTCCTTGTGTATCAACTCCACATGAACATATTTTTTCTCCTTATTGTTCCTATACCACTCCTTTCCTTCTTTCTTGAGGACCCATTTAATTCCAAACATGCGGCGAGGTATTTGCAGTGAGGAGGATTCACCTTTCTCTTTTCGTCCCCTTTTTTGGCCTTTTTGTGAAGTGGTCGCTTTATCCTTTCCTTGTCGTGCTTTTGGTGCCATTTGTACCTGAGATTAAAATGATAGTCATGTTAGCTTTATCTCGGTAGATATAATCGACAAACAATCAGTAGTGGCACCACCCCACACTTAGTTTGTTTGTACGAACTAGTGAAGTGAACGATGTCGATTACTCAGATTTCATCGATATACGTTTAGGTGTTATGTTCCAACAATATAATCAGTGCAGTCATACTTTTCACATCATATTAACTATCCTTTCTCAATTCTAGATTATGTAATCTTGGTAATGCTTTCATGCATCACTTTGAATACAACTACTACATAGATATTGTATCAATTTATCACAACATCTTATGTTTGTAGCTAACCTTGATTTTCATCTCAATAAACAAGTCATTCAAGCAAGTTTTCAAGTTACAAGGTTATGCAATGTTCTAGACTACGCCAATTCCGCAAAAGTATGACAGTGTATCAAAATCAAATACAAGTTGGAAACAAGTCAAGAACATCCTTACGTATTCTTTCACTCACTTAGTTTCACCACAACAACTCAACCATATTCAAATAACCAATACTACTTCAAGATTAAACAATTCATTATAGACATAGTAGTGTAGTACTTACGGAACATAAAAGAAGAACAAAGAAGTACTTACTTGGTTGATGGCCTTGGAAGATGTTCTTGCAAAATAACAGAGCAAAAGGAAAATTTTTGGAAGAATTTGGAGAGGTAGGCGGCGCTTTAGGGTGGAATTGCAATGTGTTTTTGTTCTAAGACTAAGTTCTTATTTATAGGACAAGATTGGGTCGGGTTTTGACCCATTTAGAATCGGATTTGGAGACAAAAAGTGACCATAGGCGGCGCCTAAAGCTTTGCCTATGCTTGGCATAGGCGGCGCCTTTTGCAAAGCATTATTGAGCATAGGTGGCGCCTATGCTATGGCATTGTTAGGCATAGGCGGCGCCTATGCCATGGCATATGAGATTCAGAGACAAAATGCTTTTGCATAGGCGGCGCCTATGCTATGGCATTGTTGAGCATAGGCGGCGCCTATGCTATGGCACTCTAGAATCCGAGAGCTTAGGCAATAGCATAGGCCTTGCCTTGTTCGTGGCCTAGATTTACATAGGCCTAGCCTTGTTCTTTGCCTATATTTTCATAAGCAATGCCTCACCCATAGCCTTTTTCTTCTTCATTCCTAACTTACCACCTTCAACATGCAATACTTCCAAATCAAAATTTGAAACCAATCTCCTCCTTTACACCACTTGCACCTACATTCACTAAAAAACAACAAAAATGATTAAAACGATGGGTTGCCTCCCATCAAGCGCCTTAGTTTCAGTCGTGGCTCAACTCTTCTTTTTGGATTTTTATTTAGTAAAAGCAAATGCAAAGGAAACCAAAAAAAATACGATGGGTTGCCTCCCATCTAGCGCTTGATTTATTGTCGCGGCACGACATAGTTACCTCGAGTACTTACACTTCGTAGAGATAGATGGTGGCCAGATAGTTTATCGAGTCAAGAGGACAAATATATGGTTTTACTCGTTGGCCATTCACCTTAAAGACAACACCATTATTGTCTTCTAGCTCAACTACTCCAGATGAGTAGACTTGGCTAATTTTGTATGGACCAGACCATTTAGATTTTAACTTACCTGGGAATAGCTTGAGTCTGGAATTGAAAAGAAGTACCATATCACCTCTTTGAAAGTTTCGTTGAACAATCCGCTGATCATGATACTTTTTCGTCCGCTCTTTGTAGAGGTCTGATCTTTCATATGCCTGTAGACGGAATTCATCCATCTCATTCAGATGCTCCAACCTCAAGTTCATAGCATCATCTCGATTCAAATTCAGTTGCTTCAACGCCCACAATGCTTTGTGCTCGAGTTCAATGGGTAAATGAAAAGCTTTCCCATAAACTAGTTGGTACGGGGACATGCCAATTGGCATTTTGAATGCAGTCCTATAAGCCCATAGTGCATTGTCCAGCTTCCGAAACCAATCTTTCCTATTCGCATTTATAGTCTTAGCAAGGATTTGCTTGATCTCTCGATTGGAAACCTCTACTTGTCCACTAGTTTGTGGGTGATAAGGCGTGGCTACCTTATGTTGCTTGACACCATATTTTTCCAACACGGATTTGAACAGTTTGTTGCAAAAGTGACATCCTTCATCGCTTATGATAGTACATGGTACCCCAAAATGAGAGAAGATGTTTTTCTTCAAGAATGCAACAACACGTTTTCCTTCATTATCAGCCAATGCTACTGCTTTGACCCATTTTGAAACATAATCTACAGCAACCAGGATATATTTCATTCCAAATGAATTCACGAATGGACACATAAAATCGATACCCCATACATCAAAGAGCTCGATTTCAAGGATTTTCGAAATGGGCATCTCATGTTGTTTTGAAATCGCTCCTTGTCTCTAACATTGGTCACATCTTCTCACAAAGTCGTAGGCATCTTTAAATATCGAAGGCCAATAATAGCCACTTTGTAATACCTTTCTTGCTGTCCGATTACCTGGGTGATGTCCCCATACTTGGGAAGTGTGACATGCTTCCAATATATTCGGCACCTCATCATGGGATATACATCGCCTGATAACACCATCCGCACATCGTCTAAACAAATATGGCTTATCCCAGAAATAGTGTCTCACATCATGCATGAACTTCCTCTTTTGATGAAATGATAGATTCGTAGGCATCACATTACTTACCACAAAGTTTGCAAAATCTACATACCATGGTATCTCCTCCATAATTGTGGCTAAAATCTCTTCATCAAGGAAGGTATCGCCAATCTCACGATCTTGCTATGCTATATGCTCATTTTCAAGTCTAGATAGATGATCAACCACTTGGTTTTCGCAACCTCTTCTATATTTTACCTCGAAATCAAATTCTTGCAGCAACAATACCCATCAAATTAGCCTTGGTTTTGCATCTTTCTTTGTCATCAGATATCTAAGGGCTGCATGGTCTGTATGAACTATCACTTTGGTTCCCAACAAATAAGCACGAAACTTTTCGAAGGCATACATAACTGTTAGAAGTTCTTGTTCTGTGACAGTATAGTTTGTCTGGGCTTCATTCAAGAACTTACTCGCATAGTAGATTGGATGGAATAACTTTTCTTTTCTCTGGCCAAGTACAGTACCCAAAGCTACCCCACTAGCATTACACATGACTTCAAACGGCAAAGACCAATATGGTGCTACCATGATAGGAGCTTCAATTAGTTTCTCCTTGAGGCATTCAAATGCCTTTATACAATCCTCATTGAAGTCAAACTTTGCATCTTTCTCCAAAAGTTTGCATAATGGACTAACAATTTTGAGAAGTCTTTGATAAAACTTTGGTAGAAACCTGCATGACTGAGGAAACTACGAACTCCTTTGACTGAAATTGGGGGTGGTAGTTTCTCGATAACTTTGATCTTAGCTCGATCCACCTCAATTCCTCTTTTGGAGATTTTATGCCCAAGAACAATACCTTCTTTTACCATAAAGTGGCACTTTTCCCAATTTAGCACTAGGTTGAATTAAACACATCTCTTCAACACCATACTTAGATTTGTCAAGCACGAATCAAACGACTCACCCACAACTAAAAAATCGTCCATGAATACCTCCATCGTGTCTTCCACCATATCAGAGAAAATGGACATCATACAACACTGAAAAGTAGTGGGTGCGTTACATAGCCCAAATGACATACGTTTAGAGGCAAACGTACCATAGGGGCATGTAAACGTTGTCTTCTCTTGATCTTAGGGGGTGATACTTATCTGATTATAGCCGGAATAACTATCCAAGAAACAAAACCATCCTTTCCCTGCTAATCGATCAAGTATTGGGTCAATAAAGGGCATTGGAAAGTGATCTTTAAGGGTCCACGAATTCATCTTACGGTAGTCCATGCATACTCTCTACCCTGTGACGGGTCTGAGTGGAATTAACTCATTTTTTTCATTCGCAACTACCGTTATGCCACCTTTCTTTGGTACATATTGTACCGGGCTTACCCATTTACTGTCAGAGATTGGATACACAACCCCTGCATCTAACCATTTAATAATTTCTTTCTTCACCACCTCTTGTATAGGTGGATTAAGACGCCTTTGATACACAATAGTGGGTAAGCAATTTTCTTCAAGATGAATCTTGTGTGTACAAATCCCACGCGGAATACCAATGATATCAGCTATGGTCCATCCGATGGCTCTCATGTACTTTTGTAGAACCGTGATGAGAGCTACAACTTGCTGCTCACCCAAATCTGCCGCCACAATAACCGAAAGTGTGTTACCGCTTCCTAAGAATGCATACTTTAGATGACTAGGCAGCTTCTTTAATTGTAACATGGGTGGCTCCTCAATAGATGGTTTAGCTGGTGGTGTAGGTCGGTTTTTGAGATCAAGGTCCATCTTCTTGGGAGTATGAGGATATGACCCTAATCCTGTTAGAGCACAAATAGTTTCTTCATAATTTTTAGCATCCTTATGCTCATCATTCATAAGCACAACCGCCAATGGGTCATCAACAAGCTGCTCCTCTACGGGTAATTCTTTCTCATCATCAATATAAACATCGGCTACAAAGAACACGTTCAGATCTTTGGGTTGCTTCATTGATTTACATACATCAAAGTGGACTACTTCGTCATTCATCTGGAATAGAAGCTCATTAGCTCTTAAATCAATAAGCACACTTCCTGTTGCAAGGAAAGGACACCCCAAGATTATGGGAACTTCAGAGTCTACCTCAATATCCAAAATAACGAAGTCCGCTGGAAAAATGAATGAAGAAACCTTCACCAATACATCACATAAAAGACCAACAGGTTGTTTTACCGACCTATCAGCCATCACAAGCCTCATATTGGTTGGAGTAGGATCACCCAACCCCAACTTTTTGTAAATGGATAATGGCATCAAGTTGATACTAGATCCTAAATCGCATAATGCCTTGGAAAAATTCAAAGATCCGACAGTGTAAGGAATAGTGAAGGCTCCTGGGTCGGCCTTTTTCTGAACTAGTGATTCGATAGCAATTGCACTACAATGATGAACAACATCTGTCAACTCACCACTTGCTGCTCGCTTCATTGTTAAAATATCCTTCATAAATTTTGTGTAGCCTGGCATTTGTTCTAGTGCCTCGACCAAGGGAACATTAATGGTTAGCTGTTTTAACATTGACATGAATTTATTGAACTTGGTGTCATCAGCTCTCTTCTTTAATCTTTGCGGAAAAGGAGGTGGTGGAAGGGGAATTGTTTTCTCCACGACTTTCTTTTCATCATGCCCAGGTTCGGAGATCTTTTTAGGTTGTGGACGTCGAGGAATGACGTCATGAGCGTCTTCATCAGTCTCGACGGCGTCATCTCCTACGATATCTTCGGCCACTTTCTTGCTTTGGGATGAATTTTCCAGCACCTTACCACTTCTGGTAGTAACAGCCATGCATGTTCCATCATTTCATGGGTTTTGCACTGTGTTTCTCGGTAGGGTGCCAGCTTTTCTTTGATTCAATATGGCTGAAATTTGACTCAATAGTTGTTCCAGCTGTCTTATTGAAGTGGAATGTGAGTCAACCAATTGCTTCATTGAGGCCAAGTCATTTATTACCTCAGTTACTCTCGTGCTGGTTGCTTCTACTCTTTTCAACAGCTTAGCCATCATATCTTCCATTGACATATTTCCCGAACTAGATGCAGTGTCGTCACGTCTTCCTGGGGGAACATACAAACCACTCTTGTCAGTTTTGTTCCTCCAACTTCCTTGATCACGGTCCTTGTTTCCATATTTATCATAATAGTTCCGACCTTGGTTTCCTTGGGCATTGCCTCGGAAACCCCCCTGATTGTTCACATAGTTGGCTTCTTCCTCAGAATCAGATTTCTCTCTTTCTTTTGACGAAACTGCTTTGACTTTTTCGGTCTTCCCTGATAATAGATGCTTTGTAAGAAGATCTACTTTTGTTTCCATGTTCGCCAAATCTTGATCACGTTCTTCTTCTCTTCTCCTTTGTTCTGCAGTCATGCCTATAGAAAAAGTGGGGCTTGCTACCTCAGAATCTCTGGTATGCCACGCACTACTTTGCTTCGTCATCCGATCTAGCATATCACTTACCTGAACAAAGGTGAGGTCCATAAACGATCTTCCAGCTGCATTATCCACCACAGGTTTAGTTACTGAATTTAAGGATCTATATAGTATCTCCATCAAGTGAACATTGGGCATGTGATGGTTTGGGCACCGCATAAGATTCTTCTTGAACCTCTCCCATGTTTCGTGGAGGGCTTCAGTTTGAAGCTATCGAAAATTGCTGATTTCATCTCTCAATTGTGCTCTCTTGGATGGCGGAAAGAATCTTTCTAGGAAAGCGTCTTTCAATTGCCTCTAATTAGTGATAGAATCAGGAGTCAGCCCATTCAACCATAGAGTTGCCTCCCCAGATAGAGACAATGGAAATAAGTGCAACCGAATTGCATTCTGTCCAATGCCAGGATTGTCAAATGACTTGAATGTAGAAATAAAGTTGATCAGATGCATATTCGGATCATCGCCTGCTAGTCCACCGAATAATCCCTTGAGTTGTAATAACTGAATCATGGTGCTAGTGATGTTGAAATTGGCTCTGGGTGCCAATGGCGGAGGAATAATAGCTCCTGTGGCACCAGCTCCATCCAAATCATCATCATCATCGAATGGTATTTGCACAGCTCGGCGTTCAGGACAGAACCTAGCTTGATGATCTCTTCTGTTGCCCGGTGTTGCCATCTCAGCATCGCGCCTAGGGTTTAGTAACTCGTCATCACCTAGATCCTCATCGTCAAGAATTGTTGCTCACCCAGGGTTATCAATATTCTATTGATGCACTTGAGCGGCAGCCAGAGCAGCTAGTCTAGCCTGTTTCTGTTGAGCAACCCTTCTTTCAATTTCCTGTTGAGCTTTCATTCTGCCAATACGATGTGGTTCAGGATTGAAAGGTAATAATGGTTGACCAGAACTTTGAATATGGGGCATGCACTGGATAAAAACCTGCAGAAAACAAAAACAACAACTAAAAGTAAAGTATGAGAATCTTTGACCAAAGGGTCTAGTAACTATCACAAACTTAGTAGACAACCGTATTCCCCGGTAACGGCACCAAAGTTTGATAACGCTCAAACTATAGCTCTCATAAGAGTGTAAGCAGTCGTTGTCAAATATAGAACCCAACTGGGTTGGGTGTCGAATCCCACAGAGAATACTTAGTCACTAAGTAAGCGAAGATTATTAGACTTTTGGTGAAAGTTTCGTAAAAAGGGGGGATTGTAGTGTGCAATAATGTAACAAAGTGAAAATCGGAAAATAGCAAAGTAAAAATAAAGAATGTTTAGTAAGAGGTTTAACCAATGAGAATTGAGAGTTGGGGTTATGTCCACCTTATGAGTTATACGTCTCTATTGGCTATGAGTTATGCGGAATTCAGACATGCATGTGCTTATAGAGAATTGTATTCTATGGTAAATCCAGACGTCTTTCAACCATCAAGGATTATTTCACTTTAACTCTTTCGAGCTTAAAGCGTATCTAACGGTACAAATTCTCCAAGGGGTTAATCCAGTTATGGCACTAACTTTTTAACAGGGGTTGGTGCCCTATTACCTTGACATTATCTCTTTTTCAAACATATAACTTTTCTTTCGAATAAGTTAATGCTATACTGGCGTATTCTATGTGTTTGCAACCACAAGAATTTGCATTAAGATGAAGAGAATAATGATATAAGCGGCATACGTGTCACGAATTCACAAACTCATAGAAATAGATAGTATCTCATAAGGCTTCCATAACCCCAACAGAGAAGTTTAGCTACTCATGAGTGCAATGGAAATCACAATAGACATTATCATTATACCAAAATAAAGATCTCACGTGTAGTATGGATTGGTAGGGCTTGTGGCGTGAATTCCCTTTTAGAATAGCGTTTCTCTTGTTTTGAAAATTAAGAGTTGAATAGATGAAGAGAATAAGAATAAAAAGTAGAAGTATGAGAATTCGAATTAATGGAAGAATTAGAATGATTCAGTCTCTTAAAAACTTCAGCAAAATAGGGTATTTATAATACCCATATCCTATTCCTACTAAGCTACTGCATTACTTAACCTAATCCTACTAGGTTACTGCATCATTATCCTAATCCTAATAAGTTACTGCTGATCCCCAAAGTCTTTAGAATTGCTGTTTTTGCCCGGGACAGGTTTTCCATGCGCCACTTTTAGTCCTTGGCGTCCAAGCTCTCTTTTCCTTCTTCCGTGAAGCTTCCTTTGGCGTCAAGTTATCCATAAAATGCTGAAATCTGCATCATTTATACCTGAAAACTTGCTAATCACGTTTGTTAGCTCACTTACAAGAAAAAGGACTAAAAGTGCATGAATTATATATTTTGTCCTCAAAACTTAGCTAAAATATGGGTACATTAAGGCGCTTTAGGAGTGTAAATACGCCTAACATCAATATGTTGGCCTTTACTTGATTGTGAGGAGAGTTGGAAATGTTATGTATGAGTTGGATTTGACTTCTAGTATGAACTCCATTCATCCAGTTTTCCATGTATCTATATTTTACAAATGTTTAGGTGATCCTTGCTTGGTCATTCCCTCAAAAGATATTGGTATCTCAGTCTCTTTGTCCTATGAGGATATCCGGGTGAGTATCTTGGATAGGCAAGTTTTACGATTGAGAATGAAAGACGTAGCTTCGGTGAAGGTTCTATGGAGGAACTAAAATTCCTATGAAGCTACTTGGAAGGCAGAAGAGGACATGAAGTCCAAGTACCCGCATTTATTTTCCATTCTAGAAGCTTGTGATGGAGGTATGTATTGATCTCCTTACTTTGATGTATGTATTTGTTAGAAAATAGATTAAAGTTCCCAATATGTGAAATGATTGGTGTCTTGTCAGACCATGGATTAAAGTTCCTAATAATATGAAATGGTGTTTGACTAGTTGTGATGGGTTTAAGTCTCTAATACTTTGACTTAATTCAAATTCTTGATAAATGGTAGAGTAAAGTCTCCAATGCCTTGATTTGCTTGATATCCTTGATGAGTTGATGAGTTAGAGTCTCTAAGTTATGAAATGTGCAAGTGTTGGATAAATACTAAGTTGGATTCTCAAGACAAATGAAATGAAATGGTTAATTAATAACGATCATGATATGTGTTGTTTTGTATCATTGTTGTATGCTTATTTCTAGCTTGTGTAAGAGTTGGTTTGATGAATGTTTATGTGTTAAATTGTGATCATGCTTGACTTACCCATCATTCGTTGACAAATTATTCTAAGTGGGGGAGAATGAAACCCCTGAGAATATGACCTTGCAAAAAAATTTAGTTGAATGGCAATAATTATGACATATGTGTTGTCTTGTATCCTGGTTATATGTTATTTAAATCTTGTGGAAGTAATTATTAGGTGAATATTAGGGTTTTAACTTGTATCTATACTTAACTATCAATGTGGAAGAGATTTGAAGCACCAAGACCTTGGAACCATTGAAAAACATCAACCTTTGATATCTCTGGAGTGGATATAGTTGAAGGTGTTTGAGTCATACCCTAGGTCATGAATCGTACCCACCATGACCTCCTCTTTCTTATCCTAGACATTAATTTAGTTTAATATAATTTCCTCCATACGAAAAGGTCTACCCTTGGTCGTAACCATGCTTACGAGTCATAAACTACTTAACCGTATAGAGGGAAACCTAATCTAGAAGCGGACTATCTTGGTCATGAGTTGAGCTCACGATTAGAGGGTGATTCATACCCTTGATTATGAATCAAAGGTCCCTTTTTGTATCAAAAATAGTGTGGTTGAACTCGGATGAGTATAGTGTACGATTTAGGATACCACTTGCACCTTAGGTCACGATTGCCAAGTAAACCATGAGGGGGTGTCGTACCCCTGAATGTGTGTTTTCCATATTTTAACCAAGGACCTTTTGGTCATTTCCCTTTCCTAAAACCCTAAACCCTCTCATATATAAGTCATTTTAGACTCCCAAATCTTCATTTTCAAGACTAAATCATTCCAAACACTCAAAAAGGCTCTTGGAACAAGATTGGAGGCTAGGGTTTGGAGGTGTTCATCTTGTGGCTAGACGAAGTCAAGATTGTTGGTGTGTCTTATTGTTTAAGTCATGTATCTCTTCCTCTATTTAAATAACTCTAAAACCATGTATTAAACACTTGAATTAGTAAGTCTACATGGTGGTTTTGAATCAAATGAAAAGGGTTTTGACACCTATCAATGAATGATGATGATTCTTGTATATACTTGTGTTGATACATGTATTTAATGACATATTGCATATGTGGGTGCTTGTTGTATATTTTTTATCTTGAGGGTCTTGAGAAACCCTAGTATTGATGATTTCTACCATGAAAATGACCTTGTTATAATAATGCACAAAAGGTGTTTGTTAAAATATCTAAGTGAAATAACTAGTTGCATGTTGATACAGTGTTAAGCTAGGGCAATGGACCAAGTGATTATGAAAGATTATTGAATGACCTTGTGAAGTTATTATGAACCATGTATTTTAAAATTGGTAACCTTGTTGGTTGATGTCTAATTAGAGGGTAAAGTCCCTAGATATGGGGATGGACTTGAATTATGCATTGAACCCAAGTATGGTAAGAATGTGGTAATAGATTGCTAATGAAATGTGGATAGCTGGTGCAGGTCTTGATGACCATGAATGTAATTGTATAATTGATCTAAGTGATAGCATTTTTCTATTGAGATGATTAAGCAGTGAAGGCTCCCATAATAACCATGAGGTCATGTATAGTGTTGAAATTGGCTAAATGGTTAAACTCCCTAAGTGTTGTGTTGAATGTTTGTTGATGCATAGATAAGAGGGTAAAGTATCAAATGTCAACTAATGATGGTGGTAATGGCTTCAGGTTAAAGTTCCTTGCCTTATGTGATGGCTTAAGGTTAATTTCCCTTATTAATGATGTGTATTTGAGTTAAAGTCCCTCGCCCACTAAAAATGCAAAGTAAAATTTGTTGCATGAGAAAATCTCTTGAGGTCAAAGTACCTCACCTCATGAAGGGTCTTGTGGTAAAGTCCCTATTTGGCGTGTGGTTAGAGTCCCTTGTCTAATAAACGGGCACGAGGTCAAAGTACCTCACCTAGATGAGTGTGTGTGTGGGGGGGGGGGTAAAGTCCCTTGTTGAATGATGAATGTGTGTGGGTAAAGTCCCTTGTTTGAATGATTGTGAATGTGCTTAAAGTCCCTGGCTAATGAATGTGTGTGCACGGGTAAAGTCCCTTATCTAATGATAAATTGAAGTGGTTGGAGTCCTTAGCATGTTGAGAATGATGAATCTATAAGTGTAAAAGGTGGTAGGCCTCCACTTCATGTATAATGAACGAATGTTTGAGAATAATGACGAGCCTTGGTATGATATCTTAATTAGCATTTGATATATCTATTTGTATGGATAAGTGTGTGAATGAGACAAAATGTGATATATTGTCTTGTTGTTTAATGATGATGTTGTTTTATCACTTATCTTTGTGTTACATTCTAGCATTCTAATTGATAACCATCTTCGGATGCTATATCCCTATGCGATGAAAGGCCCAGAGCACTTTCTTCTTTACCTGTGTAGTGATTAGTAGATCGAAGAGGTTAATGCTTAACTTGAAGCGGTGAGCTTCCTTACTTTGGAAGACGTCATCACTTCATCTCTATCATTAGACTTAGACTGGTTAAGACTTGGTTTGGCTATAGTCGAGGGCTTGTCCCGACAGATACACATTTTGACTTTGGTTTTCTATAGAGGTGTTGTGAACAACTGTGAACTTGGGCGTAGTTATTATAATGACTATCATATTGAGTTATGCTATATTTCCACTATGATATAGGAGTGGGAGTTCCTTTGACTCCTATGGTATGTTGATATGCTTAGGTTGGGTTATCGAGGTGACCTCCAGTTCATGTGAGCTTGAGGTGCCCATATGATATGGTCCGAAGTTCAGGTCGTATCAGGGAAAAGGTCCCCGGCGAGACCATAAAATAACTGAAACTAATATCTGGATATATTTTTCTTCCGAAAAAGGGAGGCTCACCAACTCTAAACGTCTGAGGAAAAATCAACTAGTTTGTAGGACCACAAGACTGGACCTCAGAACCTAAAATATATGGGGTTAATACTCGAAAGTACCAGTATGTAGAATGATCCAAAAAAAAATATTTTGTATAACATAAGTGAGATCATTTTATAAAAAAAAATATTTAGCATATTGTAAATAAAAACACATGGGCTTAATATGAAGAACTTCAAAACATTTTCTTGTAATCATGACTTAACTCTTTATTTTACTTTTGTGATCGATGGGTCACCCTACATACATACTAATCCACAGGCTATATGGATTCAGACCTTAGCAAGGCGGCCAAGCCCCTAATTTGAATTTTCTACAAGAATTGGGGAAGATCATACATACTACGCCATAGGGCCGTTGCCAGTGTACAATCTTTATTTTGGGACATAATTTTCATGACCCGAGTTGAGGCCCCAACTGCGACGGACATTTCAAACCATGACGGTCTGAGAGACCCCTTAGCATTTAATTATAAGCATAACTCATGCGAAATAAATTGCAGAAGATAACTAAAAACATAATATTTCCAAAATAAAACTCAAACTTCATAAGATTGTATCAAAAGGAAAAACCCAAATCCAATCTAAAACACTCTATGAAGCGTCTGCTAGACTAAAAACAATAATCCAACTAAGCCAGGACAAGACCCCCGTCCAGACCATAAAATAACTAAAACTAACATCTAGATAGATTTTCCTTCTGAAGAAAGGGAGGCTCACCAATTCTAAACATCAGAGGAAAAATCTATTGGTTTGCCGGACCACGGTACTGGGTCTCAGAACCTGAAATATTGGGGGTTAATACTCAAAAGTACAGGTATGTAGAATGAACCAAAAGACAAAATATATTTTGTATAACATAAGTGAGAGCATTTTATAAAAAAATAATTTAGCATAATTTATATGAAAACACATGGGCATAATTTGATGAACATCAAAATATTTTTTTGTAATCATGACACAACTCTTTATTTTACTTCTGGGCTAGATGGGTCACCCTACATACGTACTAATCCATGGGCGAAATGGATTCCTCCCTTAGCTCGGTGGACACGTACCCAATTCGAGTTTTTCACAAGAATTGGGTAAGATCATACATATTATGCCATAGGGTCGTTGCCAGCGTACAATCCCTATTTTAGGATATAACAGAACCCGTGTTGGCAAAATGCGATTTTGGGCTATGAGTTATCTGAACTTAAGCCTTCTTCGGGTGCCCATCTCACTCTATTTAAGCCCATTTTTAGTTCTTTAAAACCATGTTTCATTCTTAAAACATTCTTTGATTTCATAATTAAGGGAATTTCGCAATAGGTATCTTCATACCTAGACTTACAAGACATATCATGTCATATCGTATTCTGATTCTTTTTCATTCAAAAGAGTATAAATGACCACCCAAAATATTTAAACATCACAAGAGAGTTCTCAATTTAAAAGCAAATGAAAACTTATGTAAACACACTCTCATTTCAAGACTTAAACATGCAGTGGCCAATTCAATCATTTAATTCATGTATTATCACCATTAGAACACAAGAGACTTTAGAACAATAATAGCATCTTTAAAATATATGAAATAACAAGGTATACTTGACCAAGAGGGATTTATGAATCGAGAAACATCATTATTCATAAAGCAGCCCCAATATTTAATTGCACATAAATCTCACATTCAAAAAGAGGCTTAAAATTCATGCTCTTAAACCCAATTCACAATTCATAACATGAAAAGACCATAAATTTCATCATTGGGAATGGAATTTCACTAGTTACACCTTTCGAACTTAAATCATGTACGCACAAGATTATAAATCAATTTTATGGGAAAACCCCATGAAAATTGAGTACTTTCATCAAATTGAATTCATGATGCATGCTCTAAAAACAATTTCCCAAAACTCATTCCATATACATACATACATAACTTTAAAACTTGTTGAAAACATAAAACTCACGCCCATGAGATTTATGATAGTCCCACATACCTTAAGCTTGTTTATTTGTGAAGAAAACTTGAATCTTTAGGGACTTGAATGATGAATTTGTGAAAGCGACCCTATTCTTGAGGTTTTCTTGAAGATTATTGAAATTTGAAGTTTGAATACTTGGATTCTTAGAGAAAAGGGTTTGAATTTTGTTCTTGGGTATGAGAAGGGTTTACGGAAGGATTTGGTGATGAAAAGCGGGCAAATAATGCCTTGTTGGTGTCTTAATCCGTCACTTGAGTGCTTGAGGGTAAGGGGAAATAGCTAAAATTCCCTTTGGTCTTGTATTTATTGATGCAGGTAAACATTAGTCCACGTCGCAGAGCTAGACACAGTAATTCAGTCCTGCATCCCGGTGCTTCCACAGTAGCTTACTGGTTCTAACTAAAATAATTATAAAGGTTCACTCGGTTATTGGATTAATGTGAAATTAGTATAGTTGGAAAGCTAATTCAATTATCTATTAGTTGGTTGGTCTTGAGATGAAAAACTCCACATATATAAAAAGTTATGCATGTTCAAAGTTGACCCCTAGTAGAATCAAATACAAAAATTTGGCTGAATTAAAGGCTCTTAGCTCAACTTTTTTCTAAGTGATTCCTATGAAACATTTTCACCTGATAAGCACTTCACATACTAGTACATAGATCATGAAACATGTAATAAAATATAAATTGTGGGATCGAAATTTACACACGTAGGAACAACGGTTCAATGTCTTGCCGAAAAATGAGGGGCGTTACATTATATCCCCTTTGGGATCATTGGTCCCCAAATGAAGAGTAGGAACTTGTTGAAGCTCTAAGAATATGTATATACAGAACTTAATCTTACATTGAATATTTTTCTCAGCACAATATGCAAAGGTATCAAAGAGCTTCATGATAACTAGTGAAATGTGTAAGCATGAAGCGTGAGATAAGAAGAATTGAAATAGAGATAATCTTGCACATGTGTTCTAGGGATCATAACAATCACAACATAAGGCATGAGTTTATTTGGTGATAATAAGACTGATTTACATTGGTACAATCATGAAATGAGATTTCACGGAAGACAGGAATAGAAACATTCTCTACACACTTTTCTTTTATGTGTGTGAGTGACTGTGAGATTCACTCCCTTTTTTAAAATATAACTCTCCAAGGATTTGTTCACCAATCAAATTTCTTGCATCATTATACCTCTTGTCTTTTTATTATTTTGTTTCAAGTAAAACTCCTTATTCAACTCAACCTCTCTTATATTCATGTGTTGTATTCCAACTCAATCTCGACATACCCACATGATAGTTAATTTAAGTTTATAAACTATATAGACTTATCTAGTCCTAAAATAAAGTACTCTTTCCTCTAATATTAGTTATTTCTTTATGAAACCATCTGCATTTACCAGAGCATCAATAAAATACTTAAACTAAAATATTTCATCTGCCTTGTCAATCACAAAAACTTTATTAACTCTAAGAAATTCCATCTTTTCGGTGATGACAAAGCCCTTGTCCTTTTGCAAATCCTGTCAATAATTTTTAGCAAAAATAGATTAGTTCAAGAATCATAAGTATTTTTACAAACCATTCTTACCCCTTTTGGCATCATCAAAAAGTATATTGAATGTATAGAAGATACCAGTGTGTAGTGCTAAACAAATGATGGCTCTGGGATATCATTAAGATAGTTAGAACATGACAATTTAATGAAATAGTGCAATAAAAAATGCAAAATGAGATAAATATAAATCAAAGAGAGAGATATCATTGATTCAACAAAATATGACCAATAACTGAATAGGATAACTTTAAAAGTATTAACAACCTGCACACTTTATCAAAAGATAGCTTATAGGAACAAGATTCTAGGGAACCAAGAGTATTGAGTAGAGGCTGTGGCTGGAACAGGTACAATCAACTATTTTAAGTTGTGAATGAAATCTACATTATCAACCTTTTCTCTAGAAAGGTATTCCTTTGGTGTGAGGATTCTTGCTTGAAGAGAATCCTTCTGTTGAGCGTGAGTGGTATGACATTCCTCCAACTCAGCCAAAGCATTAGCCAATTCATTGTACAACCTTTGCATAAGAGTGTAAACTTATCTCACTGAAATAGGTAATAAAACATTGTTCAAATGTCTAAGAATATCCTTGGTTGTTTGAAGAGATCAAACTTGCACTAGAATAGAGTAGTCTTTAAAGACTGAGGCAAAAAAAAACCATAGGAAAGAGCTTGTTCCTTCTAGTCATCATTAAGGAGCACCCTTTGAATATTTTTAAGGATGAAAAGGGGAAATTTGATTTTAATTTTATTGTCAAGTATCTCCATAAGAGTCAGGTACAAGTAATTTGATTCAGTATTCCACTCCTTTCTAAGTGTGTTCATCTTATGGACCACATTAAAATAAAGTTTATGTAGAGGAGACATTTCTCACTTAAATATTAAAGGAGATTAGGATTAAAAGAGAATTTCCAGGTGATGGCCAGTGTAGATACCATATTATCTATGGGTGGCACTCAAATTTGACATAATGATCCTAACCTCCAAATGGAATAGCAAGGATTTGAGCTATGACTTAAGAAACAAGATGGGAAGACACTCAGTGCATTAAAGTGTTAAAAAGGTCTCAATTTTTAGAAATATTTGTATAAAACTCATGGAATTCAGGCCTCCAAAACTTGCACTGAATGTCACCTTGAGGGAATAAAGAAGACTAACCCTGGAACTCAGTTTTTCCAAAGAGTAGCCATTTCAGGACCACCAAAACCGATAACAACTCACTCATGGATAAAAGACCTCTTTAGAAAGTGGAAAATAAGATATGAGTTAAAATCAGATGGATCAGATATCTCAGTGTTAGTAGGAGGAGGAATATCATCCTTAGTTCCTTCTAAGTCAAAGGATGGACCAGGTTTGGTGACCTATATTGAAAACTTAGATTTTGAAGTTTTTTTTTTTTTTTTGAAAAGATGGTTTAGATATCTTTGGAGTAGATTTATTTAAAGGTGTAGAAGAAAGAGAAGATCTTGAGGATCGAGGAGCTGAGTGTTTAAGAATGGAATATTTGGTGGTCTTTCCTCGACGAATAGATCAAACAAGTAAATTAGAATCAGAGGGTATACTACTTCTTCTTCTTACTTGCTTTATGATATTCCTCAAGAGAAGGTTCCTCATCCCTACTGCAATTTCTGGTGTGAGAAGCATGGATTGGAGGCAGAAAAGGTGATGTTTCAAGAATAGGTTCATCCTTAGTGATAGAAACATGAGCCCTAGATTTCTTTACTTAACAAGAACAAACTTATTTTGGAATAGGAGTAGGAATAGGTTCATCATCAAGTGGAAATATTTGACGAGGAGTGACCTATTGCACTAGATTAAATGAGGAGGAATTGAAAGATTAATTGCAAGAGGGGTCTTGGGAAAATGAGTCAACCATAAAAAGACTCTTTACAAGTCCTGTAATCTGACATTTTAAAGGGAAAAAAAGAAATTTGCGGAGTCGGTATGAATAGTAATGATAGGTGATTTGGAGAGGGAATCAATTAAATCATTTTTTAGTAGATAGGATGATGTTTTATGAGGATGTTAGATAAAAATGAGAAATAGCTTCAAAGTTTTAATTTGAACAAGCTGAGGGAGTTTCCAAAGTGATGAGAATGGAGTGTAATAGCGATTAGGATTTATATAGATAATGAGAGAAGGAGGGGAAGAAAGTTCAAACATGTAGGAATAAATGTGTGTGACAGGAATAAATGAAAAGGATAAGGGGATGGGACAATGATAGGAAGGCGGTGGCAACTTTTTGAAAAGGTGAACGAATTTTGTGTTTTGGCAGTTACAAAAAGTGTGTTGAAAAGTTTAAACATTGGAACATGAGTTCCTAGCCATTTCATAATGCATATTTAATCACTACCTCCAGTAAATCATATCTGGAAAGAATTCATAAGCTCCACTATTTTTTATTATTACTAATTCTTCACAACTAAAACACAATTAAATTAAACCATCATTAAACTGGAATTAAGACACAACTGAATATGCAATATTGATATAAATAGAAAATAGGTTAATATATAATGAGTACAGTTTCTAATGTTCCCATACCTAGTATGTTATTTTCAAAGTATTCCCTACCTAGTACCTTATTAAAAATGTTAATAATTTGTTCTTCAATAGAACAACAAAAAGAAGTGATATATGACCTTTAGCAATATTTATGGCAGTAGTGTTGTCACAAAAAATTGGAACACAACCAAAATCTATACCAAAATCAATTTATTATTGTTTAATCCATAGTAATTCTGCACAACATGAGTTAGTAGCTACATACTCAGCCTTAGCTATTGATAAGTCCACAATTTCTTTTCTTTGTGGACCATGAAATTAAACAAGATCCAAGAAATTTTACCATACCTGTGTTTTTTTTTCTATCTACTAGATAACCTGCAATAGTCAGCATCTGCATATTCCACTACTTTAAAATTGTTTGCTTTAGGATACCAAAGGCTTAGTTCATTAGTTCCTTTAAGATATCCCAGAATCCTCTTAACAGACTTATGATGGGACTCTTTATCTTGCACATAAGCCAACATTTAAACAATGTCATGCAATAGTAAGACACAAGAGATACCTAATAATTTCTCTCTATAGCTTTTGTTCAACCAATGGACCTATTTCATCTTTATCTAGTTTTGTGGCAGTGGCAATGGGAGTGCACATCTCTTTAGCTTCTACCATAAAGAATCTCTTGAATAGGTTCTTCAAATATTTTTGCTGGTGAATCAGTGTTCTAGGAGAATTTTGTTTGATTTTCAATCCTAGGAAAAAGTTAAGTTCTCTCATCATGCTCATCTCAAATTCACTACTCATGTGTTTTTCAAAGTCATGAGTCATACTGATATTAATAGAGCCAAAAATATTGTCATCCACATAGACTTGTATAATCAACAAATATTTTCCATTAGTTTTCAAAAAGATAGTGTTGTCACTTTTACCTCTTGGATTCCTGTGTATTAGAAGGATTTTGAAATCTTCTATACCAAGCCCTTGGACCTTGTTTCAACCCATACATGGCTTTGTCAAGCTTGTAACATGGTAAGGAAACTTAGAACTTTCAAACCTAGTTGATTGCTTTACATATGCTTCCTCCTTTAGATAATGTGTAAATTCCTTAAAGGTACAAAAATCTAAAAGGATCCTAAATGCTTCAAGTATAGCCACAGGAGCAAATGTCTCATCATATTCTATGCCTTCCTTCTAATAGTACCCTTGGACTACCAACCTTGCTTTATTCCTTGTAAGTGTTCCATGTCCATCCACTTTTTCTATATGCATCCACTTAGTACCAATAATAGTTCTGTCTTGTGGTGGTGATACAAAGTGTGATACTTTGCTTCTCTTAAACTGGCGAAGCTCCACATGCATAGAAACTATCCATTCTACATCAAAAAGTGCTTCCTTCAACTTCTTAGGTTTAATCAGTGATAGAAAAACTTTGAAGGAAATACTGATCTAGTGGTGATCCCTGAAGCGAGATCAACAAGAACATTTTGGATAAGAACCTTTATACTTGTAGATTTTGGGTACCAACCCTTGTAAGCTACTAGGATTATTGGTAGTAACTTGAGCTGGAGTTATTAGTGGTTTAGCTTCCCATCAATGTGGCTCCAGGCTGAGGTTTAGTTGGACCGGGTAGTACAACCTATTCCTGTGACTGTTCTTCAATCACACTTTCATCCAATATGTTAGTATAAACAAAAGATTCATCAAAAAGAATATGCACACTTTCTTCAACATAGTTTGTTATTTTATTTAAGACCCAACAAGATTTACTATGGAAACAATATCCAAAGAATATTCCCTTATCACATCTTACATTAAATTTTCCCAAATTTTCTTCTCCATTACTATGAATGAAGCATCTGCAACCAAAGGTGTTAAAATGAGAAAAAATAGGTGTTCTGCCTTTGAGTAATTCACAGGGAGTGTTTTGAAGGATGGGCCTAATCATATATCTATTCACAATGTAACAAACAATACTTATGGCCTCAACCCAAAGAGTTTTTGTGATATTTCCTGTAAGTATCAGTTTCTAGCCATATCTTCCAAGCTCTTATTTTTCCTTTCTACTACTTCATTTTGTTGTGGAGTTCTAGGAGAAATGAAATTGTGTTTTATATCATTTGTTGAAAAAAAGTTCAAATATTTTGCATTTTAAAATTCAGTTCCATGGTAAGATCTTATGGAAGTTAGTGAGATGCCTATCTTCCTTTATGTTTTCTTCACGAGGATAGAAAATACATCAGATGCATCTCCCTTGGAATTAAAAAAATAGTGTCCGGGTGAACCTAGAGAAATCATTAATAATTACAACAACATAATTCTTTCCTCCTCTGCTTTGTACCCTTATTGTTCCAAAAAGGTCACGTGGACCAGGTCAAGGCACTTGGTTGTACAAACATGGTTCTTATTTGTAAAGGATGACCTTACCTGCTTCGCCATTAGACATGCACTATAATTTTTTTCTTCTTTGAACTTAGTTTTCAACAAGCTCACTAGATGCTTCAGACTTGCATGCTCAAGTCTTTTGTGCCAAAGGAGGGGATAATTTTCAATTGCACTCAAATATGTCAACTTTGTACTAGGAATTCCCATGATATAATCCTTGTATACATCTTTGTGTCTTCTAGCAGTTAGAAGAATCTCTTTTATTTTTAGTTTCTTCTCATTGCAACTGCAGAAATGATAACGCTCAATCTACTGCTCTTATAAGAGTGTAAAGCGGTCGTTGTCAAATATATAACCCAACTGGGTTGGGTATCGATCCCACAGGGAATAGCTTGGTCAACAAGTAAGCAAAGATTACTAGACTTTTAGTGCAAGTCTCGTAAAAAGGGGGGAGTTTTGTCGTGCAAGTAATGTAACCAAAGTAATAAGGTAAAAACGGAAAATAGCAAAGTAAAAAGTAAGATTGTTTTGGTAAGATGTAAAACAATGAGAATTGAGAAATTGGGGGTATGTCCACCTTATGAGTTGTACGTCTCTATTGGCTATGAGTTGTACGGAATTCAGACATGTATGTGGTTATAGAGAATTGTATTTGATGGTAAGTCCAAGCGTCTTTCGACCTAAACAAGGACTATTTCACTTTAACTCTTTCGAGCTTAAAGCGTATCTAACGGTACAAATTCTCCAAGAGGTTAATGCAGTTACGGCACTAACTTTTTAATAGGGGATGGGACCCTATTACCTTGACATTATCTCTTTTCCAGACATATAACTTTTCTTTCGAACATGTTAATGCTATACTAGCGTATTCTATGCGTCTGCAGCAACAAGAATTTGCATTAAGATGAAGAAAATAATGATATAAGCAACACACTTGTCACGAATTCATAAACTCATAGCCTTAGATAGTATCTCATAAGGCTTCCATAACCCCAACAGAGAAGTTTAGTTACCCATGAGTGCGAAGGAGATCACAATCGACATTGTTATTATACCACAATAAAGATCTCGTGTAGTAAAGTGTGGTAGGCGTTAGGCGTGAGCTTCATTGCAAAGTAACGTTTCTCTTGTTGTGCAAATTAAGAATTGAATAGATGAATAGAAGAAGAATAAAAAGTAGAATTAATGGAAGGGTCAGAAGAAGAGTTATAGAGTAATAGAATTAATGAGGAATGTATAAAAATCTCTAGCAAGATAGGGTATTTATAATACCCATATCCTATTCCTACAAAGCTAATTAATTACTTAACCCAATCCTACTAGGTTAATGTATCATTATCCTAATCCTAATAAACTACTGCTAGTCCCCAAAGTCTTCAGAATTGCTGTTTTTGCCCGGGACAGCCTTTCCATGCGCCACTTTTTGTCCTTGGCGTGTAAGCTTTCCCTTCCTTCTTTCGTGAAGCTTTCTGTGGCGTCAAGTTATCCATAAAATGCTGAATTCTGCATCATTTATACCTGAAAACTTGCTAATCATGTTCGTTAGCTCACTTACAGCAAAAAGGACTAAAAGTGCATGAATTATATAATTTGTCCTCAAAACTTAGCTAAAATATGGGTAAAATATAGCACTTTAGGCGTGTAAATTCGCCTATCATCAACACCCCACACTTAAATCTTTGTTCATCGTCGAACAAAATATCATGTCCATCTAAACATCGACTTAGGGTTTCACAGCAACAACACGAAATACTCATCAAGACAAGCACAACAATTATCAACAAAGAGTAGTTTTCCAATCATTAGTAGAAACAATTTAACCTCCGACATAGACTCGTGATGGTGGTCAACTCATATTCAAAAATTAAGGCACAAAGAATTATACATGACTACCAAAAACTCATCAACCATGTGTGTCTCACAATATATTACCCATAATCACTCTCAAGCATAGTATATTTATCAAACATGGGTATAGAAATATCCTTGCTCTCGCTCTCACAAAGAATTCATATGCAGCAACTGATGACCATAGGCTTGCCCTTAGTGTAATGCTCCACTAAATGTCAGAATACTAAGCTTAGGATCAAATAGGTCTTTTGATGGTTGTAATGTAGGCTAAGGGACGGGTAGGACTATTTTGGCCAGAAATAGTGACTATGTTCCTAAGCGCTTTAATATATCACATTGTATCATTAACACTTTTTCTTTTAAACAACCTTTCTACGTTCTTTTATTCTACCACCCTTTTTCTCCTCTTTTGTTTTTTTCAATTTTGAACATAACTAACTTTTTAGTTTTCCTTTCCTTTTTCTTTTCATAACATACCTCTTATGATAGCACTTTCTTTTTCATAACAAATTCAAGCACCAATACATTCTAAAGCATTATACTCACCCAATTTCCTCTTATTTTGTCACATGACTTTATACTTTAATAGGTTGTCAAAGAAAATAGGCTAAAGACTCAAAAAGGGTTAACTAGGATAATGTCCATGGGTAGGTAAAAAGAAGGTAAAAAAGTATAGGTTGCCAAAGAAATGCCTAAATCATCTCCTAGACTTACACTCTTTATTTTCGCTTTACATACATACCAGGCAAGTTCTAGCATCAGCCACAAACATAGAATATACTATTATCTCACTCACACAAGGCACATGGTCAACTTTATTGGGAGTAGTATAGACTCTTACCCCAACAGATGAAGGAATTGAACCACACAGTATCACATAGTGAGTCACAATTATAGCCTAAACGTCTCAATAGTCATGATTTTAGCACAAACTCTTGTCATAATCTCATGCTTCCTATTAGAATAATTTCATGCGAAGTTAAGTAAAATTTTTTTAAAAAAAATGACAAACAAAAAAAAAACTAAAGCAAAATGCAAATGCGGATAGAGAAGTATAGCATGCAAATACCACCATCCCACACTTAGACTGGACACACTGCCCTCAGTGGAAAATAAATACGAAGAACCTGGTCAGTCGGACTCCTCCTCTATGTCGGGGGTTATACCCCCTTCGTCGGAATCATCATAGGAGTCGTCGTCATCAGAATTCTCCTCCACATCAGAGTCTGGCATTCGTCGATCATCATCGATTGGCACATCGTCATCAAGAGGTTCCTCAAAGTATGTACCTAATCCACACATCTCCCTTGCATGCACATTCATTGGATAGTCATGATCAAGCTGTTGGAGCTCTGCAGCAGTTGGAACACAACCTCCACTCATCATTGTAAATCGATTCATGCCATAAAGATGGCGAAAGAAACTCTCATCCCGATCATGTCTCTCTGCCGTAGTAAGGTTGAAGCCATGTGTTGATTTAGCATCTTTGACCTTTGTGAGGTCAACCTTCTTCGGGTTGTGTGGGATTTTATGATCAGCCAGTTCCTCTTCAATGTCTTCCTTCCTCAAGATTGCAGTCAACAGATTGCCGAAGCTGAAATGGGAACGCTTGTGTACCCTAGCTTTCCGCATTGTGGAGCGAATGATTGCCCCAATGTTGATAGGGACATTCATCATCAATGCATATACCAGGCACACTCTATCTCTTGTTATTTTTGTGTATTGTGTCCCTGGAATGAGGCAAGAGTTGACTATACGCATCCATATCCTTGCTTCCCTATTCAAAGGAGCATATGGGAAGGTGTTGTGTCATCCGGTGTCTTTATGTCTGCTCCACCTTGCCATGGATCTAGTTCCACAAAGTGTGTGTTGAATTGCTCTATATGGAGGTCTACTGTACAACTCTTTGAATGGTGATGGATCGACTGAAGGCAAGCCAAGAAAGGAGTTGAAGAATTCCGCATTGAGTTGTAAAACTTGGCCCCGAATCTTGACCTCGTTGACTGTGGTTTTCGGCGACCAGTTGCATAAAATTCTCTTGTCAAATCGAGATTATATTCTCCCATGTCTCGGAAGATGAAATCAAGATGTAATGCCATGATCTTGGCCAACATGCGCGGCTCCTTCTTCGCTAGGCTTTCCTTGTTTATCAAGTCCACATGAACATATTTTCTTTCC
This sequence comes from Capsicum baccatum var. pendulum, assembly GCA_030864225.1. Taxonomy (NCBI): domain Eukaryota; kingdom Viridiplantae; phylum Streptophyta; class Magnoliopsida; order Solanales; family Solanaceae; genus Capsicum; species Capsicum baccatum. Next base: position 68,275,224 of record CM061559.1, on the reverse strand, counting down.
TTGTTGTTCCTATACCATTCCTTCGCTTTATCCTCAAGAACCCATTTTATTCCAAACATGCGGCGTGGTAATTGCATCGAGGATGATTCTCCTTGTTCTTTTTGGCCTTTTTTCTTGCCTTTTTGGGAAGTGATAGCCTTATCTTTGCCTTGTCTTGCTTTGGGTGCCATTGTACCTGAGACTTAAAACAATGTTCATGTTAGCATCATCTCGATGGATACAATCTATAAACAAGCAGTAGGGGCACCACCCCACACTTGGTTTGTTGGTACAGACTAGTGAAGTGAAAGTGGTCGATTATTCAGACTTCATCGACATACGTTTTAGGTGCTATATTCCAACAATAAAATTAGTGCAGTCATACTTCTTGTAATCTTGGCAATACTTTCATGTTTGATATATGAAGGACTACTACATAGGGATTGAATCAAGGTATCGCATCTAGAATAATCACAACCTCATATGTTGGTAGTCAACCATAACTCTCATCTCGTTGAACAAGTCATTCCAACATATAAGCTTTCAAGTGACAAGATTATGCAATTTTTGTGACCATATCAATTCCACAGAAGTATGATAGTGCATCAAAATCAAATTCAAGTTGGAAATAAGTTAAGATCAGCCTTACGTATTCATTCACCCACTTGGTTGTATCACAATAATTCAATCACATTCAAATCATCAATACTACTTTCAAGATTCAACAATTCAAAATGGGCGTAGTAGTGTAGTACTTACGGAATATAAATGAATAACAAAGTAGTACTTACTTGATTGATGCCTTCGGATGATGTTCTTGTGAAGTAAGAGAGCAAAAGGAAAATTTTTTAGAGGATTTGGAGGCTATAGGCGGCGCATAAGCTAGGTTTCCAATGTGTTTTTGGTTCAAGACTAAGTATCATATTTATAGGAAAAGGTTGGGTCGGGTTTTGACCCATTTAAAATCAGATTTGGAAACAAGAAGTGACCATAGGCGGCGTCTTTTGCTTTGCCTATGCTTGGCATAGGCGGTGCCTTTTGCCAAGCATTGTCTAGCATAGGCGGCGCCTATGCCATGGCATTCCTAGGCATAGGCGGCGCCTTTCACTTTGCATATGAGATTCAGAGACAAAAGGCATTAGCATAGGCGGCGCCTATGCTATGGCATACTTGAGCATGGGTGGCGCCTATGCTATGGCACACTAGATTCTGAGACCTTAGGCCATAGTATAGGCCTTTCCTTGTTCGTGGCCTAATTTTACCTAGGCCTAGCCTTGTTCGATGCCTATATTTTCATGAGCAATGCTCAATCCATAGCCTTTTGCTTCTTCATTCCTAACTTACCACCTTTAACATGCAATACGTCCAAATCGGAATTTGAAACCGATCTCCTCGTTTTATACCTCTTGCACATACATTTGCTCAAAACCAATAAAAATGATTAGAATGATGGGTTGCCTCCCATCAAGCGCCTTAGTTTTAGTCGTGGCACGACTCTTATTTTTGGATTTTTATTTATCAAAAGCAAACACACAATAGAATGAAAGAAAAACGAAAAATGATAAATGATGGGTTGCCTCCCATCTAGCGCTTGATTTATTGTCGCGGCATGACATAGTTACCTCGAGTACTTAGACTTCATCGAGATAGAGGGTGGTTCATTTTCTGAATAGATTCAGAAAACGATGAGGCTTACTTGTAGGCATGCAATCTTCTTCGAGATGACTCATACGTCTCCCCGGAGGGTCACCAATTATGTCATCAATAGTCCAACCCATAGCTCTCTTGTATCTCTTCAGAGCAGAGATGAGAGTCTCTACGTGCTGTTCACTTAACTCATCCGCCACACTTATCAGAAGTATATTTCCACTTTCCAAGAACACATACCTTAGATAATCGGGGAGTTCTTTCGATTCTAGAATTGGTGGCTCTTCAATGGAAGTCTTCGCTGTTGGGGACGGTTGTTTCTTAAGATCAAGGTGCGGTTGCTTAGGAGTATGGTAATAGGACTCTTTTTCTGTTAGAGCACCCATAAGTTCTTCATAATCTTCATCTACCTCGTGCTCATCATTCAGTAGCGCAGTAAACAAAGGCTCAACAGTAAGCTGTTTCTCTACAGATAATGCTTTCTTATCCTCATGATGACCATCAGCTACAGAGAACACATTCATATCGCTAGGCTGCTTCATTACTTTGCATATATCCAATAAGCATACTTCCTGTTGTAAGGAAAGGACGTCCCAAGATTATGGGAACTTCAAAATCCACCTCACAATCCAGAATAACAAAGTCTGTAGGAAAGATGAATGAAGAAACCTTCACCAACACATCATTCACAATACCCACAGGTCATTTTACCGACCTATCAGCCATCACGAGCCTTATATTGGTTGGTGTCGGATCGCCTAACCCCAACTTCTTGTAGATGGATAGTGGCATCAAATTGATGCTAGCTCCCAAATCGCACAATGCCTTAGCAAAATTCATAGATCCAATCGTGCAAGGAATAGTGAAAGCACTGGGGTCGGCCTTTTTCTGAACTAGTGATCGGGTCGCAATAGCACTGCAATGATGAACAGTCTAATAGCTTGCTGCCCGCTTCTTTGTCAAAAGGTCTTTCATAAATTTTGCATACCCAGGCATTTGTTCAAGTGCCTCCACCAATGGAACATTAATGGTCAGCTGATTTAACATTGTCATGAATTTGCTGAACCTTGTATCATTCACCTGCTTCTTCAATCTCTGAGGAAAAGGTGGTGGTGGATATGGAATTGTTTTCTCCACGACTTTCTTGTCTTCTTACTTCCGAATTTCGGTAGTCTTAGGCTGCAGCCTACTAGGGGTGGCGTCATGGACATCTTGGTCAGCTTCTATGGCGTTTTCTTCATTATCCTTATCATCGATGTCCGCTACATCATCGACCACTTGCTTGCCTTTGGATAAAGTTTCCAGCACCTTACCACTTCGGGTAGTAATGGTCATGCATCACCCATCATTCCTTGGGTTTTGCACAGTGTCGCTAGGTAAAGTGCCAGCCTTTCTTTGATTGAGTGCTGCTAAAAGTTGGCTCAATTGCTGCTCTATTTGCTTGATTGAAGTTGAATGTGAATCAACTAATTGCTTCATAGAGGACAAATCATTTATTACCTCCGTTACTCCCGCGCTAGTTGCTTCCACTCCTTTCAATAGTTTAGCCATCATGTCTTCCATACTTCCAGAACTAGATGTGGTGGCGTCACGTCTTCCAGGGGGAACATACAAACCACTATTGTCATTCTTTTTCTTCCAACTAACTTGGTCCTTGATTCCAGGTTTATCATAATAGTTCCGACCTTGGTTTCCTTGGGTATTACCTCGAAAACCCCCCTGATTGTTCAAGTAGTTGGCCTCTTCTTCCGAATCAGATTCATCTCTTCCTTTCGACGCAATAACTTTGACTTTTTCGGTCTTCCCTGATAATAAATGCTTTGTAAGAAGATCCACTTGTGTTTTCATGTGCGTCATATCTTGATCACGTTCTTCTTCTCTTCTCCTTTGGTCTGCAGTCATGCCAATAGATAAAGTGGGGCTTGGTACCTCAGAATCTCTGGTATGCCAAGCTCTACTTTGTTTCGTCATCCGATCTAGCATATTGCTTGCTTGACCAAAGGTGAGGTCCATAAAAGATCCTCCAGCCGCATTATCCACCATTGGTTTAGTTATTGAATTCAAGGCTATGTATAGTATCACCATTAGGTGAACATTAGTCATGTGATGGTTTGGGCATCTCGTTAGCTTTGTCTTGAACCTCTCCCATGTTTCATGAAGGGCTTCAGTTGGAAGCTGGTGGAAGTTGCTGATTTCATCTCTCAATTGTGCTCTTTTGGATGGCGGAAAGAATCTTTCTAGGAAAGCATCTCTCAATTGCCTCCAATTTGTAATAGAATCAAGAGTCAGCCCATTCAACCGTAGAGTTGCCTCCCCAGACAGAGACAATTGAAATAGACATAATTGAATTGCATTCTGACCAACACCAGGATTGTCAAACGACTTGCATGTAGAAATAAAGTTGATGAGATGCATATTCGGATCATCGCCTGCTAGTCCACAAAATAATCCCTTGAGTTGCAATAACTGAATCATGGTGCTCGTGATGTTGAACTTGGCTCCGGGAGCTAATGGTGGAGGAATTATGGCTCCTGTGGCTCCGGCTCCATCAAGATCTTCATCATCATCGTTGAAAGCTGGTTGCATAGCTCGGCGTTCAGGCCTAAACCTAGCTTGACGATCTCTTCTGTTGGCAGGTGTTGCGATCTCAGCAGCATGCTGAGGGTTTTGCAACTCGTCATCACCTAGGTCATCGTCGTCAGGATTTATTGCTTGGCCAGGGTTATCAATGTTTTGTTGATGCACTTAAGCGGCGGCAAGAGCAGCTAATCTCGCCTGTTCCTGTTGAGCAGCCATCCTTTCGATTTCGTGTTGTGCCTCCATTCTGCCAATACGTTGTGGTTCAGGATTGATAGGTAATAACGGTTGACCAAAACTTCGAGTATGGGGCATGCACTGAATAAAAACCTGCAGTAAACAAAAACAAAAACCAAAAGTAAAAGTATGAGAATCTTTGACCAAAGGGTCCAGTAATTATCACAAACTTAATTGACACTCGTAATCCCCGGTAACGGCGCCAATTTTTGATAACGCTAAATCTACAGCTCTTGTAAGAGTGTAAAGCGGTCGTTGTCAAATATATAACCCAACTGGGTTGGGTATCGATCCCACAGGGAATAGCTTGGTCAACAAGTAAGCAAAGATTACTAGACTTTTAGTGCAAGTCTCGTAAAAAGGGGGGAGTTTTGTCGTGCAAGTAATGTAACCAAAGTAATAAGGTAAAAACAGAAAAATAGCAAAGTAAAAAGTAAGAATGTTTTGGTAAGATGTAAAACAATGAGAATTGAGAAGTTGGGGGTATGTCCACCTTATGAGTTGTAGGTCTCTACTGGCTATGAGTTATGCGGAATTCAGACATGTATGTGCTTATAGAGAATTGTATTCGATGGTAAATCCAAGCGTCTTTCGACCTAAACAAGGACTATTTCACTTTAACTCTTTCGAGCTTAAAGCGTATCTAACGGTACAAATTCTCCAAGAGGTTAATCTAGTTACAGAACTAACTTTTTAATAAGGGATGGGACCCTATTACCTTGACATTATCTCTTTTCCAGACATATAACTTTTCTTTCGAACAAGTTAATGCTATACTGGCGTATTCTATGCGTCTGCAACAATAAGAATTTTCATTAAGATGAAGAAAATAATGATATAAGCAACACACTTGTCAGGAATCACAAACTCATAGCCTTAGATAGTATCTCATAAGGCTTCCATAACCCCAACAGAGAAGTTTAGTTACCCATGAGTGCGAAGGAGATCACAATCGACATTTTTATTATACCACAATAAAGATCTCATGTAGTAAAGTGTGGTAGGTGTTAGGCGTGAGCTTCCTTGCAAAGTAACGTTTCTCTTGTTGTGGAAATTATGAATTGAATAGATGAATAGAAGAAGAATAAAAAGTAGAATTAATGGAAGGGTTAGAAGAAGAGTTATAGAGTAATAGAATTAATGAGGAATGTATAAAAATCTCTAGCAAGATAGGGTATTTATAATACCCATATCCTATTCCTACAAAGCTAATGAATTACTTAACCCAATCCTACTAGGTTAATGTATCATTATCCTAATCCTAATAAATTACTGCTAGTCCCCAAAGTCTTCAGAATTGCTGTTTTTGCCCGGGACAACTTTTCCATGCGCCACTTTTGGTCCTTGGCGTGTAAGCTTTCCCTTCCTTCTTTCTTGAAGCTTTCTTTGGCGTCAAGTTATCCATAAAATGCTGAATTCTGCATCATTTATACCTGAAAACTTGCAAATTATGTTCGTTAGCTCACTTACAGGAAAAAGGACTAAAAGTGCATTAATTATATAATTTGTCCTCAAAACTTAGCTAAAATTTAGGTAAAATATAGCACTTTAGGCGTGTAAATTCACCTATCATCAAGAAATAAAAAATACCTGCCTTCATTTCTCACATAATTGTGAAATACTAAGTAAAGTGTGATTTAGCCCATTAATAAGATAGACATTTTTCAATTCTCATGATTCAAATTTTCTAATATTCCCAACTCTTGTGCTAGTACCCTTTTTACCATCTCCGAATAAATTATTCTCCTCCAAATATAGAGTGAAAGGAATTTTTTAATCTCTAATCGCATGCCTTCAACAAGCACTATCATGTACCTGTCTTGCTTTCCCCTTTTCTTATCTTCAAAACAAACTAGGTTTTAGTTTAGGAATCGTGATAATTTTGGGTTCTTTTTTATGATCAAAAGGGTGAATTAGGTTTCTTTTGGTCCATCAAGGTAACATGTTTGTGAACCTATTTTTTTAACATAGTTTTGACCCCTTTTCTGTTAGCCTGAGCCAATTTGAAGTCAGTTTGATTTTCTAGATTTTCTCTTCTATCCCTACGCTTTGAAACAACAAGACACTTAGTAGTAGGATGGCCAAGATTTACATATATGTAGCACAAATCCTTTGTTGTGTAAATGTTTTTATAAAATCCTAACCTAGCCTTCTCATTGTGTGTTCTTGCACTCAACTTATCAATAATTATGGAGAAATTTTTCCATCTATTTTCTTGCTCAAGGTCCAATTTTAGTTTAGATACTTCTTGAGTTAATTTCCTCACCATTTTTTCACATGAAAATTCAAGTTTTCACTTTTTTTGTTCTAACTTAGTTTTTTCTTCTCCCACACTCATAGCCTTTTTACCTTTTAAGAAAGAGATAATTTTAAGACTTCAAATTTAAGGCTCGAAATTGATTAATAAGCTTTGCTAACCTATTCCTTTAGGTTGTAGTTTTCCTTATTAGTAGTAATTTTACAGGATTCTTGATTAATATAATCAAACTTTAGGCTCTCAAGACTATTGAATATTTCATCCCTATCAGAGTTTAGTTCTTGAAAATCTTCAAGTAAGGTAATTATTAAGGAAACAAGATTTTTTTTAAAAAATGTGCAACTTTTCTTTTAGTTCAAGAATGCTTACCTTAGAGGCTACATCTTCTTTTTCCATGTCTTACTCACCAATGGCTAAGAAAGAAGTTTTATCAACATCCTTATTATCTGACTCTTTTGAATCTAAACTCTAAGAAGCTACCATAAAATATCCTTCTTTTTCCTTTTTCTTAGCCTTTTCCTTCCGTTCTTTTTTATCTCTCTCCTCTTTCCATTCAATTTTTCAAGGAGGGCAATCCCTAATTTGATGATCAATTTTTTCACATTTGTAACATCCGACCCGATTATTATCATTGGAAAACTTCTTGCTGCTAGTTCTTTTTCCTGTTAGATCCCTTTTTTATTAAGAAACCTTTTGAAGTTCTTGGTGATGAATGATACTTGTTCTTCATCCCATTTAGATTCATCACTATAAGATGCCTTCAATGCCAGTGATTTTTCCTTAGCCACTTCATCCCTTTTTAGATCATCCATATCCATTCATATGTCTTTAAGTAACCAACTTGCTCATCTAGAGACATTCTAGTAAGATCCTTTGCTTCTCATATTATTGTAACCTTGACATCTAATATGGACTTAGGCAGAACTCTCAGAACCTTCTCTACCTGTTCCTTAGCAGATAAAACCTTCCCTAAGTATGACAATTCATTAACTAAAGAGGTCAGTCCAGTTATCATATCTTATAGTGACTCATTTTTCTTTTGAAAGCCTCAGATTTAGTAAAGAGCAAGACAATTCTGAACTTTCATACTTGTCTTGTACCTGTATATGCATTCACCAAGGATCTTAGACTTGCTTAGCAATGGTGAAATTTTGCACCCTATTATACTAAGCAAGACCAAGACCACATATAAAAATGTTCTTGGCCTCTGATTTTTACTTAGTGCAACAAGATCCTTAGGGGTGAGTTCGTTTATTACCTTCTTTACTTTTTCTTTATCAACAGTCTTCATAGGAATAGTTGGTCGATTAGTGATCCTATCCCATAATTCATAATATCACCTTGAAGATACATTTCCATACAAGCCTTTCACCAAATAAAATGAAAGCCATCAAAGAGTGGTGGTTGGACTGTCGACTAACCTTCATTGTGTCCAAAAGGTGGTACAGAATTCATCATGATCTTATCATTGGTGCTAACTCTTTTAAGACAACCTCTCTCTAGTACCAATTTATAGAGTATGTGAATCACTAATTTTACTTATATTCAATTAAGAGTGACCTATAAGTAAAACAACTTTCCTAACGTGTTTCAACTATGTCGTGATCAATCTAAGTAAATGAGACAATATTTTCATGTAGAAAACACGCAGTTCAAAATGTGTGAAAAACAATGAACTTTACCTCTATAAGATTTAACCATAAACATCACTAATCAACTTGAGCCTTAGAAATAACTAATTACAAGGCTTACATAATCTAGAAATTGTAAACTCCAAATCTTATTCAAACAAAACTAACAAACTTGACAAGGCATGTCACCAAGTCTCTGAGTTCCCCAACTTGAAGACAGTAATATTAATTTACCTTATACTACATTGAACCTACAATTACATAAAATTTCCAACTCAGAAACAACCCTAATACATATAAACTAAGACTCTTTAACAATCCAAGTATCAGGACCAAGTTCAGCAATATATTTCTTTAATGTTCAAGCTGCAAACTTCTCAGTCAATTTTTCAATTGCCTGTTTACTTTGCAAGTACATGAGAGACTGTGAGAGTCACTCTATAATTAAAAACAACTCTACAAAGAGTTCATCATCAATTAGACTTCTTATTACATCGTACCTCTTGTCTTCTTTGGAATTTTGTTCGAGTAAAACTCCTAATTCATCTCAACCTCTCTTATTTTTATGTATTGTATTCACACTCAAACTTTACATACCCATACGATAGTTAATGTGAGTTTATCAACTGTTCAATATTATACAATCCTTAAATAAAGAACTTTTGTCCTCTCATATCAGTGATCTCTTCATGATCTCATCTGCATTTACTTGAGCATCAATGAACCACTTCGACTCACATGTTTCATCTTCCATGTGAATCACCAAAAGTTCATGAACTCCAGCATTAGCTTTTAAGCGGCATATTTATTTTATTTTTTTATAATTTTTGTCAAGTTTTAAGAGACGATCAATGGTCGATCCTCGTACCTCCATATTTAAGATACAGTAATGCACCACGTATATTAGATACAAATACAATTATATTGTAAGGACATCTAACTATATTTCATTTGAGTCATAGTAATACAACCCATTATTTAGATAAAGATACAATTATATTGCACAAATAGCTAACTCTATTTATTGTTTTTGAACAACAGCCAATTATATTTCAGCTAAACACTGTTCATTACAAAGCTAGATAAATGCACACCAATCATGTCTTTCAAAATTTAATGACAACCTACACATACACGTGTTATGTGTAAGAACATCAGTCCTACATTGGTAGCTGAAGGGACTGTGAAGCTAGTATTGGGATCTCTTAATAGTGTGAGGCTTGTTGGGGAAACGCGTGTGGGCTTGACCCAAAGTGAACAATATCAAACCTTGCATGAGTACGCTTTTGGGTTGGTTTTGACAACAACACAACTAGATAGACCAAGGAAAGCATACTACTTTGTACCATGTATCGACTCATTTATATCAAGAACTTTCGTAAGTTGCATCTTGAGTCTTAAGAATTGGTGCGCGATGAAAAAAGTAACAAAAAATAGGGGTGTATATCTTATTATGAAGCATTTAAACACTATACAAAGAAGAAGCACAAAGACTCAAAAGAAGAGAGATGGGTTTTCATCCACCTTAAGGAGAGGGATATTTTCAAAAGGCTAGAAAATTTGATGTATATAATGTAATGAGTGTGCATGCAGGGTGTAGGTATACCATTTACGAGAAAGAACCGCAAGTTAGTAAAACAAAATATTTAAGAAAACTAGTTAAGTTCTGCAAGATGCCTTTGGCCTTTGGTAATGTTATTGCCCCTATTGTGTATATGTATTGCAATCTGTATACATATGCTATTTGGTAAGAAGATTCCTCCAAAAACTCTGAGCTTGTTCACGTCCCTCTATATTTGATAAATCATTATGCTATAAAGAACAGGCGCAATCTCTTAATGTCCAGATTTCTTCTTAACTCTTGCTTTTACTAATTTCATTTCATTTTGAATATTGCAAACTGATCTTCGATGATGAAGCCAAACCAAAAATATTGACCATATTCCTCTAGTCACATAGCATTCAACAAAATAGATAGTCAAGGAATTACATCAGATAAGACACTAAATACATATGTTAGAGGTACCGGCCCCCCAAACTTTAATAATTTGTCCTTAACTGCCATCCTTTCCTGCATATCTAACTACAAGATAAATTTTTTCCTAGGTGGAAATAAGGTTGAAGTATCATATTCTTCAAATAAATCCCAAGATGCTAAGGGGTAATGAGTATATACAGTCACTTTATAGCGAATTAGTAACCTGCTTATGGTAGTTGAGTCAATCTTTTAACCAAGCCTCCTTGTATTGCTAAAAGTAAACTTGTAGTGAAATGTTCAACAAGCAAAAGAGAGAAAAATATCTATTTATCAACTCTCTTCCTAGACCCTTGGTTAGGATATATGTTGGCTGATCTTTTGTTCCTAGAAACGGGGTTCTAATCAAGCCATTTTGTATTTTTTTCTCTAATAAAATGGCAATTATTTTTATGTGCTTTGTCCTCTCGTGATAAAATAGATTTGCTGCAATTTTTAGTGCTGATTTGCTGTCACAATAAAACTCCATTGGCAAGTTAATTTCTTCTCCAAGTTCCTTATATAAACCTACAATCCATACAGTCTTTGAAACAGTTGTTGCTGTATTCTGCTTCTTTTAAACTTCTTGAATTGTAGCCTATTTCTTTGATTTCTAAGATATTAATGTTCCTCTATGTTTGATAAAAAAAATTGTCACTAAGCTCCTTGTGTTTGGACAAGCATCACAATTTGAATCATAATAAGCTTTCAATTGTCTAGATATCGTACTGCTTAATAAAATACCAAGTCCTGGCTGGTTCGTTATGTATCTCACAATTCTTAATGTTGCTTTCTTGCGTGACTTCTTTGGGTGTTGCATAAATTGTCTTAAAGCTTGTAATCCATAACTATATCTTGTCTAGTAAGTATTAAGTAGAATAATTTCCAAATGATTTATAGTGAATTAGTCACGTGCTTATGGTAGTTGAGTCAATCTTTTAACCAAGCCTCCTTGTATTGCTAAAAGTAAACTTATAGTGAAATGTTCAACAAGCAAAAGAGAGAAAAATATATATTTATTAACTCTCTTCCTAGACCCTTGGTTAGGATATATGTTGGCTGATCTTTTGTTCCTAGAAACTGGGTTCTAATCAAGCCATTTTGTATTTTATGATAAGACATTTTTCCTCTAGATCATCATCTACATTAAAGCAACTGAATTTACCATGGTCTTTCGTGCTGAGTTTCATGTCTTGCTCTAGTGGAGTTGATACTGGTTTTTCTCTACTTAAGCCCATGTCAGCTACCAGATCTAGTGCATACTTTCACTGATTCATTATAAGTCCTTTGCTAGATATGCCAAACTCTAGTCCTAAGAAGAATTTTAAAGTGCCCAAATCCTTGATCTTAAAGTTCGGTTATAACTGTTCTATGGTAACTTGTACTAGATGCAAATCATTCCCAACTATAAGCATATCATCCACATACACAAGTATCATTAAAATAGTCTGTTTTCCCCTTTTAATAAAAAAGGAATGATCAAGTATGCTTTGAGTAAAACAAGGATGAATCAAAGCTTCAGTCTGATTTTTCCACTCATTTATATCTCATTTCATACGCTTTATTGTTGATAATTGATAATGTAAAGCTAGTTATCCTTTGAATGATCTTAATTTCAGGTAGTTTTTTATTATAAGAAGTTTTTATGAAAGAAAATGAGATCAGTTGAAATGGAAAATCTAGGAAAAATATGTAAAAAAGTCCTCAGGTACTGCTAAAGTGGCATGAGTAAACTTTAGCGGTAGTCTAAATCCAAGTCAAATGGCGCTTTATTTCTGACGTAGTGCTTTAGTGGAAGACCAAAATCTGAATAAATGGCGCTTTAGTGCCCATCTGACCTTTTTAGCGATCAGTCAAATGTGGTCATTGAGCGCTGTAGCACATAAAAGACTCCTTTAGCGGTCATGAAGTCAGATAAAAAGGACCATTTTAGCAGCCAACTTGACTACTTTAGGGGTCGGTTAAAGTCAATATGACTTTTTTAGTGACCTGTTGGTTTGCTTTACGGTCATCAGGCAGTTCTTTTGGAGCAATAATGGAATTTTATAATTTTTAATCACAAATTCATCAAATACTCGATTCTAAGCCATTCAAATACATCTTGTACATAATCAACAGTGTTGGAGGCTAGTGTTCTTGACCCAACTCCCTTGGAATTAAAAATTAAAGTTTTGTATTGTTAAACCCTTAAATCTTTCTTCTTTCCTTACTTCATTTAGATTATTTGGGTGTAATTTGAATTTGGTATTTGATTACTGTTGTTAGACATAATGCAATACATTAATATGGAATTTGGGTTCTTATTTCTATCTTATACTTTCACGTTAATTGATTACTCTTGACTTGATAATGGTTTATATTAATCTAAATTAATCTCGTGTTCCACCATTCCTACTGTGGTTGAGTTTAAAAGAGGATATTGGAGTGGGTGTTGCCCATATACCTCAACTAATGTGTGACAGAGTTATTTGAAGTTGGGAAAGATTAATTTAGCGCGATTTAGGTCGTATGACCTATCTTATGGAATTTGATTCTAGAAATGGCAAAATCCTAGCATATCCCAAGATTGATTTTGTATTTCGTGCTTTCAAGCTTTGTTTGATAGAACAAGTGAGGACTAAACCCTCAATGGTCGACGAACTTTAGTGGATGTTTCTTGGATAGATTTGATTCCTCATGTCAGATTCCTCATTTTCCATCGTTGTGATAGTCGTTGACCACTTGATCGTATTTTATACTAATTTTATCTAGGTTTAACTTTTATTATCAGAAAACCCAAATAGCTTATATCATAGGTTTGAATATAGCAAGTTACTTTTATTTTGAGCTTACTCAATCACCACTCACATTATTCCCTTTGAGTTCGATCCCAACACTTTATTAGGTAAATATATTGACAATGTATGCTATAAGTATTCAAAAGTGTAATTTGATCTTTATAAAAAATGGCGCCATTGTTGGGTCTCAGTTTGGCGTGTTGAGTCATTTTAAAATTTTAGCGTACTTGCTTTGATTCAAACTTATGAATATGTTTTTATGATTTTCTTTTGCTTCTTATGTTAGGTAGATTTTTTTGTTTACTTGCCACTATGGCATCATTGAATGAAAATGAGTTTGGTGGTTGTAAATCTTATCTTGATGAACCATGTCCTTATTATGGTGGCCCCACTTTTGGAAAAATTGTAAATATGCTCCCCAAAAAGAGGTGTGTGCACCATGTCAATCCTATTTGGAGTGTGATTTCTCTTTATATGGTGGTCGACATGGACATTGCAGTGATTGTCCCAATTATTGTTCCCCCTCTGCCTCTTATGCTACAGAAAATGGTAGTTCTTCTTAGGAGTTTGTAGCTCTCTTGATATATAATGAAAGAATGGAGAAGAATGAAAAATATGGAAAAGTCTTGGATAAATTGTGGGACCTAGTCTAATATGGTGATGACGAAGTTTTTGAACACTTCTACTTTTTCATGGAAAGAGTTTTGAAAGAGATTATTGTGTCTCAAAATGAAGAAAAACATGACATGGAAGAAACTATGAGCCAAGAACGGATACTGAATAAAACTCAACAACTAGAAGTCCATAAGGGTACAATTAACTTGGTAGTACGTTACCTATGGTGGACAAATCCCTAAAATTTCATGCTGAGCAATGTCAATTTTGGATTAAATTTAAGATGGCTACCTGAAAATTGAAAGCCAAATTGAATGCAAGAATTGTAGCATGTGGTTCTAAAAATCAAGTAGTTATGCGTGATTATGGTAAAGTGGTTTCCAATGAAGATGATGGTGAGCTTGATGTTGAAGAATTCATAATGATTTATCAACCGACCAACTTCAAAAAAATGATGGATACCAAAATTAAAGAAGTGATACTAGAGTAGCTAGAGAAATCCAAGAAAATCCTTTGGGAAGACTATAGTTCATTTGGGGGTGAGAAATCAATAAAAATGCAAATCCGAAAATTGGAAGGCAACCTCATTCTAACCACTTTTCAATATTATGTTTAGCGGATGTGATGAAAGTCGAACCACCCTAGCAAATGAAGAATTTTGGAGATTAGGAACAAAATTACTATATTTTGGAGTTTGTCATCCCAAGAGAGCAAAATGATGTCCCTTACTTGAAGGCCAAGAAATTCAAAATACAGTGTTTAATAAGTGGTCTATTTATGTCCTCACCAATGATCAACGAGCCTAAATGGAAGTTTGATGTAAAGTTACTAAAAGGCTCAACTCTTCAAAATGGCGAGATAAAGTTGGTCTCATTTCTTCCTTACCCTTGCCCCAAGTACCACAAAGAGAATGTTGATATAAATTTGGGCCAAATATTCAAATCTTCAAAGTGGAGAAACAAATGGTAAGCTAATTTACATTGTTCTGCGACATCAAATCAAGTGCCAGATGGGAGGCAACCCATCATTTTCAAAATAAACTTTTTTTGGCCTATCTTTTGAATTGTAATGTTGAGAAAACTTTAGTATTTTATTTTTGTTTAATCCAAAATTTTTTGGAGTGTTTGAAGTGATTTAAACAAGTTTGGATAAAACATGGTGATTAAAACAGTGTGTGTTTCAAAAGGAGGGATGAGACATCTTAAAGTAGGATCTACTCAAGCATTCGCCTGAGGCTCAGATACTGCTAAACCGGTAGGAAGCTGCTAAAGAGGAAGTGCACTAAAGCATCCCATCGTCCGCTATCACGGACAATCAACATATGGTCAAGGCCACTAAAGAGAACAATGCTAAGACAACCTTTGGTCCGCTAAAGCGGTACCCGACTATTAAACAAGGCTAAAATAGGTGATGGGTTTCAAACATTTTATTTACATCGTATTCTTTAATATCCAAATAGTCATCCTTTCTAATCTGTAACACCTCGAGTCTGTATCCCAGACGCTACATAGCGCTCACAATTTTGAGGGAAAATAAACTAACCTCTGACTAGTACCTGCTGCAATAACTGAACAATAACATTGAATATCATGAAGAATTAGTTGGAAACATTCCGTAAGATTCAATCTATAAATAATACTAAATAATATTGAATGCGGTATTAAATACGAAAACAGATGATGAAAACAAAATTCTAAATGACAGTATGAAATACTTTATTCTGGGAAGCCTTTAACTGTCTGAACTGTGGAGTTAATGGGACAAGTCCCCAACTAACTCTATCTACTAACATAAACTGAAATACTATAAGTAGTAATTATGTTATCGAACTATCAGTACCCACGACTATGCTGAATATTGAAAGTCTGGTCTACTGAGGATGCTCTGAAGCTCGTGTGTAGGAACCTATAATATAAGACATCCTAGCACAAAAAGCATGTGTCAATAATTTTAATGTACTGGTATGCTCAGTGAGGGAGGCTGAAATACATGTATTCATATGCATGAACAATAATAACTATATAACATAAGTATGACTGAATAAGAGTACATGCAAGAATATGAATACCGTAACTGAAATTGTGGTAACACTGAACACTGAGTCTGAATACTAATCAAATGATTTACCGGATAACTAATACTATATAACTGATAACTGGGTGACTATAACTTACAGTCTCAAATTCGGAGGAACTAAACTAAGTTCGGTACTGAGCTGAGTGACTATGTCTGATAGTCATGAATCTGTAGAAATGGACTGAGTTATATTCTAAGACTGAGACTGAAACTGAGACTATGGGAATCAATTATATAAATAATATGACCCATCTCTAACTATTTTGGGTTCCAACCTATAACCCTAGTTGGAAGGGTGTCACTACCGTGCCACCGGTAAGGACAAGCTGTGAGTTAACCCTCTCTGCAGGAATTTCTTTCAACAACCCTCACTGGTAGGATAACTCATATGAGAAGTATCAACCCTCAAATTGTCTGGCATGATGATATCTCAACCTACGCTGGTTACGTAGTTATGGAATGCAGGGATTATTGCTAAGGGTCAAACCCTCAGCTGACAAGAATGCCCCTATCGCTGGGTTAACTTGGTGCTGAATCCTACTCCCAACTGAATAGACACTGAACTAATTTCTAGTCTATACAAGGTTGGACTGAATGGTTACTCATATTACTATTTAGCTGAGCTGAACTAAGTTCCCTGAGTTCCGTTTACTGATGGAATACTACTGAATTCTATTAATTGAAAGAGTTCACTAAGGTCTGAACTGAATACTGAGTTAGACTGAAATATTACTGACTTTACTGAGTTTTCCTGAGTTCTGTAACTGATTGAGAGTACTATAGATCATGACATGACTGATACTGTTCTATAACTGACGATGGCTCTAGGTAATCAGCTAAATGTCAGGTATTACTACCCCCAAAACTCGATACCATAAATTAAGAGACATGGCATAAACATGAAACATGTAAATTATAAACTTGATTTTCATTTATTCATTTGGGGAATTTTAACAAAAACATGCATGATTTCATTCTCTTAATAGTTCACATGAACAGTTTATCAAACACTTGGAAGGCATAGAACATGCGCATAACACTAATCAACATGTGAGCACGAAATTCAAGCATCAAATTCACAATTTGAAGGCTTTAATATGATCTCACATGGTAAGACATATAAATCAATAAAGTCCACATGAAACTTAGCATAACTCATGGATTTGATACTCAAATAATCATTATAAACAAGAATATTTTCAAACCCATCATGGTATTCATGAAATTCATATACTTGACATTTGAAAACCTAATTCTTGGACACCAAGGGTGGAAGATACCCTTGGATGAACACTTCACTTATCTTTATTGTAGATTTTCTAAAAACTTATGGTTTAATCTTTAGTTCTTGATTTGAAATTTGAGCACCTAGGATTTTGTTCTTGAGCTAATTAGAGAATGAATGAGTATATTTACTCTCTAAAGGGATTAATTTCATGTTTTGGGGGATGAAGGACGTGGGGAAAATACCTAAGTACCAAAAAGAACACGCTCTTTTAACGACTGAAAATTAGGCTACCGAACCACAGGTTGACATGGTGCGTCGATGGCATCAACGCTATAGCCAATGCATTGTGCCATGTTTACATCGATTCACTGGAATTGGACGTTGGTAGCTAGGTAAAATATTAATCAACGTGATAGTTAATGCATAACACCAAGATTGTGTTGATCTACTATTTTAAGGTTCCAAAGGGGCTTCAAACAAAGTCCAAAAAATCAAAAAGTTGTCCGAAAACACCTACGAATATTACTGATCATGAATCAACCTAAACATCAATATCTAATGGACATAAAGGTCGCAAAATATGATTGCCAAACTTTGTAGGCTAAAATAACACTAAGTCTGAGTACTTAACTAAAAATATTCTAAGTTTGGGACCCCTTGGTAAGCCTCAAGGATTGAATTAAGCTTAGGATTTTGTGGGTTCTTACATTATCTCACCCATGGGAACATTCATCCTCGAATGAGATTGCTGATATTATGAATAATGAGACACTGACTTACTTACAGGACATGAACATCTGGAACATGGCTATATTACTGATATTACTGGTATTCTGAATTATCATACTGATTATGCATATCTGATGCATGGATATAGCTGAACATGATTCATGAATGTATGACTGGGACTACTGATAAACATAATCTTCATATAGAACATACATATTTGATGCATGGTTATATAACTAAACTGGATCATGAACGTATAACTGAACATGCAATGGTAACTGATACTAAGTTTATGGCTGAAATCTGAACATGAAACTGATTAAGCTTAAGGAAACTATTACCTTGAGATGAGTCTAGATTATCGGAGAATAGATGAGGATACTTGGTTCGTATGAATCCTTCTGCTTCCCACATAGCTCTCTCAACGGACTTATTCCACCAAAGAACATTGACTAGAGGAACTTCTTTGTTCCAGAGTCTGTGAATCTAATAGTCAAGAATTTTGAACAGGATCTCTTCATAAGAGAGGCTTTTCTAAATATCTGCACCCTCAATAGGGACTACGACTTCAGGTTCACGTATGCATTTCTTTAGCAAGGAGACATAGAACACTAGCTGAACTGAAGATAAATTTGAAGGTAACTTAAAGATCATATGCTACCTTTCCAAAATGGCTGAGAATTCGGTAAGGACCGACATATCAGGTACTGAGTTTCCCCTTCATGCCAAATTGCTTTACTCCATTCATAGGAGAGATCTTCAAGTACACATAATTACCAATCTCAAACTCAAGATCCTTTCTGTGTATATTTGTATATGATTTCTATTGGCTCTGAGATGTCTTAAGCTTTTTCCTAATTAACTGGACCTTCTCTAAGGTATCAAACACCAAGTAAAGCCCTACCACTGTGGCCTCACCCACTTCAAACCAACCAATAGGATATCTATGCCTCCTCCTATAAAGTGCCTTAAACAGAGCTATCTTAATACGGGAGTGATAGCTGTTGTTATATGCGAACTCAATCAAAGGAAATTGGTCATCCCAACTACCTTTAAAGTCTATAGCAAATGCTCACAGCGTATCTTCTAAGGTCTGAATAGTCCTTTCTACTTGACTATCTTTCTTAGGATGAAAGCCTGTACTGAGATAAACTTAGATACCAAGACCATTTTCGAATGCTTTCTACAAATGAGAGGTGAATTGGGTACCTCTATCTGAGATAATAAATAGTGGAACACCATGCAATATGACCAACTCCCTGATATAGAGTTTTGTGCAATCCTCTTCTAAATATAAGGTATGAACTAGAAGAAAATAAGATGATTTGGTCATCCTATATATAATGACCCAAACTAAATCATGCTAGCGACGAGTACGAGGTAAACCTATCACAAAGTCCATGTTCACTTATTCCCCATTTCCAGGTGAGAATACAAAACTACTTCATGGACCCACTAGGCTTCTGGTGCTCAATCTTAACCTACTGACATGTTGAGGACTTAGCCACAATCTCTACAAAGTCTCTTTGAATCCCACTCAACAAAAAGATCTCCCACAAATCGTGGTACATCTTTGTGGCCCCTGGATGAATAGATTAATGTGCACTATGTGCTTCGGCGAGAATTCTCTTCCTCAATTCATCTAGACCAGGCACACACAAATGACCTTGACAATATAAAACACCATATCCCCCTTGGAGAAAACCTCTACTTTCTAATTTCTGACCGATTTCTTCAAGTGAACTAGACTGGGATCCCTATCCTGCTTTTCCTTCACTTTGGAAACTAGGGATGATTCCAAGCTACTCTGCACCCACACACTACCTTCTGATGAATCGACTAAGCGAATACCTATTCACTCTAGGTGATTAACTTCCTGGGCAAACTTCTTTTTACTATTCCTAACATGGGAACACACTACACAGATATCCTACTGAGAGCATCAACCACTATATTGGCCTTGGTCGGATAATACAGAGCACTCATATCATAGTCTTTCAATAACTCCAACCACTTTCTCTCATAGAGGTTGGGGTCTTTCTAAAAGAACACATACTGCAGGCTCTTATGATCAGTAAGCATATCAATGTGCACACCATACAGGTAATGCCTCCAAATCTTTAAGGCAAAAACTACTGCTGCTAACTCAAGATCATGAGTAGGGCAGTTATTATCACAGGGATTAAGCTGTCTAGGGAGAATAGGCTATGACCTTACCTCTCTACATCAATAAACAACCCAATCCAACCCTTGAAGCATCACAGTACAAAACAAAACCATCGGAACTATCTGGTAGAGTCAAAATTGGAGTTATAGTGAGTCTAGTCTTTAACTCCTGAAAACTCCTCTCACAAGAATCTGGCCACTAGAACTTGACTTTTTTCTGAGTCAATCTGTCCATAGGGGATGGAATAGATGAAAATCCCTCAATAAATCTTCGATAATAGCCAGCCAAACCCAAGAAACTCCTGATATTTGATGGAGAGATGGGCTAGCACCAGTTTGTCACTACTTCAGTCTTTTGGGGATCAACTCTAATGCCATCACCAAAAATTATATAGCCAAGAAATGCTACTGACCTTAGCAAAAATTCTCACTTACTAAATTTAGTGAATAGTTGATGGTTTCAGAGAGCCTGCTATAGTATTTTGAGATGTTCTACATGATCTTGTTTACTGCGGGAGTAAACAAGAATGTCATCTATGAAGACTATAACGAACATGTCCAAGTATTGCTTGAACACATGGTTCATCAAGTATATGAAAGATGCTGGGTCATTGCTAAGACCAAAGTACATGACTAAAAATTTTAAGTGACCGTAACGAGTTAGGAAATCTATTTTTGGGATATCACTTTCCTTGACTCTAAGCTTATGATAGCCTGATCTGAGATCTATCTTAGAGAAATAATTGGCACCCTGAAGTTGGTCAAACAATTCATCAATTCTTGGGAGTGGATACTTGTTCTTGACCCTAACTTTATTCAACTGACGGTAATCTATACATATTTTGAGAGAAACGTCTTTCTTATGCACGAATAAAACTACTGTACCCCACAGGGACACACTGGGTCTGATGAATCCCTTGTCTAAGATATCCTTTAATTTTTCCATTAATTCTTTGAGTTTTACTAAAGCTAATTAGTATGGTAGAATAGATATAGGATGAGTATCTGGGAGAAGAATAATTTCGAAATCAATTTTCATTTCGGGAGAAACTTCAGGAAGATCTTTGGGAAACACATCTGGGCTTTCACATGCTACCTATACTGACTCAAGAGTAGGGGTTTCTGAAGCAGAGTCCTGGACTTGAATGAGATGGTAGAAAAATCCCTTAGAGATTATCTTTCTAGCCCAAAGGTAAGAAATAAGTTGACCTCTAAGTACTGAAGTACTACCCTTCTACTCTAGGATGGGATCATTTAGAAACTAAAACTGGACATTTCTATTTCTACAATCGACTGAGGCATGGCAGAAATGAAGCCAATCCATATTAAGAATGACATCGAAATCAGTTATCTCTAATTTAACTAAATCTGATGAAGTGACTTTTTGAGATATCATAACCAGACAGTTCCTGTATACCCGTCGGGCTATCATAGATTTACTCACTGGGGTATGAACTGAGAAGGACTCTTCTAGAATTTCAAGAATGACTCCTAAATAAAGTTTTATAATTGGAGTAACAAAAAGACAAAGAAGCTCCTGGATCTAGCAAAGCGTAAACATACAAATGTAAAACCTGTAATGTACCAGTGACCATATCAGGAGAAATTTCCTAATCCTATTAGGAATGAAGAGCACAGAATCTGTTTGGGTGCTGCCCACTGGTGGTACTAGAAGAGGCACCCTGCTGATTCAGGCGACTAGACTGAGCTGCGAAACGATTATGCTGACTCTGCGAACCCACCTGAGGACACTATTTAACTGTGTGGCCTAGCTTGTCATGCCCGTAATGCATATTCCTCACAGCTCTACAGATACACTTGGTGGTTTTTTCCATATTTCTGGCAAAGGATATTTGTTTGGGCACTGCTAACACTGCCCTTAGGCATAGGGCCTGATGCCCTATCTCAATTATCATCTCTGAATTTTGTTACTAGAGCACTGGCTGAGGAAGGAGATAAAACTGAGGATTTTAGGTGGAACTGAGATCGATTCCTACCCTTTGACTTAGGCTTAGCGAAATTGAAAATACCTATTCTTGCTCTCTTATTCTCCTTTTGTTTTCTTTATTCTTGGCCTCCTCTATCCTCTGAGTATGGACCATGAGCCTGGATATGTCCATCTACTTAATAATCATTGTGGTCCTACCTTCTTTGACCATGCTGTTAGATTCTAATGACATGAAGTTACGTATCTTTGCTCTGCTATCTGCTATAACATGTGGCGTATATCTGGCTAACTAAGTAAACTTGAGAGAGTACTCTTGTATTGTCATATTGCCCTACTTCATCTTTATAAACTCCGAGACCTTTGCTTCCCTCCACTATAGCGGAAAGAACCTATCCAGAAAAGCAAATACAAACTCTACCTAATCTATGGACCCTGCATCTGCGGCCCTCTATGCCTTCCATTATTTGAACCATGCGTGAGCCATATCCTGTAATTAATATATGGCCAACTCAACTCTCTCAACAATAGTCACCCCCAGAATATTTGTAACCTTCTACACTTAGTCAAGAAATTCTTGAGGGTCCTCATCTACCTTAGACCCTATGAACGATAGAGGGTTCATTTAGGTAAAGTCTCAAATATTTGAAGTAGCATTAATAGCCATTGGGTTCGCCAAAATCGTAGCTGTATATTCATTTTGAGCTGTAATAGAATGAGCTAGGGTGGTGAAGGCTACTTTGAACTCCTCATGGGGGACATGCTCACCCAAAGGATCTGGATAGATGGGTTGACGGGCTGACTACTCTCTCGTTCCTCTTCCTTGAGTCCTCTTTAGAGGCATATTATATAAATGGAAGAGAAGCTAGGATTAGAAGAGAATGTACCTAGAGCTCACACTCACTCGCATGACATGAATACTGAAAGAAGGGACTCTATTGAATCTTAGTCTCTTATACCAAGTTTTTAACACCCCAAATCTGTTCCTCGGATACTACACGGTGCTCATAATCCTGAGGGATCACAAGTTAACCCTTAATATGTACCTACTGCAATAACTACACGATAACACTGAATAATATATGGAATTAGTCGGAAACATTCTATAAGGTTCAATCTATAAATAATACTGAATAATACTAAATGCGGTATTAAACACCAAAACTGAAAGACAAAA
Organism: Capsicum baccatum var. pendulum; assembly: GCA_030864225.1. Classification (NCBI taxonomy): domain Eukaryota; kingdom Viridiplantae; phylum Streptophyta; class Magnoliopsida; order Solanales; family Solanaceae; genus Capsicum; species Capsicum baccatum. Next base: position 68,252,169 of record CM061559.1, on the reverse strand, counting down.
CTGAAATATGAATAACATTCTGAAATACTCTTGTCTGGGAAGCCTTTAACTTTCTAAACTTTGGACTTGATAGGACAAGTCCCTAACTAACTCCTTCTACTGACATAAACTAAAATACTGTTAGTATTAATCATGTCCTAGAACTATGAGCACTCACCACTACACTGAATACAAAAAGTCTAGTCTACTGATGGTACTTTGGAGCTCATGCATCAGAACCTATAATATAAGACATCATAGCACAAAAAGAATGCAGTAGTACTTTCAATGTAATGGTATACTCACTGAGGTATGCTAAAATGTATGGGTTCATCATATGCATGAACAATAATAATTGTATAACATGAGTATGACTGAATAAGAGTACATGGTTGAATTCGAATACCATGACTAAAATTATGGTAAAACTGAACACTAAGTCTGAATACTGATCAACTAATATATTAGATAACTAATACTATATAACTGATAACTGGTCATTGTATCTGATAGTCTCAAATTTTGGGGAGCTATACTGAGTTCCATATTGAGGTGATTGACTATGTCTGATAGTCCTATATCTGTAGAACAGGACTGAGTTCTATTCTAAGATTGAGACTAAAACTGAGACTATGGGAGGTAATCATTTAACCGACATGCCCCTTCTCTAACTAATTTTGGATCTAACCTGTAACCTAGTTGGAAGGGTGTCAATACTGTGCCATAAGTATGGACAAGCTATGAGTTAACCCTCTCTGATAGGAAGTTCTTTCGTCAACCCTTAATGGCAGGATAACTTGGATGAGAAGTATCAACCCTCAAAATATCTGGCAAGAAAATATCTTAACCTACGCCTGGCTACATAGTTCTATAATTCAGGGATACCTGCTAAGGGTCAAACCCTCAGCTTACAGGAATACCTCCATCCCTGGGTTAACTCGATGCTGAATCCAACTCCCAACTGAATAGACACTGAATTGATTTCTATTCTGTACTAGGATGGATTTAATGGTTACTGAGATTACTATTTAGCTGAGCTAAAATAACTTAATTGAGTTTCGTTGACTGATGGAATATTACTAAATTTTGTTAACTGATAGAGTTTACAAAGGTCTGAACTGAATATTGAGTTAGACTGAAATATTACTGACTCTACTGAGTTGTCCTAAGTTCTATAACTAACTAAGAGTACTAGTGATCGTGACGTGACTGATAGTACTTTATGACTAACCATGGTTTTAGGTAATCAGATAAATTATTGGGTACAAGTACCCCTAGGACTCGATGGCATAAATTAAGCGACGTGGCATAAACATGAAACATGTAAACTATAAACTTGATAATTATTTATTCATTTGGGGAAGTTTTACAAACACTTGCATTATTTCATTCTCTTTATAGTTCACATGAACAATTTATCAAACACTTGGAAGGCATAGAACATGTGCATAACACTAATCAACATATGAGCGCACAATTCAATCATCAAATTCATAATTTGAAGGATTTAACATGATCTCACATGGTAAGACATATAAATCAATAAACTCCACATGAAACTTAGCATAACTCAAGGATTTGATACTCAAATAATCATTATAAACATGAATATTATCAAAACTATCATGGTATTCTTGAAATTCATATACTTGAAGTTGAGGAAAATGATTCTTGGACTTCAAGGGTGGAAGAGACCCATGGATGAAAACTTCACATACCTTTAATGAAGAATTTCTAAAAACATAGGGTTGAATCTTGAGTTCTTGATTTGAAATTTGAGCACCTAGGGTTTTGTTCTTGAGCTAATTGGAGAATGAATGAGTATATTTTCTCTCTAAAGGGCTTAATTTTATGGTTTGGGGGCTGAAGAACGTGGGGAAAAGACAAAATACCCCCATGAATGCGACTTTTTAATGACTCTAAAATTGGGTTACCGACGCGTAGGTCGACATGGCACGTCGATGGCATCGACGCGATAGACAATACGTTGTGCCATATTTGCATTGATTCACTAGAATTAGACGCTGGTAGCTGGGGAAAATATTAATCAATGTGATAGTCGACACGGTGCACTAAGATTGCGTTTATCCACTGTTTTAAGATTCCAAAGGGCCTCAAAAAAAGTTTGAAAAATCCAAAACTTATCCAATAACACCTATGGGCATTCCTTATCATGAATCAACCTAAACATCAACATTTAATGGATGTAAAGGTCGCGAAATAAGATTGCTAACCTTTTTAGTCTAAAATGACACTAAGTCTAAGTACTTTGCTAAAAATATTCCAAGTCTGGACCCCTTGACAAGCCTCAAGGACTAATTAAGCTTAGGATTTTGCGGGGTCTTAAATATTTACTCTAAAAAGCTCTAAATTTGCATCCCTTTCACATAAGTTTAGGTATGCCTCCTACTTTCTCTCCTTTGATTTGTATAATTTATTCTTATTTTCGTGATAGGGCCAAATTTGGGTCTGATTCTTTTACCATTTGTACTAGAATTTTTCGTAAATCTCTGTGTACATTGTGAATCTAATAGCAAATATCTTAGTGCTTAAATCATTGGGCATGTTTTGAGTACCCAAGAATTAAAGAAAGGATTGGAAACTAACATGCCCATTAAGTGTTTGATGACTTGTTTGAAAGAGATATTAAGAATTGTTCTTTTGTTTCCCATGAATTGATATAGTAATTTTGACTTATATTTTAGGTTTCTTGTTTTGTCAATAATGTTTGAACATGTTTGTGTGAAAATGAATTGACAAACTTAGGTTTGGGAACATCTTGGGACGAAGGGCTGCTAAAGTGGACTCCGGGCACTAACGCAACCAAAGAATACAAAAGCACACTTTGCTAAATCATCCAAGGACCGTTAAAGTTGAATCCGTAAAGTGGCCCCAGACAGCTAAAGTGGTACCTGAGGCCTTTCTATGTATAATTCAGGCAATCATTTCAATCCTAAATTTGATGCTTATTTCATTTCTTTATCTATCCTCAATCAGATAGAATTAATTTTACACATTAATCTTGAAAGGTCATGCATATGTATTATTTTCAGGTTGTCAAACAAAAGGCTAAGAATGAAACATCCTTATTGATGAAGCTAAAGCTGGAACAGATTACAATAAAAAATTAGTTCTTCCCTCACGAGTTTCAAGATGCATACTATTCCCAACTAGCTAGAAAGAAGTTATCCAATGAGAGGGGGATATAACTTTAGCGACTCTAAAAATCCCTTCCTGAACTCTATCAAAGATTGGAGAACAGTAAATGGCTCTATTTCACTCCCAAGCCATACAAGTTAAATGAACAATGGGTGAGGGTGTTATATTTGAAGCTTAAGGCAGTTAATTTGACTACTCCAGTTACCTGGATTCTAGGAAACACTATTCACTTTGGTCCTTAGGTGGTCAATGGAATCTACGGATTGCCAAACTCTAACCTTTCTTAATTTATGGTGAAGGATTATGTCTCAGAGACTTGGTTGGTATCGAATCTTTTTCCTAGAAAGAGTGTGTCACAAGGGGTGACAAACCCAGGGATCACAACTAAGGACTTCACAACTGAGGACGGGAATTAGATTTCTATTATATGTAGCCAAGTGTCACTATATAGCAAGACATTTACTATCCCCTTGGTAATATCTCAAATGTTCTCTTGTCTCTTAGAAAACATTCTAGTGAATGATGGTCACTTGTTTATCTAGGAGATAAAGAAATGTTAAGGTACATGAGAGTTCATTTCTTATGTTTCCTTCCTTGATCACTGAATTATGTAGACAGGCAGGGGCAGAGGAGTTTGAGAGAGGTAATTGGGTTGAACCACCAGTGCAAATCCTTTCATTAAACAAGAATGGTGAAGGAACAATTATTAAAGTAGTAAAATAAATATAAAATTCAGGAAGTCATCTTAGGTGGAGGCAGATTCATGTAGATCGTCATCTGTAGGACCATTTGAGGTGTTGATTGATGATTTATAGATGGTTAGAGAGTTTTAATGTAAATTTCCCATGGAGCCTGGATAGACTTCTTAGAGTCCCATATTCTATGTCCCATAGAAAGATTACGATAGGTTCTTAGATGACCATAGAAGGCAGGGGATCACATTTTAGGTTAGAGAATGCATCTACTGATTTGGTTAGGTCACACCACGTGTTGAGTGATTTGCACAAGTAGATAAAGAAATGATAGAGAATGAGGGACAAATTATTCACCTAGATGTCGAAGGGTGTGAAGGGTTTATGGAAGGTGCTGAAGCCTAGATATCCACTCTCCTCTTTGAGGCAAGTGGATGATGATAGTATTCTATCATATTAATTCAAGGATGACGAGCTTGATAATGAGGGTGCTGAAAGTGAGCAGACTGATAGTAGGGGGAGTCAGTGATGCCTACTCAAGGATCCCCTTTACTCTCTTATCTTTTGTGTTATGCAATAAGGACATTGTGATGTTTTTAAATTGAGGGTGTACCATTTGTTTGTATTTTATATTCATTTTATATTGTTATATAGATATTTATGATGTATAATCATGGATATTGCGTACCCTTGTTGGGTGAATGCTTTATTTGAATTTTTGTTGTGATAGACATATTTTTCTGTTTTTATTTCTAGCCTAGCTCATTCCTTTGGTGGTTATTAGATGAGCATTTCCCTATGATAGATTAAGTGACGACATTCATAATAAAAAATCATCGGTTTAATATGTAGTGGTCTTGTATGTAGGGAAAGTTTGAGTACCCATAGCATTATGAATTGGGTTGAAATTGTGATTCTAGTGAAGTCTGTGTAGCAAATTGTTGTGGTAAAGTCTGAGTAGCCATAGCATTATTGCCCTTGTTGGAGATGAAAGTAGAAACTTTGACTTGTTTGGTACTAACAATGGTTAGTCTCGCATTGTGAAAAGTAAAATGAGCATACCCATCAATCTAAATTTTTTGTGAAAAATAAATGCATGGAAGTGAATGATGTTGTGACAACACCTTGAATCTTTTTGTGACTCCCAATTCTTTGGTTGGCGGTAATTTGGAAAATCACTCTTTTGGTTCTTAAGTAGGAAGTGAAATCAGTCCGTCTAGAATAGTTTGCATACCATATGTGGTGACTATTTGTTGAATAATTTTTGAGCTTTCTTGTTCATCTAGAACTTACCTCATTGATTTATTAATGCTATCTTGATTATATGCGGTTTGTGATATGATATTAGGCCTTCATCGCGATTATTGGAAACAACTTTAACCTTAAAAGCCTAGCGGTGCATTAATGGTATCACTAGTTTCCCTATTTGAGCCTATTAACCTTTCTTTGGCAATCACATTAGAAACCTTAAACTTTCTCAAAATTTTCCCTCTGTTGAACTCTACCCTCCTTGAACTTGAAATTGCTAACTTGAGGGTAAAAACCTATGTTAGGGTGTGATAAAACTTGGATTAGATGATCATTGTAATACCCCACACTTTTCATAGTTCTTTTCAGCTCCTAGTGCTTGCATAAGAGGCTAAAAGCTTGAAAATTTAGCTATGTGTTGAGGTCTTAGCCATTTTTAAGGCCTTGTAACTTTGAGGAATTTTAAGTTGACCTTCTGGATTGCGAGATGATTCTTTTTGTGTTGATTCATCATCAGGGGTGTAAGGATCCTGTCTCGGGTAAGTTTTGGATTTTTTATATGAAGATTGGGTCATGTTTGGATTTTAATTCCAACAGCTCAATGTGATTCAGTCGCGTCACGCCAGGGATAGCGATGAGACATTCATCGCATCGTGGTGAAGATATGTTTGTCATGTTATTTTTTAAAAATTGAATGCGTGTGTCATGATCTTTATCGTAGTGTGTTAATTTCTTATTAGGTGAAGAATGTTCATAGAAATCACTTAGATCGAAGTTGAGCTACAAACCTTATATTCATCAAAAGTTTGGTGTTCGATTCTACAAGGATCAACTTTGAAAGTGTATAAATTTTTATGAATGTAAAATTTTTCATCTCAATACCCACCAAATTGTAGATAATTGAATTAGCTTTCCAACGATACTAATTTTGCCTTAATCCGATACTTGAGCATAAAGTTATGATCATTTTCGTCAGAACTAGTAAGCCACCACGATTATGCCTAGTTGCGGTGAGGCTTCAAACCATAATTTGGGTTAGGAATTTTTGGTTTAAATGAGTGAGGGTCCATTGAGTATTTTCATACTTGAACCCAGATCATAAAAACATGATGTTAGGCGACCATTTGGGCATTATTTGACCATATTCTCCTAATTCACTCTCAAAAACAAACCCTATTCATTTCCCTTCAAGATCATCCGTTCCATCACCTTCTCTTCAAGAAAAATTAGATTTTAAGTTCCCTAATCCAAGAATCTTAAGAATGCTTCCAAGATCAACTACATGACTTTCAAGGTCAAGGTTTCTCCACCAAGCCAAGTCCATTAAGGTATGTGGGAGTTCATCCATGGGTCGCCTTTCAACCATCGAACCCCAAAACCCTTTTCTTCCAATTAAAGATTTAATTTCATGTTTCCGTGGAGGTTTCAATTAAATTCAGCCCATGTATGATCCCGTGTAAGATTTGATTTCCTAATGCTATGGATTTTGTTTCCCATGTCATACTCAAGTAAATTTCATGTTGTTGAATTGAATGCTCATGTTTAGAATATCCCCATGTACAAGTCCATGCTTTCTACATGTTTGAGGAATTTCTGATATCTTGGGTTGAATCATGATTCCCTTAGTAATTTGACTAAATTCATGTCCAAGGATATTTTCATAAAAAGTTAGGTTATCTCATGCTTTAAGTTTTGATTCCCATAACGTATCCAATTGAATTTCATGTCATAATATTGAATTATGAACCTTACCATGTCTACAAATATTTTTCAAGTGAATTAATCTATTCATGCTTTGAGTTGCAAGTTTCCTTGTCTTATTTCATTGATATCATGTTAAATCCCCAACTTATGAATTTAGTCATGCACTCATGTTATTTTCACATATATGCCATCTTCCCATGCTCAAGTTGATAACTTCCATGTGTTTGATGAAATGTCTAAATGTTGGGTTTTGAATAATGATTCCCTATTGTAGATTTTAAATAGTTCATCTGCTCCTATTGTTATTCCATTGAGTCCTGGAGGGTTATGAACACCCGTTACTTAGTTGTTTACATAGTTTTCAGTATCTTCAAAATGGTTTCAGATAAACCCTGAGCCTTGTCATTTGGTTAGTATCATGTTAAGTTAAACCCAATCCAGTTTAAGTTCCAATATAAGTTTATACATTAATAATTACCACAAAATTTGTATGCACTATTATTTTCAAAATACCATGCCCTGAACTTATCAATTATTAGTTATTAGTGCATGCACCAGTTAGTATTTAAACGTCTTTCAGTTAGGAGTAGGATTTAGCATCGAGTGAATCCAAGGATAGGTACTCACCTGCCAGTTGAGTGCGTGACTTTTAGTAGCAATCCCTGCATTCCAGAACTACATAGCCAGCATAGGTTTGGGATGTTAACCTAACAGTTAAGGGTTGAAAAATATCTTACTAGAGCACTTTCCAGTAAAGGGTGACTCTTTAGTTCTTATGGACTTCACTTTAATGGATCCACATAGCCAGTTTAAGTACCCATGGCATGGTGCTGACACCCTTCCAACTGGGGTTACAGGTTGGACCCCGATTAGATCAGAGTGGGGCATCTCAGTTTGATGATACCTCCCATAGTCTTAGTATAGTATTCAGTGTAGTTTCAGTTCAGGTTTGTTTGGATAAAGCATAAAGATCTTTAGTTATTCAGTTATCAGATTTTAGTCTTTCAATTTACAAATATTTTAGAAATATGCCTATGCATGGTCTTGCATTCTCAGATTCTATAGGTTTTATGCATTTGTGCTCAGGTATCTCATGTTGTTCAGTAGTCTGTATTCATATGTCAACTACTCAGTGTGATTACGCCAGTTATCCTTTTTTCTTAGACTCCATTCATCCCATCACCTAGGTTTTAGTTATTCAGTTAATCAGATCAGTTCAGTACATATATGTTGGTTTTGAATGTTTATGTATTCATGTGTTACCATATCCCATCTGTAGTTTTATTTATTCTGACAAAGCAAGGTTTTAAGAAAATAAGTGTAGTGATTCACCAGCTTATTAGATTATGTTTGTTATTCATGTTTTAAGATAGTTTATCTTTCAGTTTATTTCAGTTTCTTGGTAAGTCTACTTACACCTAGTCAAGAATGTTTTAAGATTACGTATGAAATCAATTTTACTTATTACATTCACCACCACTTACTCAGTATATTCCATAAGTACTGATCCACATATATGTATGCGTGGCTACATTGTTTCATAATATATGTACCAGTTGTAGCCCACGCAACATGATCAGATAGTTGTAGATTTCAGCCAGCAGGTGATGAGTTCTCCTACTTCGATGACTTCAGTCGGATGTTGTTCATGTACTTTTCTATATTACTCATATGTATTGATTAGTGGTAGCGGGGGTCATGTCCTAGCTCTCTATAGTCAGTATAGTACAGGCTTCATAGATGTCAATCAGAGTCATTATGTAAATTTAGTTCTCTCAGTTTTTATCATATTGTAAATTATATCAGTATTGTATTTATTCAAATTATGCCTTGATTATGCTTCTGCATAGTAAAATCAACTATTATATAAATATATATATATATATATATATATATTAGATCAGCTACCTAATAGTATGCCAGTTCATGGGATAACTTGAGATCACTTGTGGTTCCAAGCCCATGTGGCGTCCAAGGTGTACTCCCGAGGCATTACAATCATGTATCGTGGTTTTGTAAATGAGTGTATTAATGTAAATAAATTATTGAAAATAAATGAGAAAAACAAAGGAAAAAAAGAGAAAAGGAAAGAATGGCAAAAATAAAAGAAGAAGATAAAGCTTTCAATAAATGTGTGAGCAAAAGGAAAAAGGTAGGTCCTTGTGTTGTATAAATATGAAGCAACTAATAATCAATATTTGATTTATATAGTGTTTCGTGGAGTTCAATGAGGGTGTAGTAACTTTTATCCTAAAGACTTAGCCTACCTTCCCCAAGCCTATATTACAGGCAAGAAAAAGCCATTCGAGATCTCCAACCAAGTGTTTTTGAGTTAGTAGTGATTGAAAATATGGGCAAGCATATGGTAAGATCCTTGTTTGCATTAGAAGTTCTTTGAATTTGAGTATTTATCCCTTGTTAAGTGTTGTAAATATTGTTTGTTTTTGGGACTTTCTTTTGTGAGAGGGCATGTAAACTAGGATAGATTGGTGAAATTGATACATTTAGAAAATAGGAAAATAGGCATTCTTGAATTACTATTAAGTGTCAGTCACTTCTTGAAAATTGGTGATTGTTACTTGATTAGTCTTAAAATCATATTGTGTTCTTAAAATTTGCTTGAATTTGAGAGGTCTATTTGATTAGCAACTTACATGCTTGTTGACTATTTGTTAGCACCAAACAAAGTCATAATCATCATGCCCGTGTGAAGTGAAAGTTGTGACTTTGGTGTGATGGTTAATTTGATAGCCTCACTAGCTTTAATGTTATTTTGATTGAGGACAAGCAAAGTCTTTAAGTTGGGGGTATAATAAATGCAGATTTTGTCACCCATTTATTTACTAATAATTGATAAGGTGAGGCTAATTATCCTTTGGATGATCTTAATTTCATGTATTTTTGGTGTTACAAGAAGTTTTGACAAAAGTAAAAGAAATCAAGCTGAAATGGTAAAGCCGGAAAAATGTGCAGAAAAGTTCCTCAGGTATTGTTAAACTGGCCTGAGAGGTGCTTTTGCAGCAATCGAAATCCAAGACAAATGGCGCTTTAGTGCTAACCTGGCGCTTTATGATGTGTGAGCCTATGCTAACACATTTAAAGCTTTTAACTCTAAATAATTGCAAACTCTTGAGCAACTATAGTCATTTTTGATTATTTTAGTTTGATTTTACAGTAAAAGTAAAGAAGAAGGGGAACCATAAATAAAGAAAACAAAAAGCATGAAATCGGAAGCAAATAAAGAACAAAGGGTGGATGACGACATCCATAACACGTCGTCAGCCTGGTGATAGGCTGTCAAGGATGCCATCAACCTTAAACAAAAGATGGAAGTTGCAAGAAGTTTTATGACGACATTCATGACACGCCGTGAAGATGATGATAAGGCTTAATCATCATCGTTAACCTTAGGAAGCAGAAGCTAAACTTTTAGAGAAGCTGACGACGTTTGTGATAGGATGTCATTCGCATCGTCATCTATTTTGAGGGAAAATTTGAAACTTTAATTTTATTTCTTTATTTTAGATTTAACTATTTAAAGCCTTGTTTGATGGTTTTCTATCATCGATTGACATATCCCACAAGATAGAAGATACAATTTTTTTTCTCTCTCTCTCTCTAAGATCAATATTTTAGAGCTTTGCCTTGTCATTCAATTCAAAGTATACTTTTGATTGTCTTCATTATTGTAAGTTAATTCTTTCAGTAATGAATTCAATTTGCATACTTGTTTCTTGCATCATGAGTGGCTAAACACCTGTAACCTGGATCATGGGATCTAGGGTTAGGTCATGATAAGGTGTAAAATACTCAAGATTTAATAGGTGTTAGGATTTCTTGGTAATTCTCAGATTGTAATTTATGTCTGTTGGTTGCAAACCGTAGGCGTACCTACTTTGGTTTGCTTGAGAAATAAATCATAAATAGTAGGAAGTGAATTATCAATAGGGACTCGGAAAGACTTCGTTTAATAATTAGCACTATAACAAAGATGATTAACCTGCGGTAAAATTTGGACAGTGTATAACGATTCGCTAAGTCCAAGAGGATTAGGAAATTAGATGCTTGAATAGGTCGAGAGACAGTTGAGAATATCATCAATAAAGATAGCTTGTGATCCAAACCACCGTGAGAGTCTTGAGTAAATTTTAGCATTTGTCATGTACCGTAAGCCCTAGTGAACATAATCCTGGTTATTTCACAAAATCTTGGTTACAAACATCAAATTCAAAGTGACAACCAATTATCTACAAAACTCCCATTTCAGGAAACGGTAAACTACCAGTGAATTAAATCGTAAACAACTTGAGTTCACACCTTATTTCCTGTGTGATTCGACCCCAACCTAGTTGGGTTATATATTAACAACGATTGCTTACACCCATTCAAGAGTGTAATTTGAGAGTTATCAAAAATGATGTCATTGATGGGGAATACGGTTGTAAACTGAAAGTTTGTGTGTGCAAATTTGATGTTAGTTAAGTTTCCTTGATTTACGTTTATTTGTTGTTTTTGTCTATTGCAGGCTCTTAGTTGTTTATGCCAAAAAAGACAACGTTTAGAGAACCATTATTACTAATTAATCCAGAACCTCAACTGTTTGGGAGAATTGATGAACACCAGGAGGCAAAGAGACTAGACGTTTTTGCCAAGGTTAAGGTGAACGTAAAAAATTTGGGTCAATAAGTACTTCATAGAACCCTGATGATGAAGACTTGGGTGATGAGGAATAGCTGAATCTTCAAAACCCAATGCGAGCTGAGAGAATTTCTGCACCAGTGCAGTGAAATGTCAATAGAAACCATCTAGTTCGAGGAAGGTATGGTCATTAACCTATTCAATATGAGGCTGGTTAAGATGATGAAGGAATGGACGGAGCTGGTGTAACAGGTGCTATCATTCCTCCACTGTTGGCACCAAGTGAAAAATTCAGCATAATAAGTTCCAAGATCCAACTTCTAAATCGGAAGGGGTTGTTTGAAGGCTTACCTAGTGATGACCCGAACATGCATTTGGTGAACTTCATCACCATTTGCAAATCTTTTGATAATCCGGGAGTAAGCCAGGATGCGATCTGGTTGAGATTGTTTCCTTTGTCTTTGTCTGGAGAGGCAACAATGTAGTTAAATGAGTTAGAGCTCGATTTTATAACAAAGTGGAGACATTTTAATGAGGCATTCCTAGAATGGTTCTTTCGACCCTCAAGGTGTAACACCCTAATTTTTTAGAACCGAGGTGCTACATGGTGCTTATGACCCCGAAGGACCACAAGCTAACCCATGACTTATAGCATCACCTATGCACTATAATATATAATGTAATAATGCGAAACACATGAACATGTAGGCCCTAAGGTTCAACTGAATAAAGAATCTATAAAATAGTAACATCTGTGTGGGTGCAAGATACCCAAAACAACTGAAAACTGAATCAAATCTGAACTAAATCAGAAAGCCTCTAAATACTGTCTGAATAAGGAGTTGAAGGAACATGTCTCCAACTAACTCCTTCTAGAAAAAATGAGCTGAAATAATAAATGAAATAAAATAATATCATATCATCCTTGAATGAAGAGGACTCACTGCAACACTGTATACTAGAATGCAGCTGCTATTGCTGGTATGGAACTTGTGTCTCTATACCTATGGTGTAACATGAAAAGAAAGCACCATAGCACAAATGTGTCAGTATAACTTGAGTACTGAGTATACGAGTGAGGTAGGCTAATGCAAAGGGTTTACATACATGAATAATTCTAACTGACTAAATGATATGAACATAAGAGTAAAAACATACATACATAGTACCTGAGATTATGAGTACATGATAGCTAAATCTGTATGCTAATACATGGATTTTTGATAACTGACATGGCTGAAACTGTAGTTCTGATAGCATGGGCGACTGTGTCTAACAATCTTGAATCTGATGGAACTTTCTGAGCCCCCTGCTATAACTGAATTTGACTGTATCTAACAGTCCTGGTATACTGATATCTGAAGAATTGTCTGAGTTCTTTTACTGAGACTGAGTCTGAAACTGTGGGAGGTAGTTGTTTAACCGACATGCCCCATATGTGCCATTATGGCTAAGCTGCAGTTCAATCTCTGTCCCGAACAGAGGGGTGTCAATACCGTGCCACTGGTAAGGACAGTTGTGAGTGATGCTTTCCTGGAAGGTACTGGAAATGAGAGTGGTGGGAACCCTGAACTGACAAGTTAAACCACCTCATCAACCCTAATCTAACAGGTTAAGATGTCTCAACCTATGTTGGCTACATAGTTCTGGAACGCAAGGATGACTGCTAAGAATCACACCCTAAACTGGTAGGCGAGTTCCCATTCTTGGGTTCACTCGATGCTAAATTCTACTCCCATCTGAAGAGACTAAACATGATTCAACTGACTGTACATGGACTGATTAACTAACTTCCGTTGACTGATGGAATAGTACTACTATCTGAGAATTAACTGAGATCATAAGATTTTTGAGGTTTCCTGAGTCACATGACTAACTGAGTTCTATAGATTATAGTTTTACTGAGATTATCATGATAACATGACATGGCTCAAGGCACAGAACTATATTTTTTGGGTACAAATACCCCCAGGATGACATGACTTGATCACAAGATTGGAGTACACAATTCATAATATCATAAGTAGGGGATCCTATGCTTCATGTAGTTATTCAACATCTTAAACATTGTAGGAATTTCGTGTACATATTATACATATCCATTATCATACATGCTTCATACCACAATAATAACAACACATCAATAGCATGGAATTCATATTTAAGCATATAGCTAAAATAGACTTGTCATTTAAATATCATGGAATGATGTAAACATAAATTCCTAGCATCCCAAGCTTTTTATCTAACACCTAGCATTCATTCTTTAATGCATAGGTGTGTTTCATAACTTTAACCATATTACACCACCTAAAGTTCATAGTTTTCAACTAACAACCATACATATTCCATGAAAGCACCTTTAGATATCATCATAAAACTTAAACAACAATCATCAACATATACATGGTTATATCACAACAAGACAATCATAATATAATATTTAAAACATGGTTCTTGAGCTCTATGAATGAAATAGATCCATAGATGAACACTATGCATACCATAGATTAATGATCCGTGAAGATAGTAGTGAAATAACCTGGGAATTTGAAACGCCCAATTGAATCCTAGACTTGTTCTTGGTTATTCTTGAGAGAATTTTTATAAAAATTAATGTAAAGAGCTGATTTGGGGCCTCAATCCCATGTTTGGGATTTATATATGGGGGAAAGATGACCCAAATACCCCTCTAGATGCGTCATTTAATTTTTGTGAAAATTATACGATGCCGCCTCGACGCGATGCGGAGACATCATGTTTCCACCTGTTTGTGATCAGGAAACTCACCGCAACATACAGGAATTTCAGAGACACACTGGAAATTGACGAACGTCATTTTGTCTTGCGGCGTGACGTGCCACTGATTGAAACGACTCTGCTGAAACATTAAATCTCCATAACTTCTTCACCGGGTGTCCGTTTAAGATGAGTTTTGTATTGAGGAAAGATTATTGAATTATCTACAATTTGAAGGGTATAAATCAACCAGAATACCACCTATACACCAAGTTATTATTGTTCAAAGATGAGCTTTGTGAAATCACACACGATAGCTTGACTTACTCTAAGTGACTCTTATGAAAATACTTAACACATCATAAGCTCTATTATCGCTAGGATACTTATCCTAATTCATGTACTCAAATATGAATCATAGGATAGGAGGGTTCATATGTAGGAACAAAGTTTCATTTTCTATCTTAGAAATATACGGGGTATTACAATATCTCCCCCTTGGAGACATTCAACCTCGAATGAGACTGACTGAAATGAGAAGAGACAATAAACTGGAGTACGTACAAGACATACACTACTGGAACATGATCTCATTACGGACATAACTGATAAGCTAAACACATCATGCTGGACATGCATATTTGATGCATGAGTAACTGATTCATGAATGCATAACTGAGACTTCTGATAACTGAGTTCTCCCAATGAGAATGCATATTTGATGCATGATAATACACTGGAATGATACTTGAATGCATGAATGAATATGAAACGGTAATAGATACCATGTTTATGATAGAAATATGAACATAAAACTAAGTACGCTTAAGGAGAACTGTTACCTTGAGCTTGATCTGAATTGGCGGAGAAGAGGTGAGGATACTTGGTACACATATCTGCTTCTGCTTCCTAAATAGCTCCCTCATGATAGCTATTGTTGTATGCAAACTCAATCAAAGGAAAGTGGTCATCCCAACTTCGCTTGAAATCTATTGGACATACCCTTAGCATATCTTCAAGAGTCTGAATGATTCTTTCTGCTTGACTATCTGACTGAGGATGAAATGCTGTACTGAGATGAACTCAGGCACCAAGACCCTTTTGGAATGCTTTCCAAAAGAGAGAGGTAAACTGGGTACCTCTTTCTGAAATAATAGATAGTGGAATACCATGTAATCTGACCAACTCCCTGATATAGTGTTTGGCATAATCCTCGGCTGAATAAGAAATATGAACAGGAAGAAAATGAGCTGAATTGGTCATTCTGTCTATAATGACCCAAACTAAATCATGATGATGACGAGTTCTAGGCAAACTCATCATGAAATTCATGTTCACTTTTTCCCACTTATAAGTAGGAATGGTGAACTCCTGCATGGAACCACTAGGTTTTTGATGCTCTATCTTAACCTACTGACATGTAGAGAACTTAGACACAAACTCGGCAAAATCTTTTTTCATCCCACTCCATCAATAGATCTCCCGCAAGTCACAGTAAATCTTAGTGGCCCCTAGATGAATAGAGCATTACACACCATGCACTTCAGCAAGAATTTGTGGCCTCAAGCCATCTACATCTGGAATGCACAAACGACCCTGACAACAAAGAACT
The DNA here is from genome assembly GCA_030864225.1 of Capsicum baccatum var. pendulum. Lineage (NCBI taxonomy): Eukaryota > Viridiplantae > Streptophyta > Magnoliopsida > Solanales > Solanaceae > Capsicum > Capsicum baccatum. Next base: position 68,236,398 of record CM061559.1, on the reverse strand, counting down.
CTATCTTCTCCTTGGGTGAAAAACTCAACTTTCTTATTTTGAACTGACTCTTTCACTTGACAAGGCTAGGATCCCTGTCTAGCTTTTCTTGCACCTCAGAAACTAGAGATGACTCTGAACTACTTTGAACACATATACCACCTTCGGAAGAGTCGACTAAGCAAACGCCTAGTCTGGCCAACTGATGGATTTCCTAAGCTATTTTTGTCTTTTTATCCTCAATGTGAGAAACACTACCCATGGAGAGTCTACTGAGAGTGTAGGCCACAACATTAGCCTTGCCGGGATGATAAAGGCCGCTCATGTCATAATCTTTCAAAAACTCTAACCACCTTCTCTGACGAAGATTGAGATATTTATAAGAAAAGACTTACTAGAGACTCTTATGATCTATAAAGACATTTACATGAACTCCGTAAATATAGTGCCTCCACATCTTCAAGACAAATATTACGGCTGCTAACTCAAGAACATGAGTAGGATAATTCTTCTCATGGGGCTTTAGTTGTCCGGAGGCGTAGGCTATGAAATTACCATGCTGCATGAGGACAAAACCTAAAACCACTCTGGATGCATCAAAATAGACTATGAAACCGTCTGAGCCATCTGGAAGAGCTAGAGTTGGAGCTAAGGTGAGTCAAGTCTTCAACTCTTTAAAACTCTTCTCGTATGAATCTGACCATTGAAACTTAACCTTTTTCTGAGTTAATCTGGATATAGGAGATGCAATAGAATAAAATCCCTTGACAAACCATCTGTAATAGCTAGTCAAACCAAAAAAACTCCGATATCTGATGGAGACACAGGGAGAGGTTAGTTTCTTACCGCTTTGGTCTTCTGAGAAGCTACTCTAATACCATCACCGAAAATAATTTAGCCAAGGAATTCTACTGATCTTAGCCAAAATTTACACTTACTGAACTTGGCGAATAACTGATGATCCCTGAGAGTCTGAAGAACAATTCTATGATGGTCGGAATGATCATGCTCAGTGCAAGAATAGACTAGAATATCATCTATGAAGACATTGATAAACATGTCCAAGTACTGCTTGAAAACACGGTTTATCAAGTGCATGAAAGTGGCTGGGGCATTGGTAAGACCAAAGGACATAGCTAGAAATTCAAAGTGACCATACCGAGTACAGAAAGTTCTCTTTGGGATGTCACATTCTCTAACTCTGAGATGATGATAGCCAGATCTAAGATCTATCTTTGAGAAATAACTGGCACCTTGAAGTTGGTCAAACAATTCATCTATTTTGGGAAGAGGATACTTGTTCTTGATCGTAACTTTGTTAAGCTGACGGTAATCAATACACATCCTAAGATAACTATCTTTCTTATGCATGAATAAGACTGGTGTGCCCTACGGGGAAATCCTGGGTCTAATGAATCCCTTATCTAAGAGATCCTTCAACTGATCCTTCAGTTCTTTGAGCTCTACATATGTCATTCTGTATGGAAGAATAGTAATAGGCTGAGTATCTAGAATAAGGTCAATGCCAAAGTCTATTTCCCTTTCGGGAGAAATGCTTGGAAAATCTTTAGGAAAGACATCTAAATATTCGTGAACCATTGGGACTGATTCAAAGCTAGAAGATTCAAAACTAGAGTCTTTAACATGAATGAGATAATAAATACATCCCTTAGAAATCATTTTCCTTGCTCGAATGTAGGAAATAAGCTGAACTCTGAAAGATGAAGTACTACCCTTTCACTCTAGAAGGGGCTCATTCAGGAACTAAAACTAAACTATCCTATTTATGTAGTCCACTATGGCATAATAAGAATAAAGTTAGTCCATGTCGAGAATGACATCAAAGTCAGTCATCTCTAACTCAACTAAATCTGCTAACATGGATTTTTGAAATATAATAATTGGGAAGTTATTGTATACCCACCGAGCTATGATGGTTTTACCCACTAGGATAGAGACTGAAAAGGGCTCTGCTAAAATTTTAGGACTGATGTTGAAATCACCTACTATGTATGGAGTGAGAAAAGACAAGGATGCACCTGGGTCTAGCAAAGCATAAACATGAACATGGAAAATCTGTAACATACTAGTAACGACATCAGGATAATTATCCTAATCCTATCGGGTCTGAAGAGCATAGAGTCTATTTAGGCGTTGCCCACTAGTAGCACTAGAAGTGGCACCCTACTGGTTTGGGCAAACAAACTGAGCTGTGGAATGGTTCTGCTGACCCTGAGGACACTCTCTAACATTGTGGCTTGGCTTGCCACAACAAAAATAGACATCACTATGGGCTCTGCAAATACCCTTGTGGTTCATACCATAAGTCTCACATAAGGGATTTCTTCAGGCACAGCTAACACTGCCCTGATATTTAGAGCCTGGTGCTCTATCTCTATTGTTGTCTCTGAATTTTAGCAATAGGTAACTGACGAAGGAAGGAGCTTGAACACTGGCAAAAAAATGAGCTGGAGCTGATGACTTAGAACAACACTGTGAACGGTTTCCTCCCTCTAATTTGTGTTGACCAAAACTAAAATTGTCTGACCTTGATGTCTTGTTCTGTCTCTCCCTAGTCCAAACCTTATGCTCCTCTATCTGCTGAGCATGGGTCATAAGCCTGGCTAAAGTCATATCACTGTTCAGCATCGCAGATCTACACTTATTTACCATGTTATCATTCACCCCTGACACGAACTTACTCATCTTAGCCCTGTTGTCTTCAACCATATGAGGGGCATGTTTGGCTAGCTGAGTAAATCTAAGAGAATACTCTTTAACCATTATATTTCCCAACTTGAGGTTGATACACTCAAGAAATTTGGCGTCTCTCAGCTTTTGGGGAAAGAATTTGTCGATGAAAGTTGTGACAAATTTTTCCCACTCAATAGGACCTGCATCGCCTACCCTCTCGAACTTCCACTATTTGTACCAAGTATGAGTGACATCCTATAATTGGTATGTGGCTAACTCAGCACTCTAAACAGAAGTAACTTCCATGATATCAATGACCTTCTAGACTTGATCAATAACTTCCTGAGGGTCTTCATCAGACTTAGACGCAAAGAAAGATGGAGGATTCATTCGAGAAAAGTCCTAAATCCTAGCTGCTGCGGAATTGGCCACTTGATTGGCTGGAATAACTGGTGGCCGTTCATTTTTGGGTAGCCACAAACTGAGCATGTGTGGTGAATACGGTTCTAAACTCTGTATGAGAGATATGTTTGCCCAAAGGATATTTGGGCTGAGGAGCTACCTGGTTTTTTCTCTTTGGGGCCATATTCTGAAATAAGAGAAGAATGGATTTGACTGAGAGTTTAACTTGAGATTATGCTCACTAGCACGACATGAATACTAAAAGAGGGGAAACTGTTCCTAAAACATCTCATAGCCTCTTCCACATAAATGTGGCGCGCAACACACCCAAGCACAAGACTCTACTAGATGCGACTTTCAGACTTCCTAGGACTCTATTGAACCTTAGGCTCTGATACCAGGTTTTAAACACCTAGATTTGTCTGAACCTGGATGCTACATGGTACTTATGACCCCAAAGGACCACAAGATAACCCATGACTGATATCTGTACCTGTGCACTACAATATATAATGTAATAATACGAAAAACATGAACATGTTGGCCATAAGGTTCAACTGAATAAAGAATCTATAACATCTGTGTGGGTGAAAGATGCCCAAATCAACTAAAAACTGAATCAAATCTGAACTAAATCTAAAACTCTCTAAATACTGTCTGAATAAGTAGTTGAAGGAACATGTCTCCAAAAAACTCCATCTAGCAAAACTGAACTGAAATAATAAATAAAATAAAATAATACCGTATCATCCTTGAATGAAGAGAACTCATTGCAACTCTGTAAGCTAGAATATAGTTGCAACTGCTGGTCTGGAACTTGTGTCTCTGAACCTATGGTGTAGCATGAAAAGAAAGAACCATATCACAAATGCATCAGTACAACTAGAGTACTGAGTATACGAGTGAGGTAGGCTAATGCAAAGGGTTTACATGCGTGAATAATGCTAACTAACTGACTGATATGAACGTAAGAGTACAAACATACGTACATAGTAACTGAGATCTTGAGTACATGATAGCTAAATTGTACGCTAATACATGGTTTACTAATAAATGACATGGATGAATCTGTAGTTCTAGTAGCATGGGTGACTGCATCTGACTGTCTTAAATCTGATGGAACTTTCTGAGTCCTGTGCTATAACTGAATTTGACCATATCTAATAGTCCTGGTATAATGATATCTGAAGAACTGTCTAAGTTCTTTTACTGAGACTGATCCTGAAACTGTGGGAGGTAGTTGTTTAACCAATATGCCCCATATGTGCCATTATGGCTAAGCGGGGTCCAATATCTTCCCCGACTGGAGGGGTGTCAATACCGCGCCACTGGTAAGGATAGTTATGAATAACCCTTAGCTGACAGGTACTCGAAAAAAGAGTAGTGGGAAACCTGAACTGATAGGTTAAGCCACCTCATCAACCCTAATCTAGCAGGTTAAGATGTCTCAACCTATGCTGGCTACATAATTCTGGAACGTAAGGATAACTATTATGAATCACATCCTTAACTGGCAGACGAGTTCCCATCCTTCGGTTCACTCGGTGCTAACTTCTACTCCCATCTAAAGAGACTGAACATGATTCAATTTACTGTACATGGACTAATTAAATAACTTTCGTTGACTGACAGAATAGCATTACTATCTGAGAATTAACTAAGATCTTGAGATTTCTGAGGTTTCCTGAGTCACATGACTAACTGAGTTTTATAGATTATAGCTTGACTAAGATTATCGTAACAATATGACATGGATCTAGGCACACAACTATATTTTTTGGGTACGAATACCCCCAGGACTCGATATAAGAAAACTGACACACATGACATGACTTGATAACAAGATTGGAGTCCACAATTCATAATAACACAAGTAGGGGATATAATACTTGATATAGTTATCCAATATATTAAACATTGTAGGGATTGCATGGATATATTTCGTGTACATATTATACATATCCATTATTTTATATGCTTCATACCACAACAATAGCAACACATCAATAGCATGGAATTCATATTTAAGTATATAGCTAACATAGACATGTCATTTAGATATCATGGAACCATGTAAACATAAATTCCTAGCATCCCAAGAATTTTATCAAACACCTAGTATGCATTCTTTAAGGAATAGGTGTGTTTCATAACTTGCACCATATTACACCACCGAAAGTTCATATTTTTCAGCTAACAACCATATATATTCCGTGAAAACACCTTTAGATATCATCTTAAAACATAAACAACAATCATCAACATGTACATGGTCATATCACAATAAGACAATCACAATATAATATTTAAAACATGGTTCTTGAGCTCTATGAACAAAATGGATCCATAGATGAACACTATGCATACCTTAGATTAATTATCCGTGAAGATAGTAGTGAAATAAGCTTTGAATTTGAAACCACCAATTGAACCCTAGACTTGTTCTTGGTTGTTCTTGAGAGGATTTAGATAAAATATAATGTAAAGAGCTGATCTGGGGCCTCAATCTCGTGTTTGCGAGTTATATAGGGAGGGGGGATGATGACCCAAATACCCCTTTAGATGCGTCATTTAATTTCTGTGAAAATTACCCGATTTGGGCCCCCGGTGCGATGCAGAGACATCGTGTTTCCACCCGTTTGTGACCTAGAAACTCTCCGCGATGTGCTGGAATGACGGAGAGACACAGGAAATTATTGAACGTCCTTTTGTCTTACGGCGCGACGTGCCACTGACTGAAATTATGCTGCCAAAATGTTAAATCGCCATAAATTTTTCACCAGGTGTCTGTTTTAGGAAAATTTTGTATTGACGGAAAGCTTATTAAATTTTATAAAATTTGGAGGGTATAAATCTGACAGAATACCACCTATAAACCAAGTTATGCTCGTTCAAAGATGAGCTATGTGAAATCAGACATGAAAATTTGGTGGATTCAAAAGTTCTTAGCTTGGCTTACTCTAAGTGAATCTTATGAACATGCTTAATACATCATAAGCTTTATTATCACTAGGATACTCATCCTAATTCATGTACTATAATATGAATCATAGGATAGGAGGGTTCATGTGTAGGAGTAACGGTTCATTTTCTAGCTTAGAAATATACAGGGTATTACACCAGGAGGGTACAGTTGAGGGACGAAATCTAAAATTTCAGGCAGCTCCCTACCAAAGCGTTGTATTAAACTTGGGAGAGATTTAAGAAGAAGCTAGAACAATGTTCAAACCACAATATGAATGACTTGCATTTGATGGATACTTTGTACAGATCTTTTAACTCTGTGACAAAGCCGATTGTAGACAATACTGCAGGTGGTTTGTTCATTTACCTCTCTTTTCTGTATACTTCAGATATGCTCAATAGAATGACTAAAAAAAGTTGGGCTTGGCACACCATGGATTTTGTGGTGGCTAGCCCGACTATTTCTGGTGGTAAGACTGCGAAGCAGTGTAGAAGGTATGAAGAGCGAGACCAGGACTAGAACCACTTCAAGATACAAATGGACTTGTTGACTAAGCACTTACTTTCAGGTAACACTGAAATGGTTAAGGCTATGGAATCTCAGGGTACGATTCCTATGAGTGTTGATGTGGAGGAAAATTATGTGAGTAATCAAAGGGGTTTTTGAGGCAATAGCCAACGAAGCTATGGTCAAAAATTTTATGACAAGCCTGATTATAAAGATAGGGAGCAGGGACATTGTAGAAGAAATAATGACAGGAGTGGTTTATATATTTCTCCTAGAAGTCAGGATACTACAACAACTGGTTCCGGCAAGATGTCCATGGAGGACATGATGGAAAAGTTGTTAAAAGGAGTGGAAGCTACCAACTCGGGGGTAACTACTATGAAGAGTGAATTCTCTACCCTCAATCAGTTGGTTAGCTCACACTCTACTTTTATTAATCAGTTGGAGCAGCAGATGAGCCAACTTTATGCTACACTGAATCAAAGAAAAAGTGGTACTTTACCTAGTGATACTGTTCAGAATCTACGAAATTATGGCTCATATATGGAGATCACCACTTAGAGTGGTAAGAAATTACTTGGCCCTTCTGTGGGAAAATCTGTAGAAGATGAGGTAATTGTTGATGAACCCAAAGAAAGTAATCCAGTAGAGTCTGAGAAGTTGGATAGTTTTGCTAATGATTCAAAGAAGGAAAATGAGAAGAAAGAGGAAGTGGTGTTAAAGACTATCCCTAGACCATCACCTCCTTTTCCTCAACGATTGAATAAAAAGGTCGATGATGCAAAATTTGGCAAGTTCATGACAATGCTCAAGCAATTGACAATTAAAGTGCCTTTGATTGAGGTACTTGAAAAAATTCCAGGATATGTAAAGTTTATAAAAGACCTTGTCACAAAGAAAACAAAGGTTAGCAGTGAGCAGGTGGACAATCTCCACCATTGCAACATGGTTTCCCCATGATTCTTAGTGCAAAATAAGGCTGACCCAGGAGCGTTCACTATTTCGTGCAAAGTTGGGTCTCTGGATATTGCAAATACATTATGTGATTTGGGTGCCAGCGTGAATTTGATGCTGCTGGCTATATATAAAAAGCTCAGTTTAGAAGCTTCGGCACCCACTAACATGCGATTGGTAATGGAAGATAGGTCGATAAAATAGCCTGTTGGAATTTTGCTTGATGTGTTAGTGAAATTAGCAAACTTTATTCTCCTTACGGTTTTTGTGGTATTGGATTGTGATGTAGACTTTGAGGTACCCATTATTTTGGGGAGGCTACTCTTAGGAACAGGAAGAGTAATAGTTGACACAGAGTTAAATGAGCTTAAGTTTAGGCTTGGTAAAAAAGAGAAAAAATTCAAAATGCATCAGCCCATGGCCCAAAAAAAGATATGAGTGTCTTCTCAATCATTGACGTCTTTTATGATGATGGAAAAGGGGTATCAACAGTTTGTCTTGGTGAAGTTAGTCATGATAACCCAGTTGTTTCGCGACAATAAATCAGGCGCTATTGCGAGGGAACCCAAAGTTTTTATGTTTAAGCAAGTGTTTTTATTTTGTTTATAATAAGTATTTAGTATGGTGCAGGTGGAAAAATGAGAAGGTCAGCTGAAAGGTCATGACAACATCCGTGACAAGCCGTCACAACTATGACAAGCTATCATTATTGTCGTCAACTAGACCAAGATTGAGGAATTCTCTGCCTAAGGGTGACGACGTTCATGATAGGGTATCACAATCATGACAAGCCATCACAAAACGTCGTTAGCCCAAAGCTATAAAAGCTGAAATCTGGGGCTAAATTAAATCAGATACAACCCGGACTAAAAGCGAAACCTTTGCAAATTTCTGCTTCTTTTAAGTATTTTTCCTTATTTTATTTCTTTCCTTTGTTAAAATTAGTTCCCATCCTTTGCAAAACATGCCAAGTAAAACAAGTTAGCTTTCTGTGTGGTTTGCACTTCAAAATCACAAAAATCGTCCTATTTTACTCCTCCTCTTGTGCATGACTTTAGTTTAAGAGATCCATCAGGTATACTCTACTTTGACTGTTCTTTTCTTGTGATGTATTATAAATGAATGATAACCTAATGTCCCCAAGATGCTTGCACCAAGTTCAACGTGGAAAGTAACTAAAATCACACCTATCGTTTGTTGTGCAAGCCCAAGGTTTGAAATGATTGCTCGTAATTCGAATTCAAGTGAATCTTGAGCAATAATGGGGACCAAAAAACTTTGTTAAGATCAAAAGTGGATTCTAATAAGTGTTGACAACATCCATGATAACCTATCACCATTATGATGGCTCATCAGGAATGTTGTCAAAAGATGACAAAAATAAAGTTCGTTCCTGATAGAGTTGATGACAATTATGAAAGACTATCACAATTGTGATGGCCTATCACAATGCCATCAAAAGTTGTAAAAAAACAATTTTGTGTTCTGTCTGAGGTTGACGACAACTATGATAAGCTATCAAAGTCCTGACAGCTTATTAAGAATTGTTGTCACACCTGGAGCCTGAAATTTGAATGAGCTTAAATGATTTATGTATTTGTGTTTGTGCTCTTGAGGGTTGACTAATGTTCTTATATTTTCCCCAGGTACTTTGAAATGGCACCAAAAATAAAGAGTCCCACAGAACTAAAGAAAGTGGTCAAAGAAAGTGTAAATCACAGGTTCATTGAAAAGGAATCTAACTATGAGGAGGAGGAACCCTTGCTTAGGAAGAGAAAGAAGCAAAGTCCAAAGAAACATCCACCACCTCTACCAATTGAGGTGGAGGACACTGATGATACTGAGACGACTACAGCTTCTAAGTAGGAGGGATCTGAAAAAGGTGATTCTGAACAACATGACTCTGAACAAGCTGACCCTGATAAAGAGGATCAAGAAGGGTTTTAAGAATCTGAGTCTGAGAAAAAAACGTCTGGGTCTCGTCCACTGAGCAAAAAATGATGAACAGTCTCCACCTCGGGTAACTCTTATCAAATATAAGAACCCTGAAGTGCGAAATAATGCTAGATGGCAAATCACTAGAGAAGAGGACATCTATATTGCTGGGCTTTAAAAAAAAATAGAAGGAATGCGAAGAGTCCAATTCAGGAGGAAAAGATGATTATGTCGAAAGGGTTGAACAAGTACCTTGAAGTGGAGAATAAGTTCAAAGAGTATGGTTTAGGACGAACCACAGAGGGGGCAGGTTTATTTTGCCCCAAACTGGATCAGGAGTTCTACATGAACTACTAAGCTCAGTTAGAGAATTTATGCAGACCAGGTCATAATATAACAGATCAGCCCATTCTTGATAGAGTTAAGGTGAGGGGTGTAAGAGTTGATGTCTCGAGCAGAACCATCAACAGATTCTTGCACGGCCCTGACTTCACTCCTCAAGCCACCGCACCATGATTCTATGCTCAAATAAATAATTAGGACAAACAACGACCATGGTTGGACAACATCATAGCCGACGAAGAACCAACATGGGTGATAGACCCAAATAAGAGAATCTATAAGTCCTCGTTGAATCAGGAGGCTAAATTTTTGTGGGGTATAGTGCATGTCTGGTTGATGCCCACCAAGGGAGACAATATTCTAGGTGATGACCGATCTATTTTGGTAGCAATCTTGGTGCAAAATCTTTCCTTGAACTTCAGGGAAATCATTGCAGATATGATGAAGATCAGGATATCGAGGACTGACAATGCTTATACTTTTTCTTGTCTTATTACAGATCCATGTAGAGTTGCTAAAGTGCTAAAGATTGTAGGATTTGATAAAGATATTTATGCCTAGAAGACTTAGAACCCCATACAGTTTGATGAGATTCAGTCGGGGCTTAGACTTGACAGGGGGCAGAGATAGCAGCAGACCCTCTAGTTTCATATATCGGTGCAACACCTCATGTGGAAGTGCAGGATTCTTCAGCACAGGTAGCTTCAGTGCCAGAGACTGAAGCCATCTCTTCAGTTCCTAAAATAGAAATAGGACAAACATTTTAGTCGATTGATATCAGAAAAGTGGCTAAGCAAGCCATGTGGTGCGAGGAACAACTACATGCTTTCGCCAAATAGTTTGCTGTAGCTATGCACAAAAGAATTAAGGCTGAACTTGAGCCTTTTTTGACATTGCTTGGGTAGGTTACAGAATTGGAGAACAGATTTGATGCCCGGGCAAAAGAGATGACTGATGATGACCTTGCTACATTTAGGGCAGCATTAGGAAAAATAAAAGCAGATGTTGAGGTATTGTAAAAACATCAAATTATGATGCGAACCGGTCCGGCCTTGCCTAAATCTGAAGAAGAAATTCCCATACTTGACCTTACCGTAGATTCTCCAAAGAAAAAGAAGAAAAAGTGGGAAAATAAGTGCAAAGATAAGAGAGAAGATCTAGACAGTGAGGAAACAAGAAGAGTGAAAAAGAAGGCCAAGAATAAGGCTGAAAAGGAATAGTTGAAGAAGGAAAGATTAGAGTCCCTAACTGATGCAGAGAAATGGGAGACAACCATCCAAGTAAGGGATGCAGGTACTTCATCTAGCCAGGCTCCTATCACTACTAGGCGAGATGCTCCTGATAGGGAGAAGACAGCAGATGATGCAGTAGTAGGGTCAGAGACCCAGGATCCACATGCTTGACTGTCTTCAGGTATACCCTTACCCTTAGTGCATTTTACTTTTAAATTTTAAGTTGTGGGTGTAGGGTAGATTGTTGTTGTACCATATTCTGTAAATAACTAAGAGTAGTACAAGTACTTGAGGCAGTTATCTTTTCTTGTGATTTTTGAGTACCTTTACACTGGTCTAATCTATTGTGTATTGTGTTCATTGCATCCATTGTGACCACGGTGTATCTTTTTGTGGCATTAGTATGGCAACCGAATGACCTGTGTTAAATAAGTGCACGAAATGGATAAGTAGTGATATGCGAGATACTTATGTGCCATGTGTAAGGTCTTACTCAGTTCCTATTATGCGTTGAATCTAGAACTTCCCCTACTAGTCTTGGCATGGTCATACGATAGGCATTAGAAGAGGATCATAGGCCGTTTTTATGTTTTAGCTCATTTTAGCCTAAATAACCTTCCCAATATGGACAATATCCCTTGATCCCTTCTTAAGCCTAAATGGCCTAATTCTTGCTTTAACACCTCTCTCCTTCCCGTTTATATCATAATGAACCTATCTTGGCCTTGGTCCTTCTTGGACACTGTGCACCTTGACTTAGGCAAACAACCTAAGTTGAAGGTGGCTATTATAAGGGTACGTGATGGAAAAATGCATATGAAGAGAGGTAGAATAAGGAAAATGAATAATAAAAATAAAAAAGTTGGGCACGGTGAAAAAGAAAAAAGAAAAAAGAAAACTGTGTGAAAGATAATAAAAAGATAATCTGATAATTGAAAAGGCAACATCCATCTTGAGCATGCATGATCATTAAAAGAGAGAAGAAAAGAAGGTTACGCGTTGAAACCCCGAGATTTAAAGTATTGTCAATTAGGCATAGTCACTCTGAAACATCCATGAATATCATACCAGCCCCTACCCTATGTTACCAGCTTAAAAAAATCTTTATAGTGATCCTAACTTACCTGTCTGAAGACTTGCGTACTGACTATAAGGAAAAGCCTATGGCATTTGATGCGTAATTTTTGAACTTCATTTTGAGAGTGAGTCTTGTGCTTATCCCTGTGTTTATGTATCTAAATTCTGACATGAATGCAAAAGGGATTTGTTTATTGTGAGGGCACACTAGGTATATTGCTTATCGTTTCATTTTTTGGATAGTGTGATTCTGGTATGTGCTGTGTTGTTATTGCTGAAATTTTTGTCATATCTTGATCTTTGTGAGTTGCATGAGTGTTTTCAATAATAGACACAGTTGCTCTTAATTTGACTAACATTGGAGAGGGTACATGTATTCTGAACTGATATTAGTAGTTAGCTGCCAACTTGTACTTTGTATACTCTTGGTTATATTCAGGTTTCTTGAGGACAAGCAATTGTTTAAGTTGAGGGTGTTGATATGTGAGCCTATGCTAACACATTTAAAGCTTTTAACTCTATATAATTGCAAAATCTTGAGCAACTTTAGTCGTTCTTGATTAGTTTACTTTAATTTTGCAGTAAAAGTAGAGATGAAGGGGAGACACAAATAAAGAAAGCAAAAAACATGAAATCGGAAGCAAATAAAAAAACAAAGGGTGGCTGACGACATCCATGACACGCCGTTAGCCTGGTGATATGCTGTCAAGGATGTCGTCACCCTTAAATAGAAGATGGAAGTTCTAGGAAGTTTTGTGACAACATTCATAACACGTCCTCAAGATGATGATAAGGCTTCATCATCGTCGTCAACCTTAGGCAGAAGAAGGCAAACTTGTAGAGAAGCTGACAACATCCGTATAGTCCGTCAAAATCCTAATTGGCCATCACGGGAACCGTCATCTATTCCGAGGGAAAATTTTAAACTTTAATTTTATTTCCTTATTTTAGGTTTAACTATTAAAATCCTTGTTTGAGGGTTTTCTATTATCGATTGACATATCCCACAAGATAGAAGATATGATTTTTCTTTCTCTCTCTATCTTTAAGACCAATATTTTAGAGCTTTGCCTTAAGATTCAATTCAAAGCATACTTTTGATTTTCTTCATCATTGTATGTTAATCCTTTCTGTTATGAATTCAATTTCCATACTTGTTTCTTGCATCATGAGTGGATAAACTCCTATACCATGGATCATGGGATCTAGGGTTAGGTCATGATAAGGTGTTAAATACTCAAGATTTAATAGGTGTTAGGATTTCTTTGTAATTCTGAGATTATAATTTACGTCTTTTGGTTGTAAACAGTAGACGTACCTACTTTGGTTTGCTTGAGAAAGAAATCATAAACAGTAGGAAGTGAATTATCAACTGGGACTCAAAAAGGCTTCATTTAATAATCAGCGCTGTGACAGGGTTCATTAACCTGAGATAAAATCTGGATAGTGCATAGAAATTTCCTAAGTCCAAGAGGATTAGGAAATTAGATGCCTTAATAGGTCAAGAGACATTTGAGCATATCATCGATAATGATAGCTTGTGATCCTAACCACCATGAGAGTCTTGAGTAAATTTTAGCATCTGTCATGTACCGTAATCGTTAGTGAACATAATCCTGGTTATTTCATAAAATCTTTGTTACAAACATCAAATTCAAAGTGACAATCAATTAGCTACAAAACTTAAACCCCATTTCAGGAAACAGTAAACTACTAGCGAATTAAATCATAAACAACTTGAGTTCACACCTTATTCCCTATCAGATTCGACCCTAATGTAGTTGGATTTTATATTAACAACGATCGCTTACAACCATTAAAGAGTGTAATATGAGCATTATCACTTTAGGAAAAGGTATAAATCTGAATAAATTGTGATTTTGTTCCCACCTGACTGCTTTAGCTGTTGGTCAGATATGATCAATGATCATGTTAACACCTAAGTGACTGCTTCAGTAGTTTTATAATCAAAGTCAAAGGACTAATTTACCGGCCAACTTGATCGCTTTAGCGATTGGTATATATCAACATGACTACTTTGGCATACTGTTCGTACGCTTTAGTGGTTATCCGGCAGTTCTTCAGGGGCAATGACAGAATTTCATGATTTTGGATAACAAACTCATCAAATTCTTGATTCTAGTCCTTTCAAATTCATCTTTTGTATAATTTCATCGTTGGGGGTTAGGGTTCTTGACTTACCAACTTTGGAATTGAAGATTGAAGTTTCATATTGTTAAATCCTTAAATCTTTCTTTTTTACTTTCTTCATTTAGATTATATAGGTGTAATTGAATTTTGTATTTGAGTATTGTTTTTAGAAATAATGCAATACATTAATATTGAATTTAGCATTAAATTTTATCTTATTCTTTCATGTTGATTAATCACTCTTGACTTGAGAATATGTTTTGTTTATCTAAATTTATCTCATGTTCCACCATTCCTATTCTAATTGATCTCTAAAGAGGATATTGGAGTGGGTGATGCCCATCTACCTCAATTAATTCTTGATAGAGCTAACTGAGGTTGGGAAACATTAATCTAGCATGAGTTGAGTCATATTACTTATCTTATGAAATATGATGCTAGAAATAGCCAAATCCTAGCTTAGCCCAAAATTGATTTTGAATTTCATGCTTACAAGATTGTTTGATAGAACAAGTGAGGACTAAAACCTCAATGAACGATAGATGTTAGTGGGTGATATTGAATCCTAGGCTAATTTACTTGATCCGTGATTTAGTGGAGAGTAGTTGGTTAAATGTGATGTTTCATTAATAGATTTGATTCCTTGTGTCATATGCCTCATTTCCATCGTTGTGATAGCCACTGATCACTTGTTCATATTTTATACTAATTTTATCCGAGTTTCACTTTTATTATCAACGACCCCAAAAGACTTATGCCTTAGGTTTGAATTTAGCATGTTACTTTTATTTCAAGATTACTTGATCACCACTCACATTGTTCCCGTTGGATTCAACCCCAATACTTTGTTGGATAAATATATTTACAACGTCTACTACACCTATTCAAGAGTGTAATCTGAGGATTATCACAACTAACTACTTGCTTGTTTTAACCTATAGAGGGATTTAAAAAGCCTACATACAGATAAGGAACAAGCTAAATTCTCTCACTGGCTTGCAAAGACCTCAGGTAAGGACATGTATGCTTCTTCATGTAGATCACCTTAATGAAACGCATTATTAACATCTATTTGAAGGATATTCCAATTATGTTGATCTGCTATGGACAAAATAATCCTCATTGTAACAATCATCACCACTGGAGAAAAGGTCCCTAGATAATCAAGACCTTCTAGCTGATATTATTTAGCCATTAGTCTAGCCTTGTAATCTCTCAACTTCACCATTGGACAGAAACATGATCTTAAAAACCTATTAACATCCAATAGATAACTTACTTGTAGGAAAAGGAAAAATCTCCCATGTCTCATTATCTTGCAAGGCTCTAATTTCATCCTACATCGGTGTTATCCATTGAGGATCTTATGCAGCTTCAGTATAGGATTGATATTTTTTTATTGAAGAGGAGGACAAAAAATATGTTCTATAAGAAGAGGATAAGCGTGCATAAACAATAAAATTTGCAATAGGATATAAACAGGAAGTAGAAGCTGAGCCTAAAATGAATTTAGATAACCTAGTATATTGTCTCTTGTCTCTAAAAGATCTTCTAGAAGGAACAACTAGAGTGAAAGCTGGTGATTTAGCAGGTCAAATTAGAGGAGGATCAGGAGACAATGATGGAGACACCATAACTGGTAGGGGTTGTTGATCACGAGAAGAAGATTGTGGGATTAGATCTGGTTCCTAGTCCTAAACAAGATCATGAATAATTAAAATAGATAGCATTAAATTGGAAGAAGTTAAGCTAAAGGGAAAGATGATTTCCATAAATGTTACATCTCTAGAAATAAAGAAAGAATGTAGGGAATGATCCTACAAAAACATAACCTTTTGTGACTATAGAGTAGACCATATGTACAGCTTCAACAACTCTCTTCCAAGTTTGTTGCCTAGAGGCAACTTCTTAGCAAAACAAAGGCATCCGATAGTCCGAATATGTGATTGAGAACAAGGCTTTCCATGAAAGACCTCATATGTTGTCTTACTATGAAAAATAGAATAGGGTTCTATTCATCAAATAAATAGAACAAAACACACAGTGACCCCAAAATCTCAAAGCAATATTGGCATGAAACATTGTTAGTCTAGTAGTTTCAAGTACATGCCTATTCTCTCTTTTAGTCACCCTATTTTACTGGGGTGTGTATACATAATTCCTTTGATGGATGATCCCAAGAGATTGAAAAAGATTCAAGCATTCAAAATTAACAAATTCACCTCCTTTGTCTAATCAAACAACCTAGATAATTTTAGTAAATTGAGTTTTAACCAATGCAAGAAAGTTCTTCAACATAACTATGACATCACTCTTGACCTTCAATGTGAATAACCATGTCATCCTAGAAAAATTATCAATAATAGAGAGGAAAAACCTGTTTCTATCAGTATTTCAAAATTGAAATGAACCCCAAACATCAAGATATAGTAATTGAAAATCGAACATACTTTGGCTAGTGTTAGATTGAAAGGGGAATCTTATTTGTATTGCAAGTGGACATACTCTACAATTCTCTACTACAGATCTACACTAATCATCATGGAGGCCTAGTGAATATTTCAACACAACTAGAAGTGCAATGGTCTAGTCTCCTGTTCTACAAGCCTGCTTCATTATTAGAACTAATGGTCACACAAATGAAGTTCCTTACTGAATTAGTCGTGGAAAAACCTCTAGTAGGTAAAAGTAAATACCTAGAGTCTCTTTACCAACCCCATTCAGCTTCCCACTAGAGAGACCTTGAAAAATACAAAAATGGGGATAAAAGTTTACAGAGCAATGCAAGTCTATTTAAACTTTGAAACTGATATTACATTGTATTTAAAATTAGGGATATAACAAATTCTTATGTGTGTTTGTGTCATTAAAATTGCAAGTCCCTATGTGTGTCACTAATGTGACTTCTTCATTTGTTAAGTGAACTTGTCGTGAATAACCTTCTTTCATAATTTATGTTTCCTTCAATAAGTGGAAATCTGAGGTCATATGATTTGTTGCACCACTATCAACTATACAATCCTTAGACTTATTCCCTATCATATAAGAGTGAGGTATACTGTCCATGTGAGTTGACTTTTATACTGTATTTTTATTGTTTGATGACTGAAAAAATTGATAAAACTGAAAAGGAGAGAAGCATGGTGTGGGAGTAAATTATGGTGGAAAGGATGACTCTTGTACTTGTGTTCCTTATGTTATGTGTGCATGAGAATGACTGTTGCTACTAGTTAAATCTTTATATTTAGATCTGTGATTATCTCTGTAATCATTCTTAGCCACCTTTGTTTCTACATTGGGTACATTATATTTTTTCTTTATTTGAACTTATAGGTTGGATGATAGCATATCAACCTGTGGCAATCCTCTTTGTCATGAACGTAGTTTATAATTGTGAAAAATTCATTTCTAGTTTGTATTACCATATTGATAATGACTACATTCTTAACAGTGGCCTCTGCCCTGTGTATAACCTCTTCCTTGATATCAACCTTGAATTCTTCCTCTACCTTTAGATAACCCTAGATATGTTGTTACTTCATTACTTTCTAAATTTAATTGTCTTTGAAATTAATTTCTAACACTCTTTATCAATCATTAGTGACTGTTTGATTTAATGAATGAATGGGATGCATCATTATGATATGACCTCTAACTTGTTAAAACAAATTATTTAACCCCATTAGAAACTACATCATGTGTAACATCTATAGGTGTTCTGCAAATTCATTAATTTTCTATCATGACCCAAACCTAGGCCCTGGCCACGAAGAGCATCCCTAAACATGAAGTCCTGAGTTCCCTTTTCTATATAAGAATCATGTACACTAATCATAACATGTAAAGAAATGCGGAAAAAGAACATAAAAAAATTGAATCAAGGTAGTTCTCTATTTCAACTGATAAATATGAATACGAGTTCATAAACATTCAAGAACTTCTAGAACTAGTCTGCAAAATCTTTAACAATACGAAAACAATATATATTTGAAATTGGGAGAAGGCCCCCGGTCAGACCATGAACTAAAACAATTGAAAACATCACGTAAGACAAGGCCTTCTGAAATAAGGGAGGCTCACTTACTCCAAATGTCTGTCAATGATTCTTCTGCTTTGCAGAATCCTGGGACTGAGCGTCAGATCCTGAAATATAGGGGGTCAATACAAAATGTATGGGTATGTGAAAAAATCCAAAATAACATTTTTATTACACAAAATATATGATAGCATTGTGTAAAATATTACACATAAGTTAAGTAAAACACAGAAACCTAAGATATATGGTACGCCCTATAGTTCTAGAACCCATGGGCTATATGGGTCCGTCATTTACTCACCGGCCAAGCCCCAAAATCCAAGTTTGATGCAATGATTGATGTCCTAAATACTATTCTCGTATACCAGTGTATCGAGTATAAGTATACATTGTCTATAACCAGTCATATCACTCAACTTGGAAAAACTCGGTTTCCAACGTTGAACCCTTACACAAAAATGCCTTCTTCAGGTAGCCATCTACTCTTTAGGCCTAATTTTAGTTCTTTAAACATCATTCTTCATGCATAAAATAATTTGATGCTTAATATATTAAGGGCATGTCATCATAGGGTATCGTCATACCCAGACTTGCAGGTTATTCATGTTGTATCCCTTTCACAGCCCATCTCATTTAAAACATGCAAATGACCACCAAAGATTTATAGCATCACAAGAGAGTCATTATTTTGAAATCTCAAGTAAACTTTTCCAATTACCCTCTTTTCATAAAACATAAAACATGTGGTTGCCATGTCATTTATTCAATCACATGCAATTCTTCTCTTTTAATAAAAAAGTATTGTTATAGCAAGAAAACTCCCTTTCATCATATGATAAACCATTTCAAATACCATGATATAATGGAACTTACTTAAACTTTTCAACACTATAAACATATATACATAAAGGGGTTGTAATTCGATTTCCAAAAAAAGAGTTCAATACTATATATATATATATATGTATACTTTTAGAAGAGCAAATGTAGGGCCCGTAGAATGTGAAGAGTTTTTTGCTGCTTTCTTTGATAGGTTATTCCTACTAGAGTTGAGGGAAGCTAAGGTTTTGGAGTTTATTAATCTGAAAGATGGCAACATGATAGTGAAAGAGTATTCCCTCAAGTTTACTTAGGTAGCTCGATATTCCCCTTATGTGGTTGGAGATAGCAGATCTAAGATTAGTATATTTGTTTCAGGTGTGTCTAACAGTATGATCAAGGATTGTTATACCACAATACTGATCAACGAGATAGACATATCTAGGTTTATGGTCCATGCTCAGCAGATAGAGAAAGCTAAGAAGAAGGAGAAGGAGAGGGAGCACAAGAGACCTATAAATGGTATCTTCAACTTCACTCAGCCTAAGTCCGAAAGTGGCAATCATTCTTAGTTCTGCCCAAAATCTTTAGTTCAAACTTCATCCTCAACTAGTGCCCTAATGCTCAAATTTAGAGATGGCAATAAAGATAAAGCACCAGGCCCTAAATCCTAGGGTAATGTTTGCAGTTCCTGAAAAAATCCTCTTTCCCAGAAGTGAGGTAGAAACCACTAGTGTATCTGTAGAGCTGGCAGTGATGTATGTTTCAGATGTGGCAAGCCAGGCCATAAGGTCAGAGAGTATCTTCAGGTGGGTTTGTAGAGTCAGCATTATCGTCCCCTATTTTATTTCAGTTACACAAATTAGCAGGGTGTCGCTTCTAGTGCCACCAATAGATTCTATGCACTTCAGTCCTAACAAAATCAAGAAAGTTCTCCTAATATGGTCACTAGTACATTACAAGTTTATCATTTACATGTTTATGCTTTGCTAGGTCTAGGAGCTTCTCTGTCCTTTGTAACTCCTCATATAGCTATTGATTTTGGAGTCAGTCTCGAAATCTTAGCAGAGCCCTTCTCAGTCTCGAAATCTTAGCAGAGCCCTTCTTAGTCTCTACCCCAGTGGGTAAATCTATCATAGCTTGATTGTTCTATAGGAACTGTCCGATTATGGTATCTCAGAAAGTTACACCAGCAAACTTAGTAGAGCTAGAGATGACAAATTTTGATGTCATTCTCAGCATGGATTTTCTCCACTCATGCTATGCTTTAGTTGATCGCAGAAAAAAATTATCTATTTTTAGTTTTTGAATGAAGCTGTCTTTTAATGAAGGGGTAGTACTTCAGCACTTAGGGGTCAGCTTCATTCTTCTCTATGGGAGAGAAAAATGATATTTAAAGGGGGTGTCTACTATCTTGTTCGATTTAAGGAATCTAGTTCTGAGACTCCTAGTCGTGAGTCATTCCTAGTAGTATGTAACTTTCCAGATGTGTTTCCTGAAGATCTTTCTGGAGTCCCTTCTGAGTGGGAAATTTACTTTGGTATAGACATTTTTGTCGATACTCAGCCTATCTCTGTCCCACCATATAGAATGGCTCCAGTAGAACTCAAAAAGTTAGAAGAAAAGTTGAAGGATCTCCTAGATAAAGGATTCATTAGACCCAGTGTATCTCCTTGGGGTGCACTACTCTTATTTGTGTGTAAGAAATATAGTTCTCTTAGAATGTGTATTGAATACCATCAGTTGAAGAAATTCACGGTCAAGAACAAGTATTTACTTCCCAGAATCGATGTCTTGTTTGACCAACTTCAGGGTCCTAGTTACTTTTCTAAGATAAACCTAAGATCAGGCTATCATCAGCTCAGAGTCATAGAATGTAATATTCTAAAGACATCTTTTAGAACTGGGTATGGTCACTTTAAATTCGTAGTCATGTCATTTGGTCTTATCAATGCCCCAGAAGTTTGGATGGACTTGATAAACTGCGTGTTCAAAAAGTACTTGGACATGTTCGTCATAGCCTTCATTGATGACACTCTTGTCTACTCCTGCAGTGAAAATAATCATCCAGAACATCATAGAATTGTGTTATAGACCCTCAGATCCCATCAGTTGTTCGCTAAATTTAATAAATACAAATTTTGGCTAAGGTCAATACCTTTCCTTGGTCATATCATATTCGGTGATGGCATTAGAGTTGACTCTCAAAAGACAAAAATAGTGAGAAACTGGCCCAGACCCATCTCTCTATTAGATATTAGAAGTTTCTTGGGTTTGGATGGTTATTACTGATGGTTTGTTGAGAGATTTTCATCTATTACATCCCTCATGTCCAAATTGACTCAGAAGAAAGCCATGTTCCAGTGGTTAGATTTTTGTAAGAAGAGTTTCCTGGAGTTGAAGACTCGACTCACTACAACCCTAGTTCTGACTTTACTAGATGGTTCAAAAGGGTTTATGGTATATTTTAATGCTTCTAGAGTTGGTTTGAGGTGTGTTTTTATGCAGAGAGGTAAGGTCATAGTCTATGCCTCTAGACAACTTAAGATCTATGAGAAGAACTATCCTACTTATTATCTTGAGTTTACAGCAGTAGTGTTTTCCATAAGGATTTGGAGATATTATTTGTATGGGGTACATGTCAATGTTTTCACAGATTACAAAATCATACAGTATGTATTTTCTCAGAGATATTTGAATTTACATTAGAGAAGGTGGTTAGAGTTGTTGAAAGACTACAACATGAGTGTTCTGTATCATTCTGGCAAGGCCAATGTAGTGGTTGATGCTCTTAGTAGGACGTCTATGGGTAGTGTTACTCATGTGGAGGATAGAAAGAAAAAGTTAGTTCAGGAAGTTCAGCAACTTTCCAGACTAGGTGTCTGCTTAGTAAATTCAACAGAGGGTAGCGTATGTGTTCAGAATAGTTCAGAATCATTTGTGGTTTCTTAAGTAAAGGAAAATTAGGACAGGGATCCCAGTCTTGTTAAGCTAAAAGAGTTTGTCATAGATCAGAATTAGAGGTTTCTCCCAAGAGGGAGATGGTGTGTTATCCTGCCAAGTCGACTATTTGTGCCATGTGTGGATGGCGTGAGATATCGGATCCTTTCAGAAGCACATGGTACCGACTACTCGATTCACCCATCATCCACCAAAATTTATGGTGACTTGCGGGAAGTCGATTGGCGGAGTGGGACGAAAAGAGACATTGTAGAGTTTGTAGCTAATTGCTCGACATGCCAACACGTTAATATCAAACATTAGAAGACTAATGAATCTATGTAGGAGTTTAGTATTCCCACTTGGAAGTGGGAGAAGGTTAACATGGATTTTATGATGGGTTTTCCCCATACTCGTCATCAACATAATTTGATTTGGGTCATTATGGACAAGATAACCAGATCAACTTATTTCTTACTAGTGCACACCTCTTATTCAGTCGAGGATTATACCAAGATCTATATTATAGAGTTGTTCATATTGTACAAAGTTCCATTGTCTATCATTTCAGATAGAGGTACGTAGTTCACCTCCCATTTCTGGAAAACCTTCTAGAATGGTCTTGGTATACATGTTTACCTCAATACGTCTTTTTATCCTCAGACAGATGGCCAAGCAGAAAGGACCATTCAAATTTTAGAAGATATGTTAAAAGTGTGTTTTGCTGACTTTAAGGGTATTTGGGATAACCATTTACCTTTGATTTAGTCGGTGTATAACAACAGTTATCATTCCAGCATTCAGATAGCTACGTTTGAGGTGCTCTATAGAATGAGATATAGATCTCCCATTAGTTGGTTTGAACTGGGTGAGGCCACAGTGGTAGGGCCTTACTTGGTATTTAATACCTTAGAAAAACATTTGCTGATCAGGAAAAAGATTAAGACAGCTTAGAGCTAACAAAAATTGTTTGCAAATTTATGAAGAAAGGATCTCGAGTTTGATATTGGTGATTATGTGTATTTGACAATATCTTCTATGAAGGGAGTGAGGAGGTTTTGCAAGAAGGAGAAGCTCAGTCCCCAATATGTCGGTCTTTACTAAATTCTCAACTATTTCAGAAAGGTAGCTTATGAGCTTGAGTTTCCTTTAGACTTAGCTTCAGTGCACCCTGTGATTCACGTCTTCTTGCTTAAGAAATGCATTGGTAACCCAACAGTTGTAATCCCTATAGATAGTATAGATGTTCAGAATGGTCTCTTTTATGAAGAAGTTCCAGTTGAAATTCTTGATCATCAGGTTCGTAAATTGAGCTATAAAGAAATTCCTCTTGTCAAAGTTCTTTGGCAGAATCAGTTCGTTAAGGGCGGTACTTAGGAAGCAGAGGTAGATATGTAGAACAAGTATTCTAACCTCTTCTCCCCAAACTTAGACTCAACTCAAGGTAATAATTTTCCTTGAATTTACTAAGTTCCATGCTCAGATTACCTTTACAAACTATGTATCGGTTCTAGTTACATAACATCCTCATATCATGCATATTATCATGAAATGGCTCAGTCATGTGTCATGTCTTCAAAATTCAATTATGTTTTAGTTATGCATGTTCTGTATGAAAACTTATCATATCATTAGTTTTAGTAATGTAATCAGGCTTCAGTTGTGCATGTTTAACATATAAACTCAGTCTATTAATATTCTCAGCTTAGTCAGTCTTATTCAGGGATGAATATTCCCAGGGGGGAGATATTGTAAGACCCTTAAGAATCCTAGCTTAACACAGTCCTTTAGAGCATGAAAAGAGGATCCAGACTTAGTGATTTTAGCTAAGTATTTATACTTGACCATTTTTTATCCGTCTTAAGTTGGCGATCTTATTTTACAACCATTATGACCTTAGAATGTTGATCTTTGGATTGAATCATGATCAGGTGTGTTAGTAGGTCACTTAGGGTGAGTTTTAGATTTTTGGATGTCGTTTAAGACATGTTTGGGATTTCAAAATAGTAGATTAATGCAATCTCGATTCATCGCATTGCACCAGCCTTCAGTGCAAATTTTAGTGAGCCAACGTGATATCGACGCATAGCATTAGCTATTGCATCGACCATCGAAGTGGTGCATCGCCCAGCACGTCATTGGGCGCAGTTTCTGCTCATTTAATTCAGCATCCAAAGAGTTAATTAAGTCATTTTCCCACTCCTAATTAGGCCTAATCATTTAAAGGAGCAAAATCACTCACTTCTCTCAAATACTCTCAAGAAAAAAATCCTAGGGCATCCAATTTCAAATTCAAGCTTTAATAACACACCGTCAGCCTTCACGCATTTGATTACCAATGTATGTTAGGTGCTCATCTAAGGGTTTCCTTCCACCCTTGGAGTTCAAGAACCTTTTTTAAAACTACAAGTTGATTGCTTTCATGAATTTCATGTTGAATTTGATTGTATTCATGTTCATGATATTATTTGGATTTCAATCCATGATTTACTACATGTTTAATTAAATTAAATTAGCATTTGTGGTGAATTATATGATTTGCATGTCAAACCCTTGAAATTTCAATTGATTATTGTATCCATGATGTCATGTGTTGTCTATCCTCATGTGATATAACTATGCTCCCTAAGTGTTTGATAGAATGCCTATTTAAATTGAATTTGAACTCATGATATGTCATCATGTGGTCCCATTCATGTAAAAGTTCATGTATCTCAAGTGTTTGATAAAATGCCTAGGTGAATGTATTGTTAATTAGTATTTATTGTTATGTTTTTCAAGATCATGCCATTCTTTACTTTCCATGCTTTCGAGTCCCAGGGTTATTAAATACCCAAAAATCTAGTTGTTTACCTAGAGATACATTAATACAGAATAATCACATTAATGTCATGAACAATAGTACTCAGTCAGTTACATAATTCAGTGAAACTCAGTATCTGTCTAGTTCAGCTTAGTATCATAAATAGTATATTTAGTCAGTTAACAGAACTCAGTAAACTCAGTCTAGTTCAGTCAGTTAGCATGATTAGTAACAATTCAATTAAGCCTAGTACGATATAGAAATTAGTTCAGTGTCTATTTAGTTGGGAGTAGGAATCAACACCGAGCGAACTGAGGGATAGTGGAACGCCGGTCAGTGAAGGGTTTGATCCTTAGTAGCAATCCCTCTGTTATAGAACTACATAGCCAGCCTTGGTTGACATGTCTTTCTTCCACATAAGGGCTGATACATCTCGTATGAGTTTTCCTGGCAGAGAGGGTTGATTAAATGTCTTCCTGCTAGATAAGGTTCACTCACATCTATTGTCAGTATCCCTTAGCAAGGTGCTAACTCCCTTCCAACTAGGGTCACAAGTTTAACCCCAACTTAGTTTATAATCAGGGTATGTCGGTTAGATGAACACTCCCACAATTATAGTTTTAGTTTCAGACTCAGTATAAAACATCAGATTAGTTTTCAGAATTAGGACTGTCAGACACAGTCACCCAGCTCAGTATAGAGCTTATATAAGTTCTACAGAATTAGGACTATCATAAATAGTCACCCATTTATCTATAACTCTGTTATTAATAATTTTGTTACCAACAATCTCAGTTATAGTAAAGCAGATTTATATGCCATATTGCATAATAAGTATTTACAGCAGTTTCAAATATTTATGTACTCTCATTCAATTATACTCATGTTACTCAGCCAGTTATTGTTCATGCATATGAACCCTTGCATATCAGAATACCTTACTTAGCATACCCGTATATTCAAAGTACTGACGCATACTCTTTATTTTGTGCTATGATGTCTTATATCATAGGTTCAGATGCACAGGCTCCTGACCGTACTTAGCAGCCCAACCTATCAACAACAAATTTAGTGGTGAGTCCTCATAGTTCAAGGACAGAGTTATCATTTTAGTATTTCAGTATATTCAGTAGTCAGAGTCAGTTGGGGACTTGTCCCATCAACTCCACGTTCAGAAAGTTAGAGGCTTTCAGGCTAGAATATTTCAGATAGATGTTCTATTTTCAGTCTTTATTTATCAGTATTCAGTATTTGTTTTTAGACTATGAACCTTATGTCATTTCAGCCTATTTCCTACATTTCTTTAGTATTATTATTTGGTTCTCATAGGAAGTGCCAATCATATGTTAGTTTGTGGTCCTTCGGGGTCATGATCACCGTGTGGCATCCGGGGTGCAGATCCGAGACGTTACAAATAGTATTGTAAGATGGTCTGCGTGATCAAGTTCATTACTAGAGTAGAGAAGAATGTCATCAATAAAGACTATGATGAACATGTCCAAGTACTGCTTGAACATGTGGTTCATCAAGTCCATGAAAGCTGCTGGGGAATTGGTAAGACCAAATGACATGAAGAGGAATTCAAAGTTACCATACCGAGTTTTGGAAGTTATTTTTTGAATGTCACATTTTCTAACTCTGAGCAGATGATAGCCAGATCTGAGGTCTATCTTAGAAAAGTAACTGGCACCTTGAAGTTGGTCAACTAAGTCATTGATTCTAGGAAATGTAAACTTATTCTTGATTGTGACCTTCTTCAATTAATGGTAGTCCATACACATTTTGAGAGAATCATCTTTCTTTTGCATTAATAGAACTAGTGCAGCCTGAGAAATCCCTTGGCTAAGTAGTCTTTCAAATGTTCTTTTAACTCTTTAAGTTTAGCTAGAGCCATTCTGTATGGCGAAATAGAGATGGGCTGAGTGTCTGGAAGAAGGTCTATTCCAAAGTCAATTTCCTTTCTTGGAGAAACTCCGGGGAGATCTTTGGGAAACACATCTGGGAATTCACTTGCGACTGGAACTGACTCAAGGTTAGGAGTCTTGGAACTAGAGTCTTTGACTCACACCAAATGTTAGACACATCCCTTGGGTATAATTTTTCTCGCTCTAAGGTATGAAATAAGTTGACCCTTATATGATACTACCCCTCCATTCAAGGACTGGTATATTCGGGAACTGAAAATAGACAATTCTGCTCTTATAATCAACTGAAGAATAGCATGAATGGAGCCAATCCATGACAAGAATATTGTCATAATCCGCCATCTCCAACTCTATTAAGTCTACATAAGTAACTTTCTGAGATACCACAACCGGACAGTTCCTGTATACCCTATGGGCTATGATAGATTTACCCACTGGGGTAGAGACTGAGAAGGGTTCTGCTAAGATTTTGGGACTGAATCTGAAGTTGACAGCTATATAAGGAGTTATAAAGGATAGAGAAGCTCCAGGATCTAATAAATCATAAACATGTAAATGGTAAACCTGTAACGTACTAATGACCATGTCAGGAGAACTTTACAAATCCTATCGGGACTGGAGTGCATGGAGACTATTTGGGCATTTCCCACTGGTGGGACTGGAAGTAGCACCCTATTGATATGGGCAACTGGATTGAGCTGGGGGACGATTACGCTGACTCCGAAAACCCACCTAAGGACACTCTCTGATTTTATGACCTAGCTTACCACACCCTAAACAAACATTACTGCGAGTTCTATAGATACCTTGTTGGTTTCTGCCATACTTCTTATAAAGAGGATTTGTTCAGGCACTGTTCACACTACCCTGAGATTTAAAACCTAGAGACCTATCCTTATTATCATTTCTGAAATTAGGCACCGGAGCTCTGGCTGAGGACAAAGCTGGGACTGAAGATTTTGGACAGAACTAAGGACAATTACCACCCTCTCACTTAAGCTAAACAAAACTAAAGCTACCTATTCTAGCACACTTGTTTTCCCTCTATTGTTCCTTATATTTCTTGTAACACCCCAAATCTGGTACCCAAAACGTTACACGATACTCATGACCCCAAACAACCACAAGATAACCCATGACTGTATCTATAATTGAGCACTGAATAATATACTATAAATAAGCAGAATATAAGTTGTAAGGCCATAAAGTTCAAAACTTATCTAATACTGAATATAAAACAATATCTGTAATGGGGTATACGAATACTCAAAACCAAAATAAACTGTTTGAAGCATACTATTGTCTGAAAGCCCCAAAACTCTTTGAAAATTGTGGAGTTAATTGGACATGTCCCCAACTAACTCTGAACTACTGAAATAATAAAGTAATAAAATAATTATTCTATCCTCAAATGATGAGGACTCACAGTCTTGATGTTGAACGAGCAATCTACTAAGGATGCTCGGGAGCTCTTGCTTCTAAACCTATGGGATAAAACACCATAGCGTAAATACGTTAGTACTTTAAATGTATTGGTATGCAAGTGAGGTAGGCTAAATGCAAGGGTTCATATGCATGAACAATAATAACTGGTTGTATAACATGAACATTAGAATATATGCATGGATACGTAACTATAACTGAGATCGTGATAATGCTAAATCAAGAATTCTAACAACATGGAGACGAAAAGGTGTTGTGTAGATTACCTAATAGTATTTTGAGAAAGATTTACAAATTAAGGGGACGTAGAGTATGTTAGCTATTTTGCCAGGATTTAGATTAGGTAGCATCAAAAAATATAGAGAAGTTTTTTTAGGTGAGTATGCTCATAAAATTTTGAGAGGATTAGTGTTTCATGATTCTTATCAACTAGTTGTAACTTAGTATATTTCATTAAAAGTTTTGGGGATATCCTTGTTAAGTGTTAGAATCTAAGTTTTTATTGTGCATGATTAAGCTAATAGTAAGAAGAGTTTAAAATTTTGGAACAAAAAGTATGAATTCAAGATATTATGATAATTCAGAAGGTTCAAAGTTAATAAGGATTTAAGTTACTGTGATGACTATTAAGGATATACAAATTTAGTGTTGTATCTCATAAGGAAGTAACAAAAGTGGGTTTTAAACTTTTAGATATAGTCTTTCAGGGGGAGTTTTGTATTTATGTATAGTGTTATATCCCAAACTCTAGAGAATATTCATTGCAGTTCTGTTTAAAGTTTATTCAAGGGTCTACAGACTTATAATGATGGCTTGAATCTAGGGGGTGATAGAAGAAATAACCAAATCAGGTTTTGCGATTCTAGTAGTGATGGAAGTGATTTCTAGAACAATAACAGGTGAGAAAGATACCCGACCCATTGTTATGTTAGTAGAAAATTTTGAACTTCAGTCATTACGATACTCTACTCATTCCTTACAAGTCAGCTCTATGATCTTAGCTCATATTCATGCAGTTTATAAAGAATTATGTCCACTCCCAGTTCCTAGTGTAAAAAGTGAAAGTTCACTAAAAAGTACGACTCATGTTCCATGAATTTATGAATTCCAATCTGAAGTCATATAACTCATGAATCATGTACTCATGTTTTATAGTATGTTAGATCTCGATACTCATGATACATCTTTAATGACTAGTGACATTATGCTACATCATGTATGCTTTTATATAAGATCTCCTAAGCAATTTATTCCAATTATGTTTTACTCCTTAAGCCTCAGTTACGTGTCAAATTCATCAAAATCCTAAAGTCGATATTTGAAATTATCCTTTCATATACCAGACCATCATGTTCTAGTTCTTTACTGACCTTTCTTAAGCTTTGATGGTGATGTTGTTGGAAGTTGAATGATAGGATTGAATGATTTGTTGATTTACCTTCAGATGATGGCTTATGGTAGTTAGTCACTCTTTTAGAACATAAGTTTGACTAATTAAGTCTGCAAGAAATAATATATATTGAGCTTAATCTATCTTAGTGGATATAGAATATAGATTTGAGGCTAGTTTGGTCAATTTAGTGTTATATCATTGTATCTCCAGTTAGGCTTGAAGTGTGCAGGAGCATGTAACTAGACTTATCCTCTAGCAACCAATTATGGTCACTCCCTAAGTGAGTTAGAAAATTTTATCTAGTTATGTGTGATAGGTTCCTAAAGAAGACCATCGTCGAAGAATTTTTCTTAGTTGTAAAATTATTGGTCACATTACTTAAGCTATATTAGTCCTAGCCTAACTTTGAGCCTAAGATACTCCTATTCCATGATATATAACTTCGTACCAGAGGTGTCTCATGTTCAAATCTCAAGCAAGCCTAGACCTAGGGTTTTTCTCAAAGCCAGATTCCTAAAGCTCCAGTTCAAGATTTCAACAATCCAGATATGTGGGTATTCTATAAGGGATTCCTTTCATACATATGCCCAAAATCTAGCTTTACAATATGGACTTCAGTTATGATTTCTGTTATTCTCATAAACTACGGTTTTCATCCAAATAGAATTCAAATTTAAATTTTGTTCTCCCTGATATATTTTACATTAATGAGCATGTTTTTATGATTATTTATGATATTTTATGACTATATTATAGAATTCACGTATTTATAAAATCCATGGATGATTTGCCGATATTACTTCAGATTTAAAGAATATGATCAAGCTATGTGTTGTTTCAGTTTTCAAGACTATTATGCATTACTTTTCATGATTTTGGAGATTTCAGTCTATGCTAGTTGACATGCCATATTTTTTCATGAAATTTAGTATTTTCACATACTTAGAATTATGAACCCTAGTATGTTGCTAAATTTATGATTTTGGACTCGTGATATGAAATTTCACATTTCTATTAAGATTATAAAATTTATCATGCTAGTAGCATTCTTTAGGTATTCCGTGCTATGAAAACCCGATAATAAAGGATATCATGCATTTTCAATTAAACACTCAGTCATTTTATTTTCATGATTTCTAATAATTTAAAAAAAACTTATATATCAACCTCAGGACTTTAGTTTTATTAAGTTATTCAGTCTATAATTTTTTATATAGTTGAGGGTAGTACTTAGAACCAAGCGGACGTAGGAATGAAGGTTCACCCATCTGTTCGGATGATACATGTAGTAGAAGTCCCTAAATACCAAAACTAAAATGCCACTATAGGTTCTAAAAGGTCACTCATCAGACCAGGATTGAAATCGTAGTCCTTTTGGACATCAGTTAAGTGGTACTACGGAAGATCAACCTTTATACTCTAGCGAGATATATTGGGCCCTTTTTGATGGAATTTATACACCAAACTCCATGTTCATCTCACATGGTTATATGTCGGTTAATAGTTTCTCCCAATTTCAAGCTCAGTTATTGCATGACCTTGTAATCAGTTTATCCAGTATAGTATTGATCAATTACATGTTAATTTACTTGGTCGTCGCATCTGTACATATCTTACCATTTCAGACCCAGTATTCATATTTGACCCATATTTTAGTTTTACTTTTTGTTTTATAATATAAATCATAAGACTACACTACACATCAATATATATTTATTTTATATTGGGTCATTGTACTCTAATTCAGCTCCATGCATTCAGTTTACACTCAAGCTCATTTCTTTATTTTTAGATAGCATTCAGTATTGGTTTACATTATATTAGCATTAACATGAGATTAAATATAATAGTTATGCTTCTACAACTTCCTAGTCTAAAAAAATATTTTAGCTCATGATTTAGATATTGCACTATGCCACATAGCTTTTATGTACAGACATGTTTTAAATGTATTTTTCATCAAATAAATAATGTTCTTAGTTTCAAATCTTGTTTTAAGTTTTTTCATTACTAGTACATATCTTACATACTCAATACATTCTAATGTACTAATCACGTGCCTCTTCTGCCTATATTTTTCATTTGATGCAGATTCTGGTGCTTACAATTTGGTTCATAGTCAAACATATCATAGCATCCAGCCAGTAGGTGATGAGTTCACTTATTTTGAGGAGTCAGGTCAGTTATAGTTCTTCTATTTTATTTTCTTATTTGTATATATTAATTAGGGATAGTAGGGGTCATGTGCAAGATAACTATAGCTAGTATATATAGAGGCTTCATTGATAGATACTTGGAGTTATTACTTGTATTTTATGTTTTTATTTGTATATTTTGATTAGGGATAGTTGGGGTCATGTTCCAGCTACCTATAGTCAGTATTAGTAGAGGTTTCATAGATAGGTAGTTAAAGTTATTATATGTAGTTTTAGTTCCACTTCTTTTAAATTAAGTGTTATAAACATTGAATAGTAATGTACTGAAATAGCTCATCTCATGATTAAGCTTCCTCTCAATAAATTTAGCTTTTATATATGTTTTAATAAGTTTCTCAAACATTATGTCAGAACCATGGGTTAGCTTTAGATCACCTGTGGTTTTAAGCACTGTGTTACGACTATCGAGTAGCCTCAAGTTTTGATACTACAATTCAAAAAAGTATTTTGGAAAGTCAAACCCACCCGTTCTATCCATATTCATGGTCTACATATTATCCAAGGGTCAATTAATACTCAACCCATCTTGATTAATGGAGATTTAAAGAAGAATTTCTCGTCTTTATTGAATTTAAGATCCCCAATTATAAAAAGTCATATTTTTTAACCAAATTTTCATACTGCAAGAGTTAATTTACAATCTAAAATCAATTCAAAGGTGAAAATATACATACCATAAGTTTTTTCCAGTATTTAATAAACATAGGATTCTAACTCACAAGAATTTCACCATAATTTTCCAATGATTCTAGAAGAAAACTAGATTAATTGATTTTAAAATATTGTAGAATCTTACCACAATGATGAATTCCCACACTAACCATAAGCTGATCACCCCTCTACAGCTTAGGAATGAAATTTTGGAGTTTATAAACTAAATTTGGCAAAAATAGACCTTTATACTCCCATCATCCTGCTATAGTGGGAAAATTCCTTCTATAGCAACTTCAACTTTTCTACGTGAATAGTCTTTAGTAAAATGGCCATAATATTTTACTGCACAAGCCAATTAAAGAATGTTGAATGGCATTCGTGAGAAGACTCAAAGATCTTTAATTTGATGCATATTGAGCCCCATAATTTGTAATGACTTATTTAATCATTTTGAGCACAAGATTTAAATGACGAGTAATATAGATGATTAATTTATTTGATGGTTAATACCGGTATAATTTTATTTTAAATTAGGAGTAGGTCCCACCACTACTCCTCTGTTGGCCAAATATTAGTCTAGGGTACTAATTAATACGAAGGAAAATCTATTCTCTCAACTTTCTCTCAACCTAAAGAGAGGAGAAGAAAAAAAGGGACAAAATGCATCAAAGTAAATTGAAGATATTGGCTTCAGGTAATAATTTTTTAAAGTTCTAATCTTGTTTCTTGTTTCACGTGAGAGGATAAAAGTGGGTAGTATTTTTTTTATATCAATTCCTTGTGGGGTGGAAACCAAAGAAATTGTTAAAATTAAATTAAATTAAAAAAATAAAATCAAGCCGTTGATACAACTAGAAGTTATAGATATTAAAGTAGGGTTGATTGAAAAATGATGGGAGGGAAAGCTTAGGCTACTTTATTTAAATAATAATATAATTGGTAGTACTTTCACATAATTTTTGAGGAATACGTTAAGTTTTAGTTATTGTTTCATGTTAGTCATGGTGTCGGAAGTTCCCACTCATTGTCATTTTTTTTATTAGATAGAAAAAAAGGTTGTCTATAGTGTAAAAAGTAGTACTGCAGTCGCTGGTTTTCATTGCATTTTATCCGTAAATCACTAGATTTTTGGTTGGACATATTTTTGATAAAATTGGATTTTAGGTGTAGAAATTTAGAGTAATAATTTATAAATGGATGTTATTTGATTTGTATTCTTATGGATTATATATTTGAACAGATTTTGAATGTTTCAAAAATTTGAGAAAGGGTAAGACACTTATGGACTTGTGATATCCGGATCCTTTGAGTGAGATAGGTTATGGTTTAATTGGAGTTTACACTCAATTTAATTTTGTGTATTCTCCTAAATTGGATACTTATTGATTGATATTCGGACATGATTGAAATTGATGATGTTTTGATTGTTGAGGCAAAATAATTATAGAAAATTTTCTTGATGGAATTCTCTTATGACTTTAATTGTACTTGTAAACTTAGAACATTGTACTGTATGTTATCAGGTAGTGTAAATTTTATATTGATATTACTTGTTTATGGAGGATCAGATACCACGCCGGTACATATATGTATATGGATATTACTTTTTTATGGTGGATTAGGTATCACGCTGGTATGTATATTTATATTGATATTACTTATTTATGGTGGATCGGGTACCACGCTGGTACGGATATGTATATTGATACTATTTTCTTATGCTAGATCAGGTACCATGTCGGTACGGATACGTATATTGATATTATCTTTTATGGTGGATCAAGTATCATGCTGGTATGGATATTTGTATTGATATTACTTATTTATGGTGGATCAGGTACCACGCCAATACGAATATGTGTATTGATATTATTTACTTGTGTAGGATCAGGTACCATGCCAGTACGGATATCTATATTGATATTACTTGTTTATGAAGGATCGAGTAACACACTCATACGAATATGTATATTGGTATTTCGTGTTTATGAAGGATCAGGTACCACGCCGGTATGAATATGATATTGGTATTACTTGTTAATAAGAAACGGGTACCATGCCATTACAGTACATGAACATAGATTGTTCCCTGCTGGTCATGACTATTTTGGCAAAAATAAGTCCCATAGCATGTGTGTACATATTTATGTTAATTCTATGAATGTTTACAGTATGGTTATACTCTTGATGGTTATGTGGTTTGTTTATGAGGATTGTTTGACCTGTTATTGCTGTATTGTTGATTCATTGAGTATTTGTTATATGATGATGCATGTCTACTTGTTATTTGATTTATGTTGTGTACATGTTATTAAATTTAGTTGGCCTATGATACTTACCAGTACATAGTATTGTGTACTGATTCTAGCCGGTACTCTTCTTTTGTTGAGTGCAAAAAATGTTCTAGAAGCTCAGACATGACCTCACCTCTAGAGTTTGATAGCAGATCTTGATCCAAGGGTGAGCGATCCATATCCAGGATGCCAAGAGTCATCCGATTTGTTCTTGTCCATCTTTTGGGTAATGAAACATTCCTTATTTACATTATTTTGGATATCTCTTTTAGACATAAACTTTGTTAGGAGTTCTTGTACGATGACTTTCGAGTCTTGGAGATTTCAGTGAGTAGTTTGTTGATTTTTGCATTGATAATGATTAGCTCTAGATTATTGTTATTATATTGGTTTTATGATAATATAATTTTAATCTTGATTATGTGATTGGGTAATGGTTCAGTTTAGATGGTTCTCCCACAGGAAGATTAGTATGGGTGCCACTCATGGCCTTTTGGGTCGTAACATAATTCTTCATATTCTAGGAGAAGTGTTAATGAGTGGTAATTTTACCACTCATTCATACTCAACATTCGTGCACATTACTATGTTTTTGATGAACAAATGAAACATAATTCTGATCAAATACACTAATATCCATATTTTACAGGCACATAGTTGATAAGATAGAAAGATGTGGATTGGAGATTAAAATGATCAAAAGGATTAAAGAAAGTTCAGCTGAAGACCTGGTGCATAACTTGCCTCAGTTACCACAGTCGTAGTTTGAGTACCACGATCGCAGCTAGACCTGTACGATCGTGTCATAACAGAGAATTGCAACCCAAGGGCAGAATTATAAATGCACATGGCTGATCCCAAATTTGACAAAAGAGGACTCAAACACTAAGCATCTCATTCATTCATATTCATAACTCCATCTTCCCCATATAGTTAGATTTTAGTTCATGAGTTTATAGCCTCTATTCTTGGAGAAGACAATATTGTATAAATTTTGTGTGAAGAATACATTAGAGTAGCCTCTAAGTGGAGGATTAGCTCACTTCCAATGTAGATTTGTGGCAGTCCAAAGATTGAAGTAACATTCACTTAAACTTCAATAAATCATTTAAATGGATATTATGGGTATATCTTTGCTTATTTATCTTATGTGTAGCTACATATCCCTCTTGGGGTTATGTCTGAATAAGGAATTAAAATATGTGTGGTTTGTTATTGATAGCTTATATTTGGTAGTTTATGTTGATGAGTTTTATCATTTCTATGCTAACTTAGTTGGGATTTGTGGGTGAAATCCCCAAATACCCATATTGGTTTGATGGGTAAAAACCCAAAGCTCTAGAAAGCTCTTAGCCATCTTTGAAAAATGGATTTTGGGTGAACTTTAGGAATCCACATCATCCCTGAAAGTGGGATGTAGAAACCAAAGCGATGGTAGACAATTATGTGTGTAGTTTGCTAATCTATTAATATCTTATACATAAGTGTGGTTATGAAGTTGACTATACCATGGGTATCATCCTAGAAATAGGGATTCCTAGATTGGGGTTTGGTTACCAATTGTTGAACACACTCATTAAGTATTCAAAAGAATTAATGCGTGAAAATTTGGTGTTTTGTTGAAAGACTAGCATCAAAACCTATAACCAAAACTACCCATACTTGATCTACTAAAAAGAAGTTGACTATTAACATCCATATGTCACTTTCCTTTGTAATACAAAATCCTAAGATCCGTGCTTAACTATTTAAAAACTCTAATTATTCGTAGTTCCAAATTTATACTAGAAAAACCCAAAAAGAAACAACTCCTATCTCCCCTATTTTTATTTTTTGGTACTAGTAGCTTGAATTTAACTTGTTGATTTCCACTCACATTGTTCCTCATGGATTTTACCCTGACTCGAAAGTTGGTTAAATATACTGACGAAGATCGTCTTGTACTTAAATTGACGTGTAAGTTGAGCGTTATAAAAATAGCATCGTTGTCGGGAAATAATTTGGCGTATTTAGTTAATTTGAAATTTTAGCTTACTTGCTTGAATTTGAACTTGTAAATATTTGTTTATTATTTTATTTTATTTATTGTTAGGTAGATTTTATTTATTTTTGTTTATATCTTATTATGGCATCTTGGAATGAAAAAGAGTTTGATGGTTGGAAATCCTATCATTGCCACCCATGTCCATATCGTGGTGAACCCCACTTTTGGAATGATTATAGACATGCTCCTCAGAGAGAGATGTATTTATCATCTCAATCTTATAAGGAGTATGTTTGTTCTCTATATGGAGGTCGAGATGGATGTTGGAGTGATTGTCCAAATGCCCCCTCCCCCCGTTATACTAACTCGGTTATTAGATGTCCTTATGATTTTGATAGGTCTTATGAGAAAGAAAGGGAATGATGAAGTGCGAAAAATATTAGTGGTGAATCAATGCTTAAACTCATCTTGGATTGGGTGGAATCAGCGGATGATAGTGTGCATCTCATACATAAATACAATGAAGAGTTCAACTCAATCCAAGAACAAAGCACCAGAAATAGTAGTGTTAAAGCAACGCTCCAACTTATCTTGGACCGGGTAGAATCATCGAGGGATAACTTACACCACATGCATAAATACGTGGGGGAATGCAACGGATAGAGCTCACTCATGTAAATACTATGACCATGCCCATGACCATGCTTCTAAATGATCATTACGTTGAATAATCCTAGGTGATTTCCTAACCAACGGAGCTCAATGTGGTTGAATTTGCCGAAATAAAGAAAATGGTGTAGAGTCAAAAGAAGAATCCAAGAAAATTTCTCATGAAGAATCTAGTCCATTTCTGGGTGAGGATACCAATAGAGATGAGACTCTGTACTTAAGGAAAGACCTAACTCGAACAACTTTCCAACATTATGCTCGGTGGATGTAATGAAAATAGAACCACTTAAGTGAATGATGAATTTTGGAGACGAGGAATAAAATCCCTATATTTTGGAGTTCGTCATTCCTAAAGGGTAAAACCCCGCTCTTAAAGTCCAAGGAACTCAAACTTCGATGTCCAACTAGTGGCCGATTCCCACCATTACTCAATTTCTCGACTTAATACCACTATTAGAAGCATGCGTAGAGAGCTGACAACCTGAAATTTCTGTAAGTGTTAAGATGACTTACTCATATTTTGAGACTTTAACTTTAACAGTTTTCAGATTAACCTTCCCGATCACGAGAGGTAGATTTTAAAGTTGATTCATGTTTAGGGGTCTTAGAGGGATATCTCGAGGGAGTTTCAAATTTTTTGGATGACGTTCGAGGCATATTGGGATGATCAAAATAGTGGACCAATGAGATATTGATATGTCGCACCACGAATCACGTCGGTAGGGACCGACGAGCCAAGTTTCTTAATGCGTCAGGTGCCAAGCTTATTTTAATGACTTTTTTGGGTCCAGGAGGGTATTTCAGTCCTTTTCCCTCATTTTATCTAAGTCATAACATGAAATTAAGTTGTGACTAAGTCATATTATGCTAGAATTTACACAAATTCCCTCAAAACTAAACCCTAACTCCTCCTCCAAAGATCAAAAATCAAGCTCTTAAGTCAAGATTTACAAGAAACAAACCAAGATTCAGCTTCTATTCTTTGAACTGAGTAATCTAAGGTGCGTGGATATCCTAAATTTTTATGGGCATAGTGAAATCATTTTAAGTAAGACTTAAGGTTATGAAACCATGTGTTTACAAAGGGATTTTGAAATAGTTTAAAGAATTATGCTTTATGAACCCATATATATGACATAGTGTTTTGGTCTTGAGGCCTTATTATGGAATTGAATGAATGTTCACATACTTATGTAAGTATTTTCAGTTTGGTAAACTTGAATTGAGAGCATGAATGATGAAACCCCTCTATAGTTATGATATCTCTTGATTTCAAATATTATGGGTTGTTAAATTGCATATTTTGAAGCATGATATAAATGTTTTACTATTGTTATCAACTTGATATATATTGTAAATTGAATAGAGGGTGTTTACTTGTTTAAAATATTCCATGTGATAATTGAAAGAAGTGCATGGATTGTTATAAAGAAAATTGACCATCATATGTTAGAATATTTAAAAGAGAGAAGCTTTGTAAAGGTTTATACATGTTTTGAAATAAGAACTAGCTCTCATTGTTTAAATGTTTTTGGTGGTCAAATGATTGAGTTTATTGATAAACTAAAGTAAAACGATATATGGCCTAGACATATGACTTGCAAATCTTGGTATGACAATAAAAAAATAGATAATTCCATGATAAACACAAAATAGAACAGAATGTAAATTTTCATTCAAATTTTTGAGTTTAGAAAAGATGCATGTTTAGAAAGGGTTGAAAATGTGCTTAAAGAGAGTTTGGTGGTTACCCGAAGAAGGCACGAGTTTAGATAACTCATTTCTCAAAACTGTATTTTGCGGATACGGGTTTTACTATGTCCTAATTAGGGATTATATGCTTGCCATGTGCCCTTTGACATATCAAATCAGAAACTCCAACCATTGTGGCAAACTTAGGTTGGCGGCTTGGCCACTGATTCAAGGGCAGATTCCATATAGTTCGTTGGATTGTAGATTTGTAGGATGTACCAGCTAGCTCAAAAGTAAGACAAAGAGTTGGGACTTACAGAAATGTTTTAAAACCTATTGATTTTGCCCATATGTTTCCAAACATTTATGGTGATATATTTTATGAAGTGCTCCCACCTATGTTGTATACAAATTTATTTTATTTATGGATTGTCCGGCATACTAGTATAATTGGTATTTATCCCTATGTTTTAAGATCGGAGGCCGATTCTTAAGGTCCCGCTTAGCAGTAGAGTGTTGTCAGACAGTTGTAATTGGTCAGGCTACTTTGTTCCGGAAGGCCTTTTGTTATAGTCAGACTGGGGGCCTTGTCCCAGTTTTCAGAAAGAAGTTTTTCTTACATTGTTAGAGATTTTTTAGAATGGTGTTGTCACGCCTCAAATCCTATTGGGGCGGATAGACACTCGTAGACGTGAAGGCCCAAGAGAACCAACTTATAACGTTGGAATTCACATGCATGCAACTATAATAGGCATAGGTTTTGCCATATATGGATATAATTCCTTAGTGAAAAAAAAGGGCGGACAGGTACCTGTAGCCGTGAAGGCCCGAAAGAACTAACCTATAACCTTGGAATTCACATGCATGCAACTATAATAGGCAAAGGTTTTTCCATATACGGATATAATGCCTTAATGAAAAATATATATATATAAACGACAAGCCCTAAAACTATATACGTGATAGACTTGGCCATTGGGGCCATAACCTCTACAAGATAACACACTACCATGCTTAACTTTACATTGGTCTACAAAGACTCTAGACGAGACATAAAATTTAGCTAAGGTCGGGACAAACCCCCGCCATACTATTAACTTTTATACAATACCAAAATATAGGGAACAGACTCGGAAAGCCCCAAAG
This sequence comes from Capsicum baccatum var. pendulum, assembly GCA_030864225.1. Taxonomy (NCBI): domain Eukaryota; kingdom Viridiplantae; phylum Streptophyta; class Magnoliopsida; order Solanales; family Solanaceae; genus Capsicum; species Capsicum baccatum. The sequence goes on along the minus strand of CM061559.1, from coordinate 68,196,146 downwards.
CAAATTGGAGCTCACCAATAGTAGATAGATATCCTGGGCTCCTACTGAGGAGGCATGTTTGCCAAAGCACCTGTACTTGTAGCATGAAATATAAGTCCCCTCATAAGAGGAGACAGTACAAAAAAAATGTATTGAGTATGCAAGGCAAAAAAAGTAACAATACATGACATAAAGGCTCAACAAAAATATGGAACAAGTGTAAGAGTAGTGCTAGTAGATGACCTTTACATTTACTTGTGGAACAGGGTACATTACATTTCTTTCTTCCCTTTACCTTTTTACTTCATTATCTTTGTAATCCACATGATACAAAAAATAATAAATTAGGATCGGCCCATGCTAGGATTCTGCCCCTGAGCTGCCACCAACATATAAAGTATCGAGATCGACCCATACTAGTATTATGCCCCTACGTGGCCACCCATTTTGTAGATTTCCATTACTTAGTTTAATTAGCCTTTTGAGATTGTTACTTCGGTGGTCATAACTGTATGGTAACTTGAAACAATGATCTATCAATAAGAGACATGTATATAGGAAATAAATGCAATAATAATGAAGTAAGTTGTTGTTGGAACACTAATGAAGTGTTTAGGAGCTAAAAATAACACATGGGTCTTAATTGAGTAACCGGAGAAATTCTAAAATTTACTAGTAAAAATAGGCATGTAGGATAGGTAGCAAGCATGTATCTAGGTGGTTTAACACATTAGAGAGTGGGAATAAGTTCATTAGTAACATGGGATATCATAGGTGCTATTATGTAGCACATGTTTTTGGATGACCTTGGAAGCTTACTCGATGGAACAAGTATCCGTTTTCATGCCAAGAGTGAAAAATAGAGTATGCCTTACATACTTGGTTGTAAAACTCCAATACCATCCCAAATCTACTTCCTTCTCTTTTAGATAACTTATCTACAATGAAATATATGGAAAACTAATATTAGCAACCAAATGTCACATTTTGGCTATTTAACTTCACCAAACTAGTGGCCGGGAAGTAAGCCCTTAATTTATAAACAAAGGGTGTCACTTTAACACTCTTATACTCCAATTACAGCCACATACCAAACATATTCATATAATATCCCCCGACACACCCTCGGTTTCATTTCACCTTCCAATCAACACACAAAAAGAAATGAGTAATAGACATACACAATCATAAATTCAGTGGTGTATCACCACATCCATCTTTTATTTCTAAATACAAACTAATCACACCTTTTCCCAATAGCAACTGGGAAGCCCACAACACAAACACACAAAACAGTCCGCAACAACACCCAATCGTCCTTTAATAGCAACCTAATATGTGCAATCCTCTATCAACACATGCATATGGAAAAGGGGAAAAAGTGGACAGCAACCATACCTTGATTTCCTTGGTATTTTAGTGTCTTAATGTGTATTTCCTCAATAGATTAATCCCTTCACACATACATCAAAAGAGAAAACAGAAATCCCTTAATAACTAAGCACAATGGACTTCCCAAACTTATAGAGGGGGCTGTTCGGAAATTAATCGTAAAGAACACATAGTTTCCATGGTACAAGCTCATGAATTGTTCACTTAAATTTATCTTGGAAGGAAGGTTGATCCCAAGAACACTTGTGGAATTATAGGGTTGTTTCATAGCCAAGAGAGAAAAACCTAGAAAGCTGGAAATTTTGTCTAAGTTAAAATGAGAAAAATTTCTGATTTCAATCCATAAATAGGAGCTGCTTTTGGACTAATTTATTGACTACTTTTAGGCCATATTTTTTCAAGTAATTTATGTATACACTTTCCCAATATATTGGGCCTTTGTGGATCAAAAACTATTGGGCCTTAGCTACCAATTTTTCCTTCTTTTCTTCTCTTTAACTTGGTATTTGGCAGATTTGAGTATTGGGCCTCTTCTCTCCATTTTCTTTCTCTTTTACTTCATTTGGGCTCAAATGAGTACATTAATATAAGTGATCCACCTTCTAGATTAAGTAAGTCAAGAAAGCACCTTAACAAAATACTCAATTTTTAGTTTTTAACTCTTTAATCTAACTTAAAATTTATATATACTTGGTCGCATTAAACTACATGGGAAGTATTTAGAATACCATCTACACCACAAAGATATATGAAGTTCCATATAAATAGAACAAGTACACACAAAAATATGGGGTGTTACATCCTTCCCCCCTTTAGAACATTCGTCCTTGAATGTTAGCATAATTGTCCAACCGAAACATGTTCAAGCCTAAGGTTAATATTCCTATCATCACACAGTATATATATATATATATATATATATATATATATATATATAAACATACTTGTTATTGCTCTAATTCAGCATCTTGGACTTTCTCTTCGTATTTGAATAGATGAGGGTATTTGGATTTCATTGCTTTCTCAGCTTCCCATGTGATCTCCTACACTTGATGGTTTCTCCAAAGTACTTTTATAGATGCTATTTCTTTATTCCTTATCTTCTTAACTTTTCGATCTATAATGGCAATAGGTATTTCCTCATAGGTGAGATCTTTCGTAACTTGTACGTCTTCTGTAGAAGTGATATGTGATGGATCTCCAATGTATTTTCGAAGAATTGAGACATGACATAACGGATGTACTGATGAGATATCTTGGGGTAGCTCTAACTCATATGAGACCTGGCCAAATCTCATCACCCCTTTCATTTATGATACCTTCAAGAATACCCAATCACCGATAGAAAACACTAGTCCTCTTCTTCTAATATCTGCATATGACTTGTGTCGACTTTGGGTTGTTTCCAGCCACTGTTGAATTACTTTAACCTTTTCCATAGCTTGATAAATAAGATCTGGTCCGAACAAGGCAGTTTCACCCACTTCAAACCATCCAATTGGTGATCTACACTTTCTTCCATACAAAGCTTCATATGGTGCCATTTTGATACTTGAATGATAGCTATTGTTGTAGGGAAGCTCGATAAGAGGCAAATGATCATGCCATCTATCCTTAAAGTCTAATACACAAGCTCGTAGCATATCTTTAAGGGTTTGAATGGTACGTTTTTCTTGTCCATCTGTTTTGGGTGAAAGGTTGTACTCTGATTCACTTGTGTTCCTAAATTCCTATGAAAATACTTCCAAAAATTTATAGTAAATTAGGCTCCCCGATCTGATATAATAGAGATTGGCACTCCATGTAGTCGAACTATCTCTTTAATGTACAATTTTGAATACTCTTCAACTATGTAAGTGGTCTTTACTGGTAGGAAGTGTGCGGATTTGGTTAGCCTATCAACTATCACCCATATGAAATCTAAATTTTGAGATATACGAGGCAAACCAGTGAAGAAATCCATGTTGATCATGTCCCACTTCCATATTGGAAGATCTATGCATTGCATATAACCCCCGGTCTTCTTGTCCTCAACTTTAACTCTTTGAAAATTTGGACATTCGGCTAAAAATTCTGGAATGTTCTTCTTCATGTCACTCCACCAATATATTTCTTTCAAATCTTGATACATCTTAGTTGACCCCTGATGAATAGAATACCTCGAATAATGTGCCTCTGTCATAATCCTCTTTCTTAGCTGGTCAATATTAGGCACACATAATCTATTTTGGCACTGAAGTACTCCTTCCCGCGTAAGCTCAAATGCCTTAGTAGTACCACATTGTACATTCTCCTTAAAGATGTAATAAAATTGTATCTGCATATTGCTTCTCTTTCACTTCAGCTACTAATGAAGATTCTGCTGCATTATGCACAATAAGCCCCTCATCTGGAGTTTCAAGACGGCGAACCCCTAAATTAGCTAGTTAGTGGAAATCTTTAATAAACCCTTTCCTTTCTATAGACGCTATCATAGCCTTACAACTTAGTGCATCAGCTACCACATTTGCTTTCCCTGGATGATACAAGATATCAACATCATAGTCTTTTAATAGTTCAAGTCACCTCCGTTGCCTCAAATTTAGATTCGTCTGGCTAAATATATATTGCAAACTCTTATGATCAGTATAGAAGTCAACTTGAATCCCATACAAGTAGTGGCACCATGTCTTTACAGCAAATATAACTGCTGCTAGCTCGAGATCATGCGCGTAAGATAGTTTTTATCAATTGGCCACAATTGTCTGGAGGCATATGCTATTACTTTACCATGCTGCATCAATATACATCCTAAGACAATTCTTAAAGCATCACAATATACTGCATACCCTTCTGTGCCTTCTGGAAGTACCAATACGGGTGTAGAAGTCAACTTATTCTTCAAATCTTGGAAACTCCTTTCACAGGCACCATTCCATTGAAACTTGGATGTTTTGTGTGTTAGCTTGGTTAAAGGTGCAGAATGAAGAAAAACCTTCAACAAACCTTCTATAATAACCTGCGAACCCAAGAAAACTACGAATCTCTGTAGGCGTTGTGGGCTTTGGCCAACTCTTCACAGCTAATATCTTTGGAGTATCAACCTTTATTCCTTCACTAGATATAATATAACTCAAGAATGCCACCAATTTTAACCAAAACTCACATTTAGAGAACTTTGTATATAGCTTACGATCACGAAGAATCTGCAATACCTATCATAAATAATTGGCATGGTCCTCTTCTGATCTAGAATAAACTAGAATATCATCTATAAAAACTATCACGAACACATCTAAGAATGGCTTAAACACTCTATTCATCAAATCCATAAAAGCTGCGGGTGAATTTGATAGCCCAAATGACATCACTAGGAACTCATAATGACCGTAACGTGTTCGAAAAGCTGTCTTGGATATATCCTTCTCTTTGACCCTCACTTGGTGGTAACCTGACCTCAAATAAATCTTTGAGAAACACTTGGCGCTTTGTAACTGATTAAATAAATCATCAATTCTTGGGAGGGGATATTTATTTTTAATAGTCACCTTATTCAGTTGCCAATAGTCAATACACATTCTCAATGACCCATCTTTCTTACGCACAAATAACACTGGTGCTCCCCAAGGGGACATACTAGGCCTTACGAATCCTTTCTCTAGCAAGTCTTTAAATTGCTCTTTCAATTCTCGTAATTCTGTTGGGCCCATTCTATAGGAGGAAGTGAGATCGGTTGGGTGCCTGGAATCACATCAATACTAAACTCCACTTCTCGTTCAAGAAGCAAACCTCGAAAGTCTTCAGGAAATACATCAGGAAATTCATTTACCATCGGAATAGTTTGAAAAGTTGGTGGCTCCTCATCTGTATCCATCTCTCTAACTAGATGATATATGTAACCTTTGGAAATCATTCTTTTTTCCTTAAAATAAGAAATAAATTTACCTCTTGGTGCACCAATATTACCTCTCCATTCAAGGACTGTCTCCTTTGGAAAATAGAAATACACCCTTTAAGTTCGGCAATCTACTGTGGCATAACAAGACGCCAACTAGTCCATACCCATTATAACATCAAAATCGACCATTTCCAGCTCAACAAGATCAGCTGTCGTATCGTGACCACAAATACTTATAATACAATTTCGATAAACCCTTCTAGCTATAATGGATTCCCCAATAGGCGTAAACACTTCCAGTGGCTTAGCTAGCAATTCTGGTGTTCTTTTGAACTTTCCAGCAACCAATGGAGTGACATATGATAAGGTATAATTGGGATCAATTAATGCATATATGTCAAGTGAAAAGATAGATAATGTAACTGTAACCATATCTGGAGTAGCCTCTAAATTTTGTCGATCAACTAGAGCATACGTACGATTCTGAACTCCACTAGAACTAGTTTCTCCTTTATCACCCCTAATATAACCCATAGGTTGTGCACCCCTACCTGAATAAGGTACCGACGATGATGATGCAACGATTGATCTAGTAGGTTGTTCCATACCACCTATGTCTCTTTGTGGCCATTCTTTCATCATATGCCCCGACATACCACACCAAAAGAAAGCATTTGTCCTGAACCAACATGCACCTAAATGAATCTTTCCATATTATTTGCATGGCTATCGAGGAGGTATTAATTGGCTCATACTTACTTGCTCTTGATACCCCACTATTCGTGAACTCTGACTCTCACTTCTTTGCCTAAATTCGTTACCTTTAGACCCTTGATATTGTGGTAGAGCACTAGTTGCAGAATAGGAAGATAATGGCCTAGGTAGTCTATTAGAAAATCGAGGCGTAAAATCTCCTTGGGATGCCATAAACTGCCCCATAGATCTGGCCCTCTTAGAATATCCTCTTTCCAATTTTTGTGTTCTTCTCCTTTGCCTCTGATCCTCTATTTTTTGTGCAAAAGCTTGTATCCTTGCTATGTCTATGTCCTTTTTCAAACAGAAATAGTACAATCTCTAACTAAATATGGATCCAAAGTATCCACATATTGATGAACTCTATCATCCATAGTAGCTACAATATTAGGAGCATACCTAGACAAGGAGTTAAATCGGAGGATATAATCATTCATGCTCATATTCCCCTAGCGAAGATTCAACAACTAATCTGCACGGACCTGTCGAATCTCGAATGGAAGGTAATGATCAAGAAATGCCTCTTTGAACTCCTTCAAAGTAGCTGAGGGTGCATTGATACCTCTAGATCGTTTCCAGTCTTCATACCAAAATATAGCCTCCCTTTTGACTCTATATGCTGCTAACTCAACTATATCTTTACCTAATAGATGCCTAACATCTAGATCCCTTTAGATTTGATCAATGAATTCCTATGGGTCTTCATTAATATCTGATTCAGTGAAGGTGGGAGGATCCAACTTAAGAAAGTCTTGCGTTCAAAGGCTAGCTGCCCTATCTACACCACTAGAACCTGTAGTAGGAATGGCTTGCCCTTGAGCTTTTCCAGAAACTATATGAGCCAAAAGTTGCACCGCATTTTTATGATCTTCATCAGTAGCATTAATAGGTGGCTCTGAGGATGTAGTTCTTCTCCTTCTTAGCTCTTCTAGAGTGGAAGAAGTTTCTGATACATACTCAGCTTGAGCCTCACTTTGATTAGCTTGTATAGGTGGTGTCTTTCTAGTTCCTTCTCCGACCGCCACATCTATTCGCTTTCCTATACTCTTACTCCTCGTAACTGACATCCTTACTATAATAAGAGAAACAAAAAGATTCAATGGTTAAATATGACTTTATCTACAATATGGTCTCTATTGCACTATCTAAGATATGAAGAAAAGAGACAATCCCTCAATGCCCCATAGCCTCATGATTATATATGTGGTGCACAACACACCCATAAATAAGACTCCACATAGACACGACTTTGTAGACTCCCAAGGATGACTAGCTCTAATACCACTTTTGTCACGCCTCAAATCCTATTGGGGCGGACAGGCACTCGTAGCCATGAATTCCCAAGAGAACCAACCTATAACCTTGGAATTCATATCCATGCAACTATAAGAGGCAAAGGTTTTGCCATATACGGATATAATGCCATAATGAAAAAAAATATATATAAATGAAAAGCCCTAAAACTATATACATAATAGACTTGGCTGTTGGGGCCATAACATCTACAAGATAACACACTATCATGCTTAACTTTACATTGGTCTACAAAGCCTCTAGATGATACAAAAAATTTAGCTAAGTTCGGGACAAACCCCCGCCATACTATTAACTTTTATACAATACCAAAAATATATGGAACCGACTCGGAAAGCCCTGAAGCAAACTGGAGATCACCAATAGCAGATGGATATCCTGGGCTCCTACTGAAGAGGCGTGTTTGTCGAAGCACCTGTGACGGTAGCATGAAATATAAGTCCCCCCATAAGGGAAGTCAGTACAAAAAAAAATATACTAAGTATGCAAGGCGGAAAAGTAACAATACATGACATAAAGGCTCAATAAAAATATGGAACAAGTGTAAGAGTAGTGCTAGTAGACCAACTTTACATTTACTTATGGAACAGGGTACATTACATTTGTTTCTTCCTTTTACCTTCTTACTTCATTATCTTTCTAATCCATATGATACAAAGTATCGGGATCGGCCCATGCTAGGCTTATGCCCCTGAGCTGCCACCCATTTTACAGATTTTCGTTACTTAGTTTAATTAGCCTTTTGAGATTGTTACTTTGGTGGTCATAAACTTATAGTACCTTTAAACAATGATCTATCAATAAGAGACAGGCAATAAATGCAATAACAATAAAGTAAGGAGTTGTTGGCACACTAATGAAGTTTTTAGGAGCTAAAAATAACACATGGGTCTTATTTGATTAACCGGAGAAATTCTAAAATTTACTAGTGAAAATAGACATGTAGGATAGGTAAAAATCATGTATCGAGGTGGTTTAACACATAAGAGAGTGGGAATAAGTTCATTAGTAACATGATATCATAGGTTCTATTACGTAGCACGTGTTTTTGGATGACCTTGGAAGCTTACTCGATGGAACAAGTATCCGTTTTCATGCCAAGAGTGCAAAATAGAGTATGCCTTACATACCTGGTTGTAAAACTCCAATAACATCCCTACTTGAATTCCCACACTTTTAGATTACTTATCTACAATGAAATATATGGCAAACTAATATTAGAAACCAAACGTCACATTTTGGCTATATAACTTCACCAAACTAGTGGCCGGGAAGTAAGCCCTTAATTTATCAAAAAAGGGTGTCACTTTAACCCTCTTATACTCTAATTACAGACGCATACCATATATATTCATATAATATTCCCCGACACATCCACGGCTTCATTTCACCTTCCAATCAACACACATAAAACAAAATGAGCAATAGACATACACAATCATAAATTCAGTGGCGTATCACCACATAAATCTTATATAGCTCAATAAAAACTAATCACACATTTTTCAAATATAAACCGGGCAGCCCACAACACAAACACACAAAATAGTACGCAACAACACCCAATCGTCCTTTAATAGCAACCCAATATGTGCAATCTTCTATCAACACATGTATATGGAAAAGGACAAAAGTGGAGCGCAACCATACCTTGATTTCCTTGGTATTTTAGTGACTTAATGTGTATTTACTCAATAGGTTAATCCCTTCACACATACATCAAAAGAGAAAACAGAAATCCCTTAATAACTATGAACAATGGACTGCCCAAACTTATAGAGAGGGCTGTCCGGAAATTAATCATAAAGAACACACAGTTTCCATGGTACAAGCTCATGAATTGTTCACTTACCATTAACTTTGAATTAAGGTCAATCCCATGAATCCTTGTGGAATTATAGGGTTGTTTCATAGCCAAGAGAGAAAAAACTAGAAAGCTGGAAATTTTGTCTAAGTTAACATGAGAAAAATTGCTGATGTCAATCCATAAATAGGAGCTGATCTTGGACGAATTTATTGACTACTTTTGGTATATATTTTTTCAAGTAAATGATGTATACACTTTCTCAATATATTTGGCCGCTGTGGATCAATATCTATTGGGCCTTAGCTACCAATTTTTCCTTCTTTTCTTCTCTTTAACTTGGTATTTGGCAGATTTGAGTATTGGGCCTCTTTTCTCCATTCTCTTTATCTTTTACTTCTTTTGGGATCAAATGAGTACATTAATATAAGGCCTAATCTTATACATGGTCTTGATCCCATTAACTTGGTCCAAATAGCTCAAGTAAGTGATCCACCTACTAGCTTAAGTAAGTCAAGAAAGCACCTTAAAAAAATACTCAATTTTTAGTTCTTAACTCTTTAATCCAACTTAATATTTGTATATAATTGGTCACATTAAACCACATGGGAAGTATTTAGAATTCCATCTACACCACAAAGATATATCAAGTTCCATATAAATGGAATAAGTACACACAAAAATATGGGGTGCTACAGGTGTCATGTGTTTTGAACATTTACGAACTGATATATGTATTATTTAGATGCAGTAAAAGAATGACCATGTCTCTGTTTTGTGATGATTTTTGCATTTCCATTCAACATATAAATTGTGTATGTGATTGCTAGTTAGAGAAAGGCTCCCAATCCATCATGGTTTGGGATACAATCATGGCCTGGGCCTTGATCTGGGTCGTGAAAAACATGGTATCAGAGCACGATTCATAGTACTATGGTGTCTATGAAATTGCATTGGGTAGAGTCCTGACTATAGATGTGTAGCGTACCATACTTAGAAACAGGAGGCTACAAGGCATTTTGGAATGTCCCTTTTCTTTTCATGATTTGGTTCTTGCAACAATGTCTAAATGTCCTATAATCAATGATTTCCTATACTTTAGAAAAGTTACCATGCCTCCCCATATATCCAACGAATAGAACGTCCAAGTTGAGGATGTCTGTGGTACCCATGATATGTAGACCCATAATTGAGCTCATAGCATAGAGTTTGTTCCTACTCCAGGAGGTCCTCCAGCTCTGATATGATTGCTTATCTGGTGGTCACTCAGACCCGTCTTTCTAATGATGTGGGTTCTGCATCAGGTTTATCTAAACTTACTCGAGTTGGCCAATTCATGAAGCTAAACCTACCCACCTTTACAGGCACAAAGGTTGAAGAGGCCCCCCCAAGAGTTCATTGATGAAATAGAGAAAATCTTTAGAGTTATTAATGCTAACTAGTGTTATAATGAGTGGGAGAAATTGAATGGTGGTGATTCTTAACTATCTATTTAGGGTGAGTTTTTGGATGCTTTCCTAGACTATTTCTTTCCCCAAGAACTGAGAGAGACAAAGGCCAAAGAATTTGTGAATCTGAAACAAGGCATGATGAGTGTTAAGTACTATGCATTGAAGTTCACTCAGATCTTTTGTTATGCTCTTGAGTTAGTAGGCAACATGAGGGATCACATGATGAATTTTACATCTGGTCTCTTGAAAGATTTAGTTTTGGAATGAAAGGAAGCAATGCTGAATAGGGACATGGATTTCTCTAGGTTATCAGTGCATATACAGTAGGTAGAAGAAGAGAAAAAGAGGTTGGATGAGGTAAGAAAGAAAGAAAGAAAGGAAAGATAAAAGTGCTTGGTCTACAGATCAGAATGTCAGTTAGCATCAGGGTGGAAATTGGGGAAATAAATGGTGTAAGAAGAAATTTTGGAGCAATGCTTTGTCTTCAGCAAGTGTACCTATGCCCAGGTCTTTGAATGAGCAGTGGTTCAAGTCAGGAGATAGGTCTAGAGCTTAGGTTACTCAGTTCCAGGAGAGTGTGACTCAGCTCTTTAGGTCACACCCTCGCTGTGGAAGTTATAGGAAGAATCACCCAGGGATATGTCAGTTTGGTAGGTTGGTGTGTTATACTTGTGGTTAGTCAAGCCATTTTTAAAGAGTCTGTGTATCTGTAAGAGGAAACGTTAGTTGTGCTAAATCTCAAATGAATCCATAGCCTCGCTACCACCCAAGGGTACTACTTCAGCTGCTAGAAGTGGTCGTAATAGGTTATACGCCTTGTCTAACTGCCAAGATGCAGAAACTTCACTCGACGTTGTTTCAGTTATGTTACATATTTTCTACCATGATGTAAATATATTACTTGATCCAGGGTCTACCATGTCTTATGTGAACCTCTATGTGGCCGTTAGATTTGGGTTTGAACCTAAAATTATTCATGAACACTTTTCTGTTTCCATTAAGGTCTGTGACTCTATTATGGCTAGAAGGGTTTACAAAAATAATGTCGTATCTATTTTTCATCGTGATACTATGGCTGATCTTGTAGAACTGGATTTGATTAATTTTGATGCTATATTAGGAATTGATTGGCTCCATCGTGCTATGCTACACTAGATTGTAGAACTAAAAAAATGACCTTCTTTTTTCCAAAGGAGCCAGTGATAGAATGGTAGGAGTATTCTCTAGCACCAAGGGGGAAATTCATATCTTATCTTAGAGCCCGTAAGTTTATATCCAAAGGTTGTCTGTACCATCTTGTTTGGGTTAAAGATTCTAGTACTGAAAGCCCTTCCCTCCGGTCTGTCCCTATAGTTAATGAATTCTAAAAACTTTTTCTGGATGACCTTCCTGGGGTATCATGTGATAGGGAGATAGATTTTTGCATTGATATGTTATTGGGCACTCATCCTATTTCTATTCTGCCATACAGAATGGCTCCTACATAATTGAAAAAGTTGAAAAATAGTTAAAAGACCTTCATGACAAAGGTTTTATTTATCCTAGTGTCCCTACCTGAGTTCTCCAGTGCTCTTCGTGGGTAAAAAGGATGGTTCACTCCGCATATGTATTGATTACCGTTAGCTAAATAAGGTCACAGTTAAAAATAAGTACCCTCTCCCCAGAATTGATGATCGTTTTTACCAACTTTAGGGTGCCAAATATTTCTCTAAAATAGACCTTTGTTAGGGGTACCATCAGCTGAAGGTTAAGGAGACTAATATTCCCAAAATAGCTTTCAGAACTCAATATGGCCATTATGAATTCTTAGTCATATCATTCAGACTGAGTAATGCCCCCGCAGTCTTTATGGACCAAATGAATAGGGTGTTCCGATAGTTTCTAGATCTATTCATTATAGTCTTTATTGATGACATCTTAGTTTATTCTAAGAATAAGGAGGATTATGCTAACCATCTTTGAATCGTCCTTCAGATCCTCAAAGATCATGAGTTTTATGTAAAGTTTTATAAGTGTAAATTTTGGCTTAGTGCTATTGCTTTCCTGACGCACATTGTTTCAAGTGAAGGGATCAAGTTTGACCTCTAAAAGGTTAAGGAAATGAGAAAATTTCCCAGATCCACGACTTTACTTGATATCCAGAGCTTCTTGGGTTTGGCGGGGTATTACACAAGGTTTGTAGAGATATTTTCCTCCATAGCTGTCCCACTTACTAAATTAGCTTATAAGAAAGCGAAATTATTGTGGTATAACTCTATTAAGAATATTTTTTAGAAACTTACAGACAAATTGACCACCACGCTAATTTTGACCCTTCTCGAGAGTATAAAGGGGTTTATTATATACTATGATGCGTCCCGAGTAGGAATTGGGTGTGTGTTTATGCATCATTATAAGGTGGTGGCTTATGCATCTAGGAAGTTAAAGGTGTACAAAAATAATTAGCTCACCCATGACTTAGAGTTAGGGGTTGTGGTGTTTGCACTTAAGATCTGGCGGCGTTATCTCTATTGGGTGATTGTTGATATTTTTACTAACTACAAATGTTTACAGTATGTCTTCACGTAGAAAGTAGTGAACCTCAAGCAGAGGCGGTGGTTGGAATTGTTGAAGGATTATGATATGAGCTTGAATTATCATCTGTAAAAGGCCAATGTGGTGGATGATACCCTTAGTAAATTATTCATAGGCAGCAAAGAAGGATATAGTGAAGGATATTCATTATCTTAAAAATTTGGGAGTCTGACTCCTGATTCCTAAGATGGAGGAGTATTCGTTCAAGATTAGCCTAAATCATCCTTATGTGCAGAGGTTAAGGAAAAAAAAGTCAGTTCTAATGCTGATTAAGGAAGATATGGGTCAACAGAAGGTACTAGTGTTCGAAATTGGTGGTGATGGGATTCTGAGGTATCAAGGTTGGTTGTGTGTTCAAAATGTAGATAGGTTTTAAGAAAGAATTCTTGATGAAGCTCATACTTCTAGGTATGTTGTTCACCCCGGCTCTACTAAAATATGTCATGACCTTAAAGTTGTCTACTGGTGGAACAATATGAAAAGAGATGCTGCTAACTTTATGGCTAAGTGTTTGAATTGCCAATAAGTTAAGGTTGAACATTTGAGAGAAACTGGGACTTCCTAAGAGATAGCTTTGCCTATGTGGAAGTGGGAGATGATCAACATGGATTTCATTATAAAACATTCGAGGCCCCAAAACTAATATGATTCCATTTGGGTGATTGTAGATAGGACAATGAAATCAATGCATTTTCTTCTAGAGCGGATGAATTATTTGGGAGATGACTATGCTAAGTTGTACATTTAGGAAATAATCTGGTTGCAAGGGGGCTCTCGTGTCCATTATATTCGACCAAGGTACACAGTTTTCTTCTTAGTGTTGGAGGTCTTTTTAAAGGGGTTTAGGTACCTAAGTAAACCTTATTACTGATTTCTACCCTAGATTGATGGTCAAATATAATGCACCATTTATACCTTGGAGGATATGTTGAGGGCCTGTGTAATTAAGTTTAAGGGGAGTTGAGTGGATTATTTGTCATTAATAGAATTAGCCTACAACAATAGCTACCATTCTAGTATTCAGATAGCTCCTTTTAAGGTGCTTTATGGGAGAAGATGCAGGACACCAACTAGATGGTATAAAGTGGGTAAAATCCGATTGTTTAGGCCTGACCTTGTTCATCAGGTGATGAAGAAGGTGAAGATCTTTAAGGAGCAACTTAAGACAACTCAGAGTCGCCAGAAGTTTTATGCCAATGTTAGAAGGAGAGATTTGGAATTTGAGGTTGATGATTGGGAACTCTTAAAGGTATCTCCTATGAAGGGAGCCATGTGATTCGGGGAGAAGGGAAAACTTAGTCCTTATTATATTGGATCGTATTAGATTGTGAGAAGAATTGGTGAGGTTTCTTATGAGTTAGAATTACCCGTGAGTCTGGCTCTGTACATCTAGTATTCCACGTGTCCATATTGAAAAAATGCATTGGAGATCATTCACAATTATTGCCTGTAGAGGAGATCAGTATGAAAGACTCCTTGTTATATGAAGAAGAGCCTATTGCCATTTTTGATCACCAAATTGAAAAGTTGAGAAGTACGGAGATAGTTTTTGTCAAGGTATTGTAGAAGAATCAGAAAGCTAAGGAAGTTAAATGGGATTCAGAAGATGACATGCATACCAGATACCTAAACCTCTCTGAGATCGTGGATGATGATATAAAAGGTACAAATCATACGCTACACTCTTTATCTTTTCCTTAGGGTTCTTGAAATCATGTTTGTCTGTATTCCAAGCCATCATTCAGGGACAAATGATCCCAAGGGGGATAATGTAACACCCTATAGCATTCTCAACTTAATAACACTATTACAATCATGCATAAAGAGCTGAAAACCTAAAATATCCCTAGGTGTTAGAAGACTTAGTCATATTTTGAGCCTTTAACATCAATATATTTTAAATTAACTTCCCGATCTTGAGATATAACTTTTAAAGTTGTTCATGTTCAGTGGTGTAAGGGGGATATCTCGGGTGAGTTTCGGATATTTTGGATGATGTTTGAGGTATGTTGGGTGATCAAAATAGTGAAACAATGAATTATTGACACTTCACGCTAGGAATCGTGTTGGAAGGGACTGATG
Organism: Capsicum baccatum var. pendulum; assembly: GCA_030864225.1. Lineage (NCBI taxonomy): Eukaryota > Viridiplantae > Streptophyta > Magnoliopsida > Solanales > Solanaceae > Capsicum > Capsicum baccatum. The sequence goes on along the minus strand of CM061559.1, from coordinate 68,180,920 downwards.
TAGTGTGTTGCTTAACGCATCGGGTGACCAGCATGTCTTAATGATTTTTCTGGGTCAAGAAGGGTATTTCAATCTTTTTCCGTTGTTTTATCTCAGTTATAATACGAAATTAAGTTGTGGTTAAGGAATATTATGCCAAATGTTATTCAAATTCCCTCAAAACTAAGCCCTTACTCCCCCCCCCCAAAATATTAAGGTTCAAGCTCTTCTGTTAAGATTTCCAAGAAACAAACCAAGATTTTGGTTATATTCTTCGTACGTCGGCTATACTAAGTTTCATTGGCAAAGTGAAATCATTTTTAGTAAGATTTAAGGTTATGAAACCATGTGTTTACAAAGGGATTTGAAAACACTTTAAAGAATTATGCTTTATGAAACCATCTATATGACATAGTGTTTTAGTCTCGAGGCCTTATTATGGAATCAAACCAATGCTCACATACTTATGCAAGTATTTTCAGTTTCGTAAACTTGGATTAAGAGCATAAATGGCGAAACCCCTCTCTTGTTATGATACCTGTTGATTTCATATGTTATGGGTTATTAAATTGAATGTTTTGAAGCATGAGATGAATATTTTACTATCATTATGGACTTGATATTGATTGTGAATTGAGGAGAGAGTGTTTACTTGTTTAAAATGTTCCATGTGATAATTGAAACAAGTACAAGGATTGTTATAAAGAAAATTAACCAGCATTTTACACATGTTTTGAAATAAGAACTCTCTTTCATTGTTTAAATGTTTTTGGTGGTCAAATGATTAAGTTGATTGAAAAATATAAAGCGGAATGATATTTGGCTTAGGTATATGACTAGAAAGTCTTGGTATGACGATACCCAAATAAACAATACCATGATAAATATAGAACAGAACAAAATGTAAATTTTCATTCAGATATTTAGATTTTGAGTATACAAAAGATGCATATTTAGAAAGGGTTAAAAATAGGCTTAAAGAGAGTTAGATGGTTACTAGAAGAAGGAACGAGTTCAGATAACTCATTGTGCGAAATCGTGTTTTGCTGATACGGGTTTTTCTATGTTCCAATTAGGGATTGTATGTTGTCCATGTCCCTTTTGGCTTATCAAAATTAGAAAATTCAACCCTTGCGACAAATTTGGGTTGGGGATTTGGCCACCGAGTAAAGGGAAGATTCCATATAACCCATTGGATTTAGACTTGTACGGTGTACCACCTAGCTCAGAAGTAAGACAAAGAGTTGAGACTTGAAAGAATGTTTTAAAACCTACTGATTTTGCCTATGTGTTTTCAAATGTTTTATGCTGATGTGATTTATGAAGTGCTCTCACCTATGTTGTATAAAAATTTATTTTGTTTTTGGATTCTCCTGCATACTAGTACATTTTGTATAGACACCCTATATTTTAGGATCCAAGGCTCAGTCTCGAGGTCCTGCTAAGCAATAGAGTGTTGTCAGACTGTTAGAGTTGGTAATCCTTCTTTGTTCCATAAGTCCTTATCTTTTGTGATTTTTCATTTGATTTTTGTTTTGGTCTGACTGGGGGCCTTGTCCCAGTTTTAAGATAAAAGTTGTTCTCACATTATTGGAGATTTCGCAGTCTGGTGTCATGTATTTTGAACATTTACAAACTTATATTTGTACTGTTTAGTTGAAGTAAAAGAATGGGCATATTTTTGTTTCGTTATGATTTTTGCATTCCCTTTCAGCATATGAATTGTGTTTATGATTGCCAGTTAGAGAAAGGCTCCTGAGCCTTTACTGTTCGGGATGCCCCTTGCGGCCAGGGCCTCAATACGGGTCGTGAGAAGAACATATTTTTTCATTCCCTTGCATTTCCCAATGTACCTCAAATATGGATTGATTGAAAATTAGGTAGGAAATTCAAATCCTCTAAGTGGAGACATAAATTATGGTTAAAGAGGCGTTGTGGCGCGATGTTAAATCAAGCTCTTGATGGGAGGAAACCCAGCATTTTCAAATTTCCATGTGTGTGTTTTAAGAATAATTCACATAAATATAATGCTTTGCAGGTTCTTTGGACAGGTTTGAAGCCAAAAATAGCGCAAAATAGAGGACCAGATAGCCTCATTTACCACAATCGAAGGCTAAGGGCCGCGATCGCTGTACCACGCTCGCATCAACTAGGTCGCGATCGTGCCTCCGTGTCCAGCCTTCCATATGGTTATCAATATGGTTTTGGGGAGCCCGTTAACCCTTCTTATGCTTTTATGTTATGTTGTGAGGTCACTATAATTTTTTTATTGGGGGTGTTTGGCTCTACCCTTGTGTGAGTACATATTGGCTTGCAATATTTGAACTTAGTTTGCATGAAGTATGGAAATTGTGTGAAATTGGAAGGTTTTTTTTATAGTTTTCTCTCTCTTTTTATAATGATGGTGGATGATCCTCTCCCTATGATGTATTGAGTGACGACATTCTTAAGGAAAGACCATCATCATCGAGTTTTAAGTCATCGATACAGGGAAAGTCTGAGTACTAGTGGCATTATAAATTTGGGATCACATTATACACCATTGGTGAAGTCCGAGTAGCTGTATGGTTGGTTTACCCATTTTGAGCCAAAATTTGAGGCTAAGGATTTGGTTGTTGCCATGATTTAGCAAATTTAAGTGGTACGAATGCAAAACAAACAACCCCTCCATCAAAAATTTTGAAAAAATCAAGGTCATGGACGTGAGCAATTTTATAACAAAATGTTTTCTCTTTTTGTTACTCCGTAAGATTTTAACTTGTGAATAGAAATAGATACTCCAAATATGTCTCTAACGGGAGGGACATTTGAGCTCCCTTGGCAAATTTTGCATGCCATGAGTGGTGAGCTATTTACATTCATCTCTTGTACACTTGTGTTATCTAGAACTTGCGCCGTTAGTCTTTCAAAGCTAATGCTGATTGTATTTGGTTGAAGAAATGATCTTAGGCTATCTTTTGGCACTGGAAACCCACTCTAGCTTAAAAAGCCTACCTATGCATGAATATAATCCCTAGTCATCCAGTTTATGCCTTTGGGTACTGCATCATTTTATGTGTAGTGCAATGGAAAATAGCTTAGCCCGTATGCAATGAGCAACATATGGTAGTGACGAAGGTTGAAGTCATTGTGATCTTTGAGGCATAAAGTTGGGCATAGATAATAGTTGTCTCATGATATGAGATAGTGTTGCTTGAGGACAAACAAGGTTTTAAGTTGGGGGTGTTAATGATTGGTGATTTTACCACTCATTCGCACTCAACATTCATGCACATTAGTATGTTTTGGATGAATAAATAAGACATAATTGTGATCAAATGCGCTAATATCCATATTTTATAGGCACATAGTTGATGAGATAGAAAGATGTGGATTGGAGCTTAAAATGATCAAAAGAAGGAAAGAAAGTGCAATTGAAGGCCTGGTGTAGAACTAGCCTCAGTTATCGCGGTCGTGGTCTGAGGACCACCATCACGGATAAGTCAAAAATTTCAATTGACCGTGGTCGCGTGAGTTAATTGCGGTCGTGGCCAAACAAGTGCGATCGCGGTATGGCAAAGAATTTCAGCCCAAGGGTAGAATTGCAAATGCACATGGCTGATACCAAATTTGACAAAAGAGTACTCAAATAATAAGTATCTTATTCATTCATATTCATAATTCTATCTTCCCTATATAGTTAGGTTTTGTTTCTTGAGTTCATAGACTCTATTCTTGGAGAAGACAATATTGTATAAATTTTGGGTGAAGAATACATTGGAGTAGTCTCTTAGTGGAGGATTATCTCACTTCCATTTGAGATTTGTGGGAGTCCAAAGTTCGAAGTATCATTTACTTAAGCTTCAATAAATCATTTTAATGGAGATTATGGGTATATCTTTTCTTATTTATCTTATCTGTTGCTAGATCTCCCTCTTGGAGTTATATGTGAATAGGGATTAAAGTGTGGTGGTTTGTTATTGCTAGCTTTTGTTTGGTATTTTATATTGATAGGTTTTATCATTGCTATGCTAACCTGGTTGGGATTTGTAGGTGAAAGCCCAAATACCCACATGAGTTTGATGGGTAAAAACCCTAAGCTCTAGAAAGATCATAGCCATCTTCGGAAGAAGGGTTTTAAGTGAACTTTAGGAATCCACATAACCCTTGAAAGAGGGATGTGGAAACGAAAGCAATGGTTGACAATAATGTGTGTAGTTTGCTAATCTATTACTATCTTAGACATAAGAGTGATTGTAAAGTTGAATATACCATGGGTATCATCCTAGAAATAGGGACGCTTAGATAGGGGTTTGGTTATAAATTGTTGAACACACCCATAGTATGTGAAAGAATCAATGGATGAAAGTTTGGTGTTTTCTTGAAAGACTAGCATGAAAATCTATAACCAGACCTACCCACACTAGATCTACTACAAAGAAGTTGACTATTAACATCCACATGTCACTTCCATTGGTAATAAATAATTCCAAGATTCGTGCTTAATTGTTTCAGAACTCTAATTATTCGTAGCCCTTAATTTATATGAGAAAACCTCAAAAATAAGCATTAGTGTAGACTTTATCTCCCCTATTTTTATATTTTTTGACTAGTGGTTTGTATTTAACTTGTATCTATTATTTTGAAATAATTTGATTGCCACTCACATTATTCCTCTTGGATTCGGTCCCGACTCCAAAGTTGGGTAAATATATTGACAACGACCACCTTGCACTTAAATTAAAGTGTAAGTTGAGCATTATCAAAAGTTCGTTTAAAGTTGACCCTTTTTAAACATTTCTCGAAACTAAATAGGTATAGGCATTTCCAACTTATCTTTGTGTCAGGGGTATTATCAGATGTTAATTCATAGTTAATGCGTTCCCATACTAAAGAATAGATACTAAAACTTATGATGAACGAGATTTTTATGCATTTATTATAGAATCTTCGGTAAATAATGGAAGAGGTCATTACAGCATAGAAAGTACATTCAATGTCCTTAATTAAATAAGCCAACACAGTCAACTTTGGCCTAGGAATGGAATGTTGTCACATAATAGATACGTGACTATCCTAAACATAGTTGACAACCCCAACTACTAGGCCATATTTAAATTCAAATACTAATATCAAGCTTATCTGAAGCTGCTAAGTAAGCCAAAATGGCCAAGAGATAAGGAAACTACACAAATGCCAATGCATGTGCTAGGCACACGCTCACGATCCTCAATATAGGTGCAAAAAACCCATTTTGGTTCTTACCGTATATCTTTCCCATATGCCTACCTTCTGTGAAGGTTTTACTTCACATAACTTGTTATTGGTGCCTGTTTCCCTTAGTCATCTTTATATCTCAGTACATAGCCCAAGAACTTGACTCAACCACATTCATGCGATATCTAGCATTGTCTTATCTTAGCCTGTACAGTAACATGCCTCAGGTACACATTTACCTTGTATTTCTTATCCACGTAACTACCAAGTTCTTGCCATGGGCTACCGACATATTTATATCGACAGACTGACCTCAAGTGAACTTAATCCTAGCCGAAGTCATTGGGACATGAATAGTTTAATCATGTAAATCCCTAGCCATGCCCGAGTAGGCTAAATCATCAGGCCAAGTGTCTAACAAGAACCATGCCGCCTGCACCTTCGTATTAGAAATACCATGATGCAACTGTGGAGACGGATGAATAATTAAAATACCCCAAAATTTTAAAATCGCTATGATTTTCATTATAAAAATTCAAAATATCATAATTCTCATAGTTTTTTTTAATTTCATATCATTGTAAAATATTCACTACCATTGAAAAGACTAGAAAAAAGTAAGAAAACAAGTAAGATCAATATATCTATTATAAAATTTATTTATTTCTCTTCTATCTATAGGCTATAATCTGATTCAGTTTCCTTTTAGAGAATAATAAACTTAAATTTGAACAAAGAAAGAACGATTTAAGTCAAAAATTTTACTTTCTTCTTATCTACTTGATACAAGTTATGTCGCGTGATCTTAAGATTGTTGTCTTTCTTTTTTATATCTATTTTAAAGAAAACACTTGATTCACTATTTTAACATAAAATAAATTCACATTGTCTTATTGTTAAAGATACCAAGAACCATAAATTTGATTGAGACAAAACTCTACATTTATGTAAAAGAAAATTCAAAATTTTCTACCTGTATATATGAGACCTATTTTTGTTTTTCCATATTAACCCGAGCAAAACAAGTAACCATACTGATTTCACATTAAATCCCTTTTCTTTTTAGCTAATATATAAATTAAGAATGTAAGAAATAAGTAAACAAATAAAAGAAATGAACATGTTCTTATTATAATACTGTAAAGGATAAATAATAAATTACACAAATATTGAATTTTTATTTACTCTAAACAATTTATTGTTATTATATTTTTTTATTTTAATAAGAGGGTCATCCTTTTATTTTCTACTTTTCTCTTTAGAAAATAGTTTTGTAATTTTTCGTTTTCTAATTTATCGACTCTCATTTACCTGCATATTTTTAGAACGAGTAAAAGAATATGGTTGTTTGCACACTCATTTAGTTTTTTTCTTCATTTTATTACTGTGACCATAAGTATCTATGTTTTTTATTCCTCGATTTCTCAAATAAAAGTATCTTTCCATGTGTTACACACCTCAGTCGCAAATAAAATTATGATGGGTACTTTCTATACTTTTGTTTTACTAGTCTTTTCAACAAGATAGAGAATGATGATAATCACTCCCAACAACATTGATAATGTGATATGCCCTAATTGGATGATGATTTTTGTGGTCCAATTCTGGCAAATTTTGTGAAGAGATCTATACATGTAATTAGAATGTTACAAAAGAATAGAGAGATAAAATAAACATTAAAGCCTCAACACTTCACTCTTTCTATATAAATCGCTTCTTTGTGTCTTTTAATTCCACATTATATTTTTGCTTTATACTTTCTCTGTCAATGACGGTGAAGGAAAGATGATCTGATAAGATAAGTGTTGATTAGGGGCCCGTTCCGCATGCGCTTCGCGCGCCATTGGCGCTTTGCTCTCCTCTTATTCTTCAATTGGCTTTGATCCCTACCTTATTATGGAGAACCCTGTCTCCGAGGGACAGTTGAACTAGCGACTCATGAATGCTGCCGGGTTGGACGAGCCAATAACTGCCTATTTCTCGATTCACTCAAAGAGGTGAATAGGGTCCCAATAGAGATATGTAAAAAGCAGGTCCGATTACGGTCTGAATTCGACATCACGTATGTAACCAAAAAGGAAGGGCGATAGCAGAACATTCATCTATCTAAGCTCACTCTTTATGTCTCTCTAGAATTTCATTTCTCTTTATCGAGATTAGGGTTATCTATTTGTTTCAATCTTGAATTTCATTAGAATGCTTCAAATTAATTTAAGATTCCTTTCTGGTTTACTATGTTTTTTAGTGTTGTATGGAAGGGTGATGCATTTTAGTTCAAGTAAATTGTATGATTTTTTGTCTTCATTATTTTTTTTTGTTAGTGTTTTTTCAATTTAATTTAGTTTTTCTTTTTGTTGGTTTCTTTACAAACTACTTAATTTTTTATGACTTCTTGAAAGAAATATTTTTTGTGGTGTCATTTTTTTTATTTCTCTTTTGTTTTGGTTGATTTTTTTGTTCTAGTTATTGTTTTACAATGGTTCTTGTTAAAACATTAATTGTTTATCTATAAGGTTTATTCTTTGGCGTATCAACATCATCGACACTGCAAAAATAGTTAACCTGACTTTATGTTTTTATAAAATAATTATTCTTAGATCTGATATGAATTTAGCAGATCTTGCATGTTTTAACAAATTTGCTGTGAATATTAAATTTTTTTTGCACCTTTGCCATTTTGTTCTTTTCAATTTAAGTATTTTTTCTTATAAAATGCTAAATTATTTTGAAATTAATTGTGTTAGGTTATGTCTTTTTTCTTGTACATCATTTCTAGTTTTATTTTATTTATAATTTTATAACAATTTTTTGTTAAAACTTTGATTATTATTCTATGAGGTTTATCTTTTGAGTGTATCAAATTCTTTAGTGCTGCAAAAAATATTAACATGATTTTCTTATGAATGACTTTTGCTTAGAACAGATATAATTTATCAGAGCATTATTGTGTTAGAATAATTTTTATGTGATTTTTTAAATTTTTTATGAAAAAATTCTATTTTAACGTTTTCTATTTAAGTGAATGTTCTTTGAAAATCTTAAGTTATTTTGAAATTAATTGTCATATGATATATTACTTTTTTCCTACACTTACTTTGTGGGTTTTGTTTTACATATAGTTTTATCATGATTTTGGTTACAAAAATTATTTTATTGTCAATGAAATTTATCCCTTGTGTGTAAAATTATTGGTCCCCTGAAAATCTTAATTTGACTTTTGATTTATTGATGAACGACTTTTTCTTACATCTATTAAGAATTTAAAAAAGCTTGATTGTGTTATAGCAACTTTTATGTTAATTTGAAAATTTTGATGAAACATTGTTATTTTACTTTTTTCAATTTAAGTAAATTTGATTCTAAAATCCTAAAGTGGTTTGAAATTCATTGCCATATCTTATAATAATTTTTCCTTATACTTCTTTTCCGAGTTTTATTTTATTTATGGTTTTAGTGTGGTTTTGATCAAATCTTTGAGTTTATTTAATGAGGTTTATCCTTCGGATGTATCAAAATACTTGCTATCGGAAAAATTCTTATTAACTTTTGATTTTTTTTTGGATGAACTTTACTTAGACATAATATGAATTTAAAAGAGTTTGATTGTATTATAATGATCTTTTGAAAAACATAAAATTTTTCTTGAGGATTCATCTTTCTTACCTTTTAAAATTAAGTAAATATGTTCAGGAGACCACTAACATTTCTTAAAATTAATTTTCATTTGTAACGTTCATTGAGCTTGTTCAGGCACTTGAGTAATGCTTGCTGATTGAATGATATGATGATAAAAAAACACTAATTTGAAAATTACGATGTCTACAATTTAGTTCATAAACACTTTCACTTTTAAATCACTAAATGGAGCATATATATTAATGTGTGTTAATCATATCATTATCATTGCATTTAATATATTAGATTTGTATCATCTAACTTTGAATTTACAGGTGCATACAAATTAAACACATGTAGATCCGTTTATATCTTTGAAGATATGTCTGAGTTTCAATGGCGGCATTAGTTGAAGGAGTTTATCATGAGGCAACTATATCAATATCTTCAGGATTAGAGTTCGAGCTTAATGGAATATCTATTAATTTTATTTTGAGATAATACCTAACTACCTGAACTATACCCAAAAATTCTATGACACACCTCAATTTAAAGGGGGCCCTATTACCCCCTGAACTAATTAAAGTGTAATTTTGACATCTTAGTGCCTATGTGGTGCCTATGTGGCACAACATATTGAAGTATCCACGCAGGCACACGTGTGTGCCACGTATTTGCCATGTAGACACCATGTAAGAACTAAGAGTGTCAAAATTATACTTTTAATTAGTTCAGGGGTAATAGGACCCCCTTTTAATTGAGGTGTGTCATAACATTTTTGGGTATAGTTCAGGAGAGTAATTGGGTATTTTCTATTTTAATTTTTCATTTCCAATGATAGTGAATAGGAGGCACTGTCAGCATTTTTTGATATGGTTAGTCTCATGTTTTAATCTTGTGTACACTGACTTAGTTTTTACTTTTTTTATTTACCCTTCTGTTCACTAAAATAAAATCATCTTAAATTAATATTAAGTGTTAACTACAATATTGATTTCAAAATATGTATTTATGTATTGACAATCTCTCGTTGAATTGTATCGACAATCTCTGGTTGAATTAATATTTCTCCTGTTGAATGTGTGTTCTCCTTTTTCAAATTTTTTGGATTAGAAAGTTTACTTAGACTTATGTATAGATTCTAGATATAGTACTGTTTATAAGGTACTAGTGAATAAGTTCACCTCTTTCTCACTCATTACTATTCATATCTAGAAAAATAATAAAAGACATTTTCTGTGAAAGAATGAAATTTTCTCTCCTACATTAATTTCTCAAATAGTTACTTAACTACACTATAGGTATTGATTCAGAATGTCATCTTTCTTGTTGATTTAATATTTTTTTAACAATGACCGTAACTAATTATGAGATAATATCTAGTAGTTGAGGGATCACTTAGAAAAAATACATCTCCTTTATATTGAAAGACAATAATCAAATATATTTATTGTCCAATTTAGTTGTGATAGAATCAATATGTTGTTGAGATGAAAAAGAAGTACATGAAAATGTGTTCATCTTTTGTATCAAGTAGTAACCCTTTGGAGAAACTTTCTCCTCAAGACATTCCAGAACATAAGTATGGGGGTTGTGCTAAGTTTATCTGTAAGATTGGTAACACTATAAGAAGTGTTCAGGAACATATTACCAATCTAACGAATGTAGTTAGCACACAACTATTGCTTATGCTCATGAATGTCTAGAGGAGGAAGCTGCTCCGAGGGCCTATAGATGGATACAAAAGGTGAACAAATTTTCATGTCCTTTTTCCTCATATCAATAACATATCCACTGTATAACAAAGAAATTGACCTACAGAAATATTGGATTATTGCCTTCTAATATAATGAAGAAGTTGATTTTCAAAGTGATCACTCAGCTATTATTAATTCATCCTTTCACAAAAAATCCCCTATTTTTTACCTTCTGGAGTTGAATATCACTGTATTAAAAAAGAATGAGAATTTTCACACTAGGATCATACATAGAGTACTCTATCTCACATCAATATACAAGGCTAAGTAAACATACAAATCCGATGAATTTGATAAAGAACAGTACAAAAACAAAAGGGATATACAATCAACAAAAGATAAGCAATACATAGATACACATCTTGAAATTAATATTACAAGTGTGGCATAAGATTGATTTAAGATAGGTAATTAGGTGGAAAAAAAGAAGAGATGAAAGAGTAAAAATTATTTAATGAACAAAAAGCTAATAAAAGAGACGAACCATATCAAAAAATGTTGACATTCCCTATCATTCATCATCATTGGAAATGAAAGATTAAGATTAATAGATAGTTCAATTTGCACGAGCTCTAATCACAATGATTTCGATACACTTGATTTATGAAAAGTACCTTAAACTAATGTCACTATCTAAAATCAAACATATATTTCTACATAAAGATTGATGCAATGGTCCACAGTCAGGCTTGACAAATAGTAACATATGCTCATCATTAAGCTTGAGGAATTCCAATCTGATTATACTTAATACATATTATTATTATATATTTGTCTACTAACTTTTGAATTTAAACTCTTATTGTTTAATCTTGTATTATAAGTTCAATCCTAGGGAGGGAGTTTCCAAGATCATCTCAAATTCTATAAAAGATATAAATGTTGGCCTTTCCCTAAATTGGCACCCCATGTCAGTACTCCTGAAGCACTAAATTTTCAATAAGTGAAAGGTAATTAAATATATGAATCAATTAATTTAATTCAAGAACCATACCTTTATTTCATGATTACTAATTTAATTTACCATTTGAAAATCCTATGAATGACTTTCCAAGCATGATGAAAATATTGCAATCAATTTTGAGAATCAGTTCAGGAACATACTATCAGACTTAATTTAGGATGATCATAATGAAGATAGATAATTTCAACCAGAGGAGTGACATCGTCAAGTTGGTCAGAGCATTTGAGAATGTGGTTGTTGACATACTGGTGGGACAGTCAACAAATCACTGTGAAAAAGATATTGTATATACTTATAACTCAAGAAGAGTTACATAAAGCCACACAAAAAAGAATTCAAATCCCACTGATCCAGATAAGTGGATTGAGAATGGACTGAGCAAACCAACATAAGAATTCTAATTATCTTTATAATAAAAAATATTACTTTTTCCTTAGTTAATTTGTAATCTTTGATTACTTCAATATTTTAAATTTAGAATCAACGTACAAAATATAAAATAATTTTATCATGCTCAACCAACTAGGAGTCAAGGCACACCACTCACCCAAAAACAGATAAAAAGAGTTTGGTTGTATAGTGTTGGTAATCCAGTAAAAGATTTAGCCTACAATTTCCCTTACAAGGAATATCAGAATAGGCAATCTAAGTTTCACAGATCTTTCTTGGACCAATGAGCTAGAAAGAAAAACCATCATTGAGATTGAGAATAAGATCGATAAACTATATTGCTAGCATACTGTGACAACTGAAAGAGAGAAGCTTAGAGTAACGCCTCGGGAGTACACCCTGGATGCCATATGGTGCTTACGATCACAAGTGATTACAAGATAACCCATAAGTTAGTACCTGCTATGAGCACTGAATAAAATAGATAACAATGACATATGCAGAAATTAACTGAAAAATTTCATAAGGTTTTAAGTTCTAAAATTAATACAACCAAATCAACAAAATTGAAACATATATGAAAATACTAAAATCTGACTGATTGAAGTGACAAACTTACTGACAATCTGAAGTGTCTAAAAGCCTCTAAAATTACTGAAGAGTTGATGGGACAATCCCCCAACTAACTCCGACTGACTACTAAACTGAAAGGCTGAAATAAATATAAAAGGACCTCGATATATGAGGAATCACCACTGCTGCTGATGCTGATGCACTGGAATGTCTAATTATGGTCGGGAACCTAAGAATCTGAACCTAGGAATACAACATCACAGCACAAGAAACAAATATGCGATAAGTACTTTGAATGTACTAGTATGCTAGATAAGGTTAGAAAAATATGCATAGGTTATGTGCATGAGTAATAACTGACTGAATGAATAGCAATAAGTAACTGAATAACTGATATAAATGAGTGAATGCTGCAAAATCTGAGAATGCATGATCAAACATATAACATGATTCTAAAATAACCTATAAACTGAAATACTACAACTTGATAACTGTATGTTATGTTCAATAGAAACCTGAACTGAGTTACACTGAATACTGGACTAAGACTTTGGAAGGATCATCTAACCGACATGTCCCATTTAAAGTTGATTGGGGTTCAACCTATGACCCCAATTGGAAAGGTGTCAGTACCGTGCCATGGGTATTGACAATGGCTACGCAGCTCCACTAAGATACTAAAGAACAAAGGTATCAAGACTAAACTGATGGGTAATCCATGGGCAGAGTCAAGCCAAAACTGATGGGTAATCCCTGGGTGAAGTTAATCCTAATCTGATGTGTGACCCCTGGGAGGTAGTCAAGCCTAAACTGATGGGTGACTCCTCATAACCCACGCTGTCTATGTGGTACTGAAATATAAGGAATACTACTAACAACTTCACCTAATTGAAGGGGAAGCCATCATCCTGCATTCACTTGGTGCTAAATCCTACTCCGAACTAAAAGACACTAATTACTAGACTGAACTAAGTTTAACTGAATATGAAAACTAACTGACTGATAGTGCCCTTACATATCTTAAAACATATTAAAAATACTAAGACTAAGTAAAAAACTAAGTTTTTGGGTATTCATAACCCAAGGACTCAATAGAAATAACAATAGAAACACATAGACACCTTTATAAATAACCATAATAGAGATCATTGTTCAAAACTATTTCTTAGACATTTCATTAAACACATTGGGGTCATGAATTAAAGCATGAGCATAGTTTAAAACATGTAGCAGTCACATGGATACAATGATAAACAATAAATTATGGATTTAACATGAATACATCATCATTCCACCGTGTAAGGTTTTATTTTAACAACAATTACTTGTAAACATTTTGTAAAAGTCGAAAATCATATGGCTTTATGGAGATAATTTATTGTAGACATATAAATTCATGATTTAACACATAAAAATGGATTCTTGGACTACATGGGTAAAAATGACCCATGAATGAACATCACACATACCTTAATTGAAGAATTCGTGAAAGTTCTTGGTGGTTTCTTAAAGTGTTAAGCTTGAATTTTGAAGAAGCTAGGGATTCTTCTTGAGAGAGGATTTTTTTCTTTTGAGAGAATTGTAAATAGAATTATTAATTTTGGCTTTAAGGACCCTTTATCCCATGTAATGGACCAAATAGGTGAATGGAAAAGACCTAAATGCCCTTGGAGAAAATGTGACTGAAATCTGGAATTTAAGGGCGCGTGATGGAGCACGTATCGAGAGCTCTAGTCCGCCAGACTGGACTGCAGGCAGTGGAATATAATGCGGGATCCCCCCAGGGGTGAAATGGAGCGCGCACCGCATGCTTATCCCTATGCTTCTACTTTTTTGGAAATCCAAACATGACCTTACGCTAGTCTGAAAATTCCAAAACTCACCCGAGATGCACTTTTCACATCCCTGATCATGAATCACCCATAAAATTGATATTCTAAGGCTGGGAAGGTTAAAAATAAATTAATCAAAGTTTAAGGGGCTTCTGAAATAACTAAGTCCTAACACTTAGTGGAATTTTTCCTAACTCTTAGACCCCTTTTACATACAACGGTGAGCTGAATTGAGCTAGGATCTTATGGGGTCTTACAATAACTGTCCCTTTGGGAACATTCATCCTCGAATGAGACTGATTAAGCTGAAATACTGAGGAACTGAGATTACATACTGAATATGCATAGCTAAAAACATAATCATATGATTGAAGCTGAAATATGATTAATGTCTGATCTGATTCAGGAATGCATGCAATGACATAAAGATGATTACGTGGTTGGAACTGAGATTTTAAAAGAGAAAATATAAGGAGAACGGTTACCTTAAGGTGAGTCTGAGTTTGTGTAGAAAATATAAGGGTACTAGGTTCGCATATTTTTTTCTGCATCCCAAGTGGCTCCCTCAACAGAATGGTTCAGCCAAAGAACATTGACCAAGGGAACTTCTTTGTTCCTTTATCTACGAATCTGACGATCTAGGATTTGGACTGGGATTTCTTCATAAGAAAATCTATCTTGAAGATTTGTACTTTCTAAAGAAACAACTACTGCTGGATCACCAATACACTTCTTCAACAGGGAAACATGGAACACTGGATGTACTAATGCCGAATCTGCAGGCAACTCAAACTTATACGCCACATTCCTATAATGACTCAAGATCATATGAGGGCAAATATATCAGGGACTGAGTTTCCCCTTCTTACAAAATATCTTCACTCCCTTCATGGGAGAGATTTTCAAATACACCAAATCCCCAACTACAAACTTAAGATCTCTCTTATGCACATCTACATAAGTTTTTTGACTGTTTGGGCTGTCTTAAGCCTTTCCTTCATCAACCGAACCTTCTCTATCACATCAAACACCGAATCTGGTCCTACCAAAGTAGCCTCACTTTCTTCAAACAAACCAATAGGAGATCTATATCTCCTCCTATAGAGATCCTCAAACAGATCCATCTAAATACTGGTGTGATAACTGTTATTGTAGGCAAACTCAATTAAAGGCAAGTTATCTTCCCAACTACCTATAAATCCAATAACACAAGCTCTCATCATGTACTCTTGGGTATAAATAGTCCTCTTATCCTGACCATCTTTCTAAGGGTGAAAAGCAATACTAAGACAAACTTGGGTATTGAGACCCTTATAAAAAGCCTTCTAAAAGTAATAGATAAATTAAGTGCCTGTATCTGAAATAATAGACAATGGAACTCCATACAATCTAACCAACTCTCTAATATAGAGCTTGGCATAGTCCTTGGCTGTATAAGGAGTATGAACTGGCAAGAAATGGGTTGATTTGGTTATTCTGTATACAATAACCTTAATAGAGTCATGCCGATGACGCGAACGGGGCAACCCAATCACAAAATCCATGTTTACCTCTTCCCACTTCCAAGTGGGTATGTTGAACTCCTACAATGTTCCACTAGGGCTCTGGTGCTCAAATTTAACCTGCTTATAGTTCAAGCACTTATCTACAAACTTTGTAATATGTCTCTTTATACAAATCCACCAATAGATTTCACGTAAATAATGGTATAAATTAGTGTCTCATAGATGAATAGAGTAACATACACCGTGTTCTTCAGTTAGAATCCGCTGTCTCAAACTATCAACACATGGCATAGACAACCTACCCTAACAACACAACATACCGTCTCCCCCTTGGGAGAAAACTTCTACTTTATGCTCTCTGACTGACTTCTTCAACTTAATCAAACTGGAATCCCTATCCTGTTTCTCCTTCACCTTAGCAACCAAAGAAGACTCCAAACTAGTTTTAACTCATACACTACCCTCAACTGAATCAACCAAACGAACACCTAACATAGACAACTAAAGAATTTCCTAAACTAAATTATATTTATCATTCTTAACATGAGCAACACTACCGAAAAACAGCCTACTAAGGGCGTTTTTCTACTATATTAGCCTTGCCTGAATGATACAACACACTCATATAATAATCATTCAATAATTCTAACCACCTTCTTTGACGAAAATTTAAATCTTTCTGCCAAAACACATACTGTAAACTTTTGTGATCCATGAACACATTAACATGGACCCCATATAAATAATCCCTCCAAATCTTTAAGGCAAACACAATAGCTGCCAACTAAAGATCATGTGTAGGATAATTCTTTTCATGAGGTTTAAGATGTCTAGAGGCATAGGCTATGACCTTACCTCTCTGCATCAAAACACAACCCAAGAAAACTCTAGAAGTATCACAATAAACAACAAACCTATATGAACCATCTAGCAAGATCAAAATTGGGGCTGAGATTAGTCGAGTCTTCAACTCTTGAAAACTCTTCTCACACAAATCTGACCAATAAAACTTGACTTTTTTCTGATTCAATCTTGGCATAGGGAACCCAATAGATGAAAACCCTTCAATAAAATTTTAGTAATAGCAGACTAAACCCAAGAAAATTCTGATATCTAATAAAGAGATGGGTCTGGACCAATTTCTTAATGCTTCAGTCTTTTTAGGGTCAACTATAACTCTATTATCGAAAATAATATGCCCATGGAAAGCTATTAATAGTAGCTAAAATTCATACTTACTAAATATGGTGAACAACTAATAGGCTTTAGGAGTCTGCAATACAATTCTGAGGTGGCTTGCATGATCTTTTTCACTAAGGGAATAGATAAGAATATTATCAATGAATACTATAACGAACACGTTCAAGTACTTCTTGTACACTCTATTTATCAAGTCCATGAAAGTTGCTGGAGCATTTGTTAATCTAAAGGATATGACTAGAAACTCATAGTGACCATATCGGGTTCTAAAAGCTATTTTTAAAATGTCACATTCTCTAACTCTGAGATGATGATAGCCAGATCTAAGGTCTATCTTATAGAAATAACTCGCACCCTAAAGTTGGTCGAACAAGACATCAATTCTGGGGAGTGGATACTTATTCAAGATTGTGATTTTGTTCAACTAATGGTAATCAAATTACATTCATAGTGAACCGTCTTTCTTTTGCATGAAAAGGACTGGAGTGCCCCGTAAGGAAGAACTGGTCCTGATGAATCCTTTATCTAAGAGATATTTCAAATATTCTTTCAAATCTATAAGATCTATTAGATCTATTTTGTATAGTGGAATAGAGATAGGCTGGGTATCTTGATGTCTATTCCAAAGTCGATTTCCCTTTTGGGAGAAACACTAGAAACATATCTGGAAATTCCCATACTACTGAAATTGACTTGATACTTAGGGACTCATAATTAGAGTTTTTGATCCAACAATATGGTAAATACAGACCTTGGAAATCATTTTTCTTACCTTAAGGTATGAAAGAATTTGACCCCTAAGAGCTAAAGTTCCACCCATCCATTCAATGATCATTTTATTAGGAAACTGAAACTGAATGATTCTATTTCTACAATCAATTATAGCATAACATAAGTGGAGCCAATCCATGCCAAGAATGACATTAAAATCAATCATCTCTAACTCCACAAGATCAACTGAGGTGATTTTCTAGGATATTATAACCTGACAGTTCTTGTATACCTACCTGGTTATAATAGAGACACCTACTGGGGTAGAAACTAATAAGGGTTATGATAAAGACTCAAGAATGACATCGAAATTAATAGCTATATAGGGGGTTACAAAAGAAAATAAAGATCTGGGGTCTAACAAAGCATAAACATGGAGGTGAAATACCTATAACGTACAAATAACCATATTAGGAGAACTTTGATGATCCTGTCGGGACTAAAGTGCATAAATCTTATTCTGACGCTAGCAACTGGTAGTACTAGAAGTAGCACCCTACTGAGTCTGGCGATCTACTGAAGCTGATAACTGGTTGGACTAACCCTGTTGGTGAAAGTTCCTTCCCTCTGAGCAACTAATCGACCCTTTCTAAACTTGTGGCCTTGCTTGCCACATCAAAAACATACATCACTGCTAGCACTACTGATAACACTCAATCTACAGCTCTCGTGGGAGTGTAAGGCGGTCGTTAGCAAATATAGAACCCAACCTGGGTTGGGTGTCAATCCCACAGGGAATAGCTTGGCCAACAAGTAAGCAAAATTACTAAACATTTGGTGCAAGTCTCGTAAAAGGGGGGATTGTAATGTGTAACGAAAACAATAAAGTAAAAGCTGAAAATAATAAAGTAAAGAGAGAGAGATTGTTACGTTGGTTGTAAACAATGAGAATAGAAGCGTTGGGGTTATGTCCACCTTTTGAGGGATACGTCTCTATTGGCTATGAGTGTGTAGAATTCTGACATGCAATTTCTTATAGAGAATTGTAGTCGATGGTAAATCCAAGCGTATCTCGACCTTAACAAGGACTATTTCACTTTAACTCTCTCGAGCTTAAAGCGTGTCTAACGGTAAGAATTCTCCAAGAGGTTAGTCCAGTTACGGCACTAGCTTTTTAATAGGAAAGGGTGTCCTACTACCTTGACATTATCTCTTTTCCAGACAAATAACCTTTCTCTCGAACAAGTTAAATGTTAGACTGGCATATTCTTGCGTTTGCAACCGCAAATAATGTAGATTAAGATGAAGAGAATAATGATATAAGCAATATACGTGTCATGAACTCACAAACTCACAGCAATAGATAGTATCTCATTCGGCTTCCATAACCTCAACAGAGAAGTTTAGTTACCCATGAATGCGAAGGAGATCACGATTGACATTGTTATTATATCACAATATGGCGTAATAGCGTGTAGGTCAAGTGATAGGCGTGTGGCGTGTTTCCTTAGCTTGGTAACGATTCTCTTGTTGTGGAATTTAAGAATAGAAGAGTAGAAGAAGAAAAATAGAATTAATGGAAAGATTAGAAGAATTGTAATTGAGAAGTAGAATGTGTCTCTCCACTAAGGGAGGACTTAATTAAAAATCTCTAGCATGATAGGGTATTTATAATACTCCTATCCTACTCCTACTATGCTAATGAAATAAATAACCAAATCCTACTAAACTAAGGAAATACTTAACCCATTTGTACTAGGTTAATGTAACATTCTCCTAATCCAAATAAACTAATGAAATACATAACCCAATTGTACTAGGTTAATGTATCATTGTCAAAATCCAGCTTTGTTTCTGTAAGTCCCCAAAGTCTTCAGAAATGTTGTTTTAGCCCGGGACAGATTTTCCATGCATCAGTTTTGGTCCTTAGGCGTGTAGACTTTCTTCCCTTCCTTTGTGAGCTTTCTTTTGCGTCAAGTAAGCCATAAAATGCTGTATTTTGCATTATTTATACCTGAAACTTTCCTAATCATGTTCGTTAGCTCATTTATAGGAAAAAGGAATAAAAGTGCATGAAATATATAATTTGTTCTCAAAACTAGGCTAAAATATGGGCAAAATATATTGATATAGGCGCGTAATTTTGCCTAACATCAACACCCCACACTTGCAGCTTTGTTCGTCCTCGAACAACATATCATGTCCTTCTAAACATCAACTTAGGGTTTTTACAACAACAACACAAAACATTTATCAAGACAAGCACAACAATTATCAACAAAGAGTAGCTTTCCGATTATAAGTAGAAACAATTTATCCTCTAGCATAGACTCGTGATGGTGATCAACTCGCATGCAAACGTTAAAGTGCATAGAATCATATACAACTATCCAAAACTCATCAACCATGTGTGTCCTACAATATATTACCCATAATCACTCACAAGTATAGCATATTTTTTAAACATGGGTATCAACAATATCCTTGCTCTCGCTCTCACAAAGAATTCATATGTAGCAACTGATGACCATAGGCTTGCCCTTAGTGTAATACTCCACTAAATGTCAGAATGTTAAGATTAGGATCAAGTAGGTCTTTTGATGGTTGTATTGTAGGCTAAGGGACCGGTAGGACTATTTTGGCCAGGAATAGTGACTAAGCTCCTAAGCTCTTTAATACATCACATTGTATTATTGACACTTTTTTTCTTTCAACCTTTCTTCTTTCTTTTATTCTACCACCCTTGTTCTCCTCTTTTGTTTTTCAATTTTAAGAACAACTCACTTTTCAGCTTTCTTTTCCTTTTTTCTTTTCACAACATACCTCTCATGATAGCACTTTCTTTTTCATAACACATTCAAGCACCATTACAATTTAAAGCATCATACTTACCCAATTTCCTCTTATGTTGTCACATGACTTTTTTTATTTAAAGCACTTAGGAATTTGGATCAAATTACGGTCTTGAAAAAAATGGATTAGGCTTACATACAAGGTTGTCAAAGAAATAGGCTAAAGGCTCAAAAGGGTTTAACTAGGATGATGTCCATAGGTAGGTAAAACTGAAGGTAAACAAACATAGGTTGCCAAAGAAATGCCTAAATCATATCCTAAACTTACACTCCTTATTTTCGCTTTGCATACATACCAGGCAAGTTCTAGCATCAGCCACAAACATAGAAGATACTATTAATCTCACACACACAAGGCACATGGTCGACTTGATTGGAAGTAATATAGACTCTCAACCCAACAAGTGAAGGAATTGAACTACAAAATATCACATAATGAGTCACAACTAGAGTCTAAACGTCTCAATAGTCACAATTGTAACACATACTCTTGTTATAATCTCATGTTGCCTATCAAAATAATTTCATGCGAAGTTAGAAAAAATTTGACTACTAAAAAAAACAAAACAAAACAAAACAAAACAAAAGCAAACAAACATAGATGCGAATAGAGAAGTATAGTATGCAATACCACCACCCCACACTTAAACGGGACACTGCCCTCAGTGGAAAATAAATACGAAGAACCTGGTTAGTCGAAATCTTCCTCAATGTCGGGGGTCATACCCCCTTCGTCTGAATCATCATAAGAGTCGTCGTCAGAGTTCTCCTCCTTGTCAGAATCAGGCAAGCGTCGATCGTCATCAGTCGGCACATCATCATCTAGAGGTTCCTCAAAGTATACGCCCACTCCACACATCTCCCGTGCATGCATGTTCATTGGGTAGTCGTGGTCCAGCTGTTGGAGCTCTTCAGCAGTTGGAATACGTCCACCACTCATCATAGTAAATCGTGTCATTCCATAGAGATGACGGAAGAAACTCTTACCACGAGCATGTCTCTCCGCAGTAGTAAGGTTGACACCATGAGTTGTTTCAGCATCTTTGACCTTAGTGAGGTCAACCTTCTTTGGGTTATGTGGGAGTTTGTGGTCAGCTGGTTCCTCTTCGATATCCTCCTTCCGCAAGATTGCTGTCAACAAATTGCCAAAAGTGAAATGGGACCTTTTGTGGAGTCTGGCCTTCCTCATGGTAGAGCAAATGATTGCCCCAAAGTTGATAGGGACATTAGTCATCAAAGCATAGACCAAACACACTCTATCTCTTGATATCTTGGTGTATTGAGTCCCAGGAATAAGACATAAGTTGACAATGCGCATCCCGATTCTTGCTTCCCTATTTAGTGGAGCATAGGGGAAGGTGTTGTGTCGGCCTGTTTCATTATGTCTGCCCCACCTTGCCATCGATCTGCGTCCACAAAGTGTATGTCGTATTGCTATATAAGGAGGCCTGCTGTACAGCTCTTTGAATGGTGCTGTGTCGACCGAAGGTAAGCCAAGAAAAGAGTTGATCCAATCCGCGGTGAGCTGTAACACTTGGCCCCGAATTTTGACTTCATTGCCTGTTGTGTTCGGCGACCAGTTGGCATAAAATTCTCTTGTTAAATCAAGGTTGCATTCTCCCATGTTGCGGAAGATGAAATCCAGCTTCAATGCCATTATTTTTACCAACATACGCGACTCCTTCTTTGATAAGGTCTCCTTGTTGATCAAGTCGACCTGCACATATTTTCTTTCTTTGTTGTTGCTGTACCATGCTTTGGCTTCTTCCTCAAGAACCCATTTTATTCCAAACATTCTGCGGGGTAGTTGTGCTGAGGATGATTCTCCTTGGTCCTTTCGACTTCTCTTCTTGCCCTTTTGGGACGTGGTAGCCTTCTCCTTGCCTTGCCTCGCTTTAGGTGCCATTGTACTTGAGACTAGAAATAGTGTTAGTTGCAGCACAATCTCACTTGATACAATCTATAAGAAAACATTAGGGGTACCACCCCACACTTAGGTTTGTTAACACAAATCAGTGAGGTGAAAGTAGTCGATTTACTCAGATTTCGTCGACATACGTTTTAGGATTGTATTCCGACAAGAAAATCAGCAATGCATCACTTACTTGCAGCCATTGGACTACTTTCATGGTAGATATAGCAACACTACTACATAGGGGTTACCACATGGAATAGTTATTCTTACAACAATCACAACCTCTTATGCCGGTAGGCACTATAAGTCTTATCCCGATGGCCGGGATAGTCTAACATGTAAGTATCCAAACAACAATCTTAAGCAATGTTTATATCCCAAGTAATTCCGTAAATATCATAACAATGCTATTGAAACTAAATTCAAGTGGGAAATAAGTCAAGATTTTCCTACGTATTTGTTCACTCACATGATTTTGTATCAACTATCCAAACACATGAACATCACCATCAATCTTATACGATTTAGCAATTTATAATAAACATAGCAACGTAGTACTTAAGAGAAATAAATGAAGAATAAAAGAGTACTTACTTGCTTGAAACTTGTGGAGATGGTTTTGTGAATTGAAGAAGCAAAAGAAGAAAATTTTTAGAAGATTTGGAAGAGTATGCGGCGCCTTTAGGGTATATTCTAGTGTGGTTGTGTTGTAAAACTAAGTCCCCTTTATATAGGAAGAGTATGGGTCGGGTTTTGACCCATTTACAATCGGTTTTGGAGAAAAAAATACCACATATGCGGCGCATAATGCTCGGCATATCAATGACATATGCGGCGCATTGTCTATAGCATAATGGGACATATGCGCCGCATAGTCTATGGCATTTGTAGACATATGCGCCGCATAGTCTATGGCATATGAGATACTGAGACCAAATGCCATAGCATAGGCGGCGCATAGTCAAAAGCATACCTAGGAATAGGCGGCGCATAGTGTATAGCACACTAGATTCCGAGACCTTAGGCTATAGGATAGGTTGTGCATCGTTCGTGGCCTAGTTTTACCAAGGCCTAGCCTTCTTCGAAGCCTATTTTGGCGTGAGAAAGGCTCAATCCATAGCCTTATGCATCACCGTTCCTAACTTACCAACTTTAGCATACAATGCGTCCAAATCGTCAATTGAAATCAATCTCCCCGTTGAATACTTCTTGCACCTATTGTTGCTCAAAACAAATGAAAACGATTAGTACGATGGGTTGCCTCCCACAAAGCTCCTTAGTTTTGGTCATGGCACGACTCTTATTTTTGGATTTTTAATTATTATTAACGAAACAAGTACCAAAACGACAAAACAATAAAACGATAAAACGATAAAATGATGGGTTGCCTCCCATCTAGCGCCTTATTTATTGTCGTGGCTCGACGTAATAATCTCGATTACTTAGACTTCATCGAGATAAGTGATGGCCATGTCATTCATCGAGTTAAGAGGACCGATATAAGGCTTAACACGTTGTCCATTCACTTTGAAAACAACACCCTTATCGCCTTCCAATTCGACTACTCCAGATGAGTAGACTTGGATGACTTTAAATGGACCAGACCACTTTGATTTTAACTTACCTGGGAAGAGCTTAAATCTGGAGTTAAAGAGTAGTACCATGTCTCCTTTTTGGATGTTTCGTCGAACAATCCGCTGATCATGATACTTCTTCATCCGCTCCTTATATAAATCCGATCGTTCATATGCATGGAGACGGAATTCATCTAGTTCGTTCAGCTGCTCTAACCTCAGATTCTTCACATCATCCCAATTCAAGTTCAATTGCTTCAATGCCCACAATGCCTTGTGCTCGATCTCAATGGGTAGATGACAAGCCTTCCCATAAACTAGCTGATAAGGTGACATACCAATGGGTGTCTTGAAAGCAGTCCTATACGCCCATAGTGCATCATCTAGCTTCCTAGACCAATCCTTCCTATTAGCATTAACCGTCTTTGCAAGGATTTGCTTGATCTCACGATTGGAAACCTCTACTTGTCCACTAGTTTGGGGATGATAAGGC
Organism: Capsicum baccatum var. pendulum; assembly: GCA_030864225.1. NCBI lineage: Eukaryota > Viridiplantae > Streptophyta > Magnoliopsida > Solanales > Solanaceae > Capsicum > Capsicum baccatum. The sequence goes on along the minus strand of CM061559.1, from coordinate 68,156,364 downwards.
GTAGCCACCTTATGTTGCTTGACACCATACTTAGCCAATACAGATTTGAATAGCTTGTTGCAAAAGTGCGATCCTCCATCACTTATGATAGTACGAGGTACTCCAAAGCGAGAGAAGATATTCTTCTTTAAGAACGCTACAACACGCTTTCCTTCGTTGTCGGCCAATGCTACAGCTTCAACCCATTTCGAAACATAATCCACCACAACCAAGATGTATTTTATTCCAAACGAATTCACGAATGGACCCATGAAATCAATACCCCACACATCAAAGAGTTCTACCTCCAGAATTTTGGACAGGGGCATTTCATGGTGTTTTGAAATAGCACCTTGACGTTGGCATTGGTCACACCTTCTAACATAGTCGTATGCATCTCTGAATATCGAAGGCCAATAATAACCAATTTGCAAAACTTTTCTTGCCGTTCGATTGCCTGCATGATGTCCTCCAAATTGCGAAGTGTGGCATGCTTCTAATATAGTGGGCACTTCTTCATGGGATATACATCGTCGAATGATACCATCCGCGCATCTTCGAAACAAATAAGGCTCATCCCAATAGTAGTGCTGAACGTCATGCATAAACTTCCTTCTTTGATGGTAGGATAAATTGGCAGGTAACATATTACTCACCACGAAATTTGCAAAATCAGCATACCATGGTAATTTCTCCACTGTTATTGCTAATATCTCCTCGTCAGGGAATGCATCATTAATCTGAATTTCAGGTTGCGCCACATGTTCATTCTCAAGTCGAGATAGATGATCGGCCACTTGGTTCTCGCAACCTCTTCTATCTTTGACCTCAAAATCGAACTCTTGCAGCAGCAACACCCATCGAATCAAACTTGTTTTTGCATTCTTCTTCGTCATTAGATACCTAAGAGTTGCATGGTCTGTATGGGCGATCGCCTTAGTACCCAATAGGTAGGCACGAAACTTCTCAAACGCATACACAACCGCTAGGAAATCTTGTTCAGTAACAGTGTAGTTCCTTTGGGCTTCATTTAGGACCTTACTCGCATAGTAGATAGGATGAAATAGTTTCTCCTTTCTCTGTCCAAGAACAGCACCAACGGCTACACCACTAGCATCACACATGACTTCGAACGAGAGCGTCCAATCTGGTGCTACCATGATAGGGGCTTCAATGAGTTTTCCTTTAAGGCATTCGAATACCTTTAAGCAATCTTCATTAAAGTCAAACTTCGCATCTTTCTCCAGTAGTTTACACAATGGACTAGAAATTTTGGAAAAGTCTTTGATGAATCTACGATAGAGCCCAACATGGCCAAGAAAACTACGAACTCCCTTCACCAAAATTGGAGGCGGTAGCTTCTCAATAACCTCAATTTTTGCTCGATCAACCTCTATTCCTCTTTCGGAGATCTTGTGCTCAAGAACGATTCCTTCTTTTACCATAAAGTGGCACTTCTCCCAATTCAGCACAAGGTTGAACTCTACACATCTTTGCAATGCCATGCTCAAGTTTGCCAAACACGCTTCAAAAGACTCACCAATAACTGAAAAGTCGTCCATAAATACCTCCAAAGTGTCTTCAACCATATCAGAGAAAATAGACATCATACAACGTTGAAAGGTGGCTAGTGCATTACATAACCCGAATGGCATACGTTTGAAGGCAAACGTACCATATGGGCATGTAAACGTTGTCTTCTCTTGGTCTTCGGGAGCAATACAAATCTAATTATAACCTGAATAACCATCCAAGAAGCAAAACCATCCTTTCCCCGCTAATCGATCTAGCATTTGGTCCATAAATGGCATGAGGAAGTGATCCTTGAGTGTCCAAGAATTCAGCTTGCGGTAGTCCATGCATACTCTCCATCCAGTAACGGGCCTGAGTGGAATAAGCTCATTCTTCGCATTTGCGACCACCGTCATACCTCCTTTCTTGGGAACACATTGTACAGGACTTACCCATGGGCTATCAGAGATAGGATATACAACTCCTGCGTCTAACCACTTGATAATCTCCTTCTTCACCACTTCTTGCATAGGTGGGTTTAAACGCCTTTGATGTTCAATGGTGGGTGTGCACTTTTCTTGAAGCTGAATTTTATGTGTGCAAATCCCAGGTGGAATATCAATAATATCCGCAATGGTCCGTCCAATGGCTCTAATATGCTTGCGTAAGATTGCAATAAGAGCTACAACTTGTTGCTCACCCAAATCGGCTGCCACTATGACTGGAAGAGTGTTTTCGCTTCCTAAGAATGCGTACTTTAAATGACTTGGCAGCTCCTTCAATTCTAACGTGGGTGGTTCTTCAATAGATAGCTTAGCTGGTGGTGTGGGTCGATTCTTGAGATCCAGATCCATCTTCTTGGGAGTATAGCGATAGGTCCCTAATCCCGATAGAGCACAAATAGCTTCTTCAGAAATTTCAGCATCCTCAATCTCTCCTTTCATGAGAAAAACCTCCAAAGGATCATCATGAATTTGCTCTTCTTCAAGTCGTTCTTTCTCTTTATCAAGGACAACATCAGCCACAGAGAATACACTCAGATCTTTGGGTTGCTTCATTGATTTGCAAACATCAAAACGAACCACTTCGTCATTTATTCGGAATGAAAGATCATTAGCTCTCAAATCAATGAGCACACTTCCTGTAGCAAGGAAAGGGCACCCCAAGATTATGGGAACCTCAGAATCTGCTTCACAATCCAAGATGACAAAGTCTGCTGGGAAGATAAATGAAGAAACGTTTACCAAGACATCGCATAAAATACCAACCGGTCGTTTTACCGACCTATCCGCCATGACAAGCCTCATATTGGTTGGTGTAGGATCTCCTAACCCCAACTTCTTGTAGATCGATAATGGCATCAAGTTGATGCTGGCTCCTAAATCACATAATGCTTTGGCAAAGTTCAAAGTTCCGACGGTGCAAGGAATAGTGAAAGCTCCGGGGTCGGCCTTCTTCTGAACTATCGATCGGGTAGCAATTGCACTACAATGATGCACATCATCCTTCAGCTCATAACTTCCTGCCCTCTTCTTAGTCAAAATATCTTTCATAAACTTCGCATACCCAGGCATTTGTTCAAGTGCCTCTACCAGTGGAACATTAATGGTCAGCTGTTTCAACATAGTCATAAATTTGCTGAACTTAGTGTCATCCACCACCTTCTTCAATCTTTGGGGAAAAGGTGGTGGTGGGTATGGGAGTGTTCTCTCCATGGGTTTCTTCTCCTCTTGCTTCCGTTTTCCACTTTTTCAGGCTGCACGTCACTACATGTAACGTCCTTGACGTTGGAAGTAGTTGTTGCGGCATCATCTCCTTTTGCAACGTCACTAGGTGTAACCTCCATGTTCGCAATTTCGTCAACCACTTGCTTGCCTTTTGCTGAAGTTTCCAGCACCTTACCACTTCTGGTAGTGATGGCCATGCATGACCCATCATTCCTTGGGTTTTGCACCGTATCGCTCGGTAAAGTGCCAGCCTTTCTTTGATTGAATGCTGCTGAAAGTTTGCTTAATTGCTGCTCTATTTGCTTGATAGAAGTGGAATGAGAATCAACTAATTGCTTCATGGAGGACAAATCATTAATCACCTCCGTAACTCCCGCGCTCGTTGCTTCCACTCCTTTCAATAACTTAGCCATCATGTCTTCCATACTTCTAGAATTAGATGTGGTGGTGTCACGTCTACCAGGGGGAACGTACAAACCACTCTTTTCATTGTTTTTCTACCAACTACCTTGGTCTTTGCTTCCAGATTTATCATAATATTTCCGACCTTGGTTTCCTTGGGCATTCCCGCGGAAACCCCCCTGATTGTTCAAGTAGTTGGCCTCCTCTTCCGAATCAGATTCGTCTCTTCCTTTTAGCGCTACAGCTTTCACTTTTTTGGTCTTCCCTGATAATAAATGCTTTGTCAGAAGATCCACTTGTGTTTTCATATTTCTTCTCTTCTTCTTTGGTCTGCAGTCATGCCAATAGATAAAGTGGGGCTTGCTACCTCAGAATCCTTGGTATGCCAAGCTCTACTTTGTTTCGCCATACGATCTAGCATATTGCTTGCTTGACCAAAGGTGAGGTCCATAAAAGAACCTCCAGCTGCATTATCCACCACTGGTTTAGTTATTGAATTCAAGGCTCTATACAAGATCTCCATTAGGTGAACATTAGTCATGTGATGGTTTGGGCATCTCGCTAGCTTTGTCTTGAACCTCTCCCATGTTTCATGAAGAGCTTCAGTGGGAAGCTGGCGGAAGTTTATGATCTCATCTCTCAACTGTGCTCTTTTGGATGGCGAAAAGAATATTTCTAGGAAAGCGTCTTTCAATTGCCTCCAATTAGTAATAGAATCAGGAGTCAGCCCATTCAACCATAGAGTTGCCTCCCCAGACAGAGACAATGGAAATAAATGTAATCGAATAGCATTCTGACCAACACCAAGATTGTCAAAGGACTTGCATGTAGAAATAAAGTTGATGAGATGCATATTCGGATCATCACCTGCTAGTCCACCAAATATCCCTTGAGTTGCAATAACTGAATCATGGTGCTTTTGATGTTGAACTTGGCTACGGGCGCTAATGGTGGTGGAATTATTGCTCCAGTGGCTCCGGCACCATCAAGATCTTCATCATCATCGTCAAAAGCTGGCTGCATGGGTTGGCGATCATACCTATACCGCGCTTGTCGACCTCTTCTGTTGGCAGGTGTTGTAGTTTCAGCAACATGCCTTGGGTTTATCAACTCGTTGTCACCTAAATCCTCATCGTCAGGATTTGTGGCTCACCCAGGATTATCAATGTTTTGTTGTTGGACTTGAGCAGCGGCAAGAGCAGCTAATCTTGCTTGCTCGTGTTGAGCAGCCATCCTGTCGATTTCAGCTTGTGCTTCCATTCTTCTAATTCGTTGTGGTTCAGGATTGATTGGTAATAACGGTTGACCAGAACATCTAGTATGGGGCATGCACTAAAGTAAAAACCTGCAAGAAACAAAAACAAAAACTAAAAGTAAAAGTACGAGAATCTTTGACCAAAGGGTTTAGTAATTATCACGAACTTGATTGACACTCGTATTCCCCGGCAACGGCGCCAATTTTTGATAACGCTCAATCTACAGCTCTCGTGGGAGTGTAAAGCGGTCGTTAGAAAATATAGAACCTAACCTGGGTTGGGTGTCGATCCCACAGGGAATAGCTTGGCCAACAAGTAAGCAAAATTACTAAACTTTTGGTGCAAGTCTCGTAAAAGGGGGGATTGTAATGTGTAATGAAAACAATAAAGTAAAAGCTGAAAATAATAAATTAAAGAGAGAGAGATTGTTACGTTGGTTGTAAACAATGAGAATTGAAGCGTTGGGGTTATGTCCACCTTTTGAGGGATACGTCTCTATTGGCTATTAGTGTGTAGAATTCTGACATGCAATTTCTTATAAAGAATTGTAGTCGATGGTAAATCCAAGCGTCTCTCGACCTTAACAAGGACTATTTTACTTTCACTCTCTCGAGCTTAAAGCGTGTCTAACGGTACGAATTCTCCAAGAGGTTAGTCCAGTTACGGCACTAGCTTTTTAATAGGAAAAGGTGTCCTACTACCTTGACATTATCTCTTTTCCAGACAAATAACCTTTCTCTCGAACAAGTTAAATGTTAGACTGGCGTATTCTTGCGTTTGCAACCGCAAATAATGTAGATTAAGATGAAGAGAATAATGATATAAGCAATATACGTGTCATGAACTCACAAACTCACAGCAATAGATAGTATCTCATTCGGATTCCATAACCCCGACAGAGAAGTTTAGTTACCCATGAATGCGAAGGAGATCACGATTGACATTGTTATTATATCACAATATGGCGTAATAGCGTGTAGGTCAAGTGATAGGTGTGTGGCGTGTTTCCTTGGCTTGGTAACGATTCTCTTGTTGTGGAATTTAAGAATAGAAGAGTAGAAGAAGAAAAATAGAATTAATGGAAAGATTAGAAGAGTTGTAATTGAGAAGTAGAATGTGTCTCTCCACTAAGGGAGGACTTAATTAAAAATCTCTAGCATGATAGGGTATTTATAATACTCCTATCCTACTCCTACTATGCTAATGAAATAAATAACCAAATCCTACTAAATTAAGGAAATACTTAACCCATTTGTACTAGGTTAATGTAACATTCTCCTAATCCAAATAAACTAATGAAATACATAACCCAATTGTACTAGGTTAATGTATCATTGTCAAAATCCAGCTTTGTGTCTGTAAGTCCCCAAAGTCTTCAGAAATGATGTTTTAGCCCGTGACAGATTTTCCATGCAGCAGTTTTGGTCCTTAGGCGTGTAGACTTTCTTCCCTTCCTTTGTGAGCTTTCTTTTGCGTCAAGTAAGCCATAAAATGCTGTATTTTGCATCATTTATACCTGAAACTTTCCTAATCATGTTCGTTAGCTCATTTACAGGAAAAAGGACTAAAAGTGCATGAAATATATAATTTGTTCTCAAAACTAGGCTAAAATATGGGCAAAATATATTGATATAGGCGCCTAATTTCGCCTATCATCAACTACACACACCCTGATAATTCCTACCATATTTCTGGCAAAGAGGATTAGTACGACCACTATTTACACTACCCTGGGGATTATAGCCTAGTACCCTATTCTAGTTGTCAATAGTAAACTTTGGTACTAGTGCAATAGCTAAAGATGGAGCTAGAGAAGAAAACTTCTATCAGACTGAGAATGGTTACCTCCATATGACTTCAACTGAGCAAAACTGAAGCTACCTATTTTAGATCTTTTATTGTTCCTCTCTTTCTACTTCAACTTCTGCTTTTAAATCCGTTGAGCATGGACCATAAGCCTAGATATGTCCATCTCTTTAATTAACATCACAATTTTACACTCCTTGACCATACTATCAGATATGCCAGACATAAACTTACTCATTCTAGATCAGTTATTAGACACCACGTGAGGATCATACCTCGCTAGCTGAGTAAACTTAAGTGAATAATCTTTCAAACTCATATTTCCCTGCTTCAAATTAATAAAATCCAACACCTTATCTTTTCTCAATTATAAAAGGGAAAGAATCATTCTAAAAAGGCTGTAGAAAACTTCTCTAACCCTATAGGCCTTGCATCTGTACCTCTAACCTCCTTTCACTGCTTAAACTAGGTGTGAGCTACATCCTACAAATGGTAAGTATACCACTCTGTACTCTCTCCAGACATAACACCCATAATATCACCTTCTAAACCATGTCAAGGAACTCATACAGATCCCCATCAGACTTAGATCCCAAGAACTGAGGGGAATTCATACTGGTGAATTCTCGAATCCTACCTACAGCTATATTAGCCACTAGATTGGCTGGAAAAACTATCTGTTAATTATTCTGAGCTTCTACTGAGAGGGCTAATGTACTGAATGCAGCTCTGAACTCTCGTTCAGTGGATCTTTCTGAACAAGATAAAGTGCAGGAAAATTTTTGTTACTTCTTCTATAAATCTTTTCGAGAGGCATTTTATGTAAACAAAAATAAGAGTGAACTATAAAGTGATTTCAAATAAAGCTCATACTCATCCGCATGATATGGACACTAAAAGAAGGGAAATTTTTTCCTACAATGCCTTGTAGCTCTCTGTCTATAAGTGTTGTGCGCTTCACACCCATGCACAAGACTCTAGTTAACATGGCTTTAATAATCTCTAGGACACTTTAAAACCTTAAGATCTTATACCAAGTTTGTAACTCCCCAGGAATACTTCTTGGATGCTATATGATGCTTATGGCTACACGTGACCATAAACTAACCCATGAGATAGTATCTACTGTGAGAACTGAATAAAATTGATAGCAATGAAATATACATAAATAAAATTACAAAAACCATAAAGTTTTAGTTCTGAAAACAATACAACTAAATCCACAAATTGAAACGTATATGGAAATACCTAAATCTGACTGATGGAACTGAAAAACTAGCTGACTATCTGAAGTTTCTGGAAGCCTCTAAACTGATTGAGGAGTTGATGGGATAAGCCCCCAACTAACTCTTACTAACTACTAAACTGAAAGAATAAAGTAAACATAAATGGTCCTCGATATATGAGGACTTACCACTATTGCTGCTGCTGATGTACTGGAATGTCAAAGTACGGTTGGGAACCTGAGCATCCAAACCTATGGTATAAGACATCATAACATAAGAAACAAGTATGAAATCAATACATTGAATGTACTGGTATGCTAGATGAGGTTAGGTTGATATGCATAGATTTTGTACATTAGTAATAATTGACTGAATGAATAACATGAATTAACTAAATAACTGATATAAGTGCGTGAATACTATAAAATCTTAGAATTCATGACCAAGCATATACCATGATTCCAAAATAACCTATAAACTGAAATATTGCAACCTAATAAATGAATAACTAATAATTGTATGCTATGGTTAGTATAAACCTAAACTAAATTATATTGAATACTAGTCTGGGACTGTAGGAGGTATCATCTAACCGACATGCCCCATTCTATGCTGATTGGGGTAAAACTGTGACCCTAGTTGGAAGGGTATTGGTACCATGCCACAAGTACTGACAATTTCTGCGTAGATCCTCTTAGCTACTAAAGAACCAAGGTATCAATTGTAAACTAGAGGGTGATCCATGGGCGAAGTCAATCCTAAATCGATGGGTGACCCCTGGGAGGTAGTCAAGCCTAAACTAATGGGTGACTCCTTATAACCCACGCTAGCTACATGGTTTTGGAATAAATGGTCTGCTACTAATGAATTTACCTAACTGACGGGGAAGTCGCCATCCTACATTCACTCGGTACTAAATCTTACTCGTAATTGAAAGACACTAAATACTGGACAGAACTAAGTTTAACTAAATATGAAAACTGACTAACTGATAGTGCCCTTACAGATCTGAAAATACTAATTAAACATCAAAGTTTTTGGGTATTCATAACTCCTAGGTCTCGATATCATTAACAACAGAAACACATGAAAACCTTTTGAAATAACCATAATAGAGTTCATTGTTCAAAACTATCTCTAAGACATTTCATCAAACACATAGGGGACATTAATTAAAGAATAAGAATAGTTTTCTTAATAGAGGATTGTTTACTTCTTAGAGAATCATGAATAAAATGATCAGTTTTGCTTTTTTGGGACCCTTAACCCCGTGTTATGGATCAAATGGGTAAGTGAAAAGACCCAAATACCCTTAGAAAAACAAGAGTGAAAGATGGAATTTAAGGGCATGTGATGAGGTATGCATCGCGGGCTCTGGTACACCAGAATAGATCCTATGTCACAGGCTATAATGCGGACACCCCCTATGGGTGAAATGGAGTGCACATCACGGGCTTATCTAGGTGCTGCTACTATTTTGGAAATCCAAAACTTGACCTTATGCTCGTTTGAAAATTCCAAAGCTCACCCTTGATTCATCTTTGACATACCCATTCATGAATCAAACTTACAATCAACATTCTAAGGCTGGAAAGGTCAAAAATAAATTCATCAAAGTTTAAAGGACTTTGGAAATGACTATGTCCTAACTCTTATTGAATTTTTTCTAAATCTTGGACCCCTTTTATATACAATGATGAGCTGAATTGAGCTAGAATCTTATGGGATCTTACACTTAGGTACAAGCATCTTGTAGATACATCTGTAAGGAAGAGGCTGAGGGACCAATAGTATAAAGGGATTCAAGCTTACTATTTGTCCCTTAGCTTGGATAGATGAATTACTTCCTAGGGGGGTATTTTCTATTTTTCCATTTTCTATTAATTTTTTCCAACCTTCCACACATAAGTTCATACAGTCGTACAAGTGATGTAAGATTTTTAAGTCCATATTACTTGTCGAGAATTGAAAGATTATTAATCAAATTCAAATTCTTGTTTGAAAATAAACGATTCTATAAGTTTTGGTTATGATAAAATTAGCTAGAAAATAACTACAATTATTGTAATGTTGGAAAAAAGTTTAGTTGTAGTGAGTTTTGAGTGAAGTCTTTGATCTTGTGATGGAACAATCCAGTTGAGTCTTCCTATCTTCATAACAATTTATTTTCCTCATTAATAATTGCACGCTAATATCACTCATTGAGCATTTTTTGGATAAACCTCTAAGACTACCCAAATATACCTAACACTTATATTTCTGTGGCCGTCGGTTGACAATTAAGTGCAAGTAATATTTCATGTGTATCAACTAACTAAGGCGACAAGTTATAGTTCTTTCCTTGGTAGCGAATCGATTCTCCTTCCATTCAAGGTTCACAAATACGAACTGATTTTTTGAAATACGCTCATATTTTTTTAATTATTTTAATTAACTTTCCACATGTAGTATTCATGTGGTGATAAAGCAACTGAATAATTAAAATGAGAAGTGAATAATTAGAATGAAGAAAAAGTAAATACCTAAAAATATAGAAAACTTTATATGAACAATAGTAAGACTTCAACCATAATGTTTGTATGAAAACCCTAGAACTAAATAGTTTAGCTACTACTGATTCTTGTATGATGATAAGAACTCATGAATTTACAAGAAATAAATAAAATAAATAAAACCTAAAGAATAAATCGGTTTATTAGCTTTTTGTACAAAATAAGTTGTAAACCATTAAGATCTATGTTAAAGATCTATTTATAGAATCTCGGAAGCTTTGGGCTTTTAAAAACCCATTATAAAATGGACTAGGATCCTGAGGGGTCACGCCACCCTTGCTACGAAAGGATATGGTGCAAATGGTGAAAGGATATTAAAAGTGCAGGCTTGTATCGTGCCACTCCTTCTATATCAACAATTGGTGACTTCTTGCTATAAAAGGGGTGGTGTGAAGACCATCCTATTTTTTTATTTTTGCTTCTTACGCAGTGCTTTGCGATGTAGATTTTTCCTTGATCATTATTGTCTGTTCTTATCTTTGTTTCTCTTGTTTTAGATCCATGTCTTTCAAACCACTCCTACGCATCAAAAGATAGTAATATTGTCAAAATCCATAGAGTTAACATTCTAATATATTATAAAACTACTAAAACTAAGGTGAATAATGTCTAAATTACACATTCTCTTTTCAAACATCAATGCCCTACACTTCAGATCGTCCTTGAGAAAGCAATCAAATCAATGCCTTATTTCTAGCTTTTTAGTTATAGGCCTACACAAATTGAATTGGTTTAATTAGACTAAGGCTGCCACTAGCACATCAAATAACACTTGGTCACAAATAGCCCCTTCAAGAGACCTAGCCTCAAAAAACCACTTGGTTAATATACATATCGAAAAATACTTATATATTACATAATCAAGAGACAAAATAACCCACTTATCCTTCATCAACCATGTGCCCTTACCATACAAGGGTGTTCCCCATATTCACGTAGAAGAATATAAAACACTATATATATGTGCATAGAAATCATAGTACTCTCACTCTCACAGAGAATTTCACATATAACATATGATGATTTATAACCTTTCACTTAGTGTAAGTAATCAACTAATATAATAAATTTAAATTTAAGATCAAGTAGGACTTTATAGATTAAATGCTGGACAATGAACGGGTAGAAATTATTTGGATAAAATAATGGCTATCCTTCTTAAGCATCTTAACACATCATAATTTCTGACATTCTTTTGGCAAATTCGTCAATTTTCTAACCTTTTCTTCTTCTCTTTACTTTACTTACTATTTTACTTTAGTTAGTCATCTCTTTAAGCATATCTACATGTCATTAGAGAGGATCGGTCAGTTATTGTGTTTATCTCATCAAGTCTCTAACCCTTTCTTCTTCTCTTTTCTTTACTCACTATTTTTCTTTATTTCTGAATTTTTATAAGCATATTTACATATTATTAACGAGGATCGATCAATTATTTTTACTATCCCCGCTTCCTCCTCCTCCTCCTCCTCTTCTTCTTCTTCTTCTTGTTCTTCTTATTCTTATTTGTTTTCTTCATAAATACATTACAATTTCTAACAATCTTTTGGCAAAGTCATCAATTTTCTATCTCTTTCTTCTCCTCTTTCATTTACTCACTATTTTTGTTTAGTTATTAATATCTATAAGAATATTTACATGTCATTTGCAAGAATTGATCAATTATTGTGTTTCTTGACAAAGTTATTTAGATGAAATGTTTTATGAAAAGAAAGAGACATTTTATGAATATTTTCACTTCTTTCATACTCAAATCGTGCGATAGAGTGTAAGGTGTAATATTCTACCTCTTTATTTACATGTTAAGAGACCTTCCATCAAAGAAAATAATGAAAAGAAAAAGGGAAACGAGAGCTGGGTGGATAATTCACAAGCACCACCATCTCTAGAAAACCCTCTCAATGAATAAATCCCCCATGTTGAATTTAGAGTTACCTTCACAACTTTAGCCTAGTCCGAACACCATTCAAAATAACCAACTTGTTGTGGAACCAGCCAAACTAGTAGTGAATATAGGCAAAGACTACGGATCGAGACTTCACTTGGATGAATCCCCTAGTGTTCTTTATCAAATCAGGACATAACCTGTTTCATGCTAAAAGTCTAAATAATAGGTTTGGGGGGCTTTTCTTCATGAGAAAGCATCAACATTTGGAGTTCTAGAAGATATTTATTTCTAGACTTATCATCCTGGATGTGTTCTATGATGTCAAACAGGATTTTTTTAGGATTTCCTAAAATGACATTAACGGTGTTTCTTGTGCAAGTACAGAAAGTACCATTACAAGCACATTCTTGGCCGGATTGGGATTGATCGGACTCATATGCGGCGTTAATGAATTCTTCGTCGCTATAGTCGTCACTGGAAGAGTTGGAAGAGTCAGAAGAGCCTGTTGAGTCTTCCATTATAGAGAACAATTTCTCTTTGGTTTATTGAGAGAGTCCTAATTGGTTGATCTTATTCTTTTTACCCAACTTATAGTCTTTAGCTCAGCCTAATTCCTTCCCTGGTTCTGATTCTCCCTCTACCTACGGCATGGCTATTACGACAAAAAAGATAAATCTAGAGTATACATTTGTAAGGCTGAGATTATTCCTTGGTGGAAGACAGTCTTAGGTGCTGCTGCAGATGCTTTTACTCTTTGAAAAGCAGATTCCTTTGGCTTTTGAAAAAGCTGATGGCTTGCTTTGTCTTCTGCTTTTTGGAAAAGAATCTGGTCCTACGGATTCCAATTAGGAATAGTAGAATGCCTCTTCAAAAGGTAATTCCGGTTCTTTGAACCTCTACTTTTTGAAGAGTCGTTTCCCTATTCTTAATAGGGGTCCAAATAGGCCATGGCTATCCCTTTGGAATTTAGCATATCCCCATTATTATCACTACTTCCTGTAGGAGAAGCTTCTTCTAGAAGTTGCAATACTTCTTCTTCGTTAGTTTCCTGGCTTTCCATATCCTGCAAAGCCTTTCTAAATTTTTCATTGAGTGCCTTCTTGCTTTGTGAGGCACTGGTTGAAGATGCTGTTGTTTTTCCCTTATCAGGGGTCTTTGGTGTCGTTCGCTTGGGAGTCCTACCTTTGACTTTTATCTCTTTAGATAAATATTTAATTCGGTCTTGTTCTTCTTTGGCGAAATTGCAGGAGATGATGTAAGAGACTCTCTTCTTGATGAAGAACTTGCATATTTGGATATGCTCCGGGAGGGTTACACACCCTTCTTTTGAACAGAAATCTGTAAATCGATTAAGAAATTGTTGGGGGAGGATTTCTTTGATTTCTCCAAAGTATATCCACCATTCGTAGAACCATCTGGGTATAACGGCATCTACCATGGCAGGACAATATTTAACAAACCAGGTGTGTCCTGGCCTAACATACAAAAAATTAAACCACACCGACTTATAATCGTACCAATTATAAGTTTGTGGCCTATGCTGCATAGATAATGCGATAAGGGTATGCAGGTGATCTGCAAACCAATTAAATGGGGTTAGTACCTGATGATAGGCGAATTTACGCGCCTATATCAATATATTTTGCCCATATTTTAGCCTAGTTTTGAGAACTAATTATCTATTTCATGCACTTTTAGTCCTTTTTCCTATAAATGAGCTAACGAACATGATTAGTAAAGTTTCAGGTATAAATGATGCAAAATACAGCATTTTATGGCTTACTTGACGCAAAAGAAAGCTCACAAACGAAGTAGAAAGGAGCTGGACGCCTAAAGGACCAAATCTGCTGCATGGAAAATCTGTCCCGGGCAAAAACAGCATTTCTGAATACTTTGGGGACTGCATGAAAAATCTGTCCAGGACTAAAACAGCATTTCTGAAGACTTTGGGGACTTACAGACACAAAGCTGGATTTTGACAATGATACATTAACCTAGTACAAATTGGGTTATGTATTTCATTAGTTTATTTGGATTAGGAGAATGTTACGTTAACCTAGTACAAATGGGTTAAGTATTTCCTTAGTTTAGTAGGATTTGGTTATTTATTTCATTAGCATAGTAGGAGTAGGATAGGAGTATTATAAATACCCTATCATGCTAGAGATTTTAATGAAGTCCTCCCTTAGTGGAGGCAACTCCTCCCTTCATTCAAGAAATTCATTCTTAAACTATTAATTTTCTTCCATCTCTCTCATCTTCCACCACAAACACTTCTAATCTATTCTTCTATTCATCTATTCCACAACAAGAGAATCGTTACTTGCTACGGAATCACCAAAACCACACGCCAAACACCTACTATTCACGCCATCCACCATGCAAAACGTGATATCCTTCGCATTCATGGGTAACTAAACCTCTTAGTTGGGGTTATGGAAGCCGAATGAGTTACTATCTACAGCTATGAGTTTGTGAGTTCAAGACAAGTATATTGCTTATATCATTATTCTCTTCATCTTAAATCTACATCCTTTGCGGTTCAAACACAAGAACACGCCATTCTAACATCTAACCTGTTCGAGAGAAAGGTTATTTGTCTAGAAAAGAAGACGCATAGACCAACGCCAGTCTAACATTTAACTTGTTCGAGAGAAAGGTTATTTGTCTGGAAAAGAGATAATGTCAAGGTAGTAGGACACCCTTTCCTATTAAAAAGCTAGTGCCGTAACTGGACTAACCTCTTGGAGAATTCGTACCGTTAGACACGCTTTAAGCTCGAGAGAGTTAAAGTGAAATAGTCCTTGTTTAGGTCGAGAGACGCTTGGATTTACCATCGACTACAATTCTCTATAAGCAATTGCATGTCAAGACTCTACACACTCATAACCAATAGAGACGTATACCTCAGAAGGTGGACATACCCCAACGCTTCAATTCTCATTGTTCACAACCAACGTGACAATCTTTCTCTTTTTACTTTATTATTTTCAGCTTTTATTTCATTACTTTGGTTACTTATTACAATCCCCCCTTCTTACGAGACTTGCACCAAAAGTCTATTAATTTTACTTACTTGTTGACCAAGCTATTCCCTGTGGGATCGACACCCAACCCAGGTTGGGTTCTATATTTGCTAACGACCGCTTTACACTCAAACGAGAGCTGTAGATTGAGCGTTATCAAAAATTGGCGCCGTTGCCGGGGAATACGAGTGTCAATCAAGTTCGTGATAATTACTAGAACCTTTGGTCAAAGATTCTCGTACTTTTACTTTTAGTTGTTGTTTTTGTTTTATTTAGGTTTATTCAGTGCATCAATGGAGGCACAACGTGAAATTGAAAGGATGGCTGCTCAAGTGCATCAACAAAATATTTATAACCGTAGGCGAGCAACAAATCCTGACGATGAGGATCTGGGCGATGAAGAGCTACTAAAACCACGACATACTACTGAGGTGGCGGCACGCATGCAAAGGAGAGATCGTCAAGCAAGATATAGGCCCGAACGCCGAGCTGTGCATATACCGTTTGATGATGATGAGGATGATCTTGATGGACCTGGTGCCACCGGAGCTATTATTCTTCCGCCATTAGCACCCGGAGCAAAGTTCAATATCACTAGCGCCATGATTCAGCTTTTGCAACTCAAGGGATTATTTGGTGGACTAGCAGGCGATGATCCGAATATGCATCTGATCAACTTTATTTCCACATGCAAGTCATTCGACAATCCGGGCGTTGGACAGAATGCAATTCGATTACGTCTATTTCCATTGTCTCTGTCTGGAGAGGCAACTATGTGGTTGAATGGGCTGACTCCTGATTCTATTACTAATTGGAGGCAATTGAAAGACGCTTTCCTAGAAAGATTCTTTCCGCCATCCAAAAGAGCACAGTTGAGAGATGAGATCATCAATTTTCGACAGCTTCCAACTGAAGCTCTCCACGAAACATGGGAGAGGTTCAAGACGAAGCTCATGCGGTGCCCAAATCACCATATGACCAATGACCACTTGATGGAGATATTATACAGAGCTTTGAATTCGGTGACTAAGTCAGTGGTTGATAATGCGGCTGGAGGATCTTTTATGGACCTCACCTTTGGGCAGGCAAGCCATATGCTAGATCGGATGACAAAGCAAAGTAGAGCTTGGTATACCAGGGATTCTGAGGTAACAAGCCCCACTTTATCTTTTGGCATGACTGCAGAGCAGAAGCGAAGACAAGAGGATCGTGACCAAGACATGGCTCACATGAAAATGCAGATGGATCTTCTTACCAAGCACTTATTATCAGGGAAGACCGAAAAAGTGAAAGCTGTAGCGCTAAAAGGAAGAGACGAATCTGATTCTGAAGCGGAGGCCGACTACTTGAACAATCAGAGGGGTTTCCGTGGTAATGCCCAAGGAAACCAAGGTCGGAACCATTATGATAAATCTGGAAACAAAGACCAAGGTAGTTGGAAGAAATATAATGAAAAGAGTGGTTTGTACGTTCCCCCTGGTAGACGTGATACCACCACATCTAATTCTGGGAGTATGGAAGACATGATGGCTAAGTTATTGAAAGGAGTGGAAGCAACGAGCGCAGGAGTTAAGGAGGTGATTGATGATTTGTCCTCCATGAAGCAACTAGTTGATTCTCATTCCACTTCTATCAGGCAAATAGAGCAGCAATTGAGCCAACTTTCAGCAGCATTTAATCAAAGAAAGGCTGGCACTTTACCTAGCGATACTGTGCAAAACCCAAGGAATGATGGGTCATGCATGGCCATAACTACCAGAAGTGGTAAGGTGCTAGAAACTTCAGCAAAAGGCAAGCAAGTGGTTGACGAAGTTGTACGGTTTGATATATGCAAAACAATGAAGCAGCCCAGCGATATGAATGAGTCATCTGTAGCTGATGTTCATTATGAGGATATGAAAGCATTATCTATAGAGAAACAACCTACTGTTGAGCCATTGTCTGCTGCGCCACTGAATGTTGAGCATGAGGATAATGAAGATTATGAAGAACTTATGGGTGATCTAACAGAAATAGAGTCTTATACTCCTAAGAAACCGGATTGTGATCTCAAGAATCAACCAACAGCGAAGACTCACTTTGACGAGACACCAATGCTAGAATCGCAAGAGCTCCCCGATTATCTAAGGTATGTGTTCTTGGAAAGTAGAAATATACTTCCAGAGAAAGCAGATGATTTAAGTGAACAGCACGTAGAAGCTCTCATCTCTGCTCTGAGGAGATACAAGAGAGCTATGGGTTGGACTATTGATGATATAATTGGTGACTCTCCGGAGAAACGTATGAGCCATCTCGAAAAAGATCGCATGACCACAGGTAAGCCTCATTGTCGTCTAAATCCTTTCAGAAAACGATCCATCACTTACCTCGACGAAGTCTGAGTACTCGAGGTAACTACGTCGAGCCACGACAATAAATAAGGCGCTAGATGGGAGGCAACCCATCGTACTAATCGTTTTCATTTGGTTGTGAGCAAAAATAGGTGCAAGAAGTATGCAACGAGGAGATTGATTTCAATTGATGATTTGGTCGCATTGTATGGTAAAGTCGGTAAGTTAGGAATGGTGATGCATAAGGCTATGAAGTGAGCCTTTCTCACGTCATAATAGGCTTCGAGGAAGGCTAGGCCTTGGTATAAATAGGCCACGAATGATGCACAACCTATTCTATAGCCTAAGGACTCGGAATCTAGTGTGCAATACACTATGCGCCGCCTATTCCTAGGTGTGCTTTTGACTATGCGCCGCCTATGCTATGGCATTTGAGATACTGAGACCAAATGCCATAGGATATGCGCCGCATATGTCTAGATATGCCATAGGATATGCGGCGCATATGTCCCATTATGCCATGGACAATGCGCCGCATATGTAAGTGATATGCCGAGGGATATGCGCCGCATATGTGGTGATTTTGTCCCCAAATCTGATTGTAAATGGGTCATAAACCGACCCATTCTCTTCCTATATAAAGGGGACTTAGTTTTATAACACAACCACACTAGAAAATACCCTAAAGGCACCGCATTCCCTCTCCAAATCATCTCAAAATTTTCTTCTTTTGCTCTTCCAATTCACAACACCATCTCTACAAGCTTCAAGCAAGTAAGTACTCTCTTATTCTTCATTTATTTATCGTAAGTACTACGTTTCTATGATTATTATAAATTGCTAAATCATATAAGATTGTTGGTGATGTTCATGTGTTTGAATTGTTGTTGCATAATCATGTGAGTGAACATATACGTAGGGAATCCTTGACTTATTTCCGACTTGAATTTGGTTTCAATAGCATTGTTATGATATTTGCTGAATTGATATGGCTATGAATATTGCTTAAGAGTGTTGTTTGGATGCTTACATGTTAGACTATCCCGGCCATCGGGATAAGATTATAGTGCCTAGCGACTTAGGAGGTTGTGCTTGTTGTAAGAATAACGATTCCATGTGGTAACCCCTATGTCGTAGTGTTACTATATCTACCATGAAAGTAGTCCAATGGCTGCAAATAAGTGATACAATGCTGATTTTCTTGTTGGAATACAATCCTAAAACGTATGTCGACGAAATCTGAGTAAATCGACTACGTTCACCTCGCTGATTTGTGCAACAAAACTAAGTGTGGGGTGGTACCCCTAGTACTTGCTTATAGATTGTATCAAGTGAGATTGTGCTGCAACTAACACTATTTCTAGTATCAGGTACAATGGCACCTAAAGCGAGACAAGGCAAGGAGAAGGCTACCACCTCCCAAAAGGGCAAAAAGAGAAGTTGTAAGGACCGAGGAGAACCCTCCTCGCAGCAAATACCCCGACTCACGCTTGGAATTAAGTGGGATACTTATGAGGAACTTCTAAGGATGACGACTCTGATGATGATTCCAATGCAAGGGGTATAACCCCAGACATAGAGAATAAGTCCGACCAACCAGGTTCCTCGTATTTATTTTCCACTGAGGACAGTGTCCCGACTAAGTGTGGGGTGGTGGTATTGCATGCTATACTTCTCTATTCGCATCTATGTTTGTTTGCTGTTGTTTTATTTTTGTTTCGTTGTGTTTTTTTTAGTAGTAAAATTTTTTTTCTAGCTTCGCATGAAATTATTTTGATAGGCAGCATGAGATTATAACAAGAGTATGTATTACAATTGTGACTATTGAGACGTTTAGGCTCTAATTGTGACTCATTATGTGATATTGTGTGATTCAATTCCTTCACTTGTTGGGTCAAGAGTCTATATTACTTCCAATCAAGTCGACCATGTGCCTTGTGTGTGTGAGATAATAGTATATTCTATGTTGTGGCTGATGCTAGAACTTGCCTCGTATGTATGCAAAGCGAAAATAAGGAGTGTGAGTTTAGGAGATGATTTAGGCATTTCTTTGGCAACCTATACATGTTTACCTGTCTTACCTACCCATGGACATCATCCCTAGTTAAACCCTTTTGAGCCTTTAGCCTATTTCTTTGACAACCTTGTATGTAAGCCTAATCCATTTTTTTCAAGACCGTAATTTGATCCAAATTCCTAAGTACTTTAAAGTGAAAAAGTCATGTGACAACATAAGAGGAAATTGGGTAAGTATGATGCTTTAAATTGGAATGGTTCTTGAATGTGTTATGAAAAATGCTATCATAAGAGGTATGTCGTGAAAAGAAAAAGGAAAAGAAAGCTGAAAAGTGAGTTGTTCTTAAAATTGAAAAACAAAAAGAGGAGAACAAGGGTGGTAGAATAAAAGAAAGAAGAAAGGTTGAAAGAACAAAGTGTCAACGATACAATGTGATGTATTAAAGTGCTTAGGAACTTAGTCACTATTTCTGGCCAAAATAGTCCTACCCGTCCCTTAGCCTACATTACAACCATCTAAAGACCTACTTGATCCTAATCTTAACATTCCGACATTTAGTAGAGTACTACATTAAGGGCAAGCTTATGGTCATTAGTTGCTACATATGAATTCTTTGTGAGAGTGAGAGCAAGGACACTTTGATACCCATGTTTGAAAAATATGCTATATTTGTGAGTGATTATGGGTACTATATTGTGAGACACACATGGTTGATGAGTTTTGGATAGTTGTATATGATTCTATGTACCTTAACGTTTGCATGCGAGTTGATCACCATCACGAGTCTATGCTTGAGGTTAAATTGTTTCTACTTATAATCGGAAAGCTACTCTTTGTTGATAGTTGTTGTGCTTGTCTTGAAGAATGTTTTGTGTTGTTGCTGTAAAACCCTAAGTTGATGTTTAGAAGGACCTGATATTTTGTTCGAGGACGAACAAAGCTTCAAGTGTGGGGTGTTGATGATAGGCGAATTTACGCGCCTATATCAATATATTTTGCCCATATTTTAGCCTAGTTTTGAGAACTAATTATCTATTTCATGCACTTTTAGTCCTTTTTCCTATAAATGAGCTAACGAACATGATTAGCAAAGTTTCAGGTATAAATGATGCAAAATACAGCATTTTATGGCTTACTTGACGCAAAAGAAAGCTCACAAACGAAGTAGAAAGGAGCTGGACGCCTAAAGGACCAAATCTGCTGCATGGAAAATCTGTCCTGGGCAAAAACAGCATTTCTGAATACTTTGGGGACTGCATGAAAAATCTGTCCAGGACTAAAACAGCATTTCTGAAGACTTTGGGGACTTACAGACACAAAGCTGGATTTTGACAATGATACATTAACCTAGTACAAATTGGGTTATGTATTTCATTAGTTTATTTGGATTAGGAGAATGTTACGTTAACCTAGTACAAATGGGTTAAGTATTTCCTTAGTTTAGTAGGATTTGGTTATTTATTTCATTAGCATAGTAGGAGTAGGATAGGAGTATTATAAATACCCTATCATGCTAGAGATTTTAATGAAGTCCTCCCTTAGTGGAGGCAACTCCTCCCTTCATTCAAGAAATTCATTCTTAAACTATTAATTTTCTTCCATCTCTCTCATCTTCCACCACAAACACTTCTAATCTATTCTTCTATTCATCTATTCCACAACAAGAGAATCGTTACTTGCTACGGAATCACCAAAACCACACGCCAAACACCTACTATTCACGCCATCCACCATGCAAAACGTGATATCCTTCGCATTCATGGGTAACTAAACCTCTTAGTTGGGGTTATGGAAGCCGAATGAGTTACTATCTACAGCTATGAGTTTGTGAGTTCAAGACAAGTATATTGCTTATATCATTATTCTCTTCATCTTAAATCTACATCCTTTGCGGTTCAAACACAAGAACACGCCATTCTAACATCTAACCTGTTCGAGAGAAAGGTTATTTGTCTAGAAAAGAAGACGCATAGACCAACGCCAGTCTAACATTTAACTTGTTCGAGAGAAAGGTTATTTGTCTGGAAAAGAGATAATGTCAAGGTAGTAGGACACCCTTTCCTATTAAAAAGCTAGTGCCGTAACTGGACTAACCTCTTGGAGAATTCGTACCGTTAGACACGCTTTAAGCTCGAGAGAGTTAAAGTGAAATAGTCCTTGTTTAGGTCGAGAGACGCTTGGATTTACCATCGACTACAATTCTCTATAAGCAATTGCATGTCAAGACTCTACACACTCATAACCAATAGAGACGTATACCTCAGAAGGTGGACATACCCCAACGCTTCAATTCTCATTGTTTACAACCAACGTGACAATCTTTCTCTTTTTACTTTATTATTTTCAGCTTTTATTTCATTACTTTGGTTACTTATTACAATCCCCCCTTCTTACGAGACTTGCACCAAAAGTCTATTAATTTTACTTACTTGTTGACCAAGCTATTCCCTGTGGGATCGACACCCAACCCAGGTTGGGTTCTATATTTGCTAACGACCGCTTTACACTCAAACGAGAGCTGTAGATTGAGCGTTATCAAAAATTGGTGCCGTTGCCGGGGAATACGAGTGTCAATCAAGTTCGTGATAATTACTAGAACCTTTGGTCAAAGATTCTCGTACTTTTACTTTTAGTTGTTGTTTTTGTTTTATTTAGGTTTATTCAGTGCATCAATGGAGGCACAACGTGAAATTGAAAGGATGGCTGCTCAAGTGCATCAACAAAATATTTATAACCGTAGGCGAGCAACAAATCCTGACGATGAGGATCTGGGCGATGAAGAGCTACTAAACCCACGACATACTACTGAGGTGGCGGCACGCATGCAAAGGAGAGATCGTCAAGCAAGATATAGGCCCGAACGCCGAGCTGTGCATATACCGTTTGATGATGATGAGGATGATCTTGATGGACCTGGTGCCACCGGAGCTATTATTCTTCCGCCATTAGCACCCGGAGCAAAGTTCAATATCACTAGCGCCATGATTCAGCTTTTGCAACTCAAGGGATTATTTGGTGGACTAGCAGGCGATGATCCGAATATGCATCTGATCAACTTTATTTCCACATGCAAGTCATTCGACAATCCGGGCGTTGGACAGAATGCAATTCGATTACGTCTATTTCCATTGTCTCTGTCTGGGGAGGCAACTATGTGGTTGAATGGGCTGACTCCTGATTCTATTACTAATTGGAGGCAATTGAAAGACGCTTTCCTAGAAAGATTCTTTCCGCCATCCAAAAGAGCACAGTTGAGAGATGAGATCATCAATTTTCGACAGCTTCCAACTGAAGCTCTCCACGAAACATGGGAGAGGTTCAAGACGAAGCTCATGCGGTGCCCAAATCACCATATGACCAATGACCACTTGATAGAGATATTATACAGAGCTTTGAATTCGGTGACTAAGTCAGTGGTTGATAATGCGGCTGGAGGATCTTTTATGGACCTCACCTTTGGGCAGGCAAGCCATATGCTAGATCGGAAAAATTTGTAAAATTTGTTTAGGAATTTCTTTAGCAGATTTGCAATTTACTCATAGTAAAAATTTGTTTTGAAACTAAATTCTTAACATCCTTTTGTAAAATTTCTTTAGCAGATTTGCAATTTACTCATAGTAAAAATTTCTTGTTGACAAGATCATCTTGAAACTTGGTGATACATAGCACTTTAGATAAAACTTTCTTTTTAACAGTGCTATAGTTTTTCTGAGCTTGATTCCATATCCCAGACGTAAATCTGACTAATTGTTCAAAAGAATTTTTAACCTGTTGCTTTAGAATACCTCCGTACCAGATGTCAGAAGCATCTGTTTCAACAATCATAAAAGCTTCTGGGTTAGGAATTTCTAAGAATGGAAGGTTTTTGACTAATTCTTTAATCTTAATGAAAACATTAGTTTGGTCAGAACTCCAAGGAACTGGCGTCCTTTTAAGTCTTTTGTAAAGACGTTCGTAGACCTGTCTAATGTTTGGGATAAAATCTGCTACATAATTATGGCTTCCTAAGAACCTTTGAAGCTGAGTTTTATCACTAATCTCGTTAGGGAATTTGGAGGAGAACTCTATATCTCTACAAATAGGTTTATAACTACCTTGATAAAGATCATGTCCTATGAATCTTATAGATGTCTGGAAGAGCTTCATTTTTTTGGCGCTAACTACCAAACCATTGATTTTAACAATCTTGAAGAAGGTATCTAGATGCTTAAAATGGGAATCAATATTTTCTGAGAAAATTAGCACATCATCAATATAAACAATCGACATATAACTATAAGGATTGAAAATACTATTCATGATGTTTTGAAACTCTGAAGGAGCATTTTTAAGACCAAATGGTAAAGCATTCCATTCATAATTTCCAAATGGGACATTGAAGGCCGTTTTGTACTTATCCTTTTCAGCAATTTGAATTTGCCAGAATCCTGACTTCATATCAAATTTACTGTAAAGATTGGCCTTGGAAGTCCTTTTTAAAAATTCCCTTTTGTTAGGAATCGGATGTCTGATCCATTTCAAAACCGCATTCAGAGGTTTGTAATATATTACAAGCCTGGGAGTTCCTCGCTCCTTTTCTGCACTGTTATTGACATAAAAGGCAGAGCAACTCCATAGAGAATTTAAGGTTCTGATAATCCCATTCTTTAGAAGATGGTCGATTTCCTTTTTGCAGATTTCCATTATTTCCTGGTTCATTTGGATGGGCCTAGCCTTAGTAGGAATGGCTTGTTCGTTGAAACCAGTAATGTAAGGAAGTTCTACTAAATGTCTTTTTCTTTTCCAAAAAACGTTAGGAAATTCAGAGCAAATTTCTTTTTCGAATCTTTTTTGAAGATTAACAACTTTAGTAACCATCTCCGGGGTTTTTAAAACTTGTTTAATTTTCTTTATTTGCATTTCTTGTTTAAGAAAACCAATGTGTGAAAAAAGTCTGTTAGTTTTAAAAGAAGTTCTTTCTTTAATAAGGTTGCCTTCTTCTTGCAAGAGGGGCCTTAATAAGGGGAAAAATAGATTTTGATCTAAAATTGTTGTGCGAATTCCATCAAAATCGCTACTGAAAGGTCAAATTTGATTGACAAAAGGTATTCCTAGAATGATATCCTCAGTAATACCTTCAGTGATGACAAAATCGTTAACAAGACAAATGCCATTGTTACAGATATGAGCTTTAGGAAGCTCGTAATGGATCTTCATCTTTTCTCCTGTGGTAGAGTAAAGACGAGAGGTGCTTTTCTGAAGGTACTTAGTGGGTACTAGTCCCTTGACGATACAGTTGCTGTTTGCTCCAATATCAAAGAGTGCAACTCTGTTAAGAACAAAGTCTTTGTTTATGACAATTTTTACGGAGATGTGTTCGCTGTAAGCTTTAATGGCCGTAATAGCCATGCCGGAGGTAGAGGGAGAATCGGAACTAGGGAAGGAATTAGGCTCCTTTAGATGATCATTATGAATGATTGGGGAGGCCTTTGGCGACTCAGGTGGGGCGACATTTTCTGGAGGAGACACATTCTTCAGTACTTGATCCGTAAGAATGCTAAGTTCCACCTGATCAAGTCAGACTTTTAAGTCTCTGATTTCTCCTTTGAGGGTGGAAATTTCACCTTTGAGATCAGCTATAGATGGTTCAACAGGTTTATCAAATTGGGACATAACCTGTTTTATGCTAAAAGGCTGAATAATGGGTTTGGGGGGCTTTTCTTCATGAGAAAGCATAAACCTTTTGAGTTCTAAAAGATATTTATTTCTAGCCTCATCATCCTGGATGTGTTCTATGATGTCAAACAGGATTTCTTTAGGATTTCCTGAAATGACATTAACGGTCTTTCTCGTGCAAGTACAAATAGTACCATTACAATCACATTCTTGGCAGGATTGGGATTGATCAGACTCATATGCGGCGTTAATGAATTCTTCGTCGCTATAGTCATCATTGGAAGAGTTGGAAGAGTCGGAAGAGCCTGTTGAGTCTTCCATTATAGAGAACAATTTCCCTTTGGTTTCTTCAGAGACTCCTAATTGGTTGATCTTATTCTTTTGCCCGACTTACAGTCTTTAGCTCTATGGCCAGTGTTATCACAAGTCCAACAAGTATCTTTGTTTTTTGAAGGTTTCCGTCTAGTTTTTCTACTAGACTTGTAAGACTCCTTCTTGAAGGATTCTTTCTTTGGTTTACACCTTTTATGAAGGGTCTTTTCCTATGTTTTTTTGAGGGAGAGGATAGATTGGTGAACCCAAAATCTCGGAAGAAGGTTCCTATCCCGTATTTGGAAGCGCTATCCATCTTAAGTTGCTTCTTAAGTTTAAGGTCGGTGCAGAGGTATACTCCTACTGTGGTAATGAAGCTTATTATATCCCCATAGGTCAATATTCCATAAGGGATTTTTCCTTCAAATCTATCTTTGATCTTGGTCCTGACTTTTTCTGCGAAAAGAGGAGGGTGGCACAAACATCTTATCCATAAACTCCTATCTTGAAATAATTTGGGTTCTCCTATAAAATGTCTCGCTATGTGGTCTAGGAGGGTGACACAAGCATCTTCTTTTGCGATCTGCTCAAGAGTTTCTTATCCATTTTCACTTTTGACAACCGTCTCTACAGCCGTGGCTTCATAGATAAGGTTCATAATGTCATCTGTGAAATAGTTGTCCCACCAATGTTTTATCATACCAGTGAATCCTGCTACAATCATGGTGGTTGCCTCTTTATCAGAGGATCCTCTAATTTTGTAGGCTGTGATGGCAATGCCCATTTCATGGAGTTTGTCGTAGATCTGGTGTTCAGCCAAACCGGCAACATTCCACTCAGTTATTCCTCTACCATCATGGTTGGAAGTAGAGAGACAAGGATTCTCTTCAAATTGGACGTCTGGAGGAGAGGGTCTTTTGTAATAGTTTTTCTTAGTAGAAAAACGATCACTGGTGAGTTTAGAAAGAGAGTTCTTCTGTTTGCTGGACACTCCTTTCTCAGAGATATTAAACTTGGAAAGTTTTTCATTGATTTGTTCTAAGATTTTTCCTTAGACCTTAAAGTCATCACTGAGATTAGGGAATTTCTCTTTTTGGAATTCAGGGATCATAAAGATAGGGTTGGTAATAGGGCTAGTGCTTGGAGTACCTTTTTCAAGAGTGGGAGAACTAAAAGCAAGCATTGAGCTCTTAATCTCTCCTATTTGCTCGAGATAGTGTGAAGGACCTGATTAGTATAGTTGTTTTGAACAACTATCCTTTCTAGGTCTCTGTTGATAGGGGCTGATAGGGGTCTATAATGCTTCTTCTTGAAGGGGGAAGCATTGAGGATTTCATTGGAATGAGGAATCTTTATTCCTCTGAGAGGAGGGGTAACGGATTCGACGACCTTATTATTCTGCATATACCATTTATTAATGATAACGTGAAGAGATTCATTTTGGTTTTCCATTCTTCCAGTGAATTCAAACCATCTAAACAATTCTATGTCGCATCAGAGTCTTTTCATATTGGCTATCCATAGCCGACCAAACTCCTTTTCCTGTTCTTTGGAATAAGTACTAGTATACCATTTTCTCTTTATTGCGTCCTTAGGAAGGTACCAAAGGACTTCAAGAGTTTTGAGATCTGGAGTGTATTCATCATCGGATTTGATGACTATTAAACCAGGGTCAGTCCTAATTTTTTGACGAGATGCGATAGAGGGATGTTCCATATCCGAGGCTGTAGGGCTACCTGGATCATAGGGATTTTCGGGTTCAAGGGATTCCTGGACCCTAGTGTGTTGCTGATAATATACCTTAGGGACAGGACCAGAGAAGTCAACTCCTTTAATCTTTCCCTTGTCACTATCATTTTCTTCACTTCCCTCTGGGTTTTTTGAGGTAGAAGCTCTGTGTGAGACAGATCTTCTAAATAAAGAATTTTTAGAGGCTTCAAAGCCTAAGAATTTTAAATCGATAGAACCATCAGGTTGTTGAATAACCCTTTCGATTTGCGATATTTTGGGATAGGTACGAAGGGGTTGGGTGATAGCATCAAAGTGGCATTCATTGTTATGTATGATATCCTCCCAGACCAGAGCCTTAGGAACAAAGACATTGCTTCTATCTTTATTATCTTCCATGAGAGTAGTGACACCTCTAGGGCTCGTGAATCTAGCCTTTGGAGCCAGAGTTGTACCCATGAGCCTATAATATACTCTGTATATTATTGCTATTTCTCTAGTATTATCCTTACTATTCATGTTTTTTGTTTTAACATTGAGTGTTAAAATATCCATGATGTTAGGATCGTTAATATCTACTGAGAAATTTGGGTAGTAATCAAAGTAAACCGGGCCGTCGGCTAGATTACTTTGAATTACGCCTAAGAGAGAATCGTCGAAATTTACTAGACGAGCATCTCTTAAGATGGCACAGACAGGAATATCCAGACCTTGTCTGAAGAGTGGCTTAATGGCCACTTGAACAAGCCCAACATTAAGGTAATAAAACTGATTTTTAAATTGTTTTATGTCAAGCTCATTTAAAAGTTGACTTATTTCCAAAGAATTATTAAGGGCGACAGTAGACTCAGAGGTCTTGATGTTATGCTTTTTGAGAAAATTAAATTTGCCAATTTGGTAAATTGTTTTAAAAGGTTCTTCTGGAATACTCTAGTTTTGAAGATCATTTTCAATACTAGCAATCTGGGTTGCTTGAGAAGACAGGTTTATAGTATTTTTAATATGGTTGTTGGAATTCATTTTGAGAAGATATTGTCTAGAGACTAACTGGGAAACCTAAACATTCATATAAGATAGCACACAACAATAATCATTGATGATTCAACCTATAATGAATTAAATCAATACATCTATTGCTTATGGGATCTAGCAAGTCTTAATGGCTGTTACAACAATTTTCTCCTAGTCGGGCAAAAAGAATAAGATCAACCAATTAGGACTCTCTGAAGAAACCAAAGAGAAATTGTTCTCTATAATGGAAGACTCAACAGGCTCTTCTGACTCTTCCAACTCTTCCAGTGACGACTATAGCGATGAAGAATTCATTAATGCCGCATATGAGTTCGATCAATCCCAATCCGGCCAAGAATGTGTTTGTAATGGTACTTTCTGTACTTGCCCAAGAAAGACCGTTAATGTCATTTCAGGAAATCCTAAAGAAATCCTATTTGACATCATAGAACACATCCAGGATGATGAGGCTAGAAATAAATATCTTCTAGAACTCAAAAGGTTGGTACTTTATCATGAAGAAAAGCCCCACATACCCATTATTCAGCCTTTTAGCATAAAACAGGTTATGTCCCAATTTGATAAACCTGGTGAACCATCTATAGCTGATCTCAAGGGTGAAATTTCCACCCTCAAAGGAGAAATTAGAGACTTAAAGTCCGACTTGATCAAGTGGAACTTAGCATTCTTACGAATCAAGTACTGAAGAATG
This sequence comes from Capsicum baccatum var. pendulum, assembly GCA_030864225.1. NCBI lineage: Eukaryota > Viridiplantae > Streptophyta > Magnoliopsida > Solanales > Solanaceae > Capsicum > Capsicum baccatum. The sequence goes on along the minus strand of CM061559.1, from coordinate 68,127,225 downwards.
TGTCTCCTTCGGAAAATGTCTCCCCACCTGAGTCTCCAAAGGCCTCCCTAATCATTCATAATGATCATCTAAAGGAGCCTAATTCCTTCCCTGTTTCTGATTCTCCCTCTACCTCTGGCACGACTATTACGACGATTAAAGCTTACAGCGAGCACATCGCCGTAAAAATTATCATAAATAAAGACTTTGTTCTTAACAGAGTCGCACTCTTTGATACTGGAGCAGACAACAACTGTATCATCAAGGGACTAGTACCCACTAAGTACCTTTAGAAAAGCACCTCTCGTCTTTACTCTGTCACTGGAGAAAAAATGAAGATCCATTACGAGCTTCCTAAAGCTCATATCTGTAACAATGGCATTTGTCTTGTTAACGATTTTGTCATCACTGAAGGTATTACTAAGGATATCATTCTAGGAATACGTTTTGTCAATCAAATTCGACCTTTCATTAGCGATTTTGATGGAATTCGCACAACTATTTTAGATCAAAATCTATTTTTCCCCTTATTAAGGCCCCTCTCGCAAGAAGAATGTAACCTTATTAAAGAAAGAACTGCGTTTAAAATTAACAGACTTTCTTCACACATTGGTTTTCTTAAATAAGAAATTCAAATAAAGAAAATTAAACAAGTTTTAAAAACCCTGGAGATGGTTACTAAAGTTACTAATCTTCAGTTTAAGGTCGGTGCAGAGGTCTACTCCTACCATGGCAATGAAGCTTATTATATCCCCATAGTTCAATATTCCATAAGGGATTTTTCCTTCAAATCTATCTTTGATCTCGGTCCTGACTTTTTCTACAAAAAGAGGAGGGAGACCACTAATGAAACGTTCTTTCTAGAAGTCATTATTATAGTCAGGCCGTATCATAATTTTGACTAGAAAGGTATCCTTATACGACCTAAAGTCTGTTATATCTTTCCAGGTGAGATTGTTAAGGATCTCCAAACTCCTATCTTAAAATAATTTGGGTTCTCCTATAAAATGTCTCGCTATGTGGTATAGGAGGGTGGCATAAGCATCTTCTTTTACGATCTGCTCAAGAGTTTCTTGTCCATTTTCACTTTTGACAACCGTATCTACAGTCGTGGCTTCATAGATAAGGTTCTTAATGTCATCTGTGAAATAATTGTCCCACCAATGTTTTATCATACCAGTGAATCCTGCTACAATCATGGTGGCTGCCTCTTTATCAGAGGATCCTCTAATTTTGTAGGCTGTGATGGCAATGCCCATTTCATGAAGTTTGTTGTAGATCTGCTGTTCAGCCAAACTGTCAACATTCCACTCAGTTATTCCCCTACCATTATGGTTGGAAGTAGATAAATAAGGATTCTCTTTTAATTGGACGTCTGGAGGAGAGGGTCTTTTGTAATAGTTTTTCTATGTAGAAAAACGATCACCGGTGAGTTTAGAAAGAGAATTCTTCTGTTTGATGGACTCTCCTTTCTCAGAGATCTTAAACTTGGAAAGTTTTTTATTGATATGTTCTAAGATTTTCCTTGAGACCTTAAAGTCATCACTGAGATTAGGGAATTTCTCTTTTTGGAATTCAGGGATCTTAAAGATAGGGTTGGTAATAGGGCTCGTGCTTGGAGAACCTTTTTCAGGAGTGGGAGAACTAAAAGGAAGCATTGAGCTCTTAGTGTCTCCTATTTGCTGGGAGATACTGTGAAGGACCTGATTAGTATAGTTGTTTTGTTCAACTATCCTGTCTAGGTCTCTGTTGATAGGGGATGATAGGGGTCTATCATGCTTCTTCTTGAAGGGGGAAGCATTGAGGATTTCATTGGAATGGGGAATCTTTATTCCTTCGAGATGAGGGGTAACGGATTAAACGACCTTATTATTCTGCGTATACCATTTATTAATGATAATGTGAAGGGATTCATGTTGGTTTTCCATTCTTCCAGTGAATTCAAACCATCTAAAGAATTCTATGTCGCATCGGAGTCTTTTCATATCGGCTATCCATAGCCGACCAAACTCCTTTTGCTATTCTTTGGAATAAGTACTGGTATACCATTTTCTCTTTATTGCGTCCTTAGGAAGGTACCAAAGGACTTCAAGAGTTTTGAGATCTGGAGTGTATTCATCATCGGATTTGATGACTATTAAACCAGGGTCAGTCCTAATTTTTTGATGAGACGGGATAGGGGGAGGATCCATATCCGAGGATGTAGGGCTACCTGGATCATAGGGATTTTCGGGTTCAAGGGATTCCTTGACCCTAGTGTGTTGCTGATAATATAACTTAGGGACATGACCAGAGAAGTCAACTCCTCTAATCTTTCCCTTGTCATTATCATTTTCTTCACTTCCCTCCGAGTTTTTTGAGGTAGAAGCTCTGTGTGAGACAAATCTTCTAAATAAAGAATTTGTAGAGGCTTCAAAGCCTAAGAATTTTAAATCGATAGAACCGTCAGGGTGTTGAATAACCCTTTTGATTTGCGATTTTTCAGAATAGGTATGAAGGGGTTGGGTGATAGCATCAAAGTGGCATTCATTGTTATGTATGATATCCTCCCAGACCAGAGCCTTAGGAACAAAGACATTGCTTCTGTCTTTATTAGCTTCCATGAGAGTAGTGACACCTCTAGGGCTCGTGAATCTTGCCTTTGGAGCCAGAGTTGTACCCATGAGCCTATAATATACTCTGTATATTATTGCTATTTCTCTAGTATTATCCTTACTATTCATGTTTTTTGTTTTAACATTGAGTGTTAAAACATCCATGATGTTAGGATCGTTAATATCTACTGAGAAATTTGGGTAGTAATTAAAGTAAACCGGGCCGTCGGCTAGATTACTTTGAATTACGCCTAAGAGAGAATCGTCGAAATTTAGTAGACGAGCATCTCTTAAGATGGCATAGACAGAAATATCAAGACCTTGTCTGAAGAGTGGCTTAATGGCCACTTGAACAAGCCCAACATGAAGGTAATTAAACTGATTTTTAAATCGTTTTATGTCAAGCTCATTTAAAAGTTGAATTATTTCCACAAAAATTTTAATGGCGACAGTAGACTCAGAGGTCTTGATGTTATGCTTTTTGAGAAAATTAAATTTGCCAATTTGGTAAATTGTTTCAAAAGGTTTTTCTGGAATACTCTTGTTTTAAAGATCATTTTCAATATTAGCAATCTGGGTTGCTTGAGAAGACAGGTTTATAGTATTTTTAATATGGTTGTTGAAATTCATTTTGTGAAGATATTGTCTAGAGACTAACTGGGAAACCTAAACATTCAGATAAGATAGCACACAACAATAATCATTGATGATTCAACCTATAATAAATTAAATCAATACATCTATGGCTTATGGGATCTAGCAAGTCTTAATGGTTGTTACAACAGTTTTCTCCTAGTGTTAATCTTAGTGACAGTACTACCAACAGGGTCAAATGCTTACCTTAGATGAGACCATACTGTCGGGCTGACCAACATCTAAGACCGGAGATTAATCGATTCCTTCAAACACTTAGGGAGAAGACGAATACCCCATACTTAAGAAAAATCCCATTATAAGACATGATATATTAAAATAATTCATTAGAAGTGTCATTATAAATAGATTAAAGTAATATGAATCTTACATGAAAATAGTTTTCCCATGCTCTAGACAATATATGAACTTAGCTGCTCATGCTAAGTGCATATACTGCCAACATGGATTTGATACCAATTAAAGGATCTTAGTGATTATAAATGAAAGCAGTAAACAAAGAGTAATGAGAAAAAGATTAAAACAACTTACAAAATATTATTTAAACTTCAAGCGAAAACATTACAACAAGAGAAGAGTTTAGGCAAGCGGAAATATTTCTTATCGGGAAAATTTTCTGATGCCTTCTCTAATTTTACAACAGGTCTTATATAGAAAAGAGAATTTAAAATGATAAATCTAGAGTGTACATTTGGAAGGATGAGATTATTCCTTGGTGGCAGACAGTCTTGGGTGCTGCAGATGCTTTTACTTTCTGAAAAGTAGATTCCTTTGGCTTTTGAAAAAGCTGATGGCTTGCTTTGTCTTCTGATTTTTGGAAAAGCATCTGGTCCTACGGATTCCAATTATGAATAGTAGAATGCCTCTTCAAAAAATAATTCCGGTTCTTTGAACCTCTACTTTTTGAAGGGTCGTTTCCCTATAATAGGGGTCCAGATAGGCCATGGCTATCCCTTTGTGATTTAGCATATACCCATTATTATCACTACTTCATGCAGAGGAATCTTCTTCTAGAAGTTGCAATACTTCTTCTTCGTTAGTTTTTTGGCTTTCTATATCCTGCAAAGCCTTTCTTAATTTTTCTTTGAATGCCTTCTTGCTTTGTGAGACACTGGTTGAAGATGCTGTTGTTTTTCCCTTATCAGGGGTCTTTGGTGTCATTGGCTTGGGAGTCCAAACTTTGACTTTTATCTCTTTAGATAAATATTTAATTCAGTCTTGTTTTCCTTTGGCGAAATTCCAGGAGATGATGTAAGAGACTCTCTTCTTGATGAAGAACTTGCATATTTAGATATGCTCCGGGAGGGTTACACACCCTTCCTTTGAACAGAAATCTTTAAATCGATTAAGAAATTGTTGGGGGAGGATTTCTTTGATTCCTCCAAAGTATATCCACCATTCGTAGAACCATCTAGGTATAATGGCATCTATCATGGAAGGACAATATTTAACAAACCAGGTGTGTCCTGGCCTAACATACAAAAAATTAAACCACGCCGACTTATAATCCTACCAATTATAAGTTTGTGGCCTATGCGGCATAGATAATGCGATAGGGGTATGCAGGTGATCTGCAAACCAATTAAATAGGTTTAGTACCCTCTTAATGGTGAACCTGGAATAATCAATGTATTCTGGGTTTCTCTCATTCATAGAGTGCTCAACCTCGATTGAATCGGTATCTACCAGGATGGCTTTATAATATCGCCTTGTTAAAAGTGGATTCTCTGTATCCACGAAGTTTTTGTCATTGTAGACTGGCTTGATAAGCTGTTCCAGTGGATACCCCTCATATTTCTTGTCTAAGGCAATAATAGGCATTACCTGAGTGGTAATGAATTTAAATTCTTCCTTGATTGGAGGAGTTGGTATTGCTTTGGCAGTTGTGGGATTCACGGCTTGTGCAAAAGTCTCGGGGGCCTTCATGGCGTAACTCTGTTTCGATTGTACAGATGAACTTGGGAATGTCCCTTTATCAAATGGCTTATTTGTCTTTAGATCTACCAATCTAGTTGGAATTGGTGGAGGGAGCTTTGGAAATTCCGCCAAAGCTGCATATTTATTTTGGAACAGCGACTGCAGTTCCGGTTTTAGTTCAGGCCTCTGTGGGACTGATGGCCTCAAAGGATTTGTTGATGCTGATGGTAAATCAAATGGTCTAGCCATTTTGGTTTGGTCTTGTTTGTTGCCTACTGAGACTTTACCCTATGTGGCGGGTCTCATTTTGGCCCTGTAAAAATTATCTTGTTAGAAAATCGGGAAGGAAATTATTTTCTCCTTTGATAAACTCGATTTGAAAATCAAAGCTAGATAAGAGAGCTTGCCATCTAGCAAAAATTTGTTTTGAAACTAAATTCTTAACATCCTTTTGTAAAATTTCTTTAGCAGATTTGCAATCTACTCGTAGTAAAAATTCCTTGTTGACAAGATCATCTTGAAACTTGGTGATACATAGCACTATAGATAAAACTTACTTTTTAACTGTGCTATAGTTTTTCTGAGCTTGATTCCATATCCCGGACGTAAATCTGACTAATTGTTCAGAAGAATTTTTAACCTGTTGCATTAGAATACCTCCGTACCCGATGTCAGAAGCATCTGTTTCAACAATCATAAAAGCTTTTGGGTTAAGAATTCCTAAGCATGGAAGGTTTTTGACTAATTCTTTAATATTAATGACAACATTAGTTTGGTCAGAACTCAAGGAGCTGGCGTCCTTTTAAGTTTTTTGTAAAGAGGTTCGCAGACATGTCTAATGTTTGGGATAAAATCTGCTACATAATTAAGGCTTCCTAAGAACCTTTAAGGCTGGGTTTTATCACTAATCTCGGTAGGTAATTTGGAGGAGAACTCTATAGCTCTACAAATAGATTTATAACTACCTTGATAAAGATCATGTCCTAGGAATCATATAGATGTCTGGAAGAGCTTCATTTTTTTTGGCGCTAACTACCAAACCATTGATTTTAACAATCTTGAAGAAGGTATCTAGATGCTTAAAATGGGAATCAATATTTTCTGAGAAAATAAGCACATCATCAATATAAACAATCGACATATAACTATAAGGATTGAAAATATTATTCATGATGTTTTGAAACTCTGAAGAAGCATTTTTAAGACCAAATGGTAAAACATTCCATTCATAATGTCCAAATGGGACATTGAAGGCCGTTTTGTATTTATCCTTTTCAGCAATTTGAATTTGCCAGAATCCTGACTTCATGTCAAATTTACTGTAAAGATTGGCCTTTAAAGTCCTTTTTAAAAGATCCCTTTTGTTAGGAATCGGATGTCTGATCCATTTCAAAACCGCATTAGAGGTTTGTAATTTATTACAAGCCTGGGAGTTCCTCTCTCCTTTTCTGCATTGTTATTGACATAAAAGGCAGAGCAACTCCATGGAGAATTTGATGTTCTGATAATCCCATTCTTTAGAAGATGGTCGATTTCCTTTTTGCAGATTTCCATTATTTCCTAGTTAATTTGGATGGGCCTAGCCTTAGTAGGAATGTCTTGTTCGTTGAAACCAGTAATGTAAGGAAGTTCTACTAAATGTCTTTTTCTTTTCCAAAAAGCGTTAGGAAATTCAGAGAAAATTTCCTGTAGAAAAAGGGAAATGAGAGCTGGGTGGAGAATTCACAAGCACCACCATCTCTAGAAAACCCTCTCAATGAATAAATCCCCCATGTTGAATTTATAGTTACCTTTACAACTTTAGCCTAGTCCACACACCATTCAAAATAACCAACCTGTTGTGGAACCATCCAAACCAGTAGTGAATACAGGCAAAGACTAGGGATCGAGACTTCACTTGGATGAATCCCCTAGTGTTCTTTACATCCAAGTCTAATAAGGATCAACAGAAGTTTATGGACTATATTAAAAAGGTTACAGAGATTATGGGTGTTAACCCAACTGAGAGTGTCAACTTGGCTGCTTATAAAATATAAGGGGTAACTCACACCTGGTATAAGTATTCTGGAATTAGGATAGGGGTGCAAATGCAAAATTGGTTAAATGGGATTAGTTTGTGATTGCATTTTTGGATAGATTCTTCCCACTTGAGTTAAAGAAGTCCAAGGTGCATGAATTCATAAATCTAAAGTAGGGTAGCATAGTGTGAAGTAGTATTTTCTTAAATTTACTCAGTTGGGAGGTATGTTCCGACTATGATTGTTGATTCTAGGGCCTGAATGATCTAGTTTGCATTGTTTCTAAGAATATAGTTAAAGAATGTAGGAAAACCATGTTGGTAAAGGGGATGGTCCTCTCCATACTGATGGTTCATGCTAAATAGATAAACAAAAAGAATAAAATTGATAATAAGCGGAGCAAAATAGATAGTTTCAATTTCTTTCAATAAAGGTTAGATGGTGGAAACTGTTCTTAATTTTGCCAGAAATCTTCAGCTCTAGCCCTATCTTCAATTAGTGACCTAGTGCCAAAGTTTAGGTAGGACCATCAAGATCGGTACCAGGTTCTATGTCATAGGGAAATCTGTGTAGTGATGGGTGATTTGGTGTTGTATGTCAGGCCATAGACTCAAGGAATGTCTAGTGTCTTCCCAGAAGGGTAGGGATGTCCGTTAGCAAAGCTAGTCAAATTCTTCAATGGCTCCTATGGGTCGCCATACTCTGTAGGGTACCTCATCTAGTACACTTGGTGAATAGTGTCTGAATAGGTTCTATGCCCTTCAGACATGATATGATCAGAAGGGTTCTCCTAATGTAGACATAGGTATATTATAGGTACTCCATATTTATGTTTATGTATTTTAGATCCTAGAAAAACACTTTTCTTCATAACTCCCTATAGAGTTATATACTTCGATGACAGTCCCAAAATCCTTTCAGAACCTTTCATAGACCATACTTTAGTTGGTGACACAGTCATAGCTAAACGAGTATACAAAAATAGCCCAGTTACAATTTTTCCAAAGGTTACCTCAGTTGATCTTGTAAAGTTAGACATGGTAGATTACGATGTCATTATTCCTATGAATTAGCTACACTCATGCTATTCATCGATTGATAGTAGGAATAGATCCTTTCAATTCTAGTTTCCCAAGGAATCAGTTTTAGAGATCAAGGTAGTACCTCAGTGCCTATGGGTCAATTTGTCTTTTATCTTAAGACTAAAAAATTAATCTCTAAAGGGTTTATCTATCATCTTGTTCGAGTTAATGATTCAAAATTGGAAACTCTAACTTTTGGGTCAGTTTTAGTGGCAAATAAATTCCCAGAAGTATTTCTAAAAGATCACTAAAGTTCCTCCTGAATGGGAAAAAGACTTCTGAATAGATCTCCTTCCAAATACACTATTTCAATTCCGCCTTATATAATGGTCCTAGTTGAGCTTAAAGAGTTAAAGTATCAATTCAAGAACCTCCTAGACAAGGGTTGTAGCAGGCCTAGTCTCTCTCCATAGAGTGAACACGTTCTATTCAAGCATATAAAGAGAATTCTCTTAGAATATGTATCCATTACGATCAGTTGAACAAGGTCACAATTAAAACTAAGTATCCCACTCCCAAGATTGATGACTTTTTAGACCAACTTCAGGGTACAAATTACTTATCTAAGATAGACATTAGGTTAACCTATCATCATTTCAGAGTCGAAGAATGTGACATTTTGAAGATAACCTTCAGAACTCAATATGGTCACTTTGAATTCGGTGTTATGTCTTTTGGACTAATGAATGCTCCTGCAGCTTTTATGAACCTGACGAATTAGGTGTTCAAGTTGTACTTGGACATGTTCCTTATAGTATTCATAGATGACATCCTTATTTATTCTCAGAGTAAGGATGGACATGCAAATTATATAAGGATTATGTTACAGAATATCACGACCCAAATGGACGTGAGTGGCACCCATACTAATCTTTCTGTGGGAGAACCAACTAAATCGAATCATTAACAAATCAATATTAAGATGATATTATTATAAAATCAACATAATAAAATTAATCCTGGACTAATAAATTCTAATGCGGAAGTCAAACAAACTACTTACTAAAATCTACAAGACCAGAAAGTCATTATACAAGAACTACTAACAATGATAATGTCTAAAGAGATATTCAAAAATAGAGTAAATAAAGAATGTTTCATTGCACGAAAGATGAACAAGACAAATAAGATGACCCATGGCAATCTAGAGATGGAGTACTCACTCTTGGATCAAGATCTGCTATCAAACTCTAGAGGTGAGGTCATGTTTGAGCCTCTAGAACACTTTCTACACTCAACAAAAGAAGAGTACAAGGTAGTATCAGTACAAACAACTATGTACTGGTAGGTATCATAGGCTAACTCAATTTAATAGCATGTACACAACATAAATCAAATAACAAGTAGACAGGAATCATCATATAACATATATTTAATGAATCAACAATATAGCAGCAACATGTCAAATAGTGCTCACAAACAAGCCACATAACCATCAAGAATATCACCCATACTGCAAACATCCACAGAATCAACACAATATGTACGCACATGCTATGGGAATTATTTTGCCAAAATTGTCATGACCTACTAGGAAAATCTATGTTCATGTACTGTACCAGCGTGGTACCTAATCCACCATATACATATCCGTACCAATTTGTTACTCGATCCAACATATAATATCCATACCGGTTTGATACCTGATATAAAATATATTTTCCATACCGGTGTGGTACCTGATACAAAATATACTATCCATACCGGCGTGGTACCTCATCCAACATATAATATCCATACCGGTATGGTACCCAATCCAACATATACATATCCGTACCGGCGTGGTACTCGATCCAACATATACATATCCGTAATGGCGTGGTACCTGATCTAACATATACATATTCGTAGTGGCGTGGTACCCCATCCAATATATACATATCCATACCGGCGTGGTACCCGATCCAACATCTAATATCCGTACCAATGTGGTACTCGATCCAACATTAATATCCATACCGGTATGGTACCCGATCCAACATATAATATTTGTACCAGCGTGGTACCCGATCCAATATATAAATATTCATACCGACGTAGTACCCGATCCAACATATACATATCCGTACCGGTGTGGTACCCGATCCGAGATATACATATCCATACCAGTATGGTACCCAATCCAACATATACATATCTGTACTGGTGTGGTACCCGATCCAACATAAACAAATAATATCAATATCAAATTTATACTACCTACCAAGTTTACAAGTACACTTAAAATCATAAGATAATTCCAACAAGTAAAGTTTTAATAATCATTTATAGACGCCTCAACAATCCAATCATTATCAATTTCACGCACGTTCGAATACCAATAAAAAATTATCCAATTTAGGAGCATACACACAAATAAATCAAGTCTAAACTCCAATTAACCTAAAACCTACCTCGACCAAAGAATCCGAATGCAAGATAACTTGGTATTACCCTTCCGCAAAGCTTCTGAATGGCTACAATCTGTCCATATATATAATCCCTATAAAAGTATGAATTTAATGATACCCCTTTATAAATTTTTACTCTAAAAATCCTAGATCGAAATTCAATTTCTCTACGTCTCCGAATTAGAAGCAGTATATGGGAAAAATAAATTATTGAACTCTTGATTTCATGGTAAACTAAACACACATATACTATTTTAGTATATAAGCTCTTAAACACTGCTTCAATTCAATTTCCTCGTGAATTTTCCAAATCTCTAACCTGCCTATGAAATAACCATAAAACAAAGGGCAATTTCCACCAACTTAATACTGTCGTCATATAATAAAGATACTTAATAAGGAAAAAAATTATCCTTAGTGGATTGTACCCATTAACTAATAATTTTTCAATCATTATATATATAATTTATTTAACCTATGTAAGTTAGAGAAATAGAAATAGAATTAGTATGAAATTTGTTGTTGCTAACCTAATGTCGTTCCGTTCTTATTTTATCCTCTCTTGTGAACGAACAAATATAAAACCCTATGTTGTAATTTCTATGCTTCACTTCTCAACTTTATGCACTTATTATTAATAAATATAACAAACCCTTTTCAGTAATATTGGCCAAATAACTAAATAAATTATTGTTTTGACCCACTAAATTAATAATTACACTAATTATATAAGAATATCCCTAACTTTATTAAGAACCTCATAGAGACAAATCAAATATGTAACTTGGCTACAGGGTAAGTTCTGAGTCTATTGAAAATATTAACATACAAAATCGGGTCATCTTGACCAAAATTTTTTTGCGATCAAGCTTAAACTTATTAAAACTTGATAATCCAACTAATGACTTTCATCACTATCGTACATCTCAAAAATTGATACTACTCATCCCGTGGTCATAACACACTTATACAAAATACGGAGAGAGATAAATTAGAGAAGATAAGAAAATTTCACGAATGACAGGGAGGGTCGTTACATGAGATACCAATTAAACAATCGTTCATCCCCGAACGTAAAAACAAGCGATAAGGAAAGAAACTAAAGACTTACTTGAATCATCAAAAAGATGTGAATACTTATTATGCATGTCTGCTTCGGTCTCCTAAGTGGCCTCCTCAATAGAAAGATTCTTCCACTGGACCTTCACAAATGCAATCTCCTTAGTCCTCAACTTACGGACAACCAAATACCTAGTCGAGCCTATGTGTACCCCCACCTCCTCAGACTTGAAAGGTTAAATCATAAATGTAATGATCCAGAAATACACCCTGGTCACCACACGATGATTACGGTCCTAAAAAACCACAAGCTAACGCATGATACTAGTACCTACTGTGAACATTGGGTAAAACTAATAACAAAAGATTTATTTTGTGGAATTTAACGAAAATTTCCATAAGGTTTTAAGTCATAATTCTAATAATCTCTATAAAACAACACTGATAATAACAATTGAAATCTCACTAACTATCTGTACTAGTTTATAAACCTCTAACTAAATAACTGGGGATTGATAGGAAAAGCCCCTAACTAACTCTGACTGTCTGCTAAAATAGAGAAACTTAAATATATATAACTAGTTCCCGGAACATGAGGACTTACCACTATAGCTGTTGCTGGTGGGCTGGAATAACAAGGTATGGTCAGGAACCTGAGTGTTCAAACCTATGATATGAACATCATTGTGCAAGAAAATAGTATGCGGTCAGTACTTTGAATGTACTAGTATGATAAATGAGGTAAGGCTGAGATGCATGGATTTATGTGCATAAGTGATAACCAAAAAAATGACTAGCATGTGATAACTGAACATGAAGTAATAACTAGTTATATGATATAAAGTAACTTAGAAAGAATGCATGGAACAAAATCTGTTTGGTTAGCATAAGAATACTGAATATTAATGCGTGAAAGATGTAAAATATGAGATTGCATGACCAAGAATATAATATGTTTCTGATACAGTCTGTAACTAAAATATTGAAATCTAATAACTGATAAATTGTATGCTATCGTCAAGTAAAACTGAATTGAGTTCTAAATTGAACACTGAAACTGAAATTGTGGCAGGGATCATCTAACCGACATGCTGTGCTCTGAACTGATTGAGGTCTAATCTGTAACCCCAGTTGGAAGGGTGTTAGTACCCTGCCACGGATACTAATAATAGTTGTGAGTTAACCCTAACTGGCAAGAAGATATTTTGTCAACCTTAACTGACAGGAAAACTTAAAAGAGATGTATTAACCCTTATCTGGCATGAAGTCATCTCAACCTACGCTGGCTACGTAGTTCTGTAACTCAAGGATTGTTACTAAGGGTCAAAACCTAACTAGCAGGAATGCCACCATACCTAGGTTTGCTCAGTGCTGAATCCTACTCCCGCCTAATCTGACACTAATTCTTAGACTGACTAAGCTTAATTGAATGGGTAACTGATTATGATGACTAATTGAGTGGTAGTACTCATGGTTTATCTAAAAATATTCTGAGACTACTGAAATTATATAAATAGCTAAGTTTTTGGGTATTTATAACCCCTAAGACTCGATAACAACAACAACAGAGAAACATGGAAGCATTGAAACCATGGAAGGAAATCATTATTCAGAATTATTCACTTAAGCATTTCATCAAAAACATAGAGGGTAAGACTTAAAAAAGAGGATATTTCAAGACAAGATGAGATAGAACGATCACATGACAAAATCATAAACTGAAAAGTTATTCTGAATTCTCATGAGCATAAAATGGAAACCATAATATTTAAAACATACTATAATACATTCCACTTGAAAATACATTCAAAAATCTTATCTTGTAACAATTAATAAGTAGTCATTGTTCAAAACCCAATCATACAGGAATTTCATCAAACACTTGAAATTCATGGTTTAAACTAAGCGTGGGAATAGTGTTAAAACTTGTAGGAGTAGCATGATTTCACTTTTAAGATCACCAGTTAGGGTCTAAATTTGACAAACAACCCATCAAAGCATGTAAGGTTTATATCACCAATACTTTAATGAAAACAGGATAAAAAATTGAAATTCATTTAAATTCATGGACAAAATTCATAAAATATGTAATAAGGGTTTCTTTAAATGAAAATAGATTGTAAACTTCATGTATAATCAAAATCCACAAAAGTTTCATGGAGAGAAATCATTATACACATCTAATTTCATGATTTAAAATATAAAAGATGGATTCTTGGACTTCATGGGTGAAAAGGGCCCATGGATGAACATCTAACATACCTTAAATCTTTGATCTTGATACAAAATTAACTTTTCTTTAACATTGTTGGATTCGGAATTATAATTTCTTGGTTTTCTTGAACAAGGGCTTAAATCTTGTTTTTGGGAGATGATCTTGAGAGAAAACCCTAATTTTCTTATTTTTGAGAGTGAAGAAGATTAAGGATTTTAAAAATGATTTATGATGGCCATGTAAGTGTTTTTGATGACTTAAGTCGTGGGAGGAGAGGGAACAGACCAATATATCCCTCTGAATTTGAATAGATATTGCTGAATTTCATGGGTGACGACTTGGGCTGATAGGTCGTGATTTAGGTGACGGCCCGTCACACCAGGTTGTAACTTAGAAGCTGGAATTGATGATTTTTTGCCTAAGGCTAACGCCTTGGGCTGATATGTCATCACATAGGTGACGGACCTTTTGCTCAGGTCATCACTTTGTTGACAGACTGATATGCTAGAGTAAAATAGGCATAACTTCTCGCTCTGATATCGAACTAAGGTAGAACCAGTTATGTTAGAAATAGAACTTAGAGACATTCATTTTGGTATATAGTATGACACCTGAATCAGAAAATGCTAAGAGATACAGTTATATAAATTTAACCTTTGCTGGAGCATTTATCAAAACTATATCGACGGAAAAATCCTCAACTCGTCTTTGAGTTGGGAGGATATTATGACCTCAATAAATACATGAAGATATTCCCATGTCATCCATTTGATAACTGTACATATATAGAAATAAAATCATGGGTTTTGGGTCTATATGCTTAGGAACAACATTTTGAATGCTAGCCCAAAAACGTTGGGTGTTATAATATCTCCCCCTTTGGAACATTCATCCTCGAATGAGACCAGTTATATTGAGAGTATAATAAGGTAATTGAGAGAATGTACTAAACTTGAACATACATAAATCTGAACGTGATTACATAACTATGTTTTTGCATGACACCTAAACTGAACTGGCCTCGTGGATACATGCACAGAAATGAGAATGGTTATAAGGCTGATATAGAAAAGAGAGTCAACTTATGAATAACTATTACCACTAGCTGGGTCTAGTTTCATACAGAAAAGATGAGAGATCTAGGACATGAAAACTTGAGGTATTATAATATCTCCCCCTTGGGATAGTTTGTCCCCCAAATGATACTGACTTGGCTAAAATAATAAGGAAAGAATGAGATGATCTACGAAATAATAACTGAATATCTAGAACGTGAAGCTATGGTTTGAGTAATAGAGTGTCAAAGACATGAATTCCTCAAAGAGTTTTGAACTGAGGACATACATGATCAATCTGAATTTTGATGATCATTAAAAGTGTAGCATGATACTGGAACTAAAAGTATTGTAAAGCATGAGTACATGGGTCATGATTTGAATGACCTAAATTTAGAGTTCCTACATTTATAGAACATCATTCGCATTGCTGAGAAAACTAGAACTCCTTCTACTAGGAACTGGGAGAACACATGGATTTTTTATAAGATGCACGAATATGAGCCATTATCATAGAGATAATATGTAAGGCATGATTAGACATCATGATAACTGAATTACACCTACTGAATTAAGCATGGGTTAGGCATCGTCCTCCCTAGTGTTGTTCTACAATGAACTGCATTACTACTAGAATCTAATAGCCTGAGTTGGTTTTCTTTTTCTACCATCTCCCCCTTAGCTTAAAGCCATCATTCTAAGTTTGGGAAACACTTAATCAACACCTGTAAAATGAACCGTCACCACTTTACTCTAGAATCTAGGGTGTAATAATACACATAATTGATAAATTCACCCTGAATGACTACACTCGATAATGTAAAACTTATTACTAGTGATTTCTTTCGAGATACAACTCTGTGCCATATACAACCCTAACAATAATCATGTAACAACTCAAAATTGACTAACTAAGAATTTTCAACTCCTCTTTCTATTTATATTAGCTTAACCTTCAAAGATTCAAACTTATACTCTAACACATAAAATGGATATCTGAAAATCTCTAATAACCATACTAATTTCATTATAGCCTACAAATATCACATCTCTAAACTTATATTTTTCCCACACCATGAGAATCAACACAACATCTCCATCAATAATACATAAAATTTTGAATTACCAAACTTAAATTTTTGCATACACTATTTCAAGCCTCCTAATTCACCTTTCATAAAACTAGCCCCATGGAATATATACTCAACTCAATCAGGATGACACTATTCCAACTCTACTACTAATTAACTCCTGGGTTCATATTCCTAATTATAGATTATATGCAACTATAGGATTCTAAAAAGGGATCTAAAAGGAGATCTGACTTTGGCTTAGTGTACCATTTTGATGTACATGAATGAATACTTTCAAAGTGTAGAACATAAGGGAACTGATTTGATCTTTTTAATCCCGTATACAATCCTATAACTGACTGTGGGGATTGTCTGATAAAGAACTATATATAGGGATTTAAACTTGATTGTTTTTGTTACCTTAAAAACAAGGCAGGGCTGGCAAGAATAGAGCAAAAATGAGAATCTGTATAACTTTCTTAGAGGACATTTCAATATCACAATTTTCATTTTTAAGCATAACTCACTTTTCAGCTTTCTTTTCCTTTTTCTTTTCACAACATACCTCTTATACTAGCAGTTTTCTTTTTTTTTCATAACACATTCAAGCACCATTACAATTTAAAGCATCATACTTACCCAATTTCCTCTTATGTTGTCACATGACTTTTTCACTTTAAAGTACTTAGAAATTTGGATCAAATTACGGTCTTGAAAAAAAATGGATTAGGATTACACACGAGGTTGTCAAAGAAAAAGGCTAAAGGCTCAAAAGGGTTTAACTAGGATAATGTCCAAGGGTAGGTAAAACGAAGGTAAACATATGTAGGTTACAAAATAAATGCCTAAATCATCTCCTAAACTTACACTCCTTATTTTCGCTTTGCATACATACCAGGCAAGTTCTAGCATCAGCCACAAACATAGAATATACGATTATTCTCACACACACAAGGCACATGGTCGACTTTATTGGAAGTAATATAGACTCTCGACCCAACAAGTGAAGGAATTGAACCACAAAATATCACATAATGAGTCACAACTAGAGCCTAAACGTCTCAATAGTCATGATGTTGGCACAAACTCTTGTTATAATCTCATACTGCCGATTAGAATAATTTCGTGCGAAGCTAAGTAAAAAAAAATTTACTACAAAAAAACTTAACTTAACTAAAAAATCGAAAACACACAAAAAAGTAAACAAACATAGATGCAAATAGAGAAGTATAGCATATGATACCTCCACCCCATACTTAAACGGGACACTGCCCTCAGTGGAAAGTAAATACGAAGAACCTGGTCAGTAGGACTCTTCCTCAATGTCGGGGGTCGTACCCCCTTCGTCGGAATCAGCATAAGAGTCGTCGTCTGAGTTCTCCTCCTCATCGGAGTCTGGAAAGCGTCGATCGTCATCGGTCGGCACGTCATCGTCTAGAGGTTCCTCAAAGTATACACCTACTCCACACATCTCCCAGGCATGCATGTTCATTGGATAATCATGGTCCAACTGTTGGAGCTCTTCAGCAGTTGGAATACGACCTCCACTCATCATTGTGAAGCGTGTCATGCCATAAAGATGACGGAAGAAACTCTCATCACGAGCATGTCTTTCCGCAGTAGTAAGGTTGACACCATGAGTTGTTTCAGCATGTTTGACCTTGGAGAGGTCAACCTTCTTCGGGTTATGTGGGAGTTTGTGATCAGCTGGTTCCTCTTCGATATCCTCCTTCCGCAAAAGTGCTGTCAACAAATTACCAAAAGTAAAGTGGGATCTTTTGTGGAGTCTGGCCTTCCTCATGGTAGAGCGAATGATTGACCCAAAGTTGATAGGGACATGTGTCATCAAATCATAGACCAAACACACTCTATCTCTTGATATCTTGGTGTATTGAGTCCCAGGAATCAGGCATGAGTTTACAATACGCATCCAGATTCTTGCTTCCCTATTCAGTGGAGCATAGGGGAAGGTGTTTTGTCGGCCGGTGTCTTTATGTCTGCCCCACCTTGCCATCGATCTACTTCCACAAAGTGTGTGTCGTATTGCTCTATAAGGCGGCCTGCTGTACAGCTCTTTGAATGGTGCTGTGTCGACTGAAGGTAAGCCAAGAAAAGAGTTGATCCAGTCCGCATTGAGCTGTAACACTTGGCCCCGAATTTTGACTTCATTGCCTGTTGTGTTCGGCGACCAGTTGGCATAAAATTCTCTTGTTAAATCAAGGTTGCATTCTCCCATGTCGCGGAAGATGAAATCCAGCTTTAACGTCATTATTTTTGCCAACATCCGTGCCTCCTTCTTCGCTAAGGTGTCCTTGTTGATTAAGTCGACGTGAACATATTTTCTTTCTTTGTTGTTCCGGTACCATTCTTTGGCGTCCTCCTCAAGAACCCATTTTATTCCAAACATTCTGCGGGGTAGTTGTGTTGAGGATGATTCTCCTTGGTCCTTTCGACCTCTTTTCTTGCCCTTTTGTGAAGTGGTAGCCTTCTCCTTGCCTTGTCTCGCTTTAGGTGCCATTGTACCTGAGACTAGAAATAGTGTTAATGGTAGCACAATCTCAATTGATACAATCTATCAACAAGCAGTCGGGGTGCCACCCCATACTTAGTTTTGTTAACACAAATCAGTGAGGTTAAAGTGGTCTATTACTCAGATTTCGTCGCCATACGTTTTAGGATTATATTCCGGCAAGAAAATCAGAATTTCATCGCTTACTTGCAGCCATTGCACTACTTTCATGTTAGATAAAACAACACTACTACATAGGGTGTGTGTCACGGTATGGACATTGTCAACAATTGCAACCTCCTAAGTCCGTGGGCAACTATAAGGCATATCCCGATGAATGGGATGGTCTAACATGTAAGAATCCAAGTAACAAGATCATAACATGATAGTCGATGTTCATAACCCTAGCAATTCCGCAAATAGTATAACAACGCTATCAAGACCAAATTCAAGTCGGAAACAAGTCCAGATGATTCTAACGTATATATTCCCTCACATGGTTTTGCATCAACAATCCAAACACATTAACATCACCAACAATCTTTCAAGATGTAGCAATTCATAATAGACGTAGTACTTACGAGAAATAAATGAAGAATAAGAGAGTACTTACTTGCTTGAGGCTTTTGGAGATGGTTTTGTGAATTGGAAGAGCAAAAGAAGAAACTTTTGAGAGGATTTGGATGTATATGCGGCGCCCTTAGGTCAATTTCTAGTGTGGTTATGTTTCAAGACTAAGTCCCCTTTATATAGGAAGAGAATGTGTCGGGTTTTGACCCATTTACAATCGGTTTTGGAGACAAAAATGCTACATATGCGGCGCATAATGCTAGGAATAGTCATGACATATGTGGTGCATAGTCTATGGCATTTAGGGACATATGTGCCGCATAGTCTATGGCATTTTGAGACATATGCGCCGCATAGTCTATGGCATATGAGATCCTGAGACCTAATGCCATAGAATAGGCGGCGCATAGTCAAAAGCACACTTAGGCATGGGCGGCGCATTGTGTATAGCACAGTAGATTCCGAGACCTTAGGCTATAGGATAGATTTGGCAATGTTCGTGGCCTATTTTTACCTAGGCCTAGCCTTCCTCGATGCCTATTTTGGCATGAGAAATTCTTAATCCATAGCCTTATGCATTACCATTCCTAACTTACCACCTTTACCATGTAGCACATCCAAATTGTCAATTGAAATCAATTTCCTCGTTGAATACCTTTTGCACCTATATTTGCTCAAAACCAAATGAAAACGATTAGTACGATGGGTTGCCTCCCACCAAGCGCCTTAGTTTTGGTCGTGGCACGACTCTTATTTTTGGATTTTTCATTTATCAAAACAAAACAAGTACTAGAATGAAAGGAAAAATGATAAACGATAAAATGATAAAACGATGGGTTGCCTCCCATCTAGCGCCTTATTTATTGTCGTGGCTCGACGTAGTAATCTCGAGTACTTAGACTTCGTCGAGATAACTGATGGCCATGTCATTCATCGAGTCAAAAGGATCGATATAAGGCTTAACACGTTTGCCATTCACTTTGAAGACAACACCATTATTGTCTTCCAATTCGACTACTCCAGACGAGTAGACTTGGATAACATTAAATGGACCAGAACACTTAGATTTTAACTTACCTGGGAAGAGCTTCAATCTGGAGTTGAAGAGAAGTACCATATCACCCCTCTGGAAGTTTCGTCGAACAATCCGCTGATCATGATACTTTTTCATCCGCTCCTTGTATAGGTCTGATCTTTCATATGCATGGAGACGGAACTCATCTAATTCGTTCAGCTGCTCCAACCTCACATTCTTAGCATCATCCCAATTCAAATTCAATTGCTTCAACGCCCACAATGTCTTATTCTCGAGCTTGATGGGTAAGTGACAAGCCTTCCCATAGACTCGTTGATAAGGAGACATGCCAATGGGTGTTTTGAACGCAGTCCTATATGCCCAAAGTGCATCATCAAGCTTCCTAGACCAATCCTTCCTATTTGCATTAACCGTCTTTGCAAAGATTTGCTTGATCTCGCGATTGGAAACTTCTACTTGTCCACTAGTTTGGGGATGATAAGGCGTGGCTACCTTATGTTGCTTGACACCATACTTGGCCAAAACTGATTTGAATAGCTTGTTGCAAAAGTGAGATCCTCCATCACTTATGATAGTACGTGGTACTCCAAAGCGAGAGAAGATATTCCTCTTTAAAAATGCTACAACACGCTTCCCTTCGTTGTCGGCCAATGCTACAGCTTCAACCCATTTCGACACGTAATCCACAGCAACCAAGATGTACTTCATTCCAAACGAATTCACGAATGGACCCATGAAATCTATACCCCATACGTCAAAGAGTTCTACCTCAAGAATTTTGGACATGGGCATCTCAAGGTGTTTTGAAATAGCACCTTGACGCTGGCATTGGTCACACCTTCTAACATAGTCGTAGGCATCTCAAAATATCGAAGGCCAATAATAACCACTTTGCAAAACTTTTCTTGTCGTCCGATTGCCTGCATGATGTCCTCCAACTTGGGATGTATGGCATTCTTCCAATATGGTGGGCACTTCTTCATGGGATATACATCGTCGAATGATACCATCAACGCATCTTCGAAACAAATAAGGCTCATCCCAATAGTAGTGCTAGACATCATGCATAAACTTTCTCCTTTAATGGTAAGATAATTTGGCAGGTATCACATTGCTCACCACGAAATTTGCAAAGTCGGCATACCATGGTAGTTCCTTCATTGTTGTCGCTAATAACTCTTCGTCCGGGAATGCATCATGAATCTGAATTTCAGGTTGCGCCATATGTTCATTCTCAAGTCGAGATAGGTGATCAGCCACTTGGTTCTCGCAACCTCTTCTATCTTTGACCTCAAAATCGAACTCTTGCAGCAGCAAACCCCATCAAATTAACCTTGGTTTTGCATCCTTCTTTGTCATGAGATACCTAAGAGCTGCATGGTCTGTATGAATGATCACCTTAGTACCTAATAGATAGGCACAAAACTTTTCAAACGCGTACACCACTGGTAGGAGCTCTTGTTCAGTAACAGTGTATTTCCTTTGGGCTTTATTTTAGACCTTACTCGCATAGTAGATGGGATGAAATAATTCCCCCTTTCTTTGTCCAAGTACAGCTCCAATGGCTACACCGCTCGCATCACACATGACTTCGAACGGGAGAGTCCAATCTGGTGCTACCATGATAGGGGCTTCAATGAGTTTTCCTTTGAGGCATTCGAATGCCTTTAAGCAATCGTCATTGAAGTCAAACTTCGCATCTTTCTCCAATAGTTTGCACAATGGACTAGCAATTTTGGAGAAGTCTTTGATGAACCTACGATAGAAACCAGAATGGCCAAGAAAACTACGAACTCCCTTCACCGAAATTGGAGGCGGTAGCTTCGCAATAACCTCAATTTTTGCTCGATCAACCTCTATTCCTCTTTCCGAGATCTTGTGCCCAAGAACGATTCCTTCTTTTACCATGAAGTTGCATTTCTCCCAATTCAGCATAAGGTTGAACTCAATACATCTTTGTAGTGCCATGCTCAAGTTTGCCAAGCACGCTTCAAAACACTCACCAACAACTGAAAAATCATCCATGAATACCTCCAAAGTGTCTTCAACCATATCAGAGAAAATGGACATCATACAACGTTGAAAGGTGGCTGGTGCATTACATAACCCGAATAGCATACGTTTGAAAGCAAACGTACTATATGGGCATGTAAATGTTGTCTTCTCTTGGTCTTCGGGAGCAATACAAATCTGATTGTAGCTTGAATAACCATCAAGGAAACAAAACCATCCTTTTCTCGATAATCGGTCTAGCATTTGGTCCATGAAGGGCATTGGGAAGTGATCTTTGAGTGTCCAAGAATTTAGCTTTCGGTAGTCCATGCATACTCTCCATCCAGTGACGGGTCTGAGTGGAATAAGCTCATTCTTTGCATTCGCGACCACCGTCATGCCTCCTTTCTTGGGAACACATTGTACCGGGCTTACCCATGTACTATCAGAGATAGGATACACAACCCCTGCGTCTAACCACTTGATAATTTCTTTCCTCACCACTTCTTGCAAAGGTGGGTTTAGACGTCTTTGATGCTCAATGGTGGGCGTGTAATTTTCTTGAAGCTGAATTTTATGTGTGCAAATCCCAGGTGGAATACCAATAATATCCGCAATGGTCTATCCAATGGCTCTAATATGCTTGCGTAGAGTAGCAATAAGAGCTGCAACTTGTTGCTCACCCAAATCGGCTGCTACAATAACTGGAAGAGTGTTTCCGCTTCCTAAGAATGCGTACTTCAAATGACTTGGCAGCTCCTTCAATTCTAACGTGGGTGGCTCTTCAATAGATGGCTTAGCTAGTGGTGTGGGCCGATTCTTAAGATCAAGATCCAGCTTCTTGCGAGTATAGCGATATGTCCCTAATCCCGATAGAGTACAAATAGCTTCCTCAGAATTTTCAGCATCCTCATTCTCTCCATTCATGAGAACAATTGCCAAAGGGTTATCAATAATTTGCTCTTCTTCAAGAACTTCTTTCTCGTCATCAAAGAAAACATCAGCCACAGAGAATACACTTAGATCTTTGGGTTGCTTTATTGACTTGCAAACATCAAAGCGCACTACTTCATCATTTATTTGGAATGAGAGTGAGCACACTTCCTGTAGCTAGGAAAGGGCGCCCCAAGATTATGGGAACTTCTGAGTCTGCCTCACAATCCAAAATAACAAAGTCTGCCGGAAAGATGAATGAAGAAACCTTTACCAACACATCACATAGAATACCAACAGGTCGTTTTACCGACCTATCCGCCATGACGAGCTTCATATTGGTTGGAGTAGGATCACCCAACCCCAACTTCTTGTAGATCGATAATGGCATAAAATTTATGCTTGCTCCTAAGTCACATAATGCTTTGGAAAAATTCAAAGATCCAACGGTGCAAGGAATCGTGAAAGCTCCGGGGTCGGCCTTCTTCTGAACTATTGATCGGGTAGTAATTGCACTACAATGATGCACATCATCCTTCAGCTCATAACTTGCATCCCTCTTCTTTGTCAAAAGATCTTTCATAAACTTTGCATACCCAGGCATTTGTTCAAGTGCCTCCACCAATGGAACATTAATGGTCAGCTGCTTCAACATAGTCATAAATTTGCTGAACTTAGTGTCATCTGCCACCTTCTTCAATCTTTGGGGAAAAGGTGGTGGTGGGTATGGAAGTGTCCTCTCCGTGGCTTTCTTCTCCTCTTTCTTCTGTTTTTCCACTTTTTCAGGTTGCACGTTGTTGGGAGTGACATCCTTGACGTCTGGAGTAGTTGCTGCGGCATCTTCTCCTTGTTCATTGTCGTCTATGTCCGCAACTTCGTCAACCACTTTCTTGCCTTTTGCTGAAGTTTATAGCACCTTACCACTTCTGGTAGTGATGGCCATGCATGACCCATCATTCTTTGGGTTTTGCACAGTATCGCTAGGTAAGGTGCCAGCCTTTCTTTGATTGAGTGCTGCTGAAAGTTGGCTCAATTGCTGCTCTATTTGCTTGATAGAAGTGGAGTGAGAATCAAATAATTGCTTCATGGAGGACAAATCATTAATTACCTCCGTAACTCCCGCGCTTGTTGCTTCCACTCCTTTCAATAACTTAGCCATCATGTCTTCCATACTTCCAGAATTAGATATGGTGGTGTCTCATCTACCAAGGGAACGTACAAACCACTCTTTTCATTGTTTTTCTTCTAACTACCTTGGTCTTTGGTTCCAGATTTATCATAATAGTTCCGACCTTGGTTTCCTTGGGCATTCCCATGGAAACCCCCCTGATTGTTCAAGTAGTTGGCCTCCTTTTCAGAATCAGATTCGTCTCTTCCTTTTGACGCAATAGCTTTCACTTTTTCGGTCTTCCCTGATAATAAGTGCTTTGTAAGAAGATCCACTTGTGTTTTCATGTGCGCCATGTCTTGATCACGTTCTTCTTCTCTTCTTCTTTGGTCTGCAGTCATGCCAATAGATAAAGTGGGGCTTGCTACCTCAGAATCCCTGGTATGCCAAGCTCTACTTTGTTTCGTCATACGATCTAGCATATTGCTTGCTTGACCAAAGGTGAGGTCCATGAAAGATCCTCCAGCTGCGTTGTCCACCACTGTTTTAGTTATTGAATTCAAGGCTCTATACAAGATCTCCATGAGGTGAACATTAGTCATATGATGGTTTGGGCATCTCGCTAGCTTTGTCTTGAACCTCTCCCATGTTTCATGAAGAGATTCAGAGGGAAGCTGACGAAAGTTGTTGATTTCATCTCTCAATTGAGCCCTTTTGGATGGCGGAAAGAATCTTTCTAGGAAAGCGTCTCTCAATTGCCTCCAATTTGTAATTGAATCAGGAGTCAGCCCATTCAACCATAGTGTTGCCTCCCCAGACAGAGACAATGGAAATAGACGTATTCGAATAGCATTCTGACCAATACCAGGATTGTCAAAGGACTTGCATGTAGAGATAAAGTTGATGAGATGCATATTCGGATCATCGCCTGCTAGTTCACCAAATAATCCCTTGAGTTGCAATAACTGAATCATGGTGCTAGTGATGTTGAACTTGGCTCCGGGCGCTAATGGTGGTGGAATTATAGCTCCAGTGGCTCCGGCACCATCAAGATCATCATCATCATCGTCGAAAGCTGGTTGCATAGGTTGGCGATCATATCTATACCGAGCTTGTCGACCTCTTCTGTTGGCAGGTGTTGTAGTTTCAGCAACATGCCTTGGGTTTATCAACTCGTCATCACCTAAATCTTCATCGTCAGGATTAGTTTCTCGCCCAGGATTATCAATGTTTTGCTGGTGTACTTGGGCGGCAGCAAGAGCGGCTAATCTCGCCTGCTCGTGTTGAGCAGCCATCCTGTCGATTTCTGCTTGTGCTTCCATTCTTCTAATTCGTTGTGGTTCAGGATTGATTGGTAATAACGGTTGACCAGAACTTCTAGTATGGGCATGCACTAAAAGAAAAACCTGCAATAAACAAAAACAAAAACTACACGTAAAAGTACGAGAATCTTTGACCAAAGGGTCTAGTAATTATCACGAACTTGATTGACACTTGTATTCCCCGGCAACGGCACCAATTTTTGATAACGCTCAATCTACAGCTCTCGTGGGAGTGTAAAGCAGTCGCTAGCAAATATAGAACCCAACTGGGTTGGGTATCGATCCCACAGGGAATAGCTTGGCCAACAAGTAAGCAAAATTACTAAACTTTTAGTGCAAGTCTCGTAAGAAGGGGGGATTGTAATGTGTAACCAAAACAATAAAGTAAAAGCTGAAAATAGCAAAGTAAAAAGAATGAATATTTCATAGGTTGTAAAACAATGAGAATTGAAGCGTTGGGGTTATGTCCACCTCCTGAGTTATACGTCTCTATTGACTATGAGTGTGTAGAATTCCGACATGCATGTGCTTATAGAGAATTGTATTCAATGGTAAATCCAGGCGTCTTTCGACCTATTCGAGGATTATTTAACTTTAACTCTTTCGAGCTTAAAGAGTGTCTAACGGTACGAATTCTCCAAGAGGTTAGTCCAGTTAGGGCACTAGCTTTTTAATAGAAAAGGGTGTCCTACTACCTTGACATTATCTCTTTTCCAGACAGATAACCTTTCTTTCAAACAAGTTAAATGTTATACTGGCGTTATTCTATGCGTCTGCAGCTATAAGAATTTGCATTAAGATGAAGAGAATAATGATATAAGTAGCATACGTGTCACGAACTCATAAACTCACAACAATAGATAGTATCTCATACGGCTTCCATAACCCCAACAGAGAAGTTTAGTTACCCATGAATGCGAAGGAAATCACAATTTGCATTGTTGTTATTATACCACAAGATTGATGATTTTCGTGTAGCACAAGTGGTAGGCATGAGACGTGAATTCCTTAGCAAAGTAACGTTTCTCTTGTTGCGGAAATTAAGAATTGAATAGATGAATAGAAGAAGAAAAATAGAATTAATGGGAAGATTAGAAGAGTTGTAATTGAGAAGTAGAATGTATCTCTCCACTAAGGGAGGATTGTCTTAAAATCTCTAGCATGATAGGGTATTTATAATACCCATATCCTATTCCTACTAAGCTAATGAAATACTTAACCAAATCCTACTAAGCTAATGAAATACTTAACCCAATTGTACTAGGTTAATGTATTATTATCCTAATCCAAATAAGTTACTGCAAGTCCCCAAAGTCTTCAGAAATGCTGTTTTAGCTCGGGACAGCTTTTCCATGCAGCGTTTTTGGTCCTTAGGCGTGTAAACTTCCTTCCCTTCCTTCGTGAGCTTTCTTTGGCGTCAAGTAAGCCATAAAATGCTGATTTCTGCATCATTTATACCTGAAACTTTGCTAATCATGTTTGTTAGCTCACTTATAGGAAAAAGGACTAAAAGTGCATGAAATATATAATTTGTTCTCAAAACTAGGCTAAAATATGGGCAAAATATATTGATATAGGCGCGTAAATTCGCCTATCATCAGAGACATGAAATAAGGAAAACTTATCCTAAAGCATCTCACAGCCTCTTATCCATAAGTGTGGCGCACTTCACACCCATTCACATGACTCTACTCACTGCGGCTTTCAGACAGCCTAGGACACTTTAAAACCTTAGGCTCTAATACCAAGTTTGTAACGACCCAAAAATACACCTTGGCCGCCACATTGTGCTTACGGTCTCAAAAGACCACAAGATAACCCATGATACATGTACCTGTTGTTAATATTGCGTAAAATTGGTAGGAAAAGATTTATTTTGCAAATTTAACTTAAATTGACAAAAGTTTTTACGTCAAAATTCTAATAATCTCTGCAAAACAACAGTGATAATAACAACTAAAAATTGACTATCTGTCAGTACTAGTCTGAAAGCCTCTAACTGAATAAATGAGAAGTTGATGGGACAAGCCCCCAACTAACTTTGATTGTCTGCTAAAACTGAGAAACTCAACTAAACATAACTGATCCTTGGAACATAACTACTCACCACTATAACTGCTACTAGTGTGCTGGGATAACTAGGTACGGTCAGGAACTTGAGCACCCGAACCTATGATATGAAACATCATAGTTCAAAAAAATAGTATGCGGTCAGTACTTTGAATGTACTAGTATATGAAATAAGGTAAGGCCGAGATGGATTGGTTTAGGTGCATAAATGATAACCAACTGAATGAATAACATGCAATAACTGAACATTAAGTAATAACTAGATGAATAATATAAAGTAGCTTAGTAAGCATGCATGGAATAGAGATTCTCTAGTTAGTATGAGAATACTAAATATAAATATGTGAAAGCTGTAAAATTTAAGAATGTATGACCAAACATATAATAAGTTTTTGATATATTCTGTAACTGAAATACTGAAATCTGGTAATTGAATAACTGATAAACTGTATGCTTTGTTTAAGCAAAACTGAATTGAGTTCTAAACTAAAAAACTAAAACTGAAACTGTGGGAGGGATAATCCAACTGACATGCCCCGCTCTGAAATGATTAGGGTCCAACCTGTAACCCCAGTTAGAAGGGTATTAGAACCTTACCACAGATACTAACAATGGATATGAGTGAGCCCTAACTGGCATGAAGACATTTTGTGAACCCTTACTAATAAGAAAACCCATGAGAGATGTGTCAACCCTTATCTACCAGAAAGTTATCTCAACCTATGCTGGCCTTGTAGTTCTGTAACTCAGGGATTGCTACTAATGGTCAAACCCTAACTAGAAAGAATTCCCCTATCCCTAGGTTTCCTCGGTGCTGAATCCTACTTCCAACTAATCTAACACTAATTTCTGGACTAACTAAGCTTAACTGAATATGTAACTGATCATGATGACTAACTGAGTGGTAGCACTAACAGTTTATTTAAAACTATTTTGAGAATACTAAAATTTTGTAAATAGCTAAGTTTTTGGGTATTCAGAACCCGCAGGACTCGATAAAAGCAACAACAGGGACACATGGAAGGAATTCATTGTTCACAATTATACACTTAAGTATTTCATCAATTACATGAGGGTCAAGACTTAAACATGAGGATATTTCTAGACATGATGAGATAGCACGATCATATGATAAAATCATAAACTGAGGATTTATTCTCAATTCTCATGAACATGATATGAAAACCACAATATTTAAAACAGACTATAATGCGTTCCACTTGAAAACATATTACAAAATCTTAACTTGTAACATCTAATAAGTATTCATTGTTCAAAACCCAATTATTTAGGATTTTATCAAATAATTGAAATGTATTATCACAGCCCAAACTAGTGTCTGGCCGTGACTGACATCCCAAACCATGAAGGCCCGGAATGCCCTTCTCTATACGATAATCATGCACAACATTGATATAATAAAAGAAGATGCGGAAACATAATCATCTACAGAAACATGGTCAACTTTGAATTCAACATAAGTATGGAAACTGCAAATCAACTACATGTAAAAAACATATGACTCAGTTTGCGAAATCTCTACTACATAAATATCCAACAACTATCTGAAATTAGGACAAGGCTGCCAGTAGACCAAAACTGAAATAAGTGACATAATCTGAAAAGGCAGGCCTTCTAAAATAGAGAAGGCTCACCACTGCACAATCTGATCAGCTGTCTGAATTATCTACTGCTTATCTGGACCCCTAGAATGAGTCTCAGAACCTGAGAGGTAGGGGGTTAATACAGATATACTTAGCACGCAAAGTATATCTAAAATAATCATTTATAAATATACATATATGAGAGCAATTTAAAAGAGCTCATAAGTATATCATATAGTAAGAATTCACATGGGTATATCTGTGTTACTTCTACGCTAGGTGGTATACCTTACAACTCTCAAAAATTCCATGGGCTATATGAAAACTGCCATTAACTAGGTAGCGAAGCCCCCAACCTGAGTGTGCCGCAAGGGTCGGAGTCTCTGAATAGACTATGCCACATGGTCATCACCAGCGTACATTTCACGACCCGAGCGCAGGTCCTAGCCATGACGAGCATCCCGAACCATGAAGGCCCGGAACACCCATTCTCTATTTGGTTATCATGCACAACATTCATAATCATAATAAAATACGGAATTGAAACTGAGTACAGAATACATGGTCAAGTTCTGCAATATTTCTAAATAATACAATCTAACATCGGTCTGCGAAATCTCTACTAAGAACACAAATATCTGTCTGAAAAGAAACTAGGACAAGGCCCCCAGTAAACCCGAAAACATAATAAATAAGATAATGTCTGACATAATTAGGCCTTCCGAATAATAGAAGGCTCACCACTGCGAGATCAAGTCTGCAAATCTGAGAATGTCTACTAAGTAGCTGGACCCCTAGACTGTGCCTCAGGACCTGGAAGAGGGGGGGTCAGCACAAAAGTACTGGCACGCGAGGCAATCCAAAAAATAGTACTATGGAACATACATATATATATATATATATATATATTAAGTGAAAACAATTTTTCATCAAGACATCATGTATAAAACTGTTTTCGAAAAATACATGGGCCCTTTCTGAAAACATGTAACCTGCCTGTTCATTTCAAATCAAGATTTGTGTTTTACTTTTGAGTTAGGTGGTATTCCCCTACAAGTCTGATATTGCACGGGCTATATGGAATACGTCATTGACTCGGCGGGTAAGCACCCAACCCAAGTGTGCCGCAAGGGTTGGAGTGACTGAGTCTGATATGCCACAGGACATTTAAGTCAGCGCATAATAGTATACCCGGGTCTGCAAACCACGGTTTTAGGCAATGAGTCGCTTGAACTCAAGCCCTCTTCTGGGAACCACCTAACATCTCTGTATGCCCATTTTAAACCTTTTTTGTACATGCAACATTCTGAATTTCTAAAATCATGAAAGTCTGAAATATCTGTTAGTCTGAGTCTGATATGGCGTTAATCTGAATTGGTATCGTCATACCAAGACATTGAAAGTCATGATTTTCTTGAGCCATAATGTATTAAGCAAGAGCTTTCATTCAAAACATAGTTTAGACCACCAAAACATGTAACTGATGTAAAGGATTTCATATTTTGAAACTTAAAGTTCAATTCATGCAGAAATTTCATCAAACACCTGGTGGTCAAATGTCTTTAGCAAGTTCATGTATTCAAAATTGAAACACATTCATTCATATATGTATATAAACTGTCAAATAACTTTGGAGATGGTCAAAAGACTAAAACAATGATGTTATAACATCTTATACATAAATATATATACATAATTTACAACCCCATTCTAAAACATGATTTTTTTTCTATGCCCATGAGAGTTTAGGTAATGTCCCGCGTACCTTGTTCTCCACGAATTTTGGGTTTCTATCGAAGCCCACGTCGAGAGGATTCCAAATCTGTAATTTGTTTCACGAACCCGCGGTTAAATCTTGAGTTGCTTGGGTTTTAATGTTGAAACCCTAGGGAGAGTTCTTGAGAAAATTTGAAGAATATATTGATATTTTTGGCTCTTTAGGGATTTAATTCCCATGTTTAAGTTGATAGGAGAATGAGTATTTACGAAAATGCCATTAAAAATCCGGATGGACTGAACATGTGGGCCGGGCGCGATCCAGTAGGCGGCGCGGGCTAATCGCGCGCTGCCACTGGATCGATATCCAAACGAGGCCTTAGGCTCGTCCAAAAATTCTGAATTTTCTCCTAGACATACTACAACCTTGCCCCATCGTAACGCAACAAAAAAATCCAAAAATGAAGGTCGGGAAGGTCGAGAAGTTGTATCCCGAAGGTTGCCAGCTAAGAATGAGTCTAAGTCATTTCAACACTTAGAAGAATTTAAAACTTAAGTCTAAAGCTCAGAAATTACAGTCTAATACATGCATGACTTTTATGGGGCGTTACATTATCCCCCCCTTGGGATCATTCATCCTCGAATGATGACGCGGGAATAGTCACGCACGATTTCAAGCAGATTCATACATAGAAGGAAACATAAAGCAAGAATTGTACCTTTCAATTCGTTATTTGCTGGTTCAAATAGGCTTGGGTATCTCACTTTCATGTCACGCTCCGACTCCCAAGTTGCTTCTTCAACTTTCTGATTTCGCCATAACACTTTAACTGAAACTATCTCCTTACTCCTCAATTTTCTCACTTGTCGATCTAGGATTTCCACAGGCTCTTCCTCGTAAGACAAGGAATCGTCCAACTTGATCTCATCAATGGGCATCACCAAAGAGTGATCTCCGATGCACTTCTTCAACATGGATATGTGGAATACTGGATGAACAGAACCCAAACTTGCAGGCAATTCTAATTCATACGCAATTCCACCTATTCTCCTTACAATCTGATACGAGCCTATATAGCGAGGACTTAGCTTACCCATCTTCCCAAAACGCATAACTCCCTTCATGGGAGAAACTTTGAGGAAAACCCAATCTCCAATCTCAAACTCTAACTCTCTTCTTCTGACGTCGGCATAGGATTTCTGACGACTCTGAGCTGTCTTAAGTCGTTCCCTAATGAGTTTCACATCCTCTATTGCCTGATGAACAAGATCAGGCCCATACATCTGCATCTCACCTACTTTATACCAGCCTATTGGAGACCTACATCTCCTACCATACAATGCCTCAAAAGGTGCCATCTTAATACTAGAGTGGAAACTGTTGTTATAGGCAAACTCTATCAGTGGCAAGTGATCAACCCAACAACCTTTAAAGTCAATCACACAGGGCCTCAACATGTCCTCCAAGGTCTGGATGGTGCATTCAGCTTGCCCATCAGTCTGAGGGTGGAATGTTGTACTTAAGTTCACCTGGGTACCTAAACCTTTCTGAAATGATCTCCAAAACTGAGAAAAAAACTGCGTAGCTCGATCGTATATAATGGAGACAGGCACTCCATGCAAACGGATAATTTCTGCAATGAACAGCTTAGCATAATCTTCCCCCGAATAGTTAGTCCTGACAGGCAGAAAGTGAGCTGACTTGGTCAGCCTATCTACAATCACCCATATAGAGTCATACTGATTTTGGGACTTCAAAAGTCCTGTAATAAAGTCCATATTGATCATTTCCCAGTTCCACAAGGGCAACGCTATTTCTTTGGAAGTATCTCCTGGCCTTAAATGTTTTACTTTCACTTGTTGGCAATTCAAGCACTTAGAAACAAAGTTAGCCACATCTCGCTTCATATTATTCCACCAAAACATAGATTTCAAATCATGGTACATCTTAGTAGAACCAGGATGGACAATATACCTCGAGGTGTGAGCTTCATCAAGAATTCTTTCTCAAAGCCCGTCGACATTCGGAATACATAATCTACCCTGAAACCTCAGAACGCCATCACCACCAATTTCAAAAGACATCACCTTCTGTTGACCCATATATTTCTTGATTTGCATCAAGATGGAATCTTCAACCTGCTTCTCCTTCACTTCAGCACAAAGGGATGACTTAGCTAACTCATGAACAATCACCCCTCCGTCTTCACAATCTAACATTCGCACTCCCAGATTCGCAAGGAGGTGAATGTCCTTCACCATCTCTTTCTTTTTTTCTTCTACAAGAGAAAGGCTGCCCATAGACAACCTGCTGAGGGCGTCGGCTACAACATTTGCCTTTCCCGGATGGTAATGCAGGCTCATATCATAGTATTTTAGAAGTTCCAACCACTGCCTCTGTCTGAGATTCAGTTCTTTCGGTGAGAAAACATACTGCAGACTCTTGTGATCAGTGAAGATATCAACATGAACACCGTACGAGTAGTGCCGCCAAATCTTAAGGGCAAACACCACAGCCGCTAACTCCAAATCATGAGTAGGGTAGTTCCGCTCGTGCACCTTCAACTGCCTAGACGCATAAGCTACCACTTTACCATGTTGCATCAAAACGCAGCCAAGTCCCACACGGGATGCATCACAGTAAACCACAAAACCATCAACACCCTCGAGAAGAGTCAAAACAGGTCCAGTGGTCAGTTTGTCTTTCAACTTCTCAAAACTATTTTCACATAAATCAGACCACACAAACTTTACCTTTTTCTGAGTCAGTTTAGTGAGTGGGGCCACTATGGATGAAAAACTCTCTACGAACCTTCTGTAATAACCTGCCAAACCCAAGAAGATCTGAATATCGGTTGGAGTCATGGGTCTGGGCCTTTTTCTCACTGCCTTAACTTTCTGGGGGTCCACTCTAATCCCATCACTGGACACAATATGCCCTAAGAAGGCAATAGCATCTAACCAAAACTCACACTTGGAAAATTTGGTATACAGCCGATGATCCTAAAGGTGTGAAGAATGATTCGAAGGTGATCAGCATGATCCTCTTTACTCTTAGAATAAATCAAAATATCACCAATAAATACAATGACAAACGAGTCAAGAAACTGATGGAAAACTCTGTTCATAAGATCCATGAAGGCTGCAGGGGCATTAGTTTACCCGAAGGACATGACAAGAAACTCATAGTGACCATATCGGGTTCGAAAAGCTGTTTTAGGAATGTCTGACCCCCTAACTTTCAACTGATGAAAGCCCGAATGAAGGTCTATTTTTGAAAAACATCTAGCACCCTGAAGCTGGTAAAAAAGATCATCAATCCTAGGAAGAGGATATCTATTTTTAATTGTGACCTTATTCAA
Source organism: Capsicum baccatum var. pendulum (assembly GCA_030864225.1). Classification (NCBI taxonomy): domain Eukaryota; kingdom Viridiplantae; phylum Streptophyta; class Magnoliopsida; order Solanales; family Solanaceae; genus Capsicum; species Capsicum baccatum. The sequence continues at coordinate 68,092,967 of CM061559.1, read as the reverse complement.
CTGACGGTAATCTATGCACATACGAAGGGAACCATCTTTCTTACGCTCGAAAAGTACAGGTGCACCCCAAGGAGATACACTGGGGTGTATAAATCCCTTTTCTAGGAGGTCTGCTAGCTGCTCTTTCAACTCTTTTAGCTCTGCGGGAGCCATTCTATATGGCGGAATAGAAATGGGACGGGTATCTGGGAACACATCAATACCAAACTCTATCTCCCTATCAGGGGATATCCCTGGGAGATCTTCGGGAAAGGCTTCTGGAAATTCATTCACCACAAGGACAAATTGAAAAGGAGGATTTTCAACTTTAGAGTCCTTGACTCGAATAAGGTGATACAAGCAACCCTTAGAAATGAGTTTTCGGGCTCTGAGATAAGATATCAAGTGCCCTTTGGGTGCTAAAAAATGTCCCTCCCATTCTATCATTGGTTCATTCTGGAAGGAAAAGGTAACTCTACGGGTCCTACAATCCAATATGGCATAGCATGAATGGAGCCAATTCATCCCTACGATAGCATCAAATGCAACCATGTCCAACTCTATAAGGTCTGCCACCGTATCCCAACTACCAACAGTCACCACACAACCCCTATATATCCTTCTAGCGATAACAGAATCCCCCACCGGGGTAGAAATAGAAAAGGGTTTAGAAATCACACTGGGCACAAACCCAAAACCAACAGCCACATAAGGGGTCACATAGAATAAGGTAGATCCGGGATAAAGTAACACACAGACATCACGAGAAAAGATTTGTAACGTACCGGTAACAACATCTAGGGAAGCTTTCACCTCCTGGAGGTTGGTCAAGGCATATAACCGGTTGCGACTGTTCCCAGGAGCTGATGTGGTGCCCTTCTGAGACGGGGGTGGCGCTGTGGAATTGCCCTAAAACTTCGCACCACCAGCACTCCTCCTAGCAGATGGACAGTCCCTTTGAATGTGGCCTGACTGACCACATGAATAACATACAAGTGTGCCCAACTGACATTTGCTCGGATGATTCCTACCACAATTTTCACATCGCGGGTAAGTGTGATGCTGCTGAGCCACACTACCCTGCGACTGAGTATCTGGTGCTCTAGATCGATGAGGAGTCTGAAAGCTCTGAGTCTGTCTGTCTGCAAGGGGTCTGGGCATTGGGACGCTGGCTGCTAACTGTGTATTATTCCAAAACCTCGTCTTCTTCGACCACGTATTTCCCCAGTTACCACTCTGCGGCTGACTCTGGTGCTGGTCCGCAGATTTGACTCTCTTGGCCTGTCATTCCTTCTCTCTAGATTCATTGATCTTTCTCTTCTTCTCTTCCACCTGCTGCATGTGGACTGTCAGTCTAGCAAAGTCTAACTCCCTATTTAGCATTGCCCTCTGGCACTCAAGTACGAGGTTATCAGTAAGGTTGGATGGAAATTTCCTCATCCGGGCTCTCATATTACTAGTCAATTCTGGTGCATAGCGGGCTAGTTGATTAAACTTCAATGTGTACTCCTGTACACTCATACTGCCTTGCTTCAGATTCATGAACTCTTCTGCTTTGGCCTCCCTCAACTCCAGAGGAAAGAATCTGTCAAGGAATGCTTCTACAAACTCACCCCAAACTGTAGACTCAGCACTCTCACCTTTTGCATCTTCCCAGTCTGCATACCACTGATTTGTAACATCCTTAAGCTGATAAGTTGCCAATTCCACTCCTTCAATCTCATCTACATGCATTACCTTAAAGATCTTCTCCATCTCATCCATTAACTCCTGTGGATCTTCCTCCACCTTTGTACCAGTGAACTTAGGTGGATTCATCTTCATGAAATACCCGACTCTAGTAGCCTCAGACGTAATGGATGCAAACCCAACATCTTCCGATCGTTGGGCTTGGTTAGCTACCAGTTGTGTCAGCATATGGATAGACCGTCTGAACTCTGTATTTGAGATATCTCTCTGAGCAGTTGGTGGACGGTTGTCATTAGTTTGCGGAGCCCGAGGTGTACTGGTTGGGACTGGAGGGAATCCTGGAGTAGGGACAGGTTCTGGTGTGGAAGCTATATTACGAGTACGCATCCCATGGGTGGGACAGACCACATCTACCTGAGCACTCTGATCGATGTTGTGAAGGGGAGGCATAGTCGTGTTTCTTAAATACAAAAGATCATTGACTAGGGGATAGTTTAGACTCTGAAGCACGAACTAAATCACAAAGAAGGGAAACATTCATAAACGCCATTGACTCAGACGGGAAGCGCCCAACCCAAGTGTGCCGCAAAGTTTTGAGTGTCTGAGTCTGATACGCCATAGGACATTTAAGTCAGCGCATAATGGTATACTCGGGTTGGCAAACCACGGTTTTAGGCAATGAGTCGCTTGAACTCAAGCCCTCTTCGGGGAACCACCTAATATCTCTGTATGCCCATTTTTAACCTTTTCTGTACATGCAAGATTCTGAATGTCTAAAATCATGAGAGTCTGAAATATCTATTAGTCTGAGTCTGATATGGCGTTAGTCTGAATTGGTATCGTCATACCAAGACATTGCAAGTCGTGATTTTTCTAAGCCATAATGTATTAAGCAAGAGCTTTCATTAAAAACATAGTTTAGACCATCAAAACATGTAACTGATGTAAAGGATTTCATATTCCGAAACTTAAAGTTCAATTCATGCAGAAATTTCATCAAACACCTGGTGGTCAAATGTCTTTAGCAAGTTCATGTATTTGAAATTGAAACACATTCATTCATATATGTATATAAACTGTCAAATCGCTTTGGAGATGGTTAAAAGACCAAAACAATGATGTTAAAACATCTTATACATAAATATATATACATAATTTAAAACCCCATTCTAAAACATGATTTTTTTATGCCCATGAGAATTTAGGAAAAACCCCGCGTACCTTGTTCTCCACGAATTTTGGGTGTTAATCGAAGCCTACGTTGAGAGGATTCCAAATCTGTAATTTGTTTCACGAACCCGCGGTTAAATCTTGAGCTGCGTAGGTTTTAATGTTGAAACCCTAGTGAGAGTTCTTGAGCAAATTTGAAGAATATAATGATATTTTTGGCTCTTTAGGGATTTGATTCCCGTGTTTAAGTTGATAGGAGAATGAGTATTTACGGAAATGCCATTAAAAATCCGGATGGACTGAACATTTGGGCCGGGCGCGATCTAGCAGGCGGCGCGGGCTAATCGCGCGCTGCCACTGGATCGAAATCCAAACGAGGACTTAGGCTCGTCCAAAAATTTTGAATTTTCTCCGAGACGTACTACAACCTTTCCCCATCGTGACTAAACAAAAAAATACAAAAATAAAGGTCGGGAAGGTCGAGAAGTTGTATCCCGAAGGTTGCCAGCTAAGAATGAGTCTAAGTCATTTCAACACTTAGAAGAATTTAAAACTTAAGTCTAAAGCTCAGAAATTACAGTCTAATACATGCATGACCTTTACGGGGCGTTACAGTACAATAATAATCTACCCCTATCGAAAAATACAGTTTTAGGCTAAGAGCTTATTGAACTCGCGCCTTTTTCGGGTAACCAGCTAACCCTCTTTAAGCCCATTTTTAAAACTCTATCAAAATATACAGTCTCTGAAAACATACTCTGAAAACATTCTCTTAAAACATACTCTGAAAATATACTCTATTATGGCATAAATACATATGGTATCGTCATACCATTGACTTGCAAGTCACATCTGTGAGCCATTATTCATATGTCGTAAACTCTATTTTCGAAACAAAAGTTTTGGGACCATCATTTCAATAATTCAATTCACAAAGACTCTTTCTCAAACCTCATGAAAACACATGCAAGGAACTCATCTTTGTCAAGCATTTCAGTAGTACAATACAAGGTGGTCATGTCAAAGTTCTCAATTCATATGCAATTCTTTCTCTTAAACATAAGAACACATTAATATCAAGAAACACCCTCTCAATAATTTCAAATCATGCTATCAAGAAACACCCTCTCAATAATTTCAAATCATGCTCAAATGCTATAATATTGCGAAAACATCTTTCAAATCACAAAACAATAATCTTTAATTCAATACAGGAGAGGAAGCTCATAATTTATGCTCTCAACGATCTTAAATCTCAAATTCCATACATATACGTATACATTTAAATAAATTTAGGGGATAGGACCACAATGTCAAAACAATAGTAACATTAAAATGTTCACAGTATGAAATTTAGAACATAGATTCCAAAAACCCTTCGAAATTCATGCATAAAAATCTAAAAATCATGCTATAATGGTTTTAAGCCTATGTGGTTTTAGGATAAACCCCACGTAGCTCTATCTAGAAATTTAAAGGATGCTTCTTGATGTCCACAGCTTGGGGATTCCAAATCTTCAATTTATTTTGAAAACCCACGGTTGAATCTTAAGTTTCTTGAAGGAGAAGTATATGAACTAGGGTTTTTGTTTTAAGGAAAATCTTGAGAATGTCATATATTCTGCTTGTAGAGGTCTTAATTACTGTTTGGATGTTTTAAGAGGTTTGGAAAAATTTTAAATTATCCTTGTTAACTTCTGAACAAAGCAGGAAAAATTAAACTGGGAACCCAATTTAATGGGCCACCGCGACGCGCCACTATCGTAGTGGCTCTATAAAAATTGACAAATGGGAAGTTGGGATCCTCTGCGATGCTCCACTACCGCGATGTCCCACTGAAATTTGACAATTGTAAATTAAACCCTCTCCGCGGCATGCTAAACACCAGGATGGCGATGTTTTTCGACCAGCACATAAAAAATCCCTAGCTTCTTCACCGAGTGTCCATTTTGGATGAATATTATATTGACAAAAATCTTATTCACTCATATACGTAATAAAATTTTAAATCTAAGGGATTCCACTATAAAAAAAATATAAACTATTCTAGAAGCCAATGCTTGATATTTTAGGGAAAAAATTTAGCAAAGAAAAACTTCGGGGCATTACATTCATAGTTAAAACGAAGTATGGGAATAGTTTTAAAACTCATAGTAATAGCATGATTTCACTTTTAAGATCACCAATTAGAGATTAAATTCAACAAACAACTTATTCAAGCATGTAAGGTTTAATATCACCAATACTTTCATGAAAATGTGATAAAAATTCAAATTTCGTGTAAGTTCATGGAAAAAATTCATAAAATAAGTAACAAGGGCTGCTTTCAATGATAATAGATTGTAAACATCATGTATAATCAAAATTCATAAAAGCATCATGGAGAGAAATCATTTTAAACATCTAATTTCATAATTTAAAAAGTAAAAGATGGATTCTTGGACTCCATAGGTGAAAAGGGCCCATGGATGAACATATAATATACCTTAAATCTTTTATCTTGAAAGAGAATTAACTTTTCAAGAATTTTCTTGGATTGGGAATTATAATTTCATGATTTTCTTGAAGAAGGGCTTGAATCTTGTTCTTGGAAGATGATCTTGAGAGGAAACCCTAATTTTCTTATTTTTGAGAGTGGAGAGGATTAAGGTTTTTAAACATAATTTATGATGGTCATGTTCATGTTTATGATGATTTAAGTCATGAGAGGTAAGGGACAAGACCAAAATACCCCTCTAAATTCAAATGACAATTGCTGAATTTCATTGGTGGCAACTTGCTCTGATAAGTCGTCACTTAGGTGACATCCCGTCACCCCAGGTTATCACTTAAAAGCTAGAATTGATGATTTTATACCTAAGGCTGATGACTTGGGCTGATAATTCGTCACATAGGTGACGACCCATCAGCTCAGGTCGTCACTTTGCTGGCAGGCTGACATGCTAGAGTAAAATAGGCATAACTTCTTGCTCTGCTATCGGATTAAGGTAAAACCAATTACGTTGGAAAGAGGAATCAGAGATATTTCTTTTCTTATATAGTATGACCCCTGAATCATAAAATTCTTAGAGATACACTCATTTAAAGTTGAGCATTTCTGGTGAATTTGTCAAAACTCTATCTACAGAAAAGTTCTTAACTCGTCTTTAAGTTAGGAGGATATTAAGACCTCGATAAATACATGAATATATTCCCACATCATATCAATGATAATCACCCATATATAGACATAAAATTATTAGTTTTAGGTTTGTATGCTTAGGTAAAACGGTTTGAATTCTAGCCCCAAAAAAGTGGGGTGTTACAATATCTCTCCCTTGAAAATAATCATCCTCGAATGAGACTGGTTAGACTGAGAGAATTATAGTAAGCTAATTGAGAGCATATACTGAAATTGAACATACTTGAATCTAAATGTGATTACATAACTAAGTCTATGCATGATACCTGAACTTAACTGGCCTCGTGGATACATTCACTGAACTGAGAATGGTTACAAGGCTTAGATAGAAACAATAGTCAACTTATGAATAACTATTACCTCTAGCTAGATCTAGTTTCACAAAGTATACATGATAGGTTTAGGACCTGAAAACATGGGGAATTATAATATCTCCCCCTTGGGATAGTTTGTCCCCCGGATTATACTAACTTGGCAGAAATAATAAGGAAAGATTGAGATAACGTACGAAACACTGACTCGAACCTAAAATATGAACTGAGGTCTGAGTAATAGAGGGTCAATGAAATGAATTCATCAAAAAGGTTTAAAATGAGGACATACATGACATGAATCTGAATTTTGCTGATCATGAAGAGTGTAGCATGAGTACTAAAACTGAAAGTACTGTAAAGCATGAGTAAATGGGTCATGAGTTGCATGAACTGAATTTGAAGTTCATAAATTTATGGAACATGATTCATATTGTTCAGCAAACTGGAACTCCTTCTACTAGGAACTGGGAAAACATATGATTTTTATAAGATGCACGAATATGAGCTATGATCATAGAGCTAATATGTAAGGCATTAGTAAACATCTTGATAACTGAAGTACACATACTAAAATAAGCATGGGTCAGGCGTCTTCCTCCCTAGTGTTGTTCTACAACACACCGCATCACTATAAAAATCTGATTGCTTGACTTGGTTTTCTTTTTCTACCATCTCCCCCTTAGCTTAAAGCCATCATTCTATGTTTGGGAACCACTTAATCAACACATCTAAACTAAACTACCACCATTTTACTCTAGAATATAGGGTATAATAATACATATAATTGATAAATTCACCCTAAATGACTATGCCCGATAATGTAAAACTTATTGCTAAGGTTTCTTCTGAGATACAACTCTTGGACCTCTATAACCCCAACAATCATCATATAACCACTCAAAATAGACTAACTTAGAATTGTCAACTCCTCTTTCTATTTCTATTAGCTCAACCTTCAAAGATTCAAACTTATATTATAACATATAACACGGATATCCACAAATCTGTAACAACCATAATACTTTCATCATAGACTACAACTGTAAAACCACTAAACTTATATTTCCCCACACAAGGAGAATTACCACTACATCACCATTAACAACATATATAATTTTGAATTAGTAAACTTAATTTCTTGCATATACTATTTCAAGCCTCCTGATTCACCTTTCATACAATTAGCCCCATGGAATACATACTCAAATCAATCAGGATAACACTATCCCAAATCTACTACTGCTGCTAAACTCTTGGGTTCATACTTCTAATTCTAAATCATATGCTATTATAAGATTCTAAAAAGGGATCTAAAAAAACATCTAACTTTGGATTAATGCTCGATTTTTATGTACAAGGATGAACACTTTCAAAGTGTAGAACATAAGGGAACTGGTGAGATCCTTTTAATCCCATATATAATTCTATAACTGACCGTGGAGATTGTTTGAGAAATCTCTATCTGTAGGGATTTAAGCTTAATTGTATTTGTTACCTTGAAATCAAAGAAGGACTGTCATGAATAGAGAAAAAATAAGAATCTATATAACTTTCTTAGAGAACCTTTCTATAGCACGATCTGAGACATAAAAGAAGGGAAACTTTTCCTAAAATATCTTGTATCCTCTTATCCATAAGTGTGGCACGCTTCAAACCCATGCACAAGACTCTACTTAATGCGGCTTTCAGACTCCCTAGGACGCTTTAAAACCTTAGGCTCTTGTAACAAGTTTGTAACGACCCAAAAATACACCCTAGTCGCCACACGGTGATTACGGTCATGAAATACCATAAGCTAACCCATGATATTGGTACCTACTGTGCACACTTGGTAAAACTGATATCAAAACATTTATTTTAAGGAATTTAACTGAAATTTCCATAAGGTTTTAAGTCATAATTCTAATAATCTCTGCAAAACAACACTGTTAATAACAACTAAAAATTAACTAATTATCTGTACTTGTCTGAAAGCCTCTATCTAAATAATTGAGGTGTTAATGGGACAAGCCCCCAACTAACTCTGACTGTCTACTAAAACTAAGAAACTCAAATAAACATAACTGGTCCTTGGAACATGAGGACTCACCACTATAGCTGCTACTGGTGTGCTAGGATAACTAGGTACGATCGGGAACCTAAGCATCCAAACTTATAATATGAAATATCATAGTGGAAAAAGAGAGTATGCGGTTAGTACTTTGAATGTTCTAGTATGCTAAATGAGGTAAGGATGAGATGCATGGGTTTACGTGAAAAAAGGATAACCAACTAAATGAATAGCATATAATAACTAAACATGAAGTAATAACTAGCTGAATGATATGAAGTAACTTAGTAAGCATGCATGGAACAAACGCTGGTTAGGATGTGAATACTGAATATAAATGCGTGAAAGCTGTAAAATCTGAGAATGCATAACGAAGGATATAATATGTTTCTGATATATTTTATAACTGAAATACTAAAATGTAATAACTCATAAACTGTATACTATGGTCAAGCAAAACTGAATTAAATAATGAACTTAACACTGAAATTGAAACTGTTGGAGGAAACATCACACCAACATGCCTCACTCTGAACTATTAGGGTCCAACCTGTAACCCAGTTGGAAGGGTGTTACTACCTTGCCACAGATACTAACAATGGCGTGAGTTAACCCTGACTGGAAGGAAGACATTTTGTCAAACCTAACTGACAGAAAAACTCATGAGAGATGTGTCAACCCTTAGCTGGCAAGAAGTCATCTCAACCTATGCTTGCTACGTAGTTATGTAACTCAGGGATTGCTAATAAGGGTCAAACCATAATTGGCAGGAATTCCCCTATCCCTAGGTTAGCTCGGTGCTGAATTCTACTTCCAACTAATCTAACACTAATTTCTGGACTGACTAAGCTTAACTGAGTGGGTAATTGATGATGCTAACTAACTCAGTGGTAGTATTCATGGTTTATATAAAACTATTCTGAGACTACGGAAATTCTATAAACAGCTAATTTTTTGGGTATTCGTAACACCCAGACTTGATAACAGCAACAACAGGGACACATAGAAACCCTGTAACCATAGAAGGAAATTATTGCTCACAATTATTCTTTTAAGCATTTCATCAAACACATGGGGGTCAAGACATAAACATAAGGATATTTCTATACGTGATGAGATAGCATGATCACAAAACAAAATCATAAACTATGCATTTATTCTGAATTCTCATGACCATGATATGGAAACCACAATGTATAAAACATACTATACTGCATTCCACTTGAAAACACATTCCAAAATCTTAACTTGAAACATGTAATAAATAGTCATCGTTCAAAGCCCAATCATTAAGGCATTTCATCAAACAGTTAAAATTCATAGCTTAGAATATGTTGTGGACTAGTTTTAAAACTCGTAGTAATAGCATATTTCACTTTTAAGATCACCAATTAGGGTTTAAATTCAGCAAACAACCCATTCAAGCATGTAAGGTTTAATATCACCAATACTTTCATGGAAACATGATAAAAATATGAAATTTGTGTAAGTTCATGGACAAAATTCATAAAATATTTAATAAGGTCTTCTTTCAACGAAAATAGATTGTATACATCATGTATAATCAAAATCCATCAAATCTTCTTGGAGAGAAATCATTACAAACATCTAATTTCATGATTTAAAACATAAAAGATAGATTCTTGGACTCCACGGATGAAAAAGGCCCATGGATGAACATCTAACATACCTTAAATCTTTGATCTTGAAAGAGAACTAACTTTTCTTAAATTGGGAACTATAATTTCTTGGTTTTCTTGAAGAATGGCTTGAATCTTGTTCTTGAGAGATGTTCTTGAGAGAAAACCCTAATTTTCTTTTTCTTCAGAGTTAACGATTTTTAAAACTGATTTATGATATCCATGTACATGTTTTTGATGATTTAAGTCATGTGAGGTAAGGGAAAAGACCAAAATACCCCTTTGAATTTAAATTGAAATTGTTGAATTTCGTGGGTGCCGACTTGGACTGATAAGTCGTCACTTAGGTGATGGCCCATCACCCCAGGTCATCACTTAGAAGTTGGAATTGATGGTTTTTTGCATAAGTCTGACGACTTGGGCTGATAAGTCATCATATAGGTGATGGCCCGTCAGATCAGGTCATCACTTTGTTGATGGGCTGACATGCTGAAGTAAAATGGTCATAATATCTCACTCCGATATCGGATTAAGTTAAAAATAGTTGCGCTGGAAAAAGGACTTAGTTATCTTTATCTTGTTATATAGTATGATTCTTGAATCGACAAATGTTAAGAGATACACTTATTTAAAATTTACCCTTTCTGGAGCATTTGTCAAAACTCTATCGACAGAAAAGTCCTCAATTCATCTTTTAGTTAGGAGGATATTATGACCTCTATAAATACACGAAGCTATTCCCACATCATATATTTGATAATCACACATAAATAGACATAAAATCATTGGGTTTGGGTCTGTATGCATAGGAATAATGGTTTGAGTTCTGGCCTTAAAATTTGAGGTGTTACAAGTATACAACAACACAAGGCCTATTAATCACCCATATATATACAACCATCCTATATCAGCTGATAAATATAGGTGCCTACTGTTGATAGACAATGCATATGTAGGAATGAATCCAAAGTACACAATCAATATCAAAACTCATTATAATTGTCCTCATCATCGTAATCAACCTCCGTCCTTGCCAGATATCAACACATCATCAATAGTATCCTTCGGCCTTACTAGTTATCAACCTATTATAAATATATCCTCCAGCCTTGGTGGGTATAAATATATCATCATAATATTTATTACCGAATAACATACACTAAAATACTCAAAAGAAAATAATCATATCATCATAGAATATCTATCTAGTCAATATTTCCCAACTACTCCTTATTAGCTGACCAACACTTATTATAATCAAATCACTAGTTTGCTACTAATCATATAACCTCTAGTTATTAGCCTAAACATTATCCTTATTCACGAGATAGCAACTAACAACTATTTATTTAATAGCCAACATCTAACATCTAGTCAAGGTTCATCACTATACCAAAACCTCCATTTATCCATCATTCATTATTATCAACTAATCATCACATATCTGTTAATCATTACTAGAGAACACATTACTACTTGCCACCTAACCATTATTCATTAACTGACACCATTCATTATCTAGCCGTCATTTACCAAAAAATCCATGCTTAACTATTCATTAGTTAACCATTTAGTAATTATTCAAAGTTATTTAACTAGTCACCTCTTATTACTAACAACTATAATTATTTAGCCTCATTAACATATAACTCCTCATTTATCAACTAATTAATATCATGAACTTAGTCATCAATACCAATTAATATTCACCTATTCTAGACCTGACATTACCATAAGTCACGCATTAACCATCGCTAGCTACCATATTTCAACTAAACAAGATTTATTAACTAATATATTAGATTCCTAGCGATCACCAGCACCCAATAGATAAATTTGTAAGCAACATACCGTATCTTACTCCATCTCATACCAGAGAGATGTGTATACAAATAGCATGTGTGTACATATTGTGTTGATTCTATGGATATTTATAGTATGGTTTATATTCTTGATGGTTATGGGGATTGTTTGTGAGCGCTGTTTGACCTGTTGTTGTTGTATTGTTGATTCATTAAATATTTGTTATATGATGATATATGTCTACTTGTTATTTGATTTATATTGTGTACATGCTATTAAATTGAGTTGGCCTATGATACCTACTCTCACATAGTAGTTTGTACTGATACTACCTAGTACTCTTCTTTTGTTGAGTGCAGAAAGTGTTCTAGAGGCTCAAACATCACCTCACCTCTAGATTTTGATAGCATATCTTGATCCAAGGGTGAGCACTCCATCTCCAGGCTGCCATGGGTCATCTTTTTTGTGTTGCTTATTTTTTTGGCAATGAAGCATTCTTTATTTACTATATTTTTGAATATCTCTTTTGACATGATCGTTGTTAGTAGTTCTTGTACGATGACTTTTAGGTCTTGTGGATTTTAGTAAGTATTTTGTTTGACTTTTGTATTATTAATTATTAGTCCAGGATTATAGTTATTATGTTGATATTATAATAATGTCATCTTAATATTAATTAAGTGATTAGTTAATTATTCGGTTTAGATAGTTCTCCCACAAAGAGAATAGTATGGGTGGCACTCATATCCATTTGGGTCGTGACAAAGTTTGTATCAGATCCCTAGGTCCATCGATTACGTTGTTCTAGAGCATATCTATTAGATTTTTGTAGAACGGTATGGAGACATTTGTACTTTTGTTCGAAAGGCTTTATGACACTAGAAAAATTCAAATTCTTCTTTATTAGATGCTATTACTTGATTTCAAATGGGATATGGCAATTCCAATTGGTATTTGACTTCTTTCATTCTTATTCTCAAAGATAGGTATAGTTAAAAGGTATGATACAAAACTGGTTGCCTTCCAGTTTTAAGGGGATGCCAAGTTATGGTGGGAATGATAGATTTTGGTAAGAAGGTGGAGGGCATAAAGCAAAAGGGTTATGCAAAGAAAGTAGAAAACAATGCCCACACAGGAGCTAGTTTCAGTGGTTCTTATTCCAAGGGTCTGAGTATTTATGGTTGTGGTGGAGTGAGTCACATCAGGAGGTTTTATCCTAATTTGAGGCATTATGGTTAGTTTGGACAACAGAAGGCTCCCCGAGCTCTAGTTCTAGCAGGTAGAGGTGGTAATCAACCTCACTAAGGTGGTTCTCAACTTGATAAAAATAATTCTTAAATTAGTGGTAGGGCCCATATTAATTCTTTTATAGGTAGGACCAAGGCAGAGGTATAAGATATTGTCATTACAGGTACTATTCTTGTCTTTGATTGCATGGCCACAGTATTATTTGATCTTGATTCTTCTTTCTCATATATGTTTGTCAATTTTGTAGTGGGTTTGAACATGGCTTGTGATTTACTTAACTTTCCAATTCACATGTCTACTCCTATTAGAGATTTTGTTGTTGTTGATAAGATTTATCATTCCTATTCTATTATGTTTATGGGTATTAAACTTGGGTAAATATTGTGACTCTAGACATAGTTGATTTTGATATAATTTTCGGTATGAGTTGATTGTCTATGTATCATGCTATACTGGACAGTTATGCTAAGACAATGACTGTGGCTATATCAAGAATGTATAGGCTTGAGTGGGAGGGTTATTATAGTCATGCTCCAATGAAACTTATTACATTCTACGTGAAAAGAGTTTAATTGGAAGAGGTTGTTTTGCCTTCCTAGAAATATGGGTTTCGAGAGGGTTTTTCTTAAGATTTTCCAGGTATGACACCAAGCTGTGAAATTGATTTCTATATTGATATAGATCCAGGTACTCGTCCCATTTCTATTCCTCCCTATAGGATGGCTCCAGCTGAGTTGAAAGAGCTAAAGAATAATTTGCTGGATTTGTTGAGTAAGGGTTTTATCTATTCGATAGCCTCTCCATGGGGTGATCTTGTCTTATTTGTGAAGAAGAAGGATAGTAGTCTTCTATATGTATAGACTACCGATAGTTGAACAAAATTACAATCCATAATAGGTATTCCTTGCCCTGTAATGATGACTTATTTGACCAGTTGCAGGGTAGATCCATATTTTCTAAGATTGATTTGAGGTCTAGGTATCATCGTCTTAAGATTTGGCCTGAAGATACTCCTAAGACTACTTTTTGAGCTAGGTATGGGCACCATGAGTTTCTTGTGATGTCTTCTGGGATGATAATGCCCCGCTAATTTTATGAGTTTGATGGATGACATATTTAAACCATTCTTGGATTATTTTGTGATTGTCTTTATTGATGTTATTCTGGTTTATTCTAAGAGTAAAAAAAGTAACATGAGAATCACTTAAGGATTGTTTTTGGTTTGTTAGAAGAAAAGAAATACTTAATTCAGAGTTTTCTAAGAATGGGTTCTGGTAGGCTTCTGTCTACTTTTCTAGATAGATGATGTTTGATATATGTTGCGTGTGGATATGGATGTTATGCTTGATTATGATTAGGATGACTTTGCCTCGATTGTTGAAGTTTGGAGTTTAGATGCGGGATTAGAACTTGTATATTGGCATGTTTATACCCCTTTTGAATCTCATATCCTTCCCTCTCTAGTTTAGATTAGTGTAGCATGATTATGATGTAAACCTATGTTTGGGATGTGGTTTTAGTATTTGAAGCATGATTTGTATATTTAGCCTTTTTGGGCTAATATGGTAGTCTTGAAATCGTAAGTTAGGTAAAGTTGACTTGAGTACCCTTGTTTCAAGTCGAAGTAGTTATCTTAGCCTTGAACATGGCTTACTTTACATCTAGAAGATGAACTAGATACCTTACCCTAGTTTGGGGCGTAGTGTGCCTAATTATGGAAATTGAGGATATTCCTCCTAGATACGTTGTGATTGGCCTATAGAGATGCTATTTCCTCTTAGATATGCAAATTAGCCTAAAGAGGTGATATTCCTTGTAGTCATGATGTATGACCTATCGATATAAGATATCCTATAGAAGAATACATGTCTATCTATATTATGCCTCTAATATTATGAGATACCTCCTATATGTGAGATGAGTAGAGATATGATACAACTTATAAATATGATTATCAATATGTGTTCTGGATATGGATATGGCCCTAAGGTCGTGATTATAATGTTGTGACTATTTCAGATAAATTAATAGGCTAAGGGTTGTGTTATGATAATGATTGAATATCCGAGGAGTGTTTATCAGTGTAAAAGATACAATTACAGTTTATGAATACATATATATTCGTAAGCAACATACCGCATCTTACTCCGTCCCATACCGGAGAGATATGTATACAAATATATATGTATTCATATACTCTAATCGTATCTTTTACACTGATAAACACTCCTTGGGTATTCAATCATTACCATAACACAACCCTTAGCCCATTAATTTATCCGGAATAGTCACAACATCATAAGAACGACCTTAGGGCCATATACATATCCAGAACTCATATTGATAATCGTATTTATAAGTTGTATCATATCTCTAATCATCTCACATATAAGAGGTATCTTACATATTGGAGGCATAATATAAATAGACATGTATTTGTCTATAGGATAACTTTTATTGATAGGTCATACATCATGACTATGAGGAATGTCACCTCTCTAGGCCAATTTGCATATCTAAGAGGAAATAGCATCTCTATAGGTCAATCACAACGTATCTAGGAGGAACGTATCTAGAACGCATATCCAAAAGAATCATAACTATAACTCAAAAGCCACAATCCGGGAACATCAATTCAAGTTACCAAGTTACAAAGTAACCTTATTTGAAGGTTTACTAGCGTCATCTATGTCTAACATCTACAACAAAGTCCACAACACAACATAAGTTTAGGCGTAAGTGGGCCATACGATCCCACTTCTAATCATCAATGTCCATAATTAGGCACACTATGCCCTAAACTAGGCTAAGATATCTTGTTCATCTTCAAGATGTCAAGTAAGCCATATTCAAGCCTAACATAGCTACTTTTACTAGAAACAAGGGCTCTCAAGTCAACTCTACCCAACTTATGGTTTCAAGACTACCACACTAGCTCAAAAAGGTTAAATATACAAATAATGCTTCAAATGCTAAAACCACATCCCAAACATAGGTTTACATCCTAGTCACTCCACACTAATCTAACCTAGAGAGGGCATGCTTGCATCTAAATTCCAAACATCAACAATCGAGGCCAAGTCATCCTACTCATAATCTAGACTAACATCTATATTCACACACAACATATATCACACATCATCAATGAATAAAAGTAGGTAGAAACTTACTAGAACCCATACTTAGAAAACTTTGCATCAAGTTTTTTTCTTCTTCTAACAAACCAAAAATAATCCATAAGTGATTCTTATGTTCCTTTTCTTTTACTCTTAGAATATATCTGAATAACATCAATAAATACAATCATAAAAGAATTCACGAAGGGTTTAAATATCGAATTTATCAAACTCATACCATTAGCTGGGGCTTTAGTCAGCCCAAAAGACATCACAAGAAACTCATGGTGCCCATACCTGGTTCAAAAAGCAGTCTTAGGAATATTTGTCAGGCTGAATCTTAAGACGATGATACCTAGACCTCAATTCAATCTTATAAAATATGAATGTACCCTGTAACTAATCAAATAAATCATCGGTATAGGGCAAAGGATACGTATTACGTATTGTAACTTTGTTCAATTTCCTGTAGTCTATACACATACTAATATTACCATCCTTCTTCACAACCAAGATAGGATTACCCCATGGAGACGCACTCGAATAGATAAAACCCTTAATCAACAAATCCTGCAACTAAGCCTTTACCTCTCTTAACTCAGCTGAATCCATTATATAGAGAGGAATAGAAACAGGATGAGTACCTGGCTCTAGATCAATAAAGAAATCAATTTCACAGCCTAGTGGCATGCGTGGCAATCTTCAGGAAAAACCTCTCAAAACCCATACACCAAAGAAACTGACTCAATAGATGGGACCTCTATGGAAGTGTCCTAAAGATGTGCTAGGAAGGCCAAATATCCTCTTCCAATTAAAATCTTTCCACATATAAAGAAATAAGTTTCATTAGAGCAGGACTATAATCAACCTCCTACTCAAGTCTATCCATTCCCGACATCGCCACAGTCACTGTCTTAACATGACTGTCCAGTATAGCATGATACATAGACAACCAACTCACACCCAAAATTATATCAAAATCTACCATGTCTAGAATCACAAAATATGCCCAAGTTTAATACCCAAAAATATAACAAAATAGGAATGATAAATCCTATCAATAACAACAGAATCTCTAATAGGAGTAGGCATGTGAATTGGAAAGTCAAGTAAATCACACACAATGTCTAAACCTACAAAAAAATTGATAGAAACTTATGAGAATGAAGAATCAAGATCAAATAATATAGTGACCATGCGATCGCAGACAAGAATGGTACCTATAATGGCAATGTTTAATACCTCTGCCTTGGGCCTTCCTAAAAAATCATATATATGGGCCCTACCACCAATTTGAGTGTTATTTTTGTCAAGCTGAGAACCACCTCGGTGAGGTTGATTACCGCCCCTACCTGCTAGAACTAGAGCTCGAGGAGGCTTCTTCTGGCCAAACTAACCATAATTTCTCAAATTAGGAAAAAACCTTTTGATGTGACTCACTCCACCACACTCATAAATACTCAAACCCCTAGAATAAGAACCACTGAAACTACCTTCTCTGCAGGCATTTTTTTCGAATACTTCGGCATAACCCTTTTGCTTTATGCCCTCAACCGTCTTAACAAAATCAATCATTCCCACCACATCTTGGTATCCCATTGAAACTAGAAGGTAACTAATTCTGCACCATACCTCTCAACCACACCCATCTTCAAAAATTAGAATGAAAGAAGTCAGATACCAATTGGAATCACTAGATACAAATTAAAATAATGCGATTGCATGTAAGAATGAAGAATTTTAATTTTCCTAATGTCCTATAGCCTCTCAAAGAAAAGTACAAGCGTCTTTGTACCGTTCTGCAAAACTCTACTTGACATGTTCTTATATAACGAGATCGACAAACCTAGGGCTCTAATACCAACTTTGTCATTATCCAAATGGATGTGAGTTGCACCCATAGTAATCTTCATATGGGTGAACCATCTAAACCGAATCATTAACCAATCACTTAATACTATTAAGATGATATTATTATAAAATCACCATAATAACAATAATCCTGGACTGATAATTACTAATGCGGAAGTCAAACAAACTACTTAATAAAATCCTTAAGAAGCGAAAGTCATCGTACAAGAACTACTAACAAAGATCATTTCTAAAAGGATATTCAAAAATAAAGTAGAAAAAGAATGTTTCATCGCCCAAAAGATGGACAAGAAAAATAAGAGGACCCATGGAAGCCTTGAGGTGGTGTGCTCACCCATGGATATAGAACTGTTATCAAACTCTAGAGGTGAGGTCATATTTGAGACTGTAGAACACTTTTTGCACTTAATAAAAGAAGAGTACAGGGTAGTATTAGTACAAACTACTATGTACTTGTAGGTATCGTAGGCCAACCCAATTTAATAGAATGTACACAACATAAATTAAATAACAAGTAGTCAGGCATCGTCATATAAAAAATATTCAATGAATAAATAATACAACAACAACAGGTCAAACAGTGCTCATAAACAAGCCACATAACCATAAAGAATATTAACCATACCAAAAACATCCACAGAATCAACATAATATGTACACATATTCTATGGGACTTATTTTTTCCCAAATTTTCATGAACTACAGGGAACTATATATGTTCATGTATCGTACCAATGTGGTACCTGATCCATCATATATATATTCATACCGGTGTGGTACCCGATCCAACATATATTTTCGTATCGGAGTGGTACCTGATCTAACATATAATATCCGTATCGGCGTTGTACCCAATCCAACATATACATATCTGTTCCAATGTGGTACTCGATATAAAATATACATATCCATACCTGTGTGGTACCCGATCCAACTTATACATATGCGTAATGCCGTGGTACCCGATCTAACATATACATGTTCGTACCGGTGTGGTACCCGATCCAACATATAAAATCCTTACAGGTAGGGTACCTAATCCAATATATAATATCCATAATGGAGTGGTACCTAATCCA
The DNA here is from genome assembly GCA_030864225.1 of Capsicum baccatum var. pendulum. NCBI lineage: Eukaryota > Viridiplantae > Streptophyta > Magnoliopsida > Solanales > Solanaceae > Capsicum > Capsicum baccatum. The sequence goes on along the minus strand of CM061559.1, from coordinate 68,073,826 downwards.
ACATTAAATATCTATACCAGCGTGATACCCAATGTAACATATACATATCCGTACCAATGTGGTACCCTATTTAACATATACATATCCATATCGGTGACGTACCCGATCCAATATATACATATCTGTACAGGTGTGGTACCCGATCCAACATATAAATATTCGGACCAGCGTGGTACGCGATCCAACATATACATATTCGTACCAGCGTGGTATCCGATCGAATATAAACAAGTAATATCATTATCAAATTTACACAACCTCACATCATATAATACGACGTACCAAGTTTATAAGCACACTTAAAATCATAAGACAATTCCAACAAGAAAATTTTTAATAGTCATTTATAGATGCCTCACCAATCCAAACATCATCAATTTCAAGCATGTTCGAATACCAATCATCGAGTATCTAATTTAGGAGTATACATACAATTAAATCGAGTCTAAACTCCAATTAAATGGTAACCTACCTCGACCGAAGAATCAGAATGCAACTAATTTGTAAGGGTATTACCCTTCCACAAATCTTCTGAATGGCTACAATCTGTCAAACTATATAATCCTCATAAGTGTATGAATTTAATGACACCCCTTTATATATTCTTACACTAAAAATCCTAGATTGATAATTCAATTTCTCTAAGTCTCCAAATTAGAAGCAATATATGGGAAAAATAAATTATAGAACTCTTGATTTCATGGTAAACTATTCATGCATATACTATTCTAGCGTATAAACTCATAAAACACTGCTTCAATTAATTTTCCTCATGATTTTACCTAACCTCTAACCTGCCTAATTCATAACTAGAAAACAAAGGGCAATTTCCACCAACTTACTACTGTTGTCACCTAATAAATATACTTAATAAGTACAAAAATTGTCCTTAGTGAATTGTACCCATTAACTAATGATTTTCCAATCATTAGATCCAATATATAATTTATTTAACCTATGTAGGTTAGAGAAATATAAATAGAATTAGTATGAAATTTGTTGTTGCTAACCTGATGTCGTTCCATTCTCGTTTTATTCTCTGTTGTGAACAAATAAATATAAAACCCTATGTTGTAATTTCTATACTTCACTTCTCAACTTTATGCTCTTATTATTAATTAATATAACAAACCCTTTTCATTTAGATTTATCCTTATATTGGCCACATAACTAAATAAATTATTATTTTGATCCACTAAATTAATAATTCAGAACCTCGTAGAAAAAAAACAAATAAGTAACTTGGCTACAGGGTACGTTCCAAGTCTATTGAAAATATTAACATGCCAAATTTGGGTCGTCTTGACCAAAAGTTGTATGTGATCAAGCTTAAAACTTATTAAAATTCGATAATCCAACTAATGGCTTTCAACACTACCGTATGTCTCGAAAATTGATACTACTTATCCTGTGGTCATAACCCACATATACAAACTACGGAGAGCACTAAAATAGAGAAGATGAGTAAATTTCACAAACGACGAGGAGAGTCGTTACACAAACTCTCAAGGATCATTAGCTATTTGACAAATTTAGCAAGTGTGAATATTTGTTGAAATCAGTAATATTCCTTCATCGTGTTATCTTTGAATAAGTTATTTAAGTTGATCCTAAAAAGACTAAAGTAGTACAAAACTAGCATAGACCTATCTATCAAGAAGATATCAGAAGTTTCTTGGATTTAGCCTCCTATCCCATATGGTTTGTTGAGGGATTTTCCTCTATTTCTTATCCCATGTTCAGGTTGACTCAGAAGAAATTCAAATGTTAGTGGTCCAATTTTTGTGAGAAGAGTATTCAGGATTGGAAATCTAGACTCACTACTGCTCCAATCTTTAATGTGCCTGGCGGCTTAGATGGCTTTGTGGTTTATTATGATGCTTCTAGATTTGGACTTGATTGTGTGTTGATATAATAGGAGAGAGTTATAGTATATGCCTCTACACAACTCAAGTCTTATAAGGTGAACTACCTGACTCATGATCTAGAGTTAGCAACAGTAGTTTTCGCTTTATAGATTTGGAGATATTACCTCTATGGGTTTCATGTCGATGTGTTCACTGATCTCAATATTGTTTAGTAAGTTTTTAGTTATAAATATTTAAATCTCCATCATAGAAAATGCCTAGAGTTGCTAAAGGATTATTATATGAGTGTTTTGTACCATTCGAGTGAGGCCAATATGGTGACTGATGCTCTTAGCAGATTATCTGCTATGAGTCTTGATCATGTAAAGGATAAGCGATTTTTGAAGGCTTTCTATAAGGGTCTTAGTACCCAAGCTCATCTCAATACAAGCTTTCACATGTAGATCGAGAATCATGAAAATACAACCATTCAGGCCTTAGAAGACATGTTGAGAATGTATGTGATTGATTTCAAGGGTGGTTGGTATAATTATCTACCTTTTATCAAGTTTGCGTATAATAACAATTATTACTCTACTATTTAGATAGCCCCATTTAAGGCGCTTTACGAAAGGAGGTATAGGTGTTATATAGGATGGTTTAAAGTTACTGAAGTTTCATTGATAAGGTCCAACTCAGTCCATAAGGATATAGAAAAATTTTAGCTAATTAGGGAGAGGTCAAGAAAGACTCAGAGTCAACAAAGGTCCTACACAAATGTGCGGAGGAGGTAACTTGAGTTTGTTATTGGTGATTTTGTCTACCCAAAAGTTTAACCTATGAAAAGGGTGAAAAGATTTTAGAAGAAAGGAATGCTCAGTCCTCACTTTATTGGTTCTTATGTTATTATAAGTCATTTCGACAAGGTGGATTATGAGTTAGACTTGCTAGTGGACTTAGCAGCAGTGCATCCACTCTTTCATATTTCTTTGCAAAAGAAGTTCATGGTAATTCTGCATTGGTTGTTCCCTTAGAAAGGGTTGGTGTTAAATATAGTCTGTCTTATGAAGAGGTTCATATTGAAATCCTTCACAACCAGGTTCTTCAGTTGCGGAATAGAGAGGTCATATTGGTAAATGTTCTTTGGGAAAATCAGTCGGTCGATGGAGCTACTTTGGAAATAGAGGAAAACATAATCACCAAGTACCCCCACTTTCTTTCTTCGAACTTAGTCCTAGGTTTAGGTAATAGCTTACCTTAATTAATTAACTAATTATTTCTATCTCATGTCACCCACTTATTCCCATGCAATAGCATGCGTCCATAGGTCCGAATCCATCTGTGTTCCATTACCAACTCAGTACACATGTTAGTATCCAGCTTATAGAAACTCAATGTAAAAATTTCAGGTACAGATAATTTAAATGGGTTCCAATATTAAAAGGAGAAGTGATGAAGAAAATATGAGAATTGCAACTCTTTTCCCCTAACTTCTAGTTCTGTCAGTTTTCATTTGGGGACGAGTAACTCTAAGAGGGAGATATTATAGTGACTCAGAAAATCCAAGCTTGGGCTAGAACCATGCTCGAATACAGGTACGATAAATCATCAAGTTTTAACTACATTAGATGGGATTTGGAAATGTACCAAGGCCACAAGATACCTCTAGCCCTTAACCAAGTCAAAACCTCTCTGACTAATCAATCCCTAGAGTAGTAATTAGCTTCAAAGGAGAATAACATTCAGATTCATATGCATATTTAAGCTTGAGACCCATAAAATTATAGGTATTCTAATTACCTTCCAATTCATCTAGTTTCGCCTTAGTTCGACATCGAAGTAGAAAGTTATGACCATTTCAGTAAAGCACTACTCTATAGTGAGATACAATAAGACCAATTACGTTTGTGGTTACATTGTATAATCATATAATCACATTGTCTGATCGAGATAGTACTAAATTCAAAAAATGTACAAAGTGTACCCTCATACCACAACAAAAATCCATAGTGGTGCTTTGAAATGACAATCCCCAGGAACGATCATGAGTCTCCCAGATGCTCTTGATGAAACTAAGAAACATACGAGAAAATGTATGACAATAGGTAGGTCCCACGATCATAAAAAGGCTTGTATGATCAAGTTTAGAGAGCTCTAATACAACTCCCAACCATGATTGCAAGCCATGATCATTAGTTGTTCTAACGATCGTAGGAAGGTCTCGTATGTTCCTCCTCATAGTTTCCAGTTATGAAATTTTAAGTGGCGTATTATCCTTTTTTCCCTCTTTTAATATAAAAGTTATGTATTTTTGGAAATTCCTAGGGTCATTAGTGGGTTTTATATGACTCTAAGCTCTCGTTGCTTAGAATTACATCTGATACTTAGTTTCAGAAAAGAAGAGAAGCGGTTCATTTTTCCTAAGGCAAGTTAGGGTTAAGCTTCCTCAGGCATCAAACTCTAAAGAATTATTTGGTGATCCTATCTCTAGGTATGTGTGATTATTTGAGTCCCAAGGTTATTCATAAAATTTCAGATATCTCACTCACATTATGCCCAAATAAAAGGTACATCCTTCTAAGTCAACCGCGTCATATGAGTAGCAATAGAAGCAAACACCTTCACGAACCTACGGTAATAACTTGCTAAGACAACAAATCTACGAACCTCCATCACTGAAGTAGGCCTAGCCCAATTCTTAACCTCTTTGATATTTTGCGAGTCTACCATCACCCCTTCCTTTGAAACGGTATGCCCCAAAAAGGATATAGAAGCCAGCCTGAACTTAAACTTAGATAACTTTGCATACAACTTTTTCTCTTTTAACTAACCCAAAACAATCCTTAAGTGATTTTGATGCTCCACTTTACTCTTAGTATAAAATAAAATATCATCAATAAAGACAACCATGAAAGAATCTAAGTAGGGTTTAAATATCCCATTCATCAAACTCATAAAAGTTGATGGAGCATTAGTCAGCCCAAAAGACGTCACAAGAAATTCATGGGGCCCGTACCTTATTTAGAAAGTAGTCTTAGGAATATGGTCAGGTCGAATCTTAAGATGATGATACCCAAACCTTATATCAATCTTAAAAGATATGGATGCACCCTAAAACTAGTCAAATAAATCATCAATATAGGGCAAAGGATACTTATTACAGATTGTAGCTTTGTTCAACATCCTGTAGTCTACACACATACGAAGGCTACCAACCTTCTTTTTTACAAACATAATAGGAACATCACATGGAGAAGCACTCATACGGATAAAACCCTTACTCAACAAATCCTACAATTGAACCTTTAGCTCCCTCAACTCAACCAGAGCCATCCTATAAGGACAAATAGAAATAGGATGAGTAACTAGCTCTAAATCAATACAGAAATCAATGTCACTGTCTAGTGGCATACCAGGCAAATATTGAGGAAAAACCTCTTAAAAATCAAACACTATAGGAACTGACTCAATTGATAGGACCTCAGCGGAAGTATCCTGAAGATGTGCAAGGAACGTCAAACAACCTGTCCCAATTAACATCTTTGCATGCACAGAGGAAATAGTTTCATTGGAGTAGGACTATAATCACCCTCCCACTCAAGTCAATCCATTCCAAGCATAGCCATAATCACTGACTTTGTATGGAAGTCCAGCAAAGCATGATACAGTATAACGCCCCGGGATCTCATCCCAAGATGTCACACGGTGCTTATGACCCCGAAGGACCATAAGCTAACCCTTTACTAATATCTGTACCTGTATACTGCACAATGTCTAAAATAAATACAGAAACTAGCCATAAGGTTCAACAAATCCATGAATACTCATAATACAGAAAACTAAATACTAATACATCAATCTGAAAAGCGTCTAAACTGTTTGAACTGTAGAGTTGATGGTACATGTCCCCAACTAACTTCGTCAATAGAAAATTAAGAAAGTCTAATACAATAGTAGTAAACTGAGGCTCATCCTCAAAAGAAGAGGACTCACTGCTACTACTGCTGACTGGGACAAAACTGCGGAGGATAAAATGGATCTTGTGCCTCTGAACCTATGATGTAAAATAAAACACCATATCACAAATGCGTCAGTAAAAAAATATACCGAATATGTAGATGGGTTAGGATAATGCAAGGGTTCATGCATCCGCAATATCTAAATTGAATAATCATGAAAATTCTGAATGACAACACATACATAAATGCACAGAACATGAACACAATTATCTCAACTTTGGTTACTGAAACTCAGATACCACTTTACTGTAGACTGAACTCACTACTAACACTTAGATACTCAATCACTGACTCATCTGATACTGATAATTGAGGATCTCGATATGCTTACATCAATGAGTGAATTCTTGGACTTACTTCTTTCAACTGACAGGATTAGAGATCAACCTTTCTAATAGATGATTTTGTAAGGTTAATCAATGATAAGAAATATGATTATATCTTAATCTAACAACAAGAATACTCAATAGAAATCTGACATTGTGATCAAGCCTGTATGACAGCATATCTTTAAATATAATATCAAATAACTGTATGTATGACCAAGCCTATCTGCTGAGATGGCCCATGAATCAACAAAACTATCTGTGTACCTCATAAAGATAGATGACTATATCTGGCAGTCCTAATTTTTGAAGACTGATTCTAAAACTAAAACTGAATCGAAACTAAAACTTTGGGAAGTAGTCACTTAACCAACATGCCCCGAACTACCACAGGTGGAGTCCAACCTGTTCCCCATTTGGAAGGGTGTCATTACCACGCCACTAGTAAACACAACTCTATGTGACCCTCATCTAGCAGGTCCTCAAACGAGAATTGTGGAGCCCTCATCTAGCAGGTCAAGCCACCTCATCTACCCTCATCTAGCAGGTATGATGTCTCTCATCCACCCTTAACTAATAGATTTGATATCTCAACCTACGCTGGCTACGTAGTTCTGGAGCACAAGGATTGCTTCTAAGAATGACACCCTCTACTAGTAGGTGAGATCCCATCCTTCAGCTCACTCGATGTTATTTTCTACTGCCAACTAAAAGACTCAGAACTAAATTCTCAAATGAACACTAGCTGAACTAAATCTGGCACTAATCATGTTACTCAAAAGGTCTGACTGAGTTATGCTGAGATAACTTATTTTTGTATCTGACGGAAAAGATATCAAATCATGGTATCTGACTTGTGATATAGAGATTAAATGGATTACTCGAATCGCTTCTGAGATTACAATTGAATCACTTGAATACTATTAGAACTGAGCTGATTACAGGTTTGAGTCTAGGTTACTAGCGATATAGAGATTACAGAGATAACTAATATTACCGAGTTGTATTAAGCTTCGCACTTGTCAGAGGAAATAGAGTTCCATAGTTTACTGAGTTTTGAGAATCATGGCTCGATTGGAATTATCAAGAAAATGGCACAAGCTCTAGACAACAACTCTATTTTCGGGTTTAAATACCCCCAGGACTCGATAATATAAACGTAAGACATAATCATCCTTCATCATGAAATAGACCCAAGAATCAACATCTACATACCTTAAACTTTGAAATTAGATGAACTTTAGTGCTTGAAACTTTATGCACACTTGAAATAAATAAATTCATGAAGCCCACACTATGAGGAACTTAATTCTTAAAGAAACCTTAAAGCTTTATGGATGATTTTTAGAAGATTAGAGTTCTTGATTGAAACCCTAGTTATACTCTCTTGAATGAGTTGAAAAATAAAATGATTAAATTAGGGTTTGACTGAGGGTTCCTCATATTTATAGAGGCTCAAAAAGAGTGAGAATTGACCAAAATACTCATACAAAAACTCCCTTGAATTGATGGAAAAATAAAGTTGACGCCATCCGTGACAGGCCGTTAGTTTCGTGATAGGCCATCACGAATGGTCGTCATAAAAGGGGTCCAAATTCTTGATTTTCTGCCCAAGTCTGACGACATTTTCAGAATTGTCGTCAGAATTTGACGACGTCGTCAAAAAGTGCATCAGAAATGTGATAGCCCGTCAGAAATGTCATCTCTGTTTTCCAGCTTGACATGCTAGAGTAAAATAGGCATAAATCTTTGCTCCGATATCGAATTTAGGCGAAATTGGTATCGTTTTAAAGCTACTTCAAAGATAATTCATTTGATATATAGAAAACCACCCATTTAGTTATATACAATGAGTTATCGTTGATTGACGTTGACCCAAATTTTGATGGTCACTAAAACTTGAATGATAGGAAAGTTTTCAACTCGTTCATGAGTTAGTGGACCTCTATGATCTTAATTCATGATCAAATAGATTCCTACACTATTTCAAAGTATTTCATGATTGGGATGATATTTCTTAAACATTTTGACTCAGATTTTTGCTTTACCAAATACGCTCTAAGGCTCAAACTAGAAGAGGATTTTGTGGGGCATTACATTATTTCCCCCGTGAAAACATTCATCCTCGAATGTCATTTGATAGATGGAGAATACGGATCAACAAAACTTATTCAAGAATTAGAAATATCTCAGATCAGGACTACGCAACTGGAATGACTGACATATAGAGTTCTCTCACTTGGCATGCATATATAATGCATAGAATACTCGACTAATCATACTCATAACTGAATTCTCATAATACACATACATATATGATGAATGGACTCATAACTGGAATGATCTCATGAATACACGACTGAACACACACTGACAAGTTGAACTTTTTCTACTGAATGTGCATATCTAATGCATGAATGTACGGCTAAGCTGACTTTTGAAAGCATGACTTGACAATGCAACAATGATTGATGCAAACTTTATAAGAAAAATCTGAACATGCATCGCGATGAATCTAATGGAATGCAACATCATAACACCATGGGTTATCTTCCCCTTGGGACTCTATGTCCCTCTAAACATACTTTGCAAAAATACTGGAGCGGTGCGCGGGGTACGTACAGACTGGGTCATAATTGACCATTCAAGATCTGAAACTTATGCATGACTCATGCTAACATATAGCTCAAAATGAGGGCAAAGGATCTATCAATGCATAACATAAAGATGAAGGTCTCATAACATACTTGGGTCAATTTCAGGGGTTCTTTCACGATCAAGGCGAGCCTGAAGTGCATACAATCTATTATGAGTTGAAGGATGACTACACTGACTTCGGGGACCTGGCTTAGGACAGTATCGAAATTTGTGACCAGTGTTGCCACATCCCAATCACAAATCACTACCGGATCTACACACACCCTTATGATTCTTACCACATTTTTCATACAACGGGTAGGTTCGAACACCACTAGTACTACTCTGGGCTTTGGAGCTTGGCACTTCCTCAAATTTGATACCCCCAAACGCAGGTGCGAGTACACTAGATGAAGATGGAGTTGGAACTAAAATTTTCTGAACATACTGAGAACTACTACCATCTTGAGACCCTAATTGTAAGAAACTTGACTACCTATCTTGTCTCTCTTACTCACTTTCCCTCACTCCTTCATCTTGTCTGCCTTAATCTATTGCGCCTGAATCATTAGACTAGAAAGATTTATATCTCTATTGAGAATAGCATCTCTACACTCATTCAACACATCACTTGATACCCCATTCAAAAACTTACTCATACTCGCTCTAAGGTCAGCTATCAAGTCGGGAGTATACTTAGCTGATTGGTTAAAATTAAGACAATGCTCTTTCACTATCATGGAGCCTTGGCTTAGGTTCATAAACTCTTCCACCTTAGCTTCTATAATTTGTAGCAGGAAAAATCTATCTATAAAGGCACTCTGAAACTCTAGCCAAGTCACGAGAGCTGCTTTCACCCCTCTACTTTTCTTCCATATCACTACCCAATCATGAGACATATCTTTCAACCTATAAGATGCTAACTCAACACTTTCCTCCTCTGACACATGCATAATTTGGGTGATCTTCTTCACCTTCTCAAGAAACAACTGAGGATCCTCACCTACTACTGACCCAAAGAATTTAGGCGGGTTCATTTTCATGAAGCTTCTAATCCTGACTGTAGCAGAATTCCCATCTTGCTAAGGTGGGACTGTATCCTGACGGTTACCATGAACATTAATCATCACCTGGGCTAGTGCTTAGAAAGCTGCCCGAAACTCTACATGTGACACTCTCATTTTCAAGATCTACTTGCTAAGAGGGCTGATCATCAACCCTATGGACAAAGTCTCTCTGTAAATGAAAGACTGAAGTATATTAGACTGAGGACGAACTTGAGCTCATGCTCACTTGCACTAAATGATCACTGAAAGAAGAGGAACTACTCCTAAGAACATCTTGCAGCCTCTTGTACATAAATGTGGCACGCTATACACCAATGTACAAGACTCTACTAGATGTGGCTTTTCAGATGCCCTAGGATACTCTTGAAACTTATGCTCTGATACAAAGTTCGTAACACCCTGAAATCTCATCCCGAGATGTCACACAGTGCTTAAGACCCCGAACGACCACAAGCTAACCCTTTACTGATATCAATACTTATACAGTGCACAATGTCAAAAATAAATGTGGAAACAAGCCATAATGTTCAACACATCCATCAATACTCATAATAAAGAAAACTGAATACTAATACATCCGTCTGAAAAGCCTCTAAACTGTCTGAACTATGGAGTTGATGGGACATGTCCCCAACTAACTTGATCAACAGAAAATAATCAAAGTCTGAAACAAAAGTAGTAAACTAAGACTCTTCCTTGAAAGAAGAGGACTCACTCCTACTTCTTCTAACTGACACCAAACTGCTGAGGATAAATTGGATCCTGTGCCTCTGAACCTATGGTTTCAAATAAAACACCATAGCACAAATGCGTCACTACAAAAATGTACCGAGTATGTAGACGAGTTAGGCTAATGCAAGGGTTCATGCATGCACAATATCTAAACTAAATAATCATGAAAATACTCTATGAGAACACATTCATTAATGCACAGAACATGAACACAATTATCGCAACTCTAGATATTGAAACTCAGATACCACTTTACTGCAGACTGAACTCACTACTGAAACTGAGATACTGAATCACTGACTCATCTAATGCTGATAGCTGAAGATCTGGATGTGCTTACATCAATAACTAAATTCTTGGTCTTACTACTTTAGACTGACAGGATTAGAGATCAACCATTCTAATAGATGATTTTGGAAGGTTTATCAATGATAAGAAATATAATTATATCTGAATCAGAAAACAAGACTACTCAATAGAAATCTAATACTGTGATCAAGCCTGTCTAACATCATATCTCTGAATATAATATCAAATAACTATATGTGTGACCAAGCCTATCTGCCGGGATAGTCCATAAATTAACGAAACTATCTGAGTTTCTCATAAAGATAGATGACTATATGTGACAGTCCTGATTTTTGAAGACTGATTCTAAAACTGAGACTGAATCTAAAACTGAAACTTTGGGAAGTAGTCACTTAACCGATATACCCCGACCTACCACAGGTGGGGTCCACCTTGTGCCCTAGTTAGAAGGGTGTCATTACTACGCCACTGGTAATGACAACTCTATATAACCCTCATCTAGTAGGTCCTCAAAATGGTAGAGCCCTCATCTAGCAGGTCATGCCACCTCATCTACCCTCATATAGCAGGTCAAGCCGCCTCATCTACACTCATCAAGTAGGTATTATGTCTCTCATCCACCCTCAACTAATAGGTGTGATGTATCAACCTACGCTAGCTACATAGTTCTGGAGAATAAAGATTACTTCTAAGAATCAAACCCTCTACTAGTAGGTGAGATCCTATCCTTGAGCTCGCTCGGTGCTAGTTTCTACTCCTAACTGAAAGACACATAACTGAATTCTCAATTGAACACTGGCTGAACTGAATCTGACATTGATCATAATACTCAAAAAGTCTGAGTGAGTTACACTGAGATCACTTGTTTTATTATCTGATGGAAAAGATATTGAATCATGGTATCTGACTGACGATACAGAGCTTGAATGGATTACTCGAATCGCTTCTGAGATTAGGATTAAATCACTTGAATACTATTAAAACTGAGCTGATTGCAGGTCTGAGGCTAGGTTACTAGTGATAAAGAGATTACAGAGATAACTGAGATTACCGAGCTTTATTAAGCTTCGCACTTGTCTAAGGAAACAGAGTTCTATAGTTCACTGAGTTCTGAGAATCATTGCTCGATTGGAATTATTGAGAAACTGACACAGGCTCTAGAGAATAGCTATATTTTCAATTATAAATACCCCCAAGAATCAATAACATAAAAGTAAGACATAATCATTCTTCATCATAAATAATTCATGCATCATCACGGTCATCCATTCATCGCTACCATCATTCATTCATCATTACAAATATTCATTCATCATTACAATTATTCATGTATTATCACAATCGTTAAAGAATCAGTTCTAGTAGTTGGGCATCACAACATACTTTCCCTCTCAAGATCCTTAGGACATCACTTTAATCATTTAGGAAACATAGACCTATATTCATCATCATATACTAGCCTAGGGAAGACATGCTATTAGATTATACCCCATTCAACGAGATATTACATCAAGTACATCATACCTATATCGGTTTTGTCATGTATTTGGATATCACTTGATTTGGGGGAAGATTCATACTACCATGTCACTATTTACTTGCTAACCACTTGACATGTATTAAAAGCTTAGCATATATCAAAGAGCACAAAATTAGGGAATTTACAACCATCATATCTCAACTTGTTCCTTTGTTACCTAGGGTATTTCAACAACCACTAGACACGACCGATTTTACACCTACTTGGGGATTTCATGCTATCTTGCCATATTTCACTCACTAAGGCATTTTATCAAACACTAGCATGCATGGACTAACTCACAATTTGGACTTTCCTATTCAAAATACTATAGCGGCCCTTATGCTTCACCTAAGCTCTTTATCAAACCTATGAGAAACGTTTTCTACTCCCAAAAGTCCTGAATACATCACATGAAAAAACAACCTCAAGAGGGTCTATCACAAATATCACATGAATTCCACATACTAGGGTGAAAGCTCTTAAATTTTGTAGGAAAACATAAATAAAAACTCAACAACACATTAAACATTCATTTCAACTCATAAAAATCATTAAAAACTAATAAACATAAAAATCTTTTAGTTTTAAAAAGGGTTCTTGAGCTTCTTGGCTGAAAGAGACCCAAGAATCAACATCTACATACCTTAACCTTTGCAATTGGATAAACTTTAGTGCTTGAAACTTTATCCACACTTAAAATAAATGAATTCTAGAAGCCCACATTATGAGGAACTTGATTCTTGAAGAAACCATGATGATTTATGGATGATTTTTGAAATATTAGGGTTCTTGATTGAAACCCTAGTTATACACTCTTGAGAGAGTTGAAAAAGAAAATGATTTAATTAGGGTTTGAATGAGGGTTCCTCATATTTATAGAGGATCAAAAAGGGTGAGAAATGACAAAAATACCCTTGCAAAAACTCGCTTGAATTGATAGAAAAATATACTTGACCTCATCCGTGTCAGGCCGTCAGGTTCGTGATAGGCCATCACGAATGGTCGTCACAAAAGGGGTCCAAATACTTGATTTTCTTCCCAGGTCTGACGACGTCATCAGAAATATCATCAGAATATGACAACACTGTTAAAAAGGGCGTCAGAAACGTGATAGCCCGTCAGAAACATTGTCACCATTTTCCAGCTTGACATGCTGGAGTAAAATGGGCATAACTCTTTGCTCTTATATCGGATTTAGGCAAAATTGGTATCGTTAGAAAGATAATTCAAAGAAATTTCATTTGATATATAGAAATCCACCCAGTTCTTACTATACAATGAGTTATGATCGATTGAAGTTTTCCGAAATTTTGATGGTCACTAAAACATGAACGGTAGGAAAGTTTTCAACTCGTTCATCAGTTAGGGGACCTCTATGATCTTAATTCATGCTCAAATAGATTCCCACATGATTTAAAAGTATTTCATAATTGGGACGATATTTCTTAAACATTTGGACTTTCGCTTTACCAAATACGTACTAAGGCTCAGACTTGGAATAGGATGTTGTGGGGCATTACATACACAAACAACCAACTCATACCCAAACATATTGCAAAATCTACAATGTCTTGAGTAAATAAATGATCCCAAGTTTGATACCATATATACATTAGAGAAAAAGAACGATAAATTCTACTAACAACAATAGAATCACCAACTGAAGCAGACATGTGAATCAGAAAATCAAGCCAATGACACATCATGTCCAAGCCCATGAAAAATTAGCAGATACATAAGAAGAAGTATAGCCAGGATCAAATATTACAGCATCTGATGACTCTGCCTTGAGCCTTCCTAGAAAGGCATAGATATGGGCCCTAACACCAATCTGAACATCGCGTCTGCCAAGCAAGTACCACCTCGATGGGGTTGATTACCACCCCTACCTGCATGATAACCACCATGACCACCCTGTGGATAACCTGTACTATTACCACTACCTCCTCTACTTATTTGAACTAGAGCTCTAGGAGCCTGCTATTGGTTAGACTGACCAAACTGCATCATATTCAGACAAAACCTCCTAATGTGACCTACTTCTCCACACTCGTAACATATACGGTCTAACGTAGGTTGCTGAGCTGACAAAGATACAGCAAGGTAACTGACATACTCTGAAAATGGCTGCTAGCTCCTAGTGGACAACGCACAGACAATGACACATTGACTGAATATGGTGGACAGGGTGTTCCAATGAACTTTGACCCATAAAATAAGAAACACTGAAACTGCCTTCTCTACGGGCCTTCTTTTTCGATGCCTTGGCATAACCCTCTTGCTTTATGCCCTGTACCTTCTTGAAAAAATCAACCATCTACTAGAAAGACATACCTGAAAATGTTATCTAGAGAGCAGAAATCTGGATATCTATAGTCAACCCCTTCACAAAAATATGGCTCCTCTCCTTCTTAATTTTTATCAAGTGAGATGTAAACTGAGACAATGAATGAAATTTAGCCTCATAGGCCACAACGGAAATGCTCCCCTTTTTAAGATTAGAAAACTCATCCCTTTTTATATCTCTTAAAGTACAACAAGATACTTTTCTAGAAAAACATTGTAAAATTGTGTCCAAATCAAGGGAGGAAATGTAGCATCCCTACACTCAACATAGGCCCTCCACTGCATCTTAGCATCCCCCTAAAACTAAAAAGTAACCAGGTTTACACCATAACTTTCAACCACCCTCATCTTGTGATGCCTTTCATGACAGTCAATCATAAATTCGTAGGCATCCTCACAATCATTTCTATGAAAAACAGAAGGCTTTATCTTAATAAACATATAGAACAATTTATGCTCATCTGCAGTCATCACCGGACCCACTATCTATCTTGGAAAAATATCTGATCTTGATGTTTTCTCCATCCGAGGGACTATAAAAGCAGCATGCTGCATCCCATGCTAGACTGTGGGAGCTGCAAGCATATTCCTTGATTCTGCCAAATTACTCAGAAAACAAAGAACCTGCTGAATCATAGCGGAAGACTTCTGAATTACAGATGCATCTCCCTAAACTGGTGCAACCCCATTATGAACCAACACTCATTCATTTTGTACTAGCATAGCTCCATCCTCATCTACCTTAAGAAAAACCTCATGTGGGGGAGGAGATATTGGCCTCTCCCTTGTAGGTCTTGCATCCTGAGCACTACCCCTAGTGGGAGCTGCTCTTCTTCCTCTGCCTTATCTTACTCTTGCCTGGCCTCTACCCTAAACTGTAGCCTCAGCAGCCGGTTCAGGAACCTTAATTATAGCTCTATTTTTTCGTGCTCTTACCATCTATGAGAATAATAATGAAACAAGTCAGATACTAATTGGAATCATCATATACAAATTGAAATTAAGTAATAGTATATTAGAAAGAAGAATTTGAATTTTTCTATGACCCTGTATCCGCTCGAAAGAAAGTACAGATGTCTCTATATCATTCCTGAAAACCTTAATAGATATATTCTTGTACGATGAGATCGACAAACCTGGGTTTATGATAAAAACTTTTTCACTACCTAGTTGGCCATGAGTGGCACCTACACAAATCTTCCTGTGGGAGAGCCATCTAAATCAATTTGTTGATATTAAGATGATATTATCATAAAATCATCATAATAACAATAATTCAGAGTTAATCATTATTAATGTGGAAATACAACTAACTACTTATGGAAATTTCCAAGACTCGAAAGTCATCATACAAGAACTACTAACAAAGATCATGTCTAAAGAGATATCCAAAATAAAGTAAATAAGGAATGTTTCATTACATGAAAGATGGACAATAACAATTAGATGACACATGGAAGCCTAGAGACGGAGTACTCACCCTTGGATCAAGATATTTTATCAAACTTTAGATGTAAGGTCATGTTTGAGTCTCCAAAAAACTTATTACACTAAACAAAAGAACAGTACAGTGTAGTATCAGTACAAACCACTATGTACTGGTAAGTATCATAGGTCAACTTAACTTAATAATATGTACACAACATAAATCAAATAACAAGGAAAAAGAAATCATCATATAACAAATACTCAATGAATCAATAATATAGCAATAGCAGGTCAAACAATGCCCACAAAGAAGACATATAGCCATCAAGAGTATCAAACATACTATAAACATCCACAGAATCAACAATTATATGTACACACATGCTATGGGACTTATTTTTCCCCAAATTATCATAACCTATAGGGAACAATCTACCTTTAAGTACCATACTAGTGTGGTACCTAATCCACCATATATATATCTGAACTGATAAAGTACCCAATCCAATATATACATATTTGTACAAATGTGTTACCTGATCCGCCATATATATATGTAAGACCAAGTAAAATACTAAGCTTAATTCAGTCCATTTATGATTGATAAGGGGGTTTCATACTTAGAAGGTTCTAGCTAAGTTTCCATACTTAGTTTATTTTAGCCTTCAAAAGTTTGAGGTCTCATTTCGTGAATTTAATGTCCTTTAATGGTCTGTATTCTTACAAGTTCATGACCAAGAAGTTCAATAGCTATTCTAAGAAAAGTATCAAATTTTTCAAAACTCGTTTAAACCATGTTCGAAATCCCAAAATAGTGGAGCAATGAGATCTTAGTGTGTCGCGTCGCCAATCACGTTGGTTGATATTTTTGTAGGTTCCTAAGGTCAAAGTACTGAGGCTCGATATGAGGATGGCACATCACATCAACTATCGCATTGATTCTATGACATCTCTAAGGTCATTTAAGTCTTTTTCCCATGCCCTTCAGCCCTCACAACATAAAATTTAGCCCTATTTTCGCTAATCCTATTTATTATTAACAAAATCCTCAATAACCAAACCCTAGGTCTATTAATTCAAGACTCAATTTCCAAGGAATTCTACCATTAACATTCAAGATTCACCAACTAAGGTATGCCAAGCATCATCCAAGGGTTTCTTCCACCCTTGGAGTCCGAGAAACCTTTGCAAAAACTCAAGATAATGTTTTTGATGACTTCATGATTTAGTTTGGTTGTGTTCATGAAGATTATGTTAATGGGTTCTCTAGTTCATGATTTAATTACAATATATATATGTGAAGTAAAGTGATATATGTGTAGAATCATGTGAAACTATGTTAATCCCTTGAAATTTGTCAATGGGAATGTGTATTATGATGCCTATTTATTGTATAGAGTTATGTGCATATGTTATGCTCACCAAGTATTTGATGAATTTCTCATGTGAGTTAATAAGTGAAAGAAATCATGCCATGCTTGTTATGTGCAAGTTGTATCATGCAAGTCTTTGACAAATTGTTTATGAGAATGAAATAATTCCATGTTATAGTATGCTAATACGTATTCTCCATTCATGTACAAATAATGCATCTCCAGTGATTGTTGAAATGTCTAAATGAATGAATGGTAAACATATAGCCACTGTTGAGTTTTTAAGCTTGTGCCATGATTTACTTATTATTCTATCGAGTCTTGGAGGTACTTGTACCTGATAATTTAGCTGTGTGCCTAGAGCTAGTGTCAGTTTTCATGATACTCATAGTCAAGCCATGATCAGTAGAACTAAGTCAGTCATGTGACTCAGGAAAATTCAGTAAATTCAGTATCAGTCTAGTAATCTCGGTTAACTCAGTAATATCAATTATCTCAATAATCTCAGTAATCTCTATAATATCAGTCAGTAATCAAATCTTAGTAGTATTCAGTTCAGACCTCAGTAACTCAGCCAGCTAGCAAAACTTTGTAGCATTCTGTCAGTTGTCAGAATTTAGTACTATTATTCAAAGAAGCTTAGTTCAGTTCAGTAAAATTGTACCATCAGTAACAGCTCAGTCATGCCTAGTGTGAACTAGGAAAATCAGTTTAGTGTTTGTTCAGTTGGGAGTAGGATTAAACACTGAGTGAATCGAGGGATGAGGGCTCACCTATTAGCTAGTATAGGGTGTGATCCTTAGTAGCAATCCCTTTGTTCCAGAACTACGTTGCCAGTGTAGGTCAAGATGTACCCCTACAAGTCTATAAACTATTCATCTCCTTTGAGTTTCCTTATAGGAGGGGTTGACAGAAGAACTCCCTTTTAAAGAGGGTTTACTCAAATCTTATTTTTACCCGTGACACTGTAGAAACCCTTCTAGCTGGGGTTACAGGTTGGACCCCACTAGTTCAGATTTGGGGTATGTCGGTTAGATGATTACCTCTCACAGTCTCTGTTTCATATATAGTCCAAATAATAGACCTCAGTTTAGTTCTATAGATATCAGGACTGTTAGATACAGTCGCTCAGCTCAGTATAGAACTACATTAGTTCCATCAGAATCAGGACCGTCAGATATAGTCATCCATTTTAGTATAGAACTCAGATAGTTCTTTAGATTCAGGACTGCAGGATATAGTCACCCAGTCCAGTAAAAAACTCAGATAGTTTTTTAGTATCAAAATACTCAGTTACAAGTTATCAATAATATAGTACCCGTAGCCTCAGATATCGGTTACCTGTAAACTCTATAATTCATATCATCAATAGACTTAGTTATTCAGTATCCAAGTATTGGTAAACTAAGTTGTTAGTACATCAGTATTCATTATTGTCACGACCCCAGTTCTAGTTTATATATTTATGCATGTATTTCTCACGCGTTCAAGTTCATGTCATCAGTTAGTTAATATTGGTCATGCATATGAACCATTTCATTCATCTTACCTCACTTGTATACTAGTACATTCAATCATACTGACACATTTGTGCTATGGTGTTTTATACCATAGGTTTAGAAGCACGAGCTCCGAAGCTTCCTTAGCAGATCAGACGTTCAAAATCTAGACTAGAAGTGAGTCTTCATCATTTCAGAATAGCATGATTATTTTATTACTTTATTATTTCACTAGTTCAGAGTTAGTTGGGGACATATCCCATCAACTCTACAGATTTTAGTCAGTTTTAGAGGCTTTCAGACTACAGTATATTTTAGACAGTTTATTTCAATTTTGGGTATTGTTATAGCCCATTACAAATATTATTTTATATTCAGTATTAGTTCAACTTTGAACCATATGGCCTTAGTGCATATATTCCATATATTTGTAGTATATTATTCAGTGCTCAATTATAGATATCAGTCATGGGTTAGCTTGTGGTACTTCGGGGTCATGAGCACTGGGTAGCATTTTGGGTACCAGATTTGGGGCGTTACAAACTTTTGTATCAGAGCCTAAGGTTCAACAGTTTCCTTGGAAGTTTGAAAACCCACATCAAGTATAGTCTTGTGCATGGGTGTGTTATACACCACCCTTATCGACAAGAGCCTATGAGATGTTTTAGGAACAGTTTCCACTCTTTCAATATTCATGTCATGCCAGTGAGAATGAGATAATATTTAACTTCCATTTTAATCCGCTCTTTCTTTCATTTACAGAACATGCCTCACAAAGGGACTAGCTAAAGGAGAACTGATAAACAGTCAGCACCTCATCTAGTTTAGGCAGACCCCATGGATGAACATGTTTCCCATGCAGAATTTAGGACAGTATTCACTACTCTGGCCAATTCAGTTATAGCTCAGAATGAACAAGCAGCTGTTATTCCTACTAACCCAATGGCCAATTCAGCTGCAGCCAGGATTCTAAGCTTTACACAAATGAATCCTCCCTTATTCTTTGGTTCTAAGTCCAAAGAGGATCCACAAGAGTTTCTTGACTAGGTTTAGAAAGTCATAGATATCATGGGAGTGACTTCTAGTGAGAGTGTTGAGTTAGACACGTATCAACTATAAGATATAGACCATACTTGCATTAAATAGTGGAAAGTAGATAGGGGTACAGATGTAGAGCCTATAGAATGTGAAGAGTTTTCTATGGCCTTCCTAGATAGATTATTTCCCCTAGAGCATAAAGAAGCCAAAGTGTTAGAGTTCATTAATGTCAAACGAGGTAGCATGAGTGTGAAAGAATACTCCCTCAAGTTCAACCTATTAGCCAGGTATGCTACCCATGTAGTAGCAGACAGTAGATCAAGAATGAGCTAGTTTATGTCTGGCATTTTATGTAGAGTGGTTAAGGAGTGCAGGACTATTATGTTGATTAAGGAGGTGGAAATATCTAGAATTATGGTCCATGCTCAACAGATTGAAGAGCAGAAATTTAAGTAAAAGGAAAGAGAGAATAAGAGAACTAGAATAGGTAGTTACAGTTTTCTCAGCCAGGGTCGCAGGGTGGTAAACATTCTCAGTATAGTCAGAAGCTTTTAGTTCCAGTTCCCTCTTTATCTAGTGCACCAATACCAAAGTAAAAAATTGATCGTAGGAATGGGGCACCATGGTAGTACAAGCATTATTTTCACTTATCCGCTTTACGAAGAGTCTAGTAAGTATTATAAGGATATGTGCGGAGCGGGCAGTAATGTGTGTGTCAGATATGGTGAGTCGGGTCACAAGGTCCGAGACTATCCTAAACATGGTCCACAAAGTTAGCACAGTCGTCCTTAAGCTTAGTCTGGTCGCCCAAATTAGTAGGGTGCCAATTCTAGAGCTATCAGTGGGCAATACCAAAATAGACTCTACGTACTTCAGTCCCTACAGGAATAGGAAAGTCCTCCTGATGCAGCCGCTGGTATGTTACGGATCTCTTCTTCACATGTTGACACTTTTTCAGATTTAGGAGCTTCTTTTTCTTTTATAAGTCTTTAAATACCAATCAACTTTAAGGTTAGACTAGATATTAATAAGACCTTGCTCAGTATCCACCCAGTGGGATAGTATACCATAGCCTGAAAGGTATACAGGAACTATCCGGTTATGGTACCTCAGAAAACCATCCCTTCAGGTTCTAGTAGTAATACCGGTATGGGTAGGAAATTAATAAGGGAAGATGATTCCTAACCCAATCCTATCTCAGTCCAAACTTTTATACTTCATCCATCATGACACTTACGCATTCATAACATAATAATTCTGTGAACCCAACTTATATTGACACTTTCCATAGAATTATGTGTTTTTCAAGTTCCTAGTATGAGGAATCCCAGTTCACTCAATGTTATGAATCATGTCCCATGAACACAAAAATTCCAGACTCATGTCATGCAACTTATGACTCATGCACTCATATCATGTTTTACAGTATGTTCAGCCCACATAACTTATGCTACGCTCCTTATGATCAGTTAAAAACTTAGACTATGTCACGTATATCCACAGTTTAGACCCTTCGGTGAATCTGTGGAATTCATGTTCCATCCTTCAACCCTCAGTTACAATATCATTTAGTAATCTGTATTAAGTGAAAAACTCAGATCCTACAGAACCATGGCCTTCGTTTATTAGTTATTTAGCCGTCAAGATTTAGTACTTCAGTACCATTCTAACCTTCTGTTATCAGGAACCAACATTTAGTCCCAGTTACAGTCTTAGTTATAGTTATAGTCTCAATTACCATCTTAGCTACAATATTAGTCCCAGTCCTAGTCCAGTCATATCATAAACTCAGTTCACTTTCAAGATTACCAGACAATAGCATATGGCCATTAGTTACTAAGTTATTAGTATTTCAGTACCTCAGTTTATAGAATGTTTCTAAATCATGTTAGACACTTGGTCCAGCGTTCTTAAGGTAATATAGTTTCACTCATTCCTGCTCAATAACCTCATGTTACCCAGTTAGTCATTACCTCCTATGTATAATACTCTATAGTCTAAGTCCAGCCTTCCAGGCTACATATAGTTCACCCTTAAAGACCCAGCAGTCAGCTATCAATCGCTTAATTAATCAGATAAGTTAGTATATTTATGCGATCATGCTCAGCACCCATGTGAATGTTTTTAGTAGTCTCAGTGCAGTGCATAAGGCTTAGTCACTTTATCTTAGATGATGTTTCATAGGCCTTTTCTCATAATACAAGAATCCCAGCCATGTTGCGATCTTCTATTCTGATGTCCTACTCAGATCAAGCCAATATTCACTTTCTCCCTACAGTCACTAGGACTCTACAGAAAAAGTGTCATAGGAATGCTCCAGTTGAGTACAAGTTTCAAGCATAAGTTAGTTAAGTAGCCGCTAATTAAATTTAGCATCCAGACAGATAAGTTCAGATAGTGTGGTTTCCCATCTTTCCATCTAGTCGCACTATCTAGAGTCACAGGAATATGATCATCCTAAGATATACTAACGAGGTAGTTGTGTGTTCAGCCCAGTTCATGTATCATGCCTCAAATTCAAGTCCCAGATAATCAGTCATGATTCAGTTCCTAGGTGCCTTGTGCATCGCCTTAGTTTTTCTCAGTATCTCAGTAAAGACAGCCTAGTCTTTTGAAATGGACACTGTATCCCAAGGGGGAGATACACTATAACTCCCCAAAACTTCATGACATAAATGTTTTGCTCTCTCTATACATAATGAATCTAGTTTAGGGTAAGGAGTACTCATGAGTTGGACTTCAAACTCCGATCTCAGCCGTAAGCCACGTATTGAAGGTACTCAGTTCAGATCACAATATTCAGCTCATGTATCACATTCCAGACTTAGTTACATTTATGTGTTTCTGCTCATGCATATCTAGTAATTAATTCTAGGATCATTAGCATTTTCAGTTTAAGCAAACAATCTCCCTTGAATTTATCCAGTTTCATGCTCAGATTTCCATTATAAACTTGGTATCAATTACCATTACATAAACAGTTATGCATTCATATATCAGATCAATCATGCATTTATACATCATATATGCATATTCAGCATAATATATTCAGCTTATCAGTCATGAAATTATGCATCACATATGCATGCTGAAAATAAATCTTAGCAAATAAGTAATGTTAGTCATATACTCATGTTTCAGTTGTTTATGTTCAGTATGTACTTCAGCTTATTATTTTCCCCATCTCATTCAATATCATTCGAGGATGAATATTACCAAGGGGGATATATTTTAAGACCCTACAAAATTCTAAGCTTAATTCAGTCTATATATGCTTGTTAAGGAGGTCCCATACATAGAAGGTTCTAGCTATGTTTTCAGACATAGTTCATTTAAGCCTTCAAAAGTTTGTAGTCTCATTTTATGATTTTAATGTCTTTTAATGGTCTGTATTCTTGATAATTCATGACCAGGAAGGTCAATAGGTGTTCCCAGAAAACTTTTAGATTTTTTGGAACTCATTTAGACCACGTTCGGAATCCCAAAATATGGACCAACGTGATCTTGGTGCACCACATTGTCAAACATGTTGGTTAATATTGCTGCAGGTTGCCAGGGTCAAAGTACTGAGGCTCAACATGATAATGGTGTGATGTATCAACTATTGCATTGATGCCATGACGCACCACATCTCTAATAGTGTCGGTGCCCAATTCTTAGTCATTTAAAAGTCACATCGTCATGGTTATTTTAGCCTTTTTCCCATGCCCTTCATCCCTCATAACACAAAATTTAGCCCTCTTTTCACTAGTCCTATTCATTATTTACAAATCCTCAAGAACAAAACCTTAGGTCTATCAATTCAAGACTCAATTTCCAAAGGATTCCACTATCAACCTTCAAGAATTCACCAGCTAAGGTATGTCAAGTGTTCATCCAAGGGTTTCTTCCACCCATGGAGTCTAAAAACTTTTCAGAAACTCAAGATAATGTTTTGGAATAATTTCACGATATAGATTGATTATATTCATTACTATTATATTAATGGGTTCTCCGTTTCATGATTTAATTACAATATCTATGTGATGTAAGGTTATATATATGTAGTATCATGTGAAACCATGTTAAAACATTTAAATTTGCCAATGGGAATGTGAATTATGATGCCAATTTTTTGTATAGGTTTATGTGCATATATTATGTTTACCATGTGTTTGATGAATTGCCCATGTGAGTTAATAAGTGAAATAAATCATGCCATACTCGTTATATGCAAGTTGTATCATGCAAGTGTTTGACAAATAGTTTATGAGAATCAAATAAGGCCATGTTATAGTATGCTAATACGTATTCCCCATTCTTGTACAAGTAATACATCTCAAGTGGTTGTTGAAATTTCTAAATGAATAAAGGATAAACATGTAGACAGTGTTGAGCTTTTAAGATTTTGCCATGATTAACTTATTATGCTATCAAGTCCTGGATGTACTTGTACCTGACAATTTAGTTGTTTGCCTAGAATCAGTGTCCGTTTTGATGATACACACAGTCAAGCCATGATCAGTAGAACTCAATCATTCATCTGATTCAGGAAAACTCAGTAAATTCAATATCGATCCTATAATCTAGTTATATCACTAATCTCAATGATCTCAGTAATCTCAGAAATCTTTGTAATCTTAGTTAGTTATCAGATCTCAGTAGTATTCAGTTCAGACCTCAATAACTCTGTCAGCTATCAAAACTCAGTAGCATTCTGTTAGTTAGTAGAATTCAATAGCATTCTATCATTCAACAGAACTCAGTGAACTCAGTTCAATTTCAGTAAAACTCTACCATCAGTAACAACTCAGTCATGCCTAGTGTGAACTAGGAAAATCAGTTTAGTATCTATTTAGTTTGGAGTAGGATTCAGCACAGAGTGAACCCAGGGATGAGGGATCACCTGTTATCCAGTAGAGGGTGTGATCCTTAGTAGAAATTCCTATGTTCCAAAACTACGTAGCCTGTGTAGGTCGAGATGTACCTCTTCGAGTCTAGGAACTATTCATCACCTTTGAGTTTTCCTTAAAGGAGTGGTTGATAGAAAAACTCCTTTTCAGAAAGGGTTTACTCACAGCTTGTCTTTACCTGTGGCATGGTACTAACACCCTTCCAGCTGAAGTTAAAGGTTCAACCCACCAGTTTAGATTCGGGGCATGTCAGTTAGAAGATTACCTCCCACAGTCTTATTTTTATATTCAGTCTCAGTAATAGAACTAAGTTCAATTCTATAGATATCAAGACTGTCAGATACATCCGTTTATCTCACTATGGAACTCAACTAGTTCCATCAAAATCACGACTATCAGATACAGTTATCCATTATAGTTTAGAACTTAGATAGTTTATCAGATTCAGGACTGTCAGATATAGTCACATAGTTTAATAAATAACTTAGATAGTTTTTCAGTATCAGTATATTCAATTATTAGTTATTAGTTATCAGTAATGTAGTAACTGTAACCTCTGATATTGGTTACCTGTAAACTCTGTAATTCATAGCATTGATAAAGATAGTTATTTAGTATCCCAGAATTAGTAAATTCAAATATTAGTAGATCAGTATTTAGTATTGTCACACCCCCAGTTCCAGTTTATGTAATCATGCATGTATTTCTCACATGTTAATGTTCATATTATCGGTCAGTTATTATTGTTCATGCATATGAACTCTTGAATTCAACTTACCTCATTTGCATACCAATACATTCAATTGTACTGACTACCAACACAACATACCCATAGGTTTCGAAGTACGAGCTCCCGGACATCCTTAGTAGATCAGCCGTTCAATAGCTAGACTAGCAGTGAGTCCTCATTATTGGAGGATAGCATGATTATTTTATTACTTTATTATTTCATTAGTTTGTAGTTAGTTGTGGACATATCCTATCAACTCCACAGTTTTTAGTTAGTTTTAGAGGCTTTCAGACTACATCATATTTCAGACAGTTTATTTCACTTTTGGCTATTGTTATACCCTATTACATAAATTATTTTATATTCAGTATTAGTTCAGTTTTGAGCCTTAAGGCCTTACAACTTATATTCTACATACTTATAGTATATTATTCAGTGCTCAAATACAGATATCAGTCATGGGTTAGCTTGTGGTCCTTCGGGGTGATAAGCACCGTGTAGCATTTCGGGTACCAGATTCGAGGTGATACAAAATTGGTATCACAAATTAAGGTTCGAAAGTGTCTTAGAAAGTCTAAAAAGCTGCATCAAGTAGAGTTTTATACATGGGTATGTTGTGTACCACACTTATGGATAGGAGGCTATGAGATGTTTTAGGAATAGTTTACCCTCATTCAATATTCATGTCATGCCAGTGAGCATGAGCTCAAATTTAACTCCCAGTCTAATCAACTCTTCCTTTTATTTATAGAGCATGCCTCCCAAAGCGGCTAGTAAAAGGAGAACTGGTAATCAGTCAGCATCTCATCCCATTAAGGTAGATCCCATGGAAGAACATGTTTCCTATGCATAATTCAGGGATATATTTCGTATTGTAGCCAATTTAATCATAGCTCAAAATGAAAAGAAATTTGTTATTTTGGCCAACCCAGTGGACAATTAAACTATAGCTAGGATTCAGGACTTCACCTGAATTAATTCTCACCTATTCTCCAATTCTAAGTCCAAAGAGGATCCATAGGAGTTCCTCGACCATGTTCTAAAAGTCACAGATATCATGGGAGTGAATTCCAGTGAGAGTTCCAAGTTATTCGCCTCTTAGCTACAAGAAGTAGTCCATACGTGGATTAAATAATGGAAGGTACACATGGCTACAGATGCAGAGCCCATAAAATGTGAAAAGTTTGCTACGGCCTTTCTAGATAGATTGTTTCCCATAGAGCAGAAAGAAGCCAAAGTGTTAGAGTTAATCAATATCAGATAAGGTAGTATTAGTGTGAAATAATACTCCCTCAAATTCACCTAGTTAGCTAGGTATTCTCCCCATGTAGTAGCAAACAGTAGATCCAAAATGAGCAATTTTATGTCTAGGGTTTCAGGCAGAGTAGTTATAGAATGCAGGATTGCGATGTTGATTAAGGAGATGGACATATCTACACTTATGGTCCATGCTTAACATATTACAGAGTAGAAACTGAAGAAGAAGGAAATAGAGAATAAGAGAGCCAAAATAGGTAGTTATAGTTTTTTTTTAGCCAGGGTCGCAGGGTCATAATTGTTCTTAGTATAATCAAAATCTTTCAGTTCCAGTTCCCTCTTCATCTAGTGCACCAGTACCAAAGTTCAGAAATGACCATAGGGATGGGGCGCCAGGCTCCAAAACCTAGGGTAGTGCAAGAATTATTCACACTCATCTGCTTTGCGAAGAGTGTGGTAAGTATCAAAAGGGTATGTGCAGAGTGGACGATAATATGTGTTTCAGATGTGGCAATTCAGGTCACAAGGTTTGATACTATCCTAAACCTCATCCATAAAGTTAGCACGGTCGTCCTTCAGCTTTGTCCAATCACCTGAATCAGTAGGGTGCCAATTCTAGCGCTATCAGTGGGTAACGCCCAAACAGACTCTATGCACTTCAGTCCCGACAGGATCAGGAAAGTCCTCCTAATGCATCCACTAGTATGTTACATATCTCTTATTTACATGTTTACACTTGTTCAGTTTCAGGAGCTTCTTTTTCTTTTATAACTCTTTACATACCAGTTAACTTTAATGTCAGACCAGATATTAACAGGAACTTTCTCAGTCACCACCAAGCGGGTTAGTCTATCAAAGCCCGACAGGTATAGAGGAACTGTCCGATTATGGTACCTTAGAAAGCCAGGCCTTCAGGTTCTAGTAGTAATACCAGTATAGGTAGGAAATCAATAAGGGAAGATGATTCTATACCTATTCCTATCTTGGTGCAAAGTTTTGTACTTCAACCATCACGATACTTACACATGCATCACATCCCAATTTTTTGAATCCAACATATATTCACACTTTCCATAGAATCATGTTCGTTTCAAGTTTCTAGTATGAGGAATCTCAGTTTACTCAGTGTTACGAATCATATCCCATGAACACAAAAATTCTAAACTTGGGTCATGCAGTTCATGACTCATGTACTCACATCATGTTTTACAGTATGTTCATCTGACATGACTCATGTTATGCTCCTAATGATCAGTTAAAAATTTAGACTATGTCACGTATATCTGCAGTTTAGACCCATTGGTGAATCCGTGGTGTTGATGTTCCATCCCTCAGCCCTCAGTTACAGTGTAATTCGATAATCAATATTTAGTAAAGGACACAGATAGTCCTACAAAACTATGGCCTTTATTTATCAGTTGTTTAGACATCAAGATTTCATACTTTAGTACTAATTTAACCCTCAGTAATCATGTACCAAAATTTAGTCCTAGTGATAGTCTTATTTACGGTTACAGTCTTAATTACCATCTTAGCTACAATGTCAATCCCAGTCCTAGTCCAGTCAGATCTTAAACTTAGTTCACTTTCAGGATTACTCGATCATAGTATATGGAATCAGTTACTCGGTTATTAGTATTTCAGTACCTCAGTTTACAGAATGTTTTCAAATCTTGTTGGATTCTTGGTCTTGTGTTCTTAAGGTAATATAGTTTCCACTCATTCATGCTCAGTTACCTCACGTTACCTAGTCAGTCATTACCTTCTATGTATAATACTCTATAGTCTAAGTACATCCTTTCAGGCTAAGTACAGTTCAGCCTTACAGACACAGTAGTCAGCTATCATTCATTCAGTTAATCATATAAGTTAGTATATTTATGCATTCGTTCTCAGCACCCCCTTTAATATTTTCACTAGTCTCAATGCAGTGCATCAGGCTTAGACACTTTATCTTAGATGATGTTCCATAGGCCTTATCTCCTAATACAAGAATCTCAGCCATGTAGCGATCTCTTGTTCTAATGTCCTGCTTAAATTAGGCCGAGATTCGCTTTCTCCCTACAGTCACTAGAACTTTACAGAAAGAGAGTCATAAAACACTCCAGTGAAGTACAAGTTTCCAGTATGAGTTAGTTAAGCAGCCAGTAATTTAGTTTAGCAGCCAGACAGATAAGTTCTAATGCTATGGTTTCCCATCTTTCCATCTAGTCGCACTATCTAGAGTCTCAGGAATATGATCATTCTAAGATGGACTAACCAAATAGTTACGTGTTCAGCCTAGTTCATGTGTCATGCCTCAGTTTTTGATCCAAGATAATCAGTTACAATTATGTTCCTAGGTGCCATATGCATCGCCTCTTTTTTCCTCAGTATCTCAGCAAAGTCAACCCAAATTTTTTCATGGGACATAAACATGTCGCTCTCTCTTTTCATAATGAATCCAGCTTGGGGTAAGGAGTAATCATCATTTGACCCTCAAAGTCGGATCTGAGCCGTAAGTCATGTATTCAAGGTACTCAGTTCAGATTACGATATCTAGCTCATGTATCACGTTCCAAACTTAGTCACATTCATGTTTTCCCACTCATGCATATCTAGGTAATTAATTTCAAGCTCATTAGAGTTTTCTGTTTAACAAAACAGTCTCCCTTGAACTTATCCAATTTCATGCTTAGATTTCCATTATAAACCTGGTATCAATTACCATTGCATATTCAGTCATGCATTTATTTGTCATATCAATCACGTATTCATGCATCAGATATGCATGTTCATTATAATATATTAAGCTTATCAGTCATGCCAGTTATGAAGTCATGAATTAGATATGCATGCTCAGAATAAATCACAGCAAATCAGTAATGTTAGTCATGTACTCATGTTTTAGTTGTTCATGTTCAGCATGTACTTCAGCTTATCATTTTCCACATCTCAGTCAGTCTCATTCAAGGATGAATATTTCCAACAGGGAGATATTATAAGACCCCATAAAATCCTAAGCTTAATTCAGTCAATTTATGCTTGTTAAGGGGGTCCCACACTTAGAAGGTTCTAGCTAATTTTTTAGACCTAGTTTATTTTAGCCTTCAAAAGTTCCCAGTCTCATTTCATAGGGCCATTTCGCGACTTAAAAGTCCTTTAACGGTCTGTATTATTGCTAATTCATGAACAGTAATTTCAATAGATGTTCCCGAAAAAGTTTCAAATTTCTTGGAACTCATTTAGACCACATTCGAAATCCTAAAATAGTGGACCAATGCCATTTTGGTGTGCCGCATCTCCAATCGTGTTGGTAGATCTTGTTGTAGGTTGCCAGGGTCAAAGTACTGAGGCTCGACACGTTGAATATCACTTCGATGCCATGACATGCCACGTTGCTAATAGCGTCGATGCTCAGTTCTCAGTCATTTAAAATCCGCATCCTCAAGGTTATTTAAGTCTTTTTCCCATTTCCTTTAGCCCTCATAACACGAAATTTAGCCCTCTTTTGGCTAATCCAATTCATTATTCACAAAATCCTAAAGAACAAAACCCTAGGGATATTAATTCAAGACTCAATTTCCAATGGATTCCACCATCAACATTCAAGAATTACCAACTAAGGTATGTCAAGTGTTCATCCAAGGTTTTCTTCAACCCTTGGAGTCCAAGAGAGCTTTTCAAAGACTCAAGATAATATTTTTGATGAATTTGATGATTTAGTTTGATTGTATTCATGACTATTATATTAATGGGTTTTCTATTTCATTATTTAATTATAATATCTATGAGAAGTAAAGTGATATATGTGTAGCATCATGTGAAACCATGTTAAACCCTTTAAATTTGTCAATGGGAATGTGAATTATGATGCCTATTTATTGTATAGGTTTATGCGCATATGTTATGATTACTAAGTGTTTGATGAATTGCTCATGTGAGATAATAAGTGAAGGAAATCATGCCATGCTCGTTATGTGCAAGTTGTATCATGCAAGTGCTTGACAAATTGTTTATGAGAATCAAATAATGCCATGTTATAGTATAGTAATACGTATTCTTCATTCATGTAGAAGTAATGCATCTAAAGTGGTTGTCGAAATGTTTAAATAAATGAATGATAAATATATAGCCACTGTTGATATTTTAAGCTTGTGTAATGATTTACTTATTATGCTATCAAGTGCTGGGGTACTTGTACACGATAATTTAGTTGTGTGCCTAGAGCCTGTGTCGGTTTTCACGATACTCACAGTCAAGCCATGATCAGTAGAACTTAGTCAGTCATGTGACTAGGGAAAATTATGTAAATTCAGTATCAGTCCAATAATCATTGTGATCTCAATAATCTCAGTGATCTCAGTATTCTCTGTAGTCTCAGTCAGTTATCAGATCTCAGTATTATTTATTTCAGATCTTAGTAACTCAGTCAACTAGCAGAACTCAGTGGTATTTGGTCAGTTGACAGAATTCAATAGTATAACATCATTCAATGGAAATCAGTGAACTTAGTTCAGTTCAGTAAAACTCTACCATCAGTAACAGCTCAGTCATGCCTAGTGTGTACTAGGAAAATCAGTTCAGTGTCTATTCAGTTGGGAATAGGATTCAGCACCGAGTAAACCTAGGGATGAGGGCTCACCTGTTAGCCAGTAGAGGGTGTGATCCTTAGTAGCAATCCCTTCATTCCAGAACAATATAGCCAGCGTAGGTTGAGATGTACCCCTATGAGTCTAGGAACTTTTCATCTTTTTTGAGTTTTCAGAAAAGATTTACTCATAGTTTGTCTTTACCCGTGGCACGGTACTGACACCCTTCCAGTTGGAGTTATAGGTTGGACCCCACCGGCTCAGATTCGGGGTATGTGGGTTAGATGATTACCTCCCACAATCTCAGTCTCAATAATAGAACTTAGTTCAATTCTACAAATATCAGGACTGTCAGATACAATCATTAAAACTAGTATGGAACTCATCTAGTTCCATCAGAATTAGGACTCTCAGATACAGTTATCTAGTTTAGTCTAGAACTCAGATAGTTCTTCATATTCAGGACAGTTAGATACAGTCACCCATTCCAGTAAAGAACTCAGAAAGTTTTTTAGTATAGGTATACTCAGTCTGTCTCAGTAATAGAACTCAGTTGAATTTTACAGATATCAGGACTATTAGATACAGTCGCTCAGCTCAGTATGGAACTCAGCTAGTTCCATCAAAATCAGGACTCTAAGATACAGTCATCCAGTTCAGTCTAGAACTGAGATAGTTCTTCAGATTTAGGATTGTCAGATACAGTCACCCAGTCCAGTAAAGAACTCAAATAGTTTTTTAGTATCAGTATAATTAGTCATCGTTAATATAGTACAAACAGTCTCAAATATTGGTTACCTATAAACACCATAATTCATATCATCAATAGACTAAGCTATTTAGTATCCCAGTATTAGTAAACTTAGATGTCAGTACATCAGTGTTCAGTATTGTCATGACCTAGTTCCAGTTTATGTATTCATGCATGTATTTCTCACGTGTTCATATTCATGTCGTCGCTCAGTTATTATTTTTCATTCATATGAACCCTTGCATTCAGCTAACCTCACTTGCATACTAGTACATTCAATCGTACTGACACATTTCCGCTATGGTATTTTATACTAAAGGTTTAGAAGCACGAGTTCCCAAGCATCCTTAGTATATTAGACATTCAGTAGCTAGTCTAGCAGTGAGTGCTCATCATTTGAGGATAGCATAATTATTTTATTACTTTATTATTTCTGTAGTTTAGAGTTAGGTGGGGACATGTCCCATCAACTCCACAGTTTTCAGTCAGGTTTAGAGTCTTTGAGACTACAACATGTTTTAAACAGTTAATTTTAGTTTCGGGTATTGTTATACCCCATTACAGAAATTATTTTATATTTACTATTAGTTCAGTTTTGAACCTTATGGCCTTACAACTTATATTCTGCATAGTTACAGTATATTGTTTAGTTCTCCGTTACAAATGTCAGTCATGGGTTAGCTTGTGGCCCTTCAGGGTCATGTGCATCATGTAGCATTTTGGGTACCAGATTCGGGGCGTTACAACATATCCATACCGAAGTGGTACCCGATCCACCATATACATATCCATATCAGTGTGGTACCAGATCTAACAAATACATATCCATACCAGCATGATATTCGATCCAACACATACATATCTGTACTGGTGTGGCACCCAATCCAACATATACATATCCATACCGGCATGGCATCTAATCCAACATATACATATCCGTACCAGCATGGTACTCGATCCACTATAAATAAGTAATATCAATTTCAAATTACGCTACCTTACAACATACAAGACGATGTACCAAGTTTACAAGTACACTTAATGTCAAAAAATAATTCCATCAAGTAAATTTTCAATAATAAGTTATACATGCATCAACAATCCACACATCAAAAATTTCAAGCATGTATGAAAACCAATCAGCAAGTATCCAACTTAAGAGCATACCTAGAATTAAGTCGATTCTAAACTCCAGTTAAACTATAACCTACCTCAACTAACAAATCTAAATACAGTTAATACGCAAGCACCTTTCCCTTACTCAGAGTTTTGAAATGCTCAAAATCTGTTCCAATATATAATCCCCAAAAAAATACGCATTTAATGACACCCGCTTTTTAAATCTTTAGTCTAAAAATCTTTATTGAGAACTAAAATTATCAAAAATTTGTAACTGATTCCGTAAAAAAAGATTCAATTTAAAGTATGAAGAAACAGTGGTTGTGCCACATTTCATTCGCTGGAAACCAATGAAAGAGTGATCAAATTCCATTCAAACAAACATATTCAAGTCAAAACCAATCATTAGAGCATGATTTCATTCTCTTATCCTATCACACTCATATATATATATAAATATATATATATATCTTAAGAAAACTTAACCCTTTACACGATGTTCCTAGCCATTCTAAGGTTTCCTGCCCAACTTAAATAAAGAAATTTACTCATACCACGTATATACCAACTAAATCTCACTTGTAGCTTTCGAGCGGCTTTTTTCACGATGGTACAATTGGAACTGTAATTCTCATAACCCTCTTCCTCTTTACTTCTGTTCTTTATTGATATTGTTATAATTATTGTCAACCCTCTACTTGAATTTATTCTAGTATTAACCCTATAAAAAATAAATTAAAACTTTGACTCATTAAATCACTAACCAAACTAATTATTTAAAATACCCAAAACTTCAAATAACTCATCCAAATTTATTTGAAACCTAGAGAATGAATATAACACTCTGTGTGTCATAATTCATATACATTAACTATAGGAAGAGCTTAAATAGGGAAGATGAGAAAATTTCACAAATGACAGAAAGGTTGTTACGCTAAGTCCCAAAACCATGATGCCACTGTAGATTCTAATGGGTAACACATTAGACCAGGATTGAAACATTAGTTTATTTGGACATTAGTTAAGTGATACCACATCAGATCATCCTTTATACTATAGCAAGATATATTGGGCCCTTTTCAGTGAAAATTATACATCGAACTTTATATCAACTCACATGGTTATATGTCGGTTAATATTTTCTCCCACATTCAAACTCAGTTATTGCGTGACCTTGTAATTATTTTATTCAGTACAGTAATGATCAATTATATGTTTATTTTCTTAGTCATCCCATCATTACACATCCTACCATTTCAGACCCAGTATTTATCCTTAACCCTTAGTTTAGTTTTACTTTCTTTTATATTATGAATTTTCATACTATCACTGCACATCAGTTTATATGTATTTTATATAGGGTCATTGTACTATAGTTCAGCTCCATGCATTCAGTTTGCACTCAAGCTTATTTCTTTATTTTCAATTAGCATTAAGTATTGGTTTACATCATATTCAGCACTAACTTAAGATTAAATATAGTAGTTATGCTTCTACAACTTCTCAGTCTACAGAAATGTTTTAGCTCACGATTTAGATATTTCACTACGCCTCACGACTTTTATCTATAGACATGTTTAAAATGTATGTTTCAGAAAATAAATTACATTCTCAGTTTCAAAGCATGTTATTAAGTTTTTCATGAATAGTGCATATCTCACATAGTCAATAAATTCCAAAGTACTAATTACATACCTCTTCTACCTACATTTTTCATGTGATGAAGATTCAGGTGCTTAAAGTTTGGATTATTTTCAAACATATCATAGCATTCAGCTAGCAGGTGATGAGTTATCTTATTTCGAGAAGTCAGGTCAGTTATTATTCTTGTATTTTATTTTCTTATTTGTATATATATTAGGGATAGTTGGGGTCAAATGCCAACTACCTATAGTCAGTATTAGTAGAGGATTCATAGATAGACAGTTAAGAGTTATTGCTTGTATTTTACTTTCTTATTTGTATATATTTATTGGGGATAGTTGGGGTCACATACCAGCTACCTATAGTCAGTTATAGTAGAGACTTCAAAGATAGACGGATAGAGTTATTATATGTAGTTTTAGTTCCAATTCTTTAAGATTATAGTTTTTTAAACATTAAATAGTAATGTACTAAAACAACTCATCTCATGATTAATTCCTCTTAGTGAATTTAGCATTTTACCGATGTTTTAATCAATTTCTCAAGCATTATGTTTGTACCATGGGTTATCTTGGGATCACTAGTGATTTTAAGTACAGTTTTACGACTATGGGGTAGTCTCATGTTTTGACACTACTATTCAAATAAATACTTTGAAAAGTCAAACCCACAAGTTCTATCCATATTCATGGTCTACATACTTCCCAAGGGTCTATAAATTCTCAACTCATCTCGATTAATGAATTTTTAAAGATAAAGGTCTCATCTTTATTTAATTTAAGATCCTCAATTATCAATATTCATATTTTTTAACCAAATTTTCTTACTACAATAGTTAATTTACAATATAAAATAAATTGAAAGGTGAAAATATACATACGCATAAGTTTTTCTTCATATAGGAGAAATGTTCTTTTGAAGTTGACTCTAGTTTAAACTTAGTCTGAAACTGAATAGGTATGAGCATTTCAAACTTAACTTAATGTTAGAGGTATTATACAACCTAAATTCATATCTGCATATGAAAGAATAGATTCTAAAACTTATAATGAAAGAGATTCTTATGCATATATTGTAGAATCTTTGGAAAATGACAGAAGAAATTGTTGCAGCATAGAAAGCACATTAAATATCCATATATAAATAAGCCAACACAATCAACATTGGCCTAGGAATGGCTTGTTGTCACATGATAGATACATTACTATCCTAAACGCAGTTGGCAACACATACTGCTAGGACAAATTTAAATTTAAAATACTTAAATATTGCTTATCCAAAGTGCTAAGTAAGCCAAAACAGCGAATAGATAAGGAAACTACACAAATGCCAATGTATGTTTAAAGAACATGCTCACAACCCTCAATTCAGGTGCCAAACACCTACTTTGGTTCTTAGCTTATATCTTTTCCATATGCCTACCTTATATGAAGGTCTTGCCTTAAATAACTTGTCATTGGTGCCTATTTTCCTTAGTCGTCTTCATTCCTCAGCACATAGGCCATAAAGTTGACTCAACTACATTCATGCGACATCTACGCTTGTCTTATCTTAACCTGTACAGCCATTGACATACATCAGGTACACATTTACCTTGTATTTCTTAGCCAGACAACTACCAAGTCTTGCCATGTCCTGCTGACATTTTCATATCAGCAGACGGGCCTCAAGTAAACTTAATCCTAACTGAAGTCATTGGGACACGAATAGGTTTATCATGTAAATCCCTAGCCATGCCTTTGTAGCCTAAACCATCAAACCAAGGGTCTAACAAGAACTATGCGACCCACACCTGCATATTAGAAATACCATGATGAAAATACGAAGAGCGATAAATAATCAAAATACCCTAAAATTTAAAAAACACTATGATTTTTGTTAAAAACAATTAAAAATATCATAATTCTCAAATTTTTTTGATTTCATATCATTTAAAACACTTCGCTGCCATTGATACAAATATAAAAATTAAGTCAAGAAACAAGTAAGATAAATATATCAATGATAACATTTATTTATTTCTCTTCTATCTATAGACCATAATCTGATTCAGTTTTCTTTTAAAGAAAAATAAACTAAAATTTTCAGAAAAAAAAAAAGAATAATTTAATTCAAAAATTTAACTTTGTTCTTATCTTCTTGATACAAGTTATGTCGTGTGATATTAAGATCGTTGTCTTTCTTTTCTGCACCATTTTTTAAGAAAAGACTAGATTCACTATTTTAACACAAAATAAAATTCAAATTCTCTTATTGTTAAAGATATGACCAACCATAAATTTGATTGAGACAAAACTCTACATTTATGTTAAAATAAA
The DNA here is from genome assembly GCA_030864225.1 of Capsicum baccatum var. pendulum. NCBI lineage: Eukaryota > Viridiplantae > Streptophyta > Magnoliopsida > Solanales > Solanaceae > Capsicum > Capsicum baccatum. The sequence goes on along the minus strand of CM061559.1, from coordinate 68,036,401 downwards.
TTCACAATTTTCTACCTTTATATATGAGACCTATTGATTTTCCATATTAACCGTAGAAAAACAACTAACCAGACGTATTTTAAATTAAATCCCTTTTCTTTATAGCTAATATATAAATCAAGAATGTAAGAAATGAAGTAAACAAATAAAGAAATGAACATGCTTTTACTATAATATTGTAAAGGATAAATAATAAATTACACAAATATTGAATTCTTATTTATCCTAAACAATTTATTGTTATAATATTTTCTTATTTTAATAAGAGGGTCCTCCTTTTATTTTCTACTTTTCTCTTTAGAAAATAGTTTTGCAATTTTTCTTTTTCTAATTTATCTACTCTTATTTACCTGCATATTTTTAAAAAGAGTAAAAAAATATGGTTGTTTGCACACTCATTCACTTTTTCTTTTTCATTTTATTACTGTGCTCACAAGTATCTAGGTTTTTTATACCTCGTTTTTTGCAACAAAAATATCTTGCCATGTGGTACACAACTCAGTCACAAACAAAATTATGATGGATACTATACTTTTGTTTGACTAGTCTTTTCAAAAAGTTAGTGGATGATGAAAATCACTCCCAACAACATTGCTAATGTGCCTACCCTAATTGGCGGATGATATTTTTGGGTCGAACTCGTGCAAATTTTGTGAAGAGATCTACCCACATAATCAAATATAGATTACAAAAGAATAGAGAGATAAAATAAACATTAAAGCCTCAACACTTCATTCCTCCTTTATAAATCTCTCGTTTGTGTTTTTAGTTCCACATTATATTTTTCTTTTATAGTTTCTCTCTTATCTTTCTAAGCTCGCTCTTTATCTCTATCTAGAATTTCATTTCTTTTTATAGAGATTAGGGTTTTCTGTTTGTTCCGAACTTGAATTTCATTAGAAAGTTTCAAATTAATTTAAGATTCCTTTCTAGGTTACTATATTTTTTAGTATTGTATAGAAGGGTGAAGCATTTCAGTTCAAATGAAAGGTATGTTTTTTTCTCTTCATTATTTTTTCAGTTAGTTTAGGAGCATACCTTGATAATTGGTGAAATTTTAAGGCATATTCCTTGAAAGACATTTTTCCCTTCTTGAGGTTCACAAACTGCTCCATCTTTGCTTTCCTCAAGTCCTGGGGAAAGAAATGAACAAAATAGCACCAGAAAAGTCATCCCATAAGGATACACCTCCATATCTCCTCTATCCCTATCCAACTCTTCATACTTATAATTTCCAACCTCTTTGAGCTGATAAGCTACAAAGTTTATCCCTTCCACATTATGGATCCTCCTCCACCTTCACCCGAGAAAATGTAGGAGAACCCAATTTTATAAATAGGCCAACCCTTGCGGCCTCAGTAAATAAAGCACCAGACATATCCCGCTCAGCCTAAGCAGCAACTAATTTAGAAATAGCATGACTAGAATGATGAAATTCTACATTAGTCATCTCACCATGAGGAGGACTATTATCAATCAGTGAAACACCCGAACTATCACGGATAGGAATGTGAGATCGAAGATGAACCTCAAAAGTAGGATTCACCCCTTCAGCATTACCCCCACATAGGAGAGAAGAATTTCCTTGTGTTTCGATCTACGAGGCATGATCTCAAAGACAAACCAACAAGGATTAGAGAAGATTCAAGGACTGAAACTCCTAGCATAAAAAATAGAATATCAAGAAAGTAAAACATTCCTAAATGCCTTATAGCCTCTCCCTTATGAATGTGGCATGCTACAAACCCCTAAAAGAGACTCTACCCGACATGGATTTGTGGACTCCCAATTGACCATGAGCCTAGGCTCTGATACCAAATAAACCCACCCCACCCTGAGGACTTATCGTAATGGGCATCCCAAGTACGACCAGGACCAGAGACCACCCCCGTTACCCAACCCAACCTCTAGCCGTCTGCCCTTAGTTGGTTGAATTTCGAGCATGTAACAAGATTGTGTGATAGCTCACATAAAGACTCTGAGAAAACATCACAACCATGATCGACCTAACCGAGTCTAATCATCCCATACTAATAATCCAACCATACCAAACAATACCAAAACAATGGCGATAAACTAGGCCATAATCAAGGATGTTCAAAAAAAACATATAATTAATTCCAAAATGAACTATAAGGAACAGTTAGAAATTATGTGCAATAATGCCAGCCTCCCAGCTTATTCCAATGCCAAGGATGACACCTATACCGATCTCGCCTATTCCAACCCATATAAGTACCACAAATTCTCTAACCAAAAGAGTTATAAAATTCGATTGAGACATGTCCCAAACCATTGCCAAAACCAATATCCAAAATAAAATCAAAGTGTCTAGAAATATTTATAACAAAAAATAGAGCCTTCCAAAAGGACGGAAGCTTACCACTTCAGTCTAAATGTTATCCCTGAGTCAATCACTATGTAGGTGGAGTAGAACGGTCAGTTCCTACATAGCATGGGTATAAAGCTGCCAGTAGACGGGGTTAGCGAGTGACTGCTAGCATGATCTCAGAGTAAGTATAAAATAATGTCATTTATAAAATCAAGTAAAACCATCCATATGCACACAACCATACATATATATATATAACCATGTCGAGAAAAGGGACCGGGTTTAGCATGCCTTTAAAACCTTTTCCTGTGTTGTGTAGCTTTAATGTCCTAAACCACCCATGGGCTATATGGGTTCACCTACCCCTGCTAAAAAGGACCTAGTGCGTGTAGATATACAACTAAGAAAGAAACCCTTGGGATGACTAGTACATCCTTCAAATATAGTGTGACATAATGCACACGGTCACCATGACCAACCTTATATCGACAAATATGAGTTTCCAATTTTTGTCCCCTAGGGACCTCTACCTTCCACAACTTTGCTACAATCCCTCCATTATTTCCCAATTAAAATAAATTTCAAAATAACCAAACCATTATCCATTTATTAACCAAGGCCATTAATATTGGTATCGTCATACCAATCCTTAATTGCAAGTATTATCCATAGCCAATTTTATAAATGTTTAAGGGGACTTTCAAGTGCCCTTCTATTTACCATATTAAACAACTTGGGGGATTCCATGTGCCCCTCAAGCATAACCATTAGCCATTTACCATTCCAATCCATTTAAACCGTGCATAGTTTCCTTACCATGTTCTAAAACATGCAAGTGTTCCATTAAAGTAGTCAATACAATGAACATATCTTTATATGTATTTTGTCAAACACATTGGGAGATGCCTTTATATAAAATTAACAATAAAGGAAAAGAACATACTTTAAAATAAGATGATGATAGAAAGAAATCACCAAGAAAAGCCCCAAATTGGTCTTTTTGTTGAAACCCTAGCTTTCCTTGCCCAAAATCTCTTGAGAGAATTATAGAGTGTTTTAGAGAAGTTTCTAAGTGTTAATGAAGGTAATAATAGGGTAAATAACCTCTAAAATAGGTTAGAAATTATGGGACCCTATTAGGATAAGTGGGGAAATATCCAGAATACCCCCACTTAAGTTGCACCAAAATCCCAACACAAGGATATGACTTACCCATACGAGTCATACCCTTCCAATATGATTGGTATCCTCTACTCATATCCTAGCCTCAACCCTTGGATCAAATACTATCCATTATACGACTCGTCCATCCAATTTGTATTGACAATATACAATCTGTACCCTTCATCCATACCCCTGGTAGATTTATACATTAACCATCATACGAGTACTGGGTATGACTCGTACCCTGGCTTACGACTTATGGTGATCCACTCGTATTCAGATCCAACCTAAGTAACCAAGTCTAATTTTAAGTTAAGGAACCAAATGATCCGTAACCACCAATATGACTCATACCCCTAAGTCGTATCCATGCCAGTAACCAAAACCATCCCACTAACTAACACCGGTCTGTATACGACTGGACCATACTATCCATACCCCAACATACAACTTGTACGCACGAGTCGTATTAGTTCTAGAGACTAAAATTCTAGGAAATTTTCTAAGGTCCAACAACTAGGGTGTTTCACTCTCACACACTAGGAACATTCATCCCCAAATGACAGACAAGGTAGGGGTAACCACACACACGAGTCCCTTGCATTATATTATCAAACACATTCCCAATCTTTAACAAATTTCAAAAACAAAGAGCAAAAGATATTAATCTTTCCTTTAACAAACTCAGAAAATAAAGATATGTTGAAGACACATACCCCCCCCACAAATCCTAGGAGCAGAAAACAAATGCGGATATTTGGACTTCATATTCTGTTCTACTTCAAATCTAGCTTTTTCCACCTTATGGTTCCACCAAAGAACCTTAATTGAAGCCAAATCCTTTGTCCGTAACTGACGAACCTTCCTATCCATGATATCAATCGGTTCTTCTTCATAAGAAAAGGAAATTGTGAGACCCAATCCCTCCAAATGGACAACCATAAAAGGATCACCAATGCACTTTCTCAACATGGAAATATGAAAGACCGGATGAACGAAGCTCCTGCTAGAAGGCAACTTCAGCTCATAAGCAATATTACCAACTCTGCACAAAATCTAATAAGGACCCATATACCTGGGATTGAGCTCCCCCTTGTTTCCAAGAAGCACTACTCCCTTCATGGGAGATACCTTGAGGAAAACCTTACCCCTACCTTAAATTCTAAGTCTCTATGCCTAACATCTGCATAGGACTTTTGGCAACTTTAGGTAGCCTTATGCCTATCCCAAATCACCTTCACCTTCTCCACAGCCTGTTAAACCAAATCAAGACCATACATGTCCTCCTCACCAAGCTCAAACCAACCAATTAGAAATCTACATGCCTCAAAAGGGGCCATGTCAATACTAGAATGATAGCTATTGTTGTAAGCAAACTCCACTAATGGTAGATGCTCAACCTTATTACCACCACAATCAATCACACAGGCCTGAAGCATATCCTCCAATGTTTGAATAGGTCTCTCTGCTTTGCCATCCATCTATGGATGGAAAATAATACATAGACTCACCTTGGTCCCCAATCCTCTCTGAAAAGACTGCTAGAAGTAAGATCTAAGCTGCGTTCCATGATCTTAAATAATGAAACAGTCACCCTGTTCCACTTCACAATCTCCTTAAGATACATCTTAGCATAATTCTCTTCCAAGAAGGTAGTCCGCACTGGCAAAAAGTGCACAGACTTAGTTATCCAATCCATGATGACCCAAATCAAATCATATTTATTCCAAGACTGAGGAATATCGGTAACAAAGTCCATATTAATCACTTCCCACTTCTATTCGGGAAAATATATTTGTTGATACAACCCTCTTGGCCTCATATGCTCAACCATAACCTATTGGCACACCATGCACTTGGCCACAAAATTAGCCATAACCCTCTTCATGCCATTCCACCAATAGATCTCCTCGATATCATGATACATATTAGTCAAATTGTAATAAATAACATAGCATAACTCATGTTCCTCAGCCAATATCCTTTGTCAGAACCCGTCGACATCAGAAACACACAACCTCTCTTGGTATCGTAAACTACCATCACCACTGATCTCAAACACTACTATCTTTTACCCTCCAATATCAATCTTGATTTTCATCAAGATATGATATAGCAATTGCTTATCCTTAATCTACTCACCAAGAGATAATCGAACCACTTCTTGAACCATCATACCACTATCCTTGAAGTCCAAGAGATGAACTAAAAGATTATCCAAGCGGTTAATATCCTTCACTAATTTCCGTTTCATTTCTTCCACATGATCCAAACTCCCCATGGAATAGCTACTAAGAGCATCAGCAACCATATTAGCCTTACCTGGGTAATAGTGAAGACTTATATCATAATCCTTAAGATGCTCAAGCCATGTTCTCTGCCTGAAGTTAAGCTCTTTTTGGGTGAACACATATTCTAGACTCTTATGATCAGTAAATATATCCACATGAACACTAGAAAAATAATGCCACCATATTTTCAAAGAAAACATAATTGCAAACAGCTCCAAATCGTGAGTAGCATAATTCCTGTCATATACCTTCAACTTCCTAGAAGCATAGGCAATCACTTTCTATGTTGTATCAACACACAACTAAGACCTACTCGAGATGCATTGTTATAAACTATAAACCCATCATTGCCTTCCGACAAGGTCAGAATTAGAGCCAAAGTTAACTTATTCTTCAACTTCTCAAAACTGCCTTCACAATTATTGGACTAAGAACTAGACCTTTTTCTAAGTTAACTTAGTCAAAGAAGCATCTATTGCCAAAAGTCTTTCCAAATACCACCTATAATACCAAGCCAAACCCAAGAAGCTTCGAATGTCAGATAGAGTGATGGGCCTAGGTACCTCTTCACTATAACAACCTCCTGCTGATAAACTATGATCTCCTCACTAGAATTAATATGACCCTAGAAAGTTACAGCATTCAACCAAAACTCGCACTTGGATAACTTAGCATACAAGTGTTGTTCCTTTAGGGTCTGTAACACCAAATGAAGGTGATTAGCGTGATCCACCACAGTATTTGAATAAACCAAAATGTCATCAATAAATACAATGACGAAGAGATCAAAATACTGATGAAAAGCTTTGTTCATTAGATCCATAAATATCATTGGAGCATTGGTCAACCCAAATGAAATTACAAAAAACTCAAAGTGCCTATATCGCGTACAAAAAATCATCTTAAGCATATCCACCCCCCTAATCTTTAGCTGATGGTACCCAAACCAAATATATATCTTATAAAAGAACTGGGCACCTTCCAGCTGTTCAAAGAGATCATCTATCCTTGAATGAGGATACTTGTTCTTGACCATCACCTTGTTCAACTACCTATAATAAACACATATCCAAAGGGAACCATACTTCTTGCATATAAACAACACCGATGCACCCCAAAGAGATACAATAGGACAAATAAACCCCTTATCCAGTAGATCCTTAAGTTGATCCTTAAGTTCCCCTAACTCAGTCAGAGCCATTCTATACAGAGGAATAGAAATTGGATGAGTGCCCAAAATTAGATCAGTACCAAACTCTATTTCCCTATTCGGAGGAACATTAGAAAATCATCCGGAAAGACCTCTAGAAACTAATTAACCACTGAACTGACTAAAAAGAAAGACCTTTAGATTTAAAATCTATAACCCAGACCATGTGATAAATACAACCTTTGAAGATTAACCTCCGAGCTCTAAAATAAGAAATAAATCTCCCCGTAGAAGCTAAAAAAGCACCCTCCCATTCTATAATCAGTTCACTAGGGAACCTAAAGATAACCCTATGGGTACAATAGTCAAAGGACGCGTAACTAGAGTACAACCAATCTATACAGAGAATGACATCGAAATCTACCATATCCATCTCAAATAGATCCACCAAGGTCTGTTTGCCACTAATAGATACCACACACCCCTTATAGACTCTCTTAGCAATAACCAAGTCACCTACTAAGGTAGAAACAAAAAAAGGATCCAAAATAACTTTTAGATTGAAATAAAAAGATACCGCCACAAAAGAAGCCACATAGGAGAGAGTGGACCCCAGATCAAGCAAATAATATACATCATGATAGAAAAGTTGTGGCATACTAGCAATGACATTAGGTGATTCGTCAAATTCTTGTTGGGATGCCAAAGCGTAAAACCTGTTCTGGCCAATACTAGAACTAGACGCAGTAACTAAACTAGATGCAACACCACCAGGTGTAGGAGCAAAAGATGAAACCATAAGAATCTTATTCACCCCCAAAGCTACTTTATTAACCGGATAATCCCTGAGCTGATGGCCAACTTGGCCACACTTGAAGCATTTCTCCTTACTTTATCATATAACCCCAATGAGGATGATCACAAAACTGATAAGGAGGGCATGAAAAAATTGATTGACCTTCACTTACCTGAGATTGGGCACCTTATGCCAAAAAATTATCACCACCATGATGACGCCTGTCACCTGAATGGTAAGGAGCACTAGAAGAAGAGAAGGAACCGTAACTCCCCCCTTTCTTTTCTTCCATTTTCTACCACCTCAACCACCCTAAGACTAAGCACCTCTCTGATAAAAAAACCCCGCTCCTCTTACCCTGCCTATCCCCAAACTTCATTTATTTCTTCTTATAATCCTATACCTATTGCATATGAATAGTAAGCCTAAAGATGTCCATATCTTTAATTAGCAAGGCAGTCTTACTCTACGAAATAAAATCCCGATTCAACCTAAAAGTTAACTTTCTCATTCTAGCTCATATGTCAGCCACCAAATCAGGAGCTTACCTTGACAATTGGTGAAATTTTGAGGCATATTCATTGACTAACATCCTCCCCTGCTTGTGGTTCAAAAACTCCTCCATATTTGCTTTTTTCAACTCTTGGGGAAAGAAACTATTCTAAAAATCACCAAAAAAGGTATCCCATAAGGATGACTTATCTACATGTCCTCTATCACTATCCCACTCTTCATACCACTGATATGCAACCTCTTTAAGTTGATAAGATAAAAATTTTACCACTTTCACATTGGTATCCTGCATTACTTAAAATATTTTTTCCATTTCATCCAAGAAGCCCTATGGATCCTCCACCACCTTTACCCCAGAAAAAGTGGGAGGACTCATCTTCTTGGTCAATCCTTGCAGCCTTAACAGACAAATAACTAGGCATATCCCACTCAGCCTGAGCAGCAACTAATTTAGCAATAGCATGATAGATTGATGAAATTCTGCATTAGTCATCTCGCCCTAAGAAGGGCTAGTAGCAATAGGTGGAACTCCCAAACTATCAAGGATGCGACCATGAGATCAAAGACGAACCCCAGAAGTAGGATGCAACCCTTCAACATTACCCCCAGATGGGATAGAAAAATTTTCTTGTGTTCTAGATCTATATGGCGTGATATGGAAGACAAACCAGCAAGGATTAGAGAAGATTCCTAGATAGAAACTCCAAGCTTAAAAATAGGATGCCCAGAAAGTGAAACATTCCTAAATGCCTTGTAGCCCCTCACTTATGAGTGTGGCGCTCTACACACCCCTAAAAGAGAATCTACTCGAGATGGAATTATGGACTTCTAATTGACCACGAATCTAGGATCTGATAACAACTTAACATGACCCATCCTAGGGCCTTCTCATAATGAGCATCCCAAGTCTGACTAGGACCGGAGACTACCCTAATTACCTACTGTACCTCCATCCTTTTGCCTTAAGTTTGCTGAATTTTGAAAATGTAACAATATAGTATGACAGCTCATATAAAGACTCTAGGAATAGATCACAAATATGGCTGACCCAACTGAGTCCAACCATTCTATTCTAATAATCCAACCATATAAAAACAAGGGGCAGAAAATAGGCCATAACAAAGGATATTCCAAATTGAGATTTAATCAATCCAAAAATAAAATATATAGATATGTTCAATGATGTCACCCTTCTAGCTTATTCCAATTCTAAAGATGACACCTATACCAATCCCGTCCATTCCAGCCTATAAAAGTACCACAAAGCCTCTAACCAAATGAATAATGAAATCTGATTGGGACATGCCCCCAACCATAGCCAAAACTTATATCCAAAATAAAATCAAAGTGTCTAGAAATATCCATAACATGAAATAGATCTTTTAAAAAGAATGAAAGCTCACCACTCCATTCCAAATGTTGCTTTCAAGTCAATCACTGTGTATGAGGAGTAGAAGAGTCGATTCCTGCATAGCATGGGTATACATCTGCCACTGGACGGGGTTAGCTAGTTACCAATAACATGATTTAAAGGTAAGGATAAAATAATGCCATTTATAATACCAATTAAAAGCATCCATATGCACACAACCATACATATATTTAACCATGTGGGAAAAGGAATCGGTTTTAGCATGCCTTTAAAACCTTTTCCTGGGTTGTGTAACTTTATTGTCCAAAACCACCCTCAGGCTATATGGGTTGAGCTCCCCTTCATAAAGGGCCCCAAGGCATATAGCTACATGACCAGGGAAGAAAAATTTAAGATGACTAGTACATCCCCTAAATATAGTGTGACATCATGTGTATAGTCACTAAGACCAACCTTATATCAGCAAATATGAGTTTCCAATTTTGTTCAACATAGGACCTCCACTTTCCACGACCTTGCTTCACATCCCCCCATTATTGACTAATTAAAATCAATTTCCAAATAACCAAAACATTATCCATTTATTAACGAAGGCTATTAATATTGGTATCTTTATACTAATCCTTAATTATAAGTGTTATCCATAGCCACGCATATAGAGGTTTAACGGGACTTTTAAGTGCCCTTTCATTTACCTTATTAAACCACTTTAGGGATACCATGTGCCCCTCAAGCATAACCATTAGCCGTTTACCATTCCATGCCATTTAAACCATGCATAATTCCTTCACCAAGTTTTAAAACATGCCAGAGTTCCATTAAAGTAGTCAATACAATAAATATATCTTTATAAGCATTTTGTCAAACACATTAGGGGCATAATATGACAAAAACCAATTTGAATTACTCTTTAAACCATTCCTATTCTATAAAATTATCTAAAACCACCATTAATGCATATAAAAGCATAATTAAAATCATGGGAAACCTTAACCAACCATTTAACATCAACCCCAAATCATATTTGAAAACTAAAATCATAAAATTACTAAAATCATGAAAATATTTATAAAACCATACCTTTAGATAAAATTAACAATGAAGGAAGAGAACATGACTTAGACCAAGAGAATGACAGAAATAAATTACTAAGACAAGCCCCAAATTGCCCAAAATCTCTTGAGAGAATTATAGAGTATTTTAGGAAGGTTTCTAAGTGTTAATAAATGAAATAATAAGTTAAATAACCTCCCACGTAGGTTATAAGTCATGGGACCATATTAGGATAAGTGGAAACATATCCAAAATATCCCCACTTAAGTTGCACCAAAATCCCATCACAGGGATACAACTGACCCATATGAGTCATCCAATACAATTGGTATCCTCCACTCATATCCTGGAATCAACCCCTGGATTAAATACAGTTCAACATATGAATCATCCAACCAAGACATATTGACATCATACGATCCATACCTTTTATCTGTACCCCTGGCAGATTTAAACCTAAGAAATATTTTGACACTAAACACCATACGAGTCCTAAGTATGACTTATACTCCTACTTACGACTCATGGTAAGCCACTCATACTCAGATCCAACCTAAGTAACCATGTATATGATTAAGTTAAGGAACCAAATGATCCATAACCACCAATGTGACTCATACCCCTAAGTCATATCCATTATAGTAACCAAAATATATCCTTCTACCCAACACTGGTCAGTATACAACTAGACCATACCATTCATACCCTAATATACGGCTCGTACCGATAAGTCATATTGGGTCCAGGCACCAGAATTCTAGGAAATTTTCAAAGGTCTAACATTTTAGGGTGTTCCATCTATACTTTTATTTGAGAGGCTATAGGAAACTAGGAAAATTTAAATTCTTCTTTCTTATTTGCTATTACTTGATTTTAATTGGTATATGATGATTCTAATTGATATCTAACTTTTTTACTCTTATTCTCGCAGATATTAAGAATAAAATGGAATGGACCAAGATTTGAGGTTTCTGAATCGGCTGCTGAGGATGTTTTATTAGTTAAAGAGAAGGCAAAAAGAGGATAAGGTAGAGGATGGAGAGTTTCACCCACCAGGGGTAGATCTTAGGTTGTGAGACTATTTAGAATAAGGATAGTATTTTCTCCCTTACATAAGAGTTTTCCTAAAGTTATAGAGAATGGATCTATGCTAGTACATATTGAATAAGTGTCGGTTCATGATGGGGTTGCACTAGTTCAGTGAGGTGCCACTCCTATTCAGATATCTTCTACTATGAAACAATAGGTTCTAAGCTTTTTGAGTGGGTTGGGAAGAATAAGGATTATACCTGTAACACCCATTTTCAAGTATTTAGGGGCAGAGCATGTTTCTACTATAGCTCCTTAGATGGAAGAGGTATCAGAGTCAGATTTTTTTGAGCCAAGTTGTGGGTCTGGTGATGACTGGAGGTGAGCATGGTTTATTCTATAAGTTTATTAAAATAAAGCCTCCTATTTTTCATTGCATCGAGTCTAAGGATGTTGATAAGTTTATTATTTACTGTCATGAGAGACTTTACAAGATAGGTATGGTTGATAGGTATGGTGTTGAATTTGTTACTATTAAGGTTTGGAGAGATGCCAATATGTAGTGGAGAGCCTATGTAGAGTGCAGTAATACAGGTGTCTATTAGGGATCCATCAGGGTCTAATTATCCATCTTTAGATATTAGTGGTTACCTCACTTTATGTTTTTTAGATCGGCAACCCACCTTGGATCGTACATGTTATGAGGTTGGTAGAGTTTGGTACATCAAGAGGTTTTGTCCTAATATGAGGTTGTATGGTCGGTGGACAATAGCAGGCTTCTAGAGTTGTAGTTCCTGTAGGTAGGGGAGGTAGTATTAATAGTAGAGGTTACCCACAGGGTGGTCGTAGTGGTCATAAAAAAGGTAGGAGTGGTAATCAACCCCATTGAGGTAGTTCTCTGCTTGGCAGAGGTGACACTCAAACTAGTTGTAGGGCCCATATCTATTCATTTCTATGTATGCCCAAGGCATAGGTATCAGACGTTATCATATAGGTACTATTCTTGTCTATGATTGGATGGCCACTATGTTATTTTATCCTGGTTCTACTTTCTCATATGTATCTGGTAATTTTGTTATGGCGTTGGACATGGTGTCTGATCTACTTGACTTTTCTATTCACGTGTCTACTCCTATTGGTGATTTGGTTGTTATTGATAGGGTTTATCATTGTTGTTCTTTTATGTTCATGGAGTATCAAACTTGGGCAGATTTAGTTATTCTAGGCATGGTAGATTTTTACATAATTTTGGGTATAAGTTTGTTTTCTCTATATCATGCTATATTATACTGTTATGCTAAGACAATGACTGTGTCTATCCCGAGAATAGATAGACTTGATTGCGAGGGTAAATATAGTCTTTCTCAAATAAAATGTATTTCCTTTGTACGTGCAAAGAGGTTAATTATGAGAGGGTTTTTTTCTTCCTATCACATCTTAGGGACAATATGATAGAGGTCCCATCCACTGAGTTAGTTCTTGTGGTGTGTGAGTTCCAAGATATTTTTTCCTACAGATTTTCCTGGTATACCACCGGATTGGGACACTGATTTTTGTATTAATCTAGAGTCATATACTCATTATATTTCTATTCCTCCCTATAGGATGGCTCTATCTGAGTTGATAAAGTTAAAGGCTCAGTTGTAGGATTTGTTGGGTAAGTCTTAATCCACTCAAGTGCCTCTTCATGGGATGCTCCTGTCCTATCTGTGAAAAAAAAGAATGATAGTCTTTGTTTGTGTATAGAATACAAACCATTAAACAAAGTTACAATTTGTAATAAGTATTCTTTGCCCTGTATCGATGATCTATTTGACCAGTTGCACGATGTATCCATATTTTTTAAGATTAAATTGAGGTTCAGGTATCATCAGCTTAAGATTTGTCCTGATGATATTCCTAAGACTGCTTTTCAAACCAGGTATAGGTACTATGAGTTTCTTTTGATGTCTTTTGTGCTGACTAATGCCCCAGTTGCTTTAATGATTTTGATGAATGGGATGTCTAAACCCTACTTGGATTTTTTCATGATTATCTTTATTGATGATATTCTAGTTTATTCTAGGAGATAAGAGGAGCATGACAATCACTTAAGGGTTGTTTTGGATTTGTTAAAAAACAAAAAGCTTTATGCAAAGTTTTTTAAGTGTGAGTTCTAGTTGGCTTCTATATCCTTTTTGTGGCATATGGTTTCGAAGGAAGGGGTGATAGTAGAGCCGCAGAAGATTAAAGTAGTTATGAATTGGTCTTGGCCTACTTCAGTAATAGAGGTTCATAGCTTTATTGGCTTACAAATTAAACACATGTAGATCTGTATATATCTTTGAAGATATCGTCGAGTTTCAATGGCGGCATTAGTTGAAAGATTTTATCATGAGGAAACTATATCAATATCATCAGGATCAGCGTTCGTGCTTAATGGATTATCTATTTATTTTAATTTTTCGTTGCCAATGATAGAGAATATGGGAGGCACTGTCATCATTTTTCAATATGGTTAGTCTCATGTTTTAATTTTGTGCATGTTGAATTAGTTTTTACTTTTTTTATTTACTCTTCTGTTCACTTCAATAAAACTATCTTAAATTAATCTTAAGTGTCAACTACAATAGTGATTTTAAAATGTGTATGTAGGTATTGATAATCTCTGGTTGAATGCATATTTCTCCTGTTGAAAGTGTATTCTCCTTTTTCATATTTCTTAGATTAGAAAGTTTACTTAGACTTATGTATAGTTACTAGATATAGTACTCTTTATATGATACTAGTGAATAAGCTCTCCTTTTTTCCACTCATTACTATTCATATCTAGAAAAAGAATAAAAGATATTTTCTGTGAAAGAATGGAATTTTCTCTGTTGTATTAATTTCTTAGATAGTCACTTTACACTATAGGTATTGGTTCAGAATGTCATCTTTCTTGTTGATTTTAATTTTTTTCAGCAATTGACGTAACTAATTTTGAGATAATAACTAGTAATTGAGGGATCACTTAGAAAAATTACATCTCCATTATATTGAAAGAGAATAATGAAATATATTTGTTGACCAATTTTTGTGTGATAGAATTAATATGTTGTGAATATGAGAAAGTAGTACATGAAAATGTATTCATCTTTTGTATCAACTAGTAACCCTTTGGATAAACTTTCTCCTTGAAACATTCAAGAACATAAGTATTGGGGTTGTGCTAAGTTTATCTGTAAGATTGGTAACACTATAAGAAGTGTTCATGAACACATTACCAATCTAACGAATGCAGTTATCACACACTATTGCCTATTCTCATGAATGTCTAGAGGAGGAAGTTGCCCCGAGAGGATAAAGATGGATGCAAAAGGTGAACAAATTTTCATGGCCTCATCAACATATCCACTGTATAACAAAGAAATTGACCAACAGAAATATTGGATTATTGCCTTCTAATATAATGAAGGAGTTGATTTTTAAAGTGATCACTCAATTATTAGTTATTATCTTACAATTTGTCACTTACTTTGTTTAAAAAAATTAAATAAATATGAAATATGACTTTGTGAAATAATAATTTCAGTATAGTGGCATGACTATCTGATAAATTAACCCTCTCTTAGAGGAAGAAAATTTCAACCTTTCACAAAAAATCTCCTATTTTTTATCTTCTGGAGATGTCTAACAATGTTTGAAAAAAGAAGAACTTGCACACTAGGATCATACCTAGAGTACTGTAACGCCCCGAGAGTTCACTCTGGGAGCCACATAGTGCTTACAGTCCCGAGGGACCACAAGCTAACCCATGAGCTGGCACCTGCTGTGAGTACTAAATGACACATTCATAAATGTAAGAAGAATAACTGATATGCCATAAGGTTTTAATAAATGAAACAAATACTAAATTATGAGTTTTAAGAAATAACTATCTGAGTTTGAATAAATACTGAAATCTGAGATAAACAAAATAACTAACTGTCATATCAACTGAAGTATGAATACTGAAGAACTGGGAGTATTGTCTGAAAGCCTCTAACTAAATAACTGTGAGTTGATAGGACAGGCCTCAACTAACTCTAACTAACTACTAGACTGAAAGAATGAAATAAATAATCCGTCCTCAAAATATGAGGACTCACCACTGCTAATGCTGAGATTCTGAGAAGTCTAAGCACGATCCTAGAGCTGGGTGTCAAAACCTATGATAGAATACATCATAGCACAAAAGAAAGGTATGCAATCAATACTTTGAATGTCCTGGTATGCTAAATGAGGTAGGCTGACATGTATGGTTTCATGAACAGAAATAATAATTATTTAAATATAAATATAAAACATAAAACACTGAATAGAGAGCATGAAATCTGTAGATACTAAAAATATATGAAATTTATAAATACCGTGTATGCATAAAAGTCTGTAAATACTAAAGGTACGTGAAATCAGTAGATACTGGGGATGCATGCCAAAGCATATAACATGAACTGAATAGAAGTATGTAAACTAAAATATTGACATAAATGATATCTATATGCCTTGGTCAAACAACACTGAGACTAAATTACTGATCTGATTATTGGACTGAGACTGTGGGAGCTATCATCTAACCGACATTTCCTTATCTGAGCTAATTGGGGTCCAACTTATAACCCCAGTTTGAAGGGTGTCAATACTGTACCACGGGTACTAACATTAGTTGTGTGGATCCACTTTACTGATGTACTATCTCAAAGAAATAAGGGTGTCAAGCCTAAACTCATGGGTGACCTCTGTGAGATAGTCAAGCCTAAGCTGATGGGTGACTTCTCATATCGTACGTTGGCTAAATAATTTGGGAGTTTAGGTACTGCTCCTAGAGACTCTATCTAACTGATGGGTAAGCTACCATCCCTATACTCGCTCGGTGATAAGTCCTACTCCTAACTGAATGACACTGAGTTACTGACTATTCTGAGTTTAACTGACTGATCTAGTAATGCTTATAATATGTATTCTGAAGTTATTCTGAAGATACTAAGAAAAGACTAAATAAGTAGCTATGTTTTTCCGGTATTCAATAACCCCAGAACACAAAAAAATTAATATTAGTAACATGATACTTAATCTTAGAGGACATAACACGAAGGCTTTTATCATACCTGTATTTTTGTAGACATTTTATTAAACACTTGTAGTTCATAGTTTGGTCAAAGCATAGGAATGTTAGGGAACTTATAGTAATAGCATGAATTCAACATGAATAGTACTAAATCGTGATTAATTCAATAAATGATAACACTAAAACATGGAGAGTTGAATAACGACAATAATTTCATCTATAAATGTGTAAAATCATAATTCATGGAGATTCATGGGTGAAATAATAATTTAGAATCAAAATAACTTGAAAAAATCACAGTTTTATAATTTAAATCGGATACTTGGACTCCATGGGTGAAAGAAACCCATCGATAAACATTTAACATACCTGGGTTAATGAATTTGAAAGTATTGATAGTGAGTTCTTGAGATTTGTCCTTGAATTTGAGATCTAGGGTTTTGTGTTCTTGAAGAGAATAGATCCCCTTTTGAGTAATTTGAGAAAAATGGGCATATGATGCCCTATTAGGATTTAATTTCGTGTTTAGGACTAGTTTAGGGCTTAGGAAAATGACCAAACAGCCCCTTGGAAATTAAAAACGCAGAACTGGAAAATTGAAAATCCCAATATAGGGCCTTGGCATGACATGCCAGGATCACGGAGCCTTACTGAAAATTGACGACTGGGATCTGGAAGCTAGGCGAGACATAGAGATATCATGGTAAGCCTTTGGAATGCCATTTTGGCCACCTCCGCGATGCTCCATTATCGTGGAAGCTCACTATAAATTGCCAAATATGAACTGGGTCCTTGGCATGACGCACCAATAACGCGGTCCTTTATTGGATTTGACAATTGTCATTTAGACTAGATTCGTGATGCGCTAGTGACCAAAAATTGGTGTTTAACGAATGAAACTCAAAATCACTATAACTTCTTATCCGGTTATCAGATTTGGGCAAATTTTACATTATTGGAAAGATAATTGAATTTTCTACTCGGTGGAGGGCTCTAAAATAAAAAATAATGGGTATTTCGAAAAAATTTATATATATGAATGCTCATGTATTAGGACTTAAATTATGCTAGGGACATATGAGGTATAACAATATCTCCCCCAGGGATCATTAGTCCTTGAATGAGACTGGTTATGCTAAGGCAAACTAATGGACAAAGCTTACACACTGAACATGCATATCTGATGCATATAATGCATGACTGAACTGATTTGTAAATGCAAGTCTGACATAAACATGATATAACTAAAACTGAGCATAAAAGAGAGATATCTTAAGAAGATTAGTACCTTAACAGACTTGGCCCGCATATCTGCTTCTGTTTCCCAATTGGCTCCCTCAACGGACTGATTCTGCCAGAGAACTTTGACTAGTGGAACTTCTTTGTTCCTTAGTCTACGAACTTGATGATCAAGAATTTTGACTGGAACTTCATCATAGGAAAGACTATTTTGAACATCTACACTATCTAGGGGAACAACTACAGTTGGATCACCAATACACTTCTTCAACAATAAGACATGGAACACTGGGTATACTGAAGATAGATCTGAAGGCAACTCAAGCTTGTATGCTACCTTTTTTAAATGACTAAGAATTTTGAAAGGACCGACATAGCGGGGACTGAGTTTCTCTTTCTTGCCGACCCTCTTTACCCCCTTCGTGGGAGATATTCTTATGTACATAGAATCACCAATCTAAAACTAAAGATCCTTTCTTCTCACATCTGCATACGATTTCTGTTGGCTATGGGATGCTCTAAGCCTTTCTCTGATCAACTTAACCTTTTCTAAAGCATAAAACACCAAGTCAGGCTCTACTACTACAGCCTCACCTACTTCAAACCAACCAATTAGAGATATATATCTCCTACCATAAAGAGCCTCAAACGGAGTAATCTGGATACTGGAATAATAGTTGTTATTATATACGAACTCAATCAAAGGCAAGTGGTCATCCCAACAACCTTTAAAATCAACTGCTCATGATTTAAATATATCCTCAAGAGTCTGAATGGTCCTTCCTACCTGACCGTCTGTCTAAGGGTAGAAGGCTATACTGAGGTAGACTTGGGTACCAAGACCCGTTTGGAATGCTTTCTAGAAGTGAGAGGAAAATTGGGTACCTCTATTAGAGATGATAGATAAGGAAACACCATGCAATCTAACCAATTCTCTAAGATAGAGTTTGGCGTAGTCCTCAGTTGAATAAGATGTATGGACTTCAATGACCTGATTTGGTCATCCTATCTATGATAACCCAACTGGAATAATGTTGATGACGAGTACGAGGCAAACCCATCAAAAAGTCCATGTTCACTTCTTCCCATTTCCACATGGGAATGCTGAACTTCTGCATGGACCCACTAGGGTTCTGGTGCTCAATCTTAACCTGCTGACATGTAGAGCTCTTAGCTACGAACACTTCAATATCCCTCTTCATCCCACTCCACCAATAGATCTCCTACAAATCATGGTACATCTTAGTGTCCCCTAGATTAATCGAGTAACGTGCTCCATGGAACTAGTTTGGCTTGAATAGTATTGGAACTATTTTGTCTTGAATAGGAGTTGTCAGTTCATTCTGAGGTGCTACGGAGTTCGCTAGAGTAGTGAACACAGCATTAAATGATGCATGAGAGACATGATTCTCCAGAGGTTCTACTTGGACGTGCAGAGGTACTGACTAGTTTTATTCTCCTTTTTTGTTATTCATTTTGGGAGGCATGTTCTGTAGATGGAAGGAAGAAATGGATTAGACTGAGATTTTAACTTGAGCTTATGCTCAATCACATGACATGAATACGGAAAGAAGGGAAATTTTTTTCTAAACGCCTTGTAGCCTCCTGCCCATAAGTGTGGCGCGCTACACACCCATCCACAAGACTCTACTTGACGCAGCTTTTAGACTTCCTAGGACACTTTAAAGCCTTAGGATATGATACCAAGTTTATAATTCCCCGAGAGTACACCCTAGGTGTCACAAGGTGCTTACAGTCCCGATGGAACATAAGCTAACCCATGAGCTGGTACTTGCTGTAAGAGCTGAATAATATAATCATAAATACAGAATAATAACTGACATTCCATAAGGTTTTAATAAATGAAATAAATATTGAATTATGAATCTAAAAAAATAACTATCTGTGTCTGAATAAATACTGAAATCTGAGATAAACCGAATAACTAATTGTCATGTCAACTGTAGTATAAATACTGAAAAACTGACTGTATTCTCTGAAAGATGTTAAACTGAATAACTGTGAGTTGATGGGAGAGGCCCTAACTAACTCTAACTAACTACTAGACTGAAAGAATGAAATAAAATAATATGTCCTCAAAATATGAGGACTCACCACTACTATTGCTGAGAGTCTGAGAAGTCTAAGTATGGTCTGGGAACTAGGCATCAGAACCTATGATATAATACATCATAGTGCAAAAAAAAGGTATGCGATCAGTACTTTGAATATTCTGGTATGCTAAATAAGGTAGGTTGACATGCATGGTTTCATGAACAGAAATAATAATTATTTTAAAATACATGTAAAACACAAAATACTGAATAGGGAGCATGAAATCTATAGATAGTAAAAATATATGAAATCTATAAATACTATATATGCATAAAAGTCTGTAAATACTGAAGGTATATGAAATTTGTAGATACGGGGGATGCATGCCTACGCATATAACATGAATAAAATAGAATTTTGTAAACTGAAATACTAAAATAACTTATATCTATATGCCTTGGTCAAACAACACTGAGATTGAACTACTGATCTGATTATTAGAATGAGACTGTGGGAGCTATCATCTAACTGATATTTCCTAATCTAAGCTAATTGGGGTCCAACCTGTAACCCTAGTTGGAAGGGTATCATTACTGTGCAACGAGTACTAACGTTGGCTGTACGGATCCACTATACTAATGTACTGTCCCAAAGGACTAAGGGTGTGAATCCTGAACCGACGAGTGACCCCTGCGAGATAGTGAAGCCTATATTGACGGGTGAATTCTCATATCCTATGATGGCTATGTAGTTAGAGAGTTTAAGGACTGCTACTAGTGACTCTGTCTATCTGATGGGGAAGCCTCCATCTCTCCACTCTCTTGATGATAAGTCGTACTCCCAACTGAATGACACTGAGTTACTGACTATTTCGAGTTTAACTAACTAATTTAGTAATGCTCGTAATATGTATTTTGAAGTTATTTTGAACATACTAAGACAACACTAAATAAGAAGATATGGTTTTCAGATATTCCATACCCCCAGGACTCAAAAGAAATAATAGTACCATGATATTTAAGCTTAAAGGACATATCACGAAAGCTTTTATCAAACATGTATTTTTGTAGACATTTTATCAAACACTTGTAGTTCATAGTTTTGTCAAAGCTTAGTAATGTTAGGGAACTTGTAGTAATAGCATGAATCAAACCTGAATAGCACTAAATCATGATTAATTCAATGAATGATAAAATTAAAACATGGAGAATTGAATAACAACAATAATTTCATATATACATGGTGTAAAATCATAGTTCTTGGAGATTCATGAGTGAAATCATAATTTAAAATCAAAATAACCAGAAAGATCACAATTTTGTAATTTAACTCAGATACTTCGACTCTATGGGTGAACATTTAACATACCTGGTTTAATTAATTTGAGAGGATTGATGGCGAGTTCTTGAGATTTGGCCTTGAATTTGACAGATAGGGTTTTTGTGTTCTTGAAGAGAATGGACCCCCTTTTGAGTAATTTGAGAACAATGGGCATATGATGCCCTATTAGGCTTTAATTTCATGTTTAGGTCAAGTTTAGGGAATAGGAAAATGACCAAACAACCCCTTGGAAATTAAAAATACAGAACTGGAAAACTGAAAATCCTACTTTGGGGACCTGGCGCAATACGCCAGGATCGCGGAGCCTTACTAGAAATTGACGAATGGGACCTAAAAGCTTCGCGCGATGCAGAGCTATCATGGTAAGAATTTGGAATGCCATTTTTCCCACCTCCGTGATGCAGCATTATCGCAGAGGATCACTAGAAATTAACAAATATGAACTGGGTCCTTGGCGCGATGCACCAATATCGCGGTCCCCTATTGGAAATTGTCAATTGTCATTTAGACAAGATCCGCAATGTGCTAGTGACCAAAATGATGGTGTTTAACGACTGGAACTTAAAATCAACATAAGTTCTTACCCGGTTTTTGGATTTGAGTGAATTTTACATCGTTTGAAAGCTAAGTGAATTTCCTATGCAATGGCAGGCTCTAAACTAAAAATAATTGGTATTTCAAAAAATTTATATAAATGATTGCTCGTGTATTAAGACTTAAATTATGCTAGAGAAATACAGGGTATTAAAGTACTCTATCTTGCATCAATATACAAGGCTAAGTAAACTTACAAATCCTATAAATTTTATAACGAACAGTACAAAAATAAAAGGGATATACAGTCTAGCAAAGATAGTCAATACATAGATACACCTCTTGAAATTAATATTATAATTATGGCATAAGATTGATTTAAGATGAGTAATTAGGTGAAAGAAAGGAGAGATAAAAGAGTAAAAATAATTTAAAATACCAAAAACTAATAAAAGAGACTAACCATGTAAGAAAAAGATGGCATTCCCTCCTATTCGTCATCATTGAAAATGGAAGATTAAGATTAATAGATAGTTTAATTATCACGATCTCTAATCATAATTATTTTGATATATTTGTGTCACGATCTTAAGCTACCACCTAGTCATGACAACGGTACTTCCGATCATAAGTGAATACAAGCTAACCCATAAGTTGGTACTTGTTGTAAGCACTGAATAATATACTGATAATAGAAGAGCTATGTGGAAAACAATTGATAATTCCATAAGGTTTTAAATACAAACAAGATAATATAAAACTAAATACTGAAATACGTATCAAAACGTGTCTGAAACATCTGATAAAACCAACTAAATATCTAACTTACTGACTACATATCTGAAAGCCTCTAAACTAACTGAAAAGAGTTGATGGGACAGGCCCAAACTAACTCCAATAGACTAACTACGAAGAAATGCAAAAATACTAAATAGACATAACAGGTCCTCTTCATATAAGGACTCCCCACAACTGCTACTACTGATAAGATATACTATCTAAGCACTGTTAGGAAACTAAGCGTCCGAACCAATGATATAAGATATCATAGCACGAAGAAAGTATGCGATCAGTACTTTGAATTTACTGGTATTTGAGATGAGGTTAGGCTGAAAAGCATAGGTTTATGTGCATAAAATAACAACTGACTGAATAACCTGAGATAACTGATGCATAAATACGTAAAAGCTGTAAAATTTGAGAATGCATAACCAAGCATATAGCATGATTCTGAAATAGTCTATGAATTGAAGTTCTAAAACAAATAACTGAATAAATGGTAGTCTGTATGCTATGGTAAAGCAAACCTGAAGTGAATTCTGTATTGAATACTGAATTGAGACTGTGGGAGGAATCATCTAACTGATATGATCCAATTTGGGATAATCGGGGTTTAAAATGTGACCCCGGTTGGAAGGGTATCAGTACCATGCCATGGGTATTAACATTGGATGTGCAGATCCACTAAACTGATGTCCTGAAGAACCAGATTGTTAAGCCTAACCTAACGGGTGATCCCTGGGAGGAAGTTAAGCCTAAACTGACGGGTGACTCCTTAGAAGAAGTCAAGCCTAAACTGATGGGTGACTCCTTAGAGGAAGTCAAGCCTAAACTAACGGGTGACTCCTCATATACTATGTTGGCTACGTAGTTCTAGAATACCTGAACTTCTAATAATGAATCTGCCTAGCTGATGGGGAACCCGCCATCCCTGCATTAGTTTGGTGCTAAATTTTACTCCCAACTGAACTGACTTTGATTACTGAACTGATCTAACTTTAGTTGAAAGGACAACTGATCATAAGTACTGACTAAATAATAATGCTCATAGTTTGTTTGAAACCATTTTGCTAATGTTGGGACTATGTACACAGCAAAACATTGGGTATTCATAAGCCCCAGCACTGAATGGAAATAACAATAAAGACATATGAAAGCTCTGAAACCACAGTAAGAAATCATTGTCAAAATTCAACACTTAGGGATTTCATTAAACACATGAGGATCTTGATTTTAAACATTGGAATGGGTAAAGCATGTAAAAATACCATAGTTACAACAAAAAACCATGAATTAGGGATTTAACATGGAAATTTCATGTTTCAAATGTGTAAGGGCTATTTCTAACAAAAACCACTTGTTAACATAATGTATAATCAAAATTCAAGAAAATATTATGGAGATAATTAATCTTAAACATGTAAATTCATAATTTAAAACATAAAATGGATTCTTGGACTCCATGGGTGAAAAGGGCCCATGGATGAACATCACACATAGCTTTAACCTTAAATCTTGAAAGAGAAACACGAGTGTTTAAGCTTGCTTAAAGGTTCTTGGATTTGGGAACTTGATTTCTTGATTTCATTGGAGAAAAAGGAATGAGATTGATGAACTTGGGGATGATTAAGGTTTGTCCTTGAGACGAAATTGGAGAATTTGAGCAAATAAATCCCTGATTAAAGTTTAATCTCGTGTTTTCACGAAATAGGTCAATGGGAAAAGACACGACTACACCTTAAGGGATTAAATTCATAACTGTATTGCGGATGACAAGGTCACTGTGATGTGGTGAGTGCCTCATCACCATAACTATTGCGACACGATACAATCTCTTTGAGTTATTTGAATCAAAAACCAAACACAACCTAATCCTCATCCAAAAAATCCAAAACTCACCCAAGACATGCTTCTTATACCTCTGAACATGAATTATCTCAAACACCAACATCTCGGGGTCGGGAAGGTCAAATTAAAAGTCCTCAAAGTGAAGAGGCCTTAAAATGACTGAGTCCCCAACACAGTTAAATTTTCAGGCTTTAAGCCTCTTATACATGCAACTAGGAGCTGAACTTAGTTGAGAAATGTATGGGTTATTATAATATCTCCCCAATTGGAACATTCAACCTCGAATGAGACTAATTAAGCTGAGAATACTGGAGAAAATGAGATCATATACTGAACATGCATAACTGAATATATGAATACATAACTGAGCCTGAAATATGATACATGACTGAACTAATTTTGTGAATGCATGCAATGAAATGAGAATGATTATATAACTGGAACTGGGTATGAAAAAGAGTCAATCTAAGAAGGACTGTTACCTTGAGTTGAGTCTGAGTTAGCGGATAAAAAATGAGGGTACTTGGTATGCATATCTATTTTTCCTTCCCAAGTGGCTCCCTCAATGGACTGATTCCGCCAATGAACTTTGACCAAGGGAACATATTTGTTCCTTAGTCTATGAATCTAACGATCAAGGATCTCGACTTGGATTTCTTTATAAGAAAGGCTATCCTGAACATCTATGCTTTCTAAAGGAACTACAATAACTAGGTCATCAATACACTTCTTTAATAAGAAATCATGGAACATTGGATGCACTGATGCCAAATCGGCAGGCAACTCAAGCTCATAAGCTACCTTTTCAAAATGACTCAAAATTCTATAAGGGCCAACATATTAGGGACTAAGCTTCCCTTTCTTGCCAAATATCTTCACTACCTTCATGGGAGAGATTTTAAAATATACCAAATCCCCAACTACAAGATCAAGATCTTTCCTATGCATATCTACATAGATTTCTACCACCTTTCGGTTGTCTGAAGCCTCTCCCTAATCAACTAAACCTTCTCTAATACATCATACACTGAATATGGCCCTACCAAAGTATCCTCTCCTACCTCTAACCAACCAATAGGAGATCTACATCTCCTCTTATAAAGAGCCTCAAATGGGGCCTTCTAAATACTAGAGTGATAACTGTTACTGTAGGCAAACTTAATCAAAGGCAAATAATCATCCCAGCTGCCCTTAAAATCAAGAACATATGCCCTCAACAAATCCTATAGGGTATGAATGGTCCTCTCTGCCTGACCATCTATCTGAGCATGAAAAGTTATATAGAGATGAACTTGGGTACCAAGACCCTTCTAAAAAGCTTTCCAAAAGTAAGAGGTAACTGGAGTACCTTTATCTAAAATAATACACAATGGGACTCTATACAACCTAACTAACTCTCCAATATAGAGCTTGGGTAGTCCTTGACTGAACAAGAAGTATGAACTCATAAGAAATGAGTTGATTTGGTCATTCTATCTACAATAACATATATCGAATCATGCTAACAATGCGTATGAGGCAAACCCATATCAAAATCTATGTTCACCTCTTCCCACTTCTAAGTGGTAATACTGAACTCCTATAATATACCACTAGGCCTCTGGTGTTCAACTTTAACCTACTGACCGTTAGAACCTTTAACTACAAACTCTGCAATATCTCTCTTCATACCACTCTACCAATATATTTCCCACAAATCATGGTACATGTTAGTGGATCCTAGGTGAATAGAATAACGTGCACCATGTGCTTCTGCAAGGATTCGTTGTCTCAAACCATCAAAAAACTACACACACAGCCTACCCTTACAATGCAAGACACCATCTCCCCGGGAGAAAACCTCTGCTTTAGACCTCTAACTGATTTCTTCAACTTAACTAATCTGGGATCCCTATCTTGCTTCTCCTTTAGTACAGCAACCAAAGAAGATTCTGAACCATTCTTAACCCATACACTACCCTCAGCTGATTCATCCAAATGAATACCTAATCTAGCCTACTGATGAACCTCCTAAACCAACTTTTTCTTATCATTCTTAACATGAGCAACACTACCCATAGAAAATTTACTAAGGGCATCTACCACTACATTAGCCTTGCTTGGATAATACAAACTTTCATATCATAATCTTTTAATAATTCTAACCACCTCTTTAGACAAATATTTAACTCTTTCTCTTAAAACACATACTGCAAGCTTTTGTGATCCATAAACACATCAACATGCACACCATATAGATAATGCCACCTAATTTTCAAGGTGAAAATAATAGTTGCTAACTCAAGATCATGGGTAGGATAATTATTTTCATGGGGCTTAAGATTTATTAAGCAATAGGCTATGACGTTACTTCTTTTCATCAGAACACAACCCAAACCAACTCTGGGGTATCACAGTAAACAACAAATCCATCTAAACTATCTGTCATGGTCAAGTCTAGGGCATAAGTAAGTTGAGTCTTCAACTCCTAAAAACTCTTTTCATAAAAATCTAACCAATGAACTTTGACTTTCTTCTGAGTCAATCTATACATGTGGGATGCAATGATGAAAAACCTTCAAAAATACGTCTATAATAGCTAGCCAAACCAAGAAACTCCTAATATTTAATGGAGAGATTGGTATCCACCAGTTTCTCACATCTTTTGTGTTTTGAGGGTCAACTCTAATGCCATCATAGGAAATAATATGGGAAAGGAATGCTACTAGTCTTAGCCAAAACTTACACTTACTGAATTTGGTGAATAATTGATGGGCTCTAAGGGTCTACAATGCAATTTTGTGATTGTCTGCATGATCATTTTCACTACTGGAGTAGACAAGAATATCATCAATGACGACTATTATGAATGTATCCAAGTACTTCTTGAACACTCTGTTCATCAAGTACATGAAGGTTGCTGGGGTATTTTCCAAAAGACATAACTAGAAATTCAAAGTGACTATATCGAGTTTTGAAATTTTTTTTTGAAATGTCACATTCTCTGACTCTAAGCTAATGATGGCCGGATCAGAGGTCTATCTTAGAGAAATAAGTGGCACCCTGATGTCTGTCGAATAAGTCATCAATCCTGGGGAATGGGTTTCTATTCTTAATTGTCACTTTGTTCAACTGACGGTAATCGATGCACATTCTTAGGGAGCCGTCTTACTTACACACAAAAAGGATTGGAGCACCCCATGGGGAAACACTAGGTCTGATAAATCCCCTAACTAAGCGATCTTTCAACTATTCTTTTAACTATTTTAGCTCAGTTGGAGACATTCTGTATGGTGGAATAGAGATAGGTTGGGTATCTAGAAGGATATCTATTTTGAAGTCAATTTCCCTTTAGGGTAGAACTCGGGGAAGGTCTTTAGGGAACACATCTGGAAATTTCCTCACTACTAAAACTGACTCAAGACTAAAAGTGGCAGAATTTGAGTCTTTGACTCGAACAAGATGGTAAACATATCCCTAAGATATCATCTTTCTTGCTCTAAGATATGACACAATTTGACCATTAAGTGTTGAAGTATTACCCCTCTATTCAATGACTGGTTCATTTGGAAACTAAAAATGAATGACTCTATTTCTACAGTCTAATAAAGCATAGCATGAGTGGAGCCAATCCTTGCCGAGAATGATAACACAATCAGTCATCTCTAACTCCACAAAATCAATTGAGGTGGGTTTTGAGATACTGTGACCGAAAAGTTCCTGTATACCTATCTTACTATAATAGAGATACCTACTGGGGTAGACACGATTGATAAGAAGATCGATAAACTATCATTCTAGCATACTGTGACAACTGAAAGAGAGAAGCTTAGGTACAAACACCTTGCTGAGACATACGTAAGGAATAGGCTGAGGGACGAACAGTATGATGGGATTCAAGCTTACTATTTGTCCCTTATCTTGGATAGATGAATTACTTGCTATGGGGGTATTTTATATTATTCCATTTAATATTAATGTTTTCCAACCTTGAACACATAAGTCCATACTGTCCTACAAGTGACGTAAAATTTTTAAGTCCATATTACCCGTAGAAACTTAAAAGATTATGCATCCAATTCAAATTCTTGTGTAAAAATAAATGATTCTTTAAGTTTTGATTATGATAAAATTAGCTAGAAAATAATGGTAATTATTGTAATCTTGGAAAAAAGTCTGGTTTAAGTCAGTTTTGAGTGAAGTCTTCGATCTTTGCGATTGAACAATCCAGTTAAGTCTTCCTATCTTTATGTCAATGTATTTTCCTCATTAATAATTTCATGTTAATATCACTCATTGAGCATCTTTTGGACAAAACTCTAAGACTACTTAAATATACCTAATTCCTATATTTTTTTGCCCGTCCATTTATAATTAAGTGCAAGTAATATTTCATTTGTATCAACTAATCAAGGCGACAAGGTATAGTTCTATCCTTAGTAGCAAATCAATTCTTTTTCATTACAAGGTTCGCAAATAAGAATTGATTTTCTTATTAATCGCGCACACATTTTTTTATAATTAGTTTAATTAATTAGCCATGTATAGTATTCATATGGTGATAAAGAAAATGAATAATTAAAATGACAAGCAAATAATAAGAATCAAGAAGTAAAGACCTCAAAATATAGAAAACTATATATGAACAATATTAAACCTTCAACCATAATTTTTATATGAAAACTCTAGAACTAAATAGTTTAGCTACTCATGATTCTCGTACGATGATAAGAATTCATGAATTTACAGGAAATAAATAAAACCTAAAGAATAAATTGGTTGCTTAGATTTTTTGTACAAAAAAAGTTGTTAACCTTTAAAATCCATGTTAAAGACGTATTTATAGTGTCTGTGAAGCTTTGGAATTTTAAAAACCCATTCTAAAATGGACTAGGATCCCGAGGGGTCACACTACCCTTTCTATGAAAGTCTATAGTGCAAAAGGCAAAAGGATATTCAACGTGCGAGCTTGTATCTTGCCACTCCTTCTATAACAACTATTGGTGACTTATGCCACCCTTTCTATAAAAGGGGTGGTGTGAAGACTAATCCTTTTTTTATATTTTTTCTTCTTTCGCAGTGCTTTGCGATGTAGATTTTTCCTTGATCATTTCTGTCCGTTCTTGTTTTTTCTCTCTCGCTTTTTCTCCAAGTCTTTATCACCACTCCTACGCATCAAAACATTTGAATACTGTCACAATCAATATAGTTAACATTCTAAGATATGATAAAAGTACTAAAAGTGAGGAGAATAATGATTAAGTTATATATTCTTTTTTCAAACATCAACACTCCACACTTAAGCTCGTCATTGAACAAGAAATCAAATCAATTCCTTATTTCTAGTTATTTAGTTATAGGTCTACACAAATTAAATTGGTCTGTTCGGACTAAGGCTACTACTAGAACATCAAATAACACATGGTCAGAAATAGCCTCTTCAAGACACCTAGCCTTAAGAACCCACTTGGTGAATAAACATATCGAAAAATTCTTATATATTACATAATCAAGAGATCAAACACATCAGTTATACTTCATCAACCATGTGCCCTGACCATACAAGGGTGTTCCCCATATTCACTTAGAAAAATATAAAATAATACATATATGTTCATAGAGACCATAGTACTCGCACTCTCACAAAGAATTTCACATATACCATATGATGATTTATAACCTTTCACTTTGTGTAAGCACTCCACTAAGAATCTTAACACATCACAATTTCTTATATTCTCTTAGAGAATTCATCAATTTTCTTACTTTTTATCCTTCTCTTTTCTTTACTCACTATTTTTCTCTAGTTATTCATCTCTTTAAGCATATTTACATGTCGTTAGACAGGATCGATCAATTATTGTGTTTATCTCATCAAGTTTATAACTCTTTCTTCTTCTCTTTTCTTTACTCACTAATTTTCTTTAGTTATGCATTTCTATAAGCATATTTACATGTCATTAACAAGAATCGATCAATTATTGAGCTTATCCCTGCTACCTTCTCCTCCTCGTCTTCTTCTTCTTCTTAAACACGTCACAATTTCTAACATTCTTTTGGCAAAGTCATTAATTTTCTATCTCTTTCTTATTCCCTTTTCTTTACTCTCTATTTTCATTTAGTTGTTAATATCTTTAAGAATATTTACATGTCATTAGCAAGAATTGATCAATTATTGTGTTTCTTGACAAAGTTATTTACATGAAAAGTTTTATGAAAAAAAAAGACTTTATATGAAAATTTTCTCTTCTTTCATACTCATATCATGCAATATTGTAAGTTCTATTAAAAATTTCTTCTAAATCTTTATTTATATGTTAACAAACATGCCATCAAAGAAAATAATGGAAACAAGAGTGGAAACGAGAGCGGGGTAGAGAATTAGAAACCACCACTGGTTCTAGAAAACCCTCTCAGTGAATTAAGTCCCCTATGTTGAATTTAGAGTTACCTTTACAACTTTAACATAGTCTAAGACCTTCTGGAATAACCAACCTACTTTAGCACCAGCCAAACCAACTTTGAATACAGGCAGCGGCTACAGATCGAGACTTTACTAGGATAAATCCCCTAGTGTTCTTTAGATCCAAGTCTAATGAGGATCCATAGGAGTTCATGGAAAGTATTCAGAAGGTTACACAGATCATGGGTGTTAACCTAACTGAGAGTGTCGACTTGGCAGCCGATCAAATACAAGGGGTAGCTCACACCTGGTATAAGCAGTACTGGAATAAGGATAGTGGTGCAAATACAAAACCAATGAGTTAAGAAAGTCCAAGGTGCATCAGTTTATGAATCTGAAGATGGGTAGCATTAGTGTGAAGGAGTACTTTCTTAAATTACTCAGTTGGAAGGTATGGTCCGACTATGATTGCTTATTCTAGGGCCTACATGAGCTAGTTTATGTTGTTTCTGAGAATATAGTAAAAGAATGTAGGTAAACCATTATCACGATCCAAGCCGAGTCCCTGGCCGCGAAAAACATCCTGAACCATCAAGGCATAAGAGACCCTTTAACTTGTAATCATAATGATAATTTGTCTATTCTCATAATATGGAAGTAAACTGGAAACATGGTTAGCTTATTATTTAAACATAATAGTTGTGGACCATAGTTTCATAAGAAACCCAACAAAACCCATTTATACCAAGTCTACAAAGTCTCTACTAAACTGTACATAATAATATATGGAAATAAATTGCCTTTTGAAAACAAGGGAGGGTCACCAACTTTGATTACCTACTAAAAATCTATTGCTTAGCAGGAACATGAGATTGGGCCTCAGTAACTGAAATAAAGAAGGTCAATACACAATGTACTGGTACATAGAACAATCCACAAATAACATATCTTTGATGTAATATAGATGAGAGCATTTGATAAAGCAATTTATAATAAAGTAACTGAAAACGAATGGGCATAATTTGATAATTTTTAAAATATTTTCTTGAACACTATGAGTCACTCTTTGTATTACTCCTAAGCAAGATGGGTCACCATACATACATAGAAATCTGTGGGCTAGATGGATTCTGCTCATAGACCGACGATTAGGCCCCCAATTCTAGTTTGCTGAAAGAATGTGAAAAATCATACATTATATTCCATAGGATCATCACCATCATAGAACCCTAGTTTAGGACATAATAGACCTGTATGGGAAAAACACGGTTTTGGGCTAGGAGTCACTTGAACTCAAGCCTTCTTTGGGTAACCAACTAGCTCTCTTTAGGCCCAATTTTAGTTCTTTAAACATGTTTCATGCTTTCAAAACATTTATCTATTTCATGTCAAGGGCATCTCATGATAGGTATCGTCATACCTAGACTTTCAAGTCGAATCATGTCATAACATTTTCATAGCCGTTTTATTCAAAAAAATCATGTAAATGGCCACCCAAAAGATTTAAACAGTGTAAAAAAAAATATTTCAAGATTTCAACATGCGGTGGACAACTCTTTTCAACAATCACATGCAATTCTTTTATTTAAAACAAGAAGTACTTATGTAGCAACAAAAAAATCCTCTCTTTATTTCATAATCGACATCAAGTCCATGAATGACAGTAAAATATTTAACCCATACTTTATATCATGAAATTGAACAACCCATAATGAAATAATTTAAACAAATTTCACATGGAGAGGGAGATTTCATGAATTGTTCCATCATTTTAGTCATCAAAATCATATGACGTTTAAACCCATCTATATAATTCAAAACAATGGAAAAACTTCATGTTCATCTTATCAAACGGGTTCATGAAACATACTCTTTAAAGTGATTTCAAAACCCTTCATGTATACAAAATTTCATGCCTTTAAAACTTATTAAAAACAATATCAATGCCCATGGGATTTAGGATAGTACCACGTAACTTAATGATGAAGAAATCATGAAGAAATTAATCCTTTAAGCTTGACTGCTCAAACCCTAAGTTGTTTTTCTCCACATGTTCTTAAGAAAATGAACTAGGGATTGGAGAATGTTAATATGTATTGAGGGACCTTATTTCGTGTAAAGATATTTAGGGATGATTACGGACATAAATAGACTTTATTTCCCTTGAAATAACTCAAAATCGAAGCCCCTAAGTCGTAAAAAATTGACCATGCAGCGCCCAACCTATGGCCGAACCACCAAGTGGGTGGCGCCTAGCACATGGAACAGCCATAATGTGGACGACGCCTTGCCCATCGCCTAGAACAAGGTGGGCGACTCCTAGGCCATCTCCTATTAATTCCAATGGCGGCAGGTGATGGAAATGCGATGCCTAGCCATTGACTAGGCTCTACTTTATGATGCCTACTTAGTTTTGAGGTCCTAAAACACCCCCAACACCTCCTACAATGTTAATACATGATCTACCATCACTACAGCTGTCCTAAAGGTCATTTTAGATGCATTAAAAGAGTGTTACAACTATGGTGTATTACATTATCCCCCCTGGGATCATTCATCCCTGAATGATGACTAAAAACATAATAAGCATGATTTCAAGAACTACATGAACAGAAAAAAGTAGGATAAAATTAGTACCTTCCATTTCATCCTTCATGGTTTCAAAGAGGGTTGGATATCTAGTGCACATGTCATTCTTCGACTCCCAAGTAGCCTCTTCAGCTCTATGATTTTTCCACAGAACCTTAACTAAAATTATCTCCTTACTTCTCAACTTCGGAACTTGTCTATCTAAAATAGCAATAGGTTCTTATTCATATGACAATGAGTCTTTTACATTAATCACTTCCATGGGCAAAATAAGAGAATGATCCCTAATAAACTTCTTCAACATTGATAAATGAAATATAGGATGGACAGAAGCTAGACTCAATGGGAGACTTTTAGAAATACCCAAGAGCCAACCACAAACTCCAACTCTCTTCTTTACATTGGCGTAGGAATTTGGCGACTCTAAGTTATCTTAAGTCACTCTCTAATGACCTTGACTTTCTCCATCACTTAATGAACAAGATCAGGCCCAAACAGATGGGTTTCACCTACTTCATACCACCTAATCAGGTACCTACACCTCCTCCCATAAAGATCCTCAAAAGGAGCCATCTGGATAATAGAATGGTAACTATTATTGTAGGAAAATTCTATCAATGGAAAGTGATCCACCCAACTAAACTTGAAGTCAATTACATAAGCCCTCAACATATCTTCTAGGGTCTGAATGGTGCATTATGCTTGCCTATTCGTTTTGGGATAGAAAGTGGCACTAAGGTTTACTTGGGTACCTAAACCCTTCTGAAGAGACCGCCAAAACTGAGAGAATTGTGTTCCTTGATCGGATATAATAGACATTGTAGCTACATGTAAATGAACTATCTCCTGAATGTACAGCTTAGCATAATCATCACCCAAAAAATTGGTCTGTACTATCAAAAAATAAGCAGACTTAGGCATCCTATCCACAATCATTCAAATAGAGTCATATTGGTTTCAGGATATCGAAAGTTGCATAATAAAGTCCATATTGATCATCTTTAATTTCCACATAGGAAAATCTATCTCTTTGAAAGTACCACCTGTTCTCAAATGTTCTACCTTAACTTGTAGACAATTCAAACACTTAGACACAAAGTTAGAAACATCTCTCATCATGTTATTCCACCAGTAAATGACCTTAAGATCATGATACATTTTAGTAGAGCCGGGGTGAATAACATACCTAGAAGTGTAAGCTTTATCGAGAATTTTCTCTCATAACCCATTCACATTTGGCACACATAGCCTACCTTGATACCTCAAAATCCCATGACCTCCAATTTCAAAAGCCATTCGACTCTATTGACCAACATCTTCCTTAATGTGCATCAAGATCGGGTCCTCGGCCTACTTCTCCTTAACTTCTTCACAAAGGAAGGATTTAGCTTCCTCGTGAACAAATACTCCTCCATCTTCGAAACCTAGAAGTCAAACTCCCAAATTTTGCAAGACGATGAATATCCTTTACCATATTTCTCTTTTCTTTCTCCACATAAGAAAGACTGCCTATTGACAATCTGCTAAGGGGTCAACCACCACATTTGCCTTGCCTAGATGATAATGCAGGCCCATATCATAATCCTTCAATAATTCTAACCACCATTTCTACCTGAGATTCAGTTTTTTCTGCGTGAAAACATACTGTAACTTTTGTTATTAGTAAATATATCAATATGTACCCTATAAAGATAATGACATCAAATCTTTAGTGCAAATACCACAACGACTAACTCTAAATCATGGGTGGGATAGTTCTTCTTATGCACCTTTAACTATCTAGAAGAATATGCCACCACCTTACAATGCTGCATAAGTACACAGCCAAGTCCTACCCGGGATGCATCACACTATACAATAAAACCCTCCGTACACTTAGTAAGGGTCAAAACTAGTGTAGTAGACAGCTTTTCTTTTTGTATCTCAAAACTATTCTCACAAGAATCAAACCACAATAATTTCATCTTTTTCTTAGTTAATCTAGTAAGTGGAGTGCTAAGCACAAATTACTCTCCACAAATCTTTTGTAATACCTTGGCAAACTTAAGAAGCTCTGGATGTTGGCTGGAGTCATGGGTCTGGCCCATTTTATCACTACCTTAATTTTTTGGGGGTCAACTTTAATTCCCTCACTAGAAATGATAATAGGCGTATTTACACGCCTAAAGCACCTTAATTCACCCATATTTTAGCTAAGTTTTAAGGACAAAATATATAATTCCTGCACTTTTAGTCCTTTTTCCTGTAAGTGAGCTAACAAACATGATTAGCAAGTTTTCAAGTATAAATGATAAAGATTTAAGCATTTTGTGGACTGTTGGACGCCAAAGGAAACTTCAACGTAAGAGGAAAGGCAGCTTCTGGAAACTGGTGGACTAAAAGTAATGCATGGAGAACTTGTCCTGGGCAAAAACAGCATTTCTAAAGACTTGGGGGATCAGCAGTAACTTAGTAGGATTAGGACAAGTATGCAGTAACCCAGTAGGACTAGGACAAGGATAAAAACCCTATTTCAATAGGACTAGGATATGGATGTTATATAAACCCTATTTTCCTGAAACTTTTCATTATTCTCTTCTTATCCCCTTTTCTATTCCTTCCCATTCTAATTAATTCTTATTCTCTCATTCATTAATTCAAGTCTTTTTCATTCAACTTCCGCTCCTAATTCACATTACAATTTTTAACAGAGAAAGACGCTAAATCATGGGAAACACCGAGAGGAAAAACGTCAATCTTGTTGTGATGCCACACTCCTCTCCAACATGAGATCATTCTAGTTTTGATATGATAATGATGTTTATTGTGATCTCCGTTGCACTCATGAGTAGCTAAACTTCTCTGTTAGGGTTATGGAAGCCTTATGAGATACTATCTATTGCTATGAGTTTGTGAATTCTTGATACGTATGCTGCTTATATCATTAGTCTCTTCATCTTAATTGAATTCTTGTGGTTGCAAACATATAGAATACGCCAGTATAGCATTAACGTGTTTGAAAGAAAAGTTACAAGTCTGGAAAAAAGAGAGAATGACAAGGAAATAGGGCTACCAACCCCTGTTTAAAAGTTAGTGTCGTAGCTTGATTAACCTCTTGGAGAATTCGTACCATTAGATACGCTTTAAGCTTGAAAGATTTAAAGTGAGATAATTTGTGATGGTGGAAAGATGCTAGGATTTATCATAGAATACGAATCTCTATAAGCGCATGCATATCAGAATTCTGCATAACTCATAGCCAATAGATACGTAGAACTCATAAGGTGGACATAACCCTAACTTAAAATTCTCATTGATTAAAACCTACTAAATATTCTGATTTTCTTTGTTACTTTGATACTTTTAATTCACGCTAAAATTAAATCCCCCCTTTTCGTAGAATTTTCAATCAACAGTCTACTAATCGTTGCTTACTTAGTGACCAAGTATTACCTGTGGGATTCGACACCCAACCCAGTTGGGTTCTATATTTGACAAACGACCACTTACACTCTTACGAGAGCTGTAGTTTGAGAGTTATCAAATTTTGGCGCCGTTGCCGGGGAAAACGGTTGTCAACTAAGTTTGTGATAATTACTAGACCTTTTGGTCAAGGATTCTCAGATTTTACTTTTAGTTGTTGTTTTTGTTTTATTCAGGTTTTGTTCAGTGCATGCCCCATACTCGAAGTTCGGTACAACCATTATTACCCATAAATCCTGAACCATATTGTATTGGTAGAATGGAGGTGCAACGTGACATTGAAAGAAGGGCTGCTCAACAGGAGCAGGCTAGACTAGCTGCGTTGGCCGCTGCCCAAGTACATCAACAGAATACTGATAACCCTGGGCGGGCAACAAATCCTGACGATGAGGACCTAGGTGATGAAGAGCTACTAAACCCTAGGCGTGATGCTGAGGTGACGACACATGTAAACTGAAGAGATCATCAAGCCAGATTTAGGCTTGAATGCCGCGCTATGCAGATGCCTTTCGATGATGATGATGACGACCTGGACGGAGATGGTGCCACAGGAGCTATTATTCCTCCGCCCTTGGCACCTGCAGCCAAGTTCAATATCACCAGCACCATGATTCAGTTGTTGCAGCTAAAGAACTTATTTGGTGGACTTGCAGGTGATGATCCGAATATGCATCTGATCAACTTTATCTCTACATGCAAGTCATTTGACAACCCAGGCGTTGGACAGAATGCAATTCAGTTGCGCTTATTTCCATTGTCTCTATCTGGGGAGGCAACTCTATGGTTGAATGGGCTGACTCCTGATTCTATTACAAATTGGAGGCAATTGAAAGACGCTTTCCTAGAGAGATTCTTTTCGCCATCCAAGAGAGCACAGTTGAGAGATGAGATCAGCAATTTTTGATAGCTTCCAACTGAAGCTCTCCACAAAACATGGGAGAGGTTAAAGAAGAAGCTTATGCGGTGCCCAAATCATCATATGACCAATGTCCACTTGATGGAGATATTATACAGGTCTTTGAATTCGGTGACTAAGCCAGTGGTTAATAATGCTGCAGGAGGGTCATTCATGGA
This sequence comes from Capsicum baccatum var. pendulum, assembly GCA_030864225.1. Taxonomy (NCBI): domain Eukaryota; kingdom Viridiplantae; phylum Streptophyta; class Magnoliopsida; order Solanales; family Solanaceae; genus Capsicum; species Capsicum baccatum. Next base: position 67,998,329 of record CM061559.1, on the reverse strand, counting down.
CCTTACTTTTATTCAGGCAAGCGATATTTTAGACCGAATGACAAAGCAAAGTAGAGCTTGGCATACCAGGGATTTAGAGGTAGCAAGCTTTACCATATCAATTGGCATGACTACAGAACAAAGAAGAAGAGAGGAGGAACGCGATCAAGATATGGCGCACATAAAAACACAGATGGATCTTCTTACCAAGCACTTATTATCGGGGAAGGTCGAAAAAGTCAAATTTGTTGTGTCACAAGCAAGAGGTGAATCCAATTTTGAAGAAGAAGCTAACTACTTGAATAATCAGGGGGTTTCCGAGGCAATGCCTAAGGAAACCAAGGTCGTAACTATTATGATAAATCGGGAACCAAGGATCGTAATCAAGGTAGTTAGAAGAACAAGAATGACAGGAGTAATTTTTATGTTCCTCCTGGAAGACGTGACACCACTGCATCTAGTTCTGGAAATATGTCCATGGAAGATATGATGGCTAAGCTGTTGAAAGGAGTGGAGGCAACAAGCACGGGAGTAACTGAGGTAATAAATGATTTGACCTCAATGAAGCAATTAGTTGACTCATATTCTACTGCAATAAAATAGCTGGAGCAACAATTGAGTCAACTATCAGCGACAATCAACCAAAGAAAAGTTGGCACTTTACCTAGTGACACTGTGCAAAATCCAAGGAATGATGGATCATGCAGGGCTATTACTACCAGGAGCGGTAAGGTGTTAGACAATCCGTCTAAAGACAAGCAGGTGGTTGATGATATAGAGGAGGTTGTTATTGATGAAGATTGTGATGATTTTGTAGAAGCTGAAAATCAGAAGAAGCGCGTTTAATGAGAAAACTATTCCTCTTCCACCCACACCTTTTCCTCGAAGATTGAACAAAAAGGCTGATGACACACCTGAAAAGGCTGATAATCAGAAGGAGCGCGTTTAATGAGAAAACTATTCCTTTTCCACCACCTTTTCTGCAGAGACTCAAGAAGAAGGCGGATGATACAAGGTTCAGTAAATTTATGACGATGTTGAAGCAGCTGACTATTAATGTTCCTATGGTGGAGGCGCTGGAATAGATGCCTGGGTACGCTAAATTCATAAAGGACTTTTTAACAAAGAAGCGGGTAGTAATCTATGAGCCGGCAGATAATATTCGTCATTGCAGTGCAATTGCCACAAGTTCCTTAGTACGGAAGAAGGCATACCCTGGTGCTTTCACTATTCCTTGCACGGTTGGATCTATGAATTTTGCTAAGGCATTGTGCGATTTGGGAGCAAGCATCAATTTGATGCCACTATCCATCTACTAAAAGTTGGGGTTGGGCGACCCTACACCAACCAATATGCGGCTCGTGATGGCAAATAGGTCGGTAAAATGACCTATTGGTATCTTAAATGATATGTTGGTGAAGTTTTCCACCTTTATCTTTCCTGCAGACTTTGTTATTTTGGATTGCGAGGTGGATTCTGAAGCTCCCATAATCTTGGGATGCCCTTTCCTCGCAACTGGAAGTGTGCTTATTGACATGAGAGCTAATGAGCTTTTATTTCGATTGAATGATGAAGTGGTCCATTTTGATGTATGCAAAGCAATGAAGCAGCCCAAAGATATAGATGTGTTCTCTGTAGCTGAAGTTAATTATAAGGATGACAAAGAATTATCTGTAGAAAAGTAGCTGACTGATGAGTCACTATCCGATGAGCTGCTGAATTTTGAGCGTGAGTAGGCTCAAGAACATGAAGAAACTATGTGTTGTCTAACAGAAATAGGGTCCTATTCTCATACTCCTAAGCAGCTGGACCTTGATCTTAAGAATCAACCGTCACCAACAGCAAAGACTTCCATTGAAGAGCCCCCAGTGCTAGAATCGAAAGAGCTTCCCAATTATCTAAGGTATGCATTCTTGGGAAGTGGAAATACACTTTCTGTGAGTGTGGCGGATGATTTAAGTGAACAGCATGTAGAGGCTCTCATCTCTGCTCTGAAGAGATACAAGAGAGCTATGGGTTGGACTATTAATGATATAATTGGTATCCCTCCTGGGATATGTATGCACAAGGGTCATCCCGAAGAAGATTGCATGCCTACAAGTAAGCCTCATTGTCGTCTGAATCCATTCAGAAAACGATCCACCATCTATCTCAATGAAATCTAAGTAATCGAGATAGCTATGTCGTGCCGCGACAATAAATCAAGCGCTTGATGGGAGGCAACCCATCGTTTTTAATTGTTTTTGTAGTTTTTGTTTTCCTAGGATTTTGTCGAGCCACGACCAAAACTAAGGCGCTTGATGGGAGGCAACCCATCGTTCTAATCGTTTTTGTTGTTTTTGAGTAAGTGTAGGTACAAGAGGTGTAAAGGAGGAGATTGGTTTCAAATTTTGATTTGGAAGCGGTTCATATTGAAGGTGGTAAGTTAGGAATGAAGAAGAAAAGGATATGGGTTAGGCATTGCCTATGAAAATCTAGGCAACGAACAAGGCAAGGCCTATGTAAATCTAGGCAACGAACAAGGCATGGCCTATGCTATGGCCTAAGCTCTCAGAATATAGAATGCCATAGCATAGGCACCGTTTATGCCCAACAATGCCATAGCATAGGTACCACCTATGCTCAACAAGGCTTTGCAAAAGGCGCCGCCTATACCAAGCATAGGCAAAGCATTAGGCGCCGCCTATGCTCACTTTTGGTCTCCAAATCCGATTCCAAATGGGTCAAAACCCGACCCAAGCTTTTTCTATAAATAGAACCTTAGTCTTAAAACAAAAACTCATTGCAAATCCAACCTAAGTGCTGCCTACCACTCCAAATTCTCTCAAAAATTTTCTTTTTGCTCTTTTAACTTTGCAAGAACATCTTCCAAGGCCATCAACCAAGTAAGTACTTCTTTGATCTTCTTTTATATTTCGTAGTCATTACAATACTACGCCTATAATGATTTGTTAAATCTTGAAGTAGTCTTGGTGATTCGAATATGTTGATTTGTTGTGATACAACTAAGTGAACGAATACGTAAGGGTGTTCTAGACTTTGTTCCGATTTGTAGTTGATTGTTATACACTGTCATCTTGTTGTGGAATCGAAATGGTAAAGTTAATCACATAATCATGTAAGTTGAACGTTGGAATATCTTGAATGGCTTGATCATAATTGAATACAAGCATGAGATGTTGTGATTATTTCTACACCATAAACTTGATTCGATCTCTACGTAGTTATCTTGTTCCAAAAGTGCATTAATGAAAACCATAAAGCATGGACAAGATTAGATGAAATAGAGTTGAACAAGATAGTTAAGATGACATGAAAAGTATGACTGCACTAAATATATTGTTGGAATATAACACCAAATTGTATGGCAATGAAATCTGAATAATCGACATCGTTCACCTAATTAGTTGTACCAACGAATTAAGTGTGGGGTGGTGACACTGTTTGTTTGTCGATTAAAGCCTACCAAGATGAAGCTAACATGACCTTATTTTAATCTCAGGTATAATGGCACCTAAAAGTCGTCCAGGAAAAGAAAAAGCATCCACCTCACAAAAAGGCCAAAAGAGGGGAAGAAAAGAGCAAGTTGAATCCTCCTTGCTGCAAATACCTCGCCGCATGTACGGGATAAAATGGGTCCTAGAGGAGGAAGGAAAGGAGTGGTACAGGAACAACAAAATGAAAAAGTATGTTCATGTTTAGCTGATACAAAAGGAAAGCCTAGCGAAGAAAGAACCTTGCATTTTCACCAAATAATGGCATTACATCTCAATTTCATTTTCCAAGACATGGGAGAATGCAATCTTGATTTAACGCGAGAGTTTTATGCAAATTGGTCCCCAAAGACTACCGGCAGTGAAATGAATATTAGACGCCAAATCTTGCAGTGGAATGCTGAGTTCTTCAACACTTTTATGGGTCTTCTATCTGTCGATCCATCACCACTCAAAGATCTTCAACAAAGACATCCGTACAGGGCAATCAGACACACACTGTGCGGAACAAGATCAATGGCACGTTGGAGCAGACACAAAGATACCGGTCGGCACAACACATTCCCATATACCTCCTTGAACAGTGAAGCTAGGATATGGCTGCGAATAGTCAACTCTTGCCTGATTCCAGGGACACAGTACACAAAGATAACATGAGATAGAGTTTGCTTGGTGTATGCATTGATGACGAACGTCCCCATTAACATTGGGGCAATTATTCGATCTTTAATGCGTAAGGCTAGCATGCACAAGAGGTCCCACTTCAGTTTTGGCAATCTGTTGACTGCAATATTGAGAAAGGAGGACATCGAAGAGGAACCTGCAGATCATAAGCTGCCACACAAACCAAAGAGGGTTGACCTTACAAAGGTTAACGATGCTGAATCTATGCATGGAGTCAACCTTACCACTGCAGAAAGACATGCTCGCGACGAAAGCTTCTTCCGCCATTTATATGGCATGATGAGGTTTACTATGATGAGCGGGGGTCGTGTTCCAACTGCTGCAGAGCTCCAACAGTTTGATTATGACTACCCAATGAATAAGCATGCGAGGGCTATGTATGGAGTAGGTGTATATTTTGAGGAACCTCTTGATGACGATGTGCCAACCGATGATGACCGCCGAATGCCAGACTCCGATGTGGAGGAGAACTCTGATGATGACGACTCTGATGACGATTCTGATTCAGGGGGTATGACCCTAGACATAGAGGAGGAGTCCGACTAACCAGGTTCTTCTTATTTATCTTCCACTGAGGGCAATGTGCCCCGTCTAAGTGTGGGGTGCTGGTATTTGTATGCTATACTTCTTTATCTACATTTGCTTATTTATGTTTGTTTGTTTTATTTGTTAGTAGTTAAATATTAGTAATTGTTTTTTACTTTGCATGAAATTGTTCTGATAGGAAGCAGGGTAGTATGACAAGAGTCTGTGATAAAATCATTACTGAGACACTTAGGCTCTAAATGTGACTCACTATGTGATAAGTGTGTGGTTTAATTCCTTCAGCTGGTGGGTCAAGAGTCTATACTGCTCCCAATAAAGTTGACCATGTGCCTTTTGTGTGTGAGATGATAGTATATTCTGTGTTTGGGACTAATGCTAGAACTTGCCCGGTGTGTATGTAAAGCGAAATAAAGAGTGTGAGTTTAGGAGATGATTTAGGCATTTCTTTGGCAGCCTATTATTGTTTACCTTCTTTTTATCTACCCATGGACATTATCCTAGATAAACCCCTTTTGAGCCTTTAAGCCATTTTCTTTGACAGCCTCATATGTAAGCCTAATCCATTTTTTTCAAGACCATAATTTGATCCAAATTCCTAAGTGCATTAAATTGTAAAGTCATGTGACAAAATAAGAGGAAATTGGGTGAGAGTGATGCTTTAGAAGGTATTGGTACTTGAATTTGTTATGAAAAAAGAGTGGCTATCATAGAGGTGTGTTATAAAAAAAAGAGAAGAAAAGAAAAAGAAATAGAAAAACAAAAAGTTTATGATTAAATAAAAAGATAGTTATGTTTGAATGGCAAAATAGGTGAAAAGGGGTGATAGATGAAAGAAAGGTAGCAAGGTTTATTAAAAGAGAGTGTTAATGGCATAATGCGATGTATGAAAGCGCTTAGGAACTTAGTCACTATTTCTGGCCAAAATAGTCCTACCCGTCCCTTAGCCTACATTACAACCTGTAAAAGACCTATTTGATCCTAAGCTTAGCATTCTGATATTAGCGGAGCATGACACTAAGGGAAAGCCTATGGTCATCAGTTGCAACATATGAATTCTTTGTGAGAGTGAGAGCAAGGAAAATCTTATACCCATGTTTCGAAAAATGAAATACTTGTGAGTGATTATGGGTGATATATTGTGAGACACACATGGTTGATGAGTTTTGGGAAGTTGTGTATGATTCTTTGTGCCTTAACTTTTGGATACGAATTAACCATCATCACGATTCTAGGTTGGAGGTTGAATTGTTTCTAGTAGTGATCAGAAAACTACTCGTTGTTAATAATTGTCGTGCCTGTCTTGATGAATATTTTGTGCTATTACTGTGAAACCCTAAGTAGATGTTTATATGGACATGATATTTTATTTGAGGACGAACAAAGATTTAAGTGTGGGGTGTTGATGATACGCGTATTTACACGCCTAAAGCACCTTAATTCACCCATATTTTAGCCAAGTTTTAAGGAAAAAATATATAATTCCTGCACTTTTAGTCCTTTTTCCTGTAAGTGAGCTAACCAAAATGATTAGCAAATTTTCAGCATTTTGTGGACTGTTGGACGCCAAAGGAAACTTCAACGTAAGAGGAAAGGCAGCTTCTGGAAACTGGTGGACTGAAAGTGATGCACGGAGAACTTGTCCCGGGCAAAAACAGCATTTCTTAAGACTTGGGGGATCAGCAGTAACTTAGTAGGATTAGGACAAGTATGCAGTAACCCAGTAGGACTAGGACAAGGATAAAAACCCTATTTCAATAGGACTAGGATATGGATGTTATATAAACCCTAGTTTCCTGAAACTTTTCAGCATTCTCTTCTTATCCCCCTTTCTATTCCTTCCCATTCTAATTAATTCTTATTCACTCATTCATTAATTCAAGTCTTTTTCATTCAAATTCCGCTCCTAATTCATGTTTCAATTTTTAACAGAGAAAGACGCTAACTCGTGGGAAAAACCAAGAGGAAAAATGTCAACCTAGTTGTGATGCCATACTCCTCTCCAACGTGAGATCATTCTAGTTTTGATATGATAATGATGTTTATTGTGATCTCCGTTGCACTCATGAGTAGCTAAACTTCTCTGTTAGGGTTATGGAAGCCTTATGAGATACTATCTATTGCTATGAGTTTGTGAATTCTTGATACGTATGCTGCTTATATCATTACTCTCTTCATCTTAATTGAATTCTTGTGGTTGCAAACATATAAAATACGCCAGTATAGCATTAACTTGTTCGAAAGAAAAGTTAAATGTCTGGAAAAGAGAGAATGACAAGGAAATAGGGCTACCAACCCCTGTTTAAAAGTTAGTGCCGTAACTGGATTAACCTCTTGGAGAATTCGTACCATTATATACGCTTTAAGCTCGAAAGAGTTAAAGTGAGATAATTCGTGATGGTCGAAAGACGCTAGGATTTACAATAGAATACGAATCTCTATAAGCGCATGCATATCGGAATTCTGCATAACTCATACCCAATAGATACGTAGAACTCATAAGGTGGACATAACCCTAACTTAAAATTCTCATTGATTAAAACATACTAAACATTCTGATTTTCTTTGTTACTTTGATACTTTTAATTCACGCTAAAATTAAATCCCCCCTTTTCATAGAATTTTCGATCAACAGTCTACTAAACGTTGCTTACTTAGTGACCAAGTATTCCCTGTGGGATTCGACACCCAATCCAGTTGGATTCTATATTTGACAACGACCGCTTACACTCTTACGAGAGCTGTAGTTTGAGTGTTATCAAGAAACAATATGCCCCAAGAAAGTAATGTCACTAAGAGAGAATTCACTCTTAGAAAACATTGCATATAACTCATGATCCTTAAGAGTCAGAAGGATTATTCGGAGGTAATTGGCATGATCCTCATTACTCTTAGAGTAAATCAAGATGTCTTCGATAAATACTTTGAAGAATAGATCTAAAAACTGATAGAACACCCTATTAATTAGGTCCATAAATATTGAAGGGGAATTAGTCAGTCTAAATGACATAACTAAGAATTCATAGTGACCATACTAGGTTCAAAAAACTATTTTAGGAATATCAGTCTCCCTAACCTTTAACCGATGATACCACGAATAAAGGTATATCTTAAAGAAGTATTTGGCGCCATGAAGTTTATTAAAGATATAATCAATTCTGGGAAGAGGGTACTTAATTTCAACTATGACTTTGTTCAGATGGCGGTAATCTATACACATACTGAGGGAGCTGTCTTTCTTATGCACGAAGAGTATCACAGCGCCTTAGAGAGAGACACTAGGATGAATAAAGCCTTTGTTAAGAAGGTCGTTTAACTATTCTTTCAACTCTTTCAATTCTATAGGAGCCATTCTATATGACAGAATAGAAATAGGATGGGTATCCGGCAACAAGTCAATGCCAATATCAATCTCCCTATCTGGTGGTATCCCAAGAAGGTCATCTGGAATGACTTCTAGGAATTCATTAACTATACAGACAGACTGGAGCGAAGGACTTTTAGTTCTAGAATATTTGACCCAAACATAATGGTACAAATAACCCTTGGATATAAGCTTATGGGTTCTAAGATAAGATATGAATTTCCCTCTAGGTGTAAAAGAATACCCCTCCTACTCTATTATGGACTCATTTAGGAAGGAGAAAGTGACTTTTCTAGTTCTACAATATACTATAACATAACATGAATGGAGATAATCCATTCCTAGTATAGCATCAAAGCCAATCACTTCCAGTTCAACAAGATCATCCACAGTATCACGATGACCAATAGACACCACACAATTTCTATAAACTTTCCTAGCCACAATAGAAATACTAACAGTAGTGGAAATAGAAAAGGATTCTAAAATATTTTTGGGCTCAAAACCAAAACTAACTGCTACGTAATGGGTCACATAAGATAAGGTAGACTCGGGATCAAGTAATACATACACATCAAGGGAGAAAATCTATAACTTGTCAGTAACCACATCTGGTGAATGAGAAATACTCAACCACTTCTTCTTAGACCATCTATTACCCCAGTTGCTGCCCTAATGTTAACTGACATTCTAATCTACAGACCTAGCTCTCTTAGCCTACCTTTCTTTCTCCCTTACCTCCGCTAGTCTCTTACTCTCCTCTTCTACCTATTGTATAAATATTGATAACCTAGACAAACCCATGTCCTAATTTAGCATTGCCCCCTTACATTCTAAAACCAAATTATTCAATAGACCAGATGTGAACTTTCTCATATGAGCTCTTATATTACCCATTAATTATGGAGTATAACGCGATAGGTGGGTGAACTCCAATGCATATTCTTTGTTACTCATCTTTCCTTGTTTTAGATTCATAAATTCCTCAATTCTTTCTTCTCTCAGCTCCTAGGGAAAAAAAGATCCAGGAGAGCCTATACAAACTCACCTCACACAAAAGGCTCAGCACCTCTACCCTTCAAATCCTTTCACTTATTGTACCACTAGTTATCTATATCATTCAACTGATAGGCTTCTAACTCAACCCCTTCCACTTTATTAGCATGCATGACTCTAAAATTTTCTCCAATTCATCAATAAAGCCTAGGGGGTCCTCCTCAATATTTGTGCCAGTAAAGGTAGGTGGGTTTAGCCTCATGAATTGGCCAAACCAAGTAATTTCAGATAAATCTTACACAGAGCCCATATCTTCAGACCGACGGGCCTGAGAAGCCAATAGATGAGCAATCATATGGATGGACTACCGGAACTCAGTATTGGAGACTTTTCTTTGAGGAGGTTGGGTATGATTAACACCAGACGGAGGAGACCGAGGTGGACTAGTTGGAGGTGGACTAGTTGGGATTGGAAAAACTCTTGGGGTAGCAATAAATTCTGGAGTACAAGCTCTATTATGGGTCCGTATCCCATAAGTCGGGTTGACATCCTTAACATGGGTATTCTGCTCGTTGGATCTATGGGGAGGCATGAACAATCTCTGAAATATAGAAACTTATGATATAGGGGACATTCAGATTCTATAGCATGAACTAAGACATGAAGAAAAGAGAGACATTCCTAAATGCCTAGTAGCTTTCTCCTTATAAATGTGGCGCGCAACACACCAATAAAAAGGACTCTACCCAATGTGATTTTATAGACACCCTAGGACCATGAACCATGCTTTGATACAAAGTTTTTCACAACTAAAATCAAGGCCCTGGCCGCGACGAGCATCCCGAACCATCAAGTACTGAAAAACCCCTTAGCTTGTAATAATAAACATAATTCGTCTATTATTATAATGCAAAAGTAAACTAGAATCATGGTTATCTTATTATTAACACTTAATAGTTGTGGAACATAGTTTCTTAAGAAACTTAACAAAACCTATCTATAAAAAGTCTATGAAGTCTCTACTAAACTGTAAACAATAATCCGTCTGGAAAATAAGGACAAGGCCCCTGGTTGGACCATGAACTAAAATCAAAGGGATACAACATATATAAATAAGTCATCTTACAAAAATAAGGGAGGCTCACCAACTCTGATTATCTACTAACAATCTACTGCTTAGTGGGACCATGGGACTGAGCCTCAGTATCTGAAATATAGAGTGTTAATACACAATGTAATGGAACGTAGAACAATACAAAAATAACAAATCTTATACGTAACATAGATGAGAGAATTTCATAAATCAATTTATAATAAAGAAACTAAATATACATGGGCATAATTTGATAATCTTTAAAACATTTTCTTGAAAACTATGACTCACTCTTTGTATTACTTCTAAGCTAGATGGGTCATACTACGTGCATAGAAATCCACGGGCTATATGGATTTTGCCCATATCCCGATAGTCCCCAAATTGAGGTTGCCACAAAAATGGGGAAAAATCATACATGCTATGCCACAGGGCTAGCGCAAGCATCAAATCCCTAGTTTGGGATATAATAGACCTACATCTTCAAAACACGATTTTGGGCTACGAGTCACTTGAACTCAAGCATTCTTCGAGTAACTAACTAACTCCCTTTAGGCATAATTTTAGTTCTTTAAAACAATGTTTCATTCTTTCAAAATATTTATCTCTTTCGTGTCAAGGGCACCTAGTGGTAGGTATCGTCATACCTACACTTGCAAGTGAAATCATGTGATAATATATTCATATCCCTTTTATTCAAAAAAAATCATATAAATGGCCACCCAAAAGAATTAAAAAATATATGATAGTTCCTATTCAAGTAGCACACGAAAACTTATGCAAAAACATCATATTTCAAGATTTCAACATGTGGTGGACAACTCTTTTTAACAACCACATGCAATTCTTTCATTTAACACAAGAAGTACTTATGTATCAAGGAAAACACCCTCTCTTTATTTCATAATCCACATCAAGTCCATGAAAGACAGTAAAACATTTAACCCATACTTTATATATGAAATTGAACAACCCATAACAAAATAAATTAAACAAATTTAACATAGAGAGGGAGATTTCATGAACCATGCTCTCATATTATTCATCAAAATCATATAACATTTAAACCCATGTGTATAATTCAAATCAAAGGAAAAACTTCATAATAATCTTATCAAATGGATTCATGAAACATATTGTTTAAGGTGATTTCAAAATCCTTTATATATACAAAATTTCATTCTTTTAAAACTTATTAAAAATGATTTCAATATACCCATGGGGTTTAGGATGGTCCCACATACCTTAATGATGAAGATATTGTGAAACAATTTACCCTTTTAGCTTGAATTCTCAAACCCTAAGTTGTTTTTCTCCTCTTGTACTTAAGAAAGGTGAACTAGGGATTTGAGAGTGTTAATATGTATTTAGGGACCCTAATTTCATCTAAATATATTTATGGAAAGTTATGGACATAAAAAGACTTTATTTTCCTTGAAATAACTCAAAAATAGAGCCCCTAAGCCAAAAAAACATTAGCCATGCGGTGCCCAGCCCATGGCCTAACTATCAAGTTATGGTGCCTATCCCATGGCATAGACATAATGTGGGCTGCGCCTTAACCATTGCCTATCACAAGCTGGGCGACACCTAGGCCATCGTCTAGCCATTCCAGTGGTAGTAGGCGATGGGAACACGACACCTAGCCATTGCCTAGGCTCTAATTTATTATGCCTACTTAGTTTTGAGGTCCTAAAACACACCAAACACCTCCCGTAATGTCAATACATGATCTAATCACTATGGGGATCCTAAAGGTCATTTTAGATGAACTAAAAGAGTTTTACAACTATGAGGTATTACAATCATGTTAATGAAGGATATGATTATCTCCAAACTGATGGTTCATACTCAGCAGATAAATAAAAAGAAGAAAATAGATAATAAGAGGACTATATTCGATAGTTTTAATGTCTCTCATCAAAGGTTAGATAGTGTAAATTCTTCTTCATTTTGCCATAAATCTTCAGCTTTAGCACCATCTTCTACTAGTGACCCAGTAGCCAAGAATAGGTAGAACCATGGAGATAATTCAATAGACTCTATTTCCTAGGGTAACGTGAGTAGTTTTTGTACCAATCTAATATGCTAAAAATATGGTAGAAACCACAAGGGTGAGTGTATAGCTGGTAATGATGGGTGCTTCTATGTGGCAAGTCAGGACACAGACTCAAGGAATGTCATGTTTCTTTCTAGAAAAGTAGGGATGTCTGTTAGAAAAGCCAGTCAAATTCTTCAATGTCACCTGTGGGTTGCCTTACTCAACAGGGTACCTCATCTAGTGCAGTTGGCAAATAGTGTCAAAACAAATTTTATGCTCGTCAGACATGATAAGATCAAGAGGGTTCTTCTAATGTTGACATGGGTACAGTATAATTTCTCCATATTCATGTTTATTTATTTTAGATCCTAAAGCAACACTTTTCTTCATAACTCCCTATAGACTATTATACTTCTGTGACAGTCCCAAAATCCTTTCAGCACCTTTCATAAACTGTACTTTAGTTGGTGACTCAGTCATACCTAAATGGCTATACAATAATTGCCAAGTTATAATTTCCTAAAAAGTCACCTTTTGTAGGGTTATACATGGTAGATTTTGATGTCATTATTGGTATGATTGGTACATTCATGGAATGCATTGGTTGATTAAAGGAATAGAGCATTCCAATTCCAGATTCCAAAAGAATCAACTCTAGAGTGGAAGGTAGTACCTCAATGCCTACAGGCCGATTTGTCTTTTACCTTAAGACTAAAAAAATTGATCACCAAATAGTGTATCTATCATCTTATTCGTGTTAAGGATTAAAGACTTGAAACCCCAAATCTTTGGTTAGTTTTAGTGGTAAATAAATTCCCAGATGTATTTCTAAAAGATAACTGGAGTTCCTCCTAAATTGGAAAATGCCTTCAGAATAGATCTACTTCCAGATACCCAACATATTTCAATTCCTCTTTATATAATAGCCCTAGTCAAGCGTAAAAAGTTAAAGTATCAATTGAAGGACCTCCTAGACAATGGTTGTACAATGCCTAATGTCTCTCTATATAGTGCACCAATTCTTTTCTTACATAGGTAAGATAATTCTCGTAGAACGTGTATCCACTACGGTCAGTTTAACAAGGTTACAATAAGAAACAAGTATCCCACTCACAATATTGATGACTTTTTCGACCAACTTCAGAGTGTAAATTACCTATCTAAGATAGACCTCAGGTTAAACTATCATCAACTCAGAGTTAGAGAATGTGACATTTCGATGATAACCTTCAGAACTTAGTATGGTAACCTTGAATTTATTGTTATGTCTTTTGGACTAATGAATGCTCCTACAACTTTTATGGATCGGATGAATAGGATGTTCAGGTAGTATTTGGACATGTTCCTCATAGTCTTCATAGATGATATCCTCATTTATTCTAAGAGTGAGGATTAGAATGCAAATTATCTAAGAATTATATTACAGACTGTCAAGGATTAGTAGCTATTTTTCAAATTCAGAAAGTGTGAATTTTAGTTAAAATCAGTAATATTCCTTCGTCATGTCATCTCCGAAGAAGGAATTCGGGTTGGTCCTAAAAAGACTGAAGTATTATGAAACTGGCATAGAACTATTTATCCAGCAAAATCAGAAGTTTCTTGGAATTAGCCTCCTACCATAGATGGTTTGTTGAGGAATTTTCCTCTATTTTCTATCCCATGTTTAGGTTGACTTAGAACAATGTCAAGTGTTAGTGGACTAATTTTTGTGAGAAGAGTATTCATGATTTGAAGACTAGACTCAGTACTGCTCCGATCTTAAATGTGCCTGAGGGCTTAGATGATTTTGTGGTTTATTTTGATGCTTCTAGATTTGGACTTGGTTGTGTGTTAATATAATAGGACAAAGTTATAACAAATGTTTCTAGACAACTCAAGCTTTATAAGAAAAACTACCTGACTCATTATCTAGAGTCGGCAGCAGTGGTTATTGCCTTATAGATTCTGAGTCATTACCTCTATGGGGTTCATGTCTACATGTTCACCGATCTCAAGGTTTTTCAGCATGTATTCAGTTATAAAGATTTAAATCTCCATCAGAGAAAATGCCTCGAGTTGCTAAAGGATTATTATATGAGTGTTTTGTACCATTCCAGTAAGGCTAATATGGTGACTAATGCTCTTAGGAGATTATCTATGGGGATTGTTGATCATATAAAGGATGAGCGGTCTTTGAAGGCTTTTTATAAGGGTCTTGGTACCCAAGTTCATATCAATACATACTTTCAACCATAGATCGAGAATCATGAAATGAGGACCATTCAGTCCATACAAGACATGTTGAGAACGTGTGTGATTGATTTCAAGGGTAGTTGCTATGATCATTTATCTTTTATCGAGTTTTCATATAATAATAGTTATCACTATACTATTAAGATGGCCCTATTTAAAGCTCTTTATAGAAGGAGGTATAGATCTTTTATTGGGTTGTTTGAAGTTGGTAAAGCTTCATTCATAAGGTCCGACTTAGTTCATAAGGCTATAGAGAAATTTTATCTTATTAGGAAGAGGTCAAGAACAACTTAGAGTCAATAGAAGTCCTACACAAATGTGAGGAGGGGGAAACTTGAGTTCTTTGTTGGAGATTTTGTCTACCCAAAAGTTTCACCTATGAAAGAGGTAAAAAGACTTGAGCAGAATGGAATGCTCAGTCCTTACTTTATTGGTTCTTACGATATTATAGGTCATTTCGGCAATGTGTATTATGAGATATAATTGTTGGTGGAATTAGTAGTGGTGCATCCAGTCTTTCATGTTTCCTTGCAAAAAAATGCATGGTAATTATGCATTGGTTGTTCCCTTAGAAAGAGATATCGTGAAATATAGTCTCTCTTATGAAGAGGTTCTCATTTAAATCCTTGACAACCAGGTTCTTCAGTTGAGGAATAAAGAGGTCACATTAGTAAAGGTTCTTTGGCAAAATCAGTCGGTAGATGGAGCTACTTTGGAAGTAAAGGCAAACATGATCACCTAGTACTGCCACCTTTTTTCTTTGAACTTAGTCCCAGGTTGAGGTAAATAGTTTACCTTAATTAATTAATTCTTTCTACTTCATGTCACCCACATATTACTATGCAATAGCATGCGTCCATAGGTCTAGATCCATCTGTGTTCCAGTACCAACTCAGTACACATATCAGTGTCCATCTTATAGAAACTCAATGTAAAAAATTTAGGTACAGATAGGGTAAAATAGTTCAAAAATTAAAAGGATAAGTGGTGAAGAAAATGAGGGAATTGCAGTTGTTTTCCCCTAACTTCATGCTTAATCATTTATTCTTGATGGACGAATAACCCCAAGGGGGTGTTATTATAATGACTCAAAAAATCCAAGCCTGGCTAGAACAATGCTCAAGTACATTTAGGATAAATCATCAAGTTTAAATTGCATTAGAAGGGATTTGGAAATGTAAAAAGGCCACAAGACCCCTCTAGCCCTTAACCAAGTCAAAACCTCATTTACTAATTATCCCTAGAGTAGTGATCGGCTTCAAATGAGCATAACTTTCAGATTTATATGCATATTTGATTTTTAGACCCATAAAACAATAGGTATATGAATTACTTTCCAAACAATCTAGTTTCTCCTAAATTTGACATCGAAGTAGAAAGTTATGTCTTTTTCTGTAAAGAACTACCCTATAGTGAGATACAATGACACCAACCATGATCGTGGTTACATTGTACGATCTTACAATCACATTATCTGATCGAGATAACCCTAAATTCTAATAGTTGACAAAGAGTACCCTCATACCACAACAGAAAACCACGATTGTGCTTTAAAAACACAATCCCCAGAAACGATCATGAGTCTCACAAATGCTCTTGATAAAACTAGCAAACATACAAGCAAAGGTATAACCATAGGTAGGTCCCACAATCGTACAAATCTTGTATAATCAAGTTCAAAGAGTTATAATAAAGATCCTAACAAATATTGCAACCCATGATCATTAGTTGTTCCCACGATCATTGGAAGGTCTCGTATGTTCCTCCCCGTAGTTTCCAGTTATGAAATTTTAATGGGTATATCAGACTTTTCTCAGTCTTTTAATATCAAAGCTATGTCTTTATGGAAATTCCTAGGGTCAATAGTGGGGTATATATGAATCTAAGCTCTTATAACTTTGAATTACATCTGATACTTAGTTTCAAAAGAGAAGAGAAACGTTTCATTTTTTCCAAGGCAAGTTAAGGTTCATCTTCCTCAGGCATCCAACTCTGCAGAATTCTTTGGTGATCCTATCTCCAAGTATGTGGGATTTCATCAATGAATTCCCTTTCACTCATTGAATCCCAAAGTTATGCCTAAAATTTTAGATATCTCACTAAAATTTTGTCCAAAAATTCTTACCTCCCTAATATTATTAGAACTTCTATAAGGAGAATTGATGTAATGCCCCATAATTTTCTGAGCTCAATTCAGCCCATAATATATGTACAAGAGTCTTAGAACCTAAAAATTTAGCTGTGTTAGAGACTTAGTTTTTATTTTTGGCCTCTTAACTTTGAGAATTTTTAACATGAACTTCCCTACCCCAATATGTAAGTTTTTGAGTTGATTCAAGTTTACGGGTGTAAGTAGAATGTCTCAGGTAAGTTATGAATTTTTCGAACGAGGTTTATACCATATTTGTATTTTTGAAATAACAATCCACCGCGATTGTGGTGTATCTAGGTGGAAACCTTAAAATCTCTTATTGTTCGAGAAAACTAAACCTTCTTTCCATCAAAGAAAGATCAAGCATTGGTTTCTTCCAAGCCAAGAACATTCAAGCTTGTGATATTCTTCAGGATTTAATCCTTAGAGGTATGTTAAATGTTTAACCATGGGCCCTTTTCACCCATGAAGTCCAAGTACCTATTTTTGTATTCTAAATCATGAATTCACATGTTTATAATGAGTTAATTTCATGAAACTTACGGGAATTTCGATTATGCATGATGTTTACAAGTGTTTTTAGTTGGAAACTAGCCTTTGCACATTTGAAGCATGAAATCCCATGGTAAATTCCCCAATGTATGGTTTTGGTGTTATGATTATGTTATCCCATATGTTTCAATCATTCTTATGCCTAAGTTCATGAATTTCAAGTGTTGGATGAAATGACTAAGAGATGAATATTTAGCAATGACTACTTATTATACTTTTAAAGTTTTGGTATACTTTTACTATTAATGTTATAGGGTCCTGGGTGTTATGAATACCCAAAATATAGTTGTTTACTTAGTCTTGGTACTTTTATAAGGGTTTTCAGACATATATGAGTATTATTAGTTCAGTTAATTATCCTATCATTCAAGTTTAGATTAGTTCAATACTCTGAGTGAGTTTAGTTGGGAGTAGGATTTAGCACCGAGCAAACCCAGGGATGGGGGCTCACTTTCCAGTTGAGAGTGTGACATTTAGTATTAGTATATCCAGTATAGAACTACATAGCTAGCGTAGACTAGAGATGTTAACCTGCCAGTTGAGGGTTGACATATATCTTACTAGAGCACCTGCCAGTAGAGGGTGACTCTTTCGTCCTTTGGGACTTTACTTTAGTGAATCCACACAGCCAGTGTTAGTATCCATAGCACGGTATTGACACCCTTCCAACTGAGGTCTTAGGTTAGATCCCAATTAACTCATATTGGGGCATTTGGTTAGATGATAGCTCCTACAATTTTAGTCCACTATTCAGATCTGAGTTCAGTTTTTAGGCTTGCTTGACCATGGCATACCATTGTTAGTTGTTCCTTATTAGTATTTTAGTATTTTAGTTTACAGACTATCCCAGTATAATGTCATATACTTGGTCATTCATTCTCAGATTTTACAGCTTCCTCGCATACTATACATCAGTTATCTCATTCTATTTATTCATTCAGTTATTATTCATACATATAAGCCATACATATCAGCCTAACCATATTTAGCATGCCAATACATTCAAAGTACTGACCGCATAATCATTTCTTGTGCTATGACTTCTCCTATCATAGGTTCGTACGTTTAGGTTCCCAATCGCATCGAGATATACTAGCACACCAGCAATAGTAACAGTGGTGAATCCTCATATTTTGAGGACCATTTATGTTTATTTCAGCATTTTAGTTCAGTAGTTAGCCGAAGTTAGTTGCGGACTTGTCCCATCAACTCCACAGTCGATCAGTTAGAGGCTTTCAGACATTTTCAGACAGTTAGTTAGTTATCTGACGTTATTGATAGTTTTTACAGTATTATTTTTAGACGTATTATATCAGAGTTATTTTTTAATGTTTAAACCTCATGGCGTATCCACCTTTGTTTTCTGAACATGTGTATCTTTTATTACGAGTTTGTTCAGTGCTTACAGCAGGTACCAGCTCATGGGTTAGCTTATGGCCACTTGTGACTATAAGCACTGTGTGGCATATAGGGTATACTCTTGGGGAATTTCAAAGTTGGTATCAAAGGCTAAGGTTTGAAATTGTCCTAGCGAGTCTAAAGCCATGTTGAGTAGAGTCTTGTGCATGGGTGTGAAGCGTGCCATACTTTTGGACAAGAGGATACAAAATGATTAAGGAAAAAGTTTCCCTTCTTTCGATATTTATGTCGTGTGAATAAGCATGATCTAAATTTGAACCCTCTTTGTAATTTAATCTTCTTCCCATTTATAGAACATACCTCCCAGAAAGAATAATAGAAGGAGAAATGGGAATCAGCCCGCACCTCTACTTATTTGGGAAGATCCCCTGAATGAGCATGTCTCTTACGCCAAATTTAAAGTTGCCTTCACTACTTTAGCCCACTCAGTAGCAGCCCAAAATATTCAGTTGGCTACCATCTGAGCCATTCTAGTGACTAATACTATCATATCTAGGATTTGGGACTTTACCTAAATAAACCCTCCTCTATTTCGAGATCTAAGTCTGGTGAGGATCAACAGGAGTTCCTCGACATAATTCAAAAGGTAAATGATATTATAGGTGTGACTTCTAGTGAGAGTGCAGAGTTGGGTGCTTACTAGTTGCAGGATATTTCTCATACCTAATATAAGAAGTGGAAGGGAGATACAGGGGCAGATACAGGGCCTATTGAATGGGAAGAGTTTGTGATGGACTTTTCAGATAGGTTCTTTTCCTTGGATTTAAAGAAAGCTAAGGTAGGGGAGATTATTAATTTAAGGCAGGGAAACATAAGTGTTAAAGAGTATTCACTTAATTTTACTCATCTAGCCAGGTACTCTCCAAACATGGTGTATGATGATAGGCCTAGGATGAGGAAATTTATCTCTGGTGTATCTGATAGCATGGTCAAAGAGTGTAGGACCATGATATTGATTAAGGAGATAGACTAGTCTAGGTTGATGTTCCATGCTCAACAGATTGAGAAGAAGAAGTGTAAGGAAACAGAGAGAGAGAATAAGGGATCTAGAATAAGTAGCTTCAATTTTACTCAGCCTAGTTCAGAAGGTGGTAACCATCCTTAATTCTATCAAATATATCCAAAACCATCTCTATCTTCAGCTAGTGCACCAGCGTGTATGTTCAAAAATGATAATTGGGATAGGGCGCCAGGACCTAAGCCCTAGGAAAGTGTGAACTATGGTGGCACAAATCCTCTTTGCCAGAAATTCAGTAGAAACCATTAGGGTGTATGTAGATTTGGTATTAATGTATGCTTTGGGTATGGAAAGTTAGGCAACAGGGTCAGGGATTCCCCACAAAGTGGTTAGCAAGGTACCTCCACTCATCCCCCAGTTCCATCTGATCGCCCAACTCAGTAGGGTGCTGCTTCTAGTGTAACCAGTGGCCAGTGCCCAAATAGATTATATGCACTTCAGTTCTGATAGGATCAGGAAAGTTCTCCTGATGTGGTTTATGTTATGTTACAGGTCTTTCATTTACATGTTTATGCTTTGTTACAACCCGGAGCTTCTCTTTCCTTTACAACTTCCTACATAGCTGTTAATTTTAGTGTCAATCCTAAAACTTTAGCAAAACCCTTCTCAGTGTATACCCCATAGTTGTCTCTATTCTAGCCAGGCAGATATACAGGAATTGTCCGATCACAATATCTTAGAAAGTCACCTCAGTTGATTTTGCAGAGTTAGAAATGATTGATTTAATGTTATTCTCAACATGGATTGGCTCTACTCATGCTATGCTTCAGTTGACTGTTGATGTGTGAGCGGACGCTAACACATTTGAGCCTTTTAACTAAGAATAATTGCAAGGTCTTAACAAAATTTTGTCGTTTTTGATTGTTTTATCTTTAATTTTGCAGTAGAAGCCAAGATGCATGAGAAACAACAAGGATGGAAGCAAAAGAGTTAAAACCGGAAGCAAATAGAAAAGAAAAAGAATTATGGCTGATGACATTCCTGATAAGTCACCAGTCCTATGATGAGTTATCAGCTTCATCATCATCCTTAGACACACAATGGACCTCAGCTAAAAGTTGTGACAACATTTCCTGATAAGCTGTCAAAGAGTTCATAGAACGTCAAAGTTATCGTCAGCCTAAGGTAGAACATGGGTGCTGAGGTAGAGAAGTGATAACATTCATGATAAGTCATTAAAGATCTGATAGGCCATCACATTTTCTTGTCAGCCTTAAGTAGGAAGTGCTAAAATTGAAGAAGGAGATGATGACATTCGTGATAAGTAATCAGGCTCCTGATAAGTTATCACGAATGTCGTTGCCTAATTCGAGGAATTAATAAACTCTGTGATTTTGTTTCCTTATTTAGGATAAACTATTTAAAGTCTTGTTTAGGGTTTACTAAGGGGTTTGAAAAACTAAGTTGGAGACACGTATTCTGTTACTTTTCTGTCTAGTTTCTTGGCTTGAAAACCAATTAACTTTAAAGAGATTTTCATCAATATTTTGGGTCTTTTCATTTTGATCGAATTGGAAAATCACTAGATATTATTCATCTTGTGGTAAGTTTATCTATCAAATCATGAATACAACTAGTTGTTTCAATTTTTGCATTATGAGTGGCTAAATCCATTTCACCTAAATTATGGGTTCTAGGGAAAGTCTTTATAAGATGCTAAGTGTTAAAGATTTGAAAGGTAATAGGACTCCTTGATAATTCTGAGGTTTGAATTATCGTCTATTGGTTGCAAATAATAGATAACACCTTCTTTGATTTGGTTGAGATAAGAAATCAATTATAGTAGGAAGTGAACTATCAACAGGGACTTGGAAGCACTAAAAACTTCCATTTAATAATTGATGTTAAAACAAGGTTGATTAACCTGAAGTAAAGTCTGGTCAGTGAATATAAATTCCCTAAGTCCAAGAGGATTAGGTAATTAAATTCTTAAGTAGGTTGAGAGATATTTAGGCATAACTTCGATAAAGATAATCTGTTGTCCTACCTACTGTGAGAATCTTGAATCACTACTCGCATCTGTCAAGTACAAAAACCCCTAGTGAACATAATTCTGAGTTATCCATAAAATCTTTATTACAAACACTGAAGCTAAAGTGACCAGCATTTATTAGCTAATCTGCAAAAACCCCCCATTTTATCATTTAGTAGCATCTGTTTGAATTCAACTTGTAGCTATAGTTTTAAATTAGTTTAAGCGCCACTCACATTGTTCCCTGTGAATTCGACCCCAACTCCAAAAGTTGGGTAAATATATTGACGATGACTGCCTTGCACTAAATTGACGTGTACGTTGAGAGTTAACAAAAATAGCGCCGTTGCTGGGAAATAATTTGGCGTATTGAGTTGGCTCAGAATTTTAGCCTACTTTCTTGAATTCAAACTTGTAAATATTTTTTTAAGTTTACTTTTATTTCTTGTATAGGTAGATTTTTATTTTACTTTACTTACTACTATGGAATCATGGAATGAACATGATCTTGGTGGTTGAAAATCTTATCTTGATTATCCATGTCCATATTGTGATGGATCATACTCCCAATAAGATCCTCACCACTTCCCAATGATCCTACATAAAAGTTTGATGCAAAATTGGGCAAGCGGTCAAGTCTTTGAAGTGGTGTGGTAGAACATTCCTTATCATGCCCTTATCTTTGCCCAACGGACCTAAAAGAAGAAAAGATAGAAAGATGGGCCGATATTCAAATCATCTAAGTGAAGGGATAAATGATGACCGAATAATGTCGTGCCGCGACATTAAATCAGGCGTTGCTTGAGAGGCAACCCAAGGTATTTTGTTTTTTGTATTCGTATAATATGATTAACATCAGATCTTTCTACCCATGGTACCACAGGTATTTTTCTAACACTTTTGTTTTGGTTTGATGCACTGGGACATTACATGATTTTAACTTGAGAGTGGGGATATTTATGGGTTTTGATGTTCTCTTGGGGATTTTAATGCTATGCCTCTTTTCCCCAGAGTCCTCTTTCTAGTAGAGCCGGCATCTTTAGGCGTATTGTGATTTGTTGTAAAATGTTGTAGTTGACTTGGAGAAATACAAGTACCTTAGGCAGTTAACATGTTTTTGTTGATTTTTAAGCACCTCTCCAATGTTCTAAAGGTTTAAATGTGTGATTTGTATCTAAATGTTACCAATGTGCATCTTTGTATAGCATTAGTTTTAGTGACGCAGTAATCATTGCTAAACAATTGCATGAACTTGATAAGTAGTAACTGGTGATATACTGGTGTGCCATATGTGTGTGAGATTTTATTTAGTTCCCTCTGTATATTGGATTCAGAACTTTCCTGGTTAGTCTTACCTAGGTTGAAGGATAGGGGTTAGGAAAGTATCATAGGCCTTTTTAATATTAGCCAACTTTTATCCTAAATGCCTTTCCTGTATGAGGAATATCCCTTGATCCCTACTTTGATCCGGCTTAGCCTATTTTTTTATGACAACTATCACCTTCCCGTTTATATCATAATAAAATTATTTTGGCCCTGGTCCTCCTTAGACACTATGCACCTTTGACTTAGGTAAATGGCATAAGTTGAGAGTGGCTATCATAGGGGTGCATGATGTAAAATAAGTATGAAGAAATGTAGAGTAAAAGAAAATAATAAAAAGTTGGGTGCAACGGAAAGACCAAGAAAGGAAAAGTTGTGAAAAAAAAGAAGTGATTGTAGAAAAGAACCGCACCCATCCTGAATAAGTCTGATCAAGAAAAGAGAAGAATAGAAAAAGAAGAATGATGTGAAACCCCAAAATCTAGTGTAGTGTCAAGGAGGCTTAGTCAATTTAAATATCATCGAGTATCATACCAGCCACTAGCCTACATAACAAGCCAAAGAGAAGACCTATAATGATCCTAGATGACCTGTCTGAAGATCGGGGTAATCAAAATAAGGGCAAGCCTATGGTATTTGGCATACATTGATTGGAACTTCATTCTGAGAGTGAGTTTCTTATGACTGTCCCCGTGGTTATATGTGTCCTGTCTTCTATGAGTAAAGGGGGATTTCTTCATAGTGAGGGCACACTGGTTAGATTGCTAATTACTGACTTATTTGGATAGTGTAAACTTGATACATGCACGGTTGTGTTGCTGAGTTGGTGCCATATCTTGATTCCTGTGTGTTGCCTTGTTGTTCATCAATAATACACAGTTTATCTTGAATTGACTGACCTTGTAGATGGTGAAGATGTTTTGATATGATATAGATGATTGACTACCAAATGTACTTTGTATTCTCTTAGTTATGTTTGAGTTGCTTGAGGACAAGCAATTGTTTTAAGTTGAGGGTGTTGATGTGTGAGCAGACACTAACATATTTGAGGCATTTAACTTAGTATAATTGCAAAGTCTTAAGCAACTTTTTTCATTTTTTATTGTTTTATCTTTTATTTGGTAGTAAAAACCAAGATACATAAGAACCAACAAGGATAGAAGAAAAAGAGTGAAAATCATAAGGAAATAGAAGAGAAGTGTGGATGATGACATTCCTGATAAGTCGTTAGCCCTGTGATAAGTTATCAGCTTCATCGTCAGCCTTAGATAGAAAATGGACCTCAGCTGAAAGTTGTGACAACATTTCCTGATAAGCTATCAAAGAGTTTATAGGACATCAAAGTTGTCGTCAGCCTAAGGTAGAACATGGGTGCTGAGGTAGAGAAGTGATGACATTTATGATAAGTCATCAAAGATCTGATAGGCCATCACATTTTGTTGTCAGCCTTAATGTAACAGCCCAGCCCACCGGCGCATGAGAAATTGTTCGCTTTGTAGCCTCGGCCCCTCACAAATTTAAAACGCGTCACATACGTGGAAGGTATCCATGCACCTATAAGGCACACTTCGTTCCCCTTCACTACCGATGTGGGATTTGCCTAAGTGAATGCAGGGGTTATGTATCGTCGTCCGTACACTCACCTCCCGTAGGGACTCAGCGTCCTCGCTGAAGTTTGCCCCACCACCGGCACCGGCGCTGGCTTTGATACAAACTGTAACAGCCCATCCCACCAGCGCATGCAAAATTGTCCGCTTTAGAGCCTCGGCCCCTCACGGTTTTAAAACGCGTCACATACGTGGAAGGTATCCATGCACCTATAAGGCACACTTTTTTCCCCTTCACTACCGATGTGGGATTTGCCTAAGTGAATGCAGGCGTTACGTATCGCCGTCCCTACACTCACCCCCCGTAGGGACTCAACGTCCTCGCTGAGGTTTGCCCCACCACCCGCACCGGTGCTGGCGCTGATACCAACTGTAACAGCCCAGCCCACCGGCGCATGTGAAATTGTCCGCTTTGGAGCCTCGGCCCTTCACGATTTTAAAATGCGTCACATACGTGGAAGGTATCCATGCACCTATAAGGCACACTTCGCTCCCCTTTACTACCGATGTGGGATTTGCCTAAGTGAATACAGGCGTTATGTATCGCCGTCCCTACACTCACCCCCCGTAGGGACTCAGCGTCCTCGCTAAGGTTTGCCCCACCACCGGCACCGGCGCTGGCTCTGATACTAACTGTAACAGCCCAGCCCACCGACGCATGCAAAATTGTCCGCTTTTGAGCCTCGGCCCCTCATGGTTTTAAAATGCATCACATACGTGAAAGGTATCCATGCACCTATAAGGCACACTTCGTTCCCCTTCACTATCGATGTGGGATTTTCCTAAGTGAATGCAGGCGTTACGTATCGCCGTCCCTACACTCACCCCCCGTTACCAATTGGTATTAAGTAGCGTGTGTGGATTGTATGATAATCTGTGGGGGAAATATTTGACTCAAATTTTTTTTCTATCTATACAAAGTAAGATGTATATTCTCAGATTATGGAATGTTGTGTGACAAGTTTCTATCTCTTGAAAATATTTTATCATCGTGTTGGTGAAACTAAAAATTCTAGTGAAGCCGTGTGGGGCTCTTTCGATTCAGTAGCATAGTTTCCTTGTCATTCTTCTTATTTTCTGGTTCAAACTACAAAAAAATCAAAGTCTAGTGAAGTCGTGTGAGGCCTATTTCGATTCACTAGCAATTTGTCATTCAACGTGTGGTTCTTGTGTTGGTTGAATATATGTATAGCTGAATCTTTTTCCATGAGATAGAGTTGGTAATGAAGAGATTCGTCCTTGTGTGTTAGTTTATTAGTAGAAGACAGAGAAAGAGTTATTAGGCGAGGTAAATTGTCCTTGCTTGAAGTATGAAAATGGCCAGATTAGCCAGTAGGTTATAACTATAGACTCATGGTTGTTGTGGATTTTGAAGGTAGTGTAAATGTACGCTTGGGTAAGTAATTGTGATGTGAGAAAGAAGTATAAGTAGATACGATTGTACGGGGTTATAATATAAGGATAAAGTTGACCATGTCAATTATGAGGCTTTAACCCCCTTGACCCTCTTTTCATTGGTAGTTGTAAACTAGTGATACTTGTGAGAATGTATGTAGTAGATTTTTGAGATATTTGGGTAGAATATCCCAATTCGATGGATTAGAATATTTATATTATGTTGCATTCTTCATTGGTGGTAAATGATTGATACTAAACTATAGGCTTGAATTTAAATGGTGTGGTGGTAAATAGTGGCACGAGTTTGATGATGCATGTTTTGTGGGATTAAATTAGTAGGCTTGATGTGCTGAAATAGTACATGCTATTGGATTATGATAAGGAAAACCGTTAGGTCATGATCGATTATTGTGGTTATGAAGTTCTAGTGCACTAGTGTTTCGTGATGTTTATTTCATAGTTTCCAAGTGAAAATTTCGTGTAAGGTTGGGTTGTAAATCATGCATAGCACTAGATATTAAGTTTGAACAGTTGATGTCCATGAAGATGGATGTGAAGATTTCTTGGTTAATGAATACTAGTTGTATAGAAGTGATCTAATAGACTTAAACGGTGCATGCAATAGAGTAAGTTTATTTGATTCGTAGTGGTTTATGATATTGCATGTATGATGTAGATGTATGCTTAAGGTGACATGAGGTTGTGGCATTTTTCTAAGGCTATTACTTGTTGTGCGTGACTAGTGGTACCATGGAGAAAGACTAGTTAGATGGTACATGGTGATCTAAATAGCCATGTTAAAATGTTTGATTGATAGTGTTGGGCCTGTTGCGGTGATCTTGATTCTCATAGTAGAGGGATATAAATTTGGAGTCGCAATAGTGGTATGCTCTATCGAAAGAGATATGGTTCATCAAAGGCTTGGTGATATCTATGTTAAGTGTTAGCATCTAAGCTTGACTTTTGAAGGTTAAACCGATAGAATAAGTGTGCAAGCATTATACTATGACTATTGGTGGCTAGAGAAAGATAGAGTGTATCCCGGAAGGTAGTCATTCGGCCTAAGTTCTATGATATGCATGTATTGTTATTTTTTTTCAGACCCTAGAGTGTAGTAAGTGTAGTTCAGTTAGAATATGGTAAAGGATCTCCTAAACTCTAGATGATGACTTGAAGCTAAGGGGGAGATGACAGAACGAATGACCAAGTAAGGCTCTCAGATTCTAGTAGTGATGCAGTATGATTTAGAACGTTAGAAAGTAAGGGTGAGACTCAACCCATTCTTATCTTAGTATTTTTCAGTTATCCCAATGCCTACTCAAGCTTTACGTTTCAGTTCCGTGATCATAGTTCGTGATTCCTGTATATGATAGAGAGTCACGTACTCTTCCAGTTCCAAGATAATGAGTTCTAGTTCATTCAAGTAGTCGGAATTATATTCCTTATGTTAGGAACTCTAGTTGAGGTCATGCAACTCATGACGCATGTACTAACTCTTTATAATGTGTTCAGTCCCATATAAAAATCATCTCATGCTTCAGGGTCTTATGTTTTAACCTTTTAGTGTCCTCCCTATGCCATGATAGTGGTGATGAAGTAAATGTTCTTGTTGTTCTAAGATCATAGTACGGTTGATTAGATAAGGCCATAAGTATGAAGTGAGATTTGGGGCCAATCTTTGATACATGTGATGTTTAATGGAAAAGTTTGTGTGTGTATGTTTTTAGGATAGTGCGTGGGAATTATATTGATAATAGTTTAGAAACTATGTGAAGTATGTATTTATGGGTATTTGCCTTGAAGTTAACATGTGGTTATAAATTAGGCTTGAATGACATTTTGGGATTGTAGTGGAAGGTTGCAATATGCATTAGCGACTTCATATTTAGAGTTCAGAGTAGTCATTAAAGTGGTAAGGCATGTTATTCTTAGAATGTGATCTTTAAAAGAGGTATAGAAGGTGGCATCATATGGTTTAGAATAATAGCGTGGTGTAGCATGTTGTATTTTCGTGACTTAGACTTAGGCTTGATCGCGGGGTAAGGATTAAGCTATTTTAGACACTAGTAGAAGAATTTGTCAATGCTCATATGAGAAATTTAAGCTGAATTAAATGAATATCATATTTATAGGGAATAGTATAGTTAAGGGATATTCGGGAAGTGCGCTATGCCTGAAAGTAAGAAGTCGTATTGCCAAAGGTCTGAAAATTCTATCCTAATTTAGGAGTTATATGTGTATATTTCAGACTACAGAATAGAGTTAATGTTGTGATTTCCTCTGTTGGATGTCTTGTGTAATCCATACCCAAGATTCGTGGCTCCCTATTACTGTTAGAACTTCTTTAGAGAGAGTGTTGAAGAGATACTCCAGTTAAGTATGAAAGTCCAGCATAATTCAATCTGTATAGTCAGTAAGTCAGTTTAACAGGCAGATTCGCATGAGTTGTTTTCTCGTCTTTTCATTTATTCATGCTACCCGAAATCTCAGGCATGCTACTATTCCAAGATAGAGTATACCAGTAGTTGCGAGTATAGCTCAGTTCATGTGTCATGCATTAGATTCAGATTTCAGATGTTCAGTTATGATTCAATTTGTAGGTGCCTAGTGCATCGCCTCAATTTTGTTTTCCTAGTATCTTAATGAATTGAGCATTCATAGAGGGACATAGTGTCCCAAGGGGGAGATACATCATTCAATTGTATGTATAGATTCTTATTACAAGCCTGGCACAAGATATCATTGTGTAATTAGTCATACATTCATACTTTAGTCCAGTCAGATATGCGTACATTAAAAATGCATGTTCAATAGAAAAAGTTCAGCTTATCAATGTATTTAGTCCTGCGTCCATGAGAACAATTCAGTCATAGATCCATGCATCAGATATGCATGTTCATTATGAGAATTCAGCTTATGAATAGCTTCAGTCGTGTATTCCATGCATCAGATATGCGTGTCCGATACAAGAATTCAAAATATCAGTAGTTCCAGCCATATGGTCATGTTTCAGATCAGTGTATTCTTTATTAGAAGAGATGTCATGTCCGCCTTATTCTATATCTTTAAGGCTTCAACAAGTTCCTATCCATCATTCAAGGACGAATGATCCCAAGTGGGAGATAATGTAATGCCCCGTAAAAGTCATGCATGTATTAGACTGTAATTTCTGAGCTTTAGACTTAAGTTTTAGTGGACGTTGTAATTTGTGTCCGCTTCCATCGACCATAACTCTCTGTATATGTCGAATTAGAGAACCTAATATGTGTCAAATGATAGGTCTTCGAGTTAGCTTTCCAACGATACCAATTTTGCAAAAATCCAACACTCGAGCAAGAAGTTATGGCATTGCAAAGAAGAGTGTGTCGCCTAACCAATCGCACATAGCCACTGGACTGGTTGTGCGATACACAATGCGGTGCCTACCTTTGTCCATGCGATACAAAAGGCAGCGCATACCTTAATCTATGTGATGCAAAGGGCGGCGCCTATCTTAATATATGCAATACAAAGGGCGGCGCCTATCTTAATCTGTGCAATGCAAAGTGCGGCGCACACTTATGGTTTCAGGTAACGAAAACACTCCGTTTTGAGTTATTTTAAGTGCAATTTAGTCCTTACAAAACCCAAAATCATCCTTACCCACTCCTAAACGGATTTGGACCTATTAACAACATTGAAGCCTCCTATAAAATCCCAAAATCCAATCCTTCAAGAACTTAAGAGGAGAAGCAACTAGGGTTTGAGAAAATAAGCTTGAAGTTCCGATTATTCCGAAATTTCTTCGTGAATCAAATTACAGATTCGGAATCCTCTCGACATAGGCTTCGATAGATACCTAAAATTCATGGAGAAAAAGGTACGCAGGGTTTTCCTAAAATCTCATGGGCATAGAAATCATGTTTTAAGAATTGGGTTTTTAAATTCATGTACATACTCATGTTTTAGAAGGTTTAATGATATTGTTTTGGCCTTTTCGCTTTCCCCCAAAGTGATTGAAAATTTTATGTATACGTATATATGTGTTTGTCCTGAAATATGAATTGAGAGCATGATTTTTATGAAACCCCTCTCTTAATGTAAAGTTTTTTTCATGATTTACGTAATATAAATTGTTTTGAAATACATCTCGAAAAGAAAAGGAAATTATGATATGAAGTTCTTTGACTCTTGCTATGTTTGGAATTTGATTTTGAACACGAAAGAGAGGGTTGTGAATGTTGAATATGCATGTAATGAAAGAACGCATGGTTTTGCCAAAATGCACATGACCACCATATGTTTGATGAAAGTTTTGCATGGATTAGACTTGAGTTTCAAGACATGACATCTTTAATACAAACTACATGCTTCGGTGGTCTGAAACTATATTTTTACGAAAGATCGTGCTAAATGCATTATGGCTCAGAAATAGGACTTGCAATGTCTTGGTATGACGATACCAATTCAGACTAATGTCATATCAGACTCAGACTAACAGACATTTCAGACTTTCATAATTTTAGACATTCAGAATGTTGCATGTACAGAAAAGGTTAAAAATGGGCTTACAGAGATGTTAGGTGGTCCCCCGAAGAGGGATTGAGTTCAAGCAACTCATTGCCTAAAACCGTGGTTTGCTGACCCGGGTATACTATTGTGCGCTGACTTAAATGTCCTGTGGCGTATCAGACTCAGACACTCCAACCCTTGCGGCACACTTGGGTTAGGGGCTTCCCCGCCGAGTCAATGGCGGATTCCATATAGCCAGTGGAATATCAGACTTGTAGGGGAATACCACCTAACCCAGAAGTAAAACACAGATCATGATTTGAAATGAACAGACAGGTTGCATGTTTTCAGAAAGTGCCCATGTATTTTTCAGAAACAGTTTTATACATGATTTCTTGATGAAAAATTGCTTTCACTTAATATATATATATATATGTATGTTCCATTATACTATTTTGGATTGCTTCGCGTGCCAGTACTTTTGTGCTTACCCCCCCCTCCTCCTTCCAGGTTTTGAGGCACAGTCTAGGGGTCCAGCTACTCAGTAGACATTTTCGGATTTGCAGACTTGATTTACAGTGGTGAGCCTTCTATCATTCGGAAGGCCTAATTATGTCAGACATTATCATATTTATTATGTTTTCGGTTTACTGGGGGCCTTGTCCCAGTTTCTTTTCAGACAGATATTTATGTTCTTAGTAGAGATTTCGCAGACTGATGTCAGATAGTATTATTCAGAAATGTACAGAACTTGACCATGTATTCCGTACTCAGTTTCAATTCCGCATTTTACTATGCTTTCGAATGTTGGGCATGATAACTAGATAGAGAATGGGTGTTTTGGGCCTTCATGGTTCGGGATGCTCATCACGGCTAGGGCCTAGGCTCGGGTCGTGACACTTAAGTAGGAAGTGCTAAAATCGAAGAAGGAGCTGATGACATTCGTGATAAGTCATCAGGCTCCTGATAAGTTATCACGAATGTCGTTGCCTAATTCGAGGAATTATTAAAATCTGTGATTTTTTTCCTTATTTAGGCTAAACTATTTAGTCTTGTTTAGGGTTTACTAAGGGGTTCGAAAAACTAAGTTGGAGACACGTATTCTGTTACTTTTCTGTCTAGTTTCTTGGCTTGAAAACCAATTAACTTTGAAGAGATTTTCATCAATATTTTGGGGATTTTCATTGTGATCGAATTTGAAAATCACTAGATATTATTCATCTTGTGGTAAGTTTATCTATCAAATCATAAATACAACTAGTTGTTTCAATTTTTGCATTATGAGTGGCTAAATCCATTTTACCTAAATTATGGGTTCTAGGGTAAGTCTTGATAAGATGCTAAGTGTTAAAGATTTGAAAGGTAATAGGACTCCTTGATAATTCTGAGGTTTGAATTATCGTCTATTGTTGAAAAAAATAGATAACACCTTCTTTGATTTGGTTGAGATAAGAAATCAATTATAGTAGGAAGTGAACTATCAACAGGGACTTGGAAGCACTAAAAACTTCCATTTAATAATTGATGTTAAAACAAGGTTGATTAACCTGAGGTAAAGTCTGGTCAAAGAATATAAATTCTGTAAGCCCGAAAGGATTAGGTAATTAAATTCTTAAGTAGTTTGAGAGATATTTAGGAATAACTTTGATAAAGATAATCTGTTTTCCTACCTACTGTGAGAATCTTGAATCACTACTCTCATTTGTCAAGTACCAAATCCCCTAGTGAACATAATTCTGATTTATCCATAAACTCTTTATTACAAACACCGAAGCTAAAGTGACCAGCATTTATTGGCTAATCTCTAAAACCCCCCATTTTATCATTTAGTATTATCTGTTTGAATTCAACTTGTAGCTATAGTTTCAAATTAGTTTAATCGCCACTCACATTGTTCCCTGTGGATTCGACCGCAACTCCAAAAGTTAGGTAAATTTATTAAAGATGACCGCCTTGCACTAAATTGACGTGTAAGTTGAGAGTTATCAAAAATGACACCATTGTCGAGGAATAATTTTGCGTATTGATTTGGTTTGAAATTTTAGCCTACTTTCTTGAATTCAAACTTGTAAATATTTGTTTTTAGTTTACTTTTATTTCTTGTATTAGGTAGATTTTTATTTTACTTTACTTACTATTATGGAATCATGGAATGACCATGATCTTGGTGGTTGGAAATCTTATCTTGATGATCCATGTCCATATTGTGATGGATCATACTCCCAATAAGATCATCACCATTTCCCAATCATCCTACATAAAATTTTGATGCAAAATTGGGCAAGCGGTCAAGTCTTTGAAGTGGTGTGATAGAACATTCCTTATCATGCCATCACCTTTGTCCAACGGACCTAAAAGAACTAAACATCAAAAGATGGGCTAATATTCAAATCATCTAAGTGGAGGTATAAATGATGACTGAATGATGTCGTGCCGCGACATTAAATCAGGCGCTTCTTGAGAGGCAACCCAAGGTATTTGTTTTTTGTATTCGTATTATATGATTAACATCAGATCTTTGTAGCCATGGTACCACAGGTATGTTTCTAACTCTCTTGTTTTTGTTTGATGCATTGAGGACATTACATGATTTTAAGTTGATGATGGGGACACTTATGGGTATTGATGTTCTCTTGGGGTTCTTAATGCTATGCCTCTTTTCTCTAGAGTCCTGTTTCTGGTAGAGCCGGCATCTTTAGGCGTATTGTAATTTGTTGTAAAATATTGTAGTTGACTTGGAGAAATACAAGTACCTTAGGCAGTTAACATGTTTTTGTTGATATTTTAGCACCTCTCCAATGTTCTGAAGGTTTAAATATGTGATTTGCATCTAAATGTTACCAATGTGCATCATTGTATGGCATTAGTTCTAGTGACACAATAATCATTACTAAACAATTGCATGAACTGGATAAGTAGTAACTGGTGATATACTGGTGTGCCATGTGTGTGTGAGATTTTATTTAGTTCCCACTGTATATTGGATTCAGAACTTGCCTGGTTAGTCTTTCCTAGGTTGAAGGATAGGGGTTAGGAAAAAATCATAGGCCGTTTTAATATTAACCAACTTTTATCCTAAATGACATTCCCTGTATGTAGAATATCCCTTGATCCCTACTTTGAGCCTGCTTATCCTATTTCTTTTTATGACACCTATCACCTTCCCGTTTATATCACAATAAACTTATTTTGGCCCTAGTCCTCCTTCGACACTGTGCAACTTGACTTAGGTAAATGGCATAAGTTGAGAGTGGCTATCATAAGGGTGCATGATGTAAAATAAGTATGAAGAAAGGTAGAATAAAAGAAAATAATAAAAATCTGGGTGCGACAGAAAGACCAAGAAAGGAAAAGTTCTGAAAAAAAGAAGTGATTGTAGAAAAGAACCGCACCCATCCTGAATAAGTGTGATCAAGAAAAGAGAAGAATAGACAAAGGAGAATGATGTGAAACCCCAAAATCTAGTGTAGTGTAAAGGAGGCTTAGTCACTTTAAATATCATCGAGTATCATACCAACCACTAGCCTACATAACAAGCCAAAGAGAAGACCTATAATGATCCTAGCTGACCTGTCTGAAGATCAGGGTAATGAAAATAAGGGCAAGCCTATGGTATTTGGCATACATTGATTGGAACTTCATTTTGAGAGTGAGTGTCTTGTGACTGTCCCCGTGGTTATATATGTGATGTCTTCTTTGAGTAAAGGGGGATTTCTGTATAGTGAGGGCACACTGGTTACATTGCTAATTACTGACTTATTTGGATAGTGTAAAATTGATACATGCACGGTTGTGTTGCTGAGTTGGTGCCATATCTTGATTCCTTTGTGTTGCATTGTTGTTCATCAATAATATACACAGTTGTTCTTGAATTGACTGACCTTGTAGATGGTGAAGATGTTTTGATATGATATAGATGATTGACTACCAAATGTACTTTGTATTCTCTTAGTTATGTTTGAGTTGCTTGAGGACAAGCAATTGTTTTAAGTTGAGGGTGTTGATGTGTGAGCAGACGCTAACATATTTGAGGCATTTAACTTAGTATAATTTCAAAGTCTTAAGCAACTTTTTTCGTTTTTTATTGTTTTATTTTTTATTTGGTAGTAGAAACCAAGATACATAAGAACCAACAAGGATAGAATCAAAAAAGTTAAAATCAGAAGCAAATAGAAGAAAAGTGTGGATGATGACATTCCGGATAAGTTGTCAGCCCTGTGATAAGTTATCAGCTTCATCGTCAGCCTTAGATAGAGAATGGACCTCAGCTGAAAGTTGCGACAACATTTCCTGATAATCTGTCAAAGAGTTCATAGGACATCAAAGTTGTCATCAGCCTAAGGTAGAACATGGGTGCTGAGGTAGAGAAGTGATGACATTCATGATAAGTCATCGAAGATCTGATAGGTCGTCACATTTTTTCGTCAGCCTTAAGCAGGAAGTGCTAAAATTGAAGAAGGAGTTGACGACATTTGTGATAAGTCATCAAGCTCTTGATAAGTTATCACGAATATCGTCACCTAATTTGAGGAATGATTAAACTCTTTGATTTTGTTTCCCTATTTAGGATAAACTATTTAAAGTCTTGTTTAGGGTTTTCTAAGGGGTTCGAAAAACTAAGTTGGAGACACGTATTTTGTTACTTTTCTCTCTAGTTTCTTGGCTTGAAAACCAATTAACTTTGAATAGATTGTCATCAATATTTTGGGGATTTTTCATTGTGATCGAATTGGTAAATCACTAGTTATTATTGATCTTGTGGTAAGTTTATCTATCAAATCATGAATACAACTAGTTGTTTCGATTTTTTCATTATGAGTGGCTAAATCACTTTAACCCAAATTATGGGATATAGGGGTAAGTCTTGATAAGATGCTAAGTGTTCAAGATTCGAAAGGTAATAGAACTCCTTGATAATTTCGAGGTTTTAATTATTGTCTATTGGTTGCAAACAATAGATAACACCTACTTTGATTTGCTATAGATAAGAAATCAATTATAATAGGAAGTTAACTATCAACAGGGACTTGCAAGCACTAAAAGCTTCCATTTAATAATTGACACTGTAACAAGGTTGATTAACCCGAGGTAAAGTTTTGTTAGTGAATATAAATTTCCTAAGTTTGAGAGGATTAGGTAATTAAATACTTAAGTAGGTCTAGGGACATTTAGGCATAACTTCGATAAAGATAATCTTTTGTCCTACCTACTGTGAGAATCTTAAATCACTATTCACATCTGCCAAGTACCAAAACCCCTAGTGATCATAATTCTCATTTTTCCAAAAACTCTTGATTACACACACTGAAGCTAAAGTGACCAACATTTATTGGCTAATCTCCAAAAACCCCCATTTTTTCTTTTTGTATCATCTGTTTGAATTCAACTTGTAGATATAGTTTTAAATTAGTTTAATCGCCACTTACCTTGTTTCTTGTGGATTCGACCCCGACTCCTAAATTTGGGTAAATATATTAAAGATGATTACCTTGCACTAAATTGACGTGTAAGTTGAGTGTTACCTATTGTAGAAGCAGAGTTGTTCATATTTAGTTTCCAAATGAACCAGTCCTTGAGTATAGGGGTAGTACTTCAGCACTTAGAGGTCATCTTGTTTCATACCTTAGAATAAGAAAAATGATATCCTAGGGGTGTTTCTACAATCTGGTTTGATTTAAACACATTGATTCTAATGCTCCTAGTCTTGAGTTAGTTTTAGTAGTGAGGGAGTTCCCAAATATTTTCCTTGAAGATCTTTCCAGAGTACCTCCCGAAAGGGAAATTGACTTCAGAATAGGCCTTATTCTAGACACCCATCTCTATTCTACCCTACAGAATAGCTTTAGCAAAGATTAGGGATTTAAAGAATAGTTAAAAGATCTGTTAGATTAGATCCATCAGGCCTAGTATTTCCCCATGGGTCACTCTGATTCTTTTCGTGGGAAAGAGAGACGGTTCTCTCAAAATATGCATCAATTACCATCAGTTGAACAAAGTCACAATCAAGAATAAGTACCCACTCCCCAAAATTGATTACTTGTTTGACCAACTTCAGTGTGCCAGTTATTTCTCTAAGATAGACCTTATATCCAGCTATTATCAGCTCCGAGTTAGAGAATGTGACATTCAAAACAAAGCTTTTAGAACTCAGTATGGTCACTTCAAATTTCTAGTCTTGTCTTTCAGTCTTACAAATGCCCAAACAGCTTTCATAGAATTGATAAACAGAGTGTTTAAGTAGTACTTGGACATGTTCGTCATAGTCTTCATAGATGACATTCTTGTCTATTACCGTAGTGAAAATGATCATGCAGACCACCTCAAAATATTATTGAAGTCTCTTATAGCCCATCAATTTTTCACCAAATTTAGTAAGTGCGACTTTGGAAAAGATCAGTAGCTTTTCTTGGCCATATTATTTTCGATGATGGCATTAGAGTTGACCCTTAAAAGACCAAAGCAATGAGAAACTAGCCCAGAACCATTTCTCTATCAGATATAAGGAGTTTCTTGGGTTTGGCTAGCTATTACAGATGGTTTATTGAAGGGTTTCTATTTATTGCATCCCCCATGTCCATATTGACTCAGATGAAATTCAAATTTCAATGGTCAGATTTTTATGAGAAAATTTTTCTGGAGTTGAAGGCTCGACTTACCTCAATGTCAGTTTTGACCTTGCTGGATAGTTCAAATAGATTTGTTGTTTATTGTGATGCTCTCGGAGTTGGTTTGGGTTATGTTCTAATGCAGAGAGGTAAGGTCATATCCTGTGCCTCTAGACAACTTAAGCCCCATGAAAAGAATTATCTTACCCATGATCTTCAGTTAGTATTTATTGTGTTTGCCTTGAAAATTTAACGGCATTATCTGTACGGGGTGTATGTCGATGTGTTCACGGATCACAAAAGCTTGTATTATGTGTTTTCACAGAGAGTTAATCTTTATCAGAGAAGGTGGTTAGAATTGTTGAAATATTATAGTATGAGTATTTTGTATCATTCAAGAAAGGCTTATGTAGTTGCAGATACCCTTAGTAAATTGTCTATGGGTAGTGTTGCTCATGTTGAGAATGATAAGAAGAAGTTGGTTTAGGAGGTTCATCAGTTATCTGGATTAGGATTTCTCTTGGTTGACTCCGCTGAGGGTAGTGTATGGGTTTAGAATAGTCAAAAATCATCTTTGGTTGCCGAAGTGAAAGTAAAGCAAGATAGGGACCCTAGTCTAGTTAAGGTTAAGCAGTCAGTCAGAGATCAGAAAGTAGAGGTTTCATCCCAAGGGGGATATGGTGTGTTTTGGTGTTAGAGATCAGAAAGTAGAGGTTTCATCCCAAGGGGGATATGGTGTGTTTTGGTGTTAGGGTAGACTGTGTGTCGTGTATAGATGGTTTGAGATAGCTAATTCTTGCAAAAGCGCATTGAGCGCATTACTCTATTCACCCAGGAGTTACTAAGATGTACTGTGATTTGTGGGAAATCTATTGGTGAAGTAGTATGAAAAGGTATATTACAGAGCTTGTAGCCAAGTGTGCTACTTGTCAGTAGGTTAAGGTTGAGCACCAAATTCCTAGTAGGTCTATGCAGGAGCTCATCACTCCCACATGGAAGGGTGAAGAGGTGAATATGGATTTTGTGATAGGGTTGACTCGTTCATGTCGCCAGCATGATTCGATTTGGGTTATTATGGACAGAATGACCAAATCAGCCCATTTCTTACCATCCCATACTTCTTATTCTATCGAGGATTATGCCAAGCTCTATATTAGAGAGTTGGTTAGATTCTATAGAGTCCCATTATTTCAGATAGAGGTACTCAGTTTACCTCTCATTTTTGAAAGGCTTTTCAGAAGGGTCTTGGTACTCAAATTCATCTCAGTACAGCCTTTCACCCTCATACAGATGATCAGGTAGAGAGGAATATTCAGACCTTAGTAGACAAGTTGAGAGCTTTTGTTATCGACTTTAAGGGCATTTAGGATGATCAATTGTCATTGATTGAGTTTGCTTACAATAACAGTTATCATTCAAGTTTTCGGATGGATTCATTTGAGAATCTTTATGGGAGGAGATGTAGGTCTCCTATTGCTTAGTTTGAGGTACGTAAGACTGTATTAATAAATCCATATCTAGTATTCGATACTTTGGAGAAATTTCAGTTGATCAGAGTGCGGTTTAAGACAGCCCAGAGTCATCAGAAATCCTATACAGATGTGAGAAGGAGAGATCTTGAGTTTGAGGTCGGAGACTTAGTTTATTTGAGAATCTATCCCATAAAGAGAGTGAAAAGGTTTGGCAAGAAGGGGAGATTTAGTCCCTGATATGTAGGCCCTTATAGGATCTTGAGCCATTTTTGAAAGGTAGCTTATAAGCTTGAGTTTCTCGCAGATTTTGATTCAGTGCAACTAGTGTTCCATGTTTCCTTATTAAATAAGTGTATTGGACATCTAGCTATCGTTGTTCCTTTAGAAACTTAGATGCTCAGAATAGCCTTTCTTACGAAGAACTCCTAGTTGAAATCCTTGATTGTCAGATTCATAGACTAAAGAATAAAGAAGTTTCTTTAATCAAAGTTCTTTGGTAGAGTCATAATGTAGAGGGAGACACTTAGGAAGCAGAAGCAGATATGCGAACCAAGTACCCTCACCTTTTCTGTGCAAACTCAGACTCAGCACAAGGTAACAGTATTTCTTAGATTAGCTATTTTCCATTCTCAGTTCCATCCATGTAATCATGGTCATGTCATTATATGCATTCATGAATCAGTTCAGTTAGTCACTATGTTTCAGACTCCGTCATGTAGTCATATTTTTAGTTATGCATATTCAGCATGTAATGTTAGTACCTCTGTATTTTCTCAGCTTAATCAGTCTCATTGAAGGATGAATGTTCCCAAGGGGAAGATATTGTAATGCCCCATATCAATTCAGCCCATAGTACATGTATAAGAGGCTTAGAACCTGAAAATTTAGCTAAGTGTTGGAGACTTAGTTTTTATTTTTGGCCTCTTAACATCGAGGATTTTTAAAGTGACCTTCTTGAACCCGAGATGTAAGTTTTTAAGTTAATTCATGCTCAGGAGTGTAAGTAGCATGTCTTGGGTAAGTTTTGGATTTTTCAAATGAGGTTTGGACCACATTTGGATTTCCAACATAGCAAGTCACCTCAATTGTGGTGAGTTGCGGTGGATATACAGGTGGAAGCCTTGGTGCATCATGGTGAGAGCCCAATCAGCATTCTAACTGCTAATTTTAATTTCCCAAGGGCAATCTGGTCTTTTTCCACTACCCCAAATCATGAAAACACGGGATTAAACTGCTGAAAGGGCATAATTTGCCCACATTCCCCAATTTTATTCAACAAGAAACCCTAAACTCTCTTATTGTTCATCAAGCTAAACCTTCGGTCCATCCAATAAAGATCAAAAACTGGTGTCTTCCAAGCTAAGAACATTCAAGCTTGTGATATTCTTTAGGATTTAATCCTTAGAGGTATGTTAAATGTTCATCCATGGGATCTTTTCACCCATGGAGTCCAAGTACCTACTTTTGTATTCTAAATCATGAATTCACATGTTTACAATGAGTTAATTTTATGAAACTTTTGGGAATTTTTATTATGTATGATGTTTACAAGTGTTTTTAGTTGGAAAGTAGCCTTTACACGTCTGGAGCATGAAATCCCATGTAAAATTCACCAATGCGTGCTTTTAGTGTTATGATTATGTTATTCCCACATGTTTCAATCATTCCTATGCCTAAGTTCATGAATTTCAAGTGTTTGATTAAAGACCTAAGTGGTGAATTTTGAGCAATGACTACTTATTATACTTTTAAAGTTTTGGTATGCTTTTACTGTTAATGTTATAGAGTCTTACGTGTTATGAAAACCCAAAATTAAGTTGTATGCTTAGTCTTAGTACTTTCAGAAGGGTTTTTAGACATATATGAGTATTATTAGTTTAGCCATTTATCCTATCAATCAAGTTTAGATCAGTTCAGTAATCCGAGTTAGTTCAATTGGGACTAAGAATTAGCACCAAGCGAACCCAGGGATGGGGGCTCACCTACCATTTTAGGGTGTGACCTTTAGAAGTAGTCCCTATGTTCCAGAACTATGTGTCCACTGTAGGTTAGAGATATGAACCTTCCAGTTGAGGGTTCACATATATCTCACTAGAGCACCTGCCAGTAGAGAGTGACATTTTAGTCCTTTGGGACATCACTTCATTTGATCAATGTAGTAATTGTTAGTGCTTGTGGCATGGTACTAACACACTTACAACTGGGTCATAAGTTGGACCATAATTATCTCATATTGAGGCATGTCGGTTAGATGATGTCTCCCACGGTCTCAGCCCAGTATTCAGTTCAGAGTTCAGTTTTCAGGCTTGCTTGACCATGACACACCGTTATTAGTTGTTCAGTATTAGTATTTCAGTATTTTAGTTTACAGACTATCCCAGTATCATTTCATATGCTTGCTTATGCATTCTCAAATTTTACAACTTTCTCGCATACTATTGTAACGCCTTGAGACTACACCCTAGGCGTCAAACGGTGCTTACAACCCCGAAGGACTACAAGTTAACCCATGACTGGCACCTTCTGTGAATACTGAATAATAATCATGGAAATATGCGGGCATAAAACTGAAAATGCCATAAGGTTCATAAACTTAAATCAATACTGAGTACAACTATGGAATAACTGCCTACTGAAAGTATATGAAAGCCTCTAAATATCTGAAATAAATGATTTGATGGGACAGACCCCAACTAACTCAACCCACTGTCTAAAAAATAACTGAAGTAGTGAAATATGCAATGACTTAATAAATATCACATCCTCGATGGATGAGGACTCACTACTATAGCTGCGGCTAATCGATTGATCTGGCTAATTACGATCAGGAACCTGAACGTCTGAACCTATGATATGAAACATTATAGCGCAGAGAGAGTATGTGTTAGTACTTTAAATGTACTAGTATGCTAGGTGAGGTTAGTCTAATATGCATGGGTTCATGTACATAAGTAATAATAACTAAATATCATAAATTAACAGGACTAGAGTATATATAAGACTGAGACTACTGTAAATGCTAAACATACAATACCAAGCATATATCGTCTGTCTAAATTAGACTGAAACTAAAGTACTGACTTCTGGTAACTGAATACTGATAACTATAAGTCATGATCATGTAGAACTGAACTAAGTTCTGTACTGAATATTGAATACTGAATACTGAATACTAAACATTGAATACTGATTACTAAATACTTAAACTGTAACTATGGAAGTTATTATCTAACTGGTATACACTGATTATAGACTGATTTAGGGTCCCACGTATGACCCCAGTTGGAAGGGTGTTAGTACCATGCCACGGGTTACTAACACTGGCTGGGTGAACCCTAATCTGGCAGGAAGACTCATGAGATATATATGGTTACGTCAACCCTAGCCTGGCAGGAAGATGATTTACCCTACACTAGCTACGTAATTCTGTAACTCAGGTACTACTACTAAGGGTAAAACCCTATGCTGGCAGGAATGACCCCATCCTTGGATTCGCTCGGTGCTGAATCCTACTCCCATCTAATATGATACTGATCAATAGACTATACTAAGCTTGACTGAACTCAAACTGATTTTGTTAACTGGCTGAATGCTACTGTTTGGGATACTACGAGATCATTCTATTATGATTGGAAACCAAGAATGCATCTAATTTTAGGTATATAATACCTCCAAGACTCGATAGCATAAATAATGGAACCATATCACAACTCTAAGAGCATTATAATTAGAACATCATGCACAATTTTTTCACATAGACACTTTGTCAAACACTTGGTGAACATGATTCTTGTGCATGATAAAGAATAACATGGGGATATCATGGATACAACATTCAACTCACAATTCATGGGTTATGACATGAGGAGTACATAAATCAACACACATGTTAGTTTATTCATATGAAATTCATAATCTTCCTAGTTTGAAATTTATACAACAGCACATTCATGAACACAATTCAATTTATGAATGTAAATCATAATTTAAGTTCTCAAAAAGGATTCTTGAACTCGAAGGGTGGAAGGAACCCAAGGATGAACACCTAAACATACCTTAATTTCTGAATTTGTGAGAATTAATGGTGAATTCTTGACACTTGCACTTGAGTTTGGTGAACCTAGGGTTGTGTTCTTAAGAGTTTTCAAGTGAAAATATCAATTTGGGGGGGGGGGGGAATGCTGTTTTAGGACTCAAATCCCGCATTTTGGACCACTTCGGTAAAGGTAAAAGACCATTTTTCCCTTAAAAATGCTAAATAAAACTATAAAAAAATACACCGGCTGGACTGACTAGGGGTCCGCAGGCTCCAGAGCGCTGCACTAGGCTGGGCACCATGGGCTCCATTGTAGGATCCGCCCAGCACCAGACCGGGATAGGCGCCACGAGCTAATCTCCCTGAGCTATTGTTTTAGAGTTTCAAACACGCCCTTAAGCTTGTCCAAAAATTCTGAAACTCACTCGAGATGTACTATTAACTTCCCCGATCATGAAACAACTTAGAAACAAACTTTTTGATGTTGAGAAGGTTAAGAATAAATTCATCAAAGTTGAGGGCTCTATAAATGACTAAGTCCTAAAACATAGTAAAATATTCTAAGTCTTAGACCCCTTCCTACTTGCAAGAATAAGCTGAAACGAACCTACGATCTTATGAGGTCTTACAATATCTCCCCCTTAGTAACATTCTTCCTCTAATGAGGCTGGTTAACT
Organism: Capsicum baccatum var. pendulum; assembly: GCA_030864225.1. NCBI lineage: Eukaryota > Viridiplantae > Streptophyta > Magnoliopsida > Solanales > Solanaceae > Capsicum > Capsicum baccatum. The sequence goes on along the minus strand of CM061559.1, from coordinate 67,955,181 downwards.
AATTAAGGCCTCACTACCGCGGCCTAACCTACTTCAAACCAACCAATGAGAGATCTACATCTTCTCCCATAAAGAGCCTTAAGTGGAGCCATCTGAATACTAGAATGATAGCTATTATTATACGTAAACTCAATCAAAGGTAAGTGGTCATCCCAACTACCCTTAAAGTCAACGACAAATGCTCTCAACATATCTTCTAAATTCAGAATGGACCTTTCTACTTGACCATTTTTCTGAGGGTGGAAGACTGTATTGAGTTGGACTTGGGTACCCAGACCCTTTTGTAAGGCTCTCCAAAAGTGAGAGGTGAACTGCGTACCTTTATCTGAAATGATGGGCAATAAGACACCGTGTAACCTAACCAACTCTCTGATATAGAGACTGGGATAGTCCTAGGGTGAAAAGGAAGTATGGACTACCGGAAATAGGCGAACTTGGTCATCCTGTCTACAATGACCCAAATCAAATCATGCTGATGAAGACTATGAGGAAAACCCATCCCGAAGTCTATGTTCACTTCTTCCCACTTCCATGTGCGAATACTGAACTCCTGCATGGAACCACTAGTCTTTTGGTGCTTAATTTTCACCTGCTGACAAGTAGAGAACTTAGCCACAAACTCTGTAATGTCCCTCTTCTTCCCACTCCACCAATAGACTTTCCATATGTTGCGGTACATCTTAGTGGCCCCTGGATGAATAGAGTAACATGCACCATGTGCTTCAACAAGAATTCATTTTCTCACATCATCTACATATGGTACATATAGCTTACCCTGGCAACGCAACACACTATCTCCCCCATGGGAGAAAACCTCTATTTTCTAGTCTCTGAATGAATCTTTCAATCTAAATAAACTAGGATCCCTGTCCTACTTTTCTTTTACCTCAAAAACTAAAGAAGATTTCAAACTATTCTGCACCCAAACACAACCCTCAGCCGAATCAACCATTCGGACACCTAGTCTGGAAAACTGATGAACTTCCTAAACTAACTTCTTCTTACCATCCTCAACGTGAGCAACACTACCCATGGACAACTTGTTGAGGGTGTCTGCCACTACACTGTCCTTTCCCAAATGATACAAAACACTCATGTCATAGTCTTTCAAAAACTCTAACCACCTTCTCTGATGCAAATTTAGGTCTTTCTATGAAAACACATACTATATGATTTTTTGGTCTATAAATACATCAACATGCAACCCATACAAATAGTGCCTCCAAATCTTTAAGGAAAACACAACTACTACCAACTCAAGATGATGGGTGGGATAATTCTTTTCATGGGGCTTAAGATGTCTAGCGGTGTAGGATATAACCTTACCCTCTACATCAAAACACACCCCAAGACATCTCTGGAAGCATTACAATATATAAAAAAAACCATCTAAACCATCTGGCAAAGTCAAAACTGGGCTATAGTGAGTCGAGTCTTTAACTCTTGAAAACTCTTCTCACAAGAATCTGACCATTGGAACTTGACTTTATTCTGAGTCAATTTGGACATAGGGGATAAAATAGACAAAAATCCATTAATAAAACGTCGGTAATAGCTAGTCAAACCCAAGAAACTCCTGATATCTAATGGACAGATAGGTCTAGGCCAGTTTCTCACTACTTTGGTCTTTTGAGGATCAACTCTAATGTTATCACCAAAAATAATATAGCAAAGGAAAGCTACTGATCTTACCCAAAATTCAAACTTAATGAATTTAGCGAACAACTGATATACTCTAAGAATCTACAATTCTATTCTAATATGGTCTGCATAATTATTTTCATTATGGAAGTAGACAAGAATGTTATCGATGACGACTATGACGAACATGTACAAGTACTGCTTAAACACTTTGTTCATCAAGTCCATGAAAGTTACTAGGGAATCGGTAAGACCAAGTCATGACTAGAAATTTAAAGTGACCATATCGAGTTCAGAAAGCTATTTTTGGAATGTCACATTCTCTAACTCTGAGTTGATGATAGCCAGATCTGAGGTCTATCTTAGAGAAGTAACTGGGACCCTGAAGTTGGTCGAACAAGTCATTGATTCTAGGAAGTAAGTATTTATTCTTCATGGTGACTTTGTTTAATTGATGGTAGTCTATACAAATTCTAAGAGAACCGTCTTTATTTTGCATGAATAGAACTGGTGCACCACAAGGAGATACGTTGGGCCTGATGAATCCCTTATCTAAGAGATCCTTCAACTATTTTTTCAACTCTTTGAGTTCAGCTTAAGTCATTCTGTATGGTAGAATAGAGATAGGCTCAGTATCTAGGAGAAGGTCTATTTTAATGTCAATTTCCCTTTTGAGAGAAACTCCGAGAAGATCTTCAGGGAATACATTTGGAAACTCCCTCACTACCAAAACTGACTCAAGATTAGGAGCCTCAAGATTAGAGTCTTTGACTTGGACAATATGATAAATACACCCCTTGGATATCATTTTTCTTGCTCTAAGGTATGAAATAATTTGACCTTTAAGTGTTGTGGTACTACCCCTCCATTCAAGGATTGGTTCATTTTGGAACTGAAAATAGACAATTCTGCTCTTACAATCAACTGAAGTATAGCATCAATGGAGCCAATCCATTCTGGAATGACTTCAAAATCCATCATCTCTAGCTCTACAAGGTCTGTTGGAGTAACTTTCTCGGACACCATAACCGAATAGTTCTTGTATACCCATCGGGCTATGATAGACTTACCCACTAGGGTAGAGACTGAGAAAGGCTCTATTAGGATTTTAAAGTTGACTTTAAAGTTGATAGCTATGTAAGGAGTTACAAAGAATAGAGATGCTCCAAGATCTAAAAAAGAACAAACATGTAAATGAAAGACTTGCAATGTACTAGTAACCACATCAGGAGAACTCTCCTGATCTTGTCGGGACTGAAGTACATAGAGCTTGTTTGTGTGCTACCCATTGGGGGCACTGGAAGCAGCACCCTACTGAGACTGGCAATCGGACTGAACTATGGGATGGTTATGCTGACTCTGCGAACCCACCTGAGGACATTCTTTAAACCTATGTTCTAGCATACCATACCTGAACCACACGTCGCTACCATCCCTACAAACACCCTGATGGTGTCTTCCATATTTATGACAAAGAGGATTTGTTCGAGCATTATTTGCACTACCCTAGGATGTAGATCCCAGCACCCTATTTTTATTGTCATTCCTAAATTTTGGCATCAGTGAACTACCCGAAGACAGAGATGGGACTAAATATATTGGGCGAAACTGAGTACTAACTTTGGTTGAGCGAAATTGAAACTACCTATCCTAGCCCTCTTGTTCTCTCTCTTTCTCCTTAGTCTTCTATTTCTCAATTTGTTGAGCATGGACCATCAACCTAGATAAGTCTATCTCCTTAATCAGCATTGCGTTCCTATACTTCTTGACCATACTATCATATATACCAGACATAAACTTGCTCATCATAGACTTGCTATCAGCTACCATATGAGGAGCATACCTGTCCAACTAAGAAAGATTAAGGGAATACTCTTTTACGCTTATGTTGCCCTGCTTCAGGTTGATGAACGCTAACACCTTATCCTTTCTCAACTCCAATATAAAGAACCTATCTAAGAAGGCAGTAGCAAACTCTTTTCAATCTATAGGCCATGTATGAGCTACATCTTACAACTAATAGGCAGTTAACTCAGCACTCTCACTAGAATTTACCCCCATAATGTCTGTTATATTTTGCACCATGTTAAGGAATTCTTGTGGCTCCTCCTTAGACTTAGACCCTAAAAATGAAGGAGGTTCATTTGGGTGAAGTCTCGAATCCTAGCTACAGCAGTATTGGCCACTGGGTTAGCCTAAACAGCAGCTGATAAAACATTCTGAACTACCATAGAATGGTGTAGAGTGTTGAATACTGCTCTGAATTCTGCATCATAAATATGCTTATTTAGGGGATCTTTTAGAATGGACAGAGGTGTTGGCTATTTCCCAATTCTTCTTTTGTTAGTTTTTCAACGAGGCATGTTCTATAAATGGAAGGAAAAGTTGGATTAGACAGAGAGTTTAACTTAAGCTCATGCTCACTCACATAATATGAATACAAAAAGAATGGAACTTTTCTTAAAACACTCATAGCCTCTTTCCCATAATTATGGTGCTCTACTTACCCATGCACAAGACTCTACTTGACATGGCTTTCAGACTCCCTAGGATACTTTAGAACCTTAGACTCTGATACCAAGTTGTAATGCCTTGAGACTACACCGTGGGTGTCACACAGTTCTTATGACCCCAAAAAATGTTAATGTATTAGGACTTACTATTATAGCTATGGTTGATCGATTAATCTAGCTAAGTATGGTTAGGAACCCGAATGTCCAAACCTATGATATGAAACATCATAGCACATAGAGAGTATGCCTCAGTACTTTGAATGTACTAGTATGCTAGGTGGGGTTAGGCTAATTTGCATGGATTCATATACATGTGTAATAATAATTAAATACATGAAATAACTAAATGAGAGTATATATAGTACTGAGACTACTGCAAATACTAAACATACAATACCAAGCATATATCGTTTGTCTGAATTAGACTAAAATTGAAGTACTGAGTTCTGGTAACTAAATACTGATAACTATAAGTTATGATCGTGTAGAACTAAATTGAGTTTTATATTGAATATGAGTACTAAATATGGAGTACTGAATAGTAAAACTATAACTGTGAGAGCTATTATCTAATTGATATACCCCGATTATTGATTGATTTAGGGCCCAACCTATAACCCCAGTTGGAAGGGTGTTAGCACCGTGCCACGAGTTACTAACACTGGCTATGTCAACCCTAATTTGGCAGAAAAACTCATGAGATATATATGGTTATGTCAACCCTAGTCTGGCAGGAAAATGATTTACCCTACACTGGCTACGTAGTTCTATAACTCAGGTACTGCTATTAAGGGTCAAACCTTATGCTGGCAGGAATTCTCCCATCCTTGGGTTCGCTCGATGCTAAATCCTACTCCCAACTGACACGGTACTGATCACTAGACTATACTAAGCTTGATTGAACTCGTGTTGATTCTGTTAACTGATTAAATGCTACTATTTGGGATACTACAGGATTATTCTATTACGATTGGAAACTAAGTAAGCAGCTAATTTTGGGTATATAATACCCCCAAGACTCGATAGCATAAATAATAGAACCATATCACAACTCTAAGAGCATTACAATTAGGACATCATGCATAATTCATTCACATAGACACTTTATCAAATACTAGGGCAGTATGACTCTTGTACATGAGAAATAATAACATGGGGATTCATGGCTATAATATTCAACTCACAATTCATGGGTTGTGATATAAGGATTACATAAATCAACACATATGCTAGTTTATTTATATGAAATTCATAATCATTCTATTTTGAAACCCATACAACAACACATTCATTAACATAATTCAATTTAAGAATGTAAATCATAATTTAAGTTCTGAAAAATGATACTTGAACTCCAAGGGTGGAAGGAACCCAAGGATGATAACCTAAACATACCTTGATTTCTGAATTTGTAAGAAATTATGGTGAGTTCTTGAGACTTGGACTTGATTTTGATGAACCTAGGGTTTTATTCTTGAGAGGTTTTGAGAGAAAATATCAATTTGGGGGCAAAAATATTGTTTTGGGACTCAATATGGAAAAAACTATAGAAAATACATGGACCGGACTGGCCAGGGCGCTACGAGCTTCAGAGCACCTCTTTAGGTAGGGCACCGCAGGCTCCCCCCAGCACCGGACTAGGCGGAGCACCGCGGGCTAATCACCCTGAGTTGCTATTTTGGAGTTTCAAACATGCCCTTACGTTTGTCCAAAAATTCTAAAACTCACCCGAGATGTACTATTCACTTTCCTGATCATGAATCAACTTATACAATAACTTTTCAATATCGGGAAGATGTAGAATAAATTCATCAAAGTTTAGGGCCCTATAAATGACTAAGTCCTAACACTTAGTAAAATATTCTAAGTCTTGGACCCTTTTCTACTTGCAAGAATGAGCTGAAATGAACCTAGGATCTTACAGGGTCTTACAATTATACATCAGTTATCTCATGTTATTTATTCAGTCAATTATTATTCATGCATATGAGCAATGCATATCATCCTAACCTCATTTAGCATGCCAGTACATTCAAAGTACTAACTGTATACTTGTTTCTTACGCTATGATGTCTCATATCATAGGTCAAGATGCTTAGGTTCCCAATCATACCTAGATATCTCAGCACACCAGAAGTAGCAGCAGTGGTGGATCCTCATATTCCGAGGTTCGCTTATGTTTATTTTATTATTTCAGTTCAGTAGTCAGCCAGAGTTAGTTGAGGACTTGTCCCATCAAATCCACAGTTAGTTAGTTAGAGGTTTTTAGATAGTTAGTATATTATTTGATGTTATTGATAGTCTTTACATTATTATTTTTGGACATCTTATTTCAAAGATATTTTTGAACGTTTAAACCTTATGGCTTATCCAGCTTTGTTTTCCACACATATGCATTCTTTTATTACTAGTTTATTCAGAACTCACAGTAGATACCAGCTTATGGGTTAGCTTATGGTCACTTGTGACTATAAGAATTTGTGGCGTCCAGGGTGTACTCTAGGGGAATTACAGTTAATGGTAAAAAATATACCTTTCTCATTGACTCTTAGAAATTATATGTCATTATATATCACTTTGCAATTCTATGTACAAGTTCTACCAGGAATGCTTCAGTTAAGTTATGAACTTTCAATATAAGTTAGTTCTTATAGCTAGCTATTCAGTTCAGCGATCAGACAGATAAGCTCTTCTAGATTCTCATATTTTCATCTAGTCTTACTATACTAAGTTTCTCATATATTCCTATTCCATGAGGTTCTTTATTTCCATTCATTCTTTGTGTAAACTCAATTGAGTCCTTACTATAAGTCTAAATCAATCCCAACGATAACAGATACCCAGATTTAAAAATTGATATCATGTTAGTTATCCAACTTCAGAATTCAACCAGACAATACAAGTGAGCTCCCTAATTATCAAAATAGTCAAATTTTTAGTTGGAAATTTATTCATCATGACTATATTCAGCTCTTAGAATTCTATGTCATGGATTATATCTCTTTCCCAATTCTTACAGCCAAGTCATTCTTCATTCGCGGACGAATGATCCCAAGGGGGATATATTGTAATAGCCCAAAAATCCAAGTCAATATTAGAACCATATTTCAAGTAAATGAAAAATAAAAAAAATCATGTCTTGATAGTATGATAAGTGATTTATACATATATTAAGGCCACAGATGGCTCCTAGATCATAGATAAATCAAAATATTCCATACTGATTGAATTCTTGTGAAGAATATTGATATAGTAAACTTCCAACAAGCATAAAATTTATATTAATTATAATTTTTAAGATCAATATCCAAAAAATATAGATAATTGAATTAGCTTTCCAATGTATCCTATTTTACCTTAATCCAATATCGGAGCAAGAGTTATAGACAATTTGTTGAAACACTGTCAAAGTTTCTAATGATGACTTGTCATCAGGACACTATGAGTAGTAGGATGACTCGTTGTCATAGTAGTGGGGACAAAAATTTGAGTCCAAAATATGAATCAGGCTACGACTCATCCCCAAACCCTATGGATCGTCACCAAACTCATCAAGAATACCAATAACTTTTCAAAATATTATTAAGGGGTTATTTGGTCTTTTTCCACTCTTTTAACCCCAAACCTACATTATTTTAGTTGTTAAAAGAGGTTTAAATCTATTTAATCACCCCAAATCCCTCATTATTTTATCAAAACTCATTTTAAGTTAGATTCCTAAAGATACATTCCAATATTTCATCAATTCAGGTATGTGAGTATTCAATAAGTGATTCCTTTCACACTTATTCCCAAAACCTAGCTCTAAAATATGAATGTCAATTATGATTTCTGTGATTCTCATAAACTAGGGTTTTCACCCAAATAGAATTCAAGATTAAATTTTGTTCTCCTTTATATATTTTACATTCATGAGCATGTTTTTACGATTATTTATAATTTCTTATGACTATATTACAGTACGTAGTTCTCAAATCCATGCATGATTTACTTGATATTACTTCGGATTTAAAGGATATGATCAAGTTTTGTGTTGTTTCAGTTTTCAATACTATTATGCATTATTTATCTTAATTTTGAAGATTTTAGTCTATACTAGTTGACATACCAAGTTTTCTCATGAAATTTAGTATTTTCACCTACTTAGAATTATGAACCCTAGTATGTTGCTAAATTCATGATTTTGGACTCGTGTTATTAAATTTCACATTTTTCTTCAGATTATAAAATTTATCATGCTAGTAGCATTCTTTAGAGATGATGGGTTATGAAAACTCTATGACCTAGTATATCATGCATTATTAGTCAGACACTCAATCCTTTAGTTTTCATAATTTCTAATGATTCTAGGAAAAAAGAACTTATATATCAACCGCAGGACTTCAGTTTTATTGAGTTATTCTATCTATCAATTAATATTCAATTGGAAGTAGTACTTAGCATCGAACAAATGCACGAATGAAGGGTCACTCGTTAGTTAGGCTGATACCTTTAGTAGAAGTCCCTAAGTCCCAAAATTACGATGCCACTATAGGTTCTAAAGGGTCACCCATCAGAATAGGATTGAAACCTTAGTCCTTTTGGTAATCAGTTAAGTGGTACCACGTCAGATCAGCCTTTATACTCTAGCAAGATATATTGGGCCCTTTTCGATAGAATTTATGCATCGACTCTATGTTCAGCTCACATAGTTATATGTCAATTAATGGTTTCTCCCACATTAAAACCCAGTTATTGCATGACCTTGTAATCAATTTATTCGGTATAGTATTGATCAATTATATGTTTATTTACTTGGTCGTCGCATCTGTACACATCCTACCATTTCAGACCCAGTATTCATACTTGACCCTTAGTTTAGTTTTACTTTCTTTTATATTATGAATTTTGAGACATCACTGCACATTAGTATATATGTATTTTATATAGGGTCATTCTACTACAATTCAGCTCCATGCATTCAGTTTGTACTCAAGCTTATTTCTTCATTTTCAATTAGAATTAAGTATTAGTTTACATCATATTCAGCATTAACTTGAGATTAAATACTTTTTCATGTGATGTAGATTCAGGTGCTTACAATTCGGATCATAGTCAAACATATCATAGCATTCAGGAAGCAGGTGATGAATTCTCTTAATTTTAGGAGTCAGGTCAGTTATTATTCTTGTATTTTATTTTCTTATTTATATATAATATTAGGGAGAGTTAAGGTCATGTGCCAGCTACCTATAGTATATATCTGTACATATTGATTAGGGATAGTTGGGATCGTGTGCCAGTTACCTATAGTTATTATCTATAGAGGCTTCATAGATAGATAGTTAGAGTTATTATATGTAGTTTCAGCCCCACTTCTTTTAGATTACGGTGTCGTAAACATTGAATAGTAATGTACTAAAGCAACTCATCTCACGATTAAGCTTCCACTCAGTTAATTTAACTTTTACATATGTTTTAATCAATTTCTCATGCATTATGTCAATACCATGGGTTAGCTTAGGATCACTTGTGGTTTTAAGCACTGTGTTATGACTATGGGGTAGTCTCAGGTTTTGACACTACTCTTCAAACAAATACTTCAAAAAGTCAAACCCACTAGCTCTATCCATATTCATGGTCTACATATTACCCAAGGGTCAATTAATTCTCAACCCATCTCAATTAATGGAATTTTAAAGATAAAGGTCGTATCTTTATTTAATTTAAGATACCCAATTATCAAAATTCATATTTTTGAACCAAATTTTTATACTACAAGATCTAATTTACAATCTAAATCAATTCAAAAGTGAAAATATACATACGCATAAGTGTTTTCTATTATTTCATGAACATAGGATTCTAACTTATAAGAATTTCACCATAATTTTCCATTCTTATGATTCTAGAAGAAAAATAGATTAATCGATGTTAAAATAGAGTAAAATCTTACCTAAACGAAGAATTTTCACACCAACCATGAGCTAATCACCCCTCTAGAGCTTAGGAATGAAATTTTGGAGTTTATGAACTAAATTTTGGAAAAAATAGACCATTATATTCCCGTTATCCTGCTATAGCGTGAAAATTCCTGCAATAGCGACTTCAACTTTTCTACACGAATAGTTTTCAGTAAAATGGTCATAATATTTTACTGTACAAGAAGATTAATGAATGCCAGTGGCATTGATGAGAAGACTCAGAGATCTTTAATTTGGTGCATATTGGGCCCCATAATTCTTCATATTCTAGGAGAAGTGCTCGTTGGAAGTTGACCCTAGTTTAAACTTAGCCCAAAAGTAAATAAGTATGGGCATTTCTAACTTAACTTTCTATTAGGGATATTATCCAGCCTTAATTCATGTCTAATACACTCCCATACTTAGGAATAGATTCTAAAACATCTGATGAAAGCAATTCTTATGAATTTACTGTAGAATCTTTTGTAAACAATGGAAGAGGTTGTTACATCATAGAAAGCACATTAAATATCCTTACATAAATAAGCCAACACTATCAACTTTGGCCAATGAATGGCCTATTATCACATGATAGATACATGACTATCCTAAATGTAGTTTCCAACCCCAACTGCTAGGCCATGTTTAAACTTAAATACTAATATAATGCTTATCTAAAGTTACTAAGTGAGCCAAAATGTCCAAGAGATAAGGAAACTACTCAAATGAGAGCGCATGTGCAAGGCACACGCTTACAACCCTCAATTTAGGTGCCTAACACCCACTTTGGTGCTAAGCTTATATCTTTCCCACATGCCCACCTTATGTGAGGGCCTTACCTAACATAACTTGTCATTGGTACCTATTTCTCTATCTTTATTACTCAGCACATAGCCCATGAACTTGACTCAACCACATTCATACGACATCTAGCCTTGTCTTATCTCAGACAGTACAGTCCTTAACATACCTTAGATACATATTTATCTTGTATTTCTTAGCCACAGAACTACCAAGTTCTTGCCATGACCTACCGACATATTCATATTGGCAGACTAACCTCAAGGGAACTCAATCCTAACCGAATTGATTGGGACATGAATAGGTTTATCATCTAAATTCCTAGCCATGCCCGAGTAGCCTAAACCATCAATCCAAGGGTCTAACAAGAACCATGCCACCCGCACCTACATATTAAAAATACCATGATGTAATGATGATAGGTAAATTTACACGCCTATAGTGCTATATTTTAGCAATGTTTTGAGGACAAATTATATAATTTATGCACTTTTAGTCCTTTTTCCTGTAAGTGAGCTAACGAGTATGATTAGCAAGTTTTCAGGTATAAATGATGCACAATTCAGCATTTTATGGATAACTTGACGCCAAAGAAAGCTTCACGAAAGGAGGAAAGCAAATCTTGGACGCCAAGGACCAAAAGTGGCGCATGGAAAATCTGTCCTGGGCAAAAACAGCAATTCTGAAGACTTTGGGGACTAGCAGTAACCTATTAGGATTAGGATAATAATGCAGTAATTTATTAGGATTAGGATAATGATACATTAACCTAGTAGGATTGGGTTAAGTAATTTATTAGCTTAGTAGGAATAGGATATGGGTATTATAAATACCCTATTTGGCTAGAGATTTTTATTGATTCCGACATTCAACACATTCTGCCATTCCTCACAATTCACCCATTCCCCCAATTCATCAATTCCCATCCATCCACCATCCATCCATCCATCAAAAAAATTTTCTTTATTAATTCATTGTTGACATTATTTTTCATCTATTCAATTCTTAATTTCCGCAACAAGAGAAACGTTACTTGCAAGGGAAGTTCACGCCTAACGCCTACCACACCTTACTACACGAAATCTTTATTGTGGTATAATAACAATGTCTATTGTGATTTCCTTCGCACTCATGGGTAACTAAACTTCTCTGTTGGGGTTATGGAAGCCATATGAGATACTATCTAAGGCTATGAGTTTGTGAATTCGTGACACGTGTGTTGCTTATATCATTATTCTCTTCATCTTAATGCAAATTCTTGTTGCTGCAGACGCATAGAATAACGCCAGTATAACATTAACTCGTTCGAAAGAAAATTTATATGTCTGGAAAAGAGATAATGTCAAGGTAATAGGGTCCCATCCCCTATTAAAAAGTTAGTGTCGTAACTTGATTAACCTCTTGGAGAATTTGTACTATTAGATACGCTTTAAGCTCGAAAGAGTTAAAGTGAAATAGTCCTTGTGTAGGTCGAAAGACGCTTGGATTTACCATCGAATACAATTCTCTATAAGCGCATGCATGTCTGAATTCCGCATAACTCATAACCAATAGAGACGTAAACTCAGAAGGTCGACATAACCCCAACTTCTCAATTCTCATTGATTTACATCTTACTAAACATTCTTTCTGTTTACTTTACTATTTTCAGTTTTTACTTTAATAATTTGGTTACACTTTACAATCCCCCCTTTTTACGAGACTTTCACCAAAAGTCTAATAATCGTTACTTACTTGTTGACCGGCTATTCCCTGTGGGATCGATACCCAACCCAGTTGGGTTATATATTTGACAGCGACCGCTTTACAATCTTACGAGAGCTGTAGATTGAGCGTTATCAAAAATTGGCGCCGTTGCCGGGGAATACGAGTGTCAACTAAGTTTGTGATAGTTATTAGACCCTTTGGTCAAAGATTCTCGTACTTTTACTTTTAGTTGTTGTTTTTGTTCTATTCAGGTTTCGTTGACAGAATGGATGCACAACTTAACATAGAAAGGATGGCTACTCAAGTGCACCAACAAAATATTGATAACCCAGGTCATGCAACAAATTCTGATGAAGAGGACCTGGGCGATGAGGAGCTACTAAACCCACGACATACTGCTGAGATGGCGGCACCCATGCAGAGCAGAGATCGTCAAGCGCGATTAAGGCCTGATCCCCGAGCTGTACAGATTCTTTTTTATGATGATGATGACAATCTGGATGAAACTGGTGCCACAGGAGCCATTATTCTGCCGCCATTGGCACCCGGAGCAAAGTTTAACATCACAAGCACCATGATTCAGTTATTGCAACTCAAGGGATTATTTGGTGGACTAGCAGGCGATGATCCGAATATTCATCTCATCAACTTTATTTCTACATGCAAGTCATTCGACAATCCTGGCGTTGGACAGAATGCAATTTGACTGTGCTTATTTGCATTGTCTCTGTCTGGGGAGGCAACTCTATGGTTGAATGGGCTGACTCCTAATTCTATTACTAATTGGAGGCAATTGAAAGATGCTTTCCTAGAAAGATTCTTTCTGCCATCCAAAAGAGCACAGTTGAGGGATGAGATCACAAATTTTCGGCAGCTTCCAATTGAAGCCCTCCACGAAACATGGGAGAGGTTCAAGACAAAGCTTATGCGGTGCCCAAATCACCATATGACCACTGTCCACTTGATGGAGATATTATACAGATCTTTGAATTTGGTGACTAAGCCAGTGGTAGATAATACAGCAGGTGGATCATTTATGGACCTCACCTTTGTGCAGGCAAGCAATATGCTAGATCGGATGACAAAGCAAAGTAGAGCTTGGTATACCTGGGATTCTGAGGTAGCAAGATCTACTGTATCTTTTGGCATGACTGCAGAGCAGAGGCGAAGACAAGAGGATCGTGACCAAGACATGGCTCACATGAAAATGCAGATGGATCTTCTTACAAAGCATCTATTATCAGGGAAGACTGAAAAAGTTAAAGCTGTTGCATCAAAAGGAAGAGAGGAATCCGATTCCGAGGAAGAAGCCAACTACTTGAACAATCAGGGGCGTTTCCGAGGCAATGCCCAAGGAAACCAAGGTCGGAACTATTATGATAATTTAGGATATAAGGACCGTGATCAAGGTAGTTGGAAGGATAAGACTGACAGGAGTGGTTTGTATGTTCCTCCTGAAAGACGTGACATCGCTGCATCTGGTTCTGGAAATATGTCAATGGAAGATATGATGGCTAAACTATTGAAAGGAGTAGAGGCAACTAATACGGGAGTGAATGAGGTGAAGAACGACTTGTCCTCAATGAAGAAATTGGTTGACTCGCATTCCACTTCAATAAAACAGCTGGAGCAACAATTGAGTCAATTATCTGCGGCATTCAATCAAAGAAAGGCTGGCACTTTACCTAGAAATACTGTGCAAAATCCAAGGAACGATGGATCATGCATGGCTATTACTACCAGGAGTGGTAAGGTGCTGGAAAATTCATCCCAAACCAAGCAAGTGGCCGAAAATAAAGAAGATGAGGATGCCATAGACAATGACCAAGACGTCCATGACGTCACCCCTAGTGGTTTACAGCCTGAAAAAACCAAAATTCGAAAGCAAGAGGAGAAGAAAGTCGTGGAGAAAACAATTCCATATCCACCACCACCTTTTCCTTAAAGATTGAAGAAGATTGCGGATGATACAAAGTTCAGCAAATTCATGACGATGTTAAAGCAACTGACCATTAATGTTCCGTTGGTAGAGGCACTAGAGCAAATGCCTGGGTATGCAAAATTCATGAAGGACCTTTTAACAAAGAAGAGGGCGGTAAGCTATGAGCCGGAAGATAATGTTCATCATTGCAGTGCAATCGCTACAAGATCGCTAGTTCAGAAAAAGGCCGACCCTGGTGCCTTCACTATTCCTTGCACTGTTGGCTCTTTGAACTTTTCCAAGGCATTGTACGATCTGGGTGCTAGCATCAATTTGATGCCACTATCCGTCTATAAGAAGTTGGGGTTAGGCGATCCGACACCAACCAATATGAGGCTCGTGATGGCTGATAGGTCGGTAAAATGACCTGTGGGTATCTTGAATGATGTGTTGGTGAAGGTTTCTTCATTCATCTTTCCTGTAGACTTCGTTATTCTGGATTGTGAGGTGGATTCTGAAGTTCCCATAATCTTGGGACGTCCTTTCCTTGCAACAGGAAGTGTGCTTATTGACATGAGAGCTAATGAGCTTTTGTTTTGGTTGAATGACGAAGTGGTCCGCTTTGATATATGCAAAGCAATGAAGCATCCCAGCGATATGGATGTGTTTTCTGTAGCTTATAAGGATAAGAAAGCATTATCTGTAAAGAAACAGCCTACTGTTAAGCCATTTTCTGTTGCACTGCTGAATGTTGAGCATGAGGATGATGAAGATTATGAAGAAACTATGTTTGCTCTAACAGGAATAGGGTCCTATTCTCATACTCCTAAGCAGCCGAACCTTGATCTTACAAATCATCCTTCACAAATAGCGAAGACTTCCATTGTAGAGCGACCAATGCTAGAATCGAAAGAGCTCCCCAATTACCTAAGGTATACGTTCTTGGGATATGGAAATACACTTCTGAAGAGTGTTGCGGATGATTTAAGTGAACAACATATAGAGGCTCTCATCTCTGCTCTGATGAGGTACAAGAGAGCTATGGGTAGGAAGATTGATGATATAATTGGTATCTCTCCTGAGGTATGTATGCACAAGAGTCATATCGAAGAAGATTGCATGCCTACGAGTAAGTATCAGCGTCGTCTGAATCCATTCAGAAAATGATGCCCCATCTATCTCGATGAAGACTAAGTAATCGAGATAGCCATGTCGTGCCGCGACAATAAATCAAGTGCTTGGTAGGAGGCAACCTATCGTTTTAAATTGTTTTTGTTGTTTTTGTTTTCCTAGGATTTTGTCGAGCCACGACCAAAACTAAGGCGCTTGATGGGAGGCAACCCATTGTTCTAATCATTTGTGTTGTTTTTGAGTGAATGTAGGTGCAAGAGGTAAAACGAGGAGGTCGGTTTCATATTTTGATTTGGATGTATTGCATGTTAAAGGTGGTAAGTTAGGAATGAAGATGCAAAAGGCTATGGTTTGAGCATTACTCATGAAAATATAGGCATCGAACAAGGCTAGGCCTAGGTAAAACTAGGCCACGAACAAGGCAAGGCCTATACTATGGCCTAAGGTCTCGGAATCTAGTGTGCCATAGTATAGGCACCGCCCATGCTCAAGTATTCCATAGCATAGGCGCCGCCTATGCTAAAGCCTTTTGTCTCTGAATCTCAAATGCAAAGTGAAAGGCGCCGCCTATGGTCACTAAAGGCTTTGCACTAGGCGCCGCCTATGCTCACCAAAGGCAAAGCAAAAGGCGCCGCCTATGCCAAGCATAGGCAAAGCTAAAGGCGCCGCCTATGGTCACTTTTTCTCTCCAAAACCGATTTTAAATGGGTGAAAACCCGACCCAACCTTTTTCTATCAATAGGAGACTTAGTCTTGAAACACAAACACATTGAAAAACCTAACTAGGCGCCGCACATACTCTCCAAATCATCTCAAAAAATTTCCTTCTGCTCTAATTCTTCACAAGAACATCAACCAAAGGCATTAATCAAGTAAGTACTTCTTTGTTCTTCATTTATTTTTCGTAAGTACTACATTATCATGCCTATTATGAATTGCTAAATCTTGAAGAAATATTGGTGATAAGAATGTGTTTGAATTGCTGATACACAACCAAGTGAGTGAACATATACGTTGGGATAATCTTAACTTGTTTCCAACTTGTATTTAATTTTGATACACTGTCATACTTTTACGGAATCAACATGGTCAAGATAATTGCATAATCTTGTAACTTGAAAGCTTGAGATGAAAATCAGGGTTAACTACAAACATAAGATGTTGTGATTATTTCTATGTTATAAACTGATACAATATCTATGTAGTAGTTTTTGATGCATTAGTCCAAGACATGAAAACATAAGTCAAGATTACATGCAATAGAATCGAAAAGGATAGTAAGATGACATGAAAGTATGAATGCGCTGAACATATTGTTGGAATATAACACCTAAAACGTATATCGATGAAGTCTGAGTAATCGACATCATTCACTTAATTAGCTTGTGTCAACAAATTAAGTGTAGGGTGGTGCCACTATTGTCTGTTAGTTGATTGAATCTTCCGAGATGAAGCTAACATGACTCTATTGAGATCTCAGGTACAATGGCACCAAAAGACAAGAAAAGCAACCACTTCACAAAGAGGCCAGAAAAGAGGAAGAAAAGAGCAAGGTGAATCCTCCGTGCTGCAAATACCTCGACGCACTCTTGGAAACAAGTGAGGTACTTATGAGGAACTTCTGAGGATGACGACTCTGATGATGATTCCGATGCATGGGGTATGATCCCGAACTTAGAGGATGAGTCCGACTAACCAGGTTCTTCTTATTTATTTTCCACTGAGGACAGTGTGTCCCGTCTAAGTGTGGGGTGGTATTTTCATGCTATACTCCTTTATCCACATTTGCATTTATTTATGTTTGTTTGTTTTAGTTTTTTTCATTTTTCATTTTTTTTAGCAGTTAAATTTTTTTTTACTTAGCTTTGCATGAAATTATTCTAATAGGCAGCATGAGATTATAACAAGAGTTTGTGCTAAAATCATGACTATTGAGACGTTTAGGCTTTAATTGTGACTCACTATGTGTTATTTATATGGTTTAATTCCTTCAACTGTTGGGACAAGAGTCTATACTACTCCCAATAAAGTCGACCATGTGCCTTGTGTGTGAGATGATAGTATATTCTATGTTTGTGGCTGATGCTAGAACTTGCCTGGTATGTATGTAAAGCGAAAATAAAGAGTGTGAGTTTAGGAGATGATTTAGGCATTTCTTTGGCAACCTATGATTGTTTACCTTCATTTTATCTACCCATGGACATCATCCTAGATAACCCCCTTTGAGCCTTTAGCCGATTTTCTTTGACAACCTCATATGTAAGCCTAATCCATTTTTTCAAGACCATAATTTGATCCAAATTCCTAAGTGCTTTAAATTATAAAGTCATGTGAAAAAATAAGAGGAAATTGGGTGAGTATGATGCTTTAGAATGAATTGGTTCTTGAATTTGTTATGACAAAAAAAAGTGCTATCATAAGAGGTATGTTATGAAAAGAAAAAAGGAAAGGAAAACTGAAAAGATAGTCATGTTTAAAATTGAACGAAAGAGGAGAAAAAGGGGTGGTAGGATAAAAGAAAGTAGAAAGGTTGTTTGAAAGAAAAGTGTTAATGATACAATGTGATGTATTAAAGCGCTTAGGAACATAGTCCCTATTTCTGGCCAAAATAGTCCTACTCGTCCCTTAGCCTACATTACAACCATCAAAAGACCTATTTGATCCTAAGCTTAGCATTCTGACATTTAGTGGAGCATTACACTAAGGGCAAGCCTATGGTCATCAGTTGCAGCATATGAATTCTTTGTGAGAGCGAGAGCAAGGATATTTCTATACCCATGTTTGATAAATATACTATGCTTAAGAGTGATTATGGGTAATATATTGTGAGACACACATGGTTGATGAGTTTTGGGTAGTGGTGTATGATTCTTTGTACCTTAACTTTTGGATAAGAATTAACTACCATCACGAGTCTATGATAAAGGTTAAATTGTTTCTACTAATGATCGGAGAACTACTCTTTATTGATAATTGTTGTGCTTGTCTTGACGAATATTTTGTGTTGATACTGTGAAACCCTAAGTTGATGTTTAGATGGACATGATAGTTTGTTCGAGGACGAACAAAGCTTTAACTGTGGGGTGTTGATGATAGGCGAATTTACACGCCTATAGTGCTATATTTTACCCATATTTTAGCAATGTTTTGAGGACAAATTATATAATTCATGCACTTTTAGTTCTTTTTCCTGTAAGTGAGCTAACGAATATGATTAGCAAGTTTTCAGGTATAAATGATGCACAATTCAGCATTTTATGGATAACTTGGCGCCAAAGAAAGCTTCACGAAAGGAGGAAAGCAAATCTTGGACGCCAAGGACCAAAAGTGGAGCATGGAAAATCTGTCCTGGGCAAAAACAGCAATTCTGAAGACTTTAGGGACTAGCAGTAACCTATTAGGATTAGGATAATAATGCAGTAATTTATTAGGATTAGGATAATGATACATTAACCTAGTAGGATTGGGTTAAGTAATTTATTAGCTTAGTAGGAATAGGATATGGGTATTATAAATACCCTATTTGGCTAGAGATTTTTATTGATTCCGACATTCTACACATTCCGCCATTCCTCACAATTCACCCATTCCCCCAATTCATCAATTCCCATCCATCCACCATCCATCCATCCATCAAAACAATTTTCTTTATTAATTCATTGTTGACATTATTTTTCATCTATTCAATTCTTAATTTCCGCAACAAGAGAAACGTTACTTGCAAGGGAAGTTCACGCCTAACGCCTACCATACCTTACTACACGAAATCTTTATTGTGGTATAATAACAATGTCTATTGTGATTTCCTTCGCACTCATGGGTAACTAAACTTCTCTGTTGGGGTTATGGAAGCCATATGAGATACTATCTAAGGCTATGAGTTTGTGAATTCGTGACACGTGTGTTTCTTATATCATTATTCTCTTCATCTTAATGCAAATTCTTGTGGCTGCAGACGCATAGAATAACGCCAGTATAGCATTAACTTGTTTGAAAGAAAAGTTATATGTCTGGAAAAGAGATAATGTCAAGGTAATAGGGTCCCATCCCCTATTAAAAAGTTAGTGCCGTAACTGGATTAACCTCTTGGAGAATTTGTACCGTTAGATACGCTTTAAGCTCGAAAGAGTTAAAGTGAAATAGTCCTTGTTTAGGTCGAAAGACGCTTGGATTTACCATCGAATACAATTCTCTATAAGCGCATGCATGTCTGAATTCCGCATAACTCAGCCAATAGAGACCTAAACTCAGAAGGTGGACATAACCCCAACTTCTCAATTCTCATTGATTTACATCTTACTAAACATTCTTTCTGTTTACTTTACTATTTTCATTTTTTACTTTAATAATTTGGTTACACTTTACAATCCCCTCTTTTTACGAGACTTGCACCAAAAGTCTAATAATCGTTACTTACTTGTTGACCGGCTATTCCCTGTGGGATCGATACCCAACCCAGTTGGGTTATATATTTGACAGCGACTCTTTACACTCCTACGAGAGCTGTAGATTGAGCGTTATCATGCAACTACGGAGAGGAATAAATAATCAAAATACCCCAAAATTTAAAAATCACTATAATTGTTGTTAAAAAATTTAAAATATCATAATTCTCACATTTTTTTTATTTCATATCATTGTAAAGTATTCACTGCCATTGAAAAATGTAAAATGGTAAGTCAAGAAACAAATAAGACGAATATATCTATTATAATATTTATTTATTTCTCTTCTATCTATAGACTATGATTTGATTCAGTTTTCTTATAAAGAAAAATAAACTAAAATTTGAACAAAGAAAGAATGATTTAAGTCAAAATTTTACTTTGTTCTTATCTACATGATACAAGTTATGTCGCGTGATCTTAAGATTGTTGTCTTTATTTTCTATATCATTTTTTAAGAAAAGACTTGATTCACTATTTTATCATAAAATAAAATTCACATTCTCTTATTGTTAAAGATATCACCAACCATAAATTTGATTGAGAAAAAACTCTACATTTATGGAAAAGAAAATTCAAAATTTTTACCTTTATATATGAGACCTATTTTTGTTTTTCTATATTAACCTGATCAAAACAAGTAACTATACGTATTTTAAATTAAATCCCTTTTATATATAGCTAATATATATAAATCAAGAATGTAAGAAATTAAGTAAACAAATAAAAGAAATGAACATGTTATAATAATACTGTAAAGGATAAATAATAAATTACACAAATATTGAATTGAATTCTTATTTACCCTAAAAAATTTATTGTTATTATCTTTTCTTATTTTAATAAGAGGGTCATTTTATTCTTATTTTAATAAGAGGGTCTTTTTATTTTCTACTTTTCTCTTTAAAAAATAATTTTGTGATTTTTTTTGTTTCTAATTTATTGACTCCCATTTACATGCATATTTTTAAAAAGAGTAAAAGAATATGATTGTTTGCAAACTCATTTCACTTTTCAATTTATTACTGTGCCCATAAGTATCTAGATTTTTTATTCCTTGATTCCTCCAACAAAAATATCTTGCCATGTGGTACACACCTCAATCACAAACATAATTATGATGGGTATTTGCTATGTTTTTTTTTACTAGTCTTTTCAAATAGTTAGTGGATGATGATAATCACTCCCAACAACATTACTTATGTGGCCTTCCCTAATTGGATGATGATATTTTTTCGGTTCAATTCATGCAAATTTTGTTAAGAGATCTATACATGTAATCAGACATAGATTACAAAATAATAGAGAGATAAAATAGACATTAAAGCATCAACCCTTCACTCCTCCTATATAAATCTCTCCTTTGTGTCTTTTAATTTCACATTATGTTTTTCTTTTATACTTGCTCTGTCATCTGTCTAAGCTCACTCTTTATCTCTCTCTAGAATTTCACTTCTCTTTATAGAGATTAGGGTTTTCTGATTTTTTCCGATCTTGAATTTCATTTGAAAGTTTCAAATTAATTCAAGATTTCTTTCTGGTTTACTATGGTTTTTAGTGTTGTAGAGAAGGATGATGCATTTTAGCTCAGATGAAAGGTATTTTTTTTATCTTCATTATTTTTTTCAGTTAGTTTTTTTTTAATTTTATTTGTTTTTCTTGTTGTTGGTTTCTTTAATAACTATTTAATTTTTTATGACTTCTTTGATTATTTATCTATAAGTTTATTCTTTGGTGTATCAACATCATCGACACTACAAAAATAGTTAACTTGTCATCAATTTTTTTTATAAAAGATTTTTTCATAGATCTTATCTAAATTTAGCAGATCTTGTTTGTGTTAACAAATTTTATGTGAATATTAAAATTTTTATGAAGCTTTGCCACTTTTTTTATTTTAAATTTAAGTAAATTTTCTTACAAAATGCTAAATTAGTTTGAAATTAATTGTCTTTTGTTAATAATTGTCTTATGTTATATATTTTTTCTTGTACATCTTTTCTAGTTTTATTTTATTTATGACTTTATAGCAGTTTTTCATTAAAACTTTGATTATTATTCTATGAAGTTTATCTTTTAGGTGTATCTAAATCTTCAGTGCTGTAAAAATTCTTAACATGATTTTTTTTATTTTTAAGAATGACTTTTACTTAGATCCGATATAAATTTAGCAGAGCTTTATAGTGTTATAATGATTTTTATTTGATTTTAAAAAAAATTATGAAAAAATGTTGTTTTAACATTATATATTTAAGTAAATTTTCTAAGAAAATATTAAATTATTTTGAAATTAATGTCATATGATTTATTACTTTTTTTTCCTACACTTACTTTGTGGGTTTTGTTTTTCATATAATTTTACCATGATTTTGATTAAAATTTTTATTTTTTGTCAATGAAATTTATCCCATAGGTGTATAAAATTATTGGTCCCCTGAAAACCCTAATTTGACTTTTGATTTATTTGATGGATAACTTTTTCT
Organism: Capsicum baccatum var. pendulum; assembly: GCA_030864225.1. Classification (NCBI taxonomy): domain Eukaryota; kingdom Viridiplantae; phylum Streptophyta; class Magnoliopsida; order Solanales; family Solanaceae; genus Capsicum; species Capsicum baccatum. The sequence goes on along the minus strand of CM061559.1, from coordinate 67,932,597 downwards.
TAGATTTAATAAGAATTTAGGAGAGCTTGATTGTGTTATAGCAACTTTTATGTTAATTTAAAAATTTTGATGAAACATTGTTATTTTACCTTTTTAGTTTAAGTGAATTAAACTAAAAGAGGTAAAATATCAATGTTTCATCAAAATTTTTAAATTTAGTTTAAGTGAATTTGCCTTAGCAAATTAAGAAATTATAATTTCAAAATACTCTTTCTCTCTAACGTTTCTCTTTTAACGCTCTATTTCAACATCTCTTTGATGTGATTATTTGGCTCTGGTGAAGCTAACGTCAGCGGTGTAACATCACCAGCGACAGGTAAGGATAATACTCCATTTCTCTCTCCATCTCCCTGTTTCATTTCTTGGTCTTTTTTTATCTTCCCTTCTACCTTTTTCCCAAACTCCCAACTGCCAGTCACTGGAACTCCAACGGCGGCGTGGACCTTTGATGTTTCCTTCTCCGACGAGATTAGGAGAACCGTCTTAATTGTCGACGATGGTGATGGCGATTGTCCCACAACTCAAAATAACTCTGTTTCGGCCATTCTTCGAGCGACGTTGCCAGATGACAGGGAGTCTGATGAACCACTCCTACGTTGCCCAATGAATTCTAACCTTAAACTTTATTTTTATCGTGATATTTTCAATATCTTTCCATGCTTAGAATTTGTGTGGATTAATCTATTTGTTTATTTGGTGCCTAGTATCGATTGTTCTATGAATTTTGGTGGTTTTTTGTGTCTTATGCATGCCTATTATTGATTGTGCTATTTTTTTACCATTGGTGCTTGTGGTTCTTTGTTGAGTAGTTTTGTTGTGAGCTGGCTATTTTGTCTATTGCATCTATTGGTCTTGACTGTTTATTTGTATTTTGTGTTGTGAGTGTGTCTTCTATAGCTATAGCTGTTTTTTGCCTTCACTGTGCTTTTTGTGAGTAGTGGCTTGGGTGACTTATGGTGGAATAGGGTCATGTCTTGGGGGTTAGGGGTAGGGTCGAGAACTAGTGTTGGGTTAAGTTCGAGTTGTGGAGTACGAGGTATTAAGGGAGGGGATAAGAATGTTTATAGGTTAATGGTAGGATCGTGGAACATAAGGACCTTGCAGGGGAAGTTGATAGAACTGGTTAAGATTCTTAGGAAGAGAAGAATTAATATTGTGTATATTTAAGAGTCCAAGTGGGTAGGTTCAAAGGCTTAGGATGTGGATGGGTATAAGTTGTGGTACTTAGGTAGTGAAAGGCATAGGAATGGCGTAGGTATCTTAGTAGATGAGGAGCTTAGAGAGCATGTAGTGGAGGTTAAAAGGGTTAATTATAGGGTAATGAATATCAAGTGGGTAGGTCTTTGCATTACTTAGGTAGTGCATATGCGCCACAGGTGGGCCTGAGCGAGGAGGAGAAGAAGAATTTTTGGGAGATTTTGGACAAGGTGGTTAGAGTTGTGCCTAGTTCGGAGAAGATTTTCATGGGTGAGGATTTTAATGGGCACATCGGGTCATTGCCATTAAGGTATGATGACATCCATAGAGGGTTTGGGTTCGAGGTTAGAAATGATGAGAGAGATGCTCTTTTGGATTTTGTGAGGGCCTTAGGATTGGTGGTAGTGAATTCCAGTTTCCCAAAGAAAGAAGAGCATCTGGTTACTTTCTGTAGTAGTTTAGCCAGGACCCAAATTGACTTTTTGCTGCTTAAGAAGGGGCATAGAAATTTGTGTAAGGATTATAAGGTTATCCAGAGTGAGAATCTGGTGACCCAGCATAGACTCCTGATGATGGACTTGGTTATCAAAAAAGGAAAGAAGAGGTGGGGTGGGAAGGGTAGGGTTCCTTGACTCTGGTTAGTGCTTTGGAGATAGGGGTGAAGTTGGAAGGGATGGGGGTTTGGGAGTGTAGTGGGGATACGGATAGTATGTAGGATAGGGTTGTGGGTTGTATCAAAGATTCTACTAAAGAGGTGTTGGGTGTCTTAAGAGGCTGGTCTGGCAAGTATTAGGGGGATTGGTGGTGGAATAAAGATATTAAGAAGAAATTGGAGATGAAGAAGGCGGCTTATGCTAAGCTAGTTGAGAGTAAGGATGATGAGAAGAAGTGGGTAAGTAGGGAGAAGTACAAGTTAGCTAAGAAGGAGGCTAAGTTAATAGTTATGGCTTCTAAGACAACAACCTTCGAGAGTTTGTATGAGGGGTTAAAAGAGAAAAGTAGGGAGAAAAGGTTGTTTAGGCTGGCCAAGACTAAGGAGTGGAAGGGTAGGGATTTGGACCAAGTGAAGTGCATTAAGGGGGAGGATGGCAGAGTATTGGTGGAGGATGTCCTCATTAAGGAAAGATGACAGTCTTATTTTCATAGGCTATTGAATGAGAAGGGGGACAGAGGTGTTATGTTAGGGAAGTTGGAGCACTCCAGGGAGTGTTGCGATTTTAGCTATTGTCGATGTTTTAATGTTGAAGAGGTAAGAGAGGATATTCGCAAAATGCGAAGGGGTAGGGCGACAGGGCCCGACGAGATCCCGATGGATTTTTGGAAGTTTTCTGGTGGGTAGGGTTAAGGTGGCTGACCAACTTTTTCAACAATATTTTCAAGTCCACAAAGATGCCTGAGGCGTGGAGATAAAGCACAATGATTTCTTTATATAAGAACAAGGGTGACATTCAGAGTTGCAAAAACTATCGGAGTGTTAAGTTGTTGAGTCACACAATGAAGATTTAGGAGAGGGTGGTGGTACGGAGGATGAGGAATATTGTGTCTATTTCTGAGAATCAATTTGGGTTTATTCCTAGTCTCTCTACGACTAAGGTAATTCACCTAGTACGGAGACTGGTAGAGCAGTATAGAGGGAGGAAGAGGGATCTGCACATGGTGTTTATTGACTTAGAAAAGGCGTATGATAAGGTCCCTATGAAGGTTCTTTGGAGATGCTTGGAGGCGAGAGGGGTCCCTGTGGCGTACATTCGAGTGGTTAAGGACATGTATGAGGGGGCAAAGACTAGGGTGAAGATGGTAGAAGGCAATTCCGAGCATTTCCCAATTTTGATAGGGTTACACCAGGGATCAACTCTTATCTCTTTTTTATTCTCTTTGGTGATGGATGTGTTGACGCAGAGTATACAAAGCGAGGTGCCTTGGTGTATGCTTTCTGCGAATGACGTAGTTTTTATTGATGAGTCCCGATAAGATGTTACTGATAAGCTGGAGGTTTGGAGACATACCCTAGAGTCTAAAGGTTTCTAGTTGAGTAGGACCAAGATGGAGTACTTGGAGTGCAAGTTTAGTGACTCGATGCAAGAGGACGAGGTGGTAGTGAAGTTGGATTCCCAGACAGTTTGTAAGACAGATAGTCTATTACGTATCTTGGGTCAACGATTCTAGGGAATAAAGAAATAGATGAGGATGTCTCTCACTGTATTGGGGGAGGTTAGATGAAATAGAGGCTCGCTTCAGAAATGTTATGCGATAAGAAGGTGCCCCCCAAGCTGAAGGGAAAATTCTATAGAGTTGCAGTAAAGTCGGCTATGTTATATGGAGCTGAGTTTTGGCCGGTTATGAATTCTCATATCCAAAATTTGAAGGTGGTAGAAATGAGGATGTTGCATTGGATATATGGTTTTACTAGGGCTGACAGGATTAGGAATGAAATTATTCGGGAGAAGGTGGGAGTGGTGTAAGTGGAGCATAAAATGCGGGAAGTTAGGTTGAGATGGTTTGGCCATGTGATGAGGAGGGGCGTGGATGCCCCAGTTCGTAGGTGTGAGAGGTTGTCCTTGGATGGTTTCAAGCAGGGTAGGGGTAGACTTAAGAAATACTGGAGAGAAGTGATTAGACGTGACATGGAGCAGTTACAGTTGACTGAGGACATGACCCTGAATAGGAAGGTATGGAGAAAAAACATTAGGATAGAAGGTTAAGGTGGGTGGATGAGTTGTAGTCAGTAGGTAAGAGGGCTTGTGTGTCTTTTGTTTGGCAGTGTTGCATATTTTTGTAGATGGCGTATCTATGTTTTTATCGAGTTCCATGCTTATGATGTTTTTATATACTATCCTTTTTCTTGAGTCAGGGATCTATCAGAAACAGCCTCTCTACTTCGTTAGAGGTAGTGGTATGGTCATCGTACACTCTACCCTCCCCAAACCCCACGATGTGGGAATCTATTGGGTTTGTTGCTGTTGTAGTTTAAGTAAATTTGCTCATAAAATTCTAAAGTGGTTTGAACTTAATTGTCATATCTTATAATAATTTTTTCTTATACTTCTTTTCTGGGTTTTATTTTTTTATGATTTTAGTGTGGTTTTGATTAAATCTATGAGTTTTATCCAATAAGGTTTATCGTTCGGGTGTATCAAAATACTTGTTGCCGGAAAAATCTAATTGACTTTTGAGTTATTTATGGATGAACTTTACTTAGAGATGATATGAATTTAAAAGATTTTGATTGTGTTATAATGATCTTTTGGAAAATTTAAAATTTTTCATGAGGCTTCATCTTTCTTACCTTTTAAAATTAAGTAAATAAGTTTAGGAAACCACTAACATAACTTAAAATTAATTGTCATGTTTAAGGTTCATTAAGCTTGTTCACGCACTTGAGTAATGCTTCTGATTGAATGATAGGATGATGAAAAACACTAATTCGAAAATTAAGATGTAGTTTAGTTCATAAAGACTTTCACATTTAATTCACTAAATGGAGCGTATATATTAATGTGTTTTAATCATATCATTACCGTTACATTTAATATATTAGATTTGTATCTTTTAACTTTGAATTTACCGGTGCATACAAATTAAACACATGTAGATCCGTATATATCTTTGAAGATATGTCCGAGTTTCAATGGCGGCATTAGTTGAAGAAGTTTATCATGAGACAACTATATCAATATCTTCAGGATCAAAGTTCGTGCTTAATGGACTATCTATTAATTTTAATTTTCCATTGCCAATGATAGTGAATGGTAGGCGCTGTCGGCATTTCTCGATATGGTTAGTCTCATGTTTTAATCTTGTATACACGGAACTTGTTTTTACTTTTTTTATTTACCCTTCTTTTCAGTACAATTAAATCATCTTAAATTAATCTTAAATGTTAACTACAACATTTATTTCAAAATGTGTATGTATGTACTGACAATCTCTAGTTGAATGCATATTTCTCCTGTTGAATGTGTATTCTCCTTTTTCATATTGCTTGGATTAGAAAGTTTACTTAGTCCTATGTATAGATGCTAGATATAGCACTCTTTATATGATACGTAGTGAATAAGTTCTTTTTTCCATTCATTACTATCCATATCTAGAAAAAGAATAAAAGATATTTTTCAGTGAAATAATGAAATTTTCTCTCCTGCATTAATTTCTCAAATAGTCACTTAACTACACTATATGTATTGGTTCAGAATGTCATCGTTCTTGTTAATTTTAATTTTTTTCAACAATGGGCGTAATTAATTTTGAGATAATATCTTGCAGTTGACGGATCACTTACAAAAATTACATCTCCATCATATTGAAAGACAATAATCAAATATATTTTTTGGCCAATTTTTGTGTGATAGAATCAATATGTTGTTGAGATGCGAAAGAAGTACATGAAAACGTGTTCATCTTTTGTATCAAGTAGTAACTCTTTGGATAAACTTTCTCCTCTATACATTCAAGAACATAAGTATTGGGGTTGTGCTAAGTTCAACTGTAAGATTGGTAACACTATAAGAAGTGTTCATGAACACATTACCAATCTAACAAATGCATTAAGCGCAAAACTATTGCTTCTGCTCTTGAATGACTAGAGGAAGAAGCTACTCCGAGGGTTCCAGATGGATGCAAAAGGTGAACAAATTTTCATGTCCTTTTTCCTCATATCAACAACATTTCCACTGTAAAACAAAGAAATTGACCAACAATATTAGATTATTTCCTTTTAATATAATGGAGTTGATTCTTAAAGTGATCGCACAATAATTAGTTATTATCTTAAAATTTGTCACTTTATTTGTTGAAAAAAAAAATATGAAAGATAACTTTGTGAAATAATAATTTTAGTGTAGTTGCATCACTATCTGATAAATTAACCCTCTAATGGAGGAAGAAAATTTCATCCTTTCACAAAAAATTCCCTATTTTCTATCCTATGGAGATGAATAACAATGTATGAAAAAAGAATGAGAACTTGCACACTAGGATCATACTTAGAGCACTCTATCTCGCATCAATATACAAGGCTATGTAAACTTTAAAATCCAATGAATTTGATAAAGAACAGTACCAAAACAAGAGGGATATACAATCAACCAAAAATAGCCAATTCATAGATACACATCGGTAACGATCCATTTCGTCGTTATTAAATTATCCATAATAAATTCATTAAAATTCTTAATTTTCACTTCTAGATATTAATTTCAGTTCAAAATAGCCAATATTTTATTTATTATGTCACCTCAAATTTTTTGGCGCATATTTTAGCCTTCGAATGTGTCTAGATACACTCAAGCTCGATGAATTTAATTATTCATGAGTTATAATATCAATTCTTTAGTTTGAAAGTTATTTAGGTATGAATTAAGGTCGTACAATATCCCTAATATAAAGTTAAGTTCATAACATTCTTTCTTATACAGTTTTGATATGGGTTTCTATTAGGACTAATTTCAAATGACCATATCTCCTAAAATATAATGAGTTAATAGGTCTAATATCTACCAACTCAAAGATCTATGAGTCCTCTTTCCAACGCAACAAACCATTCGTCAATCTGAATTTGGAGTAAAACATTATGACTGTTTTACTGAGCACTATTTGGGCTGAAATGGGATTTCGCTATAGTGAAAATTCTGATGATATTTAAATCAGCTTCAGTTATATTTTTTGTCTAAAACCTCAAATTTCATTCTCTAACCCTGGAGAGGTGATTTTCCAAATGAAAAGGGTAAAATTCCTTCATTGAGGTAAGTTTTTTATTAGTTTCTTCATTTTTTAATTCTTTATCATCTTAGAATCCTTAAAAAGACCTTTAATGGTGGAATTCTTTTGGGAAATACTCATGGTGTTATTAATATGACCTAGAGATGATTCTAAATTATAAATTAAAGATTCCTAACACAAATTTCATAAACTAGATTATTAATTTTAATGGTTAGGAACTTTGAATTCCCTAAAGATGGGACCTTTAGTATAAAAACTCCATTAATGGAGATGGATTAATCTTGAAAGAGCTAATTAATGGATAATTAAACTTGGGGGATTATATAGACCTTGAATTAAGGGTATAATTAGTGGGTTTGAATACCCAAATATTGTTTGAGGAGTAATTATTTAATTACATTTATAATTGCTTGATTCTGATGATTGATTATTCCAAGGCATAAAGGAGAGGAAAGAGCATCCTTGTTATAGCTTGCTTCTTCCAACAGCTTGGCATCCAGATAGTCTAGGTTTAATGAATAGAAGATTGTGTTAATTTATATTTTCATAATTTAGAATTTATGGGAGAAAGCATGTCTTGGCCTGCGGGCATAGAGTTGAGGTGGATAAAGAGATCATAAGAACTTAACTTTAATCCCGAAAATTATATTATTGATTAATTATGTGATACTTGTGATACTTTGTGCTATGTGCCCGCAAGGAGATTGTTGTAAATGAAATATGTGGACACGATAGTTCTTAGTTGTTCTAGTGATGAACCTAGTTAAGTTATAATGATATTAAGTTGCATGTATTAGACAATAATATAATGAGAAGAATCATGCTAGGATCAAGTATTGATAACCATAATAATATCTAAAGAATAGATGACTTGAATTAGTGTAATGATTGTATTATATGGAAAGAAGTAGCGACATTTTAATAATTACTGAGAAAGTAATGCTCCAATTGTGACTTGCATGCTTAAGTGTTAAATTGTGATTCATTTTATGATATTCCTGTTTTGGTATTAATAAAAGCAATTTATCTATTGAATGCCTATGAGAGGATAAATTAGTGATAATGATAATTTATTGAATTGTTCCTATGAGATGCTTGTTTGATAATAATAACTCCTTCTATTAATTCCATGAATGGCTTGTTGATAATCATAATGAATTATTGAAATAATACTTGTGAGAGGGTCAAAATATTGATAAATGAAAGCACTTGATCGAATTTCTTTATGATTTTAAGTGCACTTGTAAATGTCGTACAACATGTTGCATCCCTAAAGATAGTGCGAATTTAATAAAATGTATTTAATATGGTTATGAAGGATCGGGTACTGCGTCAGTACGAATATGAATATTGATAATATTTATTTGTGGAGGATCGAGTATCACGCCGGTACGGATATAAATAATGATATTATTTATTTATGAAGAATCGGGTACCACGTTGGTACGGATATGAATATTGATATTACTTATTTATGAAGTATCTGGTACCGCACCAGTATAAATATGAATATTGATAATATTTATTTATGGAGGATCGGGTACCACGCCAGTACGGATATGAATATTGATAATATCTATTTATGAAAGATCGAGTACCACGTCGGTACGGATATGAATATTGATATTACTTATTTATGGAGGATCGGGTACCACTCCGTTATGGTACATGGACTTAGATTATCCCCTGTAGGTCATGCCTAGTTGGACAAAAATAAGTTCCTTAGCATATGTGTATAAATTAGTGTTGATTTTGAAGGGTCGTGTGGTTTAATAAGCTAATAACAAGCTAATGCTGTTCTGATTATGAAATTTAGAAGGACGTAATTGTTACTTACGTAAAGATTGTTAGTAGCAATGTTGTCGATGCTAAAGATTGCTAATGAGACTTGAGTTATCTGGTGCGTCTTATTGATATATGAGTTGACTTGTATTCCCTACTTGATTGTATGCTTAAGATTGATTTTGTGATAGGTATTTAAAAAAGTGAAACTTTGTACTTACTTATATGTTGGTTGACTTGCTTCATTTATACGTGTTGTAATGGTAGCATACCAGAATGGCTAGCTATCATTCTTTAATATTATAAGATAGCATTTGGTTGTTAGCCCGAGAGTTTAGTGTGGGTTGTCTATGATTACGGGTTTGTTTCTTTGAATATGAGTAATGAAAAAGATAAGGTGAATAAAGAAAAATAGTGATGTATTAGTGTTGGATTGTGGTTGATGGTGTGCCTTAATGAGAATAGAGTATATTAGTAGTGAATATAATATTGATGGAGTTGGAAGAGTAGTTGGATGATCTAAGTTATATAGGTAAAGTAATAATGTTATTAGAACCTTAGTAGAAATATGTTCCATTCAAGATGCCATGATTTAACATGGTCGGCCGATGATGTTTACCAGTACGTGTGGTTGTACTGACCCTACTCTTCCACATTCTTTCTTGGGGTGTAGACTGGATGTAGGTTAGTTTGTAGTTACTAGATGGATGACGATATTCAGCAATACTTTCTGCACTTTCATCCTGGTAGATGTTAGAGTATTCATATTAATTATTTAATTTTTAGTCTATGATGTAGTAGATAGCTCTTGTATATGTCTGACTATGTCTTGGGATAGTGAAGGACACTTGTAAGAAGTTTTATTAAAAAATTTATTTATTAATATTTAATTTACTTTATTATATTTAATCCAGTATTCCCTAAAAAATAGAAGTCTTCCGTATATTTTTAGTTGGGTAATAAGAGTTCTCCTAGCTTCTTAGAATAGCGTAGGTGCCCATACGGTTCAGTAGTTTGAATCGTTACGACATCTTGAAATTAATATTATAATTGTGGCATAAGATTTATTTAAGATGAGTAATTAGTTGAAAAGGGGAGAGATAAAAGAATAAAATAATTTAATGTACAAAAAACTAATAAAGGAGACTAACCATATCAAAAAATTCTGACATTCCCTCCCATTCATCATCATTGGAAATGAAGGATTAAGATTAATAGATAGTTCAATTCGCATGAGCTCTAATCACAATGATTTCGATACAATTGCCTCATCACAAACACCATCAACTAATGTCATCATCGAAACTCAAACATATATTTCTAAATAAAAATTGATGTCATGGTCCACAGTCAGGCATGACAGATAGTAATATAGGCTCAGCATTAAGCTCGAGGAATTCCAATCTGATTATACTTAATACATATTAGTATTATATATTTATCTACTAACTTTTTAACTTAAACTCTTAATGTTTAATCTTGTATTATAAGTTCAATCCTAGTGAGGAAATTTTCAAGATCATCTCAAATTCTATAAAAGATATGAATGTAGGCTTTTGCCTGACTTGGCACCCAATGTTAGTACTCTTCAAGAGTTAAATGTTCAATAAGTTTTAAGGTAATTAAATATATGAATCTATTAATTTAATTCAAGAACCATACCTTTATTTATTGATTACTAATTTAATTTTCAATTTGAAAATCCTATGAATGACTTCCCAAGCATGATGAAAAGATTGCAGTCAATTTCGAGAAGAAATTCAGGAACATACTATCAGACTTAATTTAGGATGATCATAATGCAGAATAGAGAAGTTCAACCAGAGGAGTGACATCGTAAAGTTTGTCGAAGCATTTGAGAATGTGGTTATCGGCATACTTGTGGGACTGTCAACCAATCACTGTGAAAAGGATACTATACATACTTATTGATGATAGGCGAATTTACGCGCCTATATCAATATATTTTGCCCATATTTTAGCCTAGTTTTGAGAACAAATTATATATTTCATGCACTTTTAGTCCTTTTTTCTGTAAATGAGCTAACGAACATGATTAGGAAAGTTTCAGGTATAAATGATGCAAAATACAGCAATTTATGGCTTACTTGATGCAAAAGAAAGCTCACAAACGAAGTAAAAGGGAGCTGGACGCCTAAAGGACTAAATCTGCTGCATGGAAAATCTGTCCCGGGCTAAAACAGCAATTCTGAAGACTTTGGGGACTTACAGACACAAAGCTGGATTTTTGCCATAATACATTAACCTAGTGCAATTAGGTTATGTGTTTTATTATTCTATTTGGATTATAATTTTGTAACCTTACCCTAGTACATTTGGGTCAAGGATTTCATTAGTATATTAGGATTTGGTTATTTATTTCATTAGCTTAGTAGGAGTAGGATAGGAGTATTATAAATACCCTATCATGCTAGAGATTTAAAGACACATTCTTACAATTCATTCATCTCCTTACAATTAAGACATCTTCCTACAATACATTCTTAATTCTTCATTCTTCTACTCTTAAATTCCACAACAAGAGAATTGTTACTTGCTACGGAATCACCAAAACCACACGCCTAACACCTCTTTTACACGCCATCCACCATGCAAAACGTGATATCCTTCGCATTCATGGGTAACTAAATCTCTTAGTTGGGGTTATGGAAGCCGAATGAGTTACTATCTATTGCTATGAGCTTGTGAGTTCAAGACACGTATATTGCTTATATCATTATTCTCTTCATCTTAAATCTACAATCTTTGCGGTTTCAAACACATGAACACGCCATTCTAACATCTAACCTGTTCGAGAGAAAGGTTACTTGTCTAGAAAAGAAGACGCATAGACTAACGCCAGTCTAACATTTAACTTGTTCGAGAGAAAGGTTATTTGTCTGGAAAAGAGATAATGTCAAGGTAGTAGGACACCCTTTCCTATTAAAAAGCTAGTGCCGTAACTGGACTAACCTCTTGGAGAATTCGTACCGCTAGACACACTTTAAGCTCGAGAGAGTTAAAGTGAAATAGTCCTTGTTTAGGTCGAGAGACGCTTGGATTTACCATCGACTACAATTCTCTATAAGCAATTGCATGTCAAGACTCTACACACTCATAGCCAATAGAGACGTATACCTCTGAAGGTGGACATAACCCCAACGCTTCAATTCTCATTGTTTACAACCAACGTGACAATCTTTCTCTTTTTACTTTATTATTTTCAGCTTTTATTTCATTACTTTGGTTACTTATTACAATCCCCCCTTCTTACGAGACTTGCACCAAAAGTCTATTAATTTTGCTTACTTGTTGACCAAGCTATTCCCTGTGGGATCGATACCCAACCCAGGTTGGGTTCTATATTTGCTAACGACCGCTTTACACTCAAACGAGAGCTGTAGATTGAGCGTTATCAAAAATTGGCGCCGTTGCCGGGGAATACGAGTGTCAATCAAGTTCGTGATAATTACTAGACCCTTTGGTCAAAGATTCTCGTACTTTCACGTTTAGTTTTTGGTTTTTGTTTATTGCAGGTTTTTCTTTTAGTGCATGCCCCATACTAGAAGTTCTGGTCAACCGTTATTACCAATCAATCCTGAACCGCAACGAATTAGAAGAATGGAAGCACAAGCTGAAATCGACAGGATGGTTGCTCAACACGAGCAAGCAAGACTAGCTGCTCTTGCCGCTGCTCAAGTCCAACAACAAAACATTGATAATCCTGGACGAGCAACAAATCCTGACGATGAAGATTTAGGAGATGACGAGTTGATAAACCCAAGGCATGGCGCTGAAATTGCAACACCTGCCAATCGAAGAGGTCGACAAGCTCGGTACAGATATGATCGTCAACCTTTGCAACCAGCTTTCGACGATGATGATGATGATCTTGATGGTGCCGGAGCCACTGGAGCCATAATTCCACCACCATTAGCGCCCGGAGCCAAATTCAATATCACAAGCACCATGATTCAGTTATTGCAACTCAAGGGATTATTTTGTGGACTAGCAGGCGATGATCCGAATATGCATCTCATCAACTTTATTTCTACATGCAAGTCTTTTGACAATCCTGGTGTTGGTCAGAATGCTATTCGATTACGTCTATTTCCATTGTCTCTGTCTGGGGAGGCAACATTATGGTTGAATGGGCTGACTCCTGATTCTATTACAATTTGGAGGCAATTGAGAGACGCTTTCCTAGAAAGATTCTTTCCGCCATCCAAGAGGGCTCAATTGAGAGATGAAATCAGCAACTTTCGTCAGCTTCCCTCTGAAGCTCTTCACGAAACATGGGAGAGGTTCAAGACAAAGCTAGCGAGATGCCCAAACCATCACATGACTAATGTTCACCTCATGGAGATCTTGTATAGAGCCTTGAATTCAGTAACTAAACCAGTGGTGGACAACGCAGCTGGAGGTTCTTTTATGGACCTCACCTTTGGTCAAGCAAGCAACATGCTAGATCGTATGACGAAACAAAGTAGAGCTTGGCATACCAGGGATTCTGAGGTAGCAAGCCCCACTTTATCTATTGGCATGTCTGCAGACCAAAGAAGAAGAGAAGAAGAACGTGATCAAGATATGGCGCACATGAAAACCCAAATGGATCTTCTTACAAAGCATCTATTAGGGAAGACTGAAAAAGTGAAAGCTATTGCGTCAAAAGGAAGAGACGAATCTGATTCGGAAGAGGAGGCCAACTACTTGAACAATCAGGGGGGTTTCCGTGGGAATGCCCAAGGAAACCAAGGTCGGAACTATTATGATAAATCTGGAGGTAAAGACCAAGGTAGTTGGAAGAAAAATAATGAAAATAGTGGTTTGTACGTTCCCCCTGGTAGACGTGACACCACCACATCTAATTCTATGGAAGACATGATGGCTAAGTTATTGAAAGGAGTGGAAGCGACGAGCGCGGGAGTTAAGGAGGTGATTGATGATTTGGCCTCCATGAAGCAATTAGTTGATTCTCATTCCACTTCTATCAAGCAAATAGAGCAGAAATTAAGCCAACTTTCAGCAGCATTCAATCAAAGAAAGGCTGGCACCTTACCGAGCGATACAGTCCAAAACCCAAGGAATGATGGGTCATGCATGGCCATCACCACGAGGAGTGGTAAGGTGCTGGAAACTTCAGCAACAGGCAAGCAAGTAGTTGACGGAACAGCAGACATGGACGCCACACCTAGTGACGCCACTAGAGAAGACGCCGCAATATCTACTTCCAACGTCAAGGACGTTTTACCTAGTGACGCGCAGCCTGAAAAAAATAAACGGAAGCAAGAGGAGAAGAAAGCCATGGAGAGAACACTTCCATACCCACCACCACCTTTTCCACAAAGATTGAAGAAGGTGGCCGATGACACTAAGTTCAGCAAATTTATGACCATGTTGAAGCAGCTGACTATTAATGTCCCATTGGTAGAGGCACTTGAACAAATGCCTGGGTATGCGAAGTTTATGAAAGATCTTTTGACTAAGAAGAGGGCAGCAAGCTATGAGCTGAAAGATGATGTGCATCATTGTAGTGCAATCGCTACCCGATCCATAGTTCAGAAGAAGGCCCACCCCGGAGCTTTCACTATTCCTTGCACCGTCGGATCTTTGGACTTTGCTAAAGCATTGTGTGACTTAGGAGCCAGCATCAACTTGATGCCACTATCAATCTACAAGAAGTTGGGGTTAGGAGATCCTACACCAACTAATATGAGGCTTGTTATGGCGGATAGGTCGGTAAAACGACCAGTTGGTATTCTATGCGATGTCTTGGTGAAGGTATCTTCATTTATTTTTTCGGCAGACTTTGTCATCTTAGATTGTGAAGCAGATTCAGAGGTTCCCATAATCTTGGGACGCCCCTTCCTTGCTACGGGAAGTGTGCTCATAGATTTGAGAGCTAATGAGCTTTCATTCCGAATAAATGATGAAGTGGTGCGCTTTGATGTTTGCAAATCAATGAAGCAACCTAAAGATCTAAGTGTATTTTCTGTGGCTGATGTTGTCGTTGATGATGAGGATGAGTTACTTGCTGAAGAGCAAATTCTTGATGATCCTTTGGAGGTTTTGCACATGGCAGAAGAGGATGATGATGCTGAAATTTCTGAAGATGATATTTGTGCTCTATCGGGATTAGGAGCATATCGCTATACTCCCAAGAAGCTGGATCTTGATCTCAAGAATCGACCCACACCACCAGCTAATCCATCTATTGAAGAACCACCCACGTTAGAATTGAAGGAGCTGCCAAGCCATTTGAAGTACGCATTCTTAGGATGCGGAAACACTCTTCCAGTCATAGTGGCAGCCGATTTAGGTGAGCAACAAGTTGCAGCTCTTATTGTAATCTTACGCAAGTATATTAGAGCTATTGGATGGACCATTGCGGATATCATTGGTATTCCACTTGGGATTTGCACACATAAAATTCAGCTTCAAGAAAAGTGCACACCCACCATTGAACATCAAAGACGTCTAAACCCACCAATGCAAGAGGTGGTGAAGAAGGAGATTATCAAGTGGTTAGACGCAGGAGTCGTGTATCCTATTTCTGACAGTACATGGGTAAGCCCAGTACAATGTGTCCCCAAGAAAGGAGGTATGACGGTGGTTGCTAATGCAAAGAATGAGCTTATTCCACTCAGGCCCGTTACTGGATGGAGAGTATGCATGGACTACCGCAAGCTGAATTCTTGGACTCTCAAGGATCACTTCCCCATGCCATTTATGGACCAAATGCTAGATCGATTAGCGGGGAAAGGATGGTTTTGCTTTCTTGATGGTTATTCAGGTTATAATCAGATTTGTATTGCACCAGAAGACCAAGAGAAGACAACGTTTACATGCCCATATGGTACGTTTGCCTTCAAACGTATGCCATTCGGGTTATGTAACGCACCAGCCACCTTTCAACGTTGTATGATGTCTATTTTCTCTGATATGGTAGAAGACACTTTGGAGGTATTTATGGACGACTTTTCAGTTGTTGGTGAGTCCTTTGACGCATGTTTGGTGAACTTGAGCATGGCATTACAAAGATGTGTAGAGTTCAACCTTGTGCTGAATTGGGAGAAGTGCCACTTCATGGTAAAAGAAGGAACTGTTCTTGGGCACAAGATCTTCGAAAGAGGAATAGAGGTTGATCGCGCCAAAATAGAGGTAATTGAAAAGCTACCACCTCCAATTTCGGTGAAGGGAGTTCGTAGTTTTCTTGGCCATGCTGGGTTTTATCGTAGATTCATCAAAGACTTCTCCAAAATTTCAAGTCCATTGTGCAAGCTATTGGAGAAAGATGCGAAGTTTGACTTTAATGATGATTGCTTGATGGCATTCGAATGCCTTAAAGAAAAACTCATTGAAGCCCCTATCATGGTAGCACCAGATTGGACGCTCCCGTTTGAAATCATGTATGATGCTAGTGGTGTAGCCGTTGGTGCTGTTCTTGGACAGAGAAAGGAGAAGTTATTTCATCCTATCTACTATACAAGTAAGGTCCTTAATGAAGCCCAAAGGAACTACACTGTTACTGAACAAGAGCTCCTAGCAGTTGTGTATGCATTCGAGAAGTTTTGTGCCTATCTATTGGGTACTAAGGTGATCATTCATACAGACCATGCAGCTCTTAGATATCTAATGACAAAGAAGGATGCAAAACCAAGGCTGATTAGATGGGTATTGCTGCTACAAGAGTTTGATTTCGAAGTCAAAGATAGAAGAGGTTGCGAGAACCAAGTGGCTGATCACCTATCTAGACTTGAGAATGAGTATATGGCGCAACCAGAAAATCAGATTGACGATGCATTCCCTGACGAGAAGATACTAGCGACAACAATGGAGAACTTACCATGGTATGCCGACTTTGCAAATTTCATGGTGAGTAATGTGTTACCTTCCAATTTATCTTACCACCAGAGGAGGAAGTTTATGCATGACGTTCAGCACTACTATTGGGATGAGCCTTATTTGTTTCGAAGATGCGCGGATGGTATCATTCGATGATGTATATCCCATGGAGAAGTGCCTACTATATTGGAAGCATGCCACACTTCGCAAGTTGGGGGACATCATGCAGGGAATCGAACGGCAAGGAAAGTCTTGCAAAGTGGTTATTATTGGCCTACAATATTCAGAGATGTACACGACTATGTGAGAAGGTGTGACCAATGCCAACGTCAAGGTGCTATTTCAAAACACCATGAAATGCCCATGTCCAAAATTCTGGAGGTAGAACTCTTTGATGTGTGGGGTATTGATTTCATGGGACCATTCGTGAATTCGTTTGGAATGAAATACATCTTGGTTGCTGTGGATTATGTGTCGAAATGGGTTGAAGCTGTAGCATTGGCCGATAACGAAGGAAAGCGTGTTGTAGCGTTTTTAAAGAAGAATATCTTCTCTCGCTTTGGAGTACCTCGTACTATCATAAGTGATGGAGGATCTCACTTTTGCAACAAGCTATTCAAAACTGTATTGGCCAAGTATGGAGTCAAACAACACAAGGTAGCTACGCCTTATCATCCTCAAACTAGTGGACAAGTAGAGGTTTCCAATCGTGAGATCAAGCAAATCCTTGCCAAGACGGTCAATGCGAATCGGAAGGATTGGTCTCGAAAGCTAGATGATGCACTATGGGCGTATAGGACTGCATTCAAGACACCCATTGGCATGTCACCTTATCAGCTAGTTTATGGGAAGGCTTGTCATCTACCCATCGAGCTTGAATACAAGGCATTGTGGGCATTAAAGCACTTGAATCTGAATTGGGATGATGTGAAGAACCTGAGGTTGGAGCAGCTGAACGAACTAGATGAATTCCGTCTCCATGCATATGAAAGATCAGATTTATACAAGGAGCGGATGAAGAAGTATCATGATCAGCGGATTGTTCGACGAAACTTCCAAAAAGGTGACATGGTATTACTCTTTAACTCCAGACTCAAGCTCTTCCCAGGTAAGTTAAAATCAAAGTGGTCTGGTCCATTTAAAGTCACCCAAGTCTACTCGTCTGGAGTAGTCGAATTGGAAAATAATGAGGGTGTTATCTTCAAAGTGAATGGCCAACGTGTTAAACCATATATCGGTCCTCTTGACTCGATAAATGACATGGCCATCACTTATCTCGACGAAGTCTAAGTACTCGAGGTTACTACGTCGAGCCACGACAATAAAAAAGGCGCTAGATGGGAGGCAACCCATCGTTTTATCGTTTTATTGTTTTATCGTTTTATCGTTTCGTCGTTTTAGTTTTTTTTCTTTTTGATAAATGAAAATCCAAAAATAAGAGTCGTGCCACGACCAAAACTAAGGCGCTTGGTGGGAGGCAACCCATCGTACTAATCGTTTTCATTGTGTTTTGAGCAAATATAGGTGCAAGAAGTATGCAACGAGGAGATTGATTTCAATTGACGATTTGGTCGCATTGTATGGTAAAGTCGGTAAGTTAGGAATGGTGATGCATAAGGCTATGAATTGAGCCTTTCTCACGTCATAATAGGCTTCGAGGAAGGCTAGGCCTTGGTATAAATAGGCCACGAACGATGCACAACCTATTCTATAGCCTAAAGACTCGGAATCTAGTGTGCTATACACAATGCGCCGCCTATTCCTAGGTGTGCTTTTGACTATGCGCCGCCTATGCTATGGCATTTGAGATACTGAGACCAAATGCCATAGACTATGCGGCGCATATGTCTAGAAATGCCATAGGATATGCGGCGCATATGTCCCATTATGCCATGGACAATGCGCCGCATATGTAAGTGATATGCCGTGGGATATGCGCCGCATATGTTGTGATTTTGTCCCCAAATACGATTGTAAATGGGTCATAACCCGACCCATACTCCTCCTATATAAAGGGGACTTGTTTTTATGTCACAAACACATTAGAAGCAACCCTAAAGGCGCCGCATATCATCCCAAATCCTCTCAAATTTTTCTTCCTTTGTTCTTCCAATCCACAACAACTTCTCCACAATCTTCAAAGCAAGTAAGTGCTCTCTTATTCTTCATCTATTTATCGTAAGTACTACGTTGCTATGCTTATTATAATTTGCTAAATCATAAGAAATTGGTGGTGATGTTCATGTGATTGGATAATTGTTTCAAAATCGTGTGATTGAATGTATACGTATGGAATTCTTGACTTGTTTCCGACTTGAATTTTGTTTCAATGGCATTGTTATGATACTTGCTGAACATATGTGACTATGAATATTACTTGAGAGTGTGGTTTGAATGCTTGCATGATTAACCATCCCGGCCATCGGGATAAGGTTATAGTGACTATCGACTTAGGAGGTGGTGTTTGTTGTTCGAATAACAATTCCATGTGGTAACCCCTATGTTGTAGTGTTGCTATATGCACCATGAAAGTCGTCCAAATGGCTGCACATAAGTGATGTAATGCTGATTTTCTTGTCGGAATACAATCCTAAGACGTATGTCGACGAAGTCTGAGTACTCGACCACTTTCACTTCACTGATTTGTGCTAACAAGATTAAGTGTGGGGTGGTACCCATAGTCCTTGCATGTAGATTGTATAAAGTGAGATTGTGCTGCAACTAAAATTATCTCTAGTCTCAGGTACAATGGCACCCAAAGCAAAGCAAGGCAAGGAGAAGGCTACCACGACCCGAAAGGATAAAAAGAGAAGCCGAAAAGACCAAGGAGAATCATCTTCAGCACACCTACCACGCAGAATGTTCGGAATCAAATGGGTTCTTGAGGAAGAAGCCAAGGCATGGTACAGCAGCAATAAAGAAAAGAAATATGTGCACGTCGACTTAATCAACAAGGAGACCTTAGCAAAGAAGGAGCCGCAAATGTTGGCTAAAATTATGGCTTTGAAGCTGGATTTCATCTTCCGTGACATGGGAGAGTGCAATCTTGACTTGACAAGAGAGTTTTATGCCAACTGGTCGCCAAACCCAACAGGCAACGAAGTCAAAATTCGGGGCCAAGTGTTACAGCTTACAGCGGATTGGATCAACTCGTTTCTAGGCCTACCTTCGGTCGACACTGCACCATACAAAGAGCTGTACAGCAGGCCTCCTTACAGAGCAATAAGACACATGCTTTGTGGAAGCAGATCAATGGCAAGATGGGGCAGACATAAGGAAACAGGCCGTCACAACACATTCCCCTATGCTCCACTAAATAGGGAAGCAAGAATCTGGATGCACATTGTCAACTCATGCCTTATTCCTGGGACGCAATACACCAAGATATCGAGAGATAGAGTGTGTTTGGTTTATGCGTTGATGACGAATGTCCCTATCAACTTTGGGGCAATCATTCGATCTACCATGAGAAAAGCCAGACTCCACCGAAGGTCCCATTTCACATTCGGCAATTTGTTGACAGCAATGTTGCGGAAGGAGGATATAGAAGAGGAACCAGCTGACCACAAACTCCCACATAACCCAAAGAAGGTTGACCTCACCAAGGTCAAAGATGCTGAAACAACGCATGGAGTCAACCTTACCACTGCGGAGAGACATGCTCGTGACGAGAGTTTCTTCCGTCATCTCTATGGCATGACGAGATTCACTATGATGAGTGGTGGACGTATTCCAACTGCTGAAGAGCTCCAACAGCTGGACCACGACTACCCAATGAATAGGCATGCCCGGGAGATGTGTGGCGTGGGCGTATATTTTGAGGAACCTCTTGATGATGACGTGCCAACTGATGATGATAGACGATTGCCTGATTCTGATGCTGAGGAGAACTCTGACGATGACTCTTATGATGATTTTGACGAAGGGGGTATGACCCCCGACATTGAGGAGGAGTCCGATTAATCAGGTTCTTCGACTTTAATTTCCGCTGAGGGCAGTGTCTAGTCTAAGTGTGGGGTGTTGGCAGAATCTGCATGCTATACTTCTTTGTTTGCACCTATGTTTGTATGTTTACTTGTTTTACTGTTTTTTTTATTTGACGTTTTTTTTAGTTTTTAGGAGTAAAAATTTTTTCTAGCTACACATGAAATTATTTTGATAGGCAGCATGAAAATAGAACAAGAGTATGTGCTACAATGTGACTATTGAGACATTTGGGCTCTAGTTGTGACTCATTATGTGATATTGTGTGATTCAATTCCTTCACTTGTTGGGTTAAGAGTCTATATTACTTCCAATCAAGTCGACCATGTGCCTTGTGTGTGTGAGATAATAGTATATTCTATGTGTGTGGCTGATGCTAGAACTTGCCTGGTATGTATGCAAAGCGAAAATAAGGAATGTAAGTTTAGGATATGATTTAGGCATTTCTTTGGCAACCTATACAAGTTTACCTTCAGTTTTTCCTACCCATGTAAATCATCCTAGTTAAACCCTTTTGAGCCTTTAGCCTATTTCTTTGACAACCTTGTATGTAAGCCTAATCCATTTTTTTTAAGACCATAATTTGATCCAAATTCCTAAGTGCTTTAAAGTGAAAAAGTCATGTGACAACATAAGAGGAAATTGGTTGAGTATGAGGCTTTAAATTGTAATGGTGCTTGAATGTAGTGCTATCATAAGAGGTATGTTGTGAAAAGTAAAAGGAAAAGAAAGCTGAAAAGTGAGTTGTGCTTAAAATTGAAAAACTAAAGATGAGAACAAGGGTGGAAGAATAAAATAAAGAAAGGTTGAAAGAACAAAGTGTCAATGATACAATGTGATGTATTAAAGTGCTTAGGAACTTAGTCACTATTTCTGGCCAAAATAGTCCTACCCGTCCCTTAGCCTACATTACAACCATCTAAAGACCTACTTGATCCTAATCTTAACATTCCGACATTTAGTAGAGTACTACATTAAAGGCAAGCTTATGGTCATTAGTTTCTACATATGAATTCTTTGTGAGAGTGAGTGCAAGGATACTTTGATACCCATGTTTGAAAAAAATATGCTATACTTGTGAGTGATTATGGGTACTATATTGTGAGACACACATGGTTGATGAGTCTTGGATAGTTGTACATGATTCTATGCACCTTAACGTTTGCATGCGAGTTGATCACCATCACGAGTCTATGCTTGAGGTTAAATTGTTTCTACTTATAATCGGAAAGCTACTCTTTGTTGCTAATTGTTGTGCTTGTCTTGAAGAATGTTTTGTGTTGTGGCTGTAAAAACCCTAAGTTGATATTAGAAGGACATGATATGTTGTTCGAGGACGAACAAAGCTCTAAGTGTGGGGTGTTGATGATAGGCGAATTTACGCGCCTATATCAATATATTTTGCCCATATTTTAGCCTAGTTTTGAGAACAAATTATATATTTCATGCACTTTTAGTCCTTTTTTCTGTAAATGAGCTAACGAACATGATTAGGAAAGTTTCAGGTATAAATGATTCAAAATACAGCAATTTATGGCTTACTTGACGCAAAAGAAAGCTCACAAACGAAGTAAAAGGGAGCTGGACGCCTAAAGGACTAAATCTGCTGCATGGAAAATCTGTCCCGGGCTAAAACAGCAATTCTGAAGACTTTGGGGACTTACAGACACAAAGCTGGATTTTTGCCATAATACATTAACCTAGTGCAATTAGGTTATTTGTTTTATTATTCTATTTGGATTATAATTTTGTAACCTTACCCTAGTACATTTGGGTCAAGGATTTCATTAGTATATTAGGATTTGGTTATTTATTTCATTAGCTTAGTAGGAGTAGGATAGGAGTATTATAAATACCCTATCATGCTAGAGATTTAAAGACACATTCTTACAATTCATTCATCTCCTTACAATTAAGACATCTTCCTACAATACATTCTTAATTCTTCATTCTTCTACTCTTAAATTCCACAACAAGAGAATTGTTACTTGCTACGGAATCACCAAAACCACACGCCTAACACCTCTTTTACACGCCATCCACCATGCAAAACGTGATATCCTTCGCATTCATGGGTAACTAAATCTCTTAGTTGGGGTTATGGAAGCCGAATGAGTTACTATCTATTGCTATGAGCTTGTGAGTTCAAGACACGTATATTGCTTATATCATTATTCTCTTCATCTTAAATCTACAATCTTTGCGGTTTCAAACACATGAACATGCCATTCTAACATCTAACCTGTTCGAGAGAAAGGTTACTTGTCTAGAAAAGAAGACGCATAGACTAACGCCAGTCTAACATTTAACTTGTTCGAGAGAAAGGTTATTTGTCTGCAAAAGAGATAATGTCAAGGTAGTAGGACACCCTTTCCTATTAAGAAGCTAGTGCCGTAACTGGACTAACCTCTTGGAGAATTCGTACCGCTAGACACACTTTAAGCTCGAGAGAGTTAAAGTGAAATAGTCCTTGTTTAGGTCGAGAGACGCTTGGATTTACCATCGACTACAATTCTCTATAAGCAATTGCATGTCAAGACTCTACACACTCATAGCCAATAGAGACGTATACCTCTGAAGGTGGACATAACCCCAACCTTCAATTCTCATTGTTTACAACCAACGTGACAATCTTTCTCTTTTTACTTTATTATTTTCAGCTTTTATTTCATTACTTTGGTTACTTATTACAATCCCCCCTTCTTACGAGACTTGCACCAAAAGTCTATTAATTTTGCTTACTTGTTGACCAAGCTATTCCCTATGGGATCGATACCCAACCCAGGTTGGGTTCTATATTTGCTAACGACCGCTTTACACTCAAACGAGAGCTGTAGATTGAGCGTTATCACTTATAACTCGAGAAGAGTTACACAAAGTCACACAAAAAAAAGACAAATCCCACTGATCCAATAAGTGGATTGAGAATGGAATGAGAAAACCTACATAAGACTTCTAATTAACTTTATAATCCAAAATATTACTTTTTTCTTAGTTAATTTGTAATCTTCAATTACTTCAATATTTTAAATTTAGAATCAATGTACAAATATAAAGTAATTCTACCATCCTCAACCAACTAGTAGTCAAGGCACACAACTCAGCCAAAAGCAGATAAAAATAGTTTGGTTATGTAGCATTGGTGATATAGTAAAAGATTCATCCTACAGTCTCTCTTACAAGGCATATCAGAATAGGCAATCTGAGTTTCACGGATCTTCTTTGGACTAATGAACTAGAAAGAACACCCATCATTGTGATTGAGAAGAAGATCAATAAACTATCTTGCAAGCATATGGTGACAACTTAAAGAGAGAATCTTAGGTACAAATATCTTGCAGAGACCTCTGTAAGGAAGAGGCTGAGGGACCAACAGTATGAGGGGATTCAAGCTTACTATTTGTCCCTTAGCTTTGATAGATAAATTACTTGCTAAGGGATATTTTCTATTATTCCATTTTCTATTGATGTTTTCCAACCTGGAACACATAAGTGCATACAGTCATATAAGTAATGTAACATTTTTAAGTCCATATTACCCATAGTTTCACGACCCGAAGCAAGGCCCTGACTGCGATGGGCATCCCAAACCATAAAGGCCCAAGAGGTCCCTTAGCATGTAATTATAAGCATAACTCATGTGGGACAACAATGCAGAAGATAATCTAAAATCGTCGTAGTCCCACAAACAAACTTAAAAACATCATAACATCGTATCAAAAGAGAAAACCCAAATCCAATCTAAAACCATATACAAAGCTTTTACTAAACTAAAAACAATAGTGTGTCTAAAACGCGACAATGCCCCCGATCGGACCATAAAATAATTAAAAACTATCAGATGGATAAGGTGCCTTCTGAAGTAAAGGAGGCTCACCAACTCTGAAATCTTGGAATAAGTTATTGCTGCTAAACTGGGCCGCGAGACTAAGCCTCAGATCCTACATTATAAGACAATGTAGCTGCCATGAAGGACGGTCAATACTTGGAATGTATTGGTATGCAGAACTAACAAAAAATAACATCTATTCCAAATAAAATAGTGGAGAGCATTAGGAAATCAATTTAACATAATAGACATAAAAAACACATGCGCATAAGTAATGAACTTCAAAACATTCTAGTAGGTCATGACTAAACTCTTTGTTCTACTTCTAACCTAGATGGTACACCGTACAATCCTATAATCCCATGGGCTATATGGGATCCGCCCTTGACTAGGTAGCCAAGCCCTCAACCCTAGTTTTCCGGAATGGCTGGAGTTTTTGGTTTTTATATGCAAAGGGAATAAGGCCATCTTATAATCCCCTCTTTCAGGACATATCCCCTCTTTCAGGTCATAATAAATCTTGTATCGGTAAAACTCAATTTCAGGCAATGAGTTATCTGAACTCTTGCCTTCTTCGGGTAACCACCTGACTCTCTTCAAGATTAATTTTAGCCTTTTAAAACCATGCTTCATGATTATAACATTATATACTTTCATGCTATGGGCATTTCATAATCGGTATCGTCATACCTAGACTTGCAAGCCATATCATATCATATCATATCCACAGCCCTTTCATTCAAAAATTATGTTAATGACCACCAAAAGATTTAAATATCACATGAGAGTTCTTATTTCAAAAACATATAAAAACTTATGCAACATACTCTCTTTTTAAGTCTTTAACCCATGGTGGCCAATTCTTTATTTCAACACATGCATTTCTTTCAATTAAGATACAAGATCCTTTAGCACAAGAAATACCCCATTGAAAACGTGCAAAACAACAATGAATAATGGTTGAAGCGGAATTTAAAACTCAAGAATTATCATCATTCATAAACCATCCCCAACATTAGTTATACATAAATCTCATGATCTAAAAGGGGCTTTTAATTCATGCTCGCAAACCCAATTCACCATTCAAACCATGAAAAGACCATAAATTTCATCATGGGGAAGGGAATTTCACAAGTAAATTTCATAAATCACTTTTCAAACTCAAATCATGTATGCATAAGATTATAAATCAGGATTATGCAAAAAATATGATAATTACGTACTTTTATCAAAACGGGTTTATGATGAATGCTCTTTAAACGATTTCCAAAACCCCTTTATATATACATACATATATCTCTTTAAAACTTGTTAAAAACATAAAATTTATGTCCATAAGATTTAGGATATTCCCACATACCTTTGAATTGACGAAAACATTGAGAAAATTGACCCTTGAAGCTTAACTCCCTAAACCCTAGTTAATCTCTCTTCTTTTGCTTAAGGAAGATTATTTAGGGATTTTTGTGAGTGTTAAGACGTGTTTAAAGACCTTAAATTTATCCATGTAGGGTTAGAAATGTTTTGGAAGGATGAAAAGACCTTAATGCCCTTTAATTAAATCAAAACAGAGCAATTTTGGGCACTGTGCTTTTTCTATGAGGCACACGCCAATGTCATACCCGAGGTTGTGCGGCACACGCCAATAGCACACCTGAGGTTGTGCGACACAAGCCAATATCATACCTGAGGTTGTGCAGTGTACACCAATAGCACACCTCATCCAGTGGCTATTTGTGATTGCTATGCGACGCACGACGTTAGCACAAGGTCTATCATGCAGCGCACATTGATTTTTAAGTCTTAAAAGCACCCTCAACTGATCCCATAACAGCTAAACATGGTCTACCATCGAAATGGAGGTCCCAAATGTCATTTTAATGCATTACTCAAGTGTTAAAACACGGGGTGTTACACCCTCAAAAGCCCTTTTCATGCTAGGTTAATGACCATGACACTTATTTTTATATAGAAATAATATGATTCATGATTATACACTTAGAAATGATGGTTCAAATTCTATCCTGAAAGTGAAAGGTATTACATTATCCCCCCCTATCCATCATTCCTCCTTGAATGATGGATAGGAATCTTTTAAACCTTTAGAAGTATGGAACAAAGCACATAACTTCTCATTGAGAACTCCCCTCCATAAAACACATATAGGAATGAGAACTAAAGGGCTTCTTAGAATCACCAAGTAAATTTTATGGGCACGAATCATAAAAAGGTTTATTGAGGGACTAGAGCACAAGCATCAACAATGGAAGTAACACTATTCACTTATAACTTATATTTGTTTGTCTACTCAAAATGGGGCATGAGATGCCAGATACAATGCAATAGGCAAGAAGTGCTTCATATATAAAATGTGTAGATCATAAATAGAGAGTCGTTCATACGTAACATATACAACATAAGTCCTTAGGACTGGTCACAGTGAGAAAAATGTGAGCATATATCTTGAGTTGTATAGCATAAAGGCGAAATTCACGTAGTCAATGATTGAGACAAGGATTGCCACTTGAATCTTTTGCTCTACATTTCAAGAATTGAAAATGGCCATGAGTTCGTAAAGTTATTATCGCTTTAGATAGACCCGACATAAAATGAATCGATAATATATAGAAAGCATAATTCCATAGAACTAAGCATGATATGAGGCATACACTTATGGATCATGAATATCATAACATAGAGCTTGAATATTTGAAATATTGGATTACTGAGGGACATTATTTCTTTTAGTTTAGAGGTTGGAACATAGACATAAGATGTGTATAAAACTCAAAGATTAGTCATAGGCATGACTCAAATACATAAGACATTTGTAGATGTCCCCTTAAATTGAAGAAAAGGGAGCTGACTTGAATAGGAATAGATTTATCGTGACCCTTACCTAAATTTGACGCCATGAGAAAAATCCAAGAATTATTTTATTTCACCATCTCCCCCTTAGATCGACGTCACAATCCTAAACTTGCAGACATAGACTAGGTGTACATGACATGCATAACTAAAAACTGAGTACTCTGTATTCTTATATCTTAAGGCTCTTATCCATCTAATGATTTAGCCATCCTTTCTATTTCAATATTAGACCTCATGCATATATCACAATTACACACTCCATCATCTTATAAGTCATCCACCTAAGATCTTTCACACATCACATCAAGACTACTACTTCATTCCCACAAAACATGCATCCTTAATCTTAAGCTACTATTCTTAACACCAGAATCCACATCTACATTTCAAACCTATAATCCAGAATCAAACATGTAACACCGATAAAGCTTGCCACATACTAAACTAGTATATCACATTATAAAATCAACCTAAATTCCTTATTTCACTTAACTACGACCTATAAACACTACCCCTCCATGATGTTACCACTACACCTCATAATATACTACATACCTCCTCATAACACATCTACCTACACATGCATACATCCCAACTACCTGCAAGATTCAATAACTACCAGTGAGGCTCTACTTATAACTTATTGGCTAATCTATCCCCTTTGCAATCAAAACCTATAAATGATTTCAACAACCACCATAACTATCCATTCTGAGCTCCTTCCCTATTTTAAGTAAATGATGACCATAGACAATTAATTCCTCCAAAGACTACCATACAATCTGCAAGTCTTGCTACAATATTAGTCAGTCATAAATGGTAATCATCCCCTCAGTCAACCAACTGGTACACCAAGAATTACATAAGACAAAGTAGACCCAAGATCAAGTAACACATATACATCATGGGAGAAAATTCGTAACATACCCATAATATTTGGTGAAGCCTCTGAGTCCTGACGAGTAGACAAACCATACAATCAGTTACTACTCCCACCTACCCCGAGAGCATTTCGTTTAACAACTGAGGAAAAAAATGTAAAAACTGGGCCTTTACTGCCCCTAAATGTCCCCTTCCCTGAGGGGAAATCCCTGTGAAAGTAGCCCAGTTGACAACAAGTGTAGCATAATTGGCTCTCGACTGGCACCTTCCCATGTGATTTCTCCCGTATTTACCATAGTGTGGGTACAACCTAAAGGACTAGGCCATACTTTTTTTAGACTGGGTACCCTACATTCTCGACCCGCTATTAGACTAGATATTATAGAATCACAGATTTTCGATGGGTTTGGGCATCGAGGGGTTAGCTAAAGACTGATCATTATTCCAAAATTTCATAGTAGACCACTACTTGCCCTATTTTCTACCTGGCTACACACTGAAATTTTGATCTGCTGACTTAACCCTCTTAGCTTGCCTTTCTCTTTCCTGTAATTCTGCCTGCCTCTTTTTCTCCTCTTCTATCTGTTGCATATATATTTTTAACTGAGAGATACCTATGTCCTTATTTAATATTGCCCCCTTACATTCCAATACCAGAGCATTCGAGAGGCCAGAAGCAAACTTCCTCATACGAGCCCTCATGTTTCCTACTAACTCCAGAGCATAACAGGACAACTAGGTGAATTTCAATGTATATTTTTTGACACGCATCTTCCCCTGCTTCAGATTAACAAATTCTTTGTCCTTGGCCTCTCTTAATTCCTGGGGGAGAAAATGATCTAGGAAAGCCTCTAAAAATTACTCCCATATAGAAAGTGTAGCACCCTCACCCCTCAACTTTTTCCATTCCCCTTACTACTGGTTGGCTACGTCCTTTAACTGATAGGCTGTCAATTCTACCCTCTCAGTAACACTAGCATGCATGACTCTAAATATTTTCTCTATTTTATCAATGAAACATTAGGGATCCTCCTAAACCTTAGTTCATGTAAAGTTTGGTGGGTTCGGCCTCATGAACTGTCCAACTCGAGTGATTTTAGAAAAACCAAGCACAGAACTAACATCTCCAGAATGATGAGACTGAGAATCCATAAGCTTAGCAATCATATGGATGGACCAGCAGAACTCAATATTCAAGACTTCTCTTTAAGGAGACTGAGTACGGTCAACACCAAAATGTGGAGCCCGAGGAGGGCTAGTTTAGAATGAAGGAACCCATAGAGTAGTAGTAAACTCTGGGGGTGCGGACTCTATAACGGGTTCACATCCTATGAGTAGGGCAGACATTATTATCATAGGTGTTCTGCTCATTGGATCTATTGGGAGGCATGATTTAAAATGTAAAACACCATGAGTTAGGAAGCATTTCGACTTTATAGCGCGAGCTAAATCATGAAGAAAAGAGAAATATTCTTATATGACTCATACTTTTTTCCTTATAAGTGTGGTGCACTACATGCCCATAAAAAGGACTCTACTCGACTCGACTTCATAGATACCCTGGGACCACGAATCGTGCTTCGATACCAAACTTGTCACGACCTGAACTGAGGCCCTAGATGTAATGGGCATCCCAAACCATGAAGGATCGAAAGGCCCCTTAGAATGTAATTATAAACATAACTCATATGTTATAACAATACAGAAGATAAACTTAAAACATAGTAGTCCCGTAAACAAACTTAAAAATTGCATAACATCATATCAAAAAGAAAAACCTAAATCCAATCTAAAACCATCTACAAAGCCTCTACTGAATGGAAAATAATAGTCTGTCCAAACTGGGATAAGGCCCCTGGTCGGACCATAGAACAACTGAAAACTATCACATCGATAAGGTGTCTTCTAAAGTAAGGGAGGCTCACCAACTCCGAACTCCTGGAATACTTTACTGCTGCTGACCTGGACTGCAGGACTAAGCCTCAGATCTTACATTATAAGACATTGCAGCCTTCATGAAAGACGGTTAATACCTAGAATGTTTTGGTATGCAGAACTAACCAAAAACAACATATATTCCAAATAAAATAGTTGAGAGCATTTAACATAATATATATCAAAAACACATAGGCATAATCAATGAACTTCAAAACAGTCTTGTAGGACATGACTCAACTCTTTGTTTTACTTCTGACCAAGATGGAACACCCTACAATCCTATAATCCCACGAGCTATATGGGATCCTTCCTTGACTCGGCGGCCAAGCCCCTAAACCAAATTTGTCGCAAGGGTTGGAGTTTCTAATTCTAATATGCAAAGGGCACAATACCAGTGTATAATCCCCTATTTTAGGGCGCATATCCTCTTTCGAGGCAAAATAAATCTTGTATCAGCAAAACACGATTTTGGGAAATGAGTTATCTGAACTCTTGCCTTCTTCGGGTAACCATCTAACTCACTTCAAGCCCAATTTTAGCCTCTTAAGACCATGATTCATGTTTATAACATTATTTACTCTCATGTTATGAACATTTCATAATAGGTATCGTCAAACCTAGATTTGCAAGTCATATCATATCATATCTACAGTCCTTTTATTCAAAAATCATGTTAATAACCAATAAAATATTTAAACATCACACAAGAGCTCTTATTTCAAAAATATATAAAAACTTGTGAAAGATACTCTCTCTTCAAGTCTTTAAGACATGGTGGCCAATTTTTTTATTC
The DNA here is from genome assembly GCA_030864225.1 of Capsicum baccatum var. pendulum. NCBI lineage: Eukaryota > Viridiplantae > Streptophyta > Magnoliopsida > Solanales > Solanaceae > Capsicum > Capsicum baccatum. The sequence goes on along the minus strand of CM061559.1, from coordinate 67,901,758 downwards.
AATGCATGCATTTCTTTTAGTTAAGACACAAGAGCCTTTAGCATAAGAAATACCCCTTTGGAAACATGCAAAACAATAATTAATAATAGTTAAAGAGACATTTAAAACTCAAGAATTATCATTATTAATAAAACAGCCCCAACATTAGTTATACATAAATCTCATGATCAAAAAGGGATTTTTAATTCATGGTCTCAAATCCAATTCACAATTCATACCATTCAAAGACCATAAATTTCATCATGGGGAAGAAAATTTCACAAGTCACATCATAAATCACTTTTTAAAATCAAATCATGTATAAATAAGATTATAAATCAAGCTTATGCAAAAAAAAATGATAATTATGTACTTTCATCAAAATGGGTTTATGATGTATGCTCTTTATACGATTTCCAAAATCCCTTTACATATATATATATATATATATATATATATATATATATATATATATATATATATATATATATTTAAAACTTGTTAAAAACATAAAATTTACGCTCATGAGATTTAGGATAGTCCCACATACCTTTGAATTTACAAAAACATTGAGAAAATTGACTCTTCAAGCTTAATTCTCCAAACCCTAGTTAGTCTCTTTTCTTTTGCTTAAGGAAGATGATTTGGGGATTTTGTAAGTGTTAAGACATATTTAAAGACCTTAAATTCATCCGTGTAGGATTATAAATATTTTGGGAGGATGAAAAGATCTTAATGCCCTTAAACTTAATCAAAACGGAGAAATTTCGGGCACTGTGCTTTTGCTGTACGGCACACGCCAATAGCACACCTGAGGTTGAGTGGTTCACGCCAATAGCATACCTGAGGTTGTGCAGCTCATGCCAATAGCAAACCTCATCCAGTGGCTATTTGCGATTATTATGCGATGTACGACCTTAGCATAAGGTCTAATATGCGGCGCACATTTATTTTTAAGGCCTAAAAGTACCCCCAACTCATCCCATAGCATCTAAACATGGTCTACCATTGAAATGGGGGTCCTAAAGGTCATTTTGAATGCATTACTCAATCGTTAAAACACAAGGTGTTACACCCTCAAAGGCCCTTATCAAGCTAAGTTAATGAACATGACACTTATTTTTATATAGAAATAATATGATTCATGATTATACACGTAGAAACGATGGTTCGAATTCTAGTCCGAAAGTATGGGGTGTTACACGTAGAGACTTGAAAGATTATTCATCTAATTCAAATTATTGTTTCAAAATAAATGATTATTTAAGTTTTGATTATGATAAAATTAGCTAGAAAATAATGGGAATTATTGTAATGTTTGGAAAAAAGTTTGGTTTAAGTCTGTTTTAAGTGAAGTCCTCAATCTTTGTGATTGAAAAATTCAGTTGAGTCTTCCTATCTTCACGTCAATTTATTTTTTTGATTAATAATTGCATGTTAATATCACTTTTAGCATCTTTTGGATAAAACTGTAAGACTACTTAAATATACCTAATGCATATATTTTTGTGGACGTCGGTTGATAATTCAATGCAAGTACTATTTCATTTGTATCAACTAATCAGGGAGACAAGGTATAGGTCTATCATCGGTAGCCAATCGATTCTCCTTCCATACAAGGTTCACAAATAAGAACTAATTTTCTTATTAATTACGCTCACAATTTTGTTTTATAATTAGTTTAATTAATTAGCCACATATAGTATTCATATGGTGATAAAGCAAATGTATAATTAAGATGTCAAGCGACTAATTAGGATCAAGAAGAAGTAAATACCTCGAAATATAGAAAAATATATATGTATAATATTAAGACTTCAACCATAATGTTTATGTGAAAACCCAAGAACTAAATAGTTTACTACTCATGATTCTCAAATGATGATAAGAATTCATGAATTTACAAGAAATAAATAAAATAAATAAAACCTAAAGAATAAATCGGTTGCTTAGATTTTTTGTACAAAATAAGTTGTAAAACTTTAAAATACATGTTAAAAACCTATTTATAGAATCTAGGAAGCTTTGGGCTTTTAAAACCCTATTCTAAAATGGACTAGGATCCTGAGGGGTCACACCACCCTTGCTACGAAAGGCAATGGTGCAAAATGAAAAAGGAGATTCAACGTGCAGGCTTGTATCGAGCCACTCCTTCTATAACAACCGTTGGTGATTTATGTCACCCTTGCTACAGAAGGGGTGGTGTGAAGACCAATCCTATTTTTGTATTTTTTCTTTTTTCGCCATGTTTTGCGATGTAGATTTTTCCTTGATCATTTTGTCCTTTCTTGTCTTTTTTTCTCTTGTTTTAGCTCCAAGTCTTTCAAACCACTTCTACACATTAAAACATACGAATATTGTCACAATCCATAGAGTTAACATTCTAAGATATGATAAAAGTACTAAAAGTGAGGTGAATAATGACTAAATTATACATATTTTTCGAACATCAAAGCCCCACACTTAAGCTCGTCCTTAAGCAAGAAATTAATAATTATTAAATTACTATGTCACATCGTCGTAGGTGAATATGAGAGATATGTTCTATGTTTATTCTCTCCTTTTCCGTATTCTAAAAAGTACTATTTGGACATACTGAATATATAATTGATGACACTCACGTTACTCTTCATTTTCAGTGATTTTTCTACAGTTTACTAACACATTCCTAAAATAAAATTACGGCTTTGAAGAAGAAAACTCACTCAGAGTCTAAGGAATGAAAAACTTCTACAAAAGGTGTTCATTCCTCTATTAGGTCTTACATAATATAAATTAAAATAATTGAACCATTAGATATCGAATATCGGATAATTATAATAAATGAAAAACGGATCAGATTATGTAATCATGTTTATTAACGACCAAGCACCAATAACTAAATTTATTTGGATTCCTTAATAAAAGAATCTCTAGTTTGAGGATTTGCTTTTCTACATAGATCTTATTATTAGCACAAGTAATTTACATCCAAATCCATCAGTTAAAGAATAAGGGGACAAAGATAAATATCTAAATTCTGTAAAACTAATTAAGGCCATTAAGTTAAAAGTTGACTTCAACTTAGCTGTACTGTAGTCTCTCTTATTAATTAAATACACCATTAACTTTTAGTTTAGGTATATATGTATGGAGTTTGGCTTACTTATTACGTGAGTATGATAGGTGTCATCATGATCGTATCTTGGATTGTAACATTTAGTAACATTGAATTTGAATTTATTAAAGAAGAAGAAGACGACTCACTTTTTGATTATCCATTATAGGTTCTTGTTAGGTTGTGGAGCCTGGTTAATATGTGACATACTATTATATATTAATCTTTAGGCTGTACCTTTTATTCTTATTCTCTTTGTAATTGCACATACTCCAAGTCATTAATATAAAGAGTCTGTCCTTCGTAGAGGTTACCCACGGGTGTTACCACAAAATTAATTCTCTCTCTCCTAAAGAACTCTCTCTCTAGTTTTCTTCATCATCTCCACAGATTTAGTGTGTGTGAACTGCTAATCGATCCTAACAACAGGTCTCAAAGCTTGGGAGATTCATTACAATCACTGATTATGGAAGGATCAAAGTTTGGAATCGAGACGTTTGATGGATCTGATTTTGGTTTCTGGAAGATGCAGATCAAAGACTATCTGTACCAAAAAGATCTTCATAAACCCTTGACCGAGGTGAAGTCGGAGTACATGAAGGAGGAGGACTGGAAGCTCAAAGATCGGCAGGCTCTAGGGCTAATTCGGTTGAGTTTGTTGAGAAACGTGGCGTTCAACATAGTTAAGGAGAAAACCACATCCGATCGTTGAAGTCATTATCAAATATGTACGAAAAACCATCTGCAATGAACAAGGTATATTTGACGCATAGATTGTTCAATTTACAGATGTCTGAGAATGGATCTGTTACTGATCATATCAATGAGTTCAATATGATTATTAGTCAGCTGTGTTCTATGGATATTAATTTCGAAGATGAAATTAAAGCACTCATTTTAATGTCATCTCTACCCGAGTCTTGGGATACTGTTGTTGCTACAATTAGCAGTTCTCGTGGATCTAAGAAACTGAAGTTTGATGAAATCTGAGATGTTGTTCTTAGTGAAAGTATTCGCAAATGATAAATTGGTGAATCATCTGGCAGTGCTCTCAGTGTTGACCGAAGGGGGAGAGACCAATTGATGGGTCAGAATACACATGACAGTTCAAAATCGAAGAATCATGAAAAATCTCCACAAAAATCCAATGTGACATGTTGGAATTGTAGAGAGTAAGGATACTTTTGGACAGAGTGCAAGAAATCCAAGAAGAAGAAGAATCGGAAATCTAGATATGATAATGATTTTGTTAGTTCAGCAGACGAAATTGGGGATGCTCTAATTCTTAGTGTGGAAAGCCCGGTCAAATCCTAGATATTGGATTTTGGTGCATCTTTTCATTCATGTCCTAGCAAGGAATTGTTCTAAAACTTCAAGTCTGGAAATTTTGGAAAAGTGTATCTTGCTGACAATAAGCCATTGGCGATTGAAGAAAAGAGGGATGTCTGCATAAAAACTCCAGCAGAAAACTAGTTGACTTTGGAGGATGTTAGATATATTCCTGGTCTCAAGAAGAATCTGATCTCTATTAGTCAGTTGGATAGCACAGGGTATGCAGCAGAGTCTGGAAAAGGTTTGTGAAAGATTGTGAAGGGTGCTATGGTTGTAGCACGTGGCAGAAAATCTAGAACTTTGTACACTACTGCAGGGTGTATCAATATGGCTGTTGTTGTTGAGGGTGCTTTCGGTTCATTCTGTGGCACAACAGACTTGGACACATGAGTGCCAAAGGAATGAAGATATTGGCTGCAAATGGAGCTATATAGGGGCTGAAATCTGTTGATATAGGTCTTTGTGAGAGTTGTGTTATGGGTAAATAGAAGCAAGTAAGCTTCACAAAGACTGCGAGAGAACCAAAGCAAGTACGGCTAGAAATGGTCCATACAGAAATTTGGGGACCATCTCCTGTTTCATCACTTGGTGGATCCAAATTCTATGTCACCTTCATTGATAATTTTAGCAGGAAGGTATGGGTTTATTTCTTGAAACATAATTCAGATATGTTTACTACTTTCAAGAGATGGAAAGCTGAAGTTGAAAATCAGACTGGCTTGAAAATCAAATGCCTAAGGTCTGATAGTGGAGGAGAATATGACAAGTCAGAATTCAAATAATTCTGTGCAGCTAGGGAATCAGATTGATGAGGACAGTTTCTGAGAAGGCAAGGCAGAATGGAGTTACTGAAAGGATGAACAGAACATTGAATGAGCGTGAAAGGAGCATGAGGATACACTGTGGGATGCCTAAGACGTTTTAGGCAGATACTGTGAGCACAGATGCATACTTGATCAATAGGGGACTATCAGTTCCTCTAGGGTTTAAGATTCTTGAAGAAGAATGGATAGGAAAAGAGCTCAAGTATTCTCACTTAAGAACCTTTGGTTACACTGCTTATGATCATGTTGATCAAGAAAAGAGAGATAAGCTTGATGCTAAATCTATAAAGTGCTACTTTATAGGTTATGGTTCTGACATGCTCGTGTACAGGTTTTGGGTTGACAGAAACAAGAAAATCCTAAGACATTGTGATGTGACATTTGATGAAAACGTCTTGTATAACGACTGAGAGAAAAAGGTTCAACAAACTACAAAGCAAGTGGGAGTTGATCTTGAGTTGCTGAAGAGTATACCCAAATATATTGCAGTAGATACTCAACAAACTCCAGAGACTATAGTTGAGGAACCAGAGGTGGATCAAGTGACACCTGAGCAGGCTGAGAAGAGATCATCCAGGACCGTTAGAGCACCATATAGGTATTCACCATTATTACATTATCTGTTGTTGACTAATGAAGAGGAACAAGAGTCCGTTACTGAGGCCCTGTACGTGGAGAACTCAATCAAGTAGGAGGAAGCCATGGATGATAAGATGATCTAACCTGAGAAGAATAACACGGGGATGTTGACTGGGTTACCTGGAGGGAAGAGAGACTTTTTGAACAAGTGGGTGTTCAGAATCAAGGCAGAACCAGATGGCAAAAGAAGGTTCAAGGCTTGGTTGGTAATTAATGGATATTCACAAAGGAAAGGTATTGATTATGCTGAAATATTTTCTCATATTATGAAATTAACTACTATCCAAATTTTACTGAGCATTGTTGAATCAGAGAATTTGCATCTTGAACAAATAAATGTAAAGACTGCATTTTTACATGGAGATTTGGAAAAGGAAATCTATATGCAGCAGACATAGGGGTTTGTAGTTCCAGGCAAGGAACACATGGTTTGCAAGCTCAACAGAAGCTTGTATGGGCCGAAGCAAGTACCTAGACAGTGGTACAAGAAGTTTGACTCCTTTATGAGCAAGAGTGGTTTCCGGAGGAGTGAAAAGGATCAGTGTTGCCTCTTTAAGATATACACTGATTCTTATGTATTTTTACTCTAGTATGTCGATGATATGTTGATTGCAGGACCCAGTATGAAGGAGATAAACTCTCTGAAGGCAAGCCTGTCTTCTGAGTTTGAGATGAAAGATTTAGGTGCAGCAAGCAGATTCTTGGGATGAGGATTTCTCGGGATAGATCTGCTGGCAATTTGAATCTATCCCAAGAACATTACATAGATAATGTTTTGGCCATATTCTAAGTTAATGATGCTAAACCCAAGACTACTCCATTGGCAAATCACATAAAATTATCAAAGGAGCAGTCACCAAAGACAGCTCAAGAGCGGGAACACATGGCACTTGCTTTGTGTGCTTCTGCAGTTGGGAGTATGATGTATGCTATGGTCTACACTAGAACTGACATAGCACATACAGTGGGAGTTGTTAGAAGGTATATGGAAAACCCCGAGAAAGAGCATTGGGAAGCTATGAAATGGCTTCTAAGATATCTGAAAGGTACATCCAGTACTTCACTTTGTTTTGGTAATGGTGAAGTGATTCTACTAAGTTTTGTTGATGCTAATCTTAGTGGGGATGTGTACTCAAGCATGAGCACTTCTGGATACATTTACACCATAGGTGGTACAGCAGTGAGTTAGATGTCCAGGCTTCAGAAGTGTGTTGCTCTTTCATCTACTAAGGCTGAGTATGTGGCAATACCTGAAGCTGGAAAGGAGATGATATGGCTGGCAGATTATCTAAAAGAACTGGGCAAGAAACAACGTAAGAAGATTCTTTACACAGATAGTGAGAGTTCCATACAGTTGGTGAAGAACCCGGTCTATCATTCAAAGACGAAACACATTAGAAGACGGTACTATTTCAGTCGCAGGGCAGTGGAAGAAGGTGATATATGTTTGGAAAAGATAGAGGGTGCAAAGAATCCAGAAGACATGTTGACTAAATGTGTTGATGTTGGTAAACTAAGGTTGTGCAAAACCTTAGTTGGCTTTCTGTAGTTGTGTTTACAGATGTTGCGGTGTGGCGAATACATTGATGATGGAGGAATATTTTTATTTTTTTTTGAGAATATAATTCTTGGATGATGAAATTAGTCTCCAAGTAGGAGAATTGTTAGGTTGTAGAGCCTGATTAATATGTGATGTACTGTTATATATTAGTATTTAGGCTGTACCTTTTATTCTCATCCTCTGTGTAATTGTACATACTCCAAGACATTAATATAAATAGTCTGTCCACCGTGGAGTTTACCCACGGGTGTTACCAGGAAATTAATTCTCTCTCTCTCCTAGAGACCTCTCTCTAGTTTTCTTCATCCACTCCACAGATTTATTGTGTGTGAACTGCTAATCGATCCTAATATTTCTTTTTATCGTACTTTAGGTAACAAATATTATATTTATAGATTTAAAAGAAGAATAAGAAAACAACTCTTTTTTTGAGAATCCATAATAGGTTCTTTCAATCATATGTTAGATAACAATTATTATATTTATAAATATAGACTTCAATTTGATACATAGTAGCTAGGCGAGTATTTTAGACATTTTTTTAATCCAAAGGAGTATTTTTAGACTTTGATTTAACACTTTTGACAAATCTATTTGACAACAGAATTAATTGTGAAAATCTCCAGTTAATATATATATACACACACACACACTAGTGTAACCATACATTCCTCGCACGTGTAACGTTTGATTATTTAAAGTTAAATAATTATATCTATTACGGAGATTTTTAATGAAGTGTAAAAAATTCAAATCACTTTTCAAAGATCATTCACACTTTAATATAATAATATGAACATAAACATTTATTGCATTGTATGCGTATATATATTTTACCATCTAAAAGTCCAAGTGGTTGAATGATCTATTGAGAAATGATTCAAAAAGATACTTGACCAAGTCTTCAGGAAGTTAGTTGTTAGTTAGTTTCCTTTAATGTATCAAGTTTAGATAGTGTTGCAGATTAGTAGCTAGTCAATAAATGAGTGGGTTAGTGGACCTAAATTTTAGAGTTTTCTGTTTGATTATGAGCCTATTTTAAGGCAGGTCTCTTTACTTTCATAATGCAATAAGAAATAACAGATTACTGCAGTAGTTTTCATCTCTTTTACTCTATTTTCTGTCCATTTTCTCCTTTAGCTTCTTTTTTCCTTTCCAACAATCTGGTATCAGAGCTCAATTTCTTTTTGAAATTTAATGAAGCATGAAGCTTATATTAATTGAGTATTTAAATAGAACGTAAGAGAAAGTGTGAGAGCAAAAGAGAAATGACAGTAAATTGTGAGGTTTCGCAGCCACTTATGCCAATTCTTACTGGTGAAAATCATGAATTTTGGAGTATCAAAATGAAAACTCTTTTTAAATCACAAGAAGTTTGGGAGCTGGTACTAGTAGGATTTGTGGATCAAGCAGGCTCTGACGGAGAGGCAAACAAATTGAAAGGGATCAAAAAGAACGATGCCAAAGCGTTGTTCCTGATTCAACAAGTAGTCCATAACTCAATTTTTTGCAAGAATTGCAACAACAACTACATCTTTGGAGGCATGAAATATTTTCAAAAAGGAATTTCAAGGTTCATTCAAGGTGATTACGATAAAATTGTAAACTTTTCGTCGTGACTTTTAAACTCTTTCTATGAAGAACATTGAATTTGAATTTATTCAAGAAGAAGAAGACGACTCACTTTTTGAGTATCCATTATAGGTTCTTGTTAGGTTGTGGAGCCTGGTTAATATGTGACATACTATTATATATTAATGTTTAGGCTGTACCTTTTATTCTTATTCTCTTTGTAATTGCACATACTCCAAGTCATTAATATAAAGAGTCTGTCCGTCGTGGAGGTTACCCACGGGTGTTACCACGAAATTAATTCTCTCTCTCTCCTAAAGAACTCTGTCTCTAGTTTTCTTCATCGTATCCACAGATTTAGTGTGTGTGAACTGCTAATCGATCCTAACAACTGGTCTCAAAGCTTGGGAGATTCATCACAATCACTGAATATGGAAGGACCGAAGTTTGGAATCGAGAAGTTTGATGGATCTGATTTTGGTTTCTGGAAGATGTAGATCGAAGACTATCTGTACCAAAAAGATCTTCATAAACCCTTGACCGAGGTAAAGTCGGAGTACATGAAGGAGGAGGACTGGAAGCTCAAAGATCGGCAGGCTCTAGGGCTAATTCGGTTGAGTTTGTTGAGAAACGTGGCGTTCAACATCGTTAAGGAGAAAACCACATCCAATCTATTGAAGGCATTATCAAATATGTACGAAAAACATCCGCAATGAACAAGGTATATTTGACGCATAGATTGTTCAATTTACAGATGTCTGAGAATGGATCTGTTACTGATCATATCAATGAGTTCAATATGATTATTAGTCAGCTGTGTTCTATGGATATTAATTTCGAAGATGAAATTAAAGCACACATTTTAATGTCATCTCTACCCGAGTCTTGGGATACTGTTGTTGCTACAATTAGCAGTTCTCGTGGATCTAAGAAACTGGAGTTTGATGAAATCTAAGATGTTGTTCTTAGTGAAAGCATTCGCAAATGAAAAATTTGTAAATCATCTGGCAGTGCTCTCAGTGTTGACCGAAGGGGGAGAGACCAATTGAGGGGTCAGAATACACATGACAAATCAAAATAGAAGAATCATGAAAAATCTCCACAAAAATCCAATGTGACATGTTGGAATTGTAGAGAGTAAGGACACTTTTGGACAGAGTGCAAGAAATCCAAGAAGAAGAAGAATCGGAAATCTAGAGATGATAATGATTCTATTAGTTTAGCAGAAGAAATTGGGGATGCTCTAATTCTTAGTGTGGAATGCCCGGTCAAATCCTGGATATTGGATTTTGGTGCATCTTTTCATTCATATCCTAGCAAGGAATTATTCTAAAACTTCAAGTCGAGAAATTTTGGAAAGGTGTATCTTGCTGACAATAAGCCATTGGCGATTGAAGAAAATAGGGATGTCTGCATAAAAACTCCAGCAAAAAACTAGTTAACATTGGAGGATGTTAGATATATTCATGGTCTCAAGAAGAATCTGATCTCTATTTGTCAGTTGGATAGCACAGGGTATGCAGCAGAGTCTGGAAAAGGTTTGTGAAAGATTGTGAAGGGTGCTATGGTTGTAGCACGTGGCAGAAAATCTAGAACTTTGTACACTACTGCAGGGTGTATAAATATGGCTACTGTTGTTGAGGGTGCTTTCGATTCATTCGGTGGCACAACAGACTTGGACACATGAGTGCCAAAGGAATGAAGATATTGGCTGCAAAAGGAGCTTTATAAGGGCTAAAATCTGTTGATTTAGGTCTTTGTGAGAGTTGTGTTATGGGTAAATAGAAGCAAGTAAGCTTCACAAAGACTGCGAGAGAACCAAAGCAAGTACGGCTAGAAATGTTCCATACAGAAATTTGGGGACCATCTCCTGTTTTATCACTTGGTGGATCCAAATTCTATGTCACCTTCATTGATAATTTCAGCAGGAAGGTATGGGTTTATTTCTTGAAACATAATTCAGATATGTTTGCTACTTTCAAGAGATGGAAAGCTGAAGTTGAAAATCAGACTGGCTTGAAAATCAAATGCCTAAGGTCTGATAGTGGAGGAGAATATGAAAAGTCAGAATTCAAATAATTCTGTGCAGCTGAGGGAATCAGATTGATGAGGACAGTTTCCGAGAAGGCAAGGCAGAATGGAGTTACTGAAAGGATGAACAGAACATTGAATGAGCGTGAAAGGAGCATGAGGATACACTGTGGGCTGCCTAAGACATTTTAGGCAGATACTATGAGCACAGATGCATACTTGATCAATAGGGGACTATCAGTTCCTCTAGGGTTTAAGATTCTTGAAGAATAATGGATAGGAAAAGAGCTCAAGTATTATCACTTAAGAACCTTTGGTTACACTACTTATGTTCATGTTGATCAAGAGAAGAGAGATAAGCTTGATGCTAAAGCTATAAAGTGCTACTTTATAGGTTATGGTTCTGACATGCTCGTGTACAGGTTTTGGGATGACAGAAACAAGAAAATCCTAAGACATTGTGATGTGACATTTGATGAAAACGTCTTGTATAACGACTGAGAGAAAAAGGTTCAAGAAACTACAAAGCAAGTGGGAGTTGATCTTGAGTTGCTGAAGAGTATACCCAAATATGTTGCAGTAGATACTCAACAAACTCCAGAGACTATCGTTGAGGAACCAGAGGTGGATTAAGTGACACCTGAGCAGGCTGAGAAGAGATCATCCAGGACCGTTAGAGCACCATATAGGTATTCACCATTATCACATTATCTGTTGTTGACTAATGAAGGGGAACTAGAGTCCGTTACTGAGGCCCTGTAGGTGGAGAAATCAATCAAGTAGGAGAAAGCCATGGATGATAAGATGATCTCACCTGAGAAGAATAACACAGGGATGTTGACTGGGTTACCTGGAGGGAAGAGAGACTTTTTGAACAAGTGGGTGTTCAAAATCAAGGCAGAACCAGATGGCAAAAGAAGGTTCAAGGCTTGGTTGGTAATTAATGGATATTCACAAAGGAAAGGTATTGATTATGCTGAAATATTTTCTCATATTATGAAATTAACTACTATCCAAATTTTACTGAGCATTGTTGAATCGGAGAATTTGCATCTTGAACAAATGAATGTAAAGACTGCATTTTTAAATGGAGATTTGGACAAGGAAATCTATATGCAGCAGCCATAGGGGTTTGTAGTTCCAGGCAAGTAACACATAGTCTGCAAGCTCAACAGAAGCTTGTATGGGCTGAAGCAAGTACCTAGACAGTGGTACAAGAAGTTTGACTCCTTTATGAGCAAGAGTGGCTTCTGGAGGAGTGAAAAGGATCAGTGTTGCCTCTTTAAGATATACACTGATTCTTATGTATTTTTACTCTTGTATGTCGATGATATGTTGATTGCAAGACCCAGTATAAAGGAGATAAACTCTCTGAAGGCAAGCCTGTCTTTTGAGTTTGAGATGAAAGATTTAGGTGCAGCAAGCAGATTCTTGGGATGAGGATTTCTCGGGATAGATCTGCTGGCAATTTGAATCTATCCCAAGAACATTACGTCGAGAAGGTTTTGGCCATATTCTAAGTTAATGATGCTAAACCCAAGACTACTCCATTGGCAAATCACATAAAATTATCAAAGGAGCAGTCACCAAAGACAGCTCAAGAGCGGGAACACATGGCACTTGCTTTGTGTGCTTCTGCAGTTGGGAGTATGATGTATGCTATGGTCTACACTAGAACTGACATAGCACATACAGTGGGAGTTGTTAGAAGGTATATGGAAAACCCCGAGAAAGAGCATTGGGAAGCTATGAAATGGCTTCTAAGATATCTGAAAGGTACATCCAGTACTTTACTTTGTTTTGGTAATGGTGAAGTGATTCTACTAAGTTTTGTTGATGCTAATCTTAGTGGGGATGTGTACTCAAGCATGAGCACTTCTGGATACATTTACACCATAGGTGGTACAGCAGTGAGTTAGATGTCCAGGCTTCAGAAGTGTGTTGCTCTTTCATCTACTAAGGCTGAGTATGTGGCAATAGCTGAAGCTGGAAAGGAGATGATATGGCTGGCAGATTAACTAAAAGAACTGGGCAAGAAACAACGTAAGAAGATTCTTTACACAGATAGTGAGAGTTCCATACAGTTGGTGAAGAACCCGGTCTATCATTCAAAGACGAAACACATTAGAAGACGGTACCATTTCAGTCGCAGGGCAGTGGAAGAAGGTGATATATGTTTGGAAAAGATAGAGGGTGCAAAGAATCAAGAAGACATGTTGACTAAATGTGTTGATGTTGGTAAACTAAGGTTGTGCAAAACCTTAGTTGGCTTTCTGTAGTTGTGTTTACAGATGTTACGGTGTGGCGAATACATTGATGATGGAGGAATATTTTTATTTGTTTTTGAGAATATAATTCTTGGATGATGAAATTAGTCTCCAAGTAGGAGAATTGTTAGGTTGTAGAGCCTGATTAATATGTGATGTACTGTTATATATTAGTATTTAGGCTGTACCTTTTATTCTCATCCTCTGTGTAATTGTACATACTCCAAGACATTAATATAAATAGTCTGTCCACCGTGGAGTTTACCCACGGGTGTTACCAGGAAATTAATTCTCTCTCTCTCCTAGAGACCTCTCTCTAGTTTTCTTCATCCACTCCACAGATTTATTGTGTGTGAACTGCTAATCGATCCTAATATTTCTTTTTATCGTACTTTAGGTAACAAATATTATATTTATAGATTTAAAAGAAGAATAAGAAAACAACTTTTTTTTTGAGAATCCATAATAGGTTCTTTCAATCATATGTTAGATAACAATTATTATATTTATAAATATAGACTTCAATTTGATACATAGTAGCTAGGCGAGTATTTTAGACATTTTTTTAATCCAAAGGAGTATTTTTAGACTTTGATTTAACATTTTTGACAAATCTATTTGACAACAGAATTAATTGTGAAAATCTCCAGTTAATATATATATACACACACACACACTAGTGTAACCATACATTCCTCGCACGTGTAACGTTTGATTATTTAAAGTTAAATAATTATATCTATTACGGAGATTTTTAATGAAGTGTAAAAAATTCAAATCACTTTTCAAAGATCATTCACACTTTAATATAATAATATGAACATAAACATTTATTGCATTGTATGCGTATATATATTTTACCATCTAAAAGTCCAAGTGGTTGAATGATCTATTGAGAAATGATTCAAAAAGATACTTGACCAAGTCTTCAGGAAGTTAGTTGTTAGTTAGTTTCCTTTAATGTATCAAGTTTAGATAGTGTTGCAGATTAGTAGCTAGTCAATAAATGAGTGGGTTAGTAGACCTGAATTTTAGAGTTTTCTATTTGATTGTGAGCCTATTTTAAGGCAGGTCTCTTTACTTTCATAATGCAATCAGAAATAACAGATTACTGCAGTAGTTTTCATCTCTTTTACTCTATTTTCTGTCCATTTTCTCCTTTAGCTTCTTTTTTCCTTTCCAACAATCTGGTATCAGAGCTCAATTTCTTTTTGAAATTTAATGAAGCATGTAGCTTATATTAATTGAGTATTTAAATAGAACTGAAGAGAAAGTGTGAGAGCAAAAGAGAAATGACAGTAAATTGTGAGGTTTCGCAGACACTTATGCCAATTCTTACTGGTGAAAATCATGAATTTTGGAGTATCAAAATGAAAACTCTTTTTAAATCACAAGAAGTTTGGGAGCTGGTACTAGTAGGATTTGTGGATCAAGCAGGCTCTGACGGAGAGGCAGACAAATTGAAAGGGATCAAAAAGAACGATGCCAAAGCGTTGTTCCTGATTCAACAAGTAGTCCATAACTCAATTTTTTGCAAGAATTGCAACAACAACTACATCTTTGGAGGCATGAAATATTTTCAAAAAGGAATTTCAAGGTTCATTCAAGGTGATTACGATAAAATTGTAAACTTTTCGTCGTGACTTTTAAACTCTTTCTATGAAGAACATTGAATTTGAATTTATTCAAGAAGAAGAAGACGACTCACTTTTTGAGTATCCATTATAGGTTCTTGTTAGGTTGTGGAGCCTGGTTAATATGTGACATACTATTATATATTAATGTTTAGGTTGTACCTTTTATTCTTATTCTCTTTGTAATTGCACATACTCCAAGTCATTAATATAAAGAGTCTGTCCGTCGTGGAGGTTACCCACGGGTGTTACCACGAAATTAATTCTCTCTCTCTCCTAAAGAACTCTCTCTCTAGTTTTCTTCATCGTATCCACAGATTTAGTGTGTGTGAACTGCTAATCGATCCTAACAACTGGTCTCAAAGCTTGGGAGATTCATCACAATCACTGAATATGGAAGGATCGAAGTTTGGAATCGAGAAGTTTGATGGATCTGATTTTGGTTTCTGGAAGATGTAGATCGAAGACTATCTGTACCAAAAAGATCTTCATAAACCCTTGACCGAGGTAAAGTCGGAGTACATGAAGGAGGAGGACTGGAAGCTCAAAGATCGGCAGGCTCTATGGCTAATTCGGTTGAGTTTGTTGAGAAACGTGGCGTTCAACATTGTTAAGGATAAAACCACATCCAATCTATTGAAGGCATTATCAAATATGTACGAAAAACATCCGCAATGAACAAGGTATATTTGACGCATAGATTGTTCAATTTACAGATGTCTGAGAATGGATCTGTTACTGATCATATCAATGAGTTCAATATGATTATTAGTCAGCTGTGTTCTATGGATATTAATTTCGAAGATGAAATTAAAGCACTCATTTTAATGTCATCTCTACCCGAGTCTTGGGATACTGTTGTTGCTAGAATTAGCAGTTCTCGTGGATCTAAGAAACTGGAGTTTGATGAAATCTGAGATGTTGTTCTTAGTGAAAGCATTCGCAAATGATAAATTGGTAGATCATCTGGCAGTGCTCTCAGTGTTGACCGAAGGGGGAGAGACCAATTGAGGGGTCAGAATACACATGACAAATCAAAATAGAAGAATCATGAAAAATCTCCACAAAAATCCAATGTGACATGTTGGAATTGTAGAGAGTAAGGACACTTTTGGACAGAGTGCAAGAAATCCAAGAAGAAGAAGAATCGGAAATCTAGAGATGATAATGATTCTATTAGTTTAGCAGAAGAAATTGGGGATGCTCTAATTCTTAGTGTTGAATGCCCGGTCAAATCCTGGATATTGGATTTTGGTGCATCTTTTCATTCATATCCTAGCAAGGAATTATCCTAAAACTTCAAGTCGAGAAATTTTGGAAAGGTGTATCTTGTTGACAATAAGCCATTGGCCATTGAAGAAAATAGGGATAGGAAAAGAGCTCAAGTATTCTCACTTAAGAACCTTTGGTTACACTGCTTATGTTCATGTTGATCAAGAGAAGAGAGATAAGCTTGATGCTAAAGCTATAAAGTGCTACTTTATAGGTTATGGTTCTGACATGCTCGTGTACAGGTTTTGGGATAACAGAAACAAGAAAATCCTAAGACATTGTGATGTGACATTTGATGAAAACGTCTTGTATAACGACTGAGAGAAAAAGGTTCAACAAACTACAAAGCAAGTGGGAGTTGATCTTGAGTTGCTGAAGAGTATACCCAAATATATTGCAGTAGATACTCAACAAACTCCAGAGACTATAGTTGAGGAACCAGAGGTGGATCAAGTGACACCTGAGCAGGCTGAGAAGAGATCATCTAGGACCGTTAGAGCACCATATAGGTATTCACCATTATTACATTATCTGTTGTTGACTAATGAAGGGGAACAAGAGTCCGTTACTGAGGCCCTGTAGGTGGAGAAATCAATCAAGTAGGAGGAAGCCATGGATGATAAGATGATCTAACCTGAGAAGAATAACACGGGGATGTTGACTGGGTTACCTGGAGAGAAGAGAGACTTTTTGAACTAGTGGGTGTTCAGAATCAAGGCAGAACCAGATGGCAAAAGAAGGTTCAAGGCTTGGTTGGTAATTAATGGATATTCACAAAGGAAAGGTATTTATTATGCTGAAATATTTTCTCATATTATGAAATTAACTACTATCCAAATTTTTCTGAGCATTGTTGAATCGGAGAATTTGCATCTTGAACAAATGAATGTAAAGACTGTATTTTTACATGGAGATTTGGAAAAGGAAATCTATATGCAGCAGCCATAGGGGTTTGTAGTTCCAGGCAAGGAACACATGGTCTGCAAGCTCAACAGAAGCTTGTATGGGCTGAAGCAAGTACCTAGACAGTGGTACAAGAAGTTTGACTCCTTTATGAGCAAGAGTGGCTTCTGGAGGAGTGAAAAGGATCAGTGTTGCCTCTTTAAGATATACACTGATTCTTATGTATTTTTACTCTAGTATGTCGATGATATGTTGATTGCAGGACCCAGTATGAAGGAGATAAACTCTCTGAAGGCAAGCCTGTCTTCTGAGTTTGAGATGAAAGATTTAGGTGCAGCAATCAGATTCTTGGGATGAGGATTTCTCGGGATAGATCTGCTGGCAATTTGAATCTATCCCAAGAACATTACATCGAGAAGGTTTTGGCCATATTCTAAGTTAATGATGCTAAACCCAAGACTACTCCATTGGCAAATCACATAAAATTATCAAAGGAGCAGTCACCAAAGACAGCTCAAGAGCGGGAACACATGGCACTTGCTTTGTGTGCTTCTGCAGTTGGGAGTATGATGTATGCTATGGTCTACACTAGAACTAACATAGCACATACAGTGGGAGTTGTTAGAAGGTATATGGAAAACCCCGAGAAAGAGCATTGGGAAGCTATGAAATGGCTTCTAAGATATCTGAAAGGTACATCCAGTACTTCACTTTGTTTTGGTAATGGTGAAGTGATTCTACTAAGTTTTGTTGATGCTAATCTTAGTGGGGATGTGTACTCAAGCATGAGCACTTCTGGATACATTTACACCATAGGTGGTACAGCAGTGAGTTAGATGTCCAGGCTTCAGAAGTGTGTTGCTCTTTCATCTACTAAGGCTGAGTATGTGGCAATAGCTGAAGCTGGAAAGGAGATGATATGGATGGCAGATTATCTAAAAGAACTGGGCAAGAAACAACGTAAGAATATTCTTTACACAGATAGTGAGAGTTCCATACAGTTGGTGAAGAACCCGGTCTATCATTCAAAGACGAAACACATTAGAAGACGGTACCATTTCAGTCGCAGGGCAGTGGAGGAAGGTGATATATGTTTGGAAAAGATAGAGGGTGCAAAGAATCCAGAAGACATGTTGACTAAATGTGTTGATGTTGGTAAACTAAGGTTGTGCAAAACCTTAGTTGGCTTTCTGTAGTTGTGTTTACAGATGTTGCGGTGTGGCGAACACATTGATGATGGAGGAATATTTTTATTTTTTTTTAGAATGTAATTCTTGGATGATGAAATCGGTCTCCAAGTAGGAGAATTGTTAGGTTGTAGAGCCTGATTAATATGTGATGTACTGTTATATATTAGTATTTAGGTTGTACCTTTTATTCTCATCCTCTGTGTAATTGTACATACTCCAAGACATTAATATAAATAGTCTGTCCACTGTGGAGTTTACCCACGGGTGTTACCAGGAAATTAATTCTCTCTCTCTCCTAGAGACCTCTCTCTAGTTTTCTTCATCCACTCCACAAATTTATTGTGTGTGAACTGCTAATCAATCCTAATAGTTCTTTTTATCGTACTTTAGGTAACAAATATTATATTTATAGATTTAAAAGAAGAAGAAGAAAACAACTCTTTTTTTGAGAATCCATAATAGGTTCTTTCAATCATATGTTAGATAACAATTATTATATTTATAAATATAGACTTCAATTTGATACATAGTAGCTAGGTGAGTATTTTAGACATTTTTTTAATCCAAAGGAGTATTTTTAGACTTTGATTTAACATTTTTGACAAATCTATTTGACAACAGAATTAATTGTGAAAATCTCCAGTTAATATATATACACACACACACACACTAGTGTAACCATACAATCCTCGCACGTGTAACGTTTGATTATTTAAAGTTAAATAATTATATCTATTACGGAGATTTTTAATGAAGTGTAAAAAATTCAAATCACTTTTCAAAGATTATTCACACTTTAATATAATAATATGAACATAAACATTTATTGCATTGTATGCGTATATATATTTTACCATCTGAAAGTCTAAGTGGTTGAAAGATCTATTGAGAAATGATTCAAAAAGATACTTGACCAAGTCTTCAGGACGGAAGTTGTTAGTTAGTTTCCTTTAATGTATCAAGTTTCGATAGTGTTGCAGATTAGTAGCTAGTCAATAAATGACTGGGTTAGTGGACCTAAATTTTAGAGTTTTTTGTTTGATTGTGAGCCTATTTTAAGGCAGGTCTCTTTACTTTCATAATCCAATCAGAAATAAAAGATTACTGCAGTAGTTTTCATCTCTTTTGCTCTATTTTCTGTCTATTTTCTCCTTTAGCTTCCTTTTTCCTTTCCAACAATCTGGTATCAGAGCTCAATTTCTTTTTGAAATTTAATGAAGCATGTAGCTTATATTAATTGAGTATTTAAATAGAACTGAAGAGAAAGTGTGAGAGCAAAAGAGAAATGACAGTAAATTGTGAGGTTTCGCAGCCACTTATGCCAATTCTTACTGGTGAAAATCATGAATTTTGGAGTATCAAAATGAAAACTCTTTTTAAATCACAAGAAGTTTGGGAGCTGGTACTAGTAGGATTTGTGGATCAAGCAGGCTCTGATGGAGAGGCAGACAAATTGAAAGGGATCAAAAAGAACGATGCCAAAGCGTTGTTCCTGATTCAACAAGTAGTCCATAACTCAATTTTTTTCAAGAACTGCAACAGCAACTACATCTTCGGAGGCATGAAATATTTTCAAAAAGGAATTTCAAGGTTCAGTCAAGGTGATTACGATAAAATTGTAAACTTTTCGTCGTGACTTTTAAACTCTTTCTATGAAGAACAATGAATTTGTTCAAACTTATTTTTCTTAGAGTTTCTTATCTTCTTAATCAAATGAAGTCTTATGGTGAAAATATATTTGAAGAAACTGTTGTAGCAAAAGTTTTAAGGAGTCTTACTCCAAAGTTTTAACATGTTGTTGCTGCGATAGAGGAATCTTATAACTTATCTGATTATATTTTTGATAAACTAATGAGTTCTTTGCAAGATCATGAAGATGGTCTCCTAAGGTCACATAAAAAAAATCAAGAGAAGGCATTTCAGGTGAAAGGGGAGTCCACTCATAAAAAAAAATAAGTTAGAAAACTTATCAAATCTATAAAGAAATTAGGTTGTGAGTGGATATAGACTTAAAACTCTTTGGATGGATAGAGGTGGTGAGTTTATGTCTAAAGAAATGAGTTCCTTTTGTGAAGAAAATGAAATACATTGGGATCTCATACCACCTTATACACCGAAGCAGAATGGTGTAGCCGAATGAAAGAATTGCATAGTTGTTGAGATGGCAGAAGCATGATGGAAGGTAGAAGTTACCAAAATATTTTTGGGCTAAAGCTGTTACCACTGCTGTCTATTTGCTGAATATTCCCTCCACCAAGGTTGTGTATAATCAAACGCTATATGAATCTTGGAGAGGTAACAAGCCCAAGGTAAGCCACTTATGTGTCTTTGGTTGTATAGCTTATGTGTTGGTAAATTCACAAGATCGACATAAGCTTGATAAAAATGTGAAAAATGTATCTTTGTTGGATATAGTACAAAATCTAAGGCTTATAAGCTATATAATCCAGTGAGTGGCAAAATTACGATCAATAGAAATATTGTATTTAATGAAGATGCAAGATGTAACTTTAATTCTGAAAATAAAAGTTCAAATATTCAATTATTGCCTTCTGACGATATTGTTGATCAAGAGTTGCAGCAGATCCTGGTTTGACAAGTCCATCGACTACCTCACAGATGCACTAGCAACGTCTCTAATATTGAAAGAACCTTCAGCTGAGCCAACTCCATTAAGAAGATAAACAAGGGATAGAAAATAAAATCCTAGATATGCTGATAGTACATCTTGTACTTTAGCTTCGCTTGTTTCAGATCCTATTTTCTTTAAAGATGTCGAAGGGGAAGATAAATGGTGCAAAGCTATGGAAGAAGAGTTGTTAGCTATTCAAAAGAATCGGACTTGGGACTTGGTAAACTTCCCAGAAGGAAAGAAAGCTATTGGGATCAAATGGGTGTTTAGAACTAAATATCATGCAGATGGCAGCATCCAAAAACACAAGGCAAGGCTCGTCACAAAGGGTTATTCTAAACAAAAAGGTATGGAATTTGATGAAACTTTTTCTCTTTTTGCCAGCTTTGAAATTATGAGAACTTTTTTAGCCTTGGCTACAAAATTAAATTGGTCAGTGTACCAATTTGATGTTAAATTCACTTTTTTAAATGGTGATTTAGAATAGGAAGTTTATGTTTCATAACCTGGAGGTTTTGTAGTTAATGGTAAAGAAGATAAGGTTAATAGGTTAAAAAAGATACTATGGCTTAAATCAAGTGCCGTGGGCATGGTACTTCAAACTTGATTCTTATTTCTAGGAAAGTGGCTTTGAAAAGAGTAACAATAAGCCTACTCTTTATATAAAGAAAAGAGGTAAATATGACTTTTTAGTTGTATGTCTTTATGTTAACGATATGATATATATGGGTTCGAGTGACTCTATTATCATTGAATTTAACTATTGCATGATGAAAAATTTTGAGATGTCTAATTTGTAAATGTTGTATTACTTTTTTGGTCTTGAGATGAAATGGGAAGTTGATTTCGTATTTCTTTTACAAATAAAGTATGCAACTGATCTTTTGAAAAGGTTCAATATGGAAAATTATAATGTTGCTTCTACTCCGATGAATATCAATGAGAAGTTGTGTCGTGCTGATGGTGCTGAAATAGCAAATGCAACTTATTTTAGAAGTCTGGTTGGTGGTTTGAACTATTTGTCTCATACAAGACCATACATTGCTTTCTTTGTTGGTATTGTATCAAGATTTATGCACAATCCAAGCAAGCTTCACCTTCGAACTGCAAAGAGAATATTGAGATATATCGCAGGGACATCAGAACATGGAATTTGGTGTTCTAAGGTAACAAATTTCACATTAAATGGTTTAACTGATAGTGATTACGTAGGTAATATTGATGACAGAAAAAGTACATCTAATGTTTTATTTAATCTTGGATCCGAAATAATTTCATGGAGGTCAAAGAAGCAAAAAGTGGTGGCCTTATCAACTTCAGAGGCTGAGTATATTGCAGCAACTTCAGTAGCTTGTCAAGCAGTTTGGTTAAAGAGACTTGTTGTGGATTTTAATCAGAAACCAGCTGGTGCGACTGAGATTTTTTGTGATAATAGATCTTTTATTGTGATGACGAAGAAGCCATCTTTCCATAGTAGAACAAAGCATATAAATATTCGCTATCACTATGTTCAAAATCTTGTTTCTACCAGAGAAATCACTTTGAAGTATTGTGATACAAATGAGCAAGCAGCAGACATCTTCACCAAGTCACTTTCTCAAGCAAAGCACGAGTTCTTTAAAGGTCAACTTGGAGTTTGCATTTTTGAATCAAGGAAGAGTGTTGAGAAATGATTCAAAAAGATACTTGACCAAGTCTTCAAGAAGTTAGTTGTTAGTTAGTTTCATTTATTCTAGCAAGTTTAGATAGTGTTGCAGATTAGTAGCTAGTCAGTAAATGAGTGGGTTAGTGGACCTAAATTTAGAGTTTTCTATTTGATTGTGAGCCTATTTAAAGGAGGGTCTCTTTACATTCATAATGTAATCAAAAATAAAAGATCACTACAGTAGTTTTCATCTCTTTTGCTCTGTTTTCTGTCTAGTTTCTCCTTTAGCTTCCTTTTTCGTTTCCAAAAGGATCATCACTAGCTAGCATCCAAAGATGATGAACGTAAAATCATGAAAACCCCTCAAAATAGGATTTGAGGGAGTTGTTTGGTGGCTGTTTTAGAGTGGTAGCTTGAGAGAGTAATTTGGTGGTTGTTTTGAAAATTTTACACGAGGGAGTAATTTGGTAGTAGAGGTAGGTTTGTTGAAAACGTGAGTGGGGTTAAAGATTTTATAATAGTAGTATGAAGACGTTTAGGTGACGTGAGAAGAGGTAATTAGAGTTTAGGAGTAATTAGTAGTATTGGATTTTTGTGTGTTAGTAGGGATATGGTGGTTGGACTGTTTGGGAGAGTGAATTTAGTAGAGTTTTTTTTGTTGGATTAGACTTAGTTTGCTGGGAAAAGAAACGTGGCAAGGTGTGTTAAGAGTTTGGTTTATTTTAGGTTAGTTTCTTATTATGGAAAGATTTTATCATAATTATATTTAATTAATTTTCAACACTTAAATATTACGAAAAAATAATGAAAAGACGATTTTGTCTAAAGAAGGGACTTTTAGTGAAAGACAAAAAAGTTCAAACAATAATTCTAAGATCCTTCACACTTTTAATATATTATATAAATTATAGATAAAGATATAGAATATAGATATAGATATAGATATAGATATAGATATAGATATAGATATAGATATAGATTATAGATTAGTAAAAGAAAATATTTATACTATTAATTATATATAATTAAAATTCAATACTAAAAGTGAAAAGTGACTAGATTAGAGTTTTCTAGTAGAATTTGTACAATGATTCGATTAATATTTTCTTCAACTGATGGATTTGGTGGCAAATCATTTATGCTAATGGTATGATCAATGAAGAAAACAAAATCCAAACACCGGACATCATCAGTCTTTAATTTTATGAAAAGCTTTAAATAATTTTTCTTAATTAGTCGCACTTCTTACATTTAATAAAAATGATTATAATTGTTAGGGTTTTCGAACCCAACAATAATCACCATTCACGTTGAATATACTGTCTATTTTAAATTATGTGAACCTATTTAAATTTTGAAAAAATATGATCTTAAGTAAGACATAAGATTTAAAGACTTTAACAAATAATAACATATCCAATATATTCTCACAAGTGGAGTCTAGAAAAAGTGAGTGCACACAAATACCTATATTTGTAGGGATAGAAAGATCGATTCAGTAGGCTCTTAGCTCAAAAAAATTGATATCATTAAATAAAACAAGGTATGAAAGACATGCAATAGTAAGAATTATGATAAAAGAATGGAATTTAAAAAAGCACTGAGAGTACAATTAATAAAAGTAAAAGAATCATAAGACTAATATAATCGAAGCACAAGAAAATGATATCACATTATTTATAGTAGTAATAGTAATAGATAAATGCTCCAAACTCGAACCCTGATCTCCCATGAGGACACTCTATTACCTAACCATCTACCCTAATCTTTAACCTTCATTCTCTTCTATAAAGTTATGACCTCGGTGAGTTAAAGGTGTGTCATTCACGGTCTAATAATATTTTGCCAATTCTTCTTCGATCTACCTCGATCCAAAGCTAATCTCTCTCATCTCTTCATGGGACATTTGTTCTCTGAACTTCGCATGCACAAACTTGAGAAAATTGAAGGAAAAGTGTCTTTTAAGTTTTGAATAAAGGATTGGTCACATTGACCAATCCAAAGGGTCAACCATCATTAGCAAACTTGATTAAGTTAATTGTGGACATGATTAATATTTTTAAAACTTTCTAATCTTTTCAAACATACAAATCAACCCAACCTACATCCTTCTTCAATTCAAATCAACCAGTCTCTCTCCTCTCTCTCGACAGATTCTCTCAACTCTCTCCGAACCAACAATTCTGCAAATTTCTCCTTTCAATCCTCGGCAACTTCAACCTTCAACAAAAAATAATTGGGCTTTGAGTTCTTCTGTTCAATCAAAATCAATAGTCTCTCTCCTCTCTCTCTCTCTCTCTCTCTCTCGACAGCTTCTCTCAACTCTGTCCCAAACAACAGTTCTGCAAATTTCTCCTTTCAATCCTCGGCGACTTCAACATCCGATGATAAATAGTTGGGCTTCGAGTTACTTTTTGACTTCAACCTTCAATCGATGTGATAGCCTTGCTCTCCGACCACAATAGCTTTGAATTCTTCAACCTTCAATCGACGTTACAGCCTTGCTCTCCGGCCACAACAGCTTTGAATTCATCATCGCTCCTATTCTTCTTTCACAGGTAAAAATTTATGGCATTTTTAGTTTTGAAGAAAATGAGGAACTTGAGTCAACTTCTCTTATAGTATTAGTTAACAATTTCAATATTTGTTGCTTTAATTTGAAATGTGGTCTGAATAAAATCCTAATTTCTGGTATTTTTTCCCTTCTCTTTTTGAAGTAAATAAAATTTTTTTGTTATTTGTTGCATTTTTTGAAGTTTGATTTTTGTTGTTTGTGTTTATAAAAACAAAAAAATAATTTGGATTAATTTGTTCTGTTCTTATTCTTGGTAAAAATGGTGATATTGTTGTTTTTTTTGTTGAATAAAATCGTGCTACTATTTTTTATTTAACCAACAGATTATTCATCTGGTGCAATATATTAACCATCTGATGCAACAGATTTGTCATATGATGCAACAAATCAACTATCTGATGCACCGAGGAACAATCAGATTATAATTCTGATGCAACAAATTAATCATCTGATGCAAAAGTTTAACTATCTGATGCAACAGACTAACCATATGTTGCAACAGACTAAGCATTGGATAAAAAATCTGATGCAACTGATTAAACATCTGATGCAATGAAAGAACCATCGAATTAATGATCTGATGCAACAGATGAACCTCTTGTTGGATAAAATCCTATCAACTATTCCAATAGGACATGTCCAAGACTTGATTTTTCCAACTGATCATTCATCTGCCATGATAAACGACCCTATGTTGGAAGAAATCTAAACACTATTGACTGTTGATAATTGTTCCAACAGATCACTCATGTGTTGTAATAGATTGTGACCAGTTGCACAGACCATTCATTTTTCTCAATAGATGAGTGTATGTTTGGTATTGTCGCAATAGATTACTCAGTCGTTGCTGTAGGTTAGTTAACTGTTCCAACAGATCACTCATATGTTGCAACAGATATATGATCTGTTATACAGACCATTCATCTTTCCCAACAGATGAGTGATATATTTTGTATAGTTGCAATAAATTACTCAGTCATTTCTATAGGTTATTTAACTGTTCTAATAGATCACTTATATATTGCAACAGATGTGTGTCTGCTACATAGACTATTCATTTTTTTCAATAGATGAGTGATATATTTTGTATTGTGACAATAGATTACTTATCCATTGCAATAGGTTATTTAACTATTCCAACAAATCACTCATATATTGCAACAATGCATGATTTGTTGCATAGACCATTCATTTGTCTTAAAAGATGAGTGATACATTTGGTATTGTTGTAATAGATTGTTCATCCCCGGCAACAGGTTTGTTATATGCTGAAATAGATATACTACCTGGTGCAACAGATAAGTGATATGTTGGAACTGTTATTTTACTCTTTTGATTGTTAGATTTACTATGATTATTTTTTAATGATGCATTAATCAACTATAATATATTTTTTATGTTCCTATTAATTTTAGATAATATGGCTCCCAAAAGAATAGAAACTGAATCAAGTCCAAGTAAAGGAACAAATGAAGCAGCTAGGCTACATCCACCACTCTATGAGCTTGCGTTACAAGCGTTATCTCAATCAAGAGCAGAATATGATGAACACGAAGAGGAGGAAGGTTTCAAAATAGATGATCCAAATGATAATCTCTCTCCTACTAAAGAGTTG
Source organism: Capsicum baccatum var. pendulum (assembly GCA_030864225.1). Classification (NCBI taxonomy): domain Eukaryota; kingdom Viridiplantae; phylum Streptophyta; class Magnoliopsida; order Solanales; family Solanaceae; genus Capsicum; species Capsicum baccatum. The sequence goes on along the minus strand of CM061559.1, from coordinate 67,874,990 downwards.
GTCAAAACTTTCAGCATCGATCATTATCCTATGTGAATGCAGTGCGATGGTGCCACAGATTTAATGGCTGATTTCGTGGTTAAGTCGGCCATGGGAAAATCTTTCGATGCCTTCAGAAAAATACTTAGAGAACAAAAACTAGATGCTTATTTTAGAGACAACTACTTTTGCAAATATCTTAATTTATCAGAGGACAACAATGCTCATTTTCAAATAAAAATGGTATATGAACTTCTCAAGCGTAGTTTTATATATAAAAACAAAGATAAGATGGATGAGGTGTGGATAAATTTCTATGGCAGGCCTATTTATTTTGATTGGAAGGAGTTTGTCATAGTTATTGGAATAAAATCTTATCCTACTTCTCAAGTTATACCTATTCTGACCCAAAAAAGCACCCCATACACCCAAAAAGGGCAAGTCATGTGATCGTGATGACTTGGTGTCCATTGTTGGTCCAAGCTTCAAAAACAAAAATTTGATAGAAACGTTGAAAGGTAAAGGACTTTGAAAGAAGCACAAGCAGTCATTGTGCTTGGTTTGGTTTGTACATAATACTCTTTGGGCGAGAGACGTTAACAACAACATAAGTGTTGGTTTAATAAAGCTCTCTGAGGATCGTGAGGCATTTAACAGCTATCCTTGAGGTTATGAAAGCTTTAAAATAACTTTCAAATATTTGTTAACTCCGTTAGTGCCAAAGACAGTCAACTTATATGGCTTTCCATGGGCTTTCATGGTAAATGTTTCTTTCTTTTATTATGATCTCATTCTTTTTTTTACTCAATAATGATTTTGATTTATTGGTGTTATTTTATAGGCTTGGGTTTTTGAAGCCATTCCTTATTTGAGACAACAAGTGAACTACCAGGAAGAAGTTTTCTGTCCAAGAATCTTGAGATGGTTGTCGGCCAATACTGATAAAAATGTAAAATTTCTTGATCTCTTCAACCCCCCGAAGGATGCAGTAAGTAAAATCATAATTAAATTTTTATTTTAATTAATAATTTTTTTGAATGACCTAATCATCATTCTAATATATGTAATAATTTATGTTAGATTATGCATCCATTGCTAGTTCTGACCAATCGAGAGTTGAAGATGCTATTTTTTCTTACTTTATGGTTTGTGCAAATATTATCTGATCCTAAGGTCATTGATAGAATAAAAACTAAATTATTTGGAGCAACAACCATTACAAGAAAAATAATTTTGGGGTGTGGGCTTGCTGTTATTGATGGTCTTAGTGGTGATAGAACTGTTGGTGGTGGTAGTGGTGATGTTGTTGGTGCTAATGATGCTCCTCTTACAGTATTTAAAATAATTCATTATGAGTATGATCATACTGGTTATACAGATTTTGCCTCTCTTAGCAAATGTTCTGCATACAAATGTCAACACTGCAGGGCAAAATATGATGTAGTGATTAATGCTATTGATGCATTAACTGCTTTTGTATAGGTATTGACATCTAAGAAGGGTGTTATTCCATTAAACAGGATTTTATTTCCATCCACTCCATTAGAGATTAAGGCTAAGAGAAGAAGGAAAGTGATTTTCAAGGCATTATCAAGCATCCAAAAAAATGAAATTGCAACTCCTCTGTCCCTGTCTTGCACTGAGTAATGTACAATGTCCAAAGAAGAGCAACACAAACTGAAAAAGGTAAATATATATGTCTTCCAACTAACAAACAGACATATTTCTGTTTCAACAAATGACATATCTGCTGAAAATTATTAAATAGATATATACATTTGTTGCAACAGTTGACTAACTTGTTGCTCCAGATAAAGTATCTATTGCGACATATGTCTCATCTATTTTAGCAAATCAAATAGTTCTTCATGCCGCTTTTATTTGTACCAACAGATGACCTATCTACTACAGCAGATGAGTCATATGTTGCAACAGATGGTTTATCCATTGAAAATTATCATACAGGTCTTCCTCATGTAGAAATTTATCCCAACAGTTGATTCATTATTGCAATAGAAATATAATTTTTTTGGGACAAATTAAAATAGGATAAAGACCTATTTTATTTGCTACAATAGATGAGTTATCCTCTTCCGTTTTGTTGTATCTCCGTGATAAACATTGACCAATTCTGGCTTTCCAGGTGGATGTAGAAGTTACTGTTGAACAACATTGACAATATGCTACTCTACTCTTTTTATGGAAATGCAGAGAATAGAAAGCGCAAAAACCTTACATAAGAAACAATAAATATCCACGATGAGCAAAGTTGAATTCCATAGCACCAGATGAACAACAACTTGTTCATATTGAGTAGATCTTTATAGCTTGAGTCTGTCAAAGTAATAACTTTACCCCTCCTTAGGAATCCTTGGCATCAATACTTAAATTATTGATGTATTTGTTGAGATATGTACCCATGATAATTTTTTTTACATTTCATTTATACGTTGATTTATTTCAGCTAATTTCTTAAGGATTCAATTTATTTTATTTTGTCTATGAATTTTATTTTTTTTTAAGATTTGAACTTATTAATTGAAATGAAATACTAGATTCAAATATTGCAACTGATAATGTATCTATTGCGACAGACAGCACATCTGTTGGAAAATATCGAACAGATTTAGACATATGTTGCAACAGATAGATAATCTGTTTGAATTTATCAAAAATGTCATCCTACTGCTGCAACAGATAGACTTAGATAGAAACACCGACATAATGCAACAGATGACCAACCTATTGCAACAGATAACTATATATCAAAACATGTAGAATATCTATTATAACGGATGGAGAATCTGTTGCATTATAAAAATTCAAATTTCATTGGACATAAAAAATTATCACTACATGTAAAAAAGTGAAAGTGAATTGAAATAAAAAAGGCGGAACCCATCAATAGTGTTCGTTTCAAACACCTAAAAAAATAGGTATCAAGTAGATAGTGTTCATTTTAAACACGTAAAATAAAATAGGCATCAAATGTTTTAGGTTGGAAATTTTTGCTGACTTGGCATCCAACGGTTATTTTTTTTCTCCATTATCTTATATATTCATATTCTTCCTAAAATTTAATCCTAAATTCCCAAATATTCTTCTTCGTCATCATCTTTTTTTTATCTATCTAAATTCTTCAAATTATTTGCATTTGTTCTTTCTTTTCTTCATCTTTTTTTATTTTTTTCCAACTGAGCTTGACAATGTCGAGCACATCTTCCACTGTTTTTTGTAATAACGATTTTCATTATTATAAGTGCGGTCATAAAGCTCTATTGAAGACTTTTTGGACTCAACAAAATCCATATCGTAGCTTTTTTACTTGTAAAATTTCAAAGGTAATATTTTTTTATTTAATTATTTAATTAATTATTGACTTGTAATTATTTTGTAATTGTATTCGTTTTTATAGAAATTGGGTGGATGCGATTACTTTGATTAGTATAAAGAACGACACCCTTCATAAGCAAATCGTGTAATCTGGGTTTGTTGAACAAAGTCAAGGATTCTGAAGAGAAACAAAATTAAGAAAAAAGATAATACATTGTTGCCATTATTGCTACTGGTTTGGTGTTGTTGGGCACATGGATATTCAAGCCTAATTGTTGAAGTTTTTATGGTGGTGTATTTTTTACCGGTTTGGTGTTTGTCGATCACATGGATATTCAAGCGTAATTATTGTAAAATATCAAACAGATTTAGGCATATGTTGTAAAATTTAGGTCATCTGTTGAAAATTATCTACAGGTCTTCCCATTGTTGCAACAGATTAGTCTTATATTAGATAGAAATAAATCGGAATAATTCAATAAATGACCAACCTATTGCAACAGATTAACTATCTGCCAGAACAGATAGAATACATTCTATAATAGATTGATAATCTATTGCATTATAAAAAACTCAACTTTCATTCATCAGAAAAAATTATTGCCACTACATGTACATATAATTTAAAGTAAAGTGAAGTGTGACTTGGAATATTAAATAATTATTTCACAGGCTCTTCTATATACACAGACTCCAAGTGTCCAGTTAGTACCCCATAATCCCAGACCTATTTTAGGTTTGTCACAGCATTGTCGAACAGAAAGGTCATTGGCTCGGCCATTTCTGTGTCGGTCAGCAAACATTTGATGTGTGTAAGAGTGTGCGAGCCACTTGCGTAACTGGTATCATTTTTTGGAAGGGTCATACCCTTGTTTCGACCTTTAAAATCCCATGATTTCTTCATCAAAAATTTCTTTGGCAAATAATTTATCAGTTTACTTTTCCTTAACAAGATGGGCAACAGCTCCATTAGTGGCTGCATGAGGAGAAAAATATCAACCATGTCAACGACAGGTTCATTTCAATTATAAACTTTGATTGAACAGCCCGATAATGTATGTCATTCACGCTAATGACTACAAGAATCCTCTTTACCTCGGTCCAGCTCTTTCCATGTGGATTTGGCCTCTCCGTCCAACATATTTTATCATTTCTTCTTTCTCCAAGTCCAACGTAAAAACTAAGAAATCAAGTCCCGTGCCATAGGATGATGCATCAGAATTGAGTTAATTGTACGTATCCTTGAGCTTCTTGCATAAGTCAAGGTCCATTATCCTATCGGCAGCGTCATAAGATTCCGGGTACATTAATTGTCTTTTCCTCATGAGGCAGAGAATTTTGTCATCCTGCTGTGATATAAGAAAGTAATTTTTAAATAGGTTAGTAATTGTAAAGACGGTCCATCTGTTAGATAGGGTTCTCTGAATCAATAATCCATTGCAACTTATGCAACAGATGGATAGTAAAGTTGCAATAGAACCACTACTAGTTGCACCAGAATAACCAGCTGTTGCAATTAATTTCACATTTGTTGCGTAGCTTCTTCTTCATGAGGTAGATTAGATTAGAAGACTAGGTTAGGAAAAGAACTTCTTCTTCATGGGGTAGATTAGATTAGAAGTCTAGGTTAGGAAAAGAAAACTTACCTTGTCCTATACCACATACGCATATCTATCTGGAAGTCTTGGGGCGGAGGAAGGCCTGAAGTAATCTGGTGCGCCTGGCTTGGCATTTTTAGCCTGTCACAGATCCCTCTTCTCTTTGGTGCCATGTTCTGCGTATATGTCCACCTTCTTAAATGGCCCCTGAACTTCAACATCTTTTTTATAGGAAAGAGTTGCAATTATTTTCTATTTCCGATCGGAGAGTACGTCGGTTATTGCTCTTTTCTTCCTCCTAACCAACACTATAGGAGTGTATGCTCTCTCACCATCTGGATATTATGACATCCCTCTTGAATTTGAATTCCTCGATAGCTTTATAGATAGCCTCTACTTTTTCAAAGAGTTTATCCTGGCTTTCCTTGCATTCTTTGCATTTGCAACGAGAACATGAGGGTAAAGAAGGGTGAGAGGAACCTGTGTAAGGGTGAAAAAGGGTGTTTTCAAATATATTTATTTTTTCTTGAGAATCAAAATGCTTATCATCATGAGTGGTATCAGCATAAGCATTCCTACTACCAACACCAACTCCACCAAAAAAAACACCTGGATCTGCCTTAGTAGGTTGGTCATGAAGAGCCTCAACATTAGGCTGACCTTGCCTAACTGTTCTTATTATGGTTGTTGCTCCAACCAATTCCTTCTTTATTAACTACACCATTGGGTCTTCTATAGTATCAACATGACCTAGAGTAATATAAGAAGTCATCAATGACTTCTCCTCAGTAGGCACGATCCATGGATCCACAACCTAGAAAAAAAATAAAGATATATTTAAAACATATAATATAATAATTTTCACAGTTGGATTACATTTTAACAGTCAACTTCTATAATAGATTAACAATATGTTGCATCAGATTACCTATCTGTTGCATAATTTGTAGTAGATGGTTAAAATCCATTTGAATTAGGTTTAGAGAACTAGAGAAACACATGGATAATTTGATACAAAATATCAATCATCTGTCATAGTAGATTACCAAGATGTTACACTAGTTGCACAACACATGTAATTTTTTGGGTTATATGCTATGCAACAAATGATCTATATGTGTATTAACAGCATGTTACATCAGATTACACATCTATTACATAATTTGCAGTAGATGGTTAGTCTGTTAAGAGTTAAGTTCAAAGAACCAAAGCAACAGATGGGTAATCTGATGTAAGATATCAATTGTCTGTCACAACAGATTATCCATCTGTTGCACCGATTAGCACAAGATGGGTAATCTATCACAACAGATATCCCATCTGGTGCATCAGATATATTATTTGTTGCACCAGATATAACATCTATTCAATATCTGTCATTTAGTAAAATTATTTTACGTGAAGAAGACATACTGCATCATCCAAAGGGTTACAGAGATCAGCCTCCTTAATTTTAGTGTTGCTCTTTGCAGCCAACCACCTAAATATCCTTAGATAAGAAACCTCATCTGGTTAATCCATTGCCTTCTTTCAGAGGGGAGGGATGACTTTTAATGCCCAAGCCTAAAAAATATAAATAGGAAGCAAGCAAAATGAAAAGTCATAATAACTATATTCAATATAACTTAATGGATGAGTTAAAATAGTGATTAATTTTACCATGAAAGCCCAAAGAAAGTCGTATAATGTGGTCGTCCCTAAGGATAGCTTTGTCAGTAAATACTGGACAGGCAAGTAGAAGTTGTCATATCCCCAGGGATAATTGTTAAATTTATCAAAATCCTCAGCACGCACCAAAAAATCATCTTCTATGACCTTGTTGACGTCTCTTGCGAATATAACCAAATGGGCAAACCAAACTAAGCATAATTGCTCCTTGTACTGCATTGGTATAGTTTTATCCATGAGATCTGTCAACAAGTATAATGCCTTGTAGCCACGTCGAGTAATGTCAAACAACTGTGGATCTTTTGCAGGTGTTCCCTTGGCGATAGGTGGTTCTTCTGGACGATGGCATCTCAAGTCCGTCACTATGGCAAAGTCTTGCAAGATAAAACAAACTGGCATGCCACAGCAGTTGATCCAGATTGCGTCCATCTTTTTTCCCCTCTCCTTCAGATCTTCATCATCCCCCACGTACTTGATCCTGTTCTTGCGAAAACCATATATCATCCTCATATGAAAATGGGCAGGAGACTCAAGTAGCTTAAGAAAGCATCCAAAGAAACTCTTCTTAAAAAGTTCATCTATGTTTTCGTCCTTCATAATTTTCGTAAAATAAATAAATTTACTCCCCATCTGAAATTTAAGTACAATTTCACCAGTTAGTTCTTCTTCTATTTTTTTGTCATTTATAGGCATCGCAAGTTGAAACTTGAAATACTCAAAGATTTGATAGGATCATGCTGGGATGTCGATATTAATTCATGCCCCATTGGTGATCCACTATTATCATGTTGATGATCATCTTCTTTCTCTTTCTCACTCTCTAATTACTCTTCTTTCTTACTTTCATTTTCTTCATCACCATCTACAGACCCTTGTCTACCTCTCTCAACATTGTTTTCATATCTCTTCTCAGCTTCACTTTATTTCCCTGACTGAGATTATTCAGGAAGCTCCTCCGAATCCTTCTATATTGTAGCCTTTTTTTTGGGTGGTCAGACGTTGATCCACTTTCACTTTCTTTTATTTTGGGAGACATGTTTTACCTACAAACAACAGAAAAACAAAAATTATATTTCAATTGATGTATGCAAAAATTTTAAAAAATACATTACAAACACCACCAAAAATGACACACCAACAGACACCACCATCACAAACACCACCAACTAATGCCACAAACACCACGAATACCAATACCACCGATAGCCACCATAAACACCACCAACCAATCCCACCACCAACTAATGCTACCAACAGACACCACCAGTGCTATTATGACGACGACGATGACCATCACTACCACTACCACCACAAATACCACAAACGCCATCCAATAATACCATGATAGTCAATGGAATATTGCGACAGAAACTAGGGTTTTCTCAAGTTCTTCCTACTATTTTACCATCAAAACTCAAAATTGTAAACCCATTCTCAAAAATAATACAACTAAAAGTTTCATTTTTCATCATTAACTTAAAAGATCTAATTTTTTAGAAAAAAATAACAAATATAGAACTTTTCTCAAAATCTTTTACGTATGAAGACAGAGAAAATGACTGATACAAGGAAGAATGAAGTCAAAAATAACACCTATGTGGTCGGAAATGAGAAAAAGTTGATCTGTTGTGAAGGATAGAGTAATTTATTAAGTAGTTGTTGTCTGTACTGTATAATTAGGTAAGAAAGAGAAAAGAGCGAGAACTCGAGATTTGAAATGATGAAACATTTTTCTCGTAAATGGATGATTTGTATGGGTTGATTTGTATTTTGAAAAAGAATGACAAGTTTTGAAAATATTAATTTGGTCTGAATTGATCTTAATTATTTTTTAAAACTATAAAATATATGCGTAATTTTTAACGTTCTCATCATACAATTGCGAAAAGACTCAATTGAAATTGTAGTTGACCCTATGAACTTACCCACCCCTATTCCTAGATTAATCAATTTAGGTATATGAAATCAATTAAAATTGTATAAAAATAAATGTTTAACCTATTGCATCATATATACATCTGTTGTAAATTATCAAATAGATTAAGTAATGTGTTGTGACAGATTACCTATCTTTTGTAAATTATCAAATGGATTATCACATATCGTAACAGATTACCCATCTGTTGTAAATTATTAAATTGGCGCTGCCATCTGTTGTAGTTGACCCTATGAGAACTCACCCCTAGTCCTAGATTAATCAATTAAGGTATTAGTTGAACATATGAGGTAGTAAGAATCGGTTCAGCTCAGAGTGATCGATCGACGGCTCTTGTCGGGAGGAACGCAATACCGTCTCATATGCAATTGTCAAAAGACTCAATTGAATTTGTAGTTGACCCTATGAGAAATCACACCTCATCCTACATTAATCAATTAAGGTATTAGTCTAACATATGAGGTAATAAGAATCAGTTCAACTGAGAGTGATCAATCGACGACTCTGATAGGGTGGAACGCAATACCGTCTCATATGCAATTGCCAAAAGACTCAATTTAAGTTATAATTGACCCTATGAGAACTCACCCCTGGTCATAGATTAATTAACTAAGGTATTAGTCTAATATGTGAAATCAATTGAAATTGTATAAAAATAAATGTCTATCCCGTTGCAATAGATTAACCATTTATTGTAAGTTATCAAACAGATTAAGTCATTTATTACAATAGATTACTCATATATTGTAAATAATCAAATAGATTAAGTAATGTGTTGCAACAGATTACCCATCTATTATAAATTATCAAATGGATTGTCACATATCACAACAGATTACCCATCTATTATAAATTATCAAATAGGGGTTGTTATTTGTTGTAGTTGAAACTATGAAAACTCACCCCTAGTTCTAGATTAATTAATTAAGGTATTAGTTGAACATATGAGGTAGTAAAAATTGTTTCAACTCAGAGTGATCGATCGATGACTCTGGTCGGGAGGAATGTAATACCGTCTCATATGCAATTGCCGAAAGATCAATTGAAGTTGTAGTTGACCCTATGAAATCAATTGAAATTGTATAAAAATAAATGTTCAACCTTTTGCAATAGATGTATTTTCTATTAGATTTAATCAAACAGATTAAGTCATCTGTTGCAACATATTACACATCTGTTGTAAATTATCAAACAAGTGTTGCATCTGTTGCGACGGATGACCGAGCTTTGAAAATTTTCAAACAGAAATTGTTATCCATTGAACTTAGACGTTTTAAGACGCTTTATTTTTAATCTAATTTAGGTATTTCTTTGTCCGAGATAAAAAAAGTTAAAATACTAAGGCAGTAAAAAATATTACTTGGATAACTCAAAAATCTCCTAGTGAGTAGTCTTATCTGGTTTTTTCAATGTCACCGTCTCCTTGTGCCCCTCTAAATTCAAAAGTTATTAATTAACAATTGAAACCCATATCTATAAGAATACACTCTCCTTCAGCTATAATATAAAGTAAGACTGAACTCATCTATCACTCTTTCTTCTTTATTGTCAATTTTCTTTCTTTCTTTGTACTTTTTTTTATCTCTTCTTTTGAATGAGGATCCTTTCAGATCTCAACCAATCAATATCTTTTCTCGACTGAACTGGATTTTTTTATCCCTTTGCTTTTTTCACATTGCAAGTATGGTTCACTATTGCTCTTTTCATCTCGTCTTCTTCTTTGTATGTCATTTAAATTAGATATTTACATCTGTTGCTATTAAAGATTTACCCATGACTAGTTTTATATTTATTGATAAAATTAAAGGAAAGGTGACTTTTAAGTCTTGAATGAATGAACCGTTGATTTTATTAAAATATGCAAAAAAAAGTCATATGTTAGGAGAACTTAAAAAGCCTTGTTGTCAGTATAGTTTGATGAATCAGCTGTTAGAATAGACGGAGAAACTTTTTAAAGAAATCAATCCAGTAGTAAGGCTAGTTTGATTTATTCCAACAAATGACCCATCTGTTGTAACATATCTATCTGTTGCAACAGATGTCTCATCGGTTGAACAGTGGGTAATCTATTGCATCAGATTGGTCATCTATTGATTCTCTTAATTTTGTGTTACTCTTTTGTAATGTTCTTTTTCTTCTTATATAATTTGACATCAAATGTATTTATCTTGTTAGTTGATAAAAAAAAGTGAAACTGGATCTATTTTTGCCTGACAAGCATTAAAGGCTAGAGTAAAGATGGGTTCGGAGGAATAAGCTTCTCGTAGATGGAACCACTTCATATGTGAGATGTATGTATTACTGATCAACCTATCATGAAAACACATATCTAGTACAATATTTTTGTGAATGTTTGTTCTTTACCTAATAGGCGTTAATTCTTCAAACAAGATATGGCATTTTACAGTTAAGATTGTTAAGTTTGAATTAGTAAAGATGAGGGACCAAGTAGGTGGTGTTGATATCCTGCTATGATTTAATGATCATTTATGATCATGTTTTGTGTCAAGTTTGGGGAAGGTTTTAAGTTTTTGGCGGCATTATAAATATCCAATAGTGATTGGACCAGTTTTAATGGCTCAATAGACTTCTTGAAAGGCCTTCGAAGCCACACACTACAACAAACAATGATGGAACCAATAGAAATTTCCCTAGCCTAAATTTATATGGATGAGTTTCTTGATGATAGGAGAATTTACACGCCTAAAGTGCTATATTTTACCCATATTTTAGCTAAGTTTTGAGGACAAAATATATAATTCATGCACTTTTAGCCCTTTTCCTGTAAGTGAGCTAACAGACGTGATTAGCAAGTTTTCAGGTATAAATGATGCAGATTTCAGCATTTTATGGATAACTTGACGCCAAAGGAAGCTTCACGAAAGAAGGAGAGCAGCGTTTGGACGCCTATGGACTGAAAGTGGCGCATGGAAAATCTGTCCCGGGCAAAAACAGTAAATCTGAAGACTTTGGGGACTAGCAGTAACTTAGTAGGATTAGGATAATGATACATTAACCTAGTAGGATTGGGGTAAGTAATGCAGTAGCTTAGTAGGAATAGGATATGGGTGTTATAAATACCCTATTTTGCTAGAGATTTTAATACATTCCTCATAATTCCCCCATTCCATTAATTCTCATCCATCCACCATCCATCCATCCATCCATCAAAATAATTCTCTTTATTAATTCATTGTTGACATTATTTTTCATCTATTCAACTTTTAATTTTACAACAAGAGAATCGCTATTTTGCAAGGAATTCACGCCTAACACCACACCATACTACACGTGAGATCTTTTATTGTGGTATAATGATAATGTCTATTGTGATTTCCATCGCACTCATAAATAGCTAAACTTCTCTTTTGGGGTTATGGAAGCCTTATGAGATACTATCTAAGGCTATGAGTTTGTGAATTCGTGACACATGTGTTGCTTATATCATTATTCTCTTCATCTTAATGCAAATTCTTGTGGCTGCAGACGCATAGAATAACGCCAGTATAGCATTAACTTGTTCGAAAGAAAAGTTATATGTCTGGAAAAGAGATAATGTCAAGGTAATAGGGTCCCATCCCCTATTAAAAAGTTAGTGCCATAACTGGATTAACCTCTTGGAGAATTTATACCGTTAGATACGCTTTAAGCTCGAAAGAGTTAAAGTGAAATAGTCCTTGTTATGGTCGAAAGATGCTTGGATTTACCATAGAATACAATTCTCTATAAGCACATGCATGTCTGAATTCTGCATAACTCATAGCCAATAGAGACATACAACTCATAAGGTGGACATAACCCCAACTTCTCAATTCTCATTGTTCAACAACCTATCAAGCAAACCGTTTTTACTCTTCTATTTTCTTCTTTTACTTTATTATTTTGTTTACATTATTTGCACGACAAAACTCCCCCCTTTTACGAGACTTGCACTAAAAGTCTAGTAATCTTTGCTTACTTGTTGACCAAGCTATTCCCTGTGGGATCGATACCCAACCCAGTTGGATTATATATTTGACAACGACCGCTTTACACTCTTACGAGAGCTGTAGATTGAGCGTTATCATTGCTGGAGGAGACTATTATATAGCAATAGGTGTTTAGGAGAATACATGAGCTAGAAGGGGGAGGTTGAGAAGGTCATATATCATATCAGACCTTGTTTGTAGGAAGGAAAGTGTAGTGAAATTAGATGATGAAATTGACAAAAAAAATAAAAAAACTGGATGAGCTGCGAATGCGACAGTGTATCCAAAAATGAAAATCCATCAGTCATTGAAGAAAAAGAAGAATGGTCAAGAGGACTTGAGCTGGTCACTTTGCTAGAGACTACAACTAGCGAGCGTGGACTCAATAAAGACCCACAAAATACAGGACCAAAACTCTAAGGAAGCATCTTCGCGAGCACAAAGGGTGGTAAGATTATCGGTTCGAATTGAAACCTGAACCAACTACTCCTGAATTAAAAATATAGGATCAAGCCAAGATGGCAATTTCTCATGTTAAAATTGCATCTCATGCCTCCTATTTATGGCTCTGTTCAGGTCAAAGGCAGTAGATACAACAAGGCATGGGATTTCCGCCCAACTTCAGACCTTTTTTATTACTGCCATTGACTTGTTCATAGCCACAAACATAAGGAATGACATGCAAGTTAGACTTCAGAAATTGACGCCTTGGCTTCCCTTATTTTTAATTCAGGAGTTGTTGGTTCAGGTTTCAATTTTGACAGACAATCGTATCAATTTCCTGTGCTCACGAAACTTCTTCCTTAGAGTTCTGGTCCTGCACTTTGTGAGAGTCTTCATTGAGGCCATGCTTACTAGTTACATTCTTAAGCAAAGTGTCCAGCTCCAGTCCTATTGACCATTCTTTTTTTTTTCAATGACTGATGAATTTTTATATTTGGATACACTTTAACATTTAAAGCTCATCCAGTTTTTCCGTTTCTCATGACAATTTCATTGGCTAAATTCGCTAGAATTTACTTGCTTGCTCCCTTGTGTTTCCTCTTAAACAAGGTCTGAGATAATATATGGTCTTCTTTACCTCCCCCTTCTTGCACAGGTATTCTCCCAGGAACCTTCTGCTATATAAAAGTCTCCTCCAGCAATTCAACCATATAAATTTGGTCCAGGGGAATTTCTATTGGTTTCATCATTGTTTGTTGCAGTGCGAGGCTTCAGAGGCCTTTCAAGAATTCCATTACGCCATTAAAATCGGTTCAATCACTATTGAATATTTACACTATCACCAAAAACTTGAACTCTTCCCCAAACTTGACATAAAAATATAAGCATGGACCGTCATTAAATTGTAATAGGGTATCAACACTACCGTCTTAGAACCATTCAGCCTTATTAGTTCGCACCTATCAAAATAAACTGTACAATGCAGGATCTTATTTGAAGGATCAGTGTCTAATTGGTAAAACTTGCATTCACAAAATTATTGCACTTTATGTGTGTCTGTCGCGGTAGACTGATCAATAATACATAACTCCCATGCATAAAATTGGATCCATTGTACGCATCTTATTCTTCCTACCCTATCAAGACATGTTGTTTATTCTACACTCATGTGATGACTATTAAAAAAGGTGTAAAGAGTCGTGACTTTTTTATCTTAACACATTCAAAATAGTTGATGAATCAAAATCTCCATCTATTGCAAATGATGAATCAGTTGTTGGAAGAAATCAAAACATGTCCTCCAATATATGGTCCATTTGTCACAACTGATAATTCATATGTTGCAACAGATTATGAATCTATTGCGATAGACCAGACATTGTTTATTCATCTGCACGCATGTGATGACTATTAAAAAAGAGGTGAAGAGTCGTGACTTTTTATCTAATATATTCAATACTGACCAGGACACCCAATTCCATGAGGAGTTGATTGGCCATAACCCTTATTGAAGGGCCTTTGCCATCGGGGAAACTACTCCTGAAATATTCACCGAGGACCTTTGCCGTGGCATGAAGATTTTGGCTCGAGATGTCCTCCGAACCACATATGTGATGCTTTTCATGTTTATGAATGACGAATCTGTCAGAACTTGTGTACTTCACTGCTCTCAACCACCACTTGCAGTTCAAATTAGCATATTTCTAGTAAAAGACACTACTCGAATTAATCACCTTCTTTATTCTAAAATATTTTTTCAAGCAAGAAATATACAAAGTGGTAGATAGTTCATTCTTGTCCTTGAATGACATTCCAATAAAAAAGCCGTTCCTATCATCTTGAAGATTTTCAGACTGTGTCAATTGAGAAGAACTGTACATCGTATTGGTCGCATCAATGGACGTAGGTGTTTGATCATCATCTGAAATATTCATGTCTAGATTATCCAACCTATCCTCAAAGATGTATTGTTGTTGTTGTTCTCCTATATTCTGGTTCTCATTCTCCCTCATCTTTTCAACCACGTACACCCTTAACGCCGGCCTGGATGAATCACTAAGATAAGCACGCAACTGAACCTAATTGGTTATCTTGAAAGGCAGTACCCTCTGATTTTCAAAGGAGTTGTGCATGTAGCTGATGACGAGTTCTTCCGATTGATAATTCAGTCCACAATAACTAATGATTAAGTTCACAAAATCATCATAGGAAACATCACTTTGGACTGTCATAGCTATCGTCTCTAGCATTTCACCCTCGTTCCAACGCCATAAATGTCGAGTGCTCTTCTCGATCCATTGACCATGACAATCCACCCGTATTGTTATTGATCCCTCGATTAGTGGTACCTAAATAAAATCATTTGTTTAAAAAAGTTAATAATGATTTCATAGTGTCGTAAATGAATCCCAACAGATTTGTAATCAGTCGCAACAGATTACTTACCTGTTGGGATTCATGTTACGCTCCTGAAGCTAATTTCAACAGACGAGTCATCTATTGTAATAGGTGAATCATATGTTGCAACATACTATATATCTGTTGGGATTGATATTACAATATTGAGGCACCTTTGAAGCTGATTCCAACAGATGAAAGACATATTGTAATAGATAATTAACCTGTTGCGACAGATGACTTACCCGTTGCAATAAACGATGATCTGTTGGAATCGAGGTTAGGTTCTATCGTAACAGATTACTATTATGTTGCAACAAATATTTATCGTCTGTTGAAATTGAGTTCGGGTTCTATTGCAACAGATATTTATCTTGTTGCTCCAGATAACTAATCTATTTAAAAGATAAATCATCTATGCAACAGATGAACCATATGTTCGATTCATGTTACGACCTATAGAACCATAAACATGAATCCAACATACCAGTTTTCCATTAAAACAGATGTCTCATCTGTCGCAACAGATGATTTATCTACTTAAATAGATGGTTCTTATGTTGGATTCATGATCGGGTTCTCTCCATTATTGGAAAACGGCATAATAACAGTTACCCAGATGACAAATTCAACTAAAAATCATAATTTGATTTACCAAAGTTTCCTATGAAGTAATGCCAAAGTGGAAAGTGATGTACGAAACAAAATTTAACCTAAAAATTGGTCAAATAGCAACAGTAGCGGTAACAACAACAATGACAATGGTCAACAAGAAGAAGATGAAGATGATAATGAAGTAGAAGATGATGATAATGAAGCAGAAGATGATGAATAAAGTAGCAACAACAATTAACAACAAAAATCGCTATGAGAGAGAAAACAACAATGGATGAGAAGAGAGAGAAAGACGCCATTTTTTTCCCTCCGTTTCCCATTATATTAGGTAAACATTTGGATCAAAGTGAAAATTTAAAAAATTTTGGGCTATTCTCAAACTTACCCAACTTTCTTAATCCATAATAAAGTAATTGTCATCTCCACTCAATTATTAAGACTTGTGTCACCTACATCTCATTTTAAAAAAATTTTGTCACCTACAGTCCAAAGCCCCCCACAACTTAGCCTTGTTTTTCACTCCATCCAACGACTATATTATTTATCTCAATTAATTGAAATTTATGCACATTTAGAGAAAAATAGAACATAATGGAAGCCAAAGACCCATATAAGAAAAACTAAATTAATAGTTAGATAATTAAGGCTTACTCGGGTACGCTTACATTGGGAATCTAGTTTATGCACATTTAGGGAAAATAGAACATAATGGAAGCCAAAGACCCATATAAGAAAAACTAAATTAATACCGAGATGATTAAGGCTTACGCGGTACGCTTACATTAGGTCCAGTTTTCACTAACGGTCTATTCAAAGATTTGTAAGTCAGTAAAAAATATATTTTCAAAAAAAAAGAAATCTTATGCTAGAGAACCCTACAATATTAAATATTGGAACGAGACGAGTTCAAGAGGACAAAATGGATAGTGTGAGCTACGCTTCACATAGCTAATCCAACTAATTTGATATTTAATCATAGTCACTACTCACAAGTCAAGAGATCCATAGTTAACAGTCAAGGATTCACATTGTTTTAAAATAATACTTTTTAAATTTAAATTCTACTACAAAAATGCCAATATAAATACGTACAAGATAATATTACAGGGTGTTGCAACTTTACTGATCAAGTATTAAACTTAACAAATAAAATGATTCTAATGGTAGTTAATTAAGTACCAGTCATCCAAAACTTTTGCTAATAATGTCTATTATATAGGAATTATTTTCGTGTTTGGTTTCTTGATTTCAATACAATTTAAGCTGCATATGGTGTCTTCTTGGTTTGATCGTCTTAGTTCAAGTTTAGTGGTTTTTAATTCGTCGGCTTCAAGTAAAGATTTGATTGTACAGCTTCAATATGTAATCTGTACTATTTTATAAAAAATATCATACGTACAACCTTACAAAAAAAATGATTTGTTGGACATAAAGTTTTTATGAAATTGAATTACTTATATAAATTCTCTCATATCTAAGATATATCTCACTGTTGTACTTTTTAAATTACTGGGTTTTGATACCATTTGTAGGGGGTACGGATATAGGCGGATAACTAAGTTATGAAATAGATTTATTATATGTATAATGAATCTATTTTTCTTTGTGCGTGGATATTCTTTAAATTTTGTTTCAATATCTTTTAATGATTTATTCTTTTCGTACATTAATATGTTTGGTTTATTATTTTATCCTGTAGTAATTGCAGAGTTACAAATTTCTGTATAATAATTTATCCTAACTGTACTGTAATGTATATCTAATTCTAGATTTTCAATATTATTTATTATCTTGTGTTGTTCTTCTCGTAGTAAGTTTTTTAAATTATATAAACTATCATATGTACTTTTTTCTAAATTTTCTAAGGTTTCTTCTATCCATATTAATTTTTCTTTTAGATTCTCCATTATTTTTCTAATTCGGTTTCTATAATTAATTTTTTTATTTGGATTATCTTGATTTTCTCTAGTTTTTCTAATATATTCTAACATCTCTTAATCTGAATAATATCCTTTTGGGTAAATTTCTTGGTATAACTACAACAACAACAACAACAAACCCAGTGTATTCCCACCTGGTGGGGTCTGGGGGGGTAAGATGTACGCAGTCCATACCTCTACCTCTAAAGAAGTAGAAAGGCTGTTTCCGATAGACCCCCGGCTCAAGAAACAAAACACCAGATACCACACAAATACAAAGTAAAGCACCGAACAAGGTTACAAGATTACACAACATAACATCCATAACATAAATACAGCAGCCATAAGTAAAAGAAATAAAAACAGAAAGAAAACAGAGGGAAAACAGAGGAAAGCACCCAGATTCGTACTGAAACAAGGGATAAGGAACACGAAAAATCATAATCAGAATACTACCCCCAACAAGTAATTCCCTACACTAGCGACCCCCAACTGGCCTAGTCCTCTGCCCTAATTCGCGTCCTCCAGACTTTCCTATCTAGGGTCATGTCCTCGGTGAGCTGTAACTGCTCCATGTCCCGCCTAATCACCTCACCCCAGTACTTCTTCGGCCTTCCCCTACCCCGCCTAAAACCATCCAACGCTAGCCGCTCACACCTACGAACCGGGGCATCCATGCCCCTCCTCTTCACGTGTCCGAACCAGCTCAATCGAACTTCCCGCATCTTGCACTCCACCGGTGTCACACCAACCTTCTCCCTGATAATCTCATTCCGAACTCTATCCCCCCTAGTCAGCCCGCACATCCAGCGCAACATCCGCATCTCTGCCACCTTCATTTTTTGGATGTGGGAATTCTTAACTGGCCAACATTCCGCTCCATACAACATGGCCGGACGGACTACCACCCTGTAGAATTTGCCTTTAAGCTTGGCATAACTGTTCTATCCAATTTATGGTTTCAATTTCATAGTCTATTACTTTTTCTAATATTGTTCTCTTAATATCTATAATTTCTATATCTTTAAGTATATATAAGATTAAGACTTTAAGATAATCTAGATGATCTATCTTTTAAAATTGATTTTATTATAATATTTTGTAGTTGTTTGTTTTAGCCTTAGTTGTTCTTGCATATATTTATTAAGAAATTCTATATATTTTATATCTTTATTTTTCATGTGTTTGTCTATATTTATTTTCATCTGTTTTTCTAGTAACTGTATGTTTCTCATATCTTTTTTTAAAAATTCTATATAATTTATCATGGTAAGTATTTGTAAGAGTAGTTAGGTAGGTAGGGTATATAATTTACTCTAGTCATGTAATATTTACCAAATGCTTTTTCTAATATGATTTTTCTTATATCTAATACTTTTATATCTTTAAGTGCATACAAAATAAGTATTTTAAATTTATCTACCATCACATCAGATAAATAATTATTCATTTTCATAAAATTGCTTTTTTCAAAATATTTCCTTCAACCATGTACATAACAAAATATGGTCATCTTAGATTACTATATACTAGATTATTCTTAAATAACATGTTCTTTGATCACTATTAGCATGGTAATTTAGATACTTTTTCCCTTAAACAGCGCCTCTACTCTGGTTACTCCCCACCACGGCTTCTTGCCTCATTGGTTTCACCTTTAGGATGGCATAGTTCTTAGGAATTTTTCTCCGTTTCCACTTTGCTAATAAACTTCTTAACATATTATTCTTCGAATAATTCTACTATAAAGTAACTAATATGAATTTATTTTATCATATCATGATTGTTGGGAATCATGAATTTAGCTATTCATAATCATAAATAAATATACTTGTTCGGGTAGTTTTGATATTTCTGAAGTTTGTTCCTCCATAGCTTTTTCCATTGAAATATGTCTGTTTTTTAATTAACTGAGCAAAATATTTATTGTGGACTGGAGAGAGTATTGCTTCAACACATGAAGGCTTGTTTTGCAATGCCTTCGGTTTCTTTCATTTATAGGATGAAAAAAAAATTACAAAGTCTTTACACGTTTTCTAAAAAGAATCCTAAAACTAAGTGTCATACCCAAAAGTCAAAAAGGCTAGAAGGCTAAAAAGTTAATGCTATAGCCTTTAAAAAAGTCAAAAAGGCTAGAAAGCTAAAAAGAAAAGACTAAAGCCTATACAATAATTCTAACAATTTTACGTAAAAAATTTAATATCTTGTCTTCTATTATTACTCCATTGATATCTTCTCGTTGTCGTATCTGCTGTTTTTCCATATCTCCATTATTGCTTCTTATCTTATCTTTCCAGCTGGCATGCTCATCTTCTTGATTTTTATTCTAGGTGTACTTCTGGAATAATGTTATCTTCTCTATTACATCTTGAACATTGATGGTCTGGATATTTGTGTCCAATTATCTTACAATATTTTGTCAATAATCTGTCTGAAATAAATCCTTTTTTAATTGCGCTTGCAGTAGATTGTTTTTCTTGGTTAAGTAATGTCATTATTCATTGCCTAACATCTTCCATATCTGCTTGTCGTAGCTCTTTTGAATTTGAATAAATCATCTGATGGTCTCGCAAATAATAGCTCCATATTGGGTTGCCATTAGTATAATTATTTGCTAATTCTTGAATAATTGTAGCTAGTCCAATGAGTCGTTTATTTGCATAGAAATCAGGTATCTTTGGCTGCTGCGTAATATCTTCCGGTATGATCATATCTCTAGTTAGTCCTATTTTTACAACTTGTATAACTGGTTTTATTTCATCCTGTAATATCTCTTCTGGTGCAGTATAACACTTTATATAAAATAGATTTCCTTTTGTAGGTGGTGAATATTTTATGTAATTCTTCCATAGCTGTTAGTTCTTCTCCGTCTTGGGTGTATATGGTATTTAATAATCCATAGTCAAAACAAGTTTTTACTAGGCTTGGGTTGGTTTTGGGTAGTGCAATTAGCTTGTTATATCCTTGTAATTTTTGGGTTATATAGTTTGTGTTAGGTTCTTTGATATTTGTAGCTCTGGGGTTAAGGTTTAGGAAAGTTTGTACTCTATAGATATTTTTTATGTATTTTTGGGTTGTGTAGTTGTAAACTTTTTTATCTTGGTTAAGACTATCTCGGTATGTGGTAATTTGTGGGGGTATGAACAAGGGGTCTTTTTGTGTTTTTGGTATAAATGGTTTCTCAAATATCTTATTCATATTCATGTTCTGGTATCTTTGTCTACTAACTCCTTTGCTTGTACCTGCAGAAGTAGATTGATAAACGTTATGGGTTTTATGGAGTGTCTCATCGTCTCCTTCTAGCTCTGGAACTTTAATGTCTTCCGATCGACATAGCTCTGCACACTGCTGAGTTAGCTGATTTGTAGCTATAGACTTCAGTTTATCTTCATTAGTCTTTAGCTTTTCTATCTCATTACCCATACTGTCCACTTTCATTGAAAGCGTAGTTAGGGTGTTGAGTATTTTTTCTAGAGTATCTTTTTCTATTATATCAGTCTGTGTAGCTTTGTCTTGATATGTAATCTGTAATAACATTTTTGTTAGTACTGATTACTTCAATTATAAATGTGAAATTTAATATATTCAAGACTAGTCTCCGAATTTCTTTTGTTGTAACTGAATTTTGTATTTTCTTTGTTAACCACCAGCGTACCTGTGTATTATTTGTTCGTACAATAAATTTGTTATATACAATATATGGCTCAAATGCTAACAAACATTTATATAATGAACATAATTCTTTCCTATTTATTTTTCATTTTATTTCTGTCTTATTGAACGTACCTGAATAGTATCTACAATGGTGTTCTAATTTTTCTGCTTCATATCGATATTTAAGTACTCCTCCATAACTATATTCACTAGCATCTGCTTCTACTATATATATAAATTTTCTATTTTCATCTGGCAATTATAATTTTGGTAATTCTTTACAAAGTAATTTTATTTTTTGAACTTGTTTTTTATCTTCTTCATTATAGTTATATTCTACATCCTTTTTTAATTTTTTTTGTAGTGGTTTTAAAGTTTCTGCTAATTTTGAAATATATTCTCTTACTTGATTTACTAATCCTAAAAATGATTGTAATTTCTTTTTTGTATCTAATTCTTCTTTCGAATTTATTATTTTTTGTACTATATGTTGTTGCATTTTTACTCCACTTTTATCTATTTGTATTCCTAAAAATTCTATCTGATTTTTCATAATTTCAGCTTTCTTTTCGCTTAGACTTATTCCCGATATCTGTAAACTGTTCCAATAATTTTAAATGTTCTTCTTTAGTTTTTGTATATAATAATATATCATCTATGTATACTATACAATTAGATAATTGTTTAAAATAATTATCCATAAAATGTTGATATCTACTTGGTGTATTTTTATATCCAAATGGTAATACATTCCAATCATAAAATCCTTGTGGTATCGTAAATGCGGTTAATTCTTTAGATTCTTCTTCTAACTTTAGATGGTAAAATCCTGATTTACAATCGAATTTGCTAAAATAATTATATCTTTGTATTTGCTTTATTTTTAATATCTTATTTGGTATTGGATAATTATATGTTATAGTTTTTGCATTTAAATTTCTATAGTCAATAACCATCCTATTTTTTCCTCTTTTTTGTTCACTATGTTTATTTACTATAAATGCTGGACTATTATGTTTACTATTACTTTTTTGTATATATTGTTTTTCTAATAATTCGTCTATATGCATTTTAAATTCTTTTAAATTGTCAAAATTATATGTTAATGGTTTCTGCGTTATTATGTTATTTTTATCTATTAATTCAATTTTTATAGTAGTTTTATGCTTTTCTCATCCTTTTAATGGATCTTCACTATATAATTGTTCTAATTTTTTCTTAATTATTTCTATCTTATTTATTGAAAATATAGTTATTTTTGTTTTATTTATCGAAAATACTACTAGTTCTATTGTATCTTCAGTATTTTTTATATTTTCTAATTTTTGTGTAATTTTTTTACTTTCTTTTATCCAATCACTTTTCTTTCTTATTTTATTATTAACTCTTTTTGCTCTTACTCTCTGTTTGCATGGTGTTGTAAACCACCAGTCTGTTTTAGTTATTATATGTGGGTATAATTTATCTAAAAATGGCATTCCTAAAAGTATATCTTTTGATGTTAGTTCATAATTATAAATTTCTTCTATTGTTAATATCTTATCTCATACCTGTATTTTTACACTTCTAGCTTTATAAGTAATTAAGCTTCCTTCATTATTAAATCCTTTAACTATTATTAGTGTTTTTAATTTGTCCCATTTACTTTCTGGTAAGCAATTATATCTACATAAATTAGCTTCTGCTCCTGTATCTATCATAGGCGTATAATATCTACTGTAATATCCTTCTACTACTATCTTCATTAATACATATATTTTCATTTTATGTTAAGGCTCTTCTTAAGAATAATTTATCTTTGTTATATGTTAAGGTTAATTGTGTATGTTCTATATTATATGGTTTTACTTGTTCTAGCCATTTTATTCCTAATATTATATCTACTTTTTGCATTTCTTCCTTTACTTCGAATTCTATTTTTATTTTTCTAACTCCTATTATTATTTCTTTTTCTGCTATATTTTTACTATTTATTAAACTTCTTGGTAGATCTGGGCACATATCATTATAAGTTTTTATTTCTTCATTTCTTACTAGATATTTTGCTATATAACTTTCTTCTTGTCCTGTATTTAAAAGTATTAAATATTCTTTTTCATTTTACAAAAAAGGAAAAATAAATGAAAAAGAATATTTAATACTTTTAAATATAGGACAAGAAGAAAATTATATAGCAAAATATCTAGTAAAAAATGAAGAAATAAAAACTGATAATGATATGTGCCCAGATCTACCAAGAAGTTTAATAAATAGTAAAAATATAGCAGAAAAAGAAATAATAATAGGAGTTAGAAAAAAAAAATAGAATTCGAAGTAAAGGAAGAAATGCAAAAAACAGATATAATATTAGGAATAAAATGGCTAGAACAAGTAAAACCATATAATATAGAACATACACAATTAACCTTAACATATAACAAAGAGAAATTATTCTTAAGAAGAGCCTTAACATAAAATGAAAATATATGTATTGATGAAGATAGTAGTAGAAGGATATTACAGTAGATATTATACGCCTATGATAGATACAGGAGCAGAAGCGAATTTATGTAGATATAATTGCTTACCAGAAAGTAAATGGGATAAACTAAAAACACTAATAATAGTTAAAGGATTTAATAATGAAGGAAGCTTAATTACTTATAAAGCTAGAAGTGTAAAAATACAGGTATGAGATAAGATATTAACAATAGAAGAAATTTATAATTATGAACTAACATCAAAAGATATACTTTTAGGAATGCCATTTTTAGATAAATTATACCCACATATAATAACTAAAAAAGACTGGTGGTTTACAACACCATGCAAACAGAGAGTAAGAGCAAAAAGAGTTAATAATAAAATAAGAAAGAAAACTGATTGGATAAAAGGAAGTGAAAAAATTACACAAAAGTTAGAAAATATAAAAAAACTGAAGATACAATAGAACTAGTAGTATTTTCGATAAATAAAACAAAAATAACTATATTTTCAATAAATAAGATAGAAATAATTAAGAAAAAATTAGAACAATTATATAGTGAAGATCCATTAAAAGGATGAGAAAAGCATAAAACTACTATAAAAATTGAATTAATAGATAAAAATAACATAATAACGCAGAAACCATTAACATATAATTTTGACGATTTAAAAGAATTTAAAATGCATATAGATGAATTATTAGAAAAACAATATATACAAAAAAGTAATAGTAAACATAATAGTCCAGCATTTATAGTAAATAAACATAGTGAACAAAAAAGAGGAAAAAGTAGAATGGTTATTGACTATAGAAATTTAAATGCAAAAACTATAACATATAATTATCCAATACCAAATAAGGTATTAAAAATAAGGCAAATACAAGGATATAATTATTTTAGCAAATTCGATTGTATATCAGGATTTTACCATCTAAAGTTAGAAGAATAATCTAAAGAATTAACCGCATTTACGGTACCACAAGGATTTTATGAATGGAACGTATTACCATTTGGATATAAAAATGCACCAGGTAGATATCAACATTTTATGGATAATTATTTTAAACAATTATCTAATTGTATAGTATACATAGATGATATATTATTATATACAAAAACTAAAGAAGAATATTTAAAATTATTGGAACAGTTTACAGATATAATAGAAAAATCGGGAATAAGCCTAAACGAAAAGAAAGCTGAAATTATGAAAAATCAGATAGAATTTTTAGGAATACAAATAGATAAAAGTGGAGTAAAAATGCAACAACATATAGTACAAAAAATAATAAATTCGAAAGAAGAATTAGATACAAAAAAGAAATTACAATCATTTTTAGGATTAGTAAACCAAGTAAGAGAATATATTTCAAAATTAGCAGAAACTTTAAAACCTACAGAAAAAATTAAAAATGGATGTAGAATATAACTATAATGAAGAAGATAAAAAACAAGTTCAAAAAATAAAATTACTTTGTAAAAAATTACCAAAATTACAATTTCCAAATGAAAATAAAAAATTTATATATATAGTCGAAGCAGATGCTAGTGAATATAGTTATGGAGGAGTACTTAAATATCGATATGAAGCAGAAAAATTAGAACACCATTGTAGATACTATTCAGGTACGTTCAATGAGACAGAAATAAAATGAGAAATAAATAGGAAAGAATTATGTTCATTATATAAATGTTTGTTAGCATTTGAGCCATATATTGTATATAACAAATTTATTGTACGAACAGATAATACACAGGTACGCTGGTGGTTAACAAAGAAAATATAAAATTCAGTTACAACAAAAGAAATTCGGAGACTAGTCTTGAATATATTAAATTTCACATTTATAATTGAAGTAATCAGTACTAACAAAAATGTTATTGCAGATTACATATCAAGACAACACTACACAGACTGAAATAATAGAAGAAGATACTCTAGAAAAAATACTCAACACCCTAACTACGCTTTCAATGAAGGTGGACAGTATGGGTAATGAGATAGAAAAGCTAAAGACTAATGAAGATAAACTGAAGTCTATAGCTACAAATCAGCTAACTCAGCAGTGTGCAGAGCTATGTCGATCGGAAGACATTAAAGTTCCAGAGCTAGAAGGAGACGATGGGACACTCCATAAAATCCATAACATTTATCAATCTACTTCTGCAGGTACAAGCAAAGGAGTTAGTCGACAAAGATACCAGAACATGAATATGAATAAGATATTTGAGAAACCATTTATACTGAAAACACAAAAAGACCCCTTGTTCATACCCCCACAAATTACCACATACCGAGATAGTCTAAACCAAGATAAAAAAGTTTATAACTATACAACCCAAAAATACATAGAAAATATCTATAGAGTACAAACTTTCCTAAACCTTAACCCCAGAGCTACAAATATCAAAGAACCAAACACAAACTATATAACCCAAAAATTACAAGGATATAACAAGCTTATTGCACTACCCAAAACCAACCCAAGCCTAGTGAAAACTTGTTTTGACTATGGATTATTAAATACCATATACACCCAAGACGGAGAAGAACTAACAGCTATGGAAGAATTACATAAGATATTTACCACCTACAAAAGGATAACAAAAGGAAATCTATTTTATATAAAGTGTTATACTGCACCAGCAGAGATATTATACGACAAAATAAAACTAGTTATACAAGTTGTAAAAATAGGACTAACTAGAGATATGATCATACCAGAAGATATTACGCAGCAGCCAGAGATACCCAGAATTGAGATACCTAATTTCTACGCAAATAAATGACTCATTGGACTAGCTACGATTATTCAAGAATTAACAAATAATTATACTAATGGAAACCTAATATGGAGCTATTATTCGCGAGACCATCAGATGATTTATTCAAATTCAAAAGAGCTACGACAAGCAGATATGGAAGATGTTAGGCAATGGATAATGACATTACTTAACCCAGAAAAACAATCTACCACAAGAGCAATTAAAAAAGGATTTATTTCAGATGAATTACTGACAAGATATTGTAAGATAATTGGACACAAATATCCAGATCATCAATGTTCAAGATGTAATGGAGATGATAACATTATTCCAGAAGTACACCTAGAATAAAAATTAAGAAGATGAGCATGCCAGCTGGAAAGATAAAATAAGAAGCAATAATGGAGATATAACAAATACGACAACGAGAAGATATCAACGGAGTAATAGAAGACAAGATTATTTACGTAAAATTATTGTACAGAATTAGTAGACTTTAGCCTTTTCTTTTTAGCCTTCTAACCTTTTTGACTTTTTTAAAGGCTATAACATTAAATTTTTAGCCTTCTAGCCTTTTTGACTTATTTTAAAGGCTATGGCACTTAGTTTTAGGATTTTAGATTTTTTACGTGTAAAAACTTTGTAAAGATTTTTATTCTATAAATGGAAGAAACCGAAGGCATTGCAAAGCAAGCCTTCATGTGTTGAAGCAATACTCTCTCCAGTCCACAACAAATATTTTGCTCAGTTAATTAAAAAACAGACAAATTTCAATGGAAAAAGCTATGGAGGAACAAACTTCAGAAATATCAAAACTACCCGAACAAGTATATTTATTTATGATTATGAATAGCTAAATTCATGATTCCCAATAATCATGATATGATAAAATAAATTCATATTAGTTACTTTATAGTAGAATTATTCGAAGAATAATATGTTAAGAAGTTTATTAGCAAAGTGGAAACGGAGAAAAATCCCTAAGAACTATGTCATCCTAAAGGTGAAACCAATGAGACAAGAAGCCGTGGTGGGGAGTAACCAGAGTAGTGGCGCTGTTTAAGGGAAAAAGTATCCAAATTACCATGCTAATAGTGACCGAAGAACATGTTATTTAAGAATAATCTAGTATATAATAATCTAAGATGACCATATTTTGTTATGTACATGGTTGAAGGGAATATTTTGAAAAAAGTAATTTTATGAAAATGAATAATTATTTATCTGATGTGATGGTAGATAAATTTAAAATACTTATTTTGTATGCACTTAAAGATATAAAAGTAGTAGATATAAGAAAAATCATATTAGAAAAAGCATTTGGTAAATATTACATGACTAGAGTAAATTATATACCATACCTACCTAACTACTCTTACAAATACTTACCATGATAAATTACATAGAATTTTTAAAAAAAGATATGAGAAACATACAGTTACTAAAAAAACAGATGAAAATAAATATAGACAAATACATGGAAAATAAAGATATAAAATATATAGAATTTCTTAATAAAAATATGCAAGAACAACTAAGGCTAAAACAAACAACTACAAAATATTATAATAAAATCAATTTTAAAAGATAGATCATCTAGATTATCTTAAAGTCTTAATCTTATATATACTTAAAGATATAGAAATTATAGATATTAAGAGAACAATATTAGAAAAAGTAATAGACTATGAAATTGAAACCATAAATTGGATAGAACAGTTATACCAAGAAATTTACCCAGAAGGATATTATTCAGATTAAGAGATGTTAGAATATATTAGAAAAACTAGAGAAAATCAAGATAATCTAAACAAAGAAATTAATTATAGAAACCGAATTAGAAAAATAATGAAGAATCTAAAAGAAAAATTAACATGGATAGAAGAAACCTTAGGAAATTTAGAAAAAAATACATGTGATAGTTTATATAATTTAAAAAACTTACTACGAGAAGAACAACACAAGATAATAAATAACATTGAAAATCTAGAATTAGATATACATTACAGTACAGTTAGGATAAATTATTATACAGTCAGAGTTTATTAAAAACAATCTCTCTACTTTGTTTAAGGTAGTGGTATAGACTGCGTACACTTTATCCTCTTCAGACCCAATTTTGCGGAAATATACTAATTATGTTGTCATTTTTTTTACCAAACATCTTACCATAATTCCTAATTATCTCTCTACTTTAATAACCTTATACAGATATATGAAATTATGAAACTCAGATACACTGATATATGAACATGTACCCGAAAGAATCAATTTTGGTCGGATAAAGTGTAATTTCGAAAACTAGTATTTGAGGGAGTTATTACCTCCAATACTTGTGAGTTTTATATTGTTTGACGGAGTAATTAGCTCCTATAATAGTGAGTTCTATGATGTTCACACTTTTTAATTATTTTTGACTTAAAATCTAGTGCTTAAAATCACTTATAATTTTACCTAAACATTATAACAATGCCTAAAAGAACTCAATTCAAATTGAACACGCTCTACAGACCCTTATTAGAATTCACATATTCGCATATATATATATATATATGTACTAGATTTACCGCACGTTTGTTGTACGTGAATACCCTGTCTCTAAATATATATTACTGAAAAATGGATCATTGTAGCCATGTTTTGGATCTGCAGTAGCAATATAATTTATGGTAAGTTTGAAATAACTAGTTGAACATAGTTTAAAATAAGTAATTTTATCAAAGAAAAATATAGTAGATTCTTCTGTGAAAATCGAATATTGATGGTTATCTTGGCTATTATTCATCTGAATCTATAAAAACAACCAAATAAAAGTTTAATTAGATACATGTAATTCGCGTATTTATTCCAATTTGATAACAGTTGTACATGTAAGTAATCGTATCTCACCTAATACTTTGTTACAAAGGATATTCCTGCAATGTGTTCCTATCTTCTGATCTGGATGTTTTGTCATAACCAATAATTTTATTTTGTTTGTGTAGCAGTTTATCATGTAATTTCACAATTTATTTACCTGTGTTAATGTCTTCGGTAATCCATACTACTTGTAGAAATTGGACATTCGTTAAGTAGACAGATTTACTTGAGTAGAGATTTATCATGTTATTTTTTCAACTGCTATTTTATTATTACTATTATTAGGGAATTGATCTTTGTTGTTTATTCCTCCTTTGGATCCCCACTAATTTTACTTATTCCTCAACTACCATTGGTGCTTCATCTTTGCTTTCATGTACTGCTTGAGCAATTAGACCCTGTCGTGAATTTGCGTTATTTATATTGACCATGACAAGACAAGTAAAATGTTTGTTTTTACTCAACACTGGCATGCAGTAGTTCTTACTTTCTTCTTCTATAAATTATGTAAATAATTGGATATGTTAGGAAAGTAGTATTTTAAAATTTAGTCATTCAACACTTTCATTCGTCTCAAGTTTTTCCAAATATAATAGATAAAATGGTCAAACCCCCCACCCCCCACCCCCCCACACACAACATTTACCCCAAAATTCCAACTACACACTTATACTTTGCGGGGGTCCTATGACCCCCCTGAACTATTTTAAAGTGAAATCATTACCCCCCCCCTCCCCAAAAACCTGACAACCAGTCATTTTGGATAAGGTGTGATGCACGCGCTAACAGTATTTTGACACATATTTTTTTTGTTTAAAATTAATTTTTATTTACTTTCTTTTCCATTTTTATCACTTTTTATCATTTTTTCACCATTATTTTTTTCACCATTACTTTTCATCTCTTTTCCTTTTCAAACTTTATAATTCCTACTTCTATGCAAATAATTTTTCGACGACCTTGAAGTGGAAAATAATGAACAATACTGAATTTAAAATTTCCAACGATTTTGAAGTCGAAAAAAAACAAACAATATCGTATTTAAAAATTTCCGACAACCTTGAAGTGGGAAACAATGACCATAACAATTATTAAATTTTCGATGATCTTAAATCTGAAAACAACAAACAATACCAATTTCAAAGTTTTCAATGACCTTGAAGCCGAAAACAATAAACAATACAAAATTTAAAATTTTTGATGACCTTAAAGTCGGAAACAATAGAGAATTTTGAAATTTTCGGCGACCTTGAAGTTGAAAATAATGGACAATACCCATTTTAAAATTTACGATGACCTTGAAGTCGGAAATAATGGACAATATCGATTTTAAAATTTTCGATGATCTTGAAGTCGAAAATAATAAACAACATCAAATTTAAATTTTCGACAACCTTGAAGTGGAAAACAATGAACAATATCAATTTTTAAATTTTTGACGATCTTAAATTCGGAAATAACGAAGAATACCAATTTAAAAATTTTTGACGACCTTGAAGCCGAAAACAATGAACAATACTGAATTTAAAATTTTCAATAACCTTAAAGTTGGAAACAATAGAGAATTTTGAAATTTTCAATGACTTTCAAGTCGGAAATAATAGACAATACCCATTTTAAAATTTACGACGACTTTGAAGTCGTAAATAATGGACAATATCAATTTTAAAATTTCTGAAAATCTTGAAGTTGAAAATAATGAACAATACCCATTTTGAAATTTTTGACGAATTTGAAGTCGAAACCAATTAATTTTGTGCTTGGAGATGTGAAAAATAATAAATTATTTTTGGCTGTGATTGATGTGTTATTGGATGCCATTGTTTGTATGAAAGAAGAAGAAGAAGAAGAAGAAGAAGAAGAAGAAGAAGGAGAAGAAGGAGAAGGAGAAGGAGAAGGAGAAGAAGAAGAAAGAGAAGGAGAAGGAAACAAGAAGAAGAAGGAGAAGGAGAAAGAGAAGGAGAAGTAAAAGGAGAAGGAGAAGAAGGAAACAAGAAGAAGAAGGAGAAGGAGAAGGAGGAGAAGGAGAAGGAGAAGGAGAAGGAGAAGAAGAAGAAGAAGAAGAAGAAGAAGAAGAAGAAGAAGAAGAAGAAGGAGAAGGAGAAGGAGAAGGAGAAGGAGAAGGAGAAGGAGAAGGAGAAGAAGAAGAAGGAGAAGGAGAAGGAGAAGAAGAAGAAGAAGAAGAAGAAGAAGAAAAGGAGGAGGAGGAGAAGGAGAATAAGACTAAGAAGAAAGAGAAGAAGAAGGAGAAGAAGACGAAGAAGAAGAAGAAGAAGAAGGAGAAGCGTAATACCCCATATTTTCGTGCTAGAATTCTAACCGTCATTTCTACGCGTCTAAACTCTAATCCGAGTGACTCTCATGTGAATATAGTTTTCATCATCATTATCCTAGTCTATGAAGTATCTTTGAGGTTAAAAATGTTCATAAAAATGACTTAGAACAAAGTTGAGCTAAGACCAATTGATTCGTCCAAAGTTTGACATTTGATTCTACAAGGATCTACTTCAAATGAGTATAACTCTTTATATACATGAAATTTTTCATCACAAGACCTATCAAATTATATAGAATCGAATTAGCTTTCCAACGATACAAATTTCACCAAAATCCGACACCCGAGCTAGAAGTTATGGCTTTGTGAAGTAGAGTGCGTCGCCTAACCAATTGCACATGGCCACTGGAAAGCATATGCGATAGCATATGCGGTA
Source organism: Capsicum baccatum var. pendulum (assembly GCA_030864225.1). NCBI lineage: Eukaryota > Viridiplantae > Streptophyta > Magnoliopsida > Solanales > Solanaceae > Capsicum > Capsicum baccatum. The sequence continues at coordinate 67,842,675 of CM061559.1, read as the reverse complement.
CCTATGTAAATATAGGCGATATCATATGCGGTGCCTATGTAAATATAGGCGATATCATATTCGGTGCCTATGTAAATATATGCAATATCATATGCGGCGCATATCTTATGGTTTCCGGTGACTTAAACACTCCGTTTTTGGGTTATTTTTAGTCCAATTAAGTCTTTTGGCACTCCTTACACACCCCTAAACTTAACCTTATGAATTTAATAGATTTTAAACACATCATAACCCTATTATCAGTCTAAGTTCATCATCCAAGAGCACTAAAGGAGAACAACAACTAAGGTTACATAGTCAACATTGAGGGTCCAATCTTTCAACGAATCCGTTACCATAAAGGTATGCGGGGTTATGAACAAGAACACCCTTTCGTTCTTGTGGCCAAAGTTTGCATTATTTTACAAAGATACATAATTTTTACATGTTTTATCATGAATTTGAAGTGATAAATCTTATCCTATATTGTTGTTCAAGATATTATGATTATTTTGAATGTTTAGCAAATAAACTCCATGAGTTTGAGATTATTGTTATGATTAAAGGCTGAAATTTTTCAGATTTCCGTATAAATTATGCATTCTAGTGATATAAAGCATAAATGTTGAAATGTTTTGATTAAGTATCGCTATAAGGGGCATTAACCCACATTGAGATTGTTGTTTTAAGAATTTATGTGCTACATGCACCCATGTTTAGACTATTTTTGATGAAGTATAGAAAGATTTGACCTTTTGGTCACAACAGAGTTAAATTCCACTTTATGAAACGAGTTACGGATTTTATCATTTATTTAACTTAAGAAATATGAGATTATCCTTAAGGTGGATTTTTCTTGAGATTTTTTAGCATAGTATTGTGAGTAGTATTTAACACCGAGTTGGGTATGTTACTACGATTTCATACCCCAGAACTACGAGCCACCGTAGGATGAGACATTGACTTTCACTATATGTGAAAAATTAAGAAAGTGATCACTGAGATAAGATTGTTCTACACTGATGGCAAGGGTAGGACAGCCTTAACCTTACGGGGGCAAGTCGTGGGACATCATGGGTGCTCATATGGTGTACATGTCGATTAGAAGAACCTCCCAAAGAGTCGTCCCTCATTCTTAGATTGATTTTACTGATTTAAAAGAGATTTGAAATGTAGATTTATGATGTATTCAATATTTCAGATTTCACTAAGATTGCTTGATGAGAGAATAAGAAAAGAATCTTGATATTTGGATTAAGTGTAATGGCTCATGATATCCAGATTGGCATGTTTTACCATTCATTGTGTATGAATTCAGATTTTAGATTTCTTTCAAGCTTTATGTACCATTTACAAATGTCCTGCATGATTTGAAAAGAGAACTTATGACATTATAGTTAAATATATATATATATATATATATATATATATATGTATATGCATATAAATATGTTTATTTCATGCACCCCCATATACTCGGTACGTTTCCATGGTACTGACCCACATATTCGTATGTGGGCTACATTTTCTCGAAATGCAGGTACAAGGTATAGTGTACATCTTCAGATCCAGTCAGTTCGCGTCATCCAATCAACAGGTGATGAGTCCTTTTGATTCAAGGGCTTGAGTTAGTTGTACAGTTCGAGAAGTGTTGTATTTTATTTATTCAGTCGTATTGAGTTGGGATAGTCGAGAGTCATGACCCGGCTACCTACAGTCAGTACTAGCAGAGGCTTCATAGGCAGTCAGTAGAAGTTGATGTATTCTGTTTCAGTTTTGGTTGTAAAAGCAGAGTTGTAATCTTGTAAATTTAGTTTTGTATCTATCATATTTAGAAAAGAGTTATTTTCCGCAGATTTGTATAGATTTATATTTTTTGTTCAGTTGCTTATGAGTTATGTCAGAAGAAAGAGAAGAAGAAGGAGAATAAGAAGGAGAAAAAGAAGAAGAAGAAGAAAAAGATGAAGGAGGAGGATAAGGAGAAGAAGAAGGAGAAGGAGAAGAATGAGGAGGAGAAGGTGGAGGAGAAGGAGAAAAATAAGAAGGAAGATAAGAAGAAGAAGGAGAAGAAGAAGGAGAAAAAGGAGGAGAGGGATGAGAAAAAGAAGAAGGAGAAGAAGAAGAAGAAGAAGGAGAAAGAGGAGAAGAAGAAGAAGGAGAAGGAGAATAAGAAGAAAAAGGAGAAGAAGAAGAAGAAGAAGAAGAAGAAGAAGAAGAAGGAGCAGGAGAAGGAGGAGGGGGAGGAGGAGGAGGAGGAGAAGAAGAAGGAGAAGGAGAAGGGAGAAAAAGAAGAAGAAGAAGAAGAAGAAGAAGAAGAAGAAGAAGAAGAAGAAGAAGAAGGGGAAGGAGAAGGGGGGAAGAAGAAGAAGAAGCAAAAAAGGAAAAGGAGAAGGATAAGGAGGAGGATGAGAAGGAGGAGAAGAAAGAGAAGAAGAAGAAGGAGAAGAAGGAGAAGAAGGAGAAGGAGAAGCAAAAGGAGAAGGAGAAAGAAGAGGAGAATGAGGAGAAGGAGAAAGAGAAGAAAAAGAAGAAGAAGGAGAAGGAGGAGGAGGAATAGAAGGAGAAGAAAGAGAAGAAGAGGGAGGAGAAGGAGAAGAAGGAGAAGAAGGTGAAGGAGGAGAAAGAGGAGAAGGGGGATAAGAAAGAGAAGAAAGAGAAGAAGAAGAACGAGAATAATTAGAAGAAGGGGAGGGAATAGAAAGAAGAGAAGGAGGAGAAGGAAAAGAAAGAAAAGAAGGAGAAAAAGAAGAAGAAGGAGAAGAAGGGGAAGGAGAAGGAGGGGGGAAGGAGGAAGAGGAGAAGGAGAAGAAGGAGAAGAAGAAGAAAGAGAAGAATAAGCAGGAGGAGAAAGAGGGGAAGGAGGAGAAGGAGAAGAAGAAGAAGTCAGTGGTTGTGACTAAAATTTTTTGGTATGTATTCTCATGTTTCTATATGCTTTTTTTATTTTTTTTTGTCATAAAAAACCTAATATTTTTAACAATTCGGAGTCGGGGTTTATTAAAAACAGTCTCTCTACTTTGTTTAAGGTAGTGGTATAGACTGCGTACACTTTACCCTTTTCAGACCTAATTTTGTGGAAATATACTAAATACTTCAGATCTTCTTCAGACACTTTAACCTAATAATTGGTTTATTCTAACTACCCACTGCAGTTCAAATGTTAAAACTGTACAATTTCTAATTTTTAATTTTTCGTAATGCTTCCTGACCACTTTCTTGGCTTATAAAGCCTTATGTGCGACCAACACCAAGCAATTTAGAGACAAGAAAGAAACATATGGAGGATTAGAAACAGACTCGAAGAAAAGAGATTGTTTGGAGGAAAAACTCCATTGATCAGGCATCAAAATGAACTAGAAGTTTACTCTTTCGAGGTTCAACCAAACCTTAATAAATGTTGGAGTTGGTAAATCTATAGGATCTATTGTGTCGCCCATATATGAGCAAATAACTTTAAAGGAAACATGATTATGGAATGTATCCTACTTTCACGACCCAAGTCAAGGCCCTGGCTGCGACGAGCATCCCGAACCACGAAGGCCCGTGAGACCCCTTAGCATACTATCATAAGAATAATCCATACATAAATCAAAGTGCGGAAGATATAATAATATTTAGTGGAAATTTATAATCCAAAATGTTTCAGCAAAATTATGACAATACAATACTCAAATCTCGTCTACAAAGCCTCTAAAAAAAACTAACTATCTAGGTCAGGACAAAGCCTCGGCTGGACTATTTACTGAAGGACTCAACATATAAGTAAATGCCTTCCGAAAGATGGATGGCTCTCCAATTCTGTCATATACCATGTGTTTTACTGGTGTGATGGAACATGTGACTATACCGCAAAACCTGAAATATAGGGGTCAATACTCTAAAGTACGAATATGTAGAACAATCCAAATATAACATATTTTTTTATACAACATAAGTGAGAGCATTTCATAAAGCATCTTATCATAAGGTAAATGAAAATACAAGCATAATTGGATAAGCTTCAAAACATTTTCTTGTAATCATCACTCAACTCTTTGCTTTATTTCTGAGCTAGATGGTACACCCTATAATGCTGTAATTCCACGGGCTATATGGAATTCGCCCTTGACTCGGCGGCCAAGCGCCCAACCCAAGTTTGCCACAAGGATTGGAGTTTTCATAAACTAGTATACACCCCATGTGAGTGTACCACAAGAATCCCCCTATGTGAGATGTCTCAATTATCCTCCTATGTAGGATAACATATCATAAACCCCGCATCGGTAGAATATAGTTTCCAGCAATGAGTCATTACACTCAAACACCTTCTTTGAAAATTATATAACTCTCTTTAAGCCCTATTTTAGACTCTTAAATCATACTTTCTTCTTAGAAACAGTTCCATTTTTGTTTTGCTTAGGGCACATCATAACAGGGTATCATCATATCAAGACTTACAAGCCATATCACATCATATCAATTCGTAGCCCTTCCATTTAGAAACACATTTTATAACCACCAAAAGATTTAAACATTACACCAGAGAGTTCTTATTTCAAAATGCATGAAAACTTATGCAATGTACTCCCTTTTCAATATTTTAGCAATACGGTAGTCATCTTTTTTATTAATCACTTGCCAATTCTTTATTTGGTAACCATGAGCACTTGCAAAACAAGGATACACCCTCTCATCGTATCATAAATAATGTAAATCCATAAATTATAGTGAAACATTCACTCTCAAGCTTTGAATTCATGCAATTGAACAACCCATAACACGTTAAATCAAATAGGTATCATGATGAGAGAAGGAACTTTGTATATTATGCTCTAAATTTAATCCTCGAAACTCATGACGTATATACATATGAATACAGTTTAAATTTATGGAAAGACTTCATGCTAAACACATACTTTCATCAAAATGGGTTCATGATCTATGCTTGTCAAACAATTTCCAAAACGATTTACATAAACAAAATGTTATTCCTTCAAAACTTATTAAAAATAATAAACTACGACCATGAATTTTAGTATAGTCTCACATACCTTTTTGATGAAACAAATTTGTGATATCTTGAATCTAAGCCTTGGAAGCATGAGTTATTGAAAGAAACCCTAACTTTTTTCTCTTAAGAGTGGAGAGGAGAAGGGGAGATAAGAAATAGACATTTAATAGGCAAATAGCGTTTTAAGAGTGTTTTAAATTGTGGGGTAGTGTTTGAGGTGTGAAAAGACTAAAATACCCCCAAAGAAACCAACCAAAAATGCAGTAATTTCTCAACTGACGACTAGGTTGATAAGCCGTCAACTTGGTGACATCCCGTCACCTAAGCCGTCAATTCTAGATGGATTTTTCTCTTTTTTGGTTAAGGTTGACAACTAGGGTTGATGGATCGTCACCTAGTTGACGGCTCATCACCTAGTTGAAAGCTCGTCAACTTAGTCATCACTTTCTGACAGTCAGATACACTGAAGTAAAATGAGCATAACTTTTTACTCTGATATCAGATTAAGATGAAACCAGTTGCGTTGAAAAGAAGACTCGAAGATATTTCATTTGATATAAAGTAGGCCATGTAACAAACTATATACTAGGATTAATAGTTGTTGGAAGTTGACCCAAGTTGAAAAATTCACTAAAACTTAATCAACAGAAAAATTCTCAACTCGTCTTTGAGTTTGGAGATTTTTGTGGCCGCAATTTAACATGAAATCATTGGGTTCGGATCTATACATGTAGGAAAAATGGTATGAATTCTAGCCTTAAAATGTGGGGTGTTATGTTATCTCCCCTTTGGAATCATTCATCCTCTAATGATGGGTAGGAACTTGTTGAAGCCATAGAAGTATGGAATAAAGGACATAACCTCACATTAGAAATGCTATTTTACACAACAAAACATATGTAGGAATTTAAGAAGATCTTCATGGCATCACCAAGTAAATTGTGTAAGCACAAATCTTGAGATAACGAGACTTGACAAAGATATGATCTTAGCATGTGTTCTATGGCACATGATCATAACATTGTAAGACATGAATTTTCCTAAGGAACCTCGGCCTGATCAAGATTAGTACAAGACATGAGCTCAAATTCTTGCGGGACATAAAAATAGAATAGAAACATTATCTACCTCAAATGATACATCTAATAGCCTTTAAATTTTTGTGATTCCTCTCCACTATGCTTTCAACTATAATTATCACATTTCAACATCTTAATGTTATAATTCCTCCTCTAAATACATAACTACACGAGCTTGAGTCTAACTACATTATACTTCTATGTTGAAGCCTAACCTGGAGTAAAAAGATGCTAGCTTAAGCAATGGGACCCCATACTCTACATCCCTTTAAGAATAATTATCCATCTTATCACTATAATTGAACAACCTCAAGACTTAAATCGAGGAGTACTAACCACATAGCACATTAGTTTGTGTATTCATTAATCACATTGCTCAAGCATATCTTTACTACATCCACTTTATGGATCTCCCCACTAAAGCCATCAAATTCAATCACTCTCACAAAGGTTTTCACCACATAACCCCCTTCCTAACTTTTTCACATACGAAAGTTCATCTCCCTCTTCCCTCTTCACGTACCACCTTAGCTCGAGAAACCACACCAAAATTTTCACATTCAAGAACATTTACTCCCTTATTTAAAACATTACTACTCTCCTATAACCACTAACATCCTAATATAAGGAGGTTCATTGAAGGACTAAAGCATAAACATCAAGAATGGAAGTAACACTATTCAATTATAACCTATATTTGTTGATCTGCTTAAGATGGGGCATGAGATGTCAGATATGATGCAATAGGCACAAAGTACTTTGTACATCAGATGTCTAAATCATAAATAGAGTATCATTCAGGTATAAACATAGTACAATATGGGTTCTTAGGAATACGCACAGTGAGAAACATATGAGCATGCATCATGAGCTGTATAGCATAAAGGCGAAATTCACGTAGTCAATTATTGAGACAAGGAGTGATACTTGAAGTTGTTGATTCTCATTTTTATAGTTGAGATAGTCATGAATTTGCATGAACCTTATCACTTAGGCTAATTCTGACGTAAAATGAATAGGTAAATATAGAAAACATAGTTTCTTAATACCAAGTATGATATGAGACACGAATTTATAGATCATGAACGTCATAACATAGAGGTTGAATACTTGAAAGATTGGATTACTGAGGGACAATATTGCTTTTAGTTTGGAGGTCGGATCATGAACAGAAGTACATAGAGAACTCGAACCATAGGCATAGGCATGACTTGAATACATAAGACATTAGCAGAATGACCTCTTAAATTAAAGTAGGAGAAGTTCCCTTGAATAGGAATAGATTTATCATGACTCTTCCTTGAAACTTATCACTATGAAAAAATTTGGGAACTATCTTAGCTCAAAATCTACCCCTTAGATCAAAGTCACAATCCTAGACTTGAGGACATATCCTCTCATTAAATCTATAGCCACAAGTCTTAAAACCAAAAGGGGTATTACCATATACATAGATGCTAAACTCTCCCTAATAAACTATACTCTGAAGGCATTGCTTTTCGGGAATGTTATTCTTAACTTTTGCTAGCCTTTATAGCCATCACCCTACAACTCAAGCTCTCATGAGCATACACACCTACACTCTTTATCACATAACAATCCATTCTACACTGCTTAACATACTAGCATTAAACCTCTAATCACATACCCTTACAACTTAACATTTTTTTTTTAAAAAAAACTAGACCAAGAGCTTGCATCATCTATCTATATTTCCCTCAATTCAGCTCTAAAGAACACAATATAGTAGCTCTCTAGGCTTCTCCATACTAAAAAATTAAAGAACATGAACTAGGTACACATGAAACTAATACATATAAAACCACGACTAACAATATGCTACCTGGGATTCAACTTATTCTTATATACCTAACGCTCTTATCCACCAAACGACTCAACCACAATTCACCGTTTAACACTAGGTCTCATGTATATATCACAATCATCCACTAAATTTTACATAAGTTGCCAACATAGGCTATTGCACATATCAAATCAAACCTACCAACTTACTCCCACTATTCTCATATCACTACCCTTGAGTTAGTAGTTTTACCTCTATAATCCATATCTAAAGTCTAAACCTACTGTTTAGCACCAATCATGTACAACCGATGAAACATCCTGCATAATATACTAGTCCACTGAATAGAGAAATCAACCTAAATTCCTTACTTATTTTAACCACGGCGTACAAACATATTTTCTTCACAACGTTAGTGCTACACCTTAATATTCATTACACACCTTCTCACATATTGTTCTAGTGTACAACTACTAAAAAAATCAAGGGGGTAAGGTAACATAATGAGGGTAGTCGATCTTAATCTTACAACATAACAGATTACGATCTTATCAACATATTCTACTTTCTCACATTAAATATACTTGCCCTTGCATACATCATAATTACCTTCAAAATTCAATAAACACCAATGAGTGTCTATGGATTCTTATTGACTAATCCACCCCCTTTTCATGTACCATTTATAAATGATTTCTACAACCAACATAATTATACACTCTGAGTTCCTTCACTATTTTAAATAAATAATGATCATAGCCAATCGCTTTTTCCACAGACTACCATACAATCTATAATTCTTGCTACAACATTTGTTACTCACTATAAAAGGAAAAACTACCCCACGGTCAATGGTTATACAACTACATCTATTTTCTTCACTCAAGAGTTACCCTCACTTCTAACTTCTAAACTTATGGCTTCATAGCACTTACTTTGGAACCATCTTACTGCTCATAGGTTATGATACCTTATCATATACTACTACTCATATGGAAATACTATTCCAACATTCTAACGCATATTATTACCCTTAAGCATGCATCTGTAACAAAGATTTTAAGAGGTCCAGAATACACTTCATACCTCAGGCTCAAATGTATGACAGATAGGGGTATACACTTGACTCAACACATTTTGAAGCACTAACGGACTTCTCTCAAGTCATTGAGAAATTTCTTAACCTTTTTGATGACTCAATAAAAAAGGACCGCATCGTTTAAACTCTAAGCTTTTGCACTTGAATCGACTCGACAATGAGACTGGCCAATAGAATTAGAGCAAGGAAGGAATTTGGATAACTTTTATATGGACAACACCATAGCACAAACTAGAGTATGAAAGAATGGGAAACATCTCCTAAATGCCTCATAGCTTCCTTCTTATAAGTATGGCGTGCTATACATCCATAAAAAGGACTCTACTTGACATGACTTCGTAGACACCCTGAGTCCTTGAACCTGGCTCTGATACCAAGTTTGTCATGAAATGAGTTGAGGCCCTGGCCACGATGGACATTCCGATCCACGAAGGCCTAAGAGACCCCTTAGCATACTATAATAAGCATTATACATACATAAATCAAAGTGCGGAAGATATAGTAGTATTCAATGGAAATTTCTAATCCAAAATATTTCAGTGAAATTATGACAATACAATACTCAAATCTCGTCTACGAAGCCTCTAATGAAAACTAACTATCTAGGCCAGAACAAAGCACCCAGCTAGACCATATACTGAAGGACTCAACATATAAATAAATGCCTTCTGAAAGATGGATGGCTAACTAATATTGTCATACACCAAGTGTTCTACTGATGTAATGGACCACAGGACTATACCACAGAACCTGAAATATAGGGGGTCAATCTCAAAAGTACTAGTATGTAGAGCAATCCAAAAATAACATATATTTTAATACAACATAAGTGAGAGCATTTCATAAAGTAGCTTAGCATAAGGTAAATGAAAACACATGGGCATAATTTGATGAGCTTCAAAACACTTTCTTGTAATCATGATTCAAATCTTTGCTTTACTTCTGAGCTAGATAGATACCCTACAATGCTGTAATTCCAAGGGCTATATAGAATCCTCCCTTGACTCGGCGACTAAGCCCCCAACCCAAATTTGCCGTAAGGATTGGAGTTTTCATAAACTTGTATTCCCTTTATGTGAGTGTACCACAGGAGTTCCCCCATGTGAGATGTCCTCATTATCTTCCTACGTAGGATAAGATATCATAAACCCCACATCGGTAAAACATGATTTCCAGAAATGAGCTAGTATACTCAAACGCCTTCTTTGGGTAACCATATAACTCTCTTTAAGTCCCATTTTAGACTCTTAAATCATACTTTCTGATTAGAAACAATTCCATTCTTATTTTATTTCGGATACATCATAATAGAGTATCGTCATGCCCTGACTTGCAAGTCATATCACATTATATCAATCCATAGCCTTTCCATTAAGAAACACATTTTATGATCACCAAAAGATTTAAACATCACACAAAAGATTTCTTATTTCAAAATGCATGAAAACGTATGCAATGTACTCCTTTTTCAACATTTTAGCAATACAGTGGTCATCTCTTTCATTAATCACTTGCAAATTCTTCATTAGGCAACTATGAGCACTTGTAAAACAAGGATACGCCCTCTCATCATATCATAAATAATGTAAATTCATAAATGACAATAAAACATTCACTCTCAAGCTTTGAATTCATGCATTTGAACAACCCATAACACATTAAATCAAATAGGTATCATGATAAGAGACAAAATTTTGTAAATTATGTTCTCAATTCAATCCTCGAAACTCATGACATATATATAGATGAATACAGTTCAAATTTATGGAAAGACTTCACGATAAACACATACTTTCAGCAAAATAGGTCCGTAATCCATGCTAGTCAAACAATTTCCAAAATGCTTTACATAAATAAAATATTGTGCCTTCAAAACGTATTAAAAATAATAAACTACGCCCATATGTTTTAGGATAGTCCCACATACCTTTTTGAAGAACAAAATTTTTGATATCTTGAATCTAAGCCTTGGAAGCATGAGTTATTGAAAGCAACCCTAACTTTTCTCTCTTGATAGTGGCGAGGAGAAGTAGAGATGAGAAACTGACATATAATGCACCAATGGTATTTAAAGAGTGTTTAAAATCATATGGTTAGGGTTTGAGGTGAGAAAAAGACCAAAATACCCCCAAATAAACCATCAAAAAATGCAGTAATTTTTCAACGGACGACTAGGTTGACAAGCTGTCAACTTGGTGATGTCCCGTCACCCTAGCCGTCAATTCTAGATGAATTTTTCTCCTTTTTTGTTAAGGTTGACAACTCGTCACCTAGTTGATGGCTCGTCAACTTAGTCGTCACTTAGTTGACAACTCGTCAACTTAGCTGTCACTTTTTGACAGTCAGATGCACTGAAGTAAAATAAGCATAACTATCTACTCCGATATCGTATTAAGGTGAAACCAAATGCGTTGGAAAGAAGACTTGAAGATATTTCATTTGGTACATAGTAAGCCACGTAACACATTATATACTAGTATTAGTAGTCATTAAAAGTTGACTCAGGTTGAAACATTCACTAAAACTTAATCGATAGAAAAGTTCTCAACTCGTCTTTGAGTTTGGAGATTTTTGTGGCTGCAATTCATATTTAAAGGTATCCCCACATTATAGAATTGATCATCACACATATATTAACATAGAATCATTAGGTTCGAATCTATATACATATGAACGACGGTTTGAATTCTAGCCCAAAAATGCGGGGTATTACACCTACCTTTTAATGAGAAAGAAAGATGTCTGAAAATCCTAGATAGAAGAAACCAAAATTTTTGCACTCATCAGAGTGCATAAATTGCTTTGAATCAGCATTTTCATCAAAAACATTAAAAGGTGAAAACTAACATGGGAACAAGTAAAGAACAAGTTTGATAGTTCTTCGTAGCCCATTTTGGCCATGACCAAAGGAATTAATCATGCGACGTATGTTGGAATGTGCCTTTTGGGAAATGTGCAGGGAATTGGTAAGTTTGTGTAATATGTATAGCGTAAGTAATGGGCTAGGGGGTATTTCTGGAATTTAAATAGTTTTATTAAAATTTAATGAGTTGGGGCCATTTTAGACGGGTATCCTTTTGTTTATATAAGCAGGTTTAAATCTTCTCTTCAAAGACTATTGAAAAATGAATGTGTATCTAAACAATAGTTCAATAAAATATAAATTATATAAAGTATTATAAATTGACATCACAACCTGCAAGTTGACAGAGGTAGAGGATCTAGATGGCCAAGAATCTGTTCGTTTAAGTGAATGTTATAGTTTACTCCCTACATGCCTCCCTTTCCTGTACAAAAATATTGGAACTATGATTTGTGTATCCTAAACCAACATATGTAAATAAACTAACTTTCTCCAAGAAATAAAGGGAAAAGAAAACACATAAAAATGCTTGGAACTTGAATAAAATATATGTCATTTTCATATCACCCAAATATATGGCAAACAACCAAGTAAAGTTCTTCCAGACAAAAAGTAAGTCATCTTGAAGTTCAGAGCCAACCAATTTTTAAATTAAAACATAATGCCCAAATAAGAAATGGATGAATCAAGCTATAACTGCAAAGACAACTAAGTTCAGGCTCTAATAAATCATAAAAGTAGACTTAGAAATCTATTTTAGTACCTGTATTTGAATATGTTGAGAAACAATAGTATCCAAGTTTTAAAAGAAGATACGACACTAATGCAATATGGGGCACTATGACATTCCCGAAGCACCATAGTGATGGGTGGTTAGTTTAATAAGTCGATCTAGAACCTTGAGCCATCCTATATTGTTTTATGTATTTTCTAATAGTCCTTTTTTTAAAGGATCATCATCAACTTGCTAGTAGTTTTTGGTCTTGCAACATACAATGTCTGCATAAACCTCTGATTCTTTTAGCGCATAATAACAAATAATAGTAATGATCAACAATATGTTCACAAATGTAAGATTTTTTCTGGAATTAAACATCTTTCACTTGTTGTTCATTGGTATAGAAGATAGTTTTGTCCATGCTATATGGTGTGAAGATGTCATTGTATTGTTCTTCTCTGTTTTTGAAGGGAAATAACATTTCTTCCACTAAAGGGGGAATCGTAATTGAAAATTCATTTAGAAAGAACAAACCCAAAGTCGGGGTTGATTGACTTGGGTTGACCATGCTAGATATACAAATTAGATATTGTAAAACTAACAATCATAAAGGAATACACAATGTTACTTAGGTTAGAAAGTATTAATTTACTTTTACAAATTTCATTACCAAAATGAGAAGTTCGCGAAAGATTATGTAAGAAACAAAGGCAATAGAGAAGAATCGACAATAAAGTTGTTGGGGAAGTTCTTACCTAGTTCAACTGTTTTGGGTTGCTAATGCTAGGCATCCAAATCAGGGTTTTTAAAGAGAAAAATCCTAACGCCTGAAGTAAAGTTAGTCTGGTTAAAATGTATTTATTTAATTTTACAATTTTATAAATATAAATAAAATGAGAAGTAGGCAACACATTAAGTTGAAAGAGGCAACAAAGAAGCAATGGGTAGAAACTGATTTTGAAAGTTCATACTCGATTTTGACTATTAAATAGGAGAATATAAAATTAAACGAATGGAAAATGTAATTATGACAAGGAAATTATCATTTTAATCTTATCTTTACATAGTATCCTCTTATAAATAAGATGATCTACTGTGTTTGACAACCTAAAAAAGTTTAACATCAATTGAGCAATTTATATTCTAAATCACGAGAAATATGTATATCTTTAGTTATATTTACTATAGTTTTCTCTTTCCATCTAAATCACAGTCTAATATCAATCTATAATTATGAATTGTCGGGTAAGCAATCTGAAACTGCCAATAATCTGCAGTCAAATAACACAATCAATTAAAGTAGTGAATCTTTTTAATTTATTTATTTTAGAAGACAGTAGGATTGGTTGAGGAGAAGTAACAGGGCAAACCTGCTTGTTGTACACAGAAGTTGGAACAGAGCCGTATGTGTTTAGTTCTTCTAAAGAGAGCAAACAAAAAGTTGGACGTATGTTGTAGCAAAGGCGATTCTTTTAAGAGAGAAACGGAAAGTTGGACCTTGGACGTATGTTGTAGCAAAGGCTTCTACTTTGGTTCTTTTAAGAGAGTAAATCAAAAAGGTTCAATTGTTAAGGATTTGGTGGAGGCTGGCGTCTGTCTGGAATGTCAGGTGACGACTCTTCCCAAAGACAATTGACACGTGAGGTTTAAGTTGGGTGTTTTAAGTTAGGAGTAGTTTAGTAATTTCACTTGAAGTTTTTTGAGTATGTGTCTTTAAGGTAGTACTAGTTTCTCTACACGTGCGTTGCTTGTGTATATCGAGTCCGTATCTGATTTTTTAAATAATATCAATATTATTTTTAAAAAATGAGTAAATAATTATACATACAAGAATAAAGATAAATTTATATAACTTGATAATGTTAAATCACCGTAATGTAAGAAGACAAGCTTCCTTAAAAGAATAACACCAATCGTTTCTCACGACATATTGATCTAGTGCTTATTTACTCTAACAAAATATCAAATATTCTAAGTAATTGTAATTTTTTGATACTTTTATATATTCTATTGTTATTAGGGTGGTAAATTGCATATTTACTAACTCTGTGATCTTCCTTTAGCTATCCTTTTCTTCTAAAAATTATACATTTCAGTGGTGCGATCCATAATTTAATGATTTTCACTTAAGAATGTGTAATATTTAAACCAAATTTAAACACAATATCATGAGGTGGTTAAAAAAATTAAATTCTCTCTATACAACCGCATGAACATTGTCACAGTTAATAAAATTTGTAGATGAAATCCAATTGTATTATAGCATATGCAATCAACGTTAAAAATTATCATACTTTATATAAAACATTATTATCTCATTTTCAATATTGATCAAACAAAATGCAAATTTTCTAAAATAATTAAAAATTTGCACAACATATTTAAATTCATGTCTTTTAGTATTTAAAATGTATGTTTCGTGACCAATAAATTTAGCTGCTAGGATACGTTCTTTCTCAAGATTCACCATGAAAGCATCATTACGGCTAGACGTGCCTTGGATCTACATTGCAGAATTAATTGAGTGTCGTCACAAGCATATTTTAGCTTACTGCAGATATTACTTGCATATTTTAGCTTACTGCAGATATTACTTGACATCTTCTTCTTCAATTTCTTTAAATGAACGGTAAATTGGTAACCAAAAAAGTATCTTTGCAGTTATGCAAAATTCCTTTTTGCTAAAGAGAAATATTATTAATCTCCACGCGAATAATTTACAGTGTAAAACAAAAGGCTATTCCTCACTTGATCACCACAAAGTATGTCCTATGAATTAGAAAAAACTATTCTTAACTATCTTTTTTCTCCAGATTACCTCCACTATTTAAGTATGTATTTATATCCATTCTGGATGGGCACGACTCTGTTTCTTGATCAAGAATATGTCATTTCTATATTTTCACCCTTGTTGAACATGTTCAAGCAGGAGCATAGGTTTGGTCATGCATAATTCGACATAAGTTTATCTCTTCTATGGTGTTTATTGTGTTTCTTTGGAAAGTAATAACTCATATATCTATTACCAAATACATTTATGAATTCAAAAGGTTATCTTTAACAAAATGTTCCTTATTTTAGATAATCAGGATGTCAACTTTGAATCAAAATATTACAATAAATTGCCCTAACACACGCCTTCTAAGCATAACCATAAATCTTAAGAATCACTGTATCTAAAATCTATGTTGCTCGTACTCTTTAAAAATATAAACATGTGAGTGTCGAATTCTTCAAAAGTAGTATAATTTTGAAGAATTCGACAAGGATGCAACATAAGTGAAGAGTCCGTGGAAGTGAGGAGTCCATGGAATTTAAGAGTCCACAAAACTGAATCCGACAAGGATACGACATTAAAAGTGAAGAGTCTGCAGAACATAGTCTAAAACATCAAATATAATAACATGCATAGTCATTCCAAATTGACAGAAACATATAGGGGTGCTAAACAAGAACATGTACAAAAATCACATTGGGATGTTTAACATTAACAATTTTTTTTAGAATCCAACTTCTCCATCAAATCTGGTTTCTTCAAGTGTACAACAGAAAAGAATATGACAAACTAAGATGACTATTTGAAGTGGTAAGAAGAAAATAACAACATTGAAATATCGAAAGAAAAAAACCTGGAAACCCAAAACCTTTGAGTCAAGTGCATGATGCTTTGATTTTTGGAGAGACTCAAATACCATAAACGATGCAGTGGTAGTTAGAAGAAAAGGCAAAATAATGTCCTATTTTGTCATCTTCATGAACCAGATTAGAAAATGATTTGGAGACCACATAATAAAGGCATAATAACTGTCAAGTCTTGCTAAAGTCCACACAATCTGAACTTCCAAACTATCACTGGTCATGGTTTCATATTTTTTGGACAACACAAGCACCTTATAAACTGGACTGCTTCTTATGATTGGTAGCCAAAGAGGCTTGTTTAACATTGCCACTTTTCCTCAACTTCAACCTTTACAAAATTCGGTAGCTATTAAAAAGGTCAATGTTGATACCTCCGTACTCAAACCAAAAGGCTTCCAACCACTATGTCATTCCAAGACTTCCTCATTGTTCAGTTAACAGGGGACAAAACATTGCAATGTAGTTTCAGTTAGCTCCTTCTATATAAAATATTTCCAGCCTATCTAAGATTACAGTTTTTCCATAGACTATTAAAATATACATCTTGATATCCTATGAGGGTCTCCAATCTAAGTGAAAATTAAATGAAACACCCCAAATTTTTTCCCTTGAAAATTCCTTGAGCTTTGAGCTCACTGCCCTGGTTACGACTAGCTCTATGAGTCGCAGCGTGTCCTGACGAGTCATTGGGATGAGTCGTAACCAAATCATGTAAGTTTGTGGCACAATTCTACTTTGAGTTTGAGTAGCTCACTATGAGCTGAAGGGATTTGTTATGAGTCATGGGGTGTAAAATGTAGGGTGTCAGCAGCTTGCAAGCAGGTGCATTAGTAGGAGGATAAGCTCCTTGTACCTTCAAAGTAGCTGAGTCAGCATCTTCAGGACAAACCCATCTAAAAGAGTAACCCATTGAAGAGGGTTTCCTTGAAGATGAGGATAACCCATTGGAAAGGTTTAGTTTTGATTGCAGCTGGGATCTACGAGTTGTAGTGTCCCATTACAAGTCCTGAGAATGAGTAATAAGGTCAACAGTGTAGGGTGCTTTGGTGGTTCTTCACTGGTTATGACTCATGGTGATGAGTTGTAAAGAGTCGTTACGAGTCGATGGTTGACTCGTAGTTAAAAATGATCTTTTTTCAGCTTTTAAGTTAAGGGTATTCTAGACATTTTCCCTTTTACCCAACTTGAAACCCACATATTATAACCTCATTAGGGTGTCATTAGCACTTACAAACACATTAAAGTAACTTCTCAACACTCTCAAATTCTTTAAGATCAAGAACACTTAGAGTTTTCAAGAGGTTGATCAATTAGGACTTTCAAGGCTGATTTCTCTCTGTACATCTTACTATTTCATGCATGTGACTCTTCTCTCATTGTTAATTTGTTAAAAATAATATGTATTAAAGTGTTATTCACATGGAATTATTTTGGTTTTGAAAATAGGGGTTGTGGATTTTTAATGCTTTTTGTTGAACAATATTTTACCATGATTTAATTTTGATTATTCATGTTTTAAATATTGTTTAAAACTTGTGGGTGCATGGTATGGTAGATGAATTAGGGAATTAGGATTTTCCCAAACCTGTGACTTTTGAAATGGTTATGACCCCAACCCATAGTGTGAAATTGGTTTTGAGTTATGAGAAAGGTGGGAATTTTTAAAATAGAATTAGTCTTGAACCATTGCACGATATAAAGAGGTATGTGAAAACACAATGGTCTTATTTAATAAATAAAGGAAGTCGGTGTCCCCCACTTTATATTAATGAACAAAGGAAGTTGTTTTCTCTAAGTTAATGGAAATTTTTTGGCATGTTGTTGTTACCTTGTAAGTGTAGTTGGTATGACGATACCAACAATGTATGACTTAATGTGGAATGTGGTTCATGAATAGAATTGTGTGATAAATATTTTAATTAGGTTATAAATAGGGTTGTGTATCTAAGTCCTGAAAGTGGAGGTTCGGGTGATTGACACTAGAAAAAATATTTGTTGACGTGGAGGTTAAAGTGACCAAGAAGCTTGAGTCCCCCTTATTATTATTTCATGAATAGGGATGTTTGAGTCCTTCATAAATCATTACATGATCGGGTGCTTAAGTCACCTTAGTATATATTGGGAGATTCGAGTCCTCTATATGCATATATATGAGATTATTCTCTGATTCGTTCAGCTACATGCACTGGGGCCCAACCAGGGGGTAAGATCCAGGTTCTATGTAGCCGGTGGGTACTATTATATGATGGTTGAGCTACACAATCCAGGTTAATTTTTTAAAGTGCATGTTAAACCTTATTCTCTATCCCAGCATGATATGTATATATGTATTTGCATATGCTTATTGTGCATTTGTTGACTTGATTTGAATTGAGAGTATTATTTTATCTTTATCCCTGAGTTAGATGCTATCATTTACCTCACTAACCATGCTCGGATGTTGTATACCTACGCGATACAGGAATTGGCCATACTTTTATTTCTTCTGTTAAGCGATCGTGGATTGATCGAGAGTCGACTTGAAGTGGTGAGCTTCCATGCTTTGGAAAACTCCATTTCAGGATTATGTTTCTTTTTTTTGTTATAGACTATCAAATACTATTTTTAGCTATAGTCGGGTGCATGTCTCGACACTTTGGTGATATTCAGTTTTGGTTCACTATTTAGAAGGCTTTGTCTGGACTACTGTGGTTATTGGCCGATGTCGGTCAATCATTTGGCCGATCGTCGATGGTTGGTTATGGATATGCATTAAAACTTTCTTAAGCTATTGCACTCTTATAAGGGAGAGGCTACGAGGCATTTGAGAATGTTTCCCTTTCTTGCTTTCTTATTTCGGGCTGTAGAGTCTAAGGTCTTGAAATCTCCTCGAACTTTCATTTGTTCATTTTTCAGATCATGCCTCCCAAATGACCTAAAACTCATAAAAACTCCTCTTTCCCACTTAAGGAAAACTCCCTGCTTATAGGGTACAAACCTGGTCTAGGGATTCAATTCCTAATTTTCCATTTGGAGTTCCACCGGTCCCTTCTAGTCCACCTCGAGCTCCTCAGGTTGATGTGTCAAATGCAGAATTTTGTCAGTCTATTCATATGTTGGCTCAGTTGGTAGCTTTTCAGTCTGAGCATGTCAATTCTGCTACTCCATCATCTAATGCCACATGGGTTGGCCAGTTTATGAGGTTGAGTCCTTCTGTGTTCACTAGTTCTAAAGTTAAGGAAGATCCTCAAAACTTTATTGATGAGATAGAAAAGATCTTCCATATGATGGATGTTTCTAATGTGAAGGATGAGGAATTTGCCGCCTATTAACTAAAGGATATAACATACCAATGGTATGAGGAATGGCAATAGTCTAGGGAAGACGATGCTGAATCTGCACTGTAGGATGATTTCTCGAGAACGTTTATGGACCACTTTATCCTTAGGAGTTGATGGAGGCAGGATCAAAAGAGTTTGTTAATCTAAAGCAAGGTAGGATGACAGTCAAAGAGTATGCTTTGAAATTTCATCAGTTGTCCTGGTATGCTCCTGAGTTAGTGTCTATTATGAGGGCTAGAATAAAGAAATTTGCTTGTGGCTTATCCTATGATTTGAGTCTAGAGAGTAAGGATGCCTTGTTGAATAAATATATGGACATCTCCATATTGGTTTTGTATATGTAGCAGGTTGAGGAAGAAAAGAAGAAGAAGGAGATGATAGAGATAAGGCAGAATAATAAGTTTAGATTTTTTGATCAGGGCGGGGGTCAGTAGCTGAGTGATAGAGATGGTGGAAAGTGGTCTAATAAGAAGTGGAAGTATTGGTTATTACTCTATGGCTAGTGCTCCCTATCTGAAGCCATTGGGTGAGCATCGTTCTCAGCATGCTAGCAAGGGTGCCCAATCTCAGGCTGGTGAGTCTCAGTCTGCTCCATCATATTTTTTTTTGTAGATTCTTTGGACGGGCGCACCATGGTTTTTGTGTAGAGGGAAGGAAAACGTGTTTTAAATGTTATAAAATTGGTCATTTGCAGAGAGATTGTCCTTCTAAGGTTGTTTTAGGGGAAAATAAGATTCTTGTTGCCATTTCATCAGCTACTGCACCAAAGGGTGCTGTTTCTACATCTAGTACTGGCGCTAGCCAGAATTGCTTTTATCTTTTGCTACCCTCTAAGACTTTGAGGCATCTCTCTATGTCATCACTGGTATTTTATGACTCTTCTCTCATGATGCATATTGCTTGCTAGATCTAGGGTCTACTTAAAATGACCCAACCCAGGGTCTTATCGTAATAGGCAGCCCAAGTCCATCTAGTACCGGGGACCGCCCCCTATTACCTAACCTAAACACCTATGTCCAGCCTTAGAAGGGATGAATTTCAAACATAAAACAAGATAGTGTTATTGTTCTCATTAAGACTCTAGGATAGGGTCATAACCGTGACCGACCCAACCGAATCTAAATGTACTGCACCAACCGCTCAACTATACCAAACTAAACCATAGACTATAATCCAAGGGGAATACCAAAACCTAATATGAGAATCAATCCCAAAATATAGTAGGATGGAACAATGAGAAATTATGTCCGATGATGTCAGCCTCAATATCAATACCAATGCTAAGGCTGACACCTCTACTGATCCCACCCGTACTAACCCCCAGAAGTATGTCACGACCCGAGCCAAGGCTCTAACCGTGACGAGCATCCCGAACCATGAAGGCCCGGAACACCCATTCTCTATCTGGTTATCATGCACAACGTTTGTAATCATAATAAAATGTGGAATTCAAACTGAGTACGGAATACATGGTCAAGTTCTGCAACATTTCTGAATAATACTATCTGACATCAGTCTGCGAAATCTCTACTAAGAACACAAACATCTGTCTGAAAAGAAACTGGGACAAGGCCCCCAGTAAACCAAAAACATAATAAATAAGATAATGTCTGACATAATTAGGCCTTCCGAATAATAGAAGGCTCACCACTGCGAGATCAAGTCTACAAATCCGAGAATGTCTACTGAGTAGCTGGACCCCTAGACTGTGCCTCAGGACCTGGAAGGAGGGGGCAGGGGTCAGCACAAAAGTACTGGCACGCGAAGCAATCCAAAAATAGTATAATGGAACATACATATATACATATATATATATATATATATATATATATATATATATATATATATATATATTAAGTGGAAGCAATTTTTCATCAAGACATTATGTATAAAACTGTTTCCGAAAAATACATGGGTACTTTCTGAAAACATGTAACCTGCCTGTTCATTTCAAATCAAGATCTGTGTTTTACTTCTGAGTTAGGTGGTATTCCCCTACAAGTCTGATATTTCACGGGCTGTATGGAATCCACCATTGACTTGGCGGGGAAGCCCCCAACCCAAGTGTGCCGCAAGGGTTGGAGTGTCTGAGTCTGATACGCCACAGGACATTTAAGTTAGCGCATAATAGTATACCCGGGTCGGCAAACCACGGTTTTAGGCAATGAGTCGCTTGAGCTCAAGCCCTCTTTGGGGAACCACCTAACATCTCCGTATGCCCATTTTTTACCTTTTCCGTACATGCAACATTCTGAATGTCTAAAATCATGAAAGTCTGAAATGTCTGTTAGTCTGAGTCTGATATGGCGTTAGTCTGAATTGGTATCGTCATACCAAGACATTGCAAGTCATGATTTTTCTGAGCTATAATGTATTAAGCAAGAGCTTTCATTCAAAACATAGTTTAGACCACCAAAACATGTAACTGATGTAAAGGATTTCATATTCCGAAACTTAAAGCTCAATTCATGCAGAAATTTCATCAAACACCTGGTGGTCAAATGTCTTTAGCAAGTTCATGTATTCAAAATTGAAACACATTCATTCATATATGTATATAAACTATCAAATCGCTTTGGAGGTGGTCAAAAGACCAAAACAATGATGTTAAAACATCTTATACATAAATATATATACATAATTTAAAACCCCATTCTAAAACATGATTTTTTTTATGCCCTTGAGAATTTAGGAAAAACCCCGCGTACCTCTATTTCCAAGGATAATAGACATTTCTTGAAGCTTGCGGATTGGTGATTTCGAATATGTAATTATCTTCGAAAACCTACGATCGAATCTTGAACTATTTGGGTTTTTATTTTGAAACCCTAAGGAGAATTCTTGAGCAATTTTGGAAAAGTATGTGTATTATGGTGTTTGAGGGATTAAATCCCGTGTTGGTGGTATATATAGGGGTGGAGGATGACCAAAATACCCCTAAGGAACAATTAAGGTCAAATCTGTCCCTCAGTTGACAGTTTGATAGGCTGGAGTAAATCGATTATAACGTTTTACTCATATATTCAAATTGGATGAAACCAACTTCATTTTAAAGAGGACTCAAATAGCTTTCGTTTTATATATTATAGCTCACACAGTTCATTATATACAGGGAGTTAAGATTGTTAGAAATTGACCCAGAAATACTGAAAACTGGGCAATAGGCTATGCATTTTGCTACTGTTTTGAAATCCAAACGCAGCCTTATGCATTCCGAAAAATTTCAAAACTTATCCGAGATGTACTATGAGCTTGCCCGATCGTAACGCAGCTTGAAAATCTAAAAACGAATATCGAAAAGGTTGAAAAGTTGTATCCCGAAGATTGCCAGCTAAAATGACACTAAGTCCTCATTACACTCACAAATATTTTCAAGTTTTTAAGTCTAAGGGCACTCTATTAAAGGCTAATCCATGCACGACTTTTACGGGGTGTTACATTATCTCCCCCTTGGGATCATTTGTCCTCGAATGATGGATAGGAACTTGTTGAAGCCTTAAAGATATAGAATAACGCGGACACGACATGTCCTTTAATAAAGAATACATTGATTTGAAACATGACCATATGGCTGGAACTACTGATATTTTGAATTCTTATATCGGACACGCATATATGATGCTTGGAATACACGACTGAAGCTATTCATAAGCTGAATTCTCATAATGAATATGCATATCTGATGCATGGATCTGTCCTTGAGTTGTTCTCATGAACGCAGGACTAAATACACTGATAAGCTGAACTTTTTCTATTGAACATGCATTTTTAATGCACACATATCTGACTGGACTAACGTATGAATGTATGACTGATTACGCAATGATAACTAGTGCGAGGCTTGTAATAAGAATCTATACATACAACTGAATGAGGTATCTCCCCCTTGGGACACTATGTCCCTCTATGAATGCTCAATTCATTAAGATACTCGGAAAAAAAAATTGAGGCGATGCACTAG
Organism: Capsicum baccatum var. pendulum; assembly: GCA_030864225.1. Taxonomy (NCBI): domain Eukaryota; kingdom Viridiplantae; phylum Streptophyta; class Magnoliopsida; order Solanales; family Solanaceae; genus Capsicum; species Capsicum baccatum. Next base: position 67,819,223 of record CM061559.1, on the reverse strand, counting down.
GCACCTACAAATTGAATCATAACTGAACATCTGGAATCTGAATCTAATGCATGACACATGAACTGAGCTATACTCGCAACTACTGGTATACTCTATCTTGGAATAGTAGCATGTCTGAGATTTCGGGTATCATGAATAAATGAAAAGACGAGAAAACAAGTCATGCGAATCTGCCTGTTAAACTGACTTACTGACTATACAGATTGACTTATGCTGGACTTTCATAATTAACTGGAGTATCTCTTCAATACTCTCTCTAAAGAAGTTCTAACAGTAATACGGAGCCACGAATCTTGGGTATGGATTACACAAGACATCCAACTGAGGAAATCACAACATTAACTCTACTCTGCAGTCTGAAATATAGACATATAACTCCTAAATTAGGATAGAATTTTCAGACCTTTGGCAATACGACTTCTTACTTTCAGGCTTAGCGCACTTCCCGAATATCCCTTAACTATACTATTCCCTATAAATATGATATTCATTCAATTCAGCTTAAATTTCTCATATGAGCATTGACCAATTTTTCTACTAATGTCTAAAATAGCTTAATCCTTACCCCGCGATCAAGCCTAACTCTAAGTCACAAAAATACAACATGCTACACCACGCTATTATTCTAAACCATATGATGCCACCTTCTATACCTCTTTTAAAGATCACATTCTAAGCATAACATGCCTTACCACCTTAATGACTACTCTGAACTCTTAATATGAAGTCGCTAATGCATATTGCAACCTTCCACTACAATCCCAAAACTTCATTCAAGCCTAATTTATAACCATATGTTAACTTTAAGGTAAACACCCATAAATACACACTTCACATAGTTTCTAAGCTATTATCAATATAACTCCCACGCACTATCCTAAAAACATACACACACAAACTTTTCCACTAAACATCACATGTATCAAAGATTGGCCCCAAATCTCACTTCATACTTTTGGCCTTATCTAAACAAATGTACTATGATCTTCCATCAACAAGAACATTTACTTCATCACCACTATCATTGCATAGGGAGGACAGTAAAAGGTTAAAACATAAGACCCTAAAGCATGAGAAGATTTTTATATGGGACTGAACACATTATAAAGAGTGAGTACATGCGTCATGAGTTGCATGACCTCAACTAAAGTTCCTAACATAAGGAATGTAATTCCAACTACTTGAATGAACTAGAACTCATTATCTTGGAACTGGAAGAGTACGTGACTCTCTATCATATACAGGAATCACGAACTATGATCACGGAACTGAAACGTAAAGCTTGAGTAGGCATTGGGATCACTGAAAAATACTAAGATAAGAATGGGTTGAGTCTCACCCTCACTTTCTAATGTTCTAAGTCATACTGCATCACTACTAGAATCTGAGAGCCTTACTTGGTCATTCGTTCTGTCATCTCCCCCTTAGCTTCAAGTCATCATCTAGAGTTTGGGAGATCCTTTACCATATTCTAACTGAACTACACTTACTACACTCTAGGGTCTGAAAAAAAAAATAACAATACATGCATATCATAGAACTTAGCCCGAATGACTACCTTCCGGGATACACTCTATCTTTCTCTAGCCACCAATAGTCATAGTATAATGCTTGCACACTTATTCTATTGGTTTAACCTTCAAAAGTCAAGCTTAGATGCTAACACTTAACATGGATATCACCAAGCCTTTGATGAACCATATCTCTTTCGATAGAGCATACCACTGTTGCGACTCCAAATTTATATCCCTCTACTATGAGAATCAAGATCACCGCAAAAGGCCCAACACTATCAATCAAAACACCTTAACATGGCTATTTAGATCACCATGTACCATCTAACTAGTCTTTCTCCACTTAACAATTCAATGGTACCACTAGCCACGCACTACAAGTAATAGCCTTTGAAAAATGCCACAACCTCATGTCACCTTAGGCATACTTCTACATCATACATGCAATATCATACACCACTACGAATCAAATAAACTTACTCTATTGGATGCACCGTTTAAGTCTATTAGATCACTTCTATACAACTAGTATTCATTAACCAAGAAATCTTCACATCCACCTTCATGGACATCAACTGTTCAAACTTAATATCTAGTGCTATGAATGATTTACAACCCAACCTTACATGAAATTTTCACTTGGAAACTATGAAATAAACATCACGAAACACTAGTGCACTAGAACTTCATAACCACAATAATCGATCATGACCTAACGGTTTTCCTTATCATAATCCATTAGCATGTACTATTTCAGCACATCAAGCCTACTAATTTTATCCCACAAAACATGCATCATCAAACTCGTGCCACTATTTACCACCACACCATTTAAATTCAAGCCTATAGTTTAGTATCAATCATTTACCACCAATGAAGAATGCAACATAATATAAATATACTAATCCATCAAATTGGGATATTCTACCCAAATATCTCAAAAATCTACTACATACCTTCTCACAAGTATCACTAGTTTACAACTACCAATGAAAAGAGGGTCAAGGGGGTTAAAGCCTCATAATAGACATGGTCAACTTTATCCTTATATTATAACCCCGTACAATCGTATCTACTTATACTTCTTTCTCACATCACAATTACTTACCCAAGCGTACATTTACACTACCTTCAAAATCCACAACAACCATGAGTCTATACTTATAACCTACTGGCTAATCTGGCCATTTTCATACTTCAAGCAAGGACAATTCACCTCGCCTAATAAATCCTTCTCTGTCTTCTACTAATAAACTAACACACAAGGATGAATCGCTTCATTACCAACTCTATCTCATGCAAAAAGATTCAGCTATACATATATTCAACCAACACAAGAACCACACTTTGAATGACAAATTGCTAGTGAATCGAAATAGGCCTCACACGGCTTCACTAGATTTTGATTTTTTTGTAGTTTGAACAAGAAAATAAGAAGAATGACAGGGCAACTATGCTAGTGAATCGAAAGATCCCCACACGGCTTCACTAGACTTTTTAGTTTCACCAACACGATGATAAAATATTTTCAAGAGATAAAAAGTTGTCACACAACATTCCATAATCTGAGAATACACATCTTACTTTGTATAGATAAAAAAAAATCTGAGTCAAATATTTCCCCCACAGATTATCATACAATCCACACACGCTACTTGCTACCAATAGGTCATGACACCGACACTTTAACTTATACTACTATTTGGGTGGAAATACAATTCCAACACTTCTACTACACATCTTTTCCCTTAAGCATGACATCTGCAACATAATGTTCTGAAAAGGGCCGAATATACTTAATACAGAAGGCTGAAAAGCATGATTTCGTCAAGATCAAGGTTCACACTGGAACCCATACACTCTGAAGCAATAACGGACTCTTATCAAGTCCTTGCACAATTTTAAGATCTTATATGATGCGATCCAAAGGGACAATACCATTTAGACTCTAAACTTCTGCACTTGATTAACCCTAGAAATATGATGGGTCTGAGAACATCAGAGTAAGGAAAGAATTTGGGATGATTTTACTTTCGTATGGACGTCACCATAGCACGAATTAGAGTATGAAGGAGGAACATTCTGACTCTGTTTCATGAACTAGAACATGAAGAAAGAGAGACATTCCTAAACGTCTTGTAGACTCTTGCTTATAAGTGTGGCGCGCTACACACCCATAAATAAGACTCTACCCAACGCGATTTCGCAGACACCCTAGGACCATGAACTGTGCTCTGATACCAAGTTTGTCACGACCCAAGCCTAGGACCTAATCGTGACGAGCATCCCAAACCATGAAGGCTCGGAACACCCATTCTCTATCTGGTTATCATGCACAACATTCGTAATCATAATAAAATGTGGAATTGAAACTGAGTACGGAATACATGGTCAAGTTCTGCAATATTTCTGAATAATACTATCTGACATCAGTCTACGAAATCTCTACTAAGAACACAAACATCTGTCTGAAAAGAAACTGGAACAAGGCCCCCCAGTAAACCAAAAACATAATAAATGAGATAATGTCTGACATAATTAGGCCTTCCGAATAATAGAAGGATCACCACTGCGAGATCAAGTCTATAAATCTGAGAATGTCTACTGAGTAGCTGGACCCCTAGACTGTGCCTCAGGACCTGGAAGGAGGGGGCAGGGGTCAGCACAAAAGTACTGGCACGCGAAGCAATCCAAAAATAGTATAATGGAACATACATATATACATATATATATATATATATATTAAGTGGAAGCAATTTTTCATCAAGACATTATGTATAAAACTGTTTTCGAAAAATACATGGGCATTTTTTGAAAATATGTAACCTGCCTGTTCATTTCAAATCAAGATCTGTGTTTTACTTCTGAGTTAGGTGGTATTCCCCTACAAGTCTGATATTCCATGGGTTGTATGGAATTCGACATTGACTCGGCGGGGAAGCCCCCAATCCAAGTGTGCCACAAGGGTTGGAGTGTCTGAGTCTGATACGCCACAGGACATTTAAGTCAGCGCATAATAGTATACCTGGGTCGGCAAACCACGGTTTTAGGAAATAAGTCGCTTGAGCTCAAGCCCTCTTCGGGGAACTACCTAACATCTCTGTATTCCCATTTTTTACCTTTTCTGTACATGCAACATTCTGAATGTCTAAAATTATGAAAGTCTGAAATGTCTGTTAGTCTGAGTCTGATATGGTGTTAGTCTGAATTGGTATCGTCATACCAAGACATTGCAAGTCATGATTTTTCTAAGCCATAATGTATTAAGCAAGAGCTTTCATTCAAAACATAGTTTAGACCACCAAAACATGTAACTGATGTAAAGGATTTCATATTCCGAAACTTAAAGCTCAATTCATGCAGAAATTTCATCAAACACCTGGTGGTCAAATGTCTTTAGCAAGTTCATGTATTCAAAATTGAAACACATTCATTCATATATGTATATAAACTGTCAAATCGCTTTGGAGGTGGTCAAAAGATCAAAACAATGATGTTAAAACATCTTATACATAAATATATATACATAATTTAAAACCCCATTGTAAAACATAATTTTTTTTATGCCCTTGAGAATTTAGGAAAAACCCCGCGTACCTCTATTTCCAAGGATAATAGAAGTTTCTTGAAGCTTGCGGATTGGTGATTTCGAATATGTAATTATCTTCGAAAACCTACGATCGAATCTTGAACTATTTGGGTTTTTATTTTGAAACCCTAAGGAGAATTCTTTAGCAATTTTGGAAAAATATGTGTATTATGGTGTTTGAGGGATTAAATCCCATGTTGGTGGTATATATAGGGGTGGAGGATGACCAAAATACCCTTAAGGAACAATTAAGGTCAAATCTGTCCCTCAGTTGACAGTTTGATAGGCTGGAGTAAATCGATTATAACTTTTTACTCATTTATTCAAATTGGATGAAACCAACTTCATTTTAAAGAGGACTCAAATAGCTTTCGTTTACTTATTATAGCTCACACAGTTCATTATATATAGGGAGTTATGATCGTTTGAAATTGACCCATACTGAAAAATGGGCAATAGGCTATGCATTTTGCTACTGTTTTGAAATCCAAACGCAGCCTTATGCATTTCGAAAAATTTCAAAACTTATCCGAGATGTACTATGAGCTTGCCCAATCGTAACGCAGCTTGAAAATCTAAAAACGAATATCGGAAAGGTTGAAAAGTTGTATCCCGAAGATTGCCAGCTAAAATGACACTAAGTCCTCATTACACTCACAAAAATTTTCAAGTTTTTAAGTCTAAGGGCACTCTATTAAAGGCTAATCCATGCACGACTTTTACGGGGTGTTACAAAGTACCACAAAGCCTCCATCCAAAAGAGTAAACAAATTTGGTTGGGACATGCCTCCAACCATGGCCAAAACCAATATCTATAATAAAAGAAAAGTATCTAAAGAAATTCATAACATAAAATGATGCCTTCCAAAAGAATAGAAGCTCACCACTTCAGTCCAAATTCTGATACTGAATCTGCGTGCTAAACATGAGGAGTAGAATAGCCGGTTCCTGCAAAGCATGGGTATACAGTCCGCAGTAGATGGGGTAAGCGAGTGACCGCTAGCATGAATTTTAGGATAAGGATAAAATAATGCCAATCATAAAACCAAGTAAAACCATCCATAATGCATACAACCATACATATATAAGTGTCGAGAAAGGGTACCGTATTTAGCATGCACGTAATACTTTTACTTGGGTTGTGTAGCTTTGCCGTCCTAACCACCCATGGTCCATATGGGTTTAACTCACCCTTCTGAAAGGGCCCCATTGCGTGTAAATGCATGACTAGGGAATATACCATGGGATAACTAGTACATCCCCCAATATAAATTGTGACACACGTATATGGTCATCAAGACTCCTCATATCGACAAATATGAGTTTTTAATTTTGGTCCCCCCGGGACCTCTACCTTCCATGGCTTAGATACATACCCTACCATTAATGCCCAATTAAAACTATGTTAAAACAATCCATTTACCATTTATTAACCAAGGCTAATATTTGTGGTATCGTCATACCACCCCTTACTTACAAGTAATATCCATAGCCAAACCATTTAGGTTAAGGGGACCTTAGGTGCCTTTCCAATTACAATATTAAATCCACTTGGGAGACTTCCATGTTCTCCACAAGTATAACCATTTAGCCTTTTCAAACCACTTATGCCATGCATAAATCATTTATCCAGTTTAAACATGCAATAGTTCCATTAAAAGAAGTCAATGCAATGAACATATCTTTATAAGCATTATATCAAACACCTTGGGGGCATAATATAACCAGAACCAATTCCAAAGACCATTAAATCATTACCATTCAAATCAATTGTCCAAAACCACCATTAATGCATATAAAAACATAATTAAAACCATAGGAAACCATAACCAAGCATTCAATATTAAAACCCCTAATAATAGTTAAAAATCATAATCATGAAATAGTAAAACCATTAAATCAATCATATAAACCCTTCCTTTAGTTGAAATTACAATAATGGAATAGAATCATGCCTTATATCAAAGAATTGATGGAAAGAAATCACCAAGACAAGCCCCAAAGCAATTTGTAACATGAAACCCTAGCCTTCTTGCCGCAAAAGCTCTTAAGAGAATTATGGAGTGCTTTGGAATAGTTTCTAAGTGTTAATGAATAGAATAATACGGTAAATAACCTTATAAATATATTATAAGTTATGGGCCCTAGTTAGGGTAAGTAGGAAAATATCCAGAATACCCCCACTTAAATCTCTTAAAATCTCATCACAGGAATACGACTGACTCATACGAGTCATACCCTCCTATACGATTGGTATTAACGACTCATATCCAAGCCTCAACCCTTGGATCAAACACTGTCCATTATACGAATCATCCAACCAATTCATAACCATAATATATGATCCATACCCATAACCTGTATCCCTGGCAGAATAAAATTCCAGGAGAATCAAACACTGCCCACCATACGAGTCCCTGTTATAATTCATACCAAACCCTTACAACTCATACCTCTAAGTTATACCCATTCCAGTGACCAAAACCATCCCACCAACTATCACTGGTGACCATAATACTTGTAACCTAGCATACGGCTCATAACCATGAGTCGTATTGGGTCTAGAGAATGAATTTCTAAGAAATTTTCTAAGGGTCAAAACCCATGATGTTTCACTACTCTTTCTTATGTGACCCCATTTATGGATATACATTTTGGTTTCAGTATCGAGTGTATCCCTGATTTTTTTTTATTTCTTCCCTAGTGGGTGACTCTTTGGTTGCTAGAAGAGTCTATAGGGGTTATTTGGTATCTATTAGTAGTAGAGAAACTTTGGTAGATCTAATAGAGTTAGAAATGGTTGATTTTGATGTTATATTGAGGATGGACTGGTTGCACTCATTCTATGCCTCCTTAGATTGTCGAACCCGTAAGGTCCTATTTAAATTCCCTAATGAGCCAGTCACTGAGTGGAAATGGGGTTATCTAGTGCCTATGAGAAGATTCATATCGTATCTTAGAGCCTGGAAGTGGATTTCCAGGGGATGTCTTTATCATTTCTTTCGAGTTACGGATTCAAACTCGGAGGGTCCTTCCATACAATTTGCTCCCATGATTAATGATTTACCCAAGATTTTTCCTGATGATATTCCTGGTATCCCTCCTGACAGGGAGATTGATTTTGGAATTAACCTAGTTACAGACACTTGTCCCATTTCCACCCCTCCTTATAGAATGGCTCTGGCTGAGTTGAAGAAGCTTAAGAAACAGTTCAAAGACCTCTTTGGAAAGGGTTTTATCCATCCTAGTGTGTCTCTATGAGGTGCTCATTTTTTGTTTGTGCGCTAGAAGAATGGTTCCCTTTGGGTGTGAATCGATTATCGCCATTTGAATAAGGTTAAGGTAAAGAACAAACATCTTCTTCCTTAGATTAATGATTTTTTTGACCAACTTCAGGATGCTAAATGTTTCTTTGAGATTGATCTTAGGTCCAGTTATCATCAGCTAAAAATTAGAGAGGTGGATGTCCCTAAGACTTTCTTCTGAACCCAGTATGGTTAGTATGAGTTCTTAGTTATATCTTTTAGTTTGACTAATGCCCTGAGATTTTCTGTCAGTTTTTGGATTTATTCATCATCATATTTATAGATAATATTCTAGTTTGCTAGAAGAGTGAGGCAAATCACGCTGGCCATCTTTGTATCATGTTGCAAACTTTAAAAGACCAACATTTGTATGCTAAGTATTCAAAGTACGATTGTTACTTATTTGGATTATTTTATTTGTAGTGAAGGGATCATAGTGGATTCGCAAAAAGTTGCAGTGGTTAAGAAGTAGCCTAGGACCATGACTCCAATCGATATTCGGAGGTTCTTAGGTTAGGTGGTTACTATAGGAGATTTATGGAGAGTTTATCGACCATAGTTGCCCCGCTGACTAAGTTGACCCAGAAGAAGGTGAAGTTTTTGTGGTCTGATGCTTATGAAGGTAGTTTTGAAAATCTAAAAAATAAATTAATTTCAACTCCAGTTTTGACCCTTCTTGAAAGTAATGATAGATTTATGGTTTATTGCTATGTGTCCCGTGTGGGACTTAGTTGTGTGTTGATACAACGTGATAAGGTGGTTGGCCGATGCTTCTAGGCAGTTGAAAGATCATGAGAGGAATTATTTGACTCTTAGTTATGGTATTTTCATTGAAGATTTGGCATCAATATTTGTATGAGGTCCATGTAGATGTCTTTACTGATCATGAGAGCCTACAATATGTGTTCACCCAGAAGGAAATGAATCTTAGTCAAAGGAGATAGCTTGAGTCGCTGAAAGACTATGACTTGAGTTTTTATTACCACCCAGGTAAAGCTAATATGGTTGTTGATTCTCTTAGAAGGTTATCCATGGGGAGTCTAGCTCATGTGGATGAGTATAAGTAGGAATTAGTGAAAGATATTCACCATTTATCTAACCTTGGAGTTCATCTCTTGGAATCTAAGAATGGGGTGTGTTTGTGCAAAAAGTAGTGTAGTCCTCTCATATTACTGAAATAAAGGAGAAATACGTATTGGATCTTGTCTTAATAAAGATTAAGAGAGACGTGGGACTACAAAAGGTTACAGTTTTTGAAATTGGTGGCGATGGTATCTTGAGGTACAAAGAAAGATTATGTATTCCCAATGTAGATGGGTTGCAAGAGAGGATCTTGGATGAGGATCATGAATTGTTCCATGCCATTCATCCTGGTTAAATGAAGATGTATCATGATCTTTAGGAGATTTGTTGGTGGATAAAGAGAGATATGGCTACTTTTATGGCTAAATGCATTATGTATCAACAAGTGAAGGTTGAACACTTGCAGCCCGGAGGGTTGTATCAAGAAATTGAGTTGCTTGTGTCGAAGTGGGAAGTGATTAACATAGATTTCATTACTGGTATTCCTCGGTCTCCGAATCAGTTTTATTCATTTGAGTCATCGTGGATAGGATGACTAAGCCTGGTCACTTCTTGTCAGTGAGGACTAATTATTCGACAGAGAATTATACGAAGTTGTTCCTCCAGGAGATTGTGAAGTTGCAAGGGGAGCCTGTTTCTATCATGTCACATCATGTCACTCAGCTCTCATCAGATTTTTGGTGTTCATTTCATAGAGGTTTGGGAACTAAGGTGAGCTTTATATTTATTTTCCACCTGCAGTTGAATGGGCAAGCAAAAAGGACTATTTAGACATTGGAAGACATGCTTAGAGCTTGTGTGATTGACTATGGTGGTAGTTGGGTTGATTATTTGCGTCTTATAGATATTACATTTAATAATAGCTACCACTCTAATATTGGTATGGTTCCTTTTGAGGCCTTGTATGGTAGAAGGTGTAGATCTCCCATTGGGTGGTTTGAACCTTCTGAGGCTGAGATGTTTGGCTCGGATTTGGTTCACTAAGTGATGGAGAATGTGAATGTGATTTGGGATAGGCCTAAAGCTACCTAAAGTCGCCAAAAGTCCTACGTGGATGTGAGACCAAAGGAAATGGAGTTTAGTATTGGTGATTGGGTGTTCTTAAAGGTATCCCCCATGAAGGGAGTGATGCAATTTGGTAAGAAGGGGAAGCTCATCCCACAATATGTTAGTCCGTACTTTGTGTTGAAGAGGGTTTGTAATGTTGCATATGAATTGGAGTTGCCCTCCAGTTTGAGCTCTATTCATCTGATGTTTCACATTTCAATGTTGAGAAAGTGCGTGGGTGATCTTTCGACAATTGATCCCTTATAGGAGGTAGGTATTTCAGATTTCTTATCTTATGAGAAAGTCCCAATTGAAATTTTGGATCCACAAGTTCGTCGCTTGCAGATGAATGATGTAGCTTCAGTAAAGGTTCTATGTAGGGACCACAAGATTGAAGAGGCTACTTGGAAAGCTGAAGAGGACATGAAGTCCAAGTATTCGTTCTTATTTTCCACTCTGGATAAACGTGCTTAAGGTATGAGTATTCTTTGATATCTTTGTTTTTTAACTTTGTTAAAGGAAAGGGTGATTTCCTTAGCATCTTTGTTTTTTGTCTTTGTTAAAGGTAAGAGTAGAGGTATGTGGAGTCAATTAGTGCTAATATATATCTTGTCCCATCATTCGAGGATGAATGATTCAAATGGAGAAGAATTGAAACACCTTAGATTTTGTCCCTTGAAAATTCCTTAAGCTTTCACTACCCTGGTTACAACTCGCCCTATGAGTCGTAGGGTGTCCTGACGAGTTGTTGGGATGAGTTGTAACCAAATCATGTAAGGATGTGGCATGTTCTGCTCTGGTTACGATTGGCTCACTATGAGCCGTAGGGATTTGTTATAAGTCATGGTGTGTAAATCATAGGGTATCTAGTGTATACCCTAAATGGGTTATGTGTTGTTTACTACAAAGTCCTACAGGTCGTAGGGTACCATTACGAGTCCTGTAGCTGAGTCATAAGGTTAGCAGCGTAGGGTGCTTTAGTGTTTTTGCCCTGGTTACAACTCTTGGTGATGAGTCGTAAGGAGTGGTTACGATTCGATGGTTGACTCGGAGTCAAAGACAACCCTTTTTAAGCATTTAAGTTAAGGTCATTCTAGACAACTCCCCACTTATCCAACTTGAAACCCATGTTTGATTAGGGTGTCATTATCACTGAGAATCACATCAAAGTAACTTCTCAACACTGCTTCTCACCGAGCATCTTACTATTCCAGGCACGTGACTCTTCCCTCATTGTTAATTTGTTAAAAGTAGATGTATTAAAGTGTTATTCACATGGAATTATTTTGGTTTTGAAAATAAGGTTTATTGATTTTGAATGCTTATTGTTGAACAATGTTTTCCCATGATTTAATTATGATAATTCATGCTTTAAATATGGTTTCAAACTTATTGGTGCATGGGTATGGTGGATGAATTAGGAAATTATGTGTTCGCCTCCTAAGTCCACATTTTAATAATGACAAACTAATGGGTGGATCCTTGCAAGATATTGAAGATTGCTAATGTTGGAAATATAAAGAAAGTCGGCTCTAGGAATGGAAGTACATCAATTCAAAATCTGCGGCATCCAAGTAAATCAATCAAAATGAGAACAAATGAAAGGAGAATCTCAATCCCGAAAGACGGGGCAAAAAAGATCAATCACAACTAAGTAAGAGAAAGAAAAGATCAGAAACACACTTGGAAAAGTATTAATCATTACAAGACCAAAAAGAAGAAAACATCACGGACATATTTAATATGGACATGGGTAGAAGTCGTATATAGACATATCTGATATGGACATGTCATACGGCTACATTCCTTAATCAAGGAATAAATTCAAATCCTTGATTAATAAAAAATCTCTTGGGTTTCCTTATGAAGAGTAGCAACTGAAGACTATAAAAGAAGAAGACTGAAGACAGACAGGAGTTATGCAACTTCAAAAAAAGAATATCAAAGTTTTTCAATCTTAGTCTTATAAGGATTTGTAACTTTTAGTTTACAATTGTTATATAAAGAGTAGGATCGAGTCAACTTTGTAACATCAACTAAAGTTGTTTCACAAGATCTAAAGAGCAAAATAAGTCCTCAGAACTTGTTTCCCATCACTGTACTCGAGCCTGATATTGAACGATCTAATGAATCTTTGAAACCCAAGGGGACTGGAAGTAGGCACCACATTGGTGTTCCGAACCATGATAAATTTTTGTTTTCTTTACTTTATGTTCAATTATTTGTTTGCTTAATTGTTTTAAATCTAATCTATTTTGTGAAATGTGCTGATCTGCAGGCGAGTCGACTATGAAGAGTCAGTAATCGACTCACAAAAATTTTTTTGATTAGCCCCCCTCTTGAATTTCAATTGGTATTAGAGCAGGTCTCACCTATAGCATTGCTTAACTTCAGGTGAGCAAAGTTCAAATGACAAATTATCAAATTCCCGGTGCTATTCTCTAGGATAGTCATTCCTCCACAAGACCACCATACTTTAATGGACAGTACTACTCTTACTAGAAGAATAGGTTCAGAATCTTTGTCAAATCAAATGACTTCCAAGTATGGGTTATCATCAAGAAGGGTCCAAATACGATTCCAGGACTCAAGGAGAAACCAAAGAATAAAGAAAAAGAATCTTACAGTGCTAACATAGAAGACCTTGAAAGTTTGAGGTCATGAAAGAACAACACGAGGCAATCCAAACTAATGCACGTGCTATAAGTTTGCTTGTTGGTGCAGTTAGTGGAGAAGAATATGACAAGATATCAACTTGCAAAACTACAAAAGAAATATGGGAAAAATTGGAGGTAACCTATGAAGGAACCACCAAAGTCAAAAAGTCAAAAATTGTTGCCCCTAGTCAATGAATACGAGCTGTTCAAAATGGAAGAGAATGATAACATTGAAACTTTCCCAGATTTAGTAAGATCGTATAAAAATTGAAATCACTGGGGATGATCTATCCACATATCCTGAAAGTCCAGAAGCTGGTCCGAAGTCTTCCAAAGATTTAGGAAACCAAGGATGACATTCTAGAAGACGTAGATCTACATAACATAACATATGATAAAATACGAGGTAACCTCATTGCATATGAAATAAAGTATATCAACAGGTACCACAAGGGTGAAAAGAAGAAACCAGTAGCCTTCAATGCTACTCCAATTAAAGAGGAGGATATTCTGGAAGATGCTAATAGTGAAGGGATGGACCTCATCAAATGTTGAGTAAGGTATATCATATGATAGAGACAAAAAAGATCCCAAAGAGACAAAAATATTAACTCCACCAGAAATAATGTTTATTGTTATCACTGTGGAAGGCCTAGCCATTTCAAACAAAACTATCCAGAGTTCAGAAGAAGAACATCTAGAAAGAATCAAAACTTTGGATCCTGGAGTGATGAAGATGCAACAGATGAAGAAGTAGAGGCTGCCAATATGTGCTTTATGAAAACAGGTGATCTTAGCGAGGTAAGACCTCACGATTGTCATAACTGTAGTATTCTTGAATCTAATTTTGATATGATAACCAACAAGATTCAAAAAGTCATAGATGAATATAATAAACTCGTTCAAGAGAAGAAAAGTTGTGAAGCATGATTTAAATGAAAACTTGAAGAGGAACAAAGAAACCGTCAAATAGAAATCGAAGCATGTCAAATTGAAATTTACTTACTTTATGAAGAGGCTTAATGATGTAAAAATAAAATTAAATAGTTTTAAGAAATCCCCAAGCCACAGTTTCATGGGATCAAACTCCCTTAAAAATAATTCAAGTTCCTCATCAAGATCCTTTAAATCAACTAATACCTCCTTCTCCTCTCGAGAACCCATCTGTTTTATCTGTGGATAAAGAGGGCACAAATCCTATAGCTGTAGGCACAAGCCTAAATATGTGTAGGTTTGGAAGACCAAAGGAATCACATCTGACCCGCAAGGACCCAAGACCACTTGGGTACCTACACAAATTAATTTTTTTGTTTTGCAGGAATAGGTCCGCAAAATCTATAAGAAGGGAATTTGGGTTATTGACAACGAATGTTCCAAAACATGATCAAAAATAAAGAAAATTTTTCTTTATTAAAAAAATTAAAGAGGGATCAGTCAGATTTGTTGACAATGCCAGAGGCAAAAGTGAATTCACTGAAGTATATCTAGTAGATGGCCTTAAACACAATCTGCTCAGCAACAGTTAGGTGTGTAACACTAGACTCAGAGTCCTCTTCAAAGTCAAAAATTGCTCAATCAAACATAATAAAAGAGAAATCTCTCTCATTGAAGAACATGTTGATAGTATTTATGTCTTAAATAGTCCTCAATTTTCTACCTTAACCTGCCTCACTATGCAAACCAATAATATTCTCATGTTCTTAAGCATTGTGTCATGACTAGGGGGTACCCTCGGGTTATGAAAAACTTGGTATCAGAGCCTAAGATTGTAATGAGTCCTAGGGTATCAGAAAGACGCATTGGGTAGAGTCATGTTCAAAGGGTTGAAGTGCACCACACTTATCGCATATGCATCATCTGCATGATACTTTTTAGGTCACTGAAGATAGGATGCCCAAGTCAGCCTATTTCTTACTAGATCATACTTTTTATTCAACTGAGGATTATGCTAAACTCTATTTCAAAGAGATTGTAAGGTTTCATAGGGTTCCTTTTACCATCATTTCAATAGAGTTACTTAGTTTACCTCTCACTTTTGGAAGGCTTTTCAAAAGGGTATTGGTACCCAAGTTCATCTCAGTATAACTTTTCATCCTCAGATAGATGGTCAAGAAAAGTGGACCATTCAGACCTTAGAGGACATGTTGAGAGCTTGTGTTATCAACCTTAAGGGTAGTTGGGATTACCACTTATCTTTGATTGAGTTTTCCTACAATAATAGCTATCACTCCAGTATTCAAATAGCTTCATTTTAGGATCTCTATGGAAGGATATATAGATCTTTTATTGGTTGGTTTAAGGTACGCAAGGCTTCTTTGATATGGCCAGATTTAGTTTATGAGGCGATGGAGAAAGCTTAGTTGATTCAAGAAAAGTTGAAGGCAACCCAAAGCCGACTGAAATCTTATGCAGATATGAGTAGAAGAGATATTGAGTTTGATATTAGTGATTTAGTTTATTTAAAAATTTCACCCATTAAAGGGATGAAGAGATTTCAAGGAAAGAAAGGACAGTCCCCGTTATATTTGCCTATATAGAATTCTAAGCCATTTTGGGAAGGTAGCTTATGAGTTAAAGTTGCCTGCAAATTTGGCATTAATGCATCTGATGTTTCATGTCTTTTTGCTAAAGAAATGCATTAATGACTCAGCTTCTGTTGTTTCTTTAGAGAGTGTGGACCTGAACGATAGTCTTTCTTATGAAGAAGTCCCAGTTGAGATACATGACCATCATATTCGTAGGTTCAGGAATGAATAAGTTCCCTTGGTTAAGGTTTTATAGCAAAATCAGTCCCTTCATGAAGCTACATAGGAAGCAGAGACAGATATGTGAGCCAAGTATCTCCATATTTTCTCTACTAATTTAGATTCATCTTGAGGTAATGGTTTCTTTTAAATTAATTCTCCCATTTTGTATCTCAGCTATCCAACTATCCTCATGTAATTGTATGCATTCAAGAATTCATTTTATTCCATGTATCATGTTTCATATTAAGTTATCAAATCATGATTCAACTCATAAGTATTCATTACACAATCTAAATTTTCTTAGTATTTCAACTTAACCAGTTTCATTCGGGGATGAATGATCCCAAAGGAGAGATGTTATAATACCCCACAAGATTCTTGACACGTTTCCAGTTCCTAGATGCATGTTTAAAGGGGTTCAAGGAATTAATTTCAAACTAAGTACAAAGAACTTAGCCATTTTAAGACCCTAAGAATAAGAATATTTTTTTGGCCTTCCTGAGTGCGAAATATTAATTTTTGTGTTGAATTGTGTTTAGGGATGTTAAAAGGGTCATCCAAGAGGATTTTAATTTTTTTTGAAAATGTTTGGGGTGTTTTTGGTCCTTGGAGGAAGAATACCTCCGTATTTTTGATGTGTCACAGAGGCTAGATATCCGTGATAGCCTCCGTGTCATGGAGGTTAGTCTTAGTGATAACCTCCGTTCCACAGAGTCTAGCCTCCATGACACGGAGGCTGTATTTTCCTGCATTCCTAATTATGTGTCCAAGGGGAATTTTGGTCTTTTACCCTCACCTTAAACTCCCAATTGATGAATTAAAACCCAAAGAGAGGCATCAATTGCCCTATTCTCCATCAGTTATCATACATAAGCTCATCCCCTATTCCCAAGAATTTAAAATTCAAGTTTCTCTTTAGAATTCAAGCATTCAAGTTCCAATTCCAAGATTTTTCTTCAAGAATTCAAGCTATTAAGGTATGTAGGATATTCATCAATGGGTTCCTTCCACCCATTGAGTGCCAAAATCCCTTTTTGTTCAAGTATGAATTTCTTATACTCTTTCATGAAAGTATCAATGTTAATTATGAATTTAATCTATATTTTATTAGTAGTTTTTAATTAAAGACATGTCAATAAGTTTCCCCATGTGAATTATGCACTTTATACTTTAAATTCCAATTACCCATGTTATGTATAGTTGAAACCATGTTAACTTACTAATTCATGAATTAAAACATGTGATCATATTATTCTCCCAAGTTTAACGTATCCCCATACCGAAAGATCGTGGCTTTTACCGGTTTAGTGAAATGTTCTATGGTTGGATCTCTAATTCATGATTTCCTACCTGTGTTTTAAATGATGTTATTGTATTTAAAGTGTTATTGAATGCTGGCGGGTAATGAACACTCGATACCTATGTGTTTTACATGTTTTTCATTTTCAAGTAACAAGGCAGTCAGACCATGATTTTACTATCATATTCTGATGATCATGTTCATACTGAGCACTTATCAGAATATTACCATGTTATGTTAAACAAATAATAATACCAGTGTCATTTTGTTGGGAGCAATACTTAGCACCGAGCGAATGCAGGGATGCAGGCTCTCCCCTTAGTTAGACATGAGTCATTAGAAGGAGTCCCTAAGTTTCAAACCTATGGCGCCACTGTAGATTAAGAGGGTTCCCCTTTAACTTAGTCATGACACCCTTATCCTTTAGGACATCATCTTTATGGATCCATATTGTAGTCATGTGTTGGAACCCTTGGCAAGATACTGACACCCTTCCAACTGGGGTTACAAGTTGGACCCCGATAGCTCATATTGGTGCATATAGATTGTAGTTAGCTCCCATAGTCCCAGTTCAGTATTAAGACTATATCAAATCAGGTTTGCATGACCATGTGTATAGTTATAAGACATTCAGTTACTCATGTAATACATATTATCTCAGTTTATTATTTACTTGGTTTTCCATTCTTTTTTTACATTTTCATGCATCCATGTTTAATGTACGCATGTATTTCAGTAAGCCCCTACCTTACGTACCAATATATTTAAAGTAATGACCGCATACTCTCTTTTGTGCTATATTGATTTCACAATATAAGTTTGGACACTCAGTTCCCCAATCGGCCTCAGCCAGCTTAGACGCATTCAACAATAGTAGTGATGAGTTATCATCCATCGAGGATATGTTATGTTCAGTTACTTCCAATATTTATTTTGTTTCAGTCACTCAGAGTTAGTTGAGAATTTGTCCCATCAACTCCACATGTCTTAGATGCTTTCATACTAAATGCTTCAGATATTCTGATGTTTAGATATTCAGATGTTTAGATGTTTAGATTTATTTTTAGTATCTTTTATCAATAATTCAGACATGTTGTTATTTGTTTCATTATCCCATAGTGACAATAATTATATCATTTCAACTTCCTCATGTGATACTTTCTCGGGTCACGACTAGGGGGTAACCTTGGGTTGTCACAGCTATACTCCCTAACACACATAGAACCTTGATATATAGTAAGTAAATCTCGTGTCGTTGCCTCTCTTAGATCTTGGGGAAAGAACTACCCTATGAAAGCTTCCACAAATATAGTCAAATATAGAGGGGAAACACCCTTACCTAAATTTTTCTTCCACTGATCAAACCAAGTTTTAACAACCTTTTTAAGTTTTTAAGCAGTGAAATAAACACTCTTAACCTCATTCACATCATCAAAAAAACAATCCTCCAAACCTTTTCAACAAAAATTTTTAAATCCTCATCCACATTAGACATAAAAAACTCAATTAGATTTTTCTGAGAAACACATAAATCTTAATAGTGCTGGAACACCCTGAAGATTAGTAGGCGCTACTTCCTCATGATTAACTTAGGTTGTCACAGCTTGAGCATGGATTTG
Organism: Capsicum baccatum var. pendulum; assembly: GCA_030864225.1. Classification (NCBI taxonomy): domain Eukaryota; kingdom Viridiplantae; phylum Streptophyta; class Magnoliopsida; order Solanales; family Solanaceae; genus Capsicum; species Capsicum baccatum. The sequence goes on along the minus strand of CM061559.1, from coordinate 67,800,362 downwards.
TATTACATTGTGAAACTCAATATAGGTGATATGCACTAGTAGCACTTGAGGCTTTTTATTCCTAACATATCATGGGCATGCGATGGCTCTGAAGGGAGGCATAATCTAAAATATGTGAAAAATCAGCATTGGGAAAAACTTATAAAGATAAACTCTATCACACAAAACTAAAAACTAAATGAAAGTAGAGTATTTCCTAAAGGCTCTATAGACTCCTTATTATAAGTATGGTGCACTTCACACTCATCAAAAGGATTCTACTAAAGGCAACTTTGTAGACATCCTATGACTCTTAAACCTAGGTGCACTAATACCAAGTTTGTCATGACCCGAGTCTACACCCTTGCGAGACACAGAGTTTAAATATACAAGTTTCCCAAGGTGACCCTTGGTATAGTATAACTAAGCATATTATATAAAATTTAAGTGAAAGATGTAATGGGATCACAAGATAAGTTCTTAAATATTTCAATGAAAAGTATGAATGAACAAGTACCAAGCCCAAAGGGCCAACATAAACCATAATCTGCAAACCTCTAAATATTGAATGTCATAATATGCCAAGACTAGGCCCCTAACTGACCTTAAAAAATGTCTAGAGTAGAATAGAAAGAAATAACTAACTAGGTCCCCGAATGATGAGGACTCACTACTACTGGAAGTTGAACTAATATCAACTAGCCACAAGTTAGAGCTATGTCACCAATATCTATATTACATGAAAAATACAAGCAAAGAGTAGACAATCAGTATGTTTGAATGTATCTAGTATGTAGGAATAATATTAAATGACTAAAAATAAGTTTAACAAAATCACAATAAAACTTTCTAGGAAATACATATCTGAATTCATACTATCACAATACATAATACAATCATTTCAAAAGGATATCAAAGTAAAGTAAGAGCTTTTAAATGGAAGTTTCTTATAACTAACATACATTATTTGAACTAATGATGTCCAATGTCTAACCTAGTTGGGAGGGCTTCCCTTTTCATTTCCAATGCATAGAACCTACATTTCTATATAAAGATCTACCAAATGAGCCTTTTAGGCTAATGATAAACAGATATTGCAATGAAATATAATCCTATAATGGCACGTAGTTCTAGGACTTGGGTTTTCTAGATAAATCCTATGATGGCACGTAGTTGTAGGACTTGAGTTTTCTAGATCTGTATCTTCTCAGTGCTAAATACTACTCCTAAAATAATTTTTATAATCATATGCTCAGTTAATGATTTAAATCACTATCTATCTATCTTAAAGATTAATGCTTTTCTAAATTCACATCTTGAAAACTATCAAACTTTACCATTTTATAGGTTTTGAACCTATTTTCTTAAACATCTATAATAATATTATAGTTATAGTTTCACACTTTAACAATAAATCGCCAGAATTATATGGAAGTTTGTATCATAATTGAAAATATGATAACTAAAGATTTTCTACTCATAGAAATTGCTTTGATGTTTATAAAGAAAAAAACATCAATAAACACTTTAAAATCAAGGATTTGAGTTTAATAAAATAAGGATAAAACATGGGTTTATAACCCTAACTAGGTTATTGAAATTCTTAACCAAACTCTAATTTTTTTGACTTGAAGATAAATGTAAAGCCCCATTGGAGCCCTACATACCTGAGATTATATGGATTTGAGGAGAGAAAATCTTGAATTTGAAACCTCTGTACTTGGAAGCCTCATTTTTCTATTTGTTCTTGAGTTGATGTGAAGGACAAAGGGATTTGGGAAAGATAAATGATGTTTATTATGTAGGAAGAGGTTTTGGCATAAGGAAATGTCCAAACTACCCCATAGAAAATTCTTTACAAATGCAAACAAATTTTGTCGAATGGTTCAAGTAGGGAACTGTCAAACCCTTGATGAACAATCACATTAAGCCATCAAAGCATAACCAAATTTTGGTATTATTGGTTAATATTAATGGTTTGATTTAGAGGACAATCACAAGTGTGATATTTGATATCACCCAAACTATACCCTCCAAGAAGGTATAACCTGGTCATTGTCAAATTATAGCAACCTAACTAGGTTGGGGTCGATCCCACAGAGAATAGGTTGAATCTGTCTCTTGAACTTGCTGAAGTAGACAAAAGTGCAGAAAAGTAAATGGGAGAAATTTGTAGGAAATAGTTAAAAAAAATTGTGAATGCTTTTGGTTGTAAATAATCTGAGATAAACACTAGGACTTTGTTCTCCCTAGCTTCCTAACTCAGTTGGTTTCTCATGCTCAATCCAACTATCTCACCTCCACACATGCAGAATCTAATAATGTAGGTATTACCAAAAATCAAGTGAATGCTTTGATAAATCTCACCCTTTACCTTGTGAGTCTGAGGGTGTCACCTTACTAACCCTTGTCTTTGATCCCAGTTTAACTATCACCTTGTGGGTATCAAGTTACTGGACGAGGGTTGATAGCCTTGAATCAATGTTGCAATCCTCTTTTCCTAATCTCAATCTCTTGTGAATACAATCTCAAATGCAGGAAAGTTTTTAGTATTGGCGACCGCTAAAAAAACAATTCAACTAAAGAAGATCACAATGCAAGTGTGAACAATGATCTAGAAGAACCTCACACTTCCCATACTTTGTTATTCTGCCAGGGTTTCCACAACCCTAGCTAAGGGATTTAACCCTCACAGTTGCATGAAACACCATAAATTTAATAAAGAAAGAATAGAAGTAATCTCACAATAATAAAGAATAAAACTCAAAGTCTCAAATAAATTAATCAACCAAAAACCAAGAACAAAGAAATTTCAAGATCAAAAGTCAATCTTAGAATCTAATATATGTTTTTGAATAGTATGAGTGTATAAAATTATATAAACTAACTAGAAAACATCAAAATTAAGTATTACATACAAACCTTAAAAATCCATACCAAAATGAACCAGGAAACATGGGTCATTTTCCACTTACCCCAAGTAAATGACAATCGTAAGTGGCACTTACCCAAGTTAAGTAGCCATCGTAATTGACAGAAACTTCTAAAATCTTCAAATTCTATGAAACTTTAGTCCTTTCTACTTATGATGGAACTTATTGGGCATAAATGGCGCTTACCATAGGTTAGTGACCCATTATAACTGTCAGTCAAAAATTTCATCTTTCAGATTCTCTGAACTTGGACTTTCTTCAACCTATGCCACCCCACCTACGCCGTGTAGGTGCAACCTACGCCATGTAGGTGGCATTGTAAGTGGCTTATTCTACAGTCTTGACTCCTTCTCTTTATTTTAAGATCCAAAACCTTTTTCCTGCAAAACACATCACAAAAACACATCATAGCTACCAAAACAAGCCTAAGTACTTGCATATTTTCCAGTTTTAAGCAGCGAAGGTACCATAAAACCATAGCACATCAACACCCTCAACATAGAATGTTTGTATGTCCTCAGGAAAAAAAATCACAACAAAACTCAACATAATGCTTAACCAAGGGAAACCTAAGATACCTACTATAGTTAATCTCATATTTAGATAAGAAAACATCACCCCCTCTAATTTTTCATCTTTTCAAAAACAATTGTGTTGATATATGTAGAAAAATAAAGTGATACAAGGGAATAAAATTATGTAATTACATTAGCAAAACATAACCAAGTGTATGTACAAATCACACTGCCCGAACAGATAAGCAGTTAACAACAAAACCCATGCACCCCCACTAAAAAAAAGTCCCACTCATACAGTAGAATAATGCATGTTAATGTTGGGATAGTAACAAAAAACTCATACTCTCAAAATAAGTTCCAACAATGTGCACAAAATACCATATTTTTGCCCTTATTTTCTTTACCTTAGTTTTTCAGACAGTCCGGCTAGGATCACTATAGGACTTTACTTAGCTTGTAACATAGGCTTGGGGATGGTATGGTACATTTAGGAATTTAGTGACAGTCTCCTTGGCATGCCAATTACGTTAGGGTCCACTCATCAACCAACTTTTTCTTTCATTTAGCCCTTACTTCTCCTATTTTTCCTTTATTACTTATTTAGGATGGGTGCGTTTTTTTTTTTACCAATCTATATATCTCTTTTTTCTTTTTGTTTCTACCACACCTAGCCCTACTTTTTTTTTTCTAATTTACACCCTTCTTCATACCCATTTCTAATCGTGCACCCCTATGATAGCCACCCTCAACTTAGGTGTTTGGCCTAAGTTGAGATGCATAATATCCTAGAAGGACTAGGGCTAACATAGGTTCATTGTAAAAAAAAATAAAAGGTGAAAGTTTTAAACAATAAAATAGGACTATACAGGCTCAAAAATAGGGATCAAGGGATGCTTATTCATATTTGGAAAGTCATTTAAGAGTGAACTAAGTTCTAGAATGGCCTATGATCCTTTCCTAACCAACTATCCTACAACTTAGGCAAGACTAACCGAGGAAATTTCTAGATGAAAAATGCAATGGGAACTAAGTAAGCATCTCACACACACACATGGCACAGGGTTACTTCACAAACTACTACCTTTTAGGTTTATGCAAATGCTAATTATGATTATTTGGTCACACATATATATATACATCACACAATTCAAAAGTAGGTTTTTTGGAGGGGTATAATTTTTATAAGATATTTAAGCACATTCAAAATACATCAACTTTCATTAGGTACTTATTTTCCTCCTAGTTAAATGAAACAACACAAAACAAAGCACAATATGTCCTAAATATGCTAGCTCTACTTAGAACAGAATTTTTCAGAGGGTTATCATTTTTCTAAAACATTTAAGCATAATGAAAATACATCAACTGCCCTTAGGTACTTATTTTCCTCCTAGTTAAGTAAAACAATATGAAACAAAATACAATACATCCTAAATATGTCAGTTCTACTAAGAATAGACTCCGAGGAAAAGAGACACGACAACAAAACCCCCAAAAGGATACTATACCCACAAGTAGTCCTACCCCCATCAAATAGACATGTATTATCCCCAATGCATTAGGCCACTACAAAATAAGAGAGTTAAGAACATACTGTGGTACCTTAGGTGCATAGATCTAATGTTAATCAGACCATTACAAATTGACACAAATGCACAAATAATAAGATATCTTAGGTTGCCTCCCAAGAAACACCTTATTTAACATTGTGGCATGATGTGGTTACCTTGATTACTCAAAATTCATCAAGGTAGACAAAGGGTTAGCCTCCAGGGTCATCAATACAACTTATCATCAAAACCACCCTTATGTCAGTTAGCTGCTTCATGACTCTGCAATTATTGAATCTAACCTCCTCATTATTTAGCCTTTTTAGATACCCGTTCTCAATATTCACCAATGCTCTACATGTGGCCAAAAATGTTCTCCCCAAAATAATGGGCATCTCAAAATCAACTTCATAAACCAAGATAACAAAATTGATCGAAAAGGTAAAGTTATCCACCTTTACCAAAACATCATAAGATATGCCTATAAGCTCCTTCACTGTATGATTTGCTATGAATTACTACAACATAATTTGTTTGGATGTCTCAAGCCTAACTATTTAAACACTGCCAGCGTTATTAAGTTATTGTTGGCACCCGTCACATAGAGCTCTAGCAAATATAGATGTCCTAATGGTGTAAGGAATCATGAAAGAACCAAGATCAACCTTCTTTTGTACTAGAGATCTAGATGTAATTGCAGTACAATGATGTAACCCACTAATATCCTTATAACTGGCAACTCTCTTCTTTATTACTAAAGCCTTCATAAATTTCGTGTACCCATGTATCTACTCAAGAGCTTTAAGAAAAGGGTTATTCAAACTTAACTCTTTTAGCATAGCAATAAATTTTTTATACTTCCCTTCTTCTTTCTTTTGCTTCCAACTTTGCAAAAAAAGTAAGGGAGGTCGTGGAATGGTTTTCACTATAGGCTTTACTCCCTTCCCCTTTTCCTTATCTTTCTCAACATGACACCTATCAATTTTTGTGATGACTCACCATTCGTCACCAACGTTTTAGATTGTACTTTGGGTGTCTTATCAATATCAACAACATTATTCCTTGGATTATTAACCACGGGAATAGGGGATCAATATTAACCTTACAACTCCAAATGGTGATGGCTAGACAATGATTGCTGTTCTTGGATATTGTATAATGTTTCTCAAAAGAGTGCGTGGTTAATGCTAATTCAATGTGGCTGACATCTGACAAAATTGCTACTTAAGCTGCTTGATTGCACTAGCATACAGTTCCACTTTCTGGGTCAAAGCCAAAATGTTTGCCTTAATCTCCTTAAGGCAATTATCTTGACTTGCCCAACCCTTTACGAGCCTAGACAATATATCCTCCACTCTAGAATCAACATCTTTATTCCCTGACAGAACGTAAACCCCACCATTCTCCTTATAGTCATCCTTATTCCTCATGTTGCTATTTTTTTCTCTTCTTTGATCCCTGTTTCTATACCTATAGTAGTTGCAACCTTATTCCGTTACCTCGAGTTCTAATTGTCATGAGCATACTATTAGCCCTTGGATCAAAAACCTGCTAACTCTCTATCTATATACTTCACCTCTTTATCCATATTAGAATCATATGACCTAGAACTTTTACCTTGTGCACCCATGATATTTACCTTCTTATTATTATTGAAAAATTCTTTGTTAATAACCCAATCTTTGTCCTTAGCTATTTAACCTCTTGATCCACTAAATTATGTATCACTCTAGGATTATTAGAAGTACCAATAGCATAAGTGTTGGTACCTCTCCCTGCCTCCCGAGTATGATACCCTTGATTTGTAAGAGAGATCCAATCTAAAAATTTTTATGCTACATCCCAACACAGGTTCATAAATATTCCGTCAGTAATAGTATCTACCATAGCTTTGGAAATGGTATTCAGGGCATGATTGAAAATATCGAATAGATTTCTTCTTGAGATTATGTGATTAGGAACCATCATCAATTTCTTCTTAAATAGAAACCGTGCCTCATACATTTATTTATAATGTAATTACCTAAGATTATAGATCTCGTCCTTCAACTATAACATTCTGGATAGAGGGAAGAAATAATCTAAATATTGCTTCTACAACTCGTTCCAAGTAGTAATAGAACTACATGTTAGTTTTCCTAACCATAATGTAGCTTCACCAATTAGAGAGAAAGGGAAAAACCTGAGTCTTAGATCTTCCCAATCCATCCCATATATTTTATATAAAGATCAAAGTCCAATAAAATTTATGAGGTATATATTTTTGTCAACAGTCGGCAAGCCAACAAACATACCTTTTAGATTAATAAACTTCATCATAGCACTAGTAATGTTGAACTTCACCCCTGCAAAATACAGGAAGAATGATAGCTCTTGTCCCGATAGGCTCTACATACACCAAGTTTTCATTTGGATCTTTATGTTCTTGAAAGTACTAAAAAGCTAGATCTATCTCCTCTACCTCTATCAAGTTCTACTCGATGATTAGCTTCTGATCTCTGTCTCGATCTCTTTGCCTCTTGAGCTACACGTTGAGTATCCTTATTATTCCTCCTCAAATTATCTTTTTCTAATAAACGTGGTTTGCTCTATTGTCTCCTAAGGAGAGGGGGAGGCAAGTCCTATGGATCATCTTGAGGCAACTTATGATAAGCTTCACGATTGAGTTGTGACATCCTACGATTTTGTTGTAGGATTATTTTTTGGCTCTAGATCAAATGGGATCAAGGGATTAAATTTATTCCTAGTTTTAGGCATAAAACAATATACGCCCTAAGAAGAATTGAAAAGTTAAAATTAAAAACCTCAACATCTTAAAATCAATAAGTCCACAACCATAATCCCTAGCAATGACGCCAAAATTTGATGTCGCTCAAACTATACCCTCCAAGATGATACAATGTGCTCCCTATCAAATTATACTAACCCAACTAGGTTAGGGTTGATCCCATTGGAAAAAGGTCAAATCTGTCTCTCAAACTTATTGAAGTAGCAGGAAGTGCAAAAAAGTAAATGAGGAAATTTGCAGTAAACAATAAAAAATAAGTGGACATCGTACGTGGTAGTTACCCAATGTAAGTGGATGTCATAAGTGACAAAATTTTTTGATATCTTCAACTTCTCTAAACCTTCAATTTCTGCTACTTATAATGGAACTTATAGGGCACTTACCCTAGGTAAGTGACCCATCATAAGTGTCAATCAAAATTTCATCTTTTAGATTCTCTGAACTTGAACTTTCTGCAACCTACACCACCCCACCTATACCATGTAGGTGTAACCTATGCCATTTAGGTGGCATATTAAGTGGCCCATTCTATAGTCTTGAATCTTTTTCTTTATTTTAAGCTTCAAAGACTGTTTCCTACAAAACACAATACAAAAATACACCATATGTACAAATATTAGCCTAATTACTTGTATATTTTCCAATTTTAAGCTTTTAAAGTTCCATGAAACCATGCCACATCAATGGTTTGTCACACTGAGCTATAACACTTTGGCAGATGAACATCTTTTGGTAAGCTGAGCATAACTTCTAACTCTGATATTAGAATAATAAATCATCAATGGTGTTGAAAATAAGACTCAAATATATTTAATTTAGTGAGTCTTAATATACAAAACTCTATATTTTAAGAGTTATGCGCATCAAAAGTTGACCCTAGTAAATCTTATATGAAAACATAATCGGTAGAGAATTTTTTACTTAAATTTTAGCTAGAAGTTATTTGTGACCTTAATTCATACACATTGTTCTTCTCAATAAAGGAAATTGATCTTAATATTTATGTACAACTAGAAATCATCTATTTTAATTCTATGCATTTGAATAATGCTTTGGATATTAGTTAAAAAATTTAGGGTATTATACTTGAGGTCAAGTTTGATGTTGAGATTGATCAACTACTAGTTAAGGAGGTGGATTCAATTTAGTCTCCACTAAGGTTCTTATGCTCTTCAGTACTTCAAAATTCTCTTGTTCGAGTGTTGTTCCTGTTAAAGGGCGTATAACTAGAGTGGTGGTATGGCTGGCTCTCAAAGGATTCTTATGCCAGAGTTGGGGCTCGAACCCCATATTATCAACCAATTTTAGGTTTTTAGGCTACAATAGGCCTACCAATAATAGTTACAGTAGCTAGGTATAATGGTAGCCTCTATTGGGTAAGAGAGACACTAGTATGTTAGACCAATTATATCTGACAAGGAGTAGAAAAGTTTTGATATTCTTAGAAAGATGAATACACCTTAGTTTTATAGTGGTCAGAGTAAGGATGCCTATAATTTCTTAGTGAGTAATCATGAGAGACACTAGAGTGTAGGGTTGGTGGAGTCCAACAGAGTTGACTGTATAATTCTTCAGGTGTATGGTTGAACAAGAAGTGATGGTGTTCTTATGCTTATTTTTGACCTATAAGATTTACTCCTATGACTTGGGAGCTTTTCTATTAGGATTTTCTAGTTTGGTTTGTTCTATAAAGATTATGGGAGGATCGGAGGCATCCATTTGAGCATTTAACTTAAGAAGGTATTTTTCTCACTGAGTATGTGACCAATATCAGTGATTATCTCTCCATACCTTAGTAAGTTTTCCATATGAGACTTTAAGAATTTGTAGATTTTAGAGAGCTTTTAGTTTTTTAATCTGAGGGAGAGATTTTTACACAGCTCAGACCAAGGCTTCTTTTTAAAGATTGATTGGAGTCACCTTGGAATTTGAACTTATACATTGTGAAGATTTTCGAGACTTAAGGGTTAAGGCTCCCACTTTTTTCTTGTATTAGTGGTACCTTATCCAGAGATAGGCATGCTTTTGGAAGAGGTTTCCATCCTTAATATAATAGACCATTCATGCTACTATTAAAGCATATGAGGGTAGGTATTTCTAGATGAGACCCTTCAGTTTGGGACAAACTTCTCATATTTCATATCAAGAGTTCTTAGGCCTTGGTTTCCATTCTTGTTATTCAAGATTTTTTTAGTAGATGACGATTTTTAGATCTTATTATGAATATGGTGACCTAAGTCATCTCAAGATGTATTTCCCTAGACACCAAGGGAGGGTTAACTATAAGGCTTTTTGACTTTAATTATGTAAACAATACCACTAGCTATGGTTAATGGTGGACTTTAGACAACCAGAGATACTTTACCAATAGGACAAAGATGAGCTACACATAAAAGTGGTGATAGGGCTTAGAGTTATGCTTTTTTTTTTAATAAAACCGTCATAGAAGCATCTAATTCTATTATCATATGTACCATTATAGTATGTCATCGACCTACTTTAGTATTATTTGATCTTAGATCTTCTTTCTCTTTTGTGATTATGTATTTTTCATCGGGTCTTGATATGATGAGTGAGTCCCTTTATATATATATATTTGTATTTGTTGTCCTATTGAACAATTCCTTAATGCAGGATGAAGTTTACCAATCCTATGTTGTGACTCTTCTGGGCTATGATACTTAGGTAGATTTGACTAATTTAGATATGGTAGATATTAATAATATTTTAGGCATAGATTGGCTTTTTTGTAACATGTTTTTTGGATTGTTACCAACATAGTTATCTTAGTAATGCTAGATGCATCGAGGTTGGCATGGGGTACTCAAGGAGTTTACCGCAAAAGGGTAATTTATTTCATTAATTCTCAGAGGTTTTTGAGAAGTGGTGTCTTTTATTTGGCTTATATTCATGACACTAGTATTGACACTCCTCCTTTGAAGTTGTTGATGGGGGTTAAAGAGTTTAAGGATGTGTTTCCTACTGATCTTCTAGGAGTTCCACCAAAAAAGATATATTGTTTTTGGCATTAATTTAGAGTCGGGAATTAAACCTTTTACCATTCTTTCTTATAGGATGGCTCTAAAATAGTTGAAGAAGTTGAATGATCTGTTGTAGGATTTGTTGAGTAAAGGATTAATTAGATAGTATTTTACCTTAGGGTGCTCAAGTGTTGTTTGTGAAGAAAAATGATGGGTCTATGTGGATGTATATAAATTACCAATAGTTTAACATTGTGAACATTAAGAATAAGTTTCCACTTTTCCATATTGATGAAATTTGTTTCATCAATAATATAGTGCATTATTATTTGAAGGATGATTTCAGTTTATTATACCATAAGTTAAGTATTAGGGCTCAAATATCCCTAAGACAAATTTTACAATTTGGTATGACCACTACGAGTCTCATGATATGTTATTTGGGTTTAATAATGCCCCAATAATATTTATAAAGTTGATGAATAGAGTGTGCTAACCTTGTCTTGACTCTTTTATATTTTTATCATATTTTTGTATATTCTAAGAGTTAGAAGGAGTATGTACATCACTTGAGGGTTGTGCTTCAAAAGTTGAGGGATAAGCAATTATATGCTAAGTTTTTGAAATGTGAGTTTTGGCTTAGCTTTGTTGCATTCTTAGAACATATAGTGTCCCAGAAGAGTATTATAGTAGATCTAGCAAAACCTGAGGTAGTTCGAGATTGGTATAGGCCTGCTTTACCTATAGAGATTTGGAGTTTTATTGGTTTGGATGGATACTATAGATTGTAAATAGAGGTTTTCACTTTGATTGTAGCTAGTTTGATTAGATTAATTGGGAGGAGTGTTTTTTTTAGTGGTTCGATTATTGCAAGGTAAGATTTTAAAAGTTCAAGGATTTGTTGACTTTAATATATATCTTGACATTACCTGTAGAAGGTCGAGGTTTTATAGTATCTTGTGTTACACCGAGAGTTTGTCTTAGTGGAGTTTTAATATAGATAGAGAAGTTTATATCCTACGCTTCAAAGTAGTTGAATCTCAGAAGAAAAACTATCCAACTCATGACTAATAGTTGGAAGTGGTAGGTTTTGCTTTAAAATTATAGAGGCAATACTTATATGGAGTTCATTGTAAGGTGTTCACCAATCATCACAACCTATAATACATATTCAAATAGAGGATCTGAATTTGAGATAGTATAAGTGGTTGGATTTATTGAATTATTATGACATTGCTATCGATTATCACCCTGGCAAGGCCAATATAAAGGTGGATTCCTTAAATAAGAAGGCAGTGAGTATGGTGGCCTTTTTTTGTTATTAGCTGATGAGCAACTTTGCATATGGGGAGTTTGGTAAATAACTTAGTGATACTTGATCTTTCTAAGCGTAGTAGAGTTCTTATTTGTGTTGAGGTAAGGTCATTTTTTATACAACATATTAAGCTTAAATAGTTTGAAGAAAGAAAGTTGTGCATAATTCAAGATAAGGTACTAGAAGGTGAGTATAGAGAGGCTATTCTTGACTAAAAAGTTATTTTAAGGATCAAGGGTCAGATTTATGTTCCTAGAGTTGGTAATTTATCTAGATCGATCATCAAATAGAATCATAGTTTGAGGTATTCAATTGATTCAGGTGCAACCAAGGTATATCATATATTGAAGTAACATTATAGGTGGTGTGGAATAAAGAGGCATTATGAAGTTTGTGTTGACATATTTAAATTGTCAGCAATTGGAGTACGAGCACAAAAAATTGGGTGATAATACTTAAAAGATTCTTATACCTAAGTAAAAGTGGGAGCGCTTTACTATAGACTTTGTTCTTGGTTTACTTCAGACTTAAGGAAGTTCAATGCTATTTGGGTGATTGTGGACATATTGGTAGAATCAGCTTATTTTGTACATGTCAAAACTAACTATAATACGGAGAGGTTGGCTAAGATATAAATTTGACTGATAGTTTGATTCATTATATGCTCATTTTCATCATTTCATAGACAAGCACTCACTTAATATTTCACTTAAGGAGTTTTATGTATCAGATTAGTCACTTAGTTAGAGATGAGTACAACTTTTCATCTCTAGACAAATGGCCAATCAGAGTGAACTATTTAGGTATTATAAGGCATGCTTTGGGCTTGAGTAACTGACTTTGGGAGTCAATGAGACCGTTTTTCTTCTTTGGCATAGTTTTCATACAACAACAATGACCATTCTAATGATTATTGGGAAGAGGAGTTATAAGGATAGGAAGGTATGTGACTTGGAGTTCATGGTTGGTTAGGTTTTGTTGAAAGTATCACCCATAAAGTGTGTGATGAGTTTTGGAGTGAAGGGAAATCTTAGATATATAATTATTAGTCCTTTTGAGATTTTTATAAGCACTTGGTGGTGGCCTATGTTTTTGTTGTACCTCCATCTCTTCAGTCATGCTCTAGTTTTTCAGGTCTAGATGTTGAAGAAGTATCATTCCAATGATTCTCATGTGATTCAGTGGGATTTGGTGGATTTAGATCAAATATGACATTTGAGAAGTAGCTCATAGTCACTTTGAATAGTCAACTTCGAAACTTAAGGTCTAGGAAAATATATTTGGTGAAGTTTTAGCGGAAGCATTGACCAATTAAGGGGGCCAGTAGGAAGACAAAGTTGGACATGGTAGTAGATATTGCCAGTGTTTTGACAGTTCATGTACCTTCCTTATCCTTCGAGGATGAACATGTGTTTTAGTGGTGGATGATGTAACAATCCTCATGGTAATTTTTTCTTTTTTGTGCATTTTTACTATTAACCTTCCCCATAGTTACTTTGAGGTGTAACATCAACAAATAATCCGTAGATTGAACTCCTTCAATTTATTATTTCTATGCTATCTAAGTTCTAACCAATATTGTTTAATCTCAAAATTATTAATATTAAGGTCAAACTGAAAAAATAATATTAATTATATCTTAATTTTATATAATGATAAGTAATATATTTTGGCATAAATATTTTTAGTAACCTTGATAACTAAAATAAGACGGGAGTGTATAACATTCTTTCATAGTAATAGCATCAACCATTATAGGATGATCATTAAGAATTTTTGGTCATAAACATATTTAGGAAAATTATATTATGTAACTTAAAATTATTTGTAATACCAAATAAGTTGAGGTTGGCTATGTCACACCCCCTTTTTACCAAAAAATGATTTTTATTTATTATTAGTTCGAAAGGGGTTTTCAAATTCGAAAGTGACCAAAAAGGTATTTGGATTAGAAATCGGAGTCGCCATTTGACATTGAATTTTGGTGTGCCAAGTCACCTAGAAAATCTTATTAGAAAACATTTGACTCTTAAAACTAATCCACGAATAGAGATTCTAGATAAGAAAATCTATTGACCGAGAAAGAATTGTTAGGCACTCCTCGATCCCGTGATTTGAACACGATCGATTCATTGATTCATATCAACTAAATTAAAAGTACAAGTGAATATATTTCAGCAAAAAACAAACAAACACATAAACATGAGTACAAAAGTAAAAGAATAGTGTCTAGTACAATTATACAATCACAAATAAAAGAAAATACGAAAATAAAATATGTGATCCTAACTTATCACAACCCAATTTCTCGGATCATGGTGGCGCCTACTATAACCCACCAATAGGCAAGCCAATCCCGTAGTCTGAAACTACTAGTAACAGACTACCCAGAAAGGTAAAAGAAAGAATGCGCATGCAAGAATGAATACCCAAAAATACAATCTGTAAAACCATAAATAACCTAGGCCATCGTACAACCTTTATAAAAATGATGTGATAAGGAGATTGTCGCACAACCTTTATAAAAATGATGAGATAAGGAGGTCGTCACACATCTCCAGGACATCGAACAACCTTTATAGTAATAATAATGTGATACATGAGGTTGTCGAACAAACCCCAGGCCATCGCACAACCTCAATAATAATGATGTGATACAGGAGGTCATCGCACAACCCCTAAGCCGTCGAACAGCCTCTATAATAATAATGTGATACATGAGGTCATCATACAACCCCTAGGTCATCACACAACCTCTACAAGAATGATATGATTTAGGAGGTCATCACACAACCCTAGGCTGTTGCATAACCTCTATAATAATAATTTGATATGGGGGGTCATCGCACAACCCCCGAGACCATCACATTGCCTCCAAAATAAAAGATGATGTGATACACCAGGACATCACACAACCTCCATAAAATGATCAAAAATTCATTGTTTGAGTTAAACTTCGAGACTAAATCAGTATAAAAGTTAAAAAGGATCAAAATCTCTCACGACCGGAGTAATGAATAGTACCCAAAATCATAGACCGGAATCCATCTTGGCTAAATCCTTTAAAACACCATTTTCAATCTCAGTGTACATAAATCACCCATTAAGTTGGTACGATTTCCATTATGAAGAAATCCATTTAAACAGGAAAAATTGGGATTTTACCCCTTTTTAGGAAAATAGTAGTAAAATCAAATTTTAGTTGGAATAGTACTATTGACCATTTTAAAAATCATGAGCATACCAAATTTATGCATTCCATCACCAGTATTCACACAATGAAATCATAAACGTCAACATAATAAATTTGGCCACATCCTTCACAAGGATAAACACTTCCCAAAATTCAACTATTATCATAAAACGGCCTTAGGCCCAACTATGTCCAGAATAATTACAACATCATAATCACGGCCTTAGGCCCACATAATTTGAAACTCATCTCTATAATCATGTCCATAAAGAAAAACATATCCATTAGGAATAACATATCCATAGGAAAAACATCTTAATTCTAGGAAAAACCATCAACATTCATCAAGTCACGAAGTAAGCTCATACTAAAGGCTCATTAGTCTCAACCATGCCTAACATTCATAGGTAACTCCTCAAGGGATAACACAAATCTTTGTTAAAGTGAGCTAGAGGAACCCTCTTTTAATCCTCAAAACTTCAATAATCAAGACTAAGTCACAGTGTTTTACACATAATCAACCATAACATTCACATGCAATATATAAAACACATCATCTTGTAAAAAAAAGTAGATAGAAGCCTACCTCAAAGACAAACCTCAAATCCTTGAATCATCCACAAAACGTTCATCTTCACCACACGATCTCCAAAATGGTGCCACACTATTAAAATCATAACCTCACATTACTATGAGTCAAATGAAACCCATATTGTTATATTAAGGATCGAGTCTAATTTTGGGTCAAGACAGGACTGCAGGGATTGCTAATAAAATCAAAAATTGAACTTGTCATGAGGTCCCTCAAGAATGTTGTGCTCCAAAGTTTAGTACAAACGGAGCACAAATCGGGTATCAAATCAACCTTCAAAGTTTAATAATTCAAAGCACTAATTTATATGAATTAATTAAGGAATTGAAGAAAACATACCATGAATTCGGAGGTAAATCATGAAATAATGGGTAACTAAGCTCCCCCAAAGCATCTTCAAGTTTTGCCTCTCTTTTAGGGTTTTGGATCTTAAAAATGGGTGTAGAATGAGAATAATTATGGAAAAGGAGGCTTTATATACCCATACCAGGTAATCAAATATCACTATAGCGATATTACAGATGTTTGATCACCGCATCTTGTGGTTAATTAACAAGCTGCAATCGTGACTCCTATATGCGATTGCACCACTGCAATTGCGGCCCAAAGATGGCAATAACCATGGAACCAGATGACAGTTGAAGATTTTGAATTCATCCAAGTCTCCACCAAGGCCTCGGAATTCATTTAAAATCCCATATATGCAAACGAACTATTTTGTCAAACTAAATTTAACGTTCAAAACTCAGTGTCACAATTGGATTTTCCATCTAAGGCCATTTCGAAGAAATATAGGTTCCGTACCCATATTTCTAAATTCTCAACTTCCGACCAATAGGTCGAAATGAGCCTGGGTGTCTCAAAACCCAAACCAAAGATCTACAGAGACTAAAATTGATATTCCAAAGCTGCTGGTGCAATTAGAATTCTCATCCAAGGTCATCTATTAGCAGTTTTGATCTGATACCAAATCTTAACCAACGAAAGCTCCAAATAAGGAAAATGAGCCTAAAATTCAAACAAACTGTCTGACCACCGAACCAATAGTTTTAGAAAGTCATAAATGACCTATATCCACTGTGGGAAGGCTTAAAATTCCAAAAATGCATGCAAGTCAAGAAAATTACCTAGAGGGTCATTACATAACTAACCTAAACTATGCTTCGCCAAACATCTTGGGTATTCTCTTGAATGGCCTACAGGTACAAGACATTTGGGGTCATTTCTTAGTGAATGAACACAAATTACTTCAGGGCATTCCCAAACACATGGATCTAACTAAATCAAAAGCGATAATTAAAGAACCAACCAACAAATAATTCAAGAATCGTCAATTATCAAAAATCTAAAATTTTGCCTACCAACTTCCTACAATTTTCCTACCAACTCCCTTTGAAAAAGTTAGAGTTATAACAATAACAAATTAAACAACAATTGAAGTAATTAATTAGTTTGTTTCTTTAATCCTGTCACCAAATTTCCTACATTTAATGTTTCAATTTTTTCTTAAACGATTCAATATTTTGACATTCAACATTCAATAACCAACAAAAAACACATTTCACAAATCCAAAACTAACATCACACGAGCTCTTCAATCAAACACTCAGAACACAAAATCAAACCAAAATTGTTTTCACAAATCCAACATTAGATGTCATAATTCATCAAAATAAGGATGATAAAATTGCCTCTTGAAATGTTCTTTCAATTACCTAGAATGAAAAAACATGACCCAAACAAATTCGAACCTCAAATGCAAATCCTCAAACTTAAACTTTGGTAACCAAGCTATTTGACAGTTATTCTCTAGTGGAATTTTGGATTAGAGCAACTATCTTTCATCAGAAAATGGGTCTATTTTGTAGTTTTAATTATTCCAATTGGGGGCTTCACTAGAATGAAGGATAGAATAAGAGTACGAGATATGAAGGGAAAATAGGGGTCGTTTGTCGATATTATTTGGTTGGTTTTATCAGTATGTGGCCAAAGTTAGCATTGGTAGAAGTTGAGTAGCTCACCAAAAATAGTGGTGGATGTTGAGTCGGTCAATTTTTTGTCATCAATGGTGTGTTTACTTTGTTAATGGTTAATTAGGAAAACAAAATGAAGTTCCCCAATTCCCATTTTTGTCTCCCTTTTTTATATCTCTTGTTTGTTGTGGTATTATTGTGCATATTACTGTTATGGGTATGGAAAAAAATTTAAAGGTGAGAGGGATACATGGGGTAGGGGTGGGGATATGTGTAATACCCCAGGAAATTTTTCGTTAAAATTTTGTGCGTAAACGTGTTGGGTTCTATCTTCTAGAATGAATTATAAATTTTCCATGAGGAAGGTCTTAGATTATGACCCACATTGCGTAGAGTATCGAATAATATTTCCAACAATATATGGATCATCCAAAATGGACACCCGAGCGACGAGTTATGAACATTCTTATCGAATTGTGAATAGTAGTGAACAGTAAAATGTGCAGGAAAAAGTACTGAAGCCTGGCGTATTTTTGATCCAACTTTAAATGATCATAACTCCTTGTACATAATGATCTGGGTGATCTACTATATATCAACGGAAAGCTCTGCGAGTCCTCTTTCTAATGAAATTAGTTTCATCCAATTTGTCTATCGAAGCAAAAATTTATGGTCGATCTACTTCAGCCTATCAAAAGCAAATTTTTTTGTCAACTTCAAATGATCATAACTCCTCGTACACAATGATCTAGGTGAGATACTGTATATCACTGGAAATATATGAGAATTCTCTTTCTAATGAAATTTGTTTCATCCAATTTGGATATCGGAGTAAAACGTTATGGTTGATCTACTTCAGACTATCAAAATAGTCCACCAAAGGATAGATTCGAGAATTATTTAATTTTTAGGGGCGTTCTGGTCATTCCCCCTCACCCAAAATCCATCCAAATCTTATATTAAAGCCTATTAGAAGCATTATATGTTATATTTCATCAACTTCCCTCAAAAAGAAAACCCTAAGCTCCTACATCCAACTTCAAGAACCTCCACAGTTCACCATTAATTCTGCAAATTTATTTAAGATTCCAAGTTCCTAGTTCAAGAACTCCAAGAACCATCATTCAAAGGAACAATTAGCATCTAAAAAATGAGTATCGATCTAAAGTTCATTATTCAAGGTATGTGGGGTTTTTCAACAAGAACTCTCTTTCGTTCTTGTGCCCAAAAGTAATTTTCTTTACGAAGGAATGATTTTTATTTGATTTTTATGGATTTGAAGCATGAACCCATATCTTATGATGATTATTATAAAATCTTGATGTTTATGATTTTGAAATATGAATTTACATGTATGGAGATATAAAGCATGAATCTTGAATGATATTTATCATGATTTTGATATTTGGGTCGTGAATCCCCATTGGAAATTGTGTTTTTTTTTGGAGAAAGTGTGTGTTATAAGCACGTTGATGTTGAATGTTAGAGATATTTTGAATGATTTGACCTTTTGATCTTAATGGAGTTGTTTTGAACTCGAGTGTGAAAGAAATCCACAACGTGGTTGATTTTGATAGATGGGAAGCATGATGGCTTCCGATGTACATATTTATATATTACAGAAATTGTTTTGTTGTGGATTGTCTTTGAAATGGTTTGAGCTAAGTTTGGGAGAAATCTTTAGCACCGAGTGGGAGGTATAAAGCAACCTTACTTCCCTAGAACTACGTTCTCCCATAGGAGTGAGCCTGAGGATAATTTATATAATGATCACTAGTTTGTGTGGATTTGATATCGATAGTCCTACTCCAATGGTAAGGATAGGACGACTCTCCCCAACGTGGGTTGTACATTAGACTCCATATAGCTCACATGGTTTATGTCGTTTATAGGATCTCCCAGTGTGTGTGTGTTTTCTTGTGACTATGGTAAATGGTGAAGTGATTTGAAAGTGGAATTGTGAAAGTTATTCTTTCGAAAGATTTAAATGATATTTACATTATGAGAATTGATATTCTTGATGAACTGAAAGTGATTGACAAATTATATGATGACTCACATGTGTTATTGTACTTATTTCATCCTCTCATGATTATGATGATTTTCTTCGGGCTATGTAAGTTTTTCATACCTCCTGTATATTTCTTATAAATATTTATGATGATGTTATTTATACAACTACATACACCCCCATATACTCGGTTTCTTTCCATGGTACTAACCCACATCTTTGGATGTGGGCTGCATTTCCTCAGAATAAGGTTTAGGTGCTCAGTTCCAGGTTCAACAGTGATTCTTTGGGCACACTGTTCTACATCCTCTATTATGGTGAGTCCTTATGTTCTGAGGATGTGATTTCTGATGTTGGTTTCACGGAATCATTTTCATTTAATAACTGAGTATGAGTCAGTTGGGGCATGTCTCAATGGCTCTCTGGTTTTATTAATTTTCTTAGAGGCTTGTTAGACTAGTATAGATGTTGGGAGTTGACTAATAAGTCATATTTTGTTATCTTTCTGAAATTCTTTTATTCTTGGACGATAATTACTCTATTGATATTTGAGGGTTATTTATGGAAACCCTATTGATTTGTGTTGAACTGAATGAAAATGGCTCAAAGGGCTATCTTGGGGCTACTCGTAGCCTCAAGCACCATGTGACACTTCGGGACCTATTTTCTGGGGCGTTACAAACTTGGTATTAGATCCTAAGGTTTTAAGGTGTCCTAGGGAGTCTGACAAGCCGCGTTAAGTAGAGTCTTGATCATTTGTGTGTAGTGCGCCACATCTATGAGCAAGAGGCTTCACGATATTTTAGGAAAAAGTGTGATTCTTTTATTCAGAAGTGTATCGTGCTTAAAGTGTCTCTTTCTGCTATTGATTCGTGCTCTCCTCTTCAAAAAATATGCCTCCACATCGAGCGAGAAGAAATGATGATGGTCAAAAACCTCAATCCGCTGAACCATTGAATGAAAACGTGTCTCATGCTGAATTTTGGGAAGCCTTTCAGGCGCTGGCCCAAGATGTTACCGCAAATGTATTGGCCAATCCGGCCCAGTCTCCACAGCAGCAGGGAGGTGATTCCGCTGCTGCCAGGATCCGTGACTTCATGCGGATAAATCCACTAAAATTCTATGGGTCCAAGTCTGATGAGGATCCACAGTTGTTTTTAGAGGAGGTGCGTAAGATTACTCAGATGATGCATGTATCTGAGGAACATAGTGTGGAGTTGACTGCATATAGGTTGAAAGACCTTGCTTATGACTGGGTTGTTTCTTGGATAAAAGGTAGAGGTGAGGGAGCTATCCCTACAACTTGGCAAGAGTTCTAGGATGCATTCTTGGATAAGTTTTTCCCTTTGGAGATGAGGAAGGCAAAGGTGGAAGAGTTTATGAACCTGCGACAGGGCTCTATGACTATTAGGGAGTACTGTCTAAAGTTCAATTAGTTGGCCAAGTATGGTCCTGACTTAGTGGCTGATAATCGGGCTAGTATGAGTAAGTTTGTGACTGGAGTGTCTAGTTATGTGGTTAAGGAGTGTAGGTCTGCTATGCTGAATAGTGAGATAAATCTTTCTAGGATGATGACTCATGCCCAACAGATTGAGGCAAAAAAGATTAAGGAGAGAGATAGAATGAGAGGGAATAAGAGAGCTAGGTCTGAGCAGCACCGACAGGGTCAGAGTAGATCGCAGGGAGGGAGTCGCCCTTAGTATCAGGATTGTTGGTCTATGTTAGTACTGTCATCTTCTAGTGCTACCGTGCCTAGAGGTAGGCAGGAGCAAGGTAATAGGTCATATGCATCCAGGTCCCAGTACAGTACTGGCAGTAAGCCAAATTATCCCCTGTGTCCTAAGTGTGGTAGGGCTCATTCGGGTGAGTGTTGGGGTGAGAAGAGGGGTTGTTTCCGATGTGGTGACATGGGTCACAAAGTTAGAGATTGTCCATAGGATGGACAAGGGCGTCGTGACTATTGCCCTCAGACCTAGACTCAGACTGTTAGTGCTCTAGTTCCAGCGACTCGCCCAGCCCCAGCTCAGGGCGCCTCTTCTAAAAATGCTGGCGGGTATCTCCTGAATAGATTCTATGCTTTACCATCCCGCCAGGAGCAGTAGGACTCTCCTGATGTTGTTACTGGTATGCTCATATATTTCAGTTTGATGTGTATGATTTGTTGGATCTTGGATTTAGTTTCTCATATGTTAAACCTTTGATTGCTGCGAATTTTGAAATGATTCCTGAGATTATTTCAGAGCCTATCCTAGTTTCTACCCCAGTGGGTAATTCGATTGTTGCCTAGAAAGTGTATAAAAAATGTCCTGTTATCGTTCCTTATAGAATCTTGTTGGCTGCTCTGATTGAGTTAGACATGGTAGATTTTGATGTGATTTTAGGTATGGATTGGCTGTATTCTTCTTATGCCTCTATTGATTGTCGGACCCGAGTGGTCAAGTTTTAGTTTTTGGTGTATCCGTGTTTGAGTGGTCTGGGAATTCTATGTCACCCAAGAGTCATTTTATCTCTTACCTCAAAGCTAGAAAGCTTATTTCCAAGGGGTGCATTTACCATTTGGTTAGAGTCAAAGACACTAAGTCTGAGACTCCAACTCTCCAGTCTGTTAATGTTGTCAATGAGTTTTCTGATGTCTTTCCGGATGATCTCCCAAGGATACCTCTTGATAGAGAGATAGATTTTAGGATTGATCTTCTTCCCGATACTCAGCCCATTTCTATTTCTCTTTACCGTATGGCCCCTGCAGAACTTAAGGAGTTGAAAGAGCAACTCAAAGATCTACTAGATAAGGGTTTCATAAGGCCTAGTGTTCTCCTTGGGGTGCTCCTGTATTGTTTGTGAGAAAGAAAGATGGCTCTTTGCATATGTGCATTGATTACCGCCAACTGAATAAAGTCATCGTAAAAAATAAGTACCCCCTTCCGAGAATAGATGATTTGTTTGACCAATTGAAAGGTGCAAGTTATTTCTCAAAGATAGACCTTTGTTTCGGCTATCATCAACTCAAAGTTAGGGAGTGTGACATCTCAAAAACCGCTTTCCAAACTCGTTATGGCCATTTTGATTTTCTTGTTATGTCTTTCGAGTTAACAAATGCCCAGCAGCTTTTATGGACCTCATGAATTGAGTGTTCAGACCATATCTGGATATGTTTGTCATAGTGTTCATTGATGATATACTGGTGTACTCCCGTAGTGAGGATGAACATGCTGATCATCTCCGAACTATCTTACAAACCCTTAGAGATCACAAGTTGTTTGTCAAGTTCAGTAAGTGTGAGTTTTGGCTAAGGTCAGTTGCTTTTATGGGTCATATCATTTCTTCCAAGGGTATTAGAGTTGATCCCCAAAAGACCAAACCTATTAGAAATTGGCGTTGACCTATTTCTCCGACTGATATCTAAAGTTTCTTGGGTTTAGCTGGATATTACCACCGTTTTGTTGAGGGTTTCTCCTCTATAGCGTCTCCTATGACTCGGTTGACCCAAAAGAAAGTGAAGTTCTTGTGGTCCGAATCTTGTGTGAAGAGTTTTTAGGAGTTGAAGACTCGACTCACTTCAGCCCCTATTTTGACTTTGCCTGATGGTGTTGATGGTTTTGTGGTGTACTGTGATGCTTCGAGAGTTGGGTTGGGTTGCGTATTGATGCAGAAGGGTAAGGTGATAGCTTGCTTCTAGAAAGTTGAAATCCCATAAGAAAAATTACCCCACCCATGACCTTGAGTTGGCTGCTGTTGTGTTTGCTTTGAAAATCTGGAGACACTATTTGTATGGTGTCTATGTTGATGTTTTCACTGATCATAAGAGTCTGTAGTAGGTGTTTACCTAAAGAATTGAATCTTAAGCAGAGACGATGGTTAGAATTATTAAAGGACTATGATATGAGTGTGCTGTACCATCCGAGAAAGGCCAATATTGTGGCGGATGCCCTAAGTAGAGTGTCCATGGGTAGTGTTTCGCATGTGGTAGAAGGTAAGAAAGAGTTGGCTCGTGATGTACATCATTTGTCTAGATTGGGAGTTAGGTTGTTTGACTCTGCTGAAGGTAGTATAGGGGTTCTGAGTAGTTTTGAATCCTCCTTGGTTTCGGAACTGAAGGAAAAGCAATACTTAAATGCTAGTTTGGTCAGACTGAAGGAGTTAGTCAAGGACCAAAAAGTAGAGGTTTTCTCCCAAGGGGGAGATGGTGTGTTGATATTGCAGGGTAGATTGTGTGTCCCAAATGTTGATGATCTAAGACAGAGGATTATGGATGAAGTGCACGGGGCGCGATATTCTATTCATCCTTGTGCCACCAAGATGTACCAAGACTTGCAGGAAATCTATTGGTGGAGTGGCATGAAGAAAGACATAACAGCGTTTGTAGCTAAGTGTGGAACATGCCAATAGGTTAAGTTTGAACACCAAAGACCTGGTGGTATGATGTAAGAGTTTAGTATTCCCACCTGGAAGTGGGAAGAGATAAATATGGACTTCGTGATTGGTTTACCTCCTTTCTGACGA
The DNA here is from genome assembly GCA_030864225.1 of Capsicum baccatum var. pendulum. Classification (NCBI taxonomy): domain Eukaryota; kingdom Viridiplantae; phylum Streptophyta; class Magnoliopsida; order Solanales; family Solanaceae; genus Capsicum; species Capsicum baccatum. The sequence goes on along the minus strand of CM061559.1, from coordinate 67,776,029 downwards.
CATCATGATTCTATTTGGGTTGTGGTTGATAGGTTGACTAAGTCTGCTCATTTATTGCCTGTTCATACTTCGTATACTGCTGAGGATTTCGCTAGATTGTATATCCGAGAGCTAGTTAGACTGCATGGAGTTCCCTTGTCTATCATTTCGGATATGGGTACTCAGTTCACTTTATAATTTTGGAAAGCTTTTCAGAAGGGTCTTGGCACCTAAGTGCTTTTGATTTCTGCTTTTCATCTGCAGACCGATGGTAGGCTGAGAGGACCATCCAGACCTTAGAGGATATGTTGAGAGCTGGTGCACTTGACTTCAAGGGAAGTTGGGATGATCACTTACCATTGATAGAGTTTGCTAACAATAACAGTTTCCACTCTAGTATTGGCATGGATCCATTTGAAGCCTTATATGGGAGGAAATGTAGATTACCCATAGGTTGGTTTAAGGTGGGTGAAGCGGCTGTGAGTGGTCCTGATTCGGTATTTGAGGCTATGGAAAAATTTAAGTTGATTATGGAAAGGTTAAAAACTGCGCAGAGTCGTCAGAAGTCATATGCGGATGTTAGAAGGAGAGACCTTGAGTTTGAAGTTGGTGACCTAGTGTATCTGAAAATTTCACCCATGAGGGGGGTGAAGAGATTCGGAAAGAAGGGGAATCTTAGTCCCCGTTATGTTGGTCCTTACAAAATTCTTAGCCGTGTTGGTAAGGTAGCTTATGAGGTCGAGTTGCCTTCCGAGTTGTCCTCTGTTCATCCAATATTCCATGTCTCCATGCTTAGAAAGCATATTAGCGAAGCTGTGGTAGTGGATTCCTCTGTGATTGCTGACATTCAAGAAAATCTTTTTTTTGATGAGATTCCTGTTGAGATTCTTGATTTCAGTGTCCGAAGACTAAGGAACAAACAAGTTCCCTTGGTCAAGGTGTTGTGGCAAAACCAATCTGTTGAGGGTACAACTTGGGAAGCTGAGGCGGATATGCGATCCAAGTACCCGCACCTATTTTCCGTGAACTCGTATCAAGCCAAAGGTACCATTCTTTCCTAAATCATGCACTTTTGAAAAAAGTTGTAGCAGTTCAGCTGTCATTTATTATGTGTTCAGCTATAGTTTCTTGAATTAATGCATTCTATGTTGCATTCGGAGTGAGAAACGATGTGGTGATGAGTCTAACGAATGCTTTGGCATGTTTAGTGTCATTCGAGGATGAATGTTTCCAAGGGGGGATGATGTAATACCCCGAGAAATTTTTCGTTGAAATTTTGTGCGTAAACGTGTTAGGTTCTATCTTCTAGAATGAATTATAAATTTTTCATATGGAATGTCTTTGATTATGATATACCATTGCATAGAGTATCGAATAATATTTCCAACGATATGTGGATCATCCAAAATGGACACCCGTGCGACGAGTTATGAACATTCCGATCGAACCCTAAATAGTAGTGAACAGTAAAAAATGCAGGAAAAAGTACTGAGGCCTGGCGTATTTTTGCTCCAACTTTAAATGATCATAACTCCTTATACATAATTATCTGGGTGATCTACTATATATCAACGGAAAGCTCTACGAGTCCTCTTTCCAATGAAATTAGTTTCATCCTATTTGTCTATCGGAGCAAAACGTTATGGTCTATCTACTTCAGCCTATCAAAAGTAAATTTTTGGATCAACTTCAAATGATCATAACTCCTCATACACAATGATCTAGGTAAAATACTATATATCAATGGAAATATATGAGAGTCTCTTTCTAATGAAATTAGTTTCATCCAATTTGGATATCGTAGTAAAATGTTATGGTTGATCTACTTCAAACTATCAAAACAGTCCACCAAAGGACAGATTCGAGAATTATTTGATTTTTAGGGGCGTTTTGGTCATTCCTCCTCACCCAAAATCCATCCAAATCCTATATTAAAGCCTATTAGAACCATTATATGTTATATTTCATCAAATTCCCTCAAAAAGAAAACCCTAAGCTCCTACATCCAACTTCAAGAACCTCCACAGTTCACCATTAATTCTGCAAATTTATTCAAGATTCCAAGTTCCTAGTTCAAGAACTCCAAGAACCATCATTCAAAGGCACGATTAGCATCTCAAAAATGAGTATCGATCTAAAGTTCATCATTCAAGGTATGTGGAGATTTTCAACAAGAACTCTCTTTCGTTCTTGTGCCCAAAAGTAATTTTCATTACAAAGGCATGATTTTTATTTGATTTTTATGGATTTGAAGCATGAACCCATATCTTATGATGATTATTATGAAATCTTGATGCTGATGATTTTAAAAGATGAATTTACATGTGTGGAGATATAAAGCATGAATCTTGAATGATATTTATCATGATTTTGATATTTGGGTCGTGAACCCCCCTTGGAAATTGTGTTTTTTTTTTGAGAAAGTGTGTGTTATAAGCACGTTGATGTTGAATATTTGAGATATTTTGAATGATTTGACCTTTTGGTCTTAATGGAGTTGTTTTTGAACTCGAGTGTAAAAGAAATCCACAACGTGGTTGATTTTCATAGATGGGAAGCATGATGGCTCCCTATATATATTTATATATTACTGAATTTTTTTTGTTGTGGATTGTCTTTGAAATGATCTGAGCTAAATCCGGGAGAAATCTTTAGCATCGAGTGGGAGGTATAAAGCGACATTACTTCCCTAGATTTACGTGCCCCCGTAGGAGTGAGCCTGAGGATAATTTATATAGTGATCTCTAGTTTGTGTGGATTTGATATCGACAGTCTTACTCCGATGGCAAGGATAGGACGGCTCTCCCCAACGTGGGTTGTACGTTGGTTTCCATGTAGCTCACATGGTTTATGTCGGTTATAGGATCTCCCAGTGTGTGTGTGTTTCCTTGTGTCTATGGTGAATGGTGAAGTGATTTGAAAGTGAAATTATGAAAGTTATTCTTTCGAAAGATTTAAATGATATTTACATTATGAGAATTGATATTCTTGATGAATTGAAAGTGATTGACGAATTATATGATGACTCACATGTGTTATTGTACTTATTTCATCCTCTCATGATTATGATGATTTTCTTTGGGCAATGTGAGTCTTTCATACATCCTGCATATTTCTTATAAATATTTATGATGATGATGTTTATGCAACTGCATACCCCCCCATATACTCGGTTTCTTTCCATGGTACTGACCCACATCTTCAGATGTGGGCTGTATTTTCTCAGAATGTAGGTTCAGGTGCTCAGTTCCAGGTTCGACAGTGATTCTTTGGGCATGCTGTTCTACATCCTCTGTTGTGGTGATTCCTCATGTTCCGAGGACGTGATGTCTGATGTTTATTTCACGTAATCATTTACATTTGATAACTGAGTATGAGTCAGTTGGGGCATGTCTCAATGGCTCACTGATTATATTTATTTTGTTAGAGGCATGTCAGACTAGTATAGATGTTGGGAGTTGACTAATCAGTCGTATTTTGTTATCTTTCTGAAATTCTTTTATTCTTGGACGATGATTACTCTGTTTATATTTGAGGGTTATTTATGGAAACCCCGGTGATTTGTGTTGAACTTGATGAAAATGGCTCAAAGGGTTAGCTTGGGGCTACTTGTAGCGTCAAGCACCGTGTGACGCTCCAGGACCCATTTTCTGGGGCATTACAGTAGGGGACACATATATTGGTAGGTGTGTGGGGGTAGAGGTAGGAGGAACTTTTATCCTTTTGTGTGGGTAAGGTTCCAAGAAAGTGGTTATAGCGGTCACTTATTTGGTGTAGGTAGGTCTATGTTGTATGGTGAGGTAGAGGATCAGATTTGTTTAATTATTTCTTTGACTTAGGAAAAACAGATGTGATGGGAGTATAATTTTAATACGATGTGTGTGCAGGTACTACAATGTACCAAATCTTTGTGGGAAAGAAAAAAATAAAAATAAATCAAAAATAAAAAAATTGGATAAATGAAATTATGCCAAGTGGCATAATTTTTGGTTTGTCACTGTTTCAAGATTATTGATTTTCATATAAAGAGAAGATTAATTAAAACTAACACAATAAAAAAATAAAATATGAATCTCGGGAGGGTTAAAAATTATGTGTCAACATTAGGCCCCTCTTTGACTATAAACACAAAGGTTTCTAGATAAAGAAATAGACAACGGGATAAATTTTGAACCGACCATAATTTAAAAGGAGAAAATAAAGATAGTGTGCAATTGAGTCATGATTTGGACATCCCACCTCTCCTGAGTTATAAGGGAATTAGGTCACATGTAGTTCAAGGGTTAAGAAAAGAGACAATTTATACTAAGATGGAGAGTCTAGTGAGGTCTTGTTGAGGTTCCTTTCTGCGGCTCATGTCATTACATCAATATGAAAGCTAAAATTTTAAGAGAAAAATAAAATTAGAAAATCCTATCTATACAGCTTCTCTTAATCTTGACTTGTGTCTTTATTTTTTCTCTAATGACAAAAGATCCATTTTCTTTGTGTGTTGAACTTTCAAAATAAACTGTTTCTCCATGCAGACTTTTGGTCTTAGAGATAAACTTGAAAATTGACCTTGTTTTTCAGGTGGTCTCCTGACCTTGGCATGAAAGTGATCCCTGTACTCCAGCATGATCTGGAGCTTAAAAATAAAGTATTCACCCTATTCCTTAGGCGGGTTAAACTTGAAATTCAAAATTTTCACCTTATTCTCCAAGCAGGCTCTAGAACTTGAAATTGAAAGTCTTCATTGTATTCTCTGGGCAGTCTCCTAAAATTAAAATCAATAGTGAACTAGAACAAACTAATTTCAAAAGGGTTATGATAAAGAAAGATCCTATTTTCTAACAGGGTCCTGAATAAAAAATAAAGTCCCATTCTTCAGGAGGGTCATTCTAATCCAATTTTTAGGAGGGTCTCAATAATCCTATTTCTATGAGAGTCCCTATCGATAATCCCATTACTAGAAGGGTCCCAAAAAGAAAATCAAAGTCCCATTCTCCAAGAGGGTTATGCTAATCTTATTCTTCAGGAGGGTCCTACTAATCCCATTTCTAGGAGGGTCTAGATATTAATATCATTTCTAGGAGGGTCTCGAATAGAAAATTAAAGTCCCATTATCCAGAAGGTTCCTGTAAATCCCATTATTCAGGAGGGTCCTACTAATCCTATTTCTAAGAGGGTCTTGATAATTTCATTTCTTGGAGGGTTATGATCGATAGTCCCTTTCCTAGGAGTGTCCCAAATAGAAAATTAAGATCCTATTCTCCAAAACGGTCTTGAACAAAAAGTAAAGCTTGTTTTGTAGGAGGGTCCTCAATAAAAAGTAAAGTTCCATTTTCTATGAGGGTGCTAAACAGAAAGTAAAGTCTCATTTTCCAAGAGGGTCCTTAACAAAAAGTAAAACCCATTTTTTAGGAGGGTCCTGAATAGAAATTGAAGTTTCATTTTCTAGTAAAGTCCCATTTTCCATGGCGGTCCTGAACATACGTCCTATTTTCCAAGAGGGTCTTGAACATAAAGTAAATTTCCATTTTTCTGGGGGGTGTTGAACTGAAATTAAAGTCTCATTTTATAGGAGGGTCCTAATTAAGAGTATAATAACTTGTGGAAATGCTTCTCCCAAAAGTATCTAAACTCAACAAACAAAATTTTGCCCCTATTTCAACAAACAATAACTTTTTAGTTACAAACTTAGTGGTAATTTGCGGCACTTGGCTTTCAAGTCACCTGCTCCTAAACTCGTCTCATTCATCTCTAATTCAGATTGTTGGTATTTTCCCTTGAGTTGTTTGACCATTGACCCAAACTCAAACTAAAAGGAGTGACTCGGACTCAAAAACCGTATTTCTGTTTTACTGTGTTTCTGAGATAAACTCTTTGAACCTTGATATTTCCACGTATCCGGAAACTTATCTGTTGACAAGAAATTTTTTTATGCCTTGTTTCGACTTACAATCATGTCATTTTTATGTCTTGGTCCTTGACATTACTTCTTGCAATTGAGGAACTGGTAGCAAGTTTTGAAGTTCTTTATCACTTGTTTTCACATGTATTTGTCTCAAAGACGTCAAGAATTGATGATGATTTTCTTATTTAGATAATAGACAAAAGAAAAAAATAGAAAAATAAAAAATAAGAAAATGAATGTCCCTTTTTTGAAAATAAAGAAATGAAAATGTTATCTGAATAAGGCAGCTAACTCTAATGATTATGACATGCATTTTGGATTAAGATGCCTGATGTTTCCATCCAAACTATTCATCAATTGTTGTTAACTCAAAGAACCTAAAATCGACTTTCTTCCTTAAGCCCATTATTGTCATGACCAAAAAATGAGGGTTAGGATGGCACTTGTCGTAGCGTACCTTGACAAGTAAGCCAATCACCCAAACTGATACAAAAATAGGAAAAGATAGAAATACCCCAAAGTAAGGCTTCTAGAACAAAGTCGTACCATACAAGTAATCATAACAATACAGAAAGAACTTATCCAAAATACCAATTATGCCCAAAACTAGCTATCAATAGTGCAAGAGCCACTAATACAATCCAAGAGTTAAATACATCAAAAAGATAACCACAAAGGAATAATATATATCTCCAAATACTAATAGAGAGGTAACTAATACAGAAAGATAGAGCTAAACTACGGAAATATGAATGTCTAATACCTACCATCAGTAATCTAAAGGAGCCCGAAATCAATCAGTCTGAGGTGCATCAAAACCTGAAGAGGCACCGAAAGGGTGTAGTAGAAGTGAGTACAATCCACTTGTACTCAGTAGGTATCATAGGCTGACTGATCAAAGTAGAAAATAAAGCATACAAAATACACACTAAGGGAACGTCACCTGCAATCAGAAAATGTCCCACAACAGTAGCCCACACCGTTTACACTACATGTTCTAATATATCACATATATTGCAACATCACACCAAAATAGGACAAAAGTATATATTATATCACATATAAGTAGAACATGTATATAAAAGATCATTAAATACAAGCAAAGGAAGATACAACAAAAATATAAATGACAAGTTAATATGAAAATACAATACAACGTATCCCAATAAAGTAAGTGCAACGTAGATGATGATGATGATGATGCACGAGATCATCGAACAACCTCTGAGGTCATCTCACAACCTCTGGGGTCTATCGCACAATCCCCATATACACCTACGGAGCTAAAGTTTGCCGACATAGGACTCATAGGGGGTTTGTCAACCCATATACATACTAGATATCTCATATTTCCTTTCTGGAACATCCCTTGAAAAGGGTTTTATAAAGTGTTACAATATATCTGCCCCAGCGCATCCCTCGAGGAGAGTTTTAAAAAGGTGTTTCTATTGTTTTTGAAATATTACCACGCTGGTACCAATGTTTCATGAATAAGTATGATATGAGGATGTAATGCTCACAACCAATCAAAATGAGTATTTTCACAACCAACCACATGATATATTTTCACAACCAACTACATGATATATTTCCACAACTAATCATAATGATATATTGCCACAACCACGTGGGCCAATATCCACCCATTATTTCAGTTTCATCCACGAATTTCCACATGTCTCATATGCCAATAAAGTTTAGTATAATCATAATACACCAATGGTACCATATTAAGCATCTTAACAACACAATACAATTATTCATATTTATTCAAGGCTATCAATATCACATAGGACCCCACACGGTCACACATATCGCATAATAACTCAATTTCGATAATTACATCATATATAGGCCCTCACATGGTACAATATACAAATAGCCATTTATCATGATTTATTTCCACCTTTAACATGCATTTTTAACCATCATTTACTACCCAGCCTAGTCTAAAAGAGTTGAGTCATAACCTACCTTAAAAGTCAAAATCAGTCCGCTAGACTTTGAACCCATGACTTTATTTTATACGTATGATCATGAAATCTTCTAAAAACATCAAATATGGAATCTAATCATCAAAACAAAACCAATGACACCCATATTCAGTACTTTTTGTTTGGGGTCAAAACGGACCCCCGAAATGGGTTTTTCAAAAGAAAAAGGGGCAAAATCATTACTTTACTTTAAAAATGCATTTCTCATATTTTTAGGAATCTACAGCTGAAAATCCAGGTCAAATCGAGTAAAAAATGAGGTTCAAATTGAAGAAAAACCATTTTTAAGTTTTATCGGGTAAAATTTTTCAAATCCGAGTTAAAATCTAGAATCAGAGTTTTTTGAAGGTTAAATTGATGAAAAACTAGTTATTATCAGATAAAAACATTATTCAAGTGAAAATGAGTGAAATTGGGGTTTAAAATCAAGCCCTAAGATTTTTGAGATTTTGAGAAATTAATCAAGAAATTACTAAGAATAGGGTGAATTCTTACCTTAAATCCATAACAGAATCAAGAAATAGACATTAATCTAGCTATCCAAGAGGCAAGGTGAAAGAATGGACAAAATGGAGCATAAAAAGCTTTTTTTTTTTTTTAAAGACTGGTGCAGTTTTTTTTCTAAATCCACCCCGAAATTCGGCGGGGTGCTCGAGATTCATTCAAAGTCCTATATACACAAACAAACTTTTAAACTATACTAAATTCAATGTTCTGGACACATTGGAAAACTCTAATTTTTGAAAAAATATCATTTTAACAAAGTGGACCCCCAAACCCGAAATCGCAATTTTCCAAACTGAAGGTTGAAATAAGATTTAAAAGCCGTAAAATCACACCAAATATGTTAACACCCTAAAATCAATATTTTGGATCTGCTGGTGAAGTTGGATTTCCATCCAAAGTCATTTCGATCAGATGTGGGTCTCACATTCATATTTTTAGTTTTCCAACTTTTTGGCCAATAGGTTGAAATGAGCTCGGGTGCATCGGGTCCGGAACCAAAGGTATACCTAATCTAAAATCGATATTCTGGAGATGTTGGCACTCATTCAACTATCCATCGCACGGATCAAATGATATTCACATAAGTTCAAAATAAGGCCCTCGGAGCCATAAAAATCACAATATGGCATAAATGGTATGAAAATGCATCGAGAATCATGCCAATCACCCCCACACCCCAAAAATACCCTAATGCAACTATGTGGAGGGTAAAGTAGTCAAATCACACAAAACCATAAATTTCACATATTTCATCAAAAATTTTCGGTCAATACATCATCCACCACAAAAAATCTAGTTCATCCTCAAACTAAGATAAACATACCTGAATAAATAAAGAGATGGGAATTGAAACTATGCATATCAGACTCAACCTTTCAAGTATCCTCATATACAGGTCAATATCTCCACTGAACCTTAACCACAGGGATAACTCTATAGAGCAACTGCGTAACATCCCTAGCCAAAATAGAGAGTGGCTCCTCAATAAAGGACAACTGCTAATCTAGCTGAACTGACTCCCAACGAATAACATGAGACTCATCAAGAAAATAGCAAAGAACAATAACAACCTGAAACAATGGACGAACAGTTGATAGATCAGGAGGAAAAGCCAACTCATAAGCCACATCACCAACAGTCTAAAGAATCTCAAATGGGCCGATATACTATGGCTAAGCTTTCCCCTCTTTCAAAACCTTATCACACCCTTCATGGGTGAAATTCGAAGAAAGAAGTGTTCACCAACACCAAATCTCAAGACACGAAGGCTATGATAAGCATAGCCCTTCTGCCTACTCTGAGTCATTCTATGTCTATCCTAAACTGACCTAGACTCTATCTAAAGACTCACGAAGTAAGTCTGTACCTTGAGGTCTTACCTCTAAAACATCAAACCAACCTATTAGAGAGCAACAATGCCTACTATACGATGCCTTAAAAGAGCCATATCAATATTGGAATGGTATCTATTATTATATGCAAAGTATGCTAAAGTCAAATATTGCTCCCACTGGCCACTAAAATCCATCACACATGTCCGGAGCATATCCTCCAAAACCTATATAGTCCTCTCTGACTGGCCATTTGTCTGGGGATAAAACTTTATGCTAAGATTAACCCAATTACCTAACTCGTCCTGAAAAGTTTTCCAAAAGTGAGATGTGAACATAGAACCTCAATCTGAAATAACAGACACTAATACACCATACAGACGTATAATCTCACAAATATAGATATGAGCTAACCTCTCAGGATTGAATGAGACCTGAACCAGAATAAAATGAGTTGACTTGGTCAATCAATCCACATTGACCCAAACACTGCCAGAACCATGAGATGTATGAGGAAAACTAGTCACAAAGTCCATGGTAACCTATTCCCAAGTCCACTAAAGAATGGGAAACCTTTGAAGCAATCCACCATATCTCATATGCTTGGGTTTAACCTACTTACAACATAGGAAACGAGTCATAAAACCCATTATATCTCACCTCATACCACCCCACCAGTAGTGTTGCCTCAAATCATGATACATCTTAGTCACACCTAGATGGATGGGATGGAATATCTGGAACAATGGGCCTCCTCTAAGATCAACCTAATCCAATCACCCACTCTCGACACACAAACTCGGCCCCCAATCCTCAAAACTCAATCTAAATCAAGTGAGGACTTCTTAGCCTTCCCACTCAACACCTTATCTCGAATTAACCTCAATCCAAAATCATCAAACTAATGAGCTCGAATCTACTCCATCAAAGAAGATCTAGCCTCCACAAATGCCAAAACACGCCCACATGTCAAAATTTTAGCCTAACCATCTGGTTAGCTAAAGGCTGAACCTCTAAGGCCAAAGGACTCTCCTGGGTTAAAACATGTGCCAAGATACCCATGCTAGTCGACTTTTGGCACAAGGAATCTGCAACTGTTGCACCCAAGTACACATGCAACTGTATGTATTCTCACCAAGTAGTAAAGTGTTCTTTTAGAATTCAAGTATCGATCCCATAGAAACTATTTTTGACAACTTATCCAATTCTTGTTCAACTATTAATATTAATCGGTGCAAACGTAACAAAAAAGAAAATTTATTTGTAAATTGAAATTAAATTAAACACTGCAATAAAGTAAGAACTTGGACAATAAATAAAGAGAAAACTAGGGTTAAAGCTCTGCGAACATTCTTATTAAGCTATTGAACTTCATTGGTTAGATTAGTTAGCTTGGTTGTTGATTCACAAGGTTTATATTAAGATCATGGTCTCTCGATCCTCTAATCTTTTACCTAACTGGACATTACAACTACATCGTTGAGTGGGGATGTAATAATCCATTAAGATGATATCCTGTAAGTGAACCAAACAAGGCTTTTAGGTGTATCTCTATCCTAGATACTAATTCAAATCCCTTATTTTATAAAAGAATAAGTACCTTGCTCTATTTATCCCCACATTTTATCCTCTTATTCCCCATTTCGGGTTCACAAAGATGATAACGGATGTATTAAAGGTCTTGAATCCTTAAAATTGTTATAAAGAGGATAAATAAACAATAAAATATGATAATAAATCAAAAAAATTCAATTCAAAGCAATAGTAATTATGTTCTTGGCCTTAACCCCGGAAAAGGGTCTTTTAGCCACTCAGGGACATAACCGTAATCAAGATAAATGAATACATGATAAAATCCACTATTACTCTAAATTAAAGAAAGAAAAACCCTATTTGAAGTGTTTTCCATATCCTCGTAAAGTTTCAAAAATCTTCCAAGGTGTATAACATCAAGTACAAGCGTCCTATTTATAGGAGGACGATTTTAGCCATAGGTGGAATATGGTGTGTGCCGCCCCTTTCATTCCAAGGGAGTCGGGTCTACGGTGCCCTGCTTATTCCCATGAAATAGTATGTGTGATGTGATTCTCATTCCCTTAGGGGGTGCAACATGTCCCCATCACAGAGAAACATTGGTAAGTCATTTTTTTACTTCTAAACTCGTCTTAAGCATTTGTTCTTCCATTCCAAGCCTTGTGGTGTTGTCTACACTTGATTTATAGCTTTTCATCACCCATATATCATCATAATCAACACACCAAGGATCCTATAGCATCAACACCATTGATTAGAGCTCAAAACAATACAATATCAAGGACAACGACTAGAAGCTTATACTAAGAATGCTAGTTTTGTCCTTTTGATCTTTCACTTAGTTTCAACTCTTGGCTTATTAAAATTGAACCTTGAACACTATAAAAAAGTTGTTACACATATATGTACACAATAATAACCTTAGGAACTCATTACACACTAGAATTCACAGAGATCAACTAGAACAACACCTAGCTCAAGCTAGTAACACTAGTATTCTCATTTGAACTCTAAGTGACAAAATTAAGTACAAACTTGTTTGAAAGACACCCTACACATTGTAATCAAATACTTACAAACTTGGATTCTCAATTATATCATTTTTAACACACTAGAACAAAAGTTTTCCTCAAGACAAAGCTAAACAGGACCGAATAACAGCACTGAGGTGCATAAATCTACCTCAGATCAGCAACCACATTAGCATTGTCGAATGGTAGAGAATAGTCAAGTCATAATCCTTAAGAAACTCAAGACAATGACACTGCCTCATATTAAGATCTTACTGGGTGAAGAAGTACTGAAGGCTACTATAATCTAAGAAGATCTCACAATAGACTCCATACAAGTAGTGCCTCCACAACTATAAGGCAAACACGATTACACACAACTCTAAATCATGGGTAGGATAATTTCTCTCATGAGGCTTCAACTGACAAGATGTATAAGCAATCACCAGCCCTTCTGCATCAACACAGTACCTAACCTAACACTTGAAGCATCACAAAAGATAGTAATACCCATACCCTCCTTGGGCAAAGTCAAGATAGAAAGTGAAGTCAACGACTTCTTAAGCTTTTGAAAGCTCGTCTCACAAGCATCGGACCACTGAAAAGAAATCTTCTTCTGGGTCAACTTGGCCAATGAAGCTGTAATAGATGGAAAACCCTCAACAAAATGCCAATAATAACCTGCCAAGCCAACAAAACTCTGAATCTCGATGGGCGAAGTAGGTCTCTCCCAATCACAAACTGCTGCAAACTTAGATAGATCAACCATAATAACTTCCTTAGTCATCACATGACCTAAGAAAGAATTAAACTTCAACCAAAACTTGCACTTCTAGAACTTAGCTTACAACTTTTCATCCCATAATCTCTAAAGCATAATCCATAAATGCTCATCATGCTCAACCTCTCTCTTAGAATAAACCATGATATCATCTATAAATACAGTAATAAAGGAGTCATGATATGGTCAAAACACCCAGTTCATCAACTCCATGAAAATAGAAGGGGCATTGGTCAACCCGAAGGACATGACCAAGAACTCATAATCACCATATCAAGTCTGGAAAGCTATCTTGAGAATATCTAAAGCTCTAATCCTTATCGTGTGATAACTAGACCTCATATCAATCTTTGAAAACACCACAAAACTCTGAAGTTGATCAAACAAATCATTAAATCAAGGAAGAGGATGCTTATTCTTAACTATCACCTTATTCAACAGCCGATAATCAATACACATTCACATAAACCTATCCCTTTTCTTCACTAACAAGACAGGTGCATCCCAAGGTGAAACACTAGGTTGGATAAATCCCTTGTCCAACAACTCCTACAACTGATCCTTCAGTTCTTTTGACTTTGTTGGGGCCATCCTATAAGGACGAATAAAATTGGGCTTGGTGCCTGACTCAAAATCAATAGAAAAATCAATATCACATTCTAGAGACATTCCAAGCAAGTCCACAGGGAACACATCTATAAACTCATGGAAAATACAGACAAAATTTAAGAAAGGAGGTAAAATAACACTAATATCACAAATATGAGCCAAATAAGATAGACATCCTCTCTTAACTAATTTACGAGCCTGAACGTAAGATATAATCCTCTTAGAACCCGAATGAAGTTCACCTTTCTAAACTATCCTTAGCATACACAACAAAGCTAAAGTCATAGCCTTAGCAAAATAATCTAAGATGGCATGATAAGGAGCCAACCAATCCATACCCAAAATAATATCAAAATTGAAAATATCTAACACAACCAAGTCAACCACGGTCTCATGCCCAACCAAAGCCATAAGACAAGATCAGTACACCTGATCCACCACTAAAGAATCACTTACCGGGGTAGATACATGAATAGGTATAGCAAGAGGCTTAGTAACAAAATCAAAACCCAAAGCAAAATACACAGAAACGTATGAGAAAGACTATCTTGGATCAAATAATATAGACTCAAGTTTGAAAGAAATTAGGACGATGCCATTGATCACAGTATTTGAAGCCTCTGCCTTCAGTTTGGTTGGTATAGCATAACACAGACCATGACAACCAACTACTTAGGTAGACCTATGACCACCAAATACCTGAGTGGACCCATGGCTACCCCTATGATCTCTACTAACTCTGCCCCTCACACCTTTAGTAGCACCCCTACCTCTCACAGATGAAACAAGAGTTGCTTGAATTACCTCGTGAGGATAGTCCCTGGCCACATGGCCAATCTCATCACACATATAGAAATATCTACGACTAGCCTCAATAGGAGAAGGTATAACTAGTACCAAATGGCCACCCTAAACTACTGAACTAGAAGAGCCACCACCTAAACTCTATAAAGCCGCCTGCATTGTCCTACCCTAGTACCTCTACCAAAAGAAACCTAACCTCTAAACTCACCAAAATGATGCACCTTTTTGGTATCCCTACGATACCCAAAGAATCCCCTTTGTCATCTTTGCATGATCCATAATGCTGTGAAAAGACGCTCTAAATACAATCATCTGAGTCATAGACAATTAAAGAGAGATATCCAAACCCTTTATAAACTTCTATATTTGCTCAGACTCAGTAGAAATACTATCATATGAATATCTGGATATGACATAGTAGTGTGCCTCATACTCAAGAACTATCATGGAGCCCTATTTTAAATGATCAAACTCATCCCGTATATGGTTTCTCAAACTAAAAAGAATAAATCTCTCTAGAAAAACCTCAACGAACTGATCCTAAGTCATCTCAGGAGAATCATAGAGTCTACAACTGACAAGTGACCTCCACCAATATCTCGGTACATCTCTCAACTGATAAAATATAGTATAAGCCACACCATTCATACAGAAAGAGTGAAAGACAACTCAGAAATAAGGTATGAAAGAACTTCACACAATAAAGAATAAAATGAGGAAAGTTTCCTAAAGACGTCTTGTAGACTCTTGAAGATAGATACAAATGTCTATGTACTGATCCGCGAGACACTATTAGACATCCCTTTCTTACACTATTAAGATTAATGAAATCTGGTTGCTTTGATACCAATTTGTCATGACCTAAAAAATAAGGGTCATGATGACACTTGTTGCAGAATACCTTAACAAGTAAGCCTATCACCCAAACTGATACAAAAAGAGGAAAAGATAGAAATACCCAAAAGTAAGGCTTCTAGAATGGATCCAAACCATACAATTAGTAATAACAATATGAAAAGAACTTATCCAAATACCAATCATTCTCAAAACTAGGTGTCAATAGTGTAAGAACTACTAATACAATCTAGGAGTAAAATACATTAGAAAAATAACAACAAACGAATAATATATTTCGTTGAATACTAATAAAGACATAAATAATCCATAAAGAGAGAGGTGAACTCCAAGAGTATAAATGTCCAACCGCTACCTGGAGTAATCTAAAGGTGCCCAAAATCAATCAATCCGAGGAGCACCCAAACCTGAAGCTACACTGAAAGGGTGAAGTAGAAGTGAGTATGGTTCACCTATACTCAAAAGGTATCATAGGCCGACCTAGCAAAGTAGAAAATAAACCATACAAAATACACACTAAGGGAGCATCACCTGCAATCAAAAAATATCTCACAATGGTAGCCCATACCGCTTGTACTACCAGTTCTAATATATCACATATATTGCAACATCACACCAAAATAGGACACAAATACGTATTATATCACATATAAATAAAATATGTATATGCAAGATCATCAAATATAAGTAAAGAAAGATACAACAAATACATAGATGACAAGTCAATATGGCAATACAATATAACGTAGCCCAATAAAGTAAGTTCAATGTATATGATGATGATGATGATGCATGAGGTTGTCGCACAACCTTCTGGATCATCACACAATCCCCGTATACACCTGCAGAGCTAAAGATTCTCAATGTAGGACCCATGGAGGGTTCATCAACCCGTATACAATCCACATATCTCATATCTCCTTTTATGCACATCTCTCAAAAAGAGTTTTATAAGGTGTTACAATATCTTCTCCTCGGTACATCCCTAGTAGAGGTTTTAAAAAAGGTGTTGCATTGTTTCTTAGATGTTGCTATAGTTGTACCAATATTTCATGAATGAGTATAATATGAGAATGCAATGATCACAACCAATCACAATGAGTATTTTCACATCCAACCACTAATAACATTCAAATTACACTCTTGAATGGGTGTAAGCGATCGTTGTCAATATAAAACACAACTTTTTTAGGGTCGAATCTCCTAGGGAATAAGGTGTAAACTCAAGTTATTTACAATTTAATTCACTGGTAGTTTACTGATTCCTGAAATGGGGTTTAAGTTATGTAGATAATTGATTGTCACTTTGAATTTGATATTTGTAACCAAAATTTTATAAAATAACCAGGATTATGTTCACTAGGGCTTACGGTACATGACAGAGGCTAAAATTTACTCAAGACTCTCACGGTGGCTAGGATCACAAGCTATCTTTATTGATGATATGCTCAAATGTCTCTCGACCTATTCAAGCGTCTAATTTCCTAATCCTCTCGGACTTAGGGAATCGCTATGCACTGTCTAGATTTTACCTCAGGTCAATCAACCTTGTTACAACGCTGATTATTAAACAAAGCCTTTTCGAGTCCCTATTGATAATTCACTTCCTACTGTTTATGATTTCTTTCTCAAGCAAACCAAAGTAGGTACGCCTACTGTTTGCAACCAACAGACGTAAATTATAATCTCAGAATTACCAAGAAATCCTAACGCCTATTAAATCTTGAGTATTTAACACCTTATCATGACCCAACCCTAGATTCCATGATCCAAGTTATAGGTGTTTATCCACTCATGATACAAGAAATAAGTATGCAAATTGAATTCATAACTAAAAGGATTAACTTACAATGATAAAGAAAATCAAAAGTATACTCTAAATTGAATCACAAGGAAAAGATCCAAAATATTGGTCTTAGAGAGAGAGAAAAAAAAAATTATATATGCTATCTTGTGGGATATGTCAATTGATCCTCGAAAACCCTAAAACAAAGATTTTAAATAATTAACCCTAAAAAAGGAAATAAAACTAAAGTTATAGATTTTCCTCAAAATAGATGACGGCGATCGCGATGACCTATCAAAAGTTTGATGGCCTATCACGGATGTCATCAGATCACTTTATGTTTGGATTTTGCTATCTTAGGCTGTCGGCGACAATGACATCCTATCAGGAGTCTGACGGTGCATCATAGATATCGTCAGCTCCTCTTCCATTTTGAGAATTTCTTCCTAAGGTTGACGGTGATCCTAACGCCTTATCATAACTCTAACACCTTATCATGACATATCATCATATTGTTACAACAAATCTCATTCTCTGGTTAAGGCTGATGACATCCTTGATGGCTTATCACACTTTTGACATCTTATTACCAGATATCCTCACAGTATTCAATTCATGCCAACTCTCCGGTTACATTTGAGGACAACTGTGATAGCCTGTTATGGTTCTGACAACTTATCACAGATGTCTTCATCCATACTTCTCTTCAGCTTTCTCCATATTTCAATTTATTTGCCTCTATTCTTGTTAGTTCTCTACTACATCAGCTTATACTATAAACACATCAAAAAATGACAAAAGTTGCTTAAGACCTTACAATTATTCTAGGTTAAAGGCCTTAAATATGTTAGCAATTGCTCACACATCAACACCCTCACTTAAAATAATTGCTTGTCCTTAAGCAACTTAATCCAACAAAGAGAACACATAGCACATTCAGCAGCCAATTTTCCATTTAAGCTCAATACAAAATTATTCCTCAAATGCCAAACCAACTAATACAAACTGTGCAATCATTAAAATAAAAACAATACTGTAACACAAAGAACTCAAGCGACGACATCAATCTGATCCTAAACAACCATTCACATACCAATGCCACACTATCTAAACAAGCGAGTAGATAGCAATGATACCAGTGTTCCCTCATAACAAAGAAATCCCCCTCTTCTCATATAGGGAATCCAAAAATGCAAAAGTGAGGGTCACCAAAAGACTCTCACTCTCAAAAGAAAGTTCCAGTCAGTGTATGCAAATTACCATAGGCTTGCCCTTATTTTCATCAGTAAGATCTTCAAATAGGCCAGTTAGAATCACTATTGGACTTCTTTTAGGCTTATAATATAGTTTGGGGATGGTATGAGATTCAAGATCATTCAGACTGACAATGCCTCCTTGACACTACACTACTTTCTTAGGGCTTACTTATTATCCTTTTTCTCTTTTCCTCTTCTCTTTATCATATATATTCAAGTTGGGTGCTACTCCCCCCCCCCTTTATTATATATATATATATATATATATATATATATATTAGCAACCAGCTTCTATTCTTTCTCCTTTATTCCACCCTTCTTCATATTCATTCTGCACCATGCACCCCTATGATTGTCACCCTCAACTTAGGCTGTTTACTTAGGTTAAGATGCTCACTGTCCAAGGAAGCCCAGGGACAAATAGGTTCATTGTGGTATAAATGAGAGGGTGAAAGGTGTCATATAAAAGAAATGATCAATTTAGGATCTACACAGGGATCAAAGGGTGTTATGCATACAGGGACGACTATTTAGGCAAAAAGTGGGTTAATCAACAACGGCCTATGATCCTATCCTAACTCTTATCTTATGACCATGGGAAGACCAACCAGGAAAGTTCTGGCTTTAACATACAGAGAGAAATAAGTAGTAGCTTACACACACCTGGCACACAAGTATATCACAGACCACTACTTATCTAGTTTATGCAATTGTTCAGCAATGATCATCAAACAGCTATAACTAGTGCCACAACAAGATTCACAATGGTCACAAGTGAAAGTAATCCACACAGTTTATCAAACAAGACATTAGAGAGGTGTTCAAAATTCAATCAAAAACATGTCAGCTACTTTTTGTTCTTGAATTTCTCCTAGTTACCATAACTATGTTACAACAACAGACTACCCTACACCCTCAACTTAAAATCAAAGAAAAGCTAAATTAAGGGTTAAAGTATAGCTGGACTGGATCGATCTTAGAGATCATGGGTTGCCTCCCATGCAACGCCTAATTTAGCATCACGGCACGACTCAGGTATCTCGATTACTTCAGACTTTATCAAGATAGATAATGGTGTGCTTTAAACTAATTCCTTTAGCCCAATATAAAGCTTGACCCATTGACCATTTACCTTAAAGGTACTCCCGTCTTTGTTTTTGAGTTCTACTACTCCCGATGAGTGGACTTGACTAAGATTAAAAGGGCCTGACCACTTAGATTTCAGCTTGCCTGGGAACAATTTGAGTTTTGAATTAAACAGAAGTATCAAGTCCTTTTTTTTGAATTCTCGTTTCTCTATTCTCCAATCATGGTACTTTTTTATCCTTTATTTATACAGATCTGCTCGTTCATATGATCCGAGAGGAAATTCATCCATCTCATTCAGTTGTCCCAGTCTCATCTCTGCTACTTTCATCCAATTTAAATTCAACCTTTTAAGCACCCATAAATCTTTGTGTTCCAACTCTATTGGCAAGTGGAAAGCTTTTCAATAGACCAGCTGAAATGGTGACATATCAATGGGTGTCTTGAAAGCAATCTGGTTATCCCACAATGCATCATCAAGATTTTGAGACCAGTCTTTCTGGCTAGCATTCATTGTTTTGGCTAGGATGGCTTTCACTTCATGATTTGACACCTCCACTTGCCCACTGGTTTGTGGGTGGTATGGGGTAGCCACTTTGTGTCGTTTCACTTCATATTTTCCAAAGCTGCTCTAAACAATTTGTTGCAAAAATGAGATCCTCCATTGCTTATGATAGTACGTGGTACTCTAAAGCGAGAGAAGATATTATTTTTTAGAAAACCAACAACCCTTTTTCCTTCGTTATCAGCCAAGGCCACAGCTTCAACCAACTTAGGACATAGTCAACAACAACCAAAATATACTTCCTCCCATATAAGCTTACAAACAGACCCATCAAATCAATGCCCCAGACATCAAATAACTCCACTTCAAGAATCTTAGATAGGGGCATCTCATGTCATTTAGAGATTGACCCCTACCTCTGACATTGGTCATATTTCAGCACAAACTCGTGGGAATCCTTAAATAATGTTGGCCAATAATAGCCACTCTGTAACACCTTCTTGGCTGTTCAGTCACCCGCATGGTGTCCCCCAACTGGGAGGCATTACGTGCCTTCAATATGCACAATACATGTATTTTTGGTACACATCTCTGTATGATACTGTCTGCGCATCACCAAAAAAGATAAGGCTCATCCCAGATGTAATGTGTTACATCATGCAAGAATTTCTTCCTTTGGTGGAAAGAAATATTTTCTGGGATGACCTCACTCACAACACATTTTGCATAATCTGTGTACCAAGGAAATTTTTCCACAGCAGACATCAGGATCTCCTCATCAGAAAATGCATCATTTATCTTTGTTTCATCACTGGCTTCTTGTTCACCTGCCATTCTAGATAGATGATACGCAACCTAGTTTTCGCAACCTTTCCTATCTTTGACCTTGAAATAAAATTCTTGTAGTAGCAACACCCATCTAATAATCCTTGGTTTTGCATCCTTCTTAGCCATCAAATACCTAAAGGCAGCATGGTCGGTATGCATCACAACTTTGGTCCCGAGCAGATAAGATTTGAATTTTTCAAAAGCATATTCCACAGCCAGAAGTTCCTGTTCAGTGACGGTGTAATTATATTGCACTCCATTTAGAGCTTTGCTGGCATAATATATAGGATGAAATAGTTTTTCCCTCTTTTTTCCTAATACAGCTCCCAGGGCAACACCACTTACATCACACATTATCGTAAATGGTTTTGCCCAGTCAGGTACAATAACAATAGGTGCTTCAACCAGCTTCTTTTTAAGGCACTCAAATACCTTCAAACACTCGTCATTGAATAAAAATTTCAGTTCTTTCTCCAAAATCTTACAAAGTGGATTTGCAACCTTAGAGAAGTCTTTTCTGAATCTCCAATAAAAACCTTTATGACCAAGAAAATTATGCACTCCCTTCACTGAAATGGGAGGTGGTAATTTCTCGATAACTTCTACTTTTGCTCGATCAACTTCTATCTCTTTTTCAGAAATTTTATAGCCAAGAATGATGCCCTTCTTTACCATGAAATGATATTTTTCCCAGTTAAGCACTAGGTTAAATTCAACACATCTTTGCAAGGCCACATTTAGATTTTCCAAGCACATTTCAAATGAATTACCCACCACAGAGAAATCTTCCATGAATACCTCTATGGTGTCTTCCACCATGTCAGAGAAGATAGATATCATGCACCATTGAAAAATGGTGGGTGCATTGCATAGCCCAAATGGTATCCTTTTAAATGCAGAGGTGCCATATAGGTATGTGAATATCGTCTTCTCCTAATCTTCAGAAGTAATACAGATTTGGTTATATCCAGAATAACCATCCAAAAACCAATACCACCCCCTACTGGCCAATTGGTCAAGCATTTCGTCCATAAAAGGTATTGGGAAGTGGTCCTTCAGAGTCCAAGAGTTTAACTTGCGGTAGTCCATGCAAACTTCCTGCCCAATTACTGGCCTGAGTGGAATCAACTCATTCTTTTCATTAGCAACCACCGTCATACCCTTTTTTTGGGCACACATTGAACTGGGCTCACCCACTTGCTGTCAGAAATAGGGTAAATCACTCCTGTATCCAACCATTTAATAATATCCTACTTAAGCACCTTTTGCATTGGTGGGTTAAGATGGTTCTGATGTTCTATTGTTGGAATACTATCTTTCTCAAGTTAAATTTTATGCATGCAGATGCCTGGGGGAATACCAGTAATATCTACAATGGTCCACCCTATTGCTCTCTTATGCTTTTGAAGTACTGAAATAAGTGTATTAACCTGTTGTTCTCCTAAATCAACTGTAATAATAACAGGTATCATATTCCCTTTACCCAGAAACACATACCATAAATAGATGGCTTGGTTGGTGGCGTTAGTTGATTAGCCAGATCAAGGTCCAAATTTTTGGGAGAATAAGGATATGAACCCATGCTTGTCAAGGCACAAACTGTCTCTTCGTACTCCCCATTGCCTTCAATATCATAATTTATCATGACTGTAGCCAAAGGTTCACTAACAAGTTGTTCAGTTATGGGCACGTCCTGTTAGTTCTCAAAATACATATCAAATACTGAGAACACACTCATTTCCTCATGATGTTTCATTGATTTGCCCACATCAAACCATGTTACTTCATCATTCTTCCTGAATAAAAGCTCATTTTCTCTCAAATTAATCAACATACTTTCGGTTGCCAGGAAAGGTCGACCTAAGATTATGGGCACCTCAAAGTCCACCTCAAAGTCCAGAATGACAAAGTCTTCAGGGAATATGAAATTGGAAACATTTACCAACACATCATGTAGAATGCCGACAGGTCACTTTACTGACCTATTCGCCAACACCGGTCTCATGTTGGTGGGTGTGGGATTCCCCATACCCAACTTTCTATAAATAGACAATGGCATCAAATTAACGCTTGCTCCCATATCACACAGTGCCTTGGTGAATTCTATAGTTCCAATTGTGCAGGGAATAGTGACTGCACCTAGGTCTGGCTTCTTCTGCATTAAGGTCCTTGTAGAGATAGCACTACAAACGTAGAGATCTGCCTCCAATTCACAGCTCACAGCTCATTTCTTCATCACAATGTCCTTCATGAATTTCTCACATCCTGGCATTTGCTCAAGTGCCTCAATCAAAGGCACATTTATTGTCAATTGCTTGAGTATTTCCATAAATTTGCTAAATTTGGCATCATCAGCCTTTTTGCTCAATCTTTGAGGAAAGGGAAGTGGTGGTCTTGAGATAGTTTTCAACACCGCTTCCACTTCCTTCTCCCTCACCTTCTCTGAACCATCAACAGAGCTATTCAACTTCTCAAACTCCCCTGGATTTCTTTCTTCTAGTTTATCCACAACTACCTCATTATTCGCAGACTTGCTAATAGAAGGGCCACGTAAGATCTTACCACTCCTGGTGGTAATAGCCATACATGAGCTATCAGTTTGCATATTTTAAGCTATTTTACTAGATACAAAACTAATTCTTCCCTGGTTCAGCGCTATGGAAAGTTGGCTCATCTACTGCTCCAACTACTTAATAGAAGTTGAGTGTGAACTAACCAACCGACTCAGAGTAAAAAAATAACTCTTCATAATATTTACCCCTGAGTTGGTAGCCTCAACTCCCTCCAACAGTTTTTCCATCAAGTCCTCCATAGATATCTTTCCTGAGCTAGTTGCAGTAGCTTCCCGATTTCCAGGAAGAACATATAAACCACTCCTTTTATTTTTGTTTCTCCAATTCCCTTGCTCTGTCTCTGTAACAAGGCTTTTCATAAATGTTCCGACCTTGATTCCCTTGGCTATTGCCTTGGAAACCCCCTGATTATTAACACAATTTGCCTCTTCTTTAGTCTCAACATCTACTAGGTCTTGAGAAGTCACAGCCTTTACTTTCTCAGTCTTTCTTGATAATAAGTGCTTGGTGAGCAAGTCCATATAAGTTTTCAAATGGGCCATTTCTTGATCCCACTCCTCATCTCTGCTACGTTGTTCAGCAGTTATTCTAACATGAACAGTGGGGATTTCCACCACAGCATCCCTGGTGTACCAAGCCCAACTCCGTTTTGTCATCCTATTCAGCATATCTGAGGCATTTTGAAAAGGCAAATCAGCAAATGAACCACCAGCTACGTTATCTACATCATATTTGTTACAAAGTTAAGAGCCTTGTATAAAGTCTCCATCAAATGTATGTCAGTTATGTTGTGGTTCGGACACTGTGTCAGCTTTTTCTTGGACCTCTCCCAAGTGTAATGCAAGGCCTCATTCGAAAGCTGTCTAAAGTTGTTGATCTCATCCCTCAACTGTACCCTCCTGCAAGGCAGAAAAAACCTTTCTAGGAAAGCTCCTTTCAAATGCCTCCAGTTAGTCATAGAATCAGGCATCAGCTTATTCAGCCACAATGTTGCCTCTCTAAATAGAAACAACGGGAACAACCTTAACCGGATAGCATTCTGGATCACTCCTAGGTTATCTAAAGATTTGCAAATGGTGATAAAATTCACCAGATGCAGGTTAGGGTCATACCCAGGAAGGCATACAAACAACCCTTTCAAGTTTAGGAGTTAGATCATCGTGCTTGTAATGTTGAAATTTGCTCCAGGTGCCAACGGTAAAGGAATGATGGCACCTATTGCACCTGCTCCATCCATACCGTCATCGTCATCATCAAACTTATACTGTAATGAGTGTTCTACCATTTCTTGTTATGCATTGGAGTTTTGGATTGAGCTGTGCTTGGCGTACACTATTAAGATCCTGCAAATAAACAAAAACAACAAACTAATATAAATCTAGAAAACGTAACTAATAGAAAATTAGCGCACATAAACTTTCAGTTTATAACCATATTCCCCGGCAATGGCGCCATTTTTATAACGCTCAAATTACACTCTTGAATGAGTGTAAGTGCTCATTGTCAATATAAAAACCCACTAGGTTGGGGTTGAATCCCATCGGGAATAAGGTGTGAACTCAAGTTGTTTACGATTTAATTCACTGGTAGTTTATTGATTCCTGAAATGGGGTTTAAGTTTTGCAGATAATTGATTGTCACTTTGAATTTGATGTTTGTAACCAAGATTTATGAAATAACCAGGATTATGTTCACTAGGGCTTATGGTACATGATAGATGCTAAAATTTACTCAAGACTCTCACGGTGGTTAGGATCACAAGCTATCTTTATCGATGATATGCTCAAATATCTCTCAACCTATTCAAGCGTCTAATTTCCTAATCCTCTCGGACTTAGGGAATCGCTAGGCACTGTCCAAATTTTACCTCAGGTTAATCAACTGTGTTACAACGCTGATTATTAAACGAAGCCTTTTTGAGTCCCTATTGATAATTCACTTCCTCCTATTTATGATTTCTTTCTCAAGCAAACCAAAGTAGGTACGCCTACTATTTGCAACCAAAAGACGTAAATTATAATCTCAGAATTACCAAGACATCCTAACACCTATTAAATCTTGAGTATTTAACACCTTATCAAGATCTAACCCTAGATCCCATGATCCAGGTTACAGGTGTTTAGCCACTCATGATGCAAGAAACAAGTATGCAAATTGAATTCATAACTGAAAGGATTAACTTACAATGATGAAGAAAATCAAAAGTATACTTTGAATTGAATCACAAGGCAAAGCTCCAAAATATTGGTCTTAGAGAGAGAGAGAGAAAAATCGTATATTCTATCTTGTGGGATATGTCAATCGATCCTCAAAAACCCTAAAATAAAGATTTTAAATAATTAACCCTAAATAAGAAAATAAAACTAAAGTTATACATTTTTCGCAAAATAGATGACGGCGATCGTGATGGTCTATCAAGAGTTTGACGGCCTATCATGGATGTCATTAGATTCTTTTTAAGTTTGGCTTTTTCTGTCTCAGGCTGACGGCGACAATGACATCCTATCAGGAGTCTGACAGCGCGCCATAGATGTCGTCAGCTCCTTTTCCATTTTAACAATTTCTACCTAAGGTTGACGGTGATCCTGACGCCTTATCACAACTCTGATGCCTTATCATGACATATTGTCATAACGTTACAGCAAATCTCATTCTCTAGTTAAGGATGACGACATCCCTGATGGCTTTTCACACTTTTAGTATCTTATCACCAGATATCGTCACAATATTCAATTCATGCCAACTCTCTGGTTATGTTTGACGACAACTGTGATAGCCTGTCATGGGTCTGATGACTTATCACAGATTTCGTCAGCCATACTTCTCTTCAGCTTTTTCCAGATTTAAATTTCTTTGCCTCCATTCTTGTTGGTTCTCTACTCCATTAGCTTATACTGTAAAATCAACATAAAAACATAAAAAAAATGACAAAAGTTTCTTAAGACCTCGCAATTATTCTAGGTTAAAGGCCTTGAATGTGCTAGAAGTTGCTCACACATCAACCACATGATATATTTCCACAACCAACAACATTATATATTTCCATAACCAACCACAATGATACATTTTCACAATGACGTGAGCCAATATCCACTCATTATTTTAATTTCATTCATGAATTTTCACATGTCTCATATGCCAATAAAGTATGAATATAATCACAATACATCAATGGTACCCTATTAAGCATCTTAACAACATAATACAATTATTCACATCTATTCAAGTCTATAAATAGCACATAGGACCCCACACTGCCACACATATTGCATAATAACTCAATTTCGATAATTTCATTACATATAGGATCCCACATGGCACAACACATAAATGTCATTTTTCATTATTAGTCCCCACCATTAACATGCATTTTGTACCATTATTTACTATCCAGTCTTGTCTAAAATAGTTAAGTCATAACCTACCTCAAAAGCTGAAACAGTTCTGTTACATTTTAAACCCACAACCTTACTTTCTATGCACGATCCTGAACCGCTCTAAAAATATCAGATATGGAATTTACGCATTAAAATAAAACCAACGGCACTCATATTGATTACTTTTAGTTTGGGGTCAAAATGGATCCCCGAAATGGGTTTTCAAAAAAGAAGAGAAATATCATAAATTTATTTTAAAAATATATTTTCTATAGTTTTAGAAACTTACAGCTAAAAACCCAAGTCAAATCGAGAAAAAAATGAGGTTCAAATCAACGAAAAATTATTTTTAATCTTACCGGGTAAAATTTTTAAAATTCGAGTTAAAATCAAGAATCAGAGTTTTTTCAAGGTTAAATTGATGAAAAACTAGTAATTATAAGATAAAAATATTATTCAAGTGAAAAGGAATGAAATAGGGGTTTAAAATCAAGTCCTAAGATTTTTGGAATTTTGAGAAATTAATCAAGAAATTACTAAGAAAACGGTGAATTCTTACCTTGAATCCATAATAGAATCAAGAAATAGATCTTAATATAGCCATCCAAGCTCCTACAAGCTTCACTTTTAAGATTCCACACTATTTTAGGGTTTAACTTTTAAGAAGAAAGGTAAAAGAATGGACAAAATAGACCATAAAAAGTTGTTTTTTTTTAAAGACTGGTGTAGTTTTTGCTAAAGTCCAATACGAAATTTGATGGGGTGCCGAAATTCATTTGGAGTCTTATATATACAAACAAACTATGCTACCATACTAAATTTGATGTTCCAAATGCGTTGGCAAAGTCAAATTTTCAAAACAAAATAATGTTTTCACAAAGTTGACACCCAAAATCCGACATCGCAATTTTCTAAAGTGAGGATCGAAATGAGATTTAAAAGTCGTAAAATCATAAAAAATATGTTACCACCCTAAATTCGACATTCTGGATTTGCTGGTGAAGTTGTATTTTCTTTTCGAAGTTGTTTCGATCAAATGTGGATCCCACATCCATATTTTCAATTTTGCAACCAATAGATCGAAATGAGCTAGGGTGAATTGAGACCCAAACCAAAGGTCTACCCAATCTAAAATTGATATTTTAGAGTATCTGGCATAGTCCGTTCAGCCATCTATCACACGGATCAAAATAAGTTCACATAAGTCTAAACTAAGTCTCTCAAAGGCAAAAAATCACAACACCGTATTAATGGTACCAAAATGCATCAGAAATTATTCCAATTACCCCCACACCCCGAAATATCATAATGCAACTATGAGGATGGATAAATAATTAAATCATATAAAATCACAAATTTCATATATTTCATCAAAATTTTTAGGTCCTTACAATTATACTCATAGACCTCGTTCTAGTAGTTACTCCCTAAAGAGGTTTTTGATAATGGGTCTATCTCATCTTAAATTCTCTCAACTCATCATTGCCTTACAGTACCCATAAGGGTTTTCACTAATAAGACTTTCTCATTTTTATTTCTCTTAGCTCATTATCGATTTAGAATCAACTAAAATAATAAAAATTAATTCTTGCCCCTATTACTTTTACATTGGGTAATTTGAATTTTTGTTTGATTGGACCGAACCCTAGAGTTGGGCTGCCTACATATTTTTTCATAGCATGGATCGAGTCAAACATAGTTCAAGCAGGTTGTTCTTTTGCTTTGTTTTAATTTCTTTTTCTACTACTTTTTCTAACTTTGACTCTCTTTTTTACCTTTCTCTTTTTCGGACTTCTCTAACTCTATTTATATTTTGTTCTTTAATTTTTCCAAACTATTTTGATTCCAAAAGAGGAATACTAAAGAAAAATAGGACTACATTCCAGAAGGGTAAATAAATGATGACACGGTATTTGTATAGTGGAATAAAATGTCTTTGTCATATCAACCTTTAAAAATACAAGTACAAAGCATGAAATAGAAGTAATGCAAGAGAAAGATCATACATGATATATTTTAACTACATCGCCATTATAGCTATTTCTTTATTTTTCCTTCTACATCTATCTAAAATAAAGCTCCGATTGACAACACTTTCTTCATAATTAATGACCCTTGCAAATTTGCTGAAACTTTCTTTTAGCTTCAATCTAATGAGGGTTGCCTTTAGCTTTAATCTGATGAGAAAGAATATGCTTCAATACTTATCAACAGACTTTTCAATATTTGGGATATACCTATCTATTACACTCTCCGTCCATCCCCTTTTGATAAAATTATCCATGACATACTGATGTCAGTATGTTTTCATCAATTAGATTCAACTGCTATAATCGAGTCTTGATCCACTAATCATCATCAATCTTTTCTTCTACAATGACTTGAAGAGATGGAATTTCAACTTTAGCGGGTATGACTGCTTTAGGCCTGTACACTAATAAATATGGATTTTTCCTATTGCAGTGTGAACAATTGTGCGATAAACTAACAATGCCAATGAAAACTTCACATGCCATTATCTAGACCTATGTATCATTTTCTACATTATCTTCTTCATATTATTGTTGGCAGCTTCTATGGCGACACTTGTCTTTGGAAGATATAGACTGGAATTTTAGTGTGCAATCTTAAACTGTTGACACACCTCTTGCATCAAATGACATTTGAGATCGACAAAATTATCTCTAATCATAAACTTTTGAATACCAAATCTACAAATAATGTTACCATGAAAAAAATCTACCACCATTTTCTTTGTCACCGACTTAAATGTTGTTGCTTCTACATATTTTGTAACAATATCTACCAAAATGAATCTATACCCATTTGATGCTTTTGGTTCAATTGTTCCAACCACATTCATTTCCCAAGCTACATAAGGTTATGAGGAATATATTTTGTATAACTCATTGGGAGGAGAATGTACCAAATCATAATGCACTTGACATTGATGGAATTTATGAACAAAACAAATCAAATATTTTTCCATACTGAGCCAAAAATATCCCGCTTAAAGTATTTTCTTTAACAAGACATAACCATTCATATGTAGTCCAAAAACACTAGAACATATTTCAATCATAGTTGTCAAATCTACTTTAGCATCTACACGCCTTAAAATTCCCAAATTAGGTGTTTTCTAGTAAAAAATTCCCCCACTTAAGAAAACCCCACTATACAAATTCCAAATAGTCCTTTTTTGATCACTGTTCATATATGTTGGATATTCTCTTGACTGAATATATATCTTAATATCAAAAACCCAACGTTCACCATCAAGTTCCTCTTCAATTGTTTTACAATAAGTATGTTGATCCCATTCTGTACAAGCACTACAGAAATGTAAGCCTTATCAGAATGTTGGATCATTAAAGATAAAATGGCTAAAACATCATCAATCTCATTATGAATTCTTGGGGTGTGTTTGAATTTTACCGACATATATCTTGTGAGCACTATTGATATGGTATGAATTTCAAATCACGCATCTCCCAATCACCTAAAATTTGGTGGATGAGCAAGTCTGAATCCCCCAATACTAGTAATTCTTAAATTCCCATATCAATATCTAATCTCAACCCTAAAATACATGCCTCATATTATGCCATGTTATTGGTATAGTAAAATCAAATCTGCATCATTATAAAAAATGTTACCCTAATTCAGAGATAAGAACTGCACCTATTCTGACTCCTTTTATGTTAATAGCTCTGTGAAAGAACAATTTCTATCTTGTATTAGTATCAATGAAGACTTCATCAATAATAACACTTATTCATTTAGAACACATGTCTTCCAAGGTTCATGCTCCTCGTCAATAGGGTTCTCAACTAGATGGTCTGCTAAATCTTGGTCGTTTATTGCGGTTTGATTCACACATAAAATGTCAAACTCAGTAAGAAATATTGTCCACTTCACAAGTCGACTAGTTGGAATAGACTTCTGAAAGATATACTTCAAGGGATCTGTACGATAAAAGAGGTATGTAGTGTAGGAAGAAAGAGAGTGCTTCAACTTCTGTGTTACACAAGTTAGGGAACAACACGTTCTTTAAAAAAGAGTATATTTAGCTCCATACATGGTGAACTTCTTGCTAATATAATAGATCTCTTGCTCCCTTTTCCCATGATATTGTGTTAACCTAATATGCAACTAAAAGAATAGTCCATAATCGATAAATACAATATCAAGGGCCTAATGGGATCAAGTTTTACCAATACAGGTGGATTTGACAAATACCTTTTAATTTTATCAAATGCCTCCAGATATTTCTCGGTCCATTCAATTGTAGCATTCTCTTTTAGTAACTTAAAAATGGGTTCAAAAGTGGTTTTGAGTTGATCAAAGAATCTACTTATATAATTCAACATACCAATCAAGCTTATCACCTCTATTTTATTGTTAGGTGGAAGTAGATCTACAACGGCTTTGAATTTTGAAGGATCCACTTTAATACCCCCAACGACTAACTATAAACCCCAAAAACTTTGTAGATGGGACTCCGAATACATATTCTACCCGATTGAGTTTGAGATTGTACATATGAAGCCTCTCAAAGAACATCCTTACATCATTAACATAGTCAGCCTTATTTTTTGACTTAATGTGTAATGACTTGATTTTGTCAAATTTCCCTTTTATTTGTTTTGACCATTTAATCCCTCCTTGTGGGTTCTATGTGTTATTTCTGGTGTGTGGGAATAGTTGGGATGGTTCTTAATGCAATCCAAAAAAATTTGTGCAAGATATGGTTTTTAGAGGTTAGAAAGGCCTTATAGTTGACTCTGGTCAACATTTGTAGTCTATGAGTCTAATAGAAAAAACAAAAACGCCAGCAGATTTGGAACACCAATTTTGGGTTGGTAGAGTTTTTTATTCATCTTTATGGCTTTTAGATCTCATTTTGACCCTTGATTTAGAAAGTAGTGAAGTTAAGTCTTTGAGGGTCAATTTTACCAAAATAATCTCATTTGAAAAATCTCATGTCGCTATTAAGTTTGAAATGTTGAATTTATTCTATTAGCATATTTCCTTTGCCTTCATGGAATTTTGAACGAATCTCAAGGGGTGGATCAACAACTTTGCAACTTAGTAAATTTATTGATCCGTTGGTGCAGCAACTTTAGTAGCCAAGGTATTGTTAAAGTGGTAGCTGCTTTAGCAGCCTATGCACAACTTCAATAGTACCTCATTGACTATTAACTACCACTAATGTTGACACTTGACCGCTTTAGCAGTAGGAAATCGCATTAGCTAGCCTGACTCAATTGGGCTAGACCGCTAAAGCAGTCAACCCGCACTTAAGCAATGACCGGTTAAGCAGTCATTTAACCACTTTGGCAGTTATTGCAAGGAGATATAAAAATCCTCATTCTTGATTCTTCATCTATTTTTGAGACTTTAAGATTTGGATTAACAGATTTTGGATGATTTCTTCTATTTTCGATCTTGGGTAAGCTCCAAATCACTATTTCAATTATTTTACTTTGATTATGTCAATTAAGACCCTTTTTAAATAGTGATTCAAAATTAAAAATCTTGGGATTTTTGGTCGGGAAGTCCTAAATGATACTTCTTTGATTTAAACCCCGTTTTAAACCCATTTTCATATGGATTTGTCCTATGGATACCTTTAATCATGGGTAATGTTTTTATATACAAAAATTTTGGTTTTACCCTTTTATTTCGAAAATCCATTTTGGGGGTCCATTTTAATCTCGACATGAAAAGGGATAACATGGATATCGTTGGCTTTCTTTTAACATGGATATTCTATATTTGTATCTTTAGCTAATTCCCATTTCATCCGAGAGGGAAAACCTCCACATTGAGGGGCTTTAGGCTTGGATTTTAACATCATGAGGTAGGTTTTGACTTAACTTCCTTCAGACTTGGCTGGGTACTTAATGCGTATATAAAAGCATGCTATGGGTATGGGTAATTAATCATGAAAATAATATTATATTATTATTGGGTATGATTTGATATGATATTTGCTACGTGTTTGTTCATTACATCCTTATATCATACATTATTCATAAGACATTGGTACTATTGATAAAATACTATTTTTAATAGAAATTAGATGAGTCAGAGAGAGTTATGGATATTGAGTATTGAGATAGTATATACGGACCCCCTATGGGTGCTACCTAGAAGTGTTGAGGCTCGATAGGTGTATACGGAGGTGATGCGATAACCTCAATCATATCACTTCATGATCATGATCATTATTTCATTTCACACATTATTCAACTTCTATGTTATGAGTCTAATGTTATTCATTAGATTTATAATATGTTTCTTTTACATACTTTTTTATTTACATATTTGCTATAGTTAGAACTATTAGTGGAGATAGTGTGAGCTACCATTTGGGATATTTTTTGATTGCATGTGACGTGATCATAATATGTATTTATGTATCTTATTTTCTACTTTACTCAATTGGCCTATGATACCTATTGAGTACAAGTGGACCGTATTCACTTGACCTCATACCTCCTCCTATTTAGTTGATTCTTTATTTGTATTTAGAGATAGACTTGTTGTTTCTCAGATTCTTTTGTATTTACAGCTTTGAGTTGTATGTTGATTATTCTTACACTGTGACACCGGATTTTGGGATGGTTTATGGTATCTTTATTATTCAAACCTCTATTATTACCATACATATTTGGTTTGACTTCACTCTAGAAGTTTCACCTTGGAAATTGTGCTATGCTTTCTTCTTACATATCAGTTTGGGTGATTTACTTATTTGTTAAGGCTTAGTCGTGATAAGTTTCATCAAGACCTTAGTTTTTGGGTTGTGACATAATGATCACATCATCCACATAGTCTTCAATTTATTTATGCATCATATCATGAAACATAGTAGTCATTTCCCTCATGTATGTTGTTGCACTATTCTTCAATCCAAATGGAATCACTCGATAATGATAGGTCGGCTATGATGTGATAAAAGTCATCTTTTTTGTATCATTATCATCCATAATGATCTGGGTACCCAACATAACAATCAACAAAAGATGAAACCTCATGTTTAGGGAAATTATCTAACAAAATATGGATGTTGGGTA
Organism: Capsicum baccatum var. pendulum; assembly: GCA_030864225.1. Taxonomy (NCBI): domain Eukaryota; kingdom Viridiplantae; phylum Streptophyta; class Magnoliopsida; order Solanales; family Solanaceae; genus Capsicum; species Capsicum baccatum. The sequence continues at coordinate 67,742,237 of CM061559.1, read as the reverse complement.
GTGGAAAATCATCCTTTAGTCTTGCTTTGTCCAAATCCTGATAATCAATAGACACTCAAATCTTGCCATCTTTCATTGTGTCCAAAACAACGTTGGACAACTAAGTAGGGTAATGAGAAACTCAAATGACTTTGTATTTAAGTTATTCATGATTTACTCTTTAACTTTCACATTTATATCAACTTTAAACTTTCTGAACTTCTATTTGACAAGATTTAATGCAGGGTTAGTCAGCAACTTACGAACCACAAACTCTATGCTAACCAGGCATATCGTCATAACACCATGAAAAAACTTATTTATAATCAATAAGGCTTGGATAATTCCTTATTTAACTATGGGGAAGAATGTACACTTATTTTATTTTTCCCAACATCATCTTGATCTCCTAGATTAACTTGCTTGGTTTCATTAAAATTAGGATTTGGCTTGTTTTAAAAATATTTTAAATCTTTGCTTATATTTTCCAAAACCTCTTCTTCATAGTATTAAACCTCTTGATTCATTATATATTGATTAGATTGGATTTTAAGGTCACACTAAAATTTTTTCATGCATGTCATATCACTAGAATCAGCATAGAGAAAATTGTATAAGGAAAAGAGAAACAAACAAAATATATTAGAAATAATAACAAAAGGGACATTGAATTTCATTGAAAGGAAAGATAAAAGGGTTTTGAAATAAATTAATACATAAAAAATAAAAAATATATATCCTAAATTACAACCCTGAAATAATTCAAATAAAAAACCAAAATAAACTACCAAAACTCCCTCTTAATAGGGAGATGAGTGGCTTCCCAATTGTTGAGCTGGACATTTGGACCTAAGAAATATACCTCTGCATTGGTAACACATTTTTCTAATTTAACCATATCAGCCTCGATGAACAGGCTCTGGATATTATCAACTAACTCAGCTTCCAAATCCAACATGGGCTTGATGGCACCACTTTTGACAAAAGACTTGTTGAGTAGTGATATTAGGTGGGAAAGTGACCATGTTTGCTTCTTTCTCTTCTTAGCCTTTTCCAATCTTCAGTTGTAGGGTTAAAACCTAAATCAAAAGTACCAAGGCTCTCATGTAGGCATACCGGATGAACTATATCATGCAAAGACACCCCTAAACCCCTTTTTAGCTCAAAACCATACATCAATATTTCATTAATCACCATGATAGATGTAGGAGCTAATTGTGGCTCCAGAATATGTACTTCAAAGATATGATCAACAAATACTGCATCAAAAGATTGATAAAACAATGTCTACTCTACATTATTTGCTTCAATAAAAGGCATGGAAGAGTTTTTATAGATGTACAAGTCCCCCTCACCGTGAATGATCACTTATTATTTATCGTGTATAAACTTAATCATATGATGCAATGTAGATGTGATTGACGTAAACCTATGAACCCATGTTTTTGCCCAATAAAAAATTATAGGAGAAATTGATGTTCAGCTTTTGAAATTTTATGGCAAAGTCAGCGGGCCCTATAGTTAGCACAAACTCTACGTCACCAATGAAATCTGCTTTCGGCATCAAAATCCCTAACACATACATTGTTGGGTCAGATCCTTTAGATACTTATATTCAACTTTTTTAAGGTAGACAAAGGAACAAAATTATCACTACAACCCCCATCGATTATGACATGAATGACGTAGAAGTACTCACACTTCACGGTAATGTAAAGGACTTAATTTTGCCCCATACCTTCCATAGAAATTCATCATCAGAGAAGCTTATATTTTTTATCTCAAAGATCTTTCACAAAAATTTCTCCAATTAATTCACCGTAATTTCACTAGGAGTGTAAGTGTCGCTCAATATCTTTTTTATAGATGTACGATACTCATCAAAATGTAACATCAAAGAGAGAAAGGAAATTTAAGTTGGAGTCTTCCTTAACTTATCCACAATGGAATAAAATGATAGTTTCATCTTTTTCAAAAACTCTTTAGCTTCTTTCTCATTGATAGGCTTTTTGAGAGATGATTAGCAATTCATCATTGGTTTGTTCTTCCTCTACTCTTCTAGAGAAAAACACCTTCCTAAATGAGTCAAACCCCCTATTTCATTTATTTCATCTATAATTTCCTTTCCTTGATATGTCAACCACTAAAAGTTGCATCACTAACTTAATGATAATAGCGTAGTAAGTACCTTTTTGATAGTTAGGAGAGGCTTTTTTTGTGCTCTCAACAAATAGTTAGGAGAGGATTTTTTTGAGCTCTCAACTTTTGTTTACCTTGAATCGAACCAGTAGTTTCTCTAACTCTTTTTATAGCCAGCACAGGTTTCTTTGTATTTATTTGAGTTTTCTCTTTTCCACTCAACGATACTGCTTTCATCAAATTTTCAACACTTACTAATTTCTCCATAACAGTTGGGATCCTAACAAAAAGATTGTAAAAAACCATGGACTTTTTACCATTATATATCACTTCCAACATATTCATTTCGTCATGGACCGTAACGGATTTTGATTAATGTTTGGAGCCTTTGAAGCTTTCACCATATTTTGATTTGTGTCAATCAAATTATCAATTGATTTCTTCAGGAACTAACATTTATATGTATCATGCCTCAGTACGCCAAAATAATACTCATTTATCAAATAATAATTAAGATTTCTTTGGAGGTAGATTTGAGAGCTTTCCTTAATTATACTCAAAATATTTAATGCTCTCAATGTCTGAAATAAGCTAGTGTATGATTTGTCAATAGGTGTGAAATTATTATTAGCTACACTTCCTTTCTTATGCTCTACACTAGGTCAAAAATTGAGTTTGTAAGGGTTTGGTATGTTTGTGGAGCTGGAGGATGATTTTAAGAAGTTGGTGCACTCTTTTATGGGTTAGAAGAGGGTTAAACATATGGTTGTGTGATAGATATTAGATATGTAGGTGAGGGAATAGAATATAACAATTTTTGGGTAGGATAGTAATGTTGTGGGTGATTATATAAAGTCTGGATATAAACTTGGCCTTGAGAAAGAGGGTAACAGCGAGGTGGCCTTCTTGAATTTTTGCCTGGTCCAGTTACAACATCAACTACATCTTTCTTCTTCTTTTTTCCTCCGAAACTCCTTGAACCACTTTGAATTGTTTGATAGTGGCCTTTAATGCACCAAAACTCACAATTCAATTGGCATTAATCCCATTTTCTATCATTTATCCCATCTTGATGACTTCAATAAACAACTTACCCATCGCCAAAAGCAGATGTTGGAAATAGATTTCTTCTTATGCCTGAAGGAAAACCTCTACCATTTTACTCACTTTCATCAGTGGTTTCATCCTAGAAGCCCGATCACTCCACTTATTGTATACGCCCTAAATTTTTTAGTACTCTTCTTCATCATGTTAGTAGGGACTTCTTGCCAGGAATCAACTCCATATTGTATTGAAATTATTGCACAAATTCATTATCCAGATTATCCCAACTATGGAACATATCAATATCTTGATAAACAAATCATTTAGAATCCATACTTTAGAGACTCTCACCAAAATAAGTAAGAAAAACTCTTCTTTCTGTTTGGCGCCCTTAGCTGGTTATAATAATGCCTCAAGTATGCCACTAGATCATCGTGCCCATCATATTTCTCAAACTTTGGTATCTTAAAACCGAGGGGGAGTTTAACACTCATAAACATGCATAAGTCTTTATATGAAAAGCATTTGTAACCTTTAAGTCCCTGCAAGTTTTTCATAACCTGTTATAAATTTTCAATTTTCGTACCACACCTTTCTTTTCTTCTGTCATAATAGGCTTCTCTGTATAAAAGGGAAATAAATGAGGATGAGTTTACTAATTTAGATTATCCAACTTAAAGGTAGTCTCTAGAGCATAATGTTGATCATTAGTAATTTTAATCACTAGCTTACTAGCAGATCAAAGAAGTGCGACTGTTGGATAAAAAACAAACATAGGAGATTCTGTAGATAGTGGAGACATAAAAATGGAGGTAGTAGGTGGTACTAGATTGATGGTAGGCCTCTGTTGAGGAGCTGGAAATGACATATTAAATGTGCTTGAATTCTATTGATACAGGGTGAATCTCGGTGCATGTTGTGGTGTATCAATAGATACAAAAAATTGTGCTTGAGAAAATGGTAGATAGTTAGAGGTATTTTTGAAATCATCAGTAGGTAATGGAGAGGGAGGTGTTCCACTATACCTTGCTCGGTGCATTTCTACTAATTGCTATTTGTGTCTCAAGATATCCCCATTGGGTTCTGAATCCTCTTCCCCGAAACTCTTTTTGGGTCAATGATCAAAATTTTGTCTCTTTTTTAGCCATAACAAACTTTGATTTAGCCCTGGTGAAATAAGGATGACTAGAGAGAGTTCTACAAACCAACCACTTTTATCAAAAATAACATTCTCCTCAATGACAAAACCCATTAGGATTAGGTCATTCAACAAGCATGGCAATCACACTGTCTTCTATGCACCTAGTACCATTAACATTTCTACATGACTTTGAGCTTACTATGATCATTTCATCATCCTAACTTGTGGTTTTACTCTTACACTTTTACCTTCTACTAGTATTTCACTTTTTCATGTTTTTTCTCTTCATCTTTCTTTCCTTTTTTTCTCTCTTTCTCACTATTTTTCCACTCTTTCTTTGTTCCTCTAGCTTTGGCTTTCTTCAAAATAATTTGATCAAACCCAAAAGTGGGTTTCCTATGTATCATGTCGAAACATGAATCAAATCTTTGCATAGTTTAGGAATCGCGAACTAATAGAACATAACTAAGGTGATTTTTTTGAAAAGCTAAACAAAAATCGAGAGAAAACAAAAATAACCCTAAAACACTAGTAGATTTTTTCATTTTTTCACAAAATACAAAACTAATACAGACCCTGAGACTAGGACAAATTGATGGTGATAGACTTAAAGAAAAACCCGACTAGATATTTTTCAAAAAATGGTAAAAATACTATAGGCCCGGAGACTAGGACAAATTTGGAACTGACAGACTTAAAGAAAATCCAGCTAGATATTTTTTTAACAATATGTGAAATAATACAGACTCAAGGACTAGGAAAACTCAATAAAAACATTAACCTTAGATAAACAAGACAAACAAACTCTACAAAAAACAACAAATCATAGCAAAATTTTCATTCTCGAGATGATGGTCCTGGATATGATGGGTATAATTGGGAAGATCCTGACTGTTAGAATCCTGCTTTTCTCAATAGATCCAAATTATCCATGTCTAACACCCCACATTTCGGACTAGAATGAAAATCCATTATTCATATGCGTGGATATTCCAAAAGCCTCGAATCCTATGTAAATTTAGTTTGCTAATCAATTATGTAGTGTGGGCATCTATTTGAGCATAAATTTAGATCATAGAGGTCCCCTAACTCAAGGACAAGTTGAAAGCTTTCCTATCTTTCCAGTTTTAATGAGCGTCAAAACTTGGGTTAACTTCAATCAACCATAACTCCTTGTATATATTGAATTAGAGGACTTAATATATTTCAAATAAAATCTCTTTGAATAGCTTTCCAATGATACCAATTTTGCCCAAATCCGATATCGGAGCAAAGAGTTATGCCTATCTTACTCTAGGATATATGCCCGAAAAACTGACTGACGATATTTTGTGATAAGTTATCACAAGTGTGACGACTTATCACAAATTTCGTCAACCTTAGGAAGTAATCCACCCCTAGTGATGACATTTTCTGATAAGTTATCATAAATGTGATGACTTATCACAAATATCGTTGGCCTTAGGCAGAAATCAGCTCCCAAGTGACGACATTTGTGACAACTTATCATAAATCTGACGACATTTCAACCTTGGTCGTCAGCTAAGATTTTCAACAATTGGGAAGTAGTTTCATAAGGGTATTTTGGTGTTTTTCTTCACCTCTCAGAACTTATAAACCTCAAGGGATGTAACTTTCTCCTATTTTTCTTTAGTTAAACATCTCAAAAATCCTCTTTGACACTTTCAACCACAAGATTAGGGTTTCTATTAAAATTATCTCCCAAAAGAAAGATTCAATCTATTTTTCCAAGATAATCAAGAATTTAGATTCCCAATCCAAGAACTCTCTAGCAAATCATCAAAGTTTTCTATCTAAAGTATGCATATTGTTCATCCATGGATCCCTTTCATCTATGTAGCTCAAGAATCTTATTTTAAATTATAAATTGTGATTTCCTTGTTGTGTTATGACTATATTCATGTTGATAATTGTTGTTTCGATTCAAGGTTGTTTCTTGATGTGTTTTTCATGAAGCATATGAGTAGGTTAGTTAAAACCCATGAATTTTGAATGGATTAAGATTGTAAAATTGATAAGTACACCTATGCTCAAATTTGTGCATTTAAGGTGTTTGATAAAATGCCAAGAATGATAAAATCCATGTTTTTATGACTTAATAGTGCTTAAATGACAAGTCCAAGTTCTATTCCTTATGTTTCCACATGAATTCCATGTTATTGATATGTGTTGTTGTTATGAGTTATTGTTGAGGTATGCAAGTATACCCATGTTATATGTATTCCCTTTCATGTATAAGGTGTTGAGAACCTTGTGTAGTATGAAATTCCCTACTTATGGTATTATGAATTAAGGATGCTATTCCTATGATCAAGAAGTATCATGTGTGTCAGTTTCCTTCCATCGAGTACTGGGGGCACTTGTACCCAAAAAATATAACTGTGTACCTAGAGCCGAGTCAGTCTCAAGATAATCTCAGTCATGCTATGATCAGTAGAACTCAGTCAGTTACAGAAATCAGAACTCTCAAATAGTTATAGAACTTATGAAATCTCAATAATCTAAGTATCGTTATAATTCCATCTTTAGTTTAGTACTCAACTCAGATCTCAAAAGCATTCAAGAAATCAATTCAAAACTTAGTATCATTAAGTCAGATAATAGATTCAGTAGTATTCCATCAGATAATAGAATCAAGTGAACTAGTTATCTCAGTCAAGTAAGAAACTCAGTAACAGCTTCAGTTTATTTCAAGTACAAGTTCTAATAATCAGTTCTGAATTTTTCAGTTGGGAGTAAGAGCTAGCACCGAGCAAGAGCAGAGATGGCGCCTCCCATCAGAGAGGCAGAGCTATTAGGAGCAATCCCTAAACTCCAGAACTGCATAGCCAACGTAGGATGTAGGAGTCACCCATCAGAGAGGCTTGACTATTATACTGCCTTAGGCTTGACTTCCTACAAGGGTCACCCGTCATATAGGCTTGACTAGAGAGGTCTTTACCCATGGCATTGTATTGACACCCTTCCATCTGGGGTTAAAGGTTGCACCCCACCAGTTCAGATTTGGGGCATGTCGATTAAGTGAGAACTCTTACAGTTACAGTTTCAGTATCAGTCTTTAGAGTAGAACTAAGAAATCAGGACTTTCAGATACAGTCATCAATCTCAGTAAGGAACTCAGATAGTTCCACAGAATCATAGACCACCCACTAGATAGGCTTGGTCTAACATAAAGTTATTCATTATCAGTACTTACAGAGGTCACCCATCAGATAGGCTTGATCTCAGTCTCAAATTCAATTGAGTATTCTTAATATCAGCTCCAGAGATCACCTGTTAGTTAGGCCTGATCTCAAGCTTAGTCACTCCTAATCATTATTAGAATATTTAGACTGTGAGATACAGTCCCTCGGTATTATTTACATCGGTTAGGCCGATCATCACAGTTAGATCAGTCGTCATAGCTTATGTTATCAATATTTAATTTCAGGACTGTTAGACATAGTCAATCAGACCAGTTCTTCATAATTCAAACTATCAAAAATAGTCATTCATCTATTCAGTATCTCAGTATCAGTAAACTCATGTTGTCAGCATTCAAACTTAGTAGTCAGTATCACCACAATTTCAGTTATAGTTACTTATGCATGTATGTATTCTCATGTTCATATCAGTCAGCATCATTCTTACATATAAAACCTTTACATTTAGCCTACCTTACTCATATACTCAGTACATTCAGACGTACTGATGCATTGCGCTATGGTGTTTTATTTTACGCCATAGGTTCAGAGGCACGAGTTCCAAAGCAGTAGTAGCATTACAGATTTCAGCAGTCAAAGTTAAAAGTGAGTCATTATCCTTCGAGGACATGATTATTTCTCTATCTTCTCATTGATTAGTTCATTAGTTAGAGTTAGTAGGGGACATGTCCCATCAACCCCTTATTCATGTTATTCAGATAGTAGAGGCATTCAGACTAGACGCAGACTATATTACAGACAGATTCAGACTTCTGTATTTCATTTTTGTTTTGGTAATGTGATACCACTTTATTTAGACAATGTTATTATTTAATTATGTTCAGTATTGAGCCTTATGGCCCTTCAGTTCTTGTTTCCACATTTATATTTATTTATTATGCAATGTATAGGTACAAATATCAGTCATGGGTTAGCTTAAGGTCCTTCAGGGTCATAAGCACCATGTAGCATTCAATTTTAGAAAATTAGGGCATTACAAACTTAGTATCACAGCCTAAGGTTCAATAGTGTCCTAGGAAATCTAAAAGCCACATCTAGTAGAGTCTTCTACATGGGTGTGTTGCGCGCCACATTTATGTGTAGGAGGCTATAAGATGTTTTAGGAATAATTTCTCTTTTTTCATATCTCAAATCGTGCTATAGAAAGGTTCTCAAATCGCGCCATATCTCTTTTTTCCCTTTCCTCAGTGTAGCATTCATGTCAGCTTTACCTTACTCTTAAGGTAGTAGAAGTAGTGAAGCCCAAAGTCCTACGGATAGAGCTTTCTCAGGCAGTCTTCATAGATAGTTTCAGGATAGTATTAGCAGTGAGCTTTATACTTTCAGGTTCAATCTTTCAGGATGAGTTATCATTTAGGTACATTATTGTACCTCAGACCCGAGAATAGAATGATTGTAGTTTAGTTCAGAGTTTAGTGAAGTGTTCCCAGACTTATGATGATGACTTGAGGCTAAGATGGAAGGTTTAGTTGAAAGAATGTAGAAGAAGTGCTTTAGTTACGCTTAAGTTTTCAGCATGAGTTAGTTAGTAAAGTCAGCAGTTCAGTTTAGCGTCAAACAATCAGATTCATATAGTTTGTTTTCACATCTTTCCATCTAGTCATACTATCAGAAATCTCAGTAAGGTAACTATTCCAAGACAGAGTACCTTAGTAGTTGTGAGTATAACTAATTTCATGCATCATGCATTATCTTCAGCTCTCGGATGTTTGGATATGATCCAATTCATAGATGCTTTGTGCACCTCCTCAGTAGTCCTCAAGTATTCCAGTGATGTAAGTGTTTTTACAGGGACATATTGTCCCAAGGGGGAGATGCTCTATAACTCCCCGAAGTTATAAATTCCGTAAACCCATTCAGTTTCATGCATAGATTCCTATTATGAGTTAGCATCAATTTACATTGCACAGTAAGTCATGATTTCAAGAGTAAGTTCAGTCAGACCTCCATGCATTAGTGTAACGCCCCTAAAATGGGTCCCGAGATGTCACACGGTGCTTAGGGTTATAATTGATCCCAAGCTAACCTTTCTACTTGGTATAACTCTTAAGCAACTGAATAAAATGTATAAATCTATACAAAATAGCAAAAAAATACTCTTTTATGAACCTAATCAATAAAAAACTGAATTTACGAGACTACAACTCTACTTTACAAATCAAAACTGAAACTGAATACATCAAGTTCTACTGACTGTCTATGAAGCCTCTACTAGTACTGACTTTAGATAGATGGGTCATGACTCAACTATCCCAACTCAATAAGACTAAAATAGGTTAATAAAGAACTACTCAAACTATCTATCTGGCTTAAACCCTTGAATTAAAAAGATTCATCACCTGCTGACTGGAAGCTGTGTGCTGACTAAATCTGAATGTGCATACTAAGTCTTGTATCTACATTATGAGACAATGTAGCACACAGACGTATATGTGGATCAGAACTTTGGGAATGTACTGAGTATATGGGGTGCAATGCAATAAGTAAACAATATCTTAATATCACCATAGCTTATAAAATTATGCATGCTGACATAAATGACTCACATATCTTGAATAATATCTGAAATATAAATCTCATAAATCAGGAATAATGAAACATGTATAGATCTCGTGAGTCATTTAACTTGCTTCTAAAATCTGTATTCTCCACTTATTCTCTAAACTTGTAAGTTAGATGAAATCTGAAACTTATTCTGTCTAGTAAACTCTTTATCTCAATACTTTAAATCAATAAAACTATTTCAAGAGTTGGGGACATCTTTGGGAGTTTCTTCTAACTGACATAAACAATGTGAGCTACATGGAGTCCAACGTCTTACCAACATTGGGGAGAGCTGTTCTATCCTTGCCATCGGATAGAACCTTAACTTTAGTGATCACTATCTTAACCTACTTGGGGTAAATAAAAAACCTGCGGGGACTCGTAGTTCTGAAGCATGACACCCCAGAATCAAGCCTAACTCGGTGCTAAATTGTACTCCCTTACTTAGCTCAGAACTTAAGAAAATCCACATTAAAAACATTTCAAAAATATATGATAGGAGCCAAAATGTATCCCCTTTATCTCAAAACAAGGATGTGGATTTCTTTCTTAACTTAGGATCAAAACTCACTTCTTTCTTGAAATCTTGATAGACTTATCATGAATAAGCTTTAAAGTCTCAATAACATAGAAATATATGTACTCTTATTGAAACACTTTAAAAAGTATCAATAAGCCATTCTCAAAGACTCACAATTTCACAATAAGGCTCAACTCACGACAACAAATCTTGGAAATTCTTGAAAATATGATATCAATATAGGAATATGCAATTTATGTCATGAACTCTCAATTTATACCATAATTAAATAAGATAATCATGCAATTCAAGACTTGAACAATTTCATAATCTCATAAACTGAAATATAGCACAATAATATGAATCCATTCTTGAAAATACGAAATTCTTTAAGAAAAACTAAAACTTTTGGGCATGAGAACGAAAGAGTGTTCTTGTTCAAAACCCACATACCTTAAACTTGGAGCTTTTAGATGAATTCAAAAATTTAGGAAGGTTATCACGAACTATTGTGTGTCCCTCGTATCCCTTTTAATGGGGAATTCAAATATGTAAGAATTATCGAATTTTCACGGTTGAATCTCTAGATAATTGGGTTTTTATGTTGAAACCTTAACCGTGTAGTTGAAGGTGTGCAAAGAATATTAAGATATTTGACTAAAGATAATAGAATATAATACGCTCCTTGAGGGTTATATGTCATGGGAAGTAAAGGAAAAAGACCAAACTACCCTTACTAAACCGCTTCCCAGTTGCTGAAAATCTAAGGTTGACGACATTTGTGATAAGCTATCAGAATTATGATAAGTCATCACAAATGTCGTCATGGGGGTGGGGCGGCTGGAATTGATGGATTTCTGCCTAAGGATGACTACATTCGTGATAAGTCGTCACACTTGTGACAAGTTATCACGAATGTTGTCACTCAATTTTTCAGACTGATATGCTGGAGTAAAATAGGCATAACGTTTAGCTCCCACATTGGATTTAGACGAAATTGATATTTTTGGAAAGATAATTCAAATTGCTTTCATTTGATATATAGTAGGACACCTAGTTTGTCATATACAAGGAGTTGTGGTAGATTGAAGTTGACTCAAATTTCTATGCTCACTAAAACTCAAACGATAGGAAAGCTTTCAACTTGACCTTGAGTTAGGGGATCTCCTTGATCTCAATTCATGACCAAATAGGTTCCTACACTACATAATTGATTAACATACCAAATTTTCATAGGATTTATGGCTTTTAGAACATCTACACGTAGAAGAGATGATTTTCGTTCTAGCCCAAAATGTAGGGTGTTACATTATCTCCCCCTTGGGATCATTCGTCCTCGAATGTTGCTCTTTAGGTTAAGAATACAAAGAAAATTGAGGATACACAGTTGAAATAACTTATTAAATTGAATCAATGTCTTTCTAAACTTTGGCATACTTCGATGAATGCATATACTCATGATAAGAATAACTATCTAACTGAATCTTTGATTAGAAAGGAGCTGAATGAAGGATGGATGTTAACTTCGTTTGAATCTGAGCTAACTTGCCCTTTTTACTTATTTATGAAGAGCTGACTCATGCTGAGATTTTAGAATTTGCTTGATATGCTCATGGTGCGATTGCACTTATAGACTACAAGGTGATAGTTTATGCAGGCACAAATTATGAGAAAATAAGGATAAGATCACACAATGGGTATCACAGTGTCTGAGCTGGAATACTTGGAAAACGAAGATTGTTCGGTGAATACTTATGAACTGAACCATGACTAGATATCTGAATTCTGAAAATGATGCCCGATACATATACTGAGCTAAATTCGCAATTGCGAAACTATTTCGAAATGACCATACTTATGAAACTTCAGGTAGTAAAACTAGGCTAGTTCAAAAAAATGGAACTCCATTGAATTCTATGTGCCTGATTATTAAACTGAACTACTGTCTATTCAAACTGAATTATTCTAGATACTCATGCTCAAGTGGAGGGTTTCTTCAACACCCCTCTAGGGAGTTCTGACGACTTGAAGGAGCAAAGAATTTTGGTCAAGATCTGAACAAGACATCTGAATAAGGGATTACAATATTGCTACAATTCCATATCTTGGAATCATAGACCTTTGAATCGTAGACTGGGGTAGACTTTATTAGGCTTTATGCAATGCAACACCTTACTTAATACTTAGAAACACTTCTAAAATATTCTGTCAACTAATCCTTTACCTTAAAAACCATACTTATTGATTCATCTTCTAATTCTTGCAAGGCTGTTGATATTTTTTCTACTCATGTCTAAACTAAACTAAATTCCCTCACCATCTTCAAGCCTAACCCACAATCATAGGGTACACCACATAACACTGTACTACTAGTCTGAACCGTAATTCAACACACCCTGCACTTCATAACTTCTCATCTCATGAAAATCCTCATTACTACTCCAACAAGCACATTCAACCTCGTACTAGACATTTTACTAATGTGTGGTGCATTCATCTAAATATAAAAACATGATGTTTAAGACTTACTTCTATAACCACATATTCACTTCTAAACATACTCCCCTAAAATACCTTTGTCACAACTTACAAAGCTCTATCAAGAACAACTTCCATGCACTACTCCTAAGAAGACATACATAAGATTTCAACTACCCAAAAATCTCATATTAAACTTTGACTAACCATGACGGGTATTAAAGACTTGTCTTCAATCTTACTTCACACTTTACTGCCTTAGCTAAAATAAGCATACAACGCTCTTCTAGTAACAAGAAATGTTTACTCTCTCTCCCATCCAGACAATTGATTATCATCACTATCTTAATCGAAGAAAAGGTAATAGAAAGTTAGAACATGAGGGCCCAAAATATGAGCGGATACTATGAATAACTTGACACTCAACTGAGGCTTGAGGAATAGAATATATAGCATCATTGACTTATCAAAGAAGTATGATCTGAGGACATGCAAGATATAAATCCGAATTTCGCTGATTATTAAAAGTATTGCTTGAGTACTTGGACTGAACATATTGTAAAGCTTGGGTACATGAGTCATGAGCTGCATGACCTAAATTTGAAGTTCATAACTTATGAAATATGAATCCAACTGCTGAAAGAACTAAAACTCCGCAATTTTGGGAACTAGGAGAATACATAATTCTGCCTCATATGCTTGAACATAAATTAAGATCATAGAACTAAACGTAAGGCATGAGTAGGTATTGGGACAATTGAAAATACTGAAATAAGATTGGGTTAAGCATTAATCTTTCTTACAGCTATTCTACAACTTACTAGTACATCTACGAGAATCTGAAGGCGTGACTTAGTTACTTGCTCTATCATCTCCCCCTTAGATGTAAGCCATCACTCTAAGGTTGTGAACCACAATATAAACTCTAGACTAACTACAATCACTTTACTCTAGAGTCTGGGATATTGCAACGCACATGAACAAAATAACTTAACCCGAATGACTATACCTGAAAGCGTAAAACCAACTTCTAGTACTCACTTCTGAGCTACAACCTATCTTTCTATAGCCCTAATAGTCATCATATAACACTTTAACACTTACTAACTTTGAATCTGCATGAGCATCCCCATAGTTGGAGTGCACACCATCTAGTGCTTCAACTCTTATTCCAATTAGCTAAATCATTAAAATTTCAAACTTAGATTCTAACGCTTAACATGGGTATCTCCAAACCTTTGATGGACCATACAAATTCTGTCATAGTCTACCAATATCACGCTTGTAAACTTATGTATCTAAACCATGAGAATCACATTCATACTTAAAAAGGCTCAACATCTTCAATCAAACTCCTTAACTTTGCTACCAAGAACATTACTCATTATCTAACTAGTCTTTCTTCACCTAACATTTCAACGGTACTACTGACCCCACAATATGCAATAATCCTCAAAAAAAAATAATGCAGCCCTATAGCACCTTGGGCATACTTCAGGATCATACATACCACATCGAACTTGATTACGAATCAAGTAAACTTATGCTCTTGCATACACTGTTCAAGCCTATTATATCACTTCCCTATAACTAGTATTAATATCCAAGAAACCATCACATACCTTCATGACCACCAATCGTTCAAACGTAACACATAGTGTTGTTCTCACTTGGAAGCTATAGAATAACACATCAAGAATAACTAGCCCACTTGAACCTCATAATAATGATAATCAATCATAATCATATGGCTTATCTTATTTACAATCCATTACCATATCCTTCCTTCTACACATTATTACTATCCACCTATCTATACACCTAAACTTCTTTCATAGCTCTATAAGTTTCAACTAAACTTCCTCTTGCAAATCTCAGGAAATTCTAAATTAACAAAGCTCATCCACCAAGTACTCTCATCAATAACCTATACTTTCCTAACACAACAAATATCATCAATAACTCTTTTCATACTTTAAGCAAACAATAACTCACCCACACTAATAACTCCTTCTTTACTTTCTACTAAACTAACACACAAGGACATATCACTTCATTACTAACTCAATCATATGCACAAGATTCAGCTATACATATAGTTAGTGAATTACCCTTACCACTTTTCTTATCACTACACCTTTAAACCCTCAGTTTCAATTAACACAAAAATAACAAGATGCACAATAAGTTGCTAGTGAATCAAAATAGGCCTCACACGGCTTCACTTAACTTTGATTTTTCAACAAAACAATGATAACAAGGTTACAAGAGATAGAAACTTGACACACAATAATCAATGATCTAAGAATACACATCTTATTCTTTTTTACTTACTTGCATGACTCATAAGAGTGAGGACATAACTCTAATCTTGAGAGACTCATAACACACTAGAATGCTACTCTCAAGCCGCTTTATGTGACTTCTGAAGCTTCTTGCTAGCCAATTTGAGAGCGTTATCTGGGGAGGAACTGAAACTTACTAATCATGTTATCTCAAGAATAATACATAGATAGGGAGTATAGCTTTTCATTATAGATTCTGAGGAGGAATCTGGAAGTACATCTGACTTGGGCTTAGTGCACAAATTTTATGAATCATGAATAAAGCACTTCAATCATCAAAACTCAAAAGCACTGATGGGATACTTTCTAGCTCGCTTACAATCTGATAACCATCTGTGGAGACTTTCTAAGAAAGAACTATCTGTAAAGATTTAATCTTACCTAATTCTAATACCTTGAAAATACGGCAGAGATGGCTTGGATAGAGTCAGATGAGAATCTATATATGTTTCTTAAAGAACATTTGTATAGCACGATCTGAGACTTAAAAGAATGGAGAAATTTTGTAAATTCCTTGTATCCTCTCGAAGAAAAGTACAGATGTCTCCATATCGTTCCGCAAGACTCTTCTAGACATGGCTTCACAAACACCCTAGGACTCTTGAATTCTGGGCTTTGATACTAAGTTTGTTACGCCTCAAAATGGGTCCCAAGATGTCACACGATGCTTAGGGTTATAAGTGACCCCAAGGTAACCCTTCTACTGGTATAACTCATAACCAATTGAATAAAAAGTATAAATTTGTACAAATTAGTAGAAAACAACTCTTTTCTGAATCAGATCAATACAAAATTGAATTTACAAGCTTACAACTCTACTTTACAAATTAAAACTAAAACTGAATATATCAACTACTACTGACTGTCTATGAAGCCTCTACTAGTACTGACTTTAGAGAGTCGGGTCATGACTCCCAACTATCCTAACTCAATACGATTGAAATCAGAAAATAAAGAACTATTCAAACTATCTATCTGGCTCAAACCCTTGAATTAAAAGGATTCATCACCTGCTGACTGGAAGCTGCAAGCTGACTGAATCTGAATGTGCATACTAAGTCTTGTACCTACATAATGAGACAATAAAGAACATAGACATATATGTGGATCAGTACTTTGGGAATGTACTGATTATATGGGGGTGCAATGCAATAAGTAAACAATATCTCAATATCGCCATAGCTTATAAAATTATGCATACTGACATAAATGACTCAAATAGCTTGAATAATATCTGAAATATAAAGCTCATAAATCAGGAATAATGAAACATGTATAAATCTCGTAAGTCATTTAACTTGCTTTTAAAATCTGTATTCTCCACTTATTCTCAAAACTTGTAAGCTGGGTGAAATCTGAAACTCATTCTGTATAGTAAACTCTTTATCTCAATACTTTAAATCAATAAAACTATTGCAAGACTTGGGGACATCTTTGGGATTTTCTTCTAATCAACATAAACCATGTGAGCTATATGGAGTCAACCTTCTTATCTACATTGGGGAGAGTTGTTCTATCTTTGCCATCGGATAGAACCTTAACTTTAGTGATCAATGTCTTAACCCACTTGGGGTAAATCAAAAACCTCGGGGGCACGTAGCTCTGGGGCATGACACCTCGGAATCAATCCCAACTCGGTGCTAAATACTACTCCCTTACTTAGCTCAAAAATTAAGAAAATTCGCCTTAAAAACATTTCAATAATATATGATGGGAGACAAAATTTATCCCCTTTATCACAAAATCAAGGATGTGGATTTCTTTCTTAACTTAGGATCAAAACTCACTTCTTTCTTGAAATCTTGACAGACTTATCATGAATAAGCTTTAAAGTCTCAATAGCATAGAAATATATGTATTCTTCTTAAAACACTTTAAAAAGTATCAATAAGTGATTCTCAAAGACTCATAATTTCAGAATAATGCTCAATTCATAACAACAAATCTTGGAAATTCTTGAAAATATGATATCAATATTGGAATATGCAATTTATGTCATGAACTCTCAATTTATACCATAATTAAATAAGATAATCATGTAATTCAAGACTTGAACAATTCCATAATCTCATAAACTTGAAATATAGCATAAAAATATGAATTCATTCTTGAAAATATGAAATTCTTTAAGAAAAACTAAAACTTTTGGGCACGAGAATGAAAGAGTGTTCTTGTTCAAAACCCACATACCTTAAACTTGGAGCTTTTGGATGACTTCAAAAATTCCATAAGGTTATTCATGAACTATAGGGTGTCCCTCGTATCCCTCTTAACAGGGAATTCAAATATGCAAGAATTATCAAATTCTCGCGGTTAAATCTCTAAATAATTGGGTTTTTATGTTGAAACCCTAAGTTTGTGGTTGAAGGTGTGCTGAGAATTTTGAGATGTTTAACTAAATATAATGGAATATAATACGCTCCTTAAGGGTTATAAGTCATGGAAAGTGAAGAAAAAAAACCAAAATACCCTTACTAAACTGCTTCCCAGTTGCTAAAAATCGAAGGCTGGCAAAATTTGTGATAAGCCGTCAGACTTGAGATAAGTCATCACAAATGTCGTCATGGGGGGATAGAATTGATGGATTTCTACCTAAGGCTGACGACATTCGTGATAAGTCGTCACGCTTGTGATAAGTTATCACAAATGTCGTCACTCAGTTTTCTAGGCTGATATGCTGGAGTAAAATGGGCATAACGTTTTACTCCAATATTGGATTTAGGAGAATTGATATAGTTGGAAAGATAATTCTAAGATCTTTCATTTGATATATTATATGCTACCCAGTTCTTCATATAAAAGGAATTATGGTATATTGAAGTTGACTCAAGTTTCGACGCTCACTAAAACTCGAACGATAGGAAAGCTTTCAACTTGACCTTGAGTTAGGGAATCTCTATGATCTCAATTCATGCCTAAATAGGTTCCCATACTACATTATTTATTAACATACCAAATTTATTTAGGATTTATGGCTTTTGTCACATCTACACGTAGAAAAAACAGTTTTTGTTCTAGCCCAAAATGCGAGGTGTTACAATTAGATATACATGTTCAGTAGAGAAAGTTCATCTTATCAGTGTATTCATTCATACGTTCATGAGAAAAACTCTGTAAAGTATCCATGAATCATATATGCATGTCCTTCATAAGGATTCAGCTTATTAATAGTCTCATCCGGGTATTCTATGCATCAGCTATGCATGCATACTCTAGTGGAAAATTTAGTGTGCCAGTAATTTCTCTCATATAGTCATGTTTTAGATATTCACGTCCCTTAAATAAGTTCAGTTGATCAGTACTCCTAACTTATCAATCGACATCGAGGAAAAATGATTCCAAGGGTGAGATAATGTAACACCCTACATTTCGGACTAGAATGAAAATCCATTATTCATATGCGTAGATGTTTGAAAAGCCTCGGATCCTATATAAATTTAGTTTGTTAATTTTATGTAGTGTGGGAATCTATTTGATCATGAATTTATATCATAGATGTCCCCTAACTCAAGGACAAGTCAAAATTTTTCCTATCATTCAAGTTTTAGTGAGCGTCAAAACTTGGGTGGTCAATTTCAATTGACAATAACTCCTTGTTTATATAGAATTAGAGGACCTACTATATGTTAAATGAAATCTCTTTGAATTAAATTTCCAACAATACCAATTTAGCCCAAATCCAATATCGTAGCAAAGAGTTATGTCCATTTTACTCCAGCATGTTAGCCTGAAAAACTGACTGACGATATTTTGTGATAAGTTATCACAAATGTGATGACTTATCACAAATGTCGTCAGCCTTAGGCAAAAATCCACCCCCAGTGATGATATTTTGTGATAATTTATCACAAATGTGATGACTTATCACAAATGTCGTCAGCCTTAGGCAGAAACCAGCTCACAAGTGACAACATTTGTGATGACTCATCACAAATCTGACGACATTTCAGCCTTGGTCGTTAGCAAAGATTTTCAGCAATTGGGAGGTGGTTTCATAAGAATATTTTGGTATTTTCCTTCACCTCCCATGACTTATAAACCTCAAGGAATGTAACTTTCTCTTATTTTTCTTTAGTTAAACATCTCAAAAACTCTCTCTTACACTTTCAACCACAAGATTAGGGTTTCTATTAAAATCATCTCTCAAAAGAAAGATTCAAGCCCTTTTTCAAAGATAATCAAGAATTTAGATTCCCAATCCAAGAACTCTCTAGCAAATCATCAAAGTTTTCTATCTAAAGTATGCGTATTGTTCATCCATGGATTCCTTTCATCTATGTTGCTCAAGAATCATGTTTTAAATTATAAATTGGGATTTCCTTGTTGTGTTATGACTATATTCATATTGATAATTGTTGTTTAGATTCAAGGTTGTATCTTGATGTGTTTTTCATGAAGCATGTGAGTAGGTTAGTTGAAACCCGTGAATTTTGGATGGATTAGGATTGTCAAATTGATAGGTGCACCAATGCTCAAAGTTGTGCATGTAAGGTGCTTGATTTAATGCCAAGAATGATAGAATCCATGTTTTTATGACTTAATAGTGCTTAAATGACAAGTCCATGTTCTATTCCTTATGTTTCCACATGAATTCCATGTTATTGATACGTGTTGTTGTCATGAGTTGTTGTTGTGATATGGAATGTCCATAATATTGAGGTATGCATGTATACCCATGTTATATGTATTCCCTTTCATGTATAAGGTGTTGAGAACCATGTGCAGTATGAAATCCCCTACTTACGGTATTATGAATTGTGGATGTTATTCCAATGATCAACAATTATCATATGTGTCAGTTTCCTTCCATCGAGTCCTGGGGATACTTGTGCCTGAAAAATATAACTGTGTGCCTAGAGCCGAGTCAGTCTCAAGATAATTTCAGTCGTTCTATAATCAGTAGAACTCAGTCAGTTATAGAATTCAGAACTCTCATACAGTTATAGAACCTAAGAAATCTTAGTAATCTAAGTATCGTTATCATTCCAGCTTCAGTTCAGTACTCAGCTCAGATCTCAGTAGCATTCAAGAAATCAATTCAGAACATAGTATCATTCAATCAGATAATAGATTCAGTAGTATTCTGTCAGATAACAGAACCAAGTGAACTCAGTCAGCTCAGTCAAGTAAGAAACTCAGTAACATCTTCAGTTCAGTTTAAGTACAAGTTATAAGAACTAACTGGGAGTAGGATCTAGCACCGAGTGACTACAGGGATTGCGGCTCTCCATCAGAGAGGCAGAGTCGTTAGGAGCAATCCCTGAACTCCAAAAGTGCATAGCCGTCATAGGATGTAGGAGTCACCCGTTAGAGAGGCTTAACTATTATACTGCCTTAGTCTTGACCAGAGAGGTATTTACCCGTGGCACGGTATTGACACCCTTCCAGCTGGGGTTACAGGTTTGACCACACCAGTTCAGATTTGGGGCATATATGTTAAGTGAGAACTACCACAGTTACAGTTTTAGTATCAGTCTAAAGAGTAGAACTCATAAATTAGGACTATCAGATACAGTCATCAATCTCAGTAAGGAACTCAGATAGTTCCACAAATTCATAGACCACCCGCTAGATAGGCTTAGTATAACATAAAGTTATTTAGTATCAGTACTTACATAGGTCACCCATCAAATAGGATTGATCTCAGTCTCAGATTCAGTTGAGTTTTCTCAATATCAGTTCCAGAGATCACCCGTTAGTTAGGCCTGATCTTAAGCTTAGTCACTCTAAATCATTATTAGAAGATTTAGACTGTCAGATACAGTCGCTCAGTATCAGTTACATCGGTTAGGTTGATCATCACATTTATATCAGTTAGATCAGTCTTCATAGCTTACGTTATCAGTATTCAGTTTTAGGATTGTTAGACACAGTCAATCAGACCTGTTCTTCATAATTCGAACTGTCAGAAATAGTCATTTATCTATCCAGTATCTCAGTATTAGTAAACTCATGTTGTCAACATTCAAACTCAGTAGTCAATATCACTACGAGTTCAGTTATAGCTACTGATGCATATATGTATTCTCACGTTCATATCAGTCAGCATTGTTTATGCATATAAACCCTTTGCATTTAGCCTACCTCACTTGTATACTCAATACATTCAGACGTACTGACACATTCGCGCTATGGTGTTTTATTTTATGCCATAGGTTCAGAGGAACGAGTTCCAGAGCAGTAGTAGCATTGTAGATTTCAGCAGTCAGAGTTCAAAGTGAGTCCTCATCCTTCGAGGACATGATTATTTCTCTATCTTCTCATTGATTAGTTCATTAATTGGAGTTAGTTGGGGACATGTCCCATCAGCTCGTTATTCAGGTTATTCAGACAGTAGAGGTATTCAGACTAGATTATAGACTAGATTCAGACTTCGGTATTTCATTTTTGTTTTGGTATTGTGATACCACTTTATTCAGACATTGTTATTATTCAGATTATGTTCAGTATTGAACCTTATGGCCCTTCAGTTCATGTTTTCGCATTTATATTTATATATTATGCAGTGTACAGGTATAGATATCAGTCATGGGTTAGCTTGTGGTCCTTCGGGGTCATGAGCACCGTGTAGCATTCCTGTTCAGATAATCGGGGCATTACACCATGACACCCTAACGAGTAGTTCTAATTCTTGGTAGAAGAGTCTTAGCATATTCCCTAGCCTCTACGGGACTAAATTTATGGATATACTCACGATTTCCCCACACCATTACCAATCCAATTTCATAACCGTTAATTTAAAATTCCTAAGGGCCGACTATACCATATTTCTCTCTACTGCACGAACCTCCTCTTTGCAATAAAATCGTTCAATGAATTGCTTAAGTAGTACCTGAGAAGTATCTTCTTCATTGATTACCAGTCTAGTGCGATACGGTGGAGGTCTAATGATACCCTGACCCAATGATTGGATCCAAATGAAATACTTATAAGTACAACCAAGTAACTAAGGATTCTCCACTAAGGTGGATTCCCCTAACTTTTGTGCACGACCCTAGTAAGTCTTAATGTTGCTCTCGCTTCGGATATCAGTTGTCCAATATATCAAACATTGTCAAATATCAGGAACCAAGGGAATACTTGTCGTCAACCAAATTGCCGCATTACCGTAACAAGAGTGTACGATCTGATACGTCGAAGTCCAACTAAAACTAGAAAATGACACAAATCACAACCCATATGAATGACTTTTTAAGGGAGCCTAAAATACGACAACAAAATCTGCCCCAAATACTGCACCCAAGCCTCAAATTCTATAGGTAGAGCAAAATTTTCAAGTCCCATCCTATGCAACGGTCGATCATATATTATTTAAGAAAAGGTGTAGGGCACAAGTGTTCAAGCATCCATAACTCAATTAATAAGATTGGACCCCTCAAAATATATTGCTCCTCCCTGAATTTCAGTCAAGGCTCGATAAGTCTCAGCTAAGATCATAGGTACCACGGTTACATACCCACCCTTCTAGTCATGGAAAAGTGCAGTGGCTATTGATCCTAAATGAGTGCTTATCGATCTATCCTCCCATAGAAATACCAAAACACCTAACAAAACAATAGCAAAGACCATTGGTCGATTCTTCTTTCAAGCCTCGTATGACGTAGTGAACTCACTTAGGAAAGTGTTGTATATAGTAAGCCGGTGAATCTCTCGTACAAAAAGTCTAAAGGAAGCCAAGCATTATCCAAAAAAATAAGAGATCATCCAACTCTATTCTGAGGTTCTTCAAAAATCTTTTGCCCGAATGATCCCTAAGGTAAATTATATCCTGGCCTAGTAATAGAAAACATGTCAAACCGGCTATTTCAATAAAAGTACGTGACATCTCAATGTGACCCAACCTAAAGATTAAACTTTAAAGTGTGGGGGCCTCCAATTTTGACTACGCCCTAGATCAGGTCAGGAGACAATGTTTAATAGATAAATGAGATTTTCTAATTTTTCCCTTAACAAATTTTTCTCCATTGACATAAACATGTTCCACCACATACTGAGCCTCTTAGGGACTTTTACCACCATTAACGCTCTAGCATGAGTAAGTGAATCCAACCTTTAATACCACGTCAAATTGTGAATTAAATATTCTAAACTAGGGAAGAGAATATCAACCCTCAAGATCTCATCATGGGAAGTTATTGTGCCAACTGATACGTTATTGTGCGATAACAATACCACGTTATTGTGCGATACGCTGAAAGCACCAACTGATTAAAAGACACCTATAAGGAGAAATAGCGGCAATAATTGAAAAACAACGCCCAACTCACACACAGAATGACCCTAGGATAAGGATACGGTGATAAACCAACATTGAAGGAATACCGGACCCACCAAGGATTGACTACATATCTCGCTCCAAAAAGAAGAAAATCAGGTGCATGTAGTTCGTTCAGATTGGACGTTTAAGAATAAAAAATGACTGAATCTAGACTTGAGAGACATGACTACTTTTTTAATGACAAATGATGTAGAATGAAAAAAAAAAAAATTTTTTAGAGTTTTTCAATTTGAACTATCGTATAAAATGAAACCACAATTAAAAAAACGACAATCTGTTTGTAGTTTTCATAGAAAACCGTTCAAAATAAAGAACCAAGATAATAAAATATTATTGATATTTTTGACTTAGAAAAACATGGAAACACTATAAGGTAAAATCTTTTTGCATTTTCATTATATAAAAATGTACAAAAGCTCCTAATTTCCTTTTGCTTAGATGTTTTTAGTAGAAATGCATGCTAATTAAATAACGGAACACTCTTTTTTATGAATTTAATTTTTCAAATTTTTTGAAAAGAATAAGGATACTAAAAACACAAATCTTTTTTGAAATTTTTCTCTTTAAAAAATGTATAAAGCTACTAACAAATACTCCCTCCGTTCAATTTTACTTGTCACAATTTAACTTGGTACATTGATTAAGAAAAATAATTAATAACTTGGTTACTTCATCATAGTACCCCTATTAAATGTTGTTTACATTGTATGTTGAAATTAATTTGGAGAAAAAGAAATTAATACTAAGGGTAAAAGAGAAAAAAGAAATTGTCTTTTCTTGATATGTCAAAAATGACAAGTAAAAGTAGAAATAGAATCATGAAATTTGTGACAAGTAAAATTGAACAGAGGGAGTAAATTTTTTTTTGAAATTTTCAAATTGTAAATGGATGCTAAAGGAAATAAAGGAAAATTCTTTTTGACTTTTTCTATTATTAAGAAAAGAGTGCAAGGGTAAAAACCTTTTTTCAAATGTTTTTGATTTGCGAAAACAAAATCCAAAAAGATCTCCTACAAACTACGAAACTTTCCTCATTATTTTTTATTTTAATTTTTCAACTTCTCTTTTTTCTTTTTTCACTACTTTTTCCTGATCACATATTCTTCCCTCAATTTTAGCAAGTGTTCCTATAAATCAATCTGCCAAATGATTTTTTACCCTCAAAGACGCAACAAGTAGCAGAGAGGGATTCTTTGAGACAACTCTCTTATAAAAGACCAAATGGATCCCGCTAGATCTCAATATTATGCAAATAAAAATAACCTAAAGGCCGACCTAGGCTAGGAATCAACTAACTGAATAAGACTATTTGGAGTGGCACGTGGTCGATACGCCATGCTCCCATGACATCCCTCCTAAATTTGAAAGACTCAACAAAATATTTGTGTGTGCTTATAGCATACTCCAAGACGTGTTTTGGAAAATGATTTTGGATATGCATATGATGATGGATAAAAACGGTAACATATATAAAGGGATAAATAAGTAGCATGTAAGAATCTAATAAACAATGATAAAAATGATGACAAAATTATAATATTTATTCACGTATAGTGTAAACCAAGCCGATATGACTCAACATACTAAGCTTGAACTCTAAAATCCCTAGTAGAGTCGCTAGAGTTGTCAGACTCCTTTTTTACAAAAAACTAATTTTTATTTATTATCAATTTGAAGGGGCGGGGGGTTAAATTCTAAAGTGACCAAAGATGTGTTTCAAAAAGGAATGTGGACTAAAAAGTTGAGTCGCCACTTGAAATTGAGTTTTGATGTGCCAAGTCACCTAGAAAATCCTTTCTGAATATATTTGATTCTTAAAACTGATTCACAAATAGAGATTCTAGTTAAGAAATTTTATTGGCTAATGGGAAGGTGTTGTCACTCCTCGATTCTTCGATTTGAACACGGCGTCTTAGTTGATTTATATTGGCTAAATCGATACTATAAATGAATTCATTTCAACAACCAAAATAAACAAACACATAAACACGAGTACAAAAGTAAAAGAATAGTGTCTGGTCTAATTATATGGTCCAAAATTAAAAAAATACAAAAACAAACTATGATATCTAAATAGCCTAAACTATGCTTCATCTGATATCTTGATTCTTCTCTCGAACGGCCACCGGATATAAGATACTCTGAGGCATTCCCTAGTGAATGAATGAATACACAGTACTTCGAGGCATTCCCCAACAAATCGATCCAATTGAATCAAAAGAAATAATTAAAGAACTAACTAACAAACAATTCTTGCATTGTCAATTATCAAAAACCTACAATTTTGCCTACCAACTTTCTACAATTTGCCTACTAACTCCCCCATCTTAAACATGTCACGATAGAGTCGAACAAAGTTGAGTTAATTGCAATAGCGAATTAAACAACAATTGAAGTGATAAATTAGTTTATTTCTTCAATCCCATCCTCAAATTTCCTACTTTCGGCATTTTAAATTTTCCTTAACCTCTTCAACACTTTGAAATTTGATATTCAATAACCTAAAAACAATAAATTTCACAAATTTAGAACTAAGACCACAAGAGTTCATCAATCAAACATCTAAAATCACCAAAATCAATCAAAAATAGATTTCACAAATCCGACATTAGATGTCACAATCCATCAAAACAAAGAGGAGAAAATTACCTTTCGAAGTGTGCTTTCATTTACTTACAACAAAAAAAAAACATGACCCGAATAGATCCAGTCCTTGAATACGAAACCTCAAATCCAAACATCATACCAAGTTATTTAACAATGATTCTCTGGTGGAATTATGGGTCGGAGCTATTTCCTTTCATCGTCTGCTTGGTCATTTTGAATATTTTGACACTGGGCTTCACTGGGATGGAGGATAAGAGAAGAGTGCGGGAGATGAAGGGAAAAATCCAGGTCATTTATTGTTGTTATTTGGCTGATTTTATTAGTGTATGGTCGGAGTTAGCGGCGGTGGCGGTGGATAGGATTTTCCATCGATGGTGTTGTTTTTGTAGTAATGGTGAGTTGGCGAAGAAAATGAAGTTCCCCAATTCCTATTTTCTTCTCCTGTTTCTCTGTCTCTTATTTGTTATTGTATATATTGTTATAGGTATGGAGAATATGAAAATAGAGAGGTACCTATAGGATGGGGGCACATATATTGGTGGGTGGGTGAGGGTGGGTGTAGGAGATACTTGTCTCCTTTTGTGTGGGTGGGAAAGTTTCTAATAAAATGGTTATAGAGGTCACTTATTTGGTGTGGGTAGGTCTATGTTGGTATGGTGAGGTATAGAGGACAAGAGTAGTTTAATTATTTCTTTGGCTTAGAAAAGACCTATGTGATGGGAGTACAATTTGATTATGGTGTGTGTGCGAATACTACAACATACCAAATCTTGGTGGGCGAGATAGAATAAAAATAAATAAAAACTAAAAGATATTTTTTGGATCAATGAAATTCCATCAAGTGTGATAATTTTATTTATCACTATTTTTGAATTTTTAATTTTTATATAAAAAGAAGGTTAATTAAAACTAGCATAATAAGAAAATAAAATACGAAACTTGGAAGGATCAATAATTACGTGTGTACAGACTATATGAATTATTGAACTTGGAAGGTCAAACCATCCAGTCAAGGAATGGTTGCAACAATAATAACAAAATACCCTATAAAATCCCATAAGTGAGGTCTGAAGAGGATAATGTGTACATATACTTTACCACTACCTTAGGTAGGTAGAAAGACTATTTTTAAAATGTTCAAGTACAGTAAATTTAGGTACAAAAATGAAGAAAATATAACAACTAATAAAGACACTGTTGTAACAACCTTTTACACTACAATGTAAATTAGCATACAAAAATATTATTTAAGATTCTCCTAGGATGAAGAGTTGAAAATTTCAGGCTAGGCTAGTCATAGATGAATTTCATGTATGGTGTGAGCTAGGTAAATCTAATAATAGAAAGTTGATGATTCTATGATCTAATATAATAATGTGTTAGCCAAGAGGTTAGGAAGTTCATAGAAACTTTCAAAATTCAACTTAGGTTAGTAGAACTTTGGATATAGTGTTTGATATAAAGAGATTAGTTTGGGAGGTTGAAATCTGGGAGTGTATTATAAAATTGGCCGAAATTTGAGACTACCCAAACATTCGGTTTTGTCTACACTGCTATAGTGGGAGGTAGGCTGCTACAGTTGTCCCACTATAGCGGGCAGATCCCTCTATATAAATAATTGAGCCGCTATAGCAGGCTACACACAGTAAATAGAATTTTTTTTACTTAAATATTCTTTTTCATCAAAAGTTAGTCAGAGGTCTTGGGGAGGCAGTTTTGGGTCATTCTTCTCCAGTTTTTCTTGAATTCCACTGTTTAGGTAAGCCATTGCATCAATCTAACCTATTTTTAATCCCCAAATCCTTAGAATTATTCTTAGGTTGATTGTAGTGGAAATGGAGGGTTTAACCCTAGGTTGAAGAAATTGATTTGATATGTTTGAAGAAGAATTGGAATTGCTTGTTCATGAACTTGAACTTAGGGTTATGGGTTTAAGCTAAACATCTAGAAATGTTAGAGTACTTACTCAATTATGTTTTATATGTTACTTGTAGACCAAAATCAAGCTGAGGTTACAGAAAAAGGCAAGGCTCAAGTTATTTAGAGCATTGCACGACTTTGATTCAGGTAATTGATGGTTAAATTAGAGTTAAGACTCAAGTCGATTTATCCGTACATGTTAACTTATGATTTATCTACTTGTTACAATACATGCTAATGAATATTGAACTTGTAAGTTGTAAATATAAGTTGGTATTTGATAACACGTAATAAGATTACATAAAAAGAACTTATTTTGATATGCAAGTGTAATTGAATTATCTCATTGTGTGATTGTACATGTTATGATAATGTTTGATGTTGTGAGATGAATTGATAAAGGTTGATCAACACATAATTTGTGGATTTCAAAGAGTATAAGGTGGGATATTGGTATAAGGGCGGTATAACACTTGGTTTGAGATAAGGGAGCAAACACTAGTTATGTGGGTTATTTGGTGCATGGATTGAGTTCGTCCTCTTCAAATCATGGCTAGTGAGCAACTATACAACCAATAGTATGTGTGTACATGATATTGGAGAGTTTGACCATTCCTTGAGTGAACCTGGTTACATTATTATTGTTATATTTATATCCTTGAGTGTTTTGGGTTGTTTGTATTGTACTTGACTAATTTAATGATTGTTGTGGTGCAATGATAAGGAGTTTCTGATGAAAGTGATGAACTGAGCTACTTCATGAGATTTTTGTTGTTGAATTGAATTAAACATCTCTTACTTAAAAGTTTGTCATTATTTACTTGACTTGAATTGTTAACATTAACTTGTGTTAGAATAAATCACGAAATGACTAATTATTAGATGACGTGGTTGTTATTTGCTTACAAATTGTTATTAGCTTTTTCACATTAGTTAAGTTTAGTTGATCTATGATTGTACCAGTACAAAGTGATTTTGTACCGATACTACTCTATGCTTTTTTTTCTTGAGTATAGAGCTTATTTTAATGGCTACGCTGAGACGTCATATGTAAATTGTGACGCGGCTTCTGATCCAAGGGTGAGCATCACCTTTTGAGTAGTCGTGGATCTTAAATGTTATTCACCTTCTCCTTTTATTTTCGGACACAGAAAACTTTAGCTTTCTTACTAGTTTTCTGGATTGCACCATTGGATTTGTCTAGATTGATGTTCTGACATGGTGACTTACAATTTTTTAGGGCGTTTAGATTGATATTTTGGTTTTCCGCATTTAGTCAATGTTCTTCAAGATATTTTATGTTTTAAATGGAATTGATGTTACTCTTATTAAAATAGTTCAGTGTTGGTGTTTATTAGTTGGGTAGATGGTTCTTCCACCAGAGGGTTAGTTTGGGTGCCACTCCTGATGTGGTTTGAGTCGTGATAGTTGCAAAGTCTAAAATCAAGAGCAACAACAAAATAGTACGATGATAGAAACACAATAAACAACACACTATGATAGATATCACAAGCATGTACTACAATACTATAGCTAGTGCAACGACAAACACTAAATAAACCTAAACCGTCAAAAATCCAGATAACACTCCTACCGACTACCCTTCTACTATAATACACATCCTCCACACCCTCTTTTCTAAGGTCATATTCTCGATAACTTGAAGTAGAATCTTGTTCTGTATAATCACCACTTCCTAATACTTCTTCGGCCTACTTCTACCTCTCCGCGTACCTGCTCTATCAAACCTCTCGCACCTATGATCCTCATTAGAACTTCTATACCTCACCTCTTCACATATCCAAACCATTTCAATTTCGTTTCCCCCATCTTTTCTACCATGGGGGCTACTCCCACCTTATCTTAAATAACGTCATTCCTAATCTTATCGCACTTAATATGCCCACACATTCTCATCTTTTTCTATTTTAATTTGTTGATTAATTTTCTAATTCTATTTTAATTTGTTCACAAAGATCATAGGTACATTAATAAGTTGAGAGTGCTCTCATCTGTCACAAAAGTCATGACGGATGTGGGTGTGACTTGCTTGGTTTAAAGGAGACGATGGTGAGTGAAACTCGTAATTTGTTTCTTAATTGGTGTATAAAATTATTTGGTAAGCACTTAGCTCCCACAACTAATGAAATTAAGAATTTGGAATTTATTAAACTAACCATGTTTTGCGATTGGTTGTAGCTAACGACCTATTGACCTCAATCCTTTAGTCAATTATATTATGTAAAAAGAAAATATAGACTTCCTTTAGTCAATTATATTATGTAAAAAGAAAATATAGACTCCCCCCACAATATCATAAATCATTAAATTATGTTAACACTTTTTTTCTACACTTTAGACAATCAAAGGAACCGATAAAATTAAAGCGTACTACATTTTTTTGGCGCATTGAAAAAGACAAAATTTTAAAATGTTCCTAAGTTACAAGACTGAAATCTACCTGGAGAAAGAACTCCACATTCTTGGTCGTTACTTCCCAAATTAGTTAATTCTCATATACTTGTGTCCTTTGTTTGACAGAAAATCAGTAAAGACTAAAGCCTACAAAAGTTTGTCGGGCATTAGTTATAACATATTAACTTTAGACATTATGTGAGGATCCTTCACGTCACCACTACAATGTCGACATTTAGTTGAGTTAATCATTTTTATGACGCACTATAGCTCATTTGGCATAAGTTTATAATGTCGTAGAAGCTAACTAATTTTTCCTTTTTTCAGGAAAGTCAATTTTTCATAGATTAGTCCATCTCCTATCATTTGGTATAGTGTCATCTTTAGAAGCAAGCTCGTTTTTTATTTGATACTAAACTTTTCATTATATCTTCTTCTCTAAGAATTTGTATCAACGTACAAGAGGGAGTTGCTTGCACGGTAAGCATCTCTCACTTTCTGAAGGTTGTGAGTTCGAGTCATCAAGGAAGCGAAATGGGTGAGAGCTCCTAGGGTGGTAAAAAAAGTGTTTGTGTCGACAAAAATAACACTATTAGATTATTACTTACTATTGTTTCGGGTACACAAAATTTGTATGTTAGTTCACTAAACTTCAACACAAGTTCAAGACTTTTCAAGAACACTAGTGAAGTTTTCCAACACCTTCAACACAAGATCAAAATGACCTTTCAGAGAAGTGTGTTATTCTGTATTTTTTTAAGAAAAATAGATGAAGAAGAATAAGTCAAGTTCTCCAAATTCACGGAGTGCTCTTAAGGAAATAATTCCCCTTAAGTACCCGAGGTTGGGAAATTTTCCTCCCAAGATATAATGGCTTCACAACTAGAATGTAGCGGTACCTCAAACTTTCTGGTTTACTTGGAACTCACTCAACGGGAGATGATCACACGGAGTTTTTTAGAAGCAAGAGAAACGCTTTTTCTATGAAGAAATTTGCATCCTAAACCTGTGAAAAATGTAGGTTTATATAGCCATGAAGTGCCTCTTCGGAAAGGAGGCAATGGTTTATCGGAAATGTGTATCATTTCAGAATAGTCATGTCTGTCCATTTTGAAACATGTCTTTTCTGAACAGTCATAACTGACCGAACAGTCACCCTTTTTTTGAAATAGTGTGTCTTTTCCTCGAAGGGTTGTGTCCCTCTATTTTTCATTCACACCAATTGAACCCAATAATCCCATACATGAATGGGGAATGACTATTCTTTATAAAACTTTACGGACTAGTATGTGATCATCAAGCAAAGACTGATTGCATCTGGATAAGTGGATTTTCCTTTATACTTTTCGTAGTGAACATGCATCGGATGCACTCAATCTATTGGTAGATTTGATATCTTTGAACCATCGAGCATTAATTTATACCTAGACAATACATGTCGCACAACCAATATTTTACCATTTATGATTCTCACAGTTTTGTTCGTTTCAACTATAAACACGTTTCGATTTCATGAGAGCTTTGAGAATAGGCCTTTACTAACATTCTTCTTAAAACGGCTTCCACTTCGCCCTCACATAGGTGATTTCTAAATGTTCAATACTATAGATTAAACTATTTGGTAAACTTTACCAAATTTAGATAATCAGTAAAAGACTTCATACCATAAGTCTTATCCTTGTTTACTCAATATTGTCTACATCATGAGAATGGATTGGGTATATTGACAATGTTGAACCTGTCAGACACAACTTTGTTTGATCTCCTTGAACCTAGCTCTTGGGATCTCCAGTCTTCTAGGTAGAGTTACCGCCATGCTAATTTGTCCAAGACCATAAACCCATTCCCTTGGATCACTTAACTCTATCTCTAGATAGGCCTTTTGTAAGTGGATTCGATACATTATCCTTTGACTTCACATAGTCTACAGTGATAATTCCACTAGAGAGAAGTTCTCTAATGGTATTATGTGTCCATCTTATGTGATGAGATGTACCGTTGTATATCATGCTCTCTGCCCTACATATTGTCGCTTGACTATCACAATGTATACATAGTGGTGCCAATGGTTTTGGCCAATAAGGAATATCTTTCAAGAAGTTTTGGAGCCATTCTTCTTCTTCACTAGCTTTATCTAATGTGATAAATTTTGATTCCATCATAGAGAAAGTAATACATGTCTGTTTGGATAATTTCTAAGAGACTGCTCCTCCACCTATAGTAAATACATATTCACTCGTGAATTTTACTTCATTCGATCTAGTGATCCCATTTTCATCACTATATCATACAAAGCATAGTCTTCAGTTTATTTAAATACCCCAAAACTCTTTTTATTTCCATCCAATGAGTTGTATTGAGATTGCTCAACTTACTAATAGCATATGTTATGTTTGGTCATGTACAATTCATGATATACAATAAACATCCTAACACTCTTGCGTATTTCAACTGTGAATTACTTTCAGCTTCATTCTTTTGAAGTGCAAAGTTCATGTCCAATGGAGTCTTGCCAATACCAAATTCTATATACTTGAATTTGTCAAGTTCCTTTTTAATGTAATGAGACTATGACAATGCCAACCCTTGTGGAGTTCTATGGATTCTTATTCCTAAGATCACATTCGCAACTCCAAGGTTTTTCATATCAAACTTGCGCTAAAACATTCATTTTGTAGCATTTATGCCAGAAATGTCTCTATTGATGATTAACATATCATCTACATACAAACAAACAATGACCTTGTGATTTGGAGTGTCTTTAATGTAAACACATTTGTCATATTCATTTATCTTGAACCCGTTTGCCAACATAGATTGGTAAAACTTTGCATGCCACTATTTAGGTGCTTGTTTCAGTCCATAGCGTGACTTAACCAGTTTGCACACTTTCTTTTCTTTACCAGGAACCACAAGACCCTTGGGTTTTTTAATGTAAATTTCTTCCATAAATTCTCTATTTAGAAATGTTGTTTTCACATCCATTTGATGGATTTCGAGACCATAGACCACCTCTAAGGCAATTAACATCCGAATTTACGTTATCCTTGTTACTGGCAAGTATGTATCAAAGTAATCAAGGCCTTCTTTCTATTTGAAGCCTTTTACTACAAGTCTTACCTCGTATTTGTCAATAGTACCATCCGTTTTTATTTTTCTTTTGAAGATCCATTTAGAACCTAAAGGTTTATTTCATAGAGGAAGATCAACCAACTTCCACATATGGTTGCATAAGATTGAATCAATCTCACTATTGACTATCTCTTTTCAAAAGAATTTGTCTGAAGATGACATCGCTTCTTTAAATGCTTGAGGCTCATTTTCTAAGAGAAATATTACAAAATATGATCCAAATGAAGTTAACGTTCTTTGACGTGTACTACATATTGGATTCTCATCATCATGTACATCCTCACTTTGTTCATCTCGAGGCTGTTTAGACCCCTCACTAGATTGTTTGATGATGGGAGTATTTATGCATTCTAGTGTTACTATTCTAGCCTTTTTAGCCTTGTTTTGAGGATAATTTGTATGCTATATGGGTTAATAATGAGATAAATGTGTGTCAAAGTATCAAATCATGTGTTTATAATGTTCAAAGTGAATTTCAAATAATTTTGTACTTAATTAAGTCATTTAGAGTTCAACTCGGAAAACTAGTGTTACTAGCTTGAGCGAGGTGCTTGTCTATTTGGTTTAATTGGTTTTTAGTGTGTTTAATGAGTTTCTTATGGTTTAAATATGTAATTTTAAATGGAATAACTTTTTTCGAGTGAGCAAAATTCAATTTTATTAAGTTAAGAGTCGGAACATAAAGCTAAAGATCAATACGAACTAGCTTAGCTTAGCTATTATTTTGATTCGTCATTATGGATGTAGTCTTGTTTAAATTGATAATTTGTGTGGTATGATTATGTATGATGCTTTAGGATCTGAATATGATGATATTTTTATGTTGAAAAGTCTGGAAGTCCATGGGAAAGACACCACAAGACAAGGAACTATGAGGGGAGACTCAATACTTAGCCAAAATCTGAGAGACAACTTCCAGAGAGCCAAGGCAATTTGGAGGCGACTCTTTAGCCATAAGGGGATATAGGTGGGGAGACTGTATGGATGGAGTGGGGATCTAGGTGAGGTCACGCCTTGGCTGGAGCGTGGCTGAACCTGGGGTGGTGCACTCCCCATTCCCGGGCTCAATAACTGAATGTTTGCAACTCCTACACGGGTTTGGCTTACCCTAGGGTTATAAATACTTGTTGTATCACGTTTATGCATATATTTGAACATATTTTAGAGATTAAGGGAGTGCTACAAGTTCATAATTAGGTTTGTATTATTTTATTTTAGTTCATACATATTTTTAGTCGTTAATAACCACCTTGTGATTACGATTATGACTATGCGTGGCTAAACTCCCTTTTCTGTGGTTGAAGCCAAGAACATGAATACTATTTTTTTGAATTGAATTCATTTACATTTTCTTATCATTATTGGTTGTGTGTTCATCTTTCATTTAACTATTTTAAGAATTCGCGACCCTTAGAATACATCAGTTATCTACCTTTTGACCTCGAGAGAGGGAATAGGGGATAGAATATGGAGATGAACAAAGTATGGTTTATATTCCTTTATGAAATAAGGAATTTGAATTAGTGTATAGGAATGGGATGTACTTAGATATCTTGATTCACATGTAAGATGATAGATTAAAGAACTTAAGTGGAATATTTTATCCCCGCTCGACTATGTTGTTGTAAGGTTCAACTTAGGTAAAGGATTAGAGGTAAGGAGACCATGATCTCGTAGTTAACCCTACGAATATACAACTAAGATAAACAAGTTAACAAATGACATTCAATGCGTAGTATGATTGGTCAAAGTTCTTGGTTTTCTCCTATTGATTGTTTCAAGATCTTTACATTATGCATTGTTTACTTTTCTCTAGTTATAAATTACAAACTCTCTTTTTGGTTACGCTTGCATCAACTGAATCTAAATTGTGAACTAAAATAGAATTGTTGTGGAATCAAGTCTTTGTAGGATTGATACTTGGCCTTTATTAGGCCATTTTACTACTTGATAAGACCATGTACACTTGTGTGTGCTCTTTGGCGCTGTCAAGTTTTTGGCATCATTGTCGGGGACTTGCAAGTGGCAACTATTTTATTTTAGTTTTGATCTTTAGATTTCTTTGAAGTTTTTATGCTTGGTCTTGGTTTTGTGATTGTGGGAAATAGGTTTTAAGGTTAGGAAGCT
Source organism: Capsicum baccatum var. pendulum (assembly GCA_030864225.1). Lineage (NCBI taxonomy): Eukaryota > Viridiplantae > Streptophyta > Magnoliopsida > Solanales > Solanaceae > Capsicum > Capsicum baccatum. The sequence continues at coordinate 67,706,344 of CM061559.1, read as the reverse complement.
GGCAAGGGATAGGGATTTGGTTTAACCAAGCCCCGAATTTCTGTAAATAGAAGAAGACCAAGTTTTTTATGCTCCAATGACTGAGGAACAAGCATCCTGTAGGATAGTGAGAGAAGTGGAATTCCCACTTCCAACCAATTTTACCTCCCCATTTCAAAAGCCGAAAGTAAGAGGAAATTTTAAGCTGAAGTAGAATATGGTACCGCTTCTGATCAGTAGTGAACAGTTCACCGGAATTTCATACGAAGATCCACAGGTCCACTTGTGTAATTTTATGGAAATCAATGATACGTTCATCCCAACGGGAATAAATCAACATTATGTGAGGATGACACTTTTCCTCTATTCTCTGTTGGGGAATCAAAAAAGTGGTTGGCTGCAGAATCGACAAATTCAATCATTTCATGGGATGATTTGGCCAGAAAATTCTTTATTCGGTTCTTTCCATCTGGTAAGACTATGAGACTTTGTAGTGAGATAATATGCTTTAAATAGAAGCTGGACGAGAATTTTTGTCATGCTTGGGAGCGTTTCAAGGCTCTTCTTAGGGTCTGTCCACACCATCAACAGTTAAATGAGGTACTTGCTCATACTATTATAAAAGCACTTGATCAAAATACAAAGATTTTTCTAGATTCAATTGCAGGTGGTCAAGCGTTGGAATTGACTTATGATGAGTTATACACATTGTTGAACCACATAGCACAAGGAAAACCCGAGTGGCATTCATATGCTAGAAGTGCCACAAAAAGAATAGTAGGTGTATTGGAGGTAGACCAGTTCACTTCCTTATCAGCTTAGGTTATAGTACTGCAAAATATGATAAACACTCAGTTCAGTAGCCTGAAGTTGGGATGTCAAATGCCTACATCAGCAGTCAATACAATTCAGCAAACTAGTGGTTGGCGCGAGATCTGTAGAAATAGTGGCCATTCAGCAACTAGGTGTACTTCAAATCCAAAATCAGTAATGTATGTAGGCAATGCTTAAAGGCCAAATTATGGTAATGCCTACAACATAAAGTGGCATACTCATTTATGGAATGCCCAACAACAACAAATTCAGCAACCACAGGCACAAGGGAATTAGTCAACCAGCAACATGGAACAGATGTTGAAGCAACTTTTATCTAATCAGGCATAGTTGACTGTGGGTATAAAAAATTCAAAAGCTTCTCGAAGAAGTTTAAAGTTTCAGATTGGGCAGTTATAGCAAGCATTGAATACTAGGCCTGAAGGTGGTCTGCCAACAGATACAGAGAATTCAAAACAAGTTATAGAAATCACCTTGAAAAGTGGTAAAGTGCTTCAAGGAGAACCTCCAAAGATAACTAAAGAGGGAGATGCTGAGAGGGTAACTCCACAAGTTTCTGAAAAACGTTGTTGAGGAATTAAGGAAGTCTGAGTACTTGAAAACTAAAGTTAACGAACCAGAAGTAAAGAAGACACTACAGCTACCCTTCCCTTAGAGGCGGATTAAAGTGAAGGAGGATGCAATGTTTAAGAAGTTGTTTGATACATTCAGAGAGCTTCATATTAACTTAACTTTGTGAGATATTGTGCAGAGTATGACAAAGTATGCAAAGTAATTGAGGGATGTGGTTGCTAATAAGGTGAAATTGCAAGATGTAGGGATGATAACACTCACTGAAGAGTGTAGCACTGTAATGACACAAAAAATCCCCAAGAAATTAAGAGATCTGGGGAATTTCACTCTACCTATTCAAATTGGAATTAAAGTGATCTATGCATTGAGTAACTTAGGGGCTAGAATAATTTTGATGCCTCTATCTTTGTTTAATACATTAGGCCTGGGAAAGCCTAAACCAACCAAGGTGGTTTTGTAGCTAGCAGACAGATCCATGGCATATCCAAAAGCAATAATAGAGGATGTCCTCATAAAGGTTAGTAAATTTGTTATTCTTGCTAACTTTTTTGTTCTTGATTTTGAGGCAGACGAACAGGTACCAATCATCTTAGGGCATCCATTCTTAGCAATTAGAGAAGCATTGATTGATGTTAGAGAAAGCACGCTCAAAATAAGGGTAGAGGATGAAGAGGTGGTATTTGATGTTTACAAAGAACCCACAATAACGTCTCACTATAAAGATTTGTGTATGATTATTGTGATTGAAGGGGACAAGTGTTGGGTGGTTAGTCTACTAAAGACCTCTTTGGACTACCTGATTAAGCAGCCCAAGATTCTACCGCCTAAGCCTAAAATGATGAACATTGATGAGCCTGCAAAGGATGAAGTTGAAAAAACTATTTCTCTTGAAAATTCACACTCAAGAGGGGTGAAGAAAATAAGAAGATGGAGGCCAAGTGTGAAAAAGAGAAGGAAGGAATATGGTTGAGTTGAGCTGGTCCATGTCGTGACACTAAATCAGGCACTTTTTGGGAGGCAACCCAAGTTAAGTAGGTATGTTTTCTTTTTAGTGTTTTTAGTTTTAGATCATGTATTTTTTATTTTTGTTGAGTCACGGGTTTATGGGAAGTCTGAGTACCAAAAACCTGAGCTAAAGAGCATGCCAGAAACAGAATGTGGGGTCCCACAATCTCATTTATATGTAAAGATGATAGTAGCTAGGACTAGAGCCCTCAGGGAGCATTTATATCTCTTACTTTAACAGTACATTTTGGGGACAAAGTAGATTTTTATGTATGGGGTGGGGAAATTCACAATTTTTGGCTCAATTTTTACAAACATTAGGATATGAATAAGTGAGATATTTGAGTTGATGATATTTTTGATTGCCTGGTGCAAGTGTTTTGTTTGGTAAAAGCATGTTAATTGAGGGAATTTCTACTTTTGATACTCTTAGGCTCATGTTTGTGACTCTTGTACTTTTTAGCTTAAATTTTAATTCATGCTATTATTTGGTTGGAAGTCTATGATGATTCTATTGAGTTGACCATGTGCCATGTGCATGTGAGATTTTTTGTATATTCTTTATTGCATATGATGTCTAGAACTTGCCTAGTGTGTGTGCAAAGCAAAATAAATAGTGTGGATTTAGGAGATGATTTAGGCATTTCTTTGATAGCCTTGTTTTATACCTTCTATTTGTCCTACCCTTTGTATATTATCCTAGTTAAACCCCATTGAGCCTTTATCCTTTTCATTGGTAGCCTCATTAGTAGCCTAATCCATTCTTTTATGGACCTTAATTAGATCCAAAAGCTCCTAGGCACTTTAATGAAAAGTTGATTTAGTAAGGAGTTTGAGAAATTAAAGAAGAAAAAGGTGAAATTGATGCCCCAAGGTAATAGTTATAGGTGTTTATATTTGATATATGGTTTTTGAGAGTGATATAAATGGTTATATAAATATTCCCATGATTGTAGAAAATGAGAAAAATTGAATCTTAAAGGAATAAACAATATGTTCACCATGTGTTCGTGAAAATGCTTAAAAAAGATGGGGCAAAACAAAGGAATGGGGTAGACAAAAATATTGTATTTTGGATGTTAGATATTGGTTCTAAATGTATAATGTAGTGTAACAAAGAACTTATAGAGGTTATTCACTATTTTTAAATAGTTCCTACCCGTCTCTTAGCCTACATTACAACCCGAAAAAGACCTAATTGATCCTATACTTGACATTTTGATATTAGTGGAGCACTACACTAAGGGAAAGATTATGGTTCATTGTGTGTAACTTGTCAATTCCTTGTGAGAGTGAGCGTAATTTGATTCTTATACCCATCATGTTATAAATTGCTTAATTGTGAGTGATTATGGGTAACTCTCTTGCTGTGAGGGCACGTGTTTGATGAATGAGGCAATTTGTATATTGTCCTTGATTGAATTATAAGCATAATTTTTCCAACTAGGTGATTCAATTCTTGAGGCTAGGATGTTTTGGAGTAGTGTTCATAAGCTTTCAATTGTGTTTGCAACATGCTTAGTGTAGAAACCTGCATTCTGTGTAGTCATGGTCGCACTAGCTTGAGTGTTATGCATAGAGTAAAAGTGTAGAGTCTCCATCTTATGATTTTTATAGTGAAGAGTTGTTCAAGGATGAACATGGCCTTAAGTGTGGGGTGGTGATGTTGGGTGAATTTATGCATTGTAGTGTCACTATTCTAGCCTTTTTAGCCTTGTTTTGATGATGAATTGTATGCTATATGGGTTAATAATGAGATAAATATGTATCAAAGAGTTAAATCATGTGTTTATAATGCTCCAAGTGAATTCCAAATAATTTTGTACTTAATTAAGTTATTTAGAGTTCAACCCATAAAACTAGTGTTACCAGCTTGAGCTAGGTGCTTGTCTAGTTGGTATAGTTGTATTCTAGTGTATTTAATGAGTTTATTATGGTTTAAATGTGTGATTATGAGTGTAATAACTTTTTAGGAGTGATCAAAGTTCAATTTTATTAAGTTAAGAGTCGGAACATAAAGCTAAAGATCAATGTGAACTAGCTTAGCTTAGCTCTTATTTTGATTCATCGTTATAGATGTAGAGTTGTTTAAATTGCTAATTCGTGTGGTGTGATTATGTAGGATGATTTGGAAAAAGAATATGATGATATTTTAATGTTGAAAAGGCTGGAAATTCATGGGAAATACACCACAAGACAAGGAACTAAGAAGGGAGACTCAACACTTATCCAAAATCTGAAAGACAACTTCTAGAGAGCCAAGGAGATTTAGAGGTGATGCCTTAGCCATAGTGGGGATGTAGGTGGGGAGACTCTCCGGCTGGAGCGGGGATATAGGTGTGGCCACACCTTGGATGGAATGGGGATGAACCTGGGGCGGCGCACTCCCTATTCCTGGGCTCAATAACTAAACGTTTCCAACTCCTACACGGGTTTGGCTTACCATAGGGTTATAAATACATGTTGTATGAAGTTTTTACATATATTTGAACATATTTTGGAGATCAAGGGGCTGCTACAACTTTATAATTAGGTATTTATTATTTTAATTTAGTTCATACATATTTTTAGTCGTTAATTACCACCTTGTGATTACGCTTATGACTATGCGTGGCTAAATGCCCTTTCCGGGGTTAAAGCCAAGAACATGAGTACTATTATTTTGAATTAAATTCTTCTAACTTTGTTTATCATTATTGGTTCTGTTCATCTTTGATTTAACTATTTTAAGGATTCGCGACTCTTAGAATGACCAATTGTCTACCTTTTAACCTCGGGAGAGGGAATTGGGGATAGAATATGGAGATGAATAAAGTATGGTTGGTATTCCTTTATGAAATAAGGAATTTGAATTAGTATCTAGGATAGGAAAGTACTTAGATACCTTACTTAATTCACACATACGATGATAGCTTAAAAAACTTAAGTGGACTATTACATCCCCGCTCAACGATATAGTTGTAAGGTTCAACTTAGGTAAAGGATTAGAGGTCGGAAGACCATGATCAAAAAATTAACCCTAAGAATCTACAACCAAGATAAGAAAGTTAACGAATGAAATTCAATATGTAGTATGATTGTTCAAAGTTCTTGAACCTTGGGTTTTCTCCTATTGATTGTTTCAAGATCTTTACATTACAATTTGTTTACTTTTCTCTAGTTATAAATTACAAACTCTCTTTTTTGTTATGCGTGCACCATGTGATTCTAAATTATGAACTAAAATAGAATTTTTGTGGAATCAACTCTTTGTGGTATCGATACTTGGATTTCATTAGGCTACTTTACTACTTGATAAGACCAAGTACACTTGCGTGTGCGCTTGGGCACTATCACTATTCATGTCTAGTTTTGTATGGATAAATATGTTCAAGGAATTCAGAATTATCTAACTCAATTACTGTATTTTCATTGATATCTGGATGTTCGGATTTATGAACCAAAAACCGACATGCTTTACTACACATAGTCCACTGTTGTAGGTCCTATTTTCACCTTTTTAGGCATTGAAACTTGTACTTTCGCTAGACACCTCCACACTTTGAAATATTTCATGTTAGGTTTCATTCCTTTCCATTTTTCAAATGGAATTGATAGTGTCTTACTGTGTGGCACTCTATTAAGTATTCGGTTAGCTGTAAGGATAGCTTCCCCCATAAGTTTTCTAGTAAACCTAAACTTATTTGTAAGACATTCATCATTTCCTTTAAGATTTAGTTTTTCCTTTCCGTAATTCTATTATATTGAGGTGAATACGGGGTAATAGTTTGATGGACAATTCCATTCTATACACATATTTCCATAAAGGGAGATTCATATTCTCCAGCCCTATCACTTCTTGTCGTTTTGATCTTTTTCTCTAACTGATTTTTAACTTTTGTTTTATATTGCCTAAACACATCTATTGCTTCATCCTTATTGTTTAGCAAATAGACATAAAAGTACCTAGTGCAATCGTCAATAAAATTTATAAAATAATTTTTTCCACGACGAGATGGTGTTGACTTCATATCACAAATGTCAGTGTGGATTAAGTCTAAGGGATTAGAATTCCTTTCAATGGACTTATACGAATACTTAGGATGCTTTGATTCCACACACATTTTATATTTTGATTTATTGCTCTCAAAGTTTGACAAAACTTCTAAGTTAATCAGTTGTCGGAAAGACATGTCCTAATTGTTCATGCCACAAATCATTAGACTCAAGAAATTAAGAAGAAATAGAACTTTTATTGATTTCAATATTATTGCATTTATCTTAAATATGCCCTCAGTGAGGTAGCTTTTTCCTATAGACATTTCTCCTTTACTAAGTATAATTTTTTCGAAAACAAATACACATTTGAATTCAATTTTATCAAGAAGTGATACAGAAATCAAGTTCTTCCTTAACTCCGGTACATACAAGACATTGTTAAGAGTAAACATTTTTCCTGATGTAATTTTCAGGCAGACTTTTACTGTTCTTTCAACATTTACAGTTGTGGAGTTTGCCATGTAAATCTTCTCTTCACCTTGAGCTGGAGAGAATGCAGCAAACAACTCTTTATTTGCACAAACATGGAGGGTGGCACCAGAATCCATCCACCATTCTCGAGGATTTCCCACCAAGTTACATTCTGAAAGCATGGCACATAGATCGTCCATTTCATTCATGGATTAAGCCATATTTTCTTGATCCTTATTTTTTCCATTCTTTGGGTCACGACAACCTATAGACTTGTGGCCAATCTTTCCACAATTAAAGCATTTACCTTTGAATTTCTTCTTAGGATAATTGTCTTATTGTCCATCTTTCTTCAGCTTCTTTGAGTTATTAGGGCTGTCTTCTACAATGTTAGCTCTATTCATTATAGAATTTCCTTTGGACTTTCTCTCTGCAGCTTTATTGTCTTCTTTAATGCACAGCCTCACAATGAGGTCTTCGACTGTCATCTCCTTTCATTTATGTTGTAAGTAATTCTTGAAGTTCTTCCATAAAGGTGGCAACTTGTCAATTATCGCAGCTACTTGAAATGCCTCATTCACAACTAAACCTACAACAAAGTTTATGTGAACATTAAGAACATCTTTAACATGTTCAAATAAGGTATCCATTAAATTTATACCTTCTGCAAGGAGATCATGGATGATGACTTGCAACTTCTATATTTGAGAAACGATAGTCTTGCTATCGATCATTTTGTACTTAAGGAATCGTGTAACATAGAATTTCTTAGTTCCCGCATCCTCAGTCTTATATTTCTTTTTCAGCACATTCCATAATTCTTTAGATGTCTTCATTACGATGTAGATGTTGTATAAGTCATCTTAGAGGTTGTTTAGGATGTAATTCCTATATAGGAAATCAGAATACTTCTATGCCTCTGTTACAATGAATCGCTCCTGGTCCGAAGTTCCTTCAGGCACTTTTAGAGCATCTTCTGAAATAAATCTTTGAATACATAAGGTTATTAAATAGAAGAACATCTTTTGTTGCTACCTCTTAAAATCAAATCCAAAATTTTTTTTGGGCTTTTCTGCTAGTGCCATAGCGAGTGGCGCATTTGTGCGACTAGTTGTGGCAATACTTGTTGCTGCCACACGCTTGTAATACCTTCAACATGACCTTATATTGTTATTTTTTTCTGTTACAAAAAGACAGTCAACTTTAGTACAAAATTATACTATTACAAGTTCGTAGCAACTTATAAACACTACTTGTTTCTAGTTTAACGATGAAGTTTTTATGTCTTCCAATTGTTAACTGAATGAACTTTAACTTGTGATGAAGATTTTATTTCTTCAAATCACTTGTTAAGTTCAAACGGAGTAGAAAGCTTAAATCTTTATTCTCCAAAAACCAAACAATACATATTATGGAAAAAAAACTTTAGTGAAAAGAAAATTTCACCAAACAAGAAAAAAAAATTGTTTGTTTTTTCAATTATTTCCTTAAGATTGTTTTTTAGGGTACACAAAATTTGTATGTTAGTTCACTATACTTTAACACAAGTTCAATACTTTTCAAGAACACTTTTGAAGTTTTCCGACACCTTCAACACAAGATCATAATAAACTTTCAAAGAAGTGTGTTTTTTAAAGAAAAATAGATGAAGAAGAATAATCCATGTCCTCCAAATTCACGGAGTGTCCTTAAGGAAATAATTCCCCTCAATTACCCGTGGTTGCAGAATTTTCCTTTCCTTTCTTGGGGCTTTGAGCTAAAAGTGACAAAAGAGTTTGAAAATGAGGTATAGGTGACTCAAGTCTTAATAATTGAGTGGATGTGACAATTACTTTATTATGAATTAAGAAAGTTGGAGAAATTTGAAAATAACCCACAAATTTTTAAATTTACACTTTGATCCAAATGTTAGTTAATATAACGGGAAACGGGAGGGAAAAAATGTGTGTTTCTCTCTCGTCTCATCCGTTGTTGTTTTCTGTCTCTTCGCGATTTTCATTGCTCATTGTTGTTGCTGCTTTATTCATCATCTTTTGCTTCATTATCGTTATCTTCTACTTCATTATTATCTTCATCTTCTTCTTATTGGCCATTGTTGTTATTTTTACTGCTACTGCTACTGCTTTACTTGATCAATTTTTTAGGTGAAATTTTATTTTGTATATCACTTTGAACTTTGACATTACTTGATAGGTGACTTTGATAAATAAAATTATAATTTTTCGTTGAATTTGTCATCTGGGTACACTACTACTGCTATGTTTTCAACAGTGGATAGAACTCGTTCATTAATATAACATAAGTGCCCACAATTTAAATAGATCACTTAGTCCATTGCAACAGATACATATTCTATTGCAACAGAAGACTTATATGTTGGATTCATGTTTATGGATCTATAGTTCCCGTAACATGAATCAAATAGATGGTTAATCTGTTGCAATAGATAATTATTCTATTGTAACAAAAAATTATTTGTTGCAACAGAATATTTATCTATTGTAATAGACTATTTATCTGTTGCAATAGATAATTATTCTGTTGCAATAAATAATTATTCTGTTGCAACAGATGAGTAATTTGTTTGGAACAACACAATACAGCTCTTTCCACAAACCCAACAAATAACCCATATATTTCAACTCTTGATATTAATACTGGATTCAAATTATTTCTTAATCGCCGACATATTTGTTGAGAAGAATAAATAGACAGGATGAAAATTAAATAAGAATTAAAATGTCATAGTCGATCGATCATAATTTTTTAGTAAACAAAAATAAATAAAAAAACAAAGGCTAAATAAAAAAAAATAATTTTCCTTCACACGGTAGGGGGTTAAGGTTTGAGGATACACCACCCTCCCCAAATCCCACTTATGGGATTATACCAGGTATGTTGTAGTTTTTATTTTCGTATAATTTACTAAGTGCTTAATTAATATGGTTTAATAAAGGTCTCTACTTGAATATTAATGTATGAATTGGGTCAAGTTTTAAGTTTCAAATCTTGCTATTACTACTGGATTCAGTTGAGAAGAAGAAATAGACAAAATGAAAATTAAATAAGAATTAAAATGGCAAAGTCAATCAAACATAAATGTTTTACTAAACAATACAAATAAAAATACATAGGCTAAAATAAAAAATTAATCTAATTATTATCATCATTGTTGTCAGTCAATCAATCTTCAACTGGCATCAGCATTGCCCTCCTTAGCCTTCAGATCTCCTAGAGCATCCTTGCTCTCATTGCAGATAACTCCCATTGAAGGTCATGAACCTGCGTCTGAAGTTCCCGCACGGTGTCTTGTAAAATACCAATGTCCCAAACTGTATCAGTCATATCTAGAACACGAATGAATTTACAAAAAATGTTAAAACAAAAGTAAAGAAAAGAATCTCAATGTAATACAAAGTACACTACTAATTGGGTATATTTACAGAAAAAGCAAGAAAAAAACTTACCTGAGTTAGGGAAGAGAAAGTGATTGAAGGTGTAATATGAAAGACAAGAGGCAAGAAAAAAAAATTAGTAAGATGAACGAGTAAGGAGAGACCTATTTATAGAGGATTGAATTTGAACGAGTTAGGCAAAAAGGTGCGACTGTTCATCTATATTTATTAATTACATACAAACTGGTGACTTTTTGATTACTTTGAAAAGTTATGACTTAATTAAATGAAGCTGTTGACTGACTTTTTGATTATTGTGATAAGTCATGACTTTTTAGCTTATTATTATTAATTAGTTCTTTTCAGTAACCATTTTTATTGAGTTGTGGCAATAGATTCTATATCTGTTGCATCAGATAACATATCTGCGACAATAGATATACCATTTGTTACATCAGATAACCCATCTGCGACAACAGATATACCATCTGTTACAACAAATCAATAACTTGTTGCATCAGATAATCTATCTATTACAACATATAATCTATCTTTCTTAATATTCATCATATCATTAATTCAAATTTGGTGACTTTTGTATTATATACCTTTAAAAAATAGATTTAAAAACAAAAATGGCGAAAAGTCACTACTTGTCACCTATTTTATATTAACATCAATTATTCAAATTAAATAACCATTTTTTATGGTTATAAATTTTGTTTATCCTTTATTTTCTTATTGATTTCTGTGAAAAGAAATGACTTAATTAAATCAAGCTAATGAGTTTTTATAAAAAGTCACGACTTTTCACATTTTTTAAACAATCATCATATACCTTAGTGAATCCAATGTTGTGACTTTGTTATTATATAATAAATAAATAATTTTAAAAAAATAGATTTAAAAAAAATTATGAAAAGTTACGATCAGTTATTATAATTAAATAACCGTTCTTTTACGGTCATAAATTGTGTTTATCATTTATTTTCTTATTATTTATTTACGAACCATTTTTCATACTAAATAATCGAAAAGTCATGACTTTTCACCCTCAATAATGACAATAACCCTTTTTCTTATTAATAACCACCTGTTGTAACATATGATCCATCTGTCACAATAGATTAATCATCTGTTGAAATATATGGTTCATCCAGTTACCACAAATGCTCAATCCCTACCTCCAACTGTCGACATGCTGAGAATAAGGAATAGACAGAATGAAATTAAATATTAACTAATAAGTATAAATTCAAAGGTGACGAAGCATAGATTTTTGAATCCATTATGTACAAATATATACAATAAAAAAACATACTCTTGGGAAGATCCGTTATAATAAAAGAAAATACATAAGCTAAAAGAAAAAACATAACCTAATTATTATTATTACTACTATTATTATTATTATCAATATTGTCAACTGGTCCATCTTCATCTGACAGCAGCAGAGCCCTCCTCAGCCTTACTCTCATGTCGTCTAACTCCCACCGGAGTTCATGAATCTGTCTTTCAAGTTCCCGCAAGGAGTCATGCAAAACTACCTTGTCCAAATCCAGATCAGTCATATCTAGAAGTGGAGTTATGTATAAATACATCCCTTAATTAAATAAAACTGGTGACTTTACAACTATGTAAATTAAAAAAACTGATCTAAATACAATATTTTATCTTTTATTGTATTTCGAAAGAAAACAAAATTACTTTAAAATAAATATAAAAGATAGATAATTTGTTGCAAAATATATTATATTTGTTTAATAATTTACAACATATTGACAATTTGTTACAATAGATGGATATATCTGTTTGATTTTTCCAACAGGTAAGTCATATATTGCAATAGATTGATCATCTGTCATAAAAGATATCTAAAATTATTTGATAACTTTAATAAATGTGTCCTCTTTTTGAATAGGTTAGTCGTCTATTTAGTCAAATCAAGCCATAGATAGGATAGAAAGAATAAGGTGTGTGTAGGTGAATGGATCCACTTTCATGTCTGGGAGTAATGTATTACTGATAAGATCATCGGAAAAACACACATAAAGTACAATGATTTTGTGAATGCAATTTTTAATTGATTAGGCATTGATCATTCAAACAAGATCCTTCATTATACAGTTTAGTTTGATAGGTTTGAATTAATGAGGCCGAGGGGCCCATAAAGATGGTGATGATACCCTGTTACGAATTAATGACGATTGTTGCTCATGTTTATATGTGTCAAGTTTTGAAAAGAGATCAATATTTGGTGTCATTGTAGAGATTCAATAGCGATTGGACTTAACTTTAAGTATGCATTGGACTCTATGAAGGACTTCAAAGCATCGCACTGCATCAAACAAGAACGGAATATCAATAGAAATTCCCCTCGCCCAAATTGATATGGAAGGGTTGTTTGAGAAGATGTTATACGCCAGAAGGATCTGTAGGAGAATAGTTTTGAGGGAAAGGGGGAGTTGATGAAAGATTACATCATCTAAGAGTTAATTGAAGAGGAAAACATGGGGTAAAAAGAAACTTCTAGCAATCTGGCCAATGAAGTCGAATTAGAACATGAGAAATCTGAATCAAGTACAAATATGAAAGTGTATCCAGTACTGAAAATCCATCTGTTGTCTCTCTCAAAGAAAATTAGTGCAGCAGGGAACTTTGCTAGGGAGCTGCAACTAGGTAGCATGGTCGGAATGATCACCTACATAGAAAAAAATAGAACACCAAGAAAGCAGCTTAGCAGGCACCGAGGGTTGAAATGATGTACCATAAGTAAAGAAAACTTGGACCAAGACTATCTGGAATTAAAATAAGCAATCTAACAGAAAGCGACAATTACTGAATTTTAAATTGCATCCCATGCCTTCTTGTTTAAGGTTCTGATTAGGTCCACTGCTATTGACCTGCGGAACCACAAACAAGATTGAAAGACAGATTGAACAGCATAACTTCCTTAGTAATATGGATATAATTGATTGTATTTTCTTGCCTTAGCATACTTTAAACATATCTTGGAGAAGATCAGATTCTTGTTGTAGTATATGAATCCCAATAATTTTCAAGCTTGCTGATTTGGGATTCAAGTTTGTCGTTGCCATCTTTAATGTGAGGATAAGATTTTGGCCTTTTGTGATCTCATCAATAAGGGAGGAACACTTTCTTCGAAGCTGTGGTATTATAAAATTCCTTCAAAAGGCTTCCAGAACACGTTCTTCAGAAGGCTTAAATGATACATGGAGGGTCGTTACATTTTTTTAGGTCAATGTCTTCATCCACACTCAATAAGTGGTCCCAACAATTGAACAACTAACTTTCTTGAGCATTGTTCAATGCAGTTTGTTAAACCAACCTTCAAAGGATTTGATAGGCTATCCTTTAGGCTATTCTTTGGGCTATTCTTTGAATGTTGGTTGAACAATTTGCATTGAACAACACTCTAGAAAGTGAGTTGTTAAACTGTTGGGACCACTGCTTGAGTGTGCATCAAGACATTGACCTAAAACAAACATAGCGACCCTCCATGTATCATTTAAGCCTTCCAAAGAAAATGTCCTGGAAGCCTTCTGAAGGCCTTTTACAATGCCACAACTTCAAATAAAATATTTCTCCCTCATTGACTAGGTCACAAAAGACCAAAAAATTTACACTAACCTCAAAAAATGGCAACAAAAAACTTTAATACTAAATCAGCAAGTTGGAGGCAAGTTCTAAAATTATTGGGATTCACATACTACAGTAAGCATCTGATCTTCTCCAAGATATGTTGAAAGCATGCTAAGGCAACAAAACACAATCAATTATATCTTTATTGCTAAGAAGTAATGATACTCAATCTATCTTTTAATCTTGTTTGTGGTTCCGATAAGGTCAATAGCAGTGGACCTCATTTGAACCATAAACAAGAAGCCATGGGATGTAATTTAAAAATTAGAAATTGTCGCCTTCACTTAGATTGCTTATTTGAAATTAGCTTGTTCTTGGGGAAAGTTTTATTTACTTATGGCACATCATTTCAACCCTCGGTGCCCACAATGCTGTTTTCTTGGTATTATGCTATTTTCTATGTAGGTGATCATTCCGACCACGCTACCTAGTCGCAGCTCCCCAGCAAAGTGCCCCCAGTTGCACTAATATTCTTTAAGAGCGACAACAGACGAATTTTTAGTATTGGATACACTTTCATATTTGCACTTGATTTAGATTTCTAGTGTTCTAATTCAACTTCATCGGCCAAATTCACTAGAAGTTCCTTTCTACCCTATGTTTTCCTTTTCAATTAGCTCTTAGATGATATAGTCTTTCATCAACTCCCCCTTTCTCCTACGGCTTATTCTGGCATATAATCATCTTCTTGAACAACCCTTCCATATAAATTTGGGTGAGGGGAATTTCTATTTGTATTTCATTCTTGGTTGAAACATTGGGAGGCTTCAAAGGCTATCTCAGAGTACAATTCATCCTGAAAGTTAGTCTAATTGATATCAAATATTTTTACAATGCGACCAAAATTTGATCACTTCACAAAGATTGACACATAGACATGAGCAACAACCGTCATTAAATCTTAACAGGGTATTCCTCCAAACCCATCTTTACTGTAGCCTCTTATGTTGGTCAGGCAAAAGTTGATCAACATTCATTTCCTTATATCTACGAAAAATATAAAAACAATTCATGTTAAACAAGAGAAGAATAGAAAGAACATTATCCATCTGTTGCAACATATTACTCATCTGTTAAAATAGACTCCATATCTATTGCAGCAGCTTCCCATCTGTTCAACAGATTATAAATCTGTTGTAATAAATGTAAAGGTTGTTGCAACAGATATGGAGTTTATAACAACAGATGTGTAAACTATTAGAATATACCAAACCAGATTTGTCAGTGGTTTGATTTGTTCCAACAGTCAACAACAACATCAGCAATAAAGAAACAACATCAATAACAAAGAAACAACATCATTTATTTCAACACCACCAACAACACCACACCACAAGTTCCAACAACACCAACCCCACCAAAAACATTAATAAAACCATCAACAACAAGGAAATAAACAAAATACATGCCCAAAAAATGCGCCAACAAGGCTTTTAAACTTCTCCAAATAGATGACTTTTTTGCATATTTTAATAATAACAACGGTTCGTTCATTCAAGACTTAAAAGTAACCTTTCTTTCTAATTTTTAAAATAAATATGATATAGGTAAAGGTTAATTAATGTAAAAAATAGATGTGAATAACTAATTTAAATAACTTACAAAGAAGAAGAAGAGAATGAAAGAGCAAAAGTGAACTATACCTGCAATGTCAAAAGCAAGGGGATCAAAATAGCAATTTCAGTCAAGAAAAGATATAGATCGATTCAGATCAGAAAGGATCCTTATGAGAAAGAGAAGAGAAAAGAGAAAAAAAGAGACGATTGTGATAACCCTAAAGAGGAGAGAAAAAAAAAGAAAGATAAATAAATTTAGGTACGAAGGAGAGATAATTCTAGACATGAGTTTAAATATTCATTAATATTCATTAATAAATTAAGGGGATCAAGGAAGACGGGTGACATTAAAAAGATAATATAAGACTATTTAAGGAGGAGATTTTTGAGTTATCGAAGAAATATTTTTTATCGCCTTAGTAGTATTTTATCTTTCTTCTTTTGGAAAGAAGATTGCTTCAAAATTAAAAATAAAAAGATTTTCAAACAGATATGTCATCTGTTACAACAGATATCAATATCTATTTGAAATTTTCCAATAGCTCAATCATTTGTTGCAACAGATGCAAATGTCTATTTGATAATTAAATCAGATAATCAGTTGCAATAGATCTCAATATCTGTTTGAAAATTTCCAATAGCTCAGTCATATGTCACAACAAATGCAAATGTCTATTGAAAATTGCCAACAGCTCACTTTGAAAACTTAATTTGTAGAATTCAACTTTATAAAAAATACAATACGGTCCCTTTTTATATTTATAATTTTTAAACATTTATTAAAATTAATTAATAAATTTAAAAACTTTTATTTTTCCTCAAATCCTCATATTCTCCGAATTTTTCTTCATATTTTTCAAAAAAAAAAATTGGGTTGACTTTGGCTTCCCAAGTTAAAATTTATTAGTTTCTCTTACTCAGGTAAGTTTTATCTTCTTCTCCGATCAGTTTAGATCTATTTTAGTTTCTATTTTAGTATTATTTTTGTTTCCATTTTGTGTTGGGGTTCTTTTAGTTGAAATTAAAGTTTTTTAGTTAACATTGTCGATTCCTCATGTTTAATCATATTTTGCTTTTGATAATGACTAAAAGATTTCTGTATTTATATTGCGTATTGATTTTGAATTTGTTGTACTGAATTGGACCCATTTTAATGGTGTTCTTGTTGTTGTGAATTGCACTGCTAATATCTAGAGAAGTTGAAACTTGATTTGCATGTTTGATCCAAGGCATTTTTCTATTTTTCTTAATAGACCAGTGGTCGATAGATCGATCACTGTAGATATATTTTTGCTGCATTTTTCCATTTTTATTAATAAAATAATGGTCAATAAATTGTCCACTACAGATTCATTTTTGGTTATACATCATAAATGGTGAGCGTTCATAGAGCAGTTAAAAGGTCTGCTTCCACTGCTTCTAGCAGTAGGAAGCGAAAAGACAAAGAATCTTCCAAAACTTTGAAGAGGAAAAAAGTTATAGTCGATGAATCTGAGTTAAAAACTGAATCAAAAATCCTTGCCGATATTTACAAATATGACAAAAGTAGTGCACATAAGAGTAAAGATGTTGAGGATAGTGAAAGGAAAAGTGAAGGGGAAAGCGAAGAAGAAAGTGAAAGTTATAGTAGTAAAGATGAGGATCGGAGAGATAGTGGAGACAGAGAGGAGAATGATCCCCTATCCTTACCAATTTGTCTGAGAGATATCCCCGTTGAGTCATACGGCCTAAAAACTTAAATGGATAAGATGGGACTTTTCCTACAAAGATTTTTGTAAGAGCAAGAATGGCGGTCTATCGAGAGTTTAGAAGGATTCTTGCTGAACAAAAGTTGTGTGTTGATTTTAAGAAGACTTGTTTCGGACACTTGAGGCATATGCCAGAATATTTAAAGTTTAATGGACAGATAGTCCATTATGTGTTGTTGCGACCTATCAAAAATAATAATAAATTGCATGAAATTTGGTTCTGTGTGAATGGTAAGCCATCTTGTTTCAAATTAAAGGAATTTTCTCTAATTACGGGACTGAATTGTTCAACATATCCCCGTGAATCAAAACTGAACAAAGTCCTCCAAAATGGCAAAATCCTTCATTTTAAGGTGACAAAAAACAAGAGCATTACTGTCTCAAGGTTGGTTAGCCTGATCAAACGTAATAGGTTGACTAATTAACAAAAGTTGAAGTACGCTTTGGTTTAGTTCGTGCAATCAATGTTACTAGCAAAGGACCCGGCAAAGGACTCGTCAAAGAAGGTGGATTTAGACTACATCAAGATAGCAGCTGATTTAAATTTATTCAAGGGGTATCCATAGGGAATAAAATCTTTTGGGCTAACATTGAGATATTTAAAAAAAGAATATTGATTTGACCAAGAAAGAAGCATTTGTGAAGAGGAATAATGCATCGTACGTGTTATATGGATTTCCCTGAGTATTTCTGGTACTTATCATCTACCATCTTATTGATTTATTATAGACTCTTACCTATTTATATAATAAAACATAGACCTTATAGATTTACTTATGTTTCTATGGATTATAGGGTTGGATATATGAGGTATTTCCTCATCTAGGACAGTACGCTGATAAGTCATTGGATTCTCCTTTTCCCATTCCCGTCTTCTTAGATGGCACATATTAAAGTATGATAACAGAATAGAAGCCGACCCGTTTAAGTACAAAGGAAATAACACAAAGGTAAAATTATACTTATTATAATATGATAATAATATTATTATATTAGTAAATATTGTGTAATTTATATTTATTTTTTATAGATTGTGCATCCATACCTTACCCCTATTGTCTGTGAGATGGAGCGGAGATAAATGAAAATATTTAAGCCATACACAGATGAATTTAAGGATACATCCATCAATGCCTTGAAGGCTCAGCTAAAAGGCGTGACTGTCCTGACTTCTTCAGTGGAGGTCACAAATGAAAACGAAGATTTGGGTGGTCACAATTATGTTCTAAGTCCAGTATGTGCTTGTGATCGTGCTAGTTCAAGTGGACTCAAAGCTACACCCGATGCTTCTAATGATGATGACCCGCGTTAGTGTGTTGTTCTGCTCAAGAAAAGTGTTATGGATATTGCTTCTTTTGTTAGAGTTGAGGGGTTGAGGACAATCGAGAAGAATAAGAAGAAGAAATAAGATGAAAGTAAACTAATTTATTTTTTGCTCTTCCAATTTAATTTTCTTGCATAATTTTTGTAATCCTTTCAAAACAATACAGTGCACCTCGACAGTCTCCCTCGTAGCCGGCATTAAGTAAATCTTGAAGAACTTGCAGTTGTAGTGACTGACATTGCTATAGCAGATGAAAAAGTTGAAGAAAAAAAGAAAGAAGAAGATACTGAAGATGAGAAGGCAGTAGATGAACAAGATGCAAAAGAAGAAGAAGAAAACAAAAAAGATAAGGAGAGCACAGATGAAGAAAAAGTAGAAAATGAGGAGAAAACAGAAGAAGAAGAAGAAGAAGAAGAGAAAAATGACAAGGCAGTTGATGAAGAAGGAGTGGCTCAATAGGAGGATTAAAATATTGATAAAGAGAAGAAACTACAAGCAGAAGAAAAGAAAGAAGTAGACAAAGAGGAGAAAAAACATGAAGAAAATGAAGTGGATGTGATGGGCATTGTTAAGAAACTCAATAATGATAACATGTAGTTCGGTGGTTTGGAACAAATAATTTTCTTAATGATTTGTTGTTTTTAATGATTTTTTTTATGGATAATTAAATTACATATATTTGGCATGTCAATGATGACATTTACTGGTGAAATTATGTTCAGTTATTCCATTGTCTTGTTAGATTAAACAGTTGATTGCATTGTGTTACCAGTTCAGCTATTGTCCTAATTTATAGAGGTCGATGGAAAATATTATTGAAGTTATTCTCTATAATTTTTAGATCGAACGCATGATCGATTGAATAAATCAGATATTTACAATGATGACAAACAAGTTTACTATTATATGTTGCATTGTGTCACCAATTCAGTAACTATCATGGTTTATAGAGGTCCATCGATTGTGTCTAGTATAAATCATAGACCCAAAGCCTTGTCAATAATATACCGTATTGGTTTATTGCCCTTAGTAGAATATTAGGAAAAAAGGAATAATTAATTAATAAAATAATAAATAATTAAATTCTATGCAATCAAATAAGCTTAAACAAGTCTTGTGATCGTATGAGAGTCCACGTAAATTGTAGAAGGTAATCAAAGATATGTGAGGATGGGTAGTGGTTGTACAACCAATATCCTCAGGGTAATGTTTACCCAAAGAACAAGTATGTTGTGGGGAATTCATTTGTTCAACCATAACTCATCATTTGTTCAACCACAAGTCATCACCTCACACAACTTTGATCACCACCTTCAATTTGTGTGGACTCTCATACGATCACGTGACTTGTTTAGGCTCATTTTACTACATAAAATCTAATTTTTTTTATTATTTTATTAATTAAATAATTCTTTTCAAAATATGTTCTAGTCATGGTCTATAAATAAATATCCCCATCTAGTTATTTCATTGTGGAAGTAGTTCTCAATCTATTCTAGATTATATCAGGTCGAGTAAATAACTAAGCATAGTCTAGCATAAACTACAGACTAATTCATTAATAAATGCACTAGACAAGGATACATATTCATAGACCATGACAAGAACATATTTTGAAAAGAATTATTTAATTAATAAAATAATATATAATTGGAATTTATACAATTAAATGAGCCTAAACAAGTCATGTGATCATATGAGAGTCCATGTAAATTGAAAGTGGTGATCAAAGATGTGTGAGGAGATGACTTGTGGTTGAACAATCAACATCCTTAGGGCAATGTTTACCAAAGCACAAGTATGTTATGAGGAATTCATTTGTTCATTCACTACCTATCCGCACACATCTTTGATCAACTTCTTTAATTTACTTGGACTCTTATACGATCACATCACTTGTTCAAACTCCTTTAATTACAAAAAATATAATTATTTATTATTTTATTAATTAATTATTCCTTTTTTTTCAAATATGCTACTAAGAGCAATAAACCAATGCGGTATATTATTGACAAGGCAAAATTCTATGATTTACAATTGACACAATATATGACCCTCAAATCACTTTCACTTATTTAATTATTTATATCTTGGACAATGTACTAATATTTTTTTGCCGTTGCACCAACCTGTAAATACCTTAGCATTGACCGAGTGTGGATCTATATGATTTAGTATCTACACAATGCATGAGAAGGCATCAATTATATTTATGATCTATGCCAGAGGTCCAGCAGTATGGTATATTAGTGACAAAGCTTGAAGCCTATGATTTACAATCAACACAATTACATTTATTTAATTATTTATATTTCATGAACCTACATAATGAAATCCATCGATTATGTAGATAGTCATGCGTAGTTATTGATCTCGGTCAATAATATACTATATAGACCGTGCAATTAATTTTGTAGAAATCCACATAATCATTGATAGACCAGATTCATTATCCATTAGCATATATGAATTCGTAAATAGACCATTAGTTTTGATGTCTGACAATTGTTTCATTCATCTTCTAACAGGGAAAATTGCAAAATTTCAACTAAGAACAAAATTGTATAATTAATGTAGAGATAAACAGAAAGGGCATTGCAATAAAATTTCAAGCACTCATTTCATAAGTTCATTGCAATAAAATTTCAAACACTCATTTCATAAGTTTATTGCAGCAATGGTTTAACACCATATTTACTGCAAAATATGATCAAAGGGGAAAAAGAAAGAATCTTTCATCTAACAAATTCCCTAGCCATGAAAGCTTCTTTGCAATTAATTTACAACTACAGCAGAAATTAAAACCTAAACTAAGGGGATGGTGGGGGTTGATGAACTCCTCGGGATGCATGTTCAGCCTCTCCACAATTGCCTATAAAAATTAGGCGATACGCCAGAGTTCATGGTGGAAGTGCTCTCTGTCCTGACCCAGACCATAGAAAAGACGGTCTAGGTTATTTCAGAGAAGGAGAATATCATGGCTACATTGGAAACAAACCCTTCTTCGTGGTCTAAGTGGAATGCTTAGCATCCGGTCATATTTATTAATTTGTTTGGGTTGAAGAAGATGAATATTTTGTATAGTTGATGGTTATTTATATAGACCAAAATAGAAGAATTTGGTCTTCCCGATCAGTTGTATGTAGACGCGTGCATCGCTGGAATATGAGGAGATAGTGTATACCCTGTTGACATAGGGTGTGAGTGGATGTGCAACCATTTTTTTTGATATGTCATAAATGCTTGACTATTCTTCTGTTCGTTTGAATAATTAGATTTTTTAATAGACTTGAAATAGAATCAATAATAAACTATATGGTATATAAAGATTAATCCCAATAGACTTGACACAAAATATATCCAAATAAACTATGTGTGTGCTAGGGTTGTAAATAAGAAGTGATGATGTCAACCTATTGTCTAAATACTTTATTTTTCAAGACTTGTGTCAAAAAATCTAAAAAACAAAAAGCTTTTTATGTGTCTATTTTACAAAATGGAGTTATCCAAGAAATATTTTTTACCGCCTTAGAAGTATTTTATCTTTATTCTTTCGAAGAGAAGATTGCTTTAAATTTTAAAAAAAAAAATTCAAATAGATATGTCATCTATTGCACTAGATATCTATATATGTTTGAACATTTCCAATAGCTCAGTCATCTGTCACAACAGATTTCTTTGCAATTGATTGAAAAAAAATAATTAACATCAATTTGAACCAAATTAACAATTTCAAAATGTGTCATTCTTTTCTAAAAAATACAAATCAACCCAAAAAAATCATCCATTTGCGGAAAAAAAGTTTCATCACTTTAAATCTTGAGCTCTTGCTCTTTTTTTTTCTCTCACCTGTTATTGTTTTGTTTCTATTATTTTTGTTTCTCTTCTCTATTATTATTTTTGTCCCCAGGTCCTACCTTTTTATAAGTGAGTATATTTATATTAACGACAATCATTCAAGGACTATCTAAGCTTTAACTAATGAAGGTCATAACTTTGTCGGACAACTACTTTGTGGCTTTACACGGGGATGCTACTGTTTATCCTATGTTTTCAGTATGATTTAGAGAATATGTAAGTTTAACTTTAATATTTAACACGATTTACACTTTTGTTCAGTTTTATGTATATTTAAATTCTAACCTTTCTTGAACTTTTTATAGGTTCATAATCCAGATAATTTTGACCCAAATAGCTAATTTTGACGTGATATAGCTTGGGGACCTTATGCTAAAGTTAGGAAGTTTTCTAGGTACTCTGTCAATGGGTACAGATTCCATACAGAATATTTCTCTAAGGGCAAGAAAACCAATAATAGTAGGGTGTGGGTGAAAGCTGATGGTGGTGTTGATTATTATGGCGTGCTTCAAGAGATTTTAGAACTTGATTATCACGTTGGTTGGCCAAAGAAAAAGTTGGTACTCTTTTGGTGTAAGTGGTACGATCCTACGCCTAGGTTAGGTACAAAGGTGCACTCTCAGTACAAAATAGTTGAAATTAAGCAATAAAGGGAGTATGGACTCCATGATCCATTTGTCATTGCACAAAATGCGAAACAAGTATATTACACTCCTTATCCTTTGTGTAAGAATAAATCTACATGGCGGGTAGTTATAAAAACAAAGCCCATGGGTAGAGTTGAAGTAGAGGATGCATTGGATGTAGCGTATCAGAAAGTGTTGAAGAAAGAGCGGATGATGAATTAGCAGGTGAGTTGCAGCACAGTGAAGGCCTATATGAAGAATTTGATCCTTCTGAACTTAGATTGAATGTTAATGATTATGGAGAAGGAACATCCCAGGCAAACAACGAGGAAGATCTAATCGATGTAAATGAAATAATCGAGGAAGAATCACTTGATGAAAATGAAACAAGTGAGGAAGAGTTACTTATGAAAATGAATTAAGTGATGAGGAAGAATTGATGAATGACTATGAAACAAGCGATGAGGATTGAGTTGTTATTAATAGTAGTAATGTGTAGTAACATGGTTTTGATTGTATTTTAGCTGCTACTTTTTGATATTTTTCTTGACAATATAGTGTCTTTTCTTTGTTAACATTTGTAGTGCCAGTAAGAACATTTCTGGTTGTTTGATTAAATAGCAGTGGTAAAACTACTGGTACTATGCATGATTTGCTTATCTTGTTGCATTTTCTTAAATCCTACTTCTTTAGTTCCTCTGCATATGTTCTCTCAGCTAATGTCTCCTGCAAAAACTACTCTTAAACAAATCAAAAGCATCACTGCAGATTTCTTTTGGGGATGGAATAAGGAGGAGAAGAAATATCACTGGGCTTCAGTTGAAACTCTTAGGTTTGGTGGTAATCTTTTTGAGTAAATTTTCTTGATTGTTTATGGTAAAGTTGGAATCTTTGAGGTGATGTTGTTGGAGTTGCTAGATCATCAGAATTCTCTATCTGTTTGTTTAATAGTGGCAGAACTTGTTAGTGATCCTATTGACTAATTTTTCTTGATTGTTTGTGATAAAGTTGGAATCTTTGAGGTTTAGTTTAAATCTCTCACTTGTTTTGGCTATCTGGTGTTGTTGGAGTTGATAGTTCATAACATTATTTACATATGTCCTTATTCACTGTCTTCACTACATCCCAGTGATTGGTAACATTATTCAATTTCAGTAACTCTATCTTTCTCTCCAGATTTAGTGTCAGCTTCAAACTCTAGTTGTTCTTGGCTTTGAATATGAAATAAAATGCATCAGTATTGGAGTTAAATATTGATCTAAAGTAGTTGTTTTCCATGAGGGCATAATTACAGATAATCGTTCACATAAAAGGGGATAAACAACCTTGAAAATAAAGCAGGTTACGTGCTATAAGTGGTTAAAATATATTGCTAATAGTGTTATGTATGGAATTGTGTAGGATTGATAGTCACTGACCCATGAAACAAGAACATGTTCTCCAGGAGGCCGTTTTGTATCGATCGGTACGCGGCCTGTCAATAGCTCTAGAAGAACCACACAATAACTATATACGTCTGATTTTGTTGTAAGTTTGCCAGTTGAAGCATACCTGTTTTGAGAATCATATTGAGTTGGTTAATTGATCACAAATCTAAAGACGTTAGCTGTAGGTGAGGAGGACCACATTTGGTGGATCTTTAGATTTTAGTGTCAGCTGGAAGTCTTGAAGAAATAACAAAAAGTGACAAAGTTGTAAGATAGGAACTGAAGCCTCTCCATGTGAAAGATTGTATTGTAATTTTTCATTCATTGAGCAAGCATAGATATGTAATTGACAGATGACTGGAGTACTATACTTACTCCGGGGCCAAATATCCCGTGGTCCCTAATACTCGCATTGAGATCAGACCATTCATTTTGTCTGAGCCAACTTTAGCTAGCCCCAAATCAGACACCTTAGCTCTGAAGTTTTGATCAAGTAGAACATTACTGCACTTGAAATCTCTGTGGATGACTGATGGGGTTGTGTGCTCATGCAAATACTCTAAAGCTCTAGCACAATCAAGGGCTACTCTCAATCTAACTCCCTAGTTTAAAGAGTTCATGGATTTTTTATGTGGGCTGTGGAGATGCTATCGGAGTGAACCATTAGGCATATATTCAAAAATTAGGAGCCTGTGATGCTGTTCTGCGCAGTAGCCAAGAAGTTCAACCAAGTAAGGAGAGTGTAAGAGACTCAAAAATTGTAACTCAGGAGCCTTGGATGAAACTGTTTATTCTCAAAACTTGAGCAAGATGAAATAGAGCTCATTTTTTTAGAGGAAAATTTTAATAATAATAATAGAGCTAACAAGAAATTTTGACTACATTTTCTTGATTGTTTGTGGTAAAGTTGGAATGTTTGAGTTGACATTAGAGGGTTCTTTGGCTAACTGATGTTGTTGGAGTTGCTATTTCATAACAATCTCCATTTTTTTTGGAGTTCTATGAATGGCTAAAACCTTTTGTTTAATAGTGGCAGAACTTGGTAGTAATCCTTTTTACTAGATTTTCTTGATTGTTTGTGGTAACGTTGGAACGTTTGAGGTCAAATTAGAGGGTTGTTTGGCTAACTGATGTTGCTGGAGTTGCTAGTTCATAACAATCTCTATCTTTTTTAGTAGTTCTGTGAAAGGCCAAAGCCCATTTGTTTAGTAAAGACAGAAGTTGGTAACTTGACTATTTTTTCTTGATTGTTTGTGATAAAGTTGGAATGTTTAAGGTTAAGTTTAGAGCTCTGAATGCTTTTGGTTAGCTGATGTTGTTGGAGTTGCTAGTTCAACATAATTGTCTTTTTTAATAACTCTGTGAATTTCTGGTAAGGCAGAAAAGAAATACTACTCTCAGCAATACACAACTCTGGCACAGGCATATTCCTTTAAAGTTTCTTTTTTTACCCTGGAGAGCTCTCAGAAATAAACTTCCCACTAATGATAAGATCACTACCTTTGGCCAACAACCTGCAGCATGTAGTTGCTGCAACTTACCTGATATGGACAATAATGACCATATATTTGCTTTAGGCAGTCTTTGCCAATTATATCTGCCAATTTTTCTCTAACAATTTAGGCATTGATCATGTTACTATACCTCTGCCGAATATACTGATGAAATGGTGGTGTGTCGAGCCTCAAAATGATGAACATAGATTACTTCTATAAGTTGTGTCTATTTTCTTATGTTGGAATTTGTGGAAAAACATACTCTCTTGCATGTATGGAACATAGATTACTTCTATAAGTCTACGATATTATATCATATAAGTTTATTTTCCATATGAAATGTTGTATAGTTTATGTGTGATGGCATGGGCATATTTCTGTATGTTGATTGTTTTGTTCAATTTGGTTGTTGTTTTTTTCCAGGTGGTTAATAAAAAAATCAATGGCATCAAAAGGTCATGGCAATGGACGACGTAAGAAAGGTAAGAAAGGACCTGATAATCTTCCCGCAGGTCAATATACAATACCACCACCACCACCATCTGTTACCACAACTCTTCAACCAGCTACTACAAATATTCTTCATGCTCCAACGACAACTATTTCACTACCAAATGCATTTTTCATGCCCCCACCGCCCCACCAGTTCTAGCCCTCTTCTCCCCATAATAGTCTGCATAGTGGCTCTTCATCCGTACCTTCGACATCATCCACACCTAGTCTTTTTGGATTGAGAATTGGAGGTCCTATCATATCAATATCGCCATCCATTAATAGTGCTACAACGTTTAATGCTACAACAACTGCTTCCCAGATTCTGAAATTTAAAGAGATAGTAGAATATGATGGCAAAGGGAGGCTAATTTTCGTTCCTGATGGTAATGGGTAAGTAACCCTTATGTTTTTCCATAATTTTTAAAATTTTTGAAAGCTAAGATAATTTAATATAATTTTATTACAGGTTCATTCCCACATATAGTGCTGGACATATGGTTATAGAAGAAATTAAACCATTTTACATAGAGCCATGGGGTAGTTGGAACGAGATTCAACTCGACATCAGAATTCTTATGTGGAAACAGTTTATGGTATAATCAAAATCATAGAATTTACCATTTCAGTATGCTATCAATGATGAATTTAACTTTGTATCCATCAACTCATTTCATGACTTTATATTAAACTATTTTGCAAACAAAGTGTGTATGGAATTCTTGTCATGAAAATGAAATACAAAGCATTTTCAAGTTGAAAGCAAATCTACGGATCAAAGAACACTTGTATGAGGCCCGGAGGAATTTTGGAAAAACTTGGTTGGCTGAATGCTGATGTGTGGGTCAAGTTCTTGGAAAAATGGGATACTCTTGAATATAGGGCGAGGAGGGAACGGGAAAAGGCGAATAGAGCGTCTCAAATGGGTGGCTCATTGCACACTGGAGGTTCGATGAGTTTCACTACCCACTGACGAAGACTAGTAATATTAGCTTAAATTTCTGATTTGTTCGGTTCAGTTCAATGTTCTAATCAGTACTAATCTCTTGCCAAATATATATGCTTTTGTTGCACTATATATGGGGTGCAAGATTGTCAAATGTAAAGTAATTAAGTTTCAATTTGAGTTATGGCTTGGTTGAGAGTTTGTTAGATCGAGGGCCTATCGGAAACAACCTCTTTAACCCCCGCCCCTAGGGTATCGGTAAGGTTTGCATACATCTCACCCTCTCTAGACCCCACATGTGGGAGTATACTTGGTATATTGTTGTTGCTGTCTTAATGAAGGACTTGTGGTATTGGTTCACTGCGAGTTATATTTGAACCTTAACACAGATAGCTGGTAGATCTTTTGGCTTCACAATACAGCAGGTCCTTTTGCCCAAAAAGTTGTCTACTTTAAGGTCGAAGCAGTAAGATAGACTAGTGTAAATATTTCAGTATCGTACTTTGTGAACGGAACATAAAATATGCTAATGGATTGGTTTTGACATTGATCTTTCTTTCCTGAATCTCAATGTGATCAGGCTGATGCCATTGTTGATAGTAGTCCTTATACAAGTCATCCAACTCCTTAATAGTAGTAGTCTTCGAGATTCTTTAGCTGCCTGAGAATCGTTTGCTGACTGAGAAAAATAGATTGAAGTGACTAGCAACTTTAGGTAGCTTGTTTTGACCTCTAAAGAGAAATGACTTAAGATTGTGGGGAATTTTGTGGAGGAAATTCTTAGTCTTTTGTATGTTTTCTTAAGAAGTATTTGTGTCTCAATTCTTTTGCTGCTGCTATTATTAGTTACCCAGAGACTCTGTGAACTTAGAGTAACAATAACCATCAAGGGCTTCTGGATCGGGGATCAATTTGATCTTAACGTCCAGCAATCTTGAAGCTTTCAGTTTGAATATGAGTGAGGGATCAAAATAGCCACTTCAATCAAATTACCTCCATCTCTAATTTCCACTCCAGTAAGTACAGGACAAATACTTTTGTCAATGAACAATTTCAAGCTTATTGGTTTAGGAGCTTGAGTATCTTTTCAGGTTTTCTGGAGAAGAACATGTCCCAGGATACGAGATTGACTATATAACTCATTGTGACACTATCACTGGCTAAATGGAAAATAGGAATTCAGAAAACCCCAGAGAATGGTTCTTAACACTTCCTTGGAAAACAAAAACTTCTTCTCTGCCAATTCAAGTTCGTGTTTTACCTGAACCAATAAAGTAAATTTAGAAGAAGTCTTTGCAATAAGTACAACAAAGTCATAGAACTAAATCCCCAAGATTTAAACAGAATAAACTTTATGGAGGAATTAGTTTCATGTTTTAGGTGGCCTTTGTTTTTGAAAGTTGAAAACCTAAGTTTCCTAAACAAAAATGACACCTTATTAATTCGGAATTTCAGCTGTAAATTAAGTAAGTCATGATGATTCACACGGTGGATAGACATGGTGGATCATGCTTCTCATAATCTGAAGACAGAACCAGCAGTAATCAGTATATCCTCTAGTAATAGTTTAATTTTCTTAAAACATCTTCTCATTTTGCCTCATCAGTACTCAAATTTAGAAAAAACTAAGCTACAAATTTAAAAAGTGAAGTTCAGCAAAACCAATATTAACCATCAACTCCATGCTGTTTTCTTTACCATACCAAT
Organism: Capsicum baccatum var. pendulum; assembly: GCA_030864225.1. Lineage (NCBI taxonomy): Eukaryota > Viridiplantae > Streptophyta > Magnoliopsida > Solanales > Solanaceae > Capsicum > Capsicum baccatum. The sequence goes on along the minus strand of CM061559.1, from coordinate 67,677,266 downwards.
CCTATGACATCTGGTATAACCATATTTTTTATTACCTATCAGATTTAGTTCTGTTTCTAATCTCCAAGTGAAAGACCACAATATGCCATCCTTTGAGATTGACCTTCTTAGAATCTTAGTGAACTTTACTCTCATAAGTTTAACCATGATACCATGTTTGGCCAAGTTAGATCAATTAAGTCTAATAGTCTACAGCTTCACAGAGAAATGACAAGTATAAAATAAAGGATGCACGATTATCTTGGCCAAAATATAGAAGAAGATTCTCGTAAAAATTCCTTAGAAGCTAGTGTAATTTTACTTTTGAAACTTTGATCCCTGCAAACCTCTTTTATCTGCTCTTACTGTGTAAATAGAAAGCTACTTACATAGCTGGCACCCATCCTTGGCTGTGTTAGAAACTCTCTTCTTAGGAGTTATTTTTTTCTTTGGCTGCAACAAAGATATCCAAGGAAAATTAACAGGACACCAAATTAGAATATTTTGTCTATTCAACCATAGAAGCAAATATAACGGGTTAAATGTAGGGCAAATGCACTAGAGTTGCTGCCTTTCCTCAGACAGTTCCACAGAGCAGAAATCAGATGTACTTGGATTCATGTTTTTGATAGTAATAAATTTCATTAAAAGAAGGGCAAAAAAACGCCTACATGCAGAAAGTATACCAAACCTTACAAAATGACATGGTTTTCTACGAATGACACCCAATCAATACAAATACCTCATGAGTGCACCTAAAGGATCAGATGTACTTAGATTCATTAATTTTAAATAGTTTTATTATGCAAATCATTCATGTATTGTTTTCCCAGCTAACAACATTCAGGAGCATCAGTTTCTGAATGTTCAATACACGCTAACATAAGGGATGCAGACTCTGTTCATGAAAAGTTTCAGAGCCCAGGATGCATATAATAGATTCTTTTAGTCGTAGTTGTTTTTTGATAACATTGGTGCGAAATTCATTCATTTAGCAATAATCACAAACATAACTGTTCTAAAAGGAAATGTATGACATTTTTGTGTTCCTTTACTAGTCATAAGCACATATACAATATGACAATATAATCTCCTCCCTGTGATGTTCAACAGTTTTTTCTCTCCAGAAGAGCATCCTAACATAAAGTGTAAAACTGAACTTTGATTAGGAAAAATTTTTAGCTGCAAACCTCTTTTAGCTTTGAGAGAGACATAGCCTCAACTTGGTTTCTTTGAATGTTTAGACTACACCTTTCATTCCTTTTTCAAGATACTGCTATTAGCTTAGTATCTTTGAATGTTTTACTTTCAGGTAGTTTAAGATAGGGAACAGACAGAGCTTGATCTGCTCCTTGCATTATCTCTTTTTCTAACATTTTGCAGGAATATAAAAATGGGGAAAAAGAGCTCACTTTTTTTGAGGTTTACGTAGAGACACATAGGAAGAAAATGAAGGACGGTATAAGAGGAGATTGGGTTGAAACGCGTGCTAAGAATGCATATGTAAGATAATAACTTTTACATATATTGTTTTATTATTACTCAACTTTGCTTGTTTACATACTGACAAATAATTTTTCTTTTAGGAAGAATTTCAAAAAAGCCTAGAAGATGGCGTTAAACCCAACCTACTTCAGAGGATGGTACCATGGTCCAACCATCACCTGTAGATATGACTAATATGTGGACAACTGTGGTAGGTGGTCCTAAGAAAGGTAGAACCTACGAGACAGGGGTACTCCAATCCTCGAGTAGTCCTTCGTTGTTTCCCAATTCCTCTTCAACTTTGCAAACTATGGAAGAAATGGAAGCGATGAAAAAGAAAATTGTGGAATTGATGCAGTAATGTGCAGCTAGCGATTCTAAGTTTGCTAAATTTGAGGAGTTGGTTAAGAAGCACAAGCCTCAAGCATTTCATGATGAGGAAGAGAGTGAACCTGCTGATAATTAGATTGTAGTTATTGTTCTTGTTTTTGGTTGTGACATTTAGATGTTTAAACTATTTGACTCGATGTTTATTTTGAATGTTTTAATGTGGTTGAATTTATAAATTTTTGTCGTGTTTGATCCTACTATGAAAAATACATTAGTTATGTTGATTATAATCTGAGAGTAGTGTAAGCTAATGCAAGATTTTTATTATACAATTAATATTTTTATTAAAATTCCGACTAAAGTGGTCAGAAGAATAATTATTATTTAATTATTTATTAATGTTCTGACCACAGTAGTCGGAATGATTATTTTATTAAATAATTTTTTATTAGTTTCTGACCGCAGTAATAAAAAAAATATTTATTTATTAAAATTCTGACTAAAGTAATTATTAAATAATTTTTTATAAATTTTTCGACTACTGTAGTCGAAATAATTATAATTACTAAATAATTATTTATTAATTTTTTGACTACATTAGTCGAAATAATTGTAATTATTAAATAATTATTTATTAAGTATCCGACTACAGTAGTCAGAATAATTATAATTATTAAATAATTAATTATTAAGTATCCGACTACAGTAGTCGAAATAATAATAATTATTAAATAATTATTTATTAATTCTCCGACTACAGTAGTCGGAGTAATTATAATTAGTAATAACTATTTATTAAATATCCGACTATGGTAGTCGAAAGATTTATAATTATTAAATAATTATTTTAAATTAGTTTATTAATCTACCGACTACCTTAGTCGGAAATTTTTGACTACAGTAGTCGAAAATCTTTTTTCGACAAGCTATATTTCGACTACCATGAAACAGTCGAAAGTTGTTGGAAATACCTTATTTTTCGACAACATTCCGACTGCATCGGTTGTCGAAAAAATATTGTTATCTAGTAGTGATTGTGTCCCCCTAGCTTCTCAACTCAGTAAGCTTAGCGTATTTTACTGAACCAACCTAGTACCTTGTATGTAGAATCTAAAAAGTTATGTACCATCAACTGCCTTGTGGACTCATTGACGGATTTCATCCTTTACCTTTTGAGTCTTAGGATGTCATTACTAACCCTTATCCTAGATCCTAGTTAACTATAATCTTTTGGGTCTCAACTTATTAGATGATAGATATTGATTGGCCTAGATCGACAGTTAATCTTCAAATATTATTGTAATTATCTTTTCTAAGTCACTACTCCTCTTGCAGACTAAGTAGTGATATTCTAGGTAGGATCTTCCCATTTCCAACTGCTAAGACATCTATCAAACCGAAGATAATACAATATATGCAAAGATACTAGTTCAGAACAACTTAACACTTCCCCTACGTCATCAATATGCCAGGGTTCCCACAACCCTAGCTAAGGATTTAAGACACTCATGCTTGTTAAACGATCAATGAAATTCATAATGAAAAGCATTAAGCAATATGACAATGATCAACAAGTAAAACCTAAAGCCAACAACTGAATTATAAACCAAAATCAAGAACAAAATAATCCCAAGATCAAATTCGAATCTTGGAGTCAAATATATGTTCGTAAGTGTTAAGAATGCATAAACTAACTATAAAAACACAAAAGGGTATTTATAGGATACAAGGAAGCCCTAAAAATCAAATCGCAAATAAAAAAGGAAAATTGAGGTCTGTGGCCACTTACTTAGGCCACATACGGATCGCATGTAGTCCTAAGTAAGTGCCCGACCTCCTGCACAGCTCCTGAAACTCTTTGGACTTGACCCTTTCGTACTTACTAAGGCTACATACTGATTGTATGTACCACATAAGGACCGTATGTGGTCCTTAGTAAGTGGCAGAGTCTTCTTTTTCCAGCATCTTAGCATCTGGACTTCTACTTCTAACACCTACTTTGGTCACCTATACCAAATAAGTGGCACATATGCCTAAAATTGCCTCAATAAGTAGCCAAAATCTTTAATTTTCATCTTTTTCTTTAGTTTAACATCCATAACCTGATTTCCTTCGAAATACACCCAAAACACATCATACCTCACAAAATAACCTAACAAATTTGCATATTTTATAGGTTTAAGCATCGTAAGTGCTATAAATCCATAGCCCATTAATACCCTCAACTTAGAACGTTTGTATGTCCTCAAGTAACACAACAAAACAAAACAAAACAAAAATACGATGCTTAACTAGGGGAATCTAAGCTATCCAAGAAAGTCAATCATCACTTTAAACTCAAGCACATTACCCTCTCCTTTAGAAACAGTTCAAAACCAATTGTGTAAACATGAAGCGCAACAGTGTTATACAAAAGAATTAAGGTATGAAAATTACATTAGTAACTGACAAACATTCATAAATATAAGGTACTCTACCCATACAAGTAAGCAGCTAGCAATACAACCCATGTGCCCTCATGTCATGACCTAAACCAGGTCCTGGCCGTGATGGGTATCTCAAGTCCACCGAGGATTGGAGATCACCCCCTGTACCCTAGCCAACTAGAACACAATATTGCTAGTAACAGATTAATTTCAAACATATAACAAGATAGAAATGAGTTCCAAACATATAACAAAATAGATAAATTAACCAACTCAGAAATGAATCTAAGAACTTTAACATCCATCCCAATCCACATTGATCCACAAAGTGAAATACCCTAGTTTCTGGACCTTAGAAAATTTCCTAGAATTATGATATCTAGACCCAATACGACTTATGGATACGATCCGTATGTTGGGGTACAGATGGTATGGTCCAACCATATACTGACCAGTGTTGGTTGGTAGGATGGATTTTGGTTACTGGAATGGATACGACTTAGGGGTACGAGTCGTATTGGTGTTTACAGATTATTTGGTTCCTTAAATTTATCTTATACTTGGTTACTTATGTTGGATATGAGTAAGAGTGTATCACCATAAGCAGTATCTACCCAGTACTCGTATGGCGGACAGTGTCTAAATCCTCCTTGGGTGTAAATCTGACAGGGGTACGGATGAAGGATACAAATTGTATGCTGTCAATACGACTTGGTTGGATGAGTCGTAAGCTGGATAGTGTTTGTTTCAAGGGTTACATTCAGGATACAAGTGGAGGATACCAATCGTATCGAAGGGTGCGAATCATGTGGGTCAGTTATATCCCTGTGACGAGATTTTGGTGCAACTTAAGTGGAGGTATTCTGGACATTTTCCCACTTATCCTAATAGGGTCCCACAACTTATAACCTACTTGAGAGGTTATTTAACCTATTATTCTATTAATTAACACTTAGAAACTCTTCTTAAACACTTTATAATTCTCTCGAAAGTTTTTGGGCAAGGAAAGCTAGGGTTTCAAGTAAAGGATCAATTTCGGGCTTGTTCTTGGTGACTTTTTTCCATCATTATATTGGTTTAAGGAATTTTATCTTCTATTATTGTTAATTCTAATTAAAGACATATTTTTTATGAATGTTTTAATAATTTCATTCATTGTATTATTTTGGTTTTCAAATATGATTTAGGGGTTTTGATGTTAAATGGTTGGTTATGGTTTCCTATAGTTTTAATTATGTTTATATGCATTAATGATGGTTTTGGATAATTGGATTACATTTGAATGGTTTATTGGTAATTGGAATTGGTTTTGGTCATATTATGCCCCCAATATGTTTGACAAAATGCTTAGAAAGATATGTTTATTGCATTGACTACTTTTAATGGAACCCTTGCATGTTTTAAAACTTTGTAAAGAAATTGTGCATTTTTTGAATAGTTTGGAATAGTAAATGGCTAATTGGTTATGCTTGTGGGTAACACGAAATTCTCCTAAGTGGTTTAATATGGTAAATGTAAGGGCACTTGAAAGTCCCATTAAACCTATAAATGGTTTGATATGGATGATACTTGCAAGTAAGGATTGGTATAAAGATACCAATATCAATGGCCTTGGTTAATAAATGGATAATGGTTTGGTTATTTAGAAATTGGTTTTAATTGGGCAATAATGGTGGGATATGTATCAAAGATGTGGAAGGTGGAGGTCCTGGGGGGACCAAAACTAGTAACTCATATTTGTCAATATGAGGTTAGTCTTGCTGACCGTGTGCATGATATCACACTATATTTGGGGATGAACTAGTCATTCTAAGGGATACTTCCTTGGTCGTACAGATATACGCTCTGAGGACCTTTCAGCAGGGGGAGGTGAACCTATATAGCCCATGGGTGGTTTAGGACGGCAAAGCTACACAACCCACGTAAAGGTTTTAAAGGCATGCTAAACCCAACATGGTTATATATATGTATGTGTATGGTTGTGTGCATATGGATGGTTTTACTTGGTTTTATAAATGGCATTATTTTATCCTTATCCCAAGACCATGCTGGCAGGCACTGGCTAACCCCATCTACTGTCGGTTATATACCCAAGCTATGCAGGAACGGTCGTTCTACTTCTCCTACATAGTGATTGACTCGGAATCAGCATTTGGACTGAAGTGGCTTCCATCCTTTTGGAAGGCATCATTTCATGTTATGGATATTTCTAGACATTTTAACTTTCTTTTAGACATTGGTTTTGGCTATGATTGGGGGCACGTCCCAATCGAATTTTATTACTCTTTTTGTTAGAGGCTTTGTGGTACTTCCATGAGTTAGAATGGGTAGTATTGGTATCGGTATCAGCCTTGGCATTGGAATAAACAGGGAGGCTGGCATCATCAGACATAAATTTTCATTGTTCCGTCATATTACATTTTGGGATTAATTATATTATATTTTGGAACGTCCTTGGTTATGTCCTGGTGTAACATCACGAAAATATACCCTAGACATCACACAGTTCTCAAGACTATAAGTAGTCCCAAGCTAACGCTTTGAAGCCTGCTAACAACCTTGGAACCCATAACAATGATAAGCTTGACATGCAAAAATCTCAAAATACCGAATAAATGTCTTAACTAAAACTGAATTAATATCTTACTGAAATTCTTAAACTTGAAAACAAACTCTGTTGTAATCTGAAAATGGAAGTCAGTCAAACAAGCCTCTACTTTTAACTAGAGAGTCACTAGGACAAGCCCTAGATGACTCGAACTGAATGAAAACCAAATGACTAAAATACTTCACTATCATCAACATCTAGTAGAATGGGCCCTCGAAATCAATTATACTGCAACTGAGCACCAGCACCAGCACCTATATTATAAGACAATGTAGCACATAGACATAAATGTGGATCAGTACTTGTGGAATGTACTGAGTATGTGGTGGTGAATGCATAAATAAAACAATAACTCAATTTTTACATCAGATTTTCAAACAATACATGTTAGGTGTAAACGGCTAATCTCAGGCTTAAATAAAACAAGTACTGTGAAATCATAAACATAAATAGTTATGCATAATAACAAACTTTGTGAGCCATAATGTACTGTAATGCATGCTAAGAGTAGGTGACTCACCTTGAACTTGAATAAAATTGAAAACTGAAAATCATAAGACATGACTAATAAAGCACATTGAATAAACCTTGTGAGTCACACACTTAGATTGTAAAAACTTTACTTTTAACCTTTCTTAGGGAGGTTGTTCTAACCGAAATGCACCATGTGAGCTATCATGGAGTCCAACATCTTACCCACAGAGGGTAGAGCTCACGCTGGGGAAAACTGTCCTACCCTTGCCATCGGAATAGGACCTAAACTAGAGTGATCACTATACTAAACCAACTTATGGGTATTAAAACCTACAGTGGCACGTAGTTCTGGGACATGAGACCGTGGAATTAGACCCAACTTGATGATAAATGCAACTCCAATACTTATATGCCCAGACTTAGAAAATCCACCTTAAAATAGCATAAGGATTTATAATGAAAATAGTTATGCTCTTCTTTGGTTAAACTGAAATCAAGATAAATAATTGTGGATTCCATCTCTTAGCTAAGTATAAAGAGATCCATATTTCCTTAAAACTTGGTATAAAACCATCAAGAAACTTAAGATCATAGTCTTCTTTAAAACTCAACTCATTCTTGATATGAACTTTTCAAATAAAACTTAAGAGCATGATCTTCTTGAAATCTCAATTCTTAAACTTAGGGCATAAAACCCATGCTTTAATCTCAAGTCAATACATAAAAAAACTTCATGCTCAATAACAAACTTGAAAATACTTCAACAATATTAAGTCAAGATAGTGCAATCTTATTCTTGATAGAAATATCATAAGATAAAAACATAAACATATGCACTTCATGATCAACTTAAAGCTTTAAATCTCATAATAATCACATCAAGAATATGTAAACTTGGGTATAAACCCTACTTCAAAACAATTAAATAAATCTTAAAATCATTCAATTTGGGCACAAGGGTGAAGAAAATCCCTTTTTTATAGCCCCACATACCTATTAGGCTTAATTTGATACAGGAAATTGACTTTGAAATCTTAAAGATATTCTTGAAAGCTTGTTGAAGTTCTTGAATTTGGAAACGTAGATTCTTGATTGTTTTGAAGAGGATGAAATGGATTTTTGGATTTCTTGGAATTAGGTTATGATATCTTTGAGAGAAATTTGATGAAGACGAGTGTATAATGCTTAAACTTACATCTAATATTTTGCATTTACGACTTAGGGTAAGGGTAAATGACTTAATTTCCTCTCTGGAGATTAAAGTCGCAATTGGAATGTCATTTTGGGGCTTGGAGCGATGCAATGACATGGTCATCTCTATACCCAACATGACGCGGTGGAATCACGTTGAGCTGCTGGAATAAAAATCCAAACACAACCCAAACCTCATCCAAAAATTCCAAAACTTCTCCAGACATGCACCTTACACCCCTAAACATGAATCAACTCAAAAACCATCGTCTCGGAGCATGAAAAGTCAACTTAAAATCCCTGAAATTAAGAAGTCAAAATAAGGCTAAGTTTTCAACACTTAGCTAAATTTTAAGGATTAAGCACCTTATGCAGGCACTAGGAGTTGAACTAGAATAAGTCTAATATACGGTATTACAATATCTTCCCCTGGGGAACATTCCTCCTCAAATGAGATTCGCCAAACTGAGGATACTGGGAAGACTTAGGTCTTCTACTGAGCAAGCATAACTTACACTTGACTACCGAACTAATTAGTTCATGCATGAGATGTCATGAAGATGATTAAATATAGCTTGAATTGAAAGTGGAAAAGAGATAATCTAGGGAAAACTTGTTACCTTAAGCTGAGTCTGAACTTGCAGAGAAAAGATTAGGGTACTTGGTTCGCATATCTACCTCTGCCTTCCAAGTGGCATCCTCAACGGATGGATTCCGCCAAAGAACTTTGACCAAGGGAACGTCTTTGTTCCTTAGCCTGAATCTGGAGATCAGGAATCTCAACAAGGATTTCTTCATAAGAAAGGCTATCCTGAATTTTGATGCTTTCCAAAGGAACTACAACAGTTGGATCACCAGTACACTTCTTTAATACGGAGACATAAAACACTGGGTGAATGGATGAAAAATCTGCAGGTAACTCAAGCTCATATGCTACCTTCTCTACACAACTCAATATTCTATAAGGGCCAACATATTGGGGTCTAAGCTTGCATTTTTTTACAAATCTCTTTACTCCTTTCATGGGTGAAATCTTCACATAAACTAAGTCACCAACCTCAAACTCAAGATCCCTTCTCCTCATATCTGCATATGATTTTTAAAGACTCCGAGCTGTCTTAAGCCTCTCTCTAATCAACTGAACCTTTTCCATAGCTTCAAACACCACATCTGGTCCTACTAAAGCATCCTCACCCACTTTAAACCAACCAATAGGTGATCTACTCCTTCTCCCATGGAAAGACTCAAATAGAGCCATCTGAATACTGGAATGACAACTATTGTTGTAGGCAAACTCAATCAAAGGCAACTGGTCATCCCAACTTTCTTTAAAGTCAAGAACACATGCCCTCAACATATCTTCTAGGGTGGTCCTTTCTGCCTGACCATCTGTTTGAGGATGAAAAGCTGAACTAAGATGAACTTGGGTACCAAGACCCTTCTAAAGGCTTTCCAAAAGTGAGAGGTAAACTAAGTACCCCCTATCTAAAATAATGGATAAAGCAACTCTATACAATCTGACTAACTCTCTAATTTACAAATTAGCATAATCCTCAGTTGAATAGGAAGTATGAACTAGCAGGAAATGGGACGACTTTGTCATGCTGTCAATAATAACCCAAATCGAATCATGCTGACGACATGAATGGGGTAACCATGTCACAAAGTCCATGTTCACCTCTTCCCACTTCCAAGTGGGGATACTAAAATCCTGCAAGGTTCCACCAGCATTTTAGTGCTCAACCTTAACCTATTGATAATTAGCACAATTGGCTACAAACTTAGCAATATCCCTCTTCATACCACTCCACCAATAGATTTCCCATTAATAACTATGCATCTTAGTGGCTCCTGGGTGAATAGAGTAACGCGCACCATGCGCTTCCAACAAAATCCGCTGCCTCAAACCATAAACACATGACACACATAGTCTACCCTGGTATCGCAACACACCATCTCCTTCTTGGGAGAAAACTTCTACTTTTTGATCTCTGACTGTCTCCTTCAACCTAACCAAATAGGATTCCTTATCTTATTTTACCTTCATTTCGGCAACCAAAGAAGATTCCAAACTATTAGAACACATATACTACCTTTCATTGAATCAACCAGCTGAACACTTAATTTAGCCAACTGATGAACCTCCTAAACTAACTTCTTTTTATCATTCTCAATATGAGCAACACTCCCTATAGACAGTCTACTAAGGGCGTCTACCACTACATTGGCCTTTCTCGGGTGATACAAAACACTCATATCATAATCTTTTAGCAACTCCAACCATCTTCTCTGAAGAAGATTTAACTCTTTCTGTGAAAACACATATTGCAAGCTTTTTTGATCTGTGAACACATCAATATGCACCCTATAAAGATAATGCCACCAAATTTTCAAGGCAAAAACAATAGCTGCTAACTTAAAATCGTGGGTAGGATAGTTCTTTTCATGAGGCTTAAGTTTTCTAGAGTTATAGGCTATGACCTTACCTCACTGCATTAAAATACAAACCAGACCAACTCTAGAAGCATCATAGTAAACAAGAAATCCAAATGTACCATCAGGTAATGCCAAAACTGGGGCTGAAGTGAGTCGAGTCTTCAACTCCTGAAAACTCTTCTCACAAGAATCTGACCACTGAAACTTAACTTTCTTTTGAGTCAATATAGACATGGGGGACGCAATAGATGAAAACCATTCAACAAACCACCGATAATAACCAGCTAGACCTAAGAAACTCCTGATGTTTGATGGAGAGATGGGTTTAGGCCAGTTTCTCACTGCTTCTATCTTTTGAGGATCAAATCTAATGCCATCATTATAAATAATATGGCCAAGAAAATCTACCTATATTAGCCAAAATTCACACTTACTAAATTTGGCGAACAACTGATAATCTCTAAGAGTTTGAAACACAATTCTGAGATGGTTAGCATGGTCATTCTCACTACAGGAATAGACAAGAATATCATCTGTGAAGACTATGACAAACATGTTCAAGTATTGTTTGAACACTCTATTCATCAAGTCTATGGAGGCTACTGGGGCATTCTTTAGCCTGAAGGATATGACTAAGAATTCAAAGTGACCATAAAAGGTTCTGAAAGTTATATTTAGAATATTACACTCCCTTACTTTGAGCTGATGATATCCAGATCTGAGGTCTATCCTAGAGAAATAACTTGCACCCTGAAGATGGTCAAATAAGTCATCAATCCTAGGAAGAGGATATTTGTTCTTGATTGTGACTTTGTTCAACTAGCGGTAGTCGATTCACATTCGGAAAGAGTCATCTTTCTTACACACAAATACGACTGAAACGACCCATAGAGAAATATTGGGCCTTATGAAACCTTTATCTATGAGGTCTTTAAGCTGCTCTTTTAACTCTTAAAGCTTGGTCGGAGCTATACGATACGGAGGGATGGAGATGAGCTGAGTATCAAAAAGAAGATCAATACCAAATTCTATTTCTCTATCGGGAGGTACCCCCAGAAAATCTTGAGGAAAAACCTCGGGAAACTCATTGACTACCCAAACTAATTAAACTATTGGAGCTTCAGACTTAGTATTTTTGACTCGTACTAAATTATACTTTGGATATCAACTTCTTGGCCTTAAGATAGAATATAAAATGACTCTTGGGAGATTCAGAACTACATTTCTACTAAAAAATTTCCTCATGAGGAAACTGAAACTTTACCACACAGGTCCGACAATCTATTAATGCATAGCATGAATGGAGCCAATCCATGCCTAGAATAATATCAAAATTGACCATTTCTAGCTCTATTAGGCCTGCTAGTATGATCTTATATATGACAATGATAGGACACTTATTATAGACTCAACTAAAAACAACTGACTCCCCCACTAGGGTGGAAACTAGGAAGGGATTGGAGAGCTTTTTAGGATCTATCCCAAAATTTGCCACAATTAAAGGACTTACATAAGAAAGATGTGATCCTGGGTCTAACAATACATAAAAATCAAAATAAAAGACACGAAACATACCAGTAACAACATCTGGTGAACTTTTCTGCTCCTATCGGGATGGTAAAGCATAGAACTGATTCTGGCACTGACCATCCCCGGTACTAGATGATGCGCCCTGAGGAGAGACTGGTCGACCTAAAGGAACTGGTGCACTAGTAGCCTGAGTCTGGGGACAAACATCCCTACTTTCTTTCTTAGCATACAAACACTCTTTGATTCTGTGACGCAACTTGCCATATCCATAGCAACTCCTCTTTCTTATCAAACACTCACCAGAATAGTTTCTACCATACTTTGTATATGTCAAATAACTAGGCCTTCAACCCACAGTCCTCTGAGACCTAGAAGCAAAAATCCTAGCCCATTGCTCCTGCTTGGTTCTGGGTACAAGGGCACTGGCTAAAGATTGCACTAGCATAGATGAGTGACCCTAAAACTACAAACGATTCCCCCTCCAAACCTTGGTTGACCATATGCAAATTGTATAGTTCTAGCCTTCTTATTTCCTCTCTCTCTCTCTTTCAACTTCTCTGCCTCAATATGTTGAGCATGAGTCAGTAACCTAGCAAGATCCATATCCCTAATAAGAATGGTAGTCCTATACTTCTGGACTACCAAACCAGACACTCTAGTGATAAACTGACTCATACTAGATCTAGGGTCAACTATCAACTCGGGAGCATACTTAGAGAACTGGGTGAACTTAAAGTAGTAAACTTTCACTATTATCGAGCCCTGCCTTAGTTTCAAGAATTCCTTAATCTTAACTTCTCTAATCTCATGCGAAAAGAACCTATCCAGAAATACATCCTGAAATGCCTACCAACTCATAGGAGTTGCATTCTCACCTCCACCACCCTTCCACAAAATAACCTAATCATAAGCAACATCCTTCAACTTATAGGATGCCAATTCCACACTCTCCTCCTTAGTAACATACACAACTTGGGTAAACTTTCTCACCTCATCAATATAGAATTGTGTGTCCTCACTAACTTTGGACCCAAAAAACTCAGGTGGATTCATTCTTATGAAGTCATAAATTCTAGCTACAACTAGATCACCATTCTGATAAAGTGGAACCACAACCTGGTGGTTTACAAAAACATTAGCAATCACAGCTTGGGCCAACGCTTGAAAGACAGCCCTAAATTTAGCATAAGACACATTCTCATTCTGAGGGTTGGCTTGTACTGGTGGTTGGTCACTATTTCTACGTGTATTAGCTCAGAGAGAAGGAATATTCTATCACATAAAAGCACGAGTTAAAGAAGATAGAGATTCCTGTAAGCACGATAGATCATGAAGGAAAAAAGATGATTTCCTAAATCGTTCTGTAGCCTCTTGCTCATAAATGTGGCGCACTTCACACCCATTATCAATACTCTACGTAATGTGGCTTTTCTGACTCCCTAGGACTCCTTAAACCTTAGGATTTAATACAAAGTTTTTAATACCCTAGAAATATACCCTAGACATTACACAGTACTCAAGACTACAAGTAGTCCCAAGCTAACCCTTTTAAGCCTGCTAATAACCTTAGAACCCATAACTAACCAAAACGCCCACGTGCGATATCCAAGTTGATGAACCACCAAATAAGTGACGGACCACCACTTTGACCATCACAGCCAAGAAAGTAGGGCCACGTTCTAGATAAGGATTGATGGACGACTTGATAGACCATCAGATTTTTTGACGGACCGTCATCCAGGCCGTCAACTCTTATCCAGTGAACCCCATTTCTAGTCCACGTATGATGGTCAAAATGATGGACCATCAAGTTTCTGATGGACCGTCAGTTGGATAGTCACATGCCACGTTCAGTTTATTTCTAGGCCATTTTAATAGGGGTATTTTGGTCACTTACCACTATATACCCAGATGAGTCCAAATTCAGCCATTTTACTTATTATTATTTCACAAACAAAAACTAGGGTTTTTCTCTAAATTTAATCTCTAAGAACAAGACCCAATCTTCTTAAAAAAATCAAAGGATTTCAAATCCTTCAAGTTCAAAAACATCAAGAACCTTGAGTCAGGTATGCATAGTGTTCATCTATGGATCCATTTCATTCATAGAGCTCAAGAACCATATTTTAAATATTATTTTGTGATTGTCTTATCGTGATATAAGCATGTACATGTTGATGATTGTTTTTTAAGTTTCAAGATAATATCTAAAGCTGTTTTCACGAAGTATATGTGTTTTTTAGTTGAAACCCATGATCTTTATGTAGCTTAATATGGTGAAATTCATGAACACACTTAAGCTAAAAGAATGTATCCAAAGTGTTTGATAATGTGCCTAGGATAATAGAATTAATTTCCCATGATTTAATAGTGCTTAAATAATAAGTCCATGCTCTATGCTTTACAATTTCCCATGATTTCCATGTGAGTGATATGCGTTGTTATTGTGATATGGATTGACCATGACATTGAAGCTATGAAAGTATATACATATTGTATGAATTTCTCTTCTATCTATAAGATGTTGAGAACTATGCTTAGTGTGAGATCCCTTCTTATGATATTGTAAATTATGGACTCTACTCTTACAATCAAGTCAATTATGTGTGTCAGTTCCTTCCATCGAGTCCTGGGGGTACTTGTACCCAAAAAATATAGTTGTGTGCCTAGAACTATGTCATGTTATCATGATAATCTCAATCAATCCATGATCTATAGAACTCAGTCAATCATGTGACTCAAAAAACCTCAAAAATCTCATGATCTCAGTTAATTCTCAGATAGTAGTACTATTCCATCAGTCAACGGAAGTTAGTTACTCAGTCCATGTATCGCCAGTTAAATCACGTTCAATCTTTTCATATGGGAGTAGAATTTAGCACTGAGTGAACCCAAGGATGGGAATTCACCTGCCAGTTTAGGGTGTGATTCTTAGTAATCATCCTTGTGTTCCAGAATTACGTAGCTAGCGTAGGTTGAGACATCTTAACTTGTCAGATTAGGGATGACTAGGTGGCTTAATCTATCAATTTAGGGTTTCCACTATTCTTATTTTGAGTACCTGCCAGCTAAAGGTCACTCACAGCTGTCCTTACCAGTGGTGCGGTATTGACACCCTTTCGGTCAGGGTAGTGATTGGACCCCAACTTAGCTATATGTATTATTGGGGCATGTCAGGAAAACAACTACCTCCCATAGTTTCAGTCTCAGTCTCAGCAAAAAAACTCAGATAGTTCATCAGATTTCAGTATTCCAGGACTGTCAGATACAGTCAATTCAGTTATAGTATAAAACTCAGGTAGTTCCATCAGATTCAGGACTGTCAAACACAGCCACCCATGTTATCATGATTCCTGTGTTATTCATGTTAGATATCAGTAAACCATGTATTAGCTTACAGATCTAATTCTCAAGTATTCATGATTTTAGTTACTATGTATGCATGTTTGCACTCTTACGTTTATATCAGCCAGTCAGTTAGCATCGTTCATGCATGTAAACCCTTTTTGCATTTAGCCTGCCTCACTCGTATACTCAATACTCCCAATTGTACTGACACATTTATGCTATGGTTCTTTCTTTAACGTTACACCATAGGTTCACATATACGAGCTCCAAGTCAACAGTAGCAGTAGCATTCCAGATGCAGAGTTGTAGTGAGTCCTCATCCATTCGAGGATGATATTATTTATTTCATTTATTATTTTAGTTCAGCTTTGCTAGACGGAGTTAGTTGGAGACATGTTCCTTCAACTCCTTATTTAGATAGTATTTAGAGGCTTTCAAATTTAATTCAGAATTGATTCAAATTTCAGTTGTTTTGGGTATTCATTACCCTATATGAATGTTATGATTTTTCAGATATTCTATGCAGTTGAACCTTATGGCCTATTGTTCATGTTTTTCGCATTATTACATCATATATTGCAGTGTACAGGTACAGATATCAGTCATGGGTTAGCTTGTGGTCCTTAAGAGTCATAAGCACTGTATAGCATTTCGATTCAGAAAATTGGGGCGTTACAGATTCAAGCTCAAGTTTTAAGAAAATACTTAATACTCTTTATGAAATCATCGAGTAAGGTATGCATGATGCTCATCCATGGCTTTATTTCACCATGGAGTCCAAGGACCTATTTTATGCTTTAAATCATGAAATTTGCATGTTTATAATGAATTATTTCCATGAAACTTTTATGAATTTTAGATATACGGGATGGTTACAAGTGATTTTCGCTGAAAGCAACCCTTACACTTTTGAATGATGGAAACTTTTGATTTAATCTCGAATCCATGGTTTCAGTATTGTGATTATGTTATTCCTATATGTTTCACTCACTTTCATGCTTAAGTATATGACTTTTCAAGTGTTTGATGGAATATCTAAATGATTAAATTTTCAACTATGATTCCATATTATTGTTTTATGGATTTCATGAGTTCCTTATTGTTATTTCCATTTAGTATTTGGGGTTATAAATACCCAAAACTTCATTGTTTACCTAGTTTTTTAGTATCTTCAGAATGGTTTCAGATAAACCATGAACCTTGTCATTCATTTAGTATCATGTTCAGTTGTTGGCTCAATTAAGCTCAGTTTAGTTCAATAATATGTTTTTTTTAGTTGGGAGTAGAATTTAGCACCGAGCGAATGCAGGACGGCGGCTTCCCCGTCAATTAGTTAAAGTTGTTAGTAGCAGTCCCTATATTATAGAAACATATAGACAATGTGGTATATAAGGCGCCATCCGTCAGCTTAGGCTTGACTACCTCCATAGGGTCACCAGTCAGTTTAGGCTTGACTCCGCCCAGGGACCACTCATCAGTTTAGGCTTGATACCCTTGTTCTTTAATAGCTTAGTGGATCCACACAGTAAATGTTAGTAACCATGGCACGGTACTGACACCTTTCCAACTGGGGTTGCAGGTTGGACCCCAATCAGCTTAGAATGGGGCATGTCGGTTAAATGATACCTCCCATAGTCTTAGTTCAGTATTCAGTATAGAATTTATTTAAGGTGGCTTGACCAAGGCATACACATTATCAGTTATTTATTTATCATATTTTAGTATTTTAGTTTTATTGAGTATTTCAAAAACTTTATATACTTGGTCTTGCACTTTGAGCATTTCAGTTTTTAATCATGTTTACTCAGCTATCTCATATTATTCAACCAGTCACTACTTTATATTCAGTTAACCATACATATCAGCCTAACCTCATCACATATATGAGTACATTTAAAGTACTAATCGCATACTCATTTCTTGTGGTATGATGTCTTATATCATGGGTTCAGACACTTAGTTTCCCAACTGAGCTTAGACTGGATCAGTTAGCTAGCATCAACAACAATGGTCAGTCCTCATACTTCGAGGACGAGTTTATATTTATTCAATTGAGTTAGCAGTTCAGTTATATGGTCAGTCGGAGTTAGTTTCGGGGGGTTTCCCATCAATTCCCCATTCATTCAGTCTTTGAGTCTTTTCAGACATTTTCAGATAATAAGTTAGTTTGTCAGCTCTTACTAATTAGTTTCAGTATTTCCGTGTATATTTCAATTATGTGGAATCATTTATATTATTTACAGTATTTAAAACCTTATGGCATTTTTCAATTAATTTCTGCACATACTTTTTATTATCAATTTTATTTAGAGCTCACAACAGGTACCAGCTGATGGTTTGGCTTGTGGTCACTTGTGAGCATAAGAACCATTTTTGCGACTAGGGGGTAGCCTCGGATCATGACATGGAAACTTTTTAGTTACCTCAATTTTAGCATTTTTCACCTCAATACCCTGATTGGTGATCTTTTTCCTAAGGACAATACCTTTTTTTTCATCATAAAATAATATTTTGCCTAATTCAGCACTAAGTTACAATCTTCATATGTCTGTGTTGCATTGGCTAGATAGTCTAAACACTCAACAAAGAGTTCTCAACTACTGAAAAATATCCATTAAGACCTCTATCATGTCCTCTACCACATCAGAAAATATAGACATCATGCATCGCTAAAAGGTGGTAGCAGTATTGCATAACTCGAATGACATTCTATTGAATGTAAAAGTCCCGTAGGGCCAAGTAAATATCATATTTTCTTGATCTTTAATAGCAATAGTGATCTAATTATAACTCGAGTACTGGTTAAGAAAATAATACATACCCTTGCCTGTTAGTCTATCAAGCATCTGATCCACAAATGGCACGAGAAAGTGGTCCTTTTGGGTCCAAGTGCTCAACTTTTTATAATCCTTGGAAACTCTCTGACCGATCATCGTTCTCATAGGAACAAGTTCATTCTTCTCATTGGCGACTACTATAATTCCACCCTTCTTTGGCACACATTGAACTGGGCTAACCCACATGTTATCTGCAATGGGGTAAACCACTCCAGCATCTAACCACTTGATAATTTTTTTCCTCTAAATCTCCTACATAGGTGGGTTTAATTTAATGCTTAACACATTAAATTAATCTCCTACATAGGTGTTCCAATAAGAATGCTGAGAACACATTTTTGGTCAGCTATATTTTATGAGTACAAATACCTGGTGAAATTCCCAATATATCTTCTATAGTCTATCCAATGGCTCATTTGAACCTCTGTAATATAGATATCATTGCTTTCTCACGTGCCTCTACCAAATCTGCAATAGTAATCACCGGTAAGGTATCGTTGGCCTATAAAAATAGATACTGCAAGTGAGATGGGAGGGCCTTCAATTACAAAACTGATGGATCCTCAATGGATGGTTTCATAGGTGGCGTGGTTATATTTTTGAGATCAAGATCTAGCTTTCTTAGGGAATAATTATAAGAAACTCTATCATGCAATGCTTTAACCATCTCATCATATTCTTTGATGCCATCACTTTCAAATTCCTGACTACAGCTACTAACGCTTCAACCCCAAGCTTCTCTTTAATGGGCACGACCCTTGCATCAATACCATCGTCAATAGTATTGTAAGACCCCACAAAATCCTAAGCTCAACTCTGTCTTTTAAGCTTGCTAAGGGGGTCCTAGACTTAGAAAATTCTAGCTAAGTATTCAGACTTAGTATTATTTTGGCCTTCATAAGTTGGCAACTCAATTTCACGACTCTTATGACCTTAAAATATCAGTATTTAGGTTAATTCATGATCCGGAATGTCAGTAGGTGTTCTCGAATGAGTTTCGTAACTTTTAAACCTCATTTGAACTGCATTTAGGAATCCAAACTAGTGCATTGATGCGATCTCGATGCAGCGCAGCGACCAGTGTCATCCTGCGCGTCGACAGTTTGGTTTTCAGTCATTAAAAACCCATATCCTCAGGGGTATTAGGGTCTTTTCCCCACCCCTATTCAACCCTAAAATATGCGATTCAGCCTTCATTGAGCAAAATATACTTACTTTCTCTCAAATTTCTCAAGAACAAAAATCCTAGATAATTGAATTTCAAATTCAAGGCTCAAGATTGCACCATTAATCATCAAGAATTTAGAAACCAAGGTATGTCAAGTGTTCATTTCCACCCTTGAAGTCCGAGAAACTCTTTTAAATTTTAAGTAGCTTGATTTCATGCTTTCCATGATTTGGATTCAAGTGTATTCATGATTATAATGTTGATGGGATTTCTATTCCATGATTAAGTGCAAGATTTATGTAAAAATAACTATTATGCATGTAGTATTATGTGAATTCATGTTAAAGCTTTGAAATTGTGATGCTCACGTGTTGATTAGTATTATGTGCATACACAATACCTTCTAAGTGTTTGATGAGTTGTTCATGAGAATTAAATAATGAAATTATATCATGATAGTATGTATTCAAGTTCATGTCATGCAAGTGTTTTCTAGAATGTCCCAATGAATGAATGATGATCAAGTAGTTATTTATCATCTTTCAAGATTGTGCCATGTTTTATAATTGATGTTATCAAGTCCTGAGGGTATTTAATACCCGACAATATAGCTGATTACATTGATCCATGTTCAGTCTCAGGATAGTATCAGTCATGTCACAATCAGTAGTACTTTCAATTAGTTGCAGAACTCACAAAAAACTTAGTAGACTCAGTATCAGTCCAGTCCAGTTCAGTATTTAGTTCAGGCCTTAGTAAATTCAGCCAGATAACAGAATTCAGTAGTATTCCATCAATCAACAGAACTTATTAAAATCAGTCCAATTCATTTAGATAGTATAATCTATAGCAGTTCAGTCAAGCCTAGTAAGAACTAGAAATTATTTCAGTGTCTATTTAGTTGGGAGTAGGATTCAGCACCGAGTTAACCCAGGGATGGGGGCATTTCTACCAGCAGATAGGGTTTGACCCTTAGTAGCAATCCCTGCATTACAAAACTACATAGCAAGTGTAGGTTGAGATATCTTTCTACCAGATATTATGAGGGTTGATATATCTCATTTGAGTTTTCCTGCCAACGAGGGTTGATGAAAGAGCTTTCTATAAGTGAGGGCTAACTCACAGCTTATCTTTATCCATGGAACGGTATTGGCACCCTTCTAATTAGGGTTACAGGTTGGACCTCGATCTATTTAGAAAGGGGTATGTTGGTTAGATGATTACCTCCCACAATCTTAGTTTCAAATTCAGTCTCAGTACAAAACTCAGTTCAGTTCTACAAATTCAGGACTGTCAGACACAGTCACTCATTTTAGTACGAAACTCAGTATAGTTCCACAGAATCAAGACTATCAGATATAGTCACTCAGTTATTAGTAATTCAGTATTAGTATACTTAGATATCAGTTAAAAAGTATTCAAAAACAGTATTCAATGTTATCACGATCTTAGTTACATTTTATGTATCCATGCATGTACTCTCATTTAGTTATATTCATGTCATTCATTCAGTATTTTTCATGCCTGTAAACTCACGTATTTCAGCCTACCCTACTTATCATACCTGTACATTCAAAGTACTGACGTATAATTTTCTCTTATGTTATGATGTCTTATATTATAGGTTTAGATGCATAGGCTCCCGATTATCCCTACCAGTTACAGATTTTCAACAGTCACTGTTAGTGGTGAGTCCTCATAGTTTGAGGACATGATTATTATTTTAGCATTTTAGTTTTATTTCAGTAGCCAGGGTTAGTCGAGGACTTGTCCCATCAACTCTATATTTCAGATAGTTTAGCGGCTTTTTTAGACTAAACTATTTTCAGATATATATTTCAGTTTTAGTATTGTTATGTCATATTCAATTTTATTTCAATATTGAACCTTATGGTATGTTTTCCGCTTAATTTTTGCATATTTGTAGTATTACTATTTAGTTATTGTAGTAGGTACCAATCATGGGTTAGCTTGTGGTCCTTTGGGATTATGAGCTCCGTGTAGCATTCGGGGTATAGACTCGGGGCGTTACAAACTTGATATCAGAGCCTAAGGTTCAACAGAGTCCTAGGAAGTCTAAAAGCCACATCTAGTAGAATCTTGCGCATGGGTGTGTAGCGCGCCACACTTATGAAAATGAGGCTATGAGGTGTTTTAGTAAAAGTTTCCCTACTTTTAATATTCATGTCATGCGAGTGAGCATGAGCTCCAGTTAAAATCTCTATCTAATCCAAATTTCTCTTCTATTTATAAAATATGCCTTCAAAGAGGACTAAGGGAAGAGCATGAGCATGAATATGTCTCCCACGCTGAGTTCAGAGCAGCTTTCACCACCCTAGGTCATTTTGTGGAAGCCCAGAATGAATGTCCAGTTGTTGTTCCAGCAAACTCAGTGGCCAATACTCTGCTAGAATTTAGGATTTTATCTGAATGAACCCACCATCTTTTACTGGGTCAAAGTTAGATGAGGACCACCAGGAGTTTCTTGATCAGGTGCAGAAAGTTACAGATATTATGGGGGTGACAGCTAGTGATATGTGTTTCGATTATGGCAAGCTAGGCCACAGGGTTAGAAAATGTCCTCAGGTGTGTTCTCAAAGTCAGCATAATTGTCCCCCAGGTCAGTTCGGTTGCTCGAATCAGCAGGGTGTTGTATGCAGTGCCACCAGTGGGCAGAGCCCAAACAGACTTTATGCTTTTCAGTGTCGACAGGATCAGGAAAGTTCTTCTGATGTGGTCACTGGTATGTTACAAGTTTATAATTTGCTTGACCCAGGAGCTTCATTGTCCTTTGTCACCCCTTATATAGCTGTTGACTTCGGAGTCAGTCCTAAAATCCTAGAAGACCCTTTCTCAGTATTTACCCTAGTGGCTAAATCAATCATAGCCCGGTGGGTATACAGAAACTGTCTGGTTATGGTATATCAAAAAGTCACTTCTGCAGACTTAGTCAAATTAGAGATGACCAATTTTAATGTCATTATCGGCATAGATTGAGTTCATTTATGCTATGCCTCAGTTGACTGCAGAAATAAAATTGTCCAGTTTTAGTTTTCGAATGAACCCAACCTTAAGTGAAGGGGTAGTACTTTAGCACTTAGGGGTCAGATTGTTTCTTACCTTTGTGCAAGAAAAATGATATCTAAGGGATGTGTCTACTATCTCATTCAAGTCCAGGACTCTAGTTCAGAAACCCCTAATCTTGAATCAGTATCAGTAGCATGTGAATTCCCAGATGTATTTCCCAAAGATCTTCCCAAAGTTTTTCCTGAAAAGGAAATCGACATCAGAATAGACTTTCTTCTAGACACGCAACCCATATCTATTCTGCCTTAAGAATGGCACCTGTAGAAGTTAGATAATTAAAAAAACAGTTGAAGGATCTCCTAGATAAGGGATTCATCAGACCCAGTGTGTCCCCGTGGGGTGCCCCTATTTTTTTATTTAATTTGGTATTCTATTAATAATTAACAAACAATAATGGACCAACCCATTACACAACTAAACATTGTAATATTATTTATCTGACCCAACCTAACCCAGATCCAATAATAACAAATACAATAAGTAGGTTTCCAAATAATGTTAACTTTCCTAATCCCTATTGCATTCACGATGCCTTTCAACATATTCCTTCATTTCTTGAATGTTGGCTTCTTTCTATTGTTACTCTGGATAATTGATCTTGTATCGCCTTCTTGTCGAAGCTCCTCCTTCAAATTCAGGTTCCAACAGTGAGTATTTCCTTCCTTACTTTGTTGTCTCAGCTTCGTATAACTTGAATATTGATGCTGCTTTTTTTGTATCTGATTTCTCCACTATATAATACTCTGAAGGGCATTTTAAGCATCTCTGTTGGCTCCATTCAACTGGGTTAAGCTGCTGCTTCTAAGTATGACTCTTTTTATTGCCTTTTTGTTCCATTTAAGAATTATCATATGCTTTCCTTTGTGCTTTCTTCTTGTGATTCTCAAATCTGGAAAAGATGATGATAAGGGATTCATGGACCATGAATAATCTGGTATCTTCTTTACAATCAGGTTTATGCAACTAAAATCTCCCTCTAGATCCTCCCATGAAGCTGAGAATCTATTTTGTTGGTTGAAGTAGTTTAGAGTAGTTAAAGCATACTTTGTTTTTGCTATGTTCATGACTTGTACATATGTAACATGTTCACTACATAGCCTAACTTCCCAGTCACCCTCTATCCCTTTAGTGGTGTGATTTTTAAATAGGGGTACTACCATTTATCACTATTAAGAATAGCTTTTCCTTTCTTCTGAAGTTGTTGAAAACTGGTGATAGTGATTGTTCCTGACTTTATTCTGAAAGACCATTCTCTCAGAATGTGTATTGATTAGCATCATCTTAATAAAGTCATGGTCAAGAACAAGTATCGACTTCCCAAAATTGATGGCTTGTTTGACCAACTTCAGGGTGCCAGTTACTTTTCTAAGAAAGACTTCAGATCAGGCTATCATCAACTCAAAGTCAGAGAATGTGACATCTCGGAGACAACTTTCTAAACTTGGTATGGTTACTTTGAATTTTTAGTCATATCCTTTAGTCTTACCAATGCCTCTATAGCCTTCATGGACTTGATGAACCGTGTGTTTAAGCAATACTTGGACATGTTCATCATAGTCTTCATAGATGACATTTTTGTCTACTTCCGCAGTGAGCATGATCATGCAGACCATCTCAAAATAGTAATGCAGACTCTCAGAAACCATCAGTTATTTGCCAAATTTAGTAAGTGAAAAATTTGGCTAAGGTCAGTAGCCTTCCTTGGCTATATCATTTCTGGTGATGGCATTAGAGTTGATCCTCAAAAGACCAAAGTAGTGAGAAACTAGCCCAGACCTATATTTTCATTAGATTTCATGAATTATTTTGGGCTTGGATAGCTATTATCGATGGTTTGTTGAGGGATTTTCATCAATTTCATATCCTATGTCTAGATTGACTTAGAAGAAAGGCAAATTCTAGTGGTCAGATTCTTGTGAAAAGAGTTTTCAGGAGTTGAAGACACGACTCACTACAGCCCTAGTTTTGATCCTACCAGATGGTTCAGATGGTTTTGTGGTATATTATGAGGCCTCCAGAGTTGGTTTGGGGTTATTTTAATGCATAGAGGTAAGGTCATAGCCTACGCCTCGAGACATCTTAAGCCCCATGAAAAAAACTATCATACTCATGATCTTGAGAAAGCAGCAGTAGTTTTTGCCTTAAAGATTTGGAGGCACTATTTGTATGGGGTGCACGTTGATGTGTTTACTGACCATAAGAGCCTACAGTATGTGTTCTCTCAGAATGATTTAAACCTCTATCAGAGAAAGTGGTTGGAGTTGTTGAAAGACTACGACATGAGTGTCTTGTATCATCCAGGTAAAGCCAATGATATGGCTGACGCTCTCATTAGGATGTCTATGGGTAGTGTTGCTCATGTAAAGGATGGTAAGAAGAAGTTATCTTAAGAAGTTTATCAGCTTACCCGACTAGGTGTTCGCTTAGTCGATTGAGAAGAAGGTAGTGTATGGGTACAGAGTAGTTCAGAATCATCCCTTGTTTCCGAGGTAAAGAAAAAGTAGGATAGGGATCCCAGTCAAGCTAAGTAAAAGGAATTAGTCAGAGATCAGAAAGTAGAGGTTTTCTCCCAAGGAGGATATGGTGTGTTGCGCTGCTAGGGTCGACTTTGTGTAACAGGTGTAAATGACTTGAGATAGTGAATTATTGCAGAAGCACATGGTGCGCTCTACTCTATTCATCCAAGGGCCACTAAGATATACCATGATTTGCGGGAGATCTATTGGTGGAGTGGGATGAAGAGAGATATTGCAGAGTTTGTGGCTAAGTTCTTAACATGTCAGAAGGTTAAGATTTTGTATCAAAAGCCTAGTGGGACCATGCAGGAGTTTAGCATTCCCACCTAGAAATGGGACGAAGTGAACATAAACTTTGTGACGGGTTTGCTCGTACCTATCATCAGCATGATTCAATTTAGGTCATCGAAGATAGGATGACCAAATCAGCTCATTTACTACCAGTCCATACCTCATATTTAGCCGAGGATTATGCCAAACTCTATAACAGGGAGTTGGTTGAATTACACGGTATTCCTCTATCCATTATCTCAGACAGAGGTACCCAGTTTACCTCTCATTTCTAGAAGGGGTTCCATAAGGGTCTTGGTACCTGAGTTTACCTTGGTTTAACCTTTCATCCTCAGACAGATGGTCAAGCAGATAGGAACATTCAGACTTTAGAAGATATGTTGCGAGTGTGTGCGATAGACTTTAAAGGTAGTTGGGATGACCACTTGTCTTTGATTGAATTCACATATAACAACAGCTATCATTCCAACATTCAGATGGCTCCATTTAAGGTTCTTTATGGGAGGAGGTGTATATCTCTTATTGGTTTGATTGAAGTGGGTGAGGCCATATTGGTAGGGCCTGACTTGGAATTTGATACCTTAGAGAAAGTTCAGTTGATTAGGGAAAGGCTTAAGACAGCTCAGAGCCGACAGAAATCGTACATAGATATACGCAAAAAGGATCTTGAGTTCGAGATTGGTGATTTTGTGTATTTGAAAGTATCTCCTATGAAAGGAGTGAAGAGGTTTGGCAAAAAAGGGAAACTCGGTCCTCAATATATTAGTCCTTACCAAATTCTCAGCTATTTCAGAAAGGTAGCTTACGAGCTTGAGTTGCCTTCAGACTTAGCTTCAGTGCATCCAATGTTCCATGTCTCCTTGTTTAAGAAATGCATTGGTGACCCAGTAGTATTAGCACCTATAGATGACATAGATATTTAGAATAGCCTCTCTTATGAGGAGATCCCAGTCAAAATCCTTGATTTTACATTCGCAGATCGAGGAACAAAAAAGTCCCACTAGTCAAAGTTCTTTGGTGGAATCAGTCCGTTGAGGGAGCTACTTGGGAGGCAGAAGCAGAAATATAGACCAAGTATCCTCACCTCTTCTTCACAAACACAGACTCACCCAAGGTAACAATTTTCCTTTAAATTTACTTAGTCTCATGTTCAGATATAGCTACCAATTTGGTATCAATTAACATTGCATACTAAATCATGCATTCACGAATAAGTTCAGTCATGTACTCATGCATTAGACATGCATGTCCAGTATATAAGTCCAACTTATCAGTAATCCCAGTCATGCATTCATGAATCATGTTCTGCTATTTACACATGCATCAGATATATAATTCAGTATATCAGTAATTTCAATCATGAAATCATGCTTCAGTTATGCATGTCCAGTGTCTAAATCCAGTCTTTTAGTTTTCTCAGTTTAATCAGTCTCATTCAAGGGTGAACGTTGCCAAGGTGGAGATATTGTAAGACCCCGCAAAAACCTAAGCTTAACTTAGTCTTTTAAGCTTGCTAAGGGGATTCCGGACTTAGAAAATTCTAGCTAAGTATTTAGACTTAGTATTATTTTGGCCTTTGTAAGTTGGTAACTTAATTTCGTGACTCTTATAACCTTAAAATATCAATATTTGAGTTAATTCATGATCAGGAATGTCAGGACGTCTTCCCAGATGAGTTTTCTATTTTTCAGACCTCCTTTGAACTATATTTGGGAATCTAAAATAGTGCATCGATACGATCTCGGTGCGGTGCATCGGCCATCACATCGATCAATATTTTTTCTTGGCTCCTAGTGGTAATTCCAATGAACTGATGTGGACTCAATACGACGTGTTGGATATCGTGTCGATACCAATGATGCGACGTGTCGTCCTGTGCATCGATAGTTCAGTTTTCAGTCATTAAAAACCCACATCCTTAGGGGTATTAGGGTCTTTTCCCCACCCCTGTTCATCCCTAAAACACGAGATTCATGTTTTATTGAGCAAATTATACTTACTTTCTCTCAAATTACTCAAGAACAAAAACCCTAGGTGATTAAATTTAAAATTGAAGGCTCAAAATTCCACCATTAATCTTCAAGAATTTAGCAACCAAGGTATGCCAAGTGTTCATCCAAGGGTTTCTTCCTTCCTTGGAGTCCAAGAAACTCTTTTAAATTTCAAGTATCTTGATTTCATGCTTTAAATAATTTAGATTTAAGTGTATTCATGATTATAATGTTGATTGGATTTCTATTTCATGATTAAGTGCAAGATTTATGTAAAAACAACTATTATGCATGTAGTATTAGGTGAATTCATGTTAAAGCCTTGAAATTATGATGCTCATGTGCTGATTAGTATTATGTGCATATATAATGCCTTTCAAGTGTTTGATGAGTTGTTCATGAGAATTAAATAATGAAATTATATCATGATAGTATGTATTCAAATTCATGTTATGCAAGTGTTTGATAGAATGTCCCAATGAATGAATGATGATCAAGTAGTTATTTTTCATGTTTCAAGATAGTGCCATGTCTTATAATTTATGCTATCGAGTCCTGGGGATATTTAATACCCAATAATTTAGCTGATTAGCTAAAGCCATGGTCAGTCTTAGGATAGTATCAGTCATGTCACGATCAGTAGTACTCTCAATCAGTTACAAAACTCAGGAAAAACTCAGTATCAGTCTAGTCTAATTCAGTATTCAGTTTAGGCCTCAGTAAATTCATCTAGATAACAGAATTCAGTAGTATTCTATCAGTCAATGGAACTCAGTGAACTCAGTCTAGTTCAGTTAGATAGTAAATCAGTAGCATTCATTCAAACCTAGTATGAACTAGAAATCAATTTAGTGTCTATTCAGTTGGGAATAGGATTCAACACAGAGTTAACCCAAGGATGGGGCATTCCTACCAGCAGAGAGGGTTTGACCCTTAGTAGCAATCCCTGCATTACAGAACTACATATCCAACATAGGTTGAGATATCTTCCATCCAGATATTATGAGGGTTGATACATCTCATTCGAGTTTTCCTGCCAGCGAGGGTTGTCGAAAGAGCTTTCTTTCAGAAAGGGTTAACTCAAAACTTGTCTTTACCCATAGCATAGTATTGGCACCCTTCCATTTAGGGTTACAGGTTGGACCCTAATCTATTTAGAAAAAGGCATGTCGATTAGCTTATTACTTCCTACAATCTCAATTTTAGATTCAGTATCAGTACAGAACTCAGTTCAGTTCTACAGATTTAGGACTGTCAGACACAGTCACTCAGTTTAGTATGGAACTCAGAATAGTTCCACCGAATCAAGACTCTTAGATACAATCACTCAGTTATTAGTAATTCAATATCAGTATACTCAGATATCAGTTAATCAGTATTCAGACTCAGTATTCAGTGTTATCACAATCACAGTTACAATTTACGCATCCATGCATGTACTCTCATTCATTTATATTCATGTCATCCAGTTAGTATTGTTCATGCCTATGAGCCCACACATTTCAGCCTACCTTACTTAGCATACTTTTCTCTTCCGCTATGATGTCTTATATCATAGGTTCAAACCACTTGCTCTTCATTCATCCTAAAGGTTATCTCCTCCAAGTCCACATCAATCAATGCTCTACCCGTGGATAGGAAGGGTCTACCTAATAAAATAGAGGCTTGAAAGTCCACTTCACTGTCAAGAATTATGAAATCCATTGGGAATATAAAGGATGCCACCCTTACTTCTATATCACACAAAACACCCACCAACTTATCCACAGATGATTCGGCCATCAATAACTTCATGGATATAGGTTTGAGTGCCCCATTCTCAACAACTTGTATACCACCAATGACATTAAATTGATGATGGCTCCTATGTCACACAAATCCCATTTGATATTGAAAGTCCCAATAGAGCATGGAATAGTGACTGCCCCAGGGTCCTCCTTCTTTTTTACTAACGGTTTGGATGGAATCACACTACAACGGTGCATATTATCATTTGGCTCAGCAACCCAGTCATCACCATCACCAATCTCATAATCATCATCAATAAATATCAACTTCTCAAACTCTGCCTTAGGTATCTCATCAATCGCAATACTATCATTCTTCAATTCCTCAATAGTGGGCATATGGGGGTCAACAGTAGGGACACCACTCCTAGTGGTAACAACTAGACAATGACCGATAGTTGGAGGAATTTAAATTGTGTCACTTGAAATAGTACCTAGACGTCTTTGATTTAACGTAGCAGAAATCTACCCAACCTGCATCTTTAACCCCTTATTTAATATAGCATGAGAGTCAACCTTTCGTGTTATACCTAAGATGTCAACCTTAATTTAATTAAGTCTAGACTCCTAAATCTCTTGCCCCTTCACTAGTTTGATCAACATTGCCTTCATTCTCTATTTGGTGTCACGGTTGCCCAAAAAATACAATTGTCTCCCTTCTTTTTGTAGTTATCTTTCCATATCCAATCATCGTTATGCTCCCTACTGCAATCTCTATATTTATCTCTATAATATCTTAATTACGACCCGAGGCTATCCCCTGGTCGCAACAACGATGCTCACAACCATAAGTGAACATAAGCTAACCCATGATCTGGTATCGCGCTGAATAATATAATACTCTAACCACATGTGAGGAAGATAAATTTATAATATTTTGTAATTAAAAAAACTGAAATATAATCCAATGTGTCATAAACAACCGAATAGACTAAACTAAATAAATGTCTTTCTATGCGAAACAACTGATAAAAACTAAAAACTGACTGACTGTCTAACTGTCTGAAAGCCTCTAAAATCATAAGGAGTTAATGGGATAGACCTCCAACTAACTCCGAATGACTGAAACTAAATAGAAACAAAAATAATGGTAAAGTATGATATGTCCTCAATAGAATAAAACTCACCACTACATTTGTTGGATAATGCTGGACTGCCTAGGTACGGACTAAAAAACTGAGCGTACGAACCTTTGTTATAATACAACATAGCACAATAAAAGAGTATGCGATCAGTACTTTAAATGTACTGGTATGTGAGATAAGGACTAACTAACATGCATAAGACAATTGAACGTGGATGCATGAACATGTAAACTGAGAATGCAAGACCAAGCATAAGATGTACTGAAATAATCTAAAATCTTAATGAGAGAATTTATACAACTGAACATCTAAAATCTTTACACCTAGTCATGAAAACCTAAACTAATATATTCTAAAGACTACACTAAGACTTTAGAGCTAACTACAACCGACATGCCCCAAACTGAGCTACCAGCATCCATCATGTAACCCCAGTTGGAAGGGTAATGGTACCATTCCAGGAGTACCAAAACATGACTGATGATGTGGATCCATAAGGCAGATATCCCAAAGGATGAGGGTGTCATGCCTAACTAATGGGGTACCCCTCATAATCTACAGTGACGCCGCAGGAATGGAACTTAGGGACTGCTACTAATGACTCATGCCTAACTGACGGAGGAGACACCATCCCTATGTTAACTCGATGCCAAGTGTTACTCACATATGAATAATAATGGTGTTATAATTTGTTTAACATAACATGGTACTATGCTTGTAAGTATTCAAAATTTACATGATGTTCTAAATATGATAGTAAAACCATGGTCTGACTGACATGTTACTTAAAAACTGAAACATGTAAAACACATAGGTATCGAGTGTTCATAACCTGCCAACACTGAATGATCACAAAAATACAATAACAATGCTTAAAATAATGGTATGGAATCATTGTTCAAAGACCCAAAACATAAGACATTTCAACAAATAAGTGAGAAATATGAATTTGAACATTGGAATGTGTAAAACAAGAGAGAACAACATATTTACATGGTTTAATACATAATTTGATAATTCTAACATGAAATCACTTAAATATGACATGGAAAACTGAAATTTAAAGCAAGAAATAACCTATTCTACATGGAAAAACGTTGACATGGATTGAATTCAGATTTCTAATAAGACATAGATTAAAATTCATGATTTACATTGATAATTTCATAAAAAGAATATTAAAAATTCATACTTGAATAAAAAGGGGATTTTGGGACTCAATGGATGGAAGAAACCCACTGATGAATACCCCACATACCTGAATGTTGAAGCCTTGGATAAATTTCTTGGTATTGAACCTAGTTGGTTTTGGGAAGAAAGAAATTGCTTCTTTTTGCTTTGTGATGGATGATTTCTGAGTTATGATAGGTTACGGTAGTATTTATGCTTGGTAACTGCTATTTAGAGGGTGAAACGATGTAGTTTTTGGGTTAAAAGAGTGGGAAAAGAGCAAAAAAACTTTTAAAAACATTATGACAATGTAGAATTGTCCAGGCCGACGGTTTGGTTGATGGACCATCACTCTCGTGACTGACCGTCACTCCAACCATCACAAAATGACCAAATCATGGTAATTATCCTTAAGGATGATGATTTGGTGCGATGGGCCATCACTGATGCGATGGTCCATCACCCTGGCCGTCGCGCCTTGGTAGATAGACACCCATTTGGTAAAACGGGCATAACTTCTTACTCTAATATTGGATTAAAGAGATACCAAGTGTTGGAAATATAATTCAATTATCTATCTGTTGGTGGGTATTAAGATCAAAAATCTTAGTAACACAAAAGTTATGCTCGTTTGAAGTTGACTATAGCAAATTCTTTCCAAGAACTCAATCGGTAAGGGATATTTTGACTTGTCTAAAAGCTTGGAGTTTTTTGAGGCCTTTATATACATCCAAATCACTCATAAAACTACCAAAGCGCTATATTTGATTCTGCATGATCTTGAAGCATGATTCTAATATTGGTTTAGATTTTTGCAGTGTTACAATATCTCCCCCTTGTGATCATTCGTCCCTAAATGAAACTGACTCAGCTGGTGTACTAGGGGAAAAGCTATAATTTTTTTGCACTAAATACTTACAAGCTGAACCGTGACTAAATGACTGAATTCAAAAACATGATGCATGGACTGAACTAAATTCATGAATACATGTTATTACTTGAGGATGTCTATACAATTGAGATAGGAATGAGAGAGTTAATTTAAGATAGAACATTACCTCAAGTTGAAGATGAATTTGTAGAGAAAAGATGGGCATACTTGGATTGCATATCCGTTTTTGCTTCCTAAGTAGCTCCCTCAACAGACTGATTTCTCCTTAGAACCTTCACCAAGGGAAATTCTTTATTCCTCAACCTATGAATTTGATGGTCAAGGATCTCAACTAGGATTTCTTCATAGGAGAGACTATCTTTCACCTCCACACTCTCTAAAGGAATGGCTGAAGATATGTGACAAAAATATTTCTTTAACAAAGAAACATGAAACACCGAATGCACTAATACCAAATCTACAGGCAACTCTAACTCATAAGATACCTTCCCAAAATGACTCAAAATTCTATATGGGCCAACATAGTAAGGACTGAGTCTCCCCTTCTTGCCAAATCTCTTCATTTCTTTCATTGGCAAAATTTAAAAAAAAACAAGTCACCAACATCAAACTCAAGATCTCTTCTCCTCACATCTGCATAAGATTTTTGAGGACTTTTGGTTGTCTTTAGACTCTCTTGAATTAATTGAACTTTCTCCATCGCCTCAAATATTGAATCCAGCCCTATCAAAGCTTTCTCACCTACTTTAAACCATCTAATAGGAGATTTGTATCTCCTCCCATATAGAGACTACAATGGAGCCATCTGAACACTAGAGTGATTGTTGTTGTAAGAAAACTCAATCAAAGGTAAGTGGTTATCCCAACTACCCTTAAAGTCAATAACACTGGACCTTAATATGTTCTCTAAAGTTTGGATGATCTATTCTTCCTGACCATCTTTCTGAGGATGAAAAGTTGTACTAAGATGTACTTGGGTACCAAGGCCGTTCTAAAATGCCTTCCAAAAGTGAGAAGTAAATTGAGTACCTCTATCTAATATAATGGTCAATGGAACCCCATGAAACTTTACCAACTCCCTAAGATAGAGTCTAGCATAATCCTCAGCTAAAATCAAAGTATAAACTGGCAAGAAATGAGATAACTTTTCATTCTATCTACAATGACCCATATCGAGTCATGTTGGTGATGCGTATGAGGTAATCCTATCACAAAATCCATATTCACCACCTCCTACTTCCAAGTGGGGATGTTAAACACCTGAATCGTACCACTAGGCCTTTGGTGACCAACCTTAACTTGCTAACAGTTTAAACACTTAGCCACAAACTCTGTAATATCTTTCTTTATACCACTCAACCAATAGATTTCCTATAAATCATGGTATATCTTGGTTTCTTCTGGGTGGATAGAGTATCGTGCACCATGTGCCTCAGCTAAAATTCTCTGTCTCAGTCCATCAACATGGGGAACACATAGTCTGCCTTGACAATGAAGCACACCATCTCCTCCTTGGGAGAAAACCTCCACCTTTTAATCTCTCATTGCCTCTTTCAACTTCACCAAAATAGGATCCCTATCTTGTTTTTCTTTTACTTTGGCAACCAATGAGGATTTCAAACCTTTTGATCCAATATACTACCTTCAGTTGAATAAACCAACTGAAATCCTAACCTAGCAAGCTAGTGAACCTCACAAACTAACTCATTTTTATCATCCTCAACATGAGAAAAACTACCCATAGACAATCTACTCAGGGCATCCACCACTACAATGGCCTTGCCTAGATGATACGGCACACTAATATTATAGTCCTTTGATAATTCAAGCCACCTTCTCTGATGAAGATTTAGGTATTTCTGTGTGAGCACATATTGTAAACTTTTGTGATCTGTGAACATATCAACATGAACCCCATAAAGGTAACGCCTCTAAATCTTTAAGGAAGAGGCAACAACAACCAAATTAAGATCATGGGTCAGATAATTCTTTTCATGGGGTTTAAGCTGTCTAGAGGCATAGGCTATGACCTTACCTCTCAACATCAATACACAACCAAACAAACTCTAAAAGTATCACAATTTACCACAAACCCATCAATGCTATCTGGTAAAGTCAAGAATGGAGCGGAAGTGAGTCAAGCCTTCAACTCCCAAAAGCTCTTCTCGCAGGAATATAACCACTGAAATTTGAATTTATTTTGGGCTATTCTAGACATAGGACAAATAATAGAATAAAACTCCTCGACAAACTGTCTATAGTATCTAGCTAAACCCAAGAAACTCCTGATGTCTAATGGACAAATGGGTCTAGGCCAGTTTCTCACTACTTCGGTCTTTTAAGGATCAATATAACTGTCATCACCAGAAACTATGTGACCAAGTAAAGCTACTAATCTCAACCAAAATTCACACTTACTAAACTTAGCGAATAACTGATGATCTCTAAGGGTATGCAACACAACTCTCAGATGGTTTACATGATTATTCTCACTACGGGAATAAACAAAGATGTCATTAATGAAGACTATGACAAATATGTCCAAGTGCTACTTGAACACTCTGTTCATAAAGACCATGATAGCTGCAAGGGAATTCATTAGTCCAACTAGGAATTCAAAGTGACCATACCAAGTTCTGAAGGTTGTCTTTAAAATATCACTTTCTCTGAATCTAAGCTGATGATAGCCAGATCTGAGGTCTATCTTAGAGAAATAACTTATACCCTAAAGTTGGTCAAATAAGTTATTAATTCTAGGAAGAGGATACTTATTCTTGATTATGACTTTGTTCAAGTGATGGTAGTCGATGCACATTCAGAGAGAACCATCTTTCTTACGCACAAAAAGGAATGGAGCATCGCATGGGAGATGTTAGGCCTGATGAAACCCTTATCTAAGAGATCTTGCAACTGGTCCTTTAATTTCTTAAGTTCATCTAGAGACATTCTGTAAGGTGGAATTGAATAGGTTGGGTATCTGGATAAGATGTATTCCGAAGTCTATCCCCCTTTTGGGAAGAACTCCGGCAAGATCCGCAGGGAATACATCGAGAAAATCATTTACTACCAAAACTAACTTAAGACTCAAAGTTTCTGAACTTGAGTCTCTAACTCAGATTAGATGGTAAATACACCCCTTGGATATCATTTTTCTTGCCTTAAGATAGTTAAAAATAATTGACCCTTAGCCACTGAAGTACTACCTCTCAATTCAATAATTGGTTTATTAGGGAATTGAAACTGAACAATTCTATTTCTGCAACCAACTGAGGATAAACATGAGTGGAGCCAATCCATGATGAAAATGACATCAAAATCAATCATCTCTAACTCTACAAGGTCAACTGAAGTAAATTTTTTAGACACTGTGATTGAGAAAGTTCTGTATACCCGTGTGGCTACAATAGACGTACCTACCGGGGTAGACACAAAGAAAGGATCTACCAATATTTCAAGACTGACATTGAAGTCTACAGTGATATAAGGAGTGACAAAGGAAAGTGAAGCTCTGGGTTCTAACAATGCATAAACATAAACATGAAAGACTGTAACATACCCGTAACCATATCACGAGAACTTTCCTAATCCTGGCGAGTCTGGAGGGCATATAATATATTCTAGTTCTATCAACTGGGGGTGCTAGAAGTGGCACTCCGCTAAGTCAGATGACCTACTGGTGCTGCTGAAGAATTAGTCTATCCTTATTGGCGATCATTTCTACACTTCCACACACCTACAGGGCACTTTCTTACCCTATGGCCTGGTTTTCCACATCCAAAGCATACATCACTGCCTTCCCTACACTCATCGTGATGATTCTTATCCTACTTTCTATAGATTTGATTAGTACATCCACTGCTCACACTACCCTGGGACTTAGAGCCCGATGCTCTATCTCGACTATCCTACCTGAACTTGGGACTGGCGCACTGGCTTAAAATAGAGTTGGGAGTAAAAATTTTTGGCAAAACTGAGAATGATTACCGCCTTTTGTCCTTGGCTAAGAAAAGTTAAACTACCTGTACTGGGCCTCTTAATCTCTCTTTCCATTTTTTTGAGCTTCTCCTCCTCAATATGTTAAGCATAAACCATCTAGGAAGGTCCATCTCCTTAATCAGTATGACAGTCCTACACCTTTTGACTACACTATCAGATACAGCAAACACAAACTTACTCATCCTGGACCTAGAGTCAGCCACAATAGCCAGAGCATACCTCTCCAACTGAGTGAACTTGAGCGGGTACTCCTTCACATTCATGCTACCCTGCTTTATATTTATAAACTCCTGAACCTTAGCTTTCCTTAACTCTAGTGGGAAGAACCTATCTAAGAAAGTCGTGGCAAAATCCTCCCACTCTATAGGCCCTGCCTCAATACCTCTGTCCTTCTTTTACTGCTTAAACCAGGTGTGAGCCACTCCCTACAACTAGTAAGCAACTAAGTCTGCACTTTCACTTAAAGTGACATACATGATATTTGACACTTTTTTCACTCCATCCAGAAACTTCTATAGCTCCTCCCCAGACGTGGATCTAGAAAATAAAGTGGGATGCATTCGGGTAAAGTTTTGGATCCTAGCTGCAGCCGTATTCATCCTCAAATTAGCTGGGGTAATAACTTGCTGATTGTTCTGAGCATCTGCAAAATGGTCCAAGTCTATGAAAGTGGCACTGAATTCAGCGTGAGAAACATGGTCGTTCAGGGGATCTTCCTGAACAGGTAATGGTACAGGCCAATCCCTGTTCCTTCTTTCATTATATCTTTTGGAAGACATTTTCTGTAAATAGTATGAAGGATGGGTTAGCAAAAGGAATTCAATCTAGCTCTCTTTCGCATGACCTTACTACTAAAAGAAGGGAAACTTTCCTAAAAACATCTCGTAGCCTCTTGTCCATAAGTATGGAGTGATTCACATCCATGCACAAGACTCTACTCAACATGGATTTCATACACCCTAGGACACTTTAAAAATCCTTAAGCTCTGATACCAAGTTTTATCACGATCCGAGGCTACCTCCTAGTCGCGATAATGGTGCTTATAGACACAAGTGACCATAAATCAACCCAAAGTCTGGTACCTATTATGAGCGCTGAATAATATAGTACTAAAACCACATATACGAAAGATAAATAGATGAGATGATGTAATCAAAAACACTAAAATATAATCCAACATATCTGAAATAACCGAATAGACTAAATCTGAATAAATATCTTTCTGTCTGAAACAACTAATAAAAACTAAAAAGTGACTGACTATCTAACTGTCTGAAAGCCTCTAAAATCATGAGAAGTTGATGGGACAGACCCCAAACTAACTCCAACTGACTAAAGATAAATAGACATAGAAATAGCAGTAAAATATGGCATATCCTCGATAGAAGAGGACTCACCACTACTACCGCTGGATAATGCTGGGCTTCCTAGGTACGATCGGGGAACTAAGTGTCCAAATCTATCTGATAAGATAACATGGCACAAAATAAGAGTATGCGATTGGTACTTTGAATGTACTAGTATGTGAGATAAGAACAAACTAAAATGCTTAAGACAACTGAACATGTATGTATGAACTTGTAAATAGAGAATGTAAGACCAAGCATAAATATGTATTAAAATAATTTATAATCTAAATGACCAAATCCGCACAACTAAACATCTGAAATCTTTACACCTGGTCATGCAAACCTAAACTAATCTATTCTGATGACTACACTGAGACTGTGGGAGCTAACTACAACCGATATGTACTAACCTGAGCTATTAGGGTCCAACCTGTAACACCAGTTGGAAAGGTACTGGTACCTTGCCAGGGGTACCAACACATGACTGACGATGTGGATCCATAAGGCTAATGTACCGAACTATGAAGGTATCATGCCTAGCTGGTGAGGGACCCCTCATAATCTACAGTGGTGCGATAGGTCTGGAACATAGAGACTACTACTAACATCTCATGCCTAACTTATGGGGGAGAGGTCATCCCTATGTTTACTCGGTGCTAAGTGTTACTCCCAATTGAATAACATTGGTGTTACTAGTCACTGAACATGACATAGTATTGTGCATGTAAGTGCTCAGCAGGAACATGATGTTCTAACATGATAAAAAAACCATGGTCGGACTGACTTGTTACTTGAAAGTAGAAACATATAAAACACATAGGTACCAGGTGTTCATAACCCACCAGCACAAAATAATCACAAAGATACAATAACAATGCTTAAAACAGTGGTATGGAATCATAGTTCAAAGATCCAAAACATAAGACATTTCAATAAATAAGTGAGAAGCATGAATTTGAATATGAGAATGTGTTAAACATGAGAGGACAACATATTAAATGGTTTAAAACATAATTTGATAATTGTAACATAAAATCACTTGAATATGACATGGGAAATTTAAATCTAAAGCATGGAATAATCTAATTTATATGGAAAAAATATTGTCATGGCTTAAATTCAGATTTCTAACAAGACATAGATTAAATTCATGATTTACATGGATAATTTCATAAAAAGAGGATTAAAAATTCATACTTGAATAAAAGGGGGATTTCGGAACTCAATGGATGGAAGGAACCCATTGATGAATACCCCACATAACTGAATGTTGAAGACTTGGATAAATTTCTTAGTATTGAACTTGAATTTGATGAACCTTAGTTGGTTTTAGGGAGAAAGAAATCGCCCCTTTTTGCTTTGTGATGAATGATTTCTGAGTTATGATAGGTTAGTGTAGTATTTACGGTTGATAATTATTGTTTGGAGGGTGAAATGACGTAGTTTTGGGGTTAAAAGAGTGAGAAAAGACCCTAAAAACCTTTTAAAAATATTATGACAGTGCAGAATTTTCCCGAATGAGGTTTTCATGATGGATCGTCACTCCCGTGACTGATCGTCACCCTAACTGTCAAAAAATGACCAAATTTTGGTCTTTATACTTAAGGATGATGGTTTGGCATGACGGTCCATCACTAATGCAATGGTCTGTCAGCTGACCGTTGCGCCTTGGTAGATAGACACTCTTTTGGTAAAACGGGCATAACGTTTTACTCCAATATAGGATTAAGGAGAAATTGGTGGAGTTGAAAATATAATTCAATTATCTATTTGTTGGTGGATCTTTAGATCAAAAACTCTAAGTAACACAAAAATTATGCTCATTTGAAGCTTACTATAGCAATATTCTTCCTAAAAACTCAATCGGTAAGGGATATTTTGACTTATCTAAAAGCTAGGAGTTGTTTGATTCCTTAATATACATCCAAATCACTCATAAAACTACCAAATCACTATATTTGATTTTTCATGAGCTTGAATCATGATTCTAATATTGGTTTTGATTTTCGGTGTGTTACAAATTCCAACCTTGGTTTCCTTGCCCTTTGGCTCAAAAACCCGCCAATTCTTGATCAAGATACTTAGCCTCCTCCTCTAAATCTGAATCATAATCTTTGGAGGCTTAACCCTATGCACCTACTGCATTTACCTTCTCAGAGTTCACTATTTCAAATTTCTTAGAAAGCAACCCAATATCAGTCCTTAGTTGCACAATCTCTTGTGCCACAAACTTATAAACTTTTCTATGGTCACCAAAATCTCTAATGGCTTAAGTGTCATCACCCCTCTTAACCTCCTGAGTATTCCACCCTCGTTTAGTGAGGGAGATCTACTCTAGAACCTCATAAGCTGTTTCCCATCATAATTTCATAAATGGTCCTTAGTGATTGTATCTGCCATGGCTCAGGAACTGATGTTTAGGGCTCTATATAATATCTCTAATAATATCATCACTGAAATAAGATGATTGGTCACCATGCTCAACTTTTTGGGATCACTTGAGCCTAACCACCACAAACTCTATCCCGATTACTATCAAGTATTTCTCAATGATCAACTATAAATCTTGGCTTAGCTAGCTCTGCCTGCTAATATAACTGGGCCTCCTCATCCATTCTCTAATTAGCAGCATCTTCTAACATCTGTTTCATCTATCTATTAGTAATATTCTGTGGATCACCTGGAGCAGGGGGAGGAACCACATTAGGATCATCCCGAACCCCTTTAAAATGGGTTGCGTGTACTGGTTCAGTCATTATACGATTAGGCTATAAAAATGTCTCTAGTTAGGATTCAGTTAGAGTAAGGGATTGCCTTGACTCCTGGTGTTAGGCATACACCAGCGTATACCCAACTAAGAACAAAAAACTTAATACCCAAAAACTCCAACAAACTTCAATCAACATTTATACCATCTTCCCCGGCAACGACGCTAAAATTTTTATCAACGCCGAAACTACACCTCTAATTAAGGATAATGTGCTCATTTTTATGTACAATAACCCAACTATGTTGGGATCAAACCCATAAGAAATACATGGATTTGTACCTCTAGTTTACTGAACTCAATGGGTAAGATTGAAAGTAAATGGGGGGTTTATTACTATAATCTCAAACAAGTAGCAAATCTCAACTTTGGTTGTAATCAGTTGGTGACGAACACTAAGATTGTGTTCCCCCTGGCTTCTTAAATCCGTAGTCTTATCATGCTTTATTAAAACTACCCAGTATCTTGCATGCAGAATTTGAAAAGCTATGTGCCATCATCTGTCCTATGGACTCATTAATGGATTTTATCCTTTACCTTTTGAGTCTCACGATGTTGAATTACTAACCGTTATCCAAGATCCCAGTTAATTATTACCTTATGAGTCTTAAATTATTAGATGATAGATAACAATCTTGCATAGATGATACCAATTAGCTTAGATCGATTGTTAATCTCCAAATTATTGTTGTAATTATCTTTCCCAAGTCACTACTTCTTTTGTAGAGTAAGTAGTGATAATCTAGGAAAGATTTTACAATTTGAAATCGCTAAGACATCTATCAAACCGAAGATATTACAATACAAGCAAAGATACTTCTTCAAAACAACTTATCACTTTCCCTCCTTTGTCAATATGCCAAGGTTCCCATAACCCTAACTAAGGGTTTTAGCCGCTCATGCTTGTGAATAATCAATGAAATTCATAATGAAAAGCATTGAACAATATAACAATGATCGACAAGCAAAACCTAAATCCAACAACCGAATTCAAACCAAAATCAAGAACAAAGTAATCCCAAGATCAAATTCCAATTTGGAGTCAAATATATGTTTGTAAGTGTAAAGAATGCGTAAACTAACTATAAAACATCAAAAAGGTATTTATAGGATACAAGGAAACCCTAAAAATTAAATCTCAAATAATAAAGGAAAATTGAGGTCGGTGGACACTTACTTAGGCCACATACGGACCATATGTAGTCCTAAGTGAGTGCCATACCTCCTGCACAGCTCCTGAAACTCTCTGGACATGACCCTTTGGCACTTACTAAGGCTACATACAGATTGTATGTACCATATACGGACCATATGTGGTCCTTAGTAAGTGCCAAAATCTTATTTTTCCTTCTTTTGAGCATCTGGACTTCAAGTTCTGACACCTACTTTGGTCACCTGCGCCCGATAAGTGGCACATATGCCCAAAATTACCACGATAAGTAGCCAAAATCTTTAATCTTCATATTTTTCTTTAGATGAACATCCATAACCTGATTTCCTACAAAACATACCCAAAACATATCATATCTCACAAAACAACCAAACAAACTTGCATATTTTTTATAGTCTTAAGCACCGAAAGTGCTATAAATCCATAACACATCAATGTGGTCAGTTTTATTAGATTTGAAATATCAAATTTGGATTAATAGAGGGGTTAGTTTGATTTTAAAACCTTTACTTTGATTTTCGATCCTTCATTTGAAAATTTGCAAAAAAGAGATTCCGAGGGTTAATTTGCTGAAAACAATCTTTTTTTAAAAATACGATGTCCCTATTGAGTCCAAAATGCCAAACATAGAATGGTAAAACATGAGTTTTTTATGTGGGTTTTCAATCAAATCTCGAGGGTCTTTTTGGAGCTTGGTAGGCTTACACTAAGATCAACATTTGTTGTTATCTGGTGCAGCCACTTTAGCAACCTAAGACCGCTTAAATGGTATTTGCTTTAGTGGCTAGACATTAATAAAGAATTATATGTTTTAGTGTCCTGGTATCACTTTAGTGGTTGCTGCTCAACCGATGTATATAACTCTTTTTTTCTCAATTTTTTTATCATTTTTGGACTTTGATCTTTGGGTATGGGCGATTTTTAGGGTTTTCATCCCCATTTGAGCTTGAATTAGCTCCAAATCCTTAATTCCATTGCTTTTCATTGATTTATATTATCCAATCACACTTTAATCTTGGTTTTAACTTTGTCTTTTGAGGTTTTTACTGGTAAAGCTTAAAAATATTTTTCTTTATTTTGGGTCTTATGTTAACTCGATTTACATGGGTTTTCAACTATAGACTCCTATAACATAGGAAAATATATTTCTAAAATAAAATTTTAATTTTAT
The DNA here is from genome assembly GCA_030864225.1 of Capsicum baccatum var. pendulum. Lineage (NCBI taxonomy): Eukaryota > Viridiplantae > Streptophyta > Magnoliopsida > Solanales > Solanaceae > Capsicum > Capsicum baccatum. The sequence continues at coordinate 67,634,180 of CM061559.1, read as the reverse complement.
CCCTTCCAGTTTTGAACTCATTTTTCAAACTCATTTCAACTTGGCTCAAATATGAGCAATTTAGGTATCATTAGCTTTCTTTTAATGTGTAGATGCTATATTTGAATGTTTTAATTAATTCTGAGGCCATTTGTAAAAGGGAAAGCTTCGTGTTTAAGCACTTTAGGCTTGAATTTCATCATTTCGAGGTAGCTTATGACTTAACTTCTTTCAGAATGAGATAGGTAGTTAATAAATAAGTAAAGCATACTATGGGCTGAAAAAATAATTTTGAAATAGATTAATATATCTTGTTAGTTTAACATTGATTACTCTTCTTTTCCTTTGAGAGTGGGGCAATTTAAACTAAACTCAGTATTTAAGTGGCTCACACACATATATCATCTTTATATAGTGAGGAAACCAACTTTATTTTTACTTTTAAATAGCTTAGTACGCTTACATCAAACTTCAACTTTTATTAATTACTTTATTTCTCATCAGCATTGTGATGGTGACAAATGCTTTAATTTTCAATCCAACAATTATTGAGTATTTTAACAGTGCCCTTTCTCAAAATACTTCTCTATGTTCATTTTCAATTTAAAGATGATGATTTAAAGTTTGCAAACTTAAACAGGGTGACAAATTTATTTCTCATTCCATCAAAATATTTAGGGTACTCTCATTTTTATTGCAAATTTACATGAGATGAATGGTTTGGTAATTTTTATGTTTATTATAAAGATAAAAGTCCTTGTAGATATTATAATTTAGTTGTGACAAATCTAGATTGTACTTGGTTGGCGAATGATTCTACTATATTTCTTGCTCATACTGACAGTCCTAGACCTGGTCACTTCGAATTTTCCTATGCTTGGGTATAAACATTAGGAATTTACTACATCTAAATTTTAATGTATTTATAAATTAGAAGAAATTTTTGTTATGTATTTTTCAAGTAAATAAAAAAGCATGCACAATCGCTCTCTGTCTCACTATTTATCAGTTTTTGTTATGTCTTTTGTTGCTGGAAAAAGCTACAAATTTCAAATTTCTTTAAAAAATAAAAATATTTTCAAATAAATTGTCCCAATACAAATTGCCTTTGTTCGAAAATCCTATATTTTTTTCCATAGAAGCCCTTCCATCATCCTGTGATAGTAATGCATTTAACTATTTAAGGATATTACTTCTTATATTTTTGTTTACCTAGAGTAAGGGAATCTTATTTCTAAAAAAATATGGGGGATTTTGAAAAAATTAAAAGTAAGCCACCATTGGGATATTTTTTGTTTTGACAAAATCCCTTGAATTATAAATTAAATTCAAGTAATCTTATTTGTAAGGGTAGCATCTGATTACACTTATTTTTCTTTATAAATTGGAAGGATCAAAATTGATTATGTTTTCAGAAAAATCCGTGCTCATTGGCAAATAAACTTCAATGTCAAATGATTATAACGCATAGAGCAAATCAAGAAGGGAAGCCTTGAAGTATCTAATAATTTTTTTTTCATATGATCACGAGATCATGGTTCAAGTCATATAAACAATTAAATACAAGGTAAGGATGCATATAATAATCCATATGAATTAATTTTTTTCTAAACCTCGTTCATAGCGAGCACTTTAGTGCTTCGACTGCCTTTTTAGATCAAATCAACCTCCTTTGCACCTATAAAAAACTAAGGAATCATTTGGTAGAGTGTATAGGATAGAACTAAATATGGTGTATTAGTAATATTGAGATTAGTAATGTTGAGTGAAACACCCCGAACTTTGGCCCTTGCAAAATATTTGAGTCTTGAACCTTCTGTTCATTATACGACTCACAGCACAAGTAGTATGGTGTGGTAAAAGGCTAGGGACCCCAGCTGTATGTTGTTCAGTGTGTTGATTGACCAAGTTTTGTCCTTGGTACGATAGACTCCATACAATTTATATTTTGATGTAACGAAAGGGTTGAGTCCAATCATATGTTGTCCAGTGTCTAGCCCTTGATGTTCTGCGTTGGATATGACTTGATGATACTAGTCTTATAGTATTGTGACAAGTTGGCAACAGAGTTATATGTTGGACAGATTATGGTATCCAACCTTCTGTTTTATTGACGGTTTGAGGCTACCACTTCTATGATATGGTAACGAGTTGGAGGGTCCATTAATACCCACCTGTAAATTTTCCATAAGTTTTATGTTGAGGGTAGTTTAGATATTTCCCACCCCAAGACCTTAAGACCCCATATCTTATAACACTTATTGGGTACTCATTCTACATTTTAGAAGATTTAAACACTCTCTAAAAAAACCTCTCAAGAAAATTGGGCTAGGGTTTTTTCAATGTGGTTAACTAGAGGCTTAAGGATCAAATTCTCTCCATAAATATTCGTAACTCAGGCATGTGACTCTTCTTTCATTGTTAGTTCACAAAAATCATGTGTTTTAAACATTGTTCATAAATCATTAGTGGTGGTTTTCAAAACCATGGTTGAGGGTTTGAATGCATAATGTTGAGTATTGTTTTCTCATGGTTTAAATTTTGATTATACATGTTTTTATAATAGTTTGCACATGAGGATGCTTGGGAATTATGATTTAAATTAAGGGGTCATGGTTAACCCTAACTTGATGTTTTTGGCTTTAAATAATAGTTTGACAATGATATGCCCTCAACCTGTTTGTGAAAATATTAATGAGAAGAATCTTGTCACATATGAATTGTGTTTGAGCTAAGTCACTGGCCTATGAATGTTGATGATTGGTTAATGGTTTTATGAAGGTCTTGTTGGGCAAGAATTTATTTGAATTGTAACCTTGGTGGTTTAATTGGATAAATGGGTTAGAGTCCCTAAAAGTTTGAATTGAATTAATATCTTTGTTTAGACAATTGGTTTAAGTCCCAAAGTTGATAAATAATAGTTATGACATGTGGTACGCTTGCAAGTGGGTTTGACATGATGATACCAACGGGATGCCTTTGGTAATAAATTTGATTAATGGTTATGTATATGTGTAATAAATGTTTTAATTGGGATTTAAAGCGGGATGTGTAGCCAGACCATGAAAATAGAGTCCGAAGGACTAACACTGGAAACTGCTCTAGCCGGTGCAGTAGTTTGGACAAGGAGCTTAAGGAGCTTATATAGAATGTCTCCAACTGAGTTAAAGGAGCTTAAGAAGCAACTAAAGGATCTTTTAGACAAGGGTTTAATCCATCGTAGTGTGTCCCAGTAGAGTCCCTATTTTATTCGTGCGTAAGAAGGATGATTCCCTTCGAATGTATATTAATTATCAACAATTGAATATGGTGACGGTAAAGAATAATTACCCTTTTTCGAGGATAAGTGATCTCTTTGATCAGCTTCAGGGTGCCAAATTTATCTCTAAGATCGATCTTTGATCCAGGAACCACTAGTTAAAGATTAGGGAGGTGGACATCCCTAAGACAACTTTTCGTATCCGGTATAGGCATTTTGAGTTTTTGGTGATGTTGTTTGGCTTGACCAATACCGCTATGACATTAATGGATTAAATGAATAAAGTTTTCTTTCAATTTCTAGTTTTGTTTGTGATTGTCTTCATCGATGATATTTTGGTATATTCCAAGAGTAAGAGGGATCTTGCCAATCACATCTGCCTTGTATTACAGACCTTAAAAGACCAACATTTGCATGCTAAGTTCTCTAAATGTGAATTCTGGTTAAACGTGGTCATATTTTTGGATCATGTTGTGTCTACTAAGGTGATAATGGTGGATCCTTAGAAAGTTGTTATGGTTAAGAGATCGCCTAGACCCCAACTCCAACTGATATTCGGAGCTTTTTGGGTTTAGCCGGTAATTATAGAAGGTTTATGGAATTTTTTTCTTCTATTCCTTCTCCATTGACCAAGTTGACTCAAAAGAAGGTGAAGTTCTTATGGTCTGATGCTTGCGAAGGAAGATTTGAGAAGCTAAAATATAAGTTAACTTCAGCTTCGATCTTGACTCTGCCTGAAGGTACTGAGGGATTCATCATTTATTTTGATGTGTCTCGGGTTGGTTTGGGTTATGTCTTGATGCAGCATAGCAAGGTGGTTTCTTATGCCTCTAGACAGTTAAAGATGCTTGAGAAAAACTATCTAACTCATGACTTGGAGCTGTTAGATATGGTATTTGCATTGAAAATTTGGTGTCATTATCTGTATGGGGTGCATGTGAATATCATTTTCAATACGTGTTCATTCAATCTCAGGAAAAAAAGGTGGCTTGAGTTAAGACTTTGATATGAGTCTTTATTATCATCCATGTAAAGCTAATATAGTTGTTGATGCTCTTAGCATGTTATCCATAAGGAGTCTAGCTCATGCGGTTGAGGATAAGCGGGAATTGGTAAAGGATATTCACCGTTTAACAAACTTTATGGTTCATCTCTTGGACTCTAAGGATGGTGGTGTGTTTGTGCAACAGGGGGCACAATCATCTCTTTATTCAAAATAAAGGAGAAACTGGTATTAGACCCTCTCTTGATGAAAATTAGGAATGATGTGGGTATGCAGAAGGTGATGGCCTCTGAGATTGGAGGAGATGGTATCTTGAGATGCCAAAGAAGGTTGTGTGTTCTCGATATTGATGGATTATGAGGTAGGATTTTGGATGAGGCCCAGGAATCGTGGTATACGGTTCATCCCAGTTCAAAAAAGATGTATCACGGCCTTAAGGAGATGTATTAGTGGAATAACATAAAACAAGATGTATCCAACTTTTTGGCTAAGTGTATGGTATATCAGCAAGTGAAAGTAGAGCATATGTGGCCCGGAGGTCTACTTCAAGATATTGAATACCTGGTGTAGAAATAGGAGGTAATTAATATGGATTTTGTTATCGGCCTTCCACTGTTGCAAAATCAGTGTGACTCCATTTGGGTCATGGTGATAGAATGACTAAGTCAGACCACTTTTTGCCAATGAGGACTAATTATTATACCGAGGACTATGCAAACTTGTTCCTTTAGGAAGTGGTAAAGTTGCATGGTGCACTTGTCTCGATTATTTTGGATCATGGTACTCAGTTTTCATTGCAATGTTTGTTCTTATTTCAACGTAGTTTAGGGACCAAAGTGAGCCTTTGTACAACCCTTCACCCGCAGTCGGATGGGCAAGCTGAAAGGACTATTTAGACTTTGGAAGATAAGTTGTTAGCGTGTGTAATTGATTTTGGTGGCAGTTAGTATGTCCACTTTCCTCTCATTGAATTTTCCTATGACAATAGTTACCATTCCAGCATTGGTATGTACCCATTTAAGGCATTGTATGGTAGGAGGTGTAGATATTCTATTGGATAGTTCAAGGTTAGTGAAATGGAAATGTTTGGCCCAAATTTGGTTCACCAAGCTATGGAGAAGGTAAGGGTGATTCGGGATAGGCTTAAGACCGTACAAAGTCATCAAAAGTCCTATGCAGTCGTAAGGAGAGGGGACTTGGAGTTTGAGATTAGAGATTGGGTGTTCTTAAAGGTGTCTCCTATGAAGGGAGTAATGTAGTTTGGGAAGAAGGGGAAACTCAGTTCCCGATATGTTGGCCCGTACATAGTATTGAGAAAGGTTGGTAGTGTTGCATATGAGTTGGATTTTCCCACTAGCATGAGTTACATTCATTCGATATTCTATGTATCCATGATAAGGAAATGCATGGGTGATCTTTTGTTGGTTGTTCCCTTAGAGAACATTGGTATTTCAGATTCGTTATCCTATAAGGAGGTTCTGGTGAGGATCCTAGATCGGCAAGTTTGTCATTGCGAATAAAAGACGTGGCTTCAATAAAGGTTCTATGGCAGAACTGAAAGTTCGAGAAAGCCACTTGGGAAGTCGAGGAGGACACGAAGTCAAAGTATCCATTCCTATTCCCGAGTTCAGAAATTTGTGCTTGAGGTATGTGTTGATCTTAAAATCCTTGTTCTTTATCTTTGTTGAAGGAAAAAGGTGGTTTGCTTGGAATCTTTGTTTATAACTTAGTTAAAGGTAAGAGTAGAGGCATGTGAGGTCTAAATCGTGTTTGTATTGCCTTGTCCGATCATTCGAGGATTAATGATCCTAAGTGGGGAAGACTAAAACACCCCAAACTTTGGACCTTGTAAAATCCTTGAGTCTTGAACCTTTTGTTCAGCATACAACTCACACCACAAGTCGTATGGTGTGGTGATAAGTCTAGGGTCCCTAGTTGTATTGTGGTCAGCATGTTAATTGACTAAGTTCTGTCCTTGGTACGATATGCTCCATACGAGTCATATGTTGTTTAGTGTCTATCCCTTTATGTTCTGCCGTGGATACAACTTGATGATACTAGTCATATGGTATTGTGACACGTTGGGCAAAGGAGTCGTATGTGGTTTCCAACCTTCTATTGTGGTGATGATTTAAGGGTACCACTCATATGATGTGGTGACGAGTTGGAGGGTTCACTCGTACCCACCTGCGAGTTTTCAACAACTTTTAAGCTGAGGGTAGTTTGGACATTTTCCACCCCCAAGCCCTTAAAACCACATATCTTATAACACTCATTGGGCACTCATTCTACACTTTAGAAGATTAAAACACTCTCTAAAAAAAACCTCTCAAGAAGATTGGGCTAGGCTTTCATCAAGATGGTCATGTAGAGGCTTAAGGATCAAATTCTCTCTATGAATCTTCATAACTGAGGCATGTGACTCTTCCTTCGTTGTTAGTTAACAAAAATCATGTATTTTAAACATTGTTCATGAATCACTAGTGGTGGTTTTGAAAACCATGGTTGAGGGTTTGAATGCATAATGTTGAGTATTATTTTCTCATGGTTTAAATTATGATTATACGTGTTTTGATAATAGTTTTGCACATTTGAGTGTTTGGGAATTGTCATTTAAACTAAGAGGCCATGGTTAACCCTAACTTGATGGTTTTTGGCTTTGAATAACAGTTTGATAATGATATGCCTTTAACCTTTTTGTCAAAATCTTAATGAGAAGAATTTTTTCACATATGAATTGTGTTTGAACTAAGGAATTAGCCTATGAATGTTGATGATTGGTAAATGGTTCAGTGAAGCCCTTGTTGGCCAAGAATTGATTTGAATTGTAACTTTGTTGGTTTAATCGGCTAAATGGGTTCGACTCCCTAAAAACTTGAATTAAATTAATGTTATTGTTTAAACAATGGGTTCAAGTCCCAAAGTTGATAACTAGTGGTTATGGCCTATGGTATGCTTGCAAGTAGGGTTGGTATGACTATACCAACGGGATGCCTTTGGTAAGAAATTTGATTAATTGTTGTGTGTATGTGTAATGAATGTTGTAATTGGACTTTACAGTAGGATGTGTAGTCGGGCAATGAAAGTGGAGTACGAAGGACTAAAACTAGAAGTCATACTAGTCGGTGGGGGTATCTAGATGACCGGGAGGTTCGAGTCCCCCAAATGGATATATGAATGGGAGGTCCGAGTCCCTCATATTATGTACATTAGAGCTTAAGCCACCTTGATTATGCCGGGAGGTTCGAGTCCCCCATAATGGCATATACGGATGTGGATATTCTCTAGTTCGTGCGGTTACACGTATTGGAGCTTTTCCAGTTAGGGGAGAGCTGGGCCCATATAGATCGTGGGTGCTTTGTTTTATGACGGTTATACTACATAGCCCATGTTAAGGTTTTCAGATGCATGCTAAAATCGGTTTCCTATCCCGGCATGATATATATATATATATGTATGTATGTATGTGTGTGATTGCATATGATAATTTGATTTGTTTTTGAATGATGGTCTTATTTTATTCCTCTATCCCTTAGTTACATGCTAGCGCTTCAATTGCTAACTATCTCCGAACGCTATTTCCCCACTCGATGTAGGGGTTAGAACTTTTTTCACTTTTCCTGCATAGTGATCAAGTGTTCGAGTGGTTCGTGGGTTGACTTTGAAGTGGTGAGCTTACATACTTCGGAAGTATAAATTTCATGGTCTTTATATTCTATGTCTCAGACTTTGTTTAGACTTTATTTTTGCTATTGTCGGTGGCATGTCCTGATATTTTATTGACATCGAATTTATAGAGGCTTTGTTGGATTACTGTGGACTTGGGTATGTTGTTTGGTGGATTGGTTTGGTGATGGACGGTTGTCTGGTTAATGGTGATTGGTTTAGAAATTTCATGAATTAATATTAGTCTTAGCTTGTACTATCTTGTTATATGTTTGAAATTCATCCGACACTTTAGGTTATAGTGTTGACTAGGTAGGTGAAGGTGGTGATCTCTGGTCCATGTGGTACTTGAGATACCCATCACGGCCAAGCCCTGTTCGGGCCATGACACTGATATTATTTTGGTAGTGTTTGGTTTGATGTATTAAAAATAATATGCATTGTTATATTTTTAAAATAATATTATTTACTTACAAAAACACCCTTGAGAAATTATAGTTGTGTAGCTGTGTGTATTTTTTTTAAAAAACTTTATTATTTAAAAAAAAAATCAACAATATAACTAAGAACTTACTTTGAAATTTTAAAATTTAATCATTCACTTGCAGGAATTATTTTTTTTAATCTTTTCTTTATTTGTTCATCATTTGTTTGTTGTTCCCACTTTGTGGTGTTCTTAAATTAAAGATAGGTACGTGTAACTTTTAAATGAGACAACAGAATCATTATTAACACAAAATTGTGTTCCGTAGAGTGTTAAAGCTAAGCAGAAAAATTACTTTTATTTGTGATATATCCTGTCTATAAAATTAAAGCTTATATGTAATCATGCAATTTTTTTTTGGATTTTGACTGATAAGTATTTTTGTAAGTTAATTGAGTAGTTTCTTTTATGACTAAAATTATTTGGAGGAAAATAATCATCTTGCTAAAATGAAAATAAATAACTCACCTTGAATAAATTGAAAAAGATCTTACAAAAGATTTAAAGGAATCTGAGGGCAGTTTTTCTTTACTCATATTTATCCATACATTACAATTCATGGATTACTAATACCACCAAATGAGATGCATTAGTTATACACCCTATAATGTCGTGTGTGGTGTATAACTAATATATGTAGTAGTTATAAATTGTCCCAAATTTTCTATCAAATATTGTATTAAATAACACCATACTTTAATACATGAATTAGAAAAATAATGCAGCCTACCAAACGGCTCCTAAGAGTCAAAATGACTTATTAGTCTCATGCAAAATGGCTAAAGGAGCGGGCTCATCATGTGAATTCAATAAAATAGATTAACTCAATTGAATTGATTTTTCAATTAATTCTACATATGTTGATATTAACCAATAAATCTGATTATATTAGCTCATAATATATATTTTGACCAATACATTTCATTTTTTAAATTTGAGAATTCAAATTCGACTAAATTCAAGAGACTAAAATTATATATAAGATACCCAAGATATTGAATTATAAGAGTTCACCATCACTAAGGGACCAAGTCCCTGAGGAAATATGAATGACAATAAAGTAGGAACTAAAGTTAAACATGCAGAACAATTCAATAACAAGAGATTTTTAAGTGGAAATCTCCTTGCTCAAGGGAGGAAAACCATGACCTGTCCTCATAGAATTTCCCAAGCTCCGCTATAATTAAGCAACTTTGGTTACAGACTTCCAAAAGGATTTAACTTTAAATCCTAAATCCTGTAATACCTCTATTACAAACCAATGAGATAGCTCTATCACACTCTTACTCAATCGACTAACTCTAGTCAATCATCCTTAGGTAACTTTACCTAAGCAAAACACTTCAACAAAATAAAAGGAATTTTACTCATAAACACTGGAGTAAAACATACTTTTAGGACAAGACTCAAGATAACATAAATTAGAGAACAAATGATTTTTTGAATCTTGAGCTGAAGATCTTTTTTTTACTATTTGAGAAGACAAGATTGCAAAAATTATTTGCCAAGGTTGATAACCTTTGCTTATATAGTTGTGAGATAATTTGGGTGATAAATTGATTGGACCAGGTGTCCTATGATGTATATCTTGCACCTACACGGCAATGATGCTACAAGACAAAATTCTACAGAGTACAACAATGTATAGCTGTCCTTCAACAGTCTTCAAGAAGTACCATGTAACTGACCTGGTCCCAGAGCATGTTACTTAGTCATAATGAAAATATAAAATAATAAATTTTTCCTTGTTAATGATAACAAACCATATCTCTTTGAATCATTCGAATTCACCCTTATCTATCACTTTCCCTTATATCCAAAATAAGAATAATCGAATTCACAAGAATATTTCAATTTTAATTCCCTTGTACCACAGCATTCCCCCTTATTCTAGAACTTTCCTTATCTTTATAACTTCTCATTATCAACATCACTCTTAGCAGTACCTTAGAGACCCGGTCCCTATGAACTACTTCATGTGATGTGATAAGAACTACTTCAGTAACACCCATCTTCCCCCTTTTGGTATCATAAAAAAAAATAAAGACGGTAAATAAAGTAAATCAATAAGAACAGTAGGATAACTCATGGCCACTGGAAAACACTAACATGAATGAACAAACTTATAGAAGCAACAAATATAAGACACAAACAAAGAGTTCCATTCATTTAAATTTTAGAGAAGTACCATACATAGCATTTCAAAAAAACATAAGGAACTGAATTAAACAACCATTGTAGCAATCAAAATAAACTGATACAAGGATAATTAGAGAGGGGATGGGAAGGAGCTTAATAGGGAGGAGGTTTAGGATCACGAGATCAAAAGAGCATCTCCATCCTGGCACTCTGAATAGAAATGTTTAGAAGTTATTTTGTAAAGTCCTTGACTTCAGCATTTAGTTCCTTGACATCTTCTGACAAAGAAGTGACCTAGGCTCTTAGAACTATATTTTTAAACTTCAACTCCTCTGAAGCACCAGGTTCCTCTAATGATAGCTGTTGAATCTTCAACTTGAGATATGAAATCATACATCTTTGGTTGTTAGTGGCAGTCTCATCTCGTCCACTTCTACATTCAACTTTTCTTAGACATCTATCCATTTTCTAAAACTTGATACTTGGTCCCAACTTTTCCTTCAACACACTCATTCTCTATCAGCGTTCAATATGAATACCTATTTCATAATAACAGGTGTGCCTTTTTCACATACTACTTTAAAATGATTGAACACCCTATTCAAGAAGTAATCCTAGGGAATTCCATGTTTTCCTTCCAGAACATGCACAACTTTGTGCATGTGCTCAGTCATCAAAGTAGTCAAGTTTATCAACTCAAACTTACACAGACACTCCATAAAGAACGGGTCTACTTCTGAGACCACAGTTATTTTCTAAGACTTAGGTAGTAACAACTTATTGACAAACTCATAAACAAGTTGAAATTCTATTTTTAAGAACTTCTTTCTACCCTGTGTTGTAGAGGTTCCTCCCACTTTAAGGAAATCTGCATGAACTCCACGGATGGTTGTTGATTTTTCACATGCCTAACTCCAACAATAGGAATGTGCAGAATTTTCTCCAAAATTTCCTCATCTAACTTCATTTTTATCCCTTGTACTATTATTGACAGACTCAATCTATCTTCTGCAAATTTAAATGTATAAAAGAACTCCCTAACTTCTTTTTAAAATATTGAGGGAACTAGTTCCTTTAAGAGGTGCATCCACCCCTAATGCCTTACATATTATACCGAATCAACCAGTCCCAATTGGTCAAAAATCCTTAAGTCAAAAACACTTCCTCACAGTACTTTTTGAGATATCAGCATCTCATTTATTTCTTCCCTAGACAAGGTTTTCTCTCTTTTTTTCTTTCTTCTCTTAGATTCACATCTAGATTCTTCTTCTGCTAAAATTTCTTGCATAGGACTAAGTCCCTCGAAAACTTTTCTTTTCACTGGAATATGCTTTTTCAGAGCAGTGATTTTTAGCTTTGCTTCTAGCACCTGCTCTTTCTGTCTTCCTGTGCTTTCTATACTTCCTTACTTCTTTTGGTTGTTGCAGTAGCAACATAAGTATCAATTTCCCCTTATCCTTTACCTACATCCACCACATATATATTTTCCTTATCCACTACTATTGCCTTTTTCATCCTTCTTCTTTTAGTTGTTGTTGGTTTATTGGCTTTCATAGCAACTTATTTTCAACACTCTTAATGGTATATGTTTTAACCACTGCTGAAGTCTCTATGATTTTTCTTTACATTTAGTTTCCCTTTGACCATGCCATTTCCACTTCAGAGGATTATCATCATTATCATCCTCTTCATATTCCATGGGAGGCTTTATAGGCTCATTGTCTTTCTGGGTAGTTGCATGAGTCCCATCATACATGGAAAGTGAAGACTTAGTAAAATGATTATCCTCTATTTTAACTTAACTTCCTCTTTGGTCACCAGCCAATAGACTCGAACTCTTAGCCACTCGGTCTTAACCTGCCAAAGCTATCACAACCCGAACCAGGGGCCTGGACATGATGGGTATCTCTAGTTTGTAGGGGACTGGAGATCACCCCCTTACACCTAACCAACCAACACAACATCCTCAATATCGTATGAATTCCAAATATATAACAAGATAACATAAGGATAAGCTTAAAGATATTTAAACTATATTTATAATCCGTCAACCAAAAATCGGCCAATTGACCTACCAACAACACCTAATCCCACAATAATCCAATAAATCCTTCTAAACAAAGGACCAAAACTAAATACCAATAAAGTGATGGGACATGCCCCCAACTATAGCAAAAATAAGTCTAAACAATCTGAGACATAAAAGACAAAAACGTGAAATGTAGACTTTTGATATATGGAAGTTAACCACTTCAATGTCAACTCACGAACTGACCCTGAATCCAAATCACTGTATAGGAGAAGTAGAAGTATGGCTAATTCCAATATCGTGTGGGGATATAGCATTCGAAGTCAATTATTAGGGTGAACACTAGCATGTAACACAGGTATAAGGATAACATAATGCCATGATCAACAGTTTCAAACTCATTCAAAATCCAATGCACATAATCAAACGCATATACATATATACATATATATCACATACCGGTATAGGAAACAAGGTTTAACAAGCACTTTAAAACTTTGACCTGGATTATGTAGCTCAACTGTCATATAATAGTATCCACGAACTTTTTAGGCCCGAGCACTCACCCCCTAGTCGGTCCCCAGTAAGTGTAGCCACACGAACTGGAGAAATATCATATATATATGCATGAGGGACTCAAACCAAGAAATTATATACTAAGGTGACTTAAGCACACAATCATGAAATATGATATAGGGGACTCGAACCCTCCAATCACAATAATAACAATAAGGTGGACTCAAACCACCTAGTCACAAGCAAGGGGACTCGAACCCTCAAGCAATAACGACCCCTGCAGAGACTAGTGCGGTTTCGAGTGTTGGTTACTCAGACCTCTACTTTTGTGACTCATCTATACAACTCTCTTTTAAAGCCCAATTAAAATAAGTAACACATATTCCTATTTTTATTAAACCAATTACACACCAAGGCACCCTGTTGGTATCGTCATATTAACTTTGCTTGCAAGCTAATATCATCATGCCATGTCATATACTCAACTAACTTGGACTCAGACCCATAGATCAAGAGATACTCAAATAATCCATCATTCAGGACTCGAACCTATTTAATAACCCAAGCCCACAATGTTCTAATTCCACCATTTATACATGGCCACTAATACCTTTCATGGAAAACATGCATACTTCATTATCCTTTTTATGCCAATGTATTATTACAAGTGGGTACACCAACCTATGTGACAAAATCCCCTTTGCATTAACAATTTCACAAATATGTTGAACGCATAAAATTTTTAAAACCATAATCAAGGCAAAACCATCAAATTGTGGTTTAACCATGCCCCCTCAATTTAACCACCATTCCCATGCACCCATCAGTTCAAAACAATATTTAAAACATGAATGATCTTAACTAAACCATAGGAAAACATTGTTCAACAATATGCATTTAAAACCCTCAAACATTATTTCAAAACCAATATTAATATCTCATGAACAATATTTTAAAACATATGATTTTAACAAATTAACAATGGGGGGAGAGTAACATGCCTGAAATATTCACAATTATGGAGAAGAAACTATGAATTGACCCCTGGATGCTTAACCTTAAGGAAACCCTAGCTTGCTTGGCTCTAGAGAATTTAATAGAGAAGAGGATATGTTTTGACTGTGTTATAGGTGGGAATAAAGTATCAACGGGGTTTATAGGTTGTGGGTTATGTTTAGGAAAAAAGGGAAATGTCTAAAATACCCTTATTAAAGGATGGAAATTAAATCGCCAGTCATTACAAGTGGCTTTACTACTCATAGGGTCACCCAATGACTCAGACCTTCCAGTCGTAGCAAAACTAGAATCCCCTTGGTCTCTTCACTGTGAACCCTATGACTGACACCCTACATTTCATAATGATACACTATAACTCATAGGGTTAATTCGTAGTCTCAACTATTATAATAGAAGCACTACACTGGACACGTTACAAAATACCCTTCTTATGATTCGTTAGAAGACTATTTGGCTTGTAAAGTCTAGTGGTTATTAAAGTAGAGACATAGGAAAATCCTTCTAGCTCATTATAACTGGTCCTCTAACCTGTAAAGACACATTATGACTCGTCAGGTGAGTCGTTGCCAGGTCAGAAAGCCAGAAATTGGAAAATTTTCAAGGGCCAAAATTCAAGTGGTTTCAATTCTCCCCCACTTTGATCATTTGTCCTTGAATGATGGTTAAATGAAATTTCAAGAACATATTTAACACAACTAACAACCACACTTCCATTTAACAAAGTCAAAAAATAAAGATATCAAGGAATCATAATTTCCTTTAACAAAGTCAGAAAATAAGATGTTAAGAATACACATACCTCAAGCATGATTATCAGAAATGGGAAACAAGAACGGATATTTGGATTTTATTTCCTCTCTAACTCACACATAGCTCCTTCCTCCCAAACAATACATCTAATAACCTGAAACATCCCAGACTTTGTCCTTTACAAATTTCGTAAGCTTTAGGCTCTCTTCCCTTCTTATGACTCACACCATGAGTCATATGGTGGGGTTATGGGTCAGGTGACCCTAGTGATAAGTTAACCAGTGTGTTATTGGCCAAGTTCTTATTGGTATCGAGAGAATCCTTACAATTCATATGATCATGTGATGAGTGGTTAGGGTCCAGTGTATATTGTCCTGTGTCCAAGCCCTTGGTGTTCTATGTTGGTCATGACTAGAACATACGAGTCATATGGTCTAGTAACGAGTGGGACTAAGAAGTCATAAGTTATAAAGTGTGTGGTGTCTAATTCTCTATACTGATGATGACCCAATGGTACGAGTCATAAGTTGTGGTAACAAGTTAATGGTCTGACTCGTAACCAAATACGGGTTTTCTACAACTTTAAGATAGGGGTACTTTGGACATTTCCCACCCCAATACCTTAAGAACCCACGTCTTATAAAACATTTTGGTAATTCATTATACTCTTTACAAGATCAAAACTCTCTCTAAACTCTCCCTAAAACCTCTCAAGAAAGATTGGGCTAGGGTTTCTTAAAAGTGGTCATCTACGAGCTTAAGGATCAAATTCTCTCCATGAATCATCGTAACTCAGGCATGTGAATCTTTCCTAATTTTTAGTTTACTAAAATCATATGTTTAAAATATTGTTCATGAGTCACTAATGGTGGTTTTGAAAACCAAGGTTGAGGGTTTGAATGAATATTATTCGGTATTGCTTTCTCATGATTTAATTTATGATTAAGCATGTTTTAATAATGGTTTTAAACATGTGGGTGAATGGGAATTGTGTTTTAACTAAAGGGTCATGTTTAACCCTAAATACAATGAGTTTTGGTTTTGATAATGGTATGCCCTCAACCTGTTTGTGAAATTGTCAATGAGAATGATCTTGTCACATGATGAATTGTGTTTTGAACAAAGGCATTGGTCTAAGAATGTTAATTATTGGTAAATGGTTTTATGAAGACCTTGTTCGCCATAAATTAATTTGAAACGCTAAATGAGTTCGAGTTTATGAAGACCTTGTTGAATTGAATTGATGACTTTGTTTAGACAATGGGTTCGAGTCCCAAGATGATTAATAATGGTTATGGCATGTTGTGTACTTCCAAATGGGGTTGGTATGATGATACCAATGGGATGCCTTTGGTAAGTAATTGTACTAATGGTTGTTTATGTGTAATAAATAATTTAATTGGGATTTAAAGCAAGATATATAGACGGGCCATGAAACTAGAGTTCGAAGGACTAACATTGGAAACTATGCTAGCTAGTGCAGGTGTCGTATGGCCGGGAGGTTTGATTCCCCCAAACTAAATATATGAATAGGAGGTTCGAGTCCCCCATATTGTATGCATTGGTGCTTAAATCACCTTGAATATGTGGGAGATTTGAGTCCCCTATAAAGGCATATACAAATATGATACTCTGAAGTTTGTATGGCTACATGCACTGGGGCCCTTCCAGCTAGGGGAGAGCTAGGCCCATATAGCCCGTGTGTGCCTTGCTATATGATGGTTATGCTACACAGCCTAGGTTATGGTTTTCGAAGTTCATGCTAAGCCTTGTTTCCTACCCCAGCATGTGATGTTATACTTATATTTATGTATATGTATTCCATATGATATCGTTCTATGGATATTGTACTGGTTTTGAACAATTGTCATGGCATTATTTTATTACTCTATCCCTCATTTACATGCTAGTGCTCCAACCACTAACCATCCACAAAAATTGTATCCCCATGCGATGCAGGTGTCATAACTTCTACTTTTCCTACGTAGTGGTTAGGTGCTCGAGTTAGTTCGTGAATTGACATTGAAGTGGTGAGCTTTCATACTTCAGAAAGCTTCATTTCATGGTCCTTATTTCCTATGTCTTAGACCTTGTTTAGACTTTATTTTGGGTACTTTCGAGGGCATGTCCCTATATTTTATTGATTTCAGTTTAGTAGAGGCTTTGTTAGATTACGTGGACTTAGGTGGTTAGTTGATTGTTTCAGCGACGGATGGTTTTTCGGTTACCAGTGGATGGTATAGGCGTATGATGAATTATTATTAGTTCTATTTTATGTTATCTTGTTATATGTTTTGAATTCATCTAACACTTGAGGTTGTTATGCTGGTTAGGTTAGATATAGGGGTAATCTCCGATCCATGTGGGACTTGAGATACCCATCACGGCCAGGCCCTGGTTCGAGTCATGACATAACCCTTAAATATGACCAAACTCTTAACTTAGGTTTCAACTATGAATACAACACTCCACTATTTAAACCTTCTAACTCCCTCGTGAAATACATAAATATGAGATGTGAGCATTTGCTTCAACGCCCACCCCTGTTAAAGCCTAACTCAGACTTAAAGGTGCTTCTGTAAGTCATGGGTCCCTATACTTTACACCACTCCAATAGTACTACTCGATCTTATTACAACAATTAAGTAACCTCAGGTCTTAATCAAGGAGTACTAACCACATAACACTATGGTTTGTGTATCTACCAATCACATCATTCAAGCCTACCTTTCTACCCTCTCTTTGTGGATCTCCCACTCAAAACTAGAAACTTCAATCATTATCACAATGGATTTCACCACATCTCTTCTCCTTAACTACTTCACATAACAAAGGTTCATCTTACTCTTCCATCTTTATCTATAATTTTAGCCAGAGTAGTCACCCCAAAATTTTTACAATAAAGAACATCTACTCCCTCATCCAAAACATACTACACTTCTATAGCCACTACCATCCTAACATAAGAAGGGTAACCGAGGAACTAGAGTACTAGCATCAAGAATGAGGGGGGTTACTTCTCAATTATGACTCCTACTTATCGTACTACTCAAGGTGAGACCCACAAAATGAGACACGGTATAATAGGCAACAAGTACTTTGTAGCAACCAATTAGGTTATAAATGGAGGGTTATTCTGGTATAAACATACCATAGCATGAGTCCTTAGGACTGGGCACTAAGAGAAACACGACTATATATATCATGGGTAATATAACATAAAGTTGAGATTCATATTCAGGGAACAAGGAGAGGATTTTTTGTTGAAACCATTGTTTCTTAGAACTAGTCATAATGTGAGACATGAATATAGAATATAGGGATCATAAGTGTCATGACATAGAGCTTGAACACTTGGAATCTTGGATTTCAGACAACTATTATTGCCTTTGTTTTAGGGGATGGAATATGGACATAAGCGGCATGTAGAATGTGGGCCTTGGGCATGAGCACATTTAGAATGCATACAGCACTAGTAGAGTGCCCTCTTAACCGAAATAGGATGGAATCTCTAGAATAGGAGTGAATTCACCCAGACTCTCCCCTAAAGGCCACTGCTAGGAGAAAATTTAAGATTATCCCATGATCTCCATCTTACTATACCTATAAGCACAATACTCCGCTCTAAGGGGTATCACAATAGACATGTACTAGGGATACTTAGCTCTCTTATACTTAAAACCTTATCTATCTAGATTCTACATGGGGCTCAGCATACTCTTACAAATTTGATGCCCTAATCTATCAAATGACTTAGCCCATAATCTATCAGTTCAACCTAGACCTACGGACTATATATCACAACTTTCCCACTCTAGTATTCCCTAAGTCATCTACCTCATCTCTTCCGCACACCCTATTAAGTCTACAAATTTACTCCTATAAATATCGCATTGCTATCCTTAAGCTAACATACTCCTTTCACCAAAATTAACATCTAAGGTTCAAACTTATAGTGTTTATCAATCATCATGCACTACTAATAGAGTACCCCACATAAAATATATATATATATGGTCCACCCCACAAGGAGGTCACCCTAAATTCCTTATTCACCCGTCGATAACCTATACACATTCATAGAAAAGTGTACGCCCTACGTACAAAAGAATGGAAGCACCCCAATGAGAAATACTAGAGTGGGCAAACCCGTATCACAAGGTTCTTTTAACCGCTCCATAAATTCTTTCAACTCAGCCGTAGCCATTCTGTAAGAAGGGCTAGATATCGGATAAGTGTTTGAAAAGGGATCAATTCCAAAAATCAATTTTCCCATTGGGAGGAACACCAGGAAAATCATCAGGGAACACCTTAAGAAAATTCACAGACCACAAGGACAAACAGTAAAGAAAGACCTTCAGATCTAGAATCCTTAGAATGCATTAGATGGTAGAGGCACCCTTTTGGAGATCAATTTATGGGCTCTAAGATACAAAATGAACCTTCCCTTAGGAACTAGGAACTACATTCCTATTAAATCACTAGCTCATTTGGAAATAAAAACTGACCCTACGGGTTTGAAAATTCAGAGACACATAGCGAGAAACAATTAATCCATCCCCAAAATTACATCAAAGTCTACCATGTACAACTTTACAAGATACCAAGTTCTCCCTATCATGGACCGACATAACACAACCCCTATAGACCTCTCTAGCCCCAGTAGAGTCACCCACTAGAGAGGAAATAGAAAAATAATCTAGAATACACTCACGATCAAAACCAAAATAAATAGCCGCATAAGGGGTCAGATAAGAGAGAGTAGACCCCAAATCAAGAAAGCAGTACACATCATGGGGAAAGTGTTGTAATATACCAGCAATGACATTTGGTAATACCTCAAACTCCGATCAGGTAGCAAGAGTCTGAAGATAATTCCAGCCAGTGCTTGTATCAGAAGTAGCACCCCTTGGTGAAAAAATTGAAGAGCTAGCAATCGGAATCTTATTTGCTCCAGTAGAAACACTTACCAAAGGACAATGTTGTTGCATATGATTGGGTTGACCACACTTGAAGCATTGATTCTTTCCTTCACGAAAAACTCCATGATGCCACTGACCAAAAAACTGACAAGAAGGATAAGAAGGGACTAACTAGGCTCCAGTAAACTGATATTGGGCACCCTGTGCCCTAGGACCTACACCCTTTTGAAAATAATGATCACTAGATGGCTTTGGGTAAAGGGCTCTAGCTAATGGGTATGAACAAAAATTTTTCTCACTCCCTCCCTTCGCCTACTGTCTCCCATGTCCACTACTATTGTGATGACCCCCACCCTGCTCTGAATATCTGAACTTCTTATTTTGCCTCTTTCCTATCTTAGCCTGATTCCTTCTCTCACCAATAAGACCAGACTGGTGTGACAGAGACACTACTATTTGGGTAAACAGATGAATAGAATGGCATAACTCAACATTGGACACTTTGCCCTGAGGTGTTCGAGGAGGACTGGGGGGAATCGGTGGAATTCCATCAAGTCAATCTGAAGCAAAAAACCTAGACCGGGTTTGTACCCCAAGGCTAGGATGAGTTTTGTCCATATGGTCCTTAGACGAGACAAAATAGTTTTCATAAGCATCAGATTTTCTAGGAGGCATGATTAAAAAATTGAACATATGGTATTTAGAGGATATTCCATGACCTTTGATTCTATAGCCGAAAGCATAGATCACAAGAAAAGGAATATTCATAAAGGCCCCATAGCCTCTCCCTTATAAGTGCGACACGCTACACACCAATAAAAGAGACTGTACTTGACATGGCTTTTTTAGACACCCAATGACACTAAACCTAGGCTATGATACTATCTGTCATGACTCAAACCAGGGCCTGTCCATGACAAGTATCTGAGGTTCGCCAGGGACAAGAGATCACACCCTTACACCAAACCAACCAACATAACATCCTCAATGTTAGATCAATTCCAAATATATAAGTAGACAACATAAGGGTAAGTGTAAAGATATTTAAACTATGTTTATAATTCGTCAATCAAAAATTGGCCAAATGACCTACCAACAACACTCAAGACCACAGTAATCCAACAAAGCCTTCTAAACAAAGGAGTAAAACTGAATACCAATAAAGTGTCGAGATATTCCCCTGAATATAGCCAAAACAAGTCTAAACAATCTGAGACATAAGAGACTTAAACATGAAATGTAGAATTCTTATATATGAAAGCTCACCACTTCAATGTCAACACACGAACTGAACCCGAATTCAAATTACTAGGTAGGAGAAGTAGAAGTTTAGCTAATTCCTGCATCGCATGGGGATACAACATCCAAAGACGATTAGCGAGGTAAATTCTAGCATGTAACCAAGAATAAGGATAACATAATGCCATGATCAATAGTTTCAAACTCATTCAAAATCATACACATAATCAAATCCATATACATACATACATATATATATATCACATACCAAGATAAAGAAGAAGGTCTAACATTAACTTTAAGACTTTAACCTAGATTGTGTAGTTCAATCATCATATAATAGTACCTACAATCTATATAGGCCCCAGATCTCACTCTTTAGTCGGGCACCAGTGCGTGTAACCACACAAACTAGAGAAAGATCATATATATATGCACGAGGGACTCAAACCCTATAATTATATACTAAGGTCAGTTAAGCATCCAATCATGAAATATGATATAGGGGACTCGAAACCTCAAAGTATAATAATACCAATAAGGTGGACTCAAACCACCTGGTCACAAGCAAGGAGACTTGAAACCTCAAGCCATAACGACACCCGCACTAGCTATCATGGTTTTTAATGTCGGTCACTCAAACCTCTACTTTTACGACTCAGTACAGAATTCTCTTTTAAAGCCCAACTAAAGCAAGTAACACATATTCCCATTTCTATTACACCAATTGCACACCAAGGTATCCTTTTAGTATTATCATACCAACCTGGCTTGCAAGATAATATCATCAAACTATTTCATCTACTCAACTCACTGGAACTTGAACCCATAGGTCAAAAGATATTCAAATAATCAATCATTCAGGACTCGAACCCATTTAATCAACCAAACCCGCAAGGTTCCAATTCCAACATTTATACATGGCCACCAAGTCCTTTCAAGGAAAACATGCATAATTTATTACCCTTTTTATACCAATGCATTATTACAAGTGGGTAAACCAAACTATGTAACTAAAGCCCTTTTTCATTGATAATTTCACAAACATGTTGAGGGCATACAATTTTCAAAATCATAATCAAGGCAAAATCATCAAATTGAGGTTTAACC
The DNA here is from genome assembly GCA_030864225.1 of Capsicum baccatum var. pendulum. Classification (NCBI taxonomy): domain Eukaryota; kingdom Viridiplantae; phylum Streptophyta; class Magnoliopsida; order Solanales; family Solanaceae; genus Capsicum; species Capsicum baccatum. Next base: position 67,612,067 of record CM061559.1, on the reverse strand, counting down.
ATGAACCTTTAGTTTAATCACCATTCCCATGTACCCAGAAGTTCAAAACCATATTTAAAACATGAAATATCATAATTAAACCATGGGAAAACATTTTTCAACAATAATAATTTAAAACCCCCAACCCTTGTTTCAAAACCAACATTAATATATCATGAATAATATTTTAAAATATATGACTTTAATAAATAACAATGAGGAAAGAGTAACATGCCTAAAATATTAACATTTATGGAGAACAAACCTTGAATTGACCCTTGGATGGTTAACCTTTAGGAAACCCTAGCTTGCTTGGCTTAAGAGAATTTGAGAAGGAAGAGGATATATTTTGATGGCGTTATGGGTGGGAATAATGTCTCAATAGGAATTATAGGTTGTGGATTATATTTATAGCAAGAGTAAAATGTCTAAAATATCCTTATTAATAGTTGAAAATTAAACCAGCAGTCGTTACGAGTGACTTTACAACTCATAGGGTCACCCTACGACTCGAACCCACTAGTCGTAGCCAAACCAAAACCCCTTTGGACTCTTTACTATGAACCCTACGACTAGCTCCCTACATCTCATAATAAGATACTTTAACTCGTAGGGTCAAGTCGTAGTATCAATAATTTTAATAGAGGCACTACACTTGACACATTACAAAATACCTTCCTTGTGACTCGTTAGGAGTCTATGCGACTCGTTAAGTCCAGTTGTTATCAAAGAGGTGACTTAGGAAAATAATTATGGCTCGTTACAACTAGGTCCTATGACTTATAAAGAAATATATGACAAATCAGGTGAGTCATTGCTAGGGCAAAAATCTCATAACTCAAAAAATTTTAAGGGCCAAAATCAGGGATATTTCAAATGCACTACTTGAAGGTTTTGATTTTTCAACTAGAAGATCTTCCTCAAACAATTATGCAAAGATTGGGTTTGCCTTAGAAAGGGTCTAAGAACCTATTTATTTTAGGGTTTTAGAATGAGTAACAATAATTGATATCTCATAAGGAGTCACCAGTGATTCTGACTCTATGGGTGACCCAAAACCCCCCACTAGAGTGCTCTTTAACAGTGGTAGATTCTGGGTATGTTTTAAAAGTTACTGAGCCCTCATTTATGGAGGATTATATAATATCTATGGGAACTGGTGGAATGGAGAAGGGATTTTCTTCAGTGTGTATGGGTGAGTAAGGGGCTTCAGGTTTATTCGAAGGATTTGAAGAGGAAGTTGTGTGCAATATTTCAATTTTAAGAAAAAAATGCAAGAAACTTTTTAAAAACCTAGAGACTGTAGAAGACTGAGTTAATGAGAAATTTTAGAATTAATGACAAGAAAGAGAGGTTTAAATTTATTTTTAAAGAGGTAAAAGGTTGTAATGTTTGAACTTAAAGGGTAAGGGATGTGTCTTGTCCCTATTGGCAGACCCTTTTAGATTTGAATAATTTGATAACTTTTCAGAGATGCGGGAAAGGACATGTAGCTATTTTGAATAGTCATTTTATGAAATTTTAAGAATGCCATACATAATACTAACCTGTGGGATGGGACTAGGTACCTCTCTTGCTTGAAAGGTAATTCTTCATTTTATATTTGTCTCAACATCCCTCCTTTAAGTACATGTTTACCATGGGTGTATACTGCTAAGGTATGGTACTAAGTTAGACCAACTAAACAAATTAAAACTAGGATACCTATTTCTTAATCATAGCTAGGATTTGAGAATTTTTATCCACTTAGGCAAATTAATTCATTTTAATTATGCCCAATATTAATCTGTTTTCACAAATTACTTTCTGTGATGAGCCTTTGTAAATATAACATCCACTTGATCTTCAATCTTGGAAAACTTCATGCAGACTACTCTTTTTTGACATACTCTCTTAGGAAGTGGTGCCTCACATTAATATGTTTTTTCCTCTTGTGTTGCACAATTTTTTTGCCATATTTAGAGCATTTGTGTTATCACACATCAATGAAATAGTGTCAGTAACAATTCCAAAATCTTTCAGTTGCTGCTTGATCTAAAGTAATTGACCAAACATGAACCTACTATTATACATTCAGCTTCAGCGATAGAGAGATTAAAACCCCATGAGATAAGAGATGAAACAAGAAAATAAGGCATTCCAGAGGTTTTCCTATCTACCAGGTACCTTGCATAGTCAGTATCAACATACCCTATCAGATCAAAATTATCTCCTAAAAAATAGAACAGGACCAGATCCCATGTTCTATTTAGGTACCTGAGAATTCCTTTAGCAGCCTTAAATGAGATTCTTTCAGACAAGCTTGAAATCTGGCAAACATACCCACATTGAACAATTATTAGGTCTGCAAGCAGTTAAGTCGAGTAGATATCCAGTGATTCCTCTATACATAGTCTTATTTACTGAGAAACTAGGTTCATAAGCATCCTTTTTGGAGCTAGTTCCAATGGGTGTATTAATAGGCTTGGCATCACTCATGTTGAATTTCTTCAGCAACTCCTTGATATATTTTTCTTGACAAATCATTATACCTTGAGGTGTTTGATTGATCTACAGCCCAAGGAAGAAACTTAGTTCACTCATCATACTCATTTCAAACTCACTTCCCATAAGTTTAGCAAATTCTTGACATAAAGATTCTGAAGTTGCATAAAAGAATGATGTCATCAATATAAATTTGCATAATCAACAAGCTTTTTCCTCTAGACTTCAAAAATAGAGTGTTGTCAATTTTTCCTGTCTTAAAACTATAATCAAGAAGAAATTTTGACAATCTTTCATCCCAAGCTGTGAGAGCCTATTTTAATCTATAAAGAGCTTTATCCAATTCTAAGACAAAATATGGTTGATCAATATCATCAAAACTAGGAGGTTATTTAACAAAGACTTCTTTTTTAGATAATCATTTAGAAAGATACTATTCACATCCATTTGAAATAGCTTGAACTCATATAAGCAGCAAAGGCAATGAGAGTTCTATTTTTTGTCATTCTTGAAATAGGAGCAAAGATCTCATATAATCTATTCCTTCTTCCTGATTTTATCCCTGTACGACAAGCCTTGCTTTATTTCTAGTGATAGTACCATGCTTATATTCTCTGTTTCTTTAGATCCATTTTATCCTAATAATGGTTTTGTCAATTGGTCTAGGGACCAGGTGCTAGACTTTGCTTCTTTTAAATTAATGAAGTTCTTCTTGCATGTCATTTACCGAACCATCATCCTTACGATCTTTCTTTATATTTTTAGGCTCAATTTAGGATATCAATAGTGAAAAGACCATAAAGTTTCTTACTTGTGACTTTGTTTGCATCCCTGATTCCAAAGGAGAAGTCAGATTGTCAAGAGGGTGAGATAGCTTATGCTTCCAATTAGACCTTCTTGAGGTTGATTGAGGCATGTTGGGATCATTTCCTTCAGAGATTAGGTCATGAGTGCTATGATGAGACCCTTTAAATTAAGAATTCTATACCTATGTACCTATTTTTACTTCTCCTCCTTCTTCTTTAACCATATTATCCTGAGTATTTTAACCTTGAGTCTGCGCTTCTGCTGGATAATCCCTTTGAACAGGAATAAGTTCCTCCATATCTATGTCATCACTAACTGCAGGATTCTTTATGTTTCCTGACTCATCAAAGATGATATGCACGCTTTCTTTATACCCAAAGTTCTTTTGTTATAGACACTGTAGCCTTTGCTGGTAGAAAAGTAACCTACAAATATAACTTTATCACTTTTGGAATCAAATTTTTCCAACTCATCCTTATCATTATTTAGAACAAAGCACTTTCAACCAAAATTTGTGAAATAATCAAGTTTGTGCCTTTTGTTGAATAATAATTCATAAGGGGTCTTGTAGAGAATAAATCTTATCAGACATCTATTAGTGACATAACATGCAAGTGTTCCCAACTTCTGTCCAAAAACTCTTCGGGAGACCACCATCTATCACCATGGTTCTGGCAATATTAATCAGAGTCCTATTTATCCTTTCAACAACTTCATTCTTTTGTGGAGTTCTTGGATTTAAAATGTTATGACTAATTCCATTTTCAATACAAAATTCTTCAACTCTAGCATTTTAAAATTTTGTTCCATGATAAAACTTGATCCATGCTATTTTGATGTTCAGGTTCACTTGAATTTGTTTAGAAAAGGTCACCAAGACTTCATATGTTTCATTCTTTGATCTTAGGAATATAGTCCATGTGAATCTGGAGTATTCATCCAAAATGACCAAAACGTACGTCTTCCCTCCTCTACTTTGAACCTTGACAGGTCCATATAAGTTCATATGCAACAATTGAAGAGGTCTAGAGGTTCTCACTTGTTTCTTTTGTTTGAATGAAGACCTAATTTATTTTTCTTCGACACGAGCATCACAAATTCTGGTATCTGAAAACTACAGCTTTGAAACACCATATGTCAGGTCCTTTAAGACAAATTTGTTAATTAGAAAGAAACTTACATGACCTGATCTTTTAGGCCAAAGATCTGCATTCTCATTTTAAGCACTCAAAAAGGTCAGTTCATACCAAGGAACTATGTTTAGATAATCCATATATATATATATATATATATATATATATATATATATATATATATATATATATATATATATATATATTTACATCTTTTAGCTATGAGAGTAACACTCCTAATTTTCATACTAGTTACAGTACACTAGTCATACAAGAACTTCACCTAGTTACAGTACACTAGTCATACAAGAACTTCACTTCATTTCTTTTATCCCAAATTTATGACACACATAGCAAGCTATACTTCAGTCCACTCACATAGTACATATTTTTAATTACATTACTTAATGATTTCTCAATTTTTCCAACACCAAGAATATAACATTTCTTGTTATTACCAAAGAGACACCTCCACATTAAAGTGCCTTGAGTGAGAAACAACAATCATTTTTTTAGTCATGTACTTAGAGCATCCACTTCTTATGAACCAACTTTGACTTCTTTTTCTTACTTCCACCTTTATTTAGAGATCATTTGTTAGATTTGAGAACCCATTTGAGTCTGAGTTAGACAAGGGAGCAATCACTACTTTTTAGCCTAGCCAGGCAGTTTATCCTTTTTGAACAAGTCCCTTTCTAAGTCACTGCATCTGTCGAACATACTTAACTGAGTTCATTTTAGCTTTAAACCCTGCTTGACAATTATCCTTTTTATGACTATTTCTTCCGCAATGAGGGTATAGAAGATTATTGGCCAAAGAAACATACTTGTTGTGAGGATTGAAAGAAGGATTGTTTTGTTCACAACCAATACCTCTACCATTATTCAATCCTCGATTAGTAAGATTAGCAAGGATTTTGTAGGAAGTAGTCCATTTCAGAGACTTGTTAAGATCCTCTCTTATATAGACCACGTCCATTTCTAATTCATTATTTTTCTCTAAAGTAGACATGAGAAGCTTTTGTGATTTATTTAGCTTCTCCTCAAGCTCAAGTTATAGACTACTAGCCTCATTTTTTCCTTTACAATCAGATTTATCTAATTTTTTCAGTTTTTCCAACATCTCCTTATTTGCAAAATTTAACTTTAAAGAGTGTTCTCCGAGCTCAAATATTCAAATAGTTAGTGTTATTTTTTCATATTTTAGATTTCTTATCTTCTATTCAAGAAGATCCTTCTCGACAGTGAGCTCACATAGAGAATCAATTAAAATATTTGGAAATTTTATTATCTTCTTCGGAGTGTAGTTATTCAGATTTCATTCAATGTTAAAAGGAGTTACCTCATCTTCTTCATCAACATTTGATATTTCCATGAGAGCAAAATGAGAGTTATAGGTAGTTTCACCATCTTCTACATCTAGCATAGAGGCATCTTCACATTTTTCTAACTCGTTTGATTCACTTGATAAGTGTCCCCAAGTAGCTAAGGCTTGCTAACTATATAATTTTCACCTTCTTTTTAGCTTTATCTCCTCTAGACGTCAGATTTTTTTTATAATCCATCCTGTGCAAGGGGAAATCTTTAATGAAATGTCATGATTTGCCACATTTGTGACACAACTCATTTGCACCTGCAAGTCTACTATTGTTGCCCTTCTTTTCAAATTTTCTACTTCTCTTCTTAGTCATAGTAAATTTTTGAGCTAAGTAGGCAACATCCTCATCATCCACACTAGAATAAGATTTTGAAGCTTTTAGAGCCAAGGATTTTTCCTTCTTAGGCTCTTCTTTCACTTGGTCCTATTGTTTCTTCAGTTTATAGGTCTTTAGCTTTTCAATTAACTCATCCATAATAGAAGTCTTAAGATATCTTGCTTCAAAAATGGCATTAACATTACTCTCCCATGACTTAGACAGAAAACCCAATATCTTTCTCATATATTTTTTAGGTGGTATGACTTCACCAAGACAGTGTAGTTCATTGGTGATAGAGGTAAATCTAGTATATATTTTTTAAATAGTTTCACTTTTATTTATAGTGAAGGCTTCATATTGGGTAGTAACCATATCCACTTTGGATTCTTTAACTGCACTTGTTCCCTTATGAGCCGCCCTGAGATAACTTCAATTTTTCTTTGCAACTCTCACAAGTAGTAATATGATTGTACTCATCAGGACCTATTCCATACACCAAGAGCTTCTTAGCCTTACATTTTTTTTAATCCTTTTGTCATCCTATTCATTATATTCTATTCGAGCTTTGACAACCAACCTAGTAATTTCTCTTTCCTTAACTTCTCTCACAGGAACATGAGGTCCATCACAGATTATATCCCATAACTCACTATATTCAGTCATAATAAAATCATGCATATTTATCTTCCACCAATCATAGTATTGATGATTGAATTGAGGTGGTTTGGTGGTTGTCTATCCTTTCTCCAAGTTTGGTGGTGTTGTCATAGCTAAGGATCCACTCTAGGTGTTAATCGTTTAGAGTACATCGCTCTGATAACAATTATTGAATTGTAAGTGTTCACCACCACTAAAAGGTCCATGCAGAAATATAAATGACAATAAAATAGGGAAAAAAGTAAACACGCAGAATAAATTAACACAAGAGATTTTTACGTGAAAATCTCCTTGTTCAAGGGAGGAAAACCACGACCTATCTTCACAGGATTTTTCAACCTCCACTATAATCAAGAAATTTTGATTACAGACTCTTAAAGGATTTAACTCTTAATCCTAAATCTTGTAATACCTCTATTACAAACCAATGAGACAACTTTGTCATACTCTTACTCAATCGACTAACTCCAGTCAGTCATCCTTAGGTAACTCTGCCTAAGGAAAATATTTCAACAAAATAAAAGGAAATTTTACTCACAAACACTAGTGTAAAACACACTTTAGAACAACACTCAAGATAATGCAAATTAGATAACAAGTGATTTTCTGAATCTTGAGTTGAACAGCTACTGTTGATATTTGAGAAGACAAGATTTCAAAAACTATTTGCTAAGGTTGATAACTTTTGCTTATATAGTTGTGAGGGAATTTGTGTGAGAAATCGATTAGGTCGGGTGTCCCATATTGTACATGGTGCACCTGCACAGTAATGATGCTACAGAACAAAACTGTGCAGAGTGCAACAGTGTACACATGTCCTCCAGCCGTCCTCTGGGAGTAGCATTTAATGGACCAATCCCTGAACATATTACTTAGTCATCATCAAAACATATAACACAAGAACTTGCATTACTCTTTTATTTATAGAAAGAATTATTTAGTGACTTGTTATGATCAATTATAATTATTTCAGATTTATATGTTTTTATAAAAATATATGGGTGATTTCATAAAGAAACAAACCACCATTGACAACATTTTTTTTTGGAGGCTAAAGGTCAATTTTTTTCCTGAAGTGTAGCTTATTTCAAAAATGTGTTTGTCTTTTTTCTTATCAAAAGTTTTTAGGAGATGTTAAGTGTTTTTGGAGAGTAGTAAAAGCTATTTTCAGAAGTTTAAAAATTTTAAAAATACTTTTTCAAAAATTGCATTTGAAAAAAATATAGAAACACTTGTTAAAAGTTTGGTCAGATAATAACTATTGATTAAAAATATTTTTCAACTTGATTGACCAAATAAAACTGCTTCTCATCAAAAATATTTTTGAAAAACACATCACACAAAATCCCCTCTTAAATGACAAAATTAAATTTAATGTAATTTTACTTGTCAAGATAGCATCAGACTGCACTTTATTTCATTTATGATTGGAAGGATGCAAATTAACTCAATTTTCAAAAGGGATCCAATATATTCAATGGCAGAGAAAATAAACATCAAAGTAAAACCGTTGTATCAGCTTATAAATTGAGAAATTGATCGCTCTCATGTAATATTTATGTATCTCAAAATGGCTTATTATTCTTACTCAAAAGTTTTAGTTTCACTACTTATTTTATCACTCATGAACATTATGCAAATAATAAAAGCTTTCAACTTGAATCCAAAAATTACCCTTTGTTTTATCAGTGGCCTTCCTAAAAATATACCTCTAGTCAAAGTTCATTGTCAATCTAAAGATGATGATCTCGGAGTTCGTACACTTAAGTCGGGTGATCAATTTGACTTCCCATTCAGTATGAATTTTTTTGGAACTAATCGTTATCATTGTAGCTTTTTATGGGGTTCAAAGCATAATCATTTTGAAGTCTTTAAATGGAGAAAGAGCTACTGCGGAGGTAAGCTATTCAGGAATGTCTATTGTACTTGGTTGATGAAGGATTCTGGTATTTTTTTAGCTTTTGTTCCTAATCCTTCACCTAATGAATTCAAATTTCTCAAACCTTGGCTGTAAAAACAAGGGGATGTATTATATTTCTTAGTTAATAACATGGAAGTATCTTTATATAAGAAGTTATTTATTGTATATTTGTGCATCTCAATCATTTAGTACGTGCAAATAAATTAAGAAAACGACTGGTCATGTATGGAGGGAGGATTTGGTGGACCATTCCTCCTTTTAAAGAAGACTGTAAAATGAATAAGAAGTTCTTACATCAGAGTAATGAAGTCATACTACTTTAATTATTTCAGTAAAGAAGACTACAAGAATTGTAGGTTACTTTCCACTATTACACTTTTAATTGTTCTTAAACTACTCTCCTAAAAAATGTGAAGTACTTAAAAATCTCATTAAAGAAGGGGTAAAATTGGAAGAAATTTTCAACATGTCTCTTGAAAAATGAACAATTCATTTAGTTTAGACATTAAAAAGAAGCTCAATAATTCATTTATTTTGGAATGGAGGAAGTATGTGATTATAATCTTTTAGTTTGAGATATATTAAACGCATAATAGAGAATTAAAAGTTCTCCATATCATTTGATCTCTCTCAACTATCTGTAGATTGCAATTTGTGAATATATAGATGTTAATTTGACATTAAATTTGTGGGGTTCATTTATATGTGGTAAATTCCATGAGCAAGTTTTACTTGACTAGGATTAATTTTCTTGAAGTCAAGGTTTGGCAAAATATACTTGGCTAGGATTAATTTTCTTGAAGCAAAATTTGACAAAATTGTAGAGAAAGTCAAAAGTGATACTATTGCATTCTTGGTGGACAAGTAGTTTCTCCTTTTACCTCATTCACTTCTTCAATCACACCAAAAACAAAGAGACAGGAGATAGAAGTGTGAGGCATCACAGAGGGTTTAGTCGTCTGGAAGAAAATAATAAAGAGTGTGAGTAATATTGCAGTAAGGTTGAAAATCAAAAGAGGGATATTTCTTTTGAGTGTGTAGTGGTCTTTGAAGTATGTTACTCAGACCACATGAGTAAAATTTCTTGATATAGTGATATCAATTGCTCCTCTTGGCCTGTTGTTTTTCCCTTGAAGGGTTCTATGAAAATATTTTGGTGTCATTATCTCTCTTTTTATTCTTATTGATTAACCGTATTATTGTTGTGTTTCATATTTATTGCTTGTTGTTTCGGGTACACAATCTGTTTGTTCTCAATATAAACTTCAACCTAGGTTCAAAACCAAGTTTTTCATAAACAATAATGAATTTTAACACCTTGAACAAAATCTCAAAATGACTAATCAAAATGAACAATCACAAAAGTATGTTTATTAACTTTTTAAAGAAAGAAAGATGAAGCAAAATTTAGAACTAAGTCCACCGAATTCACGGTGAGTCTTTTAAGGAATTTATTTTCCTCAAGCACCCGAGGTTGTGGAATCTTTCATCCTAGGATTAAATGGTTCACCTTCTGAAAGTAGGGATACCTCAAACTTTCAAAATCTTTGAACACACTCAACGGTTAATGATCACAATAGAGTTTTTTGAAGAAGAAGAAGAATGTTTTTTGCTCTTAAAATAGTGTTTATACCTAAGGATAATATCAGGCATATATAGACCTTAAGTGTCCCTATGAAAGAAAGCAATGGTTCATGGATAGAAGCATCATTTCTGAATAGTCATGTCACCTGCGCCTGGTCTGCGCCTGACCTATGGCCACATGTCACATTTTGTTCAATCCAGTAGCTTCTGCGCTGGACCTGCGCCAGGCAGAGCCAGCTTGTACCAGGTCTGCACCTGACCTACGTACACAGGTCACCCCTTTTCTAAAATAGTATGTCATTTCATCAAAGGGTCACGTCCCTTCGAGATGTGTTATGTTTGTGCTTGCATGGTGTCCGAAATGCGTCCTCACATGGAGAAAAATATTTCCATTAGATTTTTGAATTAAAATTTCATTTATTTTCCAAGTTTTAAATAAATTTGTCCAAAAAATTAATCTCTCGATTGATCATTTACAAATTTGAAGCCTAAGCCGAGCCAAGCAAGCAACGACGATGACGGTGTGAGGCATATCTTTGTTCTTGCCTCACTATCCACATGAAAGAGTTTTTCTTATTATAAACACAAAAGAACTTTTTTCTCCCATCAATGGGGGAGAACATGGCTTTCCTAAAGTGATATTTTCACTTTCCCTCCAGATTTTGTTCCTTTCATGTTCCATTCGCACATTCCATTTGATCCCAAAAATCCTCCACATGAATGGGGAATGGCTATCTTATCAAAAAAATTATGGACAAGTATGTGATCAACAAGCGAAGACTGATTTTATCTGGATAAGTGGGTTTTCCTATAAACTTTTTACAGTGAACATGCATCGGTGCACTCGGTCAATCGGTATATTTGATATCTTTGAACCATTAAACTTTAATGTACACCTAGACAACACGTGTCACACAATCATCCTTTTACCATTTATGGTTATCACAGTTTTATTCATTTCAGCCATGAATACGTCCTAGTTTCATGAGAGCGTAGAGAATAGGCCTTTACTGACACTCCTTGAAGCAGTTTCCACTTCACCTCACATAGGTGATTTCTAAACATTCAATCCTATAGATGAAACTATTTGGTCAAATCTGCCAATTTTAGATAATCATTGAAAAGCTTTACACCATAAACCTTGTAATTATTTCTTAAACATTGTCTACATTATATGAATGGGTTGGGTACATTAACAATGTTGAACCGTCAGTCACAACTTTGTTTGATCTCCTTGAACCAACCTCTTGGCATCTCCAATCTACTAGGTAGAGTTACTGCCATGCTAACTTGTCCTAGACCGTAAACCCATTCCCTTTGATATTCTCTCAACTCCCTCTCTAGATAGTCATTTTATAAGTGGATCTGACACATTATCCATTGACTTCACATAGCCAAAAGTATAATTCCACTAGAGAGTAGTTGTCTAACGATATTATGTCTTCAACATATATGATGAGATTTACCATTATACATCATGCTCTCTGACCAACCTATCGCCACTTGGCTATCACAGTGTATACATACTGGTGCCAATGGTTTGGGAAAATAAGGAATATCTTCCAAGAAATTTCAAAACCATTCAGCTTCTTCACTGGATTTATTAATGCGATAAATTTAGATTTCATTGTGGAGCAGGCAATACATGTCTGTTTGGATGAATTCCAAGAGACTGCTCCTCCATCTAAAGTATACATATCCACTCATAGATTTTACTTCATTCAATCTGGTGATCCAATTTGCATCACTATATCCTTCAATTACCACTGGATATCTATTATAACGCAAAGAATATATATCTATTATAATGACAAGCATAGTCTCAAGTGTATTTAAGATACTCCAAACTCTTTTTATTGCCATTCAATGAGTTTTATTGGGATTACTCTTGTACCAACTCAATTTACTAATGGAAAATGCTATGTCTAGCCGTGTACAATTCATGATATACATTAAAAATCCCAAAACTCTAGCATAGTCCAATTGTCAGTCACTTTCACATTTATTCTTTTGATGCGCAAAGATCACGTTCAATGGAGTCTTGGCAATACTGAAATCCAAATACTTGAACTTGTCAAGTACCTTTTCAATGTAATAAGACTGTAAAAATACCAACCCGTGTGGAGTTGAATGGATTCTTATTCCTAAGATCACATCCATAACTCCAAGATTTTTCATATCAAACTTGCTCTTAAACATTCATTTTGTGGCATTTATGTCAAAAATGTCTCTACTGATGATCAACATGTCATCCACATACAAACAAACAATGGCCTTGTGATTCGAAGTGTCTTAATATAAACACATTTATCACATTAATTTATCTTAAACCCATTTGTCAACATGGTTTGATCAAACTTTGCATACCACTATTTGGGTGCTTCTTTTAGTCCATAATACGACTTAACAAGTTTACACACCTTTTTTTACTAGGAACCATAAAACCCTCGGGTTGTTTCATGTAAATTTTTTCCTTCAATTCTCTATTTAGAAATCTTTTTTTCACATCCAGTTGATGAATTTCAAGATCATATACCACCACCAAGGTAATTAATATCTGAATTAATGATATTTTTGTTACAAGCGAGTATGTATCAAAATAATCAAGGCCTTACTTCTGTTTGAAGCCTTTTACCACAAGTCTTTCCTTGTATTTGTCAATAGTACCATCCATTTTTAGATTCCTTTTGAAGATCTATTTAGAACCTGAAGGTTTATTTCCTAGAGGAAGATCAACCAACTCCAAGTATGGTTGCTTAAGATTGAATCAATCTCACTATTGACTACCTCTTTTCAAAAGGATGAGTCTGAAGACGACATTACTTCTTTAAATGTTTGAGGCTCATTTTTTAAGAGAAATATTTCAAAATTTAATCCAAACGAAGTTGACATTCTTTGACGTGTACTACTTCTTGGATTCTCATCATTATGTACATCCTCGCTTGGTTCATCTCGAGGTCATTTAGACCCTCCACTAGACTGTTCATGTCTAGTTTATATGGATAAATGTGTTCAAAGAACACAGCATAATCTGATTCAATTATCGTAATTTCATTGATATTCGGATGTTCGGACATATGAAACAAAAACTGACATGCTTTACTACTGTTAGCATATCCTATGAACATGCAATCCACTATCTTAGGTCCTATCTTCACCCTTTTAGGTATAGGAACTTAGACTTTTGCTAGACAACCCCACACTTTAAAATATTTCAAGTTGGGTTTCCTTCCTTTCCATTTTTCATTTGAAACTGATAGTGTCTTACTGTGGGGCACTCTATTGAGTGTTCGGTTAGCTGTAAGGATAGTTTCTCTCTACAAGTTTTACAGTAAACCTAAACTTATAAGTAAGGTATTCATTATTTTTTTTAAGGTTCAGTTCTTCCTTTCCGCAATTCCATTAGATTAAAGTGAATGTGGGGCAGTAGTTTGATTGGCAGTTCTATTCTCTACAAATATTTCTACAAAAGGAGATTCATATTCTCCACCCCTGTCACATCTTATTGTTTTGATCATTGTCGCATCCCTTTTTCGCCCAAAGGGTCGAAGTCAAAGGATTATTCCGATTAAAGTGACTGTTTTGAATAGAGATTATTTTATTTTATAGATTCGCCACTTGTAATTGATATATGGTTTCCAAGTCACTTTTTTGAATCTCTAGTAAAAAGAAAATGACTCTTTATTTTGGTCTGCAAATATAGAAAACCGGGTAAGAAATTCTGTTGACCAAGGGGAAAGTGTGAGGCATCCCTCGAGTCCCGTGATTCTAGCACGGTCTCTTTTATTGACTTATCCTGACTTAAACTATTTTGATAAATTATGTTAAGGCCTAAAATCGCTCATTTTTTAATTATACTGAAAATAGCTATCTATGTCTCTTATATTAAATAAATTGGTGATAATTTAAAAAAAATTACTTATCAAGGTGCATTATTGCATTCTTGAATTTTTTTTAAAATGTCTCGAAAAGATGCGTATGTTGCATTCTTAATTGAGACAAAAATTAATTATTATATTCGCCTAACGCTTGCAAATTTGCTTACCTAAAATGTTACTTAATACTATCATTAAACTTTAACAGAATTTATTTAAAGCAATTAATTAATTTAATAAAAAAATTATCAAAATAATATACTTATCGAAATTTATTGATGATATTAACTAAAATCATATAGGACTACATATCATGAAAATACATATCACTATATGCATGCACATTACCGAAAAAAATAATTTTGGCACAAAATTTTCTTCTCAAGACACATATTCCAATACAACACTCATTCATTTTTTAAATTTTTATTAACATATAAAATTATTTATTCCAAACTTTATTAATGTTATTTATAAACTTATTTATTACACTGTCTTAATTTACAATAAAATCCACATCCTATCACAACATTTGTTAACCCAATATTGACACACAATTCTATCATGTATTCCCACACTCACAATTATCATCTCATACTCTATTTTTCTCTTAGAATTTACGCATATACGGAAAACTCAGATACTTATCTGCATCCTCCATTTATGATTATTTACAAAATATTAACATTGACATAGAAAAATAGAAATTTTCAAATTCAGATTTTTGCTCGGACTTAAATGACGGTGGTTAGAATCTAGGATAGGTTGCTGGCAGATCTGAAAGAGATATAGCCGAATTCGCGGGGTTGAAGCTGGTAAGCCATTTTTCGGAGGGATGGTACGGTTGAGGATCATCGGAGTTGTTAATTTGGGATGCTGGCCGTTCGGTAATCAGATCTGGAGGCAGTATTAAAAAGAGAGAAGGGCATTGTCACGGCGCCGTGGTTTGGCTGACGATCAGCGGCGGCAGATCTGGGGAGGGGAGTGACGGCATAGGTAAGGGAAGGGGGGATAGCGCCAAAAAAGGGGAGGGGAAAGGCGGCGGCAATGGCTGGCTTTCGACGATAAGTTGTCAAAAAAAAAAAAAAGAAATATTCTAATCTGCTTTTTCTTTCTCCGTATTTTTTTTACTAATTTTTCCATGTTTGTTGTACAGTGCATGTTATGTAATGTGTACAAATTAATGAGTTACATATACGTGTACAGTGTGTGTAAAAGATGGATTCTGTGAATACATGTATGTGCTGTGAATATTATCATCTATATGAACAATATTCTATACTTTTTTTGTCATCTACAGATGAAAAGTGAGACATGATATTAAATTTTTTTACTATTTACAACATACATAAATTACAGACATGATAACAAATTCATACAACGTTAATTCATGAAATCACCAAACAATCATGTGATGATTCAGTTTATAACAAAAAAGTTACAAAATAAAATACAGGATTACCAAAAAAACTGTGATAAAAATGAAGCAGAAATCTTGAATATAGTTCCGGAATCTCGATCGTTATCCAAATTCAACTTCAACCTTTTTGTTTAATATTCTTTTCTCTTTTCTCTGATTTTCTCTCAGTTTCTATATTATCTAATGCAGTGTGTAATGCAGTGTAAAATGTATGTCCTTTGTCTTAGGGGGGTGGGAGTCCATTAAGTAGAGAGAATTTGGGGGGAACATTTACCTTTTTGGGAGGAAAAAAGTTAAAACTATCAGATAAGGGAGGAGAAAAATTCAAATTTTGAAATAAAATTCTCTTTTTTTTTAATAATAATAAATTAAGATAAATAATAATAATAGATATGAATATAACTAATTAATTTATTTTTTTAAGAAAATATAATAAAAATTATAAATAACCTTAAATAAATATAATTAAGATAATATTAAAATTACTTATTTTATTTAAAATTTAATAGGAAATATATATATATATATAAATATATTTTTTTTAATTTTTGCATTATTTTTAGAATTAAATTAAAATAAAATAAAATATCTCAAATGTAAATTTATTTATTTATTTTTAACTAAAAATTTATTTAAAATAAAATAAGAATTAAAATAATATCAAAGCAAATAAAATATTTAATGCCAATAAATAGGTTAAAACTCGGGGATGGTCAAAAATCGCGTGTCTACAATCATTTTCTCTAACTGATTTTTCACTTCTGTTTTATATTTTCTAAATGCATCTATTGCTTCATCCTTTCTATTTAAAAAATAGACATAACAATACCTAGTGCAATCGTTAATAAGAGTTATATAATACTTTTCCTACCACGAGATAAAGTTGAATTCACATCACAAATATCTGTATGGATTATGTCTAAGGGATTGGAATTCCTTTCAATGGACTTATACGGATGGTTAGCATACTTTGACTATACACACATTTGACATTTTGATTTTATTTCACTCAAAGTTTAGCAAAACTTCTGTGTTAATTAGTTTTCGCAAAGTTAAGTAATTGACATGTCCTAATCGTTCATGCCACAATTCATTAGACTCAAACAAGTAAGAAGAATT
This sequence comes from Capsicum baccatum var. pendulum, assembly GCA_030864225.1. Classification (NCBI taxonomy): domain Eukaryota; kingdom Viridiplantae; phylum Streptophyta; class Magnoliopsida; order Solanales; family Solanaceae; genus Capsicum; species Capsicum baccatum. The sequence continues at coordinate 67,595,391 of CM061559.1, read as the reverse complement.
AGAACTTTTATTGATTTCAATAGTCATGACATTCATCTTAAACAGGCCCTCGGTAAGGTAGCCTTTTTCTACATACACTTCCCCTTACTAATTACAACCTTATCAAAAACAAATACACATTTGAATTCCTTTTTGGTTAGAAGTGATATGGAAATCAAGTTCTTTCTCAACTCTGGTACATAAAGGACATTGTTGAGAGTCAAAACTTTGCCAGATGTCATTTTCAAGTAGATTTTTTTCCGTCCTTTCAACCTTTGTTGTTGCAAAGTTTGTCATATAGATATTCTCTTCACCTTAAGCCGGAGCGTATGCAGCAAACAACTCTTTGTTGGCACAAACATGGCCGGTGGAACCAGAATCTATCCACCAATCTCTAGGATTTTTCACAAAGTTATATTTAGAACGAAGGGCACATAGATCATCCATTTTATGTTTGGATTCAGCTATGTTGGATTGATCCTTCTTCTTGCCTTTCTTTGATACACGATAATCTATTGACTTGTCGCCAACCTTTCTACAATTAAAGCATTTCCCCTTGAATTTTTTCTTTGGTGAATTGCTTTATTGTCCAGCTTTCTTCCATTTCTTCAAGTTGTTGGGGTCGTCCTCTACAATGTTGGCTCCACTCATTGCAGAATTTTCTTTTGACCTTCTCTAGACAACTTTGTTGTCTTACTCAATGCGCAATTTGACTATCATCTCCTTCCTTTTGTGTTTCAAGTAATTTTTGAAGTCCTTCCACAAAGGTGGAAACTTCTCTATTATTGAAGCAATTTGAAATGCCTCATTCAATATCAAATATACATTAAAGATCATGTGAATGTTGAGAACAAACTTAACATGCTCAAACAAGGTATTTACTATATTCATACCTTCAGCAAGGAGATCGTGGATGATAACTTGCAATTTTTGCACTTGAGATATGACAGTCTTACTATCAATCATCTTATATTCAAGGAAACTTACAATAAAAAACTTTTTAGTTCTAGCATCCTCAGTCATATACTTTCGTTCCAGTGCATTCCATAATTTTTTCCATGTCTTCATTCTGTTATACACGTCGTACATATCGACTTGGAGGCCACTTAGGATATAATTTTTGCATAAGAAATCTTAATGTTTCCATGCCTTCATTACAACGAACTGCTCCTTGTCCGATGTTTCTTTGGACAGTTCTGGAGCGTCTTCATATATGAACCTTTGAAGACATAAAGTTGTTAAATAGAAGAACATATTCGGCTGCCAGGGTTTAAAATCTACACCCAAAAGATTTTTGGGTTTCTCCGCAGGCGCTATTGCAGGTGGAGCACTTGTACGACTAGTTGTAGAAATATTTGTTGCTGCCACACTTGTCACACCATCAGTTGCATGACCATCAGTAGTCATTTTTCTATCATACAAAGACAATCAACTTAGTATATTAGAATACTAATTATAAAGTTGTAACAACTTTAAACACCACTTGTTTCTAGTTTAATGATGAAGTTTTTATGTTCTTCTAATCGTTAACCGAATGACCTTTAACTTGCAATAAAGTTTTTATGTCTTCAAATCACTTTTTAAGTTCAAACAGAGTATAAAGTAATAAGCTTTAATCTCCAGAAATCAAACAATACCGATTATAAGGTAAATTTCTTAAGATTGTTGTTTCCGGTACACAATCTTTTTGTTCTTAATATACACTTCAACCTAGGTTCAAAAACAATTTTTTCAAGAACAACAATGAATTTTAACACCATCAACACAAGCTAAAAATGCCTAATTAAAATGAACTATCACAGAATTTTATTTATCAACTTTTTAAAGAAAGAAAGATGAAGCAGAATTTAGAACCAAGTCCACTGACTTCACAGTGTGTCCTTAAAGAACTTAATCCCCTCAAGTGCTCGAGGTTGTGGAATCTTTCCTTCCAAGATAAAATGGTTCATATTCTGAAAGTAGCGGTACCTCAAACTTTCAAAAGCTTCGAACATACTCAATGGTTGATGATCACAATAGAGTTTTCAAGAAGAAGAAGAATGTTTTATTCTCTTAAAATTGTGTCTATACCTGAGGAAAAGATCAGATATTTATATCACTTAAGTGTCCCTCTAAAAGGAATCAGTGGTTCATGGAAAGAAGCATCACTTCAGAACAATCATGTCACTTGTGCCTGGTCTGTGTTGGAGTTGCGCCTGACCTGCAGCTGCAGGTGAAATTTTAGCTAATCTATTAGCTTCTGCATTGGACCTACGCCAGGTCTGTGCCTGACCTGTGTGCGTAGGTCACTCCTTTTCTGAAATAGTATGTCATTTCCTCTAAGGGTCACGTCCCTTCGAGGTGTGATGGTTTTGCGCTTTCTGGCATCCAAAACGCATCTGCACATGGAGAAAAACATTTCCATTGGATTTTTGGATTAAAATTTCACTTGTTTTCCAATTTTCAAATAAACTTTTTTCAAAAAATTAATCTCTCTCTCAATTTGCCAAGTCTAAATCTGAAGCTAATCCGAGCGAGTGACGACGACGACTGCGTAAGGCATCTCTTTGTTCTTGCCTCACTATCCACATGAAGGAGTGTTTCTTATTATAAACACAAGAGAACTTTTTACTCCAACCAATTTGGGAGAACTTTGCTTTGCTAAAGTGACATTTTCACTTTCCCTTCAAATGTTGTTCCCTCCATTTTCCATTCACACATTCCATTTCAACCCAACATTACTTTTGTTACCGCAAATATTATTTCTATTGAGGGAGTTTTATCCCTAACAACTTATGTCAAAGGACAGGTTCTGCTCATTCACGAAAATAATTTTTTGATAGTTGGTCGTACTATACCTGAAAAAAATATTTGAAGTAAAGTACGGATAGCAAAATTCAATGATTATAGCGGTTTCATAACAATACAAAAAAGGAAAAGGGATTTGTGCATCCAACAAGGATTGCACAAAGTGGCAAATCCAAAAGACTAAATCCATGATATTAAAGGATTGGGAAGAAATGGATGAAAAGGCTTCTAGTGCAATCTGGTTGCACTTAACAGAGATGTGGTCAATAACATCATCCATGAATATAGTGCACGTGGTATTTGGACAAAGTTAGAAAATCTATATATGTTCAAACCGCTGAAAACTAAATTATACCAAAAGAAGCAGTTGTACGTTATAAATATGGGTGAAGGTACAAATTTTTTGTCACATTTAAATGTGCTTAATGGACTAATCACATAGCTTGCTTCTAGCACCCAGAAAAATTCAGGCTAAGGCTAGAACCATACTTCAAGTACATTACATCAAGTTTTAATAGTATAAGAAGGAATTTGGTTTTGTACCAAGGCCGCAAGAACCTACTAGCCCTTAACCAAACCTAAAACTCCCTTACAAATAGATTCTTTGAGAAATATCAGCTTCAAACGAGCATAACTTCCAAATTCTAATGTATATTTGAGCTCCAGATCCACCAAATGATATATATTGAAATTATATTTCTAATACATTCAATTTTTCCTTAATCCAATATTGGAGTAAAATATTATGACCTTTTCAGTGAAGCACTACTCTGCAATGAGATATCACAAGTCAAACCACCATCGTGGTTACATTGTACTACCGTACAATGGTCTCATCTGATCAAGGCAACCCCAACATCTGAAAGTTGACAATTGTACCTTCATACCATGAGAAAAAACATGATTTTGCTTTGAAATCAAGATCCCAGGCTTTATTGTGAGTTCCACGGATGCTCCTGATGTAACCTTCAAACCTATGAACTAAAGTACGACTGTAGCTAGATTCCACGACCATATCAAGGCTTATGTGATCATGTTTAGAGAGCTCTCATTTATCTCCCGACCATGAGTGAAACCCATGATCATAGGTTTATCCCACGATCGTGGGAAGGTCTTGTACATCCCTCTCGGCAGTTTTCTGTTACGAAATTTAAAGGAGCATATCGATCTTTTTTCACTTTATTAATATCAAAATCACATTGTTTTGGGTATCTCAAAGATTATTGGGGTTAATGTTACTCTAAGACCTCATTACTAAAAAAACACCCGACACTTGGTTTTAAACAAAGAAAAAGGGCGATTTCTTTCCCAAAAGTGGAGCTAGGGTTCATCTTCCACAAGCATCAAATTGTAAAGAATTTTTTAGGATTCTGATCTCCAGGTATGTGGGATTTCATCAATGAGCCTGTAAGACCCCGCAAATCTTCCTAGTCGTTAAAGCTCTTTAAAGCATGTCAAGAGAAGCTTAACATTTAGAAAAATTGGGCTAAATATTGGAACTCATTCACTTCATAAGCCTTTGAAACTTGATGATTTATTTTATGACCTTCCCGACCTTCGGTAGTTGATATTTTAGCTAACTCATGATCCACAATGTCAATAGGGGTTTCCAAACAAGTTTTAGATTTTCCAAACCTCGTTTAGACCACGTTTGGGGTCTCAAAATAGTAGACCAACGCAATCTTAGCGCGCCGCGTCACCCATCGCATTGGTTAACATTGTTCCAGGCTGCCAGAGTAAAAAGTACTGAGCCTCAACACGATCATGGCACGACGCATCGGGTATCGCGTTGATGCCATTGACGTACCGCTTCGACCAGTGCGTCGACACCCAGTTTTCCAGTCATTAAAATAGCCGCAACTCCAGGGTCATTTCAGTCTTTTTTCCACTCTTAAACATCCCTAAAACACGTGATTAAGCCATATTTCACCCAAAATATAGTGGTTTCTTTCAATTTCTCTCAATAACAAGTTAGGGTTTTCCAATTGAAGATACAAATTCAAGAGTCTCTCCGTCAATCTTCGTAAAATCAAGAACTAAGGTATGTTAGATGTTGATTCTTGGATTCCTTTCACCCAAGAAGTTCAAGAATTTTTTTTAAAATTATAAAGTTTGTGTATTTATTAGTTTTCATGATTTATGTGAATTGAAGTTCATGATTATGTTTTGTTGAGTTTTAATTCATGATTTAGACTACAAGTTTCAAGAATTGATTCTAGTATGTGGTGAATTTCATGATATTCATAATAAACCCTACAAGATGGATGTTGATTGATATAACCATGTTAATTGAGTATGTTGAATGTTGTCTGACCAAAGTATGCTATCCATATATTTAATAAAATGCTTGTGTGAAGGAAGTAGGGTCATTATAGCATGTTGACAAGAAACCCCCAATTATGTATAAGTTCATGCATGCCAAGTGCTTATTGAAAGACTTTAGTGAATGAATTATGATATGTTGCATGCATTCCTATCCATGTGCATTCCTTATTGAATGAATTATGAGATATTAGTATGTATTCCCTATACTATTACATGTTTAATACTTTCAAGTGCTTGAAGAGATGCCTCATTGATTTGTATTATGAATGATAGCCTATTGCCATGTTATGTACGAGTTGTCCTGTCTTGTATTATCTATGTTATTGAGTTCTGGGGGTATTTAATACCTGATAATTTAGCTGATTATTTAGAGCCAGTGTCAGCTTTCAAGATAATCTCAGTCATGCCATGATCAGTAGAACTCAGTTAGTTACAGAACTTAGAAAGACTCAGTAGTCTCAGTATCAGTCAATTTCAGTTCAATATTCAGTTCAGACCTCAATAGCATTCAACTATTCAGTCCAGAAACTTAGCAGCATTCAGTTAGATAACAGAATTCAGTATTATTTCGTCAGTCAATGAAACTCAGTGAGATCAGTTCAATTTAGTTAATTAGTACGATCAGTAACAGTTCAGTCAAGCCTAGTATGAACTAGAAAATCAGTTCAGTGTCTTTTAGTTGGGAGTAAAATTCAGCACAGAGCGAGCGTCGGGATGGGGGCTCACCCACTAGATAGGACTGAGATCCCTAGAAGCAATTCCTAAATTCCAGAACTACGTAGCCAGCGTATGCATCAGATGTCACCCGTTAGATAGGACTGACATACTTGGGGATCACCCGCTAGACAGGACTAATCTCAAGGGTCACCCGCTAGGTTAGGACTGACTCCATAGCATTTGTCTTTACCCGTCACACGGTACTAAAACCCTTCCAGCTGGGGTTACAGGATGGACCCCACTAGTTCAGATTCAGGGTATGTCAGTTAGATGACTACCTCCCAAAGTCTCAGTTTCAGATTCAGTCTCAGTACTAGAACTCAGTGTAGTATTGCAGAAATTAGGACTATTAGATACAATCACTCAGCTTAGTAAGGAACTTAGATAGTTCCATAGAATTTAGAGATCACCCGCTATATGGGACTGATCTCAAATACAGTCAATCATTTTCATCATCCAGAGATTCAGAGATCACTTGCTAGATAGGACTGATCTTAGGTACAATCTATCAGTATTAGAAAACTCTGAAATCAATAGCAGTAGACTCAGTTATTCAGTATCCCAGTGTTAGTAAACATAAATGTCAGTAAATTAGTATTTAGAATTCAACATCAGTAAACCCAATTATCAGTAATCCAGTTATTTGAACTCAGTATTCAGTGTTACTATGATTTCAATTATAGATTATGTATTCATGCAGGTAATTCCTCATTCAGTATACTCATGTTATTCAATCAGCTATATTTCATGCATATGAGCCTTTGCATTTAGCCTTACCTTATCTAGCATACCAGTACATTCTCATGTACTGACACATACTTTCTTGTGCTATGGTGTTTTATACCATAGGTTCAGAAGCTCGAGCTCCAGACCACCCTTAGCAGTCCAGATTTAGCCAGCAACAATAGAAAGTAGTGTGTCCTCATCATTCAGGGATGGTTCTTATTTCACTTTATTGCATTAGATTAAGTATTTCTCAGTAGATGGAGTTAGTTGGGAGATTTTCCCATTCAACTCCTTGTTCAGACAGTTAGAGGCTTTCAGACTAGAGTTTTTCAGAATAGATATTTTGACAGTTGTATTAGTATTCAGTTTCAGTTGTATATCAGATGTTTGAACCTTATGGCAAGTTTTTTGTCAGTTTTCTGCATTTTTACAGTGTATTATTCAGTGGTCAGTTACAAATATCAGTCAAGGGTTAGCTTGTGGTCCTTCGAGATTATGAGCACCGTGTAGTATCCGGGGTACTAGATTTGGAGCGTTACAGAGCCTCCTTTCACCCATTGAGTCTCAAAGTTAACCCAACTCACCAGTTTAATTCCTTCTTCACAATTTAGGGTTTCATTGACAAATTCATTGGTATCTCAACCTTTGTTGCCATTGAGTTATAATCTCTGTTTTATCATAAATTTCAATATTATTACATGATCATGATTACAAATGTACCTGGATCCACAATGAAATTTAATTAGATATTTCGTCAATACATTGTCTGTGTTAGCACGGGCCCAACATTATAAAAACTGAATTTATTAATATATTTTTGTTAAAATAATAATTAGGATAAAATAGAGAAAATATTCATTGTCTATTTTTGGTTACAAATATATAGGTAGTATATTGATATTCTAAATAAATTCTAAATTCTCAATTATTTAGGAGTGTAATAAACACCGAAAAAAATACTTTTTAATCTTATAGTTGGTTTTAGGGGTGGTAGAGAATTTTTGGTAAACCAAAGTAACGATCAGACTAAAGTACGTACCAATTATTAATTTCTTTAATTATGATCATAGGATTGGTAAGTTTTTTCGGTTTTTAAAAAATAAATCCAAAGAAATTTTTTTCGGTTTTTAAAAAATCAATCCAAGGAAATCAAGCTAATTGAATAATTTATACGAATAATATATATTTTATATATTAAGTTTAAAATAATGAAACTTTAAAATATTCGCTTTGAATTTGAGATGATGAAAATGAGTATAAGCTAAGAGGTAATAATTATCACTCAAAATCTCAATTCCAAAATCTATTATGCTACTTTATTAAAACTAACTTAATTCTAGCATCACTAATAGTAATCATCAATAATTCATAGGAGTGGTATACTCAGTCAAATACAAAATTATATATTCCATATACAAGAATAACTAATTATTATGCATTACTCCCTCCATTCCTTTTTCCTTATGTAATAATATCATATTACAATGATCAAATAAGAAATATATTTCTAAGATTAACAAACATTTGAAGATCATCACAAATATATTATTTACCCTAATATTTATGAAAATAGATTTCCTATAATCACAAAGGCTAGAATTTTATAAATAGATAATAAATAGGATTAAGAAAATAGAACTCAATTTGATACCAAACGAATCAACTATTTGTCACGGCATGGCATGATCCCTTCATGTTCCTTGGGAAGTCCTCATCAAGTGCCTTTTCACAATCCTTTATTTATTGGCCATAATTCCATGTCCTACTAGAAATCTAGAGGATCAATTATTTCAGCAATCCGAAAACACAATTTTTTTTATTGAGCAAGTGGCATATAACTTCATGGAAGCAAGGCAGAGGCGGATCATATTCTTCAAAATAGGCAGTATCTTCTTTGTAACGCTCTTTTGAACTCAACAGATTTTTCTTCTGTTTTTTTAATCAATTCCAAAATCTGAAATTTAAGTACACTTTCACTTGCCCTATATCATGATTTATTTAGGAAAAATTTCGCAAAAACACAAATCAAGATATCTAAATTATTAAAAATCTCTTCAGTTAGTAAAAATTATAAATATTCCTTATTTACATTCTCTCTTCTTAAATTTTCAGATACATAACTCCTACACTAAAAATTAGGATATATTTACTGGCCCTCTAAAACTATGCCTTAATATTTTCTCTTCACCAATTTAATACGATTAACGTCTAACACCTCCTCGGCTCCTCCTTTTAAGTATTTTTCAGAAAACTTTCTTCTTCCTATCCTCCCACCCTTTCTCTCTCTCCCCCTTTTTTCATAGTTCACACTCCTCCTTAACATTATTGGTAGTTCTTTTTTGACTTTTTCTTGTATAAATGTATATGTGTTTCATTTTTTTCTTCTATTTCAACCTCAAATAATGTCAAAAATTTCATTGTTTTTCTTCTATTTCAACCTCAAATAATGTCAAGGATTTCTTTGTTTTTTTTTTTATTTCAATCTCAGACAAATGAAGTTGTGCACATGAAAAAGAATGTTAGGATTGCTCTTGTGTAGTGATCAATCTGTAACCAAATAACTTTGTGGATGTTGTTTTGCGTTGAATTAAAGTTGAAGTTTTTTGGTTGAATATTATGTTCTTTTAAGAAGTACTCCCATTGCAGTACATATTGATTATTGATTATAAGTATTTCAGTTGAATATTCTAAGTATTGTATTAAGAAGCATTACAAGTGTTGTACGTATTGATTATCTATAAGAAGTATTCCAGTTGAAATGTTGTACAAGAATATGGTTATAGCAATAGATACGAGTTCATTGCAAATATGCACATGTGTTTAACACATATTTCAATACATGAGATACGTTTTGTCATCATATATCTCTGTGTACATTGCACATCTACTTTATGTATCTCTCGTTAGATAACTTTAGTGTAATATGTAAGAGTCATTCATATTAGTACAGCAAGACATACATAAAATATTATTATAATGTAGTATGTATCTCTTACAGACTTTAAAAAATATATCCCTAATTATATGATTGTTAAATGTCAAGTTCAGAGATGTCAGATACATCTTTCAATACATCAGATATGTTTTGTCATCTTGTATCTCTGTGTACATTACACATCTACTTTATGTATCTCTCGTTAGATAACTTGAGTGTAACATGTATAAGAAGCATGCATATTAGTATAGTAAGAGATATATAATATTGTTATAATGTAGTATGTATCTCTTACCAGGGGTGGAGCTACAGCCATCGAAGGGTGGTCAGATGAACACCCTTCGTCAAAAAAAAATTTCAAGTATATAGGTTAAATATAGATATTTATGGTTATATACATATTATTGAACACCCTTGACAAGTTAGAGAAACACAGTCTAGTGGTCAAGGGTGTGCAATTTTGCATCAACAACCTAGGTTCGAACCTTGGCAAGGGCACAACAATATTTTATTTTATTTTTTATTTAAACAGTTCCTTTTCCCTCATAAAAAGAAGGGTCAATATGAATGCCCTTAATCAAAACTCTAGTTCTGATTACATAATAAGTTTTACTGTGGTATAATATACATCTGAATTTATAATTGGCCTTTTCATTTGAAAACTATTTAAAATTAATAACAACTCACTTTTATGTTAGTTCTTCATTTTATTATCTATGAAATTATGCTAAAAAGTCATGGTAAAGGATTGTTCTATATTTTAAGAGTTCGTAAACATAATTGAGAAAAGTCCGAGCAAGAAAGAATTTTTTTTGTTTTGACATGGTAATTAGGTTCCTAATTTGAAGATATGAATTCATTTACTCCTTAATTAATTTAATTTATGTTATTTTTCTTTATTAGCTCACATTAATTGACTCACTGGATTTATCACCAGTGATGTAGCTCTTATAATTGGATGTATCACATTAATTTCTGTTATTCTCGTCGGCTTGGTCGTATATGTTTATTACACTAAATAGAGTACCAAATTTAACCATTACAACTTGTGCAACCAAATTTCTCTCTTCCAACATCTTATAAATTTAAATATTTGATTTTCTTTGTGATGAAATCATTTTTAGATTGTTAAAAAATATGTTTCATGGACACAAGAATTATACGAAGACGAACACAAGATGAAGGGTTAACAATACAAACACTAAACACTAAATTAAGGCTTGAAACATGTGCGAAATGCTTTTCTAAAAATGATATTTGCTCCCTTTCCTCTGCGAGATTGCTATCGGATTATACACAAATAGTTTTAGTGGTTATGTAACGACCTAAAAATTTGATGAAATATGTGAAATTTATGATTTTGTGTGATTTAACTGTTTTACCCCTCCTCATAGTTGCATTATGATATTTTTGAGGTGTGAGAGTGATTGACATGATTTTCAATGGATTTTGATATCATTTATGCAATATTGTGATTTTTTATGGCTTCGAGAGTCTTATTTTAGACTTATGTGGATATCTTTTGATCCGTGCGACGGATGGCCAAATGAACTGTGCCAGCAGCTCCGGAATATCGATTTTAGGCTTGGTAGACCTCCTCCGGTTCGGGTTCCGGTGCACCCGAGCTCATTTCGACCTATTGGTTGGAAAGTTGAAAAATTGAAAATATGAGTGCGGGACCCACATTTGATCGAAACGACCTCGGATATAAAATCCAACTTCGCTAGTAGATTCGGAATGTCGATTTTAGGGTGTTAGCATATTTGGTATGATTTTACGGATTTTAAATCTCATTTCGACCCTCGGTTTAAAAACTGTAACTGTGGATTTCGGGGGTCAACTTTATGAAAATGACGTTTTTTAGAAAATATGATATCCGCAACGCGTCCGGAATGTCGAATTTAGTATAATTGCATAGTTCATTTGCATGTATCGAACTCCAAACGAATCCCGAGCATCTCATTGAAGTCCTAATTGAGTTTTATTAAAAAAAAGAGCTTTTTTTTACTGCAGTGCAGAAAAATCTGCTTTATAAATACCTCTTTTTGGATCTATTTTTGCTCATTTTTAATCTTACCTCTTGGGAGTTAAACCCTAAAATAGTATGGGAGCTTAAAAGTTAAGTTTGTGAGAACTTGGGAAGCTAGATTAACATCTTTTTTCTTAATTTTATTATGGATTTAAGGTAAGAATTCACCCATTTTCTTAATAATTTCTTAATAAATTCCCCAAAATCACCAAAATCTTAGGGCATGATTTTAAACTCAAATTTCACCCCTTTCAATTGAATAATATTTTTATCATATAATTACTAATTTTTTAGCAATTTAACCTTCAAAACAACTCCGATTCTTGATTTTAACCCGAATTTCAAAGATTTTACCCGATAAAGCTCAAAAATAGTTCTTCTTCGATTTGAACACCAATTTTTACTCGATTTAACTTGGGTTTTCAGATGCAGGTTCCTAAAAATATAGAGAACACGTTTTTGAAGTAAAGTTCCAATTTTGCCCTTCTTTTTCGGAAACTCATTTTGGGGGTCCGTTTTGACCCCGAATCAAAAGTAGACAATATGGGTGTCGTTGGTTTTGTCTTGATGTGTAGATTTCATATTTGATATTTTTAGTAGAGTTCAGAATTATTCGTGAAAAGTAAGGTCGCGAGTTCTAGTGTAGCGGACCGGTTTCGACTTTCGAGGTAGGTTATGACTTAACTCTTCAGACTGGGATGGGTAGTAAATGATGGTATAAAATGCATGTTAAGGGTAGGAACTAATCATGAAAAATGGCTATCTATGTGTTGTGCCCGTGTGGGGGCTATATGTGATGTAATTGTCAAAATTGAGATATTTTATGATATGTTTGATCGTGTGGGGTCCTATGTGATATTGATAGCCTTGAATATATGTGAATAATTGTATTGTATTGTTTAATATGGTACCATTGGTGTATTGTGATTACATTCATACTTTATTGGCATATGAGACATGTGGAAATTCATAGATGAAATGAAAATAATGAGTGGATATTGGCTCATGTCGTTGTGGGAATACATCATTGTGGTTGGTTGTGGAAATATTTCATGTGATTGGTTGTGTAAATACTCATTGTGATTGGTTGCGAGCATCACATCTTCATATCATACTCATTCATGAAACATTGGTACTACCGTGGCAATATTTGAGAAACACTGGCAACACCTTTTTAAGATAATATTGTAACACCTTATAAAACCATTTCCGAGGGATATGCCAGAAAGGAGATATGAGATATGTGGATTATATATGGGTTGACGAACCCCCTATGGGTCCTACGTCGGGAAGATTTAGCTCCATAGGTGTATACGGGGATTGTGCGACGATCCTAGAGGTTGCGCGACGACCTCGTGCATCATCATCATCATATACATTAAACTTACTTTATTGTGTTTATGATGTGTTGTATTACCTTATTGACTTGTCATCTATGTATTTATTTTATTTTCCTTTAATTTTATTTGATGATCTTGTATCTACATGTTCTCTCTTGTTTTATTTATATGTGACATAATGTATACTTGTGTTCTATACCTTAGTGTGTTGTTGTAATATATGTGAGATATATTAAAACTGTTAATGCAAGCGGTGTGGCTACCATTGTGGAGTATTTTCTTATTGCAGGTGACGTGCCCTTTGTGTATATTTTGTATGTTTTATTTACTGTTTTGCTTGGTCGGCCTATGATACCTACTGAGTATAAGTGGACCTTACTCATACCTACTGCGCCCTTTCAGTGCAGGTCTTTGCTTGAGTGCGCTTCAGCTTGATTGACTCGGGCAATTGTTAGAGCTTATAAGGTAGCGGTTGGACATTCATGCATCCAAAGTTCACGTCTATCTTTCTATAGTTGTTATGTCTTTATTAGTATTCGGAGAAAGTGATTATTCCTTTATGGTTATGTTTTCGATACATTTGACTCTTGGATTGTATTAGTAGTTCTTACACTATTGACACCTGGTTTTGGGCATGATTGATATTTTGGATAAGTTCTTTCCACCTTGTTATGATTACTTATATAGTTCAGCTTCATTCTAAAATCCTTACCATGGAATATTTCTGTCTTTTCTTCTTTTCATATCAGTTTGGGTGATAGACTTACTTGTCAAGGTACGCCGCAACAAGTGTCATCATGACCCTCATTTTTGAGTCGTGTTAAATTGGTATCAGAGTAGCCAGGTTTCATTGGTCTCAACGATGTAAGAACGGGATGTCTAATAGATTCTCGTGGATCGGTACATAGACGTTCGTATCTATCTTTGAGAGGCTATAGGATAAATTTAGGAAACTTTCCTTATTTTATTCCTTATCGTGCAAGTTCTTTTATACCTTGTGTTCTGATTTGTATTTCACTTTTTCTACACAAATAGAGTTGCTTATGCCACTATTATTTGAGAGATATTCTGAGAAATTAGTGGATATCATTTGTCAGTTGTAGGCTTGTTGATGCTCCTGAGTTATCATGGGATCAGTTTGTTGATGCCTTTCTGGAGAGATTTGTGCCTTTCAGTTTGAGAGATCATATGTGGAACGAGTTTGATATTTTGGAGTAGGGCTCCATGACAATTTTTGAGTATGAGGCATACTTCCATACCCTATCTAGATATTTCTAAGATAGCATTTCCACCGAGTTTGAGTAAATATGAAGTTTGTAAAGGGTTTGGATGTCTCTCTTTAGTTGACTACGTCTCAGATGATTCTGATTAGGGCTTTTTTGGAGTATTGTGGACCATGCTAAGATGACAGAGGGTATTCTTAGTACATCTCAGGAGGGTCCAAGAGGGTGCATCGTTTTGGTTATTTCAAGAGTCGGACCTCTCAAGGCAGAGATTTTAGAGGTTCTTATAGATATCATGGTAAGCCAGTACAGGTGACTTTATAGAGTTTAGCTGGTGAATTTTCTAGTTCAAGGTAACTGTTCGGGCTCAGTTGTACTTTTTCTTGTTGAGACTGGTCATAGAGGTTGCTATGTGTGTAATGAGGTTGGCCATGTGGCCAAGGACTGTTCTCGCCGTGTGTTTAGAGTTATTCCTATTTCAGTTGTGAGAGGTAGGTGTTCTACCAAAGGTGCAAGAGGTAAGTATAGTAGAGCCTATGTTGGTGGTTGTGGGGCTACTCAGCCAGTTGATAGTCATGGATAGTGTTATGCTATACCAGCCAGACCAGAGGCAGACGCTTCTGATGCTGTGATTACAGGTACCTTCCTAATTTGTTTCAGAATTATATATATATTATTTAATCCCAGATCGACTTTCTCCTATGCATTTGTGTATTTTTCTTCGGGTTTTGATTCTATTACTGAGCTTTTTTCTATGCCTATTCTTGTATCTACCCCAGCAGGTGATTTTTTAATAGTGGATCGGGTGCATCGATCTAGTGTTGTGATTTTTGCCGAGCGTGATACTTTGATAGACTTGCTTGTTTAGACATGGTCGATTTTGATGCTGTTTTGGGTATGAATTGGTTGGCTCCTTCTCATGACATCCTAAATTGTTATGCCAGGACTGTGACTTTAGCTTCGTCGGATGTGCCAAGGATAACTTGGAAGGGTACACTTCATTCGGGTCCTAAGAGGGTCATATCTTATGTTCAAACTCATAAATTGGTTGAGAGGGAATGTTTATCTTACTTGTCCCATATTTGTTACACCAGTATTGTTTTACCTCCTTCCTTGGATTATGTCTGTGTTGTCCGTGAGTTTATAGATGTGTTCCCTACGGACTTGCCTAGTATGCCTTCGGATCAAAATATTAATTTTATTATTGATATTGAGATGGGCGCCAAGCCCATTTTTATTCCTCCTTATAGGATGGCCCCATCAGATCTGAAGGAACTGAAGGATCAGTTACAGGAGTCGTTGGATAAGAGATTTATTCGACCTAGTATTCCACCTTGGGGTGCGCCTGTCTTATTTGTAAAGAGAAAAGATGGGTCTCTATGGATGTGTATTGATTATTGACAGTTGAATAAGGTGATGGTTAAGAATAAGTATCCTCTTTCTCGCATCGATAATTTTTTTGATCAATTTCAGGGTTTTGCGGTGTTTTCAAGGATTAATTTGAGGTCTGGTTATCACCAGTTGAGGATTAGAGCTTTGGAAATTTCAAAAACTGCTTTTCGGGCTCGATATGGTCATTATGAGTTCTTAGTCATGTCTTTTGGGTTGACCCATGGCCCTATCGCGTTCATGGAGTTGATGAACTGGGTATTTTGGTCGTATCTTGACTCCTTTATTTTGGTATTTATAGATGATATCTTGGTTTATTCCAAGAATAAGGTTGAGCATGAAGATCATTTGTGGATTATGCTTTAGAGATTGAGGGATAAGAAGTTGTATGCTAAGTTCTCTAAGTGAGAGTTTTGGTTGGAGTCAGTTTCTTTCTTGGATCATGTGATGACTAAGAAAGGTATTATGGTTGATCCAGCTAAGGTTGCAGCGGTTTGTGATTGGGCTAGACCTACTTCGCCCACCTATATTTGGAGTTTTATTGGCTTGGCCGGGTATTATTAGTGTTTTGTTGAGGGTATCTCTTCCATTGTAACTCCGTCGACCAAGTTGACTCAGAAGAAGAATTCCTTCCAGTGGTATAATGTTGTAAGGTGAGCTTTTAAAAGCTCAAGGATTTATTGACTCCAGCTCCTATATTGGCTTTGCCCAAGGAGGGCGTGGGCATTATTGTCTTTTGTGATGATTCAGGTGTTGGGTTAGGTGTTGTGTTGATGCAGGAGGATAAGGTAATTGTGTATGCATCTCGTCAAGATTGGAGCCTCATGAGAGGAATTATCTGCAACACCCTGATTTTCTAAACCGGAATGCTACACAGTGCTCATGACCCCGAGGGACCACAAGCTAACCCATGACTGATATCTGTACCTATACATTTCAGTATATATCATAATAATGTGGAAAACATGAACAAGTAGGTCATAAGGTTCAACTGAATAAAGAATCTGGTAAAATAACATCCACATGGGTGAAAGATACCCAAAATAACTGAAACTGAATCATATCTGAACTAAATCTGAACTGTATCTGGACTGTACCTGAACTTTATCTGAAAGCCTTGAAGTACTGACTAAATAAGGAGTTGAAGTAACATGTCTTCAACTAACTCCGTAAACTAAAAACTAACTGAAATAATAAATGAATCGACTTATATCGTCCTCGAATGAAGAGGACTCACTGCAACTCTGTATACTAGAATGCGACTACTACTGCTGTTCTGGAACTCGTGTCTCTGAACCTATGGTGTAACATAAAGAGAAAGCACCATAGCGCAAATGCGTCAGTACAACTGGAGTACTGAGTATACGAGTGAGGTAGGCTGAACATAAATTGGTTTACATGCATGAACTATGCTACTAACTGACTGATATGAATGTGAGAGTGCAAACATGCATACATAGAAACCGAGATCGCGAATGCGTGATAGCTAAATCTGTGTGCTAATACATAATTTACTGATAACTTATCATGACTAATACGGTAGTTCTAAGTACATGGGTGACTGTGCATGACAGTCTTGCATCTAATGGAACTATCTGAGTTCCATACTATAATTGAATTTGACTGTATCTGGCAGTCTTGGTATACTGACATCTGAAGAACTATCTGAGTTATTTTACTGAGACTGAGCCTGAAACTATGGAAAGTAGTTGTTTAACCGACATGCCCCAATAATGCATATAGCCAAGTTAGGGTCCAATCTCTACCCCGACTGGAAGGGTGTTAATACCACATCACTGGTAAGGACAGTTGTGAGTGAACCTCAACTGGCAGGTACTCAAATAAGAACGGTGGGAACCCTAAACTGACAGGTTAATCCACCTCATTAACCCTAGTCTGACAGGTTAAGATGTCTTAACCTACCCTGGCTACGTAGTTCTGGAACACAAGGATGACTGCTAAGAATCACACCCTAAACTGGCAGGTAAGTTCCCATCATTGGGTTCACTCGGTGCTAACTTCTACTCCTATCTGAAGAGACTGAACATGATTTAACTGACTGTACAACGACTGAGTAACTGACTTCCGTTGACTGACGAAATAGTACTACTCTCTGAGATTTTGCTGAGATCATGAGATTTCGGAGGTTTCCTGAGTCACATGACTGACTGAGTTCTATAGATCATGGCTTGACTGAGATTATTAGGATAACGTGATTTGGCTCTGGTCACATAGCTATATTTTTCTGGTACGAATACCCCCAGGACCCGATCGAAGAAAACTGACGCATATGACATGACTTGATCACAAGATTTGAGTCCACAACTCATAATATCGTACATAAGGAATTTCATACTAAGCATGGTTATCAATAATGTATTGCATGGAAAGGATTTCATGTCATATGGAAGTACTTTCACAACCTTAATATCATGTTCATTTCATAATCATACTAGCAACACATATCAATAGCATGGAAGTTCATGTGGAATCATCTTAAGAGTTGACATAGCTTGTCATTTAAATACTATGGGGTCATGGGAACATGATTTTTAGCATTCTAGGCATTTTAACAAACACCTTGCATGCAGACTTTGGGGCATAGGTTTTCTCAACAATTTTAATCATCTTGAACCACCCAAATGCATGGGTTTTAACTACGAGCATGCATATATCATGGAAGTCAACTTATATTAATATCTTGAAGCTTAAACAATGATCATTAACATGAACAACATCACATAACAACAAGGAAATCCAAGTTTCTCATTTAAAAGCATGGTTCTTGAACTCTATGAACGAAAGGGGTCCATAGATGAACACTACGCATACTTGACTCAAGGTTCTTGATGTTTTTGAACTTGAAGGATTTGAAATCCTTTGATTCTTGAAGAGGATTGGGTCTTGTTCTTGGAGTTAAATTTAGAGAGAAACCCTAGTTTTTGTTTGTGAAATAATAATGAGCATAATGGTTGAATTCAGACTCATCTGGGTATATGTAGGTGAGTGATAAGTGACCAAAATACCCATGTTAAAATGACCTAGAAATAAATTAAACGTGGCGTGTGATGGTCCGATGAGGTCCGTCAGATACTTGACGGTCCGTCACTTATCGCGTCAGACATGGACCTAAAATGGGGTTCACTGGATAAGAGTTGACAGACTGGATGATGGCCCATCACAACTTTGATGATCCATCAAATCGTCCGTCAGTCCTTATCCAGTACGTGGCTCAACTTTCTTGGCTGTGACGGTCAAAGTGGCAGTCTATCACTTATGTGGCGGTCCGTCAACTTGGCCGTCATACCTGGTCGTTTTCGATAGTTCCAAGTAAAACGTCCATAACTTTCTCGTCTGATGTTGGATTTGGACAATATTGGTACCGTTGGAAAGATAACTCAATTTCCCACGTGATAGAAAGTGAAAATATCAAAAATACCACGTGTACCAAGAAAGGTTTTCATTTTAAAGTAAGTCCTAGAATCCTTGAGATGATTTCTAGCTAGAAAAAAGGCACGGGTATTACTATCCTACCTATGATTTGAAGTTGTACGCAGTTGTATCTGCCTTGAAGTTGTGGAGGCACTACTTGTATGGAGTCCATTGTAAGATCTTCTCAGATCATCGTAGCTTCAATACTTCTTTACTAGCGAGATCTTTATATGAGGCAGCGTCATTGGCTTGAGTTGCTTAAGGATTATGACTTGACTTTTCTCTACCATTAGGGCAAGGCTAATATGGTTGCAGATGGCTTGAGCCGAAATTCGACTAGCATGGGTAGTGAGACAGGGGCGTTCTATTTTTCGCAACACCGCTACTTGACAATCGCGCACACACAGCACAACTTCAGCCACAACACACACAATGCGTAGTCTAAGCAATTAGATACAAATGTAGAAACGTAAAGCACTCAATCGTTTACAGGAACCGCGTCCCCAACCTTTATATTTCTCTCAGAATTACAAAGGAAGTGTCACACAAAATTATCAAAGGCATACACTCAACACACACTATTTCCGGATGCCTTTACAATTTCCTGCAGCACATTTAAATACAGCACAAGCAGTTACAGCAGTTGCAACTTAGGACACATGGCAGCCTGTCATTGGACAAGGCTGCATGCTCTTCACATGACATAGCAAATCTGATCTAAGCACTATCTGAAAATACACATGTTACAATATTCAAAATTCAAACACAACAACTACCCCATGTGACTAGCACATGGGCAACTTTGCCCTTCTAGTTAATTTTGCCAATGCTAACACTTAGTCATTTTTCAGCTTCTCAGCACTTAGTCTTTCCGTCTTTGCCTTGTCAAGCATCTCAGCCATGCCTCGCCTTACCAGCATCATGCCTTGCCAATGTCATGTTTGTGCCTGTGCCTACGCCATGTCATTGCCTGCTCCATGAAGCTGTCTTAGCCATGTCACACCTTAGGCCACGCCAATGCCTATGCTGCGACTCCACCTCAATCATGCCT
Source organism: Capsicum baccatum var. pendulum (assembly GCA_030864225.1). Classification (NCBI taxonomy): domain Eukaryota; kingdom Viridiplantae; phylum Streptophyta; class Magnoliopsida; order Solanales; family Solanaceae; genus Capsicum; species Capsicum baccatum. Next base: position 67,575,458 of record CM061559.1, on the reverse strand, counting down.
GCGTCCAAGTCTGTGTCCATGCCTGTGCCATGCCATCACCTGTGCCTTGCCAGTGTCGATGTCATGCCAAATGACCTATGCAGGTTGTAACAAAACTATGCAGTATCCAACAAATCTGCCCAATTCCGCTGACTTGCTATTACGTAGTGCCTCAGATAATCTTCTAGCAAGTGGTTTATCCGCTCAGTTTGGTCATTAGTTTGTGGATGATTTGTCGTAGAAAATTTCAGATCAGTCCCATCATTGTAAATAATGCATGCCAGAACCGACCTGTGAAACGTGAGTCTCTATCACTCGCGATATCACTTGGCAAACCGAAATGCTTTACCACATTCTTATAGAATAATTCTACAGCAACTTCTGATGAGCAAATTATTGGTGCAGCAATAAAAATAGCATACTTCGAGAACCTGTCAACCACCACCATAATGGATGCATTGCAATCTACTTTAGGAAAACCAGAAATAAAGTCCATTGAGATAGAAATCCATGGCCTTTCAGGAATAGGCAGAGGTTGTAGCAAACCCATCTCTTTCATACATTCCGTCTTGTCTCTTTGACACACATCACAAGTCTTCACGTATGCCTCAATATCGTTTACCATTTTTGGCCAAAAATAAACACGGGACAGTAGAGCTAGCATCCTTTCAACACCGGGATGACCAGCCCAAGGTGTGTCATGCACCTCCTTCATCATGTCTCTATGCAGGCCACTATCTTGAGGTACGACAATTCTCCCCCTTTAAAGTAAAGGAGATCGTCCTCAATCCAATACCTCCGAATGATCCCATCTTTAACTTGACCCATCCACTTGACATAGAGTGGGTCGTTAGCAGCACAAAATCTAATTCTCTCAAAGAAATCAGATTCAAGTCTAGCAATAGAGTAAACTGCAGCAAATACCTCTTTTCAACTTAGGGCATCCGCAACCTGGTTGTGTTTCCCTGGTTTATGCTCCCACGTGAAGTCATACTTAGCAATAAACTCCTGCCAATGAGCTTTCTTTGGACTCATCTTCTTCTGCATCTTGAAGAAAGTGTTTGCGACATTATCCATCCGCACCACGAACCGAGTACCCAGCAAATACACTCTCTAAGTCTGCAAAAAATGCACCACTAAAACCATTTCTTTTTCATGTCTTGAATACATTTGCTCAGCATCACTCAACTTTCGAGTTTTGAAAGCCACAGGATGGCCTTCCTGCACTAATATGCCTCCAACAGCTTTATCCGACGCATCAATGTGAACTTCAAATGGCAACTTAAAGTCTGGTAGCTTCAAAATAGGTTCTGAAGCAATAGCATATTTCAACATCTGAAATGCTACATTGCACTTCTCATACCATTCCCACTTGACTTCTTTCTTCAGCAAATCAGTCAACGCCGCAGCCTTCTTAGAGTAACCAGCAATGAATTTGTGATAATAGTTAGCCAGTCCCAAGAATGATCTCAATTCTTTAATCCCACTAGGTTCCTGCCAATCCATGATTGCTTGTACCTTTTTTGGATCCATCCTTACTTGGTTTTGACTAACCAAAAGCCCAAGGAACTTCACTTCCTATTTGGCAAATTCGTACTTTTCCATTTTGACATAAAGTTTGTACTCCCGTAATCGAGACAATACTAACTTCAAATGTTCCAAATGTTCATCAAGGGAACAACAATAAATGACTATGTTGTCTAGATATACCACAAAAAATTCATCTAGGTAATCATACAACACATCATTCATCAAGTTGTAGAAAGTTGCCGGGGCATTCGTTAACCCAAACGGTATAACCAAAAGCTCGTAAGAGTCATACCTCATCACACACGTGGTTTTTGACTCGTCACCCTCGGCTATTCGAACCTGCCAATATCCTGATCGAAGATCAAGTTTAGTGAACCAGCATACCTTTATAAGCCTATCCATGAGATCTTGCACCAATGGGACAGGATATTTGTTCTTCACAGTCACTTTATTTAATGCTCGATAGTCCACACACATCCTCATTGAACCATCCTATTTCTTTTAGAATAAAACAGGAGCACCATAAGGAGCTTTTGATGGTTGAATTAATCCAGTGTCAAGCAATTCATTCAACTATTTCCGCAATTCAACCAACTCTTTTGGAGCCATTCGATAAGGAGCCTGTGTAGGAGCAACTGAATCGGGTAGCAACTCGATCTTGTGATCAATATCCCTCCTTGGTGGCAACTCTTTAGGCAATTCAGGGGGCATCATATCAGCGTATTGCTTCAGTAAATTAGCAACACAATCTGGTATTTCCACCTTCACATCTAGTTTTACTTTTATCATGGCAGCAAGAAAAGTTTCAGCACCTTTCTTCAATCCTTTCTCGACTGAAATAGCAGAAATAATAGGGCCCTTGTTTTTTTCTTTCTTTACTACTCCATAAGGATTAGAAGCCTTGATGAAACTTGGATTGGTTTTGTCTTCGATCATCACTCCATCTAAGTGAGGAAAAGGAATAAAATAAAACTTTTTAAGGAAGTCTATCCCTAGAATGACTTCAAAATCACCTAATGGCATAGTTATCAAGTTATGTTTTCCCATCCAACTCCCAATCACCATCTGCACATCGTAAGCCATGCCTATAATGGCTTATGCCTTGGAACTCATCTTCTGGACAAAGGATGGACTTTTCTTCAACTTAAGTCCATGTTTCGCAGCAAATTTGGCATCCACAAAAGTATGAGTGGCTCCAGTATCAACCATGGCCATCACACGATTGCCATCAATCTTCACCTCTATATGAATCAATGCAGCATGAGGGTTGTTAAAATACTTTGAGAATTCACCCACAACATTCAACAAACTTATATAGTTAAGTGACAACCCCAAAGGATTCGCCAACGCAACAACAACATCATCACCCCCACTTTGATTCACGTTCCCAGCAAGCATTGCATTCACTCTTTCATGATTAGGACAACTCTTGGCCAAATGCGGTCCACCACAAGTCCAGCAGCCTTTTGCATTGCTATCTTTCCCTTTGTTCTTAGCGTTCCCAGCATTTGTTTGGGCCTTCCCCTTGTCATTCTTATCGTTACGTTCATCCTTCTTCCATTCCCCCGTCTTCTCAGTTTTTTCTTGGACTTCGAAGAACTGGGAATGTCAAAATTTGAACGTGTCGAGCGAAAGTCCACTAACGAATCAACAGCAGTAATTGCACTAGGCAAGTCCTTCACATTCTGCCTACGTAATTCATTTTGGGCCCATGCTTGCATCCTTGAGATGAAATTATGCAACTTGTCTTCGTCAGACATATTTTGGATGTCCAACATCAAAGAAGTAAATTCCTTGATATAGTCACGAATCGTTCCCATTTGCCTTAGCCTTTTCAACTTGTCTCTAGCAATCCATGAAGCATTGCTAGGAAGAAATTGGTCCCTCATTTCCTTCTTCAACTTATCCCAAGTATCAATTTTGGGACGTCCAGCACTTTCATCATCTGCATTCCGAGTATGCCACCATAATTTTGCATCACCAGTCAAGTACATCGTGGTAATGTTCAATTTATCCATCTCAGCAACTTGTGCAGCAGTGAAGTATTACTCCATATCCCATAAAAAATTCTCCAATTCCTTGGCACTTCTAGCACTACCAAAAGGCTTGGGTTCAGGAATTTTTACTTTGGGACTACTTTCCTAGGTCTGTCCTGATGCAGCCACTGCACATCGCAGAACCATCATCTCTGTCTGCAAATCTGCTATCACCTTGCCTTGATCTTGTACCAGTGACATCAAAGCATCGCGTGAACTCAGAAATTTTGTAGCACTTTCATCATACTGGTTATGTAATTGTATCAGTTTACCCGTCAAGGTGTTGATTTGTGCTATCAAATCAACAACGCCTTCAGTTTGTTTGAGTTCATCCATAATGCCAATGAAGTTTCGAATTTGTACAACATCATTGTTTAATTGAGCAACAGTTACCATATTTGTACTATAATGCGTCTCTGATACCAGTTGAGACAAGGGCATTTTATTTTTTGCAACACCGCTGCTTTGCAGTCGCGCACACACAGCACAACTTTAGCCACAACATAAATAATGCGCAGTCTAAGCAATTAGACACAAATGCAGAAACATAAAGAACTTAATCATTTACAGGAACCACGTCCCTAACCTTTATATTTCTCTCAGAATTATAAAGGAAGTGTCACACAAAATTATCAAAGGCATACACTTAACACGCACTACTTCTAGATACATTTACAATTTCCTGCAGCACATTTAAATACTACACAAGCAGTTACAGCAGTTGCAACTTAGGACACATGGCAGCCTGTCATTGGACAAGGCTGCATGCTCCTCACATGACATAGCAAAACTGATCTAAGCACTATCTGAAAATACACATGTTACAACATTCAAAATTCAAACACAACAACTACCCCATATGAATAGCACATGGGCAGCTTTGCCCTTCTAGTTAATTTTGCCAATGCTAACACTTAGTCATTTTTCATCTTCTTAGCACTTAGTCTTTCCGTCTTTGCCTTGTCAAGCATCTCAACCATGCCTCTCCTTGCCAGCATCATGCCTTGCCAATGTCATGTCTGCACCTGTGCCTACGCCATGCCATTGCTTGCTCTATGAAGCTGTCTTAGGCATGTCACAGCTTAGGCCACGCTAATGCCTATGCTGGGACTCCGCCTCGATCATGTCTGCGTCCAAGTCTGCGTCTATGCCTGTGCCATGCCATCACATGTACCTTGTCAGTGTCCATGTCATGCCAGTGCCATGCCATATTACTGTTGCAAGCATGCCCTCGCAGGTGCCATGCGCCTGTCGTTGCCTCAAGTGTCCAAGGCAGCCTTGCCATCACTCTAGCATACCTTGGTCTAATACATTGCTTGCCTTTGGCACATGTCAAGGCCAATGTGCACCTTAACATAGCCTTGTAAGCCATCAAGACTTAGACTGAGGGTCTAATAGGTAGCTTGGTGCATCGTTTGACTTAGGAAAGGCCGTTCGCCTTAGAGATTCATTATTTGGCTAACCCATTGGTTAGGATTGATATTTCAACACCGGGGCATATTTTGGCATTTATGAAGGCTAGATCATCTTTGATAGAGTAGATTCGAGCTCATCAGTTTGATGATGTTAGATTGAGGTTGATTCGAGATAAAGTATTAAGTAGGGAGGTTAGGGAAGCCTCACTTAATTTAGATAGAGTTTTAAGGATTGGGGGCTGAGTTTGTGTGCCGAGAGTGGTGATTGGATTAGGTTGATCTTAGAAGAGGCCCATTATTCTAGATATTCTATCCATTCAGGTGTAACTTAGATGTATCGTGATTTGAGACACCACTACTGGTGGGGTGGATGAGGCGAGATGTAGAAAATTTTGTGGCTCGTTACCTATGTTGACAGCAAGTAAAGGTCGAGCATATGAGACCTGGTGGATTGCTTTAGAGGTTTTCGAGTGGAAGTAAAACAGATCACAGTGAACTTTGTGACTTTTTCACCTCGTACATCTCATGGTTCTGATAGTACTTGGGTCATCTGGATCAATTGACCAAGTCAGCTCATTTTATTCTGGTTCGAGTCTCATTCGGTGTTGAGAGGTTAGCCCATATTTTCATTCGTGAGATTATGCGTCTGCATGGTGTGTTAGTGTCCATTATTTCAAATCAAAGTTTTGTGTTCACATCCCACTTTTGGAAGACTTTTCTGGATGAGTTGGTACCAAATTGATCTAAGCATAGTGTTTCACGCCAAGATTAATGCCAGTTAGAGAAAACTATCTAAGTTTTAGAGGATATGCTTCACGCGTGCGCGATGGATTTTGGTGGCCAATAGGAGCAGCATTTGGCTTTAGCAGAGTTTGCATATAATAATAGCTACCATTACAGTATTGATATGGCTCCTTTTTAGGCATAGTATGGTAGGTGTGTCGCTCTCCAGTAGGTTGGTTAGATGTTTTAGAGGTGAGACCTCGAGGTACGGACTTGCTTCATGAGTCTTTGAATAGGGCCCGGATCATTCAGGAAAGACTTAGAGTGGCTCAGAGTAGGAAGAAGTGTTATGCTGATCGTAGACTTCGTGCCTTGAAATTTGGTATTGGTGATCGTGTTTTCGTTTGAGTTTCACCCATAAAGGGTGTGATGAGGTTTGGGAAGAGGGTCAAGCTTAGCCTCAGGTATATTGGTCCATTTGAGATTCTTCGGACTATTGGTGATGTGGATTATGAGTTTGCTTTGTCTCTTGATCTATTAGAAGTTCATCCAGTTTTTCATGTTTCTATGCTTCGTATTTATATTCTTGATGGTCTCATGTCATTCGTTGGGAGTTAGTTCAGTTAGATGAGCGGTTGTCCTTTGTTGAGGAGTCAGTTTCCATTTTTGGCTAGGGATGTTAGGCGGTGGCGCTCTAGAGTGATCCATGTGGTTAAGGTCCAGTGGCGATCGACCTGTAGATGAAGCTACTTGGGAGGTCGAGTATGATATACATAGTCCTTATCCATAGCACTTTGTTGATTCAGGTATTTCTTTTTCCTTAGTTCGAGGACGAACTAGATTTTTAGTGGTGGATGATGTAACGACCTAAAAATTTGATGAAATATGTAAAATTTGTGATTTTATGTGATTTGACTGTTTTACCCCTCCGATTAGTTTCATTATTATATTTTTGAGGTGTGGGAGTGATTGACATGATTTTCGATGCATTTTGATATCATTTATGCAATATTGTAATTTTTTATGGCTTCGAGAGCCTTATTTTGGATTTATGTGGATATCTTTTGATCCGTGTGATGGATGGCCAAACAGACTGCGCCAGCAGCTCCGAAATATCGCTTTTAGGCTAGGTAGATCTTTGGTTCGGGTCCCGATGCACCCGAGCTCATTTCGACCTATTGGTCAGAAAGTTAGAAAATTAAAAATATGGGTGTGGGACCCACATTTAATCGAAACGACCTCAGATGGAAAATCTGACTTCACCAGTAGATCCAAAATGTCGATTGTAGGGTGTTATCATATTTGGTATGATTTCACGGCTTTTAAATCTCATTTTGACCCTCGGTTTGAAAAATTATAACTTCGGATTTTGGGGATCAACCTTATGAAAATGACGTTTTTAAAAAATCTGATATCGCCAACGCATTTGGAACGTCGAATTTAGTATAGTTACATAGTTCATTTGCATGTATCGGACTCCAAACAAATCCCGGGCACCCCGTTGAAGTTCTAATTGAGTTTTAAAAAAGAAACAGATTTTTTTTTCCAGCAGTGCAGAAAAGTCTGCACTATAAATACCTCTTTTTGGACCTATTTTTGCTCATTTTTCATCTTGCCTCTTGGGAGTTAAATTCTAAAATAGTGTGGGAGCTTAAAAGTAAAGTTTGTGAGAGCTTGGAAAGCTAGATTAACATCTTTTTTCTGAATTTTATTATTGATTTAAGGTAAGAATTCACCTCTTTTCTTATCAATTTCTTGATAAATTACCCAAAAACTCCAAAATCTTAGGGCATGATTTTAAACCCAAATTTTACCCCTTTCACTTGAATAATATTTTTATCTTATAATTACTAGTTTTTCATCAATTTAACCTTCAAAACAACTCCGATTCTTGATTTTAATCCGGATTTCAAAGATTTTACCCGGTAAAGCTCAAAAATAGTTTTTCTTCGATGTGAACTCCATTTTTTACTCGATTTAACTTGGGTTTTCAGTTGTAGGTTCCTAAAAATATAGGGAACATATTTTTGAAGTAAAGTTCCGATTTTGCTCTTCTTTTTTGAAAACCCATCCATTTTGACCCCGAATCAAAAGTAGTCAATATGGGTATCGTTGATTGTCTTGACGCGTATATTTTATATTTGATATTTTTAGTAGAGTTTGAAATTATTTGAGAAAATTAAAGTTGCGGGTTCAAGTGTAGTTGATCGATTTCGATTTTCGAGGTAGGTTATGCCTTAACTCCTCAGACTGGGTTGGGTAGTAAATGATGGTATAAAATGCATGTTAAGGGTGGTAACTAATCATAAAAAATTTTTATCTATGTATTGTGCCCGTGTGGGGGCCTATATGTGATGTAATTGTCGAAATTGAGATATTATGTGATACGTTTGACCGTGTGGGGTTCTATGTGATATTGATAGCCTTGAATACATGTGAATAATTGTATTGTGTTGTTTAAAATGGTACCATTTATGTATTGTGATTATATTCATACTTTATTGGCATATAAGACATGTGGAAATTCATGGATGAAACGAAAATAATAAGTGGATATTGGCTCATGTGGTTGTGGTAATGTATCATTGTGGTTGGTTATGGAAATATTTTATATGATTGGTTATGGAAATACTCATTGTGATTGGTTGTGAGCATTACATCTTCATATTATACTCATTCATGAAACATTGATACCACCATGGCAACATCTGAGAAACACTAGCAATACCTTTTTAAGAAAATATTGTAACACCTTATAAAACCCTTTCTGAGGGATATGCCAGAAAGGATATATGAGATATGTGGATTGTATATAGGTTGACGAACCCTCCATGGGTCCTACGTCGGGAAGCTTTAGCTCCGTAGGTGTATACGGGGATTGTGCGACGATCCCGGAGTTGTGCGACGACCTCATGCATCATCATCATCATCATCGTCATCATCCTCATCATCATATACATTACACTTACCTTATTATGTTTATGAAGTGTTGTATTGCCTTATTGACTTGTCATCTATGTATTTGTTTTACCTTTCTTTACTTTTATTTGATGATCTTGTATCTACATGTTCTCTTGTTCTATTTACATGTGACATAATGTATACTTGTGTTCTATACCTTGGTGTGTTATTGTAATATATGTGAGATATATTAAAACTGTTAATGCAAGCGGTGTGGGCTATAGTTATGGGACATTTTCTGATTGCAGGTGACGTGCCCTTTGTGTATATTTTGTATGTTTTATTTACTTCTTTGCTTGGTCGGCCTATGATACCTACTGAGTACAAGTGGGTCGTACTCATGCCTACTGCGCCCTTTTGGTGCAGTTCTTAGCTCGAGTGCACCTCAGCTTTATTGACTCGGGCGATTGTTGGAGCTTCCAAGGTAGCGGTTGAACATCCATGTGTCCGAAGTTCACCTCTATCTTTCTACAGTTGTTATGCCTTTATTAGTATTCGCAGACAGTTATTATTCCTTTGTGGTTATTTTTTTGATGAATTTGACTCTTGGATTGTATTAGTAGTTCTTACACTATTGACACCTAGTTTTGGGCATGATTGGTATTTTTGATAAGTTCTTTCCACATTGTTATGATTACTTATTACTTATATGGTTTGGCTTCATTCTAAAATTCTTACCGTGGAATATTTCTGTCTTTTGTTCTATTCGTATCAGTTTGGGTGATAGGCTTACTTGTCAAGATAAGCAGCGACAAGTGTCATCATGACCCATATTTTTTTGTTGTGACAGGTTATGACAAATCTATTGAATTCTGCACTAAAAAAATAGTGAAGAGATTCTTTTAGGGTTTAAATATAACTATTGGAAACCAAATAATGAAAGGACACAACCTTTCGTCAAAGAGGCACCTCTTACAAAGATACAACATTTTATGTGAAAGACACCTTTTTATTAAAAGACTATTATTAATAATTGAATTTAAACGTAAATCCAACACTCATTGTATGTTTTTTATGTGTGTGATCTCGTAAGAAAAATAGTCAGATAAATAATATAGAACATTGATTGCTCAAAGATAAAGTATGATAAGAGTTACTGGGAAATTTGATAAGTAAGGAGTTTTAATATACATGAAAAGATATTAAAAGAATTAAATTATGAAAAAATTTCACAAAACCACAACTTAAGATATCTAAATTACTAAAAATTCATTCACTAAATAAAAATTATAAATATTCCGTTGCATTCTCTCTCTTTAATCTCCAAACACATAACTTCTATCCTAAAAATTAGTATATGTTTATTGCCTCCTAAAAATTTGCCTTACTATTTTGTCTAAATTTAACACATTTTCTCCCCCTTTTTTCACCAAAAAAACTTATGTTTAACGTGTTGTCTTCTCCAATCTACAAATACCATCTCTCCCTCCTCTTGGGTTTCCATTTCTCCACTTTTTGTATATATATTCATCTTCATCTTCCCCAATAGACGGCTGAGAACGAAACTCTGTGAACTTTGTTAATTCATTCGTTGAAAAAAAATGTTCAAGTCACAACGAGAGACATCTTACCAAAGGTGTCATGACCAAAATTCAAGGTCATGATGGTACTCGTCACGACGAACCTTTACGAGTAAGCTTATCCTCCAAACTGATAAACAAAGGAAAAAGGACAAAAATGCCCCCAAGATAAGGCTTCTAGAACGAACAATATAAGTATAATAAAGGTAGAAAGAATAAAATCAACAATATAACCATAACTCCTAAAACCTTATGTAACAGTGTAAGAATGTATTTAGTACAACTTAAATCCAAATGAAATACATAAAATGTTCAGATACAAGAGAAACTATATCTCTAAAATGAAAGTAAAGACATTGTCTATAAGAAAGGTAGTATAAGACATCCAAATGCCTTAAAATCACCCACTACCTTAAAAGCTTCAAAAGCGCCCGAATCATCCAGCATGTATTGCACTGGAACTAGGATCTGCACCGAAAGGGCATAGTAAGGGTGAGTATGGTCTGCTTGTACTTAGTAGGTATCGTAGACCGACCGGGCAAAGTAGATGATAAAACATATAAAATACACACTAAGGGCATGTCACCTGCAGTAAAAAAAAATATACCACAACATTAGCCCACATCGCTTGCACTAACAGTTTTAATATATCACATATATTGCAACAAGACCAAAAAAGATCACAAATATACATTATATCACATATAAGTAGGACAAGGAAGGACATTATACATACAAGATCATCAAGACAAGTCAAGAAGATAGAACAATTTGATAAGTAATAAGTCAAAGAAGAAGTACAATCACAAAACAAACATAATAAAGTAAACACAATAAGAATGATGATGGTGTACAATATTGTCACACAGTCTTCATATACACCTATAGAGCTAAAGTTTCCCGATGTAGGACTTATGGAGTGTTTGTCAGCTTGTATACTACCTCATATACATCTACAGAGCTAAAACTACCCAATGTAGGACCCATAGGGGGTTTGTCAACCTGTATACAACCAATATCCATGACTCTTCTCCGATATTTTCTTCGGAGAAGGTCTATAAAATCATGTTCCTAATGTTTTCAGAATTTTCAGTATTTTTAGTGTTCTCAGTATTTTCAGTGTTTCTAGTTTTTTCAATATTTTCAAAGCACATACATAAGACACAAATTAAGTACGACAAATAACAATGACAAGTATATAAATGAAACATACAACAAACAAGTAAAATTATATGTGTGATGCCATGAAGATGATGATGCAGTATTCACAACCAACTGCAATGAGTATTTCCATAATCAACCAATATACTAATCACGTGAGCTAATTATCCACTTATTATTTTCAACTATCCATGAGTTTCCCCATGATTCATATGCCAATAGAGTATGAATACATCACATTTCACAATTGGTACCACAATCGGCTTTTCATCAAGCAAAACACAGTTATTCTCATGATATAGGTTATTAATCATCACATAGGACCCCATGTGGTCACAGATAGCACATAATATATCAAATTCACCAAATTTATCACATATAGGCTCCTACACAGATATAACACAATAAGATAGTCATTTCTTATGATTAGTTCTCATACCCTTAACATGCATTTTGTATCAACATTAACTACCCAGCCTAGTCTGAAAGAAGTTAACCCATAACTTACCTCGAAGGTCGAAAATCAATCCACAACACTTTGATCCCAAAATCCCACTCCTCACGAACGGACCCAAAATCAACTAAAATATGAAAATATAGAATCTACGCATTAAAAAAAGCTAACCATACCCATATTGCTAATTTTTGGTTTGGGGTCAAAATGGACCCCAAAATGGATTTCAAAAAAAGGGTAAAATCTTAACCTAGTTCAAAAACGTGCTCCCCATACTATTATGAACCTACAACTGAAAATTCAAGTTAAATTGAGTTAAAAACAAGGTTCAAATTAAAGAAAAATTATTTTTAAACTTTACTGGATAGAACCTTCGAAAATCCATTTTAAAATCAAGAATCGAAGATATGTTGAAGATGAAATTGAGGAAAAACTTAGTAGTTATAGGGTTAGAGATATTACTCAAGTGAAAAGGAGTGAAATTGGGGTTTAATATGAAAAAATACACTTTTCGACCAACGGGGCCAAAACCCCCAATTTTCACTTTAAAATCGAATTAAAACAAGAATCTAATGTTAAAAATGGAATAAATTAGGTAAAATGAGTGTAATGGAAGGTCTATCACGATCGCGACACCTCATTTGATTGCCCTATCAAGATCGTAGCCCAAGTCCTGCGATCGCGAGTGCACCAGATATAGTGCACTAGCTGGGGACTTTGGATCATTTCGAGTTCCCGCGGGGCCCATCAGGATTCATTCAAAATCCCATGAATACAAACAAACTATGCAATCCCAAATTCCATACTCCAAACTTAATGGAGATATCATATTTCAAAAAGACGTCGTTTTCACAAATTGATCCCCGAAATCTAAAATTACAATTTCCAGAATCAAGGGTCAAAATGAGATTTAAAAGCAATGAAATCACACCAAATATGTTACCACTCTAAAATTAACGTTCCATATCTGTTGGGGTAGTTCGTTCAGCCATTCATCGCACAGATCAAAAGATAACCATAAAAGTTCAATATAAGGCTCTCGAAGTCACCAAAACCACAATATCCCATAAATGACACCAAAATGCATCGGGAACCATGTCAATCACTCCTATACCCCAGAAATACTACAATGCAACTATGGGGAGGGTTAAAATAGTCAAATCACACAAAAACAGATATTTTACATATTTCATTAAAATTTCAAGTCGTTACAAAAGGTTTACAATTTTTGTATCTAAGCATTTTAATTCAAGATACATTTTTTATTAGTTGAAGATACATAATTTAGCTTAGTTCTATATGCATGTTCCAGGTGCATATACTTTGTATCTGTACGCGTAATACTTTTTTTTGATATGCCTCTCTTTCATATACATTTATAGAGATAGAAGGTTTTTGTATGTATCTCTTTTAAAATATATCTTTGCAGCTGATAAATTTTTTGTATTATCTCTTATACCTTTGAAGTTCAAATCTCATTTTTTATAATGATACATCATGTCTTACTATGATACGTTTTTAATCAATATTTGTATCTTTTTTTTTAGGATATGAAATTCATTGCAAAAAAGTTGAAATGGGAATGTAACATCATAAAAAAAAAAAAAAAAAAAAAAAAAAAAAGCTAAAGAAGAATGAATTTGGAAGTTGAATATGGAGAAGAATATTTCAAAAAAAATTGCATTATTAACAAAATATCCTTTTTTGGAGATATTTAGATGTTAATTAGAAGATCGAGTAAATTACTCCTTAAATGAGTTAATTACCGTTAATTTTCATAATTACAACGAATTAGTTATTTTTTAAGATATGTCAATTATGTATCTCTTTTAATATTATGTATCTAAAAAATTACTCCCTCCGTCCCATTTTACCCGTCTCAAATTGGGATGGCACAACTATTAAGAAAAATAATAAATAGCATGGCTAGTTTACCATAGTACCCCTATTAAAAGATATTTAGATTTTAATTTAAAGAAAAAGTAATTAATGCAAAGGGTAAAACATGGGAAAAAATTTTGTCTTGTCTTGATAAGTAAAAAAGGACAAGTAAAATGGGACACCAGATTAGGAAAGTTGGAATGGATAAAATGAAACGGAGGGAGTAAAAAAATTAAGATTGTGCAAAATTTTGAAAAAAAAATTAAGATTGGATGTAATTATGGGTAAGCTAGTTAGAATTTATGTGAAACTGCCTTAAAGTATTAGGGAGTTCCCTTTCAAGGTAAACTACTCTTTTATAAGAGCAATGGTTTTTTTAAAGGAGTCATTTTTCAAGGGTAAAAATATTTTAGAAAATACTTCATCTTCTTTTTTTTTTTGGCTAAAAATTATTACAGGTTTCAATTAATTCAACAGTTGAATTATTAAGGTTATCGAGTTATTAGTTTACGATTTACTTTTTAATCATAGAAATCCTTTTGGAAGCAGTATGAACCAATAAAGTGTAAGGTCGTATAAAATAACACTGCACACAGGTCTTATGGCTAGACTAGTGTTTGAATAACTATCCTTATAAGTAATCTTTACTTCTTGAATTTCACTGATTATTAGATATACATTTTCTGACATGTTGGGGCTGAATTGTCCATATCAATTATTTTGTTTTTCTGCATATTTATGACTTTTGTAGTGAAAGTTTTTTAAATTAGAAAAAGATAAAAGTTTTAAATATATGATAAGAGAAAAATATAGTTCAAAATTTTTAAAATTCAAAAACGCATGATAGGAGAAAAATATATGGTAAGATTCATAAGAGTTCAAAAGTTTTTGTCTCATCAATATGTTTTTTTAAAAAGTTATTCTTAAGTTATTTGCTAATCTATATAGTAATTGTGTATGTCGTACATGTGACCTTTTTATATGAAACTAGTCAAAATAGTCGCGTGTCGTGCGGTCATAAAGAAAATATCATTGAAATTATTATAAAATATTTATTATCATCTATTTATTTTTTAGTTTTTATTCGATATCTAATGTTCATATTTGTATCTAATTAAGTGTTGTTTTCTAACTATGACAATTCCGTACTCAAAGCTTAAATCTTCGACATGAAAAGCTACTTACCACTCTACCACATCTTTTATCAACGATTTCATCCATTCTAGCTTATATTATAAAACTATAAAATTTGACCACACTTCGCGCGGTTCTGATTGACCGTATTAAAATGATGAACTAATTTTTTACTTGAGATTCTCCCTAAAAAGGAAATTCAATATGATTTCTTGTGCCCTTAATCATTGAGAAATGACATTTGAAATTAAATAATATACAGTACATATCAATTCAAGATTGTCATGTCGATATAAAAAATAAAAATTAAAAAGAACCATTTCTATATTATTCAAAAATTGATCGAAAAAATATTTGTTGAAGAAGTTATAGAGTCAGTTACTAATAGTAGTTGAAAAAGAAATCAATATCAAATTAGAGATTCAACTCCTATCATCTTAACTACCTGTTGATATGAGCGAGCGATTTTACTAAACGCTAAAAAAGACATGGTATTACTCATAGTGCCTGAAAATATATACAAAAATAATACAAGAAAATTAAAATATAACATGACACATTACAAGACAAATTAGAATCCTTCTGATATTCGAAACATAGGAATTTGATCTTCGTGTATATTCTTCATATCTAGACCACTATTTATTTATCTGCACTAATTAAAAAAATAAATATAATTTCAAACATATGATAATGAAAAATCTTTGTGACTTATGAGAAATAGATCTAGATACGATATTCAACAACTAATGAGAGATTTCAACGACTTATGCTCTCCAGGATTTATATGGAACCTGCTAATTTTTTTCAACAAATGAAGACCCATTAATGAAATGATTTTTAGACCAAAAAAAAATGATTTGAATATTGAGATAAAAAATCCTAATCAAAATATGAGTATTTCCTCGTTAAAAACAACTGCAGTAGTCCATTGCAATAATAAGTCACGAACAAAATCTTTGACTTTAACTTTATTTTTCTCCAAATCTCCTGATATTGTTGAAAAGCTTTATTCTTTGCCCATGTATATAAATTTGGTCCAAAAAATATCAATTCATCAATTTTCTGCATGCCTAAGATATAATGCACAAAGTAAAAATAACGATACAATGCATAAATTTAATCAATAACTAAGATAAGTGTAAAATAAAAACTCATATAAATACAGATACATGCACTCATATTTCTAATTTTTCTTGATTTATAAGTCTTCTTCATCGACATTTATTTCTTCAATCGTAGCATTTAAAACTGCTCCCTTGAAATTGTCCTTGTCCATGAAATCATTCTGAAGTTTGACAACAAATCTGACCTCCCTATTTTTTGCCTCATCCTTTTATGGTTGTTCTTCTTTATTTTATTTAATGGTCTAATAAATAAAATTTAATATAAAAGGAGTGTAGGTATATAAAAATATTTACAAAAATAAATGCGCAATAACAAAGAGAGTCAAGTGGTTCTCATCAAAGAACATGGATGCAAATTTTTTTTACAATAACAAGGACAATGAATGATATAAATAAGGTTTATTTATTATTATTATTATTTATTAATGTCATTGTTAATAATATTTTATGAATTTATATAAATGAGGAAAAATTTTAAAAATAAAACTAAAAAAAATATAAAAAAAGATAAATAACATTCCTTAATTCTTAGACTTGCCACATCAGCATCCCCAAATTCCTCCTTTTAATACATATATATAATATGTACCAAAAATTGACAATGTTAAGCTTTTCTAGATCCTAAAGTATGTCAATTCTCCTCCTTAATTTTTTTTTTTTGTATCTGTGCAACTATAAAATTTGTATTCATATTTATCTGTCAAAAATATTTTTAGTTTCTTGCTTGCCATCTATAATAAATTATTGTTTCATAAATAGCAGTCACTTACTCTTTCTTAAAATTATTTTCAATGTCTACCTTTGATCTATATTTGTTGTACTGTTCCTTTTGGTAACACCACTCTAAGTCAAGTAAATACCTCTAAATCACATCTGCTTCATTTAGTCTTGCTAATACATCCAACAGTGACATTATAGCTAGTGAATATGTTCGCGATTGTTAAATAAAAATGATATATGACGACATAATTTTTTTATAAAATATATATTTTTATAATTTTGATCAACTTTATAACTTTATGTTCCCCAACAGTAACATTGACTATATTGTTTCTTGATGTAATTATATTTTCAAGATTGATTACTCTTTTACAATATTCTCTCATTTATCAAAATTGGGTGATCTCCTATATCATAATGATAAAATATAATTATCACGATTAAATAATCTAATTTAGATAAAAATAAACTGAAAAATAAATATTATATTTCACAAAGATATTCAATCGAAATTCCAACGCAATACACAATTTTTTTAGTGCATCACACACACATATAGAATTATAAAGTAAACAAAAATTCAGAAAATATTATATTGAAAACAAAAACTCAACACTACCTAATTAGTATATCTTTATGATGTAATCTTTAATGCCAAGAATGCAGAATATTTAACTAATAGCAAACAATCATGTAAAAGTCATTTGGTGGGTTATGATTCTCTCTATTATTAATAACTAATTATAATCTATTTGTTCATGAGATTACACAATTTCAAAGTAAATCACATAACTTATTATTTTCGAAATAGAAGAGAATGAAGTAAAGGTTTTGAACAAAAGAAATTGCTTGGATGGTAAGTATTCGTCGTGATAAGAATTATCGGATATATTCATAAAAATACAACATAAAAATAAAAAAATGACATCACCAAGAGGAGCCCAACCTTAAAATATATTGAAATTGTAAGCCGAAAGATTTAAAAACTTTAAAAATATAGACATGTAAATCTACGTTAAAATATAGTAAAATTTTCATCAACTCCATAAAAAAATGATTTCATACATATTCATGAATATAAAGTACAAACATTCTTAGCACACCTTTGTTAGAATAAAGTGCTAAATAATGATAGATTACCTGTGGTTTTTCATTTTTTGTGGACATCATACTTCGAATTTTTTCCTGCAACAACATCCTGAAATTAGACGTGCATGTATAATTCTATCCTTTATTACAAAAGAAGTACACTTCTTTCTCTATGTTCAAATAATTCAGAATTCTACAGAGAAAAAATAATGAAAAAGAATCTTACTAAATAAATAGACACAATTTAAATGAAGAAAATCTATAGAACTTCTACCCAAAAAAAGAATTACAGAATAAGAAAACAACAAAGCAGATGACTAATTAAACACTACAACTCTCACTTAATCAATTTATAAAGATTAAATTGAAAGATTGAGAAGAAATATATTCCACAATGTTTTCCATAACATGTGATCTAAGGAAGACACCAAATATAAACATTATGATCGGCAAGCTTTAGAAAATATTTATATTGGTGAGAAAGAAGGGTCCGTGCTAATGACTCTTCACTATCCTTGTCATTTTACAGTTATTTATGTTTATTGTCTTAACAATTTTTTATTTTCCTCATTAATTTTAACTTTATAGTTACAACTTACAACTACAAAATGCATAAATAGGTGGGTTGATCATTAATGTTACTCTCCTACGTGGGTTGTAGAAAACAAAATTGTACATTGGATTTTATTGTAAAAATTTATCATAAAGATAGTTTTGAGGGTTTTATTTTATGAACCATTTATTAATTCACTTACTTAGTTGATAATATACAAAAAATGTCAAAAAAAGAAGAAAAAGGATAAATGTGAATGATGGTCATAGAGAGGTGCCACATCACCTTATTTTGTTTCTCCTTTATATATATATATATATATATATATATATATATATATATATATTGATGTTAAAATCATTAAAAAATATTTAAATCATTAAAAATTTTGTCTCAAAAAGATATTTTAAAATTAATATATTCCTCCCGAATGGTTGTCAAATTATGAAAGATTTTAAAATTTAGAATAATAACCTTAAAAGTCAAAAAAACTTATAGTATGAAATCATTAACTAAGGCATTAACTAACTGATAACGCTCAATCTACAGCTCTCGTAGGAGTGTAAAGCAGTCGTTGTCAAATATATAACCCAACTGGGTTGGGTATCGATCCCTCAGGGAATAGCCGGTCAACAAGTAAGCAAAGATTATTAGACTTTTGGTGCAAGTCTCGTAAAAGGGGGGATTGTAACGTGTAACCAAAATAAGAGAGTAAAAATGGAAATTAGCAAAGTAAAAAGAAAGAATGTTTAGTAAGCTGTAAAACAATGAGAATTGAGAAGTTGGGGTTATGTCCACCTTATGAGTTGTACGTCTCTATTGGCTATGAGTTGTGCGGAATTCAGACATGCATGTGCTTATAGAGAATTGTATTCTATGGTAAATCCAAGCGTCTTTCGACCTAACAAGGATTATTTCACTTTAACTCTTTCGAGGTTAAAGCGTATCTAACGGTACAAATTCTCCAAGAGGTTAATCCAGTTACGGCACTAACTTTTTAACAGGGGTTGGTGCCCTATTACCTTGACATTATCTCTTTTCCAAACGTATAACTTTTCTTTTGAACAAGTTAATGCTATACTGGCGTATTCTATGCGTTTGCAACCACAAGAATTTGCATTAAGATGAAGAGAATAATGATATAAGCAGCATACGTGTCAAGAACTCACAAACTCATAGCAATAGATAGTAGCTCATAAGGCTTCCATAACCCCAACAGAGAAGTTTAGCTATTCATGAGTGCGATGGAAATCACAATAGACATTATCATTATACCACAATAAAAAATCTCACGTGTAGTATGGTGTGGTATGGCGTTAGGCGTGAATTCCTTGCAAAATAGCGATTCTCTTGTTGTAAAATTAAAAGTCGAATAGATGAAAAATAATGTCAACAATGAATTAATAAAGAAAGGGGAAGGATGGAATAGGGATGAGGGTGGTGGAGAATTGTTTTGATGGATGGATGGATGGTGGATGGATGGGAATTGATGGAATGGGGGAATCAATAAAAATCTCTAACAAAATAGGGTATTTATAACACCCATATCCTATTCCTACTAAGCTACTGCATTACTTAACCCATTCCTACTGGGTTAATGCATCATTATCCTAATCCTAATAAGTTACTGCTAGTCCCCAAAGTCTTTAGAATTGCTGTTTTTGCCCGGGACAGATTTTCCATGCGCCACTTTTGGTCCTTGGCGTCCAAGCTGCTCTCCTTCTTTCGTGAAGCTTCCTTTGGCGTCAAGTTATCCATAAAATGATGAAATCTGCATCATTTATACCTGAAAACTTGCTAATCACGTTTGTTAGCTCACTTACAGGAAAAAGGACTAAAAGTGCATGAATTATATAATTTGTCCTCGAAACTTAGCTAAAATATGGGTAAAATATAGTACTTTAGGCGTGTAAATTCGCCTATCATCACTAACATAAATCAAAAAAATATCGTGGTTCAGACTCTTTTTCAATTATTGTATATAATGAAAGTTTTAGTGCATCATCAGTTACTTACTTCATCTACATATTATACTTCACTTATGATAGAAATTATTAATGATTTAATATTTGAATAATTATGATTCCTTCTGCAATTTATTACCTAAGTATTACCCTGACTAATTTTAGAATATAATACAAGTATCTACCTTTGAATTTAGTCGTTTAAAGTTTTCTTCTCTAAATTCTAAAGGACAAATTACTAATACTAAACCAAATTCTATGAATCTTTTTGATATTGATACCTTTACTTTTCTTTCTTTTATTTTACATATAAATGCTAAAAGGCAAAATTATCAAAAAAAATTAAAAATATATAAATTGAAAAACACAAAATTGAGTTCTTTTGCCCCAAAATCCGCTAAATCAAATTCTCTGAATCTATTTTGATATTGGTATCTTTATTTTTCTTTCTCTCTTTTTTTCTTTTATTTTACATACATGATCATAGAACTTTTCTTATAAGAGGAGTAATATGATCAAATAATATTATTAGTGAGAGGATTTTTTAAATAAAAATAAGTCATATTTTTATATCTCAAACTTACCGTTGGTAAACTACTTAAATTATGTATCGCTTATCAAATTACCAATCAAAATTATGATGTATTTATAACAAAGTGTATAATACACACAAATTATACAATAATTAATCTTTCAAAGGCGGCAAAATCTCTTGAAATATATTGACTTAAGTGTTCTTACAATTGTTGCACACACTCACATTATGAATTCAAATAGATGAAAATTTCATTTATCCTGAAAAGATAAATTAAAATGAATTAGACACAAATAAACTTCGTCCATCATTGACACAAATAACATGAAACTATTTTACATTTTTTTATGAGATACACTAATAATATAATATGAAAAAATTATTTTGATCATAAACTGACCAAAACTATTCCATTAACAAAAAAAATAATACTATAAAATAACATATTATTTTTATTTTTGGGATATCCGTTGAGATTTCTGGTAGAAGGATTATTATTTATAAGAGGGTGAATGATGGGAGGGAAGATGAATAGGGTGGAGTTAAAACTAAGTAATAACATTTCACAATTATTATGGCTTAATAAAAAGGAGAGTTACAACAATTCATTATTTGTATTATTAAATATTATTTATCTTAAAATAAATAGATAAAATTTTAAAAAATACAGAAAATCTCAAAATTTTGAGAAAAAGGATAAATATGAATACTTGCTTGTAAGACATGCCACATCAACATCCTCACATTCTTCCTTTATAGATAGATAGATGGCTGAATGGATGGATGGATGGATAGATAGATTCTTATCATTTAGATCGAAAAAACGTTTATTTTAATGATTGTGTAATTAGAGGCTTGCTTGAGGTTTACTAATCTGGTACCTATGTATAGGTAACATAGATTATAGATACTCTTTAGGTGTATTTGTTCGTTCATTGATATGGTAATAGTTCACCATTTATTGCCCAAAAAAAAATATTTATTTTAGTGTCAATTGCTATTTTTTAAAATAATTTTATTCTTCTAATATGTACTTTTATTAATTGACGTGTATTAATATCAAAGAAGAAAGTTACATGTATTTGTTTGTCCGATTTTAAATAATTAGTCAAAAAAATTAGATGACATCATTCAAACGTGAATAAAATTTATATGAGATAATTGATAATTTAATTTATTTAAAGTAAATATTAAGACTTTCTACATAGTTCAAATAATTTATTTTAATAAACATAATTATACTTAATTTCAAAATCTTAAATTAACAAAAGTTTTATGGTATATTTACAATTATGTTAAATAGTTCAAATAAGAAAATGATTTATATAATGTAAATTTTACTAGATTTTAAACTCCTAAATTTTAATACTACATAATTAATATTTAATAGCATTTTTATTCAAACTTCTAAAAGAACTTATTTTTAAAGTGTTTTTTTAAAAAAAAAAAAAATATTTTTAGTGGAAACCAACAATTATTATTTGGCAAAAAATTATTTAAAGTGCATTTAAGTGTTTTTTCTTAAAAGTGTTTTTCACAAAAATGAATTTAGGGAAAAAAATTTCTCATTTTATTCTGAAAAAATAGCTTCCTGCTACTTTTGAAAAATATGTATTTTCTTCCAAAAGCTTTACCAAATACCTCATTCTTAAAAAATAAGCACCTTTTAGAGAAAAAAAAGTACTCCAAATAGTCATTAAGATTTACTAAATATATTTTTTATTGATGTCAAATTTCTAAATATTAAAAATATAATTAAATAATGATAATGTCCGGTGTGAATCTATTTTTTTTAAATAATAAAAAGATCAAGATCAATGTTCACTGGGGAAAAAACATCAAATTCACCCTAAATTTATCCGAGAAGACATCTACACATATTAAAAAAATAATAAGAGAATTGGATGTTCAATTAGTAAAAAAAAAAAAGACTTAAATGAAAAATAATTCTACAAACCAGATAAAGAAATTTTAAAATAAAAAAAAAACTTATCAAAAAACTATAAATAATCTATATCTATATCTATATCTATATCTGTATCTGTATCTGTATCTGTATTTGTATTTGTATCTATATCTGTATCTATATCTATATCTATATTTATATCTATATCTATATCTAAATCTATATCTATAATCTATAATATATTAAAAGTGTGAAGACCCTTAAAAAAGTGATTTGAACTTTTTACCCTTTATTAAAAGTCTTCGATTTAGATAAAATCGTCTTTTCACTCTTTTTTCTTTAAAAAAAATTATTTAATTATTTTGTAATATTTGAAGTGTCCATGCAAAAAAAAAAAAAACTAACATATCTAAATTTGGTTATAATTATCATTACTTTTGGTAACCCTAATAATAAAATCAAAGTACACTAGGATTGCTACAATTTTTTCATAAAAGTTTCCATCAAAGTGCACTAGGAGTCCTATCATTTTTCCATAATCGTATTTTCACTTTTTTTTCTTTAAAAAATTATTTAATTATTTTGTAATATTTGAAGTGTCCATGCAAAAAAAAAATAAAAAAATACTAACGTATCTAAATTTGGTTATAATTATCATTACTTTTGGTAACACTAATAATAAAATCAAAGTACACTAGAACTACTACAATTATTTCATAAAAGTTTCCACCAAAGTGCACTAGGAATCCAACAATTTTTTCATACAAGTTTTTCAACTTTCAACAAAGGCAAGAACTCAACGTAACTTCTACAATTTCTCCTGGTTTCAACATACAAAACCAACATTAATACATTTTTTTTTTTTGGAAAAGTAAAACTAAAATCGGAGTCCATTGAGTCTTTCTTTTCTTCCTTTTATAGTTGGAGGTATTTTAATACAAATTATATACATATCTAAAATTAAGTATTTTTGGTTATGAATCCTTCTGGTTGTCGGTTTTAAAACCTCTATAGAAGAAGTTACAATTTCAAATGCGTTTCATTAGTTATGTGGGGAGTTTTGTTTCTACGTCTTTTTCCTCAATTTTGTCTTAACGTTTTCCCAGCTTTATATGTTTTCAAATTTGTCTTGCATTCATGTATCCAAACTTATTTTTTCAAACAGTAATATTTAGATCTTTTTTATTTATGTATCTTATTAACATGTGTTGTTTAAATGTGCAGGCAAGTTAAAATATAATTTCGAGTTTTGGAGTTCTATTAATACAAATTCTATTAGAATAGTTTCTATCTTAGAAGGCACAATATAATTTAAATGAGTTATCACTATTTTTTTTTTGTTATCGTTTTTTTCATTAGTTGGAATCGAGGGTCTATCACAAACAATCTTTTCTCCTTTTTAAGAAAGAGGTAAGATCACGGTAGACAACTATCCTCCCTAACCCTACTTATAGAATTACAATAAATCTATAATCTATACCTATATTTATATCTATAATCTATAATCTATTAAAAGTGTGAAGACTTTTAGAAAAATGAATTGAATTTTTTTATCCTTTATTAAAAAACTTTGTTTTAGACAAAATCGTCTTTTTACTAATTTTTTATTTTTAAAAAATTAAAAATTCATTAAAATTTAGTTATTAAATCTTTCCTTATTTGAATTATGTACCTAAAATTTATGACTATAAAATTAATTAAATAAATTATATTTTAGGTAAAATTTTACCACTTTTATCTCCTTTAGGTTTAGAACTTTTTAGCTATATATAGAAAAAAAAATCCTTCAACGAACGTATAAAAAAGAAAGTAGCAATAACAAGGTTTGATAGTTTGTTTTTGTTATGGTTGTTTCACATTCCTATTAATGCTGTTGTTTGAGTTTTTTTTAATTTCTTTTCATGTTCTAGATTTGAGAAGAAAGAAAAAGGGAGGCACTGCTAAAAAAAAATTAAGAAGAAAAAGTTGAAAAGTCTTACACTATTGGTATTATTAGTAAAATATTTAGTATTTCTAACATAAATTGTTACTTTATAATATGTTTTTGAGGTTGTTACATATTTTTCCATATTTTCTTTTTATTTTTATTTTGATTTATACATAATAAAAAATTGATAATCTCTTGTGATGATTTCTTGTGTTTCTCTTTCAGTTATAAGTTTCTCATCGAGAATTAATTAATATTTTTCTTTCTACTAGACTTCCTAAAATATATGAGACTCCTAAAATATATGGTAGGAGAATTAATTAATATTTTTCTTTCTACTATTCAATTAAAAAAATTCTTCAAAAATAGGATTCTATTAAGGAAACACTTATATAAATATTGAGATGTACGTTAAACTAGAGAACAAAACGATTTGCCTATTGGGAGAATATCATTGATGCTCATCTAACTTAATTCGATTGCATGTCTAGATTGGTGGATGCTTAATTTTCTAACCCTGAACTTCATTCTTATTTTTGTCAGCATAATAGAATTCAACATGTGTGTGTGTATATATATATATATCTTCTTTGTTTTCATTCAAAATCATTTTTTAGGATCAAATTTTTCGCTCAGACAAAAATTAGTTGGATCAAAATCAAAGTTTTGTGATCACTATTATATTATTTTTTATTAGCTTACAGGTCGTAGATGAATGTCGGTTGGCTTTGAAAAAATTCTTGTGTAAAGGTTAGACTTAATTGAATTGTTTTGATAACTTTATTATCTTATTATTTTATTTTAATTTAATTTACAGATGCTAGATGAATGTGAGTCGACTTTGAAATTTTTGTAAGTAAAAGTTAGGTTTAATTGTATTATCGTAATATCTCTATTAATTGGTTATTTTGTGGTAGTTTACAGTTCGTAGATGAATTTCGATCGCATCTGAGAAATTTTTATGTGTAAAATTTAAGTTTAATTGTATTATTTTTTTATATCACTTTTATCGTATTATTTTGTTGCATTTTACAAGTGATAGATAAATGTTGGTCGGCTTTGAGAAATTATTTTATGTAAAGGTTAGGTTTAGTTGTATTATTCTGATATCTCTATTATCGTATTATTTTGTTATTGTTTACAGGTGGTAGATGATTGTCGGACGACTTTGAAAAAATTTTTATTTGTAAAGATTAGATTTAATTGTATTATTTTGATGTCTCTTTCATTGTATTGTTTCGTTGTAATTTACAAATGGTAGATGAATGTCGATCGACTTTTAAAAATATTTTTGATAAAGGTTAGGTTTAATAAATAAATTCTCCATCTTTACATACTCAAAAGATATTAAATTTGATTATTATATTCATATTTATTATTTAAACAAAGATCCTATTTAGTGTAATGTTTGAATTCATTAAAGTGAGGTACACGCGCAAGGCGCGTACACCTAAACTAGTTATATTTAAAGTGTGAAGGGTGTTATAAATGTTGTTTGAATTTTTTGTCCTTCATTAAAAAAAATTTCTTTTAACAAAATCTTCATTTACCTTTTAATAATTATTTTTATGATATTAAATATTGCTATTGACTATAATAAATAAACATATTAAATTTAAATGGGGAAGGTTTTTGTTAAATCCCTAAGTTATGTCCAATAAAATAGGTAACAAACCTTTTCCCAACTAAATTTGACCCAAAAAAAATAGGTCAAAAACACCCTTGCAAACGTAAAAAAAAAAAAAAAGCAAAAGAATATTATTTTAAAAGTGAAGAATATATTAAGACTCCTAAAATATAGGCAAAAAACCTTATTACAACTAAATTTGGCCCCATAAGATAGGCAAAAACCCTTGTACGTAGGGATTGACATATTTTGGTTTAAATCGAAAAAACTGAAAAATTGAAAAACAAAACCAAAATTTAATTTTGATTTGATTTTTTGGTTTTGGTTTCAAATTTTAGAAATTCATTTAAACGATTTGGTTTTTGAATTAAAAAAACAAAAACAGATAAATCGAAAAACCAAAATTATATAAATAATATATATATATATATATATTATATGTAAATATACTAAAAATATAATATAATCTGATATAACATATAAATATATAAATTATAATCATTTAGTAACCTTAAATCCTTATATTCTGCTTTACTTTATACCATAACATTAACGTGAAGCCTGCAGTGGTGCTCAGTCATCCTCAGTTCGTTTGAAATTTTAACATCGTCAGAGGCAGTCGGCAGTCGTTTGCTCAGTTCGTCACTGTCGTAGGTTGTCACTGCCGAGTGCGGCCATTGCCGTCACACCTACGCGACGACTCAGCGAGGTCAATATTTATGGTTATTTCATGCATGTTGAATTAATTATATTCGGGAATGAAAAATAGGTTTGAAAAA
Organism: Capsicum baccatum var. pendulum; assembly: GCA_030864225.1. Lineage (NCBI taxonomy): Eukaryota > Viridiplantae > Streptophyta > Magnoliopsida > Solanales > Solanaceae > Capsicum > Capsicum baccatum. Next base: position 67,548,437 of record CM061559.1, on the reverse strand, counting down.
AAGATTATTTTTCTCAAAAAATCATCAATTTTAAATGCTCACTACTTTAATTTTTAAAACCGAAATAAAAATCTAAAATAACCAAATTGATTTGTAAAAACCAAACCGAAATAATTTTGATTTGGTTATGGTTGTCATTTTCATCAATTCAAAAATCAAAAAAACGAACTGATATTCAACAATCAAATCAAACAAATCGAATGTTCATCCCTACTTATAGGCAAATCGTATACAAATAAAAAATGATCAAGAAAATATCTATATCTACATCTACACTTACAAATATATTAAAAGGAATAACCTTAAATAAGTGATTCAAACTTTCTTTCCTTCATTAAAAGTCTCCGCAATAGGTAAAATTGTCTTTTTACTTATTTCCTACAATTATTATATCGTTATATTTATTATATTTAAAATAAAGAAGTTCAAAATTATATGGAAAGAAAAATACATAAGAAGACTTATTATTGGTAGTTTTTTTTTTTATGTACTTGAGAAAGAATTTCTAAATATAAAATAATAGGAAAAAAATATGATTATTTCCATCAAAATTAGAATAATAAATTTAATAGCAACCTTTTCTTATAAATTAAAATAAGGAAAATAATTAAAAGCACGAGAATTCTTTTCTTCAAAATTTGGCAGTATTAGGCTCTATTCTTCTTTTGACATGACAAAAAAAATATCATTTTTACATTATATTATTATTCCGATGAGCACGACTTATGCAATATTTGGGAGTCTTTATTATTTTTATATTATATTATTGTTAGGAAATTTTGTGAGTTTATGCCGGATAAAATTTTTTTATATTTAGTTAATTCTTTTTGGAGGAAAATGATTTGAACTTATATAAATTGAGGACTCTTTTTTTTTTTTTTTTATAATAATATAATAGCATTTACAAGATAAATTTTGGTGGAACAGATACTTTTATGACTATTTTTTCGATGAGCTTTAAATGTGTTGTCTATTAGTTACAAAAGGTTAGGCTTAATTGTATCGTTTTAATATTTCAATTATCATATTATTTTATTATAGTTTCTATTCTATTCAAGTCTATATTGTAGATGGATGTTCGGTCACATCTTTAAAGATTTTTTTATGTTAAGGTTAGGCTTAATGGTATTATTCTAAGATCTCAATTACTGTGTAATACAGGTGGTAGATGAACGTTCGATCAAATTTTGTGGAACATTTTTATAAAGGTTAGGGTTTAATTGCCTCATTATAATATCTCGGGTATCGTATTATTTTATTATATGTTACAGAAAGAAAAAACATTTTTAAAGCAACCAGGTGTTTTACTAAGGTGAGTGTGTTCATTGATGCAGTATCGTTTTTTCGTTCAAGTTTGTAAGTTGGAGAAATTTGAGGCTGAGATTTGTATATTTGTTTGTTTATATGATTTGAAAAATCTAAAAATAAATATAAAAATGTTAGAATAAAAAAAATTTAAGAAGTACCAAATTTATCAACTTCCACTGCTTTGGGTGTTTAAAATTAATATTCTAATAATGAAAGTTTTAAAGTGGATATACTGTAGGAGACTATACGGTATATATTGAAAACATATATATTAATTTTAACTTTTACATATTGTATCCTACCTCTATTTGAAGTCTAAATATTATATAAATTCTCATGAAGAAGGCTGCTTCAACATTTACATATCACGATTCAAGAGGTCAAACTGATGACCACGGAAATTTGTAGTGAGTAGTCCAGGTCATAAGTTTTTTCTTCTCAGTTTCTATCTTCCAATCAATACTTCACCTCACTTTAACTCTCAGTAATTGATGTAATTATATTGTAGTTGATACAGTAAATATAACATTTGCAATTCCAATTGCTTTTTTCTACATTATGTTATATTATGAGAGGAAAATATAGTTTGTCAAGTTTAGTAACTTCCCGCTTAATATATAGATACAGTCTATGAAATATTCATGTTTACATTCTTTTTTATGGCTAATTCTTCATTAGGCATACAGATAGAATCCTAATTAGTTCAGAAGCAGAAAAACAACGAGTAATATGCCTATAAGCTGCAATAGAGCGAAGAGGCACTGAGGTACACTATTGATACCCCTTTAGCCCCTGTTTTGAAACAACATTCATGAACATTATTTCATTATAGTTACTGCTCTTATTTCTGTATTTCCTTTTTTCCAAACTGTTTGGATATGTTTGTTATGTTTACTCCTTGACAAACGCAAAAGTGATGATCCATCAACCACTTGAACTTTTGGTGATAATATATATATATGCTTACACTAAAATATATGTTAATGCTTACATTATTGTATCAAATTGTTAAGAATTGAACTTTTTACACTTCATTAAAAATCTCTGCAACAGATAAAATTATTTAATTTTAAATATCAAAGGTTACACGTGTGAGGCACGTGCAGTTAATTTAGTATAAATAATAGCTTAAAGAACATACATGTTTGGGTGCAATTCATATGAATCATATCTCGTCAGCAAAGTGACAAGGCTCTTGTAAAAGAATGCAAAAATTAGTTGCCTCCCTTACCGACCTTTCTCCTTTGAGTTCCAGGTCTGTGGTGCCATAGTCTTCAGGAATTTTAAGTATTGAAATCATGAAATTCCACTAACATTGTTCTCAGAGTTGACCGATTTTCAAGAAAGAAAATTTCATCCATCAAGAAAAAGCTGAGATGTTTACCTTATATGAGTTCCATGAACAAATTTTTTATCTGATTAAAGTAAATATTGGTGTTTCGGATACACAATCTGTATGTTTGCACAAACAGTTCAACACAAATTCAAGACTGTTTCAAGAACACCTATGAAGTCTTAACACCTTCAACAAAAACTATCAAAGAAGTATGTTATTTAAAAGAAACAAGATGAAGTAGAAGTAGAGCCAAGTCCTACGATTTCACAGAGTGTCCTTAAGGAATTAATTTCCCTCAAGTACCCGAGGTTACAGAATTTTTCCTCCCATGATAAAATGGCACATAATCAGAATGTAGCGGTACCTCAAACCTTCTGATTCTCTGAACACGCTCAACGACAAATGATTACGAAGAGTTTTTAGAAGTAGAAGAGTGTTTTTTTAGTCTGAAAAATTTCATACTACCTGAGGAAAAAGTGCAGGTATTTATAGCCATCAAGTTCCCCTTCGAAAAGGAAGCAATTTATCGAAAAAGCGTATCACTTCGGAACAGTTATGTCTGTCCATTCCGAAATAGTGCATCTTTTCTTAATAGTCATATCCGATCGAACAGTCACCCTTTTTCAAAACAATGTGTCATTTTCTCGAAGGGTTGCATCCCTTTCGAATTATGTTTCTACATTTCTGCATGCATGTTCATGAAAAAAATTTCACTTTTTTCCCGAGTTTCAAATCAATTTTGTCTAAAAAATTAATCTCACCGATCATTTTATAAATCAAATTTGAATCCGAATTCGATGCCGAAGCCGAGCCGAGTGAGCGACGCCGACGACAACGCGAGGTACCTCTTGATTCTTGCCTCACTATCCACTTGAAGGAGTGTTTCTTAATAAAAACACAATAAAGTTGCTTTCTCCCACCAATGTGGGAGAAGTATACTTTTCTTAAGTGAGTACACTTTCCTTTTAAGTGTATGCGTACTTTCCCTTCAAGAATTCCCTCCATTGTCCATTCACAGATCCTATTGAACCCAAAAAAAACCCACATGAATGTGGAATGACTATTCTTCATAAAGTTTTACGTATAAGTATGTGATCAGCTACTTAAGACCAATTGCATCTAGATAAGTGGGTTTTTCTTTGAACTTTTCGTTGTGAACATGCATAGGATGCACTTGATCAATCGGTAGATTTGATATCTTTGAACCGTCAAGATTTAATGTACACCTAGATAACAGATGTCACACAACCATCCTTTTACCGTTTATGGTTCTCATAGTTTTTTTTCGTTTCAGCCATGAACACTTCCTGATTTTATGAGAGCTTAGAGAATAGGCCTTTACTAACATTCTCCTTGAAGCGGCATCCACTTCACCCTCACATAGGTGATTTCTAAATGTTCAATCCTATAGATTAAACTATTTAGTCAAATCTGCCAAATTTAGATAATTATTAAAAGGCTTCACCCCATAAGCCTTATCCTTGTTTACTAAACATTGTCTACATTATGAGAATGGGTTGAGTCTATTGACAATGTTGAACCTGTCAGTCACAACTTTGTTTGATCTCCTTGAACCTAGCTCTTGAGATCTCTAGTTTGCTAGGTAAAGTTACCGCCATGCTGACTTGTCATAGGCCGTAAATCCATTTCCTTCGATGTTCTCTCAACTCACTCTCTAGATAGGTCTTTTGTAAGTTGATCCAACACATTATCCTTTGACTTCACATAGTCAACAATGATAATTCTACTAGAGTAGTTCTCTAACGGTATTATGTCTTCGTCTTATATAATGAGATTTACTATTATACATCATGCTCTCTGTCCTACCTATCGTCGTTTGGCTATCACAATGTATACCTATTGGTGCCAATAGTTTGGGCCAATAAGGAATATCTTCCAAGAAATTCTAGAGTCATTCAGCTTCTTCATGATTTTATCTAATGTGATAAATTCAGATTCCATTGTAAAGAGAGCAATACATGTCTGTTTGGATAATTTTCAAGTGACTGCTTCTCCACGCATAGTAAATATATATCCACTCATGGATTTTACTTCATTCGATCTGGTGATCCAATTTGCATCACTATATCCTTCAATTACCGCTGGATATTTATTATAATACAAAGCATAGTCTTGAGTGTATTTAAGATACCCCAAAACTCCTTTAATTGCCATCCAATGAATTTTATTGAGATTACTTGTGTACTAACAATTTATGAATAGGACATGATATGTATGGTCGTGTACCATTCATGATATACATTAAACATCCCAACACTCTTGTGTATTCTAACTATGAGTCACTTTCACCTTCATTCTTTGAAGTGCAAAGCTCACGTCCAATGGAGTCTTGGCAACACCAAATTCTAAATACTTAAACTTGTCAAGTACCTTTTCAATGTAATGAGACTATGATAACGCCAACCCTTGTGGAGTTCTATGAATTCTTATTCCTAATATTACATTCATAACTCCAAGGTCTTTCGTATCAAACTTGCTCTCAAGCATTCGTTTCGTATCATTCATGTCAGAAATGTCTCTACGAATGATAGACATATCATCCACATACAAACAAACAATGACTTTATGATTTGGAGTGTCTTTAATGTAAACATATTTATCACATCCATTTATCTTGAACTCGTTTGCCAACATATTTTGGTCAAACTTCGCATGCCACTGTTTAGGTGCTTGTTTTAGTCCATAAAGTGACTTAACTAGTCCGCACACCTTCTTTTCTTTACCAGGAACGACAAAACCCTCAAGTTGTTTCATGTAAATTTCTTATTCCAATTCTCTATTTAGGAATGCTATTTTCACATCCATTTGATGGATTTCAAGACCATATACCACCGTCAAGGCAATTAACATTGAATTTAACGTTATCCTTATTACAGGCGAGTATGTATCAAAGTAATCAAGGCCTTCCTTATATTTGAAGTCTTTCACTACAAGTCTTGTCTTGTATTTGTCAATAATACCATCTGCTTTTATTTTCCTTTAATGTTGTCACAGTGGTACCAATGTTTCATGAATTAGTATGATATGAAGATGTAATGCTTACAGCCAATCACAATAAGTATTTCCACAACCAACCATATGATATATTTCCATAACTAACCACATGATATATTTTCACAACCAAACACAATGATACATTTCCACAACCACATGAGTAAATATCCACTCATTATTTTTGTTTCATTCATGAATTTTCACATGTCTCATATGCCAATAAAATATGAATATAATCACAATACACCAATGATACCACATTAAGTACTTTAACAACACAATACAATTATTCACATATATTCAAGGCTATCAATATCACATAGGATCCAACACGGTTACACATATCACACAATATCTTGATTTCAATAATTATAACACATATAGGCCCTAAAGCGGACACAACACATAAATAGTCATTTTTTATAATTAGTTCCCACCCTTAACATGCATTTTGTATCATCATTTACTACCCAACCCAGTCTGAAAGAGTTAAGTCATAACCTACCTCAAAAGTTGAAATAGGTCTGCTACACTTCAAACTCACGATCTTACTTTTCACGAACAATCTTGAACTTCATTAAAAATATCAAATATGAAATCTACACGTCAAAACAAAACCAATGACTTCCCATATTGACTACTTTTGGTTTGGGGTCAAAACGGATTTCCGGAATGGATTTTCAAAAAAGAAGGGCAAAATTGAAACTTTATTTCAAAAATATGTTTCCCATATTTTTAGAAATCTACAACTAAAAATTCAAGTTAAATCGAGTAAAAAATGAGGTTCAAATCGAAAAAAAATTATTTTTGAGCTTTACCGGGTAACTTTTTTGAAATTCAGGTTAAAATTAAGAATCAAAGCTGTTTTGAAGGTTAAATTGATGAAAAAATAGTAATTATAATATAAAAATATTATTCAAGTGAAAAGGAGTGAAATTAAAGTTTAAAATCAAGCATAAGATCGGTGTTTTGAGAAATTTATTAAGAAATTACTAAGAAAATGGTGAATTCTTACCTTAAATCCATAATGAAATCAAGAAATAAGTGTTAATCTAGCTTTCCAAGCTCCATAAGATTCACTTTTAAGATCTCATACTATTTTAGGGTTTAACTCTCAAGAGGTAAGATGAAAAATGAGCAAAATGGACACAAAAACTATTTTTAATAGTGCAGAAAATCTGCACTGGTAAGAAAAAAATTGTTGTTTTCTTATTTTAAGTCCAATCCAGACTTCAATGGGGTGTCTGGGATTCGTTTGGAGTCCGATATATGCAAAAAAAACTATATAACCACACTAAATTCGACGTTTCAAACGCACTGGCGAAGTCGAATTTTTGAGAAAATATCATTTTCAAAAAGTTGACCCCCAAAACTCAATTATAATTTTTCAAATCGAGGATCGAAATGAGATTTAAAATCCGTAAAATTATACCAAATATTCTAAAACCCTAAAATTAATATTTTGAATCTGTTGACGAAGTCGAATTTTTCATCCGAAGTCGTTTTGACCAAATGTGGATTCCACACTCATATTTCTAATTTTTTAACTTTCCGACCAATAGGTCGAAATAAGCTAGAGTGTATCGGGACCCGAACCAAAGGTCTACGTAGCCTAAAATCGATATTCCAGAGCATTTGGCGTAGGCCGTTTAGCCATCCGTTGCACAGATAAAAAGATATCCACATAAATTCAAAATAAGGCTCTCGAAACCATCAAAAACCACAATATCGCATAAATGATACCAAAATGCATCAAAAGTCATGCCATTTATTCTCACACCCCAGAAATACCATAATGCAACTACGAAGAGGGGTAAAACATTTAAATCACACAAAATCACAAATTTTACATATTTCATCAAATTTTTAGGTCGTTACATGGATGCTCCTCAAAAAGTTTCTTTTTAATTTGCACTATCTCCTCCCTAATTACTAACTGCTGAAAAATGTCATCAAAGTTGTCCCTACTCCATTTGCTCAAAGCTTTTTTCACATTTTTCAACTTGTGCTTGATGACCCAAAACTGTTGCTCACTTCCTTTGTCTTCCAATGCTGCCCTAATACATCTTTGAAAGAGTTCTGTTCCACCCAGAAATCCAGAAATTTGAAACGTTTAATAGATTGATGTGGCCCTTTCTGCAATGTAAGTAACAAGTGTGCATGATTTGATCCCGTTCTAGGCAGGTTCTCCACTTCCAATTTTGAAACTCAGTATTGGAGAAAATCCTATCCAACCTTTCAAAAATACAATCACTACTTGCCCTACCATTCCACCAAGTAAAGGGACTCCCTTTGAATGATATTTCATCTAGTTCCCAAGAATTCAAAATAAAAGTAAAATCCTTCACCTCTTATAATGAAACTGGAAGACCCCTATCTTTTCTTATTCATTCATCAAAGAGTTAAAATCCCCACCTATAGACCATGGTAGATTGAAATTAGCCATATGGTATATACTATTCAATAAAGGAACTCTTTCTGCCTGTGTACACTTTGCATAGACCATAGAAATCAACATATATATCTGAACTTCTGGCATCAATATTTTAATAAAAATTTATTACTTTGAATCACTTATAATTTTCATCTCAACATCATCTCTCCGAAAAAATCAAATCTATCTAAAAATATTAGCTCGAGCATTATGCACTTTCAGTTTGTTTCTAAATCTTTGAATCTGTCCCACGTCTTGAAAAGGCTCCATAAAAGCTATTAAGAAAAATTTGTGATGCCTATTTAGCATTTGTAGTCTTTAAAGTCCTGTTAGGTATTAATATACCTAATGTTCCAAAAAATTACTTTCAACATCATTTATTCAATTTATCATTCACCACATTTCTCTTTAGTATTACCCTTTTAGGTAATTGAACTGTAAGCTGCCTTTTCCCTTTCTTGACGATCTTCTTTGCTGCTTTTGGTGATAGGTCAGCTTGTCTACAGACAAACTCTATTTCCTTATCATCATCACCTTCACATTCTTTTATGGTATTGATTTTAGATTCACTTGATATTGTACTATTGCTCTCAGATTGATGAGATAATATGTCATGCAGTGTTTTTGTTGGACTCTTCTTATTTGAAGGTGATTCCCTCTCCACTAGGTTATGTTGTCCTGAATCCAATAAGGCATGCTCTACATCCACCCTTTCATCTAGTAAGTTTTTGTTTTGACTTGTAGCAAAATGTTAATCCTTTTTATTACTATCTGCTGCCAAATTAGCTAGTGGACTGGCATTTAGAGAGCTATGAAAAAACAAAGCTTTATTCTGCTACTCTACTGAGATGTTACTTTTTTTCTCCTCTCGCAAAAAATATAGATCTTCATCAACTTTATCTCCCTATTTTAAATTGATCTCCCCTTGTTGTTTTAGACTATCAATCTTATTCCTTCCTTATTTCTTTGAACTGTTCTCCCCTTGTTGCTTTGGACTATCACATTTACTGCTTCCTTGTTTCTTTGGTATGTTGCTTATCTGCTTTGTTTTAGGTGTTTCCACCTGATATTTTGCTGAAGTAATCACTTTTTCCTTTTCTTCATCTTTATTATCCATCCCTTTTATCATGTGTTCCCTTCTTTAATACTTCAAAAGGGTTAACAAAAGTAATCTCATACCTTTTCCTAATGTTCTCATTCAATACATACTCCGAATCTTTGTTTTTTCCAAATCACCTAATAGTTGGATGCCTCCTTCTGTATCCTTTCTCATCCTTCCAAACATGTTGATTTTTATCATGTGTCTGCTCTAGCTGATTGGTTTGTTGCTGACTATCTGAATCTTGTTTTCTTTCCCTTTCATTTATTGGAAATTCCTTCCTTAATTCTGGATGTAGCACTCTGCATTCATGTTCTTCATGACCCTGTAATTTACACTTCTTGCAATGGGAAGGAATTATGCCATACTTAATCTCACTTATATTTTTCTCACTTCTTTAGTAATCTCATTCTCTATTTCCATCATCACATGTTGATGCCTTTCCACTAGTAAATCTAGTTGAACTCTTACTCTAGCACAGCTTGGACGAGTCTTATTAATTATTGTCATATCTAAATGCAGGGGCTTACCAATAACAGAGGCTAATGAGAACAAAGACTCTATGACAAAAAAAGTGGGCAACAGGTCAGGAAAGGATATCCATGCTACTACTTGTGCGGTCTCTTTGTCAGCTTAAAACTGAAATCATATATCAAAGGTCGTATTTAATACTAATTGCCATCCCTTAAATTAATGTATTAAGAACTTTTAGAAAATATATTAATGAAATCTTTCTTTAATTCCAGTCTAATTAAAATATGCCTATTGCAAATAAATCCAACTTTGCATGCAGCCTTTACGCCACATTGCTATGGAATTTGTTCTCTTAGTTCTGATAGCACAGGCCAACCATATGAGAACTTACCCACAATTACATATTGTAAGTTCTCTATGATGTTCATTCAATTTATATCTTGCTCTGTCCTTTTTACTATAGGAACACCATCCTTGAAATCATCTTTCTTGATAGGAATAGGGTCTACATCAAATTTATTCTCATGCAAGTTCATCTTGTGATAGGAATTGGCCATGGTTGCATTTTTTTCTATTAAGGCTTCATGTGCTGTAGAAATGATTTTTGAAAAAGAATTTAAATGAAGAAATTGAAATGTGGAGTCAATTAAGGAAACCTGGCCAGTCTCAGGCAATGACTGGCCAGAGGATGAAGCCATGAAAATTCTAGGGCGTAGCAGTCGAAAACGCCATAGCTAGGGATTTAAAAGATTTTCACTTCTATTCGAAAAAAGTTTGGAAAAAATGAAAAAGGTATTTCTATTCTATACTACAGTAAAAGTATGAAGGGTCTTCGACATATTGTCTGAACTTTTTGTCCTTCATTAAAAGTTTTTGCTTTACACAAAATCGTCTTATCACTATTTTTCTAATATTTCAGAGTTGAAAATTAATTAAATATTTATAATAAAATATATTCTTATTAAATGTCATCAAAATTAATGATAGCTAGTACCTCTTTAATTTGTTTAAGAATTCTAAATCAACTATAGTTGATTTTTAAAAGATTTAAAGATTCTAAAAATAAATATAAAAGCGTTAGAATAAGAAAAATATAAGTAGTATCAAATTTTTATAAGTTTTAAGCAATTAATCAAAGATTTTCTAATGATTTAACTTTAAAATGAGAAAAGATTTTAAATATAGAAAAAATATAAAATGTTAGAGTGCGTGCTCTACCAATTTTAACATTTTACTCTACTTAGTTGCCTATCTGTGGAACATGTAAGCTAACGTGGTTCACTGAAGTAAAACTTGAACACAATATTTTTACATGAAAAATACCTGGCTCAAGAAAGGTGTAAAAAATACGACCTGTACCTCTACAGGATTTAACCCCAACTTCAATATAACCCTTGAGCCTCAATAATCAACAAATTACAAGACTTCTTGTAAATTAGGAATTAAAACTTCTAACTCCTACTTCTATAAAACACTAATCTTCCCAAGATAAGTGTTCCCAAGTCTTCGAGTTCCACAACTTGAAGACGTTAATCCTAACTCAGTTTATACTTCACTGAGACTAGAGATTACAACTCAATATGACTCAATGACCAAACTATTACACAAAGTCTATGACTCTAAGTAAAGGACCAGGTTGCTCTACTAGCTTCTTTAAGTTGTAGAACTGATTTGCTGATTGTTGACAATCTTTTTAGTGCAGAAGTGAAACACTTGAATGTCGTTTGTTGTATTTAAGCCAACTTTTGATGGAGTCCTTTAGTTGATATACTCTTCTATCCTCAATAGGACTCTCAGGTAGTTTCACTCGCTCTTTGCTATTGTCTTTCTCTCCTTGCTTGAATAGGACTCTTTTTTTCTATCTCATAGTCTTTGCAGGACTTCTTGATCAACTTAACTTCTAGATACTGCACTTATCCTCTCCTTTACATCTACTCCAGCTAATGTGATAAGTGTTAAGAGCATGTTACTTATCCACTCCTATTTTTATGCAATGTCATCTTATCAGTAGTCTTGCCTGTAACTTGTTCACTTGTGTGGAATAGCTTGTACAACATGTTTCATTTATATGTCCATCATCAAAACTTCACATTCCCTAAAAAATTTCCCCTTTTTGAAGATGACAAACTTAGCAGCACATCATCCATTTTTAAAATCCTGACACACTCAATAAAGGATTAAAATAGAGGATCACAGAGTGAAACAGTTTAGTCATTGAGTTATAAGCATTGTATAATCTATTTTCCCCCTTTCAGAATCATTGAAAAGCTAGATTCAACAAGTGATAATTGTTTAATAATTCATGGCCACTGGGGTTATCATTAAAACAATCAAAACTCAGAGCAAAAGAACAACAATGCATTATGAAAAAAAAGAAGCAGAACATATTAAGCAAAATGATCCATCTCATTCATAGAACAAGATACAATTATCATAACCCAGTAATAGCAAAAAGAGAGACAACATGGACCAAGAAACAACAATGAAAATATGCCTAGGGAACTAAGAAGGGGCTTAAGTGGATGAGGAGGAGGGGATAAGGGAGGTTAACTTCGTAATAACATCATATTCTCAGCTCTTTCCTTTTCCAGAGTGGCTGTGAGGGAAGCAATTGGAGCTTGAAGGACCCTTTTTTATCCTCATGAGCAACCTTAGCAGCCTCTAATGTAGCCTAAGCAACCTCCACCTCAACCTATTTTGCAGCAGGGCATTTCTCAACCTTTGCATAGGGTTATCAGCACTCCTCCTAGAAACAGGTAATATCATATGGTTCACACTCCCTATGATATCCTTTGTAGTATGTGAAGACCACACTTGGACAAACACCCCAAACTCCTTAAACATAGGGGTGAGCCAGAATTCATAAGGGACGGTATGTCCATTCACTTTTTTAAGAGATTAAGGTCATGAAAACTAGCCACAGTTCTTCTTTCCTTCCTAGGGATAATCATCTTATGTACTACATGAAAATAGAGTTGGTGGAGTGGAGACATCTCCCTCTTAAGAACTCTTCTATGAGTGATCAGGTGAGGATTTCCAGAGAACGTTCTACATATGTCAAGAGCAGAGGCAAGATTGTCAAGAGGCGGCCAAGTACCCTTGACATAGTAACCCCAACCCCCAGAAGGAATATGCAAGATCCTAGCAATGTCATCAATATAAAGGTTTATTATAACCTTACAAACAATAGTATAAAATATCTCACTAATGGCCACACCATTTGTGTAGAACTCATACACTTCGTGTTTGGAAAATCTCCTCTGAAGATCACCCTGAAAGAATAGGTGTGACCATCCTTGAAACTCTAATTTTCCCAACAAAGTCTGTATATCAACACCCCAAAACCGCTAATAGCCCTTTCTCTAGCTAATTTGCGCTTTTAAAAGTGAAGATGTGTTCCTCAGGAGTGTCCTAATGTGAGGATGGTTCTGGAACCTCAAAATCAGGATCTAACTCAATAGTAGCATCCAGAGGGGGCTCATAATCAGATGAGTCAAAAGGAATAGGTTATAGTAGCATCCAGAGGGGGCTCGTAATCAGATGAGTTAGAAAGAAGAGGTTTGTTTACCTGTTTCTTTGGACGAGAAGTGGACTTTGAGGGAGTAACTTTGGAGGATAAAGAGACTTTTATAGTAGGTTTAGATTTAGAAGAAGAGAAAGCCTTTAAAGTGAGTTGTGATGGTGATTTACGATACAAAGAGGGTTTTGGGACTTTAACAACGATTGTCTTCTTCTTTCTTTTTGATTGAAGAAGAATATCTGAAAAGAAATCATGAGGAGGTGGAGAAGAAGAGGTATCAACACATTTCCTTTTACTTACTTTAAGTGCCTATTCCAAGGAAGCATATTCCCGTTGATTTTTACCCCTAGTATGAGGAGTACAAGGAGTAGCAACAACAGGGAAAAATTGCACTGGGGCATTGTCATCAACATCAATGGTGATGAAAGAGGGTTTTCATTTAGGCTTAGATCTAGACCTTCTAGGAATTAGGTCTACAATAGGAATGTCATCACAGTTAAGAATTTGAAGAGAAATTGGAGGTGGTAGTGAAGGATCAGATGATGGTAATGGATTTAAAGAAAATTTGGTAAAGTGGTTTTGTAGGTTCTTGAACATTACAAAATCAGACAACTTGATTGATATTGGGGGAGGAATGAGTGGAGGTAAGGTGATATTTGGATGTAGTATAATAGTTATTAAAAGAGTAGTGGTGGAGTCAGTGGATGGCTTAGAGGAAGATGATGCCATGGTGAAAGTAGAGATAAACAGTAATTTCTTTATGGTTATGAGAGTGGTGAATGAGGAGAAGAGGAGGAAACATATTTAAGGTGGAGAAAAGGAAGATAAATCGTGGATGAATTATACTTAGAAAAGGGAACGTAATGATGAAGAGGGTCAGTTCTAATGGAAAAGGTCTGGCATCTTTTTGAAGAAGAAGGCTTTTTGGTTTTTGGCAGTGTAAGTGTAACGGAAGGGACCATGTAGACAACCTATTTCTCTTTATGCAATTATGGACAATCAATAATCATACCTGAATTCTGAAGAGAAAATGGACAAAATGCCTTGATGTTCCAGTCTTTCTACAAAATCAACACATAGCTGAGTCAATTTACTCTAAAATCTTGAAATTAGGATACACAACTAAATGTGTAATACTGAATTAATCAACAATCACTTAAGAGCAACTTGTTCTAGTCAATCATTAAGGGTGATTTATATAATTTTAATCATCCCCAAGGCTAACCTATTCTTTTCAAAGTGTTCTCTACTCAAAGCCTTAGTGAATATGTCAGTAATTTGTTTCTCAGTAGAAAAAAACATAATTGATATATGACCTTTTTCAATATTATCTCTAAGAAAGTGATGTCTAATATCAATATGCTTATTTCTTTTATGTTGAACAGGATTTTTGGTTATGTTAATGGCAGTTTTATTATCAAAGAAAATAGGAACACATCCAACATCTATACCAAAATCCATAAGTTGTTGCTCAATCCATAACAGTTGAGCACAACAAGATCCTGCAGTAATATATTCAGCTTCATCAGTAGAAAAGGTCACTGAATTTTGCCTTTTAGTGGACCAGGTAATCAAACATGATCCAAGAAATTGTGTCATGCTTGTGGTGCTTTTCCTGTCAACCAAATATCCTGTATAATTAGCATCAGAATATCTAACCAAGTTGAAATTACTACCTTTTGGGTACCATAAACCAGGATCACTGGTTCTTTTGAGATATCTAAAAATCCGTTTTACAGATATTAGATGAGACTTTTTAGGATTTGCTTTAAGTCTGGCAATAATCCTACACTGAACACAATATCAGCCCTGCTTACTGTGAGGTATAGCAATGACCCTATTATCCCTCTGTACATCTTTTGCTCCATATCAGGACATGTTTTATCCACATTAAGATTTGTGGCAGTGGCAAATAGAGTGTTGATTTCTTTTGCTTCTTTCATGGAGAATTTCTTGAGAAGTTCTTTTACATACTTTTGCTGAAGGGTGATTGGTCTAGATTCTGTCTATTTTATTTATAATCCCAAGAAGTAGTTTATCTCTCCCATCATGCTTATCTCAAATTCACAGCTCATGAGTTTGGCAAAATCATGAGTCATGTTCATGTTTGTATAGCTAAAAATAATGTTATCTACATTCACCTACACAGCCAACTAATATTTTCCATCAGTTTTTCAAGAAAAGAGTGTTGTTAATTTTACCTCTAGGATGTCCATGCTCTAGTAGAAACTTTGACAATCTTTCATACCAAGCTCTAGGAGCTTGTTTCAACCCATACAAGGTCTTATCCAGTTTAAAAACATGATCAGGAAACTCTTTACTTTCAAACCCTGGAGCTTGTTTAACATATAATTTCTCTTTGAGAATGCCATTCAAGAATGTACTCTTAACATCCATTTGATATAGAATAAACTCCATTTAGGAAGCAAATGTAACAAGTAATCTAATATCTTCAATTCTAGCTACAGGAGCAAAAATCTCATCAAAATCTATGTCTTCTTCTTGATTGTATCCTTGAACCACCAATCTTGCCTTATTCCTTATAATTGTTCCATGCTCATCAACTTTATTTTTGTACACCCACTTAGTTCCAATTACTGTTCTATCTTTTGGGAGAGGGACTAAGTGTCATACTGTGCTTCTCTCAAACTGATTCAACTCTTTCTACATGGCTATGATCCAATCGGTATCAAGTAATGCCTCAGTTACCTTCTTTGGCTCAATCTCTGATATGAATGCCTTGAAGGCACACAGACTTTTTAATACACACCTTATAATGATCCCATAAGTGAGATCAGTTAGAACATTCTCTATAGGATGTGATCCTTGATACTTGTAGCCTTTAGGGATCAAGCCTAGTAAGCTACAAGGATCACTGCTGATGTTCTGAGCTAGGGTAGTTGGTGGCTCAGTTTCCCCTATCACAGTGCCTCTAGATTCAGTTCCCCCTGATGAAGTGTCTCCATGTTTGGTAGCTCCAGTCAATGAACTAGGTTGTGTAACCTGTTCCTCGGAGTCACTTCCTTCTTACAGGTTGGTCTTAACACAGGATTCATCAAAAACTACATGCATGCTATCTTCAACATAGTTTGTTCTAATGTTTAGAACCCTATAAGCCTTACTATAAAGTGAGTAACCTAAAAAGATTCCCTCATCACTTTTGGTATCAAATTTTCCCAGATTATCCTTTCCATTATTATGTATGAAACATTTACAACCAAAGGTTCTAAAATGAGAATTGTTTGGCTTTCTTACTTTTAGTAATTCATAGGGAGTCTTCTCTAACATGGGTCTGATCATGCACCTATTTACGATATATGCAGCAGTACTTATTGCCTCAGCCCAAAGGTTTTTAGCAATATTTATTGCAAGAATCATTGTTCTAGCCATATCTTCCAAGGTTCTATTCTTTCTTTTCACCACTCCATTTTGTTGTGGTGTTCTAGGAGCAAAAAATTTATGCTCTATACTGTCACGACCCGAGCCTAGGCCCTAGACGTGACGAGCATCCCAAACCATAAAGGCCCGGAACACCCATTCTCTATCTGGTTATCATGCACAACGTTTGTAATCATAATAAAATGCGGAATTGAAACTGAGTACGGAATACATGGTCAAGTTCTGCAACATTTCTGAATAATAATATCTGACATCAGTCTGTGAAATCTCTACTAAGAACACAAACATTTGTCTGAGAAGAAACTGGGACAAGGCCCCCAGTAAACCAAAAACATAATAAATAAGATAATGTCTGACATAATTAGGCCTTCCGAATAATAGAAGGCTCACCACTGCGAGATCAAGTCTGCAAATCCGAGAATGTCTATTGAGTAGCTGGACCCCTAGACTGTGCCTCAGGACCTGAAAGAGGGGGGGTTAGCACAAAAGTACTAGCACGCGAAGCAATCCAAAAATAGTATAATGGAACATACATATATATATATATTTATATATATATTAAGTGAAAGCAATTTTTCATCAAGACATCATGTATAAAACTGTTTCTGAAAAATACATAGGCACTTTCTGAAAACATGTAACCTGCCGGTTCATTTCAAATCAAGATCTGTGTTTTACTTCTGAGTTAGGTGGTATTCCCCTACAAGTCTGATATTCCACGGGCTGTATGGAATCCGCCATTAACTCGGCGGGGAAGCCCCCAACCCAAGTGTGCCGCAAGGGTTGGAGTGTCTGAGTCTGATACGCCATAGGACATTTAAGTCAGCGCATAATAGTATACCCGGGTTGGCAAACCACGGTTTTAGGCAATGAGTCGCTTGAGCTCAAGCCCTCTTCGGGGAACCACCTAACATCTCTGTATGCCCATTTTTTTTACCTTTTCTGTACATGCAACATTCTGAATGTCTAAAATCATGAAAGTCTGAAATGTCTGTTAGTCTGAGTCTGATATGGCGTTAGTCTGAATTGGTATCGTCATACCAAGACATTGCAAGTCATGATTTTTCTGAGCCATAATGTATTAAGCAAGAGCTTTCATTCAAAACATAGTTTAGACCACCAAAACATGTAACTGATGTAAAGGATTTCATACTCCGAAATTTAAAATTCAATTCATGCAGAAATTTCATCAAACACCTGGTGGTCAAATGTCCTTAGCAAGTTCATGTATTCAAAATTGAAACACATTCATTCATATATGTATATAAACTGTCAAATCGCTTTGGAGATGGTCAAAAGACCAAAACAATGATGTTAAAACATCTTCAACATAAATATATATACATAATTTAAAACCCCATTCTAAAACATGATTTTTTTTATGCCCATGAGAATTTAGGAAAACCCCTGCGTACCTTGTTCTCCACGAATTTTGGGTGTCTATCGAAGCCTACGTTGAGAGGATTCCAAATCTGTAATTTGTTTCACGAACCCGCGGTTAAATCTTGAGTTGCTTGGGTTTTAATGTTGAAACCTAGGGAGAGTTCTTGAGCAAATTTGAAGAATATAATGATATTTTGGCTCTTTAGGGATTTAATTCCCGTGTTTAAGTTGATAGGAGAATGAGTATTTACGAAAATGCCATTAAAAATCCGGATGGACTGAACATTTTGGCTGGGCGCGATCCAGCAGGCGGCGCGGGCTAATCGCGCGCTGCCACTGGATCAAAATCCAAACGAGGCCTTAAACTCGTCCAAAAATTCTGAATTTTCTCTGAGACGTAATACAACCTTGCCCCATTGTAACGCAACAAAAAAATCTAAAAATAAAGGTCGGGAAGGTCGAGAAGTTGTATACCGAAGGTTGCCAGCTAAGAATGAGTCTAAGTCATTTCAACACTTAGAAGAATTTAAAACTTAAGTCTAAAGCTTAGAAATTACAGTCTAATACATGCATGACTTTTACGGGGCATTACATTATCCCCCCCCTTGGTATCATTCGTCCCCAAATGATGACGCGGGAATAGTCACGCATGATTTCAAGCAGATTCATACGTAGAAGGAAACATAAAGCAAGAATTGTACCTTCTAATTCGTTATTTGCTGGTTCAAATAGGCTTGGGTATCTCACTTTCATGTCATGCTCCGACTCCCAAGTTGCTTCTTCAACTTTCTGATTTCGCCATAACACTTTAACTGAGACTATCTCCTTACTCCTCAATTTTCTCACTTGTCGATCTAGGATTTCCACGGGCTCTTCTTCCTAAGACAAGGAATCGTCAACCTTGATCTCATCAATGGGCACCACCAAAGAGTGATCTCCGATGCACTTCTTCAACATGGATATGTGGAATACTGGATGAACAAAACCCAAACTTGTAGGCAATTCTAATTCATACGCAACTCCACCTATTTTTCTTACAATCTGATACGGGCCTATATAGCGAGGACTTAGCTTACCCCTCTTCCCGAAACGCATAACTCCCTTCATGGGAGAAACTTTGAGGAAAATCCAATCTCCAATCTCAAACTCTAACTCTCTTCTTCTGACGTCGGCATAGGATTTCTGATGACTCTGAGCTGTCTTAAGTCGTTCCCTAATGAGTTTCACATCCTCCATTGCCTGATGAACAAGATCAGGCCCATACATCTGCATCTCACCTACTTTATACCAGCCTATTGGAGACCTACATCTCCTACCATACAATGCCTCAAAAGGTGTTATCTAAATACTAGAGTGGAAACTGTTGTTATAGGCAAACTCTATCAGTGGCAAGTGATCAACCCAACAACCTTTAAAGTCAATCACACAGGCCCTCAACATGTCCTCCAGGGTCTGGATGGTACGTTCAGCTTGCCCATCAGTCTGAGGGTGGAATGTTGTACTTAAGTTCACCTGGGGACCTAAACCTTTCTGAAATGATCTCCAAAACTGAGAAGAAAACTGCGTACCTCGGTCGGATATAATGGATACAGGCGCTCCATGCAAACGGACTATTTCTGCAATGAACAGCTTAGCATAATCTTCCCCCGAATAGTTAGTCCTGATAGGCAGAAAGTGAGCTGACTTGGTCAGCCTATCTACAATCACCCATATAGAGTCATACTGATTTCGAGACTTCGGAAGTCCTGTAATAAAGTCCATATTGATCATTTCTCACTTCCACAAGGGCAACGCTATTTCTTGGGAAGTACCTCCTGGCCTCAAATATTCTACTTTCACTTGTTGGCAATTAAAGCACTTAGAAACAAAGTTAGCCACATCTCGCTTCATATTATTCCACTAAAACATAGATTTCAAATCATGGTACATCTTAGTAGAACCAGGATAGACAACATACCTCGAGGTGTGAGCTTCATCAAGAATTCTTTCTCGAAGCCCGTTGACATTCGGAACACATAATCTACCCTAAAACCTCAGAACGCCATCACCACCAATTTCAAAAGACATCACCTTCTGTTGACCCACATCTTTCTTGATTTGCATCAAGATGGAATCTTCAACCTGCTTCTCCTTCACTTCAGCACAAAGGGATGACTTAGCTAACTCATGAACAATCACCCCTCCGTCTTCGAAATCTACCAGTCGCACTCCCAGATTCGCAAGGCGGTGAATGTCCTTCACCATCTCTTTCTTTTCTTCTTCTACATGAGAAAGGCTGCCCATAGACAACCTGCTGAGGGCGTCGGCTACAACATTTGCCTTGCCTGGATGGTAATGCAGGCTCATATCATAGTCTTTCAGAAGTTCCAACCACGGCCTCTGCCTGAGATTCAGTTCTTTCTGCGAGAAAACATACTGCAAACTCTTGTGATCAGTGAAGATATCAACATGAACACCGTACAAGTAGTGCCGCCAAATCTTAAGGGCAAACACCACAGCCGCTAACTTCAAATCATGAGTAGGGTAGTTTCGCTCGTGCACCTTCAACTGCCTAGATTCATAAGCTACCACCTTACAATGTTGCATCAAAACGCAGCCAAGTCCCACACGGGACGCATCACAGTAAACCACAAAACCATCAACACCCTCGGGAAGAGTCAAAACAGGTGCAGTGGTCAGTCTGTCTTTCAACTTCTCAAAACTATTTTCACATAAATCAGACCACACAAACTTTACCTTTTTCTGAGTCATTTTAGTGAGTGGGGCTGCTATGGATGAAAAACTCTCTACGAACCTTCTGTAATAACCTGCCAAACCCAAGAAGCTCCGAATATCGGTTGGAGTCGTGGGTCTGGGCCATTTTCTCACTGCCTCAACTTTCTGGGGGTCCACTCTAATCCCGTCACTGGACACAATATTCCCTAAGAAGGCAATAGCATCTAACCAGAACTCACACTTGGAAAATTTGGCATACAACCGATGATCCTTAAGGGTCTGAAGAATGATTTGGAGGTGATCGGCATGATCCCCTTTACTCTTAGAATAAATCAAAATATCATCAATAAATACAATGACAAACGAGTCAAGAAACTGATGGAAAACTCTGTTCATAAGATCCATGAAGGCTGCAGGGGCATTAGTTAACCCGAAGGACATGACAAGAAACTCATAGTGACCATATCGGGTTCGGAAAGCTGTTTTGGGAATGTCTGACTCCCTAACTTTCAACTGATGATAGCCCGAACGAAGGTCTATTTTTGAAAAACATCTAGCACCCTGAAGCTGGTAAAAAAGATCATCAATCCTAAGAAGAGGATATTTGTTTTTAATTGTGACCTTATTCAACTGATGGTAATCTATGCACATACGAAGGGAACCGTCTTTCTTACGCACGAAAAGTACAGGTGCACCCCAAGGAGATATACTGGGGCGTATAAATCCCTTATTTAGGAGGTCTGCTAGCTGCTCTTTCAACTCTTTTAGCTCTGCGGGAGCCATTCTATATGGCGGAATAGAATTAGGACGGGTATCTGGCAACACATCAATACCAAACTCTATCTCCCTATCAGGGGGTAACCCTGGGAGATCTTCGGGAAAGGCTTCTGGAAATTCATTCACCACAGGGACAGACTGAAGAGGAGGATTTTCAAATTTAGAGTCCTTGACTCGAATAAGGTGATACAAGCAACCCTTAGAAATGAGTTTTCGGGCTCTGAGATAAGATATCAAGTGCCCTTTGGGTGCTAAAGAATGTCCCTCCCATTCTATCATTGGTTCATTCGGGAAGGAAAAGGTAACTCTACGGGTCCTACAATCCAATATGGCATAGCATGAATGGAGCCAATCCATCCCTAAGATAGCATCAAATGCAACCATGTCCAACTCTATAAAATCTGCCATCGTATCCCGACTACCAACAGTCACCACACAACCCCTATATACCCTTCTAGCAACAACAGAATCCCCCACCGGGGTAGAAACAGAAAAGGGTTCAGAAATCACACTGGGCTCAAACCCAAAACCAACAGCCACATAAGGGGTCACATAGGATAAGGTAGATCCGGGATCAAGTAACACACAGACATCACGGGAAAAGATTTGTAACGTACCGGTAACAACATCTGGGGAAGCTTCCGCCTCCTGGCGGTTGGTCAAGGCATATAACCGGTTGCGACTATTCCCGGCAGCTGATGTGACGCCCTTCTGAGATGGGGGTGGCGCTGTGGAATTGCCCTGAAACTTGCACCACCAGCACTCCTCCTTGCAGATGGGCAGTCCCTCTGAAAATGGCCTGACTGACCAAATGAATAACATACAAGTGTGCCCAACTGACATTTCCCCGAATGATTCCTACCACAATTTTCACATCGTGGGTAAGTGCGATGCTGCTGAGCCACACTACCCTGCGACTGAGTATCTGGTGCTCTAGGTCCATGAGGAGTCTGAAAGCTCTGAGTCTGTCTGTCTGCAGGGGGTCTGGGCGCTGGGGCGCTGGCTGCTGACTGTGTATTATTCCAAAACCTCATCTTTTTCGACCACCTATTTCCCCAGTTACCACTCTGCGGCTGACTTTGGTGCTAGTCCGCAGATTTGACTCTCTTGGCCTGTCTGTCCTTCTCTCTAGATTCAGCGATCTTTCTCTTCTTCTCTTCCACCTGCTGCATGTGGACTGTCAATCTAGCAAAGTCTAACTCCCTATTAAACATTGCCCCCTGGCACTCAAGTACCAGGTTATCAGCAAGGCCGGATGCAAATTTCCTCATTCGGGCTCTCATATTGCAAGTCAATTCTGGTGCATAGCGGGCTAGTTGATTAAACTTTAAAGTGTACTCCTGTACAGTCATACTGCCCTGCTTTAGATTCATGAACTCTTCTGCTTTGGCCTCCCTCAACTCCAGAGGAAAGAATCTGTCAAGGAAATCTTCTACAAACTCACCCCAAACTGTAGGCTCAGCACTCTCACCTTTTGCATCTTCCCAGTCTGCATACCACTGATTTGCAACATCCTTAAGCTGATAAGTTGCCAATTCCACTCCTTCAATCTCATCTACATGCATTACCTTAAAGATCTTCTCCATCTCATCCGCGAACTTCTGTGGAACTTCCTCCACCTTTGTACCAGTGAACTTAGGTGGATTCATCTTCATGAAATGCCCGACTCTAGTAGCCTCAGACGTAACGGATGCAGACCCAACATCTTACGATCGTTGAGCCTGGTTAGCTACTAGCTGTGTCAGCATATGGATAGACCGTTTGAACTCTGCATTTGAGATATCTCTCTGAGCAGTTGGTGGACGGTTGACATTAGTCCGCGGAGCCCGAGGTGGACTGGTTGGGACTTGAGGGACTCTCAGAGTAGGGACAGGTTCTGGCGTTGAAGCTCTATTACGGGTCCGCATCCCATGGGTGGGATGGACCACATCTGCCTGAGCACTCTGATCGATGTCGCGACGGGGAGGCATAGTCATGTTTCTGAAATACAAGAGATCATTGATTAGGGGACAGTTTAGACTCTGAAGCACGAACTAAATCACAAAGAAGGGAAACATTCCTAAACGCCTAGTAGCCTCCTGTTTATAAGTGTGGCGCGCTACACACCCATAAATAGAACTCTACTCGACGCGATTTTGCAGACACCCTAGGACCATGAACCGTTCTCTAATACCAAGTTTGTCATGACCCGAGCCTAGGCCCTAACCGTGATGAGCATCCCAAACCATGAAGGCCCGGAACACCCATTCTCTATCTAGTTATCATGCACAATGTTTGTAATCATAATAAAATGTGGAATTGAAACTGAGTACGGAATACATGGTCAAGTTCTGCAACATTTCTGAATAATACTATCTAACATCAGTCTGCGAAATCTCTACTAAGAACACAAACATCTGTCTGAGAAGAAACTGGGACAAGGCCCCCAGTAAACCAAAAACATAATAAATAAGATAATGTCTGACATAATTAGGCCTTTCGAATAATAGAAGGCTCACCACTGCGAGATTAAGTCTGCAAATCCGAGAATGTCTACTGAGTAGCTAGACCCCTAGACTGTGCCTCAGGACCTGGAAGAGGGGGGGTCAGCACAAAAGTACTGGCACGCGAAGAAATCCAAAAATAGTATAATAGAACATACATATATATATATATATTTATATATATATTAAGTGAAAGCAATTTTTCATCAAGACATCATATATAAAACTGTTTCCAAAAAATACATGGGCACTTTCTGAAAACATGTAACCTGCCTGTTCATTTCAAATCAAGATCTGTTTTTTACTTCTGAGTTAGGTGGTATTCCCCTACAAGTCTGATATTCCACGGGCTGTATGGAATCCGTCATTAACTCGGCGGGGAAGCCCCCAACCCAAGTATGCCGCAAGGGTTGGAGTGTCTGAGTCTGATACGCCATAGGACATTTAAGTCAGCGTATAATAGTATACCCGGGTCGGCAAACCACGGTTTTAGGCAATGAGTCGCTTGAGCTCAAGCCCTCTTCGGGGAACCACCTAACATCTCTGTATGCCCATTTTTTTTACCTTTTCTGTACATGCAACATTTTGAATGTCTAAAATCATGAAAGTCTGAAATGTCTGTTAGTCTGAGTCTGATATGGCGTTAGTCTGAATTGGTATCGTCATACCAAGACATTGCAAGTCATGATTTTTCTGAGTCATAATGTATTAAGCAAGAGCTTTCATTCAAAACATAGTTTAGACCACCAAAACATGTAACTGATGTAAAGGATTTCATACTCCGAAACTTAAAGTTCAATTCATGCAGAAATTTCATCAAACACCTGGTGTTCAAATGTCTTTAGCAAGTTCATGTATTCAAAATTGAAACACATTCATTCATATATGTATATAAACTGTCAAATCGCTTTGGAGATGGTCAAAAGACCAAAACAATGATGTTAAAACATCTTCAACATAAATATATATACATAATTTAAAACCCCATTCTAAAACATGATTTTTTTATGCCCATGAGAATTAGGAAAAATCCCGCGTACCTTATTCTCCATGAATTTTGGGTGTCTATCGAAGCCTACGTCGAGAGGATTCCAAATCTGTAATTTGTTTCACGAACCCGCGGTTAAATCTTGAGTTGCTTGGGTTTTAATGTTGAAACCCTAGGGAGAGTTTTTGAGCAAATTTGAAGAATATAATGATATTTTGGCTCTTTAGGGATTTAATTCCCGTGTTTAAGTTGATAGGAGAATGAGTATTTATGGAAATGCCATTAAAAATCCGGATGGACTGAACATTTTGGCCGGGCGCGATCCAGCAGGCGGCGCGGGCTAATCGCGCGCTGCCACTGGATCGAAATCCAAACGAGGCCTTAGGCTCGTCCAAAAATTCTGAACTTTCTCCGAGACGTACTACAACCTTTCCCCATCGTAACGCAATAAAAAAATCCAAAACTGAAGGTCGGGAAGGTCGAGAAGTTGTATACCGAAGGTTGCCAGCTAGGAATGAGTCTAAGTCATTTCAACACTTAGAAGAATTTAAAACTTAAGTCTAAATCTCAGAAATTACAGTCTAATACATGCATGACTTTTACGGGGCGTTACATATACCATTTTCAAAACAAAATTCTAAGAACTTGACATTCTCAAATTCTGTACTATGGTTAGATCTTGTGGAAACTAATAAAGTACCCAGTTTCTTTTTAATTTTCTTGATAAAAATTACAAAGACATCAAAGGCATCTTCTTTAAAGGATGAAAACAAAGTATAGGTGAGCCTAGAATAATCATCAACAATTACAAAAACATACCTTTTTTCACCTCTACTTTGAAGTCTCATTGGTCCACACAGATCCATATGGACCAGGTCAAGGCACTTGGTAGTGAAAACATGGTTCTTTGACTTAAAGAAAGATCTTACCTGCTTCCCCCTTACACAAGCACTACATAACTTTTCCTCTTTAAACTTGGTCTTAGGTAATTTCAATACTATATCTTTTAAGGAAAGTGTGTTTAGTTGTTTCAGACTTGCATGTCCAAGTCTTCTGTGCCAAAGGAGGGGATCATTTTCTATTGCACTTAGGCAAGTCAACTCTGGTCCTGGTATTGGCATTATGTCAGCTTTGTATATATTTCTGTATCTGCTAGTAGTGAGCATAATCTCCTTGGTGTCCATTATCTTGACTTTGACACCTGCAGAATTGAAAATAACTTTATTACCTTTATCACGCAGCTGTAAAATGCTCAGTAGGTTGTGCTTCAATCCTTCTACAATATAGACATCTTCCAATGCTCTTGACTTAGATGAGCCAATTTTTGCAACTCTAGTAATGATTCCCTTTTTTCCATCACCAAAAGAAACTCCTCCACCATTAATTTTTTAGAGTGAAAGGAACTTTTTCTTATCACTAATCATGTATCTTGAGCAAGAACTATCCAAGTACCAATGTCTTTTGCTTCTTTTTACTTTCTCCTGCAAAAGAAATCAATGGTTAGACTTAGGAACCCAGATAAGCTTGGGTCCTGTTTTATGAGTAAAAGGACGAATCAAATGTTTTCTAGTCCATGCTAGAAATATGTAGTGCAACCTGTTTCTCTGACCTGGACTAGTTCTTTTCTTTCTGGTCTAAGTGAATTTATTTGCCAAGTTTTGACTATTTGATCTACTTTTAGCAGCTACTGGACATTCAGTGATTGGATGTCCAAGGTTGCCACAGATATAACATAAATCTTTAGGATCAGCACTACCTTTGTGGAACCCCAAACCTATCTTTTCATTGTGAGTTCTTTCACCCAAAGTATGAAAAATTCTTGAAGAATTTGTCCACCTATTTTCTCTTTCAAGATCAAGTTTCATTTTAGAGATTTCTTGACTCAGTTTGTTTATCATGTCAGCTGCATTACTGTACTCTAGCTTACACTTTTCTAGTTCAAGTTCAACACTTTCTTGTTGTTTACTCATGGCTTTTTTACCATTTTTAGTGAGAGTTAATTTAAGGATTTCAGACATAAGATCATTATTAGAAGAATCAAGTTCTGCAATCTATTTCTTGAGAGTGCAGTTTTCATTATCAACTGTAACTTTATAGGCCTTTAATTCAATGAGATCAAATTTAAGGCTTGCAAAACTGTTGAACAGCTCGTCCCTATCAAAAATTAATTCTTGAAAATCATTAATTAGTGCACTCATCAAGGAAACAAGTTTTGATTTAGAAAACAAGTGTAGTTTTTCTTTAAGTTCAAGTATGTTTACCTCAGTAGCATCATCTTCTTCATCTAAGTCTGAATATCCAAGTGCCATGAATGCAGTTTCATCAGCTTCATTATCATCTGAGTCAGACCCCCAAGTTGCTATCATTACATGTTCCTCCTTCCTTTTTTCCTTTTCTTTTAGTTCCTTTTCTGCCCTTTTCTTTTTCCACTCTATTTCCCAGACTGGACAGTCTCTGATCTGATGATCAGTCTTAACACACTTGTAGATCCATTTGGATTGTCATTTGAACATTTTTTGCTACTTGTTCTTTTCTTTTTTTTAAAGAAGTTGCTGAAGTTCTTGGTTATGAAGGCAACTTATTCCTTGTCAAGTTCAAATTTATCATCACTATCAAAAGTTTTCAATGCCAAGATTTTCTCAGGAACTTCTTGTTCTTTGGTTCCATCAACTTCCATTTTATAAGTTCTTAAATTTCCAACTAGTTCATCCAAGGTCATGCCTGCAAGATCCTTATTAGCCTCCCTAATTGCAGTTACCTTTACATTCTATTTTGTTTTTGGCAGTACCCTTAGTACCTTTTCAACTTGTTCTTCCTTAGTGATAACCTTGCCCAAGGAAGTCAGCTCATTTGTTAAGGTTGTAATCCTTGTCATCATATCATGTAGGGATTCATTTTCCTTCATCTTGAATGCCTCATACTTAGTAAAGAGAAGGAAAATTCTGAATTTCTTTACCTGAGAGGTACCTTCATGTGCATTTATCAATGCATCCCAAATTTGCTTAGCAGTCGTACAAGTTGACACCCTGTTGTATTCAGCAGGTCTTAATCCACAGACTAGGATGTTCTTAGCTTTTGCATTTTTCCTTAGAGCCGCCAAGTCATCAGCAATAAATTCACTGCTTACATTTCTAACTTGTTCATCATCAACCATCTTCATTGGAATGGTAGGACCATCAGTAACCCTATCCCACAATTCATAGTCTTTACCTTGGATGAACATCTCCATCCTTTCTTTCCACCAGATAAAGTGAGAGTCGTCAAAGAGTAGAGGTCTAGTGGTTGACTGACCTTCACTATGACTAGTACTAGGTGCGAAATTTATCATTGTGATCTTTCTAAGGTGCTACCCTTATTTAAGACAACCTCTCTTTGATACCACTTGTTAGAGTGCGTGCCCTACTAATTTTAATATTTTACTCTACTTAGTTGCCTATCTGTGGAACATGTAAGCTAACGTGGTTCACTGAAGTAAAACTTGAACACAATATTTTTACGTGGAAAACACCCGGCTCAAGAAAGGTGTAAAATATCACGACCTATACCTCTACAGGATTTAACCCCAACTTCAATATAACTCTTGAGACTCAACAATCAACAAATTACAAGACTTCTTATAAACTAGGAATTAAAACTTCTAACTCCTACTTCTACGAAACACTAATCTTCCCAAGATAAGTGTTCCCAAGTCTTCGAGTTCCCCAACTTAAAGACGTTAATCCTAACTCAGTTTATACTTCACTGAGACTAGAGATTACAACTCAATATGACTCAATGACGAACCTATTACACAAAGTCTATGACTTTAAGTAAAGGAACAGGTTGCTCCACTAGCTTCTTCAAGTTGTAGAACTGATTTGCTGATTGTTGACTATCTTTTTAGTGCAGAAGTGAAACACTTGAATGTTGTTTGTTGTATTTAAGTCAACTTTTGATGTACTCTTCTATCTTCAATAGGACTCCCGGGTAGTTTCACTCCTTCTTTGCTGTCATCTCTCTCTCCTTGCTTGAATAGGACTCTTCTTTTCTATCTTATAGTCTTTGCAGGACTTCATGATCAACTCAACTTCTAGATACTGCACTTATCCTCTCCTTTGCATCTACTTCAGCTAATGTGATAAGTGTTAAGAGCATGTTACTTATCCACTCTTATTTTTACGCAATGTCATCTTATCAGTAGTCTTGCCTGTAACTTGTTCACTTGTGTGGAACAGCTTGCACAACATGTTTCATTCATATGTCCATCATCAAAACTTCACATTCCCTAACATAAAATAATTGTACTACAAATATGGTTCAAATCGATCCATCTCTCTTAGCCTCTAGCAGCAAGAAAAAGAGGTACTACATGACAAACGCAAAAGTGACGATCCATTAACCACTTGAAATTTCTGATGGTAAAATATATATGTGTTTATAATAAAATATATGTTATGTTTACATTATTATAAATGTGAAGTATCTTTGAGAAGTGATTTAAATTTTTTGCACTTTATTACAAAAATTTGCAATAGACAAAATCGTCTAATTTTGAATAATCAAATGTTATACGTACGAAGCACGTGTGATTAAAATAGTAAAGAAAAATGCAGCAAAAAAGTTTCCTTTTTAAAAAAAAAACAGCTGCTACAAAAAGAAAAGGAAAATAATGATGACCTAATATCTATTTTTGTTGTAAATAAATACTTAACTATTTTATCGTAAACCTTTTTTTTTTTTTTTTTTGTATATAATTAAGATTTTCCCTATTTTTATTTTGTCACTCGACGTATGATAATAGAAAATTAACAAATCAATGAAAAATCTGAAAATATTATGTGAATGGCTAAAATCTGAGTAATACTACAGAATTCTCCACTCAAACGTTAAAGCTACACGTCATCTTATTTGAAGATTCCTAGTTTTAGGTGATGATAATAATAGGACATATGAATCATGAAGATCTTCATCAATGCGGCTTGTGATAGGATGAATATAATTTCTTTATCACTATATAATGTCGTGTTTTATGTAATTTTCTCTTTCTCTTAAATAAATCTTAGTTATGGTTCATGCGAATTCAAAATTAATTAGAATTTCAATACAGATATCGAACATTAGGTGCGAAATTAAAACAAAAAACTATATGTTCATGTAAATTTCTTTGTTTCTTTTACTTTGCTTAGACGCGTATCTTATTTATCACTGGTGTTTAATTAGAGGCATATTCACCTACATAAAAGAATGGTCAATTGTACATTCTTTATCAAAGAGTTGTAATAAACATATAAAATCAAAAAAATAGTGTATAGATCAGGTCAAAAATAACTTTTATATGTATATATTATTTAAATCTTGAATAATTTTAACGAAATTTTTAACTTATACACATATCGTTAATGGGGATTAAATTTGGTTAACTGTTACTCTGTTAGAGAGGAGTAAGTCATCATATAACGGTCTTTTGGAATCCTTGTTAATTACCATACGCTATATGCTTTGCAACCATACAAGAATAGAATTATGATAAGATTAAATTGAGCAAAATAATTAGTGAAAATTCATATAATCGAGTAGAGAATTTTCTTGAAATTGAGGTATAATTATTGTCGTGACCATAAGAAATAAAATGAAATAGGGTAGAGTGATGCTTAGGGGCGGAGCCAGCTTATAGTCAGGGGTTCATCCGAACTTTTTTCAACGAAAATTATACTATTTAGTATTTATACATAATTAAAATAATTTTTATATATATATATATAGTAGATGTTGAATCCCTTCAATTACTTGATGTGTTTGCTTCTTTAGATTTTGAATTCCGTTAGTGGAATCTTGGCTCCGCAACCAGTGATGATTTAATAATTGTGGTGACCGGTGACTTGTCTTTCCATTTGATCAACCAAAACCAAATACAATAATGTAATGACAGAACAACTCATGTAGATGTGCCTTCATAAACTGGTGATTTATTAAAAACATAAAAACACAAAACTCCAAAAAAATAAAAATAAAAAAGTAGTGGTTTTGGTGAAGCAATAATATTCCTCTGTGCAAGGTGTACTAATTTTGCTGTTAACAGCAAGTTTCTACAATGTATAGCACACTTTGTGTTTGTTGAAAGGACTACAAAGACTTTGCTCAAATTATATTCTCAAAAATTATATGTTCTCCTGTCAAGATAGATGATTTTGCTAACATAAAAACTTTTATGATTGGAGGGCGTTAGGTACCTATTTTTGGGACTCGTTTGGTATGAGAGGTAAAGGATAATAATTTCAGAATAAAATATAGGATTATCTTATGCTGTATTTGGTTAGTGGTATTAGGTAATCAAGAGATCATTTACTACACTATTTGTGTTATAATGATCGAATAAGTTATCTTATATATATATATATATGATAGGATAACTAATATCTAGAGATAATGTTGTATCACATCCACATATCAGACAATCCCTAAGAATTGTGGTAACTGGATAGGATTCTTTCACTTTTAATTAAAGGTTTTCAGTTTGAGCTTTAGATATAAAAACAAAAATCTTATTAGAAGGCGCTTTCTCCTTAAATGAATCTTGCATTAAGTGAATCCAGATTAATTAGGGGGGTCAATAAAAATACCAGATAACAAGTGAAAGGGCAGCTCGATATGCACTAAAACTTCTGTTATGAGCAGAGTCTTGAACTACAAGGATCTCGAGATCTGGATATGCATTAAAACTTCTGTTATGAGCGGAATCTTGAACTACAAGGATCTATTGGATGCAACTTTACCTTACATCTCAGCGAGAGAGCCTGTTCCCACAACTTGAAGTTATAATCTGAAAAATCAATCGAATAAAGTGTGAGGTAGGTGTCTTTCCTTGTCATTAGTCCTTGATTAATCTTAAGCAATATTCAACCCCAAACATATTAACAAAATCGTATTCCTTAATCACCTCTTTAATTTATAATCACCCCATGTGCTTGCCAACGTATTATCATCAGCTATGTGACCCTACTATCAAATCATTAATCAAACATATATTCATCATTCATTTATTTTTTCAATTTGAATAAACCTTTCAACTCTATTTTAGTCTTTCTATTTAGATATAAAAGTAGGTAAAATTACTATTCCTATCAATTATTGATGGATAATCCGACTTTTTGTTTGCATTTTGTTTTAATTTAATTTTCAATTCACTCTTCAAAGTGCTAAACAAACAAGTAATAAAAATTTTGACTAGCTAAAAAAACTACTACTTAATAATTATTAGCCTATCGAAACCAATCACTCTATCTCCATAAGGTAGGAGATAAGATTGTATGTACTCCACTCTTCCGAGATTCTACTTGAGAAAGTACATTGAATATGTTATTGTTATTTGTTGTTATTAATTTAACGGTTTTAAAATTGGATAAGCGATAGGAGTACATAGCGAGTAATAGGAGCTTGGACAAGATTTGGTTAAGATTTTGAAAAGAAAAAATATGCTACTTGAAGTTAGGTTAAGAAAATGTATTTAGAAATTGAAACAACGAAAATAGTTTATATATGGATATGAAAATATAGTTCAAGTTCGTAAGTGAAACTTGAAAGTAGGAGTACGAGAGAAACTCCTAAAATAGTTTATATATGGACATGAAAATACAGTTCAACTTTGTAAGTGAAACTTGAAAGTATCAGAGAAACTCCTAAACCTAATTTTGAAACTTTAAATTTTATATTTCAAATTTAAAATTGAAATAATGAACCAATTTAATAAATTTATTTAATATTTCAAGGCCAAGAACGACCCCAAAATAACTCCGACAAGAGAATTGTTACACCAGTACCACAACATACTTTCTTTCAAAAAAAAAAAGGTCAAAATAAAAAACAATTGCGTTTTTCTCAAACAAATTTTCTTTTAAAGAAAATGTTTTTTGATAAAAACGTAGAGGTTTCATTAACATTAAAAACAACAACATATCCAATATCATCTTCTCACAAGTAAGACATGAAGAGGGTGAGTGCACGCAAATTTTACTTTACATTTTAGTTATTTTTAATAGATCCTTAGCTGTAGAAGATTATATTTTAATATATTGTTTCAAAAGAAGTGCAAAAGTAAAAAGTTAATGATGAAAATAATATTGAAGAGAGAAAAAAGAAAAATACTGGCAGTAGAAATATTAAAAATAATTAATTAAAAGCAACAGTAATAATAATATTGAGGAATGATATGATACTAGCATGATAGTACAAATCCTGGTAAAGGAACGGATAGATGCTCCAGACTAGAACATACTGTCTATCACTACGAAAAGAAAAAATATGCGATTACCCACTAATCGTCTACATCTAATCCTTAACCTATATGTTTTCCTATTTAGGGTCATTATCCTCAATGAACTAAAGATGTTTCATGTCCTTTCGTATCACTTCTTTCTATTTCTTCTCCAATCTATCGCTACCTCTCCTCAAACCTACCACCACCAACTTCTCGCACCTTTTCACTTGGCACCTGTGTTCCTCCTCTTCATGTGTTCAAACCATTTCAGTCTCACTCTCCGCATCTTGTTCACCGTGAAGGTTACTCCCACCTTGTCCTGTACATCTTAATTCTTTCTTAACTTGGTCTCTTCTAGTATGCTTGAACATCCATCTAAGCATCCTCATCTCTGTCACTTTCTCTTCTGAATGTGTGAGTTGTTAACTAGATAACACTCCACCCTGTACAACATAGTCGATCTAGCAGTGACTCTGTTTACCGTTGAGTCTTAATACACATTCTTAACACGTACTGTCTATCACTACAAAAAGAAAAAATGTTCGACTACCCATTAATCATCTACTCCTAATCCTTGACCTACATGTTCTCCTATCTAGGATTATTATCCTCAATGAACTAAAGATGTGTCAAGTGTCTCACCTCTTTCCAGTTCTTCTCCAATCTACCGCTACCTCTCCTCAAACCTACCACCTCCAACTTCTCGCACCTCTTCACTGAGGCACCTGTATTCCTCTTTTTTCACGTGCTCAAACTATCTCAGTTTCGCTTTATGCATCATGTTCACCGTGGAGGCTACTCCCACCTTGTCTTGTGCATCTTCTTTCTTAATCTTGTCTCTTCTAATATGCTTGTACATCCATCTAAGCATTCTTATTTCTACTACATTCCCTTATAAATATGCAAGTTCTTAACTAGATTGCATTCTACCATGTGCAACATAGTTGATCTAATAGGGACTCTGCCCCGACCCAAAAATAAGGGTCATGATGACACTTATCACGGAGTACCTTGACAAGCAAGTCTATCACCCAAACTGATACAAAAAGGGAGAAGGACATAAATGTCCAAGGTAAGGCTCCAAGAGCGAAGCCAAATCATACAACTAATTATAACAATGTGGAAAAAACATATTCAAAATCATACATTCCTCAAACAAATGTGAATAGTGTAAGAACTACTAGTACAATCCATGAGTCAAATACATCAAACAATAACCACAAGAAATCATAATTGCTCCTGAATACTAATAAAGACATAACTAGTACAAAAAAGTAGAGTGAACTCCGAACGTATGAATGTCCAATCGTTATCTTGATTAAACTTAAGGCGCCCAAAATCAATCAATCTGAGTCTATCTGAATCTGAATCTGTACCAAAAAGGTAAAGTAGGAGTGAGTGCGGTTCACTTGTACTCAGTAGGTATCACAGGTCGACCAAGCAAAGTAGAAAATAAAGCATACAAAATACACAAAAAGAGCACGTCACCTGCGATAAAAAAATATCCCACAATGGTAGCCCACACCTCTTGCACTAACAGTTCTACAATATCCACATATTATACAACAACACACCGAATAGGGACACAAGTATACACCTTCTCGCATATAAGATGGACAACAGAAAACCAAGTATATATAAGATTATCAAGTGCAATTAAGGAAGATAGATACAAGTTAATATGGAAAATACAAGTCACAACACACACAATAAAGCAAGTACAATGTATATGATAATGATGATGCATGAGGTCATCGTACAACCTCTGTATATACCCACGGAGGCAAGCCTCCCTGACGTGGGATCCATGGAGGTTCGTCAATTAATATACAATCCATATATCCATATTCATATTTTCTTCTCGACACATCCCTCGAAAAGGGTTTTATATGATGTAACAATTTCTGTCATAAAAAAGTGTTGTCAATGTTTCCCAGGTGTTGCCACAGTGGTACCATTTATTTCATAAATGAGTATGATATGAGGATGTAATGCTGACAATCAATCACACTGAGTATTTTTCACAACCAACCACATGATATATTTCCATAACCAAATACAATGATACATTTTCATAACCATATGAGTCAATATCCACTTATTATTTTCGTTCATCCATGAATTTCCACATGTTTCATATGCCAAAAAAGTGTGTGTGTGTGTGTGTATGTGTGTGTGTGTATATCACAATACACCAATAGGCATTTGCAATAATACAATATAATTATTCACATGCATTCAAGACTATCAACACCATATAAGACCCCACGCAGTCGTATATATCACATAATATCTCGATTTCAATAATTACATCATATATAGGCCTCCACACGGGCACAACACATAGATAGACATTTTTCATGATTAGTTATCACCCTTAATATGCATGTTGTACCATCATTTTCTACCTAGCCCAATCTGAAAGAGTTATGCGATAACCTACCTCGAATACCGAAATTGATCTGCTACACTTTGAATCGACGACCTTAATTTTCATGAACGATTCTGAACTTCACTAAAAACATAAAATATATAATCTACGCATCAAAATAAAACCAACGACATTCATATTGACTACTTCAGGTTCGGAGTCAAAACAGACCCCCGAAACAGATTTTTAAAAAAGAAGGGCAAAATCATATCTTTACTTTAAAAATATTTTTTTCATATTTTTAGGAACCTACAGGTGAAAATTCAAGTCAAATCGAGTAAAAAATGAGGTTCAAATAAAAAAAAATCATTTTTATGCTTTAACAGGTAAATCTTTGAAATCTGAATTAAAATCAAGAATCGGAGTTGTGTTTTGATGAAAAACTAGTGATTATAAGATTAAAATATTATTCACGTGAAAAGGACTGAAACTGAGTTTAAAATCAAGCCCTAAGATTTTTGAGATTTTAAGAAATTACTAGGAAAAAGGTGAATCTTACGTTAAATCCATAATATAATAAAAAAAATAGGTGTCCCAAGCTCCCACAAGCTTCACTTTTAAGCTTTCAGACTATTTTAGGATTTAACTCTCAAGAGACAAGATGAAAAATTAACAAAATAGCCCAAAAAATTGTTTTAATTATGCAAATTTCTCTGCACCAACTATTGAAAAAGCTATTTTTTTTAAGTCCAACTCGGACTTTGATGGGAGTTCGAAATTTATTCAGGGTCCAATATATGCAAACGAACTATGCAATCACACTAAATCCGACGTTCCAAATGTGTTGGCGAATTCTAATTTTTGAAAAAACATCATTTTCACATAGTTAACCTCTGACACTCAAAATGATATTTAAAAGCCATAAAATTATACCAAAAATGTTACCACCCTAAAATCAAAATTCTAAAGTTGTTAGCGCAGTCGAATTTTTCATCAGAGTAGACCCCCGAACCAAAGGTATACATACCCTAAAATTGATATTCCAAAATTACTGACGCAGTCCGTTCAGCCATCATTGCACGGATCGAAAGATATTCATATAAATCTAAAATAAGGCTCTCGAAGCCACAAAAAATCATAATATCGCATAAATGGTACCAAAATACATCAGGAATCATGTCAATCACCTCCATACCTCAGAAATATCATAATACAACTACGGAGAGGGATAAAATAGTCAAATCAGACAGAAACACATAATTCACAAATTTTATCAAAAATTTGATCGTTACAGACTCTGTTTACCTTTAAGTCTTAAAACACATTTGTTCACATAGGACAAACCTTATGCGACTCGGTATTTCATCCATAGCTCTCCAATATGATGTACGATATTTTATCGATTTCTCTATTTTCCTGGATAATAGACCTAAGATAACTGAAGTTTTCTCTCTTGTAGATAGTTTGTGTATCAATCCTCACTTTTTCTTCCACTTCCATTTATGCAACATTGAACTTACTTTTATGTATAATGTTTAAATCCTAGTAAGCCTAAAATCTTTAGCCTCTAGGTTTGTCTCCATATCTCCAATCTATCCTTAAATTTGTCACATATTTTGATGATTGATATTATGTCGAAAATAACATATATAATTGTTAAATAAAAGATAAGGTCCAATGCAAACAATAAGAACCTAATATATCCCAATTAAGCTACTTAAGTCTTAAAGAGTGTGTGTCCTCTAAGCTAGTTAGTTAGAGATAGTTAAGTATAAGGGGTCGTTTGGTTGGGAATGTAGTTATAATGGGATTAGTTATGTTGAGATAAGTTATGATGGGATAAGTTATTGTAACGCCCCGAGTATGGTACCCCGGATGCTACACAGTGCTCAAAATCTCGAAGTACCACAAACAAATCCTTGACTGATATCTGTAACTGAGCACTGAATAATACACTGTAAAAATGCAAAAAACTGACGAAAAACTTGCCATAAGGTTCAAACATCTGAAATACAACTGAAAACTGAATACTAATACAACTGTTTGAACATCTAGTCTAAAAAACTCTAGTCAGAAAACCTCTAACGGTCTGAATAAGGAGTTGAATGGGACAATCCCCCAACTAACTTCATCTACTGAAATTATTGAATCTAATGCAATAAAGTTAAATAAGAACCATACCCGAATGATGAGGACTCACTGATATCTACTATTGCTGGCTGAATCTGGACTGCTAAGGGTGCTCTGGATCTCGTGCTTCTGAACCTATGGTATAAAATACCATAGCACAGGAAAGTATGTATCAGTACGTGAGAATGTACTGGTATGCTAGATGAGGTAAGGCTAAATACAAAGGCTCATATGCATGAACTATAGCTGACTGAATAACATGAGTATACTGAATAAGGAATTAAATACATGAATGTATAAACTATAACTAAAATCGTAGTAACACTGAATACTGAGTTCAACTAACTAGATTATTGATAACTGGGTTTACTGATGCTGAATTCTAAATACTAATTTACTGACATTTGAGTTTACTAAAACTGGGATACTGAATAACTAAGTCTACTGATATTGATCTTAGAATTTTTCTAATACTGATTGACTATATCTGAGATCAGTCCTATCTAGCGGGTGATTTTTAAATCTACTGATACTGATTCTGATTGATTGTACCTGAGAATAGTCCTATCTAGCAGGTGATCTCTGAATCTCTGGATGATGAAAATGATTGACTGTATTTGAGATCAGTCCTATCTAGTAGGTGATCTCTAAATTCTATGGAACTATCAAAGTTCCTTACTGAGCTGAGTGACTGTATCTAACAGTCTTGATTTCTATAATATTGCACTGAGTTCTATTACTAAGACTGAATCTGAAACTGAGACTGCGAGAGGTAGTCATCTAACCGACATGCCCCAAATCTGATCTAGTAGGGTCCAACCTGTAACCCCAGCTGGAAGGGTGTCAGTACCATGCCACAGGTAAAGACAACTACTATGAAGTCAGTCCTAATCTAGCGGGTGACCCCTGAGATCAGTCCTATACTAGCGGGTGATCTCCGAGTATATCAGTCTTATCTAATGGGTGACATCTTAGGCCTACGTTGGCTACGTATTTCTGCAGCTTAGGGATTGCTTATAGTGATCTTAGTCCTATCTAGAGGGTGAGGCCCCATTCCTAGGCTCGCTCGATGCTCAATCCTACTCCCAACTGAAAGACACTGAACTGATTTCCTAGTTCATACTAGGCTTGAATGAACTGTTACTGATCGTACTGATTAACTAAACTGAACTGATCTTACTGAGTTTCGTTGACTACAAAACAGAATACTACTGAATTTTGTTATCTTACTGAATGCTACTGAGTTTCTGGATTGAATACTTGAATACTACTGAGGTCTGAACTGAATACTGACCTAGAATAGACTGATACTGAGATTACTACGTCTCTCTAAGTTTTGTAAATGCCTGAGTTCTACTAATCATGGCACGACTTAGATTATCTTACAAACTGACACTGGCTCTAGATAATCAGCTAAATTGTCGGGTATTAAATACCCCCAGGACTCGATAACATAAATAAATAAGGCATGACAATTCTTGAATAGCATAACAATAGTCTATTATTCACAATAAAATCAAGGAGGCATCTCTTCAAGCACTTGGAAGTGTTAAACATGTAGACGTATAGGGATGCATACCAATGTCTCATAATTCATTCATTAAGGAATGCACGTAAATAGGAGTGCATACAACATATTATAATTCATTCACTAAGGCCTTTCAACAAACACTTAGCATGCATTAACTTATACATAATTAGGGATTTCATGCTAGCACGCTATAATGACTTTATTTCCTTCACATAAGCATTTTATCAAACATATGGGGAGCATGCTTTGGTTATACAACAATCAATACATCCAATTAACATTGCTACATCAATAAACTTGCAACTTAAAGGAATTTATCATGAACATTATGCAAATCATCACATGCTAGGACTAAATCATGAAACTTGTAATCTAGAAGATGAATCACAACTCAATAATAACATAAACATTAACTTCAACTCACATAAATCTTAAAAAATTATAAATATTTAATCTTTATAATTCGAAAAGGGTTCTTAAACTTCTTGGGTGGAAGGGATCAAAGAATCAACATCTAACATTCCTTAGTTCTTGATTTTAGGAAGATTGACAGTGGAATTTTCTTGAATTTGGATCTTCAATTGGAAACCCTAAACTTGTTCTTAAGGAAAATTAAGAGAAAACTAGTACATGTGGGTAAACAACGGCTGAATCTCGTGTTATAGGCTTATATAAAAATGGGAAATATACCGAAATAACCCTAGAGTCGCAACTTTTTTAAATACTGAAACTGGGTGCCAACACGTTGGTCGACGCGGTGTATCGATGGCATTGATGTGATAACCGATGCATCGCACCGTGATCACGCCAAGACTCGGTACTGTAGACTGGCAGTTCTTGCAACAATATTGACCAACGCGATAGGCGACGCGGCGCGCCAAGATCGCATTGGTCCACTATTTTGGGATTCTAAATGTGGTCTAATCGAGGTCCGAGAAAAACAAAACTCATCCGGGAAACCCTATTGACCTTTCTGATCATGGATTAACTTAAATATCAAAAGTTTATAGACGTAAAGGTCATGAAATAAGAATGCAAACTTTCGAAGGCTAAACTAGCATTAAGTTTGAATACTTAGCTAGGAGATTCTATGTTTGGGACCTCGTTTCAAGCTTTAACGATTAGAAAAATTTGCGGGGTCTTACAATATCTCTCCCTTGAGAACATTCATCCTCGAATGGGACCGACTAAGCTAAAATTTATGATAGACTAAACTTACTTACTGGACATGAATATCTGAAACATGACTATATGGATGAAACTACTGATATACTAAAATTTCATACTAAACATGCATATCTGATGCATGGATACTTGATTGTGCTATTCTCATTAAAGCATGACTGAAATTACTGATAAGTTGAGCTTCTTCTACTGAACATGCATATTTAATGCACGAATACTTGACTGAGTTGACTCTCAAATGCATGACTAAATATGCAATGATAACTGATACCGACTTTGACAGAAAAATCTGAACATGCAACCGAATGGGCTTAAGGACATGAAAATATCAGGGAATTATAGAGTATCTCCCTCTTGGGACACTACGTCCCTCTAAGAACGTTTACTTTACTGAGATACTGGGAAAACTGAGGCAATGCATAAGGCACTTAAGAACTGGATCATGACTTAATATCCGAGATCTGAAGATAATGCATGATACATGAACTAAGCTGCTCTTGCAACTACTGGGACTTTCTATCTTGGAATAGTTTCATTCCTGAGATTTCTAATAGTATGACTAAATGGAAAGATGGGAAACAAACTATACGAATCTGACTGTCTGACTGTTAAAATAAATTTTTGGCTTTACTAACTAACTCATGCTGAAAACTTAAGCTTAAATGGGAGTAAAGGATCTAATAATGCATATCATGAAAATGAAGGACTTATAACGTACCCGAATCTATGTTAAGGGAACCTCCCTGATCATGGCGAATCTGGAGTGCATAAAATCTGCTCTGACTGACCACTAGTGGTATTGGAAGTGGCTCCCTGTTGACACAAATCTTTACCTCTCTGATCCAAAAATCTACACTCTCGCAACCTGTGGTCTGGCTTACCACAACCAAAACATACCTCGCTACCTGCTCTACATGCACCTAGGTGGTTCTTACCATATTCTTCACAAAGTGGATAGGTACGCTCACTTCTCACACTACCCTAGGCTTCGGAGCTTGGAGCCCCATCAAGATTGTCATCCCTGAACTTTGGTACCGGTGCACTAACTAAGGATGGAGATGGGACTGAAAACTTCTGACAATACTGAGAACGTTTACCACCCTGTGACCCTGGCTGAGAAAAACTAAAACTACTTGTTTTGGCTTTCTTATTCACTCTCTCTCTCTCTCTTTAGCTTTTTCTGCCTCAATCTACTGAGCGTACATCATTAGTCTAGAAAGATCCATGTCTCTATTAAGCATAGCA
Organism: Capsicum baccatum var. pendulum; assembly: GCA_030864225.1. Lineage (NCBI taxonomy): Eukaryota > Viridiplantae > Streptophyta > Magnoliopsida > Solanales > Solanaceae > Capsicum > Capsicum baccatum. The sequence goes on along the minus strand of CM061559.1, from coordinate 67,506,811 downwards.
GTCCTACACTCCTTAAACACCAACCTAGACACACCGGTCACAAACTTACTCATGCTAGATCTAGGGTCAACCGTTTGCTCGGGAACATACTTAAACAACGGATTGAACTTAAACCAATACTCCTTCACTGATATAGATTCTTGTCTAAGGTTCATGACCACTTCTACCTTTTCTTTCCTCATCTCAAGTGGGAAAAACTTATCTAAGAACACATCCTGAAATATCTGTGAAATCATGGGAGCTGCATTCTTTCCTCTATTTTTCTTCCACATCACTACCCAATCATGAGAAACATCCTTCAACCTATAGGATACCAACTCTACACTCTCCTCTACAGATACATGCATAATTTGGGTGATCTTCTTTACCTCCTCAAGATAAAGTTATGGTTCCTCGCCTGCAATTGACCCAAAGAATTCTGGCGGGTTTATTCTCATGAAATTTCTGATCCTGGCTACAGATAAATCCCTATCTTGATAAGGTTGGGCTGCAGTCTGACGGTTACCCTGAACACTAGTTGTCACAGCTTGGGCTAGTACCTGAAAAGCTGCTCGAAACTCTGCATGTGACACATTCTCATTCGAACGATCTATGGGCTGAGGTAGTTGGTTATCATTTCTATGGGCATTATGTCTGCAAGGAGGCATGTTTTTAAATAAAAGAAAGAATGGACTAGACTGAGAATCTTAACTTGAGCTCATACTCACTCGTATGACATGAATACTGAAAGAAGGAAAACTATTCCTAAAATATCTTATAGCCTTCTGTACATAAATGTGGCGTGCAACACACCCATGCACAAGAATCTACTAGATGCGGCTTTCAGACTTCCTAGGATACTGTTAAACCTTAGGCTCTGATACCAAGTTTGTAACGTCTCAAGTCTGGTACCCCAGACACTACACGATGCTCATAATCTCGAAAGACCTCAAGCTAATCCTTAACTGATATTTATAACTGAGCACTGAATAATACACTATAAAAATACAGAAAATTTGCCATAAGGTTCAAACATCTGAAATACAACTGAAAAATGAATACTAATACAACTTTCTGAACATCTAGTCTGAAAAACTCTAGTCTGAAAGCCTCTAACTGTCTGAATAAGGAGTTGAATGGACAATCCCCCAATCTACTAAAAATATTGAATCTAATGCAATAAAGTGAAATAAGAACCATACTCGAATGATGAGGACTCACTACTATCTACTGTTGTTGGCTGAATCTGGACTGCTAAGGGTGTTCTGGAGCTCATGTTTCTGAACCTATGGTATAAAACACCATAGCGCAGAAAAGTATGCGTCAGTACATGAGAATGTACTAGTATGCTAGATGAGGTAAAGCTAATTGCAAAGGCTCATATGCATGAACTATAACTGACTGAATAATATGAGTATACTGAATGAGAAATTACATGAATGAATGCATAAACTATAACTGAAATCGTAGTAACACTGAATACTGAGTTCAACTAACTGGATTACTGATAACTGGGTTTACTGATGCTGAATTCTAAATACTAATTTACTGACATTTGAGTTTACTAACACTGGGATACTGAATAACTGAGTCTACTAATATTGATCTCAAAGTTTTTCTAATACTGATGGACTTTATCTGAGATCAGTCCTATCTAGCGGATGATCTCTGAATCTAATGATACTGATTCTAATTGATTGTACCTGAGATCAGTCCTATCTAGCGGGTGATCTATGAATCTCTGGATGATGAAAATGATTGACTGTATTTGAGATCAGTCCTATCTAGCGGGTGATCTCTAAATTCTATGAAACTATCTAAGTTTCTTACTGAGCTGAGTGACTGTATCTAATAGTCCCGATTTCAACAATACTGCACTGAGTTCTATTACTGAGACTGAATCTAAAACTAAGACTGTGGGGGGTATTCATCTAACTGACATGCCCCGAATCTGAACTAGTGAGGTCCAACCTGTAACCCCAGATGAAAGGGTGTCAGTACCTTGCCACGGATAAAGACAACTGTTATAGAGTCAATCCTAATCTAGTGGATGAACCCTAAGATCAGTCTTGTACTAGCAGGTGATCCCTGAATATGTCAGTCCTATCTAACGGGTGACATTTCATGCCTATGCTGGCTAAGTAGTTTTGGAACTTAGGAATTGCTTCTAGGGATCTCAGTCCTATCTAAAAGATGGCCCCCATCCCTAGGCTCGCTCGGTGCTGAATCCTACTCCCAACTGAAAGACACTGAACTGATTTCCTAGTTCATATTAGGCTTGACTAAACTGTTACTAATCGTACTGATTAACTAAACTGAACTGATCTCACTGAGTTCCGCTGACTGATGGAATACTACTGAATTTGGTTATCTTACTGAATGTTACTGAGTTTCTGGATTGAATACTTGAATACTACTGAGGTCTGAACTGAATACTGAATTGGAATAGATTGATACTGAGATTACTGAGTCTCTCTAAGTTCTGTAAATGACTGAGTTCTACTGATCATGGCACGACTAAGATTATTTTGAAAATTGACACTGGCTCTTGACAATCAGCTAAATTGTCGGGTATTAAATACCCCCAGGACTCGATAAGATAAATAATAAGGCATGACAATTCTTGAATAGCATAACAATAGTCTATCATTCACAATAAAATCAAGGAGGCATCTCTTCAAGCACTTGGAAGTCTTAAACAAGTAGACGTATAGGGATGCATACCAATGTCTCATAATTCATTCATTAAGGAATGCACGTAAATGGGAGTGCATGCAATATATCATAATTCATTCACTAAGGCCTTTCAACAAACACTTGGCATACATTAACTTATACATAATTAGGGATTTCATGCTAACACGCTATAATGACTCTATTTCCTTCACATAAGCATTTTATCAAACATATGGGGAGCATACTTTAGTTATACAACAATCAATACATCCAATTAACATGGCTACATCAATAAACTTGCAACTTAAAGGGGTTTATCATGACCATTATGCAAATCATCACATGCTAGGACTAAATCATGAAACTTGTAATCTAGAACATGAATCACAACTCAACAATAACATAAACATGAACTTCAACTCACATAAATCATGAAAAATCATAAATATTCAATCTTTATAATTTGAAAAGGGTTCTTGAACTTCTTGGGTGGAAGGGACTCAAGAATCAACATCTAACATACCTTAGTTCTTGATTTTAGGAAAATTAACAGTGGAATTTTCTTAAATTTGAATCTTCAATTGGAAATCCTAAACTTATTCTTGAGGAAAATTGAGAGAAAATTAGTATATATGGGTAAACAACGGCTGAATCTTGTGTTATAGGCTTATATAAGAGTGGAAAAAAGACTGAAATAACTGTGGGGTCGCGACTATTTTAATGACTGGAACTGGGTGCCGACGCATCGCACCGTGATCGCGCCAAGCCTCAGTACTTTTGACTGGCAGTTCCTGCTACAATATTGACCAACGCGATAGGCGATGCGGCGCGCCAAGATCGCGTTGGTCCACTGTTTTGGGATTCCAAACGTGGTCTAACCGAGGTTCAAAAAATCCAAAACTCGTCCGGGAACCCCTATTGACTTTTCTGATCATGGATGAACTTAAATGTCAAAAGTTTATGGACGTAAATGTGATGAAATAGAACTTTCGAAAGTTAAACTAGCACTAGGTTTGAATACTTAGCTAGAAGATTCTAAGTCTGGGACCTCTTTTCAAGCTTTAACGACTAGAAAAAATTGTGGGGTCTTACAGTTATACTGGATTAGTTATGCTTGGGTTACTTTTTATTGAGTGTTTGGTTTGTTGTATTCAAAGTAATATGCATGGTATAATTTCTTGAAATAAATTAATTAATTATCAAAATACCCTCCATCTTATTTAAATATATATATATATATATATATATATATATTTCTTTTCAAGCTTTAAATATTCATTCTTAAAAATAAAACTTTCATCTTGTTTAGTTTAATTTTTTTGTGTGTGTTCATTTTCATGATTATATCGTGTGTATTTTAAAAATAAAATTTTATCTTATTGAGCTTTAATTTTTTTTGCATGTGCCTTCCCATGATTATGCCGTGTGTATTTAAAAATAAATCCTACTACATCTTATTTAGTTTGAAATAGAAATTTTCAGCTTAAGTTAGTTAAAGTAAAAGAGGATTTGTTGTTTATGTCACTTCATTTAAACACATATCACTCATATAATATAGATTATTAAAATTCATTTTAATTGATATATACAATATCAATTTTCAAGTGATTAAAACATTATTTAATTTAAAATATGCAATTCAACAATGGTCGACATTTTTGTTATTTTTTAGAGAAATTAAAATATATATATAAACATAATAATTATTCAAATAAATTTAACGTATAATATATTCATAATATATATATATATATATATATATATATATATATATGTGTGTGTGTGTGTGTGTGTGTGTGAAATGAAAATCATAGAGTTTGAGGGTATTTTTGTCCTTTTATAAATTTATCCCAAGGATAAATTATGGTGGGATTGATATCCTACCAATTGGGTAGATAACTTATTCCGGTACTATTTATTAGTCCCGAAATAAGTTATCCCGAATATTGTCAGCCAAACATGCATTTAAAAATTTTATCCCAGAATTATTATTTTATCCCAAAATTATTTGCTTTAACACCTCACACCAAACGACCCCTAAGTGTACTACATACATGTGTTTCATTACCTCAAATCAATGAGATTTTTTTTAGATTCTCTCTCGTTCTTTCTTGCATGTTCTCTCTCTTCCTCTTTCTTAATCTTAATGATCTTGAGTGTAAGGTGATTTTATTCATCATATCAGAGCTGTACGATTGTCGATTATTGATGATTGATCAAAGAGATTTCTTAATTCAATCATTGCAGATCAAAATGAGAAAGCGAATATTAAATTCAGTCTCACACAGACATACATTTAAAATCATAAATCTCGCAATCATACTTCGTATCAAAATTCGATTCATAAAATATTGTTGGAATAATTGTTAAATTCAGTTGCAACATCAATCAGTTTGTAAAATAATCGATAGAAACTTACGAGAATTTAACTCAATCAAGGTGAAATCGAGAAGATCTATAAAAATTTTGCCCAAAATTGTGAAGTTCTTGTGAAAGAATTTTGAAAGAAATCTGTGATAATCCTAAAGTACTGATTCAAGAAAAACAGCTCTAGAAGTAAAAAAAAAAAAAAAAAATATGAGCAATGTGATTAGAGGACTCAATAATTCTGGATAAACACTGGACTGCAACTATCTTTAGTAAAGCTTTTGTAATTTCTTTTCAATTGAAAGGCAATGAAAACTATATTTTATGGAATAAGTTCATTAAAATCACAGTACTAAAAAGGAATATATTAATATTAATTGATGAAACTTGTAGAAAAAAATGTGTTCCTGATAACCTAAGATATCACAGAAAACGAATGAATATCATAGTCATATTGTTGCTTATGAACTCTATGAAAAGTAATTTGATTGGAGGAGGAGTGTATGTCAAGAATGCACAAGATGGGATTGGAGCTGTAAGGGAAGGCCAAAAAATAAAGATTTAAGAAAGTTGATGGATATGAATATTTTAACATTCATTAAGAAATTGCTATTTGTACACAAAAAGCTCAGTCAATATCTGTATATTGCACAAAATCAAATAATTTATGGGATGAGTTTAGTTCTAAAACCTCTGCATCTAGCTACAATTATGAAATATTCGAAGTGTGTGATATGTCTCTAAAGGTAAAATTTTGCTAATTTATAATGAGCTTAAATGAGTCATACTTACAAGTTAGAAGTTATATTTAATTAACTAATCAGGTGTCAAATATAAATTAAGCTTATGAAATAATTACGAATGATAAGAATCAAAGACTGTAGCAATTGTATCTAGTTCAGTTGGTTTACTAGGGACAATGGTAAATAAGAATCAAAGTATTCGTGTACCTAATGCATTGACAATTTAAATCAAAATTGAAAATTCAAAGTTCAAAAGAAAGTATAATCCAAACTATAATCCTAATGCCTTTTGTGATCAATGCAAATTCAAGTGACACGATGGATGGATTGCTACAAGTTAATAGGATATCCTTCGGATCATTTTGAGTTAATCAAATGGAAAATTATAAAGCTAAAAAAAATCAACCTGACAATATATTTAGACACAAGAAAGTGGGAGGACATCTTGCACATAATGTTGTGATTCAAGACTGTCATAGATAATATCTTTATATTAAAAACAATCAATACCCCAAGCAAATGAGCAAATACTACACACTCCACTACTACACTTTCACAAATATTATTAATTAGCTATAAGGCATTCAACATATACCCCCAATATAAAATGGATAAAGATCGAGAGTCACAAAGTCTCAATATGTTAATATCTATCAAATGATGAAACATAAGCATAATGCTAAAATAATGAAACAGAACCACAACGCTTCTCACTATGCTAATATGTTAGGTACTTATAATACCCTACTTGTCAAAATGTCTGCTTTATTTTTCAATTTAAATTCATTTTTAGTTAATTTTAAAATAATTAGATAAATGAGTTGTTCAGTCAAGTTCTATTCTAATTTTTAATATGTTTCAGAACTTTTTTATTGAAAAATAAATAAAATTAATAAAGAGAAAGAAAGGACTTTACTACTTTGCAGAAATTGTTACTAAAATTCAAAGAGTTAAATGTGAACAAATCAATGTGAATGTAGAAACTAAAAAAATCTTAATCTATGACATAAGAGAACAGGAGTATGGGACATGTCTCAGCTAGTACTCTTTATATAGTATTATCATGCAAAGAGCCTAATATTATAGAAATATTGAATAAATGTAATGTATATCATTTAGCAAAATAAATTAGGTTATCCTTTCCTCAAAGTATTACTATTGCTAAACCTTTCGAATTTGCTCAAATGAATGTATGAGATCTATACATAACTGCTATTATGAATGGACAAAATCATTTTTAAATGCTGTAAATGATTTTATCAGGTTATATGAATATTTTTATTAATATTTTCTGATGTAATTTTACAAATTAAAATTTTTTTGTTGCTTGTTAAAAATTATAGTGATGTTTCTATTAAAGTAGTTAGAACAGACAATAAAACAAAATTTCTGAATCTACATGTTATAAATTGTTCTCTAGTTTAGACATTATTCACAAAAAATTTTGCCGCTACACTACTCAACAGTAAATAGAGGCAGAGAGAAATAAAGATATACCCTTAAAGTTATCAGAGTGATAATATTTCAAGATCATATTTTCATTAAATTTTAAAGATATTGTATGCATGTTGTTGTTTACATTATTGATAGACCTTCACAAATAATTAATATTTTATCTATACATTTAAGAGTTAGTACTGTCTATGCTTTGTAAAGATAATACGAGAAATAGACAAATTACATTTTAGATTTAAAAGTATCATTTATACGAAATATTTTAAAATTGAAAAAGGCTACATTTTATATAATATAGGCACTAAATACTTTTTATAGGTAGAAACGTAAAATTTTAAAAATATATTTTTTCATTTTTAAAATCATCAGTCAATCCTGATAGTTTACTTTCACCTCAAGTTAATAAGGAGAACAAGCAGGGAGTCCATTAATCATGTTGGATGAAAAAGTTTATATTTTCAACTATGAATAATGATATTTGATATGCATTGTTAAAATACTCATCATATGATCACTTTCATCCAAACTATATTGCTTTTATTTTAATTGTGTCTATTATTATCGAACTTGCTATTTATGAAGAAGCAATTAAAGATAAAAAGTAGATTAAAGTTATGAAATACTCTAAATAAAATAACGTTTTAAAAATTATACAATTAGTAACATAAAATAATTTAATTGAATGCAAATAAAAATACAAAATGAAGTATAAAATCTATAAGAATATAGAAGATATAACATCAGGCTAATTCCTTCTTATAGTCAACAAGAAGGAATAGACCATCCAGAAACTTTCAATTCAATAATCAAGATGGTAACTTTAGGACTGTCCTAGTAATAGTTATTATAAGAAAATGACGTATACATCAAATGAATGTATAATATGTTTTCCTTCAAGGTGGTCTACATAATGAAAGGAGTTTGGCAAGGAAAAAGTAGAGAAATTTCACTTTGAAAAGAGAAAAGATAGTTTCAATATATATGAATTTATCATAAGAATTTCAAATTTTAAGAAAATGAGATAAGCACGTCGGCTTAAAAAATCTTTGTATGATTTGAAATAAGCATCAAAGATAATAGAATGCTAAGTTGGCTGAAGTTTTACTGAAATTATTTTTTTGTTTTCCATCCGGTGTCCGCATAAGAGCCTCAATTAATCCGGATCGAGCGTTGCAGGGCCTATTAAGGTGGCAGCTCTCTCAACAGAATTTTCTCCATATCCAGGATCAAACTCTCGACCTCTGATTAAGGATGGAGCAGCCTCATCTACCGCACCACAACCCATGTTGGTGAAGCTTTAGTGAAATTCAACTTCATTTAAATTTAGTATGGCCACTCATTGTATATCAAAAAAAGTTTAAAATAAATTATTATTTATTATTGCACTGATATATACAAACGACATGTTTATAATTAAAAACAAAACAACTTAAAATTGATAAATGAGGTAAAATAATGTATTATAAAAAGCATTAAAAATGAATAACTTAAAAGAACTAAAATGTTTTTTTAGAAATTGAATTTGCTAGATTAGAAACTGATATTGCGATGTATCAATAAAATATGCATTTGAATTGATCTCAGAAATATATTTCTGTACTGCAAGAGCTGTTGATACACCTGTGGACAACAACGACATTAAATTAGCTAAAAATAATATGATTAAAGTAGACACGTGATTTTTTATCCTCCCTAAATTTTAACTTGTTTATTAATATTAAATATTTATATTTATATTTAATCATATATTATTTTGACTATTATTTTATGTTTAAAATAATTAAATGAATTTAATTTTAGGATATTATTTTGTTTTATTCCTTTTTTTTAAAAAAAAAAATAATAATAATAATAATAATAAAAAAAAAATAGTTTTGTACTATCTTAATTATATAATTTATTTTTGACTATTTTTAGACTGTTATTGTATTTTTTGAAATATAAAAATCAATTAATTATTATTATTATTATTATTATTTTATTTGTTACTATTATCTATTTATTTATTAATTATTTTTCGTCATTAAAAAAAAAAAAAAAAAGTGAGGAATCTTAAAACCTACCTAACCCCCCACATTCCCCATTTTCCCTCAAAAATTTCCCCACGTCCCCATGCACACACACACCACGTATTCTCAAACTTCCTACACTACACTTGCACACAACACTTTCCTATACATATAATACACACATGAGACAGAAGGGAGAGATCAAGAAAAAAATATATATATATATTAGAGAGTAAAAAAAAAATCAAGAAGAGAGAGTAAAACAAAGAAAGAAAGTTCAAAGTTTTCAGAATTTTCGTTCGAGATTTTCGGTGATAATTACTTCTTACTTCTTATTCTGTTTGAATCATCACAGGTTCTTATTCAAACTTGAATCATCTTATGTACAAAATTATTGAACAGCATGAATGAAAATATTCTTAGTGATTCCAGACACTATGTATAGTTAACTAACAATGTGAATTCTTATAATTGTATATTACGCAATTAAATTATTATGTAACTGTATGTTTGTATAAATAATAAGGAAGTTCTGTATTTGTATATTCCTGCATACAGAGTAAAAAAAAATAAACATAGCAGAATAGAAATTTATGCATACACACATGGATGTACTGAAGAATAATATAGAAAATATCAGAAAGTAGTAGAGAATAAATAAATAACAAAAACAAAAAAAAAAAAAAACAATGACCCGTTGTACGCCAAAAAACCCACCAAAATTAGGTGAGGCAAAAATCGCCGCCGGAATCCAACAGCCTCCACCGCGTCATCTCTTTCTCCCCTTCTTCCGACCTCTGCCGGACTGTAGGAAGGCCAGATTTGGCCGGAAACTCCCCAAAACCGGCGGAACCTAATCAGAAAACTTCAAATCTCGCCGATCTTCCTCAAATTTGGTTAAATCTTGCTGGAAAACTTATAATAACTAATGATACCAACTTTCATTCTTTCCAAAACTGATATGGAATCATAGAGATTTGTTGTCTACTGGCCTGTAGGCTAATTGTTTGTAATCATTTCTTTTTCTTAAAAAAAAAAAAGAAGAAATAAAATAAATTGAAATTTTCTCTAGTTATTGTCAAAGGAGATTGAAAGAAAAAGAAATTTAAAAGACACTTTGTTATGAACCTGTGAGAACGTTAGTGAATTTTAATTATTTATTTTGAATACTTTAATGATTTTGGATGATGTAAATATTTGAACATTAAAATATTTAAAATGAAATTTCATAAATGTTTCCTTATATTTCAGTGGTTATGCTTAAAGTCATTTTTTTAAATAATATTTGTGTTTGTATTAATTTAGAGAGATAATATTAAATTCAGCATAATGTAGATAGTTTTATTTGTTTTGTTATTTTATTATTTTTATTTATTGTGATTAATAAAGCTTAATAAATATTTATTAAATTAATTAATTATTTTAATTGAATATTTTGTTAAGATTATTTAATATTTTGAACAGATAAATTCTTTTAAATTTATAAGAGACGAAATAAATTCATTTTAACGCAAGGAAAATTTTAAGTTCTCGTCTCAATAAAGAATGCGACATACGCATCTTTTCGAGACATTTTAAAATACAAGGATGTAAAAAATACACCTTGGTAAATATTTTTCTAAAACTAACTTGATATATATATATATATATATATATATATATATATATATATATATATATATATATATATATATATATATATATATATATATATATATATATATATATATATATATTTTAAAACTTTCACCGATTTATTCAATAGAAGAGTTTTAAATAGTTTTAATATTTAATAAATGAGCGATTTAGGCCTTAACATAATTTTTTAAAAATAATTTAAGTTAAGATAAGTCAATAAAAGCGACCGTGCTAGAACCACGGGATTCGAGGGGTGCCTCACACCTTCCCCTCGATCAATAGAATTCCTTACCCATTTTCTGTTTTCACAGACCAAATAAGAGTCATTTCTTTTTGATTAGGGATTCAATAAAAGGTGACTTGGAACACCAAAACTCAATTCCAAGTGGCGACTTTGTAAATAATTTAATCCCTATTCAATATCGTCACTTTAATTGGAAAAACCCTTCGACTCGATCCCTCGAGCGAAAAAAGGGGTGTGACATCTCTAGCGACTCTGCTGGGGACTTTACTAGAATTCGAGCTTTAGATATTGACTTTTACTTGCTTTAATTATTTTAATATTGTGTTTGTTTGTTGGTCTTATGTGCTACTTGTTGCTCATTTACTGCTTTGATATTATTTGAACTGTATTATATATTGTCTTCTCTCGCGTACCCCCTCTGAGTCTCTGAAATAGGATAGAGGGAATGCAGTATATGCATCCCACCTTCTTTTTGAGATAACCGGAGTGTTCAAGGCACCTGGTGAAGGATATAGTCACACATGTTAGGCGGGGTTCGGATCGACAACGAAGGCGGTGTTGCCCTGCTACCGACCAAGTTGTCCCTCCCCGGCTCGAGTGTCCGCTCGGGTAAGCCAGTCTAGACACTTATCCCTATTAGGTTTTAACTTAGAAGAACTGAAAACTCAGAATCTGGTTATCCCTATTAGGTACCGCTTTACTTGCATCATATGCATTTGACTTAGCGGGACTCGACACAGGGGTCGGGTTTGTCTAGGACAGGTGACCTAATTTATAAAGACCAACATGTGCATCCTACGTGCTCTTTGATATTTGTTTGGAAGGCTATTTGTGTGTTGACCGGCTTTAGGCAATTTTAAAATACGAGAGATTAATTTATTCTCAAATTTAGTTGATCATTTTTGAAAGGAAAAATTATTTTTAAAAATAAAAAAATTCTTTAGATATACGGCAACAAAATTTTTACAATCTTTATGAACTACGAGGGTGTGATTCTCACATCTTTGTGAGATACGTAGGAAGTCCTTCTCAGGACACGACTTTATTTTTAAAAAAAAAACGAAAAATATTTTCAAAATATGATTATTTTTGTAATTATTTTTTTTCTAATTTTCAAGTCCAATTTTTTATATATATTTCAACAGCCCGGAATCTTTAGGGATCATGAGGCTAAGTTTTTACAAAAAAATATATATATCAATTTTTTAACAAGTCCTGAACCTTTATGGTCGTGAGACTAAAAATTTTATACAACTTCATACATAAAACAGTCATTCTATTTTTCTTTATTTCTGAGTCCTTTTATTTTATTTTCGTACTTAGGGAATATTGTTTTCAAACACATAGATAAAATTGTCTAGAAGTCTGTTATAGCAAAGTTTTTGATAGAGTAAAAAAAAAAATAATAATAATAATAATAATAATAATAATAATAACAAAAATAAAATATATATATATATATATTATCAATCTTGTTTCTCTCACTTTAATTTTTTGATGAGATTATTCTTTGTAACTAAGTTTAAATAATGGTCGCACTAAGTTTTACAAGTTAAATTATAAATTCTTTTCAAAATTGATAAATTCAGTTTTGTCTAAGTCGAGATATTTATTATTTTATGATCCTTTCAATAGGTATAAAATGTCCCCCCCTGTTCGTGGAGAGCGTCCAAAGAGAAAGAGAGATGGGAATATACCGCTTCAGATTGTGGATTGTACCCCTCTGCAACTTTGGTCATGGTAGAATGCTATGGATACGTTTGATTATGGCGAAATACATAAGTATTTGGGTTTTTTGACCAGTATCATGATGATCAACCCTAATAGGGAGGTAATTGACGCATTACTGAATTTCTGGGACCCAAAGAATAATGTATTCCGCTTTTCAGATTTTGAGTTGACACCTACTTTAGAAGAGATAGCAGGCTATGTTGGATATGGTGATATGCATCGGAAGAAACTTATAGCCCCAAGACCTATTTCGATAAACAAATTTTGTAAGCTCATGAACATAAGAAATACAAAAGAAGAGTCAATGAAAAAAGGTTGGGTTTCCTTGCAGTTTTTATATGACAGATATGGAAAGCAAGAAGGGTTTCAGAAGTAAGGTAAAGAACTTTGTAATAAGGGAAGTTTTGAGACTTGGAAAGTTCATAGACGATTTGCATTCATGGTAGCCTTTTGGGGCACTATGGTCTTCCCAAGAAGAGAAGAAAAAATTAATATTCGTTTAGCGGGAGTGGTACAGATACTGATTAAGAAAGATTACACCATGATACCAATGATCCTAGCTGATATTTACCGTGCTCTGACTGTTTGTCAGAAAGGAAAAAGTTTTTTCGAGGGATGTAATATCTTGTTACAGATGTGGATTGTAAGCATCTTTATCAACGTCCTACATTGACAAGATTCAATCCCGAGCGATTTAATCGAATCAACGATTACGAGGAAAGGATGGAGAAATATAAGTGTCCAAAAGAAATTGGAGATTGGATTAAACTTTTTCATTCTTTGACAACCGATAAAATCACTTGGAATCTCCATTGGTTCCCTTGGAGGCAAGTCATATTCAGTTCTGTCATTCGTCCGTTCTTGTTACTAATGGGTATTAGAGGTGTTCAACCGTATGTTCCATTGAGAGTTCTACGTCATCTATGCAGGCGTCAAATAATTCCCGTAACGAAAGACATGACAGAATTCGTATTTGAGGTCAGACCAGAGATTTCACTTCCAAATGATTTGGCCCAGCAGATTTGGGAGGGTCGCCGTACTATGGGAGTTGAAACGATGGTCATAGAGCGCGAGAAAGGAGAAGTGCACCCAGATTACCAGAAATGGTTTGAAGAACAGTCGAGTCCTCCAGTCGGACCAGAAAAATTGGTCAAGGGACCTATAGATCAGGAAGCTGCAATCAGGATAGGAATTGAAAGAGCCATGCGAGATCACCATGAAGCCAACCAAGCTTTGAGAAAAGAATTAGAGCATGCCAGGGCAAAAATAGACGAACAACAAAGGGAATTTTCTGAAGAGAAAGCTAAGTCGGCATCTATTGAGGTTGCACTTCGGGGACAAATCAAGTTTGCTACCACTAGGGGGTCACACGTTGCAGAGATTGCCGCATCTCGCCGACAATAACTTCAAGAAGTCAAAAAGAATATGCAAGAAGAATTTGATCAAGAGAGATCTCAATGGATTCGTGAAAGAGGAATATTGCGAGAACAGTTAGAGGTTGTTTCTGCTCGTGAACAACGTGCAAGAGAGATGGTTGATTTACGAGATCGACAGGCTCAGGAATGGGATCAGGCTTTCAGTTCTCTTCGAGGGAAGGTCCACCGTGTAGCACAGGATACTGCTAGAATGGGTTTAGATTATCAGCAGTTGGATTGTGAGGATTTTTTAGCACAAGTACCCGCTTTCGCACAGCGACTCACTGCTTCATTGGAGGACATATATTTGAGTTTGGGAGGACATATTAAATCAAAATCTCCTTGAAAGGATCGTCGTTTTCTTTGTCATAGTTTTTTTTTATTATTTTCAGTTAAAAAAAAAATTGTTTAGATATTATGTCTTTTAGTTTTCAGATGTAAGTTAGTAGGTTTTATTTTAGGAGTTGGGTCAGTTCTTTTATCGTAGAATGTAATGAAGTTGACCGTTTATTTCTATATATATTACATATGTTTTACTTCACTTACTTTATTTATTTTCTTTAATAATAATAATTAAAAAAAATTATTGTTAAATTCCACCCGAACTACGCAAGATCTGATTCATGTCCTGACATGATACGTAGGCAACCCTCCAAAGGGTTCGATCATAATTTTTGAAAATATACCTAGAAAAACCGGGATGAAACACAAAGCTTCCATGATAGGTTGGGAAATGCATATAGAAACATGACATATAACGTGGCATTATAATGTGTTAAATATATAACACTCACCCGTTTGCTACTTGATCACAGAAAAGATAAAATAGTTGGTGGTTGGTTTGTGGTTTAAACTAGCATCGCATCCGTATAACACCAGATATAAGGGTAAAAGAAGAATGACTCGCAGAGAAGATATTGGGTCTGATAGTGAAGAAGAGCAGAATCAGTTGATTTCGCAGGAATTAACATCAATGGAAGAAATAAAGTCATTAAAACAACAGATGGCGGAGATGTACAAAGCTTGGTTGAATGGACAAGCTCCTCCTTCTTCAATCCCTGGACTTTCAACTTCAAATGATCCAAATTCTGACCCAGCTCAAACTAGTGATCCATTTTACCCACCAGGATTTGGCCCATTTGCTAATATGCCTGGAGTTGCTGGTACTTCTACCGTGCGCCCACCAAATCCATCTGTCGCAAATAACCCACTTTTTGCTTCTGTAGCGCCAGCTACTGCGGGTATTCAACCGATAATACCAAAGAATATGGGAAAACCAAATCATGACATGTTATATCCTCCTGAAATGACTTTCAAGTCACAAAATCCACATTATCATGTTCATCAACGTGATACTCCTATCTTGATTGAGAAGATTGTTAAGAATGAGGAACAGGAGAAGATGGCTAGAAAAGTTAGAAGCCTGGAACAGAGTATGAGAAATATGCAAGGAGTAGGTGGACCCAAAAGTGTTTCTTACAAGGATTTATGTATGTTTCCTGATGTCCATTTACCGATAGGGTTCAAAATGCCAAAATTTGACAAATATGAAGGACACGGCGATCCTGTAGCTCATTTGAAAAAGTTTTGCAATCAATTAAGGGGAGCGGGAGGAAAAGAAGAATTATTGATGGCGTACTTTAGAGAAAGCCTTACAGGGATAGCTTCTGAATGGTTCATTGACCAAGACATTTCCCATTGGCACGTGTGGGACGACATGGCTCGAGATTTCGTTCAACAATTTCAGTATAACATTGAGATAGTGCCAGATCGCACTACGCTTGCCAACATGAGAAAAAAGATGACTGAAAGTTTTCGAGAATATGCCGTCAGATGGAGAGAGCAGGCTTCAAGAGTTAGACCATCGATAAAAGAATCCGAAATGATTGATATTTTTCTGCAAGCACAAGAACCTGATTATTTTCATCATTTGCTTTCTACTATCGGAAGCACATTTGCAGAAGTTATCAAAGTTGGAGAGATGGTAGAAAACGGAATCAAATTAGGAAAGATCATCAGCCAGGCCGTTTTGAAAGCAACAACACAGGCAATTCAAAGTGGTACAGGAAGTTTTGGGGGAAAGAAAAGAAAAGAGGATGTAGCAAAGGTCATGATAGGTCCACGACAAAATTGGAGAGGTGCGCGTCAACCATATGCACAGAATCCATTATATTTTGTTCTATCTCCCCAATATCCTATTTACAATACACAACCATATGCTCGAGGTCCTTCTTACCCGCAGTGGCGTGCACCAGCAATCCAAAATCGTCCAATGGCCCCGCAATTTCAAAGAGGCCCTCCGAGGTCTAATTTTTGGCCTAGAGCAGAATTCAAAAGGGATAATATGGTAAAAGATAATTTCAATCCTATTGGAATATCTTACACCAGTTTATTTCATAGGCTGAGAAAAATGAATGTTCTAAACCCAATTGAGAGAAGGATCCCGAATCCTCCTCCGAAGAATTTGGACTATTCTAGAAGATGTGAATACTGTTCTGATGCCCCAGGGCACGACACAGAGAAATGTTGGCATCTGAAAAGAGCCATTCAAGAGTTGATTGATACCCAACAGATCATGGTAGAAAGTCCAGGCACTCCAAATGTCAATCAAAATCCGCTGCCAGATCATAATGAAACAAACATGCTCGATGTGATACTCAGTGGTGAAGATGTTACGATTCCCTTTAAGCCGATCATTAAAATTAAAACTGATTTGGAAAAATCGGCAAATGCTGTAGATTTAACGAAAGAAAAGCTTGCAGAAGCAGAGATGGTGATAGCAAAACCCGAATCATCGAATGATCCTTTGGCAATGGGGAAAGAGATTTCAGAAAATATTGGGTCAAGTCAAATAAAGCCGAAACTCATTATTCCTGGAAGAGCCAATATGCCTCTTTTAATCATAAAAGGAGCTCCTATAGCTCCTATTGTTATCAAACCAGTGTCACAGCTGCCTATGGTCGATACCAAGGCAGTCCTTTGGAATTATGATCGCGTTGTGGTGATGCACAAAGGGAAAAAAGTGACCGAAGAGGTAGATGAAGTAGGGGGATTAACTCGATCTGGAAGATGTTATGCTCCAGTAGAGTTAAGAAAGAATAAACAAGGTGGTGAAGAACGAATGACAGTCAAGAAGCCTGTCACTGATGAAGAAGCTGAAGAATTCTTAAAGAAAATAAAATTACCAGAATATTCTGTTATAGAACAGTTGAAAAAGACACCAGCACAGATTTCTTTATTGTCCTTATTGATACATTCAGAAGAACACCGCAAGGCTGTAATGAAGATTCTTAATGAGGCATGTGTTCCTAGTGAGATTAGAGTAAATCAGCTGGAAAAATTTGTTGGAAGAATCCTTGAAGCAAATAAAATTACTTTTTCAGATGATGAATTGCCTATAGAAGGTACGGAGCATTACAAAGGTCTGTATATTTCTGTGAAATGCAAACATTCCATCATCACTCGAGTGTTAATTGATGGAGGATCAGGCGCTAACATTTGTCCTATGTCAACTTTACAAAAGTTGAATGTTAATGGGGAAAGAATCCGATCTAACAATGTGTGCGTCAAAGGTTTTGACGGATCAAAAACTGATGCCATTGGTGAAATAGAACTCATATTGACAATTGGGCCTGTGGATTTCGCTATGGATTTTCAAGTGCTAAACATTGATGCTTCATATAATATGTTATTGGGAAGGCCATGGATTCATAGGGCTAAAGCAGTCGCATCAACGTTGCATCAAGTGGTCAAATTCGAATGTGACAGGAAAGAGATAGTGGTTCACGGTGAAGAAGACTTATCAATGTATAAAGACTACTCTGTTTCTTCCATCGAAGCAAATACTGCCAGTGTGTTAATTTATCAAGCTTTTGAGGTAGTGGCTATTGAGCATATCCTCGAGGGGAATCTCATCGCAAGACCACAATTGTCCTCTACATCTGTTATGGTAGTGAATGAAATGTTGAAGCATGGCTTCGAACCAGGAAAAGGTCTAGGGATGTTTCTGCAAGGCATAGTTCATCCCGTAAACCTCTATGAGAACTTTGGTACTTTTGGTCTGGGATATGAGCCTACTGCTGAAGATATAAAGAAGGCTAAAAAGCGTAAGAAAGAGTCGTGGTCACTTGCCAAGCCTATACCGCCACTTTATGAGTCTTTCATCAAATTCAGTGTTGTTGGATCCTCCAAGTTACCTGCTGCAGAATCAATGAATGATGATGATACAGAGTTGATTGATCTTTTTCAGAATATGTTCATTGAAGCTGGTATGGCTGAAATTGGGGAGAGTACCAGCAATGCAGAGGTGCAGTTTATCGGTCCTGATGTCCAGCTCAACAATTGGGAGGCCACTCCTCTCCCTATTATGAAGGAGTCTTGGTAGTTTGTTTGTTTGTTTTTCTTACAATCTTAGTAGCTTGTTTTTCTTTTTGAATAATTTTAGGATCGTAATTCATACCTTTACTTTGGTATTTTAGGTTAAAACTCTTTCTAGATTTGCGTTTAATAAAGTATAGTCTCCTTTTGTTTTATTTTGGGTCTGATGTTTATTTATTTATTTTCTATCATACAGTTCTTTCTATGACGATTCTAATGATATGACATGCATGACGAATTGGCAACCAGATTTAAAAACCCAGTCTAATTTTGAAATAATGAATAAGGAGGTTGAATACGATGAAGGAGAAACATTTGAGGATATAAGCAAAGATTTCAAACAGTTTGAGAATAAGACAAATCCTAATTTGGAAGAAACTGAGGCGATCAATTTAGGAGATTTTGAAAATATTAGGGAGACTAAGATAAGTGTACATGTTCAACCACAACAAAATAAAGCTATAATTGAAGCTTTGCATGAGTATAAGGACATCTTTGCGTGGTCTTATGATGATATGCCCGGTTTAAGTACTGATTTGGTAGTTCACAAGTTGCCAATTGATCCTGCTTTTCCTCCTGTCAAGCAAAAGTTAAGAAAATTCAAAACTGACATGAGTGTAAAAATTAAAGAGGAAATCACGAAGCAACTTGAAGCTAAAGTCATTCGGGTGGCCTAGTATCCTACTTGGTTGGCCAATATTGTCCCTGTTCCAAAGAAAGACGGCTAAGTTCGGATGTGTGTTGATTATCGCGATTTAAATAAAGCAAGTCCGAAAGATAATTTTCCACTTCCCAATATTCATATTTTGTTGGACAATTGTGCCAAACATGATCTTGCTTCGTTTGTGGATTGTTATGCGGGGTATCACCAGATCATTATAGATCCAGAAGATGCGGAAAAGACATCATTTATTACTTCATGGGGAACATATTGTTATAGAGTTATGCCTTTTGGATTAAGAATGCTGGGGCAACTTACATGAGGGCAATGACCACAATGTTTCATGACATGATGCACAAAGAAATTGAAGTTTATGTGGATGACGCGATCATTAAGTCGAGAGAGCAATCTGATCATATCAAAGATTTGAGAAAATTCTTTGAAAGGCTTCGGAGGTATGATCTCAAACTTAATCCAGCAAAATGTGTATTTGGAGTTCCGTCAGGAAAACTTTTGGGTTTTATAGTCAGTCGACGTGGCATTGAGTTAGATCCTTCAAAAATAAAAGCTATCCAAGATTTACCTCCACCAAAAAATAAAACGGAGGTGATGAGTTTACTTGGAAGGTTGAATTATATCAGTAGATTCATTGCTCTGCTTACTACAACTTGTGAGTCAATATTCAAGTTGTTGAAGAAGAATGTTAAAGTTGAATGGACTGAAGAATGTCAAGAGGCATTTAACAGAATTAAGAGACACTTGTCGAATCCGCCTATTTTGGTTCCTCCAGAGCCAGGCCGACCTTTGATATTGTACATGTCTGTTTTAGATAATTATTTTGGCTGTGTATTGGGTCAACATGATGTCACAGGAAGAAAAGAACAAGCCATCTACTTCCTCAGCAAAAAGTTTACCACTTATGAGGCTAAGTACACTCTTCTTGAGAAAACGTGCTGCGCCTTAACTTGGGTAGCCCAAAAGCTGAAACATTACTTGTCATCTTATACTACTTACCTCATATCTCGTATGGATCCTTTAAAGTACATTTTTCAGAAGCCTATGCCCACAGGCAGACTCGCGAAATGGCAGATATTGCTCATAGAGTTTGATATTGTTTATGTGACACGAACTGCAATGAAAGCTCAAGCTTTGGCGGATCATTTGGCTGAAAATCCTATTGATGAAGAGTATGAGCCATTGAAGACTTATTTTCCAGATGAAGAGGTATTGTATGCTGATGAGTTTGTTTCAGAAGATTGTCATTCAGGCTGGAAGTTGTTCTTTGATGGAGCTGCTAATATAAAAGGAGTGGGGATAGGAGCGGTTCTTATTTCTGAATCAGGACAATATTATCCCATAACAGCCCAACTTCGATTCTACTGTACCAATAATATGGCAGAATACGAAGCTTGCATTCTGGGATTGAGATTAGCCATTGACATGGGGGTCCAAGAATTGTTGGTATTAGGAGATTCAGATTTATTAGTCCACCAAATCCAAGGAGATTGGGAGACTCGTGATTTGAAACTCCTACCATATAGAAGTTGTTTGCAAGATCTTTGTCAACGATTTGTATTAGTAAAGTTCAAACACATTCCCAGAGCTCATAATGAGATTGCTGATGCTTTGGCGACCTTATCTTCGATGCTTCAACATCCCGATAAAACTTATATTGACCCTTTGTATATACAGATTCATGATCAACATGCATATTGTAATGTGGTTGAAGAAGAATTTGATGGGGAGCCTTGGTTCTATGATATCAAAGAATATATTCAGACTGGGAAGTATCCTGTTCATGCTGATGGTAATCAAAAGAGAACCATTCGACGTTTGTCTAGTGGATTTTTCTTAAGTGGAGGAATCTTGTATAAGAGGACTCCTGATTTAGGACTTTTGAGGTGTGTAAATGCTAAAGAAGCTTCAAAAATTATGACTGAAGTGCATTCTGGGATTTGTGGACCACATATGAGTGGGTATGTTTTGGCAAAGAAAATACTCCGAGCAGGTTACTATTGGCTTACCATGGAGCGAGATTCCATCAATTTCGTTCGTAAATGTCATGAATGCCAGGTACATGGAGACTTGATACATTCCCCTCCATCCAAGTTGCATACAATGACTGCTCCATGGCCTTTTATGGCTTGGGGAATGGACGTAATTGGACCAATTGAACCAAAGGCCTCGAATGGACATAGGTTCATCTTGGTAGCCATTGATTATTTCACGAAATGGGTAGAAGCAGTGACTTTCAAGGCAGTGACCAAGAAAGTTGTGGTTGATTTTATTCACTCCAACATCATTTGTCGTTTTGGCATTTCAAAGATAATTGTCACGGATAATGCCGCGAATCTCAATAGCCATCTGATGCAAGAAGTGTGCCAGCAATTTAAGATTATGCATCGAAATTCAACTCCTTATCGTCCAAAGACGAATGGAGCTGTAGAAGCTGCCAACAAGAACTTAAAGAAAATACTCCGTAAGATGGTGCAAGGTTCCCGACAATGGCATGAAAAGTTACCTTTTGCTTTGTTGGGTTATCGTACTACAGTTCGAACTTCAATTGGTGCAACTCCTTACTTTTTAGTGTATGGAACTGAAGCAGTTATACCTGCAGAGATTGAGATTCCATCTCTTCGAGTAGTTGTGGAAGCTGAAATTGATGAAGACCAATGGGTCAAGACTCGTTTGGAGCAATTAAGCTTGATTGATGAAAAGAGATTGGCGTCAGTATGTCATGGACAACTATATCAGAAGAGAATGGCACGAGCATATAATAAAAAGGTGTGTCACAGACATTTCGAAGTTGGTCAGTTAGTATTAAGACGCATCCTTCCTCATCAGATTGAAGCCAAAGGAAAATTTTCTCCTAATTGGCATGGGCCATTCATGGTAAAGAAAGTGTTACCTAATGGCGTGTTATATCTGACTGATGTAGAAGAAAAAATGGAAGGAATGTCGGTCAATGCTGATGCAGTTAAAAGATATTATGTATGATATTCATGTACAATTATGTTATATATGTTTTGTACTTGTATTTTTAAAGATTGAAATGATGAAGGCATTTTATTCTACTATCTGAATAATATATAAACCTTTGCTTACCCCTTTGAGCTTTTATTTTTCTTCGAACCCCTCTTTTGGAATAAAAAAAAATGATGTTTCATGAACTACGTTTGACCTGATTCTTGCTATGACAAGATACGTAGGCAGCCCTACTCCGGGGTTCGGTCTAACCAGAGAAAAATTCAAATGACCCAGAATGAAATGAAACTGGGGCAAAAATTTATTTTCTTAAAAGGATAGATTCCAAAAGTTGTATGTTTCACCCAATGTTATATAAATTTTTTGAGCCTCATGCCTACCTTTCTTTCTAACCCTATCCAAAAATCAAGTTACAACCAAAGAAAGACCTTCGGATTAATCTTTGAGAATGTCAAGGCTAAACATATTATGAGTGCATGATATTTCATATTTTGGGTGATGTTTATTAAAAAAAAAAAAAGTGAAAAAAAAATTAAAAAAAATAAAAAATAAAAAATAAAGAAATGAGAGAGTCTTATTGGTGAAAACCCTTTCGGGCATCATAAGACGACTGTGAGCCGAGACAAAAATAAAAAAGAGATAGGCTCGTTGGCGAAAACCCATTGAGGTGCCACAAAAAAAAAAAAAAAAAAGGTTGTTATCAAGAAGGAACAAATTCAAGATTGGCTTAATTTCAAGCTCAATATGTGGACAAAAGTTGTAATGATTGGTAGGGGTAGATCTAGTTGTTTTATTCAAAATGCATGTCATAATCACCAGAATCGACTTCCACATTCAGATAAGTTTTCTCCTTGTTTTGAAGAAAAAAAAAAGATATCTATTTTCTTTTTATTTTGTTTTATTTTTGATTTTTGTGTCTTTGTTATCAAACAAAAATTTTTGTTATCTTTTGAGTCAATTCACGTCAGGTCAAGTGAGAAAAGACTCCAAACTCGCTACCAACTCATTTAAGGGTACAAAGCAAGACAAAAGGTCGATGTACAGAGACAACATTTCAAAGTAAAAGTAAAATACTCAAGATGATTCTGATTTGACCATTTTAAAACTTAAGGAAATTTAAGGGATGTATTGGAAGCTAAATTCAGATGCATCATACAACAAAAATATGATTTGAGTTGAGGATCTCAGTAGTCAGAATTCTGAGTCAGAAATATGACAATTCAAAGAAGATTATCATGGATTGGAAAAGAGTTGAGCATGGAAAGCACGAGAGCGGCCACTTCAAAAGCCAAATGCCACAAACTAACCACCATATGTTTTAAAACTCACAATTTTTCTTTGTTTGAAACAGAGATGAAATGATTATTTTCAGATAAAGGATGCAATTTCACACTTCGTTCAATGCAAGAATCATGATTACAACATCCGATACTGGATCTCGGTCATGATAAAATTTACTCTTTGAGAGATATATCAAGATCCAGTAACACATAAATTTTTTCAGTACAAACTGGGGCAAAATTTTATGTGTGTTGTATGAATTTATTTTATGCTCAAGACCCTCCTGAAGAATGGGAATTTATTTTGTGCTCAAGACCCTCCTGAATAATGGGAATCTATTTTATGCTTAGGACCTCCCTGAAGAATGGGACAGGATCCTCCTGAAGAATGAGAATTTATTTTATGGACAGGACCCTCCTGAAGAATGAGAATTTATTTTTATGCTCGGCACCCTCCTAAAGAATGGAAATTTATTTAATATACAAGACCCTCTTGAAGAATAGGATGTTATTTTTCTGTTTCACTATTTACTTTGAGTCCAGGAGCCCGCCTGAAGAATAGGGTGCAGAAAAAGAAAGTTCAGGAGCCCGCCTGAAGAATAAGGTGAAGAATTGTAAGTCCAGGAGCCCGCCTGAAGAACAGGGTGAAGAAAAAGAAAGTTCAGGAGCCCGCCTGAAGAATAGAGTGAAGAATTGTAAGTCCAGGAGGCCGCCTGAAGAACAGGGTGAAGAAAAAAAAAGTTCAGGAGCCCGCCTGAAGAATAGGGTGAAAAAATTGTAAGTCCAGGAGCCCTCCTGAAGAACAGGGTGAAGAAAAAGAAAGTTCAGGAGCCCGCCTGAAGAACAGGGTGAAGAAATTGTAAGTTCAGGAGCCCGCCTGAAGAACAGGGTGACGAAAAAGAAAGTTCAGGAGCCCGCCTGAAGAATAGGGTGAAGAATTGTAAGTCCAAGAGCCCGCCTAAAGAACAGGGTGAAGAATTGTAAGTTCAGGAGCCCGCCTGAAAAACAGGGTGAAGAAAAAGAAAGTTCAGGAGCCCGCCTGAAGAATAGGGTAAATTTTCAAGTTCAAGTCATGAAGATTTGAATCAAGATTCTAGAGATTGCAATTTTTACTTGTATTTTTTCATTTTTGATTTTTATTAGTAAGTTGAATGTAAAAGCAGAAGTCGTCAACCGGAAACTCGACGGAATCTCACTCGACTTTAACTTTTTCTCTCACCAAATTACCTTTCGAACTACTCATGACCTGATTCCCTAATAACCCGGGATAGGTAGGATGTCCAAAAACAGGACTCGGTCATATTTGTCTTTTTATTTTTATTTTTATTTTTATTTTTACCTTTCAAATAATTGGAGAGTCAAAAATCATATCTTGTCTACTTCTTTGTATGAAAACTCTTCGAGATTTCACACAAAGAGGGGCAAAAATGTAGACACGTGATTTTTGATCCTCCCTAAATTTTAACTTGTTTATTAATATTAAATATTTATATTTATATTTAATCATATATTATTTTGACTATTATTTTATGTTTAAAATAATTAAATGAATTTAATTTTAGGATATTATTTTGTTTTATTCCTTTTTTTAAAAAAAAAAATAATAATAAAAAATAAAAAAAATAAAAATTAGTTTGTACTATCTTAATTATATAATTTATTTTTGACTATTTTTAGACTGTTATTGTATTTTTTGAAATATAAAAATCAATTAATTATTATTATTATTATTATTATTTTATTTGTTACTATTATCTATTTATTTATTAATTATTTTTCGTCATTAAAAAAAAAAAGTGAGGAATCTTAAAACCTACCTAACCCCCCACATTCCCCATTTTCCCTCAAAAATTTCTCCACGTCCCCATGCACACACACACCACGTATTCTCAAACTTCCTATACTACACTTGCACACAACACTTTCCTATACATATAATACACACATGAGACAGAAGGGAGAGATCAAGAAAAAAATATATATATATTAGAGAGTAAAAAAAAAAATCAAGAAGAGAGAGTAAAACAAAGAAAGAAAGTTCAAAGTTTTCAGAATTTTCGTTGAGATTTCCGGTGATAATTACTTCTTACTTCTTATTCTGTTTGAATCATCACAGGTTCTTATTCAAACTTGAATCATCTTATGTACAAAATTATTGAACAGCATGAATGAAAATATTCTTAGTGATTTCAGACACTATGTATAGTTAACTAACAATGTGAATTCTTATAATTGTATATTACGCAATTAAATTATTATGTAACTGTATGTTTGTATAAATAATAAGGAAGTTCTGTATTTGTATATTCCTGCATACAGAGTAAAAAAAAATAAACATAGCAGAATAGAAATTTATGCATACACACATGGATGTACTGAAGAATAATATAGAAAATATCAGAAAGTAGTAGAGAATAAATAAATAACAAAAAAAAAACAAAAAAAAAAACAATGACCCGTTGTACGCCAAAAAACCCACCAAAATTCGGTGAGGCAAAAATCGCCGCCGGAATCCGACAGCCTCCACCGCGTCATCTCTTTCTCCCCTTCTTCCGACCTCTGCCGGACTGTAGGAAGGCCAGATTTGGCCGGAAACTCCCCAAAAACGGCGGAACCTAATCAGAAAACTTCAAATCTCGCCGATCTTCCTCAAATTTGGTTAAATCTTGCTGGAAAACTTATAATAACTAATGATACCAACTTTCATTCTTTCCAAAACTGATATGGAATCATAGAGATTTGTTGTCTACTGGCCTGTAGGCTAATTGTTTGTAATCATTTCTTTTTCTTAAAAAAAAAAAAAAGAAATAAAACAAATTGAAATTTTCTCTAGTTATTGTCAAAGGAGATTGAAAGAAAAAGAAATTTAAAAGACACTTTGTTATGAACCTGTGAGAACGTTAGTGAATTTTAATTATTTATTTTGAATACTTTAATGATTTTGGATGATGTAAATATTTGAACATTAAAATATTTAAAATGAAATTTCATAAATGTTTCCTTATATTTCAGTGGTTATGCTTAAAGTCATTTTTTTAAATAATATTTGTGTTTGTATTAATTTAGAGAGATAATATTAAATTCAGCATAATGTAGATAGTTTTATTTGTTTTGTTATTTTATTATTTTTATTTATTGTGATTAATAAAGCTTAATAAATATTTATTAAATTAATTAATTATTTTAATTGAATATTTTGTTAAGATTATTTAATATTTTGAACAGATAAATTCTTTTAAATTTATAAGAGACGAAATAAATTCATTTTAACGCAAGGAAAATTTTAAGTTCTCGTCTCAATAAAGAATGCGGCATACGCATCTTTTCGAGACATTTTAAAATACAAGGATGTATATATATATATATATATATATATATATATATATATATATATATATATATATATATATATATATATATATATATATATATATATATATATATATATATATATATATATATATATATATATATATATATATATATATATATATATATATATATATATATATATATATATATATATATATATATATATATTAAAACTTTCACCGATTTATTCAATAGAAGAGTTTTAAATAGTTTTAATATTTAATAAATGAGCGATTTAGGCCTTAACATAATTTTTTAAAAACAATTTAAGTTAAGATAAGTCAATAAAAGCGACCGTGCTAGAACCACGGGATTCGAGGGGTGCCTCACACCTTCCCCTCGATCAATAGAATTCCTTACCCATTTTCTGTTTTCACAGACCAAATAAGAGTCATTTCTTTTTTATTAGGGATTCAATAAAAGGTGACTTGGAACACCAAAACTCAATTTCAAGTGGCGACTCTGTAAATAATTTAATCCCTATTCAATATCGTCACTTTAATTGGAAAAACCCTTCGACTCGATCCCTCGAGCGAAAAAAGGGGTGTGACAATTAACATTTATAGAAAAAATAATAAATCATATGTAGAAAGAAATAACGGAAAAAAACTATTTGATGAAGTTGTAGAAAATCAAATAAATTATCAAAAACTGATTAGTAAGCTCTTGTATCTAACAGTAACAAGATCTTATATAGCTTTAACTGCACAAACACAACGCCAATTACTACAACAATCAAAAAGATTTTATACAAAAATTGCTCTAAGGATAGTCAAGTATATCAAATAACAACTTAATTTAGGAATCATAATATCTAGCAATAAAAAAAAATTCAATTTCAATCTTTTGTGGTGTTGACTTGGCATCATGCACTTTACTAGGAGATCAACGACTGATTTTTTAAAAAATAAAATTTGATGACTCACTTATTTTCTGAAAATCAAAGAAATAAAATACTATCTCAAGAAGTTTAATAGAAATCGAATATAAAAGTATGATAATTATAGTCTTTGAACTAACTTGGTTAACTGAATTTATAAAATAAATTAGGAGTACAACTACAATTATCAGTATGAATATACAATAACAGTAAATCAGCTATTCAAATTATTGATAATTCAATTTTTCATGAAAGAATAAAACATATTGAAGTTGATTGTGCTATATAACAAAAAGAATTCAGAAGAAACTTGTTAAAACAGAGTACATCCTTATTCAAGATCAGCCAGTAAATTTGTTTACTAAAAGCTTAAGTAGGCCACAACATGAAGTGCTTATGTCCAGATTAGAAATATTTAATCTGTTTATGACGCTTTATTTAAGTGTAATTTTTAAATGAAAGATAAGACCAATGCAAATAAGGCTCAAAAAATAATATAGCACGATCAAGCTAATCAAATTTATAGATAGTTAAGAGTTATTAAGTATAAATATACTAAATACATTTATAGACTTCAAATTTTTTCATTACTCCAGATCAATGAGATATTTTTGAATTCTCTCTTGCTTCTTCCTGCATGTAACTCTATTTCTATTAATTTTTAAGATTTAGTGCGCAAGGTAATTTGGCTCAACTAATTGTTCATCAAGCAAATTAGAATAGGATGTGATTGATACTCGACACTAACTGCTTGTCGAGTAAAGTCTAATATAAAATTATGAACAATGTAATTATCAACATAAAATATCTTAGTCTGAAACTAAATGCTGAAAATTCAAAATAAAAGTTCATGAACATCCACTTAGGCTTAGTGTTAAGCCACTAGGAATATTAAAACATGCTTGAAGATTCTTATATTAGCCAACTAGAATTAGCATAATCATGATTGAATCCTTCCTTTAAGTGACTTGGTGGAATTTTAGGTCATTCTTCTCTTCAAAATGTTGAACAAACAAATTAAGGTTTTCATTATTCTGACGTGCGTTTAATATTATGTGATTTTCTCTGTCTTAATGACAATATATACATTGCATTAACGTCGCATCACAAAAATCTAAATATCTATCGAGTGTATGATGCACAATCATAATACTGATCAGATTACAATTTTATCTCATTATTGTGCTGTGACGTATAATTGTAATACCGCGACATTAAATTATTCTATTCTATTTTAGTTTATGTAATGATTGTGCAACGCGTAACAACTATCAAATCTTGTAACATTTCAGCTTATTATCGCTTCTGATAAGTCTAGTATCGCATCATAAAATCGTTAACACATTTTAAATACTTAGATACTCAAGTGAGTTCCAACTAATTACATGACATTACGATGTCTTACACAACTAGTATTTTTTTTTTTACTTGGTTTGATTTTACGATTCTACTAGTATAAGTGCCCGCGCGATGCGCGAATAATATTAATATATTATTTCTAATCATTTTATATTTTAACATTTCGTTTGAGCATGTTAAATCATATTATCTTAAAAAAATTCAACTATCATATTATTTTCCAATGAAATACGAAAAATAAAAATATAAATAAAAATTTTAACTCTACCGCCCCCCCCCCCCCCCCAATTTTGAAAAAATAAAATAAAAACCTTTTTTTACCCTCCACCCCTATCCACTCCAATCCCTCCACATCTAATCAATCGATTCGAAAAGACAATCATGTAATTCTAAAAAAAATTATAATTCATATTTTTCTTTATTATGTTATTCATAATTTAAACATATTAGATTATATTAGCATTTCTATGCTTTGATATTTGATAGATATTTGACATGCGGAATTTTTTATGGAAGCATCATTAAACAATGCTAACTTATTCATTTGAAATAATCAATCGAAATTTGAAAAAGTTCAATTATATTATATTGACATATTTTAAACTAATTCTAAATTATTAAAAATAAATCTTGCTGAATATGTATATTTATACGTAAAAGAAATCCTAAAGAAAATAAAAAAGATATTCAAAATTACATATATATAAAAAGATTAACTATTGCATGAAATTTATAGAATTGACTTTAAATTAGTTAGCATAATCGCATATTTTGTATAGAATGATATAATATCGGACAAAAAAATTTAAACTTTAAGGTGAAAAAGAAAGAAGATCGTATATTGTTGATTGATTCATCAAAAAAGATTGATTTTATGTTGGACAAACTTATTATAAATCTCTTTTTTTACGCTTGTTATCGGCAAGTGAATGAGAAATATTTTTTTTGTTGATTAGTTAATACATAAAGTTAATATTTTCAATACAACTTTAGAAACTCTTTTATTGGTATAACTTGTCGATTCTCTAATAGCTTCTCCTTTTCATACAACCAAAATATACATATATACTTATACGTATCTAAATTCAACAAAAATCCTTGCAATTCTTTTATTGTTTAGTAGAGAAGTAGAAAAAAGAATTATATAAAATAAATATATAGAGATGAATTTTACATTAGCATGAAAATAAAGATGATAATTGATGGCACATACAACTTTGAATTAGTAGTCATTGTAATCATACTGATCATATTATAAACATAGCTTTCAATTATTTTTTTTACAATTTTATGAAAGAACAAAAGAATATTATACATATATAGTGTAATACCTCTCATAGTTTTGAATAGCTCCTACCTCCTGCAATCAAATCATTCAAAATAATAGTTACTACAATCAAATCATCCAAAATCTCAATAAGAAATCCCAAAAGAGTGGAGGCAATAAATATTATTAATGTGCATAAAAATGTTTCTTCAATATTTTTATGAATAAAACGATCATAGAAATTTATTTGGGATAAGCAAAATCTAAAAATATTATAATTAACAACAAAAGAAGAAAAAGAAAGCATATGCCGATATATGTGTCACTGAAGGAGATATCTATAGGAACTTAGCAAGATGAATTTTTATGCCAGCTAAAATTTTAGTCAAATTCAAATTTGAATATAATATATGTTTGTTAGAAAAAGATAAGATTCTAAAATATCATCATCTATCTGATAGTTTATAATTTCAATTTTTAAAAAAAATAGGAGATCATTTGAGAAGTTGTATCATTTTCAAACTTTACAACTATATAATTAGTATTTTATTAGGAACTCAAACTCATTTAATTAATTTAAAAAAAAAAAAAAAAAAAGAGGAGACATTTTTAAAAAAATGGCCAAAACGTGTGCTTAATTCCTCTAATTATGTAATTTTCTTGTAAATCATATTTAATTATTTCTTGTATTTTTTTTAAAATTGTAATAGTGTTTCTATATTTTTATAATAATAAGATTTGGTATTTATCTATTTTGTGTAGGATTTTGTGATTTCGTAGTTTTTACAAATTGTTGTGATTTGAAATTTTTTAAATTTTAAGAAATAGAAATTTTACTACAATGATATTTGATCCAAACATGTTTTCATCTTTACCTTTTCTATTCTAGATAAATAGATTATTATAGTTATTGTTGTCGTTGTCTTTTCATTTAATATTTAAATTAAATATAATTAACATTTGAAAGAGTTAAATGTGTGATTAATTTAAATAAATTATTAATCATTAAATACAAAAATAATTAACAATAATTTTAAAACTAATAGATGAAGAATGTACATCAAAAAACATGACTATATTTGAGAATTTATATACAATTATCTCTTACGCTCATTTTGTAGAAATATAGTCACAAAATATAGGTTTTGAAATTGAAATTTAGCTTAAGTGGAATACATATTTTGTGGAGAAATTTGTTGTTATTGTTTTGTTTCTTACTACTCCACGTAACTACTATTATTATTTACTAATAGATTATTATTATTGTGTAATAGTTAGAATTTTTTTAGGACTCCTCAACTATAATTTTTAAGTTTAAATTATGAATTTATTTCTTTTTTTGTATTATTATTTTCAAATTCAAATACTTAATCTTTCAATTCAAAAATTTTATTACAATATTTTTTAACTTTATCCTAAAAATCGACACGTGACTTTTTAATATCATACCACGTGACTTCTTTTCTTGCTTTTAGTTTTGCATATATATATATATATATATATATATATATATATATATATATATATATATATATATATATATATATATATATATATATATATATATTACTAATCATTAAATACAAAAATAATTAACAATAATTAAAAATCTAAATAGATGATACATTAAAAAAATGACTATATTTGAAAGTTTATATACAATTATCTGCTATGCTCATTTTGTGGAAATATAGTTACAAAAAAATAGGTTTTGAAATTGAAATTTAACTTTAGTGGAATGCATATGTGTAGAAAATTGTTGTTATTGTTTTTTTTTTTCTTACTACTCCACGTACCTACCACTATTATTTACTAATAGATTATTATTATTATTGTGTAATAGTTAGAGTTTATTTAGGACTCATCAATAATAATTTTTAAGTTTAAATTATAATTTTTTGTAGATAAATTACAAAAACTAGCAACCTTAAGATATTAATTACAATTAATAATAACATTTTCTCAAAATTACAACTTATGTCAAAACTAGCAATATTTTGACTTTTCTAGAGTTAAGCACGTGAATTTCACCAATTGTTTTTCTTTTACCTATTTTCAAGCAATTTACCCTATTTTCAAGCAATTTACCTATTTCAGTTTCCTCCATTCTAACTTTTTTTTTTTCAAAATTGCTATTTGCTCTCTAATTTCAGATAAACTTGTTCCCCAATAATTAAGGGAAGATGATTTTACAGTTAATGCATGTTATTTTTTTTTTTCATATAGCTTCTTTTTTGTAAAATAATTTTGACATTTTTCAATCTTCTTCTGCGAATTTTTTTTTTTTTTTTTGCGGCTTGAAATTTTTGGAGTTACGCGATAATGCCAGTACATACAAATCGTAGTAGTTCAGTTAGTGGGATTCCACCGATGAATTTTAGGTCCGATGAACTACCATCGTTTAGTCTTGATTTAACAAAAGATGAAGAAATTAACTTGATTTCTACTAATTTTCAGTCTAAGAGAGGTGTTAGCAAAGTAGAGGTGAGATCGAATCAACGTAACGATCCGAAAAAGATTGTGGAAATCATGAAACGGAAAGCATTAAGAAAATCTTAATCCCCAAAACCCACCACAATTTAAAAATCGGTGAAAAAGAGAAAGTCGGATGAAAAAGGAGAATCTAGTCAAATTTCAAGTCCTGTTTTTATCTGATTATGAATCTGAAGAAGAGAAAGTGGAAGAGGTATTTTTCTATTTGTAAAATTTTATAATTTCTGAACAACATGTTCATATATGTATTTTATATATACAATTTATAAGGTGTGTATGTAGTTTTGAGTTTTGTTAAGATATGAAATTGCAGTTGCTAATGGGATGATATGTATCTGTTATATATTTAAGATATGTATTTTGTATTTAGGTTTGTTACTGATAAGATTTGTATTTGTTATGTATAACATATTTAATATGTATTTTGTATTTAAGATATGTGTAGGATATTTGTGTTAGTAACTGAGAAGATTTGTATTTGATGTTCAGCTGTATTCTTTTCTTGGTAACTTAAATTTTGGACCATTCATGTATTCATAAAATTTTATGCATTTGTATTTTAATATTTTTGGACTGTATGGTCATATATGTATTTTGTATATACATTTGATAAATTATCTGCTTATGTGAGAGTTATTGTTAAGATATGGAATTATAGTGTGGAGATATGTATTTGTTATTTTTAAGATATGTATTTTGTATGTTGTAATTATATGTAATGCATTTGCTACGAGTTAGATATGTATTTTGTATTTGTTTGTTCTAAGTTTTTATATATGATGACATATGTTGAGTGCCTTACTTTTGGTGACTATGTTTCAAATATTGACTTTGATCTAGATCTTCTTCGCACGAGATATATTTTAGTGTTGTGAATTTATGCTTCGAGGAAAGAAGATGAGAAGGCTGAAAGTGACAATGAAGCACCAATGAGGCCTCCTAGGGATATTAGGTTAATAGAAGATACTGAAGTGCATGATATTTGAAGTTTATTTGTATTTGTTGTATTTGGCAACATTGAACTTTAGGAGGACTAAGATATAGTTGAAAGATGATATCTTAATATTTTTTTATGTGGTTGTTAGATTTTTGATCGTTATGCTACTAAAATAGAATTGTTCGATCTTACTTTATGTTATTGTTACGCATATTTTGGTATGAATATGTGATTTCAGTTTTAAGTATAATTTTCAGTAATGAATATATATGTTTCAGTCATCATATGTATTTTTTAATGGTATATTTGTATTTTTCATTGTATGCATATGTATTTTTTTGTAATACATATAAGGTAAGTTGAGGTTACATATAATATTTTTCATTGTATGAATATGTATTTTTTTGTAATGCATATGTATTTTTAGTAATGCATATATTTTTTTTTCAGTTATGCACATATACTTTCGAATAATACAAAGTTATTGTATTGTTTTGCATAAGTCTATGTATTTTTATGAAGCATATGTATTTATGATTTATACATACATAGTTATTCGTATATATCTATGAATAATGCATATTTATTTATGATTATTGCATATGTTTTCTTTAAAAAAAAAAATGAATTTTAAATTCTTATTAAGTAATTGATAAGTCATTAAATGTATTTTTAATTATTTTTATTTATTACATAAATATATGTTAACTTATTTTAGTTTTTATAGATCGGTATACGTTTTTATTAGAATCTCATATGTATTTTTCTTACCAAAAAATTGACTTGTATGGTGTACACTCTTTTACGTATAAATAAATAATGGTATATGTTTTATAAAATATATTCATGATGATAACATTTGCAACAATTTAACTACAAAAAAGTCAACATCATCAAAAGTTTGTATCAAAATTTAGAATCATAAAATAATCAATGAAAAAAATAATTGCTTATGAACTGAATACATCTGTAAACTTATCATTTATTATATTTCCCACATGAACGTCAATTGTGACCTTTAAATCCACATGAACTACAATAATTTTTGTTTTTCTTCTCGAACATATCTCTTTTCGACTTTCCACGATCCTTCTTTGCAAATCTTCCAGGGGGTCACTTGTATTTTGGGGGCAAAACTATCTCCTCTAATATCTCCTGTGGAATCACTCAATCATCTTTGTGTGGTATAGGATAAATGGAAAGATCATACGTTCTTGACACAGTTTTTTATTTGTATAGGTCAGAGTAATATGATTCCTTTCGAAAATTCTTGCTATCAAGTACTTCATAAGCATGCACACACGGTATCTCGTCCTATTGGAATGCATGGCAAGAATTTTTTTTCTTAAGGAAAATAATAAAATGTTTATCCTTGTCGTGTACTGTATAGACATACTCTGAGGCTGGTATAATCTGAAATTATTAAAATAAAATTAAAATTATAACAACAATTATTCATTTGACATTTGTAATTGTTCCAGTTTAGCAATTGTATTTTACCAACTCTGCATATGTATATTGCATGTCTCAATATGTATTTTTAGAAATATATGGCCTTCATATTTTTTTTTAAAAAAAAAAACAAATGCAGACAAACACTTAAAACAGAGTGCATATGTATTTGTTAAATACATATAGTTGGTAGCATATGTAAATTGAAATACATAAAAGTAACTACCAGTGATCACATAAACAGACTGCATATGTATTTTACAAATACATATAGCTGGCAGTATATGTAATGTTAAATGCATATATAAGGACTTACGGTTCCATCCATGATATAAGCAGTTACAAAAGTACCAGTATACAGTTTTCTGAGATGACTTGCATCAACGATTATTACAGGTCTACAATGGTCAAACCCTTTGACACAATAACTTATTAGTATATACAAAACTTCGAAACGAAATCCAACAAGAACAAATTGTTTAATTGAAACGGAAAAAAATATAAAATAAACTGTAATAATTGTACATCAATATTCAACCACATAACGTGATGGAAAACTCTAATTTGTAAAAAGAAATTATCGATCAAACCACTTTGTTCGAGAAATGATCAAACCATTATTGTTACGATTTTTTCAGCGATTTTCACAAATATAGTTCGAAATTCACAAACAAAATCATATTTGTTTATTGATACCTGTATTTGCAGCGTTGTCTTATCAAACTCATCTCAAAACATTGGACAATGCACATAAATTTTGGAAGCAGTCATTTTTTTTTAAAATTGATATGAGTTGCAGATTATGAAAAACGTTTTTGAATTTTAAATTATGTTGCTGTAAAATAATGATTGTGGTTAAAATAGAGTCATTAAAGGAAAAGATATCTGTAAAAGGTTAAGAAATCTGTCAAATTAAATGTTCCTTAAATTAAGAAACCGTTTTTCCCATATTAAACTGAAACAGATTGGAGTTAAATTAGGAACAAAATCTTTAGTTGTATATGTATTTAACTAGCAACAGTTTAACCAAATACAAAATACATATTGCTATTTTTTATAATTTTGAAAGGGTTGCTAAAACTTACAATTAAGGCTCTATAGTTGCTATTTCTGAAATTTTTCCTTTTTTGTATTATTATTTTCAGATTCAAATACTTAATCTTTTCCTTCAAAATTTTTATTACAATATTTTTTAACTTTTTCTTATAATTATTTTCCTTATTTTGGGTCCTCTTTATAATTTACAATATTTTTAACTTTGTCTTAAAATATTTTTTAATATTGTCTTAAAAATTTCCACGTGGCTATTTTAATAGCTTGACACGTGGCATCTTGTCTTATTTATGTTTTGCTTTTATATATATATATAGATTTGAGTTGACACTCCTACCTACTAGTGTAAATATCTTAACTATCATACACTATCTTTATCTCATATTAGTTGATCATTTTACTAAAAATATATGTCCCAAATTATTTGATCACTTACTAAATTAAGATAAAATTAATTAAAAATATTCATTTTACTCCTACAATTAGTACACTCTTTGAAAATTTAAACAATTTTAAAAGTTTAAAAAAAATTAAAAAAGTTCATTAATATAGACAAACGGTATAGTAATAAATTTGATCATTTCATTTATAATTTTTTAATCACTGTACAAAATAAAAAATGCTCAAGTACTATGGAACGGGAGAAATATGTCATTAAAATTGTCAAAACAAAAATAACAACAACAACGACATTAAATATGTGTGTGTGTGTGTGTGTATATATATATATATATATATGCGTGAAGGGTCTTAGAAATGTTATTTGAACGTTTTGTTCTTCATTAAAGACTCTATAATAGATAAAGTTGTTTTTTCACTTTTTTTCTTTAAAAATTATAATAATATTGACAATAATTTAAGGAGTACTAAAAATATATGATAAGAATAAAATATAATTTAAAAATTAATATTATAAGGATTTTTTTTTATGAAAATAAGGGCCCATTTGTTTGCACTTAATGGAGGTCTGAATCTGAATGGTTCAGACTTCAGACCATTAAGTGCATTTATTTTTTATCAAGATTTTAACTCTTAATAGGTCTTAATCATTCAAATCTAGAATCAAGTCTTAATAGGTCTGAAGAGGTATTCTGGTGTTAGATAATATTCACCACCACTCTGTTCATAATCATCAATCATCACCACTAACCACCTCTGCCACCGCCACCATTATCAACTACCACCCACCACCACCAACCCCCTCCACCATCGACAACAAATATCGCTACCAACCACTATTATCAATCGCTATTACACCTACTACCTCTATTATTCTAATTATATTCACCACCACCATCACTGTCAACACCACCACCATCATCAACCACTACTGGTCAATCCCTACTATCGACCAACTCATTTATCACAACTAGCATCACCACTAAATACCGCTAATACATCACAACCTTCATATATTCTTCGGCCGCCACCATTATTATCACTAGTAACGCCACTTCTACCATCATTTCAGCCACTACCATCGCTACAATTTATCTCTACTAACAACCATCTCCACCATCACAACTAACAACATCTCTAACTAGCACCAATACATCGTCAACCACCATGCATTCATTTTTCAGCCATCATAATCAATACCTTCAACTACTAACATCAAGCAACGTCACATCACAACCACCACCACCATTATCAACCGCTACTATCATAACAGTCACTACAATACCAATCATCGTAACCATCATCACCAACATTACTAATTCCTAACATCAATCATTGTCACCACAACCACCATTATAAACTATCTCCACTATCACTAACAAATATAAATATTTTTTTTCAATCAAATAATAATTTTATTGTATTAAATTTTATACTTTTCTGATAAATAATTAGTTTTTTATTTGAATTATATTTATTATTTTATTAGATATACAAATAAATTTTTCTTATATATTCAGATGTTGAAAAAAAACTGTTTTAATCATTTAATTTTCAGATCTAAAGAAAACATCTTAATTATTCAGATATGTAGTCAGACTCACGTCTGAATCTTTAAAGAAAATGCAGCCGAAAAAAGTAAAAGACGGTAAAAAGCTAAACTAGGACATTTATTTTTGAGATCTTAAGAATATAATATTATGAATATTTTAATATATATTAGTGTTTGTGTGTAATTGTAATTTAATTGAAAAGACGAACACACGTACGGAGAAAAGAGACAAATACAAAAGATAAAGTCCTCTTTCTTAAGATTTTAGTTTATTTAATTTTTGTAAATAATTTATGGAAAAAAAATTAAATCTACCATATTTAGTTTCTTTTTTTTATAATCGTGATGTCTGGACCAGCTTGCGTCCACCTCGACTAAGTAACTCTGTTCACCAAGGTTAGAACGGATGGAAAGAAAACACCTAGTCTGACTTTTCTTGGAATTGAACCTGAGACCTCATGATGCTCATCCCAACTTCATTGAACCACTATGCCACACCCTTGGGTGCATATTTAGTTGCTTTTTAGAAAAAGTTTTAAAATTTTATAAAATAAAAAAAAGAGTTTAAAATTTTATTAATATCCTTTTTTTTAATCCTCCGTAGAGATTGATTGCTCTTAACAAGGTCGGTTTTTCAAGCTATTATTCTGTAGCATGTGCTATATAATCTTTTCTTTAAAATTTTGTTTATTTCATCATTTCTTTTGTTTTAATTGTTTTATATATAATTTTGTAAAAACAACTATAGGGGTATTAAACTGTTAAGTCACATTATGAAGATTTGGGAGAGGGTGGTTGAGCGGAGATTAAGGAGGGTCGTGTTCATTTCAGAGAATCAGTTTGATTTTATGTCTGGTCGCTCGACGACAGAGGCAATCCATCTGGTGAGGAGATTGGTGGAGCAATATAGAGAAAGAAAGAGAGATTCACACATGGTGTTCATCGACGTGGAGAAGGCGTATGATAAAGTCCCTAGGGAGGTTCGGAGATGCTTGGAGGTGAAAGGGGTTCCGATGGCGTACATCAGAGCTATTAAGGATATGTACGATGGAGAAAAGACTTGGGTGAGGACGGCGGGAGGAGACTCAGGGATTTTTCCGGTTGAGACAGGGTTGCATCAGATATAGACTCTTAGTATGTTTCTGTTTGCGTTGGTGATGGACGTTTTGATATGGAGTATTCAAGGTGAGATATTTTAGTGTATATTATTTGTGGATGATGCAGTGTTGATTGATGAGACGCGCGCATGCGGCGGGGAGAGGGGGTATGAATAAAAAATTTGAGGTTTGGAGGCAAACCTTTGAATCTAAGGGGTTCAGGTTGAGTAGGTCCAAGACGGAGTATATGGAATGCACGTTTAGTGACTCGAGTTAGGAGGACGACGTGGTGGTGAGGTTGGATTCCCAAGATGTTTGTAAGAGGGATAATTTTAAGTATCTTGGGTCTATGATTCAGGGGAATGACGAGATTGATGAGGATGTCTCTAAACATATTGGAGCAAGCTGGATGAAGTGGAGGCTCGCCTCGGGAGTGTTGTGTGATAAGAAGGTGTCGCTTAAGCATAAAGACAAATTCTACAAAGTGGCAGTCCATCCGGCCATGCTGTACGGAGCGGAGTGTTGGCCAGTCAAGAACTCACACATTCAAAGATTGAAGGTGGTGGAAATGAGAATGTTGTATTAGATGTGTGGACTTAGTAGAGGGGATAGAGTTACGAATGAGACTATCCGGGGAGAAGGTGAGAGTGGCTTCGGTGGAGAACAAGATACGAGAAGAAAGGCTGAGATAGTTTGGGCATATGATGAAGAGGGGCACGGATGCCCCAGTTCGTAGGTGTGAGAGGCTAGCTTTGGATGACTTTAGGAGGAGTAGAGGTAGGCCGAAGAAATACTGGAGGGAGGTGATTAGACATGACATAAACAGCTAAAGCTTACTGAGTACATGACCCTAGATAGGAAGGTGTGGAGGTCGCAGATAAGGGTAGAAGGCTAGTGTGAGTGTGTGGGTTGTAGCAAGTTGTTAGGAGCGCTCTTGCGTAGCCGGGTTAGTAATCCTAGGACTCTGTCCATAAGTAGGAGCCTCTAGTCAGGAGAGTTTGGATATGGTGGGTGTCTTTGGTCTGTGAATGTATATTACTACTAGGTGGGTATCCTATTTCTTATTTCTTATTTCGTATTGCTCGTATTTCTCTTATTTCGTATTTCTCTGATATCTATTTTTATTATTTCTTATTCCTTATTTCTGTTATGTCATCCATTCTGCTTCATGTTTCATTATGACCTTGTACACTATTCTTTATCTTGAGTCGGGGGTCTATCAGAAATAACCTCTCTACTTCTTCAGAGATAGCGGTATGGACTGCGTATATTTTACCCTCCTCAGACCCTACTTTGTGGGAATACACTGGATTTATTGTTGTTATTGATGATTTTGTAAAAATTTCGTATTGATCATCCGTTTCAATTTCTTTTAGAACTAAGAGATTGTGGTTATTACTGCTTTAGGTTATTACATACATTTTCAATAAGGATTTATATGAACTTGACATTTTTCACTTTACATTAATTTCTGTTAAAATTTGAAAAAACATATAAGGAACAAGATGCTTGATTTTAAAGACTTAATTATAAATAATATATTTGAAAGATAGTAGTTTTTTCAAAAATCAAAGTTTAAGTACGATCATACTACTTGTCAACTTAATTTTTGTTATAATTTCATTCAATATCAAATAATCTTTGTCTAATAAATAATTTAATTTTGTAGGGTCTAAATTTTTCAATTTATTATTTTCTTAAAATATGAAATAAATTGAAATAAATTATTAAATTTTAATTTTAAAAAAGCAAAGACTCCACATACGAGACACGCACATTTAAACTAATATATATAAGATTTTGTAGGGGACTGTTTTGTCTAACACATATAGGATCTTTAAATTTATTTTAAAATTTCACTTAAAAACTTAACTTAATTTTATTGTAATTATATATTATTATATACTCTCTTCGTTTAGAAAAGAATGACCTATTTTGATTTAGCACAAAATTTTAAAAAATAAAAAATACTTTTGAATCTTGTGGCCTTAAATTAAAATTGTGTCAAATATACTAAAATATTCTTTAAATTTGTGATCCTCAATATGCCATGTGAAAAGTTGAAATTAAAATATTATAAAAAAAATTATTTTTTTAAACGAATTAAAAAAAAATAGATCACTTTTTTAAGCTGAGGGAGCAGAATTTTGTTCCAATCATGCGCCATGAACTAAAAACTCATTCCATAAATAAGATGTGAGTTGCTAATCATCCAACTCTTTTAATTGGATGGTAATTACGTAATTTGGGTAGAAGTAGGAGGGCCATTTTTGAAGTGGGGAGATATGTTTGACGGCGTGATAGTGTAGAAGACAGCGAAGCCACGTGAGCAAGTTGAGGAGCTCAAATTTTACAGAGAAAGAAACGTTTTTGTTACAGATCACCATCAAGCTGGATTATGGGTCCCACGCCACCTGTCATTGACCCCCTTTGCTAGCTGTCAAGTTTCTTTTACCTATTTTGCCCTCCATATTCTTTTCTGATTCACCAAATCACCCACTCCCATCATTATTCATTGTTCACTCAAATTAGTCAATTAGAAATCGTTTGGTATGAGACATAAGAAATAACTAGTCTCAGATTGGACATATTAATTAATTATTTTATATTTAATTGGAGGTATTAATCTATATCAATATAACTTATTCCATCATTTATATCATAGTGATGGAATAAGTTATTCCATATATATGGTGGAATAAGTTATCCCGAACAATCTCAGAATAACTAATTCCGAAATTAATTATTTCAAAATAACTATTTCCTAACCAAACGATCCCTTATATTCTAAGGGATGGTTTGGTAGCTAATTTGGTAATGAGTTATGCAGTATTACATTTTGCACAAGTAATATCATGTTATAAGATGCATAGTTATTCATGTATAAATTTAATATAGAGTTTGATTTGTAATTTGAAAAATCAACACAACTACTGTATGTATAAGTTATAAGATAATCTATATAATATTTTATATAGGATATCTCTTCATTAGTTCATAATTATCTCTTCATGTTAATATTTGCATAACTTTTACCAACTACTCAACGACACCTCAGTAATCGTTTAGAACGAGGGATAAGGAAAAGCAGTCCCCAAGTAAATAAAGAATTATTTTACCTTACATTCTCTAGTAGTATCAATTAGTTTCAAGTTTATTTATCTCATCATTTATTTTATAATAATAAAATAAGTAATAAGCTATCTCATATGTATGGTACGATAACTGATCCAATGAAATAATTTTATGTATTTCATTCTCATACCAAACAACCTTTAAAGCTAAACACAACCAAATCACAGTTGAAATGACAATTATATCCTTGATACTAAGTTCACAGATTTTTTTGTTTAACCTTACTGTTAGGTGTCAATTTTATGATCATCTCAACTATTCATTAGGTGTATACTATTTTTCATCAATATATATATATATATATCGTGTAACTATATTGATCCATGTTTAAGCAAATAGAAAGAAAGATTTTTTATCTTTATTAAGAGTTGAACTTTAATTTTTCATGTTCGTTATCAATTTTATTGATAGATAAATCTCACGCATTAACCTATTTTTACGAGATCTATTACCTCAAAAAAAACTAAGATAGGTAAATGACATTCTCTGTTTCAATTTCGTAATGCATCATGATTTCTTCAGACATTTTTAAATATTTTGAATAATTAATTATTATGACATATAATACTTTATATAGTTTTTAAATATATAATTTTTGTTTCCAAAAAATAAAAATTCAATCTAAATTTATAATAGAAACAAAAAAAATTAACTGTCGAAATTCAAGACTTCGCATAAGTTGATACCGATGAAGTATTAAATTAATTATGTTAAAGGGTTAAATTTATATAAACCTAAATCTTGAAGAAGAGGAAAAAACATGTGTACTGTGCAAGTATCCAATGCTCAAA
This sequence comes from Capsicum baccatum var. pendulum, assembly GCA_030864225.1. Lineage (NCBI taxonomy): Eukaryota > Viridiplantae > Streptophyta > Magnoliopsida > Solanales > Solanaceae > Capsicum > Capsicum baccatum. Next base: position 67,463,464 of record CM061559.1, on the reverse strand, counting down.
TTCAACATTCATCCCTGTTCACAGAAAAAGCCAGAGGTGAGAGAGCATGGTGGGGTAGGTCATTTGATGATAGACATAGGGTAATGTAGTGGTTGCGGAATCAAAATTTTCATTAAAAAATTAAGATATGTAAAAAAAAAATGAATAAACGAATTGAGGAGATTTAATATTTATTATATAAATATTAAAAAAAAAATTAATCTTAAATATACATCATAATTTTCACTAAAAATGAATTTGAATGACCTGTAGAGAAGCCGTGTGGGAGCAAAAGGGTTCAAAAATTACACTCTATATTTAGTAAACTTATTTTTTAGATAAATACAGTAGATATTGAATATTTATCGATTTTCATACATTTATTTCTTTATACTTTAAATCCAAACAATAATAACATATTCAGTGCATTTCAATATAATGAAATCGGAAAAAGATAGAATGTAATCTATTTCGTATCACCATCTTAGATGTAAGTAGCATATTTTGAACTCGTTAATAAAAATTCTCGCTCGGCTGTTCGGATGAATCCCATGCATCCATGTGGCTCCACCCTTGGATATATGTGTAAATAATGAGAAAGACAGGGGCTATTTGGTGTTGGAAAATAAGTCTTTGTTGGTATAAGGCCATGCCAGGTCCTTATATTTGGAAGCACAGTTGGCTACAAAAGAAAGAGTTTTTGCTAAATTGTCTACTTATATATAACAACACATCAATAGCACAACAGTTATCTGTTTTTATTATTAGAGAGACCATATATAATTACAAACAAAGAAAAGAGAGAATTCAGTTTGCTTTCTTCATATTCATGTAAGTGATTTCTTTATGTAACTACAAAAAAGAAAAAATTGAAATTAGCTACGGATTTCATAGTTAATCAGCTTTTCAGTTGCTCATTGCTAACAATTTTTTTTTTTTGATAATATGTTACTAATCCAAGGATTAGCAGCAAATTTTATTTTTTAGCTATAAAATTTGTATGTTGGTATTTCTACTTTTCGGTAGTTTTTAATAATATTTTGTTAATTCATCCTTAAATATGATTAGTAACAAATTTTTTGCTTAGCTACAGAATTTTTCTTCCGTTAATTCCTATTTTTTCAATAGTTTTCTTATACTTTATTGCTAATCCATCATTAAATAGAATTAACAACACATTTTTTTGTTTAGCTACCTGATTTGTTTTTCGTTAAGTTATTTTTTAGTAGTTTTTTTTTTTTATATAATTTGTTGTCAATCCATCTTTAAATAAGAGAGCAACAAATATTATTGTTTAGTTGCAAAATTTATCGTCCTTCCTTAAGTTCCTTATAGCAAGAATTTTCATCATGTATATTTTTTTGTGTGTTACAGATATACATATTTTGTGACTGTTTGATTGAAATAAATCAAGATGGGATACTGGAAAGCAAAAGTTCTTCCAAAGATCAAGATGATCTTCGAGAAAAATGGACCCAAGAAGGCTGCTGCTGCTGAGGCATCCAAGACTTTTGATGAAACTAAGGTAACCAAAAAAAAGTGGACGTCATAGAATATTTTAACTTGTTGTAACAAATAGCCTGTCTTATTTATTTGGATTATTTTTTCCATAACTGAAAGTGTATAAAATATCTTGGCATGATCATTTCGGGTCCAAAGTACGTAATTGTTGCAAGATCGTACATCATAATTCGATATAAATTAAAAAAAGTTGATTTCTTAGATGACTAAGAAAACCACCACGTTTTTTATTGAAGAAAATTAAAATCAACAGAAAAGATAATTTTCTCAGATAATAACTATTAGCCATCCAAAAATCAATCCCCAAAAAATGAAGGCAGGGAAAAGAAAAAGAAAAATGGACTTTTTTCTTTGTTAACTAATTTCTAACAAACAAGGAGAAGTTTAGATTCTATACAGTATAAAAAGTTCTAATACAACCGCATCACTTAAATAACTTTACTTAATAGTAGTACACTAATTATACAAAAAAATATTATTATATTATCAAGATATATAAGTTAAATTTATAAAGCAATTAATACGAGATTTTGTCTGCTAAATTTTCAGGAGCAGTACAACAAGGAGTTCGAAGAAAAGAAGGCTGAGCTTCAACCCAAAGTAGTTGAAATTTATGAAGCTGCTGCAGTTGAGATCAAGGTTTTTATATACTTAATTAATTATTGTTTATATTATTACTCTTCTACTATCTTAGTCTTCAACTTTATTATTACTTGTTATTTTCTTACTTCTGTAACCATATTACTTGTAGTCATCATCTATTGTATTTTCTTTCAACTTCTTGTTGTCATGTTTTACTTGAGTGGAGAGTCTATTGGAAACACCATCTCTACCCTCACAAGGTGTGGGCAAAGTTGCGCATACAATATCTTCAGGCCGGGAAGGAAGGGCCGAGGTGGTTCATTCGAATTCCCTTCGGCGGAATATAAAATTATATTATTTACATATAGTTAAAAAAACAAATTTATGTATATGTAGTAGATGTTGAACTCCTGTTGGCTCCTTCATGTGTTTAGTTTTTCATATTTTGAACCCCTTAGTGAAAATTCTGACTCCCCCACTGACCATTTTCCTCGAACTCTAGGATTACATTAAACATGATGTTGTTAATTTATTATATTTCAATATGATTGAAATTTAGCCAAATCATTAGTATTATATAGTATGATTGCAAGCAAAACATTAGAACTAATTACTGCTATTATCTCTTTATTATGATGAAAAAAAATATACAGACTTTAGTGAAGGAACCAAAGGATGCAGGACTGAAGAAACACTCAGCTGGAGTCCAAAAATTCCTTGATGAGCTTGTCAAAATCGGTAGGCCTTCAATTTCTTTTATTTGGAGTGCTAAAAAGATGATATTCAAAAAGTTAAAATTGTGTTTGAATATGATCAAAATTGTTGAAGTTTTGCAGGTCAAAAATTAATCTAACTTGTTAGTTTTTTAAAAAATCTTGTAATTACCTTCTAATTGATTTGATTGAATTCAATATGATTTTTCACACCACCATGTAAAAGTTAAACTCTATATTAGATATCATTATTTTTTAAATAATTTAATAAGGTAAATACATATTAGTTTCACTCTTTTTTAGTTACATCGTGGTACTAAGGTTTGTTTTTTGGTGTATTTGTTCATATAAATGAAGAATTTCCGGGATCGAAAGCAGTAAGTGAAGCAAGCTCAAACTTTGGGCCTTCTTATGTATCCGGCCCAATTCGCTTTGTGTTCGAGAAAGTATCAACATTTATAGTCATCCCAGAAGAAGAGAAAAAGAAAGAAGAGGAACCAGCACCTGTTGACGTGGCACCTGCTGATGTGGAAGCAACAACTGCCACATCAGCTGAAGAGGTGGAGGTGAAGGAGAAGGAGATAGTTGTTGAAGCAGCAGAATCAAAGAAAGAAGAGGAACCAGCACCTGGCGATGTGGCACCCGTTAAGGTGGAAGAAGTACCTGCACCTGCTGATGTGGCACCTGTCAAGGTGGAAGCAGCACCAGCAGCTGCAGCAGAACCAGCACCATCAAAGGCTTAGAAAGGTAGTCAAACGCATTAAAACTTTCATTATGCATGGGGTGTCGATCCATCAATGGCTTGATGAATATAAATACTTCAATTCATCTTTGTGTCAAAGTTGCATGTTTATTTTTTTTTTTACTTTTTCCATGTTTCATGGTTATTACTGTGAGAAAGAAGACAAAAACTTGATTTATTATTCTTTTGTTAGTGTTCTCTGCTCGTTATTTCTTTCGGTAGTTTGTACAATACTATTTCAACAGTGTCTTGTGTAATTTTTTTTCTCAAACTTATTCCATTTGATTCTTCAATACTATAATAAGATGTATAAGTTGATTTGATTTATCACTTCTTTTCCTCCTTAGTAATATATATATATAACTGGTATGGTTTAAGTGTATATTCAAAGTTTTCAATTTTGAAGAGTTACAAGTGCTTGGTTGTTACTTGTTTACGTATAAGCTAGATGTATGGTTGCCCCCCTACACTACATTGTGTCCACCAGTTTCGCGTGTGAATAGCTTGAGTGGCCATCGACTAATTTATTAGTTCATTATTGTTGAAAATTATCCGCCATTTGGTTTAATATTAACTTAATTATTTAATTTTAAATGGGTTAAACTAATATAGTCGGTGATAGGAACCTATACTTAAATGATTTTAGAAATTGGTGATCTTGAATTTTTAATGTTGCTTACATGAGCGAAGCCTCAAACTCAAAAGTCTTTGAATTGAAATTTTATCCATCAAAGCTAGGATAAGAGAGGTTAAAAATTCAAAATCACTTACCTCCAAAGCCATTCTTGCAAGTAAATCACCTAGTTTACGTGGACATGACTTGCGCCTAATATTATAATATCTTTTGTTGGTCCTGAATCATTTCATGTATTCAATGATATATATATATATATATATATATATTGCTCGAAGTAGTAAATAAGTCCTCGCCACTCCTGACAGTTAACTTCCATCCAATTGAAACTGTCATAGAATGATAACTTTTGTTGGACCAATCGAATTAGCAACGGATAAATTTTATAATTAAATTAAAAAAATTATTCTTAATTTTATTCAGCGACAGATTAGAGCAACTTTTCGTTAGCAGTTTAGCGATAGATTAATGATTTTTTTCAACATATTTCTCTATGATTTAAAACTGAGACCAGATTATAGTCTACGTAATTGATGACTTGGCTAATTTTGCTGAGATAAAGACTAAACTTTGTAGTGTAATTTTCTTTAACAAGATAAAGTTTAGAGAAAAGAATCTCAACAACTAATAGCGTGTAGATATTATGGTTGATGTGATGGTATCATTTGCAAAAGCTAAAAAATATATGTGCACATAATGGAGAAAACTATGATATTAAAACATGTAATGATATGCATGTAACTGAGGTATAACTGCGAGAATTGTGGGAATAAGATTTTTTTTATGCTTAGTTAAAAACTTTCGATTTTAAGTTTGAGTATGATAAAAACTTATTCGAAAGCATTTTATTATTAAAAAAAATATAGACTACACATGACGTGTATCCCGATTAATAAAGTTCCAATATAGATATCGAATAGAAAATTCAAATCATGAATGCAAGTATATAAGAGTGACGGTAGACATGTTTAAATAAAATATCAATGACACGTATCAGTTATTTGAGAGAGACTTCTATATATATCTAATTTAATTTTTTATAGTAACCATAATTTTCATTTAATTGACTATCAACACCAATTAAGAATATGGCTTATATTGATTCCTTGTAAATAAACAAATTAACATGATAACCTTAAATGAAATTTCATTCTCCAACTCATTAAGGAGGCCTAATCTAGATACTGAATTTGAATATTTAGATGATATCGATACACTAACAATATAAAAGAAATTAAATTATCCTGCAATAAATCAAATATATGTACTTTTATATAGTATCAAATATGAATCAATTAATGGTCAGTAAAATGTGATGAAAGACAAGTTACATCAAGTAAAACTCCATGAATACTACTAGTTAATATAAATTTTGTGTTATAATAATAAAATATAAATAATATGATGTCAATTATCAAGAGGGGATAGGGATACATCAAGACTTTAATATTATTAATATTATTATAACAGATACATACAACTCAATTCTGATAGAAAGCAAATTCGATTGCCCACACGCAAGAAACTACGTGCTAAGCAAGTTGGACCAATTATGTATCATAATAATATTTTGAAATTGATGTTTCAAGGGGTAGTTTGATTGAAGCAAATGGGCATTAAATTTATTACTCCTATCATTTAGTGCGTTATCAATTTCCTCATAAGAAAATACACATTTTTGGCTTTTTTCTTTCATTTTCGGTTTCCATTATTAGGATATACTATTAACCTTATAATTTATGTTATTGTATTATATTTTCATTCCATGTAAAGACTATTTATTATATTAAGAGAATCTTTATTTGAATAGATCATTGTATTAACATGTGTGTCCTTTGCTTATATAGTAGACAATTTTGTGCATGCAGTATTTTAACTAATGCACGGAAGATTAAAATTGTCGGTTCTTATAAGTAATAAATTAACGTTCACAATCAAAGATGAGGTAGGACAAACATCTTGATCATTATAGCACAAGATTAAATATAATTTGATCTTAATTATGGGAGTGGTAATATTCCAACTTCTTGTGCTAGTACATTTCGTATGTATTGAACGGACCAATTAGAGATATTCGTTTATGTTCTGAATATTAATAAACGATTTCTCTAGTCCATTACATGTACTTATACTCTTAATCTTGATATAATTATTATGATCTATGTGGTTTGTTTTGTCATTTTAATCTATTAAAAGGTGAGACTCTTTTGTGAGTCAACATATTCTTGATAGGTTGGATGATGACAAATCACTTAGTGAAATATTAATTAGTTGACAGAATCATGTCTCGAACTTGAGATAGAAGACATCCCTTTATGGTTGCTTATAACTTTTCATGTGAAGACACCCCTGCAGGTGGATTTTGTATCCGTCATGTGAAATAAGTTAAGCATTATAAATAAAGGATTAAATTAATTAATGAGTTAAATTTTTCAGAGAATTTAATTTAATTGATTGGTGTCGGTAATTCTAACATGGGGAGTTAAATAAGATGTAATGGTAGATTTCAAAATTAAATCGAGGAGTGCAATTACAGATTTTTAGTAGAATAATTTATAATTTATTATGATATGATAATTCTTTCATCACCGAATTAATATCATAATTCCAAGCCTCACTTAATAAATCTGCGGTCCCTGCTATACCTGATTAACTAATCAATTTTGAAAAAAAAAAAGGAACTTACTAGAAGAAGTAATATTATTTACTGGTCTTCTGGAAGGAAAATAATATCTTCTGACTTTAATTGGTTGAAAACGTTTTGGACAACTAAAGAGGCCTAAAAACGTTTGCCTCTTGATTTTCTCTTATTTATGAGAAAACAAGAATAAATAGTGTTTAGGGTTCAGAAGATAAAGTGAATCTCATCTTTTCTTTGAGTTCGAAAAAGACTTGCCCACACAAGTTTGATAAGAAAAGGTTAAGTCAGGCAGTAGTAGAAGACTGCAGAACTGAAGGCCAAGGCATTGAACGATATTTGTGAAAGTTTCAAGAAGTAAGTTTTCTAATTGTCGTTTTGATTATGTTGGCTAGATTATATGTAAGTTATTGATTCTGTAGAATTATTGCTTCTGATGTGCATGTTCTAACAATTGGTATCAGTAGTCTTCTTACGTATGCTAGATAATGTAAAAGAAAATACATCATTTGTTGTACATATTTCGAATAATAATTGTATAAATCATATTGTTGTTGGCTGTTTTTCATGTTTTTGATGATGTTATTGATTCCAATAGAATTTAAGTTTATCATCAAGAAAGCATAAAACGAATTTTGCATAGTTTTGTTAAAATTAGTTTTGTCGATTAAGTGCAAAATGATGATGAGTCTCGACTACGACCAACTATAATCGTTACTCACTGTATGAACAGTAGTAGTAAGGTCAAGCAGTGCAGGAAGCCCTATTTTCCCTCGCAACAGATTGGCCAATAATTGCCGATTTGGTCGATTTTGGAGTTTTTCAGTTTTTTGACGAACTCTAAGTGACCTGAAATTTGGTACATTTATTGGAAACAACCCACTGAACAATACTCACAGTAAACTGTGAACCAGACCATTTTTTGGCCATTCGGGGTCGTTTTGATGAGTTTTTGGGCGTTTTTATATTTTCGGAAAAATTAAAAATTCTGAAAAAATTATTTTTTGCAAACCAGTGGTGATAGGGATCATTCCTTATGGTTTCCAGTGGTTAATAACAGTACATAATATGAGTTTACATGTTGACATCGGTCATCTTCCCTATCGGATAAACTTGTATATTGTAATACTGTTTTATAGTCTCTTGTTTTTCATGACTTGTATTAACTTTCCAACTAAGTTACATGTTGGTTCAATGGTACAGAGACTTATGAAATGTGATATTTATCTAACTTAAATCAACAATTGACTCTCCAACTGAGTTGGTTCTGTTTTATTTAAGAGATAAAATATCTGACATTACATGTATATTTGCTTAAATGGTTAAATTTTCCTAATGATTCTAACGGTTTATGTGCATGGTTATACGTGTGATGTGTTTTTGAAGAATTTTATTATTTTGCAGCATGTCTAATGATCTATTTTAATTTGATTATATAACAGATTAACGATGTCTTCATTCAATCCCTTAACTTCTATCCTGAATCAAAATAAATTAGAAGGCCCTAACTATGTGGACTGGAAACATAATTCGGATATTGTTCTTACTGTTAAAGGCTTTAAATTTGTGTTGGTTGAGGAATGTCCTATTAAGTTGGATGAACCACTGATGATGAGATTAAAGCCTACGATAAGTGGGTCAAGGCTGATAAGATGGCAAGATGCTACATTCTTGCCTCTATGGCAAATGTGCAGCAACATCAACATCAGTCCATGACTACTACCTATGATATGCTTGAATCTTTCAAAGAGATGTTTGGGGAGCAAAATCGTGTTGCAAAGCAGACAACCATGAAAGCTCTTTTGACCACAAAACTGGTTGAAGAAACTTCGATAAGGGAACATGTTTTTAAAATGATGAGTCTATTGAACGAGATGGAAATTCTTGGTGCGGTTATTGATAAGGAGTCTCAGGTTGAGATGGTCCTACAGACTCTGCCAGACAGTTTTCAGCAGTTTCGCTTGAATTATAACATAAATAAGATGGACTTATCTTTTGCAAAACTGTTGAATGAGTTGCAAGCGACAGAATTTATCATTAAGCAACAAGCTCCTCCTGCGGCATTGATGGTTAACAAACCTTCGTCTTCAACTTCTAAGCCAAAAGGCGAAAAGAAAAAAAGAAGAAGCCTCATAAGGTTTCAAGTGCTAATGGTGGTGTGGCTAAGCCTAAGGGAAAATGCTATCATTGCAAGCAACCTGGTCATTATAAGAAACAATGTCCCGGCTACATAGCTAAGATACAGAAACAAGGTACATCTTTTCATATGTCGTTGAAACATTTTTAGCGGTTGTTTCTACCTAATTTTGGGCTATAGATTCGGGATCCAATAATCATATCTGCACATACTTGCAGGGGTTTCAGGAAACACGACGTCTAAGTGAAAATGAACTGAACGTGTTTCAAGCAAATGAGGAACCAGCACCAGCCTTAGCTATAGAAAATATTTCTATTTCGTTTAGTAGTTCTAGAGTTTTAAGACTGACTAATGTTCTTTACGTACCTTCTATAAGAAGGAATTTGCTTTCAGTTTCAAGTATAATGGATGCTGGTTACAATGTTTATTTTGCTAATAATTGTGCAATTATTAAGTTTGATAAGCATTTTATTAGTTCTGCCCCTAGAATACATTATTTGTTTGTATTTGATGTTTTCCATGATATGCTACAAAAAATGAAACTTAATAGTGTTGATCAATCACATAAAAGAAAACGTATTTCGGAATTGAGTGAAACAAACTTATGGCACTTACGTCTAGGTCATATTAACTTAAATAGGATCTCACGGTTGATTTATGATGGACCTTTGAGTTCATTGAAAGTAGAGACACTTCCAACTTGTGAATCCTGTTTAGAAGGTAAAATGACCAAGAGATATTTTCCTTCCAAAGGAAATAGAGCCGGTAATAAGTTAGAATTAATTCATACTGATTTGTGTGGTCCAATGAATATACAAGCAAGAGGTGGTTTTAAGTATTTTGTGAATTTCACAGATGATTACTCGGAATATGGATACATTTATTTGTTGCGTCGTAAATCTGAATGCTTTGAAAAAATCAAAGAATTTAAGATGGAAATGAAAAAGTGACATAACAAACATATCCATACATTACGATCTGATCGTGATGGTGAATACCTTTCTGCGGAATTCATTAAATACTTATCAAAATCAAGAATTAAATCTCAACATTCTGTCCTGAAAATACCACAACAAAATGGTGTGGCAGAACACCGAAATAGAACTCTTATGAAAATGGTTAGATCAATGTTAAGTTATTCAGATTTGCTTTTTTTCTTTTTGGGGTTATGCATTAGAAACTGCAAATTATATTCTGAACTTGGTTTTTTCAAAATCAGTACCTTTAACCCCATCTGAATTGTGAAGTGGGCGCAAGCCTAGCCTACGGCATATTCGGGTTTGGGGTTGTCCAACATATGTGCTAAAATGAAAAACTGATAAGTTAGAATCTAGGACAGAAGTGTGCGTTTTTATTGGGTATCCAAAAGGAACAAAAGGGGTTTACTTTATTGTCCTAAGGAACAGAAGGTAATTGTTTCGAAAAATGTCAGATTTCTTGAAGAGGATTATTTAATAAACCATGTTCCTAGAAGTAAAACTGTTTTACAGGAATTGGGCAATAGAATAACAAATAATGAAACACAAGAACAATTTCCAAAAACTGTTATTGACATACCACTGCATCCACATAGTGGGAGAAATGTCAATAAATAAGAGGTTGCACAAGAGCAAACACTTGACATTACACTACCTCAAAGTAGTGGGAGTAACGTCGAGCAGCCTGTAATTATAGAGGAAAACGTTCAGGATAATGTCGAGGAACCTGTCATAGTACAGGAAGACATTGAGGGTGTTCAAAATTTAGTTCCAAATGTAGCAAATCCTGTAGCGACTAGTTGTTGTAGTGGGAGAATTATTAGAAAACCTTTACGGTTTGCGCTCTTGGGAGAATTGTATGATAGAATCCCTGAGGATCCTAATATGGAACCTCTTAATTAGGCCGAAGTACTACATGATAAAGATGCTAAAATGTGGATTGCTGTTATGAAATATGAAATGGAGTCTATGTATTCCAATCAAGTCTGGAAACTTGTAGAGCCACCTACGGGAGTCAAACCCATTGCATGTAGATGGATCTATAAGAAAAAGAGAGGTGTGGATGGAAAAGTGAAAACTTTTAAGGCTAGACTTGTTGCGAAAGGGTTTACTCAAAAAGAAGGAATTGATTATGAGGAAACTTTTTCACCGGTAGCAATGCTTAAATCCATTAGGATTCTCTTATCCATTGATGCTTATTATAATTATGAGATTTGGCAAATGGATGTCAAGACAATTTTCCTAAATAGAAGTCTTGACGAGTGCATTTATATGACACAACCAGAAGGTTTCATGGAAAGTGATAATAAACACAAGTTTTGCAAACTTATGAAATTCATTTATGGTTTGAAACAAGCATCTAGAGCATGGAATACTTGTTTTGATAATTCTATTAAGACTTTTGGTTTTAATCAATGTGAAAATGAGTCATGCATTTATAAAAATGGGATGGAGACAGAGTAGCATTTTTTATTCTGTATGTAGATGACACTTTGCTCATAGGAAATAATGTGAGCATGTTGAATTCTGTTAAGGAGTGGCTGTCCTCGCGTTTTGATATAAAAGACTTGGGAGAAGCGGTTCATATCCTTGGGATCAAGCTTATGCGAGATCGCAAACAAAGGATATCAGGCTTATCTCAAGCACTTTATATTGGTACTATTCTTGCAAGATTTAGCATGCAAAATTCCAAAAAGAGATTCCTTCCTTTTTGTAATACCCCATACTTTTTCCTAGCTTGAAATTTGTCCCAAGAATGTTAGAAGCTTACTTTGAAAGATGAATTCACTTTTGTACATGTGGTATTTTTAATATTTTCACTTGTTTCATATGGGAAATTGAATTAGCTTTCTAACGATACCAATTTCATCAAAAACCGACATCAGAGGAGAAAGTTATGGTCAAAATACAGAAGGCAGTAAAACCACACAGGTGCAACGGTGAGGCCAACGGACCGTCGCTCAGGCCGTTGCAAGGGAAACAGTGAGGCCACCTTCTGGATAAGGTGCGACGAGCAGGTTGACAAACCGTCAAACTTGAGATGGACCGTCGCCCAGACCGTCGCTACTTAAGCAGTAAGTCATTTTCTTGGTCCACGTACGACGGTCAAAATGATAGACTGTCGCCCTAGCGACGGACCGTCGCACGAACCATCGCAGGTACCAATTCAGCAAATTCAAGCCGTTTTAAAAAGGGGTTTTTTGGTCCTTTACCACCCGCTTATATATACCCAGTTATATCCGACCTCAGCTTATTTGTTCATTATTATTTCACAACAACAAAATTAGGGTTTTCTCTCTAAGATTAATCCCCAAGGATAAAATCCAAATATTCTTCAAGAACTAAGAGATTTCAATTCTTCAAGTTTAAGAACTTCAAGAAACTCAACCCAAGTATGCATAGTGTTCATTCATGGACTCCTTTTGTCCATGAAACCCAAGAATCTCTTTTCTAAGTTCAAGTTTTATGAATTTCCTATGTGAATTTTCATGATTGGGCTTCTCTTGTTCATGTTGATAATGAGTAATTGAATTCTATTCCATGATTGGGTGATAAATTATATGTGGGTTTGATTAGTACAGATATAGATTCATACTAACCTATGCCTAAACCCTTGAATGATGAAATTAGAATTGAATCATGATGTTTAATTGTTGTATAATGTTGTTTACACATACTATGCCTACCATGTGTTTGATTAAATGCCTAGAAGAAGGAAAATGCCCAACTAGCATGATATCATGAAATCCCCATGTATGTACAAGTTTATGTAGATCATATGTTTGATGAAATGCTTCAATAAATGTATTATGGATTGTGATGTTAGTCATGTATTCAAGAAAGTCATGCTTTGTCAGTTTCTTTCCACCGAGTCCTGGGGGTACCTGTACCCGGAATATTAGTTGTGTGCCTAGAGCCATGTCATGTTTTCACGATACTCTCAGTCAAGCTATGATCCTTAGACTTCTAACAGTCTTATGACTCAGGAAATCTCCATGATCTCATGAACTTAGTCAGTTGTCAGATATCAGTAGTATTCCGTCAGTCAACGGAATTCAGTAACTCAGTCCATGTTCAGTTCAGTAAATCACGTTCAGTGTCTATTCAGATGGGAGTAGAAATTAGAATCGAGTGAACCCAAGGATGGGAACTCACATGTTATATGAGGTGTGATTCTTAGAAGCAGTCCTTGCGTTCTAGAACTATGTAGCCAGCATAGGATGAGACAGCATAGCCTGCTATATAAGGGTAGATGAGGTGGCTTAACCTGATATATAAGGGCTCCCATCATTCTCATTAGAGTTACCTGTTATATTAGGGTCATCACATGTTGTCCTTATCAGTGGCGCGGTACTGACACCCTTCCAATCAGGGCACAGATTGGACCACAATTCAGCTATAATGCGTCATTTGGGGTATGTCGATTAGATGAATACTTCCCACAGTTTCAGTATCAGTATCAGTCAAGAACTCAGATAATTCTTCAGATTTCAGGATTGTCAGATACACTCAACTCAGATACAGTACGGAACTCAACTAGTTCCATTAGATTCAGGACTGTCAGATACAGTCACTCATGTAATCAGTTATATCAGTATTTCATGTTATCAGTATTCAGATTCAGTAATCATTTTATCACGGTATTAGTGTCAGTTTTTATGTCTCATGCATTTACTCTCACGCTCATGATAGTTAGTCTGTTATTATATTTGTTCATGCATATTAACCCCATGCATTCAGCTTACCTCATATGCATACCAGTGCATTCAAAGTACTGACGCATTTGCACTACATGCGTCTTATACCATAGGTTCAGAGACACAAGCTCCAGAGCATCAGTAGATTCCAGATATCAGCAGTCAGAGTTAGCAGTGAGTCCTCATCCTTCGAGGACATGATTATTTCCCTATTATCTTATTAATTAGTTTATTAGTTGGAGACATGTCCCATCAAATCCTTACTCAGACAGTTCAGTCAGTTAGAGGCTTTCCGGACTATTATGTTCAGACAGTTATTTCAGTTATTTTGGGTATTTCATACCCCTTTTAGATGTTATGTTTTACTTCAGTTATGTGAACCTTATGGTCTTTCAGTTCATGTTTCCGCATTATTCAGTATATTATGCAGTATACAGGTACAAGTATCAGTTATGGATTAGCTTATGGTCCTTCAGGATCATGAGCATCGTGTAGCATTTTGGGTACTAGATTTTGGGCGTTACAAACTTGGTATCAGAGACAAGTTCAATAGAGTCCTAGAAAGTCTAAAAGCCGCATCTAGTAGAGTCTTGTACATGGGTGTGTTGCGCGCCACATTTATGTGCAGGAGGCTATAAGATGTTTTATGAACAGTTTTTCTTCTTTCAGTATTCATGTCGTGCCAGTGAGCATAATCTTAATCTAATCTCTCGGTCTAATCCATTTCTTCTCCTTATTCCAGAACATGCCTCCCAAGAGAAGAACCCATCCTATCCAAGAAGATCCCTTGGACGAACATGTTTCTCATGCGGAGTTCAGGGCCGCATTCACTACTCTTGCTCAGTCAGTTGTTGCTCAGATTGAATGACTAGTTGTCGTTCTGGCCAACCCAGTGGCTAATTCAGCTGCAACCATGATTTGGGACTTCACCCGAATGAATCCTCCATCCTTTCTTGGGTCTAAAACAGACGAGGACCCTCAGGAATTCCTAGATCAGGTACAGAAGGTTACAGACATAATGAGGGTTACATCTAGTGAGAGTGTTGAACTAGCTGCATATCAATTGCAGGATGTGGCTCATACTTAGTTCAGGCAGTGAAAGTCAGAGAGGGCAGACGATGCAGGGTTAGTTGAGTGGGAGGAGTTTACTTCAGTGTTCCTTGATAGATTCTTTCCCCTAGAGCTTAGAGAAGCTAAGGTGCTAGAATTCATCAACCTCAAGCAGGGCAATATGGCAGTGAAAGAGTATTCTCTTAAGTTTGCTCAATTAGCCAGATATGCCCCTCATGTGGTTGCAGATAGCAGGCCAAGGATGAGTAAGTTTATTTCAGGGGTGAACGATAGCGTTGTTAATGAGTATAGATCTGCCATGCTAAATAGTGACATGACTTTAGTCATGCTCATGACTCATGCTCAGTAGATAGAGGAACAGAATATTAAGATGAGGGAGAAGAAGAATAAGAAAGTGAAGATAACTAGTTTCAACTTTGCTTAACCTAAGTCAAAAGGAGAAAACCGTTCTCAGTTTCATCCTAAGTCATCAGTTGCAGCTCCTTTTTCAGCCAGTGCTCCAGTTCCTAAGTTCAGAGAGGGTAACAAAGATAGAGCGCCAGGCTCTAAGTCCCAGGGCAGTGTTAGCAGTGCCCGCACCTATCCTCTTTGCCAGACTTGTAGCAAGCACCATCAGGGTATTTGCAGAGCTGGCAATGGTATTTTCTTCGGATGTTGCAAGCCAGGCCACAGAGTCAGAGACTGTCCTCATCCAGGTCCTCAGGGTCAACAGATTTGCTCCTCATCTCAGTCCAGCCGCCCAAATTAGCAGGGTGCCACCTCCAGTGCTACTAGTGGGCAACGTCCAAATCGTCTCTATGCTCTTCAGTCCCGACAAGATTAGGAAAATTCTCCTGATGTGGTTATCGGTACATTACAGATCTTTCATATGCATATTTACGCTTTGCTAGATCCAGGAGCTTCTTTGTCTTTTGTCACTCCTTATATAGCAGTCGATTTCGGAGTCACTCCCAAAAATCTAGCAGAGCCCTTTTCAGTCTCTACCCCAGTGGGTAAAACCATCATAGCCCGACGGGTATACAGGCACTGCCCGATTATGATATCTTAGAAAGTCACTTCAGCAGACTTAATTGAATTAGAGATAACTGATTTTGATGTCATTCTCGACATGGATTGGCTTCATTCCTGCTATGCCACAGTCGACTGTAAAAACAGAATAGTTCAGCTTCAGTTTCCAAATAAACGCATCCTAGAGTGGAAGGGTAGTGTATCCGCTTTCAGAGGTCAGTTTGTTTCCTACCTTTGGGCACGGAAAATGATATCTAAAGGATGTGTCTATCATTTTGTTTGTGTTAAGGACACTAGTTCCAAAGCTCCCAGTCTTGAATCAGTCCCAGTCGTGAACGAATATTCAGATGTCTTTCTCAAAGATCTTCCAGGAATTCCTCCCGTAAGGGAAATAGACTTCGACATTGATCTTTTTCCAAACACTCAGCCTATATCTATTCCGTCATACAGAATGACACTAGCAGAACTCAGAGAACTGAAAGAAAAGTTGAAGGATCTCTTAGATAAGGGATTCATCAGGCCTAGTGTGTCTCCGTGGAGCGCTCCAGTATTATTTGTGTGCAATAAAGACGTTTCTCTCAGAATATGTATAGACTACCGTCAACTTAATAAGGTCACGGTCAAGAATAAGTATCCTCTTCCCATAATCGATGACTTGTTTGACCAACTTCAGGGTGCTAGATATTTCTCCAAGATAAACCTCAGATTCGGCTATCATCGGCTCAGAGTCAGAGAATATGACATTTTAAAAACAGTTTTCCGTACTCGATATGGTCACTTCAAATTTTTAGTCATCTCCTTTGGTCTCACCAATGCCCCAACAACTTTTATGGACTTCATGAACCATGTGTTCAAGCAGTACTTGGACATGTTCATCATAGTCTTTATAGATGATATTCTACTCTATTCCCGCAGTGAGCGAGATCATGCAGACCATCTCAGAACAGTACTTCATACTCTCACAGATCATCAACTATTTACCAAATTCAGTAAGTGAGAGTTTTGGCTAATGTCAGTAGCATTACTTGGTCATATCGTTTTCGGTGATGGCATTAGAGTAGATCTTCAAAAGACCGAAGCAGTAAGAAACTGGCCTCGCCCTGTCTCTCCATCAGATAACGGGAGTCTCTTAGGTTTGGTGGGCTATTATAGATGGTTTGTTGAGGGATTTTCTTCTATTGCATCCCCTATGTTCAGATTGACTCAGAAGAAAGTCAAGTTTCTGTGGTCAAATTCCTGCGAGAAGAGTTTTCAGGAGTTAAAGACTCGATTCATCTCAGCTCCAATTCTAGCTCTTCCAGATGGTTCAAATGGGTTCGTAGTGTATTTTGATGCATCCAGACTAGGTTTGGATTATGTCCTCATCTAGCATGGTAAGGTCATAGCCTATGCCTCTGGACAGCTTAAACCCCATGAGAAAAACTATCCTACTCATGATCTTGAGTTAGCAGCCATAGTATTTGCCTTGAAGATTTGGAGGTATTATTTATATGGTGTTCATGTAGATGTATTCACAGATCATAAGAGCCTTCAGTATGTCTTTTCTCAGAAAGATCTAAATATTCGTCAGAGAAGGTGGTTAGAGCTCTTAAAAGATTATGACATGAGTGTTCTTTATCATCTGGGCAAGGCCAATGTAGTGGCTGACGCTCTCAGTAGACTGTCTATGGGTAGTGTTGCTCATGTCGAAGACAGTAAGAAGAAGTTAGCTCAGGAAGTCCATCAGTTTACCAGACTAGGCGTTCGCTTAGTTGATACAGAGGAAGGTGATATATGGGTTCAGAGTAGTTCAGAATTATCTCTAGTTTCTGAGGTGAAAGAAAAACAAGATAGGGATCCTAGCCTTGTCAAGTTAAAAGAGTCAGTCAAGGATCATAAGGTAGAGGTTTTCTCCCAAGGGAGAGATGGTGTTCTGCGTTGTCAGGGTCATCTGTGTGTTCCAGCTGTAGATGACTTAAGGCAACGAATTCTTACAGAAGTGCATGGTGCACGCTACTCTATTCATCCAGGGGCCACAAAGATGTACCATGACTTGCGAGAGATCTATTGGTGGAGTGGGATGAAGAGAGATATTACAGAGTTTGTGGCTAAGTGCTCTACATGTCAGCAGGTTAAGATAGAGCATCAGAAGCCTAGTGGTCCTATATAGGAGTTCATTATTCCTACTTGGAAGTGGAAAAAAGTGAACATGGACTTCATGACGGGTTTGCCTCGAACTCGTCATCAGCATGATTCAATTTGGATCATCGTAGACAGAATGACCAAATCAGCCCATTTTATTCCAGTTCATACCTCTTATTCAGTCGACGATTACGCCAAACTCTACATCAGGGAGTTGGTCAGATTGCACGGTGTTTCGCTATCTATTATCTCAGACAGAGGTACCCAGTTCACCTTTCATTTCTAGAAAGCATTCCAAAAGAGTCTTGGTACCCAAGTTCATCTCAGTACAACCTTCCATCCTCAGACAGATGGTCAAGCAGAAAGGACCATTCAGACTCTAGAAAATATGCTAAGGGCGTGTGCAATTGATTTCAAGGGTAGTTGGGATGACCACTTTCCTTTGATTGAGTTTGCATACAACAACAGCTATCATTCCAGTATTCACATGGCTCCATTTGAAGCTCTCTACGGTAGGAGATATAGATCTCCAATTGGTTGGTTCGAAGTTAGTGAGGCCTCAGTTATAGGGCCTGACTTGGTATTCAATGCCTTAGAGAAAGTCCAGTTGATCAGAGAAAGACTCTGCACTGCTCAGAGCCGATAGAAGTCTTATGCAGATATTCGTAGAAAAGATCTCGAGTTTGAGATCGGTGAATATGTCTATCTAAAGATATCTCCCATAAAGGGAGTGAAGTGGTTCAGCAAGAAGGGAAAGCTCAGTCCCCAATATGTCGATCCCCTCAAGATTCTCATTCGCTTTGGCAAGGTAGCTTATGAGCTCGATTTGCCTTCAGATCTAGCCTCAGTTCATCCAGTCTTTCATGTCTCTTTGCTCAAGAAATATATAGGTGACCCAGCAGTTGTAGTCCATATTCATAGTATAGATGTTCAAAATAGCCTTTCATATGAAGAGATTTCAGTTGAAATCCTAGACTATCTGACTCGTAGACTGAGGAACAAAGAAGTCCCTCCAGTCAAAGTTCTTTGGCGAAATCATTCCGTTGAGGGAGCTACTTGGGAAGCAGAAGCAGACATGCGTTCCAAGTATCCTCACATCTTCTCCACCAACTCAGATCAAGCTCAAGGTAACAGTTCTCCTTAATCTTACTCATTTTCATGTTCAGTGTTCATCACAAACTTGGTATCAAGTACCATTGCATATTCAGTCATGTATCAGTTCAGTTATATAATTATGCATCACACATGCATTCTCATTGTGAGAAAACTTAGTTCCTCAGAACACTCAGTCATGCATTATGGATCAGTTACACATGCATCAGATATGCATGTTCAGTATGTTATGTTCGGTTATTCAGTCATTACAGTTATGAGATCATATTTCAGTTATTCATGTTCAGTATGTACGTCAGTACATGTTCTTCCCCTCACTCTCAGTCTCATTCGAGGACGAATGTTCTAAAGAGAGAGATATTGTAATACCCCATACTTTTTTCTTGCTTGAAATTTGTCCTAAGAATGTTAGAAGCTTTCTTTGAAAGATGAATCCACTTTTGTACATGTGGTATTTTTAAAATTTTCACTTTTGTCATGTGGGAAATTGAATTAGCTTACCAACGCTACCAATTTCATCAAAATCCAACATCGAAGGAGAAAGTTATGGCCAAAATACATAATGTAGTAAAACCGCCCAAGTGCGACGGTGAGGCCGATGGACCATCAAACTAGCGATGGACCGTCGCAAGGGAAACAATGAGACCACCTTCTAGATAAGGTGTGAAGGGCAGGTTGACAAACCGTCGAACTTGCGACGGACCGTCGCTCAGGCCGTTGCTACTTAGGCAGTAAGCCTTTTTCTTGGTCCACGTACGACGGTCGAAACGACGGACCGTCTCTCTAGCGACAAACTATTGCACGAACCATCGCAGGTCCCGATTCAGCAAATTAAAGCCGTTTTAAAAAGGGGATTTTAGGTCTTTTACCACCCGCTTATACATACCCAGTTATATCCGGCCTCAGCTCATTTGTTTATTATTATTTCACAACAACAAAATTAGGGTTTTCTCTCTAAGATTAATCCCCAAGGATAAAATCCAAATATTCTTCAAGAACTAAGAGATTCCAATTCTTCAAGTTCAAGAACTTCAAGAAATTCAACCCAGGTATGCATAGTTTCATTCATGGACTCCTTTCGTCCATGAAGCCCAAGAATCCTTTTTCTAAGTTCAAGTTTTATGGATTTCCTTTATGAATTTTCATAATTGGGCTGCTCTTGTTCATGTTGATAATGAGTAATTGAATTTTATTCCATGATTGGGTGATAAATTATACGTGGTTTGATTAGTACAGATATAGATCCATGCTAACCTATGCCTAAACCCTTGAATGATGAAATTAGAATTGAATCATGATGTTTAATTGTTGTATAATGTTGTTTACACATACTATGCCTACCATGTGTTTGATTAAATGCCTAGAAGAAGGAAAATGCCCACCCAGCATGATATCATGAAATCCCCATGTATGTACAAGTTTATGCAGATCATATGTTTGATGAAATGCTTCAATAAATGTATTATGGATTGTGATGTTAGTCATGTATTCAAGAAAGTCATGCTTTGCCAGTTTCTTACCACCAAGTCTTGGGGGTACTTGTACCCGAAATATTAGTTGTGTACCTAGAGCTATGTCATGTTTTCACGATACTCTCAGTCAAGCTATGATCCTTAGACTTCTAACAGCCTTATGACTCAGGAAATCTCCATGATCACATAAACTCAGTCAGTTGTCAGATATCAGTAGTATTCCGTCAGTCAATGGAATTCAATAACTCAGTCCATGTTCAGTTCAGTAAATCATGTTCAATGTCTATTTAGATGGGAGTAGAAATTAGCATCGAGTGAACCCAAGGATGGGAACTCACCTGTTATATAAGGGTGTGATTCTTAGAAGCAATCCTTGCATTCTAGAACTATGTAGCCAGCATAGGATAAGACATCATAGCCTGCTATATGAGGGTAGATGAGGTGGCTTAACCTGATATATGAGGGTTCCCACCATTCTCATTGGATTTACCTATTATATTAGGGTCACTCACATGTTGTCCTTACCAGTGGCGCGGTATTGACACCCTTCCAATCAGGGCACAGATTAAACCCTAATTCAGCTATAATGCGTTATTTGGGGCATGTCGGTTAGATGACTACTTTCCACAGTTTCAGTATCAGTATCAGGCAAGAACTCAGATAGTTCTTCAGATTTCAGGAATGTTCAGATACAGTCAACTCAGATACAGTACGGAACTCAGCTAGTTCCATCAGATTCAGGACTTTAGATAGACACTCATATAATCAGTTATCAGTATGTCATGTTATCAGTATTCAGATTCAGTAATTATTTTATCACGGTATCAGAGTCAGTTTTTATATCTCATGCATGTACTCTCACGCTCATAATAGTCAGTCTGTTATTATATTTGTTTATGCATATGAACCATATGCATTCAGCTTACCTCACATACATACCAGTACATTCAAAGTACTGACGCATTTGCGTTGTGGTATCTTATACCATAGGTTTAGAGACACGAGCTCCAGAGCATCATTAGATTCCAGATATCAACAGTCAGAGTTAGCAGTGGTACTCATCCTTCGAGGACATGATTATTTCCCTATTATCTCATTAATTAGTTTATTTGTTGGAGTTTGTTGGGGACATGTCCCATCAACTCCTTACTCAGACTGTTCAGCCAGTTAGAGTTTTTCCATACTATTATGTTCAGACAGTTATTTCAGTTGTTTTGGGTATTTCATACCCCTTTTAGATGTTATGTTTTACTTCAGTTATGTGAACCTTATGGCCTTTCAGTTCATGTTTCCACATTATTCAGTATATTATGCAGTATACAAGTACAGATATCAGTCATGGGTTAGCTTATGGTCCTTCGGGGTCATGAGCACCGTGTAGCATTTTGGGTACCAGATTTGGGGCGTTACACTTTTAGGCATGGAATTACTCTATCAAAAGATCAGTTGCCCAAAACGACCGATGAGATAGAGAGAATGAAAGCATTCCCTTATGCTTCTGCTGTAGGAAGCCTCATGTATGCTATGTTGTGCACTAGACCAGATATCTACTTTGATGTTGGCATGGTTAGCAGATTTCAGTCTAATCCTGGGAAGAACATTGGACTGCGGTTAAGCCTATAATCAAGTACCTTAAAAGGACTAGGGATTACATGCTTGTTTTTCACTCTGGAGATCTTGTACCTATTGGGTCTACTGATTCAGATTTTCAGTCGGATAAAGATTCTAGAAAATCTACCTCAGGATATGTGTTTACTTTAGGATGTGAAGCCATTGTTTGGAGGAGTATCAAGTAATCATGTGTTGCTGATTCCACCATGGAAGCGGAATATGTAGCTGTCTCTGAGGCGGCTAAAGAGGTTGTTTGGCCCGGTAACTTTCTGAAAGAGCTTGGAGTTATTCCTTCAGTTCAAATACCACTACCACTTTATTGTGACTATAGTTGTGTAGTTGCGAACTCAAAAGAATCACGAAGCCATAAAAGAAGTAAGCATATTGAGAGAAAATATCACTTGATTCAGGATTAACTCAAAGGGGTGATGTGAGAGTTTTAAAGATTGAGTCAATGAATAATTTGACGGACCCATTGACAAAGGGCTTAACCCAGAAGTTTTTTGATAAGCATGTGGAAGAAATGGGCGTTAAAATTGTGCATTCATGGTTATGAGTCTAAGTAGGAGATTGTTAGGATATACTATTAACCATGTAATTTGTGTTATAGTATTATATTTTTATCCCATGTAAAGACTACTTATTATATTAATAGAATCTTTATTTGAATAGATCATTGTATTAACATGTGTGTCCTTTGTTTATATAGTAGACAATTTTGTGTATGGAATATTTTAACTCATTCACGGAAGATTAAAATTATCGGTTCTTATAAGTAATAAATTAACGTTCACAATCAAAGATGAGGTAGGATAAACATCTTGATGATTGTAGCATAAGATTAAATATAATTTGATCTTAATTATGGGAGTGGTAATATTCCAACTTCTTGTGCTAGTACATTTCGTATGTATTGAACGGACCAATTAGAGATATTCGTTTATGTTCTGAATATTAATAAACGATTTTTCTAGTCCATTACATGTACTTATACTCTTAATCTTGATATAATTATTATGATCTATGTGATTTGTTTTGTCGTTTTAATCTACTAAAAGGTGAGACTCTTTTGTGAGTCAACATATTCCTGATAGGTTGGATGATGACAAATCACTTAGTGAAATATTAATTAGTTGACAGAACCATGTCTCGAACCTGAGATAGAAGACATCCCTTTATGGTTGCTTATAAGTTTTCACGTGAAACACCTGCAAGTGGACTTTGTATCCGTCATGTGAAATAAGTTAAGCATTATAAATAAAGGATTAAATTAATTAATGAGTTAAATTTTTCAGAGAATTTAATTTAATTGATTGATGTCGGTAATTCTAACATGGGGAGTTAATAAGATGTAATGGTAGATTTCGAAATTAAATCAAGGAGTGCAATTACAGATTTTTAGTGGAATAATTTGTAATTTATTATGATATGATAATTCTTTCATCACCGAATTAATATCATAATTGGAAGCCTCACTTAATAAATATGTGGTCCCTGTTATACCTGATTAACTAATCAATTTTGGAAAAGAAAAAGGAACTTACTAGAAGAAGTAAATTATTTACTGGTCTTCTGAAAGAAAAATAATATCTTTTGGCTTTAATTGGTTGAAAACGTTTTGGACAACTAAAGAAGCCTAAAATATTTTGGACAACTAAAGAGGCCGAAAAACGTTTGCCTCCTGATTTTCCCTTATGTATGAGAAAACAAGAATAAATAGGGCTTAGGGTGAAGATAAAGTGAATCTCATCTTTTCTTTGAGTCCAAAAAAGACTTGCCCAGACAAGTTTGATAAGAAAAGGTTAAGTCAGGCAGTAGTAGAAGACTGCAGAACTGAAGGCCAAGGCATTGAACGATATTTGTGAAAGCTTCAAGGGGTAAGTTTTCTAATTGTCGTTTTGATTATGTTGTCTAGATTATGGCATTGAACGATATTTGTGAAAGCTTCAAGAGGTAAGTTTTCTAATTGTCGTTTTGATTATGTTGTCGAGATTATATGTAAGTTATTGATCCTGTAGAATTATTGCTTTCGCTGTGCATGTTCTAACACCCATGGGGTCCGACTTATATTGGAGCCCGATAAATTTATTTTTATTTTATTTTTCGTATTAATTTGACTTCACACGGGATAAGACTCACTTGAGAGGGATACTTCCTAACAGGAAATTATGTCCAGTATCCTTAGAACTTCAAAGTATCATATCTTGAATTTTTATTCCCACTTCTTAATTATTTTTGCAAAAATTAACCTTAGGTTGAAAAAATTGATAGGAATAATTTATGTTGCCCATCGGGATAAGTTTTAACTTTTATCTATAAGACAGAATGTGTGAGCAATTGAACAAATTTACTATCTTAAAAATATCCTAAACGTTTGGCCAATAGGCGAAAATTAGAACTTATCAATTGAACAAGTTTATTGTCTTAAAATATCTTGAACTTGTGACTTATAGGGAAAACTATTTTATGCCTATAACTCACGCCAGATGGACAACAAAAAATCCGCATGACAAATTTTCTAAAATTGAGATTATTTCTAGAAATATTTGTTAAGCTAGACCAAAAAATAAAAATGGGACTTAATCCCTTCCTAAGTAACAAAAAAAAAATGGAAAAAAACACTCTATGACCTTTTTTAAAAAATAATAGCCTAATTATAGCTTAAGTTTGGCATTTGAACAAATAATGTCTAAACAAATGTCATTTTATGGCCATTTTCTAATCTTTTCCAATTTGGGTCATTTTGATCCATGTAGTCCATATACAGTCCATATACGATACCGATACAGTCTATATACAATACTAATACAATATTCAACTTGGGCAATTCGGCCCTTTTAAAAATATTTCAATTTTTTTTACTATAAATTTTTAAATTGATCAAATATTCTGCTTTTTTTTATTGTTTAGAAATAATAATTAAATTATATAAAAACGATATAATTACTAAATAGAATATGAATCTATATAAGATATATGTATAGAAATTGTATAGTTCTATCAAATATGTATATTAAAATATATAGAAAGTGTATACAAATTATATAATCGTTGTAGAAAACGTGTAAAAAAAAGTACAATTATTATATAAATTATGCATCAAAACTGTATAATTTCCGTATAAAATATTTATGTATAAGATTTGTATAAAACCTATATAAAAGTTGTGTAAAAACGGTATAGAACCGATCAGTAAATTAAAATAGCTAGAAAGTAAAATTTAAATTCCATGGTCATTTTCAAGGAAGTAGTTTAATTTGAAGTGCAAATATACAGTTATTATATAAATTATGTATCAAAACTGTATAATTTCCATATAAAATATTTATGTATAAGATTTGTATAAAACTTGTATAAAAGTTGTGTAAAAACAGTATAGAACCAGTCGGTAAATTAAAATGGCTAGAAAGTGAAATTTAAATTTCATGGCCATTTTCAAGAAAATAATTTAATTTAAAGTGTAATTTCTGTCCTTTCCCAAAAAAAAATTCATATTCCGGCGGTGAAGGTGGAAGGATATTTCGGCTTATGCCTTCGTCCATTTATATACTTTGTTCGCATTGACCAAAGTAACTAAAATAAAAATATGTAGATGGTCTTCCCATCATCTTTCCCATAAGGTGAATTTTCTTGAACAAAAAATGTCATCATCGTCATTTATTTTGCTCCTTTGTGCATTTCCTAAAACCAAAATCTTCTTTGTAAAATTATTTTCCCTCTGGAGGGATTTCTTTTTTTTTTTTCCACATATACCAAGTCTTGGTGAATAAGTTATGTGGTACTTATGTTAGTTGGATGTAGGACATACTCGATGAAATTGGTCAACATGCTCAAGTTGGTCGTGACATCACGATCATCATAGAAAAAAAAAGTTCGAATTACATAGCAAAGATTACGCCAAACCATGTGGTTACACGGTTAAGTAACAAATAATAGCGAGATATAAACGTATATAAAATACACATGCTACCTATTCCTTAGTGTGATATAAATTACAAAAGTAATTAGTATTTTGGAGCTTTTTCTTCCTTTAATGATATTGTGATTGAAGTTACGTACTATTACTTTATGGTCATGAAGCAATCTACGTCATGCAATGTAGTAGATAAGTCAATTGGTGTTTATCCACCAAAGATATTTGGTATAATGATGTGATGTATGACAAGTGGAAGGATCTTTAATCCAAAGATAGCTAAACTGAAATTTAATTGGTCTTCAATGCTCACTTGTCAAGACCCAACATGTTTTCAATTTTCCAAGTGTGTTAACCCCCCACCATATGGCATATTTCTTTGTCATGTAAAGAGGTTACCATGTGAAGGAGCCTTATGCTTGACAGAATATTCTAGAGTTATGGAGATTTTTATTTTTTTTTCCCAAAGGCTTTAAATCCTTGTGGATTTAAATCCTTCTGCGTCATGTAAGAGGTTACCATGTGAAGGAGCCTTATGCTTGACAGAATATTCTAGAGTTATAGAGATCTTTTTTTTTTTTCGAAAGGCTTTAAATCCTTGTGGATTTGCTGGAAAGACTCAGTTGAGAAGTTATAGTAATGCAAAGAATTTTAGAGTGAATTTTACTTGTAAATATTGAGATAATACAACAATTTATTTATATGCTAGCCATAGCTGACTAATTTTCGTTTGTAAATCACCAAGCAATCACCAAGCAAGCAAGCAAACTCTCTAGCATTCCCTTAGCGATCTTAAGCATATTTAACTGACTTGGCATAGCGAAATTTTGAACAAGTTGTGCAAGATTATAAATGAGTTAAGTACCACACGATGTTTAGTTCAAGACTAAGGACGTAACAACATCGCATCAAAGAAAAGATTGTGAATAGGGAAATGATTAACCAGGGGGGGACAACGCTTCTGGCACCCAAGCTAATGTTGCCCCAAGATGCCCAAGGTTGCGTCAACAAGCGCAAGGTGATGTCAGGTTAGGGCTTACGTCCTAAAATCAACTACCACTGAGGTGCGCGAGGATGACATGGAGGCATTGTCTGAGGACGTCTCGCGTAGTAAGGAGTGGACTGTGAAGGGGACCGCGTGAAATGTACATCATGGAAGTCTTTGGCGAATGCTTAGAGAAGGCAATAGCCCTCTTAACGTTGGGTATGAATATGATAGACCTGTCCAGACGGCCACATGACTTCTTGCCATCAAACTTGTTGGCATCGAGAACGTTATATAAAAAATAAAGTGTTAGATATATGTAACAACCTTAACTAACTTTCAAATAAATATTAGAGGTGGAAGAAGTATTAGTTAATTAATGAGATACGGAGGGAGTAGATTGCAAATAATAAAGGGCCAAGATTAAAAGTAGTTAATGAAGATTGGACGGTTGGGATGATGTGGGCAAATCCTCAAATACACGCTGGAGGAGAGAGAAGAGCACGTTGAAAATCTGGTAACTAACAACTTCTCAACCCTTTCCTTGCTTCCTTCTTCTCTTCCAATTCTAATTTCTCTTCTTCTTTTTTAGTTTCAGATCTGGATCTGTGAGCTTCATCCATGGCCATCCTAGCTCACCTTCAATTTAATTTCTGTTATTTTAGCTCAATTGTGTTGTTTTTCCATTTTACAGTTAATAGAAAAGTGTCCCAAAAAATATTCCTTGTGTTCTGAATTACTGTTGGATTGAGTTTTGTAGTCAGTTCATAACAATTGGTACCAGAGCCATTGCTTCCACAACTGCTGGTGTTTTCATCATGGCTGAAGGCACCCGTATGCGTCTCATGGATGAAAAGTTAGCTCAGCATGATGAGCTGTTGCTCGAGCTTCAGGCTGGACAGCAAACTCTCACTACTACCCAAACTGGTATTCAGGGTACGTTGGAGCTCCTTTTGGAGTGAATCAATGCTATAGAGCGTGGTCCTCCGGGAGGACATGATAATCCTGCAAGAGGAGATGGGATCCTTCCTCTTCCAGTTCAGGATGGTCGACCAGGCTAAATCAGGTTCATGTTTCTACTCCTAAATGGGAACTTCCTGGTTTTGATGGTTCTAATCCGGAGGTTTGGGTTCGAAAATGCGAACGCTACTTCAATTTATATCGAATTGTTGATGCTCAGAAGGTAGAAGGTGCAGCTTTGTACTTAAATGGTGATGCAGAGATTTGGTACAATTCCTTAGTGTTAAGTCGAGGTCCAATCTCTTAGGAGGAATTGAAAGAAGAGATATGTGAAAGGTTTGGGGATGTTCTAATGAAGGATGTTGTCGAAGAGTTTAACAAGCTTGTACAAACGGGTAGTGTTGAAGATTATTTGCGTAAGTTTGAAAATCTTAAGACACAAATGATCATGAGGAATCCAACATTAAACGAATCCCACTTCCTGTCTAGTTTCATCGGAGGTCTTAAAGAGGAAATTAAATTTGCGGTTAAGATGTTCAAGCCCACCACATTGAGTGTTGCTATTCAGCAATCTCGAATGTAGGAGAAAGCAATTGAGGCTGCCTTGAAGAAAACTAGAGTGCCCCCCAAACTTACTGGTGGTACCCTTGTTGTTGGTAGCTCTGTGTTACCTAAGCTTGGATCTTCCCCTGTAGCTCAGAAATCTACCCTCTTAGGCTTAGCCCGAAAGTGTATGGACATAGGAAGGCTAATCACTCATGTTTTCGATGTGGTGAGAAGTATAACCCAGGTCATGTATGCAAATTGAAGCAGTTGCACTACATTTCTGGAAGCCTTGAGGAGTTACCCTTGAGTCCTGCAGATCCACAAGAGGTTGAGATTGAGGTGGACGATGGGAATCGTATTGATATTCTTGAGGTTGTGTGTCTTAGTGCCTTATCTGGTAGTTGTAGTGGGGTTAATACGATATTAGTGGCTGGTTGGTAAAGAAGAGGACCCTTTCAATCCTAGTTCAACTCTGGGAGTACACATAGTTTCATCAATGAATTAACTGTGGTGGAAACTAGATATCAGTCTAGTTATGTCCAACCCATCAAAGTGATTGTTGTTGATGGCAACTATGTGTTTTGCAGTTCAATGTGCCCTCAATTCACCTGGAAGATGGATGGGGGGGGAGGGGGGGGGAGGGGGGGAACTTTTGTAGAAGACCTCAGAATTCTCAAACTGGGTGGTTGTGACATTATATTAGGCAATGACTGGATGAAGAAGCATAACCCGACCAAGTTTGATCATGAAAAACAATGTGTAACCATTGGTAGAAAGGGTCACAAGGTGATTATGAGAGCAGTACCTAAAAAGGGGCAAATTAATATGATTTCTGGTTGTGCTATGAGCAGGCTATTTACTAAGGGGCAAACCCTTATGGCTCATGTATTCCTTATTCAAGCTACTAAGGCTGTAGACATTGATAGAGTGGAGGCATCCATCCAAGAGGTACTCACTCAATACAGTGATGTATTTACAGAACCTACATCCTTACCTCCTACAAGGTCCCTTGATCACACGATTCCATTGAAGCCTGGCACTTCGCCAGTGTTTCTTAGACTCTATAGATATAACTACTACTAGAAGGAAGAATTAGAGAAGCAAGTACAAGAGATGCTCAGTAATGACATTATACAACATAGTCAATCTCCCTTTTCTTCACCCACCCTGTTGGTTAAAAAAAAGGATGGTACTTGGAGATTTTGTGTGGACTATACGGGCTTGAATGAGATCACAATCAAAGATAAATATCCTATACCAATAGTAGATGATTTGCTAGATGAATTGCAAGGATCTGTCATTTTTTCAAAGGTGGATTTGAGAGCCGGATACCATCAGATCAGGATGAAGCCTGAAGATGTGTTTAAAACTGCATTTAGAACTCACATGGGCTATTACGAGTTTAAGGTAATGCCCTTTGGACTCACAAAAGCACCTACAACTTTTCAAGGTATTTCAGCCTCTACTCAGGAAGTTTGTCTTGGTATTTTTTATGACATATTAGTATATAGTAAATCTCTGACTGACCATGTAGACTATAAAAGTTGTGTTTAAAGTACTGAGAGAACAATCCTTGTATGTCAAGAGGTCTAAGTGTTCTTTTGGACAGTCACAAGTAGAGTATCTTAGTCATATTATCACCGCCGTAGAGGTGTCTACTGATCCCAGTAAAGTTCAGTCCATGAGAGATTGGCCAACCCCTACCACTTTAAGAGCACTTCAGAGGGTTTTTGGGGCTTAAAGGCTATTACAGGAAGTATGTCTATAATTACGGAGTCATTTGCAGACCTCTAACAGAATTATTGAAGAAAGATTCCTTCAAGTGGAGTGAGGAAGCTGATCATGCATTTTTAGCCTTAAAACAAGCCATGTCTTCTACCCCTGTTTTGGCTTTACCTGACTATACTAAGGAGTTCATTGTTGAAACTGATGCTAGCTTGACAGGAATTGGTGTTGTTCTCATGCAAGGGACTAGACCAATAATATATTTTAGTAAAGTACTAGCTCCTAAACATAGGGGAAAGTCCATTTATGAGAAGGAGTACATGGCTCTCCTTAATGCAGTAGATAAATGGAGGCATTATCTTCAGTACAAACACTTTGTGGTCTGAACTGACCATCATAGCCTAAAGTACCTACTTGAGCAGAAGATTACTACTGTAATACACCAAAAGGGGCTAACTAAATTGCTTGGCCTAGACTATGAGGTGCAATACAAAAGAGGTGCTGAGAACAAGGTAGCAGATGCTCTATCTAGACAATTTGAAAACAAAGAAGAGAAGATGGTAACTACAACTGCTTGTGTGTCAGCTATAAGTATTGTGGTACCTACTTGGGTGCAAGAAATTCATAAGAGCTATGATGGAGATGCTGCAGCAACTGAACTTATAACTGAATTTTCGATTGATCATCTTAGACCTTACCTATTCCATTATTCTTCTGGAATATTAAGGAGAAAGGGCAAGGTTTATATTGGTAACTCTGATGCATTAAGAGAACAACTGATCACCACCTTTCATGATTC
The DNA here is from genome assembly GCA_030864225.1 of Capsicum baccatum var. pendulum. Classification (NCBI taxonomy): domain Eukaryota; kingdom Viridiplantae; phylum Streptophyta; class Magnoliopsida; order Solanales; family Solanaceae; genus Capsicum; species Capsicum baccatum. Next base: position 67,432,519 of record CM061559.1, on the reverse strand, counting down.
TCCGGTTGGTGGTTATTCAGGACAAATGGGCACTTATAAGAGGTTGGCACACATGTTTTATTGGCCTGGTATGAGACAGATGGTCATACAACATGGTATGAGATAGATGGTCATACAACATGCAGAGTCCTGTGATGTGTGTCAAAGAAGTAAAAAAGAGAATGTGCCCTATCCAGGGTTGTTACAACCCCTTCCCATTTCGGATCAAGCCTGGAGACATGTAAGTATGGATTTTATAAAAAGTTTGCCCAAGTCTGGAGGCAAAGATGTTATTCTGGTAGTAGTGGATAGGAGGACCAAATTTGCTCATTTCATGCCCTTTTCACACCCTTTCACAGCCATCAATGTAGCAGCTAAGTTTTTCAAACATATAAAGTTTTTCAAACATATACACACTCTTCATGGACTACCTAAATCAATAGTATCTGATAGAGATGGTATATTTTTTAGCAACTTTTGGCAAAACTTATTGAGATTATTGTTATTGGCACTCTGCTTCACTTCAGCACTGCCTATCACCCTTAAAGTGATGGACAAACTGAGAGAGTTAATAAGTGCATTGAAAATTACCTCAGGTGCATGACCTCACATAGACCTACTCAGTGGAAACAATGGCTACCTCTCTCTAAATGGTGGTATAACACAAATTTTCACACTAGTATTCAATGTATTCAATGAACCCCCTTTAAGGCATTGTATGGGTACACCTCTCCCCACTTGGCTATTGATCCGATGCTGGACACCACAGTACCTGCTGTAGAAGATGTGATTATGAAGAGACAACAGGTTCAACAACTTCTCCTTGACCATTTGTTGAAAGCTCAAGAGAGGATGAAACTGTATGCAGACCAGAGAAGGACCGAAAGAGAATTTCAAGTTGGTGATTTTGTATTTCTCAAACTCCAACCATACAGACAGACATCAATAGCACTCAGAAGGAACCTCAAGCTTAGCTCCAAGTACTATGGTTCTTTTAAGGTGATTGAAAAAGTGGGTTAGGTGGCCTACAAGCTGGACCTTCCAACTGATTCCAAGGTTCATCCCGTGTTCTATGTATTGCTTCTCAAGAGGAAGGTTGGGAATAGAGTAATGGTGCAGTCTACTTTGCCTACCACTAGTGCAGATGGCCAATTCCTTGTTAAGCCGCTTCACATTTTGCAGAGGCAATTGGTTCGAGATGGTAATGTAGCTGGAGTGAAAGTTTTGGAACAGTGGTCAAATCTTCCACCTGAAGAAGCAACTTGGGAGGATTATGCATTTTTGAAAGCCAAGTTTCCGGATTTTGACACCCATCCTTGAGGTCAAGGATGTTTTTCAATGGGCAGGGTGTAACAACCTTAACTAACTTTCAAATAAATATTAGAGGTGGAAGGAGTATTAGTTAATTAATGAGATACGGAGAGAGTAGATTGCAATTAATAAAGGGCCAAGATTAAAAGTAGTTAATGAAGATTGGACGGTTGGGATGTTGTGGGCAAATCCTAAAATACCCTAGCTCACCTTTAGTTTAATTTCTATTATTTTAGCTCAATTGTGTTGTTTTTCCATTTTACAGTTGATAGAAAAGTGTCCCAAAAAATATTCCTTGTGTTCCGAGTTACTATTGGATTGAGTTTTGCAGTCAGTTCATAACAATATATATTTTTCAAAACTCACTCTCCTAAGTCGGAACCCATTGCATTAAAATTCTGGATATCAATGCATTAAAATTCTGGATATCAATCGTTGAACTCGAGGTCTGCTCTACAGTTAACTCCAGATTAAATCATTCGTACTAGTGAAATAATTGCAATGAGACTATATTGTCTATTGATGATGTCTACAATGGTGAGGATAATACCCAACCGAGTTCTGATAAGAAACCAAGAAAAAGATACTAGCTCATCGTATATGTAGACACTTCAAGGAATGAAGTTTGAAACGAGATGGACATATGTACACGTCATCTACCTGCAATGCTACAGTAGCAGCTTTAGGCACCTGGCACGTCTAGATAACAAACTTTCCTCTCATCATATTAGGTTAAAAGCCTCACTTTTAGTAACATTATGAATCCTAACACATTCCTATATCAACCATTTCCAACCTCCCTCAATCCCCCCGCTGCTCCCCCAAACACGAACCATAAAGGAACGGGCTAAGAAAGCCAAATATAATCAAAGAAATGGGAAGAGGACAAGCATAGAAGAACAAAACAAGAATTTACATGGACTTGGGACTAATGGAGCCACTCCTTAGGGTTGATACAAGCATCCAAGAGTTTCCATTCTTCAGACCCCTCTACTGGTTGCTGCATAGAGTAACAATCACTTGATATTTAAGAACTTAGGGGGGTGTTTGGCCATGAAAATTGAGAATTTGAAAAAAGTAGTTTATGTTTTCAAAGTGAAAAATGATTTGAAAATTGGAGTTATGTTTGGTCATGAATACAGTAGAAGTTGTTCTTGAATTTTTGCGAGTAATTTGGAGTGGAAAAAGTGTGAAGAGCTTTTTGGTGTTTCTCAAATTCCTGAAAATTCCGGAATTCAAGTTAATTCAAGTTGAGTTCCGGAGTTGTATGGCCAAACGTGTTCCAACTCCGCAAAAAAGTAAAAAATTCCATGGTCGTACGGCCATGATATCAGCAGAATGGACAACCAAAGCAGGGAAGAAACTTACATGATCATACTCCCAGCGTGCAGTTAATGGAAGAGAAACAAGAATACTCTCAATCCTACCTCCTGTCTTGAGACCAAATGTAGTTCCACGGTCATAAACCTTCAATTAGGAAGCAAAAAAGAACAAGTCAAAAGAGTTATTTCTTATTTATTTAGTTTGTGGCCAATAAGAACAGAGAGAATAGAGTATTCCACCAAGTTGAATTCCACATAGCGCCCCCTCCTTAACTGTTGCCATGCCTTGTGTTCATCTGTGAATGGGGTATCCTTCCTCTTCTCTACGATGGGTATATATGCTGGAATTACGGAGTTAGCACACTCTGCAGTCAACAACTGATATTTAGGAGAGGGTATTTTTATCCATTCCAAGTTTCCAACAACTGAAAAGTTAACTGTGCTTGAATTAACTTGAATCATCATATTAAGCTAACAGTTTGATATTTCTAATTATTCAGAAAAAGGACGGAGCTAATCTAGTTTTTCTAGCTATTTAGGCTTCATGTAATCTTTTCTACGTGGCAAAAGACCAATCAACTAAAGGAGAACTAGCTATTTAGGCTTCATGTATTTTTTTCTACAGGGCAAAAGACCAGTCAACTAAAGGAGAACTGAAAATGTGGACAGCAACTCATTTCAGCAGTTCATACAATCTTTAGATCAAACATATTTCCCATCTAGGCTATGCATCTAAGAGATGACACAAATGTACCTACATAATATGATCCCTGCTACAAACAAGCTTCCCAGAAAAAGATAGGATTGAGTTTGCCTTTCACACTAAAGACAGCTTCTCTATGACGACTACTTTGTTTCCTCCTCATTATAGAACATTTTTAAAATAGACATGGCCTTTTCACACCATTTACCTGTTGAAAAGGAGAGAAGCATCTCCTGATCATAGTCGTTTAAATCATCAAAAAAAATTCCTCCAAGACCCCGCCTCTCACCACGGTGCTGCAAGACAATGAGCACAGTGAAAACTTGATTGTGACATTACTTTGATGCGGAAAAAAAAAAAAGAAGTGATAGGCAACCACGGAAGAGTAACCTGATTAAAGGTTTTTAGTACTTTATAAGTTAAGAGACAATAACCGGAATGCATGCAGCTTCACAATTCTTCATATAAGGACTGGTGTCCTCATTCCTCAACAGAAATGATCCAGATTTGGAATGTAAAAAAGGAAGGACTGTATACTGGTTGTTTCTACGATATTGCTTCCCATCTTGTTACAGGAAATATAAAGGAATGCATAACTACGTCCAAACAAAGGATCAAAAGCTTCTAGGAAACAGAAAAATTCAACTCAGTCATGGATCAAACTCACACAAATTAACCTAGGAAAATGATAAATTGTTTAAAATTCAATGATGATGGTTCAGTTACAGCATTTTCATGTTTAGTGGGTAAATTTCCACTCAGATTCTTCAGTAGTCTCTGGGGCAATTACAGTTTCCAACAGATTCGGGGATAGAAAATTCATATGGAAAACAGCTTCTATCTGATAGTGAAATGAAGTTCTAATACCTTTATATAGAAATAATCATCACACCACTTCTTGAAACGAGGGTAGAAACTAGCATCAAATTTGTCACAAGCACCTTTTTGCACCTGCAAAACAATGAACCTGCAATCAACTTTTAAAGATCCAAGAGAAAATTTGTGATAGAATATGATCTTTTATTCTAGCCAAGCATGGTGTTGATGTAAGATAGTGATACTCAGGAGCAGTCACTATTTCGCATGGAGTAAGTGTGTAGAAAGCAGAAACACCAGGACAGGCTGGGAAGACTCCACAAAAGATATGCATTCTTAGTCAGATGGCAGAAGAAATAAGGTCAGGTCAGATTGCAGGGCTGGACATACCCCAATGAAGGAAGCACATCCGGAGTTCAGTTTTGTTGCCAACCAGGATAAACCTGGGACTTTTCTGTCACTTTTGTGTGAATAAAGGGGCCCGTTCGTGAAAATAAATCTCTCAGTGCTTTTCTCTATAGTATAATATTCTAAATTAGACATTAGAAATTGTGAAATAATGAAACAAAGATCTGCAAGGTGTAATCTTTTTCATGCTCATACCGAATGGAAGTGCTTCACATCCTCCTCGAAAATGTAAGCAGGTGTCAGATCAGTACCACCTCCAAACCACCATTGCCTAGGTGCTCCTGGAGCATCTGCATTAACATTGATCACAAGTATCAGATAATTAATATAGTTCAACTTAATTTTATCAAGATGAAGATATCTTTTTTTGAGAAAGGTAACATTAGTCTATATATCCACAGGTATGCTACAACATTAAGTGTAGTCCCCCTTCAAAAGTATTACAACTTACAACATGTGCATCTATCACTTGTTTCTATAAGTAACCTAGAGCATCAAAGATATCTTCAGATTGAGCTATTAATTTCTGGTAATGAGCATCAAAGATATCTTCAGCTCGAGCTATTAATTTCTGTTTACATCAAAAATAAAACAAAGCTAAGCAGTTCATCTTCATTTCCAGTAAATTGTTCTTCTCGTCTTCAAAACATCTTCTGTTTCTTCTTCCATACTAAGAGGGCAGCCCGGTGCACTAAGCTCCCGCTATGCACGGTCCGGGAAGGGCCCGACCACAAGGATCTATTGTACGCAGCCTCACATTACATTTCTGCAACGGGTTGTTTCCAAGGCTTAAACCCGTGACCTCCTAGTTACATGGCAGCAACTTTACCAGTTACTCCAAGGTTCCCCCTTCTTCCATACTTTCCACAAAATACAGGCAGAGACAATCTTCCATCTCTCTTCCTTCTCTGCTGCATTTCCCGCCTTGTTCCAGCAGTCGAGAAGAACTTTTATATTCCTTGGTTTCACCCAATTAATCTTCCTCAAACTAATGGGCATTCTCCACAATTAGTCATGCAGATATCACAGACATGGACTTACCAAAGGTATAATTTGGCAATCCTAGCTAATGACTAATTTTTCGAGATATCGCATCATGAAAACGAGATATTTCATAAGTGTATGTGTTGGTTATGCCTAATTATTCCTTGCTTTTTGTGGTTGAGATTGATGCAAGTGGAAAGGGAATTGGTGCTGTGTTAATGCAATGGGGTCACGCCATTGCATATATCAGTAAGGCCTTGGCTCCAAAACATCAAGCCATGTCGAATGGTTGGCTCTTATATTTGTTATTACAAAGTGGTCTCATTATTTGTTAGGGAGACATTTTGTTGTTAGGATTGATCAGAAGGCATTAAAACATTTATTAGATCAGCAGAGACACACTGACTTTCAAGTTGCAGGAATTTCCAAACTCATGGCTTTTGATTTCTCTATTGAGTATAAAAAGGGATCTGAGAACAAGGATGTTGATGCCTTATCCAGAATGCCTGATGCTGAACTCTTGGCTATATCCATTTTGTCTCCACATGATGTTCTATATGATAAAATTAAAGAGAGTTGGATACAAGATCCTAAGTTGCTGGAAATTATTACAAGATTGCAGGTTCAACCTTTTAAGCATTATACTTGGTGTCATGAACAGCTGAGATGGAAAGGTAGATTGGTGGTGGGTGATGATCCACAATTAAAAAGGAAGATCATAGAATTGTGGCGTAACACTCCTCAAGGAGGACACTCAAGGATGGATGCTACTACTTGGAGATTGCAGTCACTATTCTACTGGAAATCCCTTTTGCAGGATGTTAGATCTTTTGTACAACAATGTGATATATGCCAAAGAAACAAGTATGATACAGCAGTTTGTCTGGGTTATTTGCAACCTCTTCCCATTCCTGAAGGACATATGCCAAAGAAACAAGTATGATACAACAGTTTGTCTGGGTTATTTGCAACCTCTTCCCATTCCTGAAGGTGTGTGGACTGATGTTTGCTTGGATTTCATTGAAGGTCTCTTCCTAAATCAAATGGAAAGGATGTCATATTGGTGGTGGTTGACAGATTGAGCAAGTATGGTCATTTCTTGTGTTTGCACCATCCTTATACTGCTCAATTAGTAACCCAATGTTATTTGGAACATGTTTTTAAGCTTCATGGTATGCCAGTAACCATGACAAGTGATAGAGATCTTATGTTCTTAAGCTCTTTTTGGTAAGAGCTTTTTACACTTCAAGGTGTGCAATTGCAGTGATCCACAGCTTACCATCCTCAGACTGATAGTCAAACTGAGGTGCTCAACAGGACTCTAGAGATACTTTTGCTCAGACAAACCTAAGGAATGGGCTACCTATATACCCTTGGCTGAGTGGTGGTACAATACCACTTACCATTCAACCATCAAGTGTACCCCTTATGAGGTGTTGTATGGTCAGAAAAATCTTATCCATTTGCCTTACCTGGTCGGTGAGAGTGCTTCGGAGATGGTTGACAGGTCACTACAAGCTAGAGAATACATCATTCAACTGTTGAAATTTCACATGGCTAGAGCTCAACAAAGGATGAAAGACATTGCTGATAAATACAGAACTGACAGATCATTTTCAGTGGGTGATTGGGTGTACTTAAAGCTTCAACCTTATTGGCAAGTTACAGTAGCTACTAGACCATTTAATAAGCTTGCAGCCAAGTATTATGGACCTTATATGGTGGAGGCTAGGATTGGAGCTGTTGCGTACAGGTTGTTGTTGCCTAAGGATGTTCTTATTCATCCTACTTTCCATGTTCCTCAGCTCAAGAAGTGTTATGCAGTCCCCATGAGCTTTAAACATCCACTTGTCCTGCACTTATCTAGTCCCTTTTGTCCTGATCCTGAGTCAGTTCTAAATAGGAGAATGGTCAAGTGCGGCAATAAGGCCAGTTCTAAATAGGAGGATGGTTGATGCAGCACAAGCAACTTGGGAGTTTATTTCAGAGTTACACACTAGGTTTCCTTATTTCCATCCTTGAGGACAAAGATGTTCTTCACGGAGGGGTATTCATACAAGTGCAGCAGGATAAGAAGAGTCAAAACAGTTAGGATTCAAAAGTTAGTTAAGTCTGTTAAGTACTGTAGCAGTGTTTGTTTTTACTGTTGTAACAAAATTACTATAGCAGAGTCCAAGAGTTAGTTAGGCGGTTATCAATCAATGATTAGCTATAAATACTCATGTGTAATGATACACAAATATTCAGAAATCATAATACAATCCTTCTTCTCTCTTATTTTTCTCAATTTAGCTATTTTTCTCGATTATATCCTGATCTTAGCTCTTTTCTTCCTCGAGGTTAACCTCCTGGATAACCTCCTGGATTGACTTAGTTCTTTAAGCTGCATCAAAACTGCAGGAATGAGGTCGAACGTCCTAGGTGGCTCCAACAGAAAAAGAAGATATCAGAAAAAAGATCGGAAAAGCTCTTAGGCTCCCAGCGCGTGACCCAAATCTCGCCGAAAAATGTAACCCTCATCGATGCATGAGAGCGTGTGAGGTGTTTCCGATAGTTCTTATCGGGATTTTGTCGCTTGAGATTTTCGAGCCTCATGGTAGTGTTTTCGCACAACACTCACAAACAGAAGATGACACAATTCGGCTACAACAGACATCGAAAGTTGACGCACGGTGACTGAGTTTGCTTTCTTTGACGTTTCTCACCAATTCTCTGATACCATGTGAGAAACATAAGAAAAAAATATTTTATTGAATTGTGTATCTACGTTATTACAATAAGACTCTATTTATAGACACTAAAATACAATTCTTTTCAAAGTAGGAATCTATACACTATTCTTATACCTACTCCTATTCTAACTGAGAATACTCTAATGACAAATGGAGATAATGTTGCATATAAATAAATGGTCATAAAAATTACGGATTGCACCAGAAAGATTAACAACCTGCTTGGCCAAGCTTCTAAAATCAAATTTTTTTTTTTGATAACCGTGGTGTCAGGGCCAGCTTGCGCGCACCTCGACTAAATCCACGGGATACCTGTCACCTCCCACCAGCAACAGGTACCAGGCAATTCTGTCCACCAAGGCTAGAACAGATGGGAAGAAAACACCTAATGTTTGTCTCTGCTAGGAATTGAACCTGAGACCTCATGGTGCTCATCCCAACTTTTAAAAAAGTACTTTTAATGAGAAGCAATGTGTTTGGCCAATAAATTTTGAAAAGCACTTTTGAGTACCAATTAGTGTTTGGCCAAGCTTTTAAATTGATTTATGTATATTTTTTCGAAAGTGCTTTTGTAAAAAGTGCTTTCAGGGAAAAGCTATTTTTTAAGCTTATGAAAAATTGCTAATTCTACTCCCTAAAGCACTTATTTTCTTCCATAAGCTTGACCAAACATCACAATTTTTTATAATAAGCACTTTAGAGGAAAAATAAGCACTTTTGGGAAAAATAAGCTTGGCCAAAAAATGCTATAAACTGTGCAAAATGTGCTTCTATTTTGAGAATAATGTTCTTATCTTCTTGTTATGCAAAAAAATAGGACAGAATTATGACTGAATATTCCTCCACTTTAGAGAAACAACAACAACAACAACAAACCCAGTGTGTTCCCACAAAGTGGGGTCTGGGGGCTTTAGAGAAACAATAATCCCAGAAAATGAACTCCACATTCATTGCAGCCCAACGGGAAATACGAAGTAGAGCAAAGCAAATAAATACGTTGCACCTTGAAGCTGCATTGATTTTGATATATAGTCCAATAAGAATTACTTTGACTGTTAAAGAGAGAAAATTGCAAAAGGTGCACATGTGCTTCATTCGGCGACATTGCTAATTTTTGCGCAAAGCAGGATAAGTGGATTTCACTCTCTAGTCTATCTTTATAATTTATTTATTCCAAAATCTCAAGGAAAGCACAAAAAGTATCAATAACACTCACTAGTCCTGCATATCTCTTCTTTTCTCATAAAGTCATAGTTTCTATTCCTTTTCAATCAAAAGCAGATCAGCATCAGAGAAGAATAACCAAAATTAAGAAGAGGAATACCGTTAGGAGCATCAGTCTCAAAGTAGCGATAATTGAAATGTACAGTTGGTGCAAACGGGTTCTTTGGATGCAGAACCTGATAAAAGAAATAAAACTCAGTGATAATAATGTTCGGCTTGTGGTTTCAGGGGCACATTCAAGTAAAAAGGACCAAGATTTCCCCAGAGAATAATACCAAAAGTAGGTGATTACTCTAGTCCATGCTGATTCTTAACTAAGCAAGTGGAATCAATCAACTACCCTCAATCCCAAACTAGCTGATGTCAGAGATATGAATCCCCTATAGGTTCCACTCAATCCAGCAGTCATAATTACTGAGAATTTTAAGCTATTCAATGAATATTGGTGACAGAGTGATAAATCATACCAGTAACTCTTAAGGGAAAACTTACTTGCCTTTTAGAGCTATCTATCTGTGTATGATATAATGACTCTAAAAACGCAAATATCCAAAATAAAATGTTGATAAACAAAAAAGAAAGGGAATCCTACATAGTTGGCCAACAGAAACCTTATAAGTTCATAGGTGGAGTTCAAGTAAGCAAGTGGAAAAAAAAAAACTCAAAACTATGAACGCAATATACTTGTAGAATACCATAATCTTCAGAAGGGCATTCAAAAATCAGCTTGAATCCCTTTGTATAACATTTGGTTCTTGACTAAGAAAATTGGAATCAATAAACTAAGCCTCAATTCAAACCGAGCCGGCATAAGTACTTTGGATACATTTACATATTCCGCTCTATTCGGGCATCCATTATAACAGGATTCATCATAAACCAACTGATTCTTCATATATATAGAGTTAAATAAGTAAGTGGAAACAGAAGGAAAACAAACACAAAAACTAAATGCAATATACTTAGAGGCCATTTGGTGCATGGGATAAGGATAATAATCCCGGATTATCCCATGTTCGGTGTGAGGCATTAGCTAATCCCCGAACTATTTAGGAATCGTTCGGTACGCGGGATAAGTAATCCCAAGATACAATTTAGGATTAACTTTATCCCATATTAGTTAATCCCGTTATCCTGAAACTATTTTATCCCACCCTTTGTACTAAAATGGCGGAGATAGAAGGAAAACAAACACAAAACCACTAAATGCAATATACTTGGGGGCCATTTGGTATGTTGGATAAGTAATCCCGAGATAAAATTTGAAGTTAACTTTAACCCATTTTAGTGAGGCATTAGCTAATACCATGACTCTTTAATCCCATCATTTGAACTAAAATGGTGGGATTACTATCCCATGTTTGGTGCAATTATCTAATGTTAGGACTATTTTATCCGAGTTGAGGGTCTATTGGAAACAGTCTCTCTAACTCTAAGATAGTGGTTCCGACTGTGTGCATTCTACCCTTTCCAGACCCCACTTTGTGCGATTACACTGAGTATGTTGTTGTTGTTTTCCGGACTATTTTATGGGATTACTATCACATGCTTGGTGTGAGGTATTAGCTAATCCCAGAACTATTTTACCCCACCATTTGTACTAAAGTAGTGGAATTACTATCCCAAGTGGAAGTTGAGACAAATAAGGCTTATCTCATCCCGTTTACCAAACAGCCCCATGTATATATTTTTCTGTTTTAAGAAAAGGAAAATTTTATTTCTCAAATCATTGTACATTTCAATTTGATCATTTCAATGCATATAAAGAATATCCTTCATAAAGACATCATAAAAACCAACACAAATCCCTACAATCACCAAAATCTAAACGAGAATGACCCCAAAGTAAGAAAAAATTGAGAAAATTACCGAGCTAACACCAGCAGCAAAAAATGGAATAGGACCAGGTTTAACATTTCCATTATCAACAGGTCTAGCAGCACGATAAGCTTCCGGTGGCATAACACCATAAACAACAGAAACATTAACACCAGCTTTCTCAAATACATTCCCATCTTGTAAAACCCTAGAAATCCCACCACCACCACCTGGCCTCGACCAAACATCTTCCTTAAACTTCCCGCCTCCGTCAACTTCCTCCAATGCAGTACAAACACTGTCTTGTACTTCCCTAATCATCTTCTCGAAACGCGCTCTAACCGAATTCGCGTTTGATGATGAACCTTCAGCGCCGCCCTCATCGGATTCGCGGAGGAATGTGTATGGGCGTTGAGTCACTGGGGTTTCTTTTTCGATCATAGCTTGGACTCTTGTGGAGTGATTGTGTGTTGATTTTTTGATTGTTGTTTTGTATGTAAGTGATGGGAGATTGGTTAAGGATGAAGAAGGAGAATAAAGGGTGAAATAGTTGAAAGGTAAAAGGGAGGTGGAAGAGGAGGAAGGGGAGGAGAGAATTGAGGGAAGCATTGTAGATGAGTGTGAAGAAAAATGAAATGGGCCTTAGAGAAAAACGGGAAGAGAGACTTGTTGCCTAACTTGGATTTACAGTGTGTGGGTTGGGGTGAAGACTATTATGACCAATGGGGAGATAAGATGTGGATTATTGGGATAAGGAAACCTTGGAAAAGGATAGCAACTTTACTGCTATAATATAATACCGATAAATCAAATCAAATTGAAGGGAAAAAATGATTTATGATTTGGTTTGATTGATTTGGTGTTGGAGAAAAAAACCTATTATTCTTGGTTTGATTTGGTATTAGCAAAAATTAAATTAAATCGAATCCAAACCGAACCGATATAATACATATATAATTTTAATTTCTTATACGTAAAAAAAATATTACGTATAATCTACTTTCTAATTACTTTTATTACTTTTTTATATTCAGAAAATAGATATAGATTCTTTGTCTTTAATTATAATATTTGTCCATTAGTAATAAATTAATACAAAGCTCAATTTTAATATAAAAACCTAAAACTCTTCAATTGCTTCACTTTACATTTTACTTTCCAAGTTTGCAGAGAGTTCTCATTATTTCCTCATCTTACTCTTTTCATTCTCCTCATTAATCAAGTTGTAATTTGGGTTGTTTCTCTTCTTTCTCTTTTTCTTATGGAATTATGTTATAGTTAATTATTTTATGGAGTTAAGCTTGTAATAAGTTGTCTCCAATTCTTCATTCTTTGGTATGCTCACATTTTATGTGAAGGAAACTTTCAGACAAGCTACTATAACTAGTAACTTAGAAATTGAACCACTGGGTATCTACATAATATTACTTTGAGAGATAGTAGTTTAGATGTCTTAGTAATTTGTCAACTTAATTTTTATTGAGACAACTCTATGACCATTGTTTTTTTATATTTTTAGTGAAACATTTAACTTTTTCTTCAATCACATTATAATTGTAAAAAAAGCCGAAAAAATGAAAAATCAAAAATAAAAAAAAAAACGACTAAAACCGAAATAAAAAAATCGATTGTATATTGGTTTGATTTGGTTTATAGATTTAGAAAACCGACGTTATTGGTTTGGTTATATTTTAATGAAAAATCGAATCAACCCGACTTATATACACCCTTAGCTATAACTATGCTTCATAAGTATCAAACAACTTGGGTTATTTTTCTTTTGTTTTTGTTTCGTTCCTTGTATAGATATTCTTATTGGGTTCAATTAAATTTGAATTCACAGTTGCAAGCACATTTAATATTTAAGAAAACTTATTTTCTAGCGAAAACGACCTTATATTCTTCGAAATTCAAACTTAAGATCTCTGATAATAGATGAAGAAAAATAACTTAGGTTATGATTGTTGATTATATTTTTAGGGGCTTAATATATAAATCAAGTGAATTTTTTTGGAAGGCATTACATCGTAGTCCAAACAATTGACTTCTAAATACTCATAATGTGATAGCCAAGAGGCAATAGAAAAAACTGAGAGTGTTGTGTATAACGGAACATATGACAAAATATAATATTGTTAAAAAACTTTTCTACTGAAATTATCACAATTGTTTTGTTTAAAGTCAAGTGATAATGTGTGGAATCAACTTACAAAAAACTTAACTATAGAGGTAGTTGTAAGATCATCGAGCGGAATGGTGCCATGGTCGAGGACAAGTCATTGTGATAGTAACTTTATCTAGAAAACTGAAAAATCGAAGATTTAGATTCAAAGAGATCAAATAATGTCATTGTTAACTATTTAACATTGTCAAAATAACTTTGTAGCTCATTCTCGTGATCAATGGCCTAAACTCTAAAGTCAAATCTAAAGGGAGGTCTTATTTTTTATGTTCAATAATTTTAAATAGAAAATGAGAAAAATTAACCTATGAATCTATTGTAGGTAAAAGTTGGAACCCATACTAATGCACGTTTAGAAAGTACTTATTGCAATGAAGATCTCAACTTGACATCAAGAATTTGAAATATTTAAGAGAGTGTGTCAATCAAAAAATCAATGCAAGAAAAGATTAACATAATATTTTAGATTTTCTTAATCATAATATGATATACATATCATTACGAGCATTTATGTCTTTATATATTATAAGTTAAACCTAATTGTATAAATAGAATATGATAGAACATTGTTAAGGTAGACAATATTTGTAGGTGAATTACTTCTTGGTGAGTTTGTGGGTTTATTCATTCGTCTCTACATTAGATTTTTTTTGATTATTTTTTGTTAAGATTATTCATATATGGGTTCAATTCTCCTCTCTCTTAAATTCAATCATATAATTGTTTGTTCAAATTAGGAAATTACAAACTTTTATTTGTCTTTAATTTATTTCAATTGCGGGATTGTTTCTTTCATTATTTTCTATCTCCTCTCTATTTCTTGATTATCTCTCTTGTTTCTCTACCTTTTGTATCTCGTTTTACATTACATACTCTTCTAACTATATGTTTTGAATTCAAATCTCAGTAAGAAAAAAATCATCAAGTTAGAGAATGTTTTTTTCTCTTTAATCAACCTTATGTATCTCAAAATCAAATTAATTGAAAATTCAATAAAGATATCGAATATTGAATGAAAATAGGACCTTCAAAATTTTGAGGCCTAAATCCCTCATTTTAGTCGCTTGACTTTCTGGCAGGCCTTGTGAAGTATCGTGACACTAGTGTGGTTTATCCGTTTTATCTTAGAGGAAGATAATCTATACTTCGGGTAGTATGAATGGATTAAGTTTCTTAAGAAAATAATTTAAATTCAGCGGACTCAGATATAATTCTATTTCATCATACATTTGTGGTTCTACTTTATTTTAAGATGAAATAGTCAATACCCCTCCCCCCCCCCAAGCCTATTATCGAATTTTCAACTACACACTTATACTTTACGGAGGTCCTATTACCCCCTTTGAATTATTTTAAACTGAAAGTAATACACCCTTAGATGCTGGCACGGCATAGAGAGTGTGTTCACTCTCTTTAAGGCGTGTAAAGTCAAAAGAACTGCTAAAAAATAATTTTTATAATATTTTTGACTTTTTGTTAAATTTATTATTTTTAACTTTTATCTTACATTTTCTTCTCTCTACTTTTTCGGTTTCGTTTTATTTTTTTCCTTTTTTTTTCATCACTCAACAATCCACCTACCTGCCCATCTCATTACCATAACTGAACCACTACCACCATAACAACCACATCTCGTCTCCCATCTTCTAACATTTTCTTCACGATTTGCTTCACCATTATCCAAAATCGTTAAACTAACATCTAAATTAGCAAGCCATCATCAAAGAAAACTATAACTTATGTGGCCGAAAAAAAATTAAATCATCATTATTTCATGTGTAAATCTGCACAACACACTATAATACATTAATCCCATGAACATTTAAGTTTACAATTTGTGTGAATTTGGATAGAAAATGATTTATGCATCTACACCTATTATAATTGCTATCTCTTCAATAAATCAAGAATCGTTTTAAATTTTTTGAGATTTTCTCTCTCTTCTTCATCAATGTCCAATTTATAATTCTCAAGAACTGATCTTTATATCTCTAGGTTTCATGACTTTGCCCCAAATGTTATACCTACTCCTTAAAACCCCGACTAAACCCTCATAATTTATTCTTATTCCTTCAATTTAATAATTTTCAATGTCGGGTTTTCCTCAATCATTATTTTGGGATCGATGCTTTACTTCATCTTTAGCGGAGAAGAACCACTTCGGTTCATCCAACTCCGATGACGTCATTGAGCTACCCTTTTTTTCCTCTTTCTCTTGTTCTCTTCCCTAGTTCACCTAACTCTCGCTGCAAATCTTTGAGTTCCATTACCGTCCTCTTCAAACTAACCTTTGTTTCAACGTCGTCTACTCCCAAAAAGAAAAGGAAAGAAAAGGAGGAAAGAGAAATAGAAAAGAAAATACATAATAAAGAAAAATAATATTTTTCTTTAAAAAAAATAGTATTAGGTGGCGAGGCGTGTGCAATTTACCACTAGTACAGATCTGGGTATGACTTTTTAAGAAGATATATATTTTACTTTTAAAAGGTTTTGGGGTGGGGGGAGAGGGGGAGAATAAGGCCCCCGTGAAGTATTGGTATATACTTGAAAATTCTGTAATAGGTTTGGAAGCATTTGACTATTTTCTCTTATTTTAATAAAAAATTAATATTTTATTTTTGAATACAACAAAGATTACACGATTTAGTGGATTATCTTATTACCTTTTTTACCTTCTTATTTTATTTTTACTTATTGTTTGATAATTTTACTGCATTATTTACCTTCTTCTTCTTTTTTTTTGTGGATTTCTCCTTCAAATTATTCATGTATAATATTATGTAATGGCAAGAAACATACAATATATTATAATTTTGTATTTCATCAAAATCGATATAAGAAAAAAGAGAAACATTGATAAAGTGATCTGACACCTCTCATTGGACGAGGATCCTATTTATCTTTTTTCTTCTTTTTTGAGTTTTTCTCTCATATTCCTCAATTATTTTATTTTAATAAATCATCTCCATAACTCAGTACTATTTATATTTGTAAATTGTTCTCTTAATTAATACTAATAATATTCTTAACTCTCAAATCTTTCATGTTCATAACCAATTAATTTATTTTGCATTAAACAAAATATCAATTGTGTCTTGATATAGAGAGAAACAGGATCAATTTTTTTCTCTTATTTGCTTCAAAGTATGTGCATTTTTAAAGTCTTTTTCTAAGCCTTGTATTACAAAATAGATTTTTTGTAATTGTATAATTTTTTCTGTCCTAATTTCATTAAAACTTTTGTTGTATATGATAAAAAAGATTGATATTGTGGGAAGTTTTTCATATTGAATTGAGATGGTAAGGCTTACATTATCATTGTTTGAAATTTTTAGAGAGAAATTGTGTACTTTTACGGTAGTTCTTCTCTCCTCTTTAATTTATTATATAACATTCTGTAAAGTTTTTATTTTAGTTATTAAACTATTTTTTTTTGAATCATGCCCACAACAAAAGTTCTAGTACACTGACCTGTTCTTTAACTATTTTTTTAGATGAGGTTCACTTTTTATGTGGTAAGATCAGATTGTTTTTCATGGTCGAAATTGAAGAAGGAAGTAGGATATGTGGCCGAGTCAAGTGACAGCAGCTCCATCAAAGAATCAATGGGGATTCAATGATCCAGAGATGAAGAGAAGAAGAGTATAAAGTTTACACTTTTGAACTAAGAATCAAAACTTCAATTCGAAATGGACTACGGTGGTTCAAGAATAAATGCTGAGAAATTATCCATGGTTATCAATTAATTAGTCTCTTCTGTGAGGGTGTGACTTTTTCCTAAATCCTATTGATTTATGTAAAAATTTATTTTCGTAAGTTTATAATTCTTTTTTTGTTTCAAAACAATAAATTATTACTTTGTTGAACATAGTTATTTTTTTTTCTCCTTTTTTTGGTCTTTTACTTCCTTAAAAATATTCAAATTAAATATAATCTTTTCATAAATTTTCAATTACATAAGCTTTACTATAAGTTTTAAATATCAATAAAATCTACACAATAATGTTTGGAGTCTCTTGAGTTTTTCAGACTAAGTAGATGTTTGACGATGAAAACTAAATAATTTTTAGAGTTGAAATTAGAGTGGAGTTGAAGTGGTTGTGAATTTTTTTTTTTAACTTTTTGTGAAAAAAGCAAAGTAAAAAAAATCTTTTCACCTTTTCCAATATAATTTTAAATAAAATGAGGCTAGTTATAAACAAAATAAAAGGCATAATACATAAACATGACCTTTAACTTGACATCAAATTATAACTATGATTTTTAACTTTGTGAGTGCACAAGTAGGCCCTTTAATAATACAAAAATTGGAAAAAAATACACCATTTTCACGATCCGATGCTACCCCCTGATCGCGACAACAGTGCTTATGGCCACAAGTAACCACAAGCTAACCCTTGAACTGATACCTAATGTGAGCATTGAATAAAATAGTAATATAACACATGTACGAAAAATAAGCTGATAAGATACTGTAAACTGAATACTAAAATGCGTAGCAATGACATGTCTGAAATATATGATAAAATACTGAAATACTAAACTGTCTGTCTGAAACAACTGATAAAGATTGAAAGAACTGACTGGCTGTCTAATTGATTGTCTGAAAGCCTCTAAATATCATGAGGAGTTGATGGGACCAACCCCTAACTAACTCCAACTGATTGAACATAAGGAAATACTAAAATAACTAAGAAAACATATCATGTCCTCGGTGGATAAGGACTCACCACTACTGTTGCTGGGTAATGCTGAGCTGTCTAAGAACGGTTAAAATATTAAGTGTCCGAACTATATTATAAGATAACATAGCGCAAAGAAAAGTATGTGATCAGTACTTTAAATGTACTAGTACGTGAGATAAGGACTGTCTAAAATGCATGAGATAACTTAGCATGAATTCATGAACATGTAATATCTGAGAATGCAAGACCAAGCATAAACATGTTTCTGAGATAATTTGAAATCT
This sequence comes from Capsicum baccatum var. pendulum, assembly GCA_030864225.1. Taxonomy (NCBI): domain Eukaryota; kingdom Viridiplantae; phylum Streptophyta; class Magnoliopsida; order Solanales; family Solanaceae; genus Capsicum; species Capsicum baccatum. Next base: position 67,414,071 of record CM061559.1, on the reverse strand, counting down.
GAAAAACTGAAAACTGTATAACTGAATAACCAAAAATCTATACACTTGGTCAAGCAAACCTGAACTGCAATACACCGAATACTGTACTGAGACTGGAGGAGGTATCATATAACCTACATTCCCCAATATGAGCTAATCGGGGTCCATCCTATAACCCAGTTGGAAGAGTGTCAGTACCGTTCCATGGGTACTAACACATGACTGTGTGGATCTACTAAACTGGTGTCCCAAAGAAATAGGGAGTTACCCTATACTGGCAGGTTCTCTTATGAGATATGTGTCAACCCTCAACTGGAAGGAAGACATCTCAAATCTACATTAGCTACATAGTTGTGGAACTCAGGGATTGCTACTAAGGGTTATACCCTCTACTGGCAGGTGAGCCTCCATCCCTGGATTCGCTCAGTGCTAAATCTTTCTCCCAACTGAACTGACACTGGTACAGATCTGAATTAAATTCAACTGAACATTATTTCTGATAGTGCTCATCATGATTGTAAATAACTGATTACAATGATAAGATTCATGGCTTAACTAACTTATTACTTGAAAATCTAAAATCATGTAAAACACATAGGTATCGAGTGTTCACAACTGCCAACACTGCATGATCATAAAATACGATATCAATGCTTAAAACTGTCGTATAGAATCATGATTCAAAGACCCAAAATTTAGGCATTCTATCAAACATGTGAGAATCATGAACTTGAACATGAGAATGTCTTAAAACATGAGGAAACAACAGGATTACATGGCTAAATTCACAATTTAATACTATGACATGAAATTCAATTGGATATGTCATGGAAAATTGAAACTTGGAACATGATATACCCTAACTTTTCATGAAATCATTTGTGGACATGAATTGAGTCACACTACTAAGGAAAAACATGAATCAAACTCATCTTGAACATATGTAATTTCATAATAGAGGAAAAACTCATATTTTAATCAAAGAAGAGGTTTTCGGGCTCCATGGGTGAAAGAGACCCATGGATGAATACCCCACATAACTTAATAGCTAGTTTCTTAAAGCTTTCTTAAGGGTTTCTTGAACTTGAAAGTTTGAACTCTTGGATTCTTGAAGAAAGAACTTAAATTTTTCTGTGGGAAAGGAGGAGGATTTTCTTGAGAGCAATTTGAGTGAAAGAGGCAAATAATGCCCTTTTGGAAGCCCCAAATCGTGTTAAGGACGAATTGGGTTAAGGAAAAATGATCCAAATACCACCTAGGCTCTCAAATCAAAAAGATGAAAAATACATACTCATGCGATGCGGGTTCTGTCCCGACAGAATGGACCATGCAACGCGGGGCCTATCCCAATGGACTAGCCCTCACGGCGCAGGCCCTATCTCGGCGGACTAGCCCTCGCAGTGCAGGCCTATCTCGGGGGGCTCATAGTTTTCATTTCCCAAACACACCCCAAACCCCATTTGAAAATCTCAAAACTCTCCCCAGTCATACCTTTAACCTCCCTAAACATGAATCAACTCAAAAAACAACGTCTCGGGATCGGGGAAGGCCAAAATAAAAATCTGAAAAGTTTAGGGGTCTTGAAAATGACTAAGTCCTTAACTCTTAGCGAAAATTTCAAGCCTTGAACCCCTTAAGCATGCAACTAGAGCCTGAAACGAGCTTAGAACTTTACGGGGTATTACACCAATCCTATAACTCATATGCATGATACTTAATCGCTCCCACGTGGATTAGTAATCCACCTAGATGTTGTCACCTAATTAAAAAAATACGTAGATTTTAGATATTAAAAAATAATTAATATACCGCCTAATCACAAATATACTTACTTTTAAGATCTTTTTCTTAAAAATAAAATAAAAAAATAATCTATTGAAATGACAATGAAGTTTTATGACAGTGAAAAGGTTTATTTAGAAAAGCGCTGAAGTCCGATGAAAATCCTACAAAATCCCCATTCTTGTCTCCTTTCTATTAAAGAAAAATTATTAAAATTTTTCATTAAAACATTATAAATTTGGGTGTTTATTAATTCTTCATCCTCAATTTAGAAAGGTATGTGTTGTTTTTCCACTTTAGAGTATTGTTTTTAATAACTCTATTTAAAAGTTAGGATTTTTTTAATTCATAAGTTAATATTACTTCTTTTCACATATTTGTTTATATGGGTCATATTATTGCTTTTTTTCATCACGGAGATTGCTTTTACAAAGGTCAATATATATCAAAATTGTTCAATATTTTGTGTGAAATAAAAAAGGACGACTTTTCTTTGACTGATCTAAAATCTTATACAAAAGACATTGGGTATGATGAAGTTGAAGCTTTTTATGTTGAAAATCCTACGACATATAGATTTTTCAAGTTGAAAAACGACAACCAGTTATATAATTGTGTTAAAGAATTAAAGAGTGGTTCAATTTTTAAGTTATTTTTAAAACATGTGACTATTGAAGGAAGGGAACCACCGCTAGCACTGTTTTAAGACCATTTGCTGGTGAAAAAAATGATGGAGAATTGGGGGATTGTTCTAGGACTTCACATCTAGAAAAGTTTATTAATTAGACCTTAATGAGTTAGCTGGATTTGAACAAGTACCTCGGAAAAAAATAATGACTTTAATGAATTTGAAGAGGAAAACTTGAATTGCATTTCGGATGAAGATGATAGTAAAATTGATGAAGAATTAAGAAGTTTTAGGAAAAATCTAAGACAACAAAAAAGAATTGAAGCGGCAAATTCAAAAAAGAGATTTAAAGAATCTTTCAAGTTTCAAGAGGTTGAGCTCGGAAAAGATGATATAGATAAAGAATTTGAAGATATTTTCAAAAGCTAGACAACCAGGAATAGTGATAGATTGGGTGGTGATGAAGAGTTCATTAGTTCATCAGATGAAACAAGTGAAGATAGTGATAAAGAGTTAGATGTTTTAGCACAACTAAGTGTTGATTTACCTTCAAGAAGAAAAAAACAGAAATTGAGGTATGGTGATTCTTCTACCAGTTCTTTTTTTGAATTGGGTATGATATTTGATAATGCAAAGGAGTTTAGAAAAGATATAGCTGATTATGTTGTTCAAGAGAAGGTTTAATTAAAGATTAAGAATAAGATGTGTAGGAAAGTATGATTGACAAATTTATCAATTCTATAAAGAAATACTATCAAGTTCATAAATGTATTATAAAGAATAAGAATAAGTTACACTCAGCTAATTATGTGGAAAAAATATGAGAGATATAATAATATTTCCTCATGACATTAGAGTTCATATGTTTTAAGAGTACTAAAAATAGAATAAGGATTGCATGTGGGGAGATGTTACAAGGCAAAACTTAATGTTATTAGCAAGTTCATGGGTGACCGAAAACTTGAGTTTCCAAAGCTATTAGACTATACAGATATGATTAAGAGTACAAATTTAGGGACTTCTTGGTGGGTGAGAACTGATAATGAAACTGTCTCTAGCAAATAGTTGTTCAAATACTTCTATGTTTGTTTTGTTGCATTAAGAATGAATGGCTAGAAGGTTGTAGGAAGATCATAGGATTGAATCAATGCTTTCTAAAGAGTAACTCTTTGTACAGGAGAATTGTTAATGTCAGTTGGAAAAAAATGAAAACATAGCTTGGGCCGTGGTTGATCAAGAAACTAAACACTCTTGGAGTTGGTTCTTAAGTTATCTCATCAATATTTGCAGCTTGGAGATGGAGATGGAATAACAATCATGTCGACATGTAAAAGGTATGATATTTTTAATCTTGCTCTATCAATCTTATTTTTAAAGCTCTTAATTATATCTACATATGTTGTTTTTAGCAGGTTCAAAGTTAGTTTTTAAGCTATCAATTTTTTATGTTGTTTCATACAGTTTTTAAGTTGTTTTTGTCAGTTTTAAGTTGTTTCAGTCATTTTTTAGTTGTTTCAGTCATTTTTTAGTTGTTTTTTGTCATTTTTATGTTTTTTTGTCAGTTTTATGTTGTTTTTAAGTTGTAAATATTTTATATTGTTTGTAGCAAATTTTAAGTTAATTCTATCAGTTTTCTTGAAACTGTCATTTTTCTAAAGTTGTTTATGTTAATTTTTTTAGTTATATCTTCGATATTAAATCTTTTTTTTTATTTTTAAGCTGTTCTTTAAGCTATCAGTTTTCATCTTTTATTATTTTTGTTTTTTTAGGTTTTGAAATCAGTTGTTAAGGAATTACTTCCTAAAGTTGAAGGAGAATGTGTGCAATACACAATTGGGTAAATTGGCAAAAAGGTCTGGAAAGGTGAAGAAAGGAGAAAAATATTTTAGAGGTGTGTTGTCACGACTCAAACTAGTACCTAGTCGTGATGGATATCTCAAGTCCATCGTGATTTGGAGACCACCCTCTTAGCCTAACATCCAGAACACAACAAAAAAATACAGCGAAAGCCAACCAAATAGTAATAAGAAGGATAGATAATCAAATGTAAACTCTATAAATCCAAACCACATTTTACCCAAACTTGTCCATAAAGGCCTGTAAAATTAAAAATGGCAAATAGGTCCGGACATGCCCCCAACCATGACAAAAAAAAATATTCAAAATGATATGCTAAGAAATAAAAAAAATAGATGAAATAACTGGGCCTTCCGAATATGGAGGCTTACCACTTTACAGCAACTTAACAAATATACCGAACCACCTAACACTGCACAGGATCAACAGAACACCTTTCAGACCCTATATCATGAAATAATATAGCGTTCAATGACGGTCAGTGGGATAAGCACTTCATGTAACTCAGGGAAAGTCATAAAATAATATCAATGCCATAAACCAGCCAAAACCATATGCACAACAATCATATATGCATATATAGGATGCCGGGATAGGGACAAGAGTCATGAACATGAGATTTTAAACCATTAACCTGAACTGTGTAGCTCGCTACATTCTAAAGAAACCCACGATCTATATGGGTTCAACTCTCCCTACTGAAAGGGCCCAGTGCGTGTTAGCCGCATGAACCAAGGAATCCAAAGAAAGGGTTAAAGACACCAAGGCTTTAGCCATTCCAAAATATAATGTGTGAACCATGCACATGATCGTATAGACCCTCTACGCCGGCAAACGTGATTTTCAGTGTTAGTCCCCCGTGACTTCACTTTCACGGTAAGCTACACAATTTCCTTTAAGCACAAATTAAAATAATTTGCACATAATCTCAACCATTAACCCAAGAGTCTTATATTAAGGCATTTACCACTTGTTATAGTCAAACCAATTACGCTTGCAAGCTTATATAATCATGCCAAACCAATTCATATAATCATTAGAATCCTAAGTTCCAATTTAAAATTCAAACCATGGCCACCAAGGGCCTTTCAATTCGTTTTAACCAATTATCCATTAATGCAATGCAATTGGATTCATAAATAAGTTGAATTACTCAATTATCCATGTTAAAAAAAAACTAAATTTATAAAGTGGATTGGGGTTAATGCCATTACCAAGCCAAAAACTCATCAACTTGGGGAAACCCATGTTCCCTATTCCAATTTCCATAACAATGCACCCCTTAATTCCAAAAACAATAAATTAAAGCATAAAACTATTAATTTAAAACATGAGAAAAGTTATTCAAGTTATTCCAGTCAAAACCCTTTAACCCAATTTCAAACCCATCAATTTTAACCACATGGATGATGAGTAAATAAATGACACAATATAAAATTAAAGTTAGGGAATGAGATACATGCCTGAAATACTCAAGGAATTGAAAAAAAATCAAAATTTGGAGCCCAGATGATGAACTCACTGTAAAACCCTTGAATGTTCTTAGATTTTGAGTTTAAGAGAGAAAGAAACTGATTTGATCTTTCAAAACTAAAGAAAATGGAGTTATTTTATATTTAAGGGTTGTACAAGGGGTAAAATAACAAAGAGACCCTTATCCCAAGTGAATAAAACAAACTGAACGAAATTAAAACATCAGTATGGCATGCTGTTATCACAGAAGGTAGTCTCCATGTTACACCAATATCGCAGAGGCTAATCTCTGTGGCACGCTAATATCGTGGACCCTCACTGCCCCGGGATCTCAAAATAACCCCGTATCCCTTCCAAAACCTTTCTAAAACACCCTTTTAATATCTCTAAATATAATTCAAGTCAAAAATCAATGTTACGCACGCGAGAGGGTCAAAAATAAAATAGTTAAAGTTTTACAGAGTCTGACATTATCCCCTATTTGGGATCATTCATCCCCGAATGAGAAGTTCGAACACTTTTAGTACAATAATAGAAAGAATACATCCAAACTAAATGACAAATTTGAAAGGGAACGAAATTCATACCTCAAGCACTTTCGTCCAACACGGGAAACAAGAACGGGTACTTGGCCTTCATATCTTTCACAGCTTCCCATGTAGCTTCTTCTACCTTTTGGTTTCTCCAAAGAACCTTCACCGAAGCTACATCCTTTGTCCTTAATCTATGAACTTGCCTATCCAATATTTCAACCGGTACCTCCTCTTAAGAAAAAGAATCCGCAACACCGACATCATCAACCGATACTATTAAGAAAGGATTGCCCACACACCTTTTCTATATAGACACATGAAAAATATGATGAATGGTAGCCAAACTCGTAGGAAATTGCAACTCATAAGTGGCATTCCCTATTCTCCTCACAATTTGATACTGGTCAACATAACGAGGACTAAGCTTCCCCTTCTTTCTAAATCTCATGACTCTTTTAAGAGAAGACATCCCTAAGAACACACAATCTCTAACTTTAAACTCCAACTCTCTTCATCTCACATCCACATAACACTTTTTACGACTTTAAAAAGTCTTAAGGCTTTCTAAGTCACCTTTACCTTATCCATGGATTGGTGAACCAAGTTAGGACCAAATAACCTATCTTACCTACCTCAAACCACCTAATAGGAGACCTACACCTTCTACCATAGAGAGCCTCGAAAGTGGCCATCTGAATGCTAGAACAATAACTATTATTGTAAGAAAACTCAATAAGAGAAAAATGGTCAACCCAACTACCCTTAAAGTCAATCACACAAGCCCTTAGCATATCCTCCTAACTCTTAATAGTTTGATCTGCTTGTCCATCCATTTGAGGGTAGAAAGCGGTGCTAAGGTTCAGTTAAGTACCCAAACCTTTTTGAAATGAATGCCAGAAGTAAGATAAAAATTATGTACCTTAGTATGAAATGATTGAAACTGGCGCCCCATGCAACTTCACAATCTCCTAAATGAATAACTTGGCATAATCCTCTCCCAAGTAGTTAGTCCTTACAGGCAAGAAGTAAGTAGAATTATTTAATCCATAATGACCCAAACAGAATCATACTGATTGTGAGATCGTGGAAGACCCATAATAAAGTCCATATTTGTTGAAACCCTGGGGTTGACAGTGAGGGACCAGGTCCATCAAAATCAATCACATGAAAAACCACAGTAAAGCAACTAGGAACACAATACAATACAGAAAGAGTAAAGGACACAAGATTCAATGTGGAAACTCTCTTTCCCAAGGAAGGAAAAATCATTGCTTGCCCTCACAATCTCTCAAAAGTTCACTATAATCAACCTCTTGATTACAGACTCGAACTTGAACTTATCTCTAGGTTTCTCTTTCTTGTAGTAACTCTACTACAACTTTACCTTGACAACTCTGCCAAGACTCCCTCAAAACTGATTAACTCTAACCAGCATAAAACTTAGGCAAATTTATGTAAGCACTCTCAAAAAGCAAAGAAAACATTACTCTTATAGTATGAGTAATTCAGGACTCAACTCAAGACCACTCACTTTTTTAGCTTACAAAAGAATTAAGAACCTAAGAAATAGATGGATTGAGTTTTTGCCATTTCCTCTTTTCACTCTTTTAATTTGCAAAAACTACTTGATAAAGAAACATCTCTTTTCTTTTATAGCGGAGTGATGATTAGGGTTGTAATGAGATTGGACCAAGTGTCCCAAATAGTACAAACAACACCTGCATAGTTTTTTACACAAGAGGACAAAACTGTTCAGACGCGTGCTAGTTGTACTATTGTTTTGCACATCCAGGGGGCTGGTCCCTTGAAGTCAGATGCTCATCATCAAAATAAGATATAGCAATTTACCACTTTTTAATGATGACAAACCAACCATAAAGTTTTGAGTATCAATACATATTCACCATATTTGATCAGTGTGATTACCACTACTGAAGATGAATGTTCCCCCTATCATGCAACACTATGTTTCCATAACTTAGGAACCTGGTCCCTTGTTGTCAATTGTTATCAAGCTTTAATTAATTCCCCTTGTCATCATGCACCATTATTCATTTAGTGCATTACATACTTCCCCTTGTCACTATGCCATCATATTTACAATTTAATATTTTCACACCTGGTACATAGTTTTTTCCATATGAAATCAATATTACCTGGTCCCTTCCATATGAAATCAATATTACCTGGTCCCTTCTAAATAAAACCAATATTCCTCCTTTTGGCATCATTAAAAAGTGAAAATAGTAAACCAAGAGTAAAGATCCGTTGGGGCAACACTAATCATGAAGAACAACTTTAAAATAGGGAGGAAATACATGCATCACACGAGAAAAGATCCATTCATATGTAGAGGATAAGTATTATTAGAGTGCATAATTTAAGTTTTCTAGAGAAAAAGACACATGAATCAAAAAAGGTTAAACAGGGAAGGGACTTGGAAGAATGGTTTGAAAGCGTAGAGCTAGGTTATTGTTCTCTATAGCATGGTAGTGCATCATTTCTATAGTTAAATGCCTTATCGTTGCATTCAAGCTGAGAACCTCATCTGTCAAAGTGGAGAACCTTTTCTTTAAGTCAGCATTCTCAGTTTTAAGTTCATCAGTGACACTTGGACCCTCAATAGTTAGATGCTGAATTGTTATATTTAGTTTGCCGATCTCTGTATCCTTAGTAGCTATATTAAGTTGTAGATCCTCTATATCTTTGTTGAATTCCCTTTAGCAGTTGGTGCTTGATTTATTCTTCATACACTCAATCTTGACCAGTGTTTTCATATCAAGCATTTTCAATGTAGTTCCAAGATTTCTATTCTTACACACAACACCAAAGTGATCAAAGACTTCATTTAACCAGTAACCATAAGGCATATCATATGTTTTATTTTTCCCAAGCACCACTTTGTATATGTGTTCCATCATCAATGCAGGTAGACTAATAAACTCAAAGCTACTAACAAACTCCATGACATACAAGTTAGTAGCTAAAGCAATATTCCCTTTTTTGTGATTTAGGCAACACTACTTTGTTCATAAAGTCAAAAACCAGTTGCAAATCACTCTTTAGTGACTTTCTATTCATTGCAACCACTAATATACTTTTAACCTTTGATACAGTTGCCAATAATTCTATTGATGGTTATTTTCTGGAGACAGTCCTTACATGACAGATTGGAACATCCAAAATTCTCCCAAGTAAACCAACACCAATATTCAGCTTCTTTCCTTGAACTATTGCTGTCATCTTCATTTATCTTCAGAGAACTCCAATGTGGAATATAATTTCCTTAACCACCTCATCAAAGACTGTGGGAATAAGTCTTTCCATGAGATGCATCTAGCCTTGATGTTTTACCAGCTCAACTAATTTCAGCATATCAGACTCTGTTAATATATTTGAATAAAATATCTTCCTAGTCAACACCTTTTGCTTTCTCAAGAAACTATTCCTCAGTTATTTAGACACAACCTTAATTTTCTCCCCATTTTCCTTCTATTATAGGTGATCACAGATCCTCTTTTAGTTACTTTCCTCTTTCTGGGACCAGGTCCCTCAAGAGTCTCATTCTTTTCGGTAAAGCTTTTATACTTTTCTTTAAAATATCTTAGTGTTTTACTAATATTTTGTTTTTTTAGTGAAAATATACCCTTTCCTGGGCTATTGACAGTAAGATGAGGTTTTTAACAATCCAGTCATCATCTATCATTGTTTTATCTGAAAAATCTTAAGGACTCAGGGATGATTCTTCATCAACAATTTAAGTAACAAAGGGGTTTGGCTTTGTAAGAGTAAGAAACAAGGGGTGTTTTCCAAGAGGATTTGAGGAAGGTATCTTACTAATGCTAAGCTCAGTTTCCTTAAGAAGATATGAAAATAAGGAATTAGTAGCCATTTGTAGGTTCCTTTCAGGAGAGAAGTGTTCGTCACTGGACTTTTATTCTTTTTTTAAAAAAATAATAAAAGGAATGGGTATCCCTAGATATAGAGAAAAGAGCAAACATAGAAAGGGTTTTTGATAGAATTGGAAGTGATTATTTTCAATTCAGGGATAACTCATCCTTTATTTTAGACTAAGACAATTTTTTAGACACAAGAAGAGAGGGAGGACGCGACTTTATCTGCTTAGAACAAACAAAAAAATACATATTCATGACACTAACCTTTGAGAAAAGAGTAGGTATCTCTCTTTCTTTGAGTGAATCTTAGATTTTGTTAATGTTATATTTTCCTCCTCCGAAGTTATTCCCATGGGTGTGTACCTACAAGGGCTGAGTTAGACCAAAATGTACCTGTTCTACCAAGGACACCTGTCTCTTAAACATAGACGAATTTTGAGGAGATACACTAATTTACCTATTAGTTCAAGTCAATTAAATCACTGCTTGCTTCAAATTTTTATCCCCAACACACTTCTTTTTTGGAACTATTAAGAGATCGCCCATTAGTTTTGAGAACTAGGTGCATGTCTTTGCTTTATTCACACTGCCTCAAGCTCCTTCTTTTGAGACGAATTCCTTTAGGCCCACGTCCCTGATAATTTAGACATGACCATTTATTATTGGTCTACTACTTGAGCTTGGATCAATGATTGGCATTCTCAATTAACATAATTCTCATATGCACCTTTCAACGTTTCACCATCATCATCATGAATGAATTCTTTAATGTCTGAGATTTTATTGCCACTAGGGATCAATGGCTTTTCTAATTAATCAAGAGCTCCATGCATTTTTTACCTTGATAATTTCAGCTCTATTTTGCCAGGGATCAGGTCATTTGAAATAAACCATTTCAAAATGAGACACTTCCACTTAAAGTGTCCTGAGAGAGAGAATAGTCAGACCTTCCAGAATTTAACTTTGAGCACTTATTAATGAACCATTTCTTACTACAATCCCCTTTACCTTACCTGGAACCATGATCATAAGTTGAATTTGGGAACCCATTTGAGTTCGAGTTCCTAGTAGGAGGACAATGGTGTGATCAAATCCCTTTTGGCCTATCTAGGTAGAGAGTTTATTTTCACAATTTTTTGAGGCTTGAAACCCATAGAATGTGCATTCACTTGCTGAATATACTTGAAGCCATTCATTCTAGATCTAATCCAACTCTGACAATTTTCCTTTATGTGACCATATCTTCCATAATGAGTACATAGAGGCTTATGAACCTTGTTCCTAGAATCATGAGCAACCTTTTTTTGAGACCCAGTAGGTTGGAATTGTCCTTGATAGTCTAGACCTTTGCCATTATTAACACCCTAACTAATCAAATTAGAAAGAATTTGTGAAGAGGCAGTCCATTTAAGAGATTAGTTGAGCTCTTATCTCAAATAAACTAGGTTTCTTTCTAACTCTTCATTCTTATGAACTGCAGACATAAGGTGTTTTTGAGAATCCCTCAGTTTCTCCTCAATATCAATTTGAATCCTCAAAGCTTCCTTCTTTCCTTTACCATCTAAATTATTTGCCTTCTTCAGTTGACTCATACAACTCAGATTTTAAGATTTTAATTTAGTGACCATTTGTTCAGTTTTAGATATCTGAAGAGTTAAGGCAATCACTTATGCTCTTGATTCTCTACTTTCTCCTCTAAAGTATTATTCTCAGTCTTTAGTTCATATAAAGAGTCTATCAACATACTTGTAAGCTTTTTTATCTTCCTAGTAGTGTAGTTATCTAGGTTTTCTTTAATATCATAAGGAGTTACCTTATTTCCTTCATCTTCTGTGTTGGCCATGAAGGCAAATAAGGTATGATAGCTAACTGGACTATTTTCCACAGTTAGCATAGAAACATCTTAAGACTTCTTATCTTTATTAGATTCACTAGAAAAATCTCCCCATGCCACTAGAGCTTGCTTTACTGCATACTGAACTACAGTCTTCCTTTTTGATTTTTCAGGGATCTGGTCCCTGTTCTTTCCCTTTTCACCTCCAGTATTGAGGTATTCCTGGTAATTTATCTTGTGTATTGGAGAGTCTTTAATGAAATGCTCAGGACTTCCACATTTGTGACACACCTCAATATTGCTTTCTTTCTTACTACTACTTTCTCTTCTTTGGAATTGACCACTCTTCTTCATGGCTCTAACTATCCTATTGTCCAAATATGCAACATTAATATCTTCTTCACTTGAGTCATGTTTTAAAGAATTCAATGCCAGAGATTTTTCTCTTTTAACTTTCTTCTTTTCTAGATCTTGCAACTTCTTGAGCTCATGAATCATTAGATTTCCAATCAGTTCATCCATAGTAAGGATCTTCAGGTTTCTTGCTTTAGTTATGACATCCACCTTGATTTGCAACGAATTCGAAAGAACACCAAGAATCTTTCTTACTTGCTTATATAATAGAATCACTTCTCTTAAGCAGTGAAGCCCATTTGTGATAGAAGTAAATGTTGTATGCATTTCTTGGATGGTTTCTCTTTCTTTCATGGTTAAGGTTTCATAATGGGTAGTTAACATGTCTACTTTTGAATCCTTTACATCAGTGGTACCTTCATGAGCAGTCCTCAACCAATCCCAGATCTCTTTGGAATTTTTACAGGCTGAGATCCTTTTATACTCATGAGGTCTAATTCCACACATTAGCAGTTTATTTGCCTTGTAAGTCTTTTCAACTTTCTTTCTATCTTCATCATTTAACTCCCTCCTGCTTTTGAAAACTATTTTTGTAACTTCTCCTTCTTTGACTTTTGTAATAGGAATATAAGGACCATCAAGAATTATGTCCATTAGCTCACTATCCTCAGCTATAATGAAGTTAAATATCTTGGTTTTCCACCACCCATTGTACCGCCCATTAAATCTTGGTGGCCTAGTGGTAGATTGCCCTTCTTCTAGGTTAGGTAGAGCAGCCATGCTAACCAAATCACTCTAGGTGTGAACTTTTTAGAGTTTTCTGGCTCTGAGACCAATTGTTGAAACCCTGGAAGTTGTACCACACAGTGAGGGACTAAGTCCTTCAAAATCAGTCACGGGCAAAACAACAGTAAAGCAACCAGGAACACAATACAGTGCAGGAAGAGTAAAGGATAGAAGATTTAATGTGGAAACCCCCTTGCTCAAGAGAGGAAAAATCACGGCTTGCCCTCAGAAGCTCTCAAAAGTTCACTATAATCAACCCCTTGATTACAGACTCAAACTTAAACCTAACTCCTTATTTCTCCTGCTTGTAGTAACTCTACTACAACTTTACCTTGACAACTCCTCCAAGACTTCCTCAAAACTGATTAACACTAAGCAGTATCAAACTCAGGAAACTCTACCTAAGCACTCTCAAAAATCAAAGAAAATATTACTCTTATGGTATGAGTAATTCTTTTACAATTCAGGACTCAACTCAAGACCACTTATTCTTTTAGCTTACAAAAGAATTAAGAAATTGAGCAATAAAGTTGGATTGAGTTTTTGCCTTTCTCTCTTTTCACTCTTTTGATTTTCAAAAACTACTTGATACAGAAGTATCTCTTTCCTTTTCTAGTGGAGTGATGATTAGAGTTGTAATGAGATTGGACCAGGTGTCCCTAATAGTGCAAGTAACACCTACTCAGTTTGTTACACAAAAGGACAAAACTGTGCAGACGCGTGCCAGCTGTACTATTGCCTTGAACATCCAGGGACCTGGTCCCTTGAAGTCAGCTTCTTATCATCAAAACAAGATATAGAAATATTGATCATCTCCCACTTCCTCATGGTCAAATCTATCTCTTGAGATATGCCACCCAGCCTTAAGTGTTCAACCTTGACTTATTGACAAACCATACATTTAGCCGCAAAATTTGTCACATCTCTCTTCATATTGTTCCACCAATAGATTTCCTTCAAGTCATGGTATATCTTAGTTAATCTCAGATGAATTTATACCTGGACTCATAAGCCTCGGTCAAAATCCTTTCCCGCAACACATCAATATTAGGAACATATAACCTTCTTTGATACCTCAAGATGCCATCTTTCCCAATCTCGAAAGCCATAACCTTCTTATGACCCACATCATTCTTAATCTACATAAGTATTAGATCCAAAGCCTTCTTCTTCTTCGCCTCAGCACCAAGAGATGATTTAACCACTTCTTTAACAATCACCCCTCATCCTTGGAGTCCAAGAGATAAATTCCTAAATTAGCCAACCTGTGAATATCCTTCGCCAATCCTCACTTCTCCTCATCAATGTGAGATAAGCACCCCACTACAACCTTCTAAGAGTATCAACAACTACATTACCTTACCTGGATGGTAGTGCAAGCTCATGTCATAATCCTTAAGTAATTCAAGCCACCTCTATTGCCTAAGTTTCAGTTCCCTCTGCATAAACACATACTGCAAGCTCTTATGATCTGAATAAATATCCACTGTCACCCCATACAGATAATGGCACTAGATCTTCAAAGTAAAAACCTCAGTCGCCAACTCCAAGTGGTAAGTTGGATAATTTCTCGTATGAACCTTAAGTTGCTTGAAAGCATAGGCTACTACCTTACCGTGCTACATCAAAATACAATCCAGTCCCACTCGATATGTATTACAATACACAACAAACCCCTCAGTACCCTTGGATAGGGTCAAAAATGGCACAAAAGTCAACTAATCCTTCAACTTCTCACAATTACCCTCACAAGCCTCAGACCACAAAAACTTAACCTTTTTCTTAGTTAGCTTCATCAATGGAGCAACAATAGAGGAGAAACTCTCCATAAACCTCCTATAATACCCAGCCAAGCCCAAGAAGCTCCTTATGTCAGTTAGAGTTGTAGGTCTAGGCTACTTTTTAACTGCCTCAACTTTATATGGATCCACCTTGATCACCTCACTAGAAACAACATGCCTGAGAAAGGTCACAACACTTAGCCAAAATTCTCACTTAGAAAATTTTGCATATAATTTCTGGTCCTTAAGAGTGTGCAAAACAATTCGGAGGTGATTGGCATGATCCTTTATATTTTTAGAGTATACCAATATGTCATCAATGAAGACTATAACAAACAGATCCAGAAACTGCCTGAACACCTAATTCATAAGTCCATGAAAGCAAATGGAGTATTAGTCAACCCAAATGACATGACCAAAAACTCATAATGGTCGTATCGGGTTTGAAAAGCAGTCTTGGGAATATCAACCTCCCTAATTTTTGACAGGTGATAACCCGAATAGAGATCGATCTTAGAGATACTTCTAGCACTCTGAAGCTGGCCGAAAAAATTATCAATCCTAGGAAGAGGGTACTTATTCTTCACTGTAACCTCCTTCAACTGACTATAGTTTATACACATTTGAAGAGATCTATCTTTCTTTCACATAAACAGTACAGGAGCAGCCCATAGAGACACACTAGGAGCCATCTTATAAGGAGGAAGAGAAATAAGATGGGTGCCTGGTAGAAGATCAATCCTAAAATCTATCTTCTTATTAGGAGGAATTCTAGGAAGATCATCGAGAAAGACTTCAGGAAATTCATTAACCACAGGGACAGAATGTAATGAGGGACTTTATAAATTAGAATCTTTAACCGACACTAGATGATAAAGACACCACTTTAAAATCAACTTCTGAGCTCTAAGATAAGAAATATACCTCCCTTTGGGTACTAAGGAACTCCCCTCCCAATCAATCACCAGTACATTAGAAAAATAGAAATTGGCCTTCCGGGTATGAAAATCCAGAGAAGCGTAGCACGAATGGAGCCAATCCATCCCTAAGATTACATCTAAATATACCATTGTCAAGCTTTATCAAATCTACCAATATCTTCCTATGAAAGATGGACACCACACAATTTTTATAGATTTTTCTAGCCATAATAGAATCACCCATCGGAGTAGACACAGAAAATGGGTCAAAAGTATTTTCAAGACCAAAACCAAAGTGTAAAACTATGTAATGGGTCACATAAGAGATGGTAGAACTCGAATCAAGCAAACAATAAACATCACGAGAGAAAAGTTGTATCATACCAGTAACAACATATGGAGATGCCTCAGGCTCCTTAAGAGTAGCAAGTGCATAAAAATGATTCCAGCCAATGTTGATACCCGAAGTAGCGCCCTTAGGCACCAGAGATAAAGAAATGGTGACCAAAACCTTATTAGCTTTGATGGTAACTTTTCCTATAGGACAATTTCCCTGTAGATGACCAGGCTGACCACAATTGAAACACAAGTTCCTCTCCTTCTCGCAATAGCCACGGTGAAGTTGTCCACAAAATTAACACTGAGGATAAGATGGGGTTGACTTAGCTCTACTAACTTTCGACTGGGTACCTTATGCCTTAGGACCACTGCTAGTCTGAAAATGATGATCGCCAGAAGGCTTAGGATAAGGAGCACTAGCTGTCGAATATGAATTTCCCCAATTTTTCTTCATTGTCCACTATCTACCATCTCTCCCACTATTCAGCTGATTTGTAATACCCTGCTCTGAATACCTAAACTTTTTATTCTTCTTTTCTATCATGTTTACTTACTTCTTCTTTTCAGCCTTTACCTGTTGCATATAAATCACCAACCTTGAAATGTCCATACATTGTTCAACTTTGCAGCCTTACACTCCAATACCAACTCATGGGATAGACCAAAAGCAAATTTCCTTATCTTGGATCTCATGTTAGCATTAACTCTGGAGAATAACAGAATAACTACTAAAATTTTGGAGAATACTCTTTCACACTCATCTTTCCCTGCTTCAAGTTCACAAACTCTTTAACCTTATCTACCCTCAACTTCTGACGAAAGAAGTGATCAAGAAAGGCACCAAAAAACTTATCCTACACTGCTTGCTCAGAATCTTCACCTCTCAATGCTTTCCACTCCTCATACTATTGATAAGCTACATCTATCAACTAATAAGAAGCAAACTCCACACCCTCTATATTAATAGCATGCATCACCCTAAATATTTTATCTATCTCATTAATAAAACCCTAAGGATCCTCCTCAACCTTTGAGCCTATAAAGGTTGGGTGATTCAACCTCATAAACTGGCCAACCCAAGTGACCTCAGATGAATGAGTAACAAAACCAACACGATCATATAACAGGACTGTGATGCCACCAACTGAGTAAGTATATGAATAAATTGAAAGAACTTCATATTAGATGTATCTCCGTGAGGTAACTGAGCATGAGTGTCACCATCCCAGGAAGCCTGAGGGAGATTGTAGTAAGGATCAGTATAAATCTAAGTGGGGCAGCACAATCAGGACCAAGGACCCTAGATCGAGTCGGCACTCCTTAAACAAGGTAAGTTCCCTCAATATTTTCCTATGGTAGGATAGAGGGCCCAACAGAGTTTCTACAATCATAAGATCTTTGGGAAAGCATGATCTGAAATGCGAGTAAACCAGGAGTTAGAGAAGTTTCATGACAACTAGACTCTATAGCCTAAAAATGAACACAAAAAGAAAAAAATTCCTAAATGTCTTATAGCCTCTACCTTATAAGTATGGGGCATTACACACCAATAAAAGAGACTTTACTCGACACAACTTTGTGGACACCCAACGAACCTGAATCATGCTCTAATACCAAGATTATCAACACCCTAACCAGGGTCTAATTGTGATAGGTATCTTAAACCCACCGTGAGTCGGAGACTACCCCTTAGCCTAACGTCCAAAACACAATTAAAGAATACAGTGAAAGTCAACTAAATAGTAATAAGAAGGATAGATAATCAAATGTAATCTATATGAATCAAAACCACATCCAACCCACACTTGTCAACAAAAGCCTCTAAAACTAGAAATGCCAAATAGGTCGGGACATGCCTCCGACCGTGAAAAAAGAATCCAAAATGATATGCTAAGAAATAAAAAAATAGAAAAAATGACCAAGACTTTTGAAAGATGGAGGCTCACCACTTCACAACAACTCAACAAATGTACCAAATTACCTAACACTACACAGGAGCAACAGAACACCCTTCGAACCATACATTATGAAGTAATATAGCATCCAATGATGATAAATAGGATAAACACTGTATGTAACTCAAGGAAAGTGATAAAATAATGCCAATCCCATAAACTAGTTAAAATTATATGTATAACAATCATATATACATATACAGGATGTTGGGATAGGGATAAGGGTCATGAACACGAGAGTTTAAAACATTAACCTTAATTGTGTAGCTCGCTCCATCTTAAAGGCACTCACAGGCTATATGAGTTCAGCTCCCCCAGCTAAAAGGGCCCAGTGCGTATTAGCCATAAATCCAAGGAATCCGAAGAAAAGGCTAAAGACACCAAGGCTTTATCCATTTCAAAATATAATGTGTGAATCATGCACATGGTCGTATAGACCTCCACATCGGCAAATGTGGTTTCAAGTGTTAGTCCCCTCGGGACTACACCTTTATGGGGAGCTACACAATTCTCTTTAAGCCTAAATTAAAATAGTTTGCACATAATCTCAACTACTAACCCATGAGTCTTATATTAAGGCATTTACCACTTGGTATCATCATACCAATTATGCTTGCAAGCTTATATAATTATGTCAAACCAATCCATATAACCTTTAGACTCCCAAGTTCTAATTTAAAATCCAAACCATGGCCATCAAGGTCCTTTCAAATCTGTTTTAACCAATTATTCATTAATACAATGCAATCGGATTCATAAATAAGATGAATTATGCAATTATCCATTTAAAAAAAAAACAAATTTACAAAGTGGGTTGGGGTTAATGCCATTACCAAGCTAAAAACTCATCAATTTGGGGAAACCCATATTCCCCATTTTAATTTCCATAACAATGCACCCATTAATTCCAAAAATCATTAATTAAAGCATAAAATTATCAATTTAAAACATAGGAAAAGTAAGTCAATTAATTTCAACCAAATCCCCTTAACCCAATTTCAAATCCATCAATTTTATCCACATGGATAATGAGTAAGTAAATGCCACAATGTAAAATTAAAGTTAGGAAATGAGATACATGCTTGAAATACACAAGAAATTGAAAATAATTCAGAGTTTAGAGCCCAGATGATGAACTCACTGTAAAACCCTTGAATGTTCTTGGGTTTTGAGTTTAAGAGAGAAAAAGAATGATTTGATCTTTGAAAACTGAAGGAAATGAGGTTATTTTATGTTTAAGGGTCGTACATGGGGTAAAAAGATCAAAATTCCCTCACCCTAAGTGAATAAAATTAAAACTGGATGAAATTAAAATATCAGCGTGGCACACCATTATCGGGAGGGTAGCCTCCGTGCCACGCCAATATCGTGGAGGCTAACATCTGTGGCACGCTAATATCGCAGACCCTCACTGCCTTTGGGTCTCAAAATGACCTCGAACACCTTTTAAAATTTTTAAAACTTTTCCAAAATACCCTTTTAACATCTCTAAATATAGTTCCAAGTCAAAAATTTATGTTACGCAGGCGAGAGGGTCAAAAATAAAATAGTTGAAATTTTATGGGGTCTCACATGTGTCAAGGCTAGTTTTGATGTAAAATTGATAGAAGACTTTCAATATTTGATCAAACTTGATAATAAAATAATATGTGAGTCATCGCTTAAATTGATAAAGAATATTAGTGTAGGGATTATTTTAGTGAAAAAAACAAGTGTGATATGGTGAAAAATAATATGTGCAAAACCTTAAATTCTTGGATTTTTGGTCCTAGACACAAGTCTATAATTAGTATTCTTGAAGATATTAGGTATAAAATAATGAATAGGCATGGAGATATAATCAAGTTTGCAAATACTTGGATCAATGATATTTCACCCATGGCTAGGCTAATTTTAGAAGACAATAAATAGATTGGTAGGAAACTAAAGGTGAATTTGAATCATGACACTATATTTTAGATTTAAGAAGGATAGTTTAGGCACATAGTTGATATGGTTAAGAACACATGTACCTACAGATTATGGAAATAGAGGGGTATACCTTGCCGACATGTAGTTTGTGCCTTGTATCACGTTAGGCATGGATCAAAAGATTATGTGGAGCATTGGTATAAAAACTATACATTCCTACGTATTTATAAGCACTTCATACAACATATCTCTAACATGATAATGTGGCCTAAAAGTAATAATCCATCAGTTGAGTCACCTGAAATTAAGTCAATGCCTAAAAGACCTCCCAGATGTAAAAAGAAAAGATAAAGATGAACCAAGGAAGAAAAAATGGGAGAAAACATAAAAAAATAGAGTAAAAATGGTATGTTCCAAATGTCATTCAGTTGGGCACAACAGACGAGACTGCAAATCAGTAGCAAGTATTTTGGTGTTTCTTTATCAAATTAACCATTCTTACGCTTCTAACTTTTTTCTTAATGTATAGCTCCCTCAACATCCTTTTAAACAACCCTATCAATAGCCTTCACAACCAAGGACAATGAGTTAGCTAGCACTCAACATTATTCATCTCTATGTCTTAAAACTTCAAGAGTTAAAAGAAGTAGAAAGCAAGTAGCAAGCTCTTCAACTACAAGGAAAATATCTTCTCAGTTGGAAGAAAAAGAACAAGAAATGTGATATTTGGTGTTTACACAAACACACAATCTGAATAATAAGTCATTAATGTATGTAATTCATAACTTAAATTCCTTGCATCTTTATTTATGTATAGTGTGTAATATTGAATAATGCAGCCCAAAAGATCGAGGGAAAGAGTTATTTCAAGTAGGACAACACTAAAGATGAATCACTAACAAATGTTAATTTGGGATTCAAGCCACCTCATTTGAAATAGAAAGGAAAAGATTCTAAGACTAAAAATTAACTTCAATAAATGCAACAATGTAAAAAGTTGCAAACCAAATCCAAGTGGATTCCATAGAGGTTCAATAGTACTAGAGTTGTGGTGTTAGATTGGACAATTTTTTTTGTTTTTAATGTATGTTTTGTGAATGATAAATTCAAGTCCAACTGTGCTAATAGAATTTAGATTTGTCAAACTATTCAACTATTGGTTATTTTGATGTATGTTTGTTTGCCTTTAAACAAGTTTTTGGTGTTAGTTAGCCTTTAGCTATTTAAAGTGGTAACTCTTTATTTTTCAATTATGGGTATTCTTGAAGATGGTTTTTGGCTATTTAAAGTTGTGATTTTAAAATATATTGCATGTGTCACTAAATTTTTAAAGGTGCAGGTAATTGTAAAATAAGACTAGTGCCAAATTAGTGATTTTGTTTCTCAGGCACCTGCTGATTATACCTTGAAAAATATTTCTATTGTTCCTAAAGTTCGACAGGCTCTAGCTGAATTAGGTATCATAAGAGTTATGATAAATCTCCTAGATTGTTGAATACAATTGGGATCTAAAGAGTACGCAACTAAATGCTTGCAAAATCTAACTTCTGGAAATGAGGATCTCTGAAGTTGGTTCAACTGCTTAATTTGGTTCAACTACTTAATTTGTTTCAACTTATTAATTCAATTAAGATAAAAGCATGCCAAATTTGGTTCAGCTGCTTGATCAAGCTCCTCGGAATACTGCTAAGAATTATGTTGTTTCTTGTCTTTTCTTTCTTTCGTCGAGCCAGAAATATAAAAAACTGGTGATTTCCTATAGAGAACTTGGTCGACCAGTAATCAGTGGTCTAACTGCTAAAGGAGAGATCGGGGTAAAGTAAGTTATTGAAATGTGAAAGAATGAATTGGATCAGATCCTGGCTCTTGCTGGTTGTTGCACTATGGATGACATTACTAGAAACATATGTTGTAGCAGAGAAAGAAAGGTTCCTATGCAATATTAACAGATAATATATGCCACCTCACTTTTTTATTAGCTTAAGATATAATAGCTATCTAAATATAGTCAATTATACGGAGGTTAGTTATGTATTATATTTAGGAGTTTTATAGTTTCCTGTATTTTAGGTCTTTCTGCTCTTTGTACTTGTTAGATAGTATTTCTAGTTCCGTATCCACTCTATAAAGAGTTTTTGTACGTGAATAACATTTATCTTTCTCTTTTATATCTTAAAACTTTTTATGGTATCAGAGTTTTTCTTATCCTCACAGAGTTCTAAGATCCTTTTTACCCAACCATTAGAAATGGCTCTCTCTGTTACCAACTCCATCAATATTGTCCAATTTAATTTGGCTACCCAACATCTTATTAAACTTATTGGCATCCATAACTTTTCTCTCTGAAAGTCACAAGTATCCATGCTCATTGATGATGTCCAAACAACACCTTCTTTTAGATGCTAAAACGAACATTTTCAAGATATAGTAACCCAACTAAGGTTGGAGTCGAATCCCAAGGGAACACATATCTTTGTAAATCTCAGCAGTTGTAGTCAATGGGTAGAATAAGAAAAGAAAATGAGGGATTTGTTTGTAGTAATCTCGAGCAAAGAACAGTATTAACTCTGGTTGTAATCAGTATAGGTGAACATTAGGATTGCATTCCCCCTGGCTTTTCAACTCCGTAGGTTTATCGTTCTTTGTTGAACCAACCCAATACCTTGCATGCAGAATCAATAAGTCATGCATTTTCTACAGTCTTTTAGATGAGTAGAAGGATTTCACCCTTTACCTTTTGAGTCTCAGGATGTCACATCACTAACCCTTATCTTGATCTCAATTAACTATTACCTTTGGAGTCTCTAGTTATTAGCTGAAAGCTAGCCATCTTACTTAGTGTTTCACTCGCTGCCCGTTCACTTTAAATGGTACATCACCATTACACTTTATCTCAATAGCACTATATGGGAACACCTTAACCACAATAAATGGTCTAGTTCTTCTCGATTTTAGCTTGCTAGGAAACAAGCATAGTCTTGAATTATATAACAATACCATATCATCGGGTTTGAATATACTCTGCTCGATCTTCTTATCATGATACAACTTTATTTTTTCTTTGTATATGGTTGAGCTCTCATAAGCATGGAGTCAAAATTCGTCCAACTCATTCACCTTACTCAATGT
Source organism: Capsicum baccatum var. pendulum (assembly GCA_030864225.1). Taxonomy (NCBI): domain Eukaryota; kingdom Viridiplantae; phylum Streptophyta; class Magnoliopsida; order Solanales; family Solanaceae; genus Capsicum; species Capsicum baccatum. Next base: position 67,390,914 of record CM061559.1, on the reverse strand, counting down.
CAAGTTTTTTGCATCATGCCACTCAAAATTCAGCCTCTTCAATACCCATAATGCCTTGTACACAAACTCAACCGGTAAGTGGCATGCTTTTCCATATACAATTGATATGGAGAGGCACCTATGAGGGTATTGTAGGTTATTCGGTAGGCCCATAATGTATCATCTAACTTTCTCGACCAGTCAGTTCGATTGGCAGTCATTGCTAAGATGGACTTTATTTCTATATTGGAGACTTCCACTTGCCCACTTGTATGAGGATGGTAAGGTATCGCTACCTTATGTATTACACCATATCTATAAAGTAGGGCTTTGAATAAGCGGTTCCAGAAGTGAGGCCTACCATCACTAATAATAGCACGTGGAGTGCCAAATCTGGAAAAGATGTTTCTTTTTAGAAAAATGGTGACCTTTTTGCCTTCATTGTCTGGAAGTAAAATTACCTCCATCCACTTTGCTACATATTCGAGCACTACCAGAATATATATCATGCAAAAGAAGCTCACAAATAGACCCATGAAAATCCCCCCACATCAAACAGCTCCAACTCTAAAATAGGCGTCATAGGGAGTTCATGGCATTTAGAAATGTTGCCTTGAGACTGGCATTGGTCACAGGATTTTTTAAACTCATAAGTGTCCTTGTAGATTATAGGCCAATAAAACCCACATTGCAGGATTTTATAGGCTGTGCGTGTACTACTTTGATGACCCCTAACTGGTGATAAACGAAAACCCTCTAGAATGCTCATCATATCCATATTAGGTACACATATTCAAATTACACCATTAACACAAACCCTAAATAGATGTGGCTCATCTCATAAGAATTTCCTTACCTCATGCATAAATCTCCGTTCCTGTTAGAAGGATAAATCTTCTGGAATAAGATCACTTGCTAAGTAATTGGCAAAATTAGCAAATCAAGGAATCAAATCATGAGGTACTTGTAACGCCTATTCATCTGGAAAAGTATCATCTATCCCAAGATTATCCCCTATAATCTGTATGGTCTCCTTCTCAAGTCTGGATAAATTATCTGCAACCTGATTCTCTATTCCTTTCTGGTCCCGAAACCCAATTAATAAATTTTGGTTTGTCATCTTTCTTTGACATCAAGTACCTCAAGGCCGCATAGTTAGTGTGAACTATCACCTTAGTTCCAATTAAATGAGACCAAAACTTCTCAAAAGTAAAAACCACTATAAGTAGCTCTTGTTCTGTGACTGTATAATCCTTCTTAGCAGGGGTCAAAGCTTCGATGGCATAGTAGATAGGGTGTAATATCTTCTCTCTTCTTTGGCCTAGGACAACACCCAAGGCTATTCCACTCGCATTACACATAACCTCAAAAGGTGCAGACCAGTCAGGCGACATAATAATAGGTGCTAAAATTAATATCTCTTTCAAGCATTTGACCTTTTTCTCTAAAAGTTTGCACAGAGGAGTCGCAATTTTAGAAAAGTCCTTGATGAATCTTCTAGTGAGACCTGTAAGACCTAAAAAGCTTCATATGCCTCAATCTGATACTGGCGGTGGAAATTTCTCAATCACCTCAATCTTCGCTTTGTCTACCTCAATACTATGTTTAGAGATCTTGTGTCCTAGCACAATACCTTATTTCATCATGAAGTGATATCTTTCCTAATTTAGCACCAAACTACACTCTTTACATCTCTATAGTGCACTGGCCAGATATGCTAAACAATCATCGAAAGAATCCCCAACCACTAAAAGTCATCCATGAATACCTCGATTGCGTCTTTCACCATATCATAGAATATGCACATCAAATATCTCTGAAAAGTGGCAGGCGCATTGCAAAGTCCAAATGATATCCTTTTAAATACAAAATTCCTATAGGGGCAAGTAAACGACCACTAACCAGAATACCCATAAAGAAAACAGTACCAACCTCTGCCTGTTAATTTGTCCGGCATCTGATCTATGAATGGCATTGGGAAGCGGTGCTTTTGTGTCTATCTATTTAGTTTTCTGTAATCCATGCACACTCTACATCCGGTAACTAGCCTTATTGGAAATAATTCATTTTTCTCGTTTGGAACCACTGTGATTCCCCCTTTATTTGGCATGCATTGAATTGGCCTAACCCACTTGCTTTCTGTAATGGGAAAACCCACCCCAACATCTAACCACTTACTTATCTCTTTTTTACTACTTTTTTTATAAAATGATTCAGTCGTCTCTGATGCTCAATACTGGGAATGTTGTCCGGCTTAAGCTGTATCTTATGTGTACATATACCTGATCGAATCCCTATAATGTCAACAATGGCCTACCCAATAGCTCTCTTAAACTTCTATAGCACTAATATCAAAGCTTACAACTGTGCTCTTGCCAAATCTGCTGCAATAATTATCGATAAAGTATTGTTGTCCCACAAGAATGCATACTGTAAATGAGATGGGAGGTCCTTCAATTCCAATATTGAAGGTTCTTTAATCAATGATCTTGCAGAAGGTGTGGTTCTGTTATTCAAGTCAAGGTCCAACTTCTTAGGGGCATAATGGTGAGAGCCTATGCCATGTAATGCACTTACAATATCATCTTAATCATTTATCCCATCACTCTCAAATTTCATAATCATAGTTTCTAGTGCTTTTACCCCTAATCTCTCCTCAATTGGCATATCTAATGTGAACAAGTCATCATCCTTTGCATCTATCACCGCCACAACTCTTATACCATCCGGTTATTGTACTGTCATGCATATATTCAACACAATTTGCTTATCATTCCATTTAAATATGATCTTTTCCAAATCCATGTCAATTAACACCTGACTAGTAGACAAGAAGGGTCTACCCAATATAATCGGTGAATTGGTATCCACTTCATAGTTTAAAATCATGAAATCTGCCGGCTATGTGAATTGTGCTACTCTTATTCTATGTCAAGCATAATTCCCACTGGCTTGTTCACAATGAATTAGCTATCAGTAGCCTTATAGAGGTGGGCTTGATCTCTTCTAACCCTAACATCTTGTATATTACCAATGACATAAAATTTATTCTTGCTCTCATATCACATAGAGGCTGATTAATCTCATAAAGCCCACTAGAATATAGGATGTTGACTGCACCTGGGTCACTTTTATTTTCTACTAGTGGTACCTAGAAATCTGAACTAAACTAATGTACTATATTCTGGAGTTCTACTCCAATCCAATCATCATCACAATCACTATCGAAATTATCATCATACAGGTAAGCTTCTTAAACTCTGCCTCAGGTTGCCCATCAATATTAATATTCTCCTTCTTTAGCTCATCAGTGGTAGCAACATAGTCTCATCAGGAGAAGAGTCACCTTTAGTGTCAATGGCCATACAGTGAACAAGTATCGAGGGATTCTGCACATTGTCACCAGATAATGCTTCTGACTGTCTCTGAGACAAAGTGATAGAGATTTGCCCATATTGTTGGTCCAACTTCTTAATAGCAATCGCATATGATTCAACCTTTTGGGATGATCCTAAAATTTCCACTTTAAGTTCTTTGAGGAAAGTCTCTTGGCTCTCTTGACCCTTTATCAACATGGTCAACATTTCTTCTATTTTAGACTCTGCCTCACATATGCTGGGTGAAATGTATTATCTCTCTTATCATGATAGTTCCAACCTTGATTCCCTTATCCTTAGGCTCGAAAACCTGCCAACTGATAATCTACAAACTTTACCTCCACAGATATCCCAAAGTCATGCACTTTAGAAGAATTGATGGTTGAAAATTATTTGACCAGCTCACTAATTTCTGACCATATCAAAACCTCTATCAACCTCCAAAGTTTACTACCCTCGATTAGTTAATGAGATCTGATCCATTATACCTACATCTATCTCCTATCATAATCTCATAAAGGCTCCTTCGAAAATAGTGTCTGTCATTGCTCTAGAACTGAAAATCAAGGCTTTATATAATATCTCTTTCAGGGTTGTCCCTGAAATATGGTGATTGGGCACCATGCTAAGTTTCTTCTTGAACTTAAACCATGCCTCATACATAGCATCTGGCCGCAACTTCCTAAAATTATAAATATCATCCTTGAGATACAATACCTTGGATAGAGGAAAGAATTTGTTCAAAAAATGTGTGTGTAGCTCATTCCCTATAGTAATAGACCCTATTGGAAGTTCCCCAAGCCATAATGATGTTTCTCCACTAAGCAAGAAAGAAAATAACCTCAGTCCCAGTGCGTCCTGATCTACCCTAGGTATGGTATATGAAGTGCAAATCCCAACAAAATTTGTCAAGTGCATGTTTGCGACATCTGTGGGCAACCCTGCAAAAATAGCCCTCAAGTATAAGAGTTGGATCATAGCACTAGAGATATTAAACTTAACATTAGAAGGTAAAGCAGGAGAGATAATGGCTCTTGTATCAACCGACATGGCTCTTGTATCAGCCGACTCATCATATCCTAAATCTTCTTCTTCATCAACATATGACTACATGTACTGGTATGCTGGGATCACTTGAGGTCGGCATCCTCTAACTCTATCCTAGTTTCCACCGAGGACTGCTCAATGGTCTGCTTCCTGTCGCTGCTTAGCTAACTCCGTCTGAGCTAGTATCTCACCAATCTGACTATCAACAGCCTCCTGAACTCCTTCTTTAGGGAGATTCTCCTTCTTTGGCTCTGATATCTTACTATATGATTATAGGATCTTCTCTGAAATCAGTGAGAGTAAGGGATTATTTTTACTCTATGTGCTAGGCATACACCGACATATGCCTAACAAAGAACAAAAAGAAAAGCCCCAAAAATGTAAAATAACTTCAAATCACAAATCAACATCGTGCTCCCCAGCAACAGTGCTAATTTCTTGATGACGTCCAAGCAACACCTTCTTTTAGATAATGAAATGGTCGTTGTCAAGATATAGTAACCCAACTAAGGTTAGGGTCGAATCCCAAGGGAATACGTGTCTTTGCAAGTCTCAGAAGTTGTAGTCAACGTGCAGAACAAGAAAAGTAAATAGGGGATTTATTTATAGTAATCTCAAGCAAAAAATAGTATTAACTCCGATTGTCATCAGTGTAGCTGAGCACTAGAATTGCGTTCCCCCTGGCTTCTCAACTCCATAGGTTTATCGTGTTATGTTGAACCAACCTAATACCTTGCATGCTGAATCGATAAGTTATGTACCTTCTACAGCTTTTGGACGAGTATAAGAATTTTACTCTTTACCTTTTGAGTCTCATGATGTCGCATTACTAACCCTTATCTTGACCCAAGTTAACTATTACTTTTTGAGTCTCTAGTTATTAGATGAAAGCTAACAATCTTACTTAGATATTACCTAGTAGCGTGGAGCGACAGTTAATCTCAAATTACTGTTGTCATTATCTTTTCCTAGTCACTCCTCTTTTGGAGTAAGTAGCAATATCTATGTGGGATCCTAACGTTTTCAACCACTAAGAAATCTATTATATTGAGGATAATACAATGCATGCCATGGGTATTGGTTTAATTCAACAATCGCACCTCCCTACTTCATCAATTAGACAAGGTTTGCACAACCCTAGCTATGGGTTTTAGCCTCTCATACTTATGAATAAATCAATAACATTCATAATTGAAAGCTTAGATAAGATAACAATGATAAGATGAATAAAAACCCAAAATCGTAACATGATTAATCAAGTAAAGTTAAGACAAGAGAATCCCAAGATCAAAGACAGATCTTAGAATCAAAATATTTTTCTGAGTATCAAAAGTGTGTAACTATTACTAAAAAGTATATAAAGTGTATTTATAGTACAAGAGAAAACCCTAAGAACAAAGCCCGAACAAAATAGGAGAAAATTGGGTCGGTGGCCATATGTGGCCCGTACTGCAGTCTTTCCCCGAGCACAGATACTATCTGCGGCCAAGACACTGGGCAACAGGTACTACCTACAGCCCAGACACTGGACAACAGGTACAAACTACAGGTACCGGAAGGGAAAATTCCTGCAAGTCTGCTCTTGGTATTTTGGACTTTTGGTACTTGCTATTACTACCCGTGGCCTGTAGGTCCTACATGCAGCTCTTAGGTTGACCAAGTAGGTGATGGGAGTCATCTTTTCAGCTCTTCTTTGATTCTCAAACATACTTTGATCAAGATAATGCCGGAAAACATCCCAAATTTGTATAACTGCTCTAGAAAGTGGCCAAAAACACATTTTCCTACCTTTTCATGAACTTAGCATACAAAATATGATTTTATGCAAATATACTCAAAACAGATCATATCTAACAAAATAGCCGCAGAAACTTGCATCTTTTCCTTATTTTAAGCATCAAACGTTCTATATTTCTTTAGCACATCACTCATGAGAGGACACAATATTTATAGACATCTAGATGGGAATATCCCTGATACTATTGTGACCACTACCAAAAATAACTAGACAATTACCAACCCTAATTACGTTAACAGGTACCGTCAGGACCAATTGATCCAGAATACAATTTTAGAATCCATAGATACAACTCTTGCTGCCACTGTTGCCACTGCAACCACTGCCAAAGCAGCTTGGGATTCCCTCTATACGACTTATGCCAATAAGTTGCAAACTCGTATTTTTAGTTTGCGACATCGCCTAGCGTGTCTCACCAAAGAGAGTCTTCCTTTCACAGACTATCTCAACTAAATTTGATCTCTTTACGATGAGCATGCAACTGCAGGAGCTTAGGTAACTAATACCAAACTCATTGTCAAGATTCTCATTGGTGATGGACCCAAATATCAAGAAATTTCAACAGTAATTCGAGCACATGACACCCTAATTTTATATGTCGAACTATTTGAAAAGACATTGATCATGAGCTTTTACTCAAACATAATGCTCTTTCTCACTCCACCATGATTACTGTTGTTGTTTCACAAAAGTCCAGCTCTCAAATAAGGACCAACGCCACTAACTACAATAGGCGTTAAAATAACTACCCGCAATAATGTTCTCAGCCAGGGCGCAATTGTCGCACCAATCAAGAAGTCAACTTAGTGTGTCAGTTATGTGACCGACCTAGACATTCTACTCGCGTTTGTCGCTCTCTGTCTCACAATCATTTTTAGGCTCAAGCCAATGTTGCTGAACATAAAAAGCAGCAATCAGCCCCATAGATAGTTGATTCAGGGGCTATACACCATTTTGCATCGAATGCCCAAAGTTTCACAAACATTACTGACTACAATGGTTCGAAAAAAATTACTATGGGAAATAGTAACACCATACCAATTTCTCACACTTAGAGTTGTCAATATGGGCTAGCCTAACCCAACTTAACCCTAACAGGCTAGAGAGATAAATGGGCTAGGACGGGCTGACCCTTTTAAGTAAAGGGCAATTGAAAAAGTATCCCAACCCAGCCCTAAGCAGACCACGAGTTGGCCCTTTATAAAAAAATAAAAATAACCTAAAAACGTGTTAAATGAAAATATATAAATAGTTTGAGTTTATCACATGTTCTAATAGTCACAAATTCACTAACAGATTCAAGAAGTGAATAAATAAAGTGATTAGAAGCATCAATTCATAGCACATTCAAAAAGTAAATGAATAAAGTAATTAGAAACATCAATTCATAGCCTAATATAAACATTTTGTAAATGGGTCAAAAAAATCATGAGAATTTTAAAGTCTAATATGCTTGATAATCAGAGATGCAGTAATCTCATTTACTATCAAAACATGGACAAAAACTAAATTCAAAAACTTACAAATCTTAACTGGACTAAAATTTTGTCCAATACAAAATAAATCTAAACTTTTAAATATTACAAAACCAATCAATTAAAGCTTATCAACTCTACTTTCACTTCCACTTGTAATGTATTTTGAACTATCAATCACATTTGAATCAACATTTGACATGGTTTCCTTAAGAAGTCCATCTTCTTCTACAAATTCAATTCGCATCAAACAAGACATTAGTTAGATAACCAGAAAATAAGCAAAAGAACAATGACCAATAATTGTACACAACTATTCGAGTTAAGTTGCCATGGAAATACTAAGTATCATGAAACTCCCAAAATCCAAACAGATTAATCAAGTTATGTTGCAATCCTTCTTTATCTCACAAATCTTCTTTATCTCACACAACTTTACAATCAATTTGGAGAGAAGGAGGATAATTTTTTTATATTCTTACTTGTACAGGCTATATCCATTTGGAAAGATTTAGACGAACTCAAATTTGTACTGATATATGTTAAGCAAAAGCGGCGAAGGTCTAAGAGAAAATGGTTTTGCTGGCCTAAGAGAAAGAAAATAATGTAAAAAGTAAAAATAAAATGATGTGAAAAGTAAAAACAAAATGATGTAAAGATTAAAAACCCTAGTCCTTATCTCTAATGTACGTACTAAAGGGCCTAAGGCTTTATAGTTTAAGAGAAGAAAATTAAAAAATGTTAGGTTGGGTTGGTCGGTTGGGCTTGGGTCGTAGATACTTAGATTTTTCTTTTTTGTATTAACAAATGACAATTACAAAAGTCTAAAAAATAAAAAACTATTTTAAAATATTTAATAATTATTTTTAAAAACTCAGCCAACGGGCTGACCTCTGAGGCTGACGGGTCAAGTGAGGCTGAGTTTATAAGCCTCGTTCCTAAAATGGTTGAAAAAACTTAACCCAACCCCACTAAATTAAAGGGTTGGGTTAGGTCAGCCTCATGGTCCAAGCCCATTTTGACAGCTCTACTCACACTGGTAATACTTACTTATCTGCATCTAATTCTAGCTTTTAATTATTCAATATATTTTGCTTCCTTTCTATTTCTAATAACTTGATTTCAGTTTCTCAATTTTATCGTGATATAAAGCATCCATTGAATTCTTTTCATTCTCTTATCTTTTGAAGGATGTAAGTACGGAGGCGCCGCTAGTTCAAGGGCAGGGTAGAGGAAACCTTTATGAGTGGCCGCCAGATAATGCTTCTCCTTCTCAATCGCAATGTAATGTGGTTATGTCCTTGAATCTATGGCATCAGCGCTTGGGGGCCTGGGGTATCCAACACACTGTGCTCTAGATATGTTTTTGAATAAATTTTCCATTCCTGTTAAGAATGCTCTCTTTCTATTTGTAATTCATGCCAATCAAATAAAATCCACATGTGATCTTTTTCTACAAATTCCTTGCAAAGTCACAAGCCTTTATAAATTATTTATAGTGATATGTGGGGTCCATCACCAGCTTTGTACTTTAACAGAAGAAGATATTATATTTTGTTTGTAGATCAATTTTCAAAATACACGTGGATCCACATGATTCAAGCCAAACACGAGGTTTAGATGTTTTCAATACACTACATCCATTACTCGAATGTCGATTTCAAACAAAAATATTATCTTTTTATACTGATGGAAGTAGTGACTTTCAGAGTTTAACTTCTCATTTTAAATCACAGGGCATTGAACTCTTAATTTATCCACCGTATACTCCACAACGAGTTGCTATAGTAGAAAGACGACATCGCCATGTTGTCGAGAGTCGAGACTACAGAAACTCTAATGCACCAAGCTTCTTTACCAACCAACTTTTGGAGTTTTGAATGTCATCAAACGATTTTTCTCATAAATAGAATGGCAACTCCAAATTTAGAGGATAAGTGTAACTAGCTTTTATTTCAAGAATTACCAAATTATGACAACGTCAAAATTTTGGGTTATTTATGTTGTCTGTGGCTGAAACTGTATGCACAAAATAAGCTTGATTAAAAATCAAATCCCTGTGTCTATCTAGGATTTTCAAACAAAAATTATTGCCATCAATGCTTTGACCCAACCACCTCCAAAGTCTATCTTTCAAAAGATGTAGTATTTTTTGAAACTAGTTATCCTTTTACCAATATTTTTTCTAACTATAAAAATTAGAATTTGAAAATTTCATGGGATGAGTTATATCCTCCAAAAGAGATGGACATTGATATCCCCAATAGAGCCATATTGTTTTAAACTACCTCAACCATTGTCTACAGGCGCAAAAAGGTCTCTATGTGTTCCTTCCGTAGCGGCGTCGCCAAGCTCAGGTACATATCCACCTTCTCCCAACAATTTAGCAAGCAGCCATGCTTCGCTCTGCTCAACTGCATCAACTACTATTATCCCTTCTCCAGCAACAACAAGGATGCCAACCATCACACTTATAGCCATCGAACTTCTAAGGTTACTCCATCCATCCAAGTTCCTCAGGTTCCAGCAACCACTGCCTTGCAACCACCATACCTCAATGTCCCTCCACTATGATAAAAACCAGCCACCCTTTCTCACGCAATAATTACCCTCTAAAAAATAAATAGTTTAAAACCGAAGAATTTTTTTGCCAAAACTAATCTCTTGCCACCAATTCCCCCCTCCTATTGTCAAGTACAACTATATTCCCAGTTGCAAGAAGCGATAAGAGTAGAATATGATGCTCTAGTCAGAAATCAGACATGGGATTTGGTCCCTACTGATCCCTCCCAGAATGTTGTGGACTGTAAGTGGTTGTTTTGAATTAAACATAAACCTTATGGAAGCATTGACAAGTATAAGGCTCACCTAGTAGCCAAAGGTTTCACTCAAAGACCAGGAATAGATTATCATTCCACATTCAGCCATGTTGTTAAGCCTGCAATAATCTGCTTGGTCCTTGTAATTGCTGCCTAACGCTCTTGGCCTATTCATCAGCTAGATGTCAATAATGCATTCTTACAAGGTAGACTTGAAGAGGAAGTGTACATGAGACAACCTCTTGGTTTTGATTCCTCTCAAAATTATACGTCTATTTGCAAACTCAAAAAGGCCATATACGGAGTTAAGCAGGCTCTTAAGGCATGATACACCGAGCTCACCAACTACTTGACAAGTATTGAATTTGTTAAATTAAAATATGACTCATCTTTGTTTAACCTCCATAATTTTAGTGTTACTGTCTACATTCTTATATATGTTGATGACATAATTATTACGGGAAACATTCAGGAAAGTATTATGTCCATAATTAAATCACTTTCTCAGTGATTCTCTCTCAAAGATCTTGGGCTTTTGTATTATTTTTTGGGTGTTGAGGTAATATCCACACCAACTGTCATATATTTGTCCCAACATAAATATGCCATGAATATTCTATATTAATTGCATATGGCTGACTGCAAGGGTGTTCCAATGCCAATGACATCAACTTGCTGCTTCGTTGACCCAGAGACCGATTCAGCCATTGATGTTTCACTTTACCGACGAATCATTTGTAAGCTTGACTACCTATCCTTCACTAAGCATGAAATCGGGTTTCCTGTGAGCAAGTTGTTTCAATTTATGCATAATCCCAAAGAGTCTCAATGGAAGGCCACCAAGCACTTGTTGCGCTACTTAAAACACACAAGCACATTGAGGTCCAGTTAAGTCGACAATCAATAGACCATTTACTTGCACATTCTGACTCTGATTGGGCTGGAAATCCACATGACGGAACATCAACAACGGGTTATGTTGTCTACCTTGGGAACTCACCAATCTCATAGTCTTCCAAAAAGCAAAAGTTTGTCTCATGCTTATCTATGAAAGCTGAGTACCGAGCTATTCCTGTTGTTGTTCCTGAAGTCAATTAGCTTACGAATTTGATCCAAGAGCTCCACCTATCACTGTCTTTCCTACCAACTGTTATTTGTGCCAATGTCAGCACCACTTACATTTGTGCTAATCCTATTTTCCATAGTTGGATGAAGCATGCAGTTATTGATTTCCATTTTTTTCTGAGAAAGTTCAACAAAAGGCGCTTGAGGTTCATCACCTTCACTCTGCTGATCAAGTTGCTAACATCCTCACCAAGCCTCTCCCACGTACAGCTTTTCTGCATTATTTTCACAAGTTAGGGCTTGTTCCAGTCACCCCTAATTTGCGGGGGCATATTAACAGATAATATATGCCAACCCAGTTTGTTATTAACTTAAGATATTATACCTATCTAAATATATTCAATTATACATTAGTTAGTTACGTGTTATATTTAGGAGTTTTAGAGTTTCCTGTATTTTAGATTTTTCTGCTTTTTTGTACTTATCAAATAGTATTTCTAGTTCTATATCCACTCTATAAAGAGCTGTTGTACGTGAATAACATTTATCTTTCTCTTATACATCTCATACCTTTATATGTAGGATGTAGTTTCATTTTATGTTCCTCTAAATGATGGCCTAGCCCCAAACTCTATACAATCTTTTCATATCTTGCTTTGTAATAATCTGCAATCTGGAGAAGCATTATCAAAATGCTTTATGACTTCTGCTCCTCTCCAATAGCTAATCCTTGTATCAAATTGTGCTAATTTCCTTATAGCATACAATAAAGGATGATCAGTTGAACATCTTTCATTGAAAAATTATACTAAATACATATGTAAAACTCTCTTTCTTTCTTTGCAAAACTTAAATCATATTAAACAAGAAACATACCGATTTTATTGAGTTAAGCCAAAAGTTTATCTCCTTATTAAACTTCACCTGTATTACACTACTGCCGAACTCATGGAAATTAATGTTCTCTTGTGCTCAAATCTTGTTCTGTTTGGCAAGGGTGGAATTACTTTCTACAATTACTTTACAATAAAACCATACATTTGTATTCTATTTGAATATCTTAACATCTGAAATTGATATTTTCTAAAAAATATTTTTCAATTTTCTCGTGTTTGGTTGGCTTAAATATTTTGAAAAATGGTTTCTAAATCAACTTATCTTCCTCAAATTTAAGAAAATGACTTCCCTTCAAAAACTAAAAAACGTTTTTCAAAACTCTCTTTCAACACCACTCTCAAGTTAAAATATTCATACAATTTTCAAAATCACTCACCCCTACCTCGACCCCCAATCCCCTACTACCCTCACCACCTACCACCCCCATCCAAAAAAAAATGTTTAAATTTTTTTCTTACATCATCTCCTACCACCAAAACCAACCCCTACCCGACTCCCACCCCTACCTAACCCCGCCCCCTAAATTTTTTAAATTTAATTTTTTTAAAAAAATAATTTTTTTCTTATCCCTCCTCACTCCGCTATCCCAACCCACACTCTACTAGCCCTCCTTACTCCCCACCCCCCTCACCCCCTACCCCCACAAAGAAAAAAATATTATTTTTCTTGAAAAAAATTTCTTACCCCAACAGCACCCCTACCAACCCCCTTCCCCCAAAAAAAAATTAATTTTTAAATTTTTTTTATAAACAAATTCAAAATTTTCTTCTTACCTTATTAGTTCTCATTGTTTTTGTTAAATATATACAAATACTTTTAGAAAATATTTTTTTACTTGCATAACGAATAGAAGAATATAAGTAAGAAACAACTTATTTTCCTAGAAAATATTTTCCTCCTCTATCAAACACACCCTAAAATAAGTATTTTTCGGGGTCAAAAATTATTTTTCTAAAAATTATTTTGTAAAAAATATTTTTTCATTTACCAACCAAACACCAAAAAATACTTTTCGAAAAATATTTTTCACTCACCAATCAGACATAAGAAAATAAGTAAGAATACAACTTGTAGGTAAATATTTCCATGAAAAACATTTTCCTTCATAGCAAACACACCCTAAAGGCCTATTATTTTGGAAAAGAAGAGGGGTCAGTAGAGCCAAAACTACATTCAAATCTCTCTGTAATAATATCGTTTGTCTAGATATTTTTTGATTGTTGTAGTGAAATGTTATTATAGAAAATATATATGTATATTACTACTATATATATATATATATATATAAGGGAGAAATATCTCATTTTGATAGTCCTCACATGAATGTATTTTGTCTATTTTATCTTAATTAAATTTTAATGACCTTTCAAGATGTCAGTCATTTTAGTAACTTTGAACAATTATATGAACTTTTAAAATACTATAAATGACGAGTCATATAGAAGTGATAGTAACATTACAAAATATTTATTTATCCACTAAATTTTAAAATTAATTCAATTTTTTTTTGTTATTTTATGTGGGATAAAAATAATTTAATAAAAGAGAATACTTATTTTTTTTAATCCTCAAAAGAAATTTTTGAAGCTTTAATAATTTTGTAAGGTTTCACACATTGAAGAAACATCTACAAAAAGTATTTTATTGAGTTTCATTTTTAATTATTTAGTTCAAATACTATTTTTATTCATAAATCATACAGTAATTTGTAGCATCAGATATTTCTATATTAATCAAATAATGTATTATTATTTAAAAATGAATTAGTCAATCTAAAGTTTAATTGAGAAAAAATAATAAAATTAATTAAATATAAGAAAAAATCAATTTAGATCATTAAAGACATTCATTAAAGACATTCAATAAAATAAAAAGGAGAAAAGTTTAGTGCGTGTATTTGTTTGAAAATTAAAAGAAAGACTAAAATATACCATAAAAAAAGTGTTAGTTTTAACTTATAAAAATTTTTACTCCCTTCGTTTTAATTTATTTGTTTGATTTTGACTAAACATAAAGTTTTTTAAAAAAAAAGCAACGAATATTTTTAAATTTTGTGGTCTTAAACTAAAAATATGTAGAAATGACCAAACATCTGTTGATCTTGTTGTCTTAAACGTGTCACGTGAAAAGTTGAAAGAAACCCAAGACAAAAAAGAGACATTTTTTTTAAATGAACTAAAAAAATAGGACAAAAAAATTGAAACAGATATATAATTTAACATTTTAAAAATATCGAGAAATAATCGAACTATACCGTAAACTAATATAATGGTATAAAACAGATGAAAAGCAAAAATAGCAAAAAAAAATTTACAAATATAAATGATAATGTAGTTTGATCCCGGGCGTAGCACGGGTCAAACAATGCTAGTAATTGATTCCAAAGAAACTTGACTATTATAGTGAAACTAGGGAACGTGGCCACGCTTCGCGCGAGCGTTTATGTATATGTGTTTGAATCACTCTTCAATTTTCTTTCGATCAATTATACATTCGATATATTGTCTGATCATATCAATATCTTTTGTTTAATTTTTATTAAGAGGATTATAAAGATGACAAATAAGGAAGGTTAGTATTAAGTAATGGATTATACATTCTTAAAAATAATTCAGAAAATATTCTTTAATAGTAACATTTTTATTTCATTTCTATTACCGTAAACAATATTTGATAATATGCAATGTAAAATAATTGTAAAATAATAAACATCATTCTTTGTCAAGTTGATCTAGTGGAGGTCCTTTGTGTATTTCATTCTTCAATCAATCTTGCTTCCTTTGTCAAGTTCCTTTTAGAGAGATCGATTTCTAAAATGAAATAAGTGCTAGTAATGAAGAAAGCTATATTGAATCTTTTTGGAGGTTTTTTGAATTAAATGGAGAAAAGAATTCGACATTTTGAAAAGGAGAATAAATAGAAATGCTGCCAATTGTTTAATTGATAATAAATGATAAATAAATCATTCAATTAATAACAATAAATTTTGAGCTTTCTAAACTGAAAAAGAGAGAAATAATTAAAGCAATGTAATTAAGAAATAATTTTTTAAATTTTCTAATATATCATATTAATAGGGAAAACTAAAAGAAATGTGTCACAAAATTAAAGAAGAAAAAAAAAAGATAAATGTCATTATTTACTTTAGAGACATGACATATCACTTCTTGAATCATGTGAGAGCTTGTGAGAAGTATTGCAAAGTTAAAAACCTTGTGAGAAGGACAAGTTTAAAGAGCTTGAAACTCCGCTTTGTAAACAAAGAAAATGATATACTAAGAATTGTTAGAAACATAAAAAGACTTATATATATTCTATCTTCACAAAGACCAAACACAAGGATCAAGAAAAAAAATAATATTCTATGATGTTTTTCTTCCAATCATGACAATACACGATTTCAAGAAATATTTCATCTTACGCTTAAAAAAATATAATATTGATTCCTATATTTAGCTCAATACAATCATTAACACCAAATAATAATAATTGAAAATATAAATTTGTAAAAGGTAAAATTAAACTAAATTTACTCATCTCCCAATTAACAAAAAGAAAGTATTTATGAAAGTGTAGGATGACACTCTAGCAATAAAATTATTGCTGCAAAATGAATACTCCAAATATACAAAGTTATTCAAATGTAGCTAATCTTACAATTTAGTATTCCTAGTTATTTTAGGTTGCATTTTGGACATTCAATTTCTCCAAAATCTATGCACATTTATCTTCTTTTTTAAAATCTCATTCCTAAAATTTCTTATTCCCCCCTCTAGTTTATTGACTAGGTCATACCCACACCAACACCTGCAAAATAGATAACATATTATTCTGACAATTTTGACTTGTTATTGTGGTCATCAATTTTCCTTTTTATCTTTCCTTCCTACTCCAAGCTTATGAATGATTTAAAAAACATGGAAAAAGAAAAAAGTATGATAAAATCTCTCTATATAATTCTTTATGATAAAATCTCTCTATGTAATTCTTTGCTTATTAAAAGATAACAAACTATACTACCAAACATACAAAAAGAAGAGGAAAGTTAATACTATATAGATGTCAATACCTTTTAATTATCAATTCGTGTCTTTTTCGTCTTTTTTCCTCGAGAAGTTTCACATTAAGAATAAGATGTGACACAAATTTTAGACTTCTAATTAAAAATAAAGGATATTTATCACTATAACATAACCCTTATTGGTATTCCTCTTTCCTATCCTTGTAGATGATCCAAACCAGATAAAATAAAATTATAATTTATTACTAAGAACATTAACTTTAGTTAAAAATATATAAGGAAAAATGAATCAGGAAAATATTTTAAGGAATAAATAAAAGAAAGGAATTAGTAGAACAAAGAAGTACTATAAAGAAATAATGTCGTTAATCACTAATTTTGGCTCTTTGTCAGATTTACTATTTTTATCTCATTGTTTTTACCTTTTTGGTTCTACCATTTCTTCTCCATGAATCATGTTACATTCCATGTATGGAATAATATCTCCTCTAATTTAATATTAGTTTCATAAGTCGGTCGATTTTTTCTCCAAATAATTCTTCTTGCCCTTTAACATTCTCATCGTCTTTTCTATAAATTCTTCACCTAAAATAATTTTCTTTATCACTATAAATATCCTCGCGGGAGAAACTATAGTCCAACATATTCTCAAACAGTCTTTTATCTCGAAGAAAAGTATGTGTCATATAACATTTGTCATTACATACAAGAATTTTTAGAAGGACGGTAGTCTCCCTTCTCTTTTCTTAAAGAAATCACATTTTAAAATGATAAGAGGCAAAGTTAAGGAGTCTATTATTGTTGCTTACAATGCTCAAACCTTTTCATTTTATACAAAAATAAACAATTTGAAAATGAAAGGATTTTGATGTTTTCAGCTTCCAAACTAGAATGGGAAATGTTAACGGATGTTTTAAAGACGTGGTCCCTCATTAACAGGGTTATTCATGTAAGTAGGTTCAGTATTTTTCAATTAAAATATAGATTAATCAAATAAAATGAATAGAAAATAAAGATAAAATGCCAAAAGAAAAAGAGAAAAAAGATAAATAAAAATAAAGGCCACATGGAGGTATCACATCACCTTGTCTCTCTCTATATATATAATATCACTCTTTCATATTTTAATAAATTGAAAACAAATAAGATAATAATGTCTTTAAACAACTAATATTCTTCCATACAAAAAAAAAACAAAAACAAATACTCTACCATACAAACAGGTGGCAAATCAAAAAATTATAAAAATCTAGACTTTTAGGTGTAAGATCAAAACTGTAAGACTGAAACATAATTGGCAAATGAATAAAAAATTTGTGGATACAA
This sequence comes from Capsicum baccatum var. pendulum, assembly GCA_030864225.1. Taxonomy (NCBI): domain Eukaryota; kingdom Viridiplantae; phylum Streptophyta; class Magnoliopsida; order Solanales; family Solanaceae; genus Capsicum; species Capsicum baccatum. The sequence continues at coordinate 67,373,110 of CM061559.1, read as the reverse complement.
GTTGAGGAAACACAACTACTGTAGAAGAAGATAAAAAGAATATGAACATTGATATGTACTAATTATTCACTTACTCGGGGATTCAAATGATTAGCACATGAACATGAAATAACGTGGGTACCGTAAAATTTTCTTTACTCTTATTTTAGAAGATAGAGTGTTGTTTTCGATAAATCCTTGAATCAAGAAAAAGCATATCAAAAATAAAATAACGAAAATAAAAAATCAAAGTAAAAAAGGAATCACAATTATAATATAATAATGCAATAATCAAAATACAAGAGACAATAGATAGTAACAGAAGGTCTATGAAAATTACAATTAAATTGATTAGTAAGAAAAATTAACTCAATTTTAAAGAAAAATCAAACAAAAAGATTTATGATAAAAAGGCATAGAAAAAAAAATCTCACCAAAGAGACACCACATATTGGGCACACAATAGTTATAGGCATCAAATAACATGAAAAGTACAAAATCAATTGCCAGCCCAATATCTCAGTTGGTATTTGTAGTAAAACAATAAATATGTATATATGAAAATATTAAAAAATGTGGGAGGTGAAAGATGTTTAACTGAAATGAAATAATGTTCCTATTTACATCAAATTTTAAAGAAAAATCAAACAAAAAGATTTATGATAAAAAGGCATGAAAAAAAATCTCACCAAAGAGACATCACATCTTGGCACACAATAGTTATAGGCATCAAATGACATGAAAAATACAAAATTGATTGCCAGCCCAACATCTCAGTTGGTATTTGTATTAAAACAATAAATATGTATATATGAAAATATTAAAAAATATGGGAGGTGAAAGATGTTTAACTGAAATGAAATAATATTCCTATTTACATCAAATTTTAAATAGATTGAAGTAATGAATATTAATTCATCGTGGAGAATTAAATAGTATAACATAGGAAGTTCTTTTATCCATACCATCCCAAGCTTGGATTCGTGACCCAATCCAACCAAAATTCCTTTATTTATCACTTGTTCTTTTTTTCTTCTTCTCTAATTTATCTAGCTCCTTCTTGTACAATCATTTGATAATGTGGAAGAAATGTAGGTATACAAGAGTAATGAATAATTAATTCTCTTAGCATGAAAAATGAATTATAAAGTTCAAAAAAACTACAAAAAAGATATATATATATATATATATGTATGTATATATATATTCTTCGGAAGGTTGGTGTTTTGTTATGCCCATCTATTATCCTTTACAAGACCCTTTAATATATTATCAAGTAGATTTTCTATGGCCAACTGATTTTCTTTGAGCTAGTCCATAGATATACAATTGATCAAAAAGTTTTATAGATATATCATATACACTTGATTCATATAATTAATTGCTTGAGTTGCGTGCTAACATTTGCAAAGGCTATTAATGAAAAAAATCACAGGTTGATTCCTCGCTTCAAACTTGACTAGATTGAATCATTGAATGCATTTCGAATAACGAAAAGATGCAGGTAACTTCAAATAAGACTAGTGCTATTCAAGAAAAATGAAAGCTTCCCAAAAGTTGAAACGAAAAAGTAGTCTTATAATAGAAATGGGCATATATATAGTCTTAAACCAGTAACACCATTTACACAAATATCAAGAAAGTCTTTTTTTGGAACAAGTTGGCGTATTTGAATGCATTTATAAAAAATCACAAAAAATTAACTCATTATATGTACTACATAAACAACTCTCTATAAATTAAAGATAGTATCACAATGAGCAATAAAGCTTGATACTTCCTCCTAATTTTCTCTTTTTTCTTCATCGTATTTTTTAATTCTTTTTTGTAATCCTAAAATAGAAATTCTAGCGTGTTCAGAATAATCAACTTCATACCATCTACAAAATTTGCATTCGACCTGTTTAAGAAGAACAAAAGAATCATAAAAATTAAATTTTGATTTTAGAGAGAAAAAGACCAGCTGCTCTCTAAATTCACCTCCTTTTTTCCAAACTACGCAAATGAACATGACTCAAATTCTGAAATCGACCCCACCGGAACCACCTGACATTCAAGAGGGACATATGGCCATCGATACTCCCACAAAGCCTTCTTACAATGAGATTGTAAAAGAACAACTAGTAATATCAGAGCAAAGCTCACCGGAGGAGGACATTTTTCTGTCCCCAACCTCATCCACATTCGAATCAGAAGGTGATGCAATTCAATTATCTCCCGAGGATAAATCTAGACTTATGCTCCTTGGAAAATCTCCGTCATCATCAAGATAGTGGGAAAAAAACTAAACCACTCCTATCTCAAAAAGAAATTGCCAGATTTATAGAAATTGAAAGAAAACTTTTCTCTAATTGACCTTGGCTTTGACTACTACACGGTGAAGCTCTCTAAGAAAGAATGCCAAAAAAGAATTTTGCAGGAAGGTCCCTGGATTGTGGCGGGTTCGTATTTATCAGTCAAATTGTGGAAACCTAATCTCATTCCCAAAGAACCGGCAATTTAATCCACAACTATTTGGATCCGGCTTCCTCAATTACTGATAGAATATTATGATGGATCTATTCTGGAGAAAGTAGGCAGGAAAATAGAGAAACTCCTCAAAATTGATGCATGTACTTTAGCTACTCTCAGAGGAAGGTATGCTAGAATTTGCATACAAGTCCCCATGGAAACCTACCTAAAATCCGAAGTCTTCATTGGTCGGCATAAACAAACAAACCTATATGAAGGATAAGGCTTCTTATGCACAATTTGCGGAAGGCTTGACGCACCTCAAGTCTTTGCTCAACAGGATTGCCAAAAAAGGATATGACCAACCAGATTCCCTCCGATCAAAATAAATAAATTGAAGAAATCTGGCAGACGGTTAGTTTCAACCGGCGGAGAAAGGAGAAGCAAATCTAGCCCCCCAAATGTCAACCCTGGCTCAAAATGTCAAGGTTAAATCGTTTGATACCGGGGTTAGGTAAGTTCCTCAAAACTCATACTATAAATTTCCCCTCCAGTTCCATCGATGACGCCTCATCTAACACCTCCAGGTGTAAGGGTCTGACAACAAAAGTTTCCAACCCTAATTGACACGACCCAAACCAAGGCCTTATCGTAATGGGTATCCCAAGTCTAACCAGGACTGGAGACCACCCCTATTATCCAACCTAACCAACCTACGCATATTCTGAGTCAGATGAATTCCGAACATATAACAAGATAGCATTATTGTATAATCCAAGTCTTTGGGATAGGTGTATAACCGTGACCACCAAAATTAGCCTAACCATTCGATACCAACCAATAACCAATAGCAAACCAAACCATTATAAAAAACCATAACCATATGAGTTCCATAATAATTATAAATAATCCCAAAATAGAAGAGGATAAAACAGTGAGAAATTTGATCAAACGATATCAGCCCCAATGCCAATACTAATGCTGACACCAATATCGATCCCGCCCGTACCAACCCATAGTAGGTCCACAAAAGCCTCTAACCAAAAGAAAATCAATATCCGATTGGGATAAGCCCCCAACCATAGAAAAAATCAATATTCATAAAATAACCAAAGTATATAAAATATCCATAACATAAAATGGAGCCTTCCAAAAAGATGGAAGTTCATCACTTCAATCCAAAAGCTAATCCCAAAATTCGATCACTAAGCAAGAAGAGTAGAATGGACAGTTCCTGTATCGCGTAGGGATACAGTCGCTCAAAGACGGGTTAGCAGGTGAATGCTAGCATGAACTCAGGATAAGGATAAAATAATGTCATCCGGTAAAACCAAGTAAACCAACCATATGCATACAAACTATGCATATATATAACCATACCGAGAAAGGGAATCGGGTTGAACATGCATTTAAAACCATTAACCTGGATATGTGTAGCTTAACCGTTCTAAAATAATTCACGGGATATATGGGTCCGGTATAACCCCCTGAACGGGCCCCGATGCGTGTAGCCGCACGAACTGGAGAGACTATAAGAGTAGGGGATTCTCAAGTATCCTTCTCTCTCCATGATACATATGTATAGTGTACTTCGAGGATTTTCGTGTACCTCATGAGTATCATAAATAGTCTCCTATCCATGATGACCCAAATCAAATTAAATTAGTTCCGAGACCGAGGAAGACCAGTAACAAAATTTATATTGATCACCTCCCATTTCCATTCGGGTAAATCAATTTCTTGATACAACCCACCAGGACTCATGTGCTCAACTTTGACTTGCTGGCACACCAAATATTTGGCAACAAAATCAACCACGACCCTTTTCATAACACTCCACCAATAAATTTTCTTGAGATCATGATATATTTTTGTCGAACCGGGATAAACAACGTAGTGTGATTCATGCGCTTTAGCTAAAAACCTCTGTCGCAAACCGTCGACATCAGCAACACACAACCTCTCTTGGTATCGTAAAGTACCATCACTATTGATCTCAAAGACCATCACTTTTTTCACACCAATATCATTTTTGATTTTCATCAAAACAAGATCTAACACTTGCTTCTCCTTAATCTCTACACCAAGAGACGACCGAACCACTTCCTGAACCATTACCGCATCATCCTTGGAGTCCAAGATTGGTCAAATGGTGAATATCCTTCACCAATTCCCATTTTTTTTCTCCACATGAGCCAAACTCCCCATGGACAACTTGCTAAGAGCATCAATAATCACATTATTTTTACCTAGGTGGTAGTGAAGACTCATATCATAGTCCTTTAAAAGCTCCAATCATCTCCTTTACTTGAGATTTAGCTCCTTCTGAGTGAACACATACTGTAGACACTTATGATCAGAAAAGATGTCCATGTGCACTCCATACAAATAATGGCACTAGATTTTCAAAGCAAAAACAACCCCTAAAAGCTTCAAATCATTAGTAGGATAATTCTTCTCATGCACCTTCAACTGCCTAAAAGCATAGGCTATAACCTTCCCATATTGCATCAAAACACAATCAAGTCCCACCCGAGATGCATCATAATAAATCACAAACCCCTCATTGCCTTCATGTAATGTCAAAATCGAAGCCAAAGTTAGCTTATCCTTAAGCTTCTCGAAACTTCCTTCACACGCATCCGACCAAGAAAACTTTACCTTCTTCTGAATCAACTTAGTCAAAGGGGAAACTATTATCGAGAAACTTTCCACAAACCGCCTATAGTACCAAGCCAAACCCAAGAAATTATGAATGTTGGTTGGAGTCATGGGTTTAGGCCACTTTTTAACCACAACCACCTTTTAAGGATCCACCATGATCCCCTCACTAGAAATAATATGACCCAAGAAAGTCACATCGTTCAATGAAAACTCACTCTTGAAGAACTTGGCATACAACTGTTGCTCTTTCCAGGTTTGCAACACCACACGGAGGTGATTAGCATGCTCCACCTCACTCTTAGAATACACCAAGATGTTATTAATAAACACAATAACAAAATAATATAAGAACTGCCTGATGATGGGCGAATTTACACGCCTATAGTGCTATATTTTGCCCATATTTTAGCCTAGTTTTGAGAACTAATTATATATATCATGCACTTTTAGTCCTTTTTCCCATAAGTGAGCTAACGAACATGATTAGCAAAGTTTCAGGTATAAATGATGCAGAATTCAGCATTTTATGGATAACTTGATGCCAAAGAAAGCTTCACGAAAGGAGGAGAGCAAATCTTGGACGCCAAGGACCAAAAGTGATGCATGGAAAATCTGTCCCGGGCTAAAACAACATTTTTGAAGACTTTGGGGACTTGCAGTAACTTATTTGGATTAGGATAATAATACATTAACCTAGTACAATTGGGTTAAGTATTTCATTAGTCTATTTGGATTTGGATAATGTTACATTAACCTAGTACAATTGGGTTAAGTATTTCATTAGCTTCGTAGGATTTGGTTAAGTATTTCATTAGCTTAGTAGGAATAGGATATGGGTATTATAAATACCCTATTTTGCTATAGATTTTATATCTTCTCCCAATCTTTCTAATATACATTCTTCAACTATTAATCTTTTCTACTCTTCCAACAGTTCTAATCTTTCCATTAATTCTATTTTTCTTCTTCTATTCATCTATTCAATTCTTAATTTCCGCAACAAGAGAAACGTTACTTTGCTAAGGAATTCACGCCTAAACGCCTACCACTTTTGGGCTACACGAAATTCATCATTAGTGTGGTATAACAACAATGCCAATTGTGATTTCCTACGCACTCGTGGGTAACTAAACCTCTTTGTTGGGGTTATGGAAGCCGAATGAGATACTATCTATTACTATGAGTTTGTGAGTTCGTGACACGTATGCTGCTTATATCATTATTCTCTTCATCTTAATCTAAATTCTTTGTGGTTGCAAACACAAGAATACGCCAGTATAACATTTAACTTGTTCGAAAGAAAGGTTATCTGTCTGGAAAAGAGATAATGTCAAGGTAGTAGGGTCCCATCCCCTATTAAACAGTTAGTGCCGTAACTGGATTAACCTCTTGGAGAATTCATACCGGTAGACACGCTTTAAGCTCGAAAGAGTTAAAGTGAAATAATCCTCGAATAGGTCGAAAGACGCCTGGATTTACCATCGAATACAATTCTCTATAAGCATATGCATGTCGGAATTCAACACACTCATAGCCAATAGAGACGTATAACTCAGAAGGTGGACATAACCACAACTCTTCAATTCTCATTGTTTTACAACCTACTAAACATTCTTTTTTTTTACGTTGCTATTTTCAGTTTTTACTTTAATATTTTGGTTACACATTACAATCCCCCCTTCTTACGAGACTTGTACTAAAAGTCTAGTAATCGTTGCTTACTTGTTGACCAAGCTATTCCCTGTGGGATCGATACCCAACCCAGGTTGGGTTCTATATTTGCTAACGACCGCTTTACACTCCCACGAGAGCTGTAGATTGAGCGTTATCAAAAAATTGGTGTCGTTGCCGGGGAATACAAGTGTCAATTAAGTTTGTGATAATTACTAGACCCTTTGGTCAAAGATTCTCGTACTTTTACTTTTAGTTTTTGTTTTTATTTACTGCAGGTTTTTATTTAGTGCATGCCCCATACTCGAAGTTCTGGTCAACCGTTATTACCTATCAATCCTGAACCACAACGTATTGGCAGAATGGAGGCACAAACGGAAATCGAAAGAATGGCTGCTCAACAGGAGCAAGCGAGATTAGCTGCTCTTGCTGCCGCCCAAGTTCAACAACAAAACATTGATAACCCTGGGCGAGCAACAAATCCTGACGATGAGGATTTAGGTGATGACGAGTTACTAAACCCAAGGCGTGATGCTGAAATCATAACACCTGCCAACAGAAGAGGTCGTCAAGCTCAGTTTAGGTATGATCGCCAACCCATGCAACCAGCTTTTGACGACGATGATGATGATCTTGATGGAGCCGGAGCCACAGGAGCCATTATTCCTCTACCATTAGCGCCCGGAGCCAAGTTCAACATCACTAGCACCATGATTCAGTTATTGCAACTCAAGGGATTATTTGGTGGACTAGCAGGCGATGATCCGAATATGCATCTCATCAACTTTATTTCTACATGCAAGTCGTTTGATAATCCTGGTGTTGGTCAGATGCAATTCGATTACGTCTATTCCCATTGTCTCTGTCTGGGGAGGCAACTCTATGGTTAAATGGGCTGACTCCTGATTCTATTACAAATTGGATGCAATTAAGAGACGCTTTCCTAGAAAGATTCTTTCCGCCATCCAAAAGAGCACAATTGCGAGATGAAATCAGCAACTTTCGTTAGCTTCCCACTGAAGCTCTTCATGAAACATGGGAGAGGTTCAAGACAAAGCTAGCGAGATGCCCAAACCATCATATGACTAATGTTCACCTAATGGAGATATTATATAGAGCCTTGAATTCAATAACTAAACCAGTGGTGGATAATGCAGCTGGAGGATCTTTTATGGACCTCACCTTTGGTCAAGCAAGCAATATGCTAGACCGTATGACGAAGCAAAGTAGAGCTTGGCATACCAGGGATTTTGAGGTAGCAAGCCCCACTTTATCTATTGGCATGACTGCAGACCAAAGAAGAAGAGAAGAAGAACGTGATCAAGATATGGCGCACATGAAAACACAAATGGATCTTCTTACAAAGCATTTATTATCAGGGAAGACCGAAAAAGTAAAAGCTATTGCGTCAAAAGGAAGAGACGAATCTGATTCGGAAGAGGAGGCCAACTACTTGAACAATCAGGGGGGTTTTCGTGGGAATACCCAAGGAAACCAAGGTCGGAACTATTATGATAAATCTGGAAACAAGGACCAAGGTAGTTGGAAGAACAAGAATGAAAAGAGTGGTTTGTACGTTCCTCCTGGTAGACGTGACACCACCACATCTAATTCTGGAAGTATGGAAGACATGATAGCTAAATTATTGAAAGGAGTGGAAGCAACGAGCGCGGGAGTAACGGAGGTAATTAATGATTTGTCCTACATGAAACAATTAGTTGATTCACATTCCACTTCAATCAAGCAAATAGAGCAGCAATTGAGCCAACTTTCAGCAGCACTCAATCAAAGAAAGGCCGGCACTCTACCTAGCGATACTGTGCAAAACCCAAGGAATGATGGGTCATGCATGACCATCACTACCAGAAGTGGTAAGGTGCTGGAAACTTCAGAAAAAGGCAAGCAAGTGGTTGACAAAGCCGCGGACTTGGATGACAACGCAATAAGAGAGGAGTCCGCGGAAGACGTCAAGGACGTCACACCCAGCGACGTGCAGCCTAAAAAAGTGGAAAAACGGAAGCAAGAGGAGAAGAAAGCCATGGAGAGAACACTTCCATATCCACCACCACCTTTTCCCCAAAGATTAAAGAAGGTGGCGGATGATACAAAGTTCAGCAAATTAATGACTATGTTAAAGCAGCTGACCATTAATGTTCCATTGGTGGAGGCACTTGAACAAATGCCTGGGTATGCGAAATTTATGAAGGATCTTTTGACAAAGAAGCGGGCAGCAAGTTATGAGTTGAAAGAAGATGTTCATTATTGCAGCGCAATTGCTACCCGATTGATAGTTCAGAAGAAGGCCGACCCCAGAGCTTTCACTATTCCCTGCACCGTTGGATCTTTGAATTTTGCCAAAGCATTATGTGAATTAGGAGCCAGCATCAATTTGATGCCATTATCAATCTACAAGAAGTTGGGGTTGGGTGATCCTACTCCAACCAATATGAGGCTCGTCATGGCGGATAGGTCGGTAAAATGACCTGTTGGTATTCTATGTGATGTATTGGTAAAGGTTTATTCATTCATCTTTCCGGCAGACTTTGTTATTTTGGATTGTGAGACAGACTCAGAAGTTCCCATAATCTTGGGACGCCCTTTCCTTGCTACAGGAAGTGTGCTCATTGATTTAAGAGTCAATGAACTTTCATTCTGAATAAATGACGAAGTAGTTCGCTTTGATGTGTGCAAATAAATGAAGCAACCCAAAGATCTGAGTGTATTTTCGGTGGCTGATGTTTTCTTTGATGATGAGAAAGAATTACTTGAAGAAGAGCAAATTATTGATGACCCTTTGGCGGTTGTGCTCATGAATGGAGAGACTGAGGATGCTGAAAATTGTGAAGAAGCTATTTATGCTCTATCGGGATTAGGGACATATCGCTATGCTCCCAAGAAGCTGCACCTTGATCTCAAGAATCAACCCACACCGCCAGCTAAGCCATCTATTGAAGAGCCACCACATTAGAATTGAAGGAGCTGCCAAGGCATTTAAAGTATGCATTCCTAGGAAGTAGAAACACACTTCCAGTCATTGTGGCAGCAAATTTGGGTGAGCAACAAGTTGCAGCTCTCATTGCTATTCTACAGAAGTACATTCGAGCCATTGGATGGACCATTGCGGATATTATTGGTATTCCACCTGGGATTTGTACATATAAAATTCAGCTTGAAGAAAATTGCACACCCACCATTGAGCATCAAAGACGTCTAAACCCACCTATGCAAGAAGTGGTGAAGAAAGAAATTATCAAGTGGTTAGACGCAGGAGTTGTATATCCAATCTCTGATAGTACATGGGTAAGCCCAGTACAATGTGTTCCCAAGAAAGGAGGCATGACGGTGGTCGCGAATGAAAAGAACGAGCTTATTCCACTCAGACCCATCACTGGATGGAGAGTATGCATGGACTACCGAAAGCTAAATTCTTGGACACTCAAAGATCACTTCCCAATGCCATTCATGGACCAAATGCTAGATCGATTAGTGGGGAAAGGATGGTTTTGTCTCTTGGACGGTTATTTAGGCTACAATCAGATTTGTATTGCCCCCGAAGACCAAGAGAAGACAACGTTTACATGCCCATATGGTACGTTTGCCTTCAAACGTATGCTATTCGGGTTATGTAACGCACCAACCACCTTTCAACGCTGTATGATGTCTATTTTTCTGATATGGTTGAAGACACTTTGGAGGTATTCATGGACGATTTCTCAGTTGTTGGTGAGTCTTTTGAAGCGTGCTTGGCAAACTTAAGCATGACATTGCAAAGATGTGTAGAATTCAACCTAGTGCTGAATTGGGAGAAGTGCCACTTCATGGTAAAAGAAGGTATAGTTCTTGGGCACAAGATCTCCGAAAGAGGGATTGAGGTTGATAGAGCAAAAATAGAGGTTATTGAGAAGCTACCGCCTCCAATTTCGGTGAAGGGAGTTCGTAGTTTTCTCGGCCATGCAGGTTTCTATCGTCGGTTCATCAAAGACTTTTCCAAGATTGCTAGTCCATTGTGCAAACTCTTGGAGAAAGATGCGAAGTTTGACTTCAATGAAGATTGCTTAAAGGCATTCGAATGCCTCAAAGGAAAACTCATTGAAGCCCCTGTCATGGTAGCACCAGATTGGTCTCTCCCGTTCGAAGTCATGTGTGATGCTAGTGGTGTAGCCGTTGGAGCTGTGCTTGGTCAGAGAAAGGAGAAATTATTTCATCCTATCTACTATGCTAGTAAGGTCCTAAATGAAGCCCAAAGGAACTACACTGTGACAGAACAAGAGCTCCTAGCGATTGTGTATGCGTTTGAGAAGTTTCGTGCCTATCTATTGGGTACTAAGGTGATCGTTCATACAGACCATGCAGCTCTTAGGTATCTAATGACAAAGAAGGATGCAAAACCAAGATTAATTCGATGGGTATTGCTGCTGCAAGAGTTCGATTTCGAGGTCAAAGATAGAAGAGGTTGCGAGAACCAAGTGGCCGACCACCTATCTAGACTCGAGAATGAGTATGTGGTGCAACCTGAAATTCAGATTGATGATGTATTCCCTAACGAGGAGATATTAGCGACAACAATGGAAAAATTACCATGGTATGCCGACTTTTCAAATTTCGTGGTGAGTAATGTGATACCTGCCAATTTATCTTACCACCAAAGGAGGAAGTTTATGCATGACGTATAACACTACTATTGGGATGAGCCATATTTGTTTCGACGATGTGCGGATGGTATTATTCGACGATGTATATCCCATGTAGAGGTGCCTAATATTTTGGAAGCATGCCACACTTCCCAAGTTGGAGGACATCATGCAGGCAATCGGACGGCAAGGAAAGTATTGCAAAGTGGTTACTATTGGCCTTCGATATTTAGAGATGCCTATGACTATGTTAGAAGGTGCGACCAATGCCAGCGTCAAGGTGCTATTTCGAAACACCATGAGATGCCCATGTCGAAAATTCTTGAGGTAGAACTCTTTGATGTATGGGGTATTGATTTCATGGGTCCATTCGTGAATTCATTTGGAATGAAGTACATCTTAGTTGCTGTAGATTACGCCTCGAAATAGGTTGAAGCTGTAGCGTTGGCTGACAACGAAGGAAAGCGTGTTGTAGCATTCTTAAAGAGGAATATCTTCTCTCGCTTTGGAGTACCACGTACTATCATAAGTGATGGAGGATCTCACTTTTGCAATAAGCTATTCAAATCCGTGTTGGCCAAGTATGGTGTCAAGCAGCATAAGGTAGCCACGCCTTATCACCCACAAACTAGTGGACAAGTAGAGGTTTCCAATCGGGAGATCAAGCAAATCCTTGCGAAGACGGTCAATGCTAATAGGAAGGATTGGTCTCGGAAGCTAGATGATACACTATGGGCGTATAGGAATGCATTCAAAACACCCATTGGCATGTCCCCTTATCAACTAGTTTATGGGAAGGCTTGTCATTTACTCATCGAGCTCGAGCATAAGGCATTGTGGGCATTGAAGCAATTGAACTTGAATTGGGATGATGCGATGAATCTGAGGTTGGAGCAGCTGAACGAATTAGATGAGTTCCGTCTCCATGCATATGAAAGGTCAGACCTATACAAGGAGCGGATGAAGAAGTATCATGATCAGCGGATTGTTCGACGAAACTTTCAAAAGGATGATATGGTGCTTCTCTTCAACTCTAGATTGAAGCTATTCCCAGGTAAGTTAAAGTCTAAGTGGTCTGGTCCATACAAAGTTATCCAAGTCTACTCGTCTGGAGTAGTTGAATTGGAAGACAATAATGGTGTTGTCTTCAAGGTGAATGGTCAACGTGTTAAACCTTATATCGGTCCTCTTGACTCGATGAATTATCTGGCCATCACTTATCTCGACAAAGTCTAAGTACTCGAGGTAACTACGTTGAGCCACGACAATAAATAAGGCGCTAGATGGGAGGCAACCCATCGTTTATCGTTTATCGTTTGTCGTTTATCGTTTTTGTCTTTCTTTCGTTCTAGTACTTGTTTTGCTTTTGATAAAAGAAAATCCAAAAATAAGAGTCGTGCCACGACCAAAACCAAGGCGCTTGGTGGCAGGCAACCCATCGTACTAATCGTTTTCATTGGTTTTGAGCAAATATAGGTGCAAGAGGTATTCAACGAAGAGATTGGTTTCAAATAACGATTTGGACGTATTGCATGGTAAAGGTGGTAAGTTAGGAATAAAGATGCATAAGGCTATGGATTGAGCATTGCTCATGACAAAATAGGCATCGAGCAAGGCTAGGCCTAGGTAAAACTAGGCCACGAACAATGCAAAACCTATACTATAGCCTAAGGTCTCGGAATCTAGTGTGCAAAGACATAGGCGCCGCCCATGCTCAAGTATGCTATAGCATAGGCGCCGCCTATACAAAAGCATTTGGTCTCGGAATCTCATATGCCATGCACTAGGCGCCGCCTATGGTCCCTTTATGCATTACACTAGGCGCCGCCTATGCTAGCTTATGCTTTGCATTAGGCGCCGCCTATACCATGCATAGGCAAAGCTAAAGGCGCCGGCTATGTTCCCTTTTTATCTCCAAAACCGATTTTAAATGGGTCAAAACCCGACCCATTCTTTTCCTATATAAAGGGGACTTGGTCTTGAAACATAAACACATTGAAACTTGACCTAAAGGCGCCGCACATCCACTCCAAATCATCTCAAAATTTTTCTTTTTACTCTTTCAATTCACAAGAAACATCTCCAAAGGCTTCAATCACGTAAGTACTCTTTTATTCTTCATCTATTTCTCGTAAGTACTACGTTGCTATGTCTATCATGAATTGCTACATCTTGAAGAAATATTGGTGATGTTAAAGTGTTTGAATTGGTGATGCAAAACCATGTGAGTGAACATATACGTTAGGATAATCTTAACTTGTTTCCGACTTGAATTTGGTTTTAATTGCATTGTCATACTCTTTGCGGAATTTCTATGGTTATGAACATTGCATTGTCTTGTCACTTGTATACCTACATGTTAGGCTATCCCGTTCATCGGGATAAGACTTATAGTTGCCTACCGACATAGAAGGTTGTAATTGTTGATAGAAACTATACCATGATGAAACCCCTATGTAGTAGTCTTGTTTTACCTAACATGAACGTATTGCAAAGGTTGTAAGAAGTGATACATCACTGATTTTCTTGTCGGAGTATAGCTCCTTAAACGTATGTCGACGAAGTCTAAGTAATCGACCACTTTCACTTCACTGATTTGTATCGACGAACCTAAGTGTGGGGTGGTACCCCGATGGCTTATTTATAGATTGTTTCCATTGAGTTGATGCTAACATGAAATATCATTTAAATCTCAGGAACAATGGCACCTAAAGCAAGACAAGATAAGGCTACCACATCCCAAAAGGGCAAGAAGAGAGGTCGCAAGGACCAAGGAGAATCATCCTCAATGCAATCACCCCGCCGAAGAAGGAACCGCGTATGTTGGCAAAAATCATGGCATTGAATCTGGATTTCATCTTTCGCGACATGGGAGAATGTAATCTTGATTTGACAAGAGAATTTTACGCCAACTGGTCGCCGAAAACCACAAGCAGCGAAGTCAAGATTCGGGGCCAAGTTTTACAGCTCAACGCGGATTTGATCAACTCCTTTCTTGGCTTACCTTCGGTCGATCCAGCACCATTCAAAGAGCTGTACAGCAGACCTCCTTATAGAGCAATTTGACACACACTTTGTGGAAGTAGATCCATGGCAAGGTGGAGCAGACACCAAGACACCGGACGACACAACACCTTCCCCTATGCTCCTTTGAATAGGGAAGCAAGAATCTGGTTGCGTATCATCAACTCATGCCTTATTCCTGGGACTCAATACACCAAAATAACAAGAGATAGAGTGTGTTTGGTCTATGCATTGATGACGAATGTCCCTATCAACATTGGGGCAATCATTCGCTCTACAATGCGTAAGGCCAGACTACACAAGAGGTCCCACTTCACTTTTGGTAATCTGTTGACAGCAATCTTGCGGAAGGAGGATATCGAAGAGGAACCAACTGATCACAAACTCCCACATAACCCGAAGAAGGTTGACCTCACAAAGGTCAAAGATGCTAAAACAACACATGGTGTCAACCTTACTACTGCGGAGAGACATGCTCGAGATGAGAGTTTCTTCTGTCATCTTTATGGCATGACACGGTTCACAATGATGAGTGGAGGTCGTGTTCCAACTGTTGCAGAGCTCCAACAGCTGGACCATGACTATCCAATGAATATGCATGTACGGGAGATGTGTGGAGTAGGCACATACTTTGAGGAACCTCTAGACGATGATGTGCTGACCGATGATGATCGACGCTTGCTAGATTCCGACGTGGAGGAGAACTCTGACGACGACTCTTATGATGATTCCGACGAATGGGGTATGACCCCCGACATTGAGGAAGAGTCCGACTGACCAGGTTCTTCGTATTTACTTTCCACTGAGTCCAGTGTCCCGTTTAAGTGTGGGGTGGCGGTATTGCATGCTATACTTCTCTACTGCATCTATGTTTGTTCACTTTGTTTGTTCACTTTGTGTTTACTTTGTTTTATTTGTTTCGTTTTTTTTGTGTGTTTCGTTTTTTTAGTTTAAGTTAAGTTTTTTTAGTAGTAATTTTTTACTTAGCTTCGCACAAAATTATTCTAATAGGCAGCATGAGATCATAACAAGAGTAGGTGCTAAAATCATGACTATTGAGACGTGTAGGCTCTAATTGTGACTTATTATGTGATATTGTGTGGTTCAATTCCTTCACTTGTTGGGTCGAGAGTCTATACTACTTCCAATAAAGTCGACCATGTGCCTTGTGTGTGTGAGACTAATAGTATATTCTATGATTGTAGCTGATGCTAGAACTTGCCTGGTATGTATGCAAAGCAAAAATAAAGAGTGTAAGTTTAGGAGATGATTTAGGCATTTATTTGGCAACCTATACATGTTTACCTTCATTTTACCTACCCGTGGACATCATCCTAGTTAAACCCTTTTGAGCCTTTAGCCTACTTCTTCGACAAACCTCATACGAAAGCCTAATCCATTTTTTCAAGACCGTAATTTGATCCAAATTCCTAAGTGCTTTAACGTATAAAGTCATGTGACGAAATAAGAGGAAATTGGGTGAGTATGATGCTTTAAATTGCAGTGGTGCTTGAATGCGTTATGAAAAAGAAAGTGCTGTCATAAGAGGTATGTTATGAAAGGAAAAAAGGAAAAGAAAGCTGAAAAGTGAGTTATGCTTAAAATTGAAAAACAAAAGAGGAGAACAAGGATGGTAGAATAAAAGAAGGAAGAAAGGTTGAAAGAAAAATGTTGATGATACAATGTGATGTATTAAAGTGCTTGGGAACTTAGTCACTATTTCTGGCCAAAATAGTCCTACCCGTCCCTTAGCCTACATTACAACCTGTAAAAGACCTATTTGATCCTAAGCCTAGCATTCTGACATTTAGTGGAGCATTACACAAAGGGCAAGCCTATGGTCATTAGTTGCTGCATATGAATTCTTTGTGAGAGCGAGAGCAAGGATATTTTGATACCAATGTTTAAAAAAATATGCTATACTTGTGAGAGATTATGGGTAATATATTGTGAGACACACATGGTTGATGAGTTTCGGGTAGTTGTATATGATTCCTTGTGCCTTAACTTTTGAATATGAGTTGACCACCATCACGAGTCTATGTTGGAGGATAAATCATTTCTATTAATAATTGGAAAACTACTCTTTGTTGATAATTGTTGTGCTTGTCTTGACGAATATTTTGTTTGTTGCTGTGAAACCCTAAGTTGATGTTTAGATGGACATGATATTTTGTCCGAGGACGAACAAAGCTTCAAGTGTGGGGTGTTGATGATAGGCGAATTTACACGCCTATAGTGCTATATTTTGCCCATATTTTAGCCTAGTTTTGAGAACTAATTATATATTTCATGCACTTTTAGTCCTTTTTCCCATAAGTGAGCTAACGAACATGATTAACAAAGTTTCAGGTATAAATGATGCAGAATTCAGCATTTTATGGATAACTTGATGCCAAAGAAAGCTTCACGAAAGGAGGAGAGCAAATCTTGGACGCCAAGGACCAAAAGTGATGCATGGAAAATCTGTCCCGGGCTAAAACAACATTTTTGAAGACTTTGGGGACTTGCAGTAACTTATTTGGATTAGGATAATAATACATTAACCTAGTACAATTGGGTTAAGTATTTCATTAGTCTATTTGGATTTGGATAATGTTACATTAACCTAGTACAATTGGGTTAAGTATTTCATTAGCTTAGTAGGATTTGGTTAAGTATTTCATTAGCTTAGTAGGAATAGGATATGGGTATTATAAATACCCTATTTTGCTATAGATTTTATATCTTCTCCCAATCTTTCTAATATACATTCTTCAACTATTAATCTTTTCTACTCTTCCAACAGTTCTAATCTTTCCATTAATTCTATTTTTCTTCTTCTATTCATCTATTCAATTCTTAATTTCCGCAACAAGAGAAACGTTACTTTGCTAAGGAATTCACGCCTAAACGCCTACCACTTTTGGGCTACACGAAATTCATCATTAGTGTGGTATAACAACAATGCCAATTGTGATTTCCTACGCACTCATGGGTAACTAAACCTCTTTGTTGGGGTTATGGAAGCCGAATGAGATACTATCTATTACTATGAGTTTGTGAGTTCGTGACACGTATGCTGCTTATATCATTATTCTCTTCATCTTAATCTAAATTCTTTGTGGTTGCAAACACAAGAATACGCCAGTATAACATTTAACTTGTTCGAAAGAAAGGTTATCTGTCTGAAAAAGAGATAATGTCAAGGTAGTAGGGTCCCATCCCCTATTAAACAGTTAGTGCCGTAACTGGATTAACCTCTTGGAGAATTCGTACCGGTAGACACGCTTTAAGCTCGAAAGAGTTAAAGTGAAATAATCCTCGAATAGGTCGAAAGACGCCTGGATTTACCATCGAATACAATTCTCTATAAGCACATGCATGTCGGAATTCAACACACTCATAGCCAATAGAGACGTATAACTCAGAAGGTGGACATAACCCCAACTCTTCAATTCTCATTGTATTACAACCTACTAAACATTCTTTCTTTTTACGTTGCTATTTTCAGTTTTTACTTTAATATTTTGGTTACACATTACAATCCCCCCTTCTTACGAGACTTGCACTAAAAGTCTAGTAATCGTTGCTTACTTGTTGACCAAGCTATTCCCTGTGGGATCGATACCCAACCCAGGTTGGGTTCTATATTTGCTAACGACCGCTTTACACTCCCACGAGAGCTGTAGATTGAGCGTTATCACTGCCTGAAAACCCTGTTCCTGAAATATATAAACTTCGTCGAGGCATTAGTCAAGCCAAATGATATTACCAAGAATTCAAAGTACCCATACCGAGTACGAAAAGCCGTCTTAGGGATATCCACCTCCCTAATATTAAGCTTATGGTACCCAAATCGAAGATCTATCTTAGAAAAGAACTTGGCACCATGCAACTGATCAAAAAAGTCATTTATCATTGGAATAAGATATTTGTTCTAACTGTTACCTTATTCAATTGCCGATAGTCAATGCACATTCAAAGGGAACTATTTTTCTTACGCACGAACAATACCAGTGCACCCCATGGGGATACACTAGGATGAATAAACCTATTATCCAGAAAATCCTTAAGTTACTCCTTGATTTTCCTCAACTAAGACAGAGTCATTCTATAAGGGAGGAATAGATATTGGACGTATTTCCAGAACCAAACCAATACCAAGCTCAATCTTCAAAGCCAGAGAAATGCCAGGAAGATCATCCAGAAAGACCTCAGGAAACTCACTTACCACCAAGACCAAATAAAAAAAAGGACCTTTCGAGTTAGAATCTTTAACTCAGACCAAGTGTTACAGACACCCTTTGGAGATTAATCTCCAAGCTCTAAGATAAGAAATACACCATCCTCTAAGAGCTAGGGAACCATCTTCCCACACCATAATCAGTTTACCATGGAACCTAAAGACAACCTAACGGGTTTGATAATCTAAGGACGCGTAACAAGAGCGTAATTAATACATCCCCAGAATAACATCGAAATCCACCATATTCAGTTTAAACAAATCCACCAAAGTCTGCCTACTCCAATAAATACCACACCCCCATAGACTTTTTTAGCAATAATCGAGTCACTTAATAGGGTAGAAATAGAAAAAGGATCTAAAATAACCTCGAGATCAAAACTAAAATACACAGCCACAAATAGAATTACATAAGAAAGAGTGGACCTCGAATCAAGCAGACAATACACGCCATGAGAAAAGAGTTATAACATACCAGTAATAATATCAGACAATGACCCAAACTCCTGTCGAGATGAAAAATCATATAACCTATTTCGACCAGTGCCGGTATCAGAGCAGGAGCAGATGCAGAAGCAGCACCATTAGGTGTGCGAGCAGAAGATGAAGCAGTCAGAGCTTTGATCGCTCCCGATGCACGCTTGCCAACAGGCCAATTCCTGAGCATATAGCCTGACTGACCACATTTAAAACACCTATCCCTCCCTTCATCACAAAATCCCCGATGAAGATGACCAAAGAACCGGCAAGGAGGGCATGAAGAATCCGACTGAGCCCCACTCGCCTGAGATTGGGCACCCTGTACCCAGAAATTATCACCACCCTGCTGATGCCTATCACCCAACTATTTCGGGTAAGGAACACTAGTAGTAGAGAAGGAACCAGAATTTCCACACTTCTTCTTTGTCCACTTATCGCCATCCGACCACCTTGCTGTTGCCCACCACCTTATTCAGAAGACCTGAACTTCTTACTCTGTCTTTCCCCAAACTATACCTATTTTATTTTTTTCTTCCTCCACCTGCTGCATATGGATAACCAACCTCAGAATATCCATATCCTTAATCAACAAAGCAATCTTGCTTTCAAGGATCAAATCCCGAGATAGCCCAAAAGTGAACTTTCTTATCCTCACCCTCATATCTGATAGTAAATCCAGAGCATACCTTGAAAGCTAATGATATTTCAAGGCATATTCCTTCATAGATGTTTTTCCTTACTTAAGATTCACAAACTCCTCCATCTTTGCTTCTTTCAACTCCTGAGGAAAGAAGCAATCCAGAAAAGCATTTGAGAAAGTCTCCCATAAGGAAAACTCTTCAACATCACCTCTATCCCTATACCATTCCTCGTATTACTGTATGCAACATCCTTGAGCTGATAAGCTGTAATATTTACCCCTTCCACATTTGTGGCATGCATCACCCTAAAGATTTTCTCCATTTCATCCAGGAAATCCCGAAGATCCTCCTCCACATTTACTCTAGTAGAAGTAAGAGGATTCATCTTCATAAACTGGCCAACCCTTGTGGCCTCAACAGATAAAACACTAGACATATTCTGCGCAGCCTGAGCAATAACCAACTGAGCAATAGTATGAATCGATTAACAAAATTTTAAATTCATCACCTCGCCCTGAAGATGACTAGTAGCAATCGGTGAAACTCCATAAATATTCGGGACTGGACCCCTAGACTGAGTATGGATCCCCTGTGTCTCTTCAACGTTATCCTCAGATGGGACAAAAGAGTTTTCTTGTGTTCCAGATTATCGAGGCATGATCTGAAAAATGAACAGACAAGGATTAGATAAGATTCCAGGACTTAGACTCCAAGTTTGAAAATAGAATGCCGAAAAAGTTAAATATTCCTAAATGCCTTATACCCTCTCTCTTATGAGTGTGGTGCACTACACACACCTAAAAAAGACTCAACTAGACATGACTTTGTGATCTCCTAATTGACCATGAACCTAAAGCTTTGATATCAACTTGACACGACCCAAACTAGGGCCTTGTCTTAATAGGCATCCCAAGTCCAACCAGGACTAAAGACTACCCCCGTTACCCAACCCAACCGACCTACGCATATCTCGAGTCGGTTGAATTCTGAATATATAACAAGATAGTGTTATTATATAATCCAAGACTCTGGAATAGGTCAATGACCACGACCACCCAAATGAGCCCAACCGTCCGATATCAATAAATACCAAACCAAATTATAATCCAAAACCATAGCCATATGAGTTCTATAATAGTTATATATAATCCTAAAATGAAAGAAGATAGAATAGTGAGAAATTTAGTCCAACGGTATAAGCCCCAATGCCAATGCCAATAAGGCTGACACCAATACCTATCCCGCCCATACTAACTCATAATAGTTCCACAAAAGCCTCTAACCAAAAGAAACCAATATCTAGTTGGGACATGCCCCCAAGCATAGCCAGAACCAATATCCATAAAATAGCTAAAGTATATGAAAATGTCCATAACATGAAATAGAGCCTTCCAGAAAGATAAAAGCTCACCATTTTAATCCAAAGGCTGGTTTCGTAATCTGATCACTAAGCAGAAAGAGTAGAACGACCGGTTGCTGCATCGCGTAGGGATACAGCCGCCTGAAGACGGGTTAGTGGGTGAATGCTAGCATGAACTCAGGATAAGGATAAAATAATGTCATCTAGTAAAACCAAGTAAACTAACCATATGCAACAAGCCATGCATATATATATTTATAACCATGCAGGGAAAGAGAATTAGATTTAGCATGCATTTAAAACCATTAACCTAGGTATATATAGCTTAACAATACTAAAACCACTCATGGGCTATATGGGTCCAGTGTAACCCTCTGAATGGGCCTCGATATGTGTAGCCGCACAAACCGGAGGTACCATGAGAGTAGGGGATTCCCAAGTACTCTTCGCTCTCCAAGATACATATGTACAATGTACTTAGAGAATTCTTGTGTACCTCATGAGTATCATATATGGTCGCCATAACCAACCTTTCATGTCGGCAAACATGAGTTTTCGGTGTTTGTCCATAGGACCCCTACTTTCACAGTTAGCTGTCATATCCCGCCATTATTGCCCAATTAAAACCATTTTCAACCAACCAATCCATTATTTTATTTATTATTAACCAAAGCTATTAATATTGATATCATCATAACGACTATAACTTGCAAGTATTGTCCTTAGCCAAACCTTTTAGAGATCAAGAAAGTCCCACGTACCGATAGATTACCTTATCAAGTTAACTTGGGGGAGTCTCATGTACCCCACAAGTGTTCCCTTATTAGATTAGCTTGGGGGATTTCATTGTACCTCACAAGGATGTTTATTAAACCAAACCATTCTATTTAACCATTACAAACCATTTAAACCATCTAGAGTTCCATTACCAAGTTCAAACCATGCAATAGTTCCATTAAAAATCCAATAATTTAGTAAAAGCATTATCATAGGCATTTTATCAAATATGTTGGGGGAATAGTATTTTCAAAATCAAAACCAATTACCATGTGACCGTTCCCATGTAACCAATTATCCAAAACCACCATTAAAATATGTAAAAACATAATTAAAGCATGGGAAAACCATAACCAAGCCATTATAACCGAAACCCCAACACATATTTGAAAACCCCAAAACCATATAATAAATCATGCCATGAAAACATTGTATAGAATATGCCTTTAGTTGGAACTAACAATGAGGGAAGAGTACATGCCTTAATTGAGAAAATAATGGAGAGAAATCACCAACACAAGCCCCAAATTAATCCTTAAGATGAAACCCTAGCTTCATTTGCCCAAGAACTTTAGAGAGGATTAGAGAGTGTTTTCTAAGTGTTAATGAATAGAATAATAGGGCAAATAACCTCTCAAGTAAATTAAAAGTCGTGGGGCCTTATTAGGTTAAGTGGGGAAATATCCAGATTACCCTCACTTAAACTGCATAAAAATCCCGTTAGAGGGTCCGACTACCCCACACAAATCATGCCCACCTATATGAGTAGTACCCACTACTCGTACCCAAGACATCCCTATTGTACCCAACACAGTCCAAGGTACAACACACCCAAACCACGTCGTACCCAAGTATATGACTAGTACCCTTGACCCATACCCCTGGCAGAATAGAATCACGAGAGGTTTGAACATTGCCCACCATACGAGTTTGTAGTACAACTCATACCCTGGCTTACAGCTCATGGTGAGTCACTCGTACTAAGATCCAACTTAAGTTTCCAAGTCTAAGATTAAGTGAAGGAAAAAACCAAACCAAACGACTCGTATCCACCAATATGACTCATATCCACCAAGTCGTATTCATTACAGGAACCAAATTCAACCCACCATCCAACACTGGTCAACATACGACCAACCCATACCACTCGTACCCCTGTGTACGACTTGCTCCCCCTAGTCGTAGCTTGTCCAAAAATAAAAAATCCAGGAAATTTTCTAAGGGTCAAAAAACCAAGGTTTTATACTAATAGACCAGGTCAAGGCATTGGGCCAAATGACAAAGGGCCCATTAACCATTGGAACCCCTTAACCGGACTAGGAAAAGGCACATAATTCAAGGTCTTACTAATTTTACTAAGGCCGAAGATGACCAACCACAATTACCTCAATTAGTCCTAACTCACCTAACCCAAGTCCTGTTGACTTAGTTGATAGTCCGCCAGCTGCTGAGCTGGAATGAAGTCTGAAAATTCCACTTCTCTCTCTCCCTCTAGTACTCAAATAACAGGACATATCTCAAGCAAATTATTGGAGCACATTAATCATATCACTAAAATTGTTCTTTCCAATGACATCTCATTTACTGCAACATGCGCCAGCAATGATGGAAACTATATGAACAACTCTTCAGCTAGTACCTCTTTATTTCTTCCCAACTCTAACACTACCATTTCTTCTACTCCTACTGCATTTGGAAAGAAAAATCCTGACTTTCACAATGGCTTTCCCAAGTTAGAACTACTTACCTCTACTAATATTCACAACAAGACCAATGGAGTCAGACCATCATCCAACCTCCTAGTTGAAGATTTATCTATCTCAACAAGTGATTTCACTCAAACTTTAAATCGAGGGAAAAACCTTCATATTTTAAATCTAAGGCCCTCAATACCTAGCTCAGTTAGTTCAGGAAGGCCTGAATCAAGGACTAATCAACGATGGCCAAAATGTTTGGATGACCACAATGATGGGCATATTCAGTCAATACTTAACAAACAACTTGATCCCAAAAATGGTTTCTGCGAAACTAAACAATATGAGCCAAAGTCTTATTTCTTTCCTCCCAAAATGCTCAAACTCTTACAAGAGGGTCCAGAGTTTATAAAAAGCTTTGGGGACCTCCCTAGTCATCAACTCAAATATCTCTATCAATTCAGTCTCTTACCCCTCTGTCGGTGGAGATAAAAGAAAGAACAAAGACAATAAAAATTTTGAGAAAAAATAATCTAGAGATGGAAAGGATCCTGGCTTTCTTAAAGGTACCTCAGGCAGAGGTCATCAATCTAGAAAAACCCTTCAATCATCTATTTAAGGACCTTATCAGCGAACTCCTTATAGTGTTCCTACCTCAGGATCTCAACAAATTCAAGCTAGAACTCAAACCCTTAGGAACTTGGATCTTCCACTCCACCAAGATGAGCCTTGTCTCCAATAAGGGGAAGGAGCTAATGTCATCATCCCCATCACCTTAGGACAGGGGCAAAGAGATAATGAAGGATTCTTACTAACTGAATATCCCTCCCATAATGAATACACTCATATGGAATGTTATGGGAGCCAACAATGCTAAATTTAGAAGGCATTGTCAAGCTATGGTTAACATCCACAAGCCTACCCTCCTAGCCCCTTTGGAAACTAGAATGGGTGACTATAAGGCTCTTTTTGACACTTTGGGCTATAATAGCCAAATCTTTTTTTTTTGCTTTTGGTAACTCTGCTGGAATAGTTTTTATATGGGACAACTCTTTTCTTGGAATTCAAGACATTATTGTCTTCCCTCAAGGTATACATGTGGTTGTTAAGGAAAATAACCTTCTTTCCACCTATTTTTTTAGTGTTATCTATGCTAATACCATCTTTGAGATAGACAGGCTCTTTGGGCTAATCTGACTGGGTTTGCTAATTTAATTAAAGATACCCTCAATGTGCCTTGGCTAATAGGTAATGACTTTAATGAGGTCCTTAGAGCCTCTGAAAATTATGAGAGAAACTGTATAAATAATAATAGGGTTAGTGCTTTCTGGAGTTATATTTATAGTTGTACCTCATTGACTTAGGTTTTAAAGCTAGTAAATTTACCTAGACTAACAAGAGGTATAGGAATAGAAAGAATCTTATCCTGGAAAGGCTGGATAAATGCTTGGCCAATGAGGCTTGGCTTCACCTCTTCCATAGACTTCTGTCATCCATCTTCCCAGAGCCCACTCTGACCATTGTCCCATTCTATTGAATATCAATAACCAACCCTCTAACTCTGAATAAGCCTTTTAGAGTTGAATCTATATAGTGCTCCCACCTAGATTTCATTAACATTGTCAAGAACTCCTTCAGATCAGATATGCCTCTCACTAAAGCCATCTCTCACTTTGAATCCCATGCTAGAAACTTGAATAGGACCACTTTGGTAACATATTACACCAAAAGAAAAGATCTTTGCTAGACTTGCATGGATCCAAAAATAACCAAATTACCCCTCTAGTTACTTTCTTCAAGATCTAGAAAAAAGCCTGGCTAGGGACTTTAGCAAAATCCTCAGACAGGAGTAGGAACTCTGGAGACTGAAATCTAGAATTAATTGGTTGTCTGAGGGAGATGCTAATACTAAATTATTTCATACCAGTACCCTCAATAGAAGAAGGAGAAATAAGATCAATAGACTCAAAGAGGAGAATGGTAACTGGATCTACTCCCTTTGAGGCTATTAAAAGTCACATCACCTCCTTCTATGCAGTTTTTTTCAAAATTGATCATTCCTCTTCCTCCTGGAAATAACCTAACCCTTTCTCTAGAGGCTCTATCAGCTATGAAGATCACCATCATCTGGATAACATCCTTCCCGAGAAGAGATCAAGAGAACCCTCTTTTTTTTCAACCCCAACAAGGCCCCTAGGCCTGATGGCCTGCATCCTTTTATGTATCAAATATATTGGAACATCATGGTCAAGCTGTGATTCAATTCTGTATTGACACCTTCAACAAGGGTTCCATGGATCCTAAAGTTAACAATACTTACCTTTGCCTCATTCTAAAATGCCTTTAATTGGAGGAATTTTAGACCCATTTAGCTTTGCAATACTCAATATAAACTTGTTACCAAGATTATAGCCAGAAGACTTAGACCTTTCCTCTAAAAATTCATTGGTACAAGCCAAGCCAACTTTCTTCCTAATAGAAGGACCTCAGAAAATACCATCATTGTCCAGGAGGTCATCTCCCACTTCTAGAAAATAAAGGGCAAGCAGGGTAATATGATCCTCAAGATTGACCTGGAAAAGGATTTTGATAGATTGGAATAGTCTTTCATCAGACAAGCCCTTTACTTCTTTAGGATCCCTCCCAGATTGACCTTCATCATCATGTATTGCATCTCCTACTCATCTATCTCTATTCTTATGAATAGGGAAAGAACTGATTTTTTCTATCCAACTACAGGCACTAGATAGGGAAACCCCAGATTTCCTTACCTCTTTATTATGTATATGGAGCTTCTTTATAGGAGAATTGAGCATACAGTTGATATCCTTAACTGACAACCCATCTCTATTATCAAAAGGGTACCCATCTCTCTTATCTCTTTTTTGCTGATGACCTAACCTTCTTTGCAAAGGCCACTAAGAGTAACTGTGTTACGATTAGTAATGTCCTTCATAGCTTTAGTTTTTACTCTGGTCAAAAAGTAAATCAAACTAAATCCAAAATGATCTTCTCCAGGAACTATTCCCCTGAAAACAAAGCTCTCTTCTCAGACACTCTTTCAATTAAATATTCTGATTCTTTTGAAAAATACTTGGGTTTCCCCATTTTGCACAAGAGACCCTCCAATAATGACTACTAGTTCATTATTAATAACCTGAATTCAGAATTGGCAGGATAGAAAACTAACTTCTTCTCTATGGCTGAGAGGATTACCCTGGACAAATCTTCCCTCAATATCATCCCCACTCATGCTATACAATACACCTTTCATCCCATTAAAATCCTTGCTACCATTAATAGAACTCATGGGGATTTTATCTAGGGCTCTACCTTTGAGAAAAGGAAGATGCACCTTGTCAGCTGGGACACTCTTACCCAACCCAAAAAGGATGGCGGCTTAGAAATGCAAAAAGCAAACCTCAGAAATACCACAATACTTACCAGCCTAGCCTGAAGGTACTTTTATAACCAAAGCAGTCTCTGGGCCAACATCCTTAAAGAAAAATATCATTACAAGTTCACTCAAATACCTCTAACTCCTCTAGAATCTAGAAGAACATCCTTGTAGGAGGTGAACATTATAAACAGGGTGCTCAATAGATGTTCCATAAGGGAGACAGAATCAATTTCTGGTTGGATAGATGGATTCCCCATATGGAACCCATAAGGAGTATGATTCAAGGACCCCTTGGTGCCTCCTAGGTGAATCTGAAACTTACTTGTTGATGTCTAGAATGGTGTTAACTAGAACTTTCATAATCTCTCTCTGCAGCTTACCCAAACTTGATCTTGAACATTCAATGTTCAACATTCAATGTTCCTTCAGTTTTAACCCCATAATCTTCAATGACCATCTGATATGTAGATTGAATGAAAATGGACTCTTCTCCTGCCAAAGCATTTACTCCATCCTATCCAAGTGGTCATCCCAACAATGATTTCCATCCTAGTCCATTCCATTAGATATGGAAAGTAAATTATCCTCCTAAAGTCAAAACTCTTCTTTGGCTAGATCAACAAAATAGACTTTCTACCACCTCTCTCATCTCTAAAAGAGGCATCCCCATTAGCCCTAACTGCAGTTTATGTAATCACCACTCTGAAGATGTTTCTCATATCTTTTTTGAATCCCTCTTCATCAAAGATTTCTGGGCTACTCTTTTCCTAAAATGGTGTAACACCCATGATATTAATTTGGGTAAACTCCATCCTACCAACCGGTCTAACACTTGGACCATGCTTAAGAATGCCAATTATGATCGTATCCTCAAATGACACACCATCTTGATTTTCAACCGGGTATTTAGAGGAATAAGAATAGAAATATTTTTAATAAGAAAAGATATAAACCCCTTTTCCACCAGAAATATGCCTCCATCTAGCTTCAACTAGCAAGCCCATCTCGACTTCTATGGAGATTAACATTAGACGGAATCCTCCCCTGGAGAATTCCTTCAAACTTAAAATTGATGGGTCATGCCTTGGGAACCCTAGTAAAGGGGGAATAAAAGGAGTAGTGAGAAACAGTGTTGGTGGCTGGATTAAGGGCTTCTCCAAAGGTTATCCTTGGACTACTAACAATTACATGGAATTTCTAACTCTCGAAGAGGGTTTGGAGTTAGTTGAGGAATTCCATCTGACCCTCGTTGAAATTAATGTTGACTCTCTAGAAGTTTTACACATGTTGTCCACATACAATTTGCTATATAATGAAATCATTGGTGATTGCAAGTTTAAAACTAAGAAGTCTAGGAAATTCGATGGTGTCCCATTGCTGTAGGGAGCAAAATGAAGTTGTTGATGCACTGGCCAAGTGTAGGGCATATTCAACTAGGAAGAACATTTTTTGAAGTTCCACCGATGTGTGCACACAAAGTTGTGTAGGCAGACATAACAGAAAGTTTGTTTGTATTAAACCCCGACTGATTGCAGTAGGGGTAAACATCTAATGTTATTTTAATGCACTGCCTGGTTAATAAAAAAAAAATCTTGAGTACTAGTAGCGTTTAAACAAAGAAAAACTCATCTAAAATGCAACCTTACCCGATCATCTTCACATCCAACAAATCAATGATTTGAATTATTTACAGATCAAGAAGTCGTTAAAATTGCTTTTTTTACATAATATCAAAAGAAATTAGATATCATTTTTATTTAGCAATGAGCTGAAAATAGTGAAAAAATAAAAAAGAAATTGTTGGAGAAATTAAAAAGAGAATAAAATAGATTTTTGATTCGTAAAAAGGATTCATTAAAGGCATAATAATTATTTATACATCTTTTTATCATTTGGTGGCTTAAATTTTAACTCAGACACATGTTATTTTGAGTGTATTTATTTATTTTGTTAGATAGTACTCCCTCCGTTTCATAATAAATGAATTGTTGGATTTTGACACACATATTAGGAAAAAACCATTAAAGATATAAATTTAATACAACTTTTTATTTTTATCCCAAAAAAAAGAAAAAACTGACCTTGTAATCCTTTTCAAAAGTTAACTGGTTGTCAAATCATAAGGGCAAATTTAAAAAAAATTTAATGATTCACTTATTTTGAAACACCAATAAATATCACTTATTTTGAAACTGAGGGAGTATTAAAGTATTTTTTTATTCTCTTTTATATAGCTAAAGGAGCTTATTGGTGTACTGACAACAGGTAAAAGGTGTTAGTAATAATTTGACCACAAAGTTAAAAAGGTTCTTATGCCAAAACAAAATAATGGAGCTGAATTAATTTCAGTTTCTCACGTGTGTTACCGTCAGTTTATCAATCACTCAAATCTCAAATTTCTCTGCCGCGCACGGCCGTTTCCGGTGACCCTCTTTCTTCAACCACCGAATTTGAATACTCCAATCATTCTTAGCATTTACATATTGTAAATAAAAAATTATGGAAGCTCAAAGAGTACAATTATTAGCTGAAAAAGGCGAAATAACAGTACCATCACAATACATACAACCGCCGGAAACCAGACCACAAAACCCTAACGCTAACGTAAAGGAGGCAGAAGTACCAGTAATCGATCTGAGTTCACGTTCGAACCTTCTAGAAAAAATGAAGAAAGCGTGCAAAGAATGGGGAGCATTTCAAGTAATAAATCATAAGGTACCGATTTGTTTGCTTGATGATATGAGGAGAGTTGGTAGGAATTTTTTTGAAGGTTGTGAAATGGAAGAGAAGCTTAGGTATTCATGTGATTCGAGTTCTCCTGCTTCTGAAGGTTATGGAAGTCGAATGTTAGTTGAGTCGAATGAGACGGTGTTGGATTGGAGAGATTATTTTGATCATCATACTCTGCCGTTGTCTCGTCGCGATCCTTCTCATTGGCCTGAATCTCCTGCTGATTACAGGTTTTGCTCACTTCTTCTTCTAATATAACTATTAACTTCGTTTCATATTACTGGGCCGTGTCGGCCTGACACATCCGTGTAAGAAAGTTTTAAGTGGAGTGTAGTCTGCTATGCTCAAAAGGTTTTGAGTTTTTTCTAAAAATAAGTTAAGTGGCGACTTCCAAAATCGAATTTGAAACGTTTCCTAAGTGTTTGAATTTGAAAAAATAGAAAGTCATTTTCTCCGCAAAATAAAAACGCCGACTCTGTTGGAAATTCAACTAGGTTCTAACCAAATATTTGAACTAACACTATTGACTCACTATTTGAAATTTGTAATAATTAGTTAGTTACTTGCTTAAATTCTTATAACTATAATTGTTGCATTTCATGACATACGCATTCCGTCAAACGACAAAAAATAGATTGCATTAGGACCAGCGATTATGCATTTTTTGCAATCGTTTTTTTTACTAAAAAACGAAATTTCTCGAGACAATAAAATAAATTGTCGGTTAGGGGTTGTCCGACACTTGTTATCGTCTTAGCCTGTGGTAATCCGCCCGAATTCCCAGTCTCTTTTCAAAAGCCAACTCTAGTACAACTAGGATAGAGCTAAATAATTCCCTTGTTCTAAGCATGCTAACCTAAGAGACCCGGTGCCCTAGGGTTGCCGACCATTTAGCAAGACCACCTTGAGTCTGAAGGATCGCAGCTCCGGAAAGACGATCATACCTTATGTGTTGCATTTTGAAAGGCGTATATACCTAGAAAAAATATGTCGTTGCTCCCGAAGCGGAGTGATTAACAAATTGTATGGTTTTGTAGGATGGCCGGTTTATTGTCGTTTGACATGGTTCTAGAAGCCCCTTTGCAACTTCAAATGTGGTGGAATAAGTTCACCAACCTAGATAAAAGAGGTGTCAATGCATTTGGCTCACCTACCGTTTCTAATGAATTTGCAAGGACATCGCACTATGATAGAAGCTCTCAACGGGTATTGGAATAATGATAAAATGGTCTTCAAATTCAGAACAACGGAATTGACTCCAACCGTAGAGGATATACGTGATTCAGTAGATAGCATCCTAAGATTCCGTTATAGAAAGTCACTTTCTGAAGCACACATCCTCATTTCGAACAAACCCTCAGTTGATCAGATTGTTGAATACCTTGGTTTATACAAGCCCGCATGTCGTGGATATCAAAGTCCTACATTCGCCTCAACGACTTGTTTAATCGCTATAAAAAGGCAGCTCTGTGCACTAAAGCTCACGCTATGCGCAGGGTTCGAGGAAGGGCCCCACCACAAGGGTGTATTGTAGCAGCCTTACCTTACATTTTTGCTAGAGGCTATTTCAAGGCTTGAACCTGTGACCTTCTAGTCACATGACAACAACTTTACCGGTAACCACTACAAGTGTGTCGTACTATAGCAACTTGTACTATCGCTATAGTACTACAAAAAGGGATAACAAGATCGAATTTTCCTCTTATCAGAATTGGGAAAAGGCTCGAACATTAACATTTGTCATTGCCTTTTTTGGAACCATAGCATTTCCTCAAGGTCCGAGTCAAATCATCAACACTCAAATTATTATGGTTGCCCATGCTCTATTCAACGGGATTAAGAAAAGAGACGCAATCAACCATTTTTCGCTAGCACTAGTCATCTTAGCGGACATTTATCGGTCTTTGGGATGATGTAGGAATGCACACCCTTATTTCCAAGGGTGCAATTTTTTTTTGAAAGGTGGATCTTGAGTCACCTCATGAAAAAAGAACTCACCTCAAGACTTCCAATATTCGAAGGATATGACCAAATCGCCGAGTTCCGAAATAGACTCAGATCAAAGTTTAACGGAGAATAGACCAAGGAAGAATGGGTCCGCATCTTTTTGGAGTTGAGAGATAACGATATCTAGTGGATGCTTTACCCCTGCTTCTTTAAAACTGTCATAATAGATTGGCGAGGAAAACCTTTTTAACACTTTCGGGAATTCGAGGAATCCAATCTTATGTTCGCCAAAGGATAATGAAACAGTTTGCAAGAATTCAAACTGAACCTAAGGTTGGTAACATGAGTGCATGTGTCACAAATTAAAAGAAAGATAGGATTTTAGACTTGAATGATGTTCGTCACTACTGGAAAGTAAGCGAAAAGGAAGGTATGCGTGAGAATCTCGCCAAAAACCGTCATAATGTTGGATACGAGGAAGGATACAAAAATGGCTTAAAAGAAACTTGTAAGGAATAGTTGAACAAGCACCCCCAACAAGCTCGAAGTTCAAAATTCCAACAATTTCAAGAGGAGTTGGAACAAGCGAAAGGGGAGCGTGCTAAAGATCAATAAACCATCGCCAACTTGAGCCAAGAGGTTGGAAAATGAGAGGAGGTTATATAGCGTAATTCGCAGGATGGTTAGTGAATATACAAGTTTCCCAAACTTTTCACCTGAATAGAGGTCAATCTTGGTCGAAACCAAGTACAGTGTGAAGTTGTTTGAACTTCATGAAGTTGTAGGAACATTCAAGGGCGTAGAACAGATAAAGGGTCAACTTGTGCACCATAGCCCCACCCCAAGACAGGATGTCATTAGTTTTTTTTGTTTTTCCTAAAATACCCCTCTGCAGGTTTGCTTTAATTACCCCTGCATGGGCCTACCGTGAGCTTGTTTTTTTTGGTTTCCATAAGAAAACCTCCGTGGGTTTGTTCTATTTCGCTCTTGCATGGGCCTATTTTTATTATATTTTTCTAAAAGATCCCTGCGTGGGTTTGTTCTATTTTCCCCTACGTGGGCCTATTTTCTATTTCCTCGCTAATGTAATTTCCACTATCAGTTGGCTTTGTATTTCCTTTAGGAAACTTTTTCATATATCTATCTTTGTTTTGGGGGTAACTAAATGTTTCGATACGGCACATACATCTTTCAAAATGTAAGGCCTACCCTTGGCTCAAAGGGTCACCCATTAGGACATGCTTATTATCATAATGTTGCTACAATTGCTTTTTTGCGTGCTTATGTGTGTTGTTTCGAACCAAAGGCGGATTGATCCATTCTTGTTTAAGCAAAGGTTGTCGAACCCCCGTAGGCAGAAATATACATTCACTACACAAAAGTCCGACCAAAATACTCTGAGTCTTTTAGCTATTTTCCACTTCCTCTGCAGGAGCTTTCAGTGGTTCATTTTGGGATGCTTCGAATTTCAAAACCATCTGTTTGATTTCTTCAGCGAAATTCCTAATGGGCCTTACTTCCTCCAACGCTTGATCTATCTCCGCGATTATTGCTTCAGCTTCAGCAGTGTGTTTCTCCAGCTCCTTGTCTCTTGCCAAAGCTACTTTCGTCAAATGGCGAATTTCCCCACTTCTCCTATGGAGCTCATCGGTCTCTGATTGAATTGATGTTATCCTTCTCATTAAATCCATTTTCATATCTATTTTTTCGATCAAACCTAGTGATTCTTTAGGAAACAATTTGAGAGGTATTAAGGACCTTTTTTCCTTGGAAACTTTGGAAGACTCGGAATATTTTGGTTGAACTTCTATGTAGTGAATGTATATTTCTGCCTATGCGGTTCTACAACCTTTGCTTGAATAGGAATGGGTCAATCCGCCTTTGGTTCGAAATGACACAAAAAAGCAATTATAGCAACCTCATGATAATAAACGCGTCTTAGTGGGTGACCCTTTGAGCCAAGGATAGGCCTAATGTTTTGAAAGACTTATGTGTCGTATGGAAACATTTAGTTACCCCCAAAACACACACACACATATATCAAAATATCTCCCGAAGGAAATACAAAGCCAACCGATGGCGAGGAAGTAGCAAGTCTACCTAGCAGGGGCAAATAGGGTAAACCTACACAGGGGTATTTTAGGGAAAGCAAAGAAAGATAGGTCCACACAGGGATAAATAGAACAAACCCACTCAGGGGTATTTTAGGAAAAGTAGAAAAACATAATAAAGATATCCCACGCAGGGGTAAATAGAGCAAACCCACGCAGGGGTATTATAGGGAAAGAAGAAAAATAAAATAAAGACAGTCTGTCTCGGGGTGGGACTATGGTGCTCCCAAAGTCGATCCTTCATCTGTTCTACGCCTCTTGAACGTTCCTACAATTTCATGGAGTTAAAACAACTTCAGACTATATTTGGTTTCAACCTCAATTGGCCTTTGTTCTGGCAAATTTGGGAAACTTGTATACTAACTTGCCATCCCGCAGATATGTCATAGAACCTTTCTTTCATTTCTTCAACCTCTTGGCTCAAGTGGGCGATGGTTTTTTTAATCTTTGGTACACTCTTCTTTCACGTGTTCTAACTCCTCTTGGAGTTGTTGGAATAGAAGATGTACTTTGGATTTCGAGCCTGTCAGGGGTGCTTGTTCAGCTATTCCTTGCAAGTCTCTTTTAAGCCATTCTTTGTATCATTCTTCACATACAGCATTGTATCAATTTTCGGCGAGATTCTCACGCACGTCTTTTTTGCTTACTTTCCAGCAGTGATAGACATCGTTTGCGTTCAAAATCCTATCCTCCTT
This sequence comes from Capsicum baccatum var. pendulum, assembly GCA_030864225.1. Classification (NCBI taxonomy): domain Eukaryota; kingdom Viridiplantae; phylum Streptophyta; class Magnoliopsida; order Solanales; family Solanaceae; genus Capsicum; species Capsicum baccatum. The sequence goes on along the minus strand of CM061559.1, from coordinate 67,338,630 downwards.
GTAATCATTGAGACATGACCTTAGGCTCAGTCGGAGTTCTTCCAAACTTGTCTTATTACCCTTTGGGGAACATAAGGTCTAATTCTCGAAAGTGGTAAAAAGGGCTTTCCTCGGCAATCTATTATGACAATTTTGGAGAAGAAGGGGTAGAGCATCCACTGAATGTTGTCATCTCTCAATTTTGAAAAGATGCGGGCCCGTTCTCCCTTGATCTATTGTCCGTTAAACATTGATCGTCTGAGTCTATTTGGAAACTCGACGATTTGGTCATATCCTTCGAATCTAGGGAAGTCTTGAGGTAAGTTCTTTTTCATGAGTTAACTCACGATCCACATTTAAGGAAGATTGCACCCTTGGAAATACTCGTGTCCATTCCTACATCGTCCCAAAGATCGATAAATGTCGGCTAAGATGGTTGGTGCTAGCGGGAAATGGTTGGTTGCGTCTCCTTTCGTAATCCCTTCAAATAAAGCATGGCAATCATAATAATTCGAGTGTTGATGGTTTGGCTCGGGCCCTGAGGAAATACCATGGTTTCCAAAATGGCAATGGCGAAGGCTATTGGTCGGGCTTTCGTCCAATTCTGATAATTTGAAAATTCGAATTTGTTATCTAGAAAAGCTTCTTGAGATATTGTACAAATCGTTGAGACGGATGTAGGACTTTGATGTCCACGTACATGCGGGTTTGTATAAGCCAAGGTATTCAACAATATGATCAACCGAGGGTTTGTTTGGAATGAGGATGTGTGCTTCAGGATGTAACTTTCTATAACAGAAACTTAGGACGCAATCCATCAAATCTTGTATTTCCTCTATGGTTGGAGGCAATTCCGTTGTTCCGAATCTGAAGACCATTCTATCATTATCTCAATACGCGGCGAAAGCTTCTATCATAGTTCGATGTCCATGCAAATTCATTAGAGACGGTAGGTGACCCAAATGCATTGGGACTGCTCTTTTTTCTTGGTCGGTGAGCTCATTCCACCGCGTCTTGAGTTGCCAAGGGGCTTCTAGAATCATGTCGAATGACAATAAATCGGCCATCCTACAAAATCATACAATTTGCTACTAAATAACTACTAATTTATGTAGTTATTTAATATTAAGGATAGTACAATAACAACCCATAAGTGAGGTTTGGGTAGGGTAGTGTGTAAATAAGGTTACCAATATACCTTGCCGAGGTTGTTTCCGCTAGAATCTCAACTCAAGTAAAAGCATTACAAAGCTGTTTGAAAAAAGAAACAATGGGAGTGAAGAAGCAAAGATAAAATGCCAAAGAAAGCATGACAAAGCACACTAAAAAACGGAATTGTCACTACCACAAAACAATACTATAATTGAATAGCTAGAAGTAGTAAATAGTAACAAAAGTAAAATAACAAGAAACTCTCAGAGTAACACTACGAAGTATGAAAGACTAAGCGAGACAATCCTCAACTACCTATCTAACCCTCTAACTTAATATTTGTTCTCCGTAATCTTCTATCTGAGGGTAATTTGGGAAAAAAGTAACAAGACACTATTGATTTGCTAAAATGGAAAAGGTAAAATGAGACATATATATTTGGTATAGAGGCCAAGTAAAATGAAACGGAGGGAGTAGCAAAATTTGTGGAAACGTTCTGATTTTGGGAATGAACTTTCAATATATGCCAACCATGCTAGATTTGGAATGAGATTCCCTGAGTAGAGTCAAATGGATATATATGATTCATATAAATGACCCCAACTAATTTGGATTGGAACTCATTTATTGATTGGTTCTGAACAAGGATAGCCTTTTGGTATTCACAGTTAGTGGATGAAAATGGGGTACATTATTGTTTCTTATTGAGCTGACTGAACAGAATTGGACCCAGGGATAATAATTCTTTTTTTTTTTTTCTTACTGAGTTGTGGCCGCCTAATGGTCAATCAAGTGAGTGAAAACTGTGAGAAACAAGGTGCAAATCCCATCTACCTATGCGTTGGTAGACAGTTTTCGCTACTTGATATGGTGGGAAGTAGCAGGTACTGAATAGCATAGTTAAGGTGCTTGCAAGCCGGCCCAGCCACTTTTGCTATAAAAGGATACTTGTAAATTTTGGTCAATGATTGCTTTACTTCATCAAGTAGCTCATGATGGCTTTTACTTTCTGTAGCCTTTAGGATTTAGCATAGAATACTAAGGAAATGCAAGTGCAAATTTTGGAGGTTTCAGTTTTGCTTTTTTGATTAGTAGGGATAAACTTGAGTCCTTTTACCACCTCCTTAGTGTTTCTGTTAAGAAACTGTCCTGGTCATTTTATGTTTTAAAGACTGCTTTTCTAGAATATTCTTTTTTTTTTTGTTGACATAGTGTAGTGCATACTGCTGTTTTCTTTTTCTACGAAGGATTTGCTCTGTCTAAATGTGCATGTATGCTCCTAGTGCTTTGTTAAGCATGTCTATGTATAAGTGTGTATATAATATAATATATGTATATATATATATTGTGTGTGTGTGCGTGCTCATAGTAGAGCAATGCCAAGCTCAAATTTGTAATAAATGGCCCCTAAAGGTACATGCTGCAGTTAATTCTTGAGCCAGAATTACAGCCACATCAACTTAGAAGTCTAAATGAGAGAAGAAAACAAGCAAAACGAAAAGAAATACAAAGGTAAAAACAGTCGAGTCCTCTTTTTGCGACTTTGGTATGAGTATGATTTGTGGATTCTCCAAAATACACTAAAAACTAGTAAGAGAAAAACTACACATATCTAAAGTGGATACTTGCACACGCATATCGGTTATGTACTTGTATACTTCTGCATTGAGTTCACGAGTTTTATTATTCATCTTTATTCCAATTATCACTTAAAGTTGATCACTGACAATGTCAAGTTGTTGCAGGAAAGTTGTAGCAGAATATAGCGATCACATGAAATCCCTAGCTCAGGAACTTCTTGGTTTAGTTTCGGAGAGTCTAGGCTTGACATGTCAGTGTATAGAAAATATTGTTGGGGATTTTTACCAAAATATCACTATTAGTTACTATCCACCCTGCCCTCAACCGGAGCTTACTCTTGGACTGCAATCACATTCTGACATGGGTGCCATTACTCTTCTCATTCAAGATGATGTGGGAGGTCTTGAGGTTTTCAATAATGAAGAATGGGTTACTGTTAAACCGATGTCAAATGCTATCTGTGTGATCTTAGCTGACCAAACTGAGGTATTGTTTCTTGCTATTATTACTGATTAGTCATGCTTCTTGCACTATCTTTGCTATGTTTTACTTCAAATATTCAAAAAAAATTCTATCGTACTGAAAAACTCACTCTAGTTATTGGTCAATGAAGAAAAAACTGTACATATGAAGCTGATTATTTTCAATAACAATCGTGTATTTGTTAATGTGTGTGCTGTTGTTGACTTTGTAGTTTCTGTTTCGGTCACTCCCACCCTGCCGCACTCCAACCGTGTGACAAGAGGGTTGTGGGGTTAACCCTAATTCAGTTAGACTTTCAAATTGAGAAATTCTTGGTCTGGACCAGAATCTGGACGAAATGTATGGGTCCCGATTCTTAAGGGATCACTAGTAAAGGAAAATTTGATTTTCTCACCTACGTAGTCTATTGTAGCTGTTAACCCTATTCCAGTTGACTTTTCTATTGAGAAATCCATGGTGAGCTGGACCAGAATCCTGAGGAAAGGGATGGGTATCTGATTGCTTCTAGGATAAAGGCCATGCCACTTTTCAAGCGACATTCTCTAAATGTCTGTTAGTAGCTGTGCTAATGTTTCTCTAATCCCAAGGAGTCATATTTGTTGAATTTGGCCTTGGTAAAAAAGCTAGAAAATTTACAATTCCTTAGTCTTCTTTCTTTTTTATTGCTTCTGCTAGCATATTTTTAGTACTTTTTCCTTTTAATTATGTGTTTTGGGTTTGGAAGGGGGGAGGGGGGGAATGATTTTGTTTGTTTCATGTGTAAATTTTAGGACTTCTGAAGTTTGTACAGAAGATTGGAAAAGACCCTGTAAATCTCGAATTAAAAAGAGAAGAATTGACCGGCCTTTTTTTCTTTTACACAAAATATCACCTAAACAACGAGGGCTAAATTATAAATACTAAGCACCTAAAAATTATACAAAATGCTCCTCTTTTGCAAAAACTATTATTCCCAGGCCTTTCATTCATTCTTCTCTTTTGTTGTTGCGATTTTTATCTTCGTTTACCATGCGAACTCATCGACTACATTATTAACTTCAATCACTTTCAACAAATTATGTCAAGGCACTACTAAGGTAAATTCCTTCTGTTTTTTAATTTGTAATTCTTTTGAACTGGTAGAACGTTTAGAGAGAACATGACTGAACTGAATGGTTAAAGAAGAAGAATAGAAGGATCCCTCAGGAACACTGCACCAGTGTCAAGTCAATAGCGACAGTGTATCTTGTTTAGATTCCCCAACCCCTCTTTGTACTGACCTTTTACTCGATGACACTGGATGTGTCAGCACCTCTTTGAAACCCTATACAAACCATAGAAACCTCTCTAAAAGATCCCCACAATCTGAGAAACCTTCTTTGAAACCCCAGAACAGTTTTTAAAATACTCAATTCAGTCGTATTCTCCCTAAACTCTCTAACAAATGACTAGGAATAGAAAAAAAGAATTTTACCTTAGTAATGCCTTGACAGAAGTTGGAGTAAGTGATCGGAGTTAGTAATGCTGTTGATCGGAGTTAGCAATGCAAGAAAGAAAGATGTAAATCGCATTATCAAAAGAGAAGATGGAACACGAGGTCTGGAAACGACAGTTTTTGCAAAAGATGAGTTTTAAACAAGTGTGGTGTGTCTGGAGACGTGGGTGTTGTATTTTTAGAAGTTTAGGTATTTATAACTCAGCTTGCATCTCTTTTAATCAGCGTTTTTAAATGAAATTTGTAAAAGAATAAGAAAAAAGGCCAGTAAATCCTTCCCTCTTTTAATTCGAAAATCACGGGGTCTTTTCCCCTCATTCACAGGGTCTTTTCCATTCATTCTTCTCCAGTTTTTACTTGGGCATTGTTCTTCTCATTTTAAAGCAGGAACATTGAAGGATCTTATCCTATGGGTTCTATAAATTTGTCATGACATTCTGTTTCTTCCATTTCAAGTTAAATGTGTTTTTTATTTGTAAACATTTTTGGCATGTAGAAATTTTTTTTAGAACAATTTATGGAAACAGTTTCAGATATTGGTTATTGTGTGACAAGTGAGTCCAACTGTTGATGACATGATATATTGGTTTCTTTAGATGTTGAAGTGAAAAGCTGAGACCTATGGAGTATGTCTTTTGATTAAACTTTTATATTCTTTTGATGTAAAAAGATTTCTCTTGAGATATCTTATTCAGAATTAGGATGCTATTTTGGCCTGGCATTATATAGAGTGATTACAATCAATTTGGAAAGAACCCAGTAATTGACTAGCATCATTTTTATGTGGATATGCTGATTAATGAGGCAAGGGTAAGGTCTGTGTACACTCTACCCTCCCGAAATCTCACTTGTGGGACTATATTGGGTATGTTGTTTGGTGAGGGGTGTATTGCAGTATTTTTCATCTTAACAGATGTATTTTCATGTTAATACCATTTTGAATGCCTTGAATGGAAACTTCCTAATGCTATTTTCCTGCAGATTATAACTAATGGCGAGTACAGAAGTGCTCAACATCGCGCACTGACAAATGCTAAGAGATCCCGCCTATCAGTTGCCACATTTCATGATCCTGCCAAGGCCAGGCGAATATCCCCTGCCTTCCATCCACCTAGATATCGCCCAGTGATTTATGGCGACTATGTTTCGTCATGGTACACTAAAGGGCCAGAAGGGAAGAGGAATCTTGATGCACTTCTAATTTAATTGTTTTAACTTCTCTTTCTGTGGTTATTCATTCAACTTAGGATGAGTGCTCATTGTGTTACGTTGACCAACATTTGTGGTCCATGCAGAGTTTGATGAATAATAGTGTACAGTTGTTAGGAGCGGCAAATGGGTGGTTTGAGTCAAGCTGGACTGAATCAATAAATGGTCATTTGCCACTTCCAAAAATTCCGCCGAAGTCTACTTGGGTTAAGATGGATTGTGTCAAGATGGGCTAAACAATGGGTCCTAGCCCAACTCTCAACTTGACACAACATTTGTTCTTTTTAAAAAAAAAAAAAAAATTAAAAATTACACAAATACACAACTTATGTTTTCAATATTACAAAATATCTCAACTCCCTAAACATATTACAAAAATCTTACATATACACAGAATGTTATGTATATGTCGGCTATGTTTAGGGGTGTGCATCGGTCGGTTTGGTTTTACGTGTTATTGGTTCGGTTTATCGGTTTTCGGTTTTTAAATATGTAAAATCAATAACCAACCAATAAGATATTTTTTTATTGGTTTCAATTTATCGGTTTTTGATCCTTAACGGTTCGGTTTTCGATTTAACCAATAAGAAAATACTTATAAAATAGAAATAGTAATAACTAACATAAAAAAATGAAATCTTAATTACCGTCAAAACCTACGCAATGCATTTTAGTTTATAAGAATCTTCAAACTTGAACAGAATGTTAGTTAGGAAAAAAATTGAATTCTAATTGTTAGAAGCTATAAATGCTTCAAGTTTTTTATTACGATAATAGCCGAACTTTATATTGTTCCTTTGTTGCCCTGAATAGGTTAATACTTTGTGAATCACTGAATTATGAATTAGTAGTGCATATAATCTATATACATACATATCTCTCTATATATATATTACATATATAGAGAGAGAGATTTAAATATATAAAATAAATAGGGATAAAACAATAACTTAGTGTATTCTTATTGGGTTATCGGTTTAACTGTTTACCTAATAAATTTTTTTATAAAACCAATAGAAAATCGTTAACCCGATAACCCAATACCAATAACCCAATAACATTTTTATCGGTTCGATTTATCGGTCGTTTCGGTTTTCGCACGCCCCTAGCTATGTTATGTATAAAGTAATTAAAAAAGTGGGTGACAGTGTAATTACTTTTAAAAGGTTGTTATTTATGTTATTTATACTAAAAAAAAGATGTCAATAAATATTCACGAACAAGTTTTTCATTTAGAGTTGGGAAGAAGAATCCAGAAGCTTGGAGGTTTGAAAGACTTGAAAGTTGATTTTGAAGATTAGGATATCCACCAGTAGGGTGTACAAACCGAACCGTTAAGTCAAATTGAACCGATGAATCAAATCAAATCGAGGAAAAAAACCGACTTATGGTTTGGTTTGATTGGTTTGGTGTTAAAAAAAAACACCGATCATTCTTGGTTTGGTTTGGTATTAGCAAAAATAAAATTAAACCGAACCGACATAATACATATATAATTTTAATTTTTTATACGTAAAAAAATATTACTTATAATCTACTTTCTAATTACTTTTATAACTTTTTTATATTCAGAAAATAGATATATATTCTTGGGCCTTTAGTTATAATATTTAGGGAAAAGAACATGAATTGACCATTTTAAAAAGAAATGACCCACACTATGAAAATATGGACAATTGAAGCCAGTCGGCCCAATTTATTTTCTTTTTTTAGCCATTTAGTCCAAAACCACTCTCCTTATACAATTAAGAAAATTAAATGCTCTTTATAGTTGTTACTCTTAAATCACTTTTCTTTTCTAAATATACTTTCTCAAATATTCTATTTTTTCTCCTCTATTATGCATCGATCAATCTACTGTGTTTTTATGATCAATATCAAAAATTGATTTGTTGTTTCTTGCATTGGAGCATTGAAAACTATGGACATGAAGCAAAAAATAGGAAATAAAGGAAAGTTAAAATTAACGGGTAAAGCGGTCAATTTTGACCTCAAATTTGTTGTTAATGATGATTATTTTACAGAATCATTACATACAGGTTTGTACTTGAAGCAATGTCATGGTTCTTTAAACTTTAAGAAGAAAAAAATAAAATAATGAGGTCTCAAGGTAAGAGAAAAGCCATGTCTTGGTCCATGTTCTTCTCAGAGGCTGATTCAATTACGGTGAGTCGGAGATGTTTTTCTTAGAGGCCGACTCAATCACGGTGAGTCGGAGATGTTTTGATGCATGTAAAGATAAAAAAAAAAGAATATGCCAATAGATACTCTTTTATACCAGATTGATACACATTTTTTTAAAAGAGAGAAGGGGAACCTTTGCATGCACGTACAGTCTCTATACCCAATTGATACTCTTTTATACCAGTTTGATACACTTTTATACCACATTGATACACTTTTTAAAAAAAAAAGAGAAGGGAACCTATGGATGCATATACAATACATTTTTATGTCACATTGATACACTTTTATACTACATTGATATACTTTTTAAAAAAAAGAGAGGGAATTCTTTGCATGCACATGCAATCCCTATACTCAGTTGATACTCTTTTATACCACATTGATACACTTAAATTCAACATCAGATATCCACTGACCTCCGTATTTTATCATTATTGAAACTAAAACTGAAGTTGAAGCCATTATTTTGTATCAATTTTGAGCAAATTTACAATGGGAAAAAATTATAGGAAGCTAATTGAATGCAGATTTTCGGAGATTTCATATAAAATTTATGGAATAAGAAAGATTAATTGAAATATCGAAAAAGGTAAAAGAATGAAGGTGTGGGAGTTTGAATGGAAAGGAAACTGTGAATGAAAAGGAAAGAAAGAAAGAGAAAGTTACTTTAACGACATTTTCGATTATGTTTAAGCGTATGACAGTGAAGGTTAGCTAGTGAAATTAGTTTGTGGCTATTTATAGGGTATTTAATTTTGAGTATTATTTTTATGATATTATTTTAGTTTTAGATGCTATTGCTGTCCTTTTTCCTAATATTTATCCATTAGTAACAGATTAATACAAAACCCAATATTAATATAAAAACCTATAACTGTTCAATTGCTTCACTTTACATTTTACTTTCCAAGTTTTCAGAGAGTTCTCATTATTTCCTCATGTTACTTTCATCTTACTTTTCTCATTCTCCTCATTCGTCAAGTTTTGATTTAGGTTTGTTTCTCTTCTTTCTCTTTTTTCTTGTGAAATTATGTTATAGTTAATTATTTTATGAAGTTAAATTTTTAATAAGTTGTCTCCAATTCTTCATTCTTCTTTATGCTCACATTTTATGTGAAGGAAACTTTCAGACAAGCTATTGTGACTAGTGACTTACAAATTGAACCACTGAATATCCACATAATATTACTTTGAGAGATAGTAGTTTAAACGTCTTAGTAATTTGCCAACTTAATTTTAATTGGAACTATTCTATGACCATTGTTTTTTTTTTTTATATCTTTTTAGTGAAAACATTTAATTTTTTCTTTAATCACATTATAATTGTAAAAAAACTGAGACAAAAACCGAAAAATCAAAAAAACCGAAAAAAAAAACGATTAAAATCGAAATATAAAAATCGATTATATATTGGTTTGATTTGATTTATAGATTTAGAAAACTGACATTGTTGGTTTGGTTATATTTTAATGAGAAACCGAACCAACCCGACCTATGTACACCCCTATCCACCAGTAAAAGACGTGGCAAGAAGAATCCACCATTCCTTGGAAACACCTTTTATTATTCCTGTAACAATTTAATCAATGTCTTTAACTTTTCGTACTCCAGCTTATAAAAATAAGGGAAGAGAAACCCAATACACGTCAAAGAAAGATCAAAGAACAGTAACGAAAGACAATGCGTCAAGAAGTATTCTTCATAGAAGAGTTGAATGTTTTCTTGCTTTTGATGGTTTTTAGAGTTGTAAACTTTTAATGAGGAAGATTTAAGTTAATTCTCAGGTTTCTCTAAAGTTTGTAGCTTTTACTATGTTTATTATTTTGACTAAATTTTGTTGAACTATGATGTTAACGTAGAGAAGCTGCAATAAGTCGTAATAGTTTAAAATTGTCCTTTAAATTTATATATCGTTCTTGAACACCTTTATTCATGTTACGTTCTTTAGTATGTAATGTAGTCTGTAGATAACAAAAAGAGCTACTCTCTCCATCCCAAATTATCCGTTCTAAATTTTTTAATTTGATTTCTCATTTTACTTGTTCTTTTTCATTAATCAAGAAAAGACAAAAAAAAATTTCCATGTTTTACCCTTTGCATTAATTACTTTTTCTTCAAATTAAAATGTAAACATCGTTTAATAGGGACACCATGATAAATTATTCATGTTATTAATTATTTTTCTTAATCAATGTGTCATTTCAATTTGAGACGAATAATTTGAGACGAAGGAAGTATCTTGAAAAGTCATAAATGTATGACAAATTCATCATTTTATGATATTTGCGGGCACATATTGTACTCATGTAACGTCAACTATTCATGTGGGTGCGATGATGGTACGGGTGTTATGGAGTTTTGAGTGTTGTCCCGAATTGAAAAACTTGGATATGAAATCGTCGGAAATGAATTCTAGGACCTGATGGAGTTGTGAAAAAGCCGGTGCTGTGGACCATATCAGAAAGAAAATTTGGGCTTTGCATGTGGCAACTAATTTTTCTAAAAATTACATCTGTACACAAACTAAACACATCTCATATTAACAAACTAATTACATAAATTTCAAATTTATTACTAAGATCCCCTATTTTTTTTTTAGTTTCTCTCTCATTCCTCTTATACATAAAAAAAAAAAAAATCTTTATCATTACTTTATCTCTTTCCCATATTTACTTCCTTTTTTCTTCCATTAAACAATTCTTTACTTTCTCTCTCTTTCCCATTTGCTTTCTCTCTGTTTTTCATATTTGCTCCATTTTTTTCTTCCATTAAACAACCAATTGCTCCTCCATTATTGAATACCTTTTTTCACGCTCAAATTCAAGCAATCGTATACTTAACAGTTACCAATTTGTATGTTATCAAACATTTATTGAACTTATATACTGATTTTTTTTCAATAATTTTTAGTTTTTTTTTCAACTTCACCAAATCATAATCTGGGTCGATTTTTTATTGCATTTTCATTTTTTATGAAATTAATTGCTTTTGCAAATCCATTTCAGTGTGATAGTTCGATAATATCATTTTTTTCCATTTATTAAAAGTCAGATCTTGTTTTTATTTTAAAGTTGTTGGTTCTTATTCGGATTCTTGTTTGGTTGCATGTTGATTTTTATGAAATTACCTTATTTTACAATCTCATTCTAGTTTGTTAGTTGATTTTTTCTGTTTTTTTTTTTTCATATAATACAAGTCAGATCTTTGAACTTCTTGTTTATAGTTGCGATTGCTTAATCAATATAGTATAAATTTGATAATGGATTCTCGTCCTAGTTTTAGTTTAGGACTCAGTCAGTTAGATGCTCAAGAATAAAATATGTTCGTTGATTTTGTTCCTGGCATATTTGATATTATATGTTTATATTATTTGATTATATATTACTTTATTTTTTAGACTAATGTATAATATTAGTTTTCTGTTTTATATTCCATTATATTATACAATAAGAAGATGTACATAAAAGAGAAAGTTAAAAAGATTATTGTATAAGTTGACATTATTCATTAAAGAAGATTTTTTTAAAATGTATAAGCTACCGTCATACATGTCTGTCTGTAGTTTAAGTATATTCGATATTACATTTGAGATGTATAAGTATATCCGATATTACATTTTTTAAATGTATAAGCTACCATCATACATGTCAATCAAAACACATTTGATGTTGAATATGTTCAAAACATACCCCAGCAAGCATCTGAAAGTTTGTAAGTAAATTACAATTTTTTTATAATGTATAACTATGTTTAAATTAATGTACTTACTGTTACTTCATTTTTATTTTTATTTTAAATCAGGGACTTCGCGTCTTTGATGCTGCTTATGCAGAAATATTAAGTGAATGACAGCAAGTGCATTCATGCGCGTTTGATGCTGGAAGTCAACGTGCACGTTATGCTTCATTACTGTGGTATTACGGAGTAGAAAAGGTAAATGAAGGGTACACGAGTGATAATGACGATCCTCCTTGGCCAAGGAATAGTGTGCTCCAAGAAATTGATGAAAGTGCAATTGTTACTTTAGAGTAGCATTGTTTAATAAAAGTCGAAATTGAATCAACTAATCTTAGTTTTGTGGTTGATGTTAAATGAATTCAAAGATTACTTTCTGGATGTTAATTTAAATTTATGGATGTCTTCATCTTATGAGAATATGCTTTTTAGTCACTGAGACACTACTGCAATATTACTAACTGATTCATGGTACTTATTGACTTTCCCTTTCACTTATTTTGTTAATGATTAAAACAACATATTACTAATTAATCTGACATTGTATTTTGAACACATAGTATATTTCCTGTTATGTACCTTTTCTTATAAGTGAATCTTACGTTGAACTAAAGACTACTACGTTTTAAACGTATGTATTACATAACAGCATAATGTAGTAAAACGTTTATTACTTGTAAAAAAATTACAGAAATTGTTAATACCATGCACATTTATAATGTATGATGCTATATCACTACAAAAAACAGGGTTAATTGTGGGAGATTTTTTGCGGGGGTTATTTTAACCCCCGTAAAATAGTATGAATTGCGGGGTTTAAAAAATTGCCACTAAAATTTATAAATTTGCGAGAGTTTTTAACCCCCGATATCCGTCGAATATATTTGCGGGGGTTAAAACCCCCTCTATCCATCACATTTTTTAATTATTTTTATTTTTTTTTGTATTTTTTACAAAAAGCGACGGACAATGTCACTTTTGTTAAAAATAAATAAAAATTAACTTTATAAAAACAACGTTGTTCGTAGATATTTGCTATTTTTAATTTACTATTAAATAAATAATTTTTATATTTTAAAAAATTAAATGTATTTAATTATATATTGATATCATACGATCAATTGATCAAGGTAATAATATATTGTTGAAGTTATAATATATTAATATAAGTTAAATTAAACGATAATTCATCAGAGTATATATGAAATACGTTGTGTAACGAGGTAATATACTCATGCATATGATGTATATAGTACATATTTTGAAGTTGATAGTCAATCAAATATATATATATATACACACACGTATCTCTCGTGTAGGGAATTTATACACCCAAATATTTTGAATAACACGTTAACATCGTATGATCGAGGTATTAATACACTATTGAAGTTATAATAATGAAGCTAATTAACCAATAATTCATCGGGTTAATATGTTGTATTACTATATATATAATACCGTATTCAAAAATTAATTAATCAAAAATTATTTGTAGTATACGAAATGCATTGACATTATTATGTGATTGACATCATTAATTTTATTTACATAATTTATTTATAATTAATTTAAAAATAATAATTTTATTTATTTTTAATATTAATTTATATAGTTACTATATTTATTAAATATCAATCAAATTCAATTCAATTTTCCTAATTTATTTAAATTTTAGCCATTTATACTCAATTTGTGTCAATTGAGTTTAATTTGACTTAATCGAAATCCTCAATTCCATCTTTTTTAACCCAATTTCTAATCACAATTTAACTCATCTCCTCAATTCTAATCTCAACCGTTCATCATATTTGATCAACGGTTAAGATTAAATCAATTTTCACTATATGTTTTCTTGAAATTGGATAGCTTCAGATTATTTTTCTTGAACAAGGGTTCTGCTGAAAACAACCTATTTACCTTAACGGTAAGGTCTGCGTATACTGTACCTCTACAGACCCCAATTTGTGTGACTAAATCAGGTTAGTTGTTGTATTAATTTTCTCAAAATCTCATAAAGGAAACAATAAAAAATGTCACCTTGATTGATTGATTGATTATTATTATTATTATTATTATTATTATTTGTTATTATTATTATTGTTGTTGTTGTTATTGTTGTTGCTGTCGCTGTTGTTGCCGCTGTTGTTGTTGTTGTTGTTGTTGCTGCTGCTGTTGTTGTTGTTGTTGTTGTTGACACTCAATTTTGACCTCCTGGTATTCTCTTAGGCTGCTATTTTATCAAAATTATTTAATTTCAGATATTAGTATTTTTTACACGTTGTTCTTGTATTATATAAATAATGGCGTGTCACATTCATGACTTTTAAAAATATACAAATTATTTTATCTTTTACTATTATTTTTTATAATTAATTAATTCAAATATAATATTTTACATCATTTTATTAATATTTACTACATCTTTTCCTTTCTTGTGGTTATTTTTTAGTCAATTTTTATTCCAATTGATATCAATTTTAGTCAACTTTGACATCAATTTTGTCCATAAATTAAACCAGAATTTTTTACTCTTCTTCAATATTACTTTATCAGATTTTATCTCAGCCATTGATAAAAAATGATCCAATGGCTGAGATCAAGTCCTTATCCCATTCCTTTTTAAACAAAATCAACAAACCCTAATTCTATTTTTCCAAAACAAAGCCGCCCCCGCCCCCCCCTCTCTACCCCCTATTTCTCCTTCCCTTTTCTTTCTTTTCATCCATCGTCCATTTCAGTTTGATAATCGAAGAGAGGTTGGTATCTCTTGGTGTCTGCTCTTATTTTGTTTAACTGTGACCCCTGTTATACATCTAATATATTCTTTGTTTGAACAACTATGTTAATTTGCAGAGCTTATTAGTAGTTTCTTTTTATTCAATCTGCATTGCTTGTAGAAGTTGTTGGACAAAACATTCATGTCATAGAAATTCTGAATATGATTTGTGTATTTGGTCATTCTTCCCTTATGTAGGGACTTAATCAACTTCTGGGGGGGGGGGTTGTTTCTTTGGATCAACTTCTTTGTTTCCTGAGGTGTAGATGAAAATAATGTGAGCGCAACTATATTTGTCTGTAGATGTGTCATTTGGATACGGGGTAGAGATGGTACCAGATGCTAAATATGCTTAAATATATCATCATCAAAAAGTATTTTTTGTCAATTGATCAACCCTTGTTGAATGATTTTTGAAATGAGGATAACAACGAAGATGGATAATATTCTCATTGTTTGAAGGATTGTAATCGGACCTTGTTCTGAACTAGCAGTTCCAGCAACAAGGTGAATTTCTGAGGTAATGAAGCGATCCAATAATCATGTAACCTCAGCTTTTTCACTTTAAGAGATTATGCAACGTGCTCGTGACCGCGAAGAACAGGTCTTTTAATAACATAAATTATCTTTCTATTTTTATCTTCTTCACGTTTTAGTTATTTACTTGATAATTGACATGGTTGATTTGCAATTTGGTGCAGGAGGTCGAGGGTCGAGAATCAAAGTGTAAGTATCATAATTGCTAGTTTTTATTTCAGAATTTCTTTGTATTTGGTTGTTTAACTTGAGTTGTTTTGCTTAGATTTGTTCTAAGTTTGGCCAGAGACTTGTATGTTAGCGTCATATACATGTGATGTTCTTTAGTGGAGAAATAAAATGTGCTAGAACGGTGTAGGAAGAATATTGAAGATTGCTATAGTTGATCCCAACTAGTTTGGACCAAGGTCTTTATTAGTGTACAATATAAGATTCATATAGCCGACACCAACTAATTTAGGATGTAGGTGGAATTGATGATGGATTGCCTATGTTTTACTTAGTGTTGTATCCTTAGAACATGAAAGTTGAAACCTTGTAGCATAGAGTTTTATTTACTTGAAAATATAATCATTTTTTCTGCAGCAAGAGGACCTCCAGTGCAAAGGAAGCCCTTGAAACCAAGAGATTATCAAGTGGACCTCAAATCTCGTTTGGGAGAGACTCAGGCTTTCCATAATTTCAATAATTGAAAGCGTGCAATGTGCTTAAACACTTCAATTAGGTTGAGAATAGTTTCAGTTTACTGCTTTAGGTAATTAATTGTACAAATTTCATGAACTAGTAGTTAAATTCACATGGTAGAGAGCAGCTGTAACAGTTTTGGCTATTCATAGTTGCTTCTTAAGAATTTAAATGATGTTCATCTTCTCAATGAACTTCCAGATATCATTAATCTCCATTAATTACCCATTAGATATGCTGTTTTTGTCTTATACATGCCATCTTTCATTACATAAAATGCGGCATTTTAATCCTGTCATCAATGAACCAAGCAACCTATTCTCTGATTGGCCTCTGTAGGAGTCAATATAAAATCGAAGAGTTATTTCTATCTATGCATGATCTTAAAGGTTGAACTCTTTCTTTCCTCAAGATTATGATCTCTTTCTCGGTATCTTTTTCTACTTTTGAAGGTGAACAAGAAAGGTTTACCGAGGTGGGGGGGGGGGGGAGAGAGGACTATAAAGAACACTCAATAAGTTGTCAAACTATTTCTCAACCTTAGACCATAACATTGTATCAATGCCTTTGATAATAGTCGTTCTTTCTTAAAGATGGTATATATCTCGCTCACGATGGGACTTTACTAATGAAATTGGCTATTAAATTTTAGAGATTTATTTATTTTTCTAAACATTCTTGATGATCTTGTGGCAGATTTTATTTGTACCGGGATGAAGACATTTTGAGGACACTGCACAACTGAGCATCCATATATTTGAGTTCATTCACGCTGTTGAGGTTAATTTAAAGGAGGATGGGCAGTTTAATTTCAAGGATGTTTTTGGTTAAGTTATCGAATTGTTGACAGTTGTGTTTGATACCTAATGCAATGATACTTGAATAACCTTTGCACTTATGTTCTTTTAGTATTGAGTTCTTGACATGAAAACGTTTATGACAAATGCTTATATTGATCAATTGAAAAATTGATAATCAATTTTTTTTAAAAAATAAAATTGCGGCGATTTTAAACCCCCGCAACTTTTAAATAAAAATTTATTATAAAAAAAATTACATTTAGAGTAGCGGGGGTCTAAACCCCCGCAAAATAACCGCTGCAAATTAATTATGGCGGTCCAAAAAATAAAATAATTTATTTTTTTTAAAAAATAAAATAAAATTACGGAGGTTTTAAACCCCCGCAACTTTTAAATAAAAATTTATTATAAGAAATTAAATTTAGAGTAGCGGGGGTCGAAACCCCTGCTAAATAACCGCCGCAAATTAATTATGGGGGTTAAAAAAAAACTACCGCAACCTGTTTGTGATGGCTCGAATTGTGGGGGTTTCGGGAACCCCCGCAATTATATTTTTGGGGGGTTTTAAACCCCCGCAAACCTTAAAATTAACCTCCGCAATTTGACCTATTTTTTGTAGTATATCATACATTGATACGAATGTATAATAAAATATTATACATTCGTAAGTCTACTGGAATGACAGAGTATCACTATACGTTGCTTTGAATGTATAACAACTTATTATACATTCAAACGTTTACTGGAAAGGCACACATATATTATACATTGATTTGACTGTATAAAAACATATTATACATTCGTACATTTACTGGAATGATACTATGTATAATTTTTTTTTTTTAAAAAAATGAATTCAGTTAAATTTCGTTATTGTATTTCTAACCTCATACATGTTAAAAATGTATAATGTTACATCATACATTTATTAGACATTAACTATTAATGTATAACAGTTTAATACACCGTGCGTTTCAACAATTACTTACTTCTATAGAGAGTAAGTTACATAGTTAATGTGCTTTTATAATAGTGTTCTAACTTCAAGTTATATGGTTACGAACTATGATATAGGGAAAAAACTTAAAATTCTTATACTAATATAAATCATTGATTAAAGAAATTAACATCTATAATTTATAAAAAAATATAAATTACTTGCTCCAGCATTCAAAAAAAAATTAATAAAAAATATTTATACAACCAAAACCATTCAAAGTATCCGCACATAGAAAACTATATTATATTCTTCATGATTCATTTGGAAAGAAACCGCAAGTCCTACTGGTGTGATCGACTCGTCCGCGTTTACCGAAATTACTATTGCGTCACTTTTGTATGACGTATAACTAATTTCTGACTCTCAAATTCCAGAATGTCGCAACAATATGGGGATATTCATATTGATTTTAGTAGTATTGAAGAACGTATGTAGAAGAAGATTTTAGTAGTTTTGGAGAACGAATGTAGAACAAAGTGATTGTTTTTTGGCTTTCCAGATCGTGAATCTCAAAATTTTTAAAATTAAAATATCAGTTACATGTTCTATCAATAAATGACTTAATGTTGGCTAATTACTGCCTTTAATTAAGCAACTGTAAATTAATTAAAGATTCTCTTACCTTAAATATAGAATTAGCTGTTACATCATACATTCGACCAATGTATAATATGTGACCGAATGTATGAGTATGTTTGCAAAAAAAGGGAGAAAGAAAACAAGAAGGGATTTTGTGTAATTATTTTCACTGTCTAGGGGATTTATGTTGTTTACACCTAATTTTTAGGGAGCTTGAATTTACCTAACTTGAGGATTTTTGAAAGGGTAAATCTCAGGAATAGACTCAAATTGGGGTGACTTTTAAATTTTAGCTCTAAATAAAAAAGATTTCTTAAAATAGTCTTAACCTATTAACTAATATTTTTTTGGATGAAATTGTCCCTAACTAATGGAGTAAATTTCATAAATGATCCTCATAATGGATAGCAACTTCATATTTATATCTTTCAACTTTTATTTTTTTCTTTCTTTAATTTTACTTTGATTTTTTTTTCTCAACCCTTACTTTTTTCCTTTTTCTTTTACTTTGATTTTTTATTTTCTATTTTTTCTTTCCTCTTTTTTTTCTTGTTCTTCTTAGTTTTTCTCAACCCTTACTTTTTTTTCTTTACACCTCTCAATGTCTACTTTTATAAAAAAAAAAATCTTTTTTTCTTTTTAATTTTTCTCGACCTTTATTTTTATTTAATCTTTTTTAAATTTTTATCAACCTTTATTTTTTTTTCATTCTCTCTCAACTTCTACATTTTCTTTGATTTTTTTTAAATATTTTTCTTCATTTTCTTCTTTTTCCGCAATTTTTATTATTTTTGTTCTTTTCTTCGATTTCTTCCATTCAAGTTACATCTCATGAGCAACTGTTGACACTACCATATTATAAAGACAAGACTTATGACTTTCAAATAACAAGGGCAAAAGTTGACACTACCACATTGTAGAGGCAAGACTTATGACTTTCAAACAACAATATTTCATGGGCAAGAGTTGACGCTACCATATCGTATTTTGATTTATGAGATGTTTTATAACTCTTACCTTAGAGGCAAGACTTAGCTCAGGAACTTTCAAACAACAAATTATACCCCACGGGCAAGAGTTAACTCTACCATGTTATGTTTTCATTTATGAGATGTTCTACAACTATTGTCTTAGCAGCAAGACTTAGCTCAAGGACTTTCAAACTATAAATTATTTCCCATGTGTAAGAGTTGACTCTACCATGTTATGTTTTCATTTATGAGATATTCTACAACTATTGCCTAAAGGCAAGACTTAGCTCAAGGACATTTAAACTACAAATTATGCCCCATAGACAAGAGTTGACTCTACCACGTTATGTTTTCATTTATGAGATGTTCTACAACTATTACCTTAGAGATAAGACTTAGCTCAAGGACTTTCAAACTACAAATTATGCCCCAGGGCAAGAGTTGACTCTACCACGTTATGTTTTCATTTATGAAATGTTCAACAACTATTGCCTTAGAGGTAAGACTTAGATCAAGGACTTTCAAACTACAAATTATGCCCCACGGGCAAGAGTTGACTCTACCACGTTATATTTTCATTTATGAGATGTTCTACAACTATTGCCTTAGAGAAAAGACTTAGCTGAAGGACTTTCAAACTACAAATTATACCCCACGGGCAAGAGTTAACTCTACCACGTTATGTTTTCATTTATGAGATGTTCTACAACTATTGTCTTAGCAGCAAGACTTAGCTCAAGGACTTTCAAACTATAAATTATTCCCCATGTGTAAGAGTTGACTCTACCATGTTATGTTTTCATTTATGAGATATTCTACAACTATTGCCTAAAGGCAAGACTTAGCTCAAGGACTTTTAAACTACAAATTATGCCCCATAGACAAGATTTGACTCTACCACGTTATGTTTTCATTTATGAGATGTTCTACAACTATTACCTTAGAGATAAGACTTAGCTCAAGGACTTTCAAACTACAAATTATGCCCCAGGGCAAGAGTTGACTCTACCACGTTATGTTTTCATTTATGAAATGTTCTACAACTATTGTCTTAGAGGTAAGACTTAGCTCAAGGACTTTCAAACTACAAATTATGCCCCACGGGCAAGAGTTGACTCTACCACGTTATATTTTCATTTATGAGATGTTCTACAACTATTGCCTTAGAGAAAAGACTTAGCTGAAGGACTTTCAAACTATAAATTATGCCCCACGGGCAAGAGTTGACTCTACCACGTTATGTTTTCATTTATGAGATGTTCTACAAACTCTCGTCTTAGAGGTATAACTTATCCCAAAAATATTCTAACAAGCTACGTATATTAGGCGAGAGTCAACACTAACACATTGTGTTTATTACTTATGAAATGCTCTATAACTCTTGTCTTAGATGTAAGACTCAGCCCAAGGACCATCAAATAATAAGTTATGCCCCACGGATAAGAGTTGACACCACCATATTATGTATTGATCTATTAGATGTTTTATAACTCTTCCCTTAGAGGCAAGACTTAGACCAAGGACTTTCAAGTAACAAGTTATGCCCTATGGGCAAGAGTTGACATTACCACATTGTGTTTTAATTTATGAGATATTACATAACTCTTGCCTTTCAGGCAAGACTTAACCCAAGGACTTTCATATAATAAGTGGGTAAGAGTTGACACTATCACATTATATTTTGATTGATGAGATGTTCTATAACTCTTGTTTTAGAGACAAGACTTAGCCCAAGGACTTTTAAATAATAAGTTACGCTCCACGAACAAGATTTGACACTACTACATTGTGTCTTGATTTATGAGATATTTTATAAATTAAAGACTTTTATGGGTAAGAGTTGACACTACCACATTATGTCTTGATTTGTGAGATGCTCTATAACTCTTGCATTAGAGTGTCGAATTAGTCCAAGGACTTTCAAACAACTAGTTATGCCCCATGGGCTAAAGTTGATACTGCCACACCGTGTCTTGATTTACGAGATATTCTATAACGCTTGCCTTAGAGGCAAGACTTAGCCGACAAGTTACGCCCCATGGACAAGAGTTGACACTATCATATTGTGTCTTGATTTATGTGATGCTCTGTTAGTCTTGCCTCTAAGACAAAACTTAGCCCAAGAACCTCTCAAAAGAACAAGTTACGCCCAATGAACAAGTGTTGACACTACCACATTGTTTTTTGATTTATGAGATGTTCTATAACTCTTGTCCTAGAAGTAAGAATTAACTCAAGGATTTTCAAACAACAAGTTATGCTCCACAAGCAAGACTTGACACTACCACATTGTGCCTTGATTTATGAGTTATTCTATAATTTTTGTCTTAGAGGCAAAACTTATCCCAAAGAACTTCCTAACAACAATTCATGCCCTTAAATTTGCTTTGATGTCAAGAAAAGAAGATCCTTTTGCGGATTATCCAATTTTTTATTTATCAGCAAAATATAATAGAAGTTGAGAAAAAAAAGAGCGATCAAACAAAATAGAGAAATAAAAAAAAAGAGATTGAGAAAAAAAAGGCAAGAAAAAAATAAAGATTAAGAAAAAGGAAAAGAATTAAAAAAATTGAGAAAAATAAAAATGAGAGGAAAAAATAAAAATAAAGTTTGAGAAAAATGAGGGAAAAAAAGAAATTATAAAAAACATAAATAAAAGAAAAATAAAGGTTGAGACAAATGAATTAAAAAAAATAAAGAAATAAATGATGTTTGAGAAAAAAAAGGAAAAAGAAAAAAATATAGGTTGAGACAAATAAATTAAAACATGAAAATAAAATTAAACAAAAAAATTAAAAAAATGAAAATAATAAAAATAAAATAGAATTTGAGAGACAAATGAGTATGAAAAATTTAAAAATATTTGAGGTGTAGAGGGTAAAATTGTACTTGTACTATACTAAAAAAAGAAGGAAGACTAGGCTTTAAAGACTTTTCTTATTGGGGTCAAAAATTCAAAGCCACCCACTATTGGGGCTATAGCATGTAATTTCCTACTTTTGAAACTTATGATATTAAACATGTCAAATGTGGCTATAAAATTTTTGAAAACTTGTAATCTTTGATATTTGTCTGTGTATAAAAGATTCTCACTAAGTGTAAAATGGGAAATTCAAACTGAATCATATTCGAATTTAAAAATGAGTCATTCTTTTTAAACACACTATAAAAGTCACCTAGTTTGAAACGGAGGGAGTAGTAGCAATGTCAAATTAGCAGTTAAATAATTGTGTAAACTACAGAAATCTTGTGTTTAGTGAAAGTATTTACATATAATCCCTTTAGGCTTTCTCTCTCCCTATTTTTTTAAATATACATATACATTCGATAGTTTCTTATACATTGTAGTGATGTATGATAAAACAGATTTGCCTACATTCATGGAAAGAGTAATTAGATAAAATATTTCACTCCCTTAAATAACGTCATTAATTACCAATAATTATGTAGTGTATGATTAAATATAGTAATTGAAATTTAAATTCAAAAAAACTCTTAAACATCACTGTCAGTTTTGGTCATTGTTGAAATTTTTTTTTGAAAAAAAAAAGTCTTCTTCTTCTTTCTTCAATTCTCGAAAAAAAATATGAACATCCCTATATTGTTGCGTCATTCCGGTATTTGAGAGTCAGAAATTATTTATCAATCCTACAAAAGGGATGCATTTATTGTTTTAGAAAGTATTAATTTTTTGAATTGATTTCTACGATCGCAATGGAATTGAATACTGATGAAGCTCGTAAAAAAATCAAAGTAAAATACATTGTTGATGGCAATTCGTGTCCAATTATCATAAGAAATGACAATGGAGTGCGGGTATACATTGAGTTGAAGAAACAAAATTTGCGGTTTGTTAATTTTCCACTTCATATATCAACTTTCGATAAATCGAATAAGGAAATCAAATTTGATAGAGAAACAGGGGTTGTACTTTGTATTGAAGGTAGTGAATCTGATTCTGTTGCGTTAACGATTGTTGAAATGCAAAATCAGTATTCATTATACGTTCCAAAATTGAAAGTGAAAAACTTCATTACTGATTGCAACAACACCAAAATAATGATTAGCCAACTTTATAATGATAAGCAAACTCTGACTGCAGTAATGACAAAATATGCGATATCTAATGGCTTCAACACTAATATTATTTTATCTGTTTGTTGAAAGAGTTACTAATAATGTATGAACAGAAATATTATTTTAATTTATTGAAAGTTTAATGAATGGTTTTTTTTTATAATAGGTGTTTTGAAGGAGTTGTTGTTTGGGTGATGTTATTTGTTTGTTGAAAGAGTTACTAATATTGTATAATATTTACTCATACATTCAAACGAATGCATAATCAGACCGTAACAGAGGAATTTTGTGCATTTTAATTAAACTCATGAATTTTATATCCATATTCATACATTGATTACCTATTTATATTTGATGCAGTTATGTACTGTACGGTCGTAAAAAAGACTGCAAATGGATCCTCAAGGCCTCTTGTATGAATAAATCCGAAATATTTGTAATAAAAATATTTGATTCGGAGAATACATGCAGTCTTAGTGATAAGTACTGAATAACTTGGTTGCGACAACAACTTTTGTGAGTGAATTTACAACACCAAAATTAATTAATCATAAGAGAATACACACACCCACAGACACAATTAAAGAGATGAAGGTTGTTTATGGAGTTGATATTAACTACATGATGGCTTGGCATGCAAAAGAGAAGGCAATTACAATGCTTAGAGGTGGACCAGCTGATGAATATAAAAAATGCCCCGTTATATCTATATGCTGAATTAAGTGTATCCCGAATCGCACATTCGGATGCAGAAGACATTAGATAATGAGTTTAAATACTTGTTTATT
Source organism: Capsicum baccatum var. pendulum (assembly GCA_030864225.1). Classification (NCBI taxonomy): domain Eukaryota; kingdom Viridiplantae; phylum Streptophyta; class Magnoliopsida; order Solanales; family Solanaceae; genus Capsicum; species Capsicum baccatum. Next base: position 67,314,615 of record CM061559.1, on the reverse strand, counting down.
GCATTACATCCCACGGTAAGAAATTTTAATTTTTGCCAACCTGTTGTTGTTGTTGATAGGGCTCATTTGAGCAGTCCATACCAAGGAACCTTTGTTTCGGCAAGCACACTAGATGGTGCAGGTATTAGTCATTACTGTTATACTTGACTTTGTGATTATTATGCAGATTTCTATGTATTGGATGTGCTTATACATTGCTGAGTATGTATAATATGCTTATGCATTGCTACTGCATGTATAATGATTTCCAGAATTGCAAATACAGTGCCTATAATATTGACATACATATATGTTATTTGATTTTCTTTTTTAAATTTTGGTTGTATTCTTTCATTATCTTACGACGTTGTGGATTCGGAGAATGACAATGCTTGGATATGATTTTTCCATCAGTTTAGGAAAGCATTTGGGGAATGGGACAATATGTGTGTTGTATCGGATCGAAACGAGAGTCTAATAAAAGGTGTGAGCATTGTTTATCCTAATGTCCCTCATCTAGCATGTATTTGGCATTTATGAAAAAATATTTGTACACATTTTAGAAAAAGCAAAGATAGACTTAGTGACCTTTATTATTTCATGGCTAAAGTATATAGAAAAGAAGATTTTGATTACATAATGTCAAAGGTTGCTAAGATTGATCACAGGGTTAAGGAATACCTGGAAGAAGTTGGATATGAAAAATGATCAAGATGTCACTCGCCTGTTAATAGAGGTAGAATGATGACCTCCAATAAAACTGGATATATTAACGGATGTTTGGTAGAGGATAGAGAACTTCCTATTCTAGGTTTCCTTGAAGAAGTTTGAATCTTATTTGTCGCATGAAATTGTAAGAATAGTGAAATCGCATCTTATACCAACACAACACTCGGGAGAAAATTTCAAGAAATTTTGACTCTTAATGGGGAAAAGGCTTTGATGATGACGGTATGTATTAAAATATTTATGAAATTAATTTTCTTTTTCATTCATTATAATTTTTTATTTTAGCATATGTACTAATTAATTTATTTCTAACAGGTTTAGACAGTTGGTAGTTATCTTTACTATGTTTATGAATCAGGAAGGAGGTACATTGTGGATATTGAACATGGCACGTACAATTGTAGCCGGTATCAAATTGATGAAATGTCTTGTCCATATAGAATTATTGTGTTAAGAATAAAAAGTATAGATGTAAAAGATTATGATCGTTACTGCTCAGAATTGTACAGGCCAAAAATAATTGTCAAGACGTATGAACTCCTGATAGTTCCAATGTCAGATATGAAGAATTGGAATGTTCCCTAATTTGTTGACGATGAAGAAGATTTACCGCCCAAACACAGAAGACCTCCGGGTAGGCCAAAGAAATAAAGGAATTTGAAATCAAGTGAATCACTTTCTTCAAGTTCAAACTGTTGCGGAAAATGCGGACGTGCAGGTCACAACCAAAGGACGTGCAATTTTTTTCCAAAGGAAACTTGAATAAGATAATTTGTTTTTCTATATGTTGATGCTTAGATTGGTCTTGATTGAATAATCACTCTACTTAGTTTGTGTTGATACCAGTGAATTATTTTGAACTACAATTTATATTGTTTTTAAAATTTTAGATCTTAATAACTGTTTCGTCAATTTTCACAATAATGTTCTAGCTTTATTGTTTATGTATAATTAATTCTTATACATGGATCGCAATGCCATAGCTTTGTAATGTATAATTTTTCTTATATCTGACCACATGTTCAGTGTCTTGTCAATTATTCCAAAGTAAATGCACACTCATGTATGGCATTTTCATGAAATTTAACTTGCCATTATATAATGTATGATATTTTTTAAAACTTTATTTAAATTTTTGAGTGTATAACTTTCGATATTTTTGTTTTTATTTTTAACTTTTACAAATAAGTATGATACTACATTATACTTAAGTTTTTATGTATGATGTAAATTGACTTTGGTATAACTTCCTCTTATTTGCGTATCAATCATACATTTATAATTGAAAACAATCAAAAAGTAATAAAAACAAAAATACACTAACATGATGTTATAAATGTATGTTATAGTTTTATAATTTAGTTTGTTGTTTGATGTTAACATTTTCGTTATTTGTTATAAACATATGTATGATAATATATTATACATGTCTTTAAGTGTTTAAGACACATGTTCAATGTATTAGATAATCTGTATAATCCAGACAATATATGTTATTATCTTATAAATGAACTTATGTACTGAAAAAAATTATACGTTAGATAAACAATAAAACATTAATGTGTAATTTATTGTTATACATTAATTAAATTTTGTAGTAACAATGCAATAGTTGTACGTTATTGCAAAATACTTAATTAAAAGATATGTATATATAAGAAGATTTAGGACATCAATAAAATCTAAATTAAATTTCAACACCAAAAAATAACATGTATTCAAACTGTCTAACAACAACGACTAAAAAATAAAATAGATTTTTTTATGCAGAGTATTTTAAATAAAAATTTATTTAAAGTAACAATTGCACTTTCATCAGCTAATTGGAGCCAACTATTCCTAGGACGAGGAGAATCGTCATTGTCACTTGTGTATGCTTCTTTAACCTTTGTAACTCCGTAATGCCAAAGCAAAGAAGTATAACGTGCACGTTGACTACCAGTATCAAAATCACATAAATGCACATCCATACCTTCACTTAAATTTTTGCGTATACAGCCACAAAGATGCCGCAGTCCCTGATTTGAAAAAAAATTATGAGATAACAGTCGTTCAATAATTATAACATTATTATACATGTTATAAAAATGTAAATCAAAATCACTTACAAACTATCAGACGCTTCTTGTGGTATGTTTTGAACGTAGTCCACATCAAATGGATTTTGATTGATAAATTGAGTGCGCGGACCAAACTTGTCTCTGTATGCGTTCAGCGATGACCAGTCAGTTCGCTTTGTTTTTTCAGAAAAATCACTGTCTGACAAATAAGTAGGGAGCATTACTGTCAACTGTTGTATTTCGTTTGGTGGTTTCCTTTTTCTTTTACTTGCTAATGAGTCGTAGACATGAATCACTCTCTCCTTCAACACAATTACAGCCAACACCCAATGAAATTCTTTGCCACAATTTACTGAAACATAAACCTCATCAACCATATGTCATGGTAATCCAGCAGGAATACAAAATCCATTAATTGTGTTTGTGATTGAATCTTCATTTTTGGCTACAACAAATGATTTGGCATAGTCTTGTTGTGAAGATATCTGAACGGATGGAGAATCTGAATAATATTGACTATATGTCTTCTCTATATATGTCTTGAAGAAGTAGCTGGTTGTAATGCATCTGTAATTATCACAGAGCTGCAGCTTCGATTTCTTTCTCAAGTGGTAGAAGATCACATCTAAATGCTACATGTGCAAACATGTTGAAAGATTAAAAACAAAGAAACAAATACCTCCTATACTCACTTATGTTTCATCTACTGGTACTGTATGTATGATAAAGTGTTATAAATTATGTTTATGTATGATCAAAACTTTTAATGCATGTTCTAGCTGCAAAAAAAACTAAACTGTCATATCTACTTAATTGGTAAGTTTTTTCATAACTCTACACATGTATAGTTTCATGTTTAAAAAACCAAAATAAAATGAAACTAATGTATGATAAAGTGTTATGTATTAGTTTTGTGTAACTACTTATACTATATGTACTGTCATATCTATTTATACTATATGTTAAAGTGTTATACATTATATTTATGTATGATAAATTATCAACTACTGATACTATATGTATGATATAAGTGTTATACTATATGTATTAACTTTTTATAATTGAACACAGATGCAGTTTCATGTTTAAACAACAAAAACAAATGGAACATTGATGTATGATATTGTATTATACATCTATTTCTATGTATAATGCAATATATTACATCATTTAATAGAAAAAATTTTAGTTTAAATCAATAAGAACATGTATTATATGGTATTACAGTTCATTTTCTAATAATAACATGTGCTACCTGGACAATAAGGTATTATAATTCAATTTATATGTATGAGGCAAGATTTTCTTATTATTGTTTGGCATAAATATAAATAAATGACACCGTACGAATTATAATGTAGCATAGTTAACTTTTAATATATGAACTCACTGTTGTATGTAGTATTTACAGTCTACCAAAATATTGATATATATGTATGATATTGTATTATACTTTTTAATTTATATAAGATGAAATTAAACTGTTCAACTCATTCTATAACTGTTAGACATAAAACTGTTCAACTCATTCTAAGAGTTTTTATAATACAAATTTCACATCAAATAAAAAAATTATTTCAAAACTCAAACAATAGTATGTCTCGGATAAGTATTAACACCATTGGAATAAAGTTAGCTTAATTTACCTCATCGTTCCAGTATGTTTTAGGTTGCAACATGAGGTAGAATTAGTTCTTTGACTGTGCTTGTGCAACGACAAAGTCCAACTGTAGATAGCCTAGACCCTGCTCCTTTTTCAGATAGTGATTGTTGATTTATTTTCTGTACAATTAACAATGTATAAACATCACAAGAATTTATGTTGACATATTATTTTAATAAAAAATGAAAAAAGTTTTCAAATCACTTGCTAGAATGATATTTCAATAACCCTACAGCAATCCATTGAGAGTAATCTGACAACAATAGATTAGGCAACTCTTGGTGAATGGTACAACCATCAAAAGCGTACTTCTGCTTCTCTTCATTATCAGAATTGCCCTCATCCTTAGAGCTTGAACAAAATTTTGTTACGTACGGAGACTTGAAAACCCTTGATTTCTTTCGATTTCTTTTTACTGGTGCTTTAGCGGCTTTGCACTCTAGAACTTGAGCATCTGGAAAGTCGGGTAGAAACTGACTGTCGAAAAGGGTCCATTGGCTCTCGAACGTTATATTTGGCGTACCAGCATCCAACGCCTTTGTAGAAGAAGGTGTCGACAACCCAAATAAGAGTGCATCAACAGCGTCTTGAACAAAATCTGGTATTATGCCACCGAAAGCATCCTACATACATGAATATGAATGTTTTTTGAATGAATCTCGCATGATTATACAAATCTAATTATTCGTAAACTATATATGTATAAGCATAATTAGTCATACCAAAGCAGAAGTGGTAACACATAATAGTTATACGCAACATATATATGTATAAAGGTTATTCATACATATCTAGACACACTAAGCAACATACGTATGTATAAGGTTATTCATACATATATATACACAATCAATAATATGTAACATTTATATATGTATAATTTATTCAAAATACCTTCTGATCACTTTTAACGTCAGTTGCTAGTGTAAATTCAGTATTTATGTTGACACATGATTGGATATCCATGTCCACTGATTGAATTACAGTTGGATCGTCTTTTGTGGTTTCAAACTGTGGATCCATGGTCTCACCTTCATTCTGTTTAATAACAAAAAAAGGAGCAGGGTTTTGTCAGGTTTGAATGTATAAATGTAATTATACATTATTTTTCTTGTATAATGTTTATCATACATAGAAAAACACTTGTGGTAACAACTAAAAGTTATAGAAAACCTATTTATGTATAAGGTTATTCAGACATATCTACCAAGAATCAGTACGTACGTAACTTTTATATAAATAACAGTTATTCAAAATATCTTTTGATCGCTTTGAACGTCAGTTGTGGTTGTACATTCAGTATTTGTGTTAACACATTCTTGGATATCCGTCACCGCAGGTTGATTTGCAACTGAATCATCATTTATGATTTCAGTCAGTGGACCCTTGGCTCATCTCCATACTGTTTAATAACGTTAAAAAAAATGTTTTACATATGGTATATATACAGATTTATAGTAACAAAACCCATATTTCTGAGAAAAAATACCGTCACATCCTCCAAAGATGAACTGTCCATTTTTTTCGATTGTTCTCCGCGACCTTGTTCTGTATCAATCATTTTCTTGTCCAACATAAAATAACAATACACATGTATGAATATTTCATCAAAGTAAGATAAAGTTGAATGTTAAAAAGTTTTATACCGGTGATTCTTTATTTTCTTCTTTCTTAAAAGCTTTAACAACCTTATCAGGTATATTGGATATTACTGTTAACAGCTCAGCAAATTTTTTATCAATCTTATAATGTAAAGAAAAAAATTAAATTAGAAACAACTCAATCTTTTTTAAAAGAAAATATCAATGAGTAAGTTAACTTACATAGTAGTTGATGTAAGTCTTTATCTCCTCCACGTCTAATGTTAACTTAGAAATCCCTTGAGGCGTGGTGGTAGATGAAGGAGAAGACTTGACTTGGTCACCCTCAGAAGACACACTAATTTCTCCTTGATGACCATGTTCAAGTTGAGTTGATACCTTATTTGTTGAATCCTCTTGATTTTTAGTAAAAGAACCCGACACATGACGTACTGAACGAGCAAGTGTAAAATTCTCATCATACTTCAACTCTGGACTTTCTTCCTAAAACATAACTGTCTTTCTTCTCTTCGGTGTTTGTTCAGATGATAAAGGTGAAGATAAACCAACCTTTATCAGAATCTCCCGTGGTGGTATAGTGCTAAAATCATCGAAGTCTTTAGCTGCAGTAATAACACATGGTTGTTCTTCATCGGCCCGCCTTTTCAACATCCGATCAGCAGATATTAAAGCAACAGATATTGAAAGTAGATCAAAAATCTCAAAATCTTCTGTAAAAGACAAATCCAATCTCTAAACTTTTTCACTTGTAGGTTGTATATTCTTGTAAGAAAACTAAAAGGTGAATTTCAAAATGAAATATTAGGACTTCAATAAATTGAATTGAAAAAGAAAAAAATTAAAAGTATACAATTACCTTGCTGAACATGCCAACCATAAAAGGCTCATACTTTGGCCTGGTACACTCCACAGACCAGTTGAATATTCTTGGTATAATATTTCTCTGGTGGATAACAGTTTTATTATCTACCTCAGAACAACACTCAAACATCCAAACATTGAGTACATGTGGCATGCCACCCAAAAAATATAACTGCTTCGCGACGAAGAAATCCTGCCTCCAAGAGTTCATCAACATGTCAAATGTAATCTTTCCCCATGTAAAGTGTTTGTACTGACCATCCTCAACCATCTGGAATTGGGCTAAACTAATGGGTGATTCACGATGCTGAGAAAACATGAATGTATGAACAAAGTATAATATCGCAAGGTTCAGCGCATCTTCAGAGTTATTAAAATTTTCCATCTTCACACGTTGTATCAGTTTTGACCTAGGTATTCCACCTACAATGTTAGAAAAATACTTCGACATCAAAGGCAATTTAGATGATGAAGTATATATAAACTCATCAATATTACCGATACATTTAAGACCGATAATAATGGCAACTCAAGCATCGTAAATTTCAGTATATTCCCTTAACCTCACACATGAATCTCATCCTTATTATCCTACTGGATTTCTAGCATCAGTAGACATTTTGATATCTGCCCTATCTAGTTGCACTGGGGCATGTCGAGAAATACCCTAAAAAATTGTATTTCTAAATGCCCCAAATACATCTTCTCAAAAATACTTCTTTATGTCTTCGCCAAAAGCACGATTACATAAGATACCCATATGCAATGGGTGAGATGGGACTTTGTTAATAGGGTATTTTATTCCCTAAAAAAATAAAAGCATACTCTAATTACACAACAGTTGCACATGTATCAGGGCAATTTATACATTTAGAAAATAAACTACAGTAATGTATAATGTCATACTACACATCTAAATTTTTCACTTAAACATGTATAACCTATAAGCTTGACAGAAGGTATAGTGAAAACTTATACAAAAATAAGACTTTCTAATAGTATAATACCACATAAAACATAAATTCATCTTATATGTAATAAGAACTTATAATGTATAATATATTAAAATATATACCAGAAGGCTTATATTATACATTAAAATAAGTATGAGAGCAACCTATACATTTAAAAAGTAAATTGTAGTAATGTATAATGTCATACTAGACACCTAAATTTTTCACCTTAAACATGCATGACCTATAAGCTTGACAGAAGGTATAATGAAAACTTATACAAAAATAAGACTTTCTAATTGTATTATTCAACATTAAACATAAAATGCCTATTATATGTAATAAGAACTTCTAATGTATAATATATTAAAAATATATATCATAAGACTTATATTATACATTAGTCTTCAAAAATAACTATTATATAATGCCTGATATATTATATCTTATACTTTCAAATAAAAAATTCAGGAATGTATAATCTTACACCATACATATAAAATATTAACATTATACATTATTTATCTATAAACTTTTCAGAATGTCTCATATAACCTTATACAAAATTCATAGATTCTAATTGTATAATTCGACTAAATACAAAAACAACCTCTTCTATGTATATTAAAACTTATATTCTACATAAGTGTGTTAAAAAAAATATTGTTGTTAATATAGTTTGGGTTGTTGGCTGCCATAGGTGTAAAACACCTTATTATCTTGCATTCTTGTTGTGTTCTTGAATTCGAGATTAGTCACCAAAGAGGTCTACGATTTTCTTGACTTGTAGGTTGTTTGGATGTGTGGTTTTGTGTCTTCATTGGTTATTATTATATAATTTGGTATCAGAGCATGGATTGATCTTGTTCCTACAAGATCAAATCTTGGGCTTGCTTGTTAGCACAATAAAAAAAAAGTGTTCTTGTTCTTGTTCTTGGCCGAATCTGAAATTTGTTATTGTCTTGGCCGAAAACTTATTTGTGTGTATAGATCTAGTAATATTTTTTGTTAGTATAGTGTGTTTCTTTTGTTAGTTTCTTGATTCACTAACACTAAAAATGTCTACATCTATGTTTGAGCTTGAACTTGTTGAAGTTTTATTGTGAACTTGAAAGGTAGTCGTGTGTTGTGGTTTTGTTGTGAAGAAGTGGAGTGGGCGGTGAAGGTGTTGTTGTTGTAGCTCTTGAAGATTGTTGTTGTGTTCATCTTGTTCTTCACCTAGTCTTATAACTTAACCAACAAAAAGTGCAAAATAGATTCAAAAAGTTGAAGATAAAAATTATAAAGCTTGTTGGTAAAAGGACTTGAACCCATCACTTCCTAGACTTGACATTAACTTTTATTTTCAACAACTTTTTCATATTTCAGAGACCTTGTTTTGTGGAACAAGTACAAGTCAAGTCTCACTTTTTGAGATTTAGATTTGAAAAGGGGTTCAAGACTTGTGTTTTCCCTCCCAAAACAATTTGTCTTCCATTCCAAAATTATAATGACTAAAAATTTCAAGAATGGTGATTAAAACTTGTGGAACCATAGCCAATTAGGAGGTGACACGCCATCAAATTACTGTTCATACGATAAATTTTGGCTTAAATTTTAATCTTTTAGTTTCATTTTGTGTCTTTAATTTCGTTTGTTGATTCCAAATCTAACTTACAAGCTAGTACTAGATTGTAAGTTAGTTTTGAAACCGCTCTTCGCGTTTACGTTCCTTTGTGTGCTTTATTTTTCTGAGTCATCGTAAATTCTTGGTCCACCTCTCAAGCACGGAATACAATCAAGCTTGCCACACTTGTGTGATTGAGTAAAGAAACTCGAGAGACAAAGAACTAAAGAGAGAGTGTGAGGACCTTTCTTTTACAACTACTCATTTATTGTTTTGTAGGTGGTTTCTTAGGTACATTGCAGTGGAGGGAACGACCTCCCAAACCGTGGGCAACAATGATACCAATATCCTCATGGCTTCTATTAAGGGCCTCAACCGCACTTTGAAAAGAATGTAAGTGAGTCTTAGGAAGTTAAAAACGGATGTGTCTTTGGTGAAAGGGGATGTAACATCGTTGAAGGGAGATATTGTAATACCCCGTACTTCTACCTAGCTTAAAATCGTCCCAGAAATGTTAAAGACTTGTTTCAAAGATGAATCCACTTTTATATATGTGGTATTTTCAATATTTTCACTTTTTATCATGTGAGAAATTGAATAAGCTTTCTATCGATACCAAATTCGCCCAAATCCGACACCCGGGCGAAGAGTTAGAGCCTTTTTAGTGAGACAGTGTATCACTTGAGCCATCAGCGCATCGCGGAGCCAGCTTAAATGGCAATTGTCAATTTTCAGTGTTGCTCCGCGATAGTGGCACATCTCACCAAACTTTCAGGTCACAAATAAAGTGGCAAAGCGATAGCTCTGCGTCACGCCACCGTGAAATTTCCCATTTGTCACTTTCCAGTGACTTGGTGCGTTACACCAAGGATGAAAATCGAGAAATTTTCAAAGAATTAAAATACACGTCCAAGGGTTAAAAGGCTCAATTTCTCAACCCTATATAAACTTAATAACACGTGATTCAGCCATATTTTATCCAAAATATATTGTTTCTCCCAAGTTTCTCTCAAGAACAAGCTAGGGTTTTCAATTAGGGATTCAAATCCAAGACCAAATTCAAGAATCTCTCTATCAATCTTCGTAGAATCAAGAACTAATGTATGCACAATGTTGATTCATGGACTCCTTTCGTCCATAAAGCTCAAGAACCCTATTTTAAACTATATGTCATGATGTTCTTGTTTTGAATTGATTATGTTCATGTTGTTATTGTTGTATGGTTACCAAGATTGCATCTTTATCATGTTTTCATGAAACTATGTTAGTATAGGGTTGAAATTCATGCAATTGAGTTAAATTGTGGAACCATGTTGTATTAAATTGATGATCATACCTATGCCCTAAGTGTGCATGCAAGGTGTTTGATAATATGCCCCAATGAATGAATGATGATCAAGTACTTAGTTTCCATGTGTCAAGATCATGTCATGCCTCTTAAGTTATGCTATACCTACTTGATTAAAATGATTCCTATGCAAAACCTATGCATTGTGATTGCTTGATGAGATGTTCATAAGATTAGAAGTATGAAATCATTCCATGTTTATACGCATTACTATCCATGTACAACATTATGATGATCATGTGCTTCATGAAATCCCCAACTATGAAATAATGAATTGTTGATATTGGTCATATGATCAAAAGTGCCAAGCCTTGTTAGTTTTATTTATCGAGTCCTGGGGGTATTTGTACCCGATAATTTAGTTGTGTACCTAGAGCCATGTCATGTTTTCACAATAATCTCAGTCAAGCCATGATCAGTAGAATTTAGTCAGTCTCATGACTCAGGAAAACTCAGTAAATTCAGTATCGGTCCAGTCTCTTCCAGAAATCTCAGTAGTTCCATAATCTCAGTGATCTCAGTATTCCCAAAAAAATCTCAGTAACTTCAGTACCCTCAGTCGGTCCATAGATCTCAGTAGCATTTCATCAGTCAACGGAACTCAGTGAACTCAGTTTAGCTCCGCTAAACAATACCGTCAGTAACAGTTTAGTTCAGTATAATCAATCCAGTGTCTATTCAGTTGGGAGTAAGATTCAGCACCGAGTGAACCCAAGGATGGGGACTCACCTGTTATTCAGTGGGGGTGTGATCCCTAGAAGCAATCCTTACATTCCAGAACTACGTAGCCATCATAGGTTGAGATGTACCCCTATGCGTATGGCTACTAATACATCTCTTTTTGGGGTTATTCCTGCAGGAGGGTTGATGAAAGAGCTTCCCATCAGAAAGGGTTACCTCACAGCTTGTCTTTACCCATGGCATGGTATTGACACCCTTCCAGCTGGGATTACAGGTTGGACTCCACCAGTTCAGTTCCGAGGCATGTCGGTAAGATAATTACCACCCATAGTCTCAGTTTCAGATCCAGTCTCAGAAATAAAACTCAGTTCAATTCTACAGGAATCCAGAATTGTCAAATACAGTCAACTCAATATAGTACGAAACTCAGCTAGTTCCATCAGTATCAGGACTGTCAGATACAGTCACTTATGTTATCAATACTCATACTCAGTAATCATGTTATCATGAACCTAGTTAATAGTATATTAATTGCACGAAACTCATGTTATTAGTATTCAATTTCAGGACTGTCAGATACAGTCAATCAAACCAGTTCTTCATAATCAGAACTGTCAGAAACAGTCATTCCTTTATCAGTAATATGATATCAGTTCCTCAGTACTCAATAGACTTAGTAATTCAGTATCCCAGTATCAATATTCAAATATCAGTAGATCCACGATATCAGAATTCATGAGTCAGTGTTATCACGATATCAATTATGGTTATGTATTCATGCATATATTCTTACATTTATATTAGTCAGTCAGTAGTATTGTTCATGCATATGAACCCCTTGCATTCAGCCTACCTCACTTGCATACCAGTACATTCAACGTACTGACACATTTGCGCTATGGTGCTTTATACCATAGGTTTGGAAGCACGAGCTCCCGAGCATCCTTAGTAGATCAGACATTCAGTATCCAGACTAGTAGTGAGTCCTCATTATTAGAGGATAGCATGATTATTTTATTACTTTATTATTTCAGTAGTTCAGAGTTAGTTGGGGACATGTCCCATCAACTCTACAGTTTTCAGACAGTTTAGAGGCTTTCAGACTGCAATATGTTTCAGACAGTATATTTCAGTTTTGGGTATTGTGACAACCCATTGCAGACATTGTTCTATATTCAGTATTAGTTCAATTTTGAACCTTATGGCCTTACAGCTTATATTCCGCATATTTACAATATATTATTCAGTTCTCGGTTACAGATATCAGTCATGGGTTAGCTTGTGATCCTTCAAGATCATGAGCACTGTGTAGCATTCTGGGTACCAAATTTGGGGCGTTACCGATATAGCTACTATGAATGGGAGGTTAGAACGAGTGGAAAGACAAAGGAGTCGTCCCTCTACCCCTCATCACTATCATGTGTCCTCGAGTGGACATGATCAAAATACTTTCCCTACCATCTCCCCCGAAATATTACGCCAAATGGTCAATCTACCGAGACAACCACCAAATATTTCCCAAAGTCGAGAGTTTGATAAACCAACTTACCCTCCACTTCACCAAGTCCAATAAGAAGGATTTGGAACCCAAATACCAACACCAAATCTGAGACCTCCACTTAACCAAAGGCCTCACATTCCAATCCAAACTCCACTAAACCAAAGGTCTTACTTTTCACCAAATCCAAATCCACTTAATCCAAATTGACCCAACCGTGTAGAAAGATATAGTAGGGAGGAACAATATGGGGGTTATAGAGCTTATGGTGATGTTTAATTTGAGGAAAGAAGAGGTGAGAGGTAGACATGGTGATCTAGGCCACGAGGTGAGAGATAGTCACCAAAGCTGAGACTTGGGCATAAACTCCATCAAAGTTAGCCTTTCAATCTTCAAGGGTGAGAGTGATCTCGAGGCTTATCTTGCTTGGGAGTCATCTTGTGATAAGATATTCCAACTTAATGATCTCACCAAAGAAAAGAAGAGTTGTTATGTGATAGCTCACTTTGAAAAGCGTGCTAATACGTGGTGGGAGTATGTTAAATGGTTTGGGAATGAGATGATTGGGAGAAAACCTCCTCCTTGGTTTTGGTTGAAGAATCTTATGCGGCAAAGATACTTGCCCGAGACTTATAGACATGAGCTCCTTGACAAATTGTACAATTTGAGGCAAGGGAGCAAGAGTTTCATAGCTTACTACGATGAATTTTAACAATTGATAGTGAAACTAGATCACCGGGGAGAATAAGTGAGTCATGACATCGTGTGCTTCAAATTCGGGTTGAACAGGGACATCTCCACTCGCATGACACTTCATAAGTTTAACACCATTGATGGCATCTTCCAAGCGGCATTGGAGGTTGAAAGAGAGCTCATTCATGACTTTCCAAACCGAGAGCACCAAGGCTTCCCCAAAACAATCCACTAGGTATGAAGGTAAACCAATCTCCACTTTCAATTCCAAGAGATTTCAATATTTCAAATGCCAAGTGTGGGGACACAAGGCTAGTGAGCGTCCAAATCAGAAGAACGTGATCCTAAGGGAGGGAAAATTGTACTATCTTGGGAAAGAAGTAGTAATTGGATCGGCTAAGGTTGATGGAAAGCATCAAGATGGAGAGCACGAAGAGGTTGATATACAAGGTGAGAAAGATGGAGAAAATACGTGGTCGTGTGAAGGAGATTGTGAAGTGCCTTTGTAAAAGAGGTGAGGTCGTGAATTTGTGGGCAAATTTCTCTCAAGATGGAGAGGATGATAAGAGTATGATCATGATCATGGACATTTTTTGAGTATTTTGAAGAACGCTTAAAAGAGTGCAGAAGGCCAAGTGTGAAGGAGGCCCAAAATCGTTCATAATGTGCACTCAATGGGCGGCCATTTTAAAGACTAGCCAGTAAAAGGCCCTTTAATCATTTGTCTATTTTGTAATGTAATATAAATAGAACATTATAGGATTGTTTAGTTCTTTAGTTGTTGAATTTTAAAGAAAGAACCATCTCTTAGAGTGAGAGAGAGTCCAACCGTAACTAGGGTCATATACAAGTGTGGAATCACTTGTGTGTTACATTTAGCTTGATACCTTGGGGCTTGGGTGTGTACGCCTCTCTTGTGTCAAGTGTAAGAGTTAGGTCTTTGTTGAGTGTTGTGTTAAGGGTCCAAGAGTGGAATATGCTCTTGGGTTCTTAAGATTATATCAACCATTGGTCTATCTTTCTATCTTTTGTTCATTGTAATTGTTGGTTCTTCTCATTATTAATGTAACCCGTGACTTCTTGTTGTTTTAATCTTGTTGTTCTTTATTTTTATTGTGGTTAATATAGTTTGGGTTGTTGGCTGCCATAGGTGTAAAACACCTTATTATCTTGCATTCTTGTTGTGTTCTTGAATTCGAGAGTGATCACCAAAGAGGTCCACGATTTTCTTAACTTGTGGGTTGTTTAGGTGTGTGGTTTTGTGTCTTCGTTGGTTATTCTTGTATCAAAATGTACGGGAACAAAATCAACAACGGAAATATTTTGTTCTTGAGCATCTAACTAAGTCTTAAACTAAAGCCAAGAGCAAATCCATTACCAAATTTATACTATCTTGCTTAAGATCTAACAACTATAAAACCAAAAATACAAAGATCTGACTTTTAATGTATGGAAAAATACGAAATAATATAACAATCAAACTAGAATGTAATTGCAAAAGCAATTAATTTCATAAAAACAAACATGCAACCAAAAAAGCATCGGATAATTTTTTCTGGTTTGGTAAAGTTAAAAAAAAAATCAAAAATTAATGAATAAAATCAGTAAGTTCAATTAATGTTTGAAAACTTACAATATGGTAACCTCTAAGTACACGATTGCTTGATTTTAGGCGATGAAAACAGGATTCAATAATGGAGGATAAACTGATTTGTAATGGGAGAAAAAAAAGGGAGGAAAAGACGGCTTTTTGGATGTATAATATTAAGGAGAGAAAGTAAAGAATTAGGGGATTTCAGTAATTAATTTGGGATTTATGTAATTATTTTATCAATATGGGATTTATTGTAATAAGGTAAGGTTACCTTGTGTGTATATATATATATGTAAATTTTAGTAAATAATTTGTGATCATGGGCTTCTTTGATTACTATTGGAGGTAGAAATCTTGCACCTGGCAATGCGAAGACATTTCACCATGTCTCCTTTGGTGGATGAGGATGCTTCTTTATCTGGCTCAGGAGAGGACTTGGAACATGTCAGATGGGCACTGTAAGAGGACTTGAACATGTTAGATGGATACTGTACCCATCAAACTGTAACACCAAATTCGAGTCCCTGCAAGAGAAGTCGCAAAGTAACTAGTGGTGATGCAATGCTGGAAATTGCAGTAGCTTCGAAGATGAGGGCTACTGCATGCCATCATGAGGAACGAGGAGCGGCTTGCTATAAGCAAATGCATAAAAGTATCTACTTTTTTGAAATGGATTTATTTGAGAATCCAAATGCCAGATTAACTTCTCTCTCCTAAGAGTGAGAGACACTTGATATGCGGTTGCAGTGTAAGTTTAACACTTCGACAGATGAAGCTAACTGAGGAAATTAAGAATCCTATTACGACAATTAATTCTCGACTTTCATATAATGGGATTTTAGCTACAACTTTGATTGTATATTACTATTAGTTCTTGACATTTATATTTATTGGGAAATTCATGGATGCTTAGTTTAATTTGTATGTTGCCGGCTGTTATACCCAAAAAATTATGTTTTACTAGTGATTTTAACTTCTTTGGTTATGCAAGGCTGCTTGCAAGCTTTAAACTTGATCCTGCCAATTATTTCAGTTGGTGAAATGTTACATCATTTAGTGGAGGTTTTTCCATCAAGCATGGATGATTCTTATGTAGAATTAGATGAAGTGGAGTTGGTTGCACCTTTATGTTGTTACCATTACTAAGACAACTCTGCCGGCTAGGCAGTCTTGCTGTAGAATTAGGTGAAGTGGCATTTAGCTGATTTACTCTGATATTTTGCCCCTCTAACTCCACGAGGTAGTGGTAAGTTTTGCATGCACTCTACCCTCTCCGGACCTTACTAGAGGAATTTCACGGGGTATGTTGTTTATTTTGCACAATCCTCGATACACCTTAAAAGCCAATTAACGAGCTCAAGTGCCGGGTTCCACTTTTCATGTGTCTTAACGTCAGACAGAGAACCAGCTAACTTTGGGTTGGACCAGTGCATTATAATTTACAAAGAAACTTCAAAGTTGCTCTGGATATCACAATTGAGAAAGCTCTTGCTACTTATAATGAGAGGATTACAAAAGCTCCAGTTATAAACAATTCAGCCCTGATCAACGAACTCAGATTATTGATAGGTTTACAGAATTTGTTGACACAAGTTTCTATACTCATTGATCATACATGTCCATGTCTATGAGCAAAGTTTCAACTGTCAGATTGTTTTCACAAACTCAATCTAAGAAGTGCTGGCTGAAGAACATCACTTAGGGTACAGAATGTCGTAATGTCCTGGGCGATACAGCAAGGTGATGGATGGATTTGTGGTCTTGGAAACATCACTATTCCCAACTTCGCTGCTAGTAGGAATAAAGTCGTGGTGATTTACATTGATGCTGTTGTTTTCACATGAGCTTCGGTCAAGATATACAACACGGATTGGAACACCCAATGCATCTGATAGGGCTATAATTTGCACATGGTCACTCTCTTCACTCATGGGTTCCACTGCTGACTTGCAAAACTGTGTTTTCAAATAAGGAGGAGGGTTAACACCTGGTAATTCTAACATCACTGGAACAACAAAAAGCTATCAGTTTGACAATACAGGTTGCAAGGAAGTACTCGTACAAGAAAGTATATTCAGTGGACGTTAAAGACAATTATAAGCATATGTTCACCGGTACAAGAACAAGTCTGAAAATTCCAAAAGGCTTTAAAAACAAACCTGCTCCACTGAGGCATTTGTTAGTCCTAGTACAAATGGCTCAAAAAACTCAGAGCGCTTCCTTATTTCACCTGATGTTACAAATCTGAAGAACATAACAACTAAACAGCACACATCATCAGGTCACAGAGAGAAGAATAAAGAACTTTATAATCTCACATTTACAAAGGTTGCCAATCGTTCACACCGTAGTCAGATATTGACGGATCACGAATTCTGCACAGGAGTTCATCATGACTGCAATAAAGAAACCAAGTTTACTTCTTGGGTACTGATTCCAGTTCGCCAGTGGAAGCATTAAGACATTGCCTAGTTAAATGGAAATTCAAAGTCGAAAATGTAAAATCCAACCTCATGGAATCTTCGCTACCTTGAAGAACACTATCGAGTTGCTCGAGGAATAACTATCAGTCCAAAAAGATGAAACAGCCTCAGGGTGACAAATTTCATAATCAAATAAACAAGAGGATGCAAGATACTGATGTAGGCAATGCAAGAGTGAAGGTAACAAGCAACGATTACTCAAGCTAAAAGAAAAAAAAATCACTCGCCGCAGGATTGACCAGGAAAAAGGTTTGATCGAACCGGTGGTATATAAAGCCTTGAGTGAAATCAAGGGAGGTATCTGATTTTTTGAAGGGAGTAATCTTTTGTTACAATTGTGATGATGGAGCATCTGCATTTGATAAGAACTGATGTCATTGATCGTTGCCTATGCGATCAAGGAGGATGCATCGAAAGTAGAATGCAGTTTGATAAATTCGCTTTACCTGTAGGTGTCGACACTAGATTGAGTTCCTTGGGTCAAGGACTCATGAAAATATCCTTTGGGCCTATCTGTGGCTCCATCCAAATGTGATCCAGCTCGGGGGCCTCATGCAGCCCCTTTTGGTTTTGATAGGACACAGATACACTAGGTTGTACACGCCAATCAGAGTAATGCAGCAGTTGGATAGGTTACAAGATGTCCCGCCTCTAATGAATCTCCAAAGGTACAGGGAATTTTTAGGGATAAAGGCACTTAACTAGATCAAATATGAACAATTTTGGCATAATGCAAAGAAAGTGAGAGGAGATACTTTTGTAGCAGGTTCTGATAACCCCGGATGCACTCAAGAATATTTGATATGGTTATAATCAATCCCGTGAGGTATCAGTAGGCCATTACCTGCACAGCTTAAAGGTTGGGCACAAAAGCAGACATTGTCGAAGACACCGAAAACCTCTAGTTTCGAGCTAAAATTGAGTTGTTTAGAGCGCAGTTAGCGAGTTTGGTAACAAATGTTGAAGGTCATCACAGGCTTAGGTGTACTCTGCAAGAGGCTGGGGCACACACCAGGGCTTTTCTTCCTAACATCAAAGCATCATTACAGGGTATGTTACATGGGTTGAACTCATGCAAGAGTACAAGGACTTCACAGCCAGGACCTTCACGGGCAAATCCATCGTAGTCGAGGCCATCGCTTTACGGAGTTGCATAAAGAGGATGTTTCTTACATTCTGTTTGTTCGGAGTCTGTTTTTGTTTTGTCTCTCTAACGTCTCTTTTGACTTGACCGCCTCAGTCCGTCGACGCCGGCGACTTAGTAGCCCGGCAACTAGTAAGTTGCCCTTTCAACCCAGCCAATTTCTCTCTCTTTCCCTTTTGCCTCTCTTTCTCTCTCTATCTCGGTCGTTCTTGGCCAGATGACCTCCATCCGCCGGAGAGTTCGCGCTTGCCACTCTGACTCCGGCGACAGTAAGATAGCGAACTGCAGCAGTCCCCTGCGAAAATCGAAAAGAGGTAGATCTGTACGTAAAAGTTCAGATCGGGCTGATCCCACGACCTCCGATGGTCACTCCGGCGAGTCCAGAAAATCAGGTTCTTGTTCCACCAAGCTTGGCGATTTCCAGGCACTACCGGACCAGATTTATCCGGCGACCTTCTGGCGAAGCTCCGGCGAAAATATTCCAACGATCAATTTCTGCACCAATTTTTGCCTAAATCCAACAAAGCAAGCAAGAGAAGAGCCCTTGATCTCTAAGCATATCCCGGTAACTTCTAAGCTTTAATCTTTATTTCTATTTCACCATTTTCTTGTCTCCTGACGTCTTTTACTTTGCTTGGGACTGTCTGCTTTCTTTTACTAGTGTTTATTGATTGTTGTTTATGTTATTTGGTCTTATCATGTGTTTTCTGTGTGCTTTTCTATTTCTCTATTTCTTTTTGAGTAGTGGCTTTGGTGGTGGATGGTAGACTAGGGGGCATGTCTTAGGGCGTGGTCGGGGTTGGGGTCTGTTTCGAGTGTGGGTGTGAGGGGGAGGGCAGGGTTAGGGTCAGGTTTGGGGTGAGGGGTAGTAGGGGTAAGCGGGACGCGAGAACCGCTAGGTTGAGAATAGGGTCTTGGCAGAGGCGGCTCAACCATATTCGTGGCCTAAGGCGAAAATTAAACAGAGGCTTTAAATTTTTAAGAAAAAAAATCCTTTTTTAATGAACTTTATTTTCAAAATTATATAATCGATTTTTTCTAATTAATTTATTTTTAAATAATAATATAATCAATGCATTTAATCTTTCTTGAGACATAATATTCTAGATATATGAACTTCTTTTAATAATTCTTTCCTTTTATATGAAAAATTTATTTTTCTACAAATAATATTCATTTTTTAAAAAAACATTATAATATATTATCAGTAAAAAATGAGGCCCTCAAATTTAGGCCCATATTATCAGTAAAAAATGAGACCCTCAAATTTAGGAGCCTAAGGCGACCACCTATTTTTTATGAGGTTGAGCCACCCCTGGGTGTTGGAACATAGGGACCCTTCAAGGTAAGTCCATAGAGCTCGTGAAGATTCTTAGAAAGAGGAGGATCAATATTGAGTGTGTCCAGGAGACCAAGTGGGTAGGTTCTAAGGCTAAGGATGTGGATAGGTATAAGTTGTGGTACTCAGGAAGTGAGAAGCGTAGGAATGAGGTAAGTATCTTAGTAGACAAAGAGCTTAGAGAGCAAGTGATGGAGGTTAAGAGGGTCAGCGCTAGGTTGATGACAATTAAGTTGGTCATTGGAGGGTATACACTAAACATTTTTAGTGCCTACACGACGCAGGTAGGCTTGGACTAGGAGAAAAGAGATTTTGGGCGTTTGGACGAGGTGGTAAGAGGCGTGCTTAGCTCAAAGAAGATTTTCTTAGGAGGGGACTTCAATGGGCACATCGGGTCATTACCAAAAGGCTATGACGATGTGCATGGAGGCTTTGGTTTCGGGGATAGGAATGAAAGAAGAGCCGGTCTTTTGGATTTTGTGAGGGCCTTTGGGTTGGTGGTAGTGAATTCAAGCTTTTCGAAAAAGGAGGAACACTTGATTACCTTCCGTAGCGCGGTAGCAAGACTCGGATCGACTTTTTGCTGCTTAGGAATGGGGATAGAGCGATGTGTAAGGACTGTAAGGTCATTCCTAGTGAAAATCTTTTGACCCGGCATATGTTTCTAGTGATGGACTTGAATATTAAGAAGGGCAACAAAAGCAGGGTCGAGGAGGATGGCCTCAAAATTAAGTGGGGCGGCTTGACTCCGGTTAGTGCTCTGAAGATGGGAGAGAAGTTGGCGACGATGGGGTGTGAGAAAGTAGGAGGGACGTGGATAGTATGTGGGACAGGGTTGCCAATTGCATCAAGGAGACGGCTAAAGAGGTGTTGGATGTCTCGAGGGGCCGGTCTGGCTAGCACCGGGGGGACTGGTGGTGGAACGGAGAAGTTTAAGGCGGAGACTGAGAAAGTGACTTATGCTAAGTTGGTTGAGAGTAAAGATGAAAAAGAGAAGCGGACGAACAGGAAGGAGTACAAGTTCGCTAGGAAGGAGGCTAAGTTAGCGGTTACGGCAGCTAAAACAACATCATTTGAAAGCTTGTATATAGGATTAGAGGAGAAAGGCAGGAAAAAGTTATATAGGCTTGCCAAGGCTAGCAGCGAAAAGGCCATGACCTTAACCAAGTGAAGTGCATCAATGGGGAGGATGGCAGAGTATTGGTAGAGGATGTCCTTAGTAACAGCAGGTAGCAGTCGTATTTCCATAGACTTTTGAATGCCGAGGGGGACAAAGGTATTGCATTATGGGATTTGGAGCACTCAGGGGGTGTCGTGATTACGGTTATTGTAGACGTATTAAGGTTGAAGAGGTCAAAAAGGCTATTCGTAAGATGCGTAAAGGTTAGGGCAACGGGGTCTGACGAGATCTCGATGGATTTTTGGAAGTACACTGGCGGAGCAGGTTCCGCAGGTTTAGGATGGCTGACCCAATTGTTTAATGACATTTTCAGGACTGCGCCCGAGCGTTGGAAATGGAGTACAATGATTCCTTTATACAAGAACAAGAGTGATATTCAGAGTTGCAACAACTACAAGGGTATTAAGTTGTTGAGTCACACTATGAAGATTTGGGAGAGGGTGGTCGAGCGGAGGTTGACGAGGATCGAGTCAATTTTTGAGAATTAGTTTGGATTTATCCTAGGTCACTTAACGATAGAGGCAATTCACCTTGTGTGGAGACTAGTGGAGCAGTATAGGAAGAGGAAGAGGAACTTACACATGGTGTTCATCAACCTGAAAAACGCGTACGAAAAAGTCCTTAGGGAGGTTCTTTGGAGGTGCTTGGAGGCTAGAGGTGTACCTGTGGTGTACATTAGATCGATTAAGGACATGTACGACGGAGCGAAGACTCGGGTAAGGACGATCGATGGGAGATTTAAAGCATTTCCCTATTTCGATAAGGTTGCACTAGGGATCAACTCTTCGCCCATTTTTATTCGCCTTGGTGATGGATGTTTTGACGCGGCGCATTCGGGGAAAGGCACCTTGGTGCATACTATTTGTGGATGATGTAGTTTTACTGATGAGACTCGAGGAGGTGTTAATGATAAATTAGAGGTTTGGAGACAAACCCCGGAGTCTAAAGGATTCATGTTGCGCAGGACCAAGATAGAGTTCTTGGAAGGCAAGTTCAGTGATTTGACGCATGATGACAAAATGGTAGTGAAGATGGATTCCCTGGTTATTCCTAAAAGGGATATATTAAGTATCTTAGGTATATGATTCAAGAGAATGGAGAGATTGACAAGAATGTCACTCACTGTATTGGGGAAGGATGGATGAAATGGAGGCTCGTCTTTGGAGTTGTGTGATAAGGTGCCTCCCAAGCATAACGGTAAATTCTTTAAAGCGGTAGTCCGTCCGGCTATGTTGCATGAAACGGAGTGTTGGCCAGTTATGAACTCTCATATCCAAAAGTTGAAGGTGACGGAGATGAGGATGTTGTGTTGGATAAGTGAACTTACCAGGGAAGATAGGGTTAGGAATGAGACTACTTGGTAGAAGATAGGAGTGGCTTCGATGGAAGACAAGATGCGGAAAGTGAGGTTGAGATGATTTGAGCATGTGATGAGGAGAGGCCCAGATACCCCAATTCGTAGGTATGAGAGGTTGGCTATGGATGGTTTCAGGCAAAGTAGAGGTAGGCCGAAGAAATACTGAAGGGAGGTGATTAAACATGACATGGAGCAGTTACAGCTTACTGAAAACATGACCCTAGATAGGAAGATATCGAGGACACAAATTAGGTTAGAGGGCTAGTTTGTGGGAGTGAGTCGTAACTAGTAGATAAGATTGCTTTGGTGTAGCCATGCTAGTAATCGTAGGGCTATGCTCGTAGGTTGGAGTTTCTTGTTTGGAGGGTTTGGGTGAAGTGTGTGCTTTCGGTTAGATAGTGTACAATACTACTCTGTGGGTGTCTTATTTTTGTTATTTCATCTTGTTTTATGTTTTATTACGAAGAGTTAGCTAAGGCCAACAACGACACCGAAGTTGCTATCATTGACCAGACAAAGAGTCCGGGAACAAGGGTTCAGGGCCTAATGAAAGAGGTTTTGAAGCTAAGACAACAACTGGCAGATTCGCACCGGGCTTGGGCTAGTGGGTTACCTCCTCTGTTTCCCACTGATGACCTTGAAAATCCCTCTACCTTTTCGATAATGTCGTACGCGCAGTTTCTTATATCTATTGACATGCACCGGTATTTACTCCGTGCCAACACTATCCCAGCACTTCCACTACGCATTTCCCAGCTCCTCAACATAGAACTACCACATACCATGCGCTACCTATTGTCCATGTTTTTGTAACTAAACCCCACATGAGGCTCCTACTTTTGTTATTTTCCCAACGATTGTACTCCCTCGATCTGCTAGTGAACATGTGTCTAATATTCCTAATGACTAGTGTTATGCTCCAGAGCCCACGTTCAAGTTGACTGACCTAATTGCTATATTCAACAACTTGATTTTCCTTCGATGCTGAGAAGCCTATCATGACAAAAAAGCAAGAACAAATGGCTAGAAAGACGGAGAGTTTTGAACAGGTTATGAAAAACTTAACGGGATTAGGAGGCATCACAAGTGTTTCATATAAGGACTTGTGCATATTTCCAAGTGTCCACCTTCCTCCCTGGTTTTAAGATGCCGAAGTTTGATAAGTATGATAGACATTGTGATCCTATGGCGCTTTTGAGACTATAATATAATCAATTAAGAGGAGCTGGAGGGAAAGAAGAATTGCTTATGGCTTATTTTGGGAGTCTAACAAGTATGACAGCTCTGGCGTGCAAATGACACTGACACTTTGTTTGAATGGCGGTTTCCCATGGTTTCATTATATATGGTACTGTATGGCATTGTACTTTACAATATAGTACAATACAGTGTTTGGATGGACCATGTCGTTTAGTGTTGTTTAATAATAGTTCTATTGTTTGGTTTGATGGAATGACATTGCATCGTAACTAGTGAGTTTACTAAAATGCCTTTAATTATTATAAATATATTTATCAATAATTGTTAAAAAATAATTTTAAGATAATTTTCTTCCTACTAATTTGTCACAAATTATGTCATGTAAATATATTAAGTTGTTAAATTCATTAAATTCTAACAAAATCAATAAAAGTGTAGATCAAAATAAATATAATCAGATTCATTTTTTTGATAGAAACAATTTTTTTTTTTTTTTGGTGTTTTGAGAAGTGACCACCAACGACAAGTACAATGTTTGAATGCCTCTTTTGTGTATGCTACAGGTGTGGAGGGATAAGGGTAGAGGTGGGGTAAGAAAAAGATTTTGAAATTTAAAAAAAAAAAAAAAAAAAGTTAAAATTTCTTCGGTGGGTGAGGGCTGGTAGGGGTGGGGTAATTTTGATTTTTTTTTTTAAAAACAAACTTAAAGAATGAAAAAAGTAATTTGGGGGTGGGGGTGAAAGTGGGGTAAGAAAAAGGTTTTAAAATTTAAAAAAAAATAAAAAAATTAAAAGAGCTGGACTACTAAACTGTTGGAACAAGGTTGGTAATGCAGTAAAGAAGGAAAGAGATGGAAGATTGTCCCTGCTTGTATTTGTTGGTCAGTATGGATGGAAAGAAACAGAAGATGTTCTGAAGACGAACAGAGCAGCCTACAGGAGTTTAAGATGAACTGCCTAGCTTTATATTATTTTTGGTGTAAACAGAAAATACTAGCTCAACCAGAAGATATCTTTGATGTTTCAGATTGTTTATAGGAGGATCTACAGCTAGATGAAAAGTTTGTAAGTTGTAATACTTTTGAAGGGAGGTTACATTTCTTTAAATGTAGTAAACCTATGGATATAGACTAACATTACCATTCTCAAATAGAAAAACAAATTAAAAGAAAATTAGGGTGGGGGTTTGATAGGGGTTGGGGTTGGGGTCGGGGGATAGGATAAGATTTTACAAAAAAAAAATCAAAAAACAAATTTAAAAAATAAAATACATTTCATTTTTTTTTTTTTGAGGGGGGATTAAATAATATAGGTAAACCGTAAAATAAGATTATGTGATATTAAGGGCATAATTGAAAAAGAAAATAAGAAAACTATGGGATACAACCAAATATGGTTTCATTAAGTAAAGATTTT
This sequence comes from Capsicum baccatum var. pendulum, assembly GCA_030864225.1. NCBI lineage: Eukaryota > Viridiplantae > Streptophyta > Magnoliopsida > Solanales > Solanaceae > Capsicum > Capsicum baccatum. The sequence goes on along the minus strand of CM061559.1, from coordinate 67,289,231 downwards.
CATGGTTACCAAACCATGAAATCAAAATACCATACCATATATTTTAAGAAACAATCAAAACAAACATGGTTCTCTTAATAACCATACCATATCATACCATGAGAAACAACAACAACAAACCCAGTGTATTCCCACCTGGTGGGGTCTGGGGGGTAAGATGTACGCAGTCCATACCTCTACCTCTAAAGAAGTAGAAAGGCTGTTTCCGATAGACCCCCGGCTCAAGACACCAGATACCACACAAATACCATGTAAAACACATAACATAAATACGGCAGCCATAACAAGAATACATAACATAAATACACAAATACCATGTAAAACACATAACAAGAATACATAACAAGAAACCACTATCCAAATTGTGAGGGTATCAAGGTTGTGCAATGCACGTACTTCATGGTTCAATGCATCAAGAAATGATATAGATTTATGCAAAATGCACCTACTGTGATAATAAGTAATGACAAATATCAAGATGGAAAGACAAGTTACCGCAAAAAAGTCTTCAAAGGTGAATTCTGCATAGCCCAAACTTAGTAGAGTCTTCTTGCATTCCTCAATATTAGCTTTAATGCGATGAACTTCATTTTGATCTTGTGATTCCAGAATGTGCTCCTTTAGTTGAAATACATGATCCGTTAGTAACTAAAAATTCCAAAAATCAAAGTCGATGCTAGAGGACCACATATGTATATACAAAATAACATGCAAATAAGAAATTAACCATACAAGGTAACCAAACATGAAACTGCGGAAAAAGCAATTCCCATCCCCACGTGTTCTTCTAATGGCAGCATATTGTTCACTCAGCACCTGCAGAAGTAGTTACATCAATTACTGAGCAATGCAGAAAAATCACCAAAAAACACAAAAAAAATTTCAAACCTTTATTTTCTTCAGCAAAATTGAATTTCCCAGATGGTACTCAGCTTCTAACGAAGATAAGGGTTCCTGCAGTTATCACCTCCACTAAGATACTCTAATTAATCAATGTATTTACTAAAGTTCAAGTAATTAGAGCAAAACTTGCAACAATTTTTGTATCTTTAATTCTTTACAATATTTTCTATAAGGATCTTGAACAATCCCCAATGTTCTAGAAACCACAAGTTCTAAAAGATACCCACACAAGCACTTACATAAAATGCAGAAGAAATGGTAAACCAAGGAGAAACCATGGAATGATATATTAGCAAAGCATTAAGAAGAAAAAGGTTCTGAAATTAGTTTGCGAGGAGGGTTCAAAGCATGCAGACCCTTGCTGGCAACATAGTCAGTCAGGCCAAGTGAGAATGGTGAATCAGCGAAAACTCGAACTACGTACAGACATACTATTGAAAATGCCCATCGACATAAAAAAACTGGTGCTATTGCAACTTGTGGCTACTCCTGATTTTATTTTGTTTTTGATCAAGCAAGGAGGTAGAAACGGCTACACCTCCTGATTTGACAGGAAAACTGCCGAGAATGGCATGGATTGGTAGGAAATACCATTCTGGTACAATGTGATGTAGGGAGTAAGCAGACTAACAACAACAACAACAACATACCCAATATATTCCCACCAAGTGGGGTCTGGGGAGGGTAAGTGTACGCAGTCCATACCACTACCTCAAATGTGAGATAGAGAGGTTGTTTCCGATAGACCCCCGGCTCAAAATAAAGCAATCTAAGATAAGATAAAGGAATACTAATAGAACAAGATACAATAGAAATTAACATATTCAATAATACCAAAAGCACGATACTCCAAGTACACACCAAAACATACAACATCCTAACTCAGACTAACCTTCTACCCTAATTCGCTGCCTCCACAACTTCTTATGCAGGGTCATGTCCTCGGTAAGCTGAAGTTGCTCCATGTCATGTCTAATCACCTCCCTCCAATATTACTTCGATCTACCTCTACCTCGCTTGAAACCATCCCTAGTCAACCTCTCACACCGCCGCACTGGGGCATCCATGCTCCTCCTCATCACATGACCAAACCATCTCAACCTCGCTTCCCTCTTCTTGGCTTCTATCGAAGCCACTCCTACTTTATCTCGAATAACCTCATTTCTAATCCTATCTTTCCTAATACACCCACACATCCACCGAAGCATTCTCATCTCCGCCACCTTCATCTTCTGGATGTGGGTCTTCTTAACAGGCCAACACTCCGCCCTATACAACAAAGCCGGTCTAACCACCACTCTATAGAACTTGCCTTTAAGTTTGGTAGGTACCTTTTTGTCACACAAGATACCGGAGGCGAGCCTCCATTAGATCCACCCTACCCCAATCCGATGAGTGACATCCTCGTCAATCTCTCCATTCACCTTCTATTATTGCTCGAATTATCCATAAATTGCAGTGCTGATGTGAATCTTGAGAAAATCAAGCAAAGTATCAGTCCAGGAATATGTTGTACCCTTTTATTTACTTGATAAGCCATGCCTTTTGTGGTTTCCAGAATACTAAGATAACTAATTGAAATAAAACACTTTAGAGATCAGGTAGAGAATATCAGCATAAATTATGTCAAATATTCTGTTGATAAGCCTTTACCTAGATACATAATTAACTCACAAGAAGAAGAAATTCCTTCAAGATAGTTAACAGAACTGACTTAGCATCCAGTCAAAACAGAACTAACTTGTTCCTACTGGCCTATGCACGGACCTTTAAATTATATACACCACATAAAAACTCCATGAATCAGGCCAATTTAATTATGAACACTAACATGTTGATCTGGGAACTGAGATACCAAGAGCTATGGTTTCAAATCAAATTAGTACCTTGAATATAGACAACATAAATAATCAGAACCAAATAAGTTATGCTTCCAAGACAGGATTACACTTGCCTTATCACCAACAAATGGAATTTTTACAGCTTGTTCAGCCTGTATGGCAGAGTGCTGTTCCATTATATCATCATCCTTAAATCTTTTCCAGTCATCAATTTCAGATGTTTGAACAGATGTCAATGTTTCTTTTTCGGCATCAGCCACGTCCCCGTCCTGATCTTTCATATCTTTCTTCATTTGATGGTCTGATCCGATATCTTTCCTGCTCAAGGACACCAATTATATTTGTGAATTGCACAATATATCAAAGTAGCCTAGAGAATCTTATTCACAGATAATCAGATAAGAAAACAAATAATTGACCATTGGGAAAGAATTAGTATATAAATATTTACTCCTGCATTAAAAATATGCAGCAGCCAATACTTTTGCCCAAAAAAAAAAAACATAGCAGCAATTAAAAAGGTCTAGTCAATGATAGTATCAACATGGCTGTGGACCTTTGACAATTAAAGTATCTCATTGCAAAACCCCATCTTGACCATAGCGGGGAAATAAATATTACCAAAACATGGTGGCAAAGAATGTAAACATTACAACAACAACAACATACCCAGTGTATTCCCACATAGTGGGGTCTGGGGAGGGTAGAATGTACGTAGACCATCCCACTACCTCATATGAAGTAGAGAGGTTGTTTCCGATAGACCCCCGGCTTAGGACCAATAGCAGTATAACAAATACAAAACAAAAAAGCATATAAACTAGAACAATCTGCAAATAAACTAACGGCACTAGTCATAAGATAATACTACAGCCACAAGATAAAACTAAAAACTATCTATCCGAAACCATAGACAACGTTCAACACCACAAACAAGAAACTTCAGACACAAATAAAGAACGCTCCCCTATTGTAACCGACACACTCTCACCCCCTAACCCTCAACCCTAATCTGCGTTCTCCACACCTTTCTATCAAGGGTCATGTCTTCCGTAAGCTGTAACTGTTCCATATCATGCCTAATAACCTTCCAATATTTCTTCGGCCTACCTCTACCCAGCCTAAAACCATCCATAGTCAGTGTCTCACACCTCCGCACTGGAGCATCAGAGTCCCTCCTCATCACATGCCCGAACCAACGTAACCTAACTTCTCGAACCTTGTCCTCTGCCGAGGCCACTCCCACTTGCTCCCGAATACTCTCATTCCTTATCCTATCTTTCCTGGTATGACCATACATCCATCGCAACATCCTCATCTCCGCCACCTTCAACTTTTTGATGTGAGAGTTCTTAACTGGCCAACATTCGGCTCCATACAACATAGCCGGTCGGACTGCCACTCTATAGAACTTTCCTTTAAGCTTCGGGACACCTTCTTATCACATAAAACTCCTAAAGCGAGCCTCCATTTCAACCACCCCGCCCCAATACGATGCGTGATATCCTCGCCAATCTCCCCATTGCCCTGAATCATAGACCCTAGATACTTGAAGCTCTCCCTCTTCTTCTGAATGGCCTGAGAGTCCAGCTTCACAACCACGTCAGCCTCCTGCGACATCTCACTAAACTTACACTCCAAATACTCTGTCTTGGTCCTACTTAACCAAAATACTTTAGACTCCTGAATAATTCAGTGAAGTCAGAAGTGGGAATAATTGGAAATACCTGAAGAAGAAATAGACAAATATCCTAAAGCTCATAATTATCTTCAAGAGACTAAATATGTTAAGCAAAATATTGTAAAGAGCTTCTAATGTATTAAATCGCAATTGAAAGAGCCTCCTCCTGGCAGATAAGGATCTTGAAACAACTAAATCAAAAAATGTGTAGCTGTAAACTGGAAAAAAAAAAAAAAAAAAGGTGCAATTGGAATGGCCAGAGCCTTGTGTAGTCTTGTAACACATAAACCAAAATATATCTTTCACAGTAAAGATGAAAAGTACATGCAACCATGGAAAGTTTCCTGCAAAACATGGCAAGGCAGAAACCATACCAGTTTATATCCATCAATCTACCCATGAAAAAAAAATTCAACTAAAATAATACCCCTTAATGACCATATATCTATATAAATTAAAAGTGTGTAGCCCTTAAGCATAATGTTAAATTACTAAAGTATCTTCCTTAAAAATTTAATTACCCTAAGAATCCTAAATAACTTATAGACGCAAGTCAAACAGTTGCAACGCTTCAACAAGCCAGTAATTACTCCTTCATGGTATTATAATTTTCAACAGTTGCAATGCTTCAACAAGTGTGGGATAACTCCTTCCTATTATAATTTTTTCATCCCATAAAATATTCCATATACGGATGCCAATTAAATGGTGAGAAGACTTGCAATATTCATGAAATTGATGGCTATGCAAACTGGATGTAAACACTAAGGGGGCATTTGGTAGAATGTATAAGAATAGTGCAAAATATGATGTATTAGCTGTGCTTGAATTAGTTATGCTTGGATTATTTTTTATGCAGTGTTTGATTTGGTGTGTTAAAATAACTTTCATTGCATATTTTTAAATAAAAAAATAATTTACAAAATACCCTCCACGAACATAATGAAAATGATGTGGAAAAGATTTTGAGGGGCTATTGTGTCTTTAAACATGCTAATGCATGCATTAAAGTTCATTGCATTACTAATACCAAGGGTTTCCATGTATTAGCTATGCATAGCATAATACACAATAGAATGTATATTAATGCTTGCATTAGTTATACAAAGGCTGAAAAAGTGTACCAAACAAGGTATTAAAAGGGGACGACCCGGTTCATACCTACTCCGTAGGTGTCGGGGAGGGGGGGGACCACCTGGCCTCACCTACGCGTCCTTATTAGAGATACACAAAGCAAATGCATGCATTATTTTTTCTAATGCAACTTACCAGACGACTCCTAAAACATACGGTAAGTTCTGCGAAATATATTCCACCATTCTTTATTAACACGTCAGTATAAAATATGTAGAGAAAGGGTTAAGGATTTTGAAAGAGTTGAGATACAGTGAAAAATCAAGAATAATTATCTAATTACATTTAAATTAAATTTAGATAAAGATGCTCCAATTTTGAAAGCCAACAATTTTTGGGCGGCAACAATTAAAAAAAAAATATGAAACTAAAGCTATCTACTGCCAGATTAAAGAAAGCACTTGAATTCATGATCAGACAGAATTTTTTGCCTTTCATGGTTATCTTGCTTTATATTGATGGACGACAACATATAAGCAGATATTGGGCTTATTACTCAACCCTAAAAATTAACACATGAAGTGATGATTATCCAAAATCATATAAAGAAATACAATAATCCCTAACTCTCCGACGTCAAATTCTCTACAGACGTTCATTTGTCACATCCAACCCGAGGTAACAATGTTGCATTTGAGTTGGCCGAAGACAATACTAATACCTTTATATCAAGAAGAAAGTGACAATAAATCAGATTTACTTTCTCTAGACGTTTTTAAATTTTTAACATTTGGTTTAAAGGCTTCCCACTTTTAATGTAATATAGAATATAACTAAAGATGTATATATATGAAACAAAATCACCACAAATAATAGGGCAGATACAAATTATTATTTGTTGATCTTATATTATACATCTTAAATTATCTGCAACACATTAGGAATAACATATGCTTAAGGTTAACTTTGTTATTCTTTTGACCAAATGAAAACAATTAATTGGCATATAATTTGATAACATGGATGAAAAAAATCTGTAAAACACTATATTTTAGGTTTTAAAAGCATGAATTTTACTTTCCCTAAAAAAATTTCTTTTCTATGCATCGAAAATAGTGAAATGGGGAAAGGCTGGGGGATTTGAAGCATTTTTCTATATCCCAAGAGTTTTACTAGCATGTTTGGCCAAGATTTTGGAAAATTAAAAGTGCTTATTTTAGAAAGTGAAGTGTTTGGTCAAGCTTTTGAGAAAAAATAAGTGCTTTCGAGAAGTAACAGAAGTCATTCTTTAAATGACTAAAAAAAAAGTTAGACAAACAAATTGAAACAGAAGAAATACTATATTTTTTTGGTATATACAACAACAACAACAACATACCCGGTATATTCCCACCAAGTGGGGTCTAGAGAGGGTAAGAGTGAGGGTAAGAGTACACAGTCCATACCACTACCTCAAATGTGAGATACAGAGGTTGTTTTCGATAGACCCCCGGCTCAAAATAAAGTAATCTAGGATAAGATAAAGAATAGTAATAGAACAAGATATAATAGAAATTAACATATTCAATAATACCAAAATGAGTATATATATATATATTTGTAAAAAAATGAAATGGAATACACGTGCAACGCCCGTGCGGAGGGACTAGTTAATAAAAAAAATGTATAGCACAAAAGTATGCGGCCAAATGGTCAATGAAATGGGTTGAGAATCATAAGCTTCAGGTTCAAATCCTAGTAGAGGCAAAAACACTGGGTAATTTTTTCTTAATCTATTCAAGCCTTAGGGGACAGAGTTATTCGGTACAAGTGCTGGTGGGAGGTAGCAAGTACCCCATGGAATTAGTCAAGATGCGCTCAAGCTGGCTCAGACACCACTATTATCCAAAAAAAAATGCATAGTCAGTTGTTCTCTCTTTTCCGGCACAATATAGGGTTCTACTATCCCGCGCACTTTGTGAAAAATGTGAGAGGTCGGACTAAAGAGACCAACAATACAGAGGTAAAGGACATGGGAAGCTCGAGAAGTCAAGGTGGGAAACAAATTGGTGCTGTCACGCCAAGCAATAGAACAATACTGACAAATGGAAATGGAACAACATCATCACTCCTGCCTGAGGATGGAATTGTGGTGGTGGTTCGAATGGGGGACTTTCAAACTTTGAGGAAGTACAAAGGAGCAAAAGAAGCTAGAAGATCTAGGAAAGCAAAGATGGTTGAACCGGAAAAGATATTTTTCCCAACTAAAGGCGCTAAAAGACCTCAAACTACTGGATTGAACCCTGAAACCCCCAATTCGACAAAGGAAGGACCTATAATCATGGGCTTCACTCTTCAACTGGTCCAAAATGGTTGCAAAGGGAAGTGCCTTCAATATGTGGACCCTGTGATTGTGGATGGTGAAAGGTTGGCGCAAATCCAACAGAAGGAAGTTGATGAGGACACTAAGAAATAGAAACACTCAATTCAGTTGTATGTGGTGGGCAATCAACCTCCATAGGTGTAATTGGACAAATTCGTAGCCTCAACCTGAAACTTTGCAACTAAGCCAAATATTACTAGCATAACAAGGGTAACTTCCTGGTTTTATTTACAAGCATGGAGGATAGAGATGTTGTCTATTCCGGCCTATACACACTCAATAACAGATCCATAATAACCAGAGTCTGGTCCTCTGATTCCCTGATATCTATTTTAATGATGAAGTGTTGAGAACAATTTCATTATGGGTTAAACTGCCTAACTTGCGCTTGAATTACTGGGGTACTGTTACATTGTGCTAGGCTACTCCTATATGTTGATGCTTGTACTACTGAGACTGAAGGCTCTCCTATGCAAGAATTCCTTGTGGAAATAGATGTTACAAAGGATTCTCCAATGGATGTCAAAATGCAGGATCCTTCATCCTAGTGGAAGAATTTTTTATCAAACTGTTGGATATGATTGAAAACCTGTAAACGCCCTGGTAATTGGATTTGGTGTAATTGGGTGTAATTACACTGTTTGGCCTGTTTGGTTGGCTAGGTAATTACTTGATTAGTAGATAATTGGGTGTAATTGACAGGGGGTAATTACAATCTCCAATTCTCAGGGAGGCAGGGAGGGCTGTGAATTGCGGTAATTACATGGTGTAATTTTCAGTTTGTTACATTTTAATTTCTTTATTTTATTTTTATTTTCATTTTAATTTATTTTTTATTTCTATTATTTAAAATTTATTTTTATTTTTATCATTCTAATATTTTTGAAAAATATATTTTTTATTTTACATTATTTATATTTCATTTCCTTACTTCTCATTTCCCGGCCTTTACTTCTTGTGATTCAATGCATTGTTTGTATTATTTATTGTTTTTTTTTATTTAGCATAATTGTGTTAATATTTTAATTTTTAAATTAAAGTAGAACTCATTGTTGAATAAGGTTATATACTTACATTTTTCTTTTCTTTTGAATTATATTTATTTACATTATGTTGAAATTTGACATAAGAGTATTATGTTAACTTTTTTGTTGAATTTTGAACTTATTTTATGTTTTTTATTCCAATTTATTTGTTTTAGTAGTATTGACTTGATATTTCATATAGCTTTAGTAGTTAGTATTGATAGATTATCTTTTTGTCAAATGTTTTGATAATTTTATGACATTATATCTATAATATTAATATTGTTGTCAGGCGAGCATTTCATGACGTTCTTAAAAGTCATGTACTTTTAGTTTTTATGATTAATTTAATTAAAATATACTAATTTGAAGAATATATAATAATTATTTTTATAATATTAGTTAAGAACATATGTTTGTTAATTAATATATTTTCAAAAGACAATATATGTGTATATATATACATATATATATATATACACACACATATATATACACACACACATATATATATACATATATATATATATATCTTAATACCTAATTCAATATCCTTTATAGAGCCCTTATTTGTTAAATATTAGTAATTTTAAATTTTTGGTAAAAGATTAATGTAGTCATGATTACACTTGTGCAACCAAACAATACATTTGTAATTACACTGTGGCAAGCAAACAGGTCGGCGTAACTACTAGGTTGTGTAATTACTACCCTAGTAACTAGTAATTAGACTAATTTCAATTATCAAGTGGCTTTCCAAACGCCTAACACTCTGTTTGGATGGTGGTTTGCCATGGTTTCATAATGTATGGTATAGTATTGTACTGTATAGTATAATAGAATACAATGTTTGGATGGACTGTATCATTCACTGTTGTTTAATAATAGTTTTTTGTTTGGTTTGATGGTATGGTACTGTATTGCAGTAGGTAAGTTTACTAAAATGCCCCTAATTATTATAAATTTTAAATTTATCAATAATTGTTAATAAAATAATTTTCTTTCCACAAATTTATCACAAATCATGCCTTGTAAATATATTAAGTTGTTAAATTCATAAAACTTCTAACAAAATTAAAACTTTACATTCATGAAATAATCAAGAACTAGAAAGGACAAATCAAATTGTCAGAGAACTTAAATTATTGTGAAAGTCTGCTTGCACCACCATTGTGAAAGTTTCCCTTCACAGCAAACTCATTAATCGACGAAGACATATCAAAATGTCAGAGAATTTAAATTATTGTTCTTGTAATTCCTTCACTTTCAATATTGCAATCTACGAGACATGTATGATGGAGTGAAGACTCGGGTGAGGACAGCAGGAGGAGACTTAGAGCATTTCCCGATCGAGACAGGGTTGCATTAGGGATCGACTCTTAGTCTGTCCTTATTTGCGTTGGTGATGGATGTGTTGACGCAGAGTATTCAAGGTGAGGTGCCTTGGTGTATGTTATTTGCGGATGATGTAGTTCTGATTGATGAGACGCAGGGGGTATGATAAATTGGAGGTTTGGAGGCAAACCCTTAAATCTAAAGGGTTCAGGTTTAGTAGGTCCAAGACGGAGTATATGGAATGCAAGTTTAATGACTTGAGGCAAGAGGACAAGGTGGTAGTGAGGTTGGATTCCCAGGTTGTTTGTAAGAGGGATAGTTTTAAGTATCTTGGGTCTATGTTTCAGGGAAATGGAGAGATTGACAAGAATGTCTCTAAACATATTGGGGCAGGTTGGATGAAGTGGAGGCTCGCCTCGGGAGTGTTGTGTAATAAAAATGTGCCCCCTAAGCTTAAAGGCAAATTCTACAGAGTGGCAATCCGTCCGGCCATGCTGTATGGAGCGGAATGTTGGACAGTTAAGAACTCCCACATTCAAAAATTGAAGGTGGTGGAAATGAGAATGTTGTGTTAGATGTGTGGACTTACTAGAGGGAAAAAGTTAGGAATGAGATTATCCGGGAGAAGGTGGGAGTGGCTTCGGTGAAGGACGAGATGCGGGAAGTGAGGCTGAGATGGTTTGGGCATGTGATGAGGAGGGGCACGGATGCCCCAGTTCGTAGGTGTGAGAGGCTAGCTTTGGATGGTTTCAGGAGAGGTAAAGGTAGGCCGAAGAAATACTGGAGGGAGATAATTAGACATGACATGAAGCAGTTACGGCTTACTGAGGACATAACTCTCAATAGGAAGGTGTGGAGGTCGCGGATAGGGGTAGAAGGCTAGTGTGTGAGGGTGAGTCGTAGCAAGTAGTTAGGAGAGCTTTTGGGTAGCCGGGTTAGTAATCCTAGGACTGTGTCCATAGGTAGGAGAAGCTAGTTAGGAGTGTTTGGGGGTGGTGGGTGTCTTTGGTCTGTGAGTGTATGGTGCTATTGTGTGGGTATCTTATTTCTTATTTCTTATTTCTCTTATTGCTATTTTTATTATTTCTAAATTCTTATTTCTGTTATGACATTCATCATGTTTCATGTTTCATTACGACCTTGTTTACTATTCTTTATCTTGAGCCGAGGGTCTATCGGAAACAGCCTCTCTACTTCTTCGGAGGTAGCGATATGGACTGCGTACATTTTACCCTCCCCAGACCCCATTTTGTGGGAATACACTGGATTTGTTGTTGTTGTTATTGTTGTTGATGAAAGATTTTGTCTAGTGCATTATTAGATATTGCACAACTGAATATTGTGCACAACATGATATTAAATCTGGGAATTGAGATGAAATTTATTTTGGAATATAAAGCTTTATAAGAGATGGGGACACTACGGTCTTTTGTCTTGAGCCGGGGGTCTATCGGAAACAGCCTCTCTACTCCTTCGGGGGTAGTGGTATGGACTGCGTACATTTTACCCTCCCCAGACCCCACTATGTGGGAATATACTAGGTTTGTTGTTGTTGTATAAGAGATGGGGACATGTTATTCACCAATGTAGGGTAAAGGGCAAAATAGGATTAGACTATTATGTAAGGGTATAATTGAAAAAAGAAATAATAAATCCAATTTGGTGGTTCTATAAATTGAGGGATTTCATGATTACCAAACCATGAAAAGATACCATACCATACGTTTTAGAAAACAATCAAAACAAACATGGTTCCCTTGGTAACCATACCATATCATACCATGGGAAACCACCATCCAAACGGGCACTAAGCGGTCATTCAGTTGGAAATAAGTTATCCCGTGATTAGCTATACCCGGATTAGTTATCCACTCTTAAGGTGGGAGAAAAATAACACTACAATTCTAGGATGACTAATCCTGAGTTATCCCATGCATTTTATCCCAACCAAACATGGGATAAGCCCATCCAAAATTAGTTATCCCTTGTACCAAACGAGCTTTAAGTGTCCGATGATACGCCACAAATGTAGGAATACAAATAAAACTCAAACTCTAGCCAAAGAAGACAAGGGGCGAAAGCAGAAGGCTAAGGGCAAGGTAACAATGACATGGCAGCCTGAATGTGGAAACCAAGACGGATGAAGTGGCATCACTAGCTAAAAGGGCTGAACAAGCCCATTGTGCCGGTACATCCAATGCCACAACACCATCAGAGTTGGGACAGTTGGGACAACATGATGCACAAGGTGGAGGCTAGGAAAAACCTGAGGGCACAACACCAGCTAGGACTAAAGCAAACAATGAAATCATAGTTGGAGTCAGCTTACAAACACATTTTGTCCGCTCACTGGTGGATCAATTGCTAAGTAAAAAACCAATAAAGCATATAGATGTAGCTCAGAGTAGAAGAGGAGTTAGTAGAGGAAATCCACCACCCTTACAATCCAAATGGAGTTTAATAGCTTGGGAATGTAAGAGGCTTGAGTAACGTGTATAAACAGAAAGACTTCAAGAAAAATTCTACACGAGAATAAGGTGGAGCTTAAAGCACAGGTATAACAAAAGTTGAGCAACATGTAGCATGTAGTATAGTTACAAAGATATATCCATCCTCATGTGGGCACACATAACTACCAATGTTCTGGCAAGGGGGGATATGGTTGTTGTAACATCCAAATGCAGCAGATGTAACAATTACACACTCATGAGAAATTCTTGCATGGGAAGGTGACACTAGCAAATGTTAACATGGAGTTCCAGTTCACAACAATCTATGGACTACATACTTTATAGGATGCACTCATGGGACGGCTTGAATCGGATTGCAGATAATATGATGGAACCATGGTTGATCCTGGGTGGTTATTTTGCAGTAATAAAGGTGGGGGATAGGTGTAATGGCACTCAAATACAAGAAGGCTGAGAATAGGGATTTTGATAACTTCCCCTAAAGCACAGGTTTGTTGGAGATGAAGACAATAGGGAGGACTTTTACATGGACTAATAACCATGTATAGTAGTAGAATTGACAGGACTTTTACATGGACTAATTAATAACCATGTACAATACCAAATCAAATGTTTTCAGCATGGCTACGGCTGTACCCAGAACTTTACACGTGAACAGAGGGGGATATATAATTTACTTTCTAACAATTTTAACACTTAAATCTACTCAATAGAACTTATCCATTTCACACAAAAAACAATGCATAGCAAGGGAACATAGGTAACCTTCAAAATTGATATAAATACTCCAAATGAGGCGCAAATAAAACGGACAAGCAAGTTATTTTAGAGATCATCTCATCTACAGGCAACGTGAGAGTTGTTCCATATGACGTGAATCATTATAAATGAGCTTAAATGATGCAAACTTCACTCAATGTAAAAGAGGGAACTTTATCATGGTCAAATTGAATCAACAGTAAGAAATAACAAATTATGCATCAACTTTCAGCAAGCAAGAGAGAAAGCAAAGAAAAGAAAGGAAAGGATGAACTAGCACAGTCATCGTCCAATAAGCATTAACTACTTTTGGAGCCAAATTTTAATCATCAGTTGCTACTGTTTCTTAGCCAAGCAAACGACAAATAATCTTCAGCTTTTTATCAAGAAAAACAAACATTGTCCAGATTTACCTCAATAGTTCATTCATATGCATGCAAGAAAAGAAACAGCCGATTTCCAATAATAAACAAGAGGTATGGGAGGGGAAAGAAAGGTTTGTGCCTTCATAAATAGGCAAAAGGTTTGCGCCTTCACAAATAGGCAACAAGAGCTAATCTAAAAAAAAAGATTCTAACACTTAAGAAAGGAGAGGAACCAAAGTTGGACTTCAAAACAGGGGAATAAGTTACTGGGAAACAGGGGGTCACTAGATTATTTCAAAATCCCCCACTAACTTAATGATTTTAACATTTAGCTTAAGGAAATCATCCAACAAAAAAAAGATGGAGAGCATGTATGACATACAACAAACACAAGGAAGAGATGCACACCTGAAAGAGGTTTGTAAACCAAACTGTCATGCTTTCAAGCCATATTTAAGAAGAAGAAAAAGAAGAATTAACCCATTTGCAGACTTGAGAATCACAATCAAGACCATGAAAAGGAACTTAAAGTCCATACGAAATAAATTAGTTGCTCTAAAGGCACAATCATAAAAAAAGAATACTCTTTTAACCAACACATGCTGCATATAGACAAATTGATGCCGAACATATCACTCTACTCATTCAAACAAAAACTTTAAACATACGAACAGATATGGCAGAGAAACAGATGTATATCATCAATATATCAGGTATCGTGCTTGTGAGAAATAAAGAGAAAAATATTATTGAATTGTTGTAACTACATTATTACATTGAGGACCAATTTATAAACAATACATTCCAATCCTTTTCCTAATAGGACACTACATTACAATCATTTTCCTAGTAGGATTTTATATGTTATTCCTATTCCTACTCATATTCTAACACTCCCCCCCTCGAGCTGGTGCATAGAAGACATATGTACCAAGCTTGTTATGGATGTAACTAATATGAGAATCGGTGAGGGACTTGGTGAAGATATCAGAAAACTGATAAGGACTGCTTTGGACGTCTGGGAGACCTCAATTGAAACGGAACAAACTGAAAAAATGATCCAAAAAGTAGTAAATATTGTTGTAAAGTCGATGTATCGCTGGAAAATTGCCGAAAACTGGTATAAAATATACAGGTCACCTCAAAATCAAGAGACGAGTAGATCTTGAAAATGAAAGTCACCGGAAACTTAGCCGAAACATGCTCACACGCCGGATTATTAGATTTGATGGTTGAAAAGTGACTACAATCTGAGGAAAAAAAAGTATATGGGTAGGGTCGAAATGATGACACAACCCTACTGAAAAAGAGAAATATGTGTAGGGTCAGAATGATGGCACGACCCTATTGAGAAATAGAAATTATATAAGTAGGGTCGGAATGACGGCACGATCCTACTGAAAAAGAGAAATTATATGGGCAGGGTCGGAATGATGGCACAACCCTACTGAAAAAGATCTGAGGAGTCACCGGAAAGACGTACGGAACTATGTAAATTAAATCTGAGAAGTCACCAGAAAGATGCATGGTGCTATGCAACACAGATATGAGACAGTAGTCCGGAAAGATGCACGATGCTGCGCAAATCAGATATGAGAAAATAGTCACCGAAAAGAAGTAAGGTGCTAAGAAAAATAGATATGAAAAAATAGTCACCGGACAGATGCATGGTGCTACGCAAAGAAATGAGAAAATAGTCACTAGAAAGATGCACAGTGAGTCAGTGACCCAACTTTTGCTAACATAATCATTGGCCAGACGGGCGGCATATATGGATTATAGCCGTCCGCCGGCAGCGGAAGCTCTTTGATTCTTTACCAAGATCGTGGAAGCTTTGATACCATGTGAGAAATATAAGAGAAAAATATCATTGAATTGTTGTAACTGCATTATTACATTGAGGCCCTATTTATAGACAATAAATTCCAATCCTTTTCCTAATAGGACACTACATTACAATCCTTTTCCAAGTAGGATTTTATATGTTATTCCTATTCCTATTCATATTCTAACAGTGCTTAAACTAGAATAGGACTTCCCTCTTGCTCTTATCTTGCGAAAATAACAACAACAACAACAACAACAACAACAAACCCAGTGTATTCCCACCTGGTGGGGTCTGGGGGGGGTAAGATGTACCCAGTCCATACCTCTACAAAAATTCAACAAAAAAAAGCATAAACAAAGTAACCAAATGAGAGCAGCAAGACACTAATTAGGAAAGCAAATTCCATTTAGATGACTAGATTCATTTCAAGAAAGTGGTGAGGATTTCAAGATATAGGAGCACCTTGGGGGAAATCAAATTGGTTTATTCAAGATTTTCCTAGAGCTCAACTATCCTTCGACATTCAACTCACCTTTCCTGAACATAGTCGTAAAAAAATGAGGAAGATTCAAGTTCCAATTTTAAACAATTAAAGCTCATCAGGTGAACAACGATGATAAACACCAGGAATAGGAGACTATTAATTTTAGCAAAAAGGCAGTTAAGCATGGATTCACAATTTGCACGATGATGGTAGCAAAGAGGGTGGAGTGCCTTCAATCGCAAATGAAACATTCACGCAAATCAATCAAGACAGCAGAGTACTTCATAGATACAAAGGACCATTTCGATGAATAGAGACAGATCCAGGATTTGAAGTTTATATCGGTTCACAAGCTCCATTTCTACTGCAGGACCAACAGTTCACTTTGTTAATAAGTTCCCAATTAATAATCTCATATATTTAATAAATTTCTCAATACAATTACACAATATGCTCGTTTTGATATAACATTTTATCTTGTTCCCATTTTATTTATTATTCCTGATCCCTTATCTGTTATCCTGACGTCCTGCATACGAAAGTTAATGTACTTATACACGATCTGCACAAAAGTTACTGGGTTCCAAGGAACCCCACCTAACACTAAATCAGTAATTCAATTTTGAAAAGAGTTCTACGGAACCACTTGATATTTACACACGAAATTCACAGAACCAAACATACAAGAAAGGAATTCATCCAGACACAAGTAAAAGATAACTACATCACGACATACCCAATGTATTCCCACAAAGTGGGGTTCAGAGGTGTAAAGTATAGGCAGTCCATACCACTAACTAAAGAGAGTGAGGCAGAAAGACTGTTTTCAATAGATATTTGCTCAAGATAAAAGCAGTCTATAAAAAGACTTCATATAAGAGCAATAAAAAAGATCACCTTTGAACTTTACCGGAGAAGCTTCCGCCACTGAATTCTTATTAGTCTTTGCCGGAATGCAATTTGATTTTTTTTGGGTGTGTGTATATGTAGTCTCTGAATTATTAATGAAAGGAAAGAGCAGTGTTAAAGTTGGGCCGGGTCTTTTGGATTACATTTGGGCCTGAAATTGTCCAAAATAAGGAAAAATTATCTACATTTGATTACTTTGAGCCCGTTTGGATAGCCTGAAAAAAATGATTTTTAAAAAGTTCTTTATAAGTGTTTTTGAAAGTACTGAAACTCATTTTAAAAATAAACAGTTACTTATTTGGATAAAAGCGCTAAAACTGAAAAAAATTGTTGATGTGTTTGGTAAATAAGTATTGTTAAGTATTTTTTTTATCAAAATGTCTGAAATATCCTTGAAACTGTTAACAATATGAAGAATTGATTATAATTAATTTTTATTTCTGAAATGATTCAAATTAAAATTAATATATATATTTTTAATTCAGTTTCATATATATATATATAAATATATATAATATAATATTTTCATGAATGACTATTAAATTTGTGCGCTAAAAAAAATCTTTTTTCTTAGTTAAAAGAGTTTAAATCATCAAACAAAATATATATGTTACTAATCATTATAATTACATTAATAGATATATAGTTGGTCACAAATGATACTATTTATTTGTCAAAATGACTCTTAATTGAAAAATATATTACTCGTTGATTAAGTAATGACTATATCACTATTAAAATATTATCGAATATGAACATTGCGTCGTCAAATATGACATTGGCAGATAAAATAGGCACTTGAGGTACAATTTTTTACCCATGACTATAGTACGTTTTTTCAAGTGCAATTTAAGCATTGATCAAATGATCAACCTGGAGAACTATTGCAAGGACATGTAGTAATAATATAATTAAGAACAAATCACAAATAGATTTTTACGAGGTATTAGGATGCACTTGGCTCTACAGAGGATTAGACGTGCCTAGAAAATATTATAGTACTGTAACTAATGATTTTGTATAAACATAAGATCTGGGGTTGGAAAGGTCCTTTAAAAAATGGAAAAACTGATGCACATGTGTTTTAGGGTAATTTTGGAAAAAATAAAAACTATAAAGGACACAAATGTCTTTTGCTTGGTCAATTTTTAATAGATTATAAGCTAAAAAAAAGTAGGGAATGAACAACTTTTAATTTTTGGCTTTTTTATGTAATTTTCAAAATTGTCAAACACTCCCAAAATGTCAAAATGACTTTTAAGCCATTTTGACCAACTTATAATCTCTTCCAAACACCCTCTTAATTGAAAAAAAATGAAAAATGTATAAATACCTCTTAAACTTGTCATCATAACTTACTCTAATACTTAAATTAACTAGCAACTATTTACCCCCAGCAACTTTAAAGTATATTATTTTCCTCCGTTCGTGGCTCAGACCATTACGCATATGGACACACCCAAATAGGGCGCGTTAGTCGCTTTTGACCGATTTTTTTTAATAAAAAGGGATACTGATCATCTTCTCATTTAATCCCACACCCAATCCTAATTTCATCTTCAAAAATAAAAATTTTAATTTTTTCCCTGCTCCTACATTTTCAATTAACCCAAAACCCAGTCTTCATTTGAAATTGCTTAACTAATCAAGACATTTACTTCATCACTTTCATTAATCATCTTTATTTTTCCTTCATCTATTATTTTTTATTTCTCCTTCATCTCTTATTTTTATGAAAAATGTAAAAACTTTTATCTATTGTTTAGCTAGATTTTCTTGTCATTTTTTCTTATATTATCAGTCTATTT
The DNA here is from genome assembly GCA_030864225.1 of Capsicum baccatum var. pendulum. Taxonomy (NCBI): domain Eukaryota; kingdom Viridiplantae; phylum Streptophyta; class Magnoliopsida; order Solanales; family Solanaceae; genus Capsicum; species Capsicum baccatum. The sequence continues at coordinate 67,270,386 of CM061559.1, read as the reverse complement.
TGAAGTTTATGAAATTTGTTCGAATGATTTTTTTGTAGCACACCATGAGATCAGTTAACTTGTCTAAACTTTGTATGCAAGAGAATGATTGTGCTTTGAACCAAGAAGTTCATTGCAATCATGATTTTATGATTCATTTGAAGATATCTTGGACTTAAACGAATTCCGACAAATGATATTAGGCATGTCCATATTACTGGGTAAAGATTATTTTTTTCTATTATTTTTTATTTCGACATATTCAATTAGGTACTAATCCTTTGTTTAAATCATTGAAGGGTCCAAGATTTTGTGACTTTTAGTGTTGGATGGATAAAGAAAAAATTGATTCGAGGTCCAAATTTGTAATTCCTAAATTAATAGAAAAATTAGTCGAGTTTGAAAATTTAGTGAAATCTTGTCATCAAATCATGCAACCACTAGTCAATGAAATTGTGAAGATGAAGGCTTCTGAAGAAGTTGACAAGCCTAGAGTATCCAAACAAAATGATAATTATGTAGATATGAAATTAAAGAAGTTGAAAGAAGAAATTGAGAAGATGGAAGAAAGAGAGAAGAAATGGAGAAGCAACATATTTAAAGAAAGGACTAAATAGAGTATACTCATCTTTATTGTGTTTTGTTATTATGTTGTATTTATAAGCTACTGGATTGGGATGACCTATATAAAAAAAGACTCAATAGAGTTATCTTAGGATTTTGGTGAGTAGCAACCTTTAATTTGATTTGGTCTTTTGTAATCATCATTGACTTGCTATCAATCTAATGTAATTCTAAAGGTCACAAGATGACCTAAAGTCCAGAAAAAACCCACTCTCCTCCGAGAGTGCTTTCGAGAACACATGTACCGGTTATTGCATCAACATCTTCTACAGATAGTTTACCAAGAATAGCAAAGGAGATTCCACCAAGAACTTCTATTGCTAAAAAAGCTAATTCAAGTGCAGCATTCAAAGTTCTCAAACGCATTGATGAAAATGCCTACGACAATTGAACTACCAGCTGAGTATGTATTCCGTTTGCAATTGAGAATGTATTGTTTGAAGTTCCTTATGTTGTTATTCTATTTGCAGTTCCTTATGATAGTGGTACACACAGATAAACACCAAAAATGATACTAACAGAAATTCTTAAGTACATGATATTACTAGAAATATCCATATCACAACTGCATACTTGTTATACAAAACATTGTAGTCATAACTGTATTTAAAAGAGAAACAGTCACAACTAAGTTTTTTAACATATCAAAATATTGCAATTACAAATACATAATTAAGAGATCAAAATATTGCACTCACAGCTACATAATTATTTGAAAAAAAAGGCATCACAACAAAGCAGTCATAACTACGTAATTATTTTACAAAAACATATCTATCCGGGCACAACTGCATAATTGCTTATACAAATTAGGTATTAAAGACACGATAATAACTTAAATAAACCAGACTTCAAATGTTAGACAGTTGAGGAACTTATTTGGCTCAAGTGATTCATTTCTGTCTTTATTTTTTTTTGTGCTCTCATTTCTTGAAGTTGTTGTTGGATAACATAGATTTTCCTTTCCATTTCACACCTGATCTTGATTTATGTACTCAAGATTTTTAGTTACTATGAAGGAGTTCAAAGGCATTTCAGGTTGCATTAATAAAAAATAAATATAATAGTCTTTTGATTATTGACTAGAATATTGAAAAGTGTAAAATCATTCAACCACTTACATTGTGAATTTTAAAAATACTTTTTGTATGCACACCTCCATCCAAACCATCCCTCACCTTCTAAAACCTACCCATCTACCCCTACCAGCAACACCACTAAAATTAGATCCAGGATCAGTAACTCATTTACTCTTTCTACTGATATCACCAATATTTGATGTAGGAGCAACAACTCTTCTAACTCTTTTACTGACACCACCAATATTTGATATGGGAGCAGCATTCCTCTACCCTTTTCACTAACACTACCAACATAAGATAAAGAGCTATAATCTCTCTACCTCAACTAGTCCTTATTCCTCTTCCACAAGAGCATCAATCCCTCTACCTCTTTCGGTCTCTCTTCCTCTTTCAGTGCCACCAATCACATTTGCAATAGCATTACCAAAAATATCCTAGTAAGGAAAATAATATCAAAATTTTGTAAAACTTAAGGTGAATTAATAATAATTTAACAAGACAATTTTTACCTGTTTTATACAACCGTTTGGTCTTCCTATTCCTCTGTTTGTGCTTGGTTGAGACTGAGTTGGAGCTATAAAAAAATCAACACTTGAACTTTTTCTTTCTTCCTCTACTAGTGGTAGCTTTTGCACCTAAAGAAAATTCCCTCTTACTGTGACCCTTTGCATGACAGGTGCTACAGGTCATAAATACTTTTTTTGGATAACTTACATGTCTTATTTTCAGTTTGCTCTTTTCTTTTATATTTAGAGGGTTTGCATGGTATTTTTCTTATTTCAGGTGGTATAACAAAAAGGTTGGTTAACTGTGGCCGTATTTGTATTCCAGTGACAGACTAAATAAAAAAGCTATAGGTCTTTTGATATGTTTCCTTCTCATATCAATGTGAGACATAGTAAATATGTCCAATTTTCTAAAATAAAATGCATCTATAGCATGACAGCAAGTTGTGCCTTTTAGCATCCAAGATCTACAAATACATGTTTCATTATTCAGCTGCACTATAAATGTATTACCCCAGTTATCCTTAATCTCAAAATCATATTCACAATTTTATTTAAAGGTACACTTTATTGATTTTAAAGTGTTCTCAACAAATACCTTTAAAATCATTGATAAAATGTCAATTATCCAAGTATCAGGGAACTAACTTAACTCTGTTATTCTTTTTATCAATTGGACCATTATTTCTTCAAACATTATGATGATAGTCTTCTGTCTTGCTGCAATGTCCCAAAAAAAATTCATAATCCTGGTATTGTATAGATTAGTTTACACTTCAAAAATCAAGTCTTAAGTCCCTTGAATCAAGCCAAATCATTTAAAATGTATTATGATACTTAAAGGTGAGTTTTATACATAGAAATAGGCCTGTGCACAGTGCACAAGGACCCCCACCTTGATCCCCACATTGTGGAGCACGAGATAGAAAACCACTAGAAGACTCTCACACTATGTAGCGCACTGCACATCCAGGTATGGCATTGTAGGCCTTGCACCATAGACCCCCTCCCTCGATGTCATAATTTTTAGTTTTCATTTTATATCAGGGGAACAAAGGTAGTTTCCCTTTAAGAAACTGTTAATCTTTTATTATATACGCCTCAAAGCGTAAAAAAAATCCTTACCTTTTCAAATCAATACTCTTTCTTTTTCTCTCAAGTTCTCAACCTTCAAGTTACAAGAGGAATCAAGATCGGTCTCTAAATTCAAAAAAATTTTCCCCATCATTTATTTTTGAGGTACGTAAGAGCAATACCTTTCATGAGAAATCTTGTTCGTACCGACACTAAGTCATAGTTCCATGCTAATTTGTGATTTTAAGATTCAAATATTCCAAGAGTCATTCTAGTTTTTTTTTAATAATTTTCTTCTATATGCTTTAAGTATTATGAATTAATTCCCGATCAAGGTAGTTCTTGAACTTACATTTAATTTCCATAACTAAGTTTTCACATAAAGTTTATGACTTGGAAATTTGTAGTTGGTTTAACTATATTCTTGTTATAATGTATGTTCAAAGGTAGTCAATTTATGAAAAGTTTTTGAAAAACCCTTATGTATTATAACATGACTTGAAAAGTGAAAAGAAGTTATCGTATCTTGAAAAATAAAGTAAGTTATAATGATTTAGAGCCAAGACTCGCAGAGAAATATATGTTTATTGATACGAAAGTTTAGAGACTAGTATGATTTCAACAAATATTTTTAAGACTTATGATATGATCAATTATTATGTATTGGGGAGGATTATTTAGCACCGAGTTGGGTATGAGCCCGAGGTCACACGCCTCATAACTACGTTACCATCATTGGTTTTACCTTTGGGCTAAGAGTTAGATCTATAAGTAATGTTTTGTCTTACACTCTGACAAGGTGTAGGATGACTCTTATCAATGTGGGCAAGTCATCGGACATATTGCTCACATGATTTATGTCAGTTAAAGACCCCCCCCCCCCAATTTAGGAAACAAACTTAATATTTGTTCAAGTTACTTATTATGTTTGATGTTTGTACTAAAGTTGTTTTTCTTCTACAATATTTCAATTAATTATTTTTGGGCTTACATTTCAAAGAGTTTACTATGTAAGTTTTTTACATTTTTAAATAACTAATTCATTGTACTACTTTAAACCCAACAACTTTGAAATAAAAGAGTTGGTAAGTTGTTTACTTCACATCTCCCTACTCATGTCATACGTTATGTTTTAATTCAAAAGTTATGTCAGTTTCAGTTTTCATTTTGCTTTTATGTGCCAATACATTCAAAGTACTAGTAATTTTTTTGCATTATATCATTTCATGATGTAGATTCTAACAACAGACTCAGAACCGTAGTGTCCTTTCCTTAGACTATCCAGTATCATCTTGTGGTAAGTCCATTTGCATTCATAGGACTTGGTGATGATTTACTAAATTCCCAACTTATTAGATAGTTTCAGTTTCAATTGTTAGTTTCTAATAAAGGTAGATCGGAGTCATGTCCCAACAACTTTTTTAGTTCATGAGTTATAGAGGATTCATTAAACATTAGACAGGTGTTTTCTTGTTGTTGTTCAAGTTATCATTCAGTATTCAAATAAAAGTTTATCATATTTTTAGTGATTTAGCCTATAACTATATTTCTAGCTTCCCCATATTTTTTGAAGTTGAGTTTTATTAACAGTTTGCCAAACTAAGGGAACGCTTGGCATTACTCATGGTTCCAGATTCCATGTTACGTCTATGGTGTAGACTCGAGGAGTGACAAACTTGGTATGAGAGCATAAGATTCAAGTGGCCTAGGCTACCTATGAAATCATGTCTGTTAAAGTTCTAATTATGGGTGTGAAACACTCCACACTTATAATTTGAAGGCTTCAGAGGATTTAGGAATATTTCCCATTCTTTCATATTCTAGTTCGTGTATTGTAGTTAAAACTCCAAGAGAAATATTCTAATTTCTACTTTTCCATATTTCAGATTATACCTCCAAAGATAACTTCTAGTCGATGAGCCACAACAAGTTCTATCATCCCAACTAGGGCCAATGCCATATTTGTACCTTCTCCACATGCGATGCAGACCCGTAATGAAGTCTGCACTTCTAGCCTGAGCCTGACTGCACCAACTGGAGTCTCACCTACCCTAGTTAGTCCTCCAAGGTTTCTTAGAACTGGCTTTACTTGTACTAAGTCCCATCAGGATGAAGTTTCTAATATCGAGTTCAGACAGAGGATTCAAATATTTGCTTATATTGTGGCATCTCAATATCGGTGATCAAATAGTACTAGTTCTACTCATGAATACCACTAGAGTCGGTCAGTTTATGCGATTGAACCCTCTGGTTTTCACTGGGCCCAAAGTTGACGAAGATCCCTAAAGTTTTGTTGATAATATGAAGAAGATTTTTAGGGGTTATATATATTAGTGACGTCGAGGGAGTTGAGGTTATGGTTTATCGGCCGAAGGGTGCGGCTTATCAGTGGCATGATGAGTGGGAAGGGATTAGGGGTAAGGATGTTGAACCTACAATTTGGGAAGATTTTTCTGCAGCCTTTCTTGATCAATTTTTTCCTTAGGAGTTAAGAGAGGCTAAGGTCAAGAAATTTATGAACTTGAAGCAAGGAACTATGAGTGTTAAGGAGTATGTTCTAAATTTTACTCAGTTATCTCGCTATGCTCTGGATATGGTGTTCACTATAGATGATACAATACTCATGCCTCCGGATCATTAGAGAAGATGCTTATGGGTCAACAGATAATTGATGACTTCTTAGTGGCTATCAAAAGGTATTCGTTGGATGATTATGATGATCAAGAAGGTTCAAGGGATGTTAGAGAGGCCAAGAGAAGGCAAAATGGGGCTAAAAAGCCCCCGGAAGACGATATGCGCTCCATATGCTTTAGAATTTCTCATGCAGATGCTTAGTGGGCTTTTATGCCTTATTTTTCCCAAATGGGTTATTTTTGGGCCCATAAGATGTAATAATTAACCCTAGTCTATAAATAGGGCCTTAGACATTTCATTTCCTTATACTTTGATTATTATGAATGATTATTCATTTGTGAATGAGTGGCAGGCTTGATTAACTTGTGGCAAGCATGGAATCATTTGTGTTGATCTTCTATTTAGAAACGTGGGTTGCTCAGCAATCCAATTCCCTTAAGGTCTACTTAAGATTTAGGTGCTTGATGGATATTGAATAGAGGAAGGGTTAGCTATACCCATTGTTTGGTATATATTCCCTTCTTATGTCTATCTTATTGCTTTATCTATTTATATTTATCTTTGTTTTCTTTATTTTTAGCTAAGTTTCGATTTCGTAGTTTGTTTTTGTGTCATTTGGTATTATAGCCAAGCTTGATTTTGTTCCTACGAAGTCAATCTTGAGTTTAGTCATCTTAGAAAATAAAAATTCACAAAAAAATTACTATCCATATTTTTGTTCTTAGGTCAAATTTTGAGTTTTTAATTTTGTATTTTTTTCTTGTGTTCCTAGTGTTATATTTGTGTTCTCTAACACTATAGGATTCTAGGTTTCAAATTTGAGCTTAATCAAAGTCATATTGGTTACCATTGTTGAAAGCTTGGACTTAAAGAGAAGTGAAGTGGGTTGAAAAATCTTAAAAATTTGTGACAAATTTGAGCTAAATGAGTTTAGAAGGTTGAAAAGTGCCTACATTCAAAATTTTAACTCATTCTGAGCTCGAAGAAGAAGTTAGGAATATTGGTATTCTTGGAGAAGCTTGTTGTCTTCAAGTTGATTTTTTCAGCAAATTGCTTAGTTGATCTAAAAATAAGAAAGACAAATGAGTGAAAAGTGTTTGTATAAAAACTTCTAAGAAGATACCAAGGATATTCCTAGAGAAAGGTACAAAGGGGGAGCATTGAAGGGCAAAATCGTCTATTCACCTAGGAGGGGTGGCCAACTTGCTTTGCAAGTGCGCCCCAGGTGCGTTGCAACTGCCTCAGAACTACTCACAAAGGTCAAACCATTATAGGGACATCCCATTTGCGTTCAGGGTGCTCCACACCTACTGGAGCGGGTCCCAATGTAAATCAAGCCTAGTTCACTGCAAATCAAGCTTCCAAACACACTTAAAGCTTTCCGATTCCATTTACTCAAGGTTTGATTCTTAAGTTTCATAATTTTGATTCCTAAACTGTTTTTTTATTCTTAACCTACTCATCAACTAGTAATTCATCTACTTAGTTGATTGATTAGTTCCTGAGTCCTACTTTATTCATCATCCTGTTTCATTCAAATTTTTCTCTTTTCAATTCATTGTTATTTCTTGGTACTAGTCCGCATGTAATTTTATTTATTTGAGTCATTTCTAGCAAGAATCTATTCTGACCTCAAGCCACAATTGGTATCGAGCATTTTCATTAGAGTATAAATGATCTATCAATGCTTGAGGTGTCAATTGAGAGATAACACAAAAGTGTCAACTTTGAGATCTTGTAAGGTTGATTTCTTAATCTTAACTTGTTTGTTGTTTTTGTCTTTGTTTAATATTTCGTTTATTAGGTACCATAGATGACAACGCCTCAAATGTTATCTTAGTGGCCCTTAAAGCTCTCAACCAAAAGATAGATAACATGTATGGGAGGATGGATAACATGATAGATCGTCTAAACTATCGTAACTCTAACCTTCAAGATCCCTTGAGTGGACATGCTCCAAACGAACTTTAAGGTAACTAAGCTAACTCTTGCACTCTAGTAAATATGAAAGATCATTGTAGGGTTAGTAGCCAACTAAGTGTGAGTGGTAGCTTACCTTTAGATGAGCCTAATGTCTCTATACTTTATGATGATAATATACAAGTTGAGAGTGTGGATACATTAGTTGATCCTATTGACGATTGAATTGACTCTTCTAGTAAGATTGATTTATGTTCACTTAGTGTTAAAGTTATTTTGATCAGTGATAGTACGTTTTCTTATGGAAATTATATGGACCAATTTGTCTGTGAACCTAGTTCACCACTTGAAGATGTTTGTGATGTGGTTAATGAACCTCAAGTGAGTGATAATGTTAAAAATATTGGTCAATCGAATAAAAGTGACCCTCCATTTGCCGTTGATGATACTCATGCCAGTGTAGGGGGTATAACTCTTTGTAATGGTGGTACTCTTAGTGGAGAAGAGTGTTGCCTTAACCTATGTTTATGTCCACTCTACCCATTTGATCCCAGTGGCCATGTAGAAGGTGGCGGTGCTTATTCACCCCACTTGGTGGTTGGTAAAGATGAAAAACAAACCATGGTTGAGGTTGTTAGAACTCATCCCTATGGCGGAGAATCCTTCTTGAAGATTTCTAATCTACTTGAGGGACCAAAGTCGTGTAAGAAAAGGATCTCCAACAAAGATGAGTGTTATAGATGGGTTATATGCTTATTGAGACATGGAACCTATGTGAGCCTTCATAAGCGGTTGATTGATTATCATGGTTCCTTTAACCTTCCTCGTTCTCCAAATCTCATAAATAGCCAATTAGCTTTTATAGTATTAGGTTACACACCCTTGATCGATCATTTTGATGCTTGGTTATATCTTAAGAGTGACCAACCTTGGCATGATGATATTTTTCTCATACGAGGTTGTTTGGCAATCTTGTTAATGGAACTAACTTAAGAGAATTTTTTGATGCTTATCATAGCCAACTTTTTTGCACTTTAAATGTTGACTTCTCTTCCAATGTCTTGAAAGATATTTGGTTATATGTGAAATAGGTGTCTCCTTGGCATGGATGTTTTTATTTTAACCCTTGTGTCTCAAGGAAATATTGCTTGTGTGTTCTTCTCTTGTGTTTAAAGGTTGTAGATTCGAGTATGAATCTTCATCATGAAGAAGAGGATGATATAATACAAATGGCCTACGTATCATTTGAGAGGATACTTATGGGTCAACAAACACTTGATGACTTCTTGGTAGCTACAAAAGGTGTCTGTTAGATTATTATGATGATCAATCAAGGGACGTTAGAGAGGCCAAGAAAAGGCAAAATGGGGCTAAAAATCCCCGAAAGACGGCAAGTGCCCCACATGCTTTGGAGGTACGCCCAACCCACTCTAAAACTACTAGATCATGTCAAAACAGTCCAGTATACATCCCATGTGTGCCCCATATGCTTTAGAATTGCTCAAGTTGATTTTTAGTGGGCTTCTATTCCCTGTCTTTCCCAAATGGGTAACTTTTAGGCCTATAAGATGTAATAATTAACTCTAGACTATAAATAGGGCCATACACATTTCATTTCCTTAGACTATGATGATGATTACTCCATTGTGAGTGAGTGGCAAGTGTGGAATTGCTTGTGTTGATCTTTCGTTTAGAAATGTGAGTTGCTCTGGAATCCAATTTCCTTGAGGTTTATGTAAGATTTAGGTGCTGGATTGGATATTGAATAGAGGATTAAGGTTTTGATATACCCTTTGTTTGCTACTCATTCCCTTTTTATGTCTATCTTATTGCTTTATCTATCTATCTTTCATTTTATTTTCTTTATTTTTAACTTAGTTTCGATTCCGTATCAAAAGGCCAAAATGAGAAAACTTATGTCTGAGTGTCTGATAATGTGAAACTAGAGTGTAAAGGGGCAACATTGAACAATGGCATGGATATTTCTAGGTTGGTGGTGCATGCTCAATATTTAGGAGAGTAAAAGAAAAAGAAAAACGGAGGTTGTGGAACGTCAAAGCAAAAAGAAAAACTAAGCTAACTACAAGATGAACCGTAACAAAAATGGTAACAAGTCCTTCATCCTAACAGATGATCCAGTCCAGCCTATCTTTAACTAGTGTACCTATGCCTAATTCCCAGTCCTATGGTGGTGTTGCTTAGAAGTCCTCTAATTATCCTTCTTGTAGAAAGTGTGGTAGGCCTTAATCGGAAAGTGTAAGATTAGTATAGATAAGTGTTTTCGATGCGGGCAAATGGATCACTTCTTGAAAGAATGTCCGTTTGTGAGGCACAAAATAATGGTAAGACTCATAGTTCAGCACCATCCGCTCCAACTAGTCAAGTTGCCCAAAAGGGGACTACTTCATTAATAGCTGGAGGTCGAAACCGATTGTATTCCTTGACTAGTCAGCAAAACCTAGATAGCTCTCCTGGTGTTGTGACCAATACATTTTTTAACTTCCCTTGTATTTAGTAAAGTTAGTGTCCCCAGGCCCCCCTTTCTTGATATTAGTTGTCTTAGCTTAGAACCTAGATGAGTGAGTAGTATAAGGGTAGTATATTTATTTTGGGGGTCTAATTTATGTATGTTTGATGTTATATTGTTCCATGGATTTTAGTAAGGTGGTTTAGTAACCAAGAATAGTTGTAGGCCTAAGTCATTGACTTAAGTCTAAGAGGGAGATGGTGAATTGTTAAGCAAAAGTTAGTCTTAGTTTCATTGAGTTTCTTTCAGAGAGTTGGGCTTGTGCATGATCGTGTCTTATCTTACTTGCCTATTTTCACTCTATGTTAGTTGAGACGCTACTCTGATTCAGCTTTTATGTATTAACACTTTCTCTCCTTGTCCATGATCAATCTCCCAAGAAATAAGAGAAAGCCTTACTTATCTTGTTAACTCCTAAGGATATTCCATACCTTTCAAGTCTTAATCTTTTTGCTCTAAAGACTTCATGTCTATGTACCCTACGTAGATATCCTGATTTTAAGTTGAAACATCTTGATTCATGTTTACAGCCTAAGTGTAGAATAGGGGTGCGAATGGTTGGATTGTTCTTTCAGCTTAGAGTTACCCATCATTCGAGGACAAATGATTCCAAGGGAGAGATACTATAACGTCCTGGAAAATTTTCTATGACCCTAGAATTCTACAGATGAGTTTATGCTTCAAAATCAAACCTTGAGTCCCTTGAATCAAGTCAAATCATTTAGGATGTATTCTTATACTTAAAGGTGAGTTTATGAAGTAGAAATAGGCCTGTGCACAGCGCACAAGAACCCCCACCTTGAGCCTCACATCGCGGAGCACGAGAGAGAAAACCACTAGAAGACCTCTGCACTAGGTGGCACATCGTACTACCAGTTGCAATGTTATGATCCTCGCACCGCTATCGATGTTATAATTTTTAATTTTCATTTTATATCAAGAGCACAAAGGTACTTCCCTTTTCAGAAACCGTCCATCTTATATTATATACGCCTCAAAACGTTAGAAAACCCTTACCCTTTTAAATCAGAACCCTTTCTTATACTCTAAAACTCTCAACCTTCAAGTTATAAGAGGAATCAAGATAGGGATCTAAATCCAAACGATTCTTCCCCATCATTGTAACTTGAGGTATGCAAGAGTAATACTTTTCATGAGGAATCCTGTCTATACCCACAATTGAGTCATAGTTCCATGTAAGTTTGTGATTTCAAGTTAGGGTTTTAAGATTCAAATATACAAAGTGTCATTCTTAGGGTTTTTATAATTTTCTTCTATATGCTTTAAGTATTGTGAATTATTTCCCGATTAAGGTAGTTCTTGAACTTACATTTAATTTCCATAACTAAGGGTTAGTTTTCACATAAAGTTTATGACTTAGATTTTCACATAAAGTTTATGACTTTGTAATTTGTATTGAAAATTGATTTCACGTTCCAATCGATTTAACTATAGTCTTGTTATAAAGTATGTTAAAGGTAGTCAATTTATGAAAAGCTTATGAAAAACCTTTATTTATTATAACATGACTTGAAAAGTGAAAATAAATTATTGTATCTTAAAAAATAAAGAAATATAATGATTTAGAGTCGAGGCTCACGGAGAAATATATGTTTCTTGATACAATATTTTAGATACTAGTATGGTTTCAGAAAATATCTTTAAGACATTTGATATGAGCAGATATTATGTTTTGGGGAGGATTATTTAGCACTAAGTTGGGTATGAGTCTGAGGTCACATGCCCCATAACTACGTCACTACCGTAGATTTTTCTTTCGGGCTAAGAGTTTGATCCATAAGTAACATTCTGTCTTACTCCTTGACAAGGTTTAGGACAACTCTTCCCAGTGTGGGTAAGACATTAGACTTCATGTTGCTTACATGGTTTATGTCAGTTAATGGGACTCCCCCTATTTAGATAGAAAACTTAATATTTGTTCAAGTTACTTATTACGTATGATGTTTGTATTAAAGTTGTTTTTTCTTCTACAATATTTCAATTAATTATTTTTGGGCTTACATTTCAAGGATTTTACTATTTACGTTTTTATACGTTTTTAAATAACTCTTTCATTGAACTACTTTAGTCCCAAAAACTTTGCAAGAAAATAGTCGGTAAGTCTTTTGATTCATATTTCCCTATTTATGTCATATGTTATGTCTTAATTTCAAAGTTATGCCAGTTTCAATTTTTATTCTACTTTTATATAACAATACATTCAAAGTATTGGTGTTTTTTTGTGCTATATCATTTTATGATGTAGATTTTGGCATACAGGCTCAGGACCATAGCAATCATTTCCTTAAACCATCCAGTACCAGCCGGTGGTGAGTCCTTCTTGCATTCAGAAGACATGGTGATGATTCGCTAAATTTCTAGCTTATTGTATGGTTATAGTTTCAGTTGTTAGTTCCCAATAAAGATAGCTCGGGTCCATGTCCCAGTAACTCTTTTAGTTCACGAGTTATAGAGGCTTCATTAAATATCAGACAATTGTTTTTTTGTTATATTGCAAGTTGATATTCTATATTTCAAATTGAATGTTATCATATTTCTAATGATTTAGTCCATAATTGTATTTCTAGCTTCCGAATATTTTTTGAAGTTGAATTTTATGAACAATTTGCCAAGCCAAGGTCCATTTGGGATTACTCGTGGTTCCAGGTGTCATGTTACGTCTAGGGTGTAGGCTTAGCGCGTGACAAACTTTGTATTATAGCATAAGGTTCAAGTGTCCTAGGTTGTCCATGAAGTCATGTTTATGAAACGTGCCACACTTATAACCTGGAGGATACAGGGAATTTAGGAATGTTCCCCCATCTTTCATGTTCTAGTTCGTGCAATATAGTTAAAGCTCTAGGAGCAATCTTCTAACTCCCACTCTTTTATATTTCATATCATGCCTCCAAAGCGAATTTCTGATTAGCGATCCACAATAAGTTCTAGCATTCCAACCGGGGCCAATACCGCATTTGTACCTTCTACACATGCGATGTAGACACGTAATAAAGTCTGGACTTTTGGTCCAACTACACGTACTAGGGTCCCACCAACCCTAGTTAATCCTCCAAGGTCTACTAGAACTGGTTTTACTCGTACTCAGTCCCCTCAATGTAAATTTTCTAATGTTGAGTTTAGATAAAGTATTCAAATGATTGCTCAAATTATGTCATCTCAGTCTCGCTGGTCAGATAGTGCTAGTTCTTCTCATGATTTTTCAGACACCACTAGAGTCGATCAGAGTATGCGATTGAACCCTCTGATTTTCACTAGGTCCAAAGTTAAAGAGGATCATCGAGATTTTGTTGATGAGATAAAAATTTTTTTTAGGGTTATGCATGTTAGTAACTCCGAGGGAGTTCAGTTTGCGGCTTATCAGCTAAAGGGTGTGGCTTATCAATAGTATGATGAGTGGGACAAAATTAAAGGTAAGGATGTTGAACCTATAATTTGGGAAGATTTTTTTTACGATATTTCTTGATCAATTTTTTCCTTAGGAGTTTAGGAAGGTTATGGTTGAGGAATTTATGAACTTGAAGCAGGGAACTATGAGTGATAAGGAGCATGCTCTAAATTTTACTCATTTATCTCTCTATGCTTCGAAGTTAGTGTCTACTATAAGGGCCAAAATAAGGAAATTTATGTCTGGGATGTTTGATGATGTGAAACTAGAGTGTAAAGGGACAATGTTGAACATTGGCATAGATATTTCTAGATTTGTAGTGCATGCTTAACAGGTAGAAGAGGAAAATAAAAAAATGGAGGTTGTGGAACATCAAAGAAAAATGGTAAAATCTCCAGACTATGAGGTGAACCATTAAAAAAATGGTAACATGTCCTTCTTTCCTAAGAGATCGCCTGGTCCAACCCTATTTTCAGCTAGTGCACTTATTACTGATTCCCAGTCCTATGGTAGTGTTGCTCAGAGGTCCTCTAATTATACTTCTTATGGAAAGTATGGTAGGCCTAACCCAAGAGAGTGTAAGATTGATATAGATGTGTGTTTTTTATGCAGGCAAATAGATAATTTCTTAAAGGAATATCTGTTTGTGAGGCACAATGATAAGGGTATAACTCATAGTTCAACACCATCCGCTTCAACTGGTTAAGTTACTCTAAATGGGATTAATTTAAGAATAAGTGAAGGTCAAAATCGGTTACATTTTTTGACTAGTTCGAAGAACCATATAGCTCTACCGGTTTTGTGATTGGTACATTATTTAACATCCATCGCATTTAGTAAAGTCAGTGCGAGGCCATTTTTTGTTGATGGTAGTTGCCTTAGCTTTGAACCTACATGAGTGAGTAGCATGAGGGTAGTATGTTGGTTTTAGGGGTCTGATTTATATGTATTTGATGTGATGTTGTCCCATGGATTTTAATGAGGATAGTTTAGTATTAGGAAATAGTTGTTGTCCTAAGTTATTGACTTAAATCTAAGGGGGAGATGGTGAATTTTTAAGCAAAGGCTAGTCTTAGTGTCATTGAGTTTTTTCAGAGATTTGGGCTTGTGCATGACCGTGTCTTATCTTGTTAGCCTATTTTTTTCTCCACGTTGGTTAAGACACCACTCTAATCCAGCTTTCATGTATTAACACTTCATTTTCTTGTCCATGATCAATCCTTAGGGAAAGAAGAGAAAGACTTACTTATCTTGTTAACTCCTAAGGATATTCTATACCCTCTAAGTCTTGTTTTTTGTGCTCGAAAGACTTCGTGTCTATGTATGCTATACAAATATCTTGATTTTAAGTTGAAACATCTTAACTCGTGCTTACAGCCTAAGTGTAGATAGGGTTGCTAATGGTTGGTTGCTCTTTCATCTTAGAGTTACTCATCATTGGAGGATGAATAATTCCAAGGGGGAGATAATGTAACGTTCCAAAAAAATTTCCATGACCCTAGTATTCTATAGATGAGTTTATGCTTCAAAAATCAAGTCTTGAGTCCCTTGAATCAAGCCGAATTATTTAGGATACATTCCAATACTTGAAGACGAGTTTTATACCTAGAAATAGGCTCGTGCACTGCGCACAAGGACGTTCACTTTGAGCCTCGCATTGCAGAGCACGAGAGAGAAAACCACTGAAATGCCTCGACACTGGCTGGCGCACCCCATGGCCAGGTGTGATGCTGTGGCCCCCCCTCTACGGACCCCTCTCTCTCGATCTTATAATTTTCAAATTTCATTTTAAATCAGGGGCATAAGGTACTTTCCCTTTTAGAAACCATCGGTCTTATATTATATACACTTCAAAACGTCAGAAAAACCATACCTTTTCAAATCAAAACCCTCTCTTATTCTCTCAAACTTTCAACCTTCAAGTTATAATAGGTTTCTTCCCTATCATTCATCTTTGAGGTACATAATAGCAATACCTTTCATGGGAACCTGTTCATCCCCATAATTGAGTTATAGTTCCATTCTAAGTTATGATTTCAAAGTTAGGGTTTTAAAATTCAAATATTCTAAGTGTCGTTCTTGGGTTTTGTTATAATTTTCTTCTATATGATTTAAATATTGTGAATTATTTTCCTAATTAAGGTATTCCTTGAACGTACATTTTATTTCCATAACCAAGGGTTAGTTTTCACATAAAGTTTATGACTTAAAAATTTATATTGAAAATGAATTTCATGTTACAATTGGGTTAACTATAGTCTTGTTATAAATTAGGTTTAAAGGTAGTCAATTTATGAAAAGTTTACGAAAAATCCTTGTGTATTAAAACACTACTTGAAAAGTGAAAAGAAGTTAACATATCTTGAAAAATAAAGTAAGTTATAACGATTTAGATTAATGCTCGCAGAGAAATATGTGTTTTTTGAAACAATGTTTTAGAGACAATCTTGTTTTCAAAAAATATTTTTAAGACTTATTATATGAGCAATTATTATATTTTGGGGAGTATTATTTAGCACAGAGTTGGGTATGGGTCCGAGGTCACATGCCCCATTACTACATCGCCACCATAGGTTGCTTTCGAGATAAGAGTTGGATGCATGAGTTACGTTTTTTCTTACACCTTGACAAGGTGTAGGACGACTCTTCTCAATGTAGGTGATAACGCCCAAACTACAACTCTCGTAAGAGTGTAAGCGGTCGCTGTCAAATATAGAACCCAACTAGGTTGGGTGTCGAATCCCACAGGGAATACTTGGTCTATAAGTATGCAACTATTAGTAGACTGTTGGTCAAAAATTCTACGAAAATGGGGGATTTAATTGTGGCGTGAATTAAGAGTATCAAAGTAACGACTGAAGCGATTAATGTAGTAAGATTTAATAACAGAGAAAAATAAGTTAGGGTTATGTCCACCTTATGAATTCTACGTATCTATTAACTATGAGTTATGCGGAATTCAGACATGCATGCACTTATAGATATTTGTATTCTAATGGTAAACCTTAGTGTCTCTCGACCATCTAGGGTTATTTCACTTTAACTCTCTTGAGCTTGAAGTGTATAACTAACGGTACAAATTCTCCAAGAGGTTAATCCAGTTACGACACTAACGTGTAAACAGGGGTTGGTAGCCCTATTTCCTTGCCACACTCTCTTTTCCAGACATGTAACTTTTCTCTCGAACAAGTTAATGCTATACTAGCGTATTCTATATGTTTGCAACCACAAGAATTTAATTAAGATGAAGAGAGCAATGATATAAGTAGCATACGTATCAAGAATTCACACACTTATAGTAATAAATAGTATATCATAAGGCTTCCATAACCCTAACAGAGGAGTTTAGCTACTCATGATTACAACGGAAATCACAATAGACATCATCATCATACCAAAGCTCGAATAATCTCACGATGGGGATGAGAATGGCGTCAAAGAGAAATTTACGTTTTAGCCCTTGACCGATTTTCTCAAGAGTAGCGTGTTTCCCTGTTGTACTTACAGAATCTGTAAACTGAATAATACTAAAGTGTCTAAAGAGAAGTAAAATTCGAAGTATGATAATGCTTGCTGAAAAATTCAGCAAATAGGGTTTTTATAATATCCTTGTCATATTCCTACTAGGTTACTGCTGCACCCTTAAGTATGTAAAAATACTATTTTTGCCCTGGACAGATTCTCCATGCATCATATTTAGTCCTCAAGCTTCCAAAAGCTGCCTTCCATCTTATGCGAAGTTTCCCTTTGCTACCGAAAGGTCCACAAAGTGCTGAAATCTTCATCATAAATACCTGAAAACATGCTAATCACGTTGGTTAGCTCACTTACAGGAAAATGGACTAAAAGTGCAGGAATTATATATTTTGTCCTTAAAACTTAGCTAAAATATGGGTAAATTATAGTGCTTTAGGCGTGTAAATACGCCCAACATCAACACCCCACACTTAAAGCTTTGTTCGTCCTCGAACAAAATACTACGTTCATTCAAACATCTACTTAGGATTTCACAGTAACAACACAAAATGTTCAACAAGACATTCACGACAATCATTAACAAAGAGTAGTTTTCTTGATCACTAATAGAAACAATTCAACCTCTAACCTAGACTCGTGATGATGGTTAATTCGTATCCACAAGTTAAGGCACAAAGAATCATACAAGACTACCCAAAACTCATCAACCATGTGTGTCTCACGCAAGATATCACCCATAACCACTCACAAATATTGCATTTTTCGAAACATGGGTACAAGATTCTCCTTGCTCTCACTCTCACAAAGAATTCATATGTTACAACTGATGACCATAGGCTTGCCCTTAGTGTAATGCTCTACTAATATCAGAATGCTATGCTTAGGATCAAATAGGTCTTTTACAGGTTGTAATGTAGGCTAAGGGACGGGTAGGACTATTTTGGCCAGAAATAGTGACTATATTCCCTAAGCGCTTTAATCCACTACATTATGTCATTAACGCTCTCTTTTAAACAATCCTGCTACCTTTCTTTCATGTAACACCCCTTTTCACCTTATTTTGTTATTTAAACATAAACACAATTATCTTTTTAGTTCTCTATTTTTTTATTTTTTATTTTTCATATCAAACATCTCTATGATAGCCATTCTTATTCACAACAATTTCAAGTACCAATACACTCTAAGGCATCACTCTCACCCAATTTCCTCTTATTTTGTCACATGACTTTACAATTTAAAGCGCTTAGGAATTTTGATCAAAGTATGGTCTTGAAAAAAATGGATTAGGCTTACATATAAGGCTGTCAAAGAAAATAGCTAAAGGCTCAAAGGGGGTTAACTAGGATAATGTACATAGGTAGGTCAGAAGAAGGTAAACAATTACAGGCTGCCAAAGAAATGCCTAAATCATCTCCTAAACTTGCACTCTTTATTTCACTTTACACACACACCAGACAAGTTCTAGCATCAGCCATAACACAGAATATACTATTATCTTACACACACAAGGCACATTGTCAACTTTATTGGGAGCAGTATAGACCCTTGACCCAACAAAAGAAGGAATTAAACCACACACTTATCACATAGTGAGTCACACTTAGAGCCTAAATGTCTCAATAGTAATGATTTTAGCACAAACTCTTGTCATAATTCCATGCCGCCTATCAGAACAATTTCATGCACTTCATGCAAAATCTAATTTTTTTTTGAAAATTTAACTACTAATCTACTAACTACTACAAAATCAAACAGACAAATATAAATAAATATAGTCAAAGAATTACAGCATACAAATACCAGCACCCCACACTTAGACGGGACACACTGCCCTCAGTGGAAAATAAATAAGGAAAACCTGGATCAGTCGGACTCCTCCTCTATGTCTGGGGTCATACCCCCTTGATCAGAATCATCATTGGAGTTTTCGTCATCAGAGTTCTCCTCCAAAGAAATTAAAAACTTACTAATTTTATTGAAGGCTTTAGAAAAACATTACAAGAGGTAGTTTACAAGAGATTGGGCAGAGAGAATTTCTAAGGATGGGAAATTTTCGGATGCCTACTCTGAAGAATTACACTGCCTTATATAGGCAAAAAGATAAACAGAATACATCTAAAGTGTACAGATGGACGGCCAAGATGTTGCCAACAATTGTGGGTGTTTTTCTTTTAGAAAAACAAAAGTAAATGCTTGCTTTTGAAAAGCTGACAAGATTCCTTCTGAGTGTGTGCCTTTCTTTTCTGAAAAGCTGAAAACGTTCCTGTCTTTAGGAAACAGTGTGGGATCCTGGATTCCAATCAGGAATAGTTCATCACCTTTTTCGGAGATAATTCCGGTTCTTTGAACCTCTATCTCCTGGAAAGGTTATTTTCCTATTCATAATAGGGATCTAGGTAGGCCATAGCTATCCCTTGTGGATTTAGCATATCGCCATTGTTATCTTGTCTTTCTAAGTCGGCCAAGGCTTTCTTTAACATTTCTTTCAGAGCCCTCTTGCTTTGGGAAGAGCTGGAGAAGGCTGCTGCTGATTTTCCTTTGTCAGGAGTTCTAGGGGCAGTTGGTTTGGGAGTCCAACCTTTAATTTTTATCTCTTTGAACAAATACTTAATTCTATGTTGCTCTTCTTTAGTGAAGTTCCAGGAGATAATATAAGATACTCTTTTCTTAGTAAAAAAATTGCACATTTGGATGTGCTCTGGAAGTGTGGAACATCCTTCTTTAGTTAATAAATGGAATGCCCAAAATGATATCTTCAGTGATATCCTCAGTTATGACAAAGTCATTAATAAGGCAGATGCCATTATTAAAGATATGAGCTTTGGGAAGCTGATAATTAATTTTCATTTTTTCGTCGGTGGCTGAATAGAGGCGAGAGGTACTCTTTTAGAGATACCGAGTGGGAATAAGGCCTTTGACAATACAGTTACTGTCAGCGCCTGTATCAAAGAGGGCGACTCTTTTAAAATGAAGTCTTTGTCAATAATAATTTTAACGACAATATGCTCACTATAGGCTTTAATAGCTGTTATGGCTTTGCCGGAAGAAGAGGGAGCATCGTCGCCAGGGAAAGTAATAGGTTCTTGGAGATGATCATTTGGAATGATCGGAATGTTGCGAGGAGACTCGGGTGGCGAGACTTTCTCTGTAGGCAAAACCGATCTTAAGACTTGTTCCGTTAGAACATTGAGTTCCACTTGGTCAAGTCGGATCTTGAGATTTCTAATTTCTCCTTTTAACGTAGAGATTTCACCTTTGATATCCATAATGGTAGGTTCAGAAGGTGGATTAAATTTAGCCATGACCTTTTTCATGCTGAAAGGCTGGATTATAGGTTTGACTTTAGGGGGGCTTTCATCCTGAGGAAGCATAAGCCTTTTGAGCTCTTGTAGATACTTATTCCGAAGCTCATCGTCGGTAATATGTTCTACTATGTCAAAAAGGATTTCTTTGGGTTTATTAGTAATAACATTAATGGCTTTGTTTGAGCAAGTACAAAAAGTGTCAGTGCACTCACATTCTTGCCCAGACTGGGAGCTGTCAGACTCAGAAGCGGCGTTGATAAATTCTTCGTCGCTATAGTCTTCGCTAGGAGAGGAATAGGAGTCGGAAGCTTCGGAAGAGTCTTCCATAATAGAGAACAATTTCTCTTTAGCTTCGTCAGGAAGATCAAGCTGGTTGATTTTCTTTTTCTTGCTGGATTTACAATCTTTTGCCCTGTGGCCTGTTTTGCCACAAGTCCAACAAGTATCTTTGGAAGGTTTAGAAGACCTTCGTTTAGTCTTTCGACTGGGCTTAAAGGATTCTTTCTTGGGATTCTTCTTACGAGGAGAAGTCCTCTTGGTGGACTTAAAAGATTTTCTCTTATGCTTTTTCCGAGAAGAAAGGTCTGTAAATCCATAATCATCACAGAAGGTTCCTAGACCAAATTTAGAAGCACTATTTTGCTTAAGTTGCTGCTTAAGCTTAAGGTCAGTACAGAGATCTATACGTACAGTGGTGATAAAACTTATGAGGTCTCCGTCGGTAAGAATGTCATAAGGAATTTGACCCTCAAATCTATCCTTAATTTTGGTTCGCACCTTTTCTGCAAACAGAGGAGGAAGACTGCTAATAAATCTTTCCTTTCAGAAGTTGTTATTGCAATCAGGTCTGATCATAACCTTAACAAGGAAAGTATCTTTGTACCATCGAAAGTCTGCTAGGTTCTTGCAACGAAGATTATTAAGAATTTCTAGGCCTCTATCTTGGAAGAGATTAGGTTCTCCCACGAAATGTCTAGCTATATGGTATAGGAGGGTGGCGCAAGAGTCTTCTTGTGCTACTTCAACCATGGTTTCTTGACCATCCACAACTCTGACCACTTGTTCAGTGGTTGTAGCGTCATAAATAAGACTCTTAACTTTCTCGGTGACGTAGTTATCCCACCAATGTTTTAACATTCCAGTAAGACCTGAAACAACCATAGTGGCTGCTCCTTTGTCAGAGGAGCCTTTGATCTTATAGGCTGTAATGGATACAGCCATTTCATGGAGTTTATTATAAATCTGGTGTTCGGCCAGACCGTCAATATTCCATTCAGTAATTCCTCTGCCATCATGATTACATGTAGAGAGGTAGGGATTTTCTTCGAACTGGACATCCGGAGGAGAGGGTTTTTTGTAATAATTTTTCTTAGTAGAAAAATGTTCATTGGTAAGCTTGGAAAGAGAATTCTTTTGGGAGCTGGACTCTCCCTGTTGGGCAACCTTAAACTTTGAAAATTTGGTATTGATTTTTTACAAAATCTGCTCAGAGAGTTTGAAATCGTCGTTGAAGTCAGGAAACCTATCCTTTTGGAATTCAGGTATCTTAAAGATAGGATTCGAAAGTGGTTTAGAGTTGGGAGTGCTCTTTGCTGGCAGTGGAGCCTCGAAAGGAAGAGTAGAACTCTTGGTTTCTCCTATTTGTTGGGAGATGGTGTGGAGAACTTGATTAGTATAATTGTTCTGCTCAATTATTCTATCAAGGTCTCTATTGAGAGGAGCCATGGAAGGTCTGTCATGCTTCTTCTTAAAAGGAGAAGCATTAAGGATTTCGCTAGAGTGGGGAATTTTAATTCCCTCAAGAGGGGGAATCACAGATTCGACTACTGTGTTATTTTGCGTGTACCATTTGGTAATGATAATGTTGAGAGACTCAGTCTGGTTGTTCATCCTTGTGAGTTCAAACCATTTGAAGAACTCGATGTCGCATCGGAGTCTTTTCATGTCAGCTATCCATAACCGACCAAACTCCTTTTGTTGCTCTTTGGAATAGGTACTAGCGTACCATTTTCGTTTGATGGCATCCTTTGGAAGATTCCAGTGGACCTTTAACGCTTTAAGGTCTGGGGTGTATTTTTCATCGGATTTGATGACGAGTAAGCCAGGATCTGTCCTGACTTTCTGGGGAGGGGCCATATCAAAGGCCGTAGGACTTCCTGGTTCATAGAGGTTTTCGGGTTCGTTGACCCTAGTGTTTTGATAATAGACTTTTGGGACCGGACCAGAGAAGTCAACTCCTCTAATCTTCCCTTTGTCATTATCATGCTCATCACTTCCCTCCGGGGGTCTGGAAGTAGAGGCACGAGTGGAGACGGAGCGGCGAAACGAAGAGTGCCGAGATGAGTCAAGCCCGAGGAATTTCAGATCAATTGATCCATCGGGATGTTGGATAACCCGTTCGATCTGCGATTTTTCGGGGTAAATTCGAATGGGTTGGGTGATAGCCTCAAAGTGCCAATCATTACTATGGAGAATTTCATCCCAAACTAGAGCCTTAGGAACAAAGATTGTGCTACGATCTTTGTTTGCTTCCATTAGGGTGGTAACCCCTTTGGGGCTCGTAAATCTAGCTTTAGGTGCTAAAGTGGTTCCCCTTAGTCGATAATATACGCGGTATATAATCGCTATTTCTCTAGTGTTCTCCTTACTATTCATGTTTTTGGTTTTAACATTCAGAGTTAAAACATCCATGATGTTAGGATCATTAATATCTACAGAGAAATTGGGATAACAATTAAAGTATACCGGGCCGTCGGCGAGGTTACTTTGAATTACTCCTAAGAGCGAGTCGTCAAAATTAAGTAGACGAGCATCTCTTAGGATAGCACAGACAGGGATATCTAAGCCCTGTCGAAATAGAGGCTTTATAGCAACTTGAACAAATCCAACATGCAGATAATTAAACTAATTTTTGAACCTATTTATATCTAACTCATTGAACAGTTGAATAATTTCTAGAGAATTATTAATAGCTACAGTAGACTCAGAGGTCTTGATATTATGTTTTTTCAAAAAACTAAATTTTCTGATTTGATAAATCGTATTGAAAGATTCTTCTGGAATACTTCAGTTTTGAAGATCATTTTCAATAGTGGCAATCGGAGTTGCCTGGGAAGAAAGGTTAACAGTATTTTTTATATGGTTATTCATATTTTGAGACATACTGTCTAGAGACTAACAGAGAAAACATACATGTTCATATAAGCATGCATATCACAGTAAACAGGTATGAAAGGACTTAAATAAAATTACAATAATACATCTATGGCTTATGGGATCTAACAAGTTTTAATGGCTTTACACAGGATTCTTCTAGTGTTATCTTAGTGACGGGACCACCAACAGGGTCTAACGCTCTCACCTTAGCTTACGACCACACTTTCAGGCTGACCAACGTCTTAGATCGGAGATTAATCGGTTCCTTCAAACACTCAGAAAGAAAACTATTACCCCAAAAATAAAAATTAATTATCAGCTTCCCAAAGCTCATATCTGTAATAATGGCATCTGCCTTATTAATGACTTTGTCATAACTGAGGATATCACTGAAGATATCATTTTGGGCATTCCATTTATTAATCAAATTTGCCCGTACTGGAGTGATTACGATGGTATTCGCTCAACCCTTTTGGGAAAAGAGTTGTTCTTTCCCCTTTTACGTCCCCTTTCTCAGGAAGAAGGACAACGCATTAAGGAGGAAACTGTGTTTAAAATTAATCGCCTTTCCTCCCATATTTGTTTCCTGAAACAAGATGTTCAGCTCAAACATATTGAGCACACTTTAAAAACCCCGGAGATGGTTACCAAAATCAACACTCTCCACAAGAAGTTCGAAGACGAAATCTGCTCTGAGCTCCCCAATGCATTCTGGGAATGCAAAAGGCATCTCGTCGAACTCCCTTATATTCCTGCTTACCAATGAACGTTTTTCTACTAAGAAAAATTATTACAAAAAACCCTCTCCTCCGGATGTCCAGTTCGAAGAAAATCCCTACCTCTCTACATGTAATCATGATGGCAGAGGAATTACTGAATGGAATATTGATGGTCTGGCCGAACACCAGATTTATAATAAACTCCATAAAATGGTTGTATCCATTACAGCCTATAAGATCAAAGGCTCCTCTGACAAAGGAGCAGCCACTATGGTTGTTTCAGGTTTTACTGGAATGTTAAAACATTGGTGGGATAACTACGTCACCGAGGAAGTTAAGAGTCTTATTTATGAAGCTACAACCACTGAACAAGTGGTCAGAGTTGTGGATGGTCAAGAAACCATGGTTGAAGTAGCACAAGAAGACTCTTGCGCCACCCTCCTATACCATATAGCTAGACATTTCGTGGGAGAACCTAAGCTCTTCCAAGATAGAGGCCTAGAAATTCTTAATAATCTTCGTTTCAAGAACCTAGCAGACTTTCGATGGTACAAAGATACTTTCCTTGTTAAGGTTATGATCAGACCTGACTGCAATAACAACTTCTGAAAGGAAAGATTTATTAGCGGTCTTCCTCGTCCGTTTGCAGAAAAGGTGCGAACCAAAATTAAGGATAGATTTGTGGGTCAAATTCCTTATGGCATTCTTACCTACGGAGACCTCATAAGTTTTATCACCACTGTACGTATAGATCTCTGTACTGACCTTAAGCTTAAGCAGCAACTTAAGCAAAATAGTGCTTCTAAATTTGGTCTAGGAACCTTCTGTGATGATTATGGATTTACAGACCTTTCTTCTCGGAAAAAGCATAAGAGAAAATCTTTTAAGTCCACCAAGAGGACTTCTCCTCGTAAGAAGAATCCCAAGAAAGAATCCTTTAAGCCCAGTCGAAAGACTAAACGAAGGTCTTCTAAACCTTCCAAAGATACTTGTTGGACTTGTGGCAAAACAGGCCACAGGGCAAAAGATTGTAAATCCAGCAAGAAAAAGAAAATCAACCAGCTTGATCTTCCTGACGAAGCTAAAGAGAAATTGTTCTCTATTATGGAAGACTCTTCCGAAGCTTCCGACTCCTATTCCTCTCCTAGCGAAGACTATAGCGACAAAGAATTTATCAACGCCGCTTCTGAGTCTGACAGCTCCCAGTCTGGGCAAGAATGTGAGTGCACTGGCACTTTTTGTACTTGCTCAAACAAAGCCATTAATGTTATTACTGATAAACCCAAAGAAATCCTGTTTGACATAGTAGAACATATTACTGACGACGTGCTTCGGAATAAGTATCTACAAGAGCTCAAAAGGCTTATGCTTCCTCAAGATGAAAGCCCCCCTAAAGTCAAACCTATAATCCAGCCTTTCAGCATGAAAAAGGTCATGGCTAAATTTAATCCACCTTCTGAACCTACCATTATGGATATCAAAGGTGAAATCTCTACGTTAAAAGGAGAAATTAGAAATCTCAAGATCCGACTTGACCAAGTGGAACTCAGTGTTCTAACGGAACAAGTCTTAAGATCGGTTTCGCCTCTAGAGAAAGTCTCGCCACCCGAGTCTCCTCGCAACCTTCCGATCATTCCAAATGATCATCTCCAAGAACCTATTACTTTACCTGGCGACGATGCTCCCTCTTCTTCCGACAAAGCCATAACAGCTATTAAAGCCTATAGTGAGCATATTGTCGTTAAAATTGTTATTGACAAAGACTTCGTTTTAAACAGAGTCGCCCTCATTGATACAGGCGCTGACAGTAACTGTATTGTCAAAGGCCTTATTCCCACTCGGTATCTCTAAAAGAGTACCTCTCGCCTCTATTCAGCCACCGGCGAAAAAATGAAAATTAATTATCAGCTTCCCAAAGCTCATATCTGTAATAATGGCATCTGCCTTATTAATGACTTTGTCATAACTGAGGATATCACTGAAGATATCATTTTGGGCATTCCATTTATTAATCAAATTCGCCCGTACTAGAGTGATTACGATGGTATTCGCTCAACCCTTTTGGGAAAAGAGTTGTTCTTTCCCCTTTTACATCCCCTTTCTCAGGAAGAAGGACAACGCATTAAGGAGGAAACTGTGGTTAAAATTAATCGCCTTTCCTCCCATATTTGTTTCCTGAAACAAGATGTTCAGCTCAAACATATTGAGCACACTTTAAAAACCCCGGAGATGGTTACCAAAATCAACACTCTCCGCAAGAAGTTCGAAGACGAAATCTGCTCTGAGCTCCCCAATGCATTATGGGAATGCAAAAGGCATCTCGTCGAACTCCCTTATATTCCTGGCTTTAATGAACAAAATATACCTACAAAAGCCAGATCTATCCAAATGAATCAAGAGATGATGGAAATCTGTAAAACAGAAATTAACCATCTTCTCGCTAAAGGAATCATTAGACCCTCCAATTCTCCCTGGAGTTGCTCTGCATTTTATGTCAATAATAGTGCAAAAAAAGAACGAGGAACTCCTCGGCTTGTTATAAATTACAAGCCCTTAAATAAGGTCCTAAAATGGATCAGACATTCAATTCCTAACAAAAGAGATCTCCTTAAAAGGACTTTCAAAGCCAATCTTTACAGCAAATTCGATATGAAGTCCGGATTCTGGCAAATCCAAATTGCTGAAAAAGATAAATATAAGACTGCCTTCAACGTCCCTTTTGGGCACTACGAATGGAACGTCTTACCATTTGGTCTTAAAAACGCCCCCTCAAAATTCCAGAATATCATGAACAATATTTTTAATGCATACTCTTATATGTCAATTGTTTACATTGATGATGTGCTAATATTTTCAGAAAATATTGATTCTCATTTTAAACATCTTAATACATTCTTTAAGATTGTCAAATTAAATGGTTTGGTTGTTAGTGCTAAAAAGATGAAGTTATTTCAAACTTCTATTCGTTTTCTAGGTCATGATTTGCACCAAGGTAGTTATAAACCCATTTGTAGAGTCATAGAGTTCTCTTCCAAATTTCCTGATGAAATTACTGATAAGATCCAGCTACAAAAGTTTTTAGGAAGTCTTAATTATGTTGCAGATTTCATCCCGCATATTAGGCAGGTCTGCGAACCTTTATACAAACGTCTTAAGAAAAATCCAGTGCCTTGGAGTTCTGATCAAACCAATGCGGTTATCAAAATCAAGTCTTTGGTCCAAAACCTTCCCTGTCTAGGTATTCCAAACCCAGAAGCCTTTATGATCGTAGAAACCGATGCTTCGGATATAGGATATGGGGGTATCTTGAAGCAAAGGGTAGATATCAACTCTATTGAACAACTAGTTCGATTTACTTCAGGAGTATGGAATACTGCCCAGAAAAATTACAGCACTGTAAAAAAGGAAGTGTTATCTATAGTGGTATGTATCACTAAATTTCAAGATGACCTTATTAATAAGGAATTTCTTCTTCGAGTTGATTGCAAATCGGCTAAAGAAATTTTACAAAAGGATGTTAAAAATCTTGTTTCCAAACAAATATTTGCTAGATGGCAAGCTCTCCTATCTAGCTTTGATTTTCAAATTGAATTTATTAAAGGAGAAAATAACTCCCTTCCCGATTTTCTAACAAGAGAATTTTTACAGGGCCATGAGACCAACAAGTCTGGGGAAAATCCCCATGAGCAAATCAGAACAACCTAAAATGGCACGACCATTTGACTCCCCCTCAGCATCAGCAAATCCATCGCGACCAACAGTCCCACAGAGGCCTGTACTCAAGACCGAGATACAATATCCACTCCAGAACAGATACTCTGCCCTGACAGAGGTTCAGTTTCCAAAACTCTCACCACCAATGCCCACCAAATTGGTAGACCTGAAAACTAACCTGCCCGTGGAAAAAGGGTAATCGGCCAGTTCTTCGGTTTAAACCAAACAAAGTTATGCCATGAAGGCCCCAGAGACCTTTGCTCAGGCTGTTGATCCTACTACAGCTAAAGCTACTCCACCTCCTCCAGTAAAGGAAGAATTCAAATTCATCACTACTCAAGTGATGCCTATTATTGCCTTAGACAAGGCTTATGAAGGATACCCACTGGACCAGTTGATCAAGCCGGTCTACAACAACAAAAATTTTGTGGACACAGAAGATCCACTCAAGACCCGCTGGTACTATGAAGCCATTTTGGTCGACACAGACTCTATTGAAGTTGAGCACTCAATGAACGATCGCAATCCCGACCACATTGATTACTCAAAATTTACAATCAAGAGGGTATTAACCCCTTTCAACTGGTTTGTAGATCACCTAAATACCCCCGTAGCTTTATCGATGCCACACCGGCCTCAGACTTTCAATTGGTACGACTACAAGTCGGCATGGTTTAATTTCTTGTTTGTCCGCCCAGGACATACTTGGTTCGTTAAATATTGCCCTGCTATGATAGATGCCATCATACCTAGATGGTTTTATGAATGGTGGATTTGTTTTGGAGGGACTAAGGACGTTTTTCCCCAACAATTCCTCAATCGGCTTCCTGACTTTTTAACTAAAGAAGGATGTTCCACACTTCCAGAGCACATCCAAATGTGCAATTTTTTTACTAAGAAAAGAGTATCTTATATTATCTCCTGGAACTTCACTAAAGAAGAGCAGCATAGAATTAAGTATTTGTCCAAAGAGATAAAAATTAAAGGTTGGGCTCCCAAACCAACTGCCCCTAGAACTCCTGACAAAGGAAAATCAGCAGCAGCCTCCTCCAGCTCTTCCCAAAGCAAGAGGGCTCTGAAAGAAAAGTTAAAGAAAGCCTTGGCCGACTTAGAAAGCCAAGATAAAACCAATGAAGATGAACTACTTCAGCTCATTACAGAAGCTTCTTCTACAGGAAGCAGTGATAACAATGGCGATATGCTAAATCCACAAGGGATAGCTATGGCCTACCTAGATCCCTATTATGAATAGGAAAATAACCTTTCCAGGAGATAGAGGTTCAAAGAACCGGAATTATCTCCGAAAAAGGTGATGAACTATTCCTGATTGGAATCCAGGACCCCACACTATTTCCTAAAGACAGGAACGTTTTCAGCTTTTCAGAAAAGAAAGGCACGCACTCAGAAGGAATCTTGTCAGCTTTTCAAAAGCAAGCATTTACTTTTGCTTTTCTAAAAGAAAAACACCCACAATTGTCGGCAACATCTTGGCCGTCCATCTGTACACTTTAGATGTATTCTGTTTAACTTTTCGCCTATATAAGGCAGTGTAATTCTTCAGAGTAGGCATCCGAAAATTTCCCATCCTTAGAAATTCTCTCTGCCTAATCTCTTGTAAACTACCTCTTGTAATATTTTTCTAAAGCCTTCAATAAAATTAGTAAGTTTTTAATTTCTTTGTTTTGACTTTACTTATAATTTTCGCTATAATACTCACGATCCGTTTTCTCTAGCATGAGCAGCTAAACACATAATCTGTCTAGAGCATGAGCAAAACTATGTTCTTGTAAGAATATATTACTTTAATCAAGTATGAATTTACTTAAGTCTTTAATTATTTTGATATATCTTGCCTTATAATGGGGTTCTAATCCAAGTATGGGGTAACAGTTTTCTTTCTGAGTGTTTGAAGGAACCGATTAATCTCCGGTCTAAGACGTTGGTCAGCCTGAAAGTGTGGTCGTAAGCTAAGGTGAGAGCGTTAGACCCTGTTGGTGGTCCCGTCACTAAGATAACACTAGAAGAATCCTGTGTAAAGCCATTAAAACTTGTTAGATCCCATAAGCCATAGATGTATTATTGTAATTTGATTTAAGTCCTTTCATACCTGTTTACTGTGATATGCTTGCTTATATGAACATGTATGTTTTCTCTATTAGTCTCTAGATAGTATGTCTCAAAATATGAATAACCATATAAAAAATACTGTTAACCTTTCTTCCCAGGCAACTCCAATTGCCACTATTGAAAATGATCTTCAAAACTGGAGTATTCCAGAAGAATCTTTCAATACGATTTATCAAATCAGAAAATTTAGTTTTTTGAAAAAACATAATATCAAGACCTCTGAGTCTACTGTAGCTATTAATAATTCTCTAGAAATTATTCAACTGTTCAATGAGTTAGATATAAACAGGTTCAAAAATCAGTTTAATTATCTGCATGTTGGACTTGTTCAAGTTGCTATAAAGCCTCTATTTCGACAGGGCTTAGATATCCCTGTCTGTGCTATCCTAAGAGATGCTCGTCTACTTAATTTTGACGACTCGCTCTTAGGAGTAATTCAAAGTAACCTCGCCAACGGCCCGGAATACTTTAATTGTTATCCCAATTTCTCTGTAGATATTAATGATCCTAACATCATGGATATTTTAACTCTGAATGTTCAAACCAAAAACATGAATAGTAAGGAGAACACTAGAGAAATAGCGATTATATACCGCGTATATTATCGACTAATGGGAACCACTCTAGCACCTAAAGCTAGATTTACGAGCCCCAAAGGGGTTACCACCCTAATGGAAGCAAACAAAGATCGTAGCACAGTCTTTGTTCCTAAGGCTCTAGTTTGGGATGAAATTCTCCATAGTAATGATTGGCACTTTGAGGCTATCACCCAACCCATTCGAATTTACCCCGAAAAATCGCAGATCGAATGGGTTATCCAACATCCCGATGGATCAATTGATCTGAAATTCCTCGGGCTTGACTCATCTCGGCACCCTTCATTTCGTCGCTCCATCTCCACTCGTGCCTCTACTTCCAGACCCCCGGAGGGAAGTGATGAGCATGATAATGACAAAGGGAAGATTAGAGGAGTTGACTTCTCTGGCCGGTCCCAAAAGTCTATTATCAAAACACTAGGGTCAACGAACCCGAAAACCTCTATGAACCAGGAAGTCCTACGGCCTTTAATATGGCCCCTCCCCAGAAAGTCAGGACAGATCCTGGCTTACTCGTCATCAAATCCGATGAAGAATACACCCAGACCTTAAAGCGTTAAAGGTCCGCTGGAATCTTCCAAAGGACGCCATCAAATGAAAATGGTATGCTAGTACCTATTCCAAAGAGCAACAAAAGGAGTTTGGTTAGTTATGGATAGCTGACATGAAAAGACTCCGATGCGACATCGAGTTCTTCAAATGGTTTGAACTCACAAGGATGAACAACCAGACTGAGTCTCTCAACATTATCATTACCAAATGGTACACGCAAAATAACAGAGTAGTCAAATCTGTTATTCCCCCTCTTGAGGGAATTAAAATTCCCCACTCTAGCGAAATCCTTAATGCTTCTCCTTTTAAGAAGAAGCATGACAGACCTTCCATGGCTCCTCTCAATAGAGACCTTGATAGAATAATTGAGCAGAACAATTATACTAATCAAGTTCTCCACACCATCTCCCAACAAATAGGAGAAACCAAGAGTTCTACTCTTCC
Source organism: Capsicum baccatum var. pendulum (assembly GCA_030864225.1). NCBI lineage: Eukaryota > Viridiplantae > Streptophyta > Magnoliopsida > Solanales > Solanaceae > Capsicum > Capsicum baccatum. Next base: position 67,238,541 of record CM061559.1, on the reverse strand, counting down.
TTTCGAGGCTTCCCTGCCAGCAAAGAGCACTCCCAACTCTAAACCACCTTCGAATCCTATCTTTAAGATACCTGAATTCCAAAAGGATAAGTTTCCTGACCTCAACGACGATTTCAAACTCTTTGAGCAGATTTTGGAAAAAATCAATACCAAACTTTCAAAGTTTAAGGTTGCCTAACAGGGAGAGTCCAGCTCCCAAAAGAATTCTCTTTCCAAGCTTACCAATGAACGTTTTTCTACTAAGAAAAATTATTACAAAAAACCCTCTCCTCCGGATGTCCAGTTCGAAGAAAATCCCTACCTCTCTACATGTAATCATGATGGCAGAGGAATTACTGAATAGAATATTGATGGTCTGGCCGAACACCAGATTTATAATAAACTCCATGAAATGGCTGTATCCATTACAACCTATAAGATCAAAGGCTCCTCTGACAAAGGAGCAGCCACTATGGTTGTTTCAGGTTTTACTGGAATGTTAAAACATTGGTGGGATAACTACGTCACCGAGGAAGTTAAGAGTCTTATTTATGACGCTACAACCACTGAACAAGTGGTCAGAGTTGTGGATGGTCAAGAAACCATGGTTGAAGTAGCACAAGAAGACTCTTGCGCTACCCTCCTATACCATATAGCTAGACATTTCATGGGAGAACCTAAGCTCTTCCAAGATAGAAGCCTAGAAATTCTTAATAATCTTCGTTGCAAGAACCTAGCAGACTTTCGATGGTACAAAGATACTTTCCTTGTTAAGGTTATGATCAGACCTGACTGCAATAACGACTTCTGAAAGGAAAGATTTATTAGCGGTCTTCCTCCTCTGTTTGCAGAAAAGGTGCGAACCAAAATTAAGGATAGATTTGAGGGTCAAATTCCTTATGGCATTCTTACCTATGGAGACCTCATAAGTTTTATCACCACTGTAGGTATAGATCTCTGTACTGACCTTAAGCTTAAGCAGCAACTTAAGCAAAATAGTGCTTCTAAATTTGGTCTAGGAACCTTCTGTGATGATTATGGATTTACAGACCTTTCTTCTCGAAAAAAGCATAAGAGAAAATCTTTTAAGTCCACCAAGAGGACTTCTCCTCGTAAGAAGAATACCAAGAAAGAATCCTTTAAGCCCAGTCGAAAGACTAAACGAAGGTCTTCTAAACCTTCCAAAGATACTTGTTGGACTTGTGGCAAAACAGGCCACAGGGCAAAAGATTGTAAATCCAGCAAGAAAAAAAAATCAACCAGCTTGATATTCCTGACGAAGCTAAAGAGAAATTGTTCCCTATTATGGAAGACTCTTCCGAAGCTTCCGACTCCTATTCCTCTCCTAGCGAAGACTATAGCGACGAAGAATTTATCAACACCGCTTATGAGTCTGACAGCTCCCAGTCTGGGCAAGAATGTGAGTGCACTGGCACTTTTTGTACTTGCTCAAACAAAGCCATTAATGTTATTACTGATAAACCCAAAGAAATCCTGTTTGACATAGTAGAATATATTACCGACGACGAGCTTCGGAATAAGTATCTACAAGAGCTCAAAAGGCTTATGCTTCCTCAGGATGAAAGCCCCCCCTAAAGTCAAACCTATAATCCAGCCTTTCAGCATGAAAAAGGTCATGGCTAAATTTAATCCACCTTCTGAACCTACCATTATGGATCTCAAAGGTGAAATCTCTACATTAAAAGGAGAAATTAGAAATCTCAAGATCCGACTTGACCAAGTGGAACTCAATGTTCTAACGGAACAAGTCTTAAGATCGGTTTCGCCTCCAGAGAAAGTCTCGCCACCCAAGTCTCCTCGCAACCTTCCGATCATTCCAAATGATCATCTCCAAGAACCTATTACTTTACCTGGCGACGATGCTCCCTCTTCTTCCGACAAAGCCATAACAGCTATTAAAGCCTATAGTGAGCATATTGTCGTTAAAATTGTTATTGACAAAGACTTCGTTTTAAACAGAGTCGCCCTCATTGATACAGGCGTTGACAGTAACTGTATTGTCAAAGGCCTTATTCCCACTCAGTATCTCCAAAAGAGTACCTCTCGCTTCTATTCAGCCACCGGCGAAAAAATGAAAATTAATTATCAGCTTCCCAAAGCTCATATCAGTAATAATGGCATCTGCCTTATTAATGACTTTGTCATAACTGAGGATATCACTGAAGATATCATTTTGGGCATTCCATTTATTAATCAAATTCGCCCGTACTGGAGTGATTACGATGGTATTCGCTCAACCCTTTTGGGAAAAGAGTTGTTCTTTCCCCTTTTACGTCCCCTTTCTCAGGAAGAAGGACAACGCATTAAGGAGGAAACTGTGTTTAAAATTAATCGCCTTTCCTCCCATATTTGTTTCCTAAAACAAGATGTTCAGCTCAAACATATTGAGCACACTTTAAAAACCCCGGAGATGGTTACCAAAATCAATACTCTCCGCAAGAAGTTCGAAGACAAAATCTGCTCTGAGCTCCCCAATGCATTCTGGGAACGCAAAAGGCATCTCATCAAACTCCCTTATATTCCTGGCTTTAATGAACAAAATATACCTACAAAAGCCATATCTATCCAAATGAATCAAGAGATGATGGAAATCTGTAAAACAGAAATACTAAATTCTATGTTGCTCTTCTTTAGTGAAGTTCCAGGAGATAATGTAAGATACTCTTTTCTTAGTAAAAAATTTGCACATTTGGATGTGCTCTGGAAGTGTGGAACATCCTTCTTTAGTTAAAAAGTCAGGAAGCCGATTGAGGAATTGTTGGGGAAGAACGTCCTTAGCTAAACAAATAATCTGTCTAGAGCATGAGCAAAACTATGTTCTTATAAGAACATATTACTTTAATCAAGTATGAATTTACTTAAGTCTTTAATTATTTTGATATATCTTGTCTTATAATGGGGTTTTAATCCAAGTATGGGGTAACAGTTTTCTTTCTGAGTGTTTGAAGGAACCGATTAATCTCCGGTCTAAGACGTTGGTCAGCCTGAAAGTGTGGTCGTAAGCTAAGGTGAGAGCGTTAGACCCTGTTGGTGGTCCAGTCACTAAGATAACACTAGAAGAATCCTGTGTAAGCCATTAAAACTTGTTAGATCCCATAAGCCATAGATGTATTATTGTAATTTGATTTAAGTCCTTTCATACCTGTTTACTGTGATATGCTTGCTTGTATGAACATGTATGTTTTCTCTGTTAGTCTCTAGACAGTATGTCTCAAAATATGAATAACCATATAAAAAATACTGTTAACCTTTCTTCCCAGGCAACTCCGATTGCCACTATTGAAAATGATCTTCAAAACTGGAGTATTCCAGAAGAATCTTTCAATACGATTTATCAAATCGGAAAATTTAGTTTTTTGAAAAAACATAATATCAAGACCTCTGAGTCTACTGTAGCTATTAATAATTCTCTAGAAATTATTCAACTGTTCAATGAGTTAGATATAAATAGGTTCAAAAATCAGTTTAATTATCTGCATGTTGGACTTGTTCAAGTTGCTATAAAGCCTCTATTTCGACAGGGCTTAGATATCCCTGTCTGTGCTATCCTAAGAGATGCTCGTCTACTTAATTTTGACGACTTGCTCTTAGGAGTAATTCAAAGTAACCTCGCCGATGGGCCGGTATACTTTAATTGTTATCCCAATTTCTCTGTAGATATTAATGATCCTAACATCATGGATGTTTTAACTCTGAATGTTCAAACCAAAAACATGAATAGTAAGGAGAACACTAGAGAAATAGCGATTATATACCGCGTATATTATCGACTAATGGGAACCACTCTAGCACCTAAAGCTAGATTTACGAGCCCCAAAGGGGTTACCACCCTAATGGAAGCAAACAAAGATCGTAGCACAGTCTTTGTTCCTAAGGCTCTAGTTTGGGATGAAATTCTCCATAGTAATGATTGGCACTTTGAGGCTATCACCCAACCCATTCGAATTTACCCTAAAAAATCGCAGATCGAATGGGTTATTCAACATCCCGACGGATCAATTGATCTGAAATTCCTCGGGCTTGACTCATCTCGGCACTCTTCGTTTCACCGCTCCGTCTCCACTCGTGCCTCTACTTCCAGACCCCCGGAGGGAAGTGATGAGCATGATAATGACAAAGGGAAGATTAGAGGAGTTGACTTCTCTGGTCCGGTCCCAAAAGTCTATTATCAAAACACTAGGGTCAACGAACCCGAAAACCTCTATGAACCAGGAAGTCCTACGGCCTTTGATATGGCCCCTCCCCAGAAAGTCAGGACAGATCCTGGCTTACTCGTCATCAAATCCGATGAAGAATACAGCCCAGACCTTAAAGCGTTAAAGGTCCGCTGGAATCTTCCAAAGGACGCCATCAAACGAAAATGGTACGCTAGTACCTATTCCAAAGAGCAACAAAAGGAGTTTGGTCGGTTATGGATAGCTGACATGAAAAGACTCCGATGTGACATCGAGTTCTTCAAATGGTTTGAACTCACAAGGATGAACAACCAGACTGAGTCTCTCAATGTTATCATTACCAAATGGTACACGCAAAATAACACAGTAATCGAATCTGTGATTCCCCCTCTACCGGTTCCTCTTCGATGTCCTCCTTCCTCAATATCGCAGTCAACAGATTGCCAAAGCTGAAGTAGGACCTCTTGTGCAGCCTAGCCTTACGCATTGAAGATCGAATAATTGCCCCAATGTTGATAGGGATGTTCGTCATCAATGCGTACACCAAGCATACTCTATCACATGTGATCTTTGTGTACTGCGTCCTTGGAATCAGGCAAGATTTGACTATCCGCAACCATATCCGTGATTCTCTATTCAAGGAAGCATACGAGAAGGTATTGTGCCGACTGGTGTCCTTGTGTCGACTCCAACGTGCCATTGATCTTGTTCCACATAGTGTGTGTCTGATTTCCCTGTACAGAGGTCTTTGTTAAAGTTCTTTGAGTGGTGATGGAAGACCCAGAAAAGTGTTAAAGAACTCCGCGTTCAGCTGCAAGATTTGGCCCCTAATCTTCACCTCACTTCCGGTAGTCTTCGGGGACCAATTTGCATAGAATTCTCGCGTTAGATCAAGATTGCATTCTCCCATATCCCGAAAAATGAAATCAAGATGTAACGCCATTATTTTGGCCAAAATGTGAGGTTCTTTCTTCGCTAGGCTTTCCTTTTGTATCATCTCCACATAAACATACTTTTTCACTTTATTGTTCCTGTACCACTCCTTTCCTTCCTCCCCTAGGACCCATTTTATCCCGAACATGCGGCGAGGTATTTGCAACGAGGAGGATTCAGCTTGCTCTTTTCTTCCCCTTTTCTGTCCTTTCTGTGAGGTGGTCGCTTTTTCTTTTCCTTGTCGTGCTTTTGGTGCCATTTTTCCTGAGATTAAAATAAAATCATGTTAGCTTATCTTGGAGGATTTGATCGACACACAACAATAGTGGCACCACCCCACAATTAATTTGTCGGTACAAACTAATTAAGTGAACGATATCGATTACTCAGACTTTATCGACATACGTATAGGTGATATGTTCCAATAATACGTTTTAACACAGTCATACTTTTATGTTGTCTTTAACTATCCTTTTCAACTCTATTTCGTGAAATCTTGACTATGCTTTCATGTTCGGCTTAATGCATCTTTTGAACAAAACTACTACATGGATATCGTATCAAGTTATGGCATAGAAATAATCACAATATCCCATGTTTGTAGTCAACCATGATCTTTGTCTCAATGAACGAGCCATTCAAACATTCAAGCTTTCGAGTTACAAGGTTATGCAAGTAACTTGACCATGTCGATTCCGCAAAAGTATGACAGTGTATCAAAATCAAATACAAGTTGAAAACAAGTCAAGAACACCCTCACGTATTCTTTCACTCAACTAGATGTAGCAAAACAAACCAACCATATTCAAATCACCAACATCACTGTAAGATCTAAAATACCGTTATAAGCATAGTATCATACTACTTACGAAATATAAAAGAAGAACTTACTTGGTGATGTACTTGAAAGATGATCTTGCAAGGTTGAATGAGCAAAAAGAAAAATTTTGAAAGAGTTGGAGAGTAAAGGCGGCGCCTAGGTCTAGCAAACAATGTGATTTTGTCTTAAGGTTGAAGTTTTATTTATAGGACAAGGCATGGGTCGGGTTTGACCCATTTACAATCGGTTTAGGAGACCAAAAAGTAAGCATAGGCGGCGCCTAATGCTTTGCCTATGCTTGGCATAGGCGGCGCCTTTTGCAAAGCCTAGTTGGACATAGGTGGCGCCTATGCTATGGCATTGTTGGGCATAGGCGGTGCCTATGCTATGGCATTCTAGATTCAGAGACTAAAGGCTTTGGCATAGGCGGCGCCGAATGCTTTGCCTAGTTGAGCATAGGCGGCGCCTATGCTATGGCATTGTAGAATCTGAGAGCTTAGGCCATAGCATAGGCCTTGCCTTTTTCGTTGCCTAGATTTACATAGGCCTTTCCTTTACCATTGCCTAGTTTTACTTAGGCAATGCCTAACCGATAGCCTTTGCTTCTTCACTCCTAACTTACCACCTTTAACATAGCACACTTCCAAATCAAAATTTGAGATCAATCTCCTCCTTTATATGTCTTGCACCTATACTTACTCAAAAACAACAAAAACGATTAGAATGATGGGTTGCCTCCCATCAAGCGCCTTAGTTTTGGTCGTGGCTCGACTCTTCTTTTTGGATTTTTATTTAACAAAAACAAAGTCCTAGTAAAATAAAACAATTAAAAACGATGGGTTGCCTCCCATGTAGAGCTTGATTTGTTGTCGCGGCACGACATAGTTACCTCGATTACTTAGACTTCATCGAGATAAATGGTGGCCATGTATTTCATCGGGTTAAGAGGAACGATATATGGCTTTACTCGTTGGCCATTTACCTTAAAGACACCACCATTATTGTCTTCTAACTCTACTACTCCGGACGAGTAGACTTGGCTAATTTTGAACGGGCCAGACCATTTAGACTTCAACTTACCTGGAAATAGCTTCAGTCTGGAGTTGAAAAGAAGTACCATATCACCCTTCTAAAAGTTTCGTTGGATAATCCGCTGATCATGGTAATTTTTCATCCGTTCTTTGTAGAGGTCCGCCCTTTCATACGCATGCAAACGGAATTCATCCATCTCATTCAGCTGCTCCAATCTCAGATTAATTGCATCATCCCAAGTCAGGTTAAGCCTCTTCAACGCCCACAAGGCTTTATGCTCGAGCTCGATCGGCAAGTGACAAGCCTTCCCATAAACTAATTGGTACGGGGACATGCCAATTGGTGTCTTGAACGCAGTTCTATAAGCCCATAATGCATCGTCCAGCTTCCGAGACCAATCCTTCCTACTAGCATTTACAGTCTTAGCAAGGATCAACTTGATCTCACGATTAGAAACCTCTACCTGCCCACTAGTTTGTGGGTGGTAAGGTGTAGCCACCTTGTGTTGCTTGACCCCATATTTCACCAACACGGTTCTAAACAGCTTGTTGCAAAAGTGTGATCCTCCATCGCTTATGATAGTACGTGGTACCCCAAAACGAGAGAAGATATTTCTCTTTAAAAATGCTACAACACGCTTGCCTTCATTATCGGCCAGAGCTACTGTTTCGACCCATTTGGATACATAGTCCACAACAACTAGGATATATTTCATCCCAAACGAACTTACGAATGGGCCCATGAAATCAATACCCCATACATCAAACAGCTCTACTTCAAGCATTTTCGACATGGGCATCTCATGGTGCTTCGAAATCGTGCCTTGTCTTTGACATTGGTCACATCTTCTCACAAATTCGTAGGCGTCCTTAAATATCGAAGGCCAATAATAGCCACTTTGCAATACCTTCCTTGTTGTCCGATTACCTACGTGATGACCCCTAACTTGGGAAGCATAACTTGCTTCCAATATGCTAGGAACCTCCACATCTGGTATGCATCGCCTAATAACACCATCCGCACATCGTCGAAACAGATATGGTTCATCCCAGAAGTAGTGTTTCACATCATGCATGAACTTCCTCTTTTGATGAAAAGAGAGATTCTCAGGCATCACATTACTTACCACGTAATTTGCAAGGTATGCATACCATGGTAACTCTTCCACCATCGTGGCTAGGATCTCTTCATCGGGGAATGCATCATCAATCTCAAGATCGGGCTGCGCTATGTGCTCATTCTCAAGTCTAGATAGATGATCAGCTACTTGGTTTTCACAACCTTTTTTGTCTTTTACCTCGAAATCAAATTCTTGAAGAAACAACACCCAACGAATTAGCCTTGGCTTAGCGTCCTTCTTTGCCATTAAATATCTCAGCGCAGCATGATCAGTATGAACCACCACTTTAGTCCCTAACAAATAAGCATGAAACTTTTCAAAAGCATAAACAACTGCTAGAAGCTCTTGTTCCATGACGGTATAGTTCTTCTGGGCTCCATTCAAGGCCTTGCTCGTATAGTAGATTGGATAAAATAACCTTTCTCTTCTCTGACTAAGTACAGCACCCAAAGCTACCCCGTTTGCATCACACATAACTTCAAACGGTTGAGACCAATCAGGCGCTACAATGATAGGAGCTTCAACTAGCTTCCCTTTGAGGCATTCAAATGCCTTCAAGCAATCTTCTCCGAAGTCGAACTTTGCATCTTTCTCCAAATGTTTGCATAGCGGACTAGCAATCTTGGAGAAGTCTTTAATAAACCTTCGATAAAAAACTGCATGACCGAGGAAACTACGAACTCCCTTTACAGAAATTGGAGGTGGTAGTTTTTCGATAACTTCAATTTTAGCTCGATCCACCTCAATTCCTCTTTCGGAAATTTTATGCCCAAGAACAATACCTTCTTTAACCATAAAGTGGCACTTCTCCCAGTTTAGTACCAAGTTGAATTCAACACATCTCTGCAATGCCATACTTAGATTCGCCAAGCATACTTCAAACGACTCACCCACAACTGAAAAATCATCCATGAACACCTCCACGGTGTCTTCAACCATATCAGAAAAATGGACATCATACAACGCTGAAAAGTGGCGGGTGCGTTACATAGCCCAAATGGCATACGTTTGAAGGCAAACATACCATATGGGCATGTAAACGTTGTCTTCTCTTGATCCTCGAGAGCAATACAAATTTGATTATAGCCAGAATAACCATCTAAGAAATAAAACCATCCTTTCCTTGCCAATCGATCAAGTATTTGGTCCATGAATGGCATTGGAAAGTGATCTTTAAGTGTCCATGAATTCAGCTTTCGGTAGTCCATGCATACTCTCCATCCTGTGACAGGTCTGAGTGGGATTAGCTCATTCTTTTCGTTTGCAACTACCGTCATGCCCCCTTTCTTGGGCACACACTGTACCGGGCTCACCCATTGACTGTCGGAGATCGGATATACTACCCATGCATCTAACCACTTAATAATTTCTTTCTTCACCACCTCTTGCATAGGTGGATTCAAACGTCTTTAATACTCAATAGTGGGTATGCAATTTTCTTCAAGCTGAATCTTGTGCATACATATCCCAGGTGGGATACCAATAATATCAGCAATAGTCCATCCGATGGCTCTCTTGTATTTCCTTAGACAGAGATAAGAGCTCCAACCTGTTGCTCGCCTAAATCAGCTGCAACAATAACCGGGAGTGTATCACCACTTCCCAAAAATGCATATTTTAGATGACTGGGCAGCTCCTTCAATTCTAGCATTGGTGGCTCCTCAATGGATGGTTTTGCTGGTGGTGTAGGTCGAGTTTTTAGATCAAGGTCCAGCTTCTTAGGAGCATGAGAATGCGACCCTATTCCTATCAGAGCACAAATAGTTTCTTCATAATCTTCAACATTCTCACTCTCAACATTCATAAGCACGGCCGCCAATGGGTCAACAATAAACTGCTTCTCTACAGATAATTCTTTCTCATCATCATAATAAACATCAGCTATAGAGAACACATTCATATCTTTGGGCTGCTTCATTGATTTGTATACATCAAAACGGACCACTTCGTCATTCATCCAGATTAAAAGCTCATTAGTTCGTAAATCAATAAGCACACTTTCTTTGCGAGGAAAGGGTGTCCCAAGATTATGGGCACTTCAGAGTCTACCTCACAATCCATAATAACAAAATATGTAGGAAAAATGAATGACGAAACCTTCACCAATACATCATATAAGATACCAACAGGTCATTTTACCGACCTATCAGTCATCACGAGTCGCATATTGGTTGGTGTAGGCTCGCCCAACCCCAACTTCTTGTAAATAGAAAGTGTCATCAAATTGATGCTAGCTCCCAAATCGCGCAATGCCTTATCAAAATCCAAAGATCCAACCGTGCAAGGAATAGTGAAAGCACCAGGATCTGCCTTCTTCTTAACTAGCGATCTTGTAGCGATTGCACTGCAATGATGAACATTATCCGCTAACTCATAACTTGCTGCCCGCTTCTTTGTCAAAATGTCCTTCATGAATTTGGCGTATCCGGGCATCTGCTCTAGCGCCTCCACCAAAGGAATATTTATAGTCAGTTGCTTCAACATAGTCATAAATTTATTGAACCTGGTATCATCAGCTTTCTTCTTCAGTCTCTGAGGAAAAGGTGGTGGTGAAAGAGGAATAGTTTTCTCCACCACTTCTTTTTTATCTTGCTTCCGACTATCGATCTTTTCAGGCTGCAGACGTCTAGGTGTAATGTCATGACCACTCTCTTCAGCTTTTACGGCATCTTCACCTTCTGCATCAATAACATTATCTGCTATATCATCAACCACCTTCTTGCCTTTTGATGGATTTTCAAACACTTTACCACTTCGGGTAGTAATAGCCATATACGATCCATCATTCCTCAGGTTTTGCACTGTGTCGCTAGGTAGCGTTCCAGCTTTCCTTTGGTTGAATGCTGCTGAAAGTTGACTCAATTGTTGTTCCAGCTATTTTATTGAAGTGGAATGCGAGTTAACCAATTGATTTATTGATGACAAGTCATTCTTTACTTCGGTTACACCAACGTTGGTTGCCTCTACTCCTTTCAATAGCTTAGCCATCATGTCCTCCATAGACATCTTTCCAGAACCAGATGCAGCGGCCTCTCGGCTTCTAGGTGGAACATACAAATCACTCCTGTCAGTTTTATTCTTCCAACTACCTTGATCACGGTCCTTGTTTCCAGATTTATCATAATAGTTCTGACCTTAGTTTCCTTGGGCATTGCCTCGGAAACCCTCCTGATTATTCAAGTAGTTTGCTTCTTTCTCTGAATCAGATTCGTCTCGTCCCTGTGATACAATGGCCTTAACCTTTTCGGTCTTCCCTGATAATAGATGCTTGGTAAGAAGATCCATCTGCGTTTTCATGTGAGCCATATCTTGGTCATGCTTCTCTTGTCTACGCCTCTGCTCTGCAGTCATGCCAATGGATGTAGTAGAGTTTGCTACCTCAGAATCCCTGGTATGCCAAGATCTACTTTGCTTCGTCATACGATCTAGCATATCACTTGCCTGAATAAAGGTAAGGTCCATGAATGACCCTCCTGCTGCATTATCAACTACTGGCTTAGTCACCGAATTCAAAGATTTGTACAATATCTCCATCAAGTGGACGTTGGTCATATGATGGTTTGGGCACCGCATAAGCTTCTTCTTAAAACTCTCCCATGTTTCGTGGAGAGCTTCAGTTGGAAGCTATCGAAAGTTGCTGATCGCATCTCTCAACTGTGCTCTCTTGGACGGCGAAAAGAATATTTCTAGGAAAGCGTCTTTCAGTTGCCTCCAATTAGTAATAGAATCTGGAGTTAGCCCGCTCAACCATAAAGTTGCCTCCCCAGACAGAGACAATATAAATAAGCGCAGCCGAATAGCATTCTGTCCAACGCCTGGATTGTCGAATGACTTGCATGTAGAGATGAAATTGATCAGATACATATTTGGATCATCACCTGCAAGTCCACCAAACAATCCCTTGAGCTGCAATAGCTGAATCATGGTGCTGGTGATATTAAACTTGGCTCCAGGTGCCAAGGGTGGAGGAATAATAGCCCCTGTGGCACCAGCTCCATCCAAATCATCATCATCATCCTCAAAAGGAATCTGCATAGCTCGGCGTTCAGGCCTGAATCTATCTTGACGATCTCTCCTTTGCATAGGTGCCGCCACCTCATCCGTACGCCTAGGATTCAGTAACTCATCATCACCCAGGTCCTCATTATCAGGATTTGTTGCTCGCTCTGGGTTATCAATATTCTGCTAATGCACTTGAGCAGCTGCCAGCGCAGCTAATCTAGCCTGCTCCTGTTGAGCAGCCCTTCTTTCAATGTCACGTTGTGCATCCATTCTGCCAATACGATGTGGTTCAGGATTGATAGGTAATAACGGTTGACCTGAACTTCGGGTGTTTGGCATGTACTGAACAAAACCTGAATACAACAAAAACAACAACTAAAAGCAAAATACGAGAATCTTTGACCAAAGGGTCTAGTAACTATCACAAACTTAGTTGACAACCGTATTCCCCGGCAACGGCGCCAAAATTTGATAACGCCCAAACTACAGCTCTCGTAAAAGTGTAAGTGGTCGCTGTCAAATATAGAACCCAACTGGGTTGGGTGTCGAATCCCACAGGGAATACTTGGTCACTAAGTATGTAACTATTAGTAGACTGTTGGTCAAAAATTCTACGAAAATGGGGGATTTAATTATGGCATGAATTAAGAGTATCAAAGTAACGACTGAAGCTATTAATGTAGTAAGATTTAATAACAGAGAAAAATAAGTTAGGGTTATGTCCACCTTATGAATTCTACGTATCTATTAACTATGAGTTATGCGGAATTCAGACATGCATGCACTTATAGAGATTTGTATTCTAATGGTAAACCTTAGTGTCTCTCGACCATCTAGGGTTATTTCACTTTAACTCTCTCGAGCTTAAAGTGTATAACTAACAGTACAAATTCTCCAAGAGTTTAATCCAGTTACGGCACTAACGTGTAAACAGGGGTTGGTAGCCCTATTTCCTTGTCACACTCTCTTTTCTAGACATGTAACTTTTCTCTCGAACAAGTTAATGCTATACTAGCGTATTCTATATGTTTGCAACCACAAGAATTTAATTAAGATGAAGAGAGTAATGATATAAGTAGTATACGTATCAAGAATTCACACACTCATAGTAATAAATAGTATATCATAAGGCTTCTATAACCCTAACAGAGGAGTTTAGCTACTCATGATTACAACGGAAATCACAATAGACATCATCATCGTACCAAAGCTCGAATAATCTCACGATGGGGATGAGAATGGCGTCAAAGAGAAATTTACGTTTTAGCCCTTGACCGATTTTCTCAAGAGTAGCGTGTTTCCCTGTTGTGCTTACAGAATCTGTAAACTGAATAATACTAAAGTGTCTAAAGAGAAGTAAAATCCGAAGTATGATAATGCTTGCTGAAAAATTCAGCAAATAGGATTTTTATAATATCCTTGTCATATTCCTACTAGGTTACTGCTGCACCCTTAAGTATGTAAAAATACTGTTTTTGCCCTGGACAGATTCTCCATGCATCATATTTAGTCCTCAAGCTTCCAAAAGCTGTCTTCCATCTTATGCGAAGTTTCCCTTTGCTACCGAAAGGTCCACAAAGTACTGAAATCTTCATCATAAATACCTGAAAACATGCTAATCACGTTGGTTAGCTCACTTACAGGAAAATGGACTAAAAGTGCAGGAATTATATATTTTGTCCTTAAAACTTAGCTAAAATATGGGTAAATTATAGTGCTTTAGGAGTGTGAATACGCCCAACATCAGTGGGCAAGACATTGGACTCCATGCTGCTCACATGGTTTATGTCATTTAAACGAAACTCCCCAATTTAGAAATAAAAACTTAATATTTGTTCAAGATACTTATTATGTATGGTGTTTGTATTAAAGTTGCTTTTCTTCTAAAATATTTCAATAATTATTTTTGGGCTTTTATTTCAAGGAGTTTACTATTTAAATTTTATACATTTTTAAATAAGTTATTCATTGCACTACTTTAGTATTTGTTCAAGTGATTATGTATGATGTTTGTATTAAAGTTGTTTTTCTTCTACAATATTTTAATTAATTATTTTTGGGCTTATATTTCAAGGAGTTTACTAGTTAAATTCTTATGCATTTTCAAAAAACTCATTCATTGCACTACTTTAGTTTCAACAACTTTGCAGAAAGTGTCGGGAAGTCTTTTGTTTCACATTTTCCTACTCCTATCATATGTTGTATTTTAATTTCAAAGTTATTTTAGTTTCAGTTTTCATTCCATTTTTATGTACTAATATATTCAAAGTATTGACGATCTTTTTGAGCTATATCACTTCAAGATGTAGATTTTGGCATAAAAATTCAATGTCGCAGTCAATTCTTTTCTTAGACCATCCAATACCAGCTTGTGGTGAGTCCTTGTATTCAGAGGACTTGGGTGATGATTTGCTAAATTTCTAGCTTAGTAGATAGTTTTAGTTTTAGTTGTTAGTTCCCAATAAAGGTAGCTAAGGACCATGTCCAACAACTCTTTCAGTTCATGAGCTATAGAGGCTTCATTACACATTAGATGATTGTTTTTTATTGTCTTCCAAGTTCACATTCAGTATTTCAAATTAAAGTTTATCATATTTTTAATGATTATTCCTATAATTGTATTTCTATCTTTCGTTTATTTTTTGAAGTTGAGTTTTATGAATAGTTTGCCTAGCCAAGAGTTCACTTGAGTTCGCGCTCCAGGCTCGATTTTGAAAAAAAAATCTCGGCCGATTTCCGGCGACCTATTGAGTGAATTTGGTTATTTTTGTGAGACCAATGGACTCACTTTCTTAATCAAACTAGCAAAATAATAGAAATCATGAATTTATTGTGACTTTCTATGGGGTGTTAGCCCATGATTTGAGGTGTACAGGCTCAATTTTTGGGTAAAAATTCTTAGATAATCATGTTTAAAAATTGTATTATAATTGTATAACAAAATCAAAATTGAACCAAATGTATTAACAAAACATCTAACAGAAAAAGCAAAAACTGAAAATTAACCTTGCAGTCATGAACATCAGCTTCTCTAACTTCATTTGTCCTGAGACTTCAACCGTCACTTTTCAATTCAGTATTCTAGGGATCAACTTCTTACTATGAATAGCAATATGTTTATCAAACATGCGAGCAAACACTCGTATATCTTTATCTGAAGAGCTAAAGGCAAACCTTTAATGCTATAGTATTGTGTAGTAATGAAAAGAGAATGCCTCAAGTTTTTTATCAAATCAAGATAAACATCTACGCCTCATGGATAATCGTTGAAAATATTAGTTTCAATTAAATAACAGTACTTCGTATTGATTGATCTCTCACTATTCTCATACAAGAATAAAAAATCTTTGATGAAGTGGAGAATAACAAACTTCAGATCATTGAGATAGTTTGATTAATCAGTATCTTCAAACAGAGCATTAATTTGATTCTTTGAAACACTTCTTTGCCCTGTAATGTATTCATGGATCAATTTTGATGAAATCTCAGGATAATAATAAAAATTGCAACTATCAGCACATTTCAATTTCGTAAAAAATTCAAACTCCCTTAATTTAAAAAATATTTTATGACCATTAACTTCAATAACAAAAATATCTGTTGATATGAAATTAAGTTCCTTACTCAACTAAAAATGAATGAGCTATAATTGTATATTCACTTTTTTGGAAATCAACAAAATATTCAAAGTAGGTATTTCTAAAAAATTCAAACTATTTGGAGAAAGTTTAAATTTTATTTTGATGATGACTTCATAATTCGTATAAGCCTTTTAATGGCTAGAAGCATATTTTTCATCAGCATATTTTTGAAATTTTCATTTCTACATACAATAAAATAAAAAAAAATAGCTTACAACATTAACACAAAATAAGTGACTAGATCAAATCAATTATTAAAAAAAAACACATTATAATACAAAAATAAACACATTTACATAACTAGCACACATTTGAAATATTTATACATAATGAGTACATCAACCTTATTAACATCAATCGGGATGATCATTTCTTTTGTAGGGTTTCTTTTCTTTATTTTTTTCTGAGTTAACTTTTGAATTTTGCGTTTGAAATAGAAACACCATCCACAAAATCATTGTTTTCATCGATAATTTTTTGTTATTTTCTATCAACATCTAGCTTTCTCTTTTAGATTTCAATTCACCGACTTCATCATCTTTTTAACCACTGATTTACCTTTTATTTTTTATGAGCTTGACCTTTAATATCTGTCTTCTTTTCATATTCATATAAATTTCAGAAGTTAATTGAGAAATGCCTAATAAAAAGGATGAAAAATCATCACCTGCTTTACTAGACGATTCAAGATTAAGAACAATAATAAAAGTTCAAGAATCTTTTCTTCTCAGAATCTTCTCAACAGATTTTCTATCATTACTCAAAACTATGCAAGATGAGATAGAAGTCAACATCTCAGTTGAAATTGAATTCTGAATCCTAGGACTTCTCCTAGGTGACGGAAGCTTGATCATTGCAATAGAAAAGCCAATTGTTTCAAAACTCTTAAAACTAACACAAAGAGCATAGTCATTGAAAGAGAATACAAATTTTCTCTTGAAGCAATAACAATAATAAACATAGCTTAGGCACTTCAAGAGACATAAAAAAAATCGTAAGAAACAATGCAACAAAAATAGCTTAGAAAATAAAAAAATTCAACCCAAAACAGTAAATATAAACAAAAAAAATAGCTTAGACATTGCGAGAGAAGTTAAAATTTTTGCAAAAATTCAAAGAAATAACGAATGAAATAACTCAGAAAATAAAAAATTCTGTACAAAACAGTAAATATAATAAAAGTTTTGCTTAGACATTGGACGAGTAAATTAAATTTTTGCAAAAATTCTCAAAAATAACACCAAAGAACTTTAAAATTTCTTTAAAAAATTTAAAATAAAAACATCAAAATCGCAAAAAAAATATATTTGTAGATTCTATTAAAAAACAACAAAAATAAGGCAGACTTTATAATAGAAAATTAAAAAAAAAAGTTAAAATCACATAACAAAATGTAACAATAGCATAAATAATATCTCTATGTTTTTAAAAAATTTGAGATTTCTCAAAATGCATCAATAATGAATAAAGTAAAAGAAGCTTTATGTTGATAGAGGAGCAAAAATTAAAAATTAAAATAATAAAGAAGTGGAGAAGTGGCGGAAGAACTAGCACAAAAAATGAAGACAGACTTAGGACAAATATGCTATTAAATGTAAAGTTCAGCTAATAATAAAGTAAAATTTTTACTGTAAATGATAATATAACCCCTCAAAAGTTATTAATTATGTAAAAAAAGCAAAAGTATACCTCATTTAACTTTTTTCATACAAAACTGATTAAGTTTGCTTTTTTATCTTTCTGCCTAAGTTTGAGTCAATTTCTTTCGTTATGGCTAATCCAAGCCCACCAAATTAAAATCCGAACTCGAGCTCAACTTGGTGTAGTACTCACTCTGTTACTCATCCACTCCCGTTTCACTGAATATTTTTAAAGGTCTTGAAGAATTTTGTACGAAAATATTTTTGAATAGCAACGAACTCTTAGAAAAGATACCCTTTAAACTTTTTCTTGTAACTTATGAAGAATATATTATGAAATAAATTTCTTTATTTTTATTGTTTGATTGAAATGCTAAAGTTTTCATTTTTGTTTGTTATGGTTTCCTAAATTTCAAGTGTGGTGAACAAACGTTGCAATTTTTTCTCTCTCTTCTAAATCTTAAGATTTAAAATTAAAGTACTATTTTTTATCGGAAGAAAATTATTCTTGATTTGATTATGGTTTACTTGATTCTGTTTGGGTCTACGAAAAGAGAAACTTTCCTTACTGTCGAGACGAGATAGATAGTTTTTTGGTTGAGTTCTGTTTAGCAAATAAGATTGATGTCTTGCTTAATTTTATCAGCTTGATATTCAGGTTGTTCACTGTGATTTTATGTTTGTGAACTTCATTTTAGTGATTTTCTATGCCGAACTATCTGTTTTAATTTTAGTTGTAATTTTTTTATTATCTAATTTCGTGTTTATTTATTTATTCTGTGTTCATATTTCTTTACTTACTTTAGAGTTTTTGATTGTTCTATTACAACATTGTATAATTTTTAAATATAAACGATGATGTCTTATAGCTATTTGCTTAAGGTATCAATCTTTTTATTTTGTATCTATTTTAGTACATTTTCATGTTTGTGATTTTTCAATGAAGACTTGATCAAATTGATGTTTATTCTATAGTAAATACACATGCAGTAAATTTTATCTGCTCGTAAGTGTTTATTTAGGAATATTCAGGAAGCGAACAATCATTTTATCTTCATATTCTTCATTTATGTTATTTTCTATACCGAACTATCTATATTATTCCTTGTTGTAATTTTTTTATTTTTGAATTTAGTGTCTTGTATTTATTCCGTGTTCATATTTTTTCCTTACTTTAGCATTTTGGATTATTCTACTTTTATAAATGTGATTTTTTCTTTTAAGGTATCCACCTCTATAGTTTGTAGTTATTGTATTGCATTTTCATATCTATTTCTCTATGAAGATTGATTTGTATGATGTTGACTCTATAGTAAAATACATGCACAGTGTGGATTGTCTCTGCTCGTTAGGTGTTTATTTTGGACTACTGAGACAACTTACTGCAAATTCGTATTCATGTTTTTCATTTTATAATTTTCATTATCAAACGATCTGTTTATTCCTTATTGCTATTTAGTTTTTTTTTTTTTCATTTTTTTGAGTTTTGTTTTGATTTTTCAAGATATCTGTGGTCTAATTCTAATCTCATTATCATATATCTAGGAGTTTTATTATGAAAAATGCATGAAAGATGGTAGATGTGGGCATAAATATAGAAGATGACCTCTTTTCGTAGTGTATGCTCTTAGACCCCCAATCTCTCTTATGCATAAAACCTAAATATGCGAATGTATCCATATTTAAGGAGTCATTTTGTGTGAGGCATAAGGTATAATAATTTTAAGATAAAATTCAAGATTATTTCATCCTGCATTTGGTCAGAGGTATTAGTTAGTTCCAGAATTATTTATTCCACTATTTATACCATAATGATGAGATAAATTATCCTATACATGTGGTGAGATAACTTATCTTGAGATATCTAATCTTGAGATAATTAATCATGGGATAACTTGTTCTCAACCAAATGAACCTTAAGAGTTATAGACATATTAGTCTTTGCAACACTAGCTACAAGCTGGTTACCAAAATTTTTGTTAACAGGATCAAGCTCGTCTTCCTTTTTGGACCCAACTAAATCAGTTTTTATTTAATAATAAATCTCGAAGCCTCGAATTGAATAATCACAAAACCAAGAATAAGAGCATAAAGTGTGTAAAAATATGTCAAAGTACATAAACTCTTTAGGATCCAAATGGTATTTATAGAGTGTCAAAAATTTCATAAGTCATTTGCTGGGACTCATGATGACTCCAATGACCTTAGCTCTCAGAACCTTTTCTCTATGCTCAACACGACTTTTCATCATGAGTCGTTATTTGTCATTACGACTCTTGAGATTTACTTATTACCACTAGAAATTCACTTGTAAACTTTCAGGACTTTTAGCTAATGTGCTCACAATGATTCCACATCTCGACTCGTATCACTTGTCATGGGTCGTATTCAGTATTTTCTTTTCTAACGAAGTCAACCTCCCTTACTATTCTCATTATGACTTGGTCTCGAGTCGTTAGGTGATGTAACGACCTATATCGCAGTTGACACTTAGTTTTTTCTGGAGCTTTTTCATCCATCACACCACCAACCTAATTCACCTGTGGTAAAATCCTTTTGAAGAATTTTCCTACCTTGGAAGTTATCTTGGAAAACATGCTCAGAGCATGCGAGGCCAGTACCTGATCCTTTTGAGCTTTTGTGATTTTTCTGCCCATTGACTTTTGCATCTGAAAGTCCTTTTAGTATTTTTTTTGGTTAAATTTATGCTTTTATTAATAATCAAAAATAAAAATACACAAAAGTATCAAACCGGGTCAAACACCTAACTGGTCCATCAAACCAGAAAATAACATTTATAAAAGGGGGGTAGGGTTTCTATATTGAGCTAAGTCAGCTCTTTCACTCTTCTTAGCTCTCCGCCTCCATCTCCATGGCTGACTACGAAAATCGTCAGCTAGTTCTACTCCTTCTGTGGGTGATAAACGTCGTACCCTGGATCTGTTGCTTCTTATTCTTGTCAAGGCTGCAAGAGTAAGCTCCTTATCTCTTCTTCTTCTTTGTTCAGAACTAATGGACTTTTATTTATTTTCAGCTGAGATCTCCAGTGTAAGGGTGAGTGCAATGCTTTTTGGTGCTGAAAAGAAGGGTCTAGCCCACTGAGCTTTGATATTTTATTCTAGTAAGTGCCTTTTTATGCATTTGTTCTCACCTCCTATTTTGTGATGTAACCATTTCTTCTTGCCCATTTGAAGAAAGGAGGGAGATTGTAGAAAGCTTGGACCCACAGAAAATCGGATGGTATCAAATGCCTCAGCTACTTGAGTTGAAGATCTGACCTCTGGACCCCCCGATCTACTGAGAGGCCTTTTTTGTTGGCTGGTGTAGTTAGGCTAAGTAGTTTTTTCCTCTTTTTGTTTAGCTTCCAAAGGCTGTAAATATGATGTATGTGGAAAACTTTCGCTCTATCCTTCCCAGTCTGTTATACCTTTAGTACTACTAACCTTAAGTATGAAGTTTGGTACTTGACACTATTTTGAATCCTTCTGCCTATGCTTATTAACTGATGAAATGTTGTGTATATGAATGCCTTTTCTTCCAATGTTTTGTTACCCAAGTAATCTATAAGTTGATTGCCTTCCCTGTATGTATGTACTATTTGATATTGCTTGGTGGACAACAATTGCCATATTTCCCTGATTGCATCTTCTATCTTCCATGGTATTATCCATTCTATTCTTAACAGTTTCTGCATCAGAAGTGAGTCTGTTTGTATGATTATTTTGTCCTGCTTTACTAAAATACAATGTCTTGCTGCACTTAATATTACCGTAACCTCAGCTTCCATGCTATTTGAAACTTCCATAAAAGCTCCCTCTGCATGTACTAGATCTCCCCTTGCATTTCTTAGACAAAATGCCCAAGAGGCCCTCCCTGGATTGCCTTTTGAGACCCCATCTGTATTATACTTAACCCAACCATTATTTGGAAGCTCCCATAACACTGGTGTTACTTTAATGTTAGGCTTCAATTGACTCAGCTGATTAATAATTACAGAAGGTTTTCTAACCTAAAGTAACATCCTCACTTGTCTAGTAAAATTAAAAATTAGCCTCTGCAAAGGTACACCCCTTCCTTCATGTTTTAATGCATTTTTTCTTCTCCATAGTTCCCACATTATTATCCCTGGAATAGTTCTGTAATATATTTTCTCCCTTACTTTAATTGGAGCATTCCACCAAGCATATATTGTGTTCCTCAGACTCAGTCCTTGGATACTTATACTTGCACATGAAGAAAAATAGGACCAAGTCCTGTTAGCATAATCAGATCTTAGCAACACATGAGACACAGTCTTTAGTGTTGGATTCTGGCAGCACCAGCACTTAGAAGGACCTTCTATTCCCCATCTTCTAATAATAGCATCCACTGACACTTTATCCCTCCACATTCTCCAAATAAAAAATACTATCTTAAAAGGTAACCCTTTAATCCACAGTTGTTAGTAAAAATCATTGGTGTCTTCTTTACTTCTGACATATGCCACGCTGAATTGACACTGAATTTCTGTAACTCCCTGAGTTTGTATCCCAGATTCTATTCGGTGCTTACGACCCCTAAGGACCACAAGCTAACCCATGACTGATATCTGCTGTGAGCACTGAATAATAATACTATAATAAATGCAAAAAATAGGTTGAAATGCCATAAGGTTCAAAACATCTGAAATAATGATAGAGTATATTACTGAAATAATAATCTGTCAAAACTGAATACTTTCTGAAAGTCTAGTCTGAAAAGCCTCTAACTGAACTGTCTGAAAGCGGAGTTGTGGGACAAGCCCCCAACTAACTCCATCTACTGAAATACTAATGAACTGAAATACTAAAATAAAAGCATGCCATCGATAGATTAGGACTCACTACTAAACTTGTTGCTAATAATTGCATCTGTCTATGCACGGTCAGGAACCTAAGCGTCTGAACCTATGATATGAGACATCATAGCACAAAAAAAGAGTATGTATCAATACGTGGAATGTACTGGTATGCTAGATGAGGTAAGGCTGAATGCAAGAGTTCATATGTATGAACAATAACTAACTGAATGATACAGAGTAACTGAACATGAGAGTACATGGATAACTGATGTTGCTGTAAATACTGAGTATGCACTATTGTGCATATAAAAAAAATCCATGACTGAGCTTGTCTGAAACTAAATCCTGAGTTCGGATACTGAGTTACTGACTGATTGATTATATCTGATAGTCCTGATTCTGTAGAACTGAACTAAGTTCTATTCTGAAGACTGAAACAGAAATTGTGGGAGGTAATCATCTAACCGACATGCCCAAAATAATTTAACTGAGTTGAGGTCCAACCTGTGACCTTAGTTGGAAGGGTGTCAGTATCGTGCCATGGATAAAGACACTGAAGAGTCACCCTTTACTGGCAGATGCCCTAAACGAGAATGGTAGTACCCTCTACTAGCAGATAAAGGACCTCATCAATCCTTAACTGGCAGGATGATGTCTCAACCTACGCTGGTTACGTAGTTCTGGAATGCAAGGATTGCTTCTAAAGATCATACCCTCTACTGGCAGGTGAGTCCTCATCCTAGGATTCATTCGGTGCTGAATCCCACTCTCAACTGAATAGACACTGAATTGATTATACTAAACTGTACTGGACTGATACTAAGTTTACTTAGTTTTCCTAAGTTTTGTAACTCACTAAGTTCTACTGCGTTCTGTAACTGACTGAATTCTACTGATCGTGACATGATTGATACTATTCTGTAACTGACACTGGCTCTAGGTAAACAACTAGATTCTCGGATACCCCCATGACTCGATAGCATAAAGAAAGTCATAACATAATCTTGAATAACATAACAATATTCACTTGATCATAATTCATCCATAGAGGCATTTCATCAAATACTTGTAATGCATTAACTTTTACATGAATGGGGAATACATGTTATCATGTCATAATGACACTATTTTATTCACATAGGAATTTTATTGAACATACAAGGAGCACGCTTAGGTTACAATAATCAACACATATAATGATTAATTTCATGAAAACTTGTAATTTAATCATGGACTGAGACCAACAATAACATGAACATGAATTCAATTCAATTTCAAGCATGTAATTCATAAATAAAAAATCTTGTAGTTTTAAAATGGATTCATGGACTCTATGGGTGAAAGGAACCCATAGATGAACACTTAACATACCTTGGGTTGTTAATTCTTGAAGTTCTTGGAGAAATTTTTGAGATTGACCTTGATTTCTTGGAGCTAGGGTTTTGCTATTTAGGAGAGAATGCTTTTTAATCTTGAGAAAATAATGGAATAACGAGCAATTAGTACTCCTTTAGGATTAAATTTTGTATTTAGGACTGATTACGGCCATGGAAAAATACCAAATTACCCCTGGGAATAATATAAAATTCGTCACCGAAAAACTCAATTTAGGCACCTAGCGCAACACGCCACTATCGCGCCAAGCCACTGGAATCCACTAGAAACTATTTAAAAAGAAAGACTGGGAAATTAACCTGTGGCGCGATACGGTATAATCGCAGAGCGCCACTGGAAATTGACAATTACGAAAATGACTGGAGGCGCAATGCAGTGGATCGCGTTGCCACACTAGATGAGGCCTGAAAGTTCACCACGACATGGGGTTATCGGGTTGGCATACTGGTTTCTGACAATTGCCATTTGGCATGCCTCCGTAATGTGCTGAAGTGCCAGTTACCACACTGTTTTACTAAAATGGATCTAACTCTTCACCCGAGCATCGGATTTGGGCGAACTTTATATCGTTGGAAAGCTAACTGAATTTACTATGCATTGGCAGGATCTAAACTAAAAATATTAAGTATTTCAAAAATTTTATATAGGGTAACCTATGTATTGAGGGTTAATTTAAGTTAGAAAAATATGGGGCTTCACAATATCTCCTTCTTGGGAACATTCGTCCTCGAATGAGACTGACTAAGCTGAGGAACAATGATATATTGAGCTTACACACTGAACATGCACACTGAAACATGACTACATGACTGAACTACTAACAAGATGAGTTCTCATACTAAACATGCATATCTGATGCATGGAATACATGACTAAAGTTATTGATAAGCTGAATTTTCATAGTGAATATGTGTATCTGATGCATGAGTACAAGACTGAACTGATTCATAAATGCATGACTGAATATGCAACGGTAACTGATACCAAGATTATAACTGTAACTAAACATGGAACTGAGTAAATCTAAGAAAGACTGTTACCTTAAGCTGAATCTGAATTTGCGGAGAAAAGGAGAGGATACTTGGTCCGCATATCTGATTCTACTTCCCAAGTAGCTCCCTCAACGAACTGATTCTACCAAAGAACTTTAACCAAGGGAACTTTTTTATTCCCTAGTCTGCGAATCTGACGATCGAGGATCTGGACTAGAACCTCTTCGAAAGACAGATCATTCAAAATATCTATACCCTCTAAGGGAACTATGACTGTTGGGTCACCAATGCTTTTCTTTAGTACGGAGACGTGGAATACTGGGGGTAATGAAGCTAGATCTAAAGATAACTCAAGCTCGTAAGCTACCTTTTCGAAATAATTGAGAATTCTGTAAGGACCGACATATCGGGGACTGAGCTTTCCCTTCTTATCGAACCTCTTTACTCCCTTCATGGGAGAGATTTTCAAGAACACAAAATCACCGATCTTAAACTCAAGATCCTTTCTCCTTATATCTGCATATGATTTTTGTCAACTCTGGGCAGCCCTAATCCTTTCTCTGATCAGCTGAACCTTCTCTGAGGCATTAAATACTAAGTCAGGCCCAACTACTGAGGCCTCACCTACCTCGAACTAACCAATTAGAGATCTACATCTCGTACCATAGAGAGCTTCAAATGGAGCCATCTGAATACTGGAGTAATAGTTGGTATTGTATGTGAATTCGATCAAAGGCAAATGGTCATCCTAACTACCCCTAAAATCAACAGCGTAGGCTCTTAACATATCTTCTAGAGTCTGAATGGTCCTTTCTTCTTGTCCATTTGTCTGAGGGTGGAAGGCTGCACTGAGGTGAACTCAGATACCAAGACCCCTTTAGAATGCTTTCCAGAAATGAGAGGTAAACTGGGTACCTCTATCTGAGATGATGGATACTGGGACTCCGTGTAACTTAACCAACTCTCTGATACATAGTTTGGCGTAGTCCTCGGCTAAATAGAAAGTATGAACTGGCAAGAAGTGAGTTGATTTGGTCATCCTGTCTATGATAACCCAAATAGAATCATGTTGATGACGAGTACGAGGAAAACCCACCACAAAGTCCATGTTTACTTCTTCCCATTTCCATATGGGAATACTGAACTCCTGCATGGACCCACTAGGTTTATGGTGCTCAATCTTAACCTACTGACACGTAGAGAACTTACCTACAAACTCGGTAATATCCCACTTAATACCACTCCACCAATAGATCTCCCGCAAATCATGGTACATCTTAGTGGCCCCTAGATGAATAGAGTATCGCGCACTATGCACTTCTGTAAAAATTCATTACCTCAAGTCATCTACACCTGGCACACATAAACAACCTTGACAACGCAACACACTATCTCCCCCTTGGGAGAAAA
Organism: Capsicum baccatum var. pendulum; assembly: GCA_030864225.1. Lineage (NCBI taxonomy): Eukaryota > Viridiplantae > Streptophyta > Magnoliopsida > Solanales > Solanaceae > Capsicum > Capsicum baccatum. The sequence continues at coordinate 67,212,562 of CM061559.1, read as the reverse complement.
CCTCTATTTTTTTATCTCTGACAAACTCTTTCAACTTAACAAAACTGGGATCTTTATTCTATTTTTCCTTCACTTCGGAAACTAGAGATGATTCTGAACTATTCTACATCCACACACTACCTTCTACTAAATCGACTAAGCAGACACCTAGCTGGGCAATCTGATGAATTTTTTGAACAAACTTCTTATCATTCTCAACATGAGCAACACTACCCATAGATAATCTACTGAGAGCATCAACCACTATATTAGCCATGCCTAGACAATACAGAACACTCATATCATAATTTTTTAATAACTCTAACCACCTTCTCTAATGCAAGGTTTAAATCTTTCTGACAGAACACATACTGTAAGATTTTGTGATCTGTGAACACATCAACATGCACTCGATACAAGTAGTGCCTCCAAATCTTTAAGGCAAACACTAGAGCTACTAACTTGAGATCATAAGTTGGGTAATTCTTCTCATGGGGCTTAAGCTGTCTATAGGCATAGGCTATGACCTTACCTCTCTGCATGAGAACACAACCCAAACCTACTCTGGACGCATTACAGTACACAAAAAACCCGTTAAAACCATCTGGTAGAGTCAATTGGGGCTGAGGTGAGTCGAGTCGTCAACTCCTGAAAACTCTTCTCGCAAGAATCTAATCACTGAAATTGGACTTTCTCCTAAGTTAATCTATACATGGGGATGCAATAGAATAAAAACCTTTAACAAACCGACGAAAATAGCCAGCTAAACCCAAAAAAATTTAGATATCTAATGGAGAGATGGGTCTAGGCCAGTTTCTCACTACCTCGGTCTTATGAGGATAAACTCTAATGCCATCATAAAAAATAATATGACCAAGGAATGCTACTGACCTTAGCCAAAATTTGCACTTACTAAATTTGGCGAACAACTGATGAGTTCTGAGAGTTTGAAGTATGATTCTGAGGTGATCTACATGATCATTCTTACTACGGAAATAGACAAGAATGTCATCGATGAAGACTATAACGAACATGTCCAAGTACTGCTTGAACACACGATTTATTAAGTTCATGAAAGTTGTTGGGGCATTTGTAATACTAAAGGACATGACTAGAAACTCAAAGTGGTCATACCGGGTTCTGAAAGCTATTTTCAGAATGTCATATTCTCTAACTCTGAGCTAATGATAGCCTGATCTGAGCTCTATCTTAGAAAAGTAACTAGCACCCTGAAGTTGGTCAAACAAGTCATCGATTCTAGGAAGTGGATATTTACTCTTGACTGTGACTTTGTTCAACTGATGGTAGTCTATACATATTCAAAGAGAACCATCTTTCTTACACACGAATAAGACTGGTGCACCCCACGGTGAAATGCTGGGTCTGATAAATCCCTTATCTAGGAGATCCTTCAACTGTTCTTTTAACTTCTTGAGTTCTGCTGGTGCTATTCTCTATGGCAGAATAGATATGGGCTGAGTATCTGGAAGAAACTTTATTCCAAAGTTTATTTCCTTAATATGAGGGGCTCCAACAAGATCTTCAAGAAACACATCTGAGAATTCATTTACTACTGAAATTGACTAAAGACTGGGAGTCTTTGAACTAGAGTCGTTGACTCGTACAAGATAATAGACACATTTCTTGGATATCATTTTTCTCGCCCTAAGGTATGAAATAAACTGACCCTTAAGCATTGTAGTACTATCTCTCCATTCAAGGACTGGTTTATTTAGAAATTGAAAATGAACTATTTTGTTTCTACAGTCAACTAAGGCATAGCATGAATGGAGCCAATCCATATCGAGAATAACGTCGAAATCTGTCATCACTAATTCTACTAAATCTGCTAAAGTAACTTTCTGAGATATCATAATCGGACAGTTCCTGTATACCCATAGGGCTATGATAGATTTACCCACTAGGGTAGAAACTGAGAAAGGCTCTGCTAGAATTTCTGAACTAACTCTGAAGTTAACGACTATATAACTAGTTACGAAAGATAAAGCATATCATGGATCTAGCAAGGCATAAATATGTAAATGGAAGATATGTAACATACCAGTGAACACATCAGGAGAATTTTCCTAATCTTGTCTGGACTGAAGTGCAAAAATTCTATTTGGGTGTTGCCCACTGGTGGCACTGAAAGCGGCACCCTGCTGATTCAGGCGACCTGAATGAGCTGAAGGACGATTATATTGACCCTGAGAACCTGACTGAGGACAATCTCTGAATCTGTGGCCTGGCTTGCCACACCTGAAACAAACATCACTGCCAGATCTACAGACATCCTTATGGTTTCCGCCACATGTCTGACAAAGAAGATTTGTTCGAGCACTGCTGACACTATCTAGAGATTTACAGCCTGGCGCCCTATCTTTGTTACCATTTCCGAACTTAGGTACTGGAGCACTGGCAGAGGACTGAGCTGGAACTGAAGATTTTGGGCAAAACTTGGAATGGTACTGCCCTCTGACTTAGGCTGATTGAAGTTGAAGATACTTGTTCTAGCTCTCTTATTCTATCTCTCTCTTTCTCTCTCTATTCTTAGCCTCTTCTATCAGGTGAACGTAGACCATAAACCTAGATATGTCTATCTCCTTAATTAACATCGCAGTTCTGCACTTCTTAACCACACTATCTGACACCCCAGACATAAACTTGCTCATTTTGGACCTGTTGTCTGCTACTACATAGGGAGCATACATGGTTAACTGAGTAAACTTGAGGGAATACTCTTTCACACTCATACTGCCCTGTCTAAGATTGATGAACTCTAACACCTTGGCTTCTCTCAGTTTTAAGAAAAAGAATCTATCTAGAAAAGTAGTAGCAAACTCTTCCCACTCTATGGGCTCTGCATCTATGCCCCTGTTTACCTTCCACTGCTTAAACCACGTATAAGCTACATCTTATAGCTGCTAGGCAGCTAACTCAGCACTCTCACTAGAAGTCACTCCCATAATTTATGGGACTTTCTGAACCTGATTGAGAAACTCATATGGATCCTCTTCTGACTTAGATCCTGAGAATAGGGCAGGATTTATTCGGGTGAAGTCCCGAATCCTGACTGCAGCAGTATTGGCTACTGGGTTGGCCTGAACAGTAGCTGGCCATTTATTCTGAGCTGTTGTGGAATTGGCTAAAGTAGTGAACACAACTCTGAATTCTGCATGAGAGACATGCTCATCCAGGGGATCTGCCTGAATGGGTTGAGGTGCTGACTGATTTTCGGTTCTCCTTTCATTAGTATTTTTGGGAGGCATGTTCTGTAAACAAAAGGAAGAAATGAATTAGACTAGGAGTTTAACTTGAGCTCATGCTCACTTTCATGACATTAATACAGAAAGAAGGAAAACTTTTTCTAAAACATCTCATAGCCTCCTGTCCATAAGTGTGGCGCGCTACACACCCATGTATAACACTTTACTTGATGTGGCTATCAGACTCCCTAGGACTCTGTTGAATCATAGGCTCTGATACCAAGTTTGTAATGCCCCGAGTATGTACCACGGATGCTACACGGTGCTTACGACTCCTATGGACCACAAGCTAACCCATGACTGATATTTGCTATGAGTATTGAATAATAATACTGTAACAAGTCCAGAAAACAGACTGAAATACCATAAGGTTCAAAACATCTGAAATACTGATTGAGTATATTACTAAAATAATAATCTGCCAAAATTGAATATTGTTTGAAAGTCTAGTCTAAAAAGCCTCTAACTGAACTGTCTGAAAGCGGAGTTGATGGGACAAGCCCCCAACTAACTCCAGGTACTGAAAAACTGATAAACTGAAATACTAAAATAAAAACATGCCCTCTATAGATAAGGACTCATTACTAAAACTGTTGCTGATAACTGGATTTGTCTATGCGCGATCAGGAACCTGAGCGTACGAACCTATGTTATGAGACATCATAGTGAAAAGAAAGAGTATATGTCAGTACGTAGAATGTATTGGTATGCTAGATGAGATAAGGCTGAATGCAAGGGTTCATATGCATGAAGATCAATAAACTTGCAAATTGAAGGGTTTATCATGAAGATCATGTAATCCAATACATATAGTGATTAATTTCATGAAAACTGTAATTTAATCATGGACGGAGACCCAACAATAACATGAACATCAATTCAATTCAATTTCAAGTATGTAATTCATAAATCAACAATTTTGTAGTTTTAAAATGGATTTGTAAACTCTATGGGTGAAAGGAACCCATAGATAAACACCTAACATACCTTAGGTTGTTAATTCTTGAAGTTCTTGGGGTAATTCTTGAGATTAACCTTGATTTCTTAGAGCTAGGGTTTTGCTAATTAGGAGAGAATGCTTTTTTATCTTGAGAAAACAATGGAATAATGAGTAATTAGTGATCCTTTAGGGTTAAATTTTGTGTTTAGGACTGATTAGGGTCGTGGAAAAATACCAAACTATCCCTGAGAATAATATAAAATTCGTCACTGAAAAACCCAATTTGGGCACCTGGCGTGACGCGCCACTATCGGGCCAAGCAACTGAATCCACTAAAAACTATTTAAAAAGGACTATTGGGAAATTGACCTATGGCGCGATGCAGTACAATCACGGAGCGCCACTGGAAATTGATAATTATGAAAATAATTGGTGGCGCGACGCAGTGGTATCACACTGCCACGCTGGATGAGGCCTAGAAGTTCACCGTGACATGGGGTTATCACATTGGATCACTGGTTTCTAACAATTGCCATTTGGCATGCCTCCGCAACGCGCTGAAGTGCCAGTTGGCACACTGTTTTACTAAAATGGCTTTAACTTTTCACCTGAGTATCGGATTTGGGCGAACTTTATATCGTTGGAAAGCTAACTGAATTTTCTACATATTAGCAGGCTCTAAACTAAAAAATATTAAGTATTTCAAACATTTTATATAGGGTAACCCATGTACTGAGGGTTAATATAAGTTAGGGAAATACGGGGTATTACAATTTCTCTCTTACTTCGACAGTCCATATAGGTATGTCCTTTAAAGTTGTTTGTTAGGGAGGAAGGATTTTCTGCACAATGTGGTCTACAATTTCCTCATTAAAATGATCATTCAGACATTCAACTTTCCAACGACCATTTTGTACTAAGTCTTTAACTCTATGTTGACCATCATCCCATTCCCTACTATCTTCTATAATAGAGTAGAAGTCCCTTATTCCACTCCAATTATCATACCAAATATGAGGATCTCCTTCTCTCAGCTTCCAGGTTATAAAATGATCAGTGAGATCTCTTGCTTGCAGCATCTTCTTCTAAACCTGTGACCCTCCTCCTACTTTCCACGTCACCTTCTTAGGATAAAGCTTTTTGCAGTATTTATTCTTTATAAACTCACTCCAAATAGACTATTTGGTTCTAAAGTTCCACCATAATTTGCAGAAAAGAGTCATGGATACATTTAAAGTAATTTGAACCCCAATCCACCCTCTTCTTCTGGTAAGCACATCTTGGGACATGATACCCAATGCCTACCCTTTTCTCCTATAGAACTACTACAAAAAAAATCTAGCAAAGCACTTTTGAATAGCTAAACTAACACTCTTAGGAGAATTCATAACTGACAGACAATGTATGGGAAAACTTTGAAGAACATGCTTAATTAACACAACCCTCCCCCAAAAGATAAAAACTTACCCTTCTATGATTGTAACTTGTTATTGATTCTGTTCATTAGATGCTGGTAGGAAGCCTTCTTCTTCTTCTTCATATAAAACACTAGGCATCCTAGATAATTGAATGAAAACTCTTGCTCAATATTCCAGCTGCTACCTCTGCCATTACAACTGCTCTATTAGGTGTTTTTCTGTGAAAATACAAAGCAGTCTTGTCTTTGTCTATTTTCTGACCAGATACCTTCTTATACCTCTCTAAAGTATTTGTCAGTAGATGTAGATTGCCCAGCTCATCTTTACATAGAATGATCATATCATCTGCAAAAGCCAGATGATTAATTCTTGGACTTCCACTAGGCATGCCAAACATCTTGAACTCCTTCCTCAGTAACAATTCCTTCAGCCCTCTTGAAAGAACCTATGATACAATAATGAACAAAGTAGGAGATAGAGGATCCTCTTGTTTAAGTCCTTAAGAAGATTGAAAGAAACCTTTAGGTTGTCCATTTAGTAATAGAGAGTACCAATTATTAGACACCAACTTAAAAATCATATCAATTACTTTCTCACAAAAGCCTATTCTCCTTAAAACCTTACTAAAAAATAGCCACTTCACTCTTATCATATGCCTTCATCATATCTAACTTTATAACTACATTAGATGGCTTACCTCTCTTTCTAATTTCAGACATTATCTCTTGTACTACTAAAATATTCTCAATAATACTTCTTCCTTGTACAAATCCAGCCTACTCTTCTGATACAGTGTTAGATAGCAAATTCTTAACCCTTTCGCGAATAATTTTGGAGAATATCTTATTCACAAAATTACTAAGCGATGTGGGTCTTAAATATGAAAAAGTATTCACCACCATCTTGTTTAGTAACAAAACCAAGTTAGTGTGTGTGATGAATCTTGGAAGTTCAGAACCACAAAATAAAGCTACTACCATTTAATGTAGATCTACAGCTATAATGTCCCAGGCATCTTGAAAGAAAGCTCCTGTCATCCTATCTGATCCTCTAGTACTATTTTTGGTCAAGCCTATAACTGCACCTTTTATTTCCTCCACTATAGGGATTCTTTTTCACATTATGTTATTTGTTTCAGTTACCACTCTTGGTAACACCTCTAGCATAGAAAAATCTTCAATATCATCTTGCTTTTGGAATTGGTTCTGATAAAAACTGATAGCAGCTTCAGCAATAACCTCCTGATCTTCTAACCATTCCCCTTCATCATTCTGGATTTTATTAATCCTTAGTCTTGCTCTTCTTCCATTGACTATTGTATGGAAAAATTTTATATTCCTTTCTCAATTCTTGAACCACTCAAAACCTGTTTTTTGCTTCTAGAAATCCTCCTCTCTTTTTAGTTGCATTGCTAATTCAGCTTGTGACTTGAATAAATTAGCTCTGTTAACTCTTGTGGAAACCTCTTCAAATTGTTTCTCCCTCACCTTAATCACATCTTCCAGAGTAGCAATCTCCTGGAATATGTTCCAAAAGTTTGCTTACTACACTTAGTCAAAGCAGCTTTAGTTCTCTTAAGCTTTTGATGGAAAATAGTGAATGGATTTCATTCCACCTCTATCTCCCAATTTTGCCTAATTACCTCCATGCAAGAATCTTCTTTTAGCCAAAAATTGAGAAATTTGAATGGCTTAATTATGTTCTCCTGCTTATTAATGCAATATAATAATATTAGGACATAATCATAACTACTTCTTACCAAATTTTCAACCTCAATAACCGGGAATATATCCTGTAACTTATCATTAGAAAAGATTCTATACAACCTCTTGAAAATGCAGTCACCATCTATTCTGCCATTCCACCAAGTATATTTGCTCCCTTTGAATGTAATCTCTTCTAAATTACAAGCACTAATACAATGATTAAAATCTTCTATCTCATCAAAAGACACTGGCAATCCACCAAGTTTTTCCTCCACATGACTTATCAAATTAAAATCCCCTACTACCAACCAAGCTTTTTGTAATGTATGATGAAGAACCTCAATTGAATCCCACAACTGCATCATTCCAATTTGATTACATTTTGCATATACTAATGTAACCACCACAACTAATCCTGCAAACTAATTCTCCAATCTGATAGAGAGTTGTTGTTCTTCATCACTAATGACTTTAAATTCCATATTAGAGTCCAATAATGCCATATTTTACCTGACATATTGACCACTGCATGTTGCATTCCAAGTCTTCTCTTATACTCATCTATATTCTGACCTTTCTGAAAAGGTTCCACGAGTCCTATGAAACCAAATTAATACCTTTTTGCATTGTAATCAACCTTGTCAAAGCCTTCTATGTATTTACAAATCTGATTTTCCATATTAATGCATTCATTTTGAGGCTGATTTTGATGTGAAACTCCTTATCTATTTTGGACTTGTTGCTTTAATTTTACTTGTCTTTCTTGATTTCTCATGCTTCACCTTCAGAGATTTTAACTGCCTTGGGGATAAATCTCCTTCTTCTGCTGCAACTGCAATATTATTCTCCAAGTCTTCATTGTCTAAGTCCTCCTTCTTGTTCTTAGTGATATCTAACATGTTTCCTTCTTCTATAGCTAAATAAACCACATCCTCCAAAATCTGATGTTGGTTCTCATTTTTATCCTTATTCATCACAATCATCTCTCTTGATTTATTCTGAGTCTCTGCATTCTCCCTTGATTTTTATTGAACTGGTTCATTCTGCATATCTTCTGATTGTGTTGTTATCTCTTCTGCTTCTTCTCCTTGGGTAATCTCTTCTTTACCATCATTTCTTGTCTGAATTATTTTTGCTGGTGGTGTACCTGATTTGCCAAAACTTTTGCCCATCTAACCTTTGGTGTTTTCCTTCTCTTTTGTAATACTGGGTGATTATCTTCCTGATTTAGCACATCAAATATATTTGATGTTTATATTTCTGAATCCTTCTCATTGACTTCCCCTAATATATGTCCGTATTGATCTTTCCTGTATTTGCTTCTTCTTAGCATCCATTGATTTTTGTTATTCTCTGGCTTCTTATTCTTCTTTCTGTCCTCTTGTTCAGCAACTCCCTCTTTCTTTTTATTGTTTTGTTCTCTTTTATTCTGAATTTGTTCAAATAATTCAGGATGGATAGTCCAATAGGATTCCTCATCATATCCTTGCAAACAACATTCTTTACAGTACTTTAGTTTAGTCATATTGGATATGAATCCATTTAGACTTAACTTCACCTGTGTCATCCTCCTTTTTATTGATCTTCACTCTTTGGGGTAACTGAGCTACTAAGTCCACCCCAACCTTAACCTATGCACAACTTAGTCTTGTGTAGTTTTTAGTAGCCATATCTAGTACTAAGGTTTGCCCAGTGTTGATGCAATTGAAAAAATGACTTCTTTGACAAAAAAATTTAAAGGTAGATCCGGTAATGAGATCCAAGCCACTCCAATAGTAGTTTCCACATTTGGTTTAAACCAGGGATCCATTTGAGTATCTTCATTTGCCAATACAACTCCCTTGCCTTGATATAGTACACACTAGTAGATATCAACTGAACATAATCCTCCAGCTGATTCAGTCAAATCAAAATATGTCTGGTATCGAGAACTAATATTGTACAATCTTTTTTAATCTCACACTATTTAAGAATTACTTTTCTTTGTTCATTAATATTCGGTTTACTATAAGAGAATTTGCCAATGATAGCATATTGTAAATTTTTTTGAATTATCAAACTTTGCACTTCAGAAAATTTTCACGTAACTGATGGTTCCCATGCACCATAATGATACGTTTCAATGGAACCCTACTATTCTCATGCACGTACGGTTTAGCCTTCAAAAGATCAATATATTTCGGTAATACCGCATGTTTTTTATTTTTTCCTTCCGCAATGTGATTCTGTGGTTTATTATTATGCTTCTGAGATTCATCCAGTGGGGTCATCCCACCGGATGTGGCTGCCATTGTGATTGGAAAACATGCTAAAAAAGAAAAGAAAATCGTTGTTTTTAGGGTTTTACTTATATGCACCCAACTAAATCAGCTTTGTCACTAAAAGATCCCTTGACTGTGCTATTATTATCCAGGAATACAACTTTTATTTCAAAAGGATAAAAGATATGAACCCCAGAATAATCTGTAACATTGATTTAGAGAAAGTCTTTAATAGACTTGGGTTGAGTTTTATCCTTGACACCTTAAGGTATTTCAACTTCCACAATAAATTAACTTAGCTCTGCATATCTTGTGTTAGTTCTAACTCCAATGTCACCCTCATTAATGGAGGGATATCTAATTGTTGTAAACCCTACAGAAACATTATACAAGGTGACTCCATATATCTATCTTTTCATCCTTTACATGAAAAGATTATTTTGAGACATTGATTTAAAGGTGAGATTTGACAATTGAACTTTCATAAAAATTATCACTTCTGAACTTAAACTTTTTCATCTCTTTTTTGTTGATGATCATATAATATTTTTTAGAGCTAATCTTGAAAATTGCGCTACCATTGTCAATACATTACATGAATTTAATGTTTGCTCTAGCTAGAGAATCAACCATAATAAATTCAAGTTCATCTTCTCCAAAAATAATTTCGCTAAGAATTTCACCTACTGAACTAGCATCCTGAAAATAAATTCTTTCACCAACTTTAGTATATACCTTGACTTACCTATATATCACTAAAATTCTACCAATGAATCAGAGACTTTTAATTCATTCTTGACATCATAAATAATAGATTAGCAGGATGAAAATTAAAATTTCTAAACATGACTGATAGGACAGTGCTAGAAAAATTCACTCTTGAAAGTATTCCCTCTCATGCCATGTAGTACATGAAATACCATGCAAAAATTATTAAGAGCATTAAAATTCAGGAAGATTTCATTTTGAAGACAACTACTGACAAAAAGAAAATGCATCCCATCAAATGATACGCTATTACCTTCAAGGAGCAAGAGTGAGGGAACATAGGGGCTAAGGAACCTGAAATGTAATATGAAAAATAAAGTCTTCCACTCCAAATTTACATGGAGAGTTTAAAAGAATCATAACAATATATTGGCTCAAGTTCTTATTATCAAATATCATAATTTAAAGAAAAATTTTGCTATCAAAAGTATTGTAATAAAACTTGGCAGAATGTTCAGAAAGGTTGAAGGAACTGCACTGGTGCTGTCAAGTAAAATGTGCATACCGGTGAGAAGGTGAAATTCTTCATTTACAATTAGATACATGATTTTAAGGCCATTAGAAATATTATCCACAGACCCCTTTCTAAAACTGATGAACATCTGAAAATTGGTGATCTCTATCATAGTAGAAAATGAAATTTGAATAGCCTATCCATTGAACTCTCTAACAACTTGGAGGATATGATCAACAACTTTTCTTCTATTCCTTGCATCTTTAAAAGAAACTATCTCATTGAGGGTCATACTACTAATAACCCAATTAAATCTAGCAGTGCTTACTATCACAACCTTGATACTGAAACATCCGAAGGGATCTAACACATTTGGAAGTTTAGAATTCTAACAAAATCAAGCCCTTTTTTATCCTATCCACCACAATGGATTTTCTACTAGCTTTTTCTATAATAATGTTGGGCTAAATGGAGATTCAAATACATTATTTTGTGATAATTTTTAAGAGGATGTCAATTATATCTTTTTTGAGTGCCCAAACTCCATCTCCTTCTGAAACAAAATTAGAAACAATAGTCCCAATACCTTGATCATTGACTATTCAATAATAAATTTCTCCACCTAGTCAGAATGTTGGTTGAAGTTATATGGCCAACCCATTAATAATTGACTCCTATGGTCAATCCCTATCTTTTATTGTTTGCAAAATATCTAGCTGATTAGAAACAATAATATTTTCAACAACAATAAAAAAAATATCCTCACACACCACGCCATTGCGCAAATTATTGAATATCACCTCGGGATTGTTCAAAAGAATATCATTGTAACTGACACAATGACTATTTTGATCCAATAAGAAACCTCTTCATGGAGAGTTTTAAGCGTAACATTGATAGATCCATTAAAGACAACGTTGAATAAGGTAAACTTGGTGGCTTTTGGCAACTGGGTCATAGACTTAACTGATAACATCTCTATGCAAATTCCTTTATATATTAATTTTGACTTCAAATACCATTGTTGAGCTTCAAGGTTGTAGAGAGGGCTCATAATTGTTGTGGAGCACAACTCATTTATTTACATATTTATTTTGACTTTCTTGCTATCATCACTATGTATATAAAATCACATACAGTTCATACTAATTTTGTTGATGAGTTCAGATCTCTAATGTAGAGATTTAAAAGCTCCAAGGATAAAATATTTGTACAAGAAACATAATAGATTAGTGGATGTCTTAACTAACGAAGACGCAATATGATTTTTTTAAGTATTCAAATTATTTTGCTAGTTCCTCCGATGTGTGCAAAAAAAGTCATGAAAGCAGACACTAAGAGAATTTTTTTTGTTAACAAGATTAACACTAAAAATTATTTTCTCCATAGTTAAGATGTTGTTCAAGTTAATATTCCTATTATATCATCTTTTGATGTTGATTCGAATAAATTACTGACTTAATCTATTAATATAATTCTTGTTTATCAAAAAAATTTAATGAATTTAAGAGACTATACAAGTATATATATTTAGCCTTTTTTCATTTATTTATTTATTTACTGACATTTTACTTGCTAGATTTACAAAAAAAAAAATGTATTTCTCTTGACTTTCAAATTGAGCTTGTATTTTTCGTTGTTATGTTTTCTTTTATATATTACATAATGTTTTCATAATATTTTATGCATATTTTTCTATTGAATCTACATGAATAATAAAAAAATACATGTACAACACACGTGTGCGATACTAATTTATAGTAAATTAAAATACATTTAGAACAAAATGACATAGCTTAAATCAATATCAAATCCAAATAAAATCAAGTATTTATTCTATCAAAATAGAAAATCATTATAATGATAAAACAAAAAAGATTTACATTGCCTCTAGGTTTAGAAGCTCATTCCTTAATCTCTGTTTTTCTCCGCCGCAAAGCTCTTAACAACCAACACTACTAATATACTTTTCGGCTTCCTCGATGATTCACATTATTCTTGAAGACCCTCACTCTTTCGGTGTCTTTAAGGTTGTTTATGTATATTCACTTGTCTTCTTCATCTGTTTTATCTTGTTCATTCACCGATTCATGATTATTTTAGCTTTATATAGTGAAACACCTAATAAAATTAGATCTTTAAATTTTTATTTTTAATTGTTTTGAAATATTCATCATTTATTTATTGTAATACGATATCCCTTGTGTAAAATTACTTTCTATTTTGCTTTAGTCAGGCTCGTATAATATATGCATAGATCGCTATTTTCTGAGTGTTTTTATTGTATGTCTTTTTTATGTTTATGCTTCAAATTTTCCTCCTCGCCCTGCATGTATTGATTTTGCTGAATCTTTTTTGTCCCAACTCGAATTACTGATAGTTTTACCTTGACTATATTTAATTTATTCAAATTTTTTAATAAAAAATTAATGTTTATTGATGAAAACTTAATTTATTATGGACTAATAATAATAAATATTCTGAAAGATATTAACTTAAAAATTAAACGAGCGAAAATTTTAATACAAAATAAAAAATAATTGGGTAAAGTCTCAAAAATTAATTTGGCGAAGAGTGAATTTTTCAAGAAAATCTCTCTGAAAAGTAATTAATAGAGGAGATTAGATCACAAATTAAGTTATTAAATTTTTTTACTCTCTTACAAATTTAATTAAAACCTTTTTGGCTAATACATAAAAATCAATTTACTAAAAAAATTATTTTTTCTAAAATATAGTGCAAGTTTAGATATCTTTTAAATGATAAATAAAGTTAATTACTTTATTTAATGAACATATCAAGTAAATAAAAAATATTTATACATGTATCTTATAAATACACAAGATGCTTGTATAATTTTAGATACATTTTAAATGATAAATATCATTAATCATGTTGTGTAATACCCCAAGCTATGTTTCAAGCTCATGCATAGTACCTTGTAGTTCCTTGGTAGTTTTATGAGTGAGTTTGGGGTATATTAAGGTCTCAAATAACTTTAAGCTGTTAGACGAATCAAAATATTCCTTACCGATTGAATTTTCGATAGGAATGTTGTTGTCGTCACCTTCAAACGAGCATATTTTTCTATCTACTTAGAATTTTCCATCTTAAGATCCACCAAGTTATAGGAAATTGAATTATCTTTCCAACGATACCAATTTCGCCCAAATTCGATACTCGGGTGAGAAGTTATAACACTTTTAGTGAAAACAGTAGCTAATACAAGCAGCACCGCGTCACGCCGATGTGTCATTTCGCAATTGTCCTTTTTCAGTGTGTCACTGTGATTTCCACCACGTCGCGCCAAGGGGTATTTTTGCACTTTTCAATTTCCAGTGAGGGACCGCGATTACCATCGCGTCCCGCCAAAATTTCAGTCCGCAGTCATCCGTTTCCAAAGGCACAACGCGATAACACCGCATCACGTCGATGGATAAAATGAGGATTGTCCTTTTTTAGTGGGTAGACGTTATAGTACCGTGTCGCGTCGACAAGCAAAATCGAGGTTTTCAGTTCGTGATTTAATTTTCCAGAGATCGTTTGGTCATTTCCCAAAGCCCAAATACGTCCAAAATAAGGGATTAAAACCCCAATAGCCTATTAGGTCATTATTTTATTCAATTTATCCCAAATCAAAAGTAATCTCTTTCAAGAACAAACCCTAGCCTTAAAATTCAAGATCAAACCTCAAGAATTCACCATCAATTCTCACGAATTCATCGACCCAGGTATGTTAAGTGTTTATTTATAGGTCTCTTTCACCCATGGAGTTCAAGTATTCAAATTTAAATTTAAAGTTGTGATCTTCATAAGTTACCATAATTTTAAATTGTGATTTTAACCATGAATCTCCATGAATTTTGACTTTATATCATGCTTACAAGAAATTGTTGTTGTTTATCAAACCCCATGTGTTTTAATGTTGTTATTCACTGATTTAAATCATGATTAAGTATTATTGATGTCGAATTCATGTTATTACTCAAAGTTTTATACTATTCCCATGATTAGCTTAAATTATGAATATCAAGTGTTTGATGAAATGCCTACAAGAGTGAAGTATGAGTAAATGCTTTCATATTATGTCCCCAAAGTTTGATACTATTCTACTATTACTATTACAGATTCCTGGGGTTATGAATACCCAAAAAGCTTAGTTGTTTACTTAGTCTCAGTACCTTCAGATTAGTTTCAGAATATGTTATGAGCATTATTAGTTCAGTCATAATTAGTTAAACTCATAATAGTTCAATCTTCCGAGTCAGTTCAGTCGAGAGTAGGATTTAGCACCGAGCAAATCTAGGGATAGGGGCTCACCTGTCAGTTGAGGGTGCAACCTTAGTAGCAGTCCCTGCATTTCAGAACTACGTAATTAGCTTAGGTTAAGATGTTAACCTGCCAGTTGAGGGTTGATCTCATATGGGTACCTGCCAGTTGAGGGTAGCCCTTAGTCTTTCGGGATAACAGTTTAGTGGATCCACACAGCCAGTGTTAGTACATGTGGCACGGTAGTGACACCCTTCCAACTGGGGTTACAGGTTGGACCCCAAACTTGCTCATTGAGGCATGTCGGTTAGATGATAGTTCCCACAGTCTCAGTCTAGTAATCAGTTCAGTAATTCAGTTTCAGATGCTTGACCATAGCATACAGATATCAGTGATCCAGTTATCAGATTTCAGTATTTCAGTATTTACAGACTTTATTAAGAACATATTATATGCTTGGTCATGCATCGTCAGTATATACAGATTTTACGTATCCTCAGTATCTATAGATTTCATGCACTTTATTCAATACTTCATGTTATATATATATATATATATATATATATATATATATATATATATTCAGACAGTTATTATTCATGTTCATGAAATCATGCATATCAGCCTATCTCATTTTGTATACCAGTACATTCAAAGTACTTATCGCATACTCTTTTCTTGGGCTATGATGTATTATATCATAGGTTCGGTCGTCCAGTTCCCGTATCACGTATAGATTTTTCAGACTATCAGCCATAGCAGTGGTGAGTCCTCATATTTCGAGGACAAACTATTTTACTTTCATGCTTTCAGTTCAGTAGCTAGACGGAGTTAGTTGGGGCTTGTCCCATCAACTTCCATTCAGTCGGTTTAGAGGCTTTCGAATATTTCAGACAGTTAGTCAGTTCTCAGATTTTAGTTGTCAATGTCAGACGTTTTATCAGTATTATCAGTTTGGTTTACAGACTCTATCAGTTTTATTACTTAAAACCTTATGGCATTCCTCAGTTAAATTCCGCATATGTTATGTCATTATCAGTTTTACTCAGTGCTCACAACAAGTACCAACTCACGGGTTAGTTTGTGGTCCATCGGGACTTTAAGCACCATGTGGAGCCTAGGGTGTACTCTCGGGTCGTTACATGTTGTCTCTTAAATTTTATACTTTAGGGGTCGTTTGGTTGAAAAAAATTATCTCTAGATTAATCATTTTGAAATTAGCTATTTTTGAATTGGTTGTTGAAAGACAAAAAACATTATAATTTTGAGATAATTAATTTCGAAATGAGTTATCTTATGTATTTTATTCCAATCAAACATGAGATAAACTGGTCTTAAAATTAATTTTGTGATTATTTATTCTTTAAGTAAAACTACATAATTAGACAAACATAAGTGCCTAGTTGACATGAGCCCACCTAACTCTAAAGGAAATTACAAAACATCATGTATCTTCAAATACACATTTTAAGATCACTTAACATAACAAAAAGATTCATGAATATTTAAAAATACATATTCTTTTTAATATTTATCCCTTATACCAAATGAGTCCTCAAACTAATTAATCCAATAAAAACGCTCTATCTCATCACTAACATTAAATGACTCATCTCAAAATTATAATATTACTAGTGATATCATCCGCGCTTCGCGCAGAAATTATATTTCTAAATTAATAATACATTGTATCACAAAAAAAATATTAATTTTTATTTAATTTCCTTTATTTCTTGTAGAAATACTTGATACACCGAATACAAACTTTGATTTCTTAAAAGAAGTTTTTTAACTCATTGTGTCTTTAATGTTGCATTGTTTTTGCAATAAATTTTTAAAATTTTAATAAGAATTTTTAAGAATCGTGAAAATTAAATACTCAGAGTTAAGAACAACATTTAAGAATAGAAGTTATAAGTAAGATGAAGAGATATGCATTATAACAATTTGAATATGTAATTTATTAGATGGTAAATATATTATTTACTATGCATTGAGTTTATTTATAAGAATAAATAGATCAATGGTGAAAATAGAGGGGGAAGTAAAAAGTGAACAAAAAAGGTAAATAAATGAGTTGACAGCGTAAGATATACTTTCTTACTTATGTTGTTAGATGTATAAAAATAACCTACATTATTGCATTTGCAGGATAATTAAAAGTGGAGTGAATTTTTTTTTAAGTACATTTCAAATAAAAAAGGACAGCGACCAAAACAAAGTCACTGAAGGGGTAAGTGGCCAATCCCTGAACTATGTAATGTAGTTTATCTGCTGGGTTACGAGTGGGTATTTTACCGGAGGTTTCTAATCTACCCTTGTGTGATTCCTGTTGAAGCATATACTTGGGGGTGGGTGCAGGACGGACGATTTTAAAGCGGACTCCCTATTCATTAGATAGAGAACATCACCAAGATTTCGTGATTCGCTGTCGAATTTATTTCAATTCAGAATGCTCATTCAATGAGCATTCTCAATATTATGCCTTGAAGAGGACTCAAACCTCCACGCTCTTTAGCACGATATTTTGAGTCTCGCATGTCTACCATTTCACCACCAAGGCATATATATGCAAAAGAAAAAATAATGACATCATAAAATTAACATTTCATTTTTAATTTTTGTGTGAGGATAATAAGAGTGAAACTTCTTATCATAATCCTTTTAGTTGAAATGAATAATTACATTCACTATGCTTCATACTACATCAAAAAAGTAGGATTGCAGAGGATCAAATGAGTAGCATTTTCATATGTAGCTAAATTATTAATACAAATCAACCTATGTACATCTATTGAATCTAAAAAGATGATTCTTCAAACAACTACACCTAAAATCTTCCTAAAAAATTTTAAAAATATTTTTTACAATTTAAAAGAGATAACATAGAAAATATAATCTAAAACACAGGTAGAATTTTTTTACCTTATAAATAGGTGTTTCACCTTTTTCATAATCTCCTCAGTCTGTTTAGTTTGCTAAGATGAAGTTGATATTAGTATTCGTGCTCTTTTGTGAGCAAGGAAAGATAAACACGGGTAATTTTAAAATTTTAAAAAATAACAAAGATAATTAAAAGGTTGAAAAAGATAAGGAAAGTCTAAAATAAGTAGATTTAATAAAGGAAAAAATAAATAAAACAAAGAAAAATAAAGAATAATACCTCTAACATCTAAGAAATTATATTTTTGTTTGCATTATTTCCTGTCATATGATGAACCATTCACTTTCTCAAGGAGAGAGAGAATTTTCTTCGACTCTCTAATCTCTATTACAATGAAAGAAAAGAATATTAATCGATTTTACTAAATAAACAATGAAAATAAAGAAAGTGATTTAGAGAGTACTATTCATATCCATTTAGTGATTTAGAAAATTAGTTTACGTAGTAGCCATGCATTTTGTTGATCGATGGGATCTTATAAATAAGAGGATCAATGAATTGGTGTGACGGTTGAGCTTTTAACCGAAATACTGAAGAGGTGCAACTTTTGAGTGTATAATCGAAGCTGTGACTACTTCAAACAACTTTTAAATGTGGATAATTATTTAATAATTGATAGAGTGGTTTAATTTTAATTTTCAGCAACATTTTTTGAGAGAAATACAAGAGAAAAATATTCAAAAAAAAGGAGAAAAAAGATAAATAGAAATGATGGTTATAGAGAAATGCCACATCATCCTTATCTTGTTTCTCCTTTATATATATATAAATATATATATATATATATATATATATATTAATTTTTATTTAATAACAATATATGATGATAGATAGTCAGACATTAAAAAATCAATAATAGGATTAACTGAAGTAGATATGACAAATAATGGAGGAATATTCTATATAAGTCCAGATTTTTTAATGAACTTAAAGGAATTTGGAAAAAATATTAAAATAGAAATTCAAACTAAAGGGTATGAAGAAATGAATAATGGTAATAATTTATTAATGTGCATAAGATTTACCGGAAAATTAACTTTAAGTAGTCATACTAAATTTAAACTAAAAGTAAATGATGTAATTGAAATAATGAGAAATAAAGGTATAAGTTTAATAAAACCAATAAAAATAGACCCAGAAGTATATGCAGGTTTAGAATGGAATCTAAATTAATTTAATAAACCAAAAATCCTCACATCAGTCTCTCATTTATTATACACTACAAATAAAGAAAAAATTTCAGTTAGATTTACAGATTATAATCATACAACTAAAAGAAATTTAGACGATGTCGAAACAGAAAGTAATATAGAAACAGAAAGCGAATTTATGAATATAGAAATTCTACAAAAAGGTTATGAAGTAGATATGGTAATAGAAAAAATTGAAAATTTAGCAGAAGAATATAAACATATAACTTTTAAATGTAAAGGATGTCAAAAGGATGAAATGAAAATAGAAGAATGTATAGAGCATTTTAAAAATTATTTTAAAATAAGTGATAATTTAGGATATAGAAATAATAAAGAACTATTTCTTGAAAGAAAAGATGAAGACACAATATCTGTATTAAGTTCTACAATAAGTTATAAAGAACTAGCAGAATTAGAACCAACTAGCTCGTCAAGTGCTAGCCCATTTCAATAGACAAACCCTAATCTTCAGCCAATAGATTATAGTACAGGTAATGTACCTAGAAGACCGGAAATTAGGATAAATCCAGATACAGAACTTATATGAGATAATATAAGACCAGCAGGTAAGAGAATGCCAATAGAAGAACCAATTAAACTACAAGAAGGAGATAGTAAAGGTAAAATTCTAAATATAGCAGCACACGACCTACAAAAGTGGGATACAGTAATAGATCTATGGAAAGAAATAGTCGCAGCTGATTACTTAAGACATTATACAGAAACGGATACGGAAATAATGTACAAATATTTAGAAACCTTTTCAGGAGAATTTGCAAAAGCCACATGGAAAGTTTTAAAACAAACTGCCTATATGATTTCCAGGTTCTATTAAGTATGGGACCAAACCCCTATAATTTCACAAATAAAATACATATGTTATTAACCAGAAAAGATCCAAATAGTGGATTGTTGACATTACAAAAAGAAACATTAATAAAACTAGAACAACTAAGCATTTCATATTGAGTATATATAAAGAAATTTCTACAAGACTATTTTTATTATTGCATTGTAAGTGAAAACATATTTTAAAATATTAAAATATTTTTGACCTTTGCTTTCAGTTTTAGCATATAAAGGTCCAGCTATTTTTCCTAAGTCTTCAATAAAATTTCTTGCATAATTTACTAATCCTAAAATTTTTTGTAGATCTTTAGTATTTTCTAATTTATCTGGCATTTCTAATACCTTCTTGGCTATATGAGGTTGAAGTTTAATCCTCCAATTTCCTAGAGTTATTCCTAGAAAATTAATATGTGTTTTACATAGTTTCATTTTCTTTTTACTAATTAATATTCCATGTTTGACAAATAGTCTTAAAACCGTTTGTAAATGTCCTAAATGTTGTTGCATAGATCTACTAAATACTAAAATGTCATCTACATATACTAATACAAAGTTTTTATAATCTCTAAAAATATCATTCATTTTTCTCTGAAAAATGGGTGGGGTTGTTTTTAATTCGAATGGCATAACAAGCCACTCATAATGTCCTTCTGGACAGGTGAATGTTGTCCATTCTATACTATCTGGGTGCATTTTTACCTGCCAATACCCGGATTTACAATCGAACTTACTATATATCTTTTTACCTTGTATTCTATTAATTAACTCACTTTTATCTGGTAATTTATATGCGTCTGTTTTGGTGTTGTCATTTAGTCTTTTATAGTTTATTACCATACGAGCTTTTCCCCTGATTTGCTCGCTATAGTTTCTTACCATAAATGCTGTTGATCTGTGTCTAGATGTTGATCTTCTAATTACTTCTAACTTTAACAATTCTTTAATTTGTTTTCAAATTCTTCTATATCTTCATTATTAGCTTCTATTGATGCTGTCTTTATGGTGTATTCTGGGTTAATTATATCTAACTTACACATTATTTCGTTAGCATCCCAACGTGTTAAAGGTTTTTCTCCTAATATTTCTATTTTATCTAAAATTGCTATTACATTGTCTAAGTCTTTCGAATTATTTATTATTCCTATTGTGTTTATTCCTTTTTTAAAGTTGTAAAATTGAGTTTCAATGTTTATTAAAGTATAGTCTTTTTCTATGTCTTTTAAGCATTCCTGCCCTTATGCATTAAGTAGAGTATAATTTTAAAAATCTTCTAAGTTATCTTCTAAATTCTTGTTTTCTTTTAACAGGTTGCTATTTTGGCATTGGTTATTTTGGCAATCTTCGCAACATGGTTTAGGAATTAAATTCTTTTTATGTGTGTTTTAATGTTCTATATACTGTTGGTAATGTTATTGTTTGTACCGGTGTATACGTTAGATTTTTAAAAAGCATTATTCCATCTTTTGTTAACAGACATCCTCCTTTATTTTGGATACAAAAACGTAGTCCTATAACAAAGTCTGATCCTATGTTTAAATCCCTTGTTAATATTCTATTAACATTGTAAATTGGATTGTAGAATTTATTACATGTATTTAAAAAATTTATTTGTGCATTTTCTATGCAATAATTATAGATATTTTGTGATCTATCCATTTGAGTAGCTGTTATAGGTCTTTCCAATATTTTTGGTAAATGTTCTGGTACTATTTTTTTTATTAATTAGATAGCTAGTACATCCGGGATCTACTAGTGCTAAAGTTTCTATCTCTACGTCTTTAATTTTAATATTTACTAATACTTTTATGGTAGATAATTCTTTATCTTCATTGCATATTAGGCTAGTGTCATTATCTTCCAAATTCATAAGTTCTGCCTCTAGTTTTTCTAAATGTATAGCTTCTTGTGTATCTGATTCTTCTATAGTGATTTTGGTTTTTCTTTTTTCTAGGATGGTTAATCTTTGTTCTAGATTATTTACTCGGGTTTCTAGAGTTGATACTCTTAAATTTAAGATTTGATTATTTGTATATTTTTGTTCGTTATTTGTTTCTGATTCTATTTTTATCTTTAAAGTGTTTTCTATACAGTTTATACAAGCTTCTAAGTAACATTTTTTACATTTAGCTCTATTGTCTTTACTTGGATACCAATTGCATATACGACATCTATTGTTGTCTAAACCTTTGTTTCTTTGAAATTCATATACACATTCTTGAGTGACATTCATCAAATTATTGATTACTGGATTGTTTGAGTCTAGATCTTCTATCTCCTGTCCTAATTCATTTACTAAATTATCTTCTTCTGATTCTGAAGAATCAGATTTAGAATTATCGTTATCATTTATTTCAATATTTATTATTGAGTATATGCTTTCTGTATCTGACATATATTCTTCTGCATTTAGTAAAGTTTCTTGGAAATCCTCTATTAATTGAGAATTTCTAGTTCTATTATTATTATTTCTTTTAGGATATACATTAGTTAAATGGTCTATGCTTCCACAAGTATAGCATTCTAATTTATTTTTATAGTTTCTATCTTTTCTGTATTTCCTAACATGTCTATCTATATTTAACCATGATTTTTTGGCTTTTGATTTTCTTAAGAAGTATTGTTTACGACTATATGATTTCTGATTATGTTTCTTCTTATATTTTCTATATTGTTTTTTATCATAGTTTTGGGTTGTGTATATAACAGATTTACGGAAATTCATTTCATTTCTTTTTAATTATTTTTGTATTTGTATGTTTGTACATTTTTCTATTAGTATATCCATTATATGTTGCGTTCTATGTCCTATTGTCCATTTTAGGTTTGGGTTGGCTACTACACCATCTCTTTTATACCATTTATCTTCTATTTCTCTTCCTAAAGCTCCAGGTAATTTATTAAATAATTTTTTGGCTAATTATTCATTAAAAGTGTTTCCACTTACAATGCAATAATAAAAATAGTCTTGTAGAAATTTCTTTATATATACCCAATGTGAAATGCTTAGTTGTTCTAGTTTTATTAATGCTTCTTTTTGTAATGTCAATAATCCACTATTTGGATCTTTTCTGGTTAATAACATATGCATTTTATTTGTGAAATTACAGGGGTTTGGTCCCATACTTAATAGAACCTGGAAATCATATAGGCAGTTTGTTTTAAAACTTTCCATGTGGCTTTTGCAGATTCTCCTGAAAAGGTTTCTAAATATTTGTACATTATTTTCGTATCCGTTTCTGTATAATGTCTTAAGTAATCAGCTGCTACTATTTCTTTCCATAGATCTATTACTGTATCCCACTTTTGTAGGTCGTGTGCTGCTATATTTAGAATTTTACCTTTACTACCTCCTTCTTGTAGTTTAATTGATTCTTCTATTGGCATTCTCTTACCTGCTGGTCTTATATTATCTCATATAAGTTCTGTATCTGGATTTATCCTAATTTCCGGTCTTCTAGGTACATTACCTGTACTATAATCTATTGGTTGAGGATTAGGGTTTGTCTATTGAAATGAGCTAGCACTTGACGAGCTAGTTGGTTCTAATTCTGCTAGTTCTTTATAACTTATTGTAGAACTTAATACAGATATTGTGTCTTCATCTTTTCTTTCAAGAAATAGTTCTTTATTATTTCTATATCCTAAATTATCACTTATTTTAAAATAATTTTTAAAATGTTCTATACATTCTTCTATTTTCATTTCATCTTTTTGACATCCTTTACATTTAAAAGTTATATGTTTATATTCTTCTGCTAAATTTTCAGTTTTTTCTATTACCATATCTACTTCATAACCTTTTTGTAGAATTTCTATATTCATAAATTCGCTTTCTGTTTCTATATTACTTTCTGTTTCGACATCGTCTAAATTTCTTTTAGTTGTATGATTATAATCTGTAAATCTAACTGAAATTTTTTCTTTATTTGTAGTGTATAATAAATGAGAGACTGATGTGAGGATTTTTGGTTTATTAAATTAATTTAGATTCCATTCTAAACCTGCATATACTTCTGGGTCTATTTTTATTGGTTTTATTAAACTTATACCTTTATTTCTCATTATTTCAATTACATCATTTACTTTTAGTTTAAATTTAGTATGACTACTTAAAGTTAATTTTCCGGTAAATCTTATGCACATTAATAAATTATTACCATTATTCATTTCTTCATACCCTTTAGTTTGAATTTCTATTTTAATATTTTTTCCAAATTCCTTTAAGTTCATTAAAAAATCTGGACTTATATAGAATATTCCTCCATTATTTGTCATATCTACTTCAGTTAATCCTATTATTGATTTTTTAATGTCTGACTATCTATCATCATATATTGTTATTAACACTTTGGATCCTAGATTTTTTCTAGTTAGACCTTTTATTCCTATAACAATTAAACCCATATGCATTAGTATCATTTTATTATTTTTTATATGTCTTAAAGAATTAACATTTACTAAATCTAGTATTTTAAAATCTTCTCCTATAGCTGATATTTATTATTTTCTATAATGTCTATATAACTGATTATCTGTAGAAAAATATCCTGCATTATATAATATTTTAAAATTTAATAATTTTAATTGATATTATTGAAAAATTTGCAAATCTTTATCTACATCTATTATTTCATCTTGAAATAGAATAACCTAGAAACAACTATTAATTCTGAAATAATTTATTTCAGAAAAAAAAAAAAAAACCATTTGGACCAATGAGAAGACTAGCTAAGCTTGACAAACAAAAGTAATCAAATTTAAGGGAGTATATAATGTACTTATTTGTTGATTCACATTTTAGTTACTAGGTCTTACACAAGTGTAGTGTACTTTCCTCTCTTGACTTGCAAACTCGCCGCCCCCTTTCACTTTCCGCTTTGGTGTGAAGAAGAATCAGAACAAATTGACGTTAAGATAGACCGTGCGAATCTTTGAATCTAATAAATTTCTAAATTCGATCTCCACTATTTTATTACTGCGTGTTTCGTACGGTCTATCCAACGCCAATCTGTGATTTCAACTGCTCGATCTGATCTTACTCCTCTCTACTACCAGGTTCTATTTTTCCCCAATATTATGAAAAAAATGAACTTCTCTTGTTGAATACAGATCTAGGTTGACCTTGTTGTTGTGTTTTATTTCTTTTTATACTCATTTGGGGTTCTTGAACTTGTGGAAATTGTACTATACTCTAGCAGGTTCTTTTTATCTAGCTCATTTTATGAAAATAATTAATTTTTGATTCTTTTGGTTGATTATAGGATCTGGATTGGTCTCATTTTTGTGTTTTTGTTGTTATTTTACTCATTTTAGGGTTCTTTAATCAGTTGAAATTGTAGTATACTGTAGCAGGTCTGCTTTTTGCCCAGTTTATAATAATTTTGAAGAATAATTTTTGATGTTTTGGTTGAATACAAGATCTGGGTTGGTTTATCTTTTTGTGTCATTTGAAGTGGGTTTTGTTTATTTTACTCATTTGGGGGTTCTTGAATTAGTTAAATTTATTGTGTTGAAGATTAAATTTTTATTCTTTTGTTGAATACAGGATCTGGGCTGTTGTTATTTTTTGTTATCTTACTCATTTGGGGATTGTTGAATTAGTTAAAATCATTGTATTCTATTATTGTGCTGAAACAATAATTTTTTGATTCTTTGGTTGATTGCTGGGATCTGGGTTGGCCTTGTTTTTGTGTTTTTGTTGTGGATTTTGTTTATTTTTACTCATTTGGGGGTTTCTTGAATAATATTTTTATTATTTGGTACAGGATCTGGGTTGGCTTTATCTTTTGGTATTTTTCTTGCGGGTTTTTGTTAATTAAGTCTGTAGCAGGTTCTATTTTTATCCCATTTTATGAAAAGAATTTTTTTTTGATTCTTTTGGTTGATTACAGGATCTGGGTTGGCTTTATTTTTTGTGTTCTTGTGGATTTTTGTTGTATAAGTCTCTAGCAAGTTCTATTTTAGTCCATTTTATTTTTTTTTGATTTTTTTGGTTGAATACAAGATCTGGCTTTGGTTTATTTTTGTGCTATTTGAAGTGGGTTTTTGCTGTTTTACTCATTTTTGGGGTTTCTTGAATTAGTTGAAATTGTAGTTTACTTTAATGGAGGGTGATGATGTTGGAGTTTCTGGGAAACCCTCTTTATGGATTGATGTTTGTGAGGTTCTTGAATTAGTTAAAATCATAGTATACTATTATTATGATGAAGTATAACTTTTTGATTCTTTTGGTTGATTACAGGATCTGGGTTGGCTTTATTTTTTGTGCTTTTGTTGTGGGTTTTTGTTGTTTACTCATTTGGGGGTTCTTGAGTTAATTGAAATTCTAGTACTGTGGCAGGTTCTATTTTAGCCCCATTTTATGAAAAGAATGATTTTTGGATTTTTTTGGTTGATTACAGGATCTAGGTTGGCTTTGTTTTTGTGTTTTGTTGAGGTTGGCTTTGTTTTTTGTGTTCTGTTGTGGGTTTGCTATTTTACTCATTTTGGAGGTTCTTGAATTTGTTAGATTTATCGTGCTGAAGAATAAATATTGATTCTTTTGTTGAATACAAGATCTGGGTTGGCGTCATTTTTGTGTTTTTGTTGCTGGTTTTTGTTATCCTTACTCATTTTGGGGTTCTTGGATTAGTTAAAATCACCGTATACTATTAACAGGTTCTATTTTAGCCCAATTTTATTTTAAGTCTGTTTTAGCTTATTCTGTTATTGTGCTGAAAGAATAAATTTTTGATTGTTTTGGTTGAATACAGGATTCGGGTTTGGCTTTTTTCTTTTTTGATTTTGTTAATTTTACTCATTTGGGGTTCTTGAATTAGTTAAAATCATAACACTCTGTTGCAGGTTCTTGAATAAATTTTGATTATAGGATCTGGGTTGGCCTGTGATTTTGTTGTGGGTTGTTATTATTTTACTCATTTGGGGGTTGTTCAATTAGTTAAAATCATAGTATACTATAATTGTTCTGAAGAACAAATTTTGATTCTTTTGGTTGAATACAGGATCTGGGTTTGGCTTATTTTGTGTTTTTGTTGTGGGTTTTTGTTAGTTTACTCATTTGGGGGTTCTTGAATTAGTTGAATTGTAGTATGTTGTAGCAGGTTCTTTCTAGTCCATTTTATAGCTTAACTATTATTTTGCTGAAGAATAAATTTTGATTCTTTTGGTTGATTACAGGATTTGGGTTTGCCTTACTTTTTGTTAATTTTCTTTGGGTTCTTGAATTAGTTAGATTGTAATATAGTGTAATGGAGGGTGGTGATGGTGGAGTTTCTGGAAAACCCTCTTACTGGATTGATGTTTGTGAGGACATTTCATGTGATGATCTCATTCAAGATTTTGTTGGGTTTGATGGTAACACGGCGATAACTGGGTCGAGTATTGTCCCCGTTGGGAGTCAATTGGGTACAGATGAGAGTCTTGATCCTTGCTTTTTTGGTGGTATTGATGGGATTCTTGAAAAATTAAAGAATGGTGATGGAAACAACAGCAATAGACATAGTGAAGCTTCAGCTGCACCTGAAATTTCCAAGAACAATGGGATACACAAGGATGTGGAGCACAACACTGGTGATGGGGGAAAGAAGTGTTTATATGAAGGAAAAGGATCTTCTAGGCATAAGGAACGAGGTTATTATGATAAAGAAGAGAGAAATGGAAAAAGGGCGCGACGTAGTGATGATAGCCACCAGAGAGGAGTCTGTGATAGACCTTTGGCTAGGAAGAGACCCCGGGAGAATGATGACATCAATAGAGTAGGGAGGGATCAAAGAAAAAGAGGAGAAAATCATGGTGGTGGTGTTGGAAGAGATAGGAATGGGAGGGAACCGAGTGGCTTTTGGGAATGGGACAAAGAAAGGAAAGAGTTGGTCTATCGGGTGGGTTCATGGGAAGCCGATAGAAATCGAGAGGGGAAGTTACCAACTGAGAAAAGCCGTGAACCTTCTGGAGATTTTGAGAAGAAAGATGACAAATCAAAGGAACAGGCTCCCAAGGAGCAAGCACGCAAGTATCAGCTGGATGTACTTGAACATGCCAGAAAGAACAATACCATTGCTTTTCTTGAAACAGGAGCAGGAAAAACACTTATTGCCATCCTCCTCATGAAGAGTCTATGTAGTGACTTGCAAAAGAAGAACAAGAAAATGCTAGCAGTTTTTCTGGTTCCTAAAGTTCCACTTGTTTATCAGGTACTTCTTTAGCACGTCTCCTGCTTCCCCATTTTCACATCTGTATAAAGTTGAACTGAATTTGATTTGTTGTTTTGGAACACAGCAAGCAGAAGTTATTCGTGAACAAACTGGTTATCAAGTTGGCCATTATTGTGGTGAAATGGGCCAAGATTTTTGGGATGCACGAAGGTGGCAGCGTGAATTTGAAACTAAACAGGTTGCTTCAAGTTTTCTCTTCTAATCTTGTGATTATCATGACGTGTCTACCTACAAGTTTGTGCAACCCCGTATTTGCTAAATATCATTATAGTCTTATCGACTTTGTCACTTCACTATGTTGCAGGCTTCTCACCCAAGTACTTCTATCTTTTGCAGGTCCTGGTTATGACTGCTCAGATTCTCTTGAACATCTTGAGGCACAGTATAATAAAAATGGAAGCAATTAATCTCCTTATTATGGATGAATGCCACCATGCTGTGAAGAAGCATCCATATTCTTTAGTAATGTCTGAGTTCTATCATACAACACCAAAGGAGAAAAGGCCATCTGTTTTTGGCATGACTGCTTCACCTGTTAACTTGAAGGGTAGTCTTTTTTTTCCTTGATAGCATTTTAACTTGATCCTTTTGGAAGTTATAGTTTGCAGATGAAGTTTCCTCTTCACTTCTTTGTTACTAAATCTCAAACTCGGCTTGGTCATGCCTTTTCCTTTTCTATTTTTCTGTATTTCCAGGTTGCATTAATTCTGTCGAAAGTGATGGCCTTTTTTTTTTCGAAACTGGTTATTTGTATTCCTCAGCAATAAGGGCTATGCTGGTCACCTCCAAAAGTAGTTACAGGAAGGGGAAAAAAAGCAGAAATACTTACATATTGTTCTTTACACCAAAAACCTTAGGAAGTAATTACTTTTCATTTATTCTTTTGTATCTGTTGAAAGTGATGGCCTTGTGAATGAAGTTACCTCTTCCTTTTGTATTAAATCTTAAACTTTGCTTTATTCATGTTATTTTTCTCTGTGTTCTTATTCCTAATTAGCCACTGCATTTTATAAACTTGTAATGTCTCGATTGATGTAGGTGTTTCCAGCCAAGTTGATTGTGCAATAAAGATTCGTAACTTGGAGACGAAATTAGATTCTGTTGTCTTTACCATAAAGGACCGCAAGGAGCTGGAGAAACATGTGCCAATGCCGTCAGAAGTAGTAGTGGAATATGATAAAGCTGCTAGTCTGTGGTCCTTTCATGAACAAATAAAACAAATGGAATTAACTGTTGAAGAAGCTGCTCAGTTAAGTTCCAAAAGAAGTAAATGGCAATTTATGGGTGCTCGTGATGCTGGAGTTAGAGTTGAGCTCCACCAAGTCTATGGTGTGTCTGAAAGAACTGAAAGTGATGGGGCTGCTAATCTAATTCAAAAGTTGAGGGCTATTAACTATGCTCTTGGTGAACTGGGACAGTGGTCTGCCTATAAGGTAGCAGATGTTACCACATTTGTTGTGCCTTATTACCTTGTAAATGTTATGTTCTTGCATGCTGTTTCTCCTGTGACCCCTTTTTATTTCATAGGTGGCACATTCTTTTTTGATAGCTCTACAAAATGATGAAAGGGCAAGCTACCAGCTCGATGTCAAGTTCCAAGAATCGTACCTGGATAAGGTTGTCTCTCTCTTGCAATGTCAGTTATCAGAGGGAGCCATTGCAGAAAGTAACTTGAATGGTGAGATGGATAAAAGTGACGATCCGAATAGTGATAGGCTTGATGAGATGGAGGAAGGCGAGCTTCTTGGAAGTCATGGTAAGCACCTATTACAGTTAGTTTAATTATGTGCCCATAGTACAACAATTGTTTACAGCTCATATGTTGAATTTTGTGAATGCGGAGAACATATATGTGATTCTTGGGAAGATATTTATTTGTTCCAATCGGACTTCGAACAACACACCAACATGACGAAAGAAAAAATAATCTCAAGTGGAGTGTGGAATCCTTGCGAGTTTGCCATGACAGATGGTTTTAGGATGGCTCATCTTCCGGAATATTTGGAGTCCTCTTTGGTAAGGAAGTTCAAATATGTCGAGCTTTAGAATCATGTGATTTAGAAGATCGGGTAAAGATTGGAGAGGATAGAGAATGAAGTTCTTCTTCCATCCCATTTTATGTAGAGGTGTTTGATTAGACACAGTTTAAGAAATGAAGACTTTGGGCGCATAAAATAAATATATGCAAGTATTGAATTGCCCTTATTACCTATAACTAAATGTGTGATGGTGAGATTACATGTCATTTCTCTCTCCTTGTAAATGAATGAACTTCTGATCAATTATCAAGTGGGTCCAAACAAGTCTTCGGGGTAAATTAGGATGTTATATTTCAATGGTTTCCTAATAGAGAGAAGTGTCATTTTTTTGCAGACGAAATTACGTCTAGTGTCCCCTAAAATTGTTTGGTGTAGAATTTTGTCCCCACTTTGTGAGTTCTAACATTTCCGTATAGTTGAACAGGTTCACTGTTTTGAAATGTCTTGAACGTCCGTCTTATGGGCAAAAGTTAGAACTTATGTATGATGAGGCATCATAACTAAGTTCCAACTTTTGCCTATAAGGCAGACTTCTGCCAGTTGAGCAGGTTTACTGTCTTAAAATAGTCCTGAACGTCTGCCTTATGGGCAAAAGTTCTTATGTCTGATGGCAACATACTTAAGTTCTAACTTTTGTGTATAAGACAGAACTTTTGGTCAATTGTGCAGGTTTATTGTCTTGAAATGTCCTGAATGTGTGCAAAAGTTAGATTGTCTTGGAAGGTCCTGAACGTGGGCAACAGTTAGATGGTCTGCCTTATGTATAAAATTTGTTAAGCGGGGCCAAAAGATCTAGACCATCCCTTATGAAGGCTATTTTATAGGACTTTTCTTATGTGAGGCAAAATATCTAGACCGACCTATTTTAGGGCCATTTTTGTAGTTGATCCTTTTTTTGGACAAACTAAAAAAGATGGTATGTGACATGAAATGGGACAGGGGATGTATTTATTGTTTAAAAAAGAGAAGTCTCCTTAATAGTGGACCACTCTCTAGTATAAGGTATGTGCTTCTTGTCTTCGCTTACTATTCCAACTTCAATTAGTAAGAGAAATTGATAAGTTAATTAGGGAATTCTTATGGGTTGAACATATTATGAAGGACGTTACCATAGGCATCTTTACATTCTTTGTTAACGATCTTGAATTGTAGAGATTCCTTCCCAAGACATTATTAAGAAAGGTGATTCTAGCAATATTATGGATAGTTCCTTGAGTAGGTCACAATCTGACACAAACAAGTCTTAATTAGAGGTATTATGAAGGCATACTGATACAAGATCGACAAGGAAGACACTAACACGCACCAAAAACAGTTCACAATTTGAAGAGTCAAGGACCTTTTTTGGTGACCACTCTCGGATCCGCTACACAACAACAATAATGAAGAAATTACAAGGTGTGTATCACACCATCAACCAACCCAAACTAATATTATCAACACAAGAGGATGAAACAAGATGAACAACAATTATATGGAAACAACAATTACAAACGGCTTACAATAACAAGAGACAACGGTTACAAGAATTATAGCAAGACTAAAATAGAAAGATAGACAAATGGAGAGGTAGTCTTACGAACCCAAGAGCCTATTCCACTCTTGGACCCTTACGTGACCTTAAGGGAACGGGATCCCAAGCAATCAACGTCTCAAAAATAGCTACCAACACAAGTGATATCCACACTTGTTTACAAGTGATATCCACACTTGTACTCATACTCTCAAGAGTAGTCTCACAATATTCATCAAAGTTATGAGAAAATGACCTAATATGTTCTATTTATAGCCTAGGTTACAACTTATTACAAAATGACTAAAATACCCTTAATGAGCCATGGCAAAGGGGCGGCCTTGGAGTGTGCATATTGGTAGATGGCTTTGGAGTGTTGGGACTTGTGCTCTACACTTCAAAGCTTGTTCCATTGGTTGGGCAACCACCCGAGCTCGAGTCTTTACGTATTGGTCCACAATCACGATCGTACTTGTATCATTTTCCCCTTCTTGAAAAAGGATTCGACCTCGAATCCGAACCTTGCAAAACAATAGGAAGGACAAGCAAACACAAGTTCCTCAAGGTATGAGGGTTAGGATTAGTGTAATCAATCATAGCATCTTGTCGTGGCTCAAACTTCACATACACCCAAACATCCCTCTTACCTGAATACCTTCCCAAGAAAGAGTCAACTAGTCTATCCACATAAGTGTGACAAGAAACAAGGAACAAGAGTTGCTCATCAAGTGGAAAACATACTCTTCTTGGAATAACAAATAGGCTTGAAAGCCGAGATAGGAAGGCCATAAATTCCATGCACATTTAAGTCATTCCAAAAGACATCCTCATCACCATACTTCAAATGATCACCGGGATCAAATGGGTGGAGTGTCCATGGACACGGGTTTAGGATGCATTTCCTTTTCCCAATTCTATTACTAGTACAATCATATATCCCCTCTATACTAACATGGTCTACAACAAAAACAACTAGAGGGTCATCCATAGTCAATCGCCCAACATGGTCAACATCACCATTTTCACACACAAGTTGGTCTTCCTGACTTTCATAAGACAATGTACTATCACTTGCCACAATGGCCTCAACACTAGAAGGATCAACTAGTGTATCCACCATCTCAAGTTGTACATTATCATTGGAGGCACATTCGGCTCACCTAAAGACAAACTACCATTCATACTTAGTTGGCTACTAGCCTCATTCACTAGAGTGCAAGAGTTAGTTTGATTACTTTGTAGCGCATGTGTAGCATGTCCACTCACATGAACTTGATTAGGAAGGCTTGGATTCTCTATCAAGTTATCCAACTCCTTGCAAAGAGAGCTTTTTGTCCCTTCTATTCTTCCTTCCACTCGGTCCATTATTTTTTCCATTCTCTTCATTCGACTACTAAGGTCATGTTTCATACCTATTATGGCAGCCATCAAATCGTTCATGGTCACCTTTTCCAATGCCATAGTTTCTAACAAAAAAAATTCTAAAACAAAAACGCAAAAAACAACAAACTAGTTAATGTTAGAAAAGAAAACATCCTCACAAGCTCTCAAGCTCTCACATTTTGAAATGCCTCTCCTCACAAGTGTTGGTAACTCGTTTATACTCCAAGGAGATTACTTGGTACCAATTGGGGCTCGAGGTCGGAATAGATTCTCTTTTGAAACAACGCAAAGAAAATACGTATGGACTTGAACCAAGAAACTACAACGAATTTCAAAAAGATAAAAGCACACAAAGAAACATAGACACGAATAAACGGACCCAAAAACTAATTTACAACCTAGTAGATAATTACTAGTTTGTTAATTGGCAATAGAATCAACAAAATGCAACTAAGAAACAAAGATTAGAAACTAAGAAATAAAAAATTTGAGCCTAAATTTGTCGTGTGAACAGTAAAACGTGATGTGACAGCCACGTATTGGTTGTAGTCTTAACAAATTTTATTTTTCAAAATTGAAAGTCTTGAACAATTTGTGATTTGGAATTGGTGGGAATTGATTTAGGAGGGAAACAAGTCTTGAAATTCTATTGTCAAATTCAAAAGTGGAAGACTTGACTTTTTTGTACCATTCCCCTTAAAACAAGGTCCTTAAAACAAGGAGAGTTGTTGGGAAGTGATCGACTAGTTATGGGTGATGGAAAGTCTTTCAAGACTAACAAGCTTTCACCTTTTTCTCTTCAACTTTATAGATCTAGTATTCACTTTATTTTAACTCTTGAAAGGGATGAAGAACATCAAGAACAACTTCAACAATCACCAAGAACACAACAATCCCAACAACCAATTCCAACAACAACAAGGACAACAAATCACGGCCAAGTCCACCAAGATGTCAACACAATTGGCTAAGGCTTTAAGTTCACAACAAATGCAAGCTCAAATTTAGATCTTGACTCAAGAGTGTTAGTGATGAAGAAAACTAACGCTTGAAACACCAAGACAAACAAAATGACTCCTAGATCTAATGTTCAAGTCTCGGCCAAACACAACAAACTTTCAGCCAAAATCCAAACTCAAGAACACTATTTTTTTTTTTTTTGTATTTTCGAGCAAGCTAGCCCAAGATTGATCTTGTGGGAACAAAATCAAGCCATGCTCTGATACCAAATGATACAAGATCGTCTAGGAAGACACTAACACGCACCAAAAACAGTCCACAATTTGAAGAGTCAAGGACCCGTTTTGGTGACCACTCTCGGATTCGCTACACAACAACAATAATGAAGAAATTACAAGGTGTGTATCACACCATCAACCAACCCAAACTAATATTATCAACGCAAGAGGATGAAACAAGATGAACAACAATTATATGGAAACAACAACTACAAACGACTTACAATAACAAGAGACAACGGTTACAAGAATTATAACAAGACTAAGATAGAAAGATAGACAAATGGAGATGTAGTCTTACGAACCCAAGAGCCTATTCCACTCTTGAACTCTTAACACCACATACAACATAAACCTATCTCTTACGTGACCTTAAGGGAATGGGATCCCCAAGCAATCAACGTCTCAAAACTAGCTACCAACACAAGTGATATCCACACTTGTATGAATACTCATACTTGTATGAATACTCATACTCTCAAGAGTAGTTTCACAATATTCATCAAAGTTATGAGAAAATGACCTACTATGTTCTATTTATAGCCTAGGTTACAACTTATTACAAAATGATTAAAATGCCCTTAATGAGCCATGGCAAAAGGGCGGCCTTGGAGTGTGCATATTTGGATGGCTTTGGAGTGTTGGGACTTGTTCTCTACACTTCAAAGCTTGTTCCATTGGTTGGGCAGCCACCCGAGCTCGAGTCTTTACGTATTGGTCCACAATCACGATCGTACTTGTATCACATGCTCATAGATATTATTCCAAGTAATATTTGCAAATTATTCAAATAAATGTTCATTTAATGACTTGATCCATCATTTCAACTTCAAACATGAAATAGAGATTTTGAAGTTTGAAAGACAAGTTTGAGAAGTTAACAATCAAAAGAAAAAAAATATTTTAAGCGAATTGATGATTTATCTCTCAAAACTTCATATTTTTGACTAGTGAATTTCATGTGCAAACATAACTCACTTCAAATCCGTTTTTCAACTTCAACTTCAAATACTCTGAACTTTAACCAAATGATGTCCAAAGCCAACTTGTTGTTTCACATTGAAGGATGACGGTCAAATTTGTGTTTTGGTTGGATGTCCCTTTATGTATATTTTGGACCATTTGGTTGGAAGGAACTCTAAACTTTTTAAAATGCCTTATCTTTGTCTTCTGTTGGAAATGAATTTGTGATATATGCTGGAATTAATAAAACTCCTTTATAATAGGAGGGATTTGCACATGGTGTTCATCGATCTGGAGAAGGGCATATGACAGTCCCTAGGGAGGTTCTTTGGAGATTCTTGGAGGTGAGAGGAGTGTAGGTGGCGTACATCAGAGCTATTAAGGACATGTACGATGGAGGGAAGACTCGGGTGAGGACGACGGGAGGAGACTCGGGGCATTTTTCGATAGAGACTGGTTTGCACCAGGGATCGACTCTCAGCCCTTTCCTTTTTGCGTTGGTGATGGACGTGCTGACGCTGAGTATTCAAGGTGAGGTGCCATGGTGTATGTTATTTGCGGATGATGCAGTGCTTATTGATGAGACGCGGGGTGTGTGAATGAGAAATTGGAGGTTTGGAGGCAAACTCTGGAATCTAAGGGGTTCAGGTTGAGTAGGTCCAAGACGGAGTATTTGGAATGCAAGGTCGGTGACTCGAGTTAGGAGGACGGTGTGGTGGTGAGGTTGGACTCTCAGGATGTTTGTAAGAAGGATAGTTTTAAGTATCTTGGGTCTATGATTCAGGGGAATGACGAGATTGAGGAGGATGTCTCTAAGCGTATTAGAGCAGGTTGGATGAAGTGGAGGCTCGCCTCGGGAGTGTTATGTGATAGGAAGGTGCCCCTTAAGCTTAAAGGCAAATTCTACAGAGTGCAGTCCGTCCGGCCATGCTGTATGGAGTTGAATGTTGGCCAGTCAAGAACTCCCATATCCAAAGATTGAAGGTGGCGGAAATGAGGATGTTGCTTTGGATGTGTGGTCTCACTATAGGGGATAGAGTCGGGAATGAGATTATTCGAAAGAAGGTGGGAGGAGTGGCTTCGGTGGAGGACAAGATGAGAGAAGGCAGGTTGAGATGGTTTGGGCATGTGATGAGAAGGAGCACGGATGCCTCTGTTCGGAGGTGTGAGAGACTAGCTTTGGATGGCTTCAGGAGGGGTAGAGGTAGGCCAAAGAAATACTGAAGGGAGGTGATTAGGCATGACATGGAGCAACTGCAGCTTACTGAGGACATGATCCTAGACAGGAAGGTGTGGAGGTCGCAGACTAGGGTTGAAGGCTAGCGTGAGTGTGTGGGTTGTGGCTAGGTGTTAGGAGAGTGTGGGGGTGGTAGTCCTCTTAGGTCTGTGAGTGTATTGTTTACTACTAGGAGAGTATTCGTTTTCCTATTTCTTATTTTGTATTGCTTGTACTGTACTTATTTTGTATTTCCTTGATATTTACTTTTATTATTTTATCGCTTATTTCTGTTGTGTTATACATCCTGTTTTGAGTTGCATTACGACCTTGCTATACTATTCTCTCTCTTTGAACTGGGGGTCTATCGGAAACCACCTCTCTACTTCTTCGGAGGTAGCAGTATGAACTGCGTACATTTCACCCTCCCCAGACCTTGTGGGAATATGGGAATATACTGGGTGGTTGTTGTTGTTGTTGTTGTTGTTGCTTTTGTCAACTTACAGTACCTTCTTGGTGCTATAGTGTTAATCAAATTAACCTTATCTGTAAGAGAAGAAAAAGAAGTATAGGAGCTAAATGTCTAGGGAAGAGAGAGTTCTGAAATATGACACTGTTCTGGTAAAATTATTCATCTTTTACACAATGAACATATTCCATCAATTGGATATAAAGTATATATGCCCTTTTTGTACTCATTTTGTGCTTTCTTCTTTTCGTATCTTACCATTTCACAATAGTGCCTTGTACATATTTGAGGTGCCTCAGATTTATCACTTGTGCCTTAATATGCTCTTACATACATCAAGAGAAACATGAGTTCGTAACAAATCTAAAAAGTTCATTGCTATGCACCCATGGGTGTGACTTAGTGGTCAATGAAGTGGGTTGAGAAGAGGTCTCAGGTTCAAATCCCATCAGTCAAAAACAAACACTAGGGGATCTCTTCCTATTTGTCCTAGCCTTGGTAGACAGAGTCACCGGATACTTGTTGCTTGAGGAAGGTGGCAGATATCCCGTGGAATTAGTTGAGGTACGCGCAAGCTGTCCCAGACACTACAGTCATAAAAAAATAGTTCATGTTGAAGTGTGTGACCATCTTATCTAAAAGCTTAAAGTGTTAGACATAACACACTTTTATATTTAATTATATTCTCTACACGCCCCTTACGTGCGGGCCTAATTCTTTTTCATGGGCCAAGCACGTGGACTTTTTTTTTTTTTTTTTTTTAATAATGGGTGGCGGTGCTATTTGATTCCAGGACCTCTGCCTACTCTAATACGATGTAAAGAATGGATCTTGGACCTAACTTGATACAGGAATTACAAGGATAACACGAAACGCACTTCAAAATCAGTCCACAAGATCAAAGATTCGAGGACCCTTTTGAAGACCACACTCGGATTCAACAATACAACACAATAACGAGATATAAGGGTGAGATTTAACACCAAGGCATCCACCCAAACTAGATTTAACAAGAAACAATATGAAGACAATATGAACAACAACAAGGCGGTAATAATAACAACACCTCACGGGTTTCATTAACAAGAACAAGAAACAACGATTACAACAAAACAAAGTATAGATAGATAGACTACATGAAGGAATGATCTTAAAAACCCAAGAGCATATTTCACTCTTGGACCCTTAACACTACTCACAACAATTCACCTATCTCTTACGTTGAAACAAGGGGGACCTCGATCTCCCAAGCATCCAACGTTTCCAATCTTGAATCCAACTCGAGTGAATCCACACTCAATGTTGATTTCCCTAGTTACAAGTTTCGGCCATAGGGGCCTTTCTCACAAGAGAAATGTTCTAAGTGTTGCAACTTTCAATATCCAACAAAAACTAAGTAGTAAATGACCTAACATATTCAATTTATAGTAGGTTGCAACAATAGTGTGAAATGTCCAAAAGACCCCTTAGTCAAATGCTTCACTTTTGGCGTCCTTGGAGTGTAGAATGTGGACTGTTTTTGGAGCCTATTTAAGCCCTCCTTTGCATTTCATTTGAACACTCCAAGTCTCGGGTTCAATACATCTCACATATGTCCACCTTCGTGGTCGTACTCGTATCATCCTCCCCTTCTTGAAAAGGATTCGACCTCAAATCCATACCTTGCAAAATCAAAGAGGAAATAAACAAGCAACATCCTTATGACATGAGGGTTAGAGTTAGCAAACAATTAGCATCGTGCCACGGTGGTACACACTTGAAGTACAACCAAGGATCCTTTGTGTTAATTATGAAAAGCCTTTGTACAACATCACAAAGGAAAGGGCTCGGATGAACATCAAGAAAGAAGGAACAAAATTCGAAACTACGCCTTTCATACTATGTATATCCAACAACACCATGAATATCATCATATGCATATAGGTAGTGAAGAAAGGCACCAAAGACACAATTCTCATCCAAGATGTATTCACGAGTAGGAACACACAAAGAGATAAAGGGACATTGCAAGCATGTGAGACCTCTCTTTTCCCAACCACTTCCTAATGGAATGCATTCCATCAAGGGAATCATACCAATAGGGAGAATAGGGAAACTACCATGTAACAATCCAATCCAATCCAAGTAGTTTGCCCAAGAACTCGGTTTCCCTCTACAAATGATGTTAAGCACGCTCCCAAGAGTCCCACAAGATACTTCAATTTGTCCAACCCCATGAAGGTGACGAGAAACCTTTAACAACATCCTTGGACCCTTCCACAAACAAGAATACAACTTGACATCCACAAGTTGTGGTGCACATAACTTAAGTACAAATGTGTCAAACATGGATGCACGGATATGAGCAACACCCCAAAGAGACAATAACACATTTGCCCTAGGGTCCTCGAGTAGACACAAACCACCATTAACATCAAAGGGATCACAATTCAAGTCACCATATTTGTCAAGCACGGGTGGGGTGTCATGCAAAGGAGTACAAGCAAAATCATTTTTCAAGGAATAATCACAATTCGGGGTTCCCGAGTAATCAAGCAAACCATGGTCATCTTCACCCGATTGACTATTCCTTTCCAAGACTACACATTCCCTACCCTTAAGAGTACTCTCATCTTTCAAGAAGAGATATTCATTTTGAGGAAGAATGTTGTCGCACCATAGTGGGACATATAGGCTATAACTTCCAAGACAAGCCATGCCGTCAACTTCACTTGCACCACTAGGTTCATTAGGAATGATTAGACTATCTCTAAACAAGATATTGTACCTAAAGAGTGAATGATCTAACCCGCAGACAGATTTGGAACTTTCAATCTTTAAGGAATCATTATCAAGTTTCAAAGATATGTCAAGCACATGATTAACCCTGTGAGCCAAGCAAACATTAGAATCTTTACAACAACATAGGCTCACGGGTTCACCCCCTTTGTCCTTGACCAACATCTTCAATTTCTTTACTCATACATATTTATTAATCACATCATACATATTCTCAAGTGGTGGGCAAGTTTTATACACAAGTTGGTCAACACAATTTTCACACGACGATGTACTTTCATTCAACACAATAGCTTCAACACTAGGTGGACACAAATCGATCTTACTAGAAGTCGATTCGGTCATCTATAGGATCAACTGGTGTATCCACTCGCACAACATGTGGTAACGAGTCAATATACTCATATGTAGGTAAGCTACCACTCACACTCAACGACTTATTAGTCACACGTTCATCACAGATGCACTAAAGTGTAAGAGTAAGCTATTTTACCTTGACGTTCATGAGTATGTTCTTCTTTACCTCGGTGTGAAAGTCTTCACAAGTTTGGGCATCAACTTCCTTCGGGAAGCTTTCACCGCAAGGTGTTTGGACCTTAGGTTTTGGATTTGTTGGGATATGTGTGGATACCAATTGGCGTAGCTTTCAACGTGCCATTTCATGTCTTCAATATTGTCGGTGATGCGGTCAAACGTGGCATCGAGATTGGTGGCAGCCATGGTACCTAAAAGAAAAGACAACAACAAACAACAAAATAAACAAACTTGTTAGCTCAAAAATGCCTCACCACACTCTCACTCTCGATTTTTGCCTCACACTTGGTTTCACTAGTGTTGAAAGCCGGCTTGTACTTCGCAAGTGATTGAGGGTCGAGTCTACTCTTGCCCGGAATAGATTTTCTTTTGAGTTGACTCAAAGAAAATTTGTTTACGGACTTGAACCAACAAGATACAACAAATTCACAAAAGAGAAAAGCACACAACAAACGCTTAACACGAATGAACGAACACAAAGAC
Organism: Capsicum baccatum var. pendulum; assembly: GCA_030864225.1. NCBI lineage: Eukaryota > Viridiplantae > Streptophyta > Magnoliopsida > Solanales > Solanaceae > Capsicum > Capsicum baccatum. The sequence continues at coordinate 67,171,689 of CM061559.1, read as the reverse complement.
TAACTGACAATCTAGTAGATAGGTACTAGTTTGCCAATTAGTATTGGAACCAACGAAGTTGAAACTAAGGAACAACAAAAGGAAACTAAGAAATCTGAAATTTGAGCTTAAATATGTTGCGTGAACAGTAAAACGTGATGTGGCAGCCACGTATTAGTCTCGGTCCCACACAACTTTTGTTGTCTAATTGCAAGTCTTGGTCAATTTTTCAATTTGGACTTTGATGGAATTTGTTTAAGGAGGGAAATTCAAACACGTCTTGGATCCCTTTCCAATTTCAATTTTTCAAAACTTGACTTTCTTGTACTTCTCCTTAAACATGGATCCTTAAATCATGGAAGAGTGTTGGAAAGTGGTTGAGACTTGGTTGATAGGTCTTTGTTGGTTGTAGTGTCTTTCAAGACTAACAAATAATACACCCTTTTCCTTCAACTTTTTGGATTTAGCATTCACTTTATTTTCAACAATATATGAAGATGGTGATGAACATCAAGAACACCACCACCACCAAGAACTACAACAATAATCTTCAAGAACACCAACAATTTTCACACGACCACTCCCAAATTCCACAATAACCAATATCTCCAACACTTGGCCGTCTCAACTACAACTTCAACAAAATGGTTCTCAAGCCACCAATTAACAACAATACCACGTGTTCAAGCTTAGAACATCAAGACACAACAAAAACGCAATTTTCGGCCAAGAACACAAAATGGACAGATTGCTCTCTTTTCTGGAATTTTCAGTTTTCAATTTTTTTTTTTTTTTTGATTTTTCAACTCTCAGGCCCAAGATTGATCTTGTTAGAACAAAATCAAAGATAGACTTTGATACCAAATGATACAAGAATTACAAGGACAACACGAAACACACTTCAAAATCAGTCCACAAGATCAAAGATCCGAGGACCCTTTTGGAGACCACACTCGGATTCAACAATACAACACAATAACGAGATATAAGGGTGAGATTTAACACCAAGGCAGCCACCCAAACTAGATTTAACAACAAACAATATGAAGACAAGATGAACAACAACAAGGTGGTAACAATAATAACACCTCATGGGTTACATTAACAAGAACAAGAAACAGCGATTACAACAAAACAAATGATAGGTAGATAGACTACATGAAGGAATGATCTTAAGAACACAAGTGCATATTTCACTCTTGGACCCTTAACACTACTCACAACAATTCACCTATCTCTTACGTTGAAACAAGATGGATCTCTATCTCCTAAGCATCCAACGTTTCCAAACTTGAATCCAACATGAGTGAATCCGCACTCAATGTTGATTTCCCTAGTTACAAGATTCGGCCATAGGGGCCTTTCTTACAAGAGAAATGTTCTAAGTGTTACAACTTTCAATATCCAACAAAAACTAAGTAGTAAATGACCTAACATATTCTATTTGTAGTAGGTTACAAAAATAGTGTGAAATGTCCAAAAGACCCCTTAGTCAAATGCTTCACTTTTGGCGTCCTTGGAGTGTAATGTGGACTGTTTTTGGAGCCTATTTAGGCCCTCCTTTGCACTTCATTTGAACACTCCAAGTCTTGGGTTCAATACAATTCACATATGTCCACCTTCGTGGTTGTACTCGTATCATAACTCAACCTCAAAAGCTAGCTCATAGCTAGCTCATGAGGGGGGATTGCCCAAGTCCATATAAGGAGACCAAGTACCCATCCTTTTTCCGACGTGGGACTGTTTAACACTCCCACACACGTCCAAACTTTGTTAACTGGAGCATGGACAATATAATATGGGGGCCAACATCGGTGTTCAAAGAATTTGGACGGGCCTAGCCCTGATACCATGTTGAAATGTGTGACCATCTCATCTAAAAGCTTAAGCTGTTAGAGAGAGCACACTTTTGTTTATTTAATTATATTCGCAACAGTTCATTACTATTTTTTCTTGAAGTGAGATATATTGGTCAATATCCCTTTGCGCGGAACTTTTGTTCCTTGAATTTTGTCCGGAGTCTATGCTCCTCACTTTTAGGCCTTTTATCAAGAATGTGACTGTGATCTTTGACATAATTTGGAGATGTCCATTGCAGTTGTATCTGTTGGAGAGCATGTAGATGTGATTCTAGGAGCTGCTGTAGCTGATGGGAAAGTGACACCTAAAGTTCAATCATTAATTAAGATACTTCTCAAGTACCAGCATACTGAGGATTTTCGTGCTATAATATTCGTTGAACGCGTTGTGACTGCATTGGTTCTTCCAAAGGTGCATTGTTTTTTCTGCTTTCGTTTTCTTAACCAGATATTACATCGTCGTAGCACTATGCTATAACAAGTTTTGTTAAGCATGCAGGTTTTTGAGGAGCTCCCTTCCCTAAGTTTTATCACTTCTTCAAGTTTAATTGGGCATAACAATAGTCAAGAAATGCGAACAGGCCAAATGCAGGATACAATTGCCAAATTTCGAGATGGTCGTGTATGACTCAGTACCAAGCTATGACTCAATTTCATTGTTATTAGTTTTGTATCAGTGGCCAATGTTGTTTGGACTCTTCAAAAATACTGTCTGGTGGGTGTCTGATCCTCCAAAAGCTATGCATTTTTGGAGGATCCGACACTGGTGCAGCATTTTTTTCCGAGGGTCCGAGCAACGCAGTCAGTGCGCTACTAACATGATTTAGAGTTATTACTGTGTTTTGTATTGGCTGTAGATTGTTTATATGATAATTTAAGATTAGTGGCATTTAAGATTAGTGGCCTTTACTTAGTTATGCATTTTGAAGTTGGAGTCAACTCTTATGTGTTACTTGCCTACTCAAAAACTTTATTGCCTGCCTAGCTATTCCTGAGTTCTTTACTGAAAATGAATTGTTGAATTTTAAATGTGAAATTGGTTTTGTTTTATGTTTCTTGTTGTTGTTGTTGCAAGTTGATTAGATACTTTTAAAACAAGATATAATTTGAATTGTCTGCTGCAATATATTCTGTTGGAATTTTGAAACAGAGTACTAATACCTATAAAAAAGTAATTTTAGTTGTCTTTCGGTGGTCAATATTATTCAAATTGCCCTCTTTTCTGCATCATACTGTTGAGGATTCCTTATTTCATGTGTTCTTCTATGCACAACTGAACCTCTGGAAATTTTTTGTTTTAGAATCTTTGGCTGCATGCCAAAAGCCGCTCTTGTATAGTTGATAATTCTATTTTCTCCTAATTGTTTGCATGTTTTGACAGATTAATCTGTTAGTTGCCACTAGTGTTGCGGAGGAAGGACTTGACATCCGGCAATGCAACGTTGTCATTAGGTTTGACCTGGCCAAAACCATTTTGGCGTATATTCAGTCTAGGGGCCGCGCCCGTAAGCCTGGATCAGATTATATTTTGATGGTTGAGAGGTATCTGCATCTTTATGTATTCCAGTACGTATAGTCATCCTCCTTGAGCACCATATTGATTCTATAGCATTATAATAAATCATTTTTTAGAGAAAATGCATCACATGAAGCATTTCTGAGGAACGCCAGAAGCAGTGAAGAGACTTTGCGGAAAGAAGCAATTGAGCGGACTGATATTAGTCATCTCAAAGATGCCTCCAAGTTGATCTCTGGGGAGGCACCAAGAGATTCAGTTTATCAGGTGGAGTCCACTGGAGCTGTTGTGAGCTTAAATTCTGCAGTTGGGTTGATCCACTTCTATTGCTCCCAATTACCAAGTGACAGGTGGGATTACATGCTTACACGTAGTCAGAAATTTATTTAGTGATTGGTTTAACAGGTTTTCTGTCTCATTTCAGGTACTCAATTCTCCGTCCTGAGTTTATAATGGAGCGTCATGAGAAGTCAGGTTGCCCAACTGAATATTCATGCAGGCTACAACTCCCCTGCAATGCACCTTTTGACGAACTTGAGGGGCCTGTATGCAGCTCAATGCGCCTTGCCCAACAGGTCTGCATTTCCTTTTGTTCTCAATTAACAATCTTGATATAGCAAACATATTTAAATTAGTTTTGATGCAGGCTGTTTGCTTGGATGCTTGCAAGAAGCTCCACCAGATGGGGGCATTTACGGACATGCTCTTGCCAGACAAGGGAAGTGGGGTGGAATCGGAGAAAGTTGAACCGGAAGAGGAAGGTGATCCAATTCCCGGAACTTCCAGGCACAGGGAATTTTATCCTGAAGGTGTAGCTGATATTCTGAGGGTTAGTGCCTTAATTCTTCTCTGATTAATACTAAGGAAACCCCAAGAAGTTGTATTATTTGATCATCTCAGGCTCAAGTATATCTCAGAGCTTGAGGCTTTTGGTTGGAAAGACACTTTTTGTAGGTTTTCTATTTTTCAAGGAAGTAGGTTTTTTGTCGGCAGAGTTTGCAAAATGATTTACTTACTTTTCGTAAATGCAAAAAGTTTGGAAAGGTTTGTGCAAAAATTTTCTATCATCTTTTCAACAAAATGTCAAACTCGTTTGGAGAATCTTGAGAGCATATATATGTATATATATCCCCTTAGAGAAATTTTGTTTGCCTTTTTCACCCTTTAAAAACATATTTTACATCAGATAAATAGTCATTTAATTATTTCCCTAATATTTAGGACTTTGAAATCAATTAAAATGTTGGTCATTAAATTTTTCCTTGTTCGAATTATGTGGGAAGTCCTAATATTCAGGACTTCAAAGTCAATTAAGACTTTACTAAGGTATGAATAGAATAAGGTACAGGTTTTAGCATCAACTCATGGGCTATCCTCCCCTCATGATGTAGCTTTTGGGATTGAGTTACGCGCAAGGTCCATTTCACTATAACTAACATGAAATATACTGGCAATGCACGTATCCCAAGTGCTCATGTAAAGTTGAATGACGTTAAAATCAAACATTACTCTTATGACATATTTGTACAATGGGGAACACCTATTAGAATAAACTGACGCAAGAATCACTTGAGTGGATCAAACCCTGAACGTGATTGATATTTATTATTTTGAAACTTGTAATTTTCTTTTAATTTCTATGTTATAATGCACACACATCTTTATAATATTATTTGAATTGTTTTAGAAGTTTGTTTTCATTGGTACGAAGGACACCCCCTTAACGTACATATACCAAGACTAGTACAACAACAAACCCAGTGTATTCCCACCTAGTGGGGTCTGGGGGGTAAGATGTACGCAGTCCATACCTCTACCTCTAAGGAAGTAGAAAGACTGTTTCCGATAGACTCCCGGCTCAAGACACGAGATACCACACAAATACATAGTAAAGCACAGAACAAGATTTCATAACATAAGTACGACACCCATAAGTAATAGAAAACAGAGGAAAGCACCCAGATTCGTAATAAAACATGGAACACGGAATCATAACAAGAATAATACCCCCACCAAGTAATTCCCTACACTAGCGACCCAAACTGGCCCTAGTCTTCTGCCCTAATTCGCGTCCTCCAGACCTTCCTATCTAGGGTCATGTCCTCGGTGAGCACCCGCCTAATCACCTCACCCCAGTACTTCTTCGGCCTACCCCTACCCCGCCTAAAACCATCCAACGCTAGCCTCTCACACCTACGAACCGGGGCATCCATGCCCCTCCTCTTCACGTGTCCGAACCATCTCAATCGGACTTCCCGCATCTTGCACTCCACCGGAGTCGCACCAACCTTCTCCCTGATAGTCTCATTGCGAACTCTATCCCCTCTAGTCAGCCCACACATCCAACGCAACATCCGCATTTCTGCCACCTTCATTTTTTGGATGTGGGAGTTCTTAACTGGCCAACACTCCGCTCCATACAACATGGCCGGACGGACTACCACCCTGTAGAATTTGCCTTTAAGCTTGGGCGGCACCTTCTTATCACACAACACCCCCGACGCGAGCTTCCACTTCATCCATCCCGCCCCGACATATACCAAGACTAGTAATTAAATAATTATGAAAACTTTTGTCAAAAAGAGTGTGGCAAAAGAAATGTGTTTGAATAGTTATAGTTTTTTTTTCTGATTATGAGTTTTTTTTTTTTGTTCCTGATTATGAGTGTTTATGTGTACATGAAGATCTCTTAATTCCGGAAGTGCTTCAAGACACTCTTCCACTCAAAAAATGTTACTTTTTCTCATAGCAAGTTTTTTAAAAATGTCTTTCAATTATTTCAAGAGATCCTTATGCCCAGATCTTTTCATACTAGTAGTCGTAGTATTACTCAGGGGGTTTCTTGTCCTTTGATTTTTATTATTACCTGTTGTTTCTTGCACTCGCTATCTTATTATTTTGTTGTAGTTATGTTTATTTTTCAGCGTGTTCTCGATACCATTTTGCGATGACTTTTTTACTCCTGTTAGTTCTTTTTTCCTTGAGCTGAGGGTTTATTGGAAATGGCTTCTCAACTTCCCAAGGGTAGGGGTAAGGTCTTCGTACTCTCTACCCTCCCAAATCCCACTTGTGGGATTATATAGGGTATGTTGTTGTTGTTTGTGTTGTTATTCTTATGCCCAGATGTCACCTCCATCTTTGTAAGACTTCTTCAAATCTGAATTGTCAGTTCTGTTTCTTGTCAGCTTCATATTCTTAGAAGAATAATATCCCTAGCTCATTTTCTGGCACCTTTTCCCTTGTCGAGATTCTTTTCCTCCCATTACTTGACCTTCTAATTTAAGGGATTCTGTTGTTCACAGTTCTCCTTTGAGAAATAGTTTCTCCGTGCTTTCTTTAGTTTATTGCTTTCTACTCTGTTCGGCACAAAAACATGATAAAGAGATTAGTAGTGAATGATAAAGGCGCAGTTACTATTCTCTTGTTTAAGAAAGTAGATGAGTTTGTGGGATGTGTTATATGATATGCACGATTTAGCTGTTTCTAAGAAAATATATGAGAAACTCAATTGGTTTTACAAAATAACTGTAGAAGCTTCATTGGAATATGCTGGTTGTGACAGCTTTAGACACCAATCTAATTGATCCTAAAGTTTATAGTCTTCTATTTTGTAAAATCTGGGCATGGCTATGTACGTGTGAAAAGAGTGATAAAGGGTGTTCTTTCATCAGACCTGTAGCATTAACCGAGGAGCTTGTAGAGAAAACAATTATTAAGAATCATATCTAATCTTTATTTTGTTTTGTAAGATCTAATCTATATATTTCATCCAAGTATGTGGGCCCTACTGGTCAATGAAGTGGGTGGGTGCAAACATGGAAGATTAAGATCACACTGGATGATTTCTTCTCATTTGGGTAAACTTGGTGGTCAGAGTTACCCTATACCTGCCCTATTGGGAGGTAGCAGGCACCCAGAGAAATAGTCGAGGTGGCGCACACATTGGCCTGGATATAACCATCATACAAAATAAAATCTAATCTATACTATGCTTTTTTTTTTTTTCTTTTGATGACTAAAGATACGACAATGGAAGAGTTCTTCTACATTGTTTTCACCAAGTTTGGGGAACAAACTTCCGTTTGATCTTCAGTCTTTCAATATTCTCAACATACTTATGGGCAACTACTCTTTTTTCTCCTGAAGGGTGACTGGATTTTGTCGGGAAAGGATTCTTGTGTCAGCTCAAAGTTCATTCACCTTTATATGTATGCTATCAAATGTGAGAATATTGGCACCTCAAAGGACCCATTCTTAACTGATGTGTCAGAGTTTGCAATACTGTTTGGCAATGAGCTGGATGCAGAGGTTTCTCTTTTCTTTAGCTTTTCATATCTTAAACACGAATATCTATTTACCAAATGTGAATTCTGTTAATGTTTCCTCACTCAATAATCATTTTGATCTTTTATCGGACACAGGTATTATCGATGTCGATAGATTTATTTATTGCTCGAACTGTAAAAACCAAGGCAACTCTTGTCTTCAGAGGGCCAATAGACGTTACAGAATCTCAGGTTGAGTTTCCTTTTGCTATCTAAATTATAATGAACTATTATTAAGCTTAGCATTTAAGTATCTTGAACAAAATTCTATTTTCTGCAACTGGCAGTTGGCGTCCCTTAAGAGCTTTCATGTAAGAATGATGAGCATTGTTTTGGATGTTGCTGTTGAGCCGTCCACCACTCCTTGGGACCCTGCAAAGGCATATCTATTTGCCCCTGTTACTGGTGATGAATCTGGAGATTCTACAAAAGATATCAACTGGGATCATATTGAAAAAATTACTAAACCTGATGTATGGAGCAATCCTCTTCAGAGAGCTCGCCCAGATGTATATCTTGGCACCAATGAGCGTGCTCTTGGCGGAGACCGAAGGGAATATGGCTTTGCGAAATTGCGAGATGGTTTGGCCGTTGGACTGAAGTCTCATCCTACATATGGTATTAGAGGTGCTATTGCACACTTTGATTTGGTCAAAGCATCTGGATTGGTCCCTAACTGGAGTGGCCTTGATGTTGTTGATGTTGATATGAATAAAGACAAAATAGCCATGGCTGACTGTTTTCTTAGAGCCGAAGATATTGTAGGAAGAATTGTCACTGCAGCTCACTCTGGAAAGAGATTTTATGTTGATTGCATTCGCAATGATATGACTGCGGAGAACTCATTTCCAAGGAAAGAAGGTTACCTAGGTCCTCTCGAGTACAGCAGTTATGCTGCTTATTATAAGCAAAAGTATGTTTCCATTAATATCTTAGTGTCTCCTCTTTTTCCGTGTCCTTGAAGCTTGAACCATGGTTGCTTGATTTCTGCTGCTAACAACTGCTTAATCATTTGCAAGGATTGGGTGGTTCAAGTACACCTTGGTTGTACTTGAATAACAAAAGGCTTCTCATGTTGAAGGTTAAATTGTTTTCAAGTACAACCTTGGTGCACTTGGCTATCCAGTCCAATTTGTATGCAGGTATGGAGTTGATTTGGTCTATAAAAAACAGCCTCTAATAAGAGGCCGCGGTGTTTCATATTGCAAGAACCTTCTGTCACCACGATTTGAACATTCAGAAGGTCTGCTTATACTTGGCGTTCTTTTATTAGACTTAGCTTTGTCTCTTTTCATGCCTTCGTGTGTAAGTTTGGATTTTTTTTGTAGAACCTGAGAATAAACTCGAAGAGGCAACTGATAAAACGTATTATGTTTTCCTCCCTCCTGAGCTCTGTCTTTTACATCCACTTCCTGGATCCCTTGTTCGGGGTGCTCAGAGATTGCCCTCGATCATGAGGAGGATTGAGAGCATGCTGCTTGCTGTTCAGCTTAAGGAAATGATTGGTTACCCTGTCCCAGCTCTGAAGGTAAAATAATCCTCTGATTATTTTCAGGCGTTTGTCTTGCAATTTCACTTGATGCCTAAGCCTTTTTTTGTTTGTACAGATCTTGGAAGCATTGACCGCCGCTTCTTGCCAGGAGACTTTCTGCTATGAAAGAGCTGAACTTCTTGGAGATGCATATCTGAAATGGGTTGTTAGTCGTTATCTTTTCCTCAAGTATCCCCAGAAACATGAAGGTCAACTCACCAGGATGAGACAACAAATGGTAAGCAACATGGTACTGTATCAAAATGCCTTGAGTAAGGGACTCCAGTCATACATCCAAGCAGATCGATTTTCTCCATCTAGATGGGCCGCTCCTGGGGTGTTGCCTGTGTATGACGAGGACATCTATGAGGATGAGTCATCCATGTTTGATGATGACACAACAGAAAATGGCACTGTAGCAGCAAAGGCTCTAGCTGGTGATGAGTTTGAAGATGAGGAAACTGAAGAAGGTGAGCTTGATAATGATTCAGGTTCGTATCGTGTACTCTCTAGCAAGACAATGGCTGATGTTGTGGAAGCACTGATTGGAGTATATTATGTCGAGGGTGGAAAGTATGCTGCAAACCACTTCATGAAATGGATTGGGGTTCAGGTTGATTTCAATTTCAAAGAGACTGAATACTCTATTAGGTCTTATAGCATTCCCGAGAATGTACTCAGGAGCGTCGACTTTGATGCATTACAAGGTGCTTTGAATCGCAGCTTCAATGATAAAGGCTTACTGCTAGAAGCCATTACCCATGCGTCACGCCCATCTTCTGGGGTCTCCTGTTATCAAAGACTGGAGTTTGTGGGTGATGCAGTATTAGATCATCTCATCACGAGGCACTTGTTCTTTACGTACACAGATCTGCCCCCAGGCCGATTGACCGACTTAAGAGCTGCGGCTGTGAACAATGAAAATTTTGCACGTGTTGCTGTTAAACACAGTCTTCATTTACACCTTCGTCATGGATCCAGTGCTCTAGAAAAACAGGTTCTTTAACTACTCTTCCACTTTGCAATATTAGGGGTGGGGGTTCGGTTCGGTTTTACAAAATTGAGAACCGAACACCGAACCAAACTAATTTGGTTTGGTGACTTCGGTTCGGTTTAGTTCGGTGTTTTTAAATCAGTTTTTTGGTGCTAAGTGAGAAACAAAATTATCTAAATTTTGAAAACAAATCCGTAGGCAGTAAATTCCAAATAGTATTTCTACCTAATGTTACTTGTGATGTTCTAGACTAGGTGTTAAAATTTTAAAATTATGATACCTCTGCTGTCCAAGTCGGGTCTGTCAAGCATTTGCTTTGCTTTATTTGGTGTGTTTGGTATGATGGAAAATGTTTTCCAGAAAACATTTTCCTATTTTCCCTAGTTTGGTTGTAATATAACTTTTGGAAAATATTTATTTCCCAGAGTAACTCATTTTCCTCCATTTGAAAGAAAATGACTTCCCTCATGGGCCAAGGGAAGTCATTTTCTAGAAAATATTGAGATGTGACTTATGGGAACTTGAAACCAAAATAAACCAAAATATGAATAAAATGACCAAAATAGGTCACCTATCTAATAAATTACCAAAATAAGCTAAACATAATAATTTATTATGTTTTATATCTTTTTTTAACGGTTTGATAGCGGATGTTACGGTAAAAAAGTTTTAGTAAAACGTAGTAATAATTTATTACACTTTACAAAACTTTTGTATAAAACGTAATAATTTATTACGTTTACATGACTTGACATAAAGAAGTGATGTGACAGTACACTGAGTTTTTTTAAAAAAATTATTAATTAAAACTTTATAACTTTTTTAACTTTTATAAATTAAAACTTTTTATTACAATTTATAAATTAGAACTTTTTATTACGTTTTTACCAATTTTTTTTTTAAAAAGTTATTGCTTCGTTTTGTCAAATCAAGTACCACCTAGTAAATCGTATTAAGAAGTTATTTTTTAATAAATAAAAAAATAAAAAATATGTAATTATAAATTTATTTTATTAATACGTAATAAAAATTACATTGTTTTCTAAATTTGGTCGGATGAATGTATAATTGTTGATGTCACATCTCTTACAAACTGACCGAATGATTAAAAATGTGTAGTTAAATATTATGTTGTAGAAAATATATTACATTTTTAATTAGAGGGTCACACACTCATGTAAAGTTAAAATTTAGCTAGAAAAAAATATTTTTTCTATTCACCAACCAAACATCATAAAATATTTTTTGGAAAATATTTTCCACTCAACAACCTAACATAAGAAAATAAGTAAAACACCAACTTATTTTCTATGAAAACATTTTCCATGAAAAATATTTTCCATCATACCAAACACACCCATTCTCTTACCAACTTCGGTTCTGGAAATTTTATTATAATAATATATTATTTCCAAAAAAAAAAATGTAAAACTAAATGTTTTCAACTTGTCCACCGGAAATCTGGAAAACTTAGTCACTAGTCTTGGACTTGGGCTTTAGTTCTTTATTGGGCGAACAGTGCTAAATGTAATATAGATAATTTTTTAAAAATTAATCAATATCGGTTCTTCGGTGCACCAAAGGACCATTACCCTAAAGCCGAACTGAAGTACCGAAAATGAAAAACCGAAACCGAACCGAAGAACCGAATTAATTCGGTTCGGTTTCTTTTTCGATTCTTCGGTTTTTATGCCCACCCCTACATTGCATACTCACGTTAGTCCGTAGTGGCCTTTTCACATTGCAAAGAACATTTTCCGATGCCTTCTTTACCTTACATCTTTTACAGATTCGTGACTTTGTGAATGAGGTTAAAAATGAACTATCAAAACCAGGCTTCAACTCCTTTGGTTTGGGGGATTGCAAAGCTCCTAAAGTTCTTGGTGATATTGTTGAATCAATTGCTGGGGCTATTTTTCTTGACAGCAGGTGTAATACTAAAGCTGTATGGGAGGTTAGTTTCAAGGGCCTTGTAATATAATTTACCTCATTGTCCAGCGGTTCAGTTATTGGCAAATGCATTTGAATTGGATTGTCGGCTCACTTGATTCTTGAATTTTCTCAGGTTTTTCAACCACTGTTGCATCCAATGGTCACACCAGAAACATTGCCAATGCATCCAGTTCGAGAACTGCAAGAGCGTTGTCAACAAGAAGCTCAAGGGTTGGAGTACAAAGCAACTCGAAGTGGGAATATGGCTACAGTTGAAGTATATGTGGATGGTCTTCAGGTTGGAATGGCGCAGAATCCTCAGAAGAAAATGGCACAGAAGTTGGCTGCCAGGAATGCCCTTGTTGTGTTGAAAGAGAGGGAGGAAATTGAAGCTAAGAAGGCTGATGATGGAAATAAAAAGAAGAATGGAAACCCAAGTTTTACTAGGCAGACACTGAATGATATATGCTTACGCAAAAATTGGCCTATGCCACTGTATCGGTAAGTTTTTACAATTTTAGCTTCGTACCTTTACATTCTATGAAATTGTTGTTGTATTGCTGGTGGAACTAGTCAGTCAAGGCAGTGTCTGTGACTGACCTCACTATGAATCGTATATTGAATCAATAATTTGGTCTCTTTTCAGATGTGTGAACGAAGGTGGTCCCGCGCATGCAAAGAGGTTTACATATGGTGTACGCGTAAATACTCAAGTCGAAGGATTTACAGATGAATGTATCGGGGAACCTATGCCTAGTGTAAAGAAAGCTAAGGATTCCGCGGCAGCTCTTCTTTTGGAACTCTTAAATAGACGGTACTCCTAAAACCTTTTGCACCTCCAGTCTTCTGTCGTGGTGGCGGCGTTTATCTCGTTATGTTTGTCTTTCTGGTTGCGTCCTTGGATCTTTGTACCCGATCTCTATCAGATGCTCCTTGACTATGCTGTTATGGGATACAAGTTGTTTTACTTGTTGGGGTTTTTAGGGTGTGTATGGAAAATGAGAAAAGACACCTTTTTGAATTGTACATTTCCATCTCACCCTTTCAATGTCTGTACATTTAGAGTTCTTGCCTCAGATTTTAAACGCTGATAATCTGCAAACTTTCTCCTCTCATTTCTTTTATTTTTTATAAAGTATCATGTGATTTGCTATATATCACAGATTTTTTTTTTTTTTTTTTTTTAAATTCTATCCTGTAAGGTAGTAATCCAGGTTCTTTGACAACAGTGGGAGGGTTATACTTCCTTAATGTAAACACAAATTCTGAATATTTCTTCTGTTTCATCTATTTTTCTGATTTGATGCTTTAAGCACATTTTCTCACAAGCTTGAGGAATTATATTACTGTTATGAATCCCTTCGTCCTATCCTTGCTACCTATGAAATAGAGTCCCTCTTTCGTTCGCTAAAGAAGATAGTTGATAGATGGATGAATATCATTTGATGGCCAATTGTATGAATCAAAATATCGACATAAATCTCGAGTTAGAGGTAACGCTGGAACAAAAACAAATTGATTCGGTTTTTTCGAAATCAATGAATGAGTGGATGTGTTCTGCTTTGATTGGATTTTCACTCCCTACTTTGAGATTATAATCTTCTTAACTTTCTGCTCATTTACAGAACAGGAAATTATATGGTATAACTTTAGTAGTGGGTGACTTTGGATTTTTGACCTCAATAAAAAGTCTTTAAAAACTAGTCTTATTTTTTCTTTTTAAATATAGTACGAGTACAATTTTGCCCCTCTACACTTCAAAATATTTTTTAAATTTTCCGACTCATTCGTTTCTCAAATTCTATTTTTATTTTTATTATTTTCACTTTTAAATTATTTCCCTAATTTTATTTTTATGTTTGAATTCATTTGTCTCAATATTTTTTTTTTTTTTTTCCTCAAACATTATCTATTTCTTTATTTTTTTTAATTCATTTGTTTCCATCTTTTTTTTTTTCGTTTCTTATCATTCTCTTTTTTTTTTCCTCATTTTTCTCAAACTTTATTTTTTTTTCATTCTTGTTTTTCTCAATTTTTTAATTCTTAGCTCTTTTCTTAATCTTTTTTTTTCTCAATTTCTTTTTTTTTTCTCTATTTTGTTTGATTTTTTTTTTTCTCATTCTCAACTTCTATTACATTTTGCTAATAAATAAAAAATTGAATAATTCGCGAAGTGATCTTTCTTTGACATCAAATCAAATTTAAGGGTGAATTATTGTTAGGAAATTCTTTAGGATAAGTTTTGCCTCCAAGACAAAATTATAGAACAACTCATAAATCAAGACACAATGTGGTAGTGTCATGTCTTGCTTAAGGAGTATAACTTGTTTGAAAATCCTTGAGTTAAGTTTTGCTTTTAAGGCAAGAGTTATAAAACATCTATGGTACTGCTAAAACTTGTCCATTGAACGTAACTTGTTTTTTTGGGAGGTTCATGAGCTAAGTTTTGTCTTAGACAAGACAAATAGAGCACCACATAAATCAAGACACAATATGATAGTATCAACTCTAGTCCATGGTGTGTAACTTGTCGGCTAAGTCTTGTCTCTACGGCAAGAGTTATAGAATATCTTATAATCAGGACACGATGTGGTAGGGTCAACTCTTTTCCATGAGGCATAACTTGTTGTTTAAAAGTTCTTGGACTAATTCGAGCCTCTAAGGCAAGAGTTATAGAACATCTCATAAATTAAGTGATAATGTGGTAGTGTCAACTCTTATTCATGGGGCATAACTTCTTGTTTAAAAGTCCATGATTTATAAAACATCTTATAAATCAAGACATAATGTGCTAGTGTCAAATTTTGTCCGTGGAGTGTAACTTATTATTTAAAAGTTCTTGGGCTAAGTCTTGCCTTTAAAGCAAGAGTTATAGAACATCTCATTAATCAAAACATAATGTGATACTGTCAACTCTTATTCATGGGGCATAAGTTGTTATTTGAAAGTCCTTGCGATAAGTCTTGCCTCTAAGGCAAGAGTTACAGAATATCTCATAAATCAAAACACAAGTGATAATGTCAACTCTTTCCCATGAGGCACAACTTGTTACTTGAAAGTCCTTGATTAGCCTCTAAGGGAAGAGTTATAAAACATATCATAAATTAATATACAATGTGGTGGTGTCAACTCTTGCCCATGGGGAATAACTTGTTGTTTGATGGTCCTTAGGCAGTCTTACCTCTAACACAAAAGTTATAGAGCATTCCATAAGTAAAAAAACACAATGTGTTAATGTTTGACTCTTGGCCAATATACGTAACTTGTTGAAAATTCTTGAGATAAGTCGTGCCTCTAAAGTGAGAGTTCTTGAACCTCTCATAAATAAAGACATAACGTGATAGTGTCAACTCTTGCTCATGGAGCATAATTTGTTGTTTGAAAGTCCTTGAGCTAAGTCTTGCCTCTAAGGCAAGAGCTTTAGAACATCTCATACATGAAGACATAATGTGGTAGTGTCAACTCTTGCCCGGGGGACATAATTTGTAGTTTGCAAGTCTTTGAGCTAAGTCTTGCCTCTAAGACAAGAGTTGTAGAACATGTCATAAATGAAGACATAACGTAGTAGTGTCAACTATTGCCCGTTGGGCATAATTTGTAGTTTGAAAGTCCTTGAGCTAAGTCTTGTTTCTAAGACAATAGTTGTTGAACATTTCATAAATGAATACATAACGTGGTAGAGTCAACTCTTACCCGTGGACATAATTGTTATTTGAAAGTCCTTGAGCTAAGTCTTGCCTCTAAGGTAAGAGTTATAGAGCATCTTATAAATCAAAACACAATATGGTAGTGTCAATTTTTGCCCATGAAATATAACTTGTTGTTTGAAAGTTATAAGTTTTGCCTCTACAGTGTGGTAGTGTCAACTCTTGCTCATGAAACATAGCTTGTTGTTTGAAAGTCATAAGTCTTGCCTTTATTATGTGATAGTGTCAACTCTTGCTCATGAGATATAACTTGCTTGGAAGAAATTGGAGAAAAGAGCAAAAATAATAAAAATTGCGAAAAAAGAAGAAAATGAAGAAAACATTTAAAAAAATAAAAATCAAAGAAAATGTAGAAGTTGAGAGAGAACGGAAAAAAACAAAGGTTGACAAAAATTAAAAAAATAAAATAAAAATAAAGGTCGAGAAAAATTAAAAAAAAAGAAAAGAAAAAATAAAAATCAAAGAAAAATAGTTATTTTCTTTTTATAAAAGTAGACGTTGAGAGAAGTAAAGAAAAAAAGTAAGAATTAAAAAAAAAATAAAAAGAACACACACACAAAAAAGAGAAAATAAAAAGTAAATAAATCAAAGTAAAATAAAAAAGAAAAAAAAATTGAGAGGAAAAAAGGAAAAAAGAAAAGAAGTAAGGGTTGAGAAAAATAAAAAATAAAAAGAGAAAAGAAGAAATAAAAATTAAAGTAAAATTAAAAAGAGAAAAAAAATAAAAGTTAAAAGATGAATAGGTATGGAGTTGTTATCCATTATGAGAATATTTATGTAATTTATTTCATTGATCAAGGGCAATTTTATCTGAAAATATATCACTTGATAGTAGAAGACTATTGTTATAAAACTTTTTTATTTGGGGTCAAAACTTGAAAGCCACCTTATTTTAGGGCTATTCGTGTAGTTTAATTCATTCTTTGGATGATCCCAAGTGAAATTTGCTGGTTGTATTCACTGATTTTGAAATCTTTAAAAATTGTAGGTCTTGCATTTAAAAGGACACTAATTTTGATGTGTATTCCAACAATCTTATTTGAGTAAAATCATGTTTCTGGCACATGAAGTTTCATAAATGATGGACAATATTTATGGTCAATACTTCACAAGCATAGTAGGAGGATTGGTAGGTAGTAGAACATTATCTTGCTTATCCATCCTATAGTAGCTGTAGCATTAGTCATATAGTTTTTAGTTTCTCAATTTTTTGTTATTATTTGTTATTTTTTTTTGTATTTTGATTGTAGTATTATTTTGTTACGATTATGATTCAGAATGAGTCATATTTTTTTGTAGCTCCTCATATTTTCTTTGAGAAAGAGCCAAAAATACCCTTTAACCTATGAGCAAGGATTCATAGATATCCTCCCTCCACCTTTGGATCTAAAAATATCCTTAATTTTGTTTTTGGGCTCAAACATGCCCCTCAAACTAACAGTCAATGCATGAAACTCAAGTCAACTTTTGGCTATTGTAAAAAGGCACTGACATTTTCTAATTGGTCAGAAAATGACATGTAGCTTTTTACAAGTGCCAAACTTTGATTTGAGTTTCAAATGTGGAAGGAGGATATTTATGAAACTTTTCTCATAGTTTAGGGATATTTTTGGCCTTTTTTGTGTTTTCTTTAGTATTTTGCCATGAGTTGTTCATTCAGTTTTTTCTTTTGTCGTGTTGTTTTATACTATTTTTTTGTGAGGCGATGGTCTATTGAAAATAATATCTCTACCTCCAAAATAAGGGGAAGGTCTCTTTACTTATCCTCACCAAATCTCACTTTGTGAGATTGCACTAGATATGTTACTGTTATATATGTTAAGTATCCAAAAAGATGACACTATCACATGTTGCAGACACTGGTACTTTTTCTTTTTGAAAGTATAAGTGGATCTAAGATTTGAAAATTGGGGTTGGGTATAGATGCCGACAATATTTTCAATAACGAATGAGGATAATACTGGACGGAACTGCGCAGTTATGAAAATACAAATATGTTTTTATATGCTAATAATTGAACTTTAGCACAAATGAAGCAATTGAGAGAAAGAGCTTTGTGATAAAGGTTGTGTAGAAATGTACGGAGTCATCTATGTTCAAATCTTGACTCCCTCATTTGCACTTGCACTATTTTCCTAAACATAAGTGCAAAAATAGATGTTTTGAAACAAAAAAATTGATCAAAAATAACATCCTGAAAATAAATTCTTTCACCAATTGTAGTATATACCTTGACTTTCCTACATACCACTAAAATTTTACCAATGAATCGGAGACTTTCAATTCATTCTTGACAATATGAATAATAGATTAGCAGGATAAAAGTTAAATTTTTGAACATGATTGGTAGGACAGTACTAGCCAAATTCACTCCTGAAAGTATCCCCTCTTATGTCATGTAGTACATGAAACTCCCTACAAAAATTATTGAGAGCATTAATAAAATTCAGAGAGATTTTATTTGGGGGATAATTGCTAACAAAAAAAATGCACCTCATCAAAAGGCACACTATTACCTTCAGGAAGCAGGAGTGAGGGGACCGGGGTGGGATGGGGTGTAGGAATCCTGAAATGTGAAATGAAGAATAAAGCCCTCCACTTCAATCTTGCATGGAGAGTTGACAAGAATCCTAACAACATGTGGGCTTGAGTTCTTATTACCAAATATCGTAGTTTAAATATAAACGCCACTACCAGAAGTATTATATATAGAATTGCACTAGCCTTATTATCACTAAATAGTTTAACAGGAAACTTGAGTTCTGCACCTAATTCCTTTAGTAATCCCACTAGCCAGACCAGTTCTGCTGTTGTAGTTGCCAAGCTTCTGTACTTAGTTTCAGCTGAGCTTCTTGACACAGTTGATTGCTTCTTAATTTTTCATGAAATGAAGAAATTTCCCATCTTTATTGCATTTCCTGTTACCGACTTCCTGTAAGAGGGCATGTTGCCCAATCTGCATCATAGTATGCAGAGATAGTGTAATCTGTATTACTTGATAATAATATTCCCTGTCCTGGATTTTTCTTGATGTATCTTACTATCCTTAAGGAAATATCCATGTGAGACATTTTAGGTTGTTGAAGGAATTGACTCAAGGTCTGTACACTGAGTGAGATATCTGGCTTGTCATATTCAAATACAACAGTTTTTCAATGAGTTTTTGATAAGCACTTTGGTTCATGAGTATCTTCAACATTTTCTCTTAGTTGATCATAATATTGTTTAGAAGTTAACTTGACATTCACATCTATAAGTGTACCAATTGGTTTAGTTACAGATAAACCAATTTTACAAATAAGCTCAAGTGCATATTTCTTTTGATGCATTGTAATCTCAACTTTGGACCTTGCAAATTCAATGCCTAAGAAGTATTTCAATTCTCCTGAGTCTTTCATCTTGAAAGTTTGTTGTAAAGACTTCTTTGTTTCTTCTACAAGCTTCAAACTACTAGCTGTGACTAGCATATCGTCAACATAGACTAATACCATAATAGTTTCTTTATTTGTCTTCCTTGTGAATAAAGAGTAATCATGTTGACTTTGCTTGAACTGTAGCTTTAATAGAGCCTCAGTTAACTTGTGATTCCACTGCCTTGGATCCTATTTTAGGCTATATAAGGATTTTATCAGTCTACATACTTTCTTCTTTCCTTGACTGGAAAATCCTTGAGGAAGGGAAATGCATATCTCATCATGGAGTTCACCTTGTATAAAGGCATCGTACATATCCATTTGATGGATATGCCAATGTCTAGAAACAATAAGAGCTAACATGGTCCTTACAGTGACTATTTTGACCACTGGTGAAAATGTTTCCTTATAGTCTATCCCTTCCTTTTGACTATAACCTCTGGCTACTAACCTTGAATTGAACCTTTCTATTTCACCTGCAAGTTTGTAATTAATTTTGTAGTTCCATCTACATTCAATAGCAGTTTTTCCTGCAGGTAATTCAGATAATTCCCAAGTTTTGTTGCTTTTCAAAGCTTGTATTTCAGTTTGCATTGCCTCTATCTACCTAGGATCTTTAATGGCTTCAATATATGTTGTTGATTCAACTAGAACCGATGTAGCAACAATAAAGTTTTGCTAGTAATTAGAGAGATGAGCATATGACATGTAGTCAGAAATAGGATATTTAACATCCTTGTTAATGTTAAGAGACACAAAATCCTTCCATCATCTTAGTGGATAAGATTCTATTACAGATGTTCTACTAGTCATCACGTGAGAAGGATTAATCACTTGTGTAACAGGAGTTGAAGTAGTCTGTTTCGCACTCTCAGTTTGAATTTGAGGTAACGTTGCATGATCAATTGGTGACATACTATTTGTAGGCTCATTAGCAGTTGGATGACTAGGAGACCAGTTTGCTATGTCAAACAGAAAATCTTAATTGGAAAATATATATACAAAGGGAGCTTCAGATAGTTGAGTCTAAGATTGAGAGACACAATTTCTTTAAAAATAATATCTCTACTATAAAAAGGACTTAGTTAACAGATCATATAGTATGTAACCTTTATGAATTTTTGAATATCCCATATGCACAGATATCTTTGATCTAGGATCTAGCTTATCAGATTCTGTTATATTTTTTTTGCAAAACATCGATATCCTAGAACTCTTAAATATAGGATAAGAGGAGATCTACCATATAATATCTCATAGAGAGATTGATCATTAATGACTTCGCTAGGCATCCTATTAATCAAATAGACTGAATCTAACACACAATGATCCCAAAAATGTTGAGGTATATAACCTTGAAACATCAAGGCCCTAGTCACCTCTAATACATATCTATGTTTCTGTGACAACCCAAATTTTGTCCCTTTGAATATTCCTTAATTTTGAGCTTATTGCCCAACCTATGACTTACTTTATGAGTCGTGAAGTCACCTTATGGGTCTTAAGACTCCAATCGTAGCCTGAAGTTTCTGTTGTGATTACGACTAGGGGTCATGAGTCATCAAGACTCTAAACGAATTGTATAGTGTTTCTCGTAGCCAAACCAGTAAAGGTGCCTGATGTTTCTACCTTAACGACGACTAGGACCCTACGTGTCGTAATGACACCTCACGAGTCATAGTGTGTGACTCCTGATGTTGTCACTGGTATGTTACAACTCTTCTCTCGTGATGTGTATTTCTTACTTGATCTGGGGTCTACTCTTTCTTATGTGACCCATTATGTGGCTATTCATTTTGGTTTTGATTCTAAATATATTTCTGATCCTTTTTCTATGTCTACTCCAGTGGGTGACTCTATTGTGGCTAGAAAAATCTGTAGGGGTTGTGTGGTATCTATATGTGGTAGGTATACATTGGTGGATCTTATAGAGCTGGATATGTTAGACTTTGATGTTATTTTGGGGATGGATTGGCTCCATTTATGCTATGCGTCTCTTGATTGTAAAACCCGAAGGTTCAGTTTCCAATTCCCGAATGAATCGGTAATTGAGTGGGAAGGTAGTTCTCTAGCACCTTAGGGGAGGTTCATTTCTTATCTTAGAGCCCAAAAATTTATTTCCAAAGGGTTTTATATTATCTAGTTCGGGTTAAGGATCTAATTCTGAGGGTTCTTCTTTGCAATCTGTCCCTTGAGTCAATGAGTTTCCCAAAGTATTTCCTGATGATTTTCTTGGTATTCCTCTTGATAAGGAAACAAACTTTGGGATTGATCTCCCAGATACCCTTCCCATCTCTATCTCTATCTTTCCCTATAGAATGGATCCGACCGAGTTGAAAAACTTAAGAAGTAATTGAAATATATTTTGGATAGGTTTTATTCGCCCTAGTGTTTCTCCGTGGGGTGCTCATGTTCTTTTCATGCGTAAGAAGGATGCATTCATTCAAATATGTATAGACTGCCTCCAGTTGAATAAGGTGACAGTGAGGAATAAGTATCCCCTTACTAGGATTGATGACCTCTTTGACTAGCTTCAAGGTGCTAAGTGTTCTTCTAAGATTAATCTTCGGTCAGGTTATCATGAGTTGAAGATTATGAAGGTAGATATCCCTAAGACTATTTTTTGGAGCTGATATGGTCACTATGAGTTCTTAGTCATGTCTTTGGGTTGACTAATGCTCCAACAACATTCATGGATTTTATGAACTGGGTATTTCATTAATTTTTGGACTTATTCATCACTGTGTTTATTGATGAAATCTTGGTATATTCTAAGAGTAAGGAGGGTCATGCCAACCACCTCCGTATAGTATTACAGACTTGTAAGGATCAATATTTGTATGCCAAGTTCTGGAAGTGCGAATTTTGTTTGAATGTTGTGACCTTTCTTGGTCACTTTGTTTCTAGTGAGGGAATCATGGTGGATCCACAGAAAGTTAAGGCAGTTAAGAAGTGGCCTAGACCTACGACTCCAATCGATATTCCGAGCTTCTTGGGTTTAGCCAGGTATTTGCGAAGTTTGTGGAGAGTTCTCTAAAATCGCTGCTCTGTTGACTTAGTTAGCTCAGAATAAGGTAAAGTTTCTGTGGTCTGATGCTTGCGAGGGTAGATTTTGAGAAGTTGAAGGATAAGTTAACTTCAGCTTAGGTTTTGACCCTATTCGAGGGTACTGATGGCTTTGTTGTTTATTGTAACACATCCCGTGTGGGACTGGGTTGTGTGTTGATGCAACATGGTAAGGTTGTGGCATATGCTTCTAGGCAGGTTAAGGTGCATGAGAAGAACTATTCGAATCATGATTTGAAGTTGCTGGCTGTGGTTTTTGCTTTGAAAATTTGGCGTTATTACTTATATGGAGTTCATGTTGACATATATTTAGACCATAAAAGCTTTCAGTATGTGTTTACTTAGAAGAATTTGAATCTCAGGCAAAGAAGATGGCTTGAGTTACTTAAGGATTATGATATGCGTCTTTATTACCATCCAGTTAAAGATAACATTATTGCTGATACTCTTAGAAGGTTGTCTATGGGTAGCTTATCGCATGTGGATGAGGAAAAACAACGATTGGTGAAAGATATCTGCCATTTGGCTAATCTTGGAGTTCGTCTTTTGGACTTTGAGGATAGAGGTGTGATTGTGCAAGAGGTGGTGAAGTCATCTCTGGGTGCTGAGGTGAAGCAGAAGTAGGTTTTGGATCCTATTTTTATACAGATTAAGAATGATGAAAGTCAGTAGAAAGTCATGGTTTTAGAGATTGGTGGTGATGGTATCTTGAGGTACGAAGGTAGATTGTGTGTTCCCAATGTCGATGGGCTGCGAGAGAGGATCTTGGTTGAGGCTCATGAGTCGAGGTACACGATTCATCCTGGTTCGAAGAAGATTTACCATGATTTGAAAGAGATCTATTGGTGGAATAACATGAAGAGTGACATGACTAGTTTTGTGGCCAAGTGTATGGCTTGTCAACAAGTGAAGGTGGAACACTTGAGGCCTGGTGGTTCATCTCAAGAGAATGAGTTACCAGTATAGAAGTGAGAAGTAATTAACTTGGAGTTTATTACTGGTCTTCCGCTGTCTTGAAGCCAGCTTGATTCGATTTGGGTCATCGTTGATAGGATGACTAAGTCCTTCCACTTCTTGCTAGTGAGGACTAATTATTCTACAAATGATTATGCTAAACTTTCCATTCAGGAGATCGTCAAGTTTCATGGTGCGCCTGTTTCTATTATATCTGTTTGAGGCACGCAGTTCTCTTCTCACTTTTAGCGTTCTTTTCAGAAAGGTTTGGGGACTAAGCTGAACCTTAGCACCGCTTTCCACCCTCAGACGGATGGACAAACGGAGAGGACTATTCAGACTTTGGAAGATATGCTAAGGGCTTGTGTGATTGACTTTAGTGGTAGTTGGGTTGGTCATTTCTCTTTCATAGAGTTTGCATATAATAATAGCTATCACTCGAGTATTCAGATGGCTCCGTTCAAGGTTTTTATGGTAGGAGGTGTAGGTCTCCTATTGGGTGGTTTGAAGTTGGTGAGACTAGGTTGTTCGGCCTGGACTTGGTTCACCAAGCCATGGAAAAGGTGAAGGTTATTTGAGATAGACTTAAGACTACTTAGAATTGCCAAAAGCCCTACGCAGATGTGAGGTGTAGGGAATTGGAGTTTGATATTGGTGATTTTTTTTTTGGTTCCCCATCCGGTGTTCGGTGCCCACATTGGAGCCCCGACTAATCCAGATCGCGTGTTGCAGGGCTTATTAAGGTGGCAGTGCTCCCAACAAAGTTTTCTCCTACCCATGGTCGAACCCTCGACCTCAGGTTAAGGGTGAAATAGCCCCATTCACTGCACCATAACCTATGTTGGTTTGATATTGGTGATTAGGTATTCTCGAAGGTGTATCCCATGAAAGGGGTGACGAGGTTTGGAAAGAAAGAGAAGCTCAGTTCTTGTTATGTTGGCCTGTACTTGATTTTGAGAAGGGTGAGCAATATGGCTTATGAGTTGGAGTTTTCTTCAAGTTCGGGTTCTATCTATCTGCTGTTCGATATTTCAATGTTAAAGAAGTGCGTAGGTGATCCTTCCTTGGTTGTTACTTTGGAGAGTGTTGGTGTTTCAGATTCCTTTTCTTATAAAGAGGTCCTAGTTAAGATTTTGGACATGCAAGTCTGTCGTTTGAAAACTAAGGATGTGGCTGTCGGTGAAGGTTCTATGGAGGAATCATAAGGTTGAAGAAGCTACTTCAGAATATGAAGAGGACATGAATTCCAAATATCCATTCTTGTTTCCCGCTTCGGATAATCGTTCTTAAGGTTTTTGTATTCCTTGGTATCTTTGTTTTTGTCTTTGTTAAAGGAAATTATGGTTGTATTTCTATGTTAAATCATGCTAATGAATGCCTTGACTCATCATTTGGGGATGAATGATACTAGAGGGGGAGAATGTAATACCCCAGATTTTGATCCTTAGAAAATTCCTTAATTTTGAGCTTACTTCCCAACCTACGACTTACCTTATAAGTCGTGATGTCACCTTGTGGGTCTTAAGACCCCAATCATAGCCTGACCAGTGTGTTAGCCTGAAGTTTTTGTTATGATTACGACTAGGGGGCACGACTTGTCAAGACTCTAAACGAGTCGTATAGTATTTCTCATAGCCAAACCAGTAGATGTGACTGATATTTCTTCCTTGACAATGACTAGGACCCTACTTATCATAATGAAACCTCTGAGTCATAGTGTGTGACTCGTAGTGTCAACAGTGAGGGGTCCTTGAGCTACTGCTCATACTATGAGTCGTGGAGATGAGTTGCAGCCAGACGTCATGAGTCGTAAGGTGACCTGTGAAGACTGAACGACCTTTTATGCACTTTTAAGTGAGGTATTCTTGTCATTTTCTTCCTTCCCCACTTAGGACCCACGTCCCTAAAACACCCAAAAAGGGTTATTTCTATCACTCTAACAATTAAATCATGCTCCCTCATCTCTTAAATCCCTAAGTCAAAAACAGCTAGGGTTTTGAAGGAATTGGCAATTAGAGCTTCCAAGAGTTGATTTCTCTCCGTAATTTTTGATATCTCAGTTATGTTACTCTTCCCCAAAGCTTATTTTATTGAAAGCAAGTATTTAAATTGTTATTCATGTGGTATAATTGTGGTTTATGATTATGGGTTTGAGAGTTTTGGAATGAATGATACTTGAGTTGAACTCCCATGTTTTTATATGCATTCCTTGTGCTTTATCAATGGTTTTTGAATTGATTGGGTGCATGGGTATGGGAATGGCAGAGGGGGTCGAGGCATTCCCTCGAGGTGATTTGATAAACTAAAATAATGGGTCGAGGAATTCCCCAATTTGATTTAATGCACAAAGGGGGGTCGAGGCATTCCCTCAAGGCGATTTAATAAACAAAAGGGGTCGTGACATTCCTCAAGGATGATGAAATTGTATCGGCATAATATAAGCTTGCAAGCAAAATTTGTATGACAATACCAATGGTGTATACCTTAATGTATGGTCCTTAGTTTAATGAATGGGAATGTTTAAATATTTTAATTTGGCTTAAAAGGGGTTGTGTATCTAGGCCGTTAAGGTGGAGGTCCCGGGGGACTGATACTGAAAACTCACATTTTCTAGTGTGAGGTTGGTCTTAATGACCGTGTGCAAGTGTCACACTTTATTTATGTATTTGTATCCTGGATTGATGTGGGGTTGGGGCATTCCCTTGTCTTCCTTGATACCTCCGGTTCTTGCGGCTAACACGCATGGTGCCCTTTCAACAATGGAAACTGGACCTATATAGCTCGTGGGTGTTTTATGACAGTTGGGCTACACAGTCTCGGCTAATGTTTTACTTTTATGCTAAACCTTGTTCCCTATCCCAGCATAGTATATATATATATATATATTTACAATGTGTGCATGTTGATTACATTGTGGTTTTGACTTGGCATTGTTTTATCCTTCCATGAGTTACATGCTAGAGCTCACCCCGCTAACCGTCTCCAGACGCTGTATCCCCATGCGATGCAAAAACTGGAGATACTTCTTCTTTTTTGTGTAGTGATAGAATTTTTGGGTTATCAGCAGTCAACTTTGAAATGGTGAGCTTCCATGTTCCAGAAGGGCTATCATTTTCAAGTCTTGTTTCATTTATGTTGTAGACTACTTCTATTAGAGTTTTTTGGCTATCGTCGAGAGGATGTCTCGATTTATATTTGTTTTAGTTTGTTTAGAGTCTTTGTTAATTACTGTGGATTGGGAGTTGGTATTATGGATTCTTAGCACATTATTATTATTGTGTATTCTATCTTGTTATATATTCGGAATTCTTTCGCTGCTAGCTGTATTGTGTTCAATTTGGCTAGGCAAAGGGGGTGGTCTCCATCCACGACCAACTTGAGATACCGGTCACGGCCAGACCCTGGTTTGAGTCGTGACAGTTTCCTCTTAGTTATACCATTTATTTGAGGGGTATATGGACATGATCTTTGTTGAATTATTCCTAATTCTGTAAAGAGTTTATCACGTACAAAATTGACAAAATCTGTACCTTTGATCTTAGAATTTTTACTGATTTGCCAAATTGAGTCATAAGATATTTCACAAAGTACTAAAGAGATATACACATATCTGATTTATTTTTCAATAAGAACAACCATGTCATTCTAGTAAAATCATCAACAATAGTGAGAAAGTATTTATTACCATCAAATGTAGGAGTTTTATAGGATCCCTATACATCAAGATGTTGTAATTCAAAGCTACCACTAGTTTTGATATTACTTAAAGGAAAAGGCATTCTTGTTTGTACAATATAAGGACATATATAGTACATTCATCAGCTATTTTGGTACTTGCAGAACTATTTGTAGATAACAATCTAAGACTTTAGAGGGCATATGACCAATCCTTTTATGCCATACACTTATTATATCTACATCTTCATGGTTTCCAATAGCTGTACAAGACATATTCAGGAACTCATTTACTCAGTTTATTGAGTAGTAGGTATAATCCGCTATCTTCTTTACCAATTTCCCTCACCTTCTCAGTGTATCATTCCTCAAAAATATAAAATTGAAGGGAAAATATGACTGAGCACCCTGACTCTTTTGTCACTATGCTTACAGGCAGAAGATTATATTTAAATTTAGGAACATGACAGACATTAGTAATAAGACTTCTAGATGAAATAAGAGAAGATCCAATATGAGACACAGTAGTTAGATCTCCAGTAGGTAAATAAACCTTTTTAGGATACTCAAGCTTGACAATAGAATCTTGTGTAAGCATGCCAGTCTGTGAAGCCACATAGTTTGTAGCACCTATATCAATTATCCAAATATAACTATTTTTAGACACAAATAAATCTTTGCCTACTATAGTTGCTGCATTAGCATGTTCAGTATTGGTTCCAACATAGTTTTGATTCAGCAGCTGTAGAACTTGTTCATATTGTCCCTTAGTGAATGTACAATTCTGCAGTTGGCTAACACATTTCTCAACTTCTTTACCCTGATCCTTCACTATTACATTGGTATTAAGACCATAGTTGAGTCATCCTTGTACATGATCAGCCATTTCATGCCCAAACACCGTCTGATTGTTCATCACACTATATGCAACACTAGTACCTCCACTATAACCCTTGTTTTTGACTTGAAATCAAATAGATACCCTACCAATTTATACCACTGATCTTTCGTATGACCCTAATAGTTATAGAACTCATAGATGTCATTAAAATTCTTCATGAACTTATTTGTATTTCTTACTTGATAACCATAACCACCATAACTTGAGTTGTTTCCTGCATTCCGATTACTACCATAGTTACCACCAGTTCTTGTGTATATAATCATAAGATCTATTCTATTTAACATCATTGTGTTCATTCCAAGATTACCACTACTAGAAGCTACTAATTTCTGACATTCGTTACTGAATATCATAACATAGGATTATTTGACACTAAGAACTAGATCCATATGCAATATTTGACCTCTTACTTGATTGTAGCTTTTATTTAATCCCATCAGAAATTGTTATAACTTTTGTCTATTAAAGTGAGCCAAAAACCCTCTTGATCTATCACAATTACAGCTAGGAGAGGTAACCAATGCCTCAAACTCATCCCATAATGATTTAAGTCTAGTGTAATACACAAACATGATAGAAGTACCCTACCATAGAGTCATAATTTCCTTATGTAGACTAAAGGTTATTGATCCATTTACCCTATCAAATTTTTCTCTTTAATCCTCTCAAACACTACAGGAAGATAAAGCAAAAGCAACCCTTCCAAGAAGACTTTTGGAGACAGAGTTTAGCAGCTAACTCTCTTAAATACAACTACATTAACTCTCTTCCATTGACCCCATAGCTCTTCATTAACACTTTTTTGTACAAAAACCATCAATTAACCAATTTTATTCCTGTCAAGTAAAGCTAAATGTATAACTCTTCTCCATAGGGCATAATTTTCAGTCCCAAGTAACCAAAATGAGATCAAATTCACACCACTAATATCAGTAGGACTTAAGAACAAGAGATGATTATAATCAATACCTTGACTAAAATTCATCTGAGGATTAGGATTGTTAGAATTCCTTCCATTGGTCGATGTTGATCAATTTTCATAACCACCAAAGTTTAATTCTTGCAGAAAGTTTGCATTGGTATATTTATTTCCAGTCCTATTTGGGCAAATTCTTGAATGAACTGGATAGTAATTTCAACAAACAGTTTTGAATCTTCAAAACAAAATATTCCTTTGATCTTGAAACCAAGATCTTTTGCGTAAGATTTTTTTGTATTCTTTCTAAGAAGAACGAAGACCGAGTTCAACAGATGACAACTTAATCTACGTAGACTTTGATCGTTACTCTGATACCATGTAGGTTTTTGTACAGTAAATGAGTGAAACAGTAACTGCAATGCACCAATACTCAATTTACAAAAAAATGGAAGAAATAGAGGGAAGAAGATGAAGTCATTATCTACTATATTAATCTTAATTGAATGATTACAAATGAGGTATATGCGTATATATATAGGCTGAAAATAATCAATAACTAACTACCTAATTAGTTAGAGATTTAATCATCTAATTAAGGCTCAAGTAATTACTAACTAAATAGTTTCTCAACTAAGGACTTAAATGACTAAACTATTACGACCCAAACCAAGGACTTGACCGTGACAGACATCCCAAATCAATGAAGGCCTGAGATGACCCCTTAGCGTTATGTCATAAGCATAGTTATATTTAATGTTGCGGACTATAAAAAAAGGTTCAACATTTAGATAAGGAAACATTCATGTCTTAAAATCCTCATTCAAATAATTACCCAACACCTGTCTACGAAGCCTCTAACTTTAAAAATACTCCTATGTCAGGACATGGCTACGACAATGCCATAAAAAAATCTAAAAATGATAGAATAGAAATATAAGAGAAATGTCATCGGAGGGATCATCACTTATCACCACCTATCCAAGAGAGAATATGAGCGCCCTAATGCTGCATAAAATAATGGAAAAAATGCCTCTAAACCTACATCATGTAATGATGTAACGTCTGGGGATGTCCATGAATACTGGCATGCAACTTAGGGAAAGGGATAAAACATTCATTTATAAAACCAGTCATAAAGTTTATTATCTTCATTAATAATAACAATAATAAAGTACGAGACAGGGGATAAGGAACATAAAGACATGACCATGTAAAATTTAGTCCTGAACTATGTAGCTTTTTATTGTCATCCTGTAACCAACGGGCTATATGCGTTTGGTACTCCCCAACCGGCGGGGCTTCAATCTATGTTAGCCGAATAGATTGAGATTAGGATAAAGACACCAATAGTCAATATCCACCATAAAAATAACTATATACCAAGAGTACAACAGTCATCCTTCATTCAGGACAAAACCTCCCAACGTCGACAAACACGATTTAAATATTAGTCACAAGGACTACCCCTTCACAGTGAAGCTATAGAATTTTCTTTTATGCCCAATTAAAAAATTTTCATAATTATTAATCAATGAAGTCTTTCATTACGACATTCCCATAATGGTATCATCATACCAAGACTTGCAAGCCATTCATATTATGCCATAGCAGTTTCATATAATGTTTTAGACTCCTAAATACATCTTTAAAATTCATAAACATAAAACCCAAGTGTTTTCTAAAAACATTTAGCCTTTCATTCTTTCATCTCATACCTTATTCAAAAGACGGTGTGAAGAAATCATAATTCCCATGAAGAGAACCAAGTTTTGAAGTGGGTTGAGGGCCTTAAATGTTGCAAGAAATCATCTTGCGAAATCCTTAAATGTTGTACATCCATGTTAATAAATTCACTATTTTCATATAATATATTACATCTCAAAGCCCATTAATAGTGCTTAGAAACCCCCTCTCCCCCACAAAAAAACAGAAGGGAAATAAAAAAAAGTTTTTCACAACAATCTTCTCAACCCTAGTTTCAAATTACTAATTTAATCATATACAAAATAATTTAAATATATACTTTATGATAATAATAAAATTAGGGAGTGTTCAACATGCCTTTTTGATAAATAGAGTTTGAATCTAAGCCTCGAATCTTGAACCCTAGGTGTTCTTGCCTTTAAGAATAATTTGGGGGAGAAGGAAGAGTTGCGACATTTTCTTTTTGAGAAAGATCGTAATTTAGTGTTCATAAAGGGTTTTAAGCATCTCATAAGGAAAATAACCAAAATATCCCTAATCTTACCCAGATAAATTTTTTCCAGAAACAAGTCCCCATAACCTCACTTACGACCCCCATAGATTGTACCAACGGGCCATCGGTAGGGTCGTAGGAATCAAATCTTTTTTTCAGCTCTCGAAACCTACTTACGGACCCACTTACCCCCATAAGTATTACCTACGACCCGTAAGTGGGTTGTAGGTGTCAAATACTTTTTTCAGCTCTCAGGACCTACTGATGGCCCCCTTAAGTAGTAATTACGGCCCGTAAGTTAGGGTCGAAAGTAGGCAAACAACTTGACAAGGCTTTAGTAAAATGACCATAACTTTTTACTCTGACATTAGATTAAGGCGAAACTGGATGCATTGGAAATCTAATTCAATTATATATTCATTTGGTGGGTTCTGAACTCAAAAATCTATATAATATAGGTGTTATTCTCTTTTATAGTTGACTATAATAAGATACTTCATGAGAAATTAATCGGTAAGGGAGATTTTGACTTGGCCAAGAGATTGGAGTTACTTGAGGCTTTAATACTTGTATAAATCACTTCTAATATTATGAAGAATATGAAGTTTGTTTTATATGTACTTGCATTTTATACAACATTGGGTGCACGAAAATTCTAAAATTTTTAGGTTGTTACATTATCTCTCCCTTAGAATCATTCATCTCGAATGATGGGTAGGAACTTATGAAGTTCTAGAAGTATGAAATAAAGGATATAACTTAACATTAGGAATTGTTACTCAACAAGACATGCACAAGCATTAAAAAGATCTTTATGACAACACCAAGCAAATAGTGTAAGCACAAATCACAAGTTAACGAGATTGATATAAAGATGAGCTTGGGCATGAATTCTATAGAACATGATCATTACATGTAAGGCATGAACTTATTTTGTGATCATAGGCCCTAATTTATGTTGATACTTGACATGAAATAAGACTTTCACAGGACATATGAATATAAGCATCTCTACCTCAAATGATACGTCTAATAGCCCATAAATTTAGCGACATTTCTCAACTATGCTTTCAGCCACGAATACCATACTTCTCCATTTAAATCTTGTAATTACCCTATGAAACAAATAAATATGAGTCTAAGTTTAACTGTATATTTCTCTTATGTTGAAGCCTAATACAGAGTTTAAAGGTGCTAACTTAATTTGTAGGGCTCTATACTTTGCATCCATCCAAGAATACTACTCCATCTTATCACTGCAATCAAACAAGCTCAAATCTTAACCATGGATTATTAGACCTATAACACAAAGAGCTGTGTATATATCAATCATAACATCCAAGCCTATCATTAATACACACCCTTTTATGGATCTATCCACCAAAATCTAGAAACTTTAATCACTATCACAAAGATTTTCACCACATCTCCCCTTCTTAACTATTTCACATAACGAAAGTTTATCTCACTCTTCTCTCTTCATATATAACCATATCTTGAGTAGTCACACCAAAATTCTTGCAATAAAGAACATCTACTTTCTTATCTAAAACATTGCTATGCTTTCATAGCCACTATCATCCTAACATAAGGAGGATCATTGATGGACTAGAGTACAAGCATCAAGAATGGGAGTGATACTACTCAATTATCACTCCTATTTGTCGTACTACTCAAGGTGAGACCTGTGAAGTGATATACGATACTATAAGCATGAAATACTTCGTAGTAAACTCCTAGATCATAAATAGAGGTTCATTCAGACATTAACATACATAACATGAGTTATTAGGACTGGGCACAATGAGAAACTTAGGAGCATATATCCTAAGTTGTATAACATAAAACTGGGGTTCATATATTCAAAGAGGAAGATAAGGATTGCTGCTTGAAGCTATTACTTCTCATTCTAAGAACTGAGAATAGTCATGAGTTTGCATAAATAACGTCACTTTGGGCTAAGACATGACATAAAATGAGTTGGTAATATTTAGAAAGTATGGTTTCTTAGAACTAAGCAAAAAGTGAGACATGAGTTGATGGATCATGAGCGCCATAATTTAGAGCTTGAGCACTTGGAAGCTTAGATTGCTGAGAGATGTTATTGCTTATAGTTCAAAGGTTGGAGCATGGACATAAATTGCACTGGGAACTCAGACCTTTAGCATAGGCACAATTAATATACGTAAGACATTGGTATAATGTAATCTTAAACCAAAGTAAGAGGAATTTTCTTAGATAATAATAGATTTATCATGGCTCTTTGATAAAACTCACCTCTATGAGAAAATTCAAAATCTGCCTTAGTTCATAATCTCCCCCTTAGCTCAAAGGTCACTATCCTAGACTTGCAGAAATATCCTCTTATTAAATCTATAAGCACAACACTCAACACAATGGAGGTATCACTCTACTCATGAATGCCAAGCTCCCTTCTAACTATAATACACTAAGTTCTTTCTAGGATATCCCTTCTAGGGATACTATTCTTAACTTTTACTAGGATCCATAGTCGTCACCTTATAACTCACACTCTTATGAGCGTACATATCCACACTTCCTAACACATAACAATACATTCTCCACTCCTTAGTATACTATCATTAAATCTCTAATCTCATAACCTCACAACTTAATAATGTTTTTTAAACTACACCACGGGCTCACACTGTGTGTTGATGTTTTTCTCAATTCAGCTCTAAAAAACACCATATAAAAACTCCCCAGACTTCTCCATACAATAAATTTGAGAACATGAACTAGGTACACATGGCACTTATACTTTTACAACCTCATCTAACAATATGATACACTGGGTTCAACTTATTCTTATAAATCTAAAGCTCTTATCCACCTAAAGACCTAGCCACAATTTATAATTTCAACATTAGTCCTTATGTATATATATATATCACAATTATCCACTCAAATTTTTCAAAAGCTATCAAACCAATCTCTTTCACAGATCAAATCAAGCCTACTAACTTACTCTCATAAATCTCACACCACTATCCTTGAGATAAAATATTATCACCATAATCAATATATGAAACTGTCACGACCCAAGGCTACCCCCTAGTCGCACACAGAGCTTAAGGCCACAAGTGACCCAAAGCTAACCCATGATCTGGTACCTGCTGTAAACACTGAATAGAATAGTAATGAAATATCATGTGCAGAAGATCAAATAATAAAGTGTGATAGGATATAATACTGAAATATAAACCAATATGTCTGAAACAACTGATAAAGCTGAAGACTAGACTGACTGTCTGAAAGCCTCTAAAAGCATAAAGAGTTAATGGGACATAACCTCAACTAACTCCAACTGAATGAACATACAGAAAAAACTATAATAATATGTCATGTCCTTGATGGATGAGGACTCACCACTACTACTTCTAGGATGTTCTGAGCTGTCTAAGGATGAGCAGGAAACTGGGTATCTGAACCTATGTTATAAGATAACATAGCACAAAAGAAGAGTATGCAATTACTACTTTGAATATACTGGTACGTGAGGTAAGGACTAATTGAAATGCATAAGGAAACTGAACATATAAAAGTGGGAATGCAAGACCAAGTAAGGCATGTACTGATAAGACATGTACTGAAATAATCTGTAAAACTAACTGACTGAATAACTGATAATCTAATTACTTGGTCAATCAAACCTAATCTGATATACACTGAATACTGAGTGAAATTTTAGGAGCTATCATGCAACTGACATGCCCTAATCTGAGCTGATTGGGGTCCAACCTGTAACCCTAGTTGAAAGGGTGTCAGTACCTTGCCACGGGTACTAACACTGGCTGTGTGGATCCACTAAACTGGCATTCCAAAGGACTAAGGAGTCACCCTCTACTGGCAGGTGCCCCTAAAAGAGTGTCCACCCTCCACTGGTAGAAGATCTTTCAAAACCTATGCTGGCTACATAGTTCTGGAACTCAGGGACTGCTACTACAGGTCTCACCCTCTCCAGGTATGTGAGCCCCCATCCCTGGGTTCAGTCGGTGATAAATCCTACTCCCAACTGAATTAACACTAGTATTGATACTGTTAACTAAATTTATAATTGATTATGATCAACATAATCATAATAACTGAGTATGATAATGAAATTCATGATTTGATTGACTTAGTACTTAAACATCTGAGACATGAGAAACATATATGTATCAGGTGTTCATAACCCACCAACACTGAATAATAATTTAAATATGATAACATCACTAAAATCATTGATGGGAAGTCACAATTTAGATACCTAAAACATAATACCTTTTAATAACGAATGAGATATATGAATATGAACATAGGGATGTGTTAAACCTGGGAGGATAACATGTTTACATAGTTTAATTCTAAACTTGATAAACTAACATGGTATTGACTAAACATGACATAGTAAATTGAAGTTCAAAGCAAGTAATGACACAATTCACATGGGTAAAACTAGTTGGCATAGCTTGAATTCAAAACTAATTCAAAAACATAGGTTTAAAATCATATTTAACATGGATATTTTCATAAAAGATGATAAAGTTTCTTACTTGAACCAAAAAGAAATTTTGGGACTCAATTGGTGGAAGGAACCCACTGATGAATATCCCACATACATCAATTGGTTGAATTCTTCAAGAAAGGCTTGAAATTGGAGATTGAATGCTTGAATTCTTGGGAAGAAAGCTTGAATTTTATTCTTAGGGATAGGGAAAGGTTTACATATGTTATTTGATGGAGAATGGACAAATAATGCCCTTCTTGGGACTTTAACCCATTCTTTAGACGTTTGGGGGTGAGGGGGATTGACCAAAATACCCCTTGAACCTATAATTAGAAACACAGGAAAACACTGCCTCTATGGCACGAAGGTTATCACGAAGACTAACCTCCATGTCACAGAACCTATCATGGAGGTACAACCTCTATGTCGCGGAGCTTATCGTGGAGGTACAACCTTCGTGACATACTAATATCGCGGAGTCTTGCTTCCTTCAGGTCCAAAATCGCTCATAACCACTTCTAAAAATTTCAAAACTCTTCTGGGAGACTCTTTTAACATTCCGAAACATGTTTCAACTCAAAAATCTATGTTTTAGATTTGGGAAGGACAAAAATAAAATCCTTGAAATCTTGGGGTCTTGAAAATGGTTAAGTCTTCTATACTTAGTGTTAAATTCATGCCTTGGACCCCTTAAACATACCACAAGGATCTGGAAACAAGCCTAGAATCTTATGAGGTATTATAATATCTCCCTCTTGGGATCATTCATCCTTGAATGAAACTAGTTAATCTGAGACACTAAGAAAACTGTGATCATATACTATATATTTATTAGCTAAATCATCATTAAATAACGGAGTCTGGAATATGATACATGGACTGAATTCATGAATGCATGAAATGACATGAGGACGGTTACACAGTTGAGATAGGAAATGATAGAATTAGTTTAAGAGAAACCATTACCTCAAGCTGAATCTAAATTCATAGAGAAAAGATAGGGATACTTGGCTTGCATATCTGCTTTTACTTCCCAATTAGATCCCTCAATGGACTAATTTCACCATAGAACTTTAATCAAAGGGACTTCTTTATTTTTCAACTTACGAACTTGACCGTCAAGGATTTCAACTGGAATTTCTTCGTAAGAAAGACCATCTTTCACATCCTCACTATCTAGAGGAACAATAAAAGTTGAGACACCAATATATTTTTTTAGAAAAAAGACATGAAACATCAGATGCACTAAACCCAAGCCTGTAGGCAACTCTAACTCATAAGCTACCTTCCCCAAATAGCTCAAAACTCTATACTAGCCAACATTATGGGGTTGAGTTTCCCCGTCTTACCAAATATCTTCACCCTTTTCATAGGAAAATTTTTCAAATAGACCAAGTCACCAACATTAAACTCAAGATCTCATCTCCTCACATCCGCATTAGATTTCTGGCGACTTTGGACTATCTTCTGTCTTTCGTAAATCAACTAAAATTTCTCCATCGCATTAAAAACTGAATTTAGTCCTATTAAAGAAGCCTTACCTACTTGAAATTAGCCAATAAGAGACCTATATATCCTCTCATAGAGAGCCTCAAATGAAGCTATTTGAATACTAGAGTAATAACTGTTGTTATAGGCAAATTTAGTCAAAGGTAAGTGGTCATACCAACTACCCTTGAAGTCAATAAAATAAGCTCTCAACATGTTCTCTAAAGTCTGAATGATCCTCTCTACTTGACCATTTATCTGAGGATGAAAAGCTGTACTGAGATGAACTTGGGTACCACGACCCTTTTGAAAATCCTTCCAAAAATGAAAGGTAAGCTGAGTACCCCTATCTGAAATGATGGTTAACATAACACTATGCAACTTCACCAAATCATTCAGATATAGTTTAGCATAATCCTTAACTGAATCGAAGCATGAAATAGAAAGAAATTGGTTGATTTGGTCATTCTATGTATAATGACCCAAATCGAATCATGCTGACGGCACATATGAGGCAACCCTGTCAAAAAATCCATGTTTACCACCTCCCACTTCCAAGTGGAGATACTTAACTCCTAAAGCGTACCACTAGGCGTTTAGTGCTCAACCTTAATATTCTAACAGTTCGAACACTTAGCCATAAATTTTGCAATATCTTTCTTTATACCACCACCAATAGATTTTTCGCAAATCATTGTACATCTTAGTGGCTTCTAGGTGAACAAAATGTCTCGCACTATGTGCTTTAGCTAATATTCGTTGTCTTCGACCATCAATAGATGAAATGCATAGTCTTCCTTGACAATGAAGAACACCATCTCCCCCTTGGGAGAAAACTTCAACCATTTAGTCCCTAACTGCCTCTTTCAAATTGACCAAACTAGGATCTCTGTCTTAATTTTCTTTTATTTTGGCAACCAATGAAGATTTCAAACCATTTTAAACCCATATACTACCTTGACTGAATCAACCAATCGAACACCTAATATAGAAAGCTGATAAAACTCATGGACTTACTACTTCTTATCATCCTCAACATGAGCAACATTACCCATAGAAAATCAACTAAGGGTATCCGCGACTACATTGGCCTTACTTAAGTGATACAACACACTCATATCATAGTCTTTCAACAACTCAAGCCACCTTCTCTGACAAAGATTCTGGTCTTTCTACGTGAACAATGATCAATGACCACATCAACATGAACCCCATAAAGGTAATGCCTCCATATCTTTAAAGCAAAAACAACTATTGCTATCTTAAGGTCATGGGTTGGGTAATTCTTCTCATGGGGTTTAAGCTATCTATAGGCATAGGCTATGACCTTACCTCTCTGTATCAACGTGAAACCAAGACCAACTCTAGAGTCATCATAATATTACAAACCTATTTGTGTCATCTGGTAAAGTCAAGACTGGAGTGAAAGTGAGTCGGGTCTTCAACTCCTAAAAACTTTTCTCGCAGGAATCTGACCACTAAAATATGACTTTGTTCTGGGTCAGTCGATACATAAGAGAAGGAATTAAAGAAAACCCTCCAACAAACCATCTGTAATAGCCAGCTAAACCTAAGAAACTCCTGCTATCTGATGGAGAGATGGGTCTAGGCCAGCTTCTCACTGCTTCGGTCTTTTGAGAATCAACTCGAATGTCATCACTAAAATAATATGACTAAGGAAAGATACTAATCTTAACTAGAATTCACACTTGATAAAATTTGCGAATAACTGGTAGTCCTTAATGGTCTACAATACAACCCTCAAATTCTATGCATGATCACTTTCACTACGGGAATAGATGAGGATGTCACCAATGAAGATTATAACAAAAATGTCCAAGTACTGCTTGAACACCCTGTTTATTAAGTCTTTAAAAGTTGCAGGAGCATTTATTAATCCAAAAGACACAGCTAGGAATTTATAATGACCATACCGAGTTTTGAAAGCTGTCTTTGGAATGTCACATTCTCTGACTCTAAGCTGATGATCGCCGATCTGAGGTCTATCCTAGAGAAATAACTTGTAACCTAAAGTTGTTCAAACAAGTTATCAATCCTGGGGAGAGGATACTTATTCTTGATTGTGATTTTTTTTAACTTATGATAGTCGATGGACATTCTGAGGGAACCATCTTTCTTGCGCACGAAGAGGATTGGAGCACCCCATAGTGAAACACTAGGTCTGATAAAACCCTTATATAAGAGATCCTTCAACTGTTCCTTTAATTCCTTGAGATCAGCTGGAGCTATTCTGTAAGGTAAAATAGAGATAGGCTGGGTATCTAGAAGAAGATCTATTTCAAAGTCAATTTCCCTTTTGGGATAAACTTTGGGAAAATCTTCTTATAATATATCTGGAAACTCATTCAATACCAGAATGGCTAAAGACTCAGGATTTTAGAATTTGAGTCCTTGACTTAAACTAAATGGTAAATACATCCCTTGAATATCATCTTTCTGGCCTTAATATAGGAAACAAACAAACCCTTAAGCACTGAAGTACTACCCCTCCATTTAATAACTGGTTCATTAGGAAACTAAAATTGAACAATTCTATTTCTATAATAAACTGAGGCATAGCATGAGTTGAGCCAATCCATGTCGAGAATGACATCAAAATCAATTATCTCTTACTCTACAAGATCAACTAAAGTAACTTTCTAAGACATTGTGACTGGGCAATTTCTATATACCTGTCTAGCTATAATAGACTTACCCACTGGGGTAGACACTGAGAAAGACTCTACTAATATTTTGGGACTAACACCAAAGTCTACAACTATATAAGAATCCACAAAGAAAAATGAAGCTCTGGGGTCTAACAATGCATAAACATGTAGATGAAAGACTTGTAACATACCCATAATTACATTAGGAGAACTATCCTGATCAAGTCGAGTCTAGAGGGCATAAAGTCTGTTCTGGTGATGCCCATAGGTGGCACTGGAAGTGTTACCCTGCTAAGTCAGGCGACCTCCTGAAGCTAAAGAAATGTTAGACTGATATTTCTGACCAACATCCTTACCCTTATATCCAATCATTTGGCAATCCCTAATCCTGTGGCCTGGCTTTCCATATCCAAAACAAACATCACTACCTTCCCTAGACTCACTGTGATGATTCTGACCATATTTCTTATAAAACGGATTGGTACGACTACTGTTTACACTACCATGGAACTTAGATCCTGATGCTCTATCCGGATTGTCTTGCCTAAACTTAGGCACGTGCGCACTGGCTGAAGATGGGGCTGGATCTAAAAATTTCTGGCAGAACTAAGAATAGTTACTGCCTTCTGACCTTGGATGATAAAAGTTGAAGCTACCTATTCTGGCCTATTTATTCTCTCTCTCCTTCTCCTTGAGCTTCTCCTCATCAATTTGTTAAGAATGGTCCATTAGACTAGAAAGATCTATCTCTTTATTCAACTTGGTTTTTCTACACTCCTTGACCACACTGTTAGACACATTAGACACAAACTTACTCATCCTAGACCTAGAGTCAGCCACCATAGTTAGAGCATACCTTGCCAACTATGTAAACTTAAGTGAGTACTCCTTCACACTCATGCTACCCTATTTCAGGTTTATGAACTCCTAAACTTTAGCTTCTCTCAACTCTAATGGGAAGAACCTATCCAAAAACGCCATGGGAAACTCTTCCCATTCTATCAGCCCTGCCTGAACACTCTTGTCCTCCTTCCTCTATCTAAACCATGTATGAGCTAGTCCCTATAAATAATAGGTATCTAATTCGACACTCTCACTTGAAGTGATACCCATGATGTTTGTCACTTTTAGAACCCCATCCAAAAACTTCTGTGGATCCTCCTCCCACTTGGATCCAAAAAAAAGGGGGATTCATTCGAGTAAAGTCTCAAATCTTTGATGCAGCTGTATTCAACACTGGGTTGGCTAGAGCACAGTCTACTGGTTATTCTGAGAAACTACAAAATAAGCCAAGGCTGTGAAAGTGGCCCTGAACTCAGCACGAAAAACATGATCATTTAGGGGATCTTCCAAAATAGGTGGTGGTGTGGCTCATCCCCATTCCTTCTTCCGTTGTTTCTTATAGGAGACATTTCCTATAATTAGAATGCAAGACGAGTTATGAAAAAAGGAAATTCAATAAAGTTCATTCTCTTTCACATGATGTGAACACTGAAAGAAGGGAAACTTTCCTAAAAATACCTTAAAACCTTTTGCCCATAAGCGTGGCGCATCTCACATCCATGCACAAGACTCTACTCAACATATATTTTAGACACCCTAGGACAATTTAAAACCTTAGGCTCTAATACCATGTTTTTTCATGACCCGAGGCTACCCCCTAGTCGTGACATGGTGCTTAAGGCCACAAGTGACCCCAAGCTAACCTATGATCTAGTACCTGTTGTAAACACTAAATGGAATAGTAATGAAACATCATGTGCAGAAGATAAATTGATAAAATCTGATAGGATATAATACTGAAATATAAACCAATATATTTGAAACAACTGATAAAGCTAAAGTCTAGAGTGATTCTCTGAAAGCCTCTAAAAGCATAAGGAGTTGAGGGAAAACCCCCCAACTTGTTCCAACTGACTGAACATAAAAAATACTAAAATAACTTTAATAACATGTCACCTCCTCGATGGATGAGGACTCACCACTACTGCTACTAGGATGTATTGAGCTGTCTAAGGATGTGCAGGGAACTAGGCGTCTAAACATATGTTATAAGACAACATAGTGCAAAAAAAAACTATGCGATATGTACTTTGAATGTACTGGTATGTGAGGTAAGGACTAACTAAAATACATAAGGAAACTGAACATGGATGCATGAACATGTAAAAGAGAGAATGCAAAACCAAGTAAGGCATCTACTGAAATAATCTGTAAAACTGATTGACTGAATAATCGATAATCTTATTACTTGGTTAATCAAACCCAATTTGATATAGACTGAATACTTACAAAAAATTTAAGATCTATCATGTAACTGACATGCCCCAATCTAATCTGATTGTGGTCCAACCTGTAACCCCAGTTGGAAAGGTGTCGGTACTTTGCCACAGGTACTAACACTGGCTGTGTGGATCTACTAAACTAGCGTCATGGAGGAATAGGGATTCACCCTTTACTGGTAGGTGCCCTTAAAATAGTGTCCATCTTCAACTGGAAGGAAGACCTCTCAAACCATACGCTAGCTACGTAGTTTTGGAGCTAAGGGGCTGCTACTAATGGTCTCACCCTCTACTGGTAGGTGAACCCCCATCCCTGGGTTCACTCGATGCTAAATCATACTCCTAATTGAATTGACACTAATACTGATTATTGTTAACTAAATTTACAACTTATTTTGCTCAATATGATCATAACAACTAAGTATGATAATGAAATTCATAATTCGCTTTACTTAGTACTTGAACATCTGAGATATAAGTAAACAAATAGGTATCGGGTGTTCAGAATCCACCAGCACTAAATAATACTTTTAATATGATAACATCAATGAAATAATTGATGGAAAGTCACAATTCATACCTTAAACAAAATACATTTCAATAATGAATGAGATACATGAATTTGATCACGGGGATGTGTTAAACATAGGAGGATACCATGTTTACATAGTTTAATTCTTAACTTGATAAAATGACATGGTATTGACTAAACATGACATGGGAAATTGAAGTTCAAAGAAAGTAATAACACAATTCACATGGTGGAAACTTGTTGGCATGGCTTGAATTCAAAACTAATAAGGAAACATGGGTTTAAAATCATATTTAACATGGATATTTCATAAAATATAATAAAGTTTCATACTTGAACCAAAAAGAAATTTTGGAACTCAATGGGTGGAAGGAACCTATTGATGAATACCCCACATACCTTAATTGGTTGAATTCTTAAAAAAAATCTTGAAATTGGAGCTTGAATTCTCGAGAAGAAAGCTTGAATTTTGTTCTTGGTAAAGGGGAAGAGTTTACATATGTTATTTGATAGAGAATAGGCAAATAATGCCTTTTTTGGGACTTTAACCCATGATTTGGATGTTTGGGGGTGTGGGGATTGACCAAAATACCCAATGAATCTTTAGTTAGAAACACAGAAAATCACTGCCTCCGTGGCATGAAAGTTATCGTGGAGACTAACCTCCATGTCACGGACCTTATTGTAGAGGTACAACTTCCATGTTGCGGAGCTTATCACAGAGGTACAACCTCCGTGACACCAATATCGCAGAAGCTTGTTTCCTCTGAGGTCCAAAATCACCCCGAATCATTTTTGAAAATTCTGAAACTCTTCAAGGACATTCCTTTAATATCCCTAAACATGTTTCAACTCAAAAATCAATGTTTCGGATTTGGGAAGGCCAAAAATAAAATTCTTGAAATCTTGGGGTCTTGAAAATGGTTAAGTCCTCTATACTTAGTGTAAAATTCATGCCTTGGA
This sequence comes from Capsicum baccatum var. pendulum, assembly GCA_030864225.1. Classification (NCBI taxonomy): domain Eukaryota; kingdom Viridiplantae; phylum Streptophyta; class Magnoliopsida; order Solanales; family Solanaceae; genus Capsicum; species Capsicum baccatum. The sequence goes on along the minus strand of CM061559.1, from coordinate 67,128,274 downwards.
CCCTATAAACATACCACAAGGAGCTGGAAACAAGACTAGGATCTTATAGGGTATTACAGAAACATCCCACATACTATGCCAGTCGATCAAAATATATGACAAATTGATCAATCTAAATTTCTTATTCCACTTAACTACGGCCTACAAGCACATCTTCTTCACAATATTTTTACTACACCTTAAAATTTACTACACATCTTCTCACCTACTGACTGGCCGCAACCACTAGATAAAAATTAAGGAACTCTCAGTGTAATAAAACTACATAATTAGGATAGTCGATCTTAATCCTATATCATGACCCATTACGGTCCATTACCATATTCTCTAACCTCACATCACATCTACTTACCTATGCATATCTTTAAACTACCTCAAAATTTTATAAACACCACTGAGTCTCCTCTCTAAGATTTTCCAGTTGAATGCTAAATTTATAAATTATTAGCCAATCTATCCTTTCATTCCCAAGCTATGGTTATTGTTTTTTACCACTACTATAACTATCCTTCATGAGCTCCTTCCCTATTTCAAATAAATTCAAGATTATCATAACTAATCACTTCCTCTACTAACTACCATGAAAACTAAAAGTCTTTCTACAACTCTAGCCAATCACCATAAGAGCATACCTGTAAGACTCCGTAAGGTCCTAGCTCATTTCAACTTACTATTGCATGTTAAAAAGGGGTCCAAGACTTAGAGAATTTCACTAAGTTTTAAGACTTAGTCACTTCCAAAGCCCCTTACACTTTGATGATCCTACTTTTGACCTTCACGACCTCAATTCATTTATTTCTAAGTTGTTTCATGATTGGGTTTATAGATAGTTCATCCTGGGTGAATTTCAGATTTTCTGGATGATGTTTGAGACTTGTTTGGATGATCAAAATAGCGAGGCACCATGATATAAATGCGGCACATCAGATATCGTATCGGTGGGGAGCAACACGACGCGTCACCTATTGCATTGATAGAGAAATGCGGCGCGTCATATTTTATATCGAGCAGTTTGATTCAGTTTAATGAGTTCGGGTCCTCAGGGGGTAATTGAATCATTTTCCCTACCCTATCCCAGCCATAACACGGGAGTTTGGGTCCCAAAAGGCAAAAATTGATCATTCTTTCACAAATTCTCTCAAAAAAGTAATTTTTCTCTTAAGAACAAACCCTAGCCTCTTCAAAATTCTAGCCCAAGCTTCAAAAAATCACCAATAACTTTCACTAATTCTCCTATTAAGGTATGTTAGATGTTCATCCATGGGTCCTTTTCACCCATGAAGTTCAAGAATCCATTTTCAAGTTTAAGAATATGATCTTTACATGTTATTATGAATTATATCCATGTCACTTCATAAATTTTAATTGTATATATATATATATATATATGTATGTTATGTTTATAAATTATTTTCGTTGGAATTGTTCATGACACATTTGTGATTTTTGCATGTCAAATCCTTAACCCATGGATTTAGTATTGCAATTACATGTTTAAACCATTCCCATGCTTTAACTCATGAACCTTAAGTGTTTGATGAAATGCCTTTATGATTGGGTTTTGAATATTGATTACTTATTATGTCTCCAAAGCTTTAGTATGTTCTAATGTTATTGTTATTGAGTCCTGGGGGTTATGAATACCCGAAGTTTAGCTGTTTACCTAGTTTTTAGTACCTACAGAATGATTTCAGTCATACCATGAGCTTTACCATTCAGTCAGTTACTATAGTCAGTTGTGGGTTCAATTAAGTTTAGCTTAGTTTAGTAATCCGAGTCAGTTCAGTTGGGAGTAGGATTTTAGTACCAAGCGAACCCAGGGATGGGGGCTTACCTAATAGTTGAGGGTGTGACCTTTAGTAGCAGTCCCTGCATTCCAGAACTACGTAGCCTAACCTACCAGTTGATGGTTGGAATATATCTCAGGAGAGCACCTGCTAGTAGAGGGTGACTCTTTAGTCCTTTGAGACTTCACTTTAGTGGATACATGCAACCATGTGTTAGTACCCATGGCACAATGCTGATACCATTCCAACTGGGGTCACAGGTTGGACCCCAATTAGCTCATATTGGGCATGTCGGTTAGATGATAGCTCTTACAGTCTCAGTCTAGTCTAAGTTCAATAGTCAATTTAGGTTTGCTTGACCATAGCATTTAGCTTATCAGTTAAATGAGTACTCAGATTTCAATATTCTAGTTTACAGACTATTTCAGTATCATGTTGTACGCTTGGTTATGTATTCTTAGATTTTATAGCTTTCACGCATACTATGCATCATTTATCTCATGGTATTCATTCTGTTAGTTATTATTAATGCACATGAGCCCATGCATATCAACAGAACCCCATCTAGCATACTAGTACATTCCAAGTACTGACTGCATACTCGTTTCTTTTGCTATGATGTATCATATCATAGGTTTGGACGCTTAGGTTCCCGATTGCACTTAGACATTCCAGTGAATCAGGAACAACAACAATGGCGAGTCCTTATATTTCAAGGACCGATTATATTTATTTCTGTAATTTAGTTTAGTAGTCAGTTGGAGTTAGTTGGGGACTATCCTATCAACTCTTATTCAGTCAGTTTTAGAGGCTTTCAGACACTTTAGATAGTCAGTCAATTTGTCATTATTTATTTATTTATCAATTTTCAGACAACTGTTTCCAGATTTATTATTCAGTGTTGTTTTAGTATTAAAACTTATGGCGTATTCAGTTAATTCCGCATATGTGTATCTTTTGTTATTAGTTTTATTCAGTGCTCAGAACAGGTACCAACTCATGGGTTAGCTTGTGGTCACTTATGACTGTAAGCACATGTGGTGTCTAGGGTGTTCTACCGGGGCATTACAATACCTCCCCTTCACTCACTCAAAGGTTACATGAATACAAAGACCTTTTTTGCTCAAAAGTTACCCTCACTCTGGCTTCTAAACTTATGACTTCATATCCTTAACCTTGGGATCATCTTACTACTCATAGGTCATTACACTCTGATTTATACTACCTTTTGGGTGGAAATGCTATCCCAACATTCAGATATATATCTTTTCCTTTAAGCAAGATGCCTACAATAAAGATTTTGAAAGGGACTAAATATGCCTCTTACCTCGGGTTGTCGCATGATTCTTGAAGATAGATGCGTACACTTGCGTGCATACACTTTGATGCTCTAATGGACTCCTTTCAAGTCCTTATGCTATTTCATAAATTTTTGATGACTAAATTAAAAAGGACCACATCATTAGGAACCTAAGCTTTTGCACTTGTATTACCTCGATAATATGACATAGATGAAAAACATTAGAGCCAGGAAGGAATCTGGATACTTTCATATGGATATCACTATTGCACGATCTAGAGTATGAAAGAATGTGAAACGTTTCTTAAATACCTTGTAGCCTCCCTCTTATAAGTGTGGTGGGCTACACCCACATAAAAAATTTCTACTCGACATGGCTTTATAGATACCCTGGGATATTGAATCATGCTCTGATACCAAGTTTGTCTCGACCCAAACTAGGGACCTGGCCATGATGGGCATCCTAAACCAATGAAGGTCTGAGATGACCCCTTAGCATTATATCATAAGCATAGTCATATTTAAATTTGCAGAAATAACACCACCAAAAATAAGTTTAAAATTTAAATATAAAAACATTTATGTCTTAAAAACCAAATTCAAACAGTTACCCAATGTCTGTCTACGATGCCTCTAACTTTCAGTATACTCCTATGTCAAGACATTTCTTTGACTATGCTATAAAAAACCTTAAAATGATAGAATGGAAACATAAGAGAAATGAACAATTGCCTTTCAAATGATGGAGGGCTCATGACTTATCACCATCTGTCTATGAGAGAATATGAGTGCCCTAATGCTGCACAGAATAATGGAAAAATACCTTTGAACCTACATCATGAAACGATGTAGCATTTGGGGATGGTCAATACGACGAATACTGGCATGCAACCCAGGGATAGGGATAAAACATTCATTTATAAAGCCATTCATAAAGCTTATTTTCTTCAGTAATAGTAATAAAAATAAAGTATGGGGCAGGGGACAAGGAAGATAAAGACATGACCATGTAAAATTTAGTCCTGAACTATGTAGCTTTTCATTGTCATCTTGTAACCCATGGGCTATATAGGTCCGCTACTCCCCTACTGGCGGGCCCCCAATCCATGTTAGCTGCATGGACTGAGATTTGACTAAAGATACCAATAGTCAGTAGCCACCATAAACATAATCTTATACTATTGAGCGAAGCAAACATACAACGATCATCCTTTTAGGACAAGACCTCCCAATATCGGCAAACATGGTTTCAAGTATTAGTCACAAGGACTACTCTTTCATGGTGAAGCTACACAATTCCCTTTTATACCTAATTAACACATTTTCATAATCAATAATCTATGGAGTCTTTCATTAAGGTATTCCCATACTGGTATCATCATACCAAGACTTGTAAGCTATTCATATTGTGCCATAACATCTTCATATAATGTTTTAGACTCCCAAATTCATCTTTAAAATTCATAAACATAAACCTCAAGTGTTTTAAAAATGTCATTTAGCCTTTCATTCTTTCATATCATACCTTATTCAAAAAATGGTGTAAAGAAATCATAATTCTCATGAAGAAAACCAAGTTTTGAAGTGGGTTGACGACCATATTTTCATCTTGAAAAATCATTGGAAGTTGTAAATTTAACAAGTTCACCATTTTCATAGAACATATTACATCTCCAAACCCATTAATAGTGCTTCAACACCCCCCCTCCAAAAAAAAGAAGAGAAACTAATATAAAGTTTTTCCCAATAATCTCCCCAACCCTAGTTTCAAATCACCAATTTAATCATACATAAAAATAGTTAAAATACATAGTTTATGATAATAATAGATTTAGGGAGTATCAACATACCTTTATGATGAATAGAGTTTGAATCTTAGCCTTGAATTTGAAACCCTAAGTATTCTTGCCACTAAGAATGTTTTAGGGATGAAAGAAGAGTTTCTGATGTTTTCTTTTTGAGAAGGATCAGAATTCAGTATCCAAAAAGGGTTTTAAGCATATAAAGGTCGGACCTCATAATAAAAATGACCAAAATACCCCTAAGCTTACCAAAAAAATTTCCCAGAAATAAGTCCTTACGGCTTTACTTATGGCCCCCATAGGTTGTACCTACGGATTGTAGGTTGGGTCGTAGGAGTCAAATGTTTTTTTCAGCTCTCGGAACCTATTTACGAACCCATTTATGGCCCCTATAAGTAGTACCTATGAATCATAAGTAGGATTGTAGGTGTCAGATCCTTTTTTCAGCTCTCAAGACCTACTTACAGACCCACTTACAACCCCCGTAAGTAGCACTTATGAACCTTAAGTTAGGATCATAAGTTATACGCCCAAAGTACAACTTCCTTTAGAGAATCATAAGCAGTCATTGTCAAATATATAATTGGGTTGAATCCCACAGGGAATATGGTGCTAATTAACATGTCTGTGATTTAAGTGACTGATAGCCAATAATTTTCATAAAATAGAGGGTTTTGTTGTAATAATTTTTAAGTAATATTTCAATTCTTGTTAAAAACACATGTTAATTTCGTAGAGGTGTAAATCAGTAATGAATTTTAACTAGGGTTGTGGTTACTATGGCTAATATCGTTATTATTTATCAATTATTGGAAAGGATTTTCATGACTTGTGGGAAACACAAAATTATCAATGACTAACGTTTATCTAAGTATTTTTCAACCTACTTAGAAAATAAGTTCATTAATTCTTTCAAACTTAAGGAAACCTGGCATTATTGTTTGATTTCATTTCAAGTTGGTCAATCTCATTAAAGCATTGAACATTAGATGAAAAGTTAATGTCTCCAAATCTTCATTGATAATTTTTATCCTATTTTTAATCTCTTATTTCGAGCGAATTAAAATTAGGGCATGTTCTATTATGTGAAACAAATAGAAATATGTTAAAACCACAGAATTATCAATGTGAATCCCACAATATTTCAAATTTTCATAAAACTAACAATTAAATATCGAATTCACCATAGCTTCCACAACTCTAGTTGTGGGAGTTTAATTGCTCATGAATTTAAGACAAATTGCAAAAGATGAATTCATAAATCAAGGAGTTTTACTTACAATATATGGAATCAACTTCAGTTCTGTTTTAAAAATCCACAATAGTTGTTCAAATATCCAAAATCAAAATCCAAGACTTCAAATACTAGTCTCTAACACTAACGTCCGAGGAAAGTAGTCAAAAGATGTTGAGAAAATCCTTAAATCTACTATTGATATCTAGAGAATTCAAAATTAAAAATCAACTAGCTAAACTACCGCTCAACATTTGACGCCAGGTCTAATGGCTCATCACTTAGTCGACAACTCATCAACCTAGTCGTCAAATGAGTTCTTCAATAGAATCATTCCACTTCAGGTTGACGATGGTATTGATGGCTCATCATTTAGTTGATTACTCATCAACCTAGTCTTCAAGTAGTTCTTCAAACTGCTTTGGGCTGATGACTTAGCTGACAACTCGTCACTTAGTTGACAACTTGTAAATTCTAATTATCAAAATAAATTTTGCTCCTTTTCTTTGGTTTTCTCAAACTTAGACTTTTCCTACATAATTAAACAAAATACGATAAAAAACAACACATGTTGCTTAATAACTTATAATTATTCCGAGTTAAAAACTTCAAATATGCTATCAGGTAGCTAGGGAAAGCTGAGCAGGTTTAGAACAAAGAAGGTATATTAGCTCAAATAAGGATAAAAAAGAGTTTACTAATAATATTTGGGTCACTTATTTTGGCTAAGTGGACTAAATATAAAAATGGTCTGTTATCCTTTCCTAGATGCGTACTTGTAACCTAACAAAATGAACTGGGCAGGTTTTGGATGCATACACATAGTAAGAAAATAGTACAAAGACCTCACCTACTCATGGCATAGAATAACAACATCATCACCAACCATTGGTTTAATACTCAAGCCTAAGCAGAGCTTTCCATATTCATGTACTACTAAAGACAAGCATGGCTCCCAGTGTTCAGTTCAACATTAATCTCATAAAAAAATATTTAATGGGTTTGCATTTTCAAAACATGTAAATCAACACTTGCTATTTATTCATATCCACTCATTTTACATGCAAAATACACAAGACACAAACAAAACACAGTAATAAAATTGTCGAAAACTTCTAAACATGTCGGTTTCCTAGATAGAACATAAGGGAATAGAACACAGGTAATAAACCCTTATGGTTGCTAGTACCCCTACCCCCACAACAAAAACTCTGCATTGTACCCAGGATGTTCTATAGAAATATAGCACTTTCAATGCTTAAAATGAGGAAAATATATAATTTTCTAAGGTCTTTTGATAGATATGATCTGTTTTGGGCATGTTTTGCAGAAAATCATATTTTAGATGATAAGTTTGTGAAAATAGTGATAAAAGGTATTTTTGACCACTTTTGAAGCGATTTATGGATGTTTGGGATATTTTTCGACTTGATCATGATCAACGCATGTTTAAGAATCAAAGAAGAGCTGAAAAACTGACTCCCAAGACCTACTAAGTTAACCCACAAATCACAGATAGGACCTGTAGACCACAGGTACACAAAATGGGTACCAGAAAGTCAAAATCATGAAAGCTGACTTATAGGAAATGATCCATCCATAACTTGCGGTCTGCACTTGCACCTTGTGCCAGACCGCAGGTGCCACCTGTGCCCTTCCAAATTGTAGGTACAGAGAGCAGGTGCACACCGAACCAGTTTTCTCCTATTTTGTTCGGGTTTTGTTTGTAGGATTTTCTCTTATACTATAAATACCCTTTATATACTTTTTAGTAGGAGTTACACACTTTTGATACTTACAAACATATTTGATTCCAAGATCCATATTTGATCTTGGGATTCTCTTGTATTAATTTCAGTTGATTTATCAAGTTACGATTTTGGGTTTTTATTCATCTTATCATTGTGGTTTTATCTAAGATTTCAATTATTAATGTTATTGATTTCTCACTCAAGTATGGGAGGCTAAAAATCCATAGCAAGGGTTGTGCAACCCTAGCTGATTGACGAAGTAGGGAAAGTGCTATTGTTGAATTGAATCAATACTCAGGGAATGCATTGCATTATCTTCAGTATAATAGTTGTCTTAGCAGTTGCAAATGCTAGGATACCGCCTAGATATTTCTACTTACTCCAAAAGAGGAGTAGTGACTCAGAAAGGATAATGACAACAATAATTTAGGAGTTAATTATCGATCCATTATGCACCATGAAATATAGTAAAATCGTTAGCTTCCATCTAATAACTAGAGTCTCAAAAGGTAATAGTTAACTGGGATTAAGATAAGGGTTAGTCATGTGACATCCTGAGAGTCAAATTGTAAAGGGTGAAATCCTTCTAGTCTTTCAAAAGACTGTAGAAGGTACATAACTTATCGATTCTGCATGCAAGCTATAGGGTTAGTTCACCATAGCTTGATAAACCTACAAAGTTGAGAAGCCAGGGGGAATGCAATCCTAGTGTTCACCTATAACTGATTTCAACCAAAGATAATATTTTTACTTGCTCGAGATTACTACAAACAAATCCCCCCATTTACTTTCCAGTACTTTCTGTAAACTACAACTGCTGATAACTGCAAGTCCACGTGTTCCCTTGGGATTTGACCCCAACCTTAGTTGGGTTACTATATCTTGACAAAGACCGTACCATCATTTTAAAGGAGGTATTGCTTGCCTGAGATTGGGCATGAGCAAAAAAGAATTAGAGAAGATACCAGTACTGAGACTCCAAGCTTGAAAATAGAATACCAAGAAAGTAAAATATTCCTAAATGCCTTGTAACCTCTCCTTTATGAGTGTGGCACACTACACACCCCTAAAAGAGACTCTACTCGACATGACTTTGTGGACTCTCAATTGACCATGAATTTAGGCTCTGATACCAACTTGATATGACTCGATCGGGGGCCTTGTCGTAATGGGCTTACTAAGTCTGTCCAGGATCGGAGACCACCCCTATTACCCAAATCAACCTTTAGTTGCCTGCCCTGAGTTGGCTAAATTTCGAGTATATAACAAGATAGTGCAACAACTCATAAGAAGACTCTGGGATAGGGTCATAACCGTGACTGACCCAACTGAGTCCAACCATCCCACACCATTCGTACCAAACCATACCAAAGTCCATAAATTAGGCCATAAGCAAATAAGTTCCAAAATATAATATAATTAATACCAAAATAAAATATGATGGAACAGTGAGAAATTATGTCAGCCCACTATCTTGTTCCAATGCCAAGGCCGACACCAATACCGATCCCACCCATTCTTACCCATAGCAGTACCAAAAAACCTTTAACTATAAGAGTAAGAATATCAGATTGGGATATGCCCTCAACCATGGCCAAAACCAATATCCAAAATAAAATCAATGTGTCTAGAATATCCATAACATGAAATGGAGCCTTCTTAAAATATGGAATCTCACCACTTTAGTCCAAATGCTAATCCCTGAGTCAATTACTATGTAGGAGGAGTAGAACAACCGGTTTCTTAATAGCATGGGTATACAACAACCAGTAGATGGATTAGTAAGTGAACACTAGCATGATCTCAGGATAAGGATAAAATAATGCCACTTATAAATCCAAGTAAAACCATCCATATGCACACAACCATAAATATATATATATAACTATGCCGGGAAAGGGGACCAGGTTTAGCATGCATTTAATACCTTTACCTGGGCTTGTAGCTTTCCATCCTAATCCACTCATGGGCTATATGGGTTCAGCTCCCCCTACTGAAAGGGACCCAGTGCATGTAGCTGCACGACCAAGAAATAAAACTCGAGATGACTAGTACATCCCTTAAAATAAAGTGTGACATTATGCACACGGTCACCAAGACCAACCTTACATCGCCAAATATGAGTTTCAAGTTTTAGTCCCCCTGGGACCTCCACCTTCCACGACTTTGATACACATCCTACCATTATTGCCCATTTAAAACCATTACCAAGTAACCAACCAATCCATTTACCATTTATTAACCAAGGACATTTAGTGGTGGTATTGTCATACCAACCATACTTGCAAGTACTATCCATAGCCAACCATATGTAGGTTTAAGGGGACTTTCAAGTGCCCTTCCATTTACCATACTAAACCACTTGGGTAATCCTATGTATCCCACAAGAATAACCATTTAGCCATTTACCTTTTCAATCCATTTAAACCATGATTAATTCCTTTACCAAGTTTTAAAACAAGAAAGAGTTCCATTAAAAATACTTAATGCAATGAAAACATTATTATAGGCATTTTGTCAAATATATTGGGGGTATAATATAACCAAAACTAATTTCAGTTACCATTAAACTATTCCCATGCTATCCAATTATCCAAAAACAACACTAACACACATAAAGCATAATTAAAATTATGGAAAACCATAACCAACCATTTAATATCAAAACCCCTAATTCATATTTGAAAACCAAAATCATACAATACATGAAGTAATAAAAATATTCATAAAAACATGCTTTTATATAGAATTAACAATAGGGAAGATAACATGCCTTAAACCAAGATAATAATGGAAAGAGATCACCAAGACAAGCCCCAAATTAAGCCTCTAGTTGAAACCCTAGCTTCCCCTACCCAAAAGCTTTTAAGAGAATTATAAAGTGTTTAAAAAGAGTTTCTAAGTGTTAATGAATGAAATAATAGGGTAAATAAACTACCAAGTAGGTTAGAAGTCATGGGACCTCATTAGGATAAGCAGGGAAAAGTCCAGAATGTCCCCACTTAAGTTGTACAAAATCTCATCCCTGGGGTATGACTGACTCTCATAAGTCGTTCCCTCTAATATGATTGGTACCCTCCACTTGTATCCTATCCTCAACCTTTGGATCCAAAACTGTACAACATATGAATCATCCAATCAAGTCATATCTGAAGCATATGATCCGTACCCTTCACTCGTACCCCTGACATATTAAACCCAAGGAAGATTTAGACACTGTTCACCATACGAGTCATGGGTACGACTCGTACCCTAGCTTATGGCTTATGGTGATCTTCTCGTACTCAGATCAAACCTATGTAACCAAGTCTAAGATTAAGTTAAGGAACCAAACAATCCGTACCCACCAATATGACTCATACCCCTAAGTCTTATCCATTCCAGTAACTAAAATCCATCCCACCAACCAACACTAGTCAGCATACGACTGGACCTTACCATCCATACCCCAATATATAGCTTATAACCATGAGTCATATTGGGTCTAGATACTAGAATTCTAGGAAATTTTCTAAGCGTCGAAACCCAGGGTGTTATATTCTGGTATTTATGCCATTGGTATTTTTGGTGTACAGAGAGTCATCAAGGATGTTGCAGCTCCAGAGATGTCATTATTCTAAATGGAAATTGATGAGTTAGTCAAACAATTTACAACCATGAACTCTTCTAAAGTGCATGAATTTGGGATATCTAAGGAGGCAAAGTTTGTGGATCATCAATTAGAGGGTTTCCAAGCCTAAAGGCAAGGAAATAAAGGTCAGAACAATCATGATGAGAGAAAAAAGTATATTCCACCAGGCAGACATAAGGTAGAGTGTTGAATAGAAGAGATGTTGACTATATTGATGAAGGGTCAAGAGAGCCAAGAGGCTTCGCTCAAAGAACTTTAAGATGAAATTTTCAGATTAACCTAAAAAGTTGAGTCACATGAAACTGCTATTAAGTAGTTGGAGCAACAGTATAGGAAAATCTCTATCACTTTGGATGAAAGACAATCAGAAGCACTGCCGGATGACAATGTGCAAAATTCTCCAACACTTGTTCATTGTATGGCTATTGACACTAGTAATTACTTCTCACTCGATAAGCACTATTTTCCCACTATCGATGAGACAAAAAAGGAGTTGGTTGTTGATGAAGAGACACCTGAGATAAAATTTGAGAAGCTAAACTGTACTAATGATGATTTTGATAGTGATTTTGAAGATGAATGGATTGGCAAAGAGCTTTTAAACATAGTCAATGAATTTAGCTCAAGAAAGGGGATCCAGGCTTAAGTTTGAATTCATATGATTACTTGCTTTAGAGTCCATGATGATCCTACTTGAGTTGAGCCTGCGCCATGTGTGCATGAGGATTTTGTTGTATTCCTTGTTGCATGTGATGTCTAAAACTTGCCTGGTGTGTTTGCAAAGTTAAATAAGGAGTGTGGTTTTAAGAAATTATATAGGCATTTTGTTGGTAGCCTTATTTCATACCATCTTTTACCCACCATTGTGTATAATCCTAATTAGCCCTATTGAGCCTTTAGCTTATTCTTTGGTAGTCTCCTATGTAGCCTAATTCCCTTTGTTTTATAGACCTTAATTTGATCCAAAGCTCCTAAGTGCTTTAGTGAATAAATAAAGGAGTTAAGGAGTTTTTAAAATAAGAGGAGAAAAGGTTAAAGTGAAGCCCCCAAGAAATAACTATTGGTTTTAAAAATTGATGTGTTATGGTTGGGAGTTGGGTAATAAAAAGAATAAAGATTGTTCAAAATATAATAATGTGTGTAGATATAATAATCCCACCATATTATATGTGATTAGCTTAATGAAATGGGAAAAAAAAATGGGTAGATAGAAGTGGTGGAAATTGATTTTAATAGAAATATCTTAATGTTCATGTGATGTATTAAAGCACTTATGAAGATAGTCACTATTACTGGCCAAAATAGTTCCTAACCGTCCCTTACCCTACATTACAACCCTTAAAGACCTATTTGATGTTAAGTCTTAACATTCTAATATTAGTTGAGTACTACACTAAGGGCAAGTCTATGGTTCATCTTGTGTAACTTGTGAATTCTGTGTCAGAGTGAGCGCAATTTGATTCCTGTATCCATTTTGTAATAACGTGCATCTATGTGAGTGCTTATGGATAACTCTATTATTGTGAGGTCACATTTTTGATGATAGTTGGGTAATATGTATGATCTCTTTGATTAATTAGTAAGCATGAGTTTTCCAACTTGGTGAGTCAATTCTTGAGGCTAGGATGTTTTGAAGTAGTATTCTTGAGATTTTAATCATGTATGTACCATGTGTAGTGCAAAACTTACATTCTATGTAGTCATTGTAGTGCTAGATTGAATGTATTGCATGTTGTAGAAGTGTGGAGTCTTTCCTGACTATGATGCTAAAAGTAAAGAGTTGTTTGAGGATGAATAAGGCTTTGTGTGGGGTGATGATCCGAGGTGGATTTATGCACTTTAGTGTCATAATCTATGCTTGTTTAGCCTTATTTTGAGGACTTCTTGTATTCTTAATAAGTGGTTAATGATACAATTTAGCATATAATTGTTAAAATATTTGATTATAATGCTTAAGGTGTGTTTCAAACAAGTTTAGAATCAATTCGTCCACTTAGAGTTTAGACGAGAAAACTAGTGTTACTAGCTTGAGCTATGTGCTGTTCTAGTTGATCTCGATGGATTCTAGTGTGCGTAATGAGTGGATAAGGGTATGGTTGTGTAATTATGTGTGTAATAACTTTTTTATAGTGTTGAAGGTTTAGTTTAAACAAGTCAAGAGATAAAACACTAAGTTAAAGATCAAAAGGATAAAACTAGTATTCTTAGCTTAAGTTTCTAGTTCATCATCTTGAATCGTATGTTGTTTTGAGATATAATACGTGGTATTTGATGATATATGATGCTTGGTGATTTTATCATGATTATATGGATTATAAAAAAGCTTTAAATCAAGTGGAAACAACACCACAAGGCTTGTAATGGATGGACAAACACATAGGACAAGATTTGGCCAAAACGGATATTCTGGAGTCATTAGCGTGCCATGGACCTTAGGCACCAGTTTAGGGCCATGAAACGCCATTGGGGGTACCCTAAATGACCAATTACAGTGTTTAACCGTTATTAGGGCATGCCATGGACCCTATTCACAACGATTAGGGCGTGGCACACTTCTAGATCAAACTCGGCAGCTTGTGTCGTCCTATAAATAGGACCCTTAAACATTATGTTATACACCTTGGACAACCTTGGGCTATTGAGGGAGTATACAGAACACTTACATTAGGGTTATTATTCCATTAATTTTGTTTATTTATGTATTTTAACATGTATTAAATCATTATGATTACAGTTACATTCCATGAGCGACTAAACAACCTTTTCTGGGGTTAAGGTCAAGAACGTGATTTCTATTGTTATGAATTGATTCGGTTGTGGTTGTTTATCCTTTTTATATCTTTTTAAGGCTTTATAACCCTTAGAATAAATGTATAATCATCTTGTGAACCCAAGAGGAGGAATAAGAGGATAGAATGTGGGATATAAATAAAATATGATTGTAATCTTCTAATTGAATTAAGTTATAATTTAAATTTAGGATAGGAATATACCTAAGAGCCCTATTTCGTTCACTTATGGGATTAAATATGAATGTATTTAACTTAGTTCTGACATCCTCGTTCAATGATGTAGTTGTGGGGCTAAGTAAGATAGGTGATTAGAGGATCAAAAGACTACAATCATAAAATTAACCCCGTGAATCAACAACCAAGACAATTGACCTAACCAATAAAGTTCTATAGCGTAGTATGATTGTTCATAGAGCCTTAACCCTGGGCTTCTCCTCATAATTGTTCAAACTCTTTTTACCACACTGTTTAGTTTACTCTTAGTTTTAACTTTCAAACTTTTTTGATTATGATAGCACTTGGTTAATTGTAAGAGTGAACTAGAATTAGATAGTTGTCAACACAAGTCTCCAAGGGATTGATACTTAGCTTTTAAAAGACCACTAGATTACTTTATGAGACCATGTACACTTGCGTGTGTGCTTTGATGCAATAATTTCTTCTTTTAGTAAAAGCTAAGGTTATCTGAAATGATGTCACTAACCAAGTAGTTGGCAAAGTCCACATACCGTGGCACCAGATCAAGGCTGAAACACCTTGGTTTTTGGACCTTAGAAATTTTCTTGAAATCCTGATCTCTGGACCCAATACGATTCATGGTTATGAGCCGTATATTGGGGTATGGGTGGTATGGTCCAGTCGTATACTGAAGTATTGGTTGGTGGGATGGATTTTGGTTATTGGAATGGGTATGACTTAGGAGTATGAGTCATATTGGTGGTAACAAATAATTTGTTTTCTTAACTTAATCTTAGACTTGGTTACTTAGGTTGGATCTGAGTATGAATGGCTCACCATAATTTGTAAGAAAGGGTACAAATCATACTAGGGACTCGTATGGTAAATAGTGTTCAATCCTTCTAGTATATTATTCTGCTAGGGATACAGGTCATGGGTATGGATTGTATGCTATGGTTACAACTTGGGTGGATGAGTCATATACTGGGCAGTGTTTGGGCCAAGGGTAGAGTTTCAAAATAGGACTGGTGGATACCGATCGTATTGGAAGGGCACAACTCATATGGGTCATTCATATTCTGGTGATGGAATATTATTGCAACTTAAGTGGGGGTATTTTGGACATTTTTACACTTATCCTAATAGGGTCCCATGACTTCTAACCTAGTTGGGAGGTTATTTACCCTATTATTCTATTCATTAACACTTAGAAAATTTTCTAAAACACTCCTTAATTCTCTTAAGAGCTTTTGGGCAAGGGAAGCTAGGGTTTCAACTAGAGGATTGATTTGGGGATTGTCTTGGTGATTTCTTTCCATTATCATCTCGATTTAAGGCATGTTCTCTTCCCTCACTGTTAATTACTTAAAGGCATGGTTTATATGAATGTTTTCATGGTTTTACTATTACATAATTTTGGCTTTCAAATATATTTTGGGGGTTTTGATATTAAATGGTTGGTTATGGTTTTCAATGGTTTTAACTATGCTTTTATACACATTAATGGTGGTTTTGGATAACTGGATTGCATAGGAATGGTTTTATGGTAATTGGAATTGGTTTTGGTTCTATTATGCCCCCATGTGTTTGACAAAATACTTATAAAGATATGTTCATTGCATTGAATACTTTTAATGGAACTCTTGCTTGTTTTAAAACTTGGTAAAAGAATTATGCATGGTTTAAATAGTTTGGAATGGTAAAAGGCTAATTAGTTATGCTTGTGGGGAGCATGGAAGTCTCCCAAGTGGTTTAATATGGTAAATAGAAGGGCACTTGAAAGTCTCCTTAAAACTATATATGGTTGACTATGGATAATACTTGTAAGTAAAGATTGGTATGGCGATTCTAATATTAATGGCCTTAGTTAATAAATGTATATGGTTTGATTATTTGGAAAGTAGTTTTAATTAGGCAATAATGTCGGGATGTGTAGCAAAGCTGTGGAAAGTGGAGGTCCCTGGGGGACCAAAACTTGAAAATTATATTTTCCAATATGAGGTTGGTCTTCGTGACCGTGTGCATGATGTCACACTATAGTTGGGGGATATACTAGTCATCCCATGGGATACTCCCCTGGTCATGCGGCTACACGTACTTGGGGCCCTTTCAGCAGGGAGACCTGAACCCATATAGCCTGTGGTGGTTTAGGACTGCGAGTATACAACCAGGTAAAGGTTTTAAATGACATTCTAAACACAATACCTTTTTCCAGCATGGTTATATATATGTATGGTTGTGTGCATATGAATGGTTTTTCTTGGTTTTATAAATGACATTATTTTATCCTTACCCTGAGATCATGCTAACTGTCACTCGCTAACCCCGTTTACTGGCGGCTATATAGCCACGCTATGTAGGAACCAACCATTCTACTTCTCCTATATAGTGATTGACCCAGAGATAATATTTGGACTGAAGTGGTGAGTTTCTATCCTTTCGGAAGGCATCATTTCATGTTATGTATATTTCTAGACATTTTGACTTTATTTGGACACTGGTTTTGGCTATAGTTGGGGACATGTCCCAACTGGATTTTATTACTCTTTTTGGTTAAAGGCTTTGCGGTACTTCTATGGTTTGGTATGGGCGAGATCGGTATTGGTGACAACCTTGACATTGGACTAAGATGAAGGGCTGATATCACTAGACGATATTTTTGGTTGTTCTATCCTATTTCATTTTAGGATTAATCATATGATGTTTTGGAACATCCTTGGTTATGTCCTGGTTAATGGTCCTTGCTTTAGTATGGTTTGGTATGGTTGGTATGGGATGGTTAGACTTGGTTGGGTCAGTCATGGTTGTGATCTATTCCCAGAGTCTTTATGTGAGCTGTTGCACTATATTTTTATATGCTCATAAATTTAGCCAAATCAGGGTTGGTGGCTGGAGGTTATCTTGGGCAATGAGGGTGGTCTCCGATCCTGGTCAGACTCGGGACACTCATTATGAAAAGGCCACAGGACGGGTCGTGTCAAGTTGGTATCATAGCCTAGGTTCATGGTCTTTTGAGATTCCACAGAGCCGTGTCGAGTAAAGTCTCTTTTAGGGGTGTGTAGCGTGCCCTACTCTTAAGGGAGAGGCTACAAGGAATTTAGGAATGTTCCACTTCCTTGGTATTTTATTTTCAAGATTGGACTCTCAGTCCTGGAATCTTCTCTAATCCTTATTTGTTTGTTTTTCACATCATTCCTCGTAGATCTGGGACACAAGGAATTTTTTCTATCCTATTTGCGGGCAATGCTAAAGGGGTGTATCCTACTTTTGGGGTTCATCTTTGATCTCACAGTCCTATCCCTGACAGTTCTGGAATTCTACCTATTGCTACTAGTCCTCCTTAAGGAGAGATGACTACAGCAGAATTCTGCTAGTCTATTCATGTTAAAGTGAAATTGGTTGCTGCTCAGGCTGAGTGGGATATGTCTGGTACTTTGTCTACTGAGGCCATAAGGGTTGGCCAATTTATAAAGATGGGTCCTCCTACTTTTTTGGAGTGAAGGTGGAAGAAGATCCTCAAGGCTTCTTAGATAAAATAGAAAAAATATTTTGGGTGATGCAGGTTACTAAAGAAGAAGGGATAAACTTTGTAGCTTATTGATAACGCTCAATCTACAGCTCTCGTAGGAGTGTAAAGCGGTCGTTGTCAAATATATAACCCAACTGGGTTGGGTATCGATCCCACAGGGAATAGCTTGGTCAACAAGTAAGCAAAGATTACTAGACTTTTAGTGCAAGTCTCGTAAAAAGGAGGGAGTTTTGTCGTGCAAGTAATGTAACCAAAGTAATGAAGTAAAAACAGAAAATAAAGGAGTAAAAACGGTTTACTTGGTTGGTTTTCGATCAATGAGAATTGAGAAGTTGGGGTTATGTCCACCTTATGAGTTTTATGTCTCTATTGGCTATGAGTTATGCGGAATTCAGACATGTATGTGCTTATAGAGAATTGTATTCGATGGTAAATCCAAACGTCTTTCGACCTTAATAAGGACTATTTCACTTTAACTCTTTCGAGCTTAAAGCGTATCTAACGGTACAAATTCTCGAAGAGGTTAATCCAGTTACGGCACTAACTTTTTAATAGGGGATGGGACCCTATTACCTTGACATTATCTCTTTTCCAGACATATAACTTTTCTTTCGAACAAGTTAATGCTATACTGGCGTATTCTATGCGTTTGCAACCACAAAGAATTTAGATTAAGATGAAGAGAATAATGATATAAGTAGCATACGTGTCACGAATTCACAAACTCATAGCAATAGATAGTATCTCATACGACTTCCATAACCCCAACAGAGGAGTTTAGTTACCCATGAGTGCGAAGGAAATCACAATAGACATTGTTATTATACCACAATAAAGATTTCGTGTAGTAATAGTGTGGTAGGCGTTAGGCGTGAATTTCCCTTGCAGTAGTAACATTTCTCTTGTTGTGGAGATTAAGAATTGAATAGATGAATAGAAGAAGAATAAAAAGTAGAATTAATGGAAGAATTAGAAGTAGTAGTGAATGAATGGGGGAATTAGAATTAATGGAGGAATGAATAAAAATCTCTAGCAAAATAGGGTATTTATAACACCCATATCCTATTCCTACTAAGCTAATGCATTACTTAACCCAATCCTACTAGGTTAATGTATCATTATCCTAATCCTACTAAATTACTGCATTATTATCCTACTCCTAATAGGTTACTGCTGGTCCCCAAAGTCTTCAGAAATGCTGTTTTTGCCCGGGACAGGTTTTCCATGCATCACTTTCAGTCCATAGGCGCCCAAACGCTGCTCTCCTAATTTCGTGAAGCTTCCTTTGGCGTCAAGTTATCCATAAAATGCTGAAATTTGCATCATTTATACCTGAAAACTTGCTAATCATGTTCGTTAGCTCACTTACAGGAAAAAGGACTAAAAGTGCATGAAATATATAATTTGTTCTCAAAACTTGGCTAAAATATGGGCAAAATCTAGAGCTATAAGCGTGTAAATTCGCCTATCATCAACACCCCACACTTGAAGCTTTGTTCGTCCTCGAACAAAATATCATGTCCGTCTAAACATCAACTTAG
Source organism: Capsicum baccatum var. pendulum (assembly GCA_030864225.1). Taxonomy (NCBI): domain Eukaryota; kingdom Viridiplantae; phylum Streptophyta; class Magnoliopsida; order Solanales; family Solanaceae; genus Capsicum; species Capsicum baccatum. The sequence continues at coordinate 67,108,730 of CM061559.1, read as the reverse complement.
GGTTTCACAGTATCAACACAAAATATTCGTCAAGACAAGCACAACAATTATCAACAAAGAGTAGTTTTCCGATCATTAGTAGAAACAATTTAACCTCTAGCATAGACTCGTGATGGTGGCCAACTCATATTCAAAAGTTAAGGCACAAAGAATCATACACAACTACCCAAAACTCATCAACCATGTGTGTCTCACAATATATTACCCCTAATCACTCATAAGTATAGCATATTTTTTAAACATGGGTATAAAAGTATCTTTGCTCTCGCTCTCACAACGAATTCATATGCTGCAACTGATGTCCATAGGCTTGCCCTTAGTGTAATGCTCCACTAAATGTCAGAATGCTAAGCTTAGGATCAAATAGGTCTTTTGATGGTTGTAATGTAGGCTAAGGGACGGGTAGGACTATTTTGGCCAGAAATAGTGACTATGTTCCTAAGCGCTTTAATACATCACATTGTATCATTAACACTTTTCTTTCAAACAACCTTTCTACTTTCTTTTATTCTACCACCCCTTTTCTCCTCTTTTGTTTTTCAATTTTAAACATAACTAACGTTTCAGTTTTCCTTTCCTTTTTCTTTTCATAACACACCTCTTATGATAACAATTCTTTTTCATAACAAATTCAAGCACCAATACATTCTAAAGCATCATACTCATCCAATTTCCTCTTATTTTGTCACATGACTCTTTCAATTTAAAGCACTTAGGAATTTGGATCAAATTATGGTCTTGAATTTACACGCCTATATCAATATATTTTGCCCATATTTTAGCCTAGTTTTGAGAACAAATTATATATTTCATGCACTTTTAGTCCTTTTTCCTGTAAATGAGCTAACAAACATGATTAGGAAAGTTTCAGGTATAAATGATGCAAAATACAGCATTTTATGGCTTACTTGACGCAAAAGAAAGGTCAAAAACGAAGTAGAAGGGAGCTGGACGCCTAAGGACCAAATCTGCTGCATGGAAAATTTGTCCCGGGCTAAAACAACATTTCTGAAGACTTTGGGGACTTACAGACACAAAGCTGGATTTTGATAATGATACATTAACCTAGTACAATTGGGTTATGTATTTCATTAGTTTATTTGGATTATGATATTGTAACCTTACCCTAGTACATTTGGGTCAAGGATTTCATTAGTATAGTAGGATTTGGCTATTTATTTCATTAGCTTAATAGGAGTAGGATAGGAGTATTATAAATACCCTATCATGTTAGAGATTTTTATTCATTCTTCACTTAATTCAACAATTAATTTTCTTCCATCCCTCTCATCTTCCACCACAAACACTTCTAATCTACTCTTCTATTCTTAAATTCCACAACAAGAGAATCGTTACTTGCTAGGGAATCACCAAAACCACACGCCTATCACCTACTTCTCACGCCATCAACCATGCAAATCGTGATATCCTTCGCATTCATGGGTAACTAAACCTCTTAGTTGGGGTTATGGAAGCCGAATGAGTTACTATCTATTGCTGTGAGTTTGTGAGTTCAAGACACGTATATTGCTTATATCATTATTCTCTTCATCTTAATCTACATTCTTTGCGGTTGCAAATGCAAGAATACGCCAGTCTAACATTTAACTTGTTCGCGAGAAAGGTTATTTGTCTGGAAAAGAGATAATGTCAAGGTAGTAGGACACCCTTTCCTATTAAAAAGCTAGTGCCGTAACTGGACTAACCTCTTGGAGAATTCATACCGTTAGACACGCTTTAAGCTCGCGAGAGTTAAAGTGAAATAGTCCTTGTTTAGGTCGCGAGACGCTTGGATTTACCATCGACTACAATTCTCTGTAAGCAATTGCATGTCAAGACTCTACACACTCATAGCCGATAGAGACGTATACCTCAGAAGGTGGACATAACCCCAACGCTTCAATTCTCATTGTTTCACAACCTACGAAATACTCTCTTTTTACTTTGCTATTTTCAGCTTTATTTTCATTACTTTGGTTACATATTATAATTCCCCCCTTCTTACGAGACCTGTACCAAAAGTCTATTAATTTTGCTTACTTGTTGACCAAGCTATTCCCTGTGGGATCGACAACCAACCCAGGTTGGGTTCTATATTTGCTAACGACCGCTTTACACTCCTACGAGAGCTGTAGATTGACAACAACAAACAACAACAACAAACCCAGTGTATTCCCACCTAGTGGGGTCTGGGGGGGTAAGATGTACGCAGTCCATACCTCTACCTCTGAAGAAGTAGAAAGGCTGTTTCCGATAGACCCCCGACTCAAGACAGTCGCCACACAAATATAAATATAAATATAAATATAAATATAAATATAAATATAAATATAAAGTAACGCATAGGTAGTAGGAAACATCGGGAAGCACTCAGATACATAATAAAACATGGAACACCGAAATCATAACAAGAAGAAGAATAGGAATAGGAATAAAAATAAGAGTAGGAAGAATAACAGGAATAATCCCCCACCAAAAAAAAATAAAAAAATTCCCTACCCTTGTGCCCCCAAACTGGCCCTAGTCTTCTGCCCTAATCCTCGCCCTCCAGACCTTCCTATCTAGGGTCATGTCCTCGGTGAGCTGTAACTGCTCCATGTCCCGTCTAATCACCTCTCCCCAGTACTTCTTCGGCCTACCCCTACCCCGCCTAAAACCATTCAACGCTAGCCTCTCACACCTACGAACCGGGGCATCCATGTCCCTCCTCTTCACGTGTCCAAACCAACTCAATCGGACTTCCCGCATCTTGCACTCCACTGGAGCCACCCCAACCTTCTCCCTGATAGTCTCATTCCTAACTCTGTCCCCTCTAGTCATCCCACACATCCAGCGCAACATTCACATTTCCGCCACCTTCAATTTTTGGATGTGGGAGTTCTTAACTGGCCAACACTCCGCTCCATACAACATGGCCGGACGGACTACCATCCTGTAGAATTTGCCTTTAAGCTTGGGCGGCACCTTCTTATCACACAACACCCCCGACGCGAGCTTCCACTTCAACCATCCCGCCCCAATACGGTGCGAGACATCCTCGTCAATCTCACCGTTACCCTGAATCACGGACCCGAGATACTTGAAACTATCCCTCTTACATACCTCCTGCGATTCCAGCTTCACTACCACCTCATCCTCCAACCTCACGTCATTAAACTTGCATTCCAAATACTCTGTCTTGCTTCTGCTCAACCTGAACCAGAGCTGTAGATTGAGCGTTATCAAAAAATTGGCGCTGTTGCCGGGGAATACGAGTGTCAATCAAGTTTGTGATAATTACTAGACCCTTTGGTCAAAGACTCTCGTACTTTTACTTTTTGTTTTTGTTTTTTGTTTATTGCAGGTTTTTCTTTTAGTGCATGCCCCATACTAGAAGTTCTGGTCAACCGTTATTACCAATCAATCTGGAACCACAACGAATTAGAAGAATGGAAGCACAAGCTGAAATCGACAGGATGGCTGCTCAACACGAGCAAGCAAGATTAGCTGCTCTTGCCGATGCTCAAGTCCAACAACAAAACATTGATAATCCTGGGCGAGCAACAAATCTTGACGATGAGGATTTAGGTGATGACGAGTTGATAAACCCAAGGCATGTCGCTGAAACTGCAACACCTGCCAACCGAAGAGGTCGACAAGCTCGGTATAGATATGATCGCCAACCTTTGCAACCAGCTTTCGATGATGATGATGATGATCTTGATGGTGCCGGATCCACTGGAGCTATAATTCCACCACCATTAGCGCCCGGAGCCAAATTCAACATCACTAGCACCATGATTCAGTTATTGCAACTCAAGGGGTTATTTGGTGGACTAGCAGGCGATGATCCGAACATGCATCTCATCAACTTTATTTCTACATGCAAGTCTTTTGACAATCCTGGTGTTGGTCAGAATGCTATTCGATTACGTCTATTCCCATTGTCTCTGTCTGGGGAGGCAACACTATGGTTGAATGGGATGACTCCTAATTCAATTACAAATTGGAGGCAATTGAGAGACGCTTTCCTAGAAAGATTCTTTCCGCCATCCAAGAGGGCTCAATTGAGAGATGAAATCAGAAACTTTCGTCAGCTTCCCTCTGAAGCTCTTCACGAAACATGGGAGAGGTTCAAAACAAAGCTAACGAGATCCCCAAACCATCACATGACTAATGTTCACCTCATGGAGATCTTGTAAAGAGCCTTGAATTTAGTAACTAAACCAGTGGTGGACAACGCAGCTGGAGGTTCTTTCATGGACCTCACCTTTGGTCAAGCAAGCAATATGCTAGATCGCATGACAAAGCAAAGTAGAGCTTGGCATACCAGGGATTCTGAGGTAGCAAGCCCCACTTTATCTATTGGCATGTCTGCAGACCAAAGAAGAAGAGAAGAAGAACGTGAGCAAGACATGGCGCACATGAAAACACAATTGGATCTTCTGACAAAGCACTTATTATCAGGGAAGACCGAAAAAGTGAAAGCTGTGGCGCTGAAAGGAAGAGACGAATCTGATTCGGAAGAGGAGGCCAACTACTTGAACAATCAGGGGGGTTTCCGTGGGAATGCCCAAGGAAACCAAGGTCGGAACTATTATGATAAATCTGGAAGCAAAGACCAAGGTAGTTGGAAGAAAAATAATGAAAAGAGTGGTTTGTACGTTCCCCCTGGTAAACGTGATACCACCACATCTAATTCTATGGAAGACATGATGGCTAAGTTATTGAAAGGAGTGGAAGCAACGAGCGCCGGAGTTAAGGAGGTGATTGATGATTTGTCCTCCATGAAGCAACTAGTTGATTCTCATTCCACTTCTATCAAGCAAATAGAGCAGCAATTGAGCCAACTTTCAGCAGCATTCAATCAAAGAAAGGCTGGCACCTTACCGAGTGATACTGTGCAAAACCCAAGGAATGATGGGTCATGCATGGCCATCACTACCAGAAGTGGTAAGGTGCTGGAAACTTCAGCAAAAGACAAGCAAGTGGTTGACGTAGCAGCAGACATTGACGCCACACCTAGTGACGTTACAAGAGAAGAAGCTGCAACAACTACTTCAAAAGTCAAGAATGTTTTACCTAGTGGCGTGCAGCCTGAAAAAAATAATAAACGGAAGCAAGAGGAGAAGAAAGCCATGGAGAGAACACTACCATACCCACCACCACCTTTTCCACAAAGATTGAAGAAGGTGGCCGATGACACTAAGTTCAGCAAATTCATGACTATGTTGAAGCAGCTGACCATCAATGTTCCATTAGTGGAGGCACTTGAACAAATGCCTGGGTATGCGAAGTTTATGAAAGATCTTTTGACTAAAAAGAGGGCAGCAAGTTATGAGCTGAAGGATGATGTGCATCATTGTAGTGCAATTGCTACCCGATCGATAGTTCAGAAGAAGGCCGACCCCGGAGCTTTCACGATTCCTTGCACCGTCGGATCTTTGGACTTTGCTAAAGCATTGTGTGACTTAGGAGCCAGCATCAACTTGATGCCATTATCTATCTACAAGAAGTTGGGGTTAGGAGATCCTACACCAACTAATATGAGTTTTGTGATGGCGGATAGGTCGGTAAAACGACCGGTTGGTATTCTATGCGATGTCTTGGTGAAGGTATCTTCATTCATATTTTCAGCAGACTTTGTCATCTTGGATTATGAAGCAGATTCAGAGGTTCCCATAATCTTTGGACGCCCTTTCCTTGCTACGGGAAGTGTGCTCATAGATTTGAGAGCTAATGAGCTTTCATTCCAAATAAATGACGAAGTGGTTCGCTTTGATGTTTGCAAATCAATGAAGCAACCCAAAGATCTGAGTGTATTTTCTGTGGATGATGTTGTCGTTGATGACGAGGAAGAACGACTTGAAGAAGAACAAATTCTTGATGATCCTTTGGAGGTTTCGCTCATGAAAGGAGAGAATGAGGATGCTGAAATTTCTGAAGAAGCTATTTGTGCTCTATCGGGATTAAGAACATATCGTTATACCCCCAAGAAGCTGGATCTTGATCTCAAGAATCGACCCACACCACCAGCTAAGCCATCTATTGAAGAGCCACCCACGTTAGAATTGAAGGAGCTGCCAAGCCATTTGAAGTACGCATTCTTAGGAAGCGGAAATACTCTTCCAGTCATAGTGGCAGCCGATTTGGGTGAGCAACAAGTTGCAGCTCTTATTGCAATCCTACGCAAGTATATTAGAGCTATTGGATGGACCATTGCGGACATTATTGGTATTCCACCTGGGATTTGCACTCATAAAATTCAGCTTCAAGAAAAGTGCACACCCACCATTGAACATCAAAGACGTCTAAACCCACCTATGCAAGAAGTGGTGAAGAAGGAGATTATCAAGTGGTTAGACGCAAGAGTCGTATATCCTATTTCTGATAGTATATGGGTAAGCCCAGTACAATGTGTTCCCAAGAAAGGAGGCATGACGGTGGTCGCGAATGCAAAGAATGAACTTATTCCACTCAGGCCCGTTACTGGATGGAGAGTATGCATGGACTACCGCAAGCTGAATTCTTGGAGACTCAAGGATCACTTCCCCATGCCATTTATGGACCAAATGCTAGATCGATTAGCAGGGAAAGGATGGTTTTGCTTCTTGGATGGTTATTCAGGTTATAATCAGATTTGTATTGCTCCCGAAGATCAAGAGAAGACAACGTTCATATGCCCATATGGTACGTTTGCCTTCAAACGCATGCCATTCGGGTTATGTAACGCACCAGCCACCTTTCAACGTTGTATGATGTCTATTTTCTCTGATATGGTAGAAGACACTTTTGAGGTATTTATGGACGACTTTTCAGTTGTTGGTGAGTCCTTTGAAGCATGTTTAGCGAACTTGAGCATGGCATTACAAAGATGTGTAGAGTTCAACCTTGTGCTGAATTGGGAGAAGTGCCACTTCATGGTAAAAGAAGGAATCGTTCTTGGGCACAAGATCTCCGAAAGAGGAATAGAGGTTGATCGCGCAAAAATTGATGTAATCGAGAAGCTACCACCTCCAATTTCGGTGAAGGGAGTTCGTAGTTTTCTTGGCCATGCTGGATTTTATCGTAGATTCATCAAAGACTTCTCCAAAATTTCTAGTCCATTGTGCAAACTACTGGAGAAAGATGCGAAGTTTGACTTTAATGAAGATTGCTTAAAGGCATTCGAATGCCTTAAAGGAAAACTCATTGAAGCCCCTATCATGGTAGCACCAGATTGGACGCTCCCGTTCGAAGTCATGTGTGGTGCTAGTGGTGTAGCCGTTGGTGCTGTTCTTGGACAAATAAAGGAGAAATTGTTTCATCCTATCTATTATGCAAGTAAGGTCCTAAATGAAGCCCAAAGGAACTACACCATTACTGAACAAGAGCTCCTGGCAGTTGTGTATGCATTTGAGAAGTTTCGTGCCTATCTATTGGGTACTAAGGTGATCGTTCATACAGACCATGCAGCTCTTAGGTATCTAATGACGAAGAATGATGCAAAACCAAGGCTGATTCGATGGGTATTGCTGCTGCAAGAGTTTGATTTCAAAGTCAAAGATAGAAGAGATTGCGAGAACCAAGTGGCTGATCACCTATCTAGACTTGAGAATGAGTATGTGGCGCAACCAGAAAATCAGATTGATGATGCATTCCCTGACGAGGAGATACTAGCGACCACAATGGAGCAATTACCATGGTATGCCGACTTTGCAAATTTCGTGGTGAGTAGTATGTTACCTTCCAATTTATCTTACCACCAAAGGAGGAAGTTTATGCATGACGTTTAGCACTACTATTGGGATGAGCCATATTTGTTTCGAAGATGTGCGGATGGTATCATTCGACGATGCATAACCCATAAAGAAGTGCCCACTATATTGGAAGCATGCTACACTTCGCAAGTTGGAAGACATCATGCAGGAAATCGAACGGCAAGAAAAGTCTTGCAAAGTGGTTATTATTGGCCTACAATATTCAGAGATGCACACGACTATGTGAGAAGGTGTAACCAATGCCAACGTCAAGGTGCTATTTCAAAACACCATGAAATGCCCATGTCCAAAATTCTGGAGGTGGAACTCTTCGATGTGTGGGGTATTGATTTCATGGGACCATTCGTGAATTCGTTTGGAATGAAGTACATCTTGGTTGCTGTGGATTATGTGTCAAAATGGGTTGAAGCTGTAGCATTGGCCGACAACGAAGGAAAGCGTGTTGTAGCGTTTTTAAAGAAGAATATCTTCTCTCGCTTTGGAGTACCTCATACTATCATAAGTGATGGAGGATCTCACTTTTGCAACAAGCTATTCAAATCTGTATTGGCCAAGTATGGAGTCAAGCAACACAAGGTAGCTACGCCTTATCATCCCCAAACCAGTGGACAAGTTGAGGTTTCCAACCGCGAGATCAAGCAAATCCTTGCCAAGACGGTTAATGCGAATAGGAAGGACTGGTCTCGAAAGCTAGATAATGCACTATAGGCGTATAGGACTGCATTCAAGACACCCATTGGCATGTCACCTTATCAGCTAGTTTATGGGAAGGCTTGTCATCTACCCATCGAGCTTGAATACAAGGCATTGTGGGCATTGAAGCACTTGAATCTGAATTGGGATAATATGAAGAACCTGACGTTGGAGCAGCTGAACGAACTAGATGAATTTCGTCTCCATGCATATGAAAGATCAGATTTATACAAGGAGCGGATAAAGAAGTATCATGATCAGCGGATTGTTCGACGAAACTTCCAAAAAGGTGACATGGTACTACTCTTTAACTCCAGACTCAAGCTCTTCCCAGGTAAGTTAAAATCAAAGTGGTCTGGTCCATTTAAAGTCATCCAAGTCTACTCGTCTGGAGTAGTCAAATTGGAAGACAATGATGGTGTTGTCTTCAAAGTGAATGGCCAACGTGTTAAGCCATATATCGGTACTCTTGACTCGATAAATGACAAGGCCATCACTTATCTCGATGAAGTCTAAGTACTCGAGATTACTACGTCGAGCCACGACAATAAATAAGGCGCTAGATGGGAGGCAACCCATTGTTTATCGTTTTTCATTTATCGTTTATCGTTTTCTTTCATTCTAGTACTTGTCTTGTTTTTAATTAATGAAAATCCAAAAATAAGAGTCGTGCCACAACCAAAACTAAGGCGCTTGGTGGGAGGCAACCCATCGTACTAATCATTTTCATTTTGAGCAAATATATGTGCAAGAAGTATGCGACGAGGAGATTGATCTCCATCGACAATTTGGACGCATTGTGTGGTAAAGTCGGTAAGTTAGGCATGGTAATGCATAATACGATGAATTGAGCCTTTCTCACATCAAAATAGGCTTCGAGGAAGGCTAGGCCTTGGTAAAAATAGGCCACAAACGATGCACAACCTATTCTATAGCCTAAGGACTCGGAATCTAGTGTGCTATACACTATGCGCCGCCTATACCTAGGTATGCTTTTGACTATGCGCCGCCTATGCTATGGCATTTGGTCTCAGCATCTCATGTGCCATAGACTATGCGGCGCATATGTCTACAAATTCCATAGACTATGCGGCGCATATGTCCCATTATGCCATAGACAATGCGCCGCATATGTCATTGATATGCCGAGTGATATGCGCCGCATATGTGGTGTTCTTGTCCCCAAATCCGATTGTAAATGGGTTATAACCCGACCCATACTCTTCCTATATAAAGGGTACTTAGTTTTATAACACAACCACATTAGAAACAACCCTAAAGGCGCCGCATAACCCTCCAAATCTTCTCAAAATTTTCTTCTTTCGCTCTTCCAATTCACAACAACTTCTCCACAAGCTTCAAGAAAGTAAGTACTCTCTTATTCTTCATCTAATTATCGTAAGTACTATGTTGCTATGCTAAATCATGTGGGATTGGTAGGTGATGTTCATGTGTTTGGATTGTTGTTGCAAAATCATGTGTGTGAATATATACGTAGGGAATTCTTGACTTGTTTCCGACTTGAATTTTGTTTCGAACGCATTGTTATGATATTTTCTGAATTGATATGGCTATGAATATTGCTTAAGAGTGTTGTTTGGATGCTTACATGATAGACTATCCCGGCCATCGGGATAAGATTATAGTGCCTATCGTCTTAGGAGGTTGTGCTTGTTGTAAGAATAACGATTCTATGTGATAACCCCTATGTCGTAGTGTTGCTATATCTACCATGAAAGTAGACCAATGACTGCAAATAATTGATGCAATGCTGATTTTCTTGTCGGAACACCATCCTAAAACGTATGTCGACGAAATCTGAGTAAATCGACTACGTTCACCTCGCTGATTTGTGCAACAAAACTAAGTGTGGGGTGGTACCCCTAGTGCTTGCATATAGATTGTATCAAGTGAGATTGTGCTGCAACTAACATTATTTCTAGTCTCAGGTACAATGGCACCTAAAGCGAGGCAAGGCAAGGAGAAGGTTACCACGTCCCAAAAGGGCAAGAAGAGAAGTCGAAAAGACCAAGGAGAATCATCCTCGGCGCACCTACCACGCAGAATGTTTGGTATAAAATGGGTTCTTGAGGAAGAAGCCAAAGCATGGTACAGCAGCAACAAAGAAAGAAAATATGTGCACGTCGACTTGATCAACAAGGAGACCTTAGCAAAGAAGGAGCCGCGAATGTTGGCAAAAATAATGGCTTTGAAGCTGGATTTCATCTTCCACGACATGGGAGAGTGCAATCTTGACTTAACAAGAGAGTTTTACGCCAACTGGTCGCCGAACACAACAGGCAATGAAGTCAAAATTCGTGGCCAAGTGTTACATCTTACAGCGGATTGGATCAACTCTTTTCTTGGCTTACCTTCGGTCGACACTGCACCATTCAAAGAGCTGTACAGCAGGCCTCCTTATAGAGCGATACGACACACGCTTTGTGGAAGTAGATCAATGGCAAGGTGGGGCAGACATAAAGAAACAGGTCGACACAACACTTTCCCCTATGCTCCACTAAATAGGGAAGCAAGAATCTGGATGTGTATTGTCAACTCATGTCTTATTCCTGGGACTCAATACACCAAGATATCAAGAGATAGAGTGTGTTTGGTCTATGCTTTGATGACAAATGTCCCTATCAACTTTGGGGCAATCATTCGATCTACCATGAGGAAGGCCAGACTCCACAAAAGGTCCCATTTCACATTCGGCAATTTGTTGACAGCAATGTTGCGGAAGGAGGATGTCGAAGAGGAACCAGCTGACCACAAACTCCCACATAACCCAAAGAAGGTTGACCTCACCAAGGTCAAAGATGCTGAAACAACTCATGGCGTCAACCTTACTACTGCGGAGAGACATGCTCGTGATGAGAGTTTCTTCCGTCATCTCTATGGCATGACACGATTTACTATGATGAGTGGTGGACGTATTCCAACCGCTGAAGAGCTCCAACAGCTGGACCACGACTACCCAATGAACATGCATGCCCGGTAGATTGTGGAGTGGGCGTATATTTTGAGGAACCTCTAGACGATGATGTGCTGACTGATGATGATCGACGCTTGCCTGATTCTGATGATGAGGAGAACTCTGACGACGACTCTTATGATGATTCCGATGAAGGGGGTATGGCCCCCGACATTGATGACGGGTCCGACTAACCAGGTTCTTCGAATTTATTTTTCACCGAGGGCAGTGTCCCATTTAAGTGTGGGGTGGCGGTATCGCATGCTATACTTCTCTATTTGCATCTATGTTTGTTTACTTTATTTTTGGAAGTTAAGTTTTGTAGGAGTAAATTTTTTGCTAGCTTCGCATGAAATTATTTTGCTAGGCAGCATGAGATTATAACAAGAGTATGCGCTACAATTGTGACTATTGAGACGTTTAGGCTCTAGTTGTGACTCATTATGTGATATTGTGTGATTCAATTCCTTCAATTGTTGGGTCGAGAGTCTATATTACTTCCAATCAAGTCGACCATGTGCCTTGTGTGTGTGAGATAATAGTATATTCTATGTTTGTGGCTGATGCTAGAACTTGCCTGGTATGTATGCAAAGCGAAAATAAGGAGTGTAAGTTTAGGATATGATTTAGGCATTTCTTTGGCAACCTATACATGTTTACCTTCAGTTTTACCTACCCATGGACATCATCCTAGTTAAACCTTTTTGAGACTTTAGCCTATTTCTTTGACAACCTTGTATGTAAGCCTAATCCATTTCTTTCAAGACCATAATTTGATCCAAAAATCCTGAGTGCTTTAAAGTGAAAAAGTCATGTGACAACATAAGAGGAAATTGGGTGAGTATAATGGTGCTTGAATGTGCTATGAAAAAGAAAGTGCTATCATAAGAGGTATGTTGTGAAAAGAAAAAGGAAAAGAAAGCTGAAAAGTAAGTAGTGCTTGAAATTGAAAAACAAAAGATGAGAACAAGGGTGGAAGAATAAAATAAAGAAAGGTTGAAAGAAAAAAGTGTCAATGATACAATGTGATGTATTAAAGTGCTTAGGAACTTAGTCACTATTTCTGGCCAAAATAGCTGATCCTACCCGTCCCTTAGCCTACATTACAACCATCAAAAGACCTACTTGATCCTAATCTTAACATTCCGACATTTAGTAGAGTACTACATTAAAGGCAAGCCTATGGTCATTAGTTGCTACATATGAATTTTTTTGTGAGAGCGAGAGCAAGGACATTTTGATACCCATGTTTGGAAAATATGCTATATTTGTGAGTAATTATGGGTACTATATTGTGAGACACACATGGTTGATGAGCTTTGGATAGTTGTATATGATTCTATGTACCTTAACGTTTGCATGCGAGTTGATCACCATCACGAGTCTATGCTAGAGGGTAAATTGTTTCTACTTAGAATCGGAAAGCTACTCTTTGTTGATAATTTTGTTGCTTGTCTTGAAGAATGTTTTGTGTTGTTGCTGTAAAAACCCTAAGTTGATGCTTAGAAGGACATGATATTTTGTTCGAGGACGAACAAAGCTGCAAGTGTGGGGTGTTGATGATAGGCGAATTTACACGCCTATATCAATATATTTTGCCCATATTTTAGCCTAGTTTTGAGAACAAATTATATATTTCATGCACTTTTAGTCCGTTTTCCTGTAAATGAGCTAACAAACATGATTAGGAAAGTTTCAGGTATAAATGATGCAAAATACAGCATTTTATGGCTTACTTGACGCAAAAGAAAGCTCATAAACGAAGTAGAAGGGAGCTGGACGCCTAAGGACCAAATCTGCTGCATGGAAAATCTGTCCCGGGCTAAAACAACATTTCTGAAGACTTTGGGGACTTACAGACACAAAGCTGGATTTTGACAATGATACATTAACCTAGTACAATTGGGTTATGTATTTCATTAGTTTATTTGGATTATGATATTGTAACCTTACCCTAGTACATTTGGGTCAAGGATTTCATTAGTATAGTAGGATTTGGCTATTTATTTCATTAGCTTAATAGGAGTAGGATAGGAGTATTATAAATACCCTATCATGTTAGAGATTTTTATTCATTCTTCACTTAATTCAACAATTAATTTTCTTCCATCCCTCTCATCTTTCACCACAAACACTTCTAATCTACTCTTCTATTCTTAAATTCCACAACAAGAGAATCGTTACTTGCTAGGGAATCACCAAAACCACACGCCTATCACCTACTTCTCACGCCATCAACCATGCAAATCGTGATATCCTTTGCATTCATGGGTAACTAAACCTCTTATTTGGGGGTTATGGAAGCCGAATGAGTTACTATCTATTGCTGTGAGTTTGTGAGTTCAAGACACGTATATTGCTTATATCATTATTCTCTTCATCTTAATCTACATTCTTTGCGGTTGCAAACGCAAGAATACGCCAGTCTAACATTTAACTTGTTCACGAGAAAGGTTATTTGTCTGGAAAAGAGATAATGTCAAGGTAGTAGAACACCCTTTCCTATTAAAAAGCTAGTGCCGTAACTGGACTAACCTCTTGGAGAATTCGTACCGTTAGACACGCTTTAAGCTCGCGAGAGTTAAAGTGAAATAGTCCTTGTTTAGGTCGCGAGACGCTTGGATTTACCATCGACTACAATTCTCTGTAAGCAATTGCATGTCAAGACTCTACACACTCATAGCCGATAGAGACGTATACCTCAGAAGGTGGACATAACCCCAACGCTTCAATTCTCATTGTTTCACAACCTACGAAATACTCTCTTTTTACTTTGCTATTTTCAGCTTTATTTTCATTACTTTGGTTACATATTACAATTCCCCCCTTCTTACGAGACCTGCACCAAAAGTCTATTAATTTTGCTTACTTGTTGACCAAGCTATTCCCTGTGGGATCGACACCCAACCCAGGTTGGGTTCTATATTTGCTAACGACCGCTTTACACTCCTACGAGAGCTGTAGATTGAGCGTTATCACCCACTTGTTGTATCACAATAATTCAATCACATTCAAATCATCAATACTACTTTCAAGATTCAACAATTCATAATGGGCGTAGTAGTGTAGTACTTACGGAATATAAATGAAGAACAAAGTAGTACTTACTTGATTGATGCCTTTGAATGATGTTCTTGTGAAGTAAGAGAGCAAAAGGAAATTTTTTGAGAGGATTTGGAGGCTATAGGCGGCGCATAAGCTTGGTTTCCAATGTGTTTTTGGTTCAAGACTAAGTCTCATATTTATAGGAAAAGGTTGGGTCGGGTTTTGACCCATTTAAAATTAGATTTGGAGACAAGAAGTGACCATAGGCGGTGCCTTTTGCTTTGCCTATGCTTGACATAGGCGGCGCCTTTTGCAAAGCATTGTCTAGCATAGGCGGCACCTGTGCCATGGCATTCCTAGGCATAGGCGATGCCTTTCACTTTGCATATGAGATTCAGAGACCAAAGGCATTAGCATAGGCGGCGCCTATGCTATGGCATACTTGGGCATGGGCGGCGCCTATGCTATGGCACACTAGATTCCGAGACCTTAGGCCATAGTATAGGCCTTGCCTTGTTCGTGGCCTAGTTTTACCTAGGCCTAGCCTTGTTCGATGCCTATATTCTCATGAGCAATGCTCAATCCATAGCCTTTTGCTTCTTCATTCCTAACTTACCACCTTTAACATGCAATACGTCCAAATCAAAATTTGAAACCGACCTCCTCGTTTTACACCTCTTTGCACCTACATTTACTCAAAAACAATAAAGACAATTAGAACGATGGGTTGCCTCCCATTAAGCGCCTTAGTTTTGGTCGTGGCACGACTCTTCTTTTTGGATTTTTATTTATCAAAAGAAAACACGTAATAAGACAAAAAATGAAAAACGATGGGTTGCCTCCCATCTAGCGCTTGATTTATTATCGCGGCACGACATGACTATCTCGAGTACTTAGACTTCGTCGAGATAAGTGATGGACATATAGTTTATTGAATCAAGAGGACCGATATATGGTTTTACTTGTTGTCCATTCACCTTGAAGACAACACCATTAGTGTCTTCCAACTCAACTACTCCAGACGAGTAGACTTGTTTAACTTTGTATGGACCAGACCACTTGGACTTTAACTTACCTGGGAATAACTTCAGTTTGGAATTGAAGAGAAGTACCATATCATTCTTTTGAAAGCTTCGTCGAACAATCCGCTGATCATGATACTTTTTCATCCGCTCCTTGTAGAGATCTACTCTTTCATAAGCATGTAGACGGAATTAATCCATCTCGTTCAGTTGCTCCAATCTCAGATTCATTGCATCATCCCAGCTCAAATTTAATCGTTTCAAGGCCCACAATGCCTTATGCTCAAGCTCAATGGGTAAGTGACAAGCCTTCCCATAAACTAGTTGGTACGGGGACATGCTAATTGGTGTTTTGAATGCAGTCCTATACGCCCATAGTGCATCGTCCAACTTTCGAGACCAATCTGTCCTATTTGCATTTACCATTTTAGCAAGGATTTGCTTGATCTCTCGGTTGGAAACCTCTACCTGGCCGCTAGTTTATGGGTGATAAGGCGTGGCTACCTTATGTTGCTTGACACCATATTTTGCCAATACGAATTTGAATAGCTTGTTGTAGAAGTGGGATCCTCCATCGCTTATGATAGTACGTGGTACTCCAAAGCGAGAGAAGATATTTCTCTTTAAGAATGCTACAACACGCTTTCCCTCATTGTCGGCCAACGCTACAGCTTCAACCCATTTTGAGACATAATCTACAGCAACTAGGATGTACTTCATTCCAAATGAATTTACGAATGGACCCATGAAATCAATACCCCATACGTCAAAGAGCTCTACTTCAAGGATTTTCGACATGGGCATCTCATGGTGTTTCGAAATAGCACCTTGTCTTTGGCATTGGTCGCATCTTCTAACAAAGTCGTAGGCATCTCTGACTATCGAAGGCCAATAATATTCACTTTGCAATACCTTCCTTGCTGTCCGATTACCTGCGTGATGTCCCCCAACGTGGAAAGTGTGGCATGCTTCCAATATATCAGGCACCTCTACATGGGATATACATCGTCGGATAACACCATCCGCGCATCGTCAAAACAAATATGGCTCATCCCAAAAGTAGTGTTTTACATCATGCATAAACTTCCTCTTTTGATGGTAAGATAAGTTTGCAGGTATCACATTACTCACCATAAAATTTACAAAGTCGGCATACCATGGTAGTCCTTCCATTATTGTCGCTAAGATCTCCTCGTCAGGGAATGCATCATCAATCTCAATTTTAGGCTGTGCCACATGCTCGTTCTCGAGTCTAGATAGATGATCAGCCACTTGGTTCTCGCAACCTCTTCTATCTTTAACCTCGAAATCAAATTCTTGCAGTAGAAAAACCTATCAAATTAGTCTTGGTTTTGCGTCCTTCTTTGTCATTAGATACCTCAGAGCTGCATGGTCTGTATGAACGATCACTTTGGTTCCCAACAGATACACACGAAACTTCTCAAAAGCATACACAACTGCTAGGAGCTCTTGTTCTGTGACAGTATAGTTATTTTGTGCTTCGTTTAGGAATTTGCTAGCATAGTAGATAAGATGAAATAATTTCTCCTTCCTCTGGCCAAGTACAGCGCCAACAGCAACCCCACTAGCATCACACATGACTTCGAACGGTAGAGACCAATCTGGTGCTATCATGATAGGGGCTTCAATGAGTTTTCTTTTGAGGCATTCGAATGCCTTCAAACAATCTTCATTGAAGTCATACTTTGCATCTTTCTCCAAGAGTTTTCACAATGGACTCGCAATTTTGGAGAAGTCTTTGATGAACCGCCGATAGAAACCTGCATGACCGAGGAAACTACGAACTCCCTTCACTGAAATTGGGGGCGGTAGCTTCTCGATGACTTCAATTTTTGCTCGATCAACCTCAATTCCTCTTTCGGAGATTTTATGCCCACGAATGATTCCTTCTTTTACCATGAAGTGGCACTTTTCCCAATTCAGCACTAGGTTGAATTCTACACATCTTTGCAACGCCATACTTAGGTTTGCCAGGCATGCTTCAAACGATTCTCCAACAACTGAAAAGTCATCCATGAATACCTCCAAAGTATCTTCAACCATATCAAAAAAAATGGACATCATACAACGCTGAAAGGTGGCTGGTGCGTTACATAGCCCAAATGGCATACGTTTGAAAGCAAACGTGCCATATGGACATGTGAATGTTGTCTTCTCTTGGTCTTCGGGGGCAATGCAAATCTGATTATATCTTGAATAATCGTCTAAGAAACAAAACCATCCTTTCCCCGCTAATCGATCTAGCATTTGGTCCATGAATGGCATTGGAAAGTGATCTTTGAGCGTCCATGAATTCAGCTTTTGGTAGTCCATGTATACTCTCCATCCGGTGACGGGTCTGAGTGGAATAAGCTCATTCTTTTCATTCACGACCACCGTCATTCCTCCTTTCTTGGAAACATATTGTACCGGGCTTACCCATGTACTGTCAGAGATTGGATACACAACTCCTGCATCTAACCACTTAATAATTTCTTTCTTCACCACATCTTGCATAGGTGGATTGAGACGTCTTTGGTGTTCAATGGTGGGTGTGCAATTTTTTTCAAGCTGAATTTTGTGGGTACAAATCCCAGGTGGAATACCAATAATATCCGCGATGGTCCAACCAATGGCTCTTATATACTTCCGTAGAATAGTAATGAGAGCTGCAACTTGTTGCTCACCCAAATCTGCTGCCACAATGACTGGAAGTGTGTTTCCGTTTACTAAGAATGCATACTTTAAATGACTAGGCAGCTCCTTCAATTCTAACGTGGGTGGATCTTCAATAGATGGCTTAGCTGGTGGTGTGGGTCAATTTTTGAGATCAAGGTCCAGCTTTTTAGGAGCATGGCGATATGTCCCTAATCCTGATAGAGCACAAATAGCTTTTTCGCAATTTTCAGCATCCTTACTTTCTCCATTCATGAGCATAATCGTCAATGGGTCATCAATAATTTGCTCTTCTTTAAGTGATTCTTCCTCATCATCAAAGTAAACATCTGCCACCGAGAATACTTTTAGCTCTTTGGGGTGCTTCATTGCTTTGCACACATCAAAGCGAACTACTTCGTCATTTATTCGGAATGAAAGCTCATTAGCTCTCAAATCAATAAGCACACTTCCCATAGCAAGGAAAGGGCGCCCCAAGATTATGGGGACTTCTGAGTCTGCCTCACAATCCAAAATAACAAAGTCTGCCGGAAAGATGAATGAAGAAACCTTTACCAATACATCACATAAAATACCAACAGGTCGTTTTACCGACCTATCCGCCATTACGAGCCTCATATTGGTTGGAGTAGGATCTCCCAACCCCAACTTTTTATAGATAGATAATGGCATCAAATTGATGCTGGCTCTTAAATCACATAATCCCTTGGAAAAATTCAAAGATCCAACGGTGCAAGGAATAGTGAAAGCACCGGGGTCAGCCTTCTTCTGAACTAGTGATCGAGTAGCGATTGCGCTGCAGTGATGAACGTCATCTTTTAACTCATAGCTGGCTGCCCGTTTCTTTGTCAAAAGATCCTTCATAAATTTCGCATACCCAGGCATTTGTTCAAGTGCCTCTACCAATGGAACATTAATGGTCAGCTGCTTTAACATAGTCATGAATTTGGTGAACTTTGTATCATCCGCCACCTTCTTCAATCTTTGAGGAAAAGGTGGTGGTGGATAGGAAATTGTTCTCTCCACGGCTTTCTTCTCCTCTTGCTTCCGTTTTTCAGCCTTTTCAGGCGGCAACATGCTCGGTGTTATGTCATGGACGTCGTGGGTGGCTTCCGCGGATTCCTCTCCTTTTCCGTTATCATCACTGTCCGCTACTTCGTCAACCACTTGCTTGTCTTTTGATGAAGTTTCCAGCACCTTACCACTTCGGGTAGTAACAGCCATGCATGACCCATCATTCCTTGGGTTTTGCACAGTGTCGCTAGGTAAAGTGCCAACCTTTCTTTGATTGAGTGCTGCTGAAAGTTGGCTTAACTGCTGCTCTATTTGCTTGATTGAAGTGGAATGAGAATCAACTAAGTGCTTCATAGAGGACAAATCATTTATTACCTCCGTTACTCCAGCGCTCGTTGCTTCCACTCCTTTCAATAGTTTAGCCATCATCTCTTCCATATTTCCAGAACTAGATGTGGTGGTGTCACGTCTTCCTGGGGGAACATACAAACCACTCTTTTTATTCTTGTTCTTCCAACTACCTTGTTCCTTGTTTCCAGATTTATCATAATAGTTCCGACCTTGGTTTCCTTGGGTATTCCCTCGGAAACCCCCCTGATTGTTTAAGTAGTTGGCCTCTTCTTCCGAATTAGATTCGTCTCTTTCTTTCGATGCAATAGCTTTGACTTTTTTGGTCTTCCCTGATAATAAATGCTTTGTAAGAAGATCCACTTGCATTTTCATGTGCGCCATATCTTGATCACGTTCTTCCTCTCTTCTCCTTTGTTCAGCAGTCATGCCAATAGGTATAGTAGGGCTTGCTACCTCAGAATCCCTGGTATGCCAAGCTATACTTTGCTTCATCATACGATCTAGCATATTTCTTGCTTGACCAAAGGTGAGGTCCATAAAAGATCCTCCAGCCGCATTATCCACCACTGGTTTAGTTATTGAATTCAAGGCTCTGTATAGTATCTCCATTAGGTGAACATTAGTCATATGATGGTTTGGGCACCTCGTTAGCTTTGTCATGAACCTCTCCCATGTTTCATGAAGGGCTTCAGTTGGAAGCTGCCGAACGTTGCTGATTTCATCTCTCAATTGTGCTCTTTTGGATGGCGGAAAGAATCTTTCTAGGAAAGCATCTCTCAATTGCCTCCAATTTGTAATAGAATCAGGAGTCAGCCCATTCAACCATAAAGTTGCCTCCCCAGACAGAGACAATGGAAATAGGCATAATCGAATTGCATTCTGACCAACGCCAGGATTGTCAAACGACTTGCATGTAGAAATAAAGTTGATCAGATGCATATTCGGATCATCGCCTGCTAGTCCACCAAATAATCCCTTGAGTTGCAATAACTGAATCATGGTGCTTGTGGTGTTGACTTGGCTCCGGGTGCCAATGGTGGAGGAATAATGGCTCCCGTGGCTCCGGCTCCATCAAGATCATCATTATCATCGTCGAAAGCTGGTTGTATAACTCGACGTTCAGGCCTAAACCTAGCTTGACGATCTCTTCTGTTAGCAGGTGTTGCGATCTCGGCGGCATGCCTAGGGTTTAGCAACTCGTCATCACCTAGGTCCTCGTCGTCAGGATTTATTGCTCGCCCAGGGTTATCAATATTTTGTTGATGTACTTGAGCGGCGGCAAGAGCAGCTAATCTCGCCTGATCCTGTTGAGCAACCATCCTTTCAATTTCGTGTTGTGCCTCCATTCTGCCAATACGTTGTGATTCAGGATTTCTAGGTAATAACGGTTGACCAGAACTTCGAGTATGGGGCATGCACTGAATAAAAACCTGCAGAAAACAAAAACAAAAACTAAAAGTAAAAGTACGAGAATCTTTGACCAAAGGGTCTAGTAATTATCACAAACTTAATTGACACTCGTATTCCCCGGCAACGGCGCCAATTTTTGATAACGCTCAATCTACAGCTCTCGTAGGAGTGTAAAGCGGTCGTTGTCAAATATATAACCCAACTGGGTTGGGTATCGATCCCACAGGGAATAGCTTGGTCAACAAGTAAGCAAAGATTACTAGACTTTTAGTGCAAGTCTCGTAAAAAGGGGGGATTTTTGTCGTGCAAGTAATATAACCAAAGTAATGAAGTAAAAACAGAAAATAAAGGAGTAAAAACGGTTTGCTTGGTTATTTTTCGATCAATGAGAATTGAGAAGTTGGGGTTATGTCCACCTTATGAGTTTTACGTCTCTATTGGCTATGAGTTATGCGAAATTCAGACATGTATGTGCTTATAGAGAATTGTATTCGATGGTAAATCCAAGCGTCTTTCGACCTCAACAAGGACTATTTCACTTTAACTCTTTCGAGCTTAAAGCGTATCTAACGGTACAAATTCTCTAAGAGGTTAATCCAGTTACGACACTAACTTTTTAATAGGGGATGGGACCCTATTACCTTGACATTATCTCTTTTCCAGACATATAACTTTTCTTTCGAACAAGTTAATGCTATATTGGCGTATTCTATGCGTTTGCAACCACAAAGAATTTAGATTAAGATGAAGAGAATAATGATATAAGCAGCATACGTGTCACAAATTCACAAACTCATAGCAATAGATAGTATCTCATACGGCTTCCATAACCCCAACAGAGGAGTTTAGTTACCCATGAGTGCGAAGGAAATCACAATAGACATTGTTATTATACCACAATAAAGATTTCGTGTAGTAATAGTGTGGTAGGCGTTAGGCATGAATTTCCCTTGCAGTAGTAACGTTTCTCTTGTTGTGGAGATTAGGAATTGAATAGATGAATAAAAGAAGAATAAAAAGTAGAATTAATGGAAGAACTAGAAGTAGTAGTGAATGAATGGGGGAATTAGAATTAATGGAGGAATGAATAAAAATCTCTAGCAAAATAGGGCATTTATAACACCCATATCCTATTCCTACTAAGCTAATGCGTTACTTAACCCAATCCTACTAGGTTAATGTATCATTATCCTAATCCTACTAAATTACTACATTATTATCCTACTCCTAATAGGTTACTGCTGGTCCCCAAAGTCTTCAGAAATGCTGTTTTTGCCCGGGACAGGTTTTCCATGCATCACTTTCAGTCCATAGGCGCCCAAACGCTGCTCTCCTTCTTTTGTGAAGCTTCCTTTGGCATCAAGTTATCCATAAAATGCTGAAATTTGCATCATTTATACCTAAAAACTTGCTAATCATGTTCGTTAGCTCACCTACAGGAAAAAGGACTAAAAGTGCATGAAATATATAATTTGTTCTAAAAACTTGGCTAAAATATGGGCAAAATCTAGTGCTATAGGCGTGTAAATTCGCCTATTATCACTTATCAGCTCAAAAATATTGCATATCAGTGGTATGAAGAGTGGGATAAGGATAAAGGAGATGTGGAGGAGTCATCCTTATAGGATTTCTTTTCTGGTGCTTTTGATGATCGTTTCTTTCCCCAAGAGTTGAGGGAAGCAAAGATGGAGGAGTTTGTGAACCTCAAGCAGGGGAGAATGCCTGTCAAGGAATATACCTTAAAGTTTCATCAATTGTCAAGGTATGCTATTGATTTAGTGGATGTCATACAAGCTAGAATGAGGAGATTCACTTCTGGGTTGAATCAGGATCTTATTTAGGAGAGCAAGACTGCCTTGCTGATTAAAGATATGGATATCTCTAAGCAGACTATTTATACGTAATAAGTGGAGGATAAGAAGAGGAAGCAGGCGGAGTTTGGGGATAGACAAGGTAAGAGAAACAAGTTTCTGACCAGGGAGGTGCTCAGTCTCAGGGTGGTCAAGATTGTGGAAAGTGTCATAAAAAGAAGTAGGGAGTTCTGGTTTCTTCTTTTATTCAAGTGCTCCTTACTAGTCGGGTGACAGACGTCATTATGGTGGTGATAACTTTTGGGCATAAGGTGCCTAGTCCTAAGCAAGCAAAGGTCAATCAATTTTTTCATGTTCTTTTTATCGGTTCTGGTGTTGTCCTCACAGGGTTATTGTGATAAAAGAAAGGACCAATGTTTCAAGTGTGGCCAGGCAGGCCATCGGCTCAGGGATTGTCTGGTTAATAAGGTTACTATAGGGACAAATAAGATTCTTGTGGCTTTATCTTCTGCTCCTGTACCTGGTGGTGTGGCATCTACTTCTGTTACTACTCTTGGTTCTAGTGTTAGTTGGATTAGGTTGTATTATTTGGCATCTCGGTAGGAATCTAAGGCATCAACTGATATCATTACTCGTATGTTACAACTTTTCTCTCATGACAAATATTGTTTGCTTGATCTGGGGTCCACTCTCTCCTGTAACTCCTTATGTGGCTGTATCTTTTGTTTTGATCCGGAAGTTATTTTGGATTCTTTTTCTCTTTCCACCTAGTAGGTGACTCAGTTATTACTAATATAGTTTATAGGGTGTGTGTGTTATCTGTTGGTGGAAAGCAGACCCTGGAAGATCTGCTTGAGTTGGATATGGTGGATTTTAATATGATTCTAGGTATGGATTGGTTTTATTCTTTTTATGCATCTTCGGATTGTTGGACCCATAAGGTTATCTTTAGGTTCCCTAGTGAACCAGTTATAGAGTGGGAGGGTGTTTCTTTAGTTCCTAGGGAGATATTTATTTCTTACCTGAGAGCTCAGAGGTTAATCTCTAAAGGTTGTCTTTATTATTTTGTTTGGGTTAAAGATTCTAACTCTGAAGGTCCTTTTTTTCAGTCAGCAGTAGTGAATGAGTTTCCAGAGGTCTTTCCAGATGATCTTCCTGGTGTTCCTCTGGATAGGAAAATAAAGTTTGGTATTGATTTTTTTTTGAACGCTTATCCAATTTTTATTCCTCCATATAGAATGGCTCCGATTGAGTTAAGAGAACTCATGGAGTAACTTAAAGATCTTCTGGATAAGGGGTTTATTCATCCTAGTATATCTCCTTGGGTGCACCGGTACTGTTTGTGCTCAAGAAGGATGGTTCCCTTCGGATGTACATTGACTATAGACAGTTGAGCAAGGTGACAGTTAAGAACAAGTATCCTCTTCCAAGGATAGATGATCTGTTTGATATATTACAAGGTACCAAGTTCTTTTCTAAGGTAGATCTTCGATCTGGGTACCATCAGCTAATTATTAGGGAGGTGGATATCCCTAAGACAACTTTTCATACTCGATATGGGCACTTTGAGTTTTTGGTAATGTCATTTGGATTGACCAATACTCCGACAACAATTATGGATCTGATGAATAGTTTTTTTATCAGTATTTGGATCTCTTTGTTATTGTGTTCATTGATGGCATTCTAGTTTATTCGAAGAGTGAGGTGGATCATGCTAATCACCTTCGTGTGGTGTTGCAGACCTTAAGGGAATAATAGTTGTATGCCAAGTTCTCCAAGTGAGAGTTTTGGTTGAACACTGTAACTTTCTTGGGTCACATTATTTTTAGTGAGGGGATCATGGTGGATCCACAGAAGGTTGCTATAGTGAAGAGGTGGCCTAGGCCCATGAATCTATCCAACATTCGGAGCTTCTTGGGTTTAGCCGGGTATTATAGGTGGTTTGTGGAAAGCTTTTCATCGGTAGCTTCTCCTTTGACTAAGTTAACTCAAAAGAAGGTCAAGTCTTCTTGGTCAGATACTTGTGAAGGGAGTTTTGAGAAGTTGAAGAATAAGTTAACTTTGGCTCCAATTCTAACTTTGCCGGAAGGCAATGATGGGTTTGTGGTTTATTTTGATGCATCTCGGGTAGGTCTTGATTATGTGTTGATGCAGCATGGGAAGGTAATTGCCTATGCGTCCAGGTAGTTAAAAGTGCAAGAGAGGAATTATCCTACTCATGATTTAGAGCTATTGATAGTTGTGTTTGCTTTGAAAATATGACAACATTATTTGTATGGTGTTTACATGGATATATTTTCCAATCATAAGAGTCTATAGTATGTGTTCACCTAGAAAGAGCTTAATCTTAGGCAGAGAAAATGGCTTGAGCTTCTTAAGTATTACGATATGAGTCTTCACTATCACCCATGTAAGTCTAATGTGGTTGATGATGCTCTTAAAAGGTTATCAATGGGGAGTTTGTCTCATGTGGAGGAAGGAAAGCAGAAATTGGTAAAGGATATTCATCGCTTGGCTAATCTTGCAGTTTGCCTATTGGACTCCAAGGATGGTGGTGTGGTGGTGCAAGAAGTGGTTTGATTGGTGCAGAGTTTAAGGAGAAAAAAGTGCTAAATCCTATCTTGATGAAAATAAAGAGTGACATCGGTGGGAAAAAGGTAATAGTGTTTGAGATCAGTAGTAATGGTACTTTTCGGTACCAAAGAAGGTTGTGTGTTCCTGATGGTGATGGTTTGTGACAAAGTGTTTTGGCTGAGGCGCATGAATCACGCTATGTTGTTTATCCCGGTTCTACTAAGATGCATCATGATCTCAAGGAGATCTATTGGTGGAATGGCATGAAGAAGGATGTGGCTGATTTCATGGCTAAGTGCATGGTGTGTCAACATGTTAAGGTTGAGCATATGAGACTAGGAGGGTTGTATTAAGAAATTGATTTTCTCAAATGAAAGTGGGATGTGATCAATAGGGACTTTGTTACTGGTCTTTCTCGGTCTCAGAATCAATATGATTCAATTTAGGTTATCGTGGGTAGGATGACTAAGTTTGTGCACTTTTTGCCAGTATGGACTACCTTCTCGGTGGAGGATTATGCTATGCTGTATCTTCAAATTATTGTAAATCTGCATGGGGTGCCTATTCCAATTATTTCTGATAGTGGCACACAACTTACATCTCACTTCTGGCAGTCTTTTCAGAGAGGGTTGGGGACCAAAGTGATTCTGAGTACTACTTTCCATCTGTAGATGGATGGGCAAGCAGAGAGAACTATTCAGACATTGGAGGATATGCTTCGTACCTGTATGATTGATTATGGTTGCAATTGGGTTGAGAATCTACCTTTGGTGGAGTTTGCTTACAATAATAGCTATTATTCTAGTATTAGTAGACCCCTTTTGATGCATTGTATGGCAGGAGGTGTAGATCTTCTATTGGTTGGTTTGAGCTTGGTGGGGTGGACATGATTGGTCCTTATTTGGTTTACCAAGATATGGAGAAGGTAAAGGTGATTCAGGATAGGCTTAAGGTTGCCCAAAGTCGCCAAAAGTCCTATACAGATGTTAGGCATAGAGACTTAGAGTTTGAGGTTGGGGATAAGGTTTTCCTGAAGGTATCTTTAATAAAGAAGTAGTGTGGTTTGGCAAGAAGGGAAAGCTTAGTCCTGGTATGTTGGTCCTTATGAGATTTTGTGGAGAGTGGGTAATGTTTCTTATGAGCTGGATTTGCCTTGTATCTTGAGCTTAGTTCATCTAGTCTTTTATGTTTCCATGATGAGGAAGTGCATTGGTGATCCTTCTTCGGCTGTTCCTTTTGAAGGATTGGGTCTTACGGATTCCTTGTCTTATGAAAAAGTCCCGATTGAGATCTTAGATAGGCAGGTTCGTCGGTTGCAGACCAAGGATGTGGCTTCGGTTAAGGTTCTTTGGCGGAACCCTAAGGTGGTAGAAGCTTCATGGGAAACGGAAGATGAATTGAAGTCCAAGTATCCACATTTGTTTTCTGCTCCCAGGATTAGTGCAGAAGGTATGTATCTTCAACACATCTTTATTTTATAAGTTTGTTAAATGAAAGACTAATATCTTTGCCTTTTTGTTTTTAAACTTTGTTAAGGATTGGGAATATATTTGAAATATAATGCAAAAGACTCGTGCGTGTGGTTACTCCTACCTTACCGTCATTCGGGGATGAATGTTCCTAGTGGGGGAGATTGAAACACCTTGGTTTCTAGATCATAGAAAATTTCTTAGAATCCTGATCTCTGGGCCCAATATAACTCATGGGTACAAGTCGTATGTTGGGGTTACTGACTACTATTGGTTAGTGGGATGGATTTTTGGTTACTAGAATAGGTACGACTTAGGGGTATGAGCCTTATTGGTGGTCACAAATGTTTGGTTCCTTTACTTAATCTTAGACTTGGTTACTTAGGTTGGATATGAGTACGAGTGGCTCACCATGAGCCATAAGCAAGGGTACGAATCATACCAGGGACTCGTATGGTAAATAGTATTCAATCCTCCTAGTAATTTATTCCGACAGGGATTCGGGTCATGGATACAGATTGTATGACTTGGGTGGATGAGTCATATACTGTGCAGTGTTTGGTCCAAGGGTGGAGGTTCAGAATACGACTGGTGGATACCGATTGTATTGGAAGGGTATGACTCGTATAGGTCAGTCATATCTTGTGATGGGATTTTGGTGCAACTTGAGTGGGGGTATTTTGGACATTTCCCCACTTATCCTAATAGGGTCCCACGACTTTTAACCTACTTGGGAGGCTATTTACCCTATTATTCTATTCATTAACACTTAGAAAATTTTCTAAAACACTCCATAATTCTCTCAAGAGCTTTTTGGCAAGGGAAGCTAGGGTTTCAACTTAAGGATTGATTTGAGGCTTTCTTGGTGATTTCTTTCCATCATAATCTTGGTTTAAGGCATGTTCTCTTCCCTTATTGTTAATTTTTCTTAAAGGCATGGTTTATATGAATGTTTTCATGGTTTTAATATTACATGATTTTGGCTTTCAAATATGATTTGGGGGGTTTTGATATTAAATGGTTGGTTATGGTTTCCTATGGTTTTAATTATGCTTTTATATTCATTAATAGTGGTTTTGGATAATTGAATTGCATGGGAATGGTTTAATGATAATTGGAATTGGTTTTGGTTATATTATGTCCCCATGTGTTTGACAAAATACTTATAAAGATATGTTCATTGCATTGACTACTTTTAATGGAACTCTTGCTTGTTTTAAAACTCAGTAAAGGAATTATGCATGGTTTAAATGATTTAGAGTGGTAAAAGGCTAATTGGTTATGCTTTTGGGGAACATGGAAGTCTCCCAAGTGGTTTAATATGGTAAATGGAATGGCACTTAAAAGTCTCCTTAAACCTATATATGGTTGGCTATGGATAATACTTGCAAGTAAGGATTGGTATGACGATACCAATATTAATGACCTTGGTTAATAAATGGATAATGGTTTGGTTAATTGGAAATTGGTTTTAATTAGGCAATAATGTCGGGATGTGTAACAAAGCCATGGAAGATGGAAGTCTTAGCGGGACCAAAACTGGAAACTCATATTTTTCGATATAAGGATGGTTTTGGTGACCATGTGCTTGATGTCACACTATATTTGGGGGATGTACTACTCATCCCATGAGATACTTCCCTGGTTGTGTGGCTACATGCACTGGGGCCCTTTCAACAGGGAGAGCTGAGCCCATATAGCCCATGGGTGATTTAGGTCAGCAAGCTACACAACTAGGTAAAGATTTTAAATGGCATGCTAAACCTGATCCCTTTTCCCTTCATGGTTATATATATGTATGGTTTTGTGCATATGGATGGTTTTACTTGGTTTTATAAATGACATTATTTTATTCTTACCCTGAGATCATGCTAGCGGTGACTCGCTAATTTCGTCTACTGGCGGCTGTATACTCACGCTATGCAACAACCGACCGTTCTACTCCTCCTACATAGTGATTGACTCAGGGAAAACATTTGGACTCTAGTGGTGAGCTTCCATCCTTTTAGAAAGCATCATTTCATGTTATGGATATTTCAAGACATTTTTACTTTATTTGCACATTGGTTTTGGCTATGGTTGGGGGCATGTCCTAACCAGATTTTATTACTCTTTTAGTTAGAGGCTTTGTGGTACTTTTATGGGTTGGTATGGGTGAGATTGGTATTGGTGTCGGCCTTGGCATTGGAATAATCTTAAGGGCTGATATCATTGGACGATATTGTTGGTTGTTCCATCCTATTTCATTTAGGGATTAATTATATTGTGCTTTGGAACATCCTTGGTTATGTCCTGGTTTATGAACCTTTCTTTGGTATGATTTGGTATGGTTGGATAGTTGGTATGGGATGGTTAGACTCAGTTGGGTCGGTCATGGTTTTGATTTATTCCCAGAGTCTTTATGTAAGCTGTTGCACTGTCTTGTTACATGCTAAAGAATTCAGCCAACTGAGGACAGGTAGTTGAAGGTTGGGTTGGGTAACGGGGGCGGTCTCCAGTCCTGGTCAGACTTCGGATGCCCATTACGACAAGGCCCCACGGTGAGTCATGTTAAGTTTCAAGCACTTGTTTATCAGGAAAAGAGTCATCCATTTCTAACTCTTTCGATTTTTTTTTGTCAGTCTCCAATAGAGATAAATAGTCTGCCACTTGGTTTTCATATCTTTTTCTGTCTTTAAATTCAAAATCAAATTCCTACAGTAGCAACACCTATCTAATTAACCTTGGTTTGGCATCTTTCTTTGCCATCAAGTATCTCAGTGTTGCATGGTCCGTATGGACTACAACTTTTGTTCCCAATAAATACAACCTAAATTTTTCGAAGGCAATAACTATAGCTAAGAGTTCTTTCTCTATAATAGTGTAGTTCTTCTGTGCCCTATTTAATGCCTTATTGTCATAGTAAATTGGATGAAAGTTTTTCCTTAGCCCCAAGTGGAACTCCACTTGCATCACACATAACTTCAAATAACTTAGACGAATCTGGAGAAATGATTATGGAACAACAACTAATTTTTATCTAAGGAATTGAAAAGCTTTCACATATTCATCACCTATTATAAACTTAGTTTTCTTTTCCAATAATTTTCAAAGAGGATTAGCGATCTTGGAAAATCCTTAATGAACCTCTGGTAAAATACTGCATTTCCAAGGAAACTGTGCACCCACTTCATCGAGATAGGAGGAGGTAGTTTTTCAATGACTTCAATCTTGGATCAGTTAACTGTAATTCCTTTGGATGAGATCTTATGCCCCAATACAATGACCCCCTTCACCATGAAATGACAGTTTTCCCAGTTAAGAACAAGATTGAACTCCTCACAATGTTGTAGAGCATTGCTTAGGTTCATTAAGTAATTATCAAAAGAATCAACAACCACTGAAAAAATCCTCCATAAATACTTCCAAAGTACTTTCTATCATGTCTGAGAAAATAGACATCATACACCTTTGAAATATAGCCGGCGCATTACACAACCTACATAGCATTCTCTTGAAAGTAAAGGTTCCATATGGACAAGTGAAGGTCATTTTTTCTTGATCTTCAAGAGCGATTGATATTTGATTGTAACTTAAGTATCCATCTAAGAAGCAAACCAACACCTTCCTGCTAAAGGATCCAACATTTGGTCCATAAAGGGCATTGGAAAGAGGTCTTTTAGAGTCTCAGAATTAAACTTCCCGTAGTCCATACACACTCTCTGACGTAAAACTGGTCTAAGAGTAATCAAGTCATTTTTCTCATTGGCCACTATAATCATACCGCTTTTCTTAGAAATAATTGCATTAGGCTTACTTATTTTCTCGAGGTTGGGTAAATCACTCCTCCATCAAGCCATTTTATTATATCCTTTTTTCTACTTCTTGCATTGGCAGGTTGAGTTTGTGTTGATGCTTAATAGTAGGGATACCGTCTTTTTCTAACTGAATCTTATAAGTACAAATACACAAAGGGATGCCAATGATGTCTGTAATAGTCGATCTAGTAGCCTTCTTATATCTCCTTAATACCAATACAAGAGCTTCCACTTGTGATTCAACTAGATCCGCAACAACAATAAATGGTAAAGTATTCTTTTTACCCAAAAAGACAAACCTCAAATATCCAGGTGTAACGACCTGAATTTTGATGAAATATGTGTTTTTTTGTGATTTGACTATTTTATCCCCCCATGGTTGTGTTATGGTATTTCTCGAGTGTGGGGATGATTCGCATGATTTCTTATGCATTATGGTTCCATTTGTGTGATATTATGTTTATTGGTGGTTTTAAGAGCCTTATATTAGACTTTAGTCGATATCTTTTGATTCGTGCAATGGATGGCAAAATGGACTGCACCAGCTGATCCAAAATATTGATTTTAGGGTTGTAACATTTTAGGTGTGGTTTTATGGCTTTTAAATCTCATTTTGACCCTTGATTTAGAAAGTTATGGTTTTGACTTTCGAGGGTAAACTTTGTGAAAATGATATTTTTTTGAAATTATGATATCGTCGTTAAGTCTAGAGCATTGAATTTGACAGGGTATCATAGTTTGTCTTCATTCATGAGATTCTAAATGAATTTGGGGCCCTTAGAGAGTTGGAATACACCAAGTCCCCAGTTGGTGCACCACTTACGATCGCGACTGGAGTGGTATGATAGAGATTGGGCTGACAGGGAAAGTGTCACAATTTGCCTCAGTCTCGGTGAAAAATGTCCCAAGGAGGGCCAGGGCTAAAATAGGTTCATTGTAACACAATTGGGAAGGTGAAAGGTGAAAATAAAGAAAAATAGGCTACAAAGCTCAAAATAGGGATCGAAGGATACTATTTCACATAGGGAAGTCATTTAGGCTAAAAGTGGACTAAAATAAAAAATAAAAAATGTCCTATGATCATTTCCTAACCAACTATCATACAACCTAGGCAAGATTAACCAGGAAAGTTCTGAATTAACACACAAAGGGAGCTAAGTAGTATATCACACACACATGACACAAAGTCAGTATCACAAGCTACTACTTATTTGGTTCATGCAATTGTTAGCAAGTGATTATCATGTCCCTAATCCTAATGCCATCACAAGATCCACAATGTTTACACATATATACATTCACACAGTTCTAAAACATAATTTTTGGAAGGGTATCATTTTTCTCAAAAATCAATCAAAAATATAACAAACTACCCTAAATATTTAAAAATCTCCAAATTATACAAAATACAACACAATACGAAACAAAACACAATACAACACAAATTTTAACCATAATATACATTAAGGCATACATTGTTGGTATCGTCATACCAACTACACTTGCAAGGTATCATCAACATGCCGAAATAATTTCATTTCTTGGGGAATTCACAACCCCTCTTGGTTCAATTTAGCAATAGATTTTGTAAACACTAACCCACAAGGTTCAATTCAACCTCATAATGCTATTGCTTCATAATAGTTAAATTCCCATATTTCTCGTAGCTAAAAACAATTTCACAATATTAGGTTTGGGATCATAACCACTTCAAAAGTCATAAGTGTGGGAAATCACAATCCCTTAGTTTATTCACCTTAACCATACATCCACGAGTTCAAAACCATGGGTAAAACATGAGTAATGCAAAATAAAATCATGGAAAAATAATTTAATTGATCATTCTTGTCAAAACCCTCATTCATGTTAAAACTCTTACTTTAAATCACATAAACAACCATGTATTTTCATGAAATAGAGATATGAAGTTTAAGGGTAGAGTCACATGCCTGAAATATCAAGTTTCACGAAGAGAATTTAACTCTAGAGCCCTTGAATAATCAACTTAATGAAACCCTAGTGGACTTACTTGAGGGAATTTAGAGAGTGTTTAAGAAGTTACTTGGATTGGTTTTTGAGTGTTAATGACACCTTAAAGGGGTTATAAGACGTAGGTTTCAATTTGGATTAAAGAAAAATATCCAGAATGCCCTTGACTTAAAAGATGAAAAAGATTGTCACCATTGACTACGAGTCAACCATTGACTCGTAATCACTCTTTATGACCTGTCACCACGAGTTGAAACTATGACAGTCTCAAGTACCCCCATACACTGTTGACCCTATGACTTAGAGGTATGACTCGTAATGGGACCCTACGTTACTTAGGGTCCAGTCGTAGTCATTACAGAACCTAAATTGAGTATAAACTGGATACCCTAAGATTACACCCAATAACTCATAACAAATCCTTACAGCTCATAGTAAGCCACTCATACTCAAAGTAGAATCACGCCACAAAATTACATAATTTGATTACGACTCATCCCAATGACTCATCATGAGTCTTTACGACTCGTACCCTCAAGTTGTACCCAGAATAGTAACTCCAACACCATTCTTTGGGTAGTTTATGACTATGATTACATGAACTGTCAAGACACCCTACGACTCGTAGGGTGAGTCCTAGTCAAGGCAATGAGGTTAGATTCAGAAAATTTCCAAGGACAAAAAACCTGGGGCATTACATACTTCCCCTCTTAGGATCATTCATCCTCGAATGATAGGACAAGGAATTTACTTGCATGATTAGACCTTGAACATCACTACTCTTACCTTTAAGAAGAAAACAAAGATACTAAGGAATTTACAATTTTCCTTTAACAAAAACAGAAAACAAAATGGTAAGAAATTAAACAAACCTTAAGTACGATTGTTTGAATAGGGGAACAAGAACGGATACTTGAACCTAATGTCTTCCTCGTCTTCCCAAGTAGCTTCCTCAACCTTGTAGTTCCTCCTTAGAACCTTCTCCGAAGCCATATCTTTGGTACGTAACTGACGGACTTGCCTATCTAAGATTTCACCGAAACTTCCTTATAAGACAAGGAATCTGAAATGCCCATGCTTTCCAAAGGAACGACCGTCAAAGGATCACCCATGCACTTTCTCAACATCAAAACATGAAACACTGGATGAATGGAGCTCAAATTAGAAGGCAACTCCAACTCGTAAGCAACATTACCAATCTTCTTCAAAACCAAGTATGGACCAATATAACAGGGGGTGAGCTTTCCCTTCTTTCCAAACCGCATCACTCCCTTCATGGGAGATACCTTTAGAAAAACCCAATCTCCAACATCAAAATTCCAAGTCCCTTCGTATCACATCCGCATAGGACTTTTGGTGACTTTGGGTGGTATTAAGCTTATCCTAAATCACCTATACCTTCTCGATGGCTTGGTGAACCAAATTTGGGCCAAATAACCTATTTTCACCAACCTCAAACCAGCTAATAGGATATGTACACCTCCTACCATACAAGGCCTCAAACGAAGCCATACTAATGCTAGAATGACAACTGTTGTTACAAGCAAATTCAATAAGATAAAAGTGGTCAACCCAACTACCACCACAATCAAATACAAAAGCCCAAAGAATATCTTCCAAAACCTGAATTGTCCTTTCCATTTTCCTATCTGTCTGCGGGTGGAAAGCACTACTAAGGGTTACCGTAGTCCCTAAACCTCTCTGGAAGGACCTCCAAAAATGAGATAAGAACTGCCCTGAGCATAAATAATGGAAACTAGAGCACCATGCAACCTCACAATCTTCTTAATGAACAACTTAGCATAAACCTCAAAAGAGAAATTTATCCTTACTGATAAGGAGTGAGCAGATTTAGTCATCTTATCCATGATGACCCAAGTCGAATCAAACTGCTGGCGAGACTGCAGAAGACCAACAACAAAATCCATATTAATTATCTCCTATTTCTACATTGGCAACTCAATCGCTTGAGACAATTCAATAGCCTCAAGTGTTCCAACTTTACTTGTTGACACACCATACACTTAGCCACAAAATTGGCCATATTCTACTTCATATTATTCCACCAATAAATCTCATTAATATCATGATACATTTTTTATCAAACCAGGATGAATAATATATCACAACTCATAGGTTTCTGCCAAGATTTTTTCTTGCAACCTATCAACCTTGGGAACACATAACTTACCTTGGTACCTCAAGATACCATCACCACTAATATCAAAGGTCAATACTTTCTGCCTACCCTTATTCTTGATTTGTATCAAGACAGGATTCAACACTTGCTTCTCTTTTACTTTAGTTCCAAGACATGACTTCAACGCCTCTTGAACAATCACGCCACCATTCTCAAAATCCAAGAGACAGACTCTGAGATTATTTAATCAGTGAATATCCTTCACCAATTCTCATTTCTTCTCATCCACATGAGATAAGTTTCCCATAGACAGCCTTCTAAGAATATCAGTAATAACATTAGCTTTACCTGGGTGGTAGTGAAGATTCATATCATAATCCTTGAGCAGCTCAAGATACCTTCTTTTCTTAAGATTTAGCTCCTTCTGAGTAAAAACATAATGTAGGCTCTTATTATTAAATAAATATCAATATGAACTCCACACAAATAATGCCACCAGATCTTCAATGAAAACACCACAGCTAATAATTCTAAATCATGAGTTGTGTAATTCTTCTTATAATCTTTTAACTGCCTAGAAACATATATAACCACCTTGCCATGTTGCATCAATACACACCCCAGTCCCACCCGAGATGCATCATAATAGACAACGAAACCATCAGTACCCTCGGGCAGGGTCAAGACTAGAGCCAAAGTCAACTTATACTTCAACTTCTCAAAACTACCTTACACGCATCAGACCACAAGAACTTTACCTTTGTTTTAGCTAATTTGGTCAAAAGGGCATTAATCGATGAGAAGCTTTCCACAAACCTTCTATAATAGTCGGCTAACCACTATGACCTTTTATGGATCCACCATGATCCCTTCAATAGAAACAACATAAACCAAATATGTCACAATATTTAACCAGAATACACTTAGAGAACTTAGCATACAAACAATAATCCTTTAGGGTCTTCAACACAAGGATGAGGTGATCGGCATGATCTTCCTCACTCTTAGAGTATACCAAGATATCATCAATGAAGACGATTATGAATAAATTAATGAATTAATGAAAAACTCAATTCATAAGATTCATAAATGTTGTTGGGGCATTAGTCAACCCAAAGGACATCACCAAAAACTCAAAGATACCATAAGATGTTTGGAAAGAAGTCTTGGGGATATATGCCTTCCTAATCTTCAACTTATGGTACCTAAACCGAAGATCAATTTTGGAGAAGTACTTAGCACCCTGAAGCTGATTAAAGAGATCATCAATCCTCGAAAGTGCATACTTATTTTCTTCACGGTCAACTTATTCAATTGTCAGTAATCAATACACATTTGATAGGAACCATCCTTCTAATGCACGAACAAAATAGGTGCACCCCACGGGGACACACTAGGATGGATAAAACCATTGTTTGGAAGATCTTTCAACTACTCCTTGAGTTTCATCAAATCAATTGAAGCTATTCAATAAGGATGAAGAGAAATAGTATGAGTGATCGGAATAACATCAATCCCAAAATCAATCTACCTATCAGGAGGAATACCAGGAAGACCATTAGGGAACACCTAAAAAAATTTGCAAACCACAAGGACAGTTTCCAAAAAAGAACCTTACCTTATAAACTAGGGAACTACATTTCCACTCAATAGTTAGCTCATTTGAGAATTTTAAGATAACCTTACCAGACCAACAATCTAAGAAAGCATAACATAAATGCAGCTAATCTATCCCCACTATAACATCAAAATTAATCATGTCTAACTCTATCAGATCTACAAGAGTTTCTCTATCACCAATAGACACCAGATAACCCCTATAGAATCTTCTTAAAACCACAGAGTCACCCACTAGGTAGAAATAAAAAAAGGGTCCAGAATACATTCAGGACTAAGTTTAAAATGCATAGCCACAAATGGGGTCACATAAGAGAGAGTAGACCTGAGATCAAATGAATGTTACACATCATGAGAAAAGAGTTCCAACATACCATTAACAACATTAGGGGATGCCTCAGACTCCAGAAAGGTAGTGAGAGCATAGAGACAGTTCAGGCCAATGCCAAAGCCAGAAGAAGAAGTAGCACCTTTTGGTACCGTAGCTGATGCAGAAGCAACAAGAATCTTATTTTCGCCAGAAGCCACCCTAGAAGGATAGTCTCTCTGCATATGACCAATCTGACCATATTTAAAGCACTTGTTCCTCCCTTCTTCACAAATACCATAATGCACCTGACCACAGAATATACAAGAAGGATATAATGGAGTTGACTGAGCCCCACTATCTTAAGACTGGGCACCATGTGCCCTAAAACCATTACCACTCTATATACGGTGATCACCAAATGGCTTTGGGTAAGGAGAACTAGCCATAGATTACGAACTAGAATTTCCCTACTTCTTCTTATACTATTTTCTTCCATCTCTACCACTTTGCTGCTGACTTCCACCCTGATCTGAGTACCAAAACTTTTTATTCTACCTCTTTCCAATTCAGCTTGCTTCTTCTTCTCTTCTTTGACTTACTTCATATAAACCACAAGTCGAGAAATATCTATTTCCTTATTTAACAAGGCAACCTTACTCTTCAGAATCAAGTCTCAGGATAAACCAAAAGTAAAATTTCTCATTTTAGCCATCCTACTAAACACCAACTCTAGAGCATATCGAGATAAATGATGAAACTTAAAGTCATACTCCTTGACTTATATCTTGCCTTGCTTCAGGTTAAGAAACTCTTCTGCCTTCGCCTTCCCCAACTCTTGAGGAAATAAGCGGTCTAGAAAAGCACTAGAGAAATTATCCCATAAAGTGGACTCAACATCATCGCCCCTAGACTTGTCTAATTTCTCATACCACTGATATGCCATAACTATCAATTGGTAAGTAACAAACTCTACGCCCTCCACATTTATGGCATGCATCATACAAAAAATCTTTTCTATCTCATTAATGAAATATTTATTAAGGATCTTTCTCAACTTTAGAACCTATAAAAAAAGAGGACTCAATCTCATGAATTGGCTAACAATAGTATCCTCGGAGGATGGAGCAATAGAAGTGACCCACTCATTCTGAGTAGCCACTAAATAGGTAAGTAAGTAAATCGACTGGTAAAACTCGGCATTAGACACATCAACTCGAGGTGCCTCAAGAGACTTAAACCTCTCGGCATATCAAGATGACTTAAGCACCAACTAATGTACTTAGGTATGGGGGACTCAAACATCCTAATCACATAATAATAATAATAATAGGGGGACTCAAACTACTCAGTCATAAAGTCCCCTGCATCGGCAATCGCGGTTTCCAGTGTTTGTCCCTCAGGACCTTCACTTTCATGATTCATCTACACAGTCTTTTTTAAAGATTAATTAAAATATTTAACACACAATTTCATTTATTAAACCACAATATATATTTAGGCATACATTATTGGTATCATCATACCAACTACACTTGCAAGGTATCATCAACATGCCAAAATAATTTTATTATTTGGGGAATTCACAACTCCTATTAGTTTAGATAAGCAATAGCTTTTGAAAACACCAACCTATAAGGTTTAATTCAACATCATATGCAATAGCTTTATAATAGTTAAATTCCCATTTTTCTCATAGCTAAAAATAATTTCACAATATTGGGGTTGGGATCATAACCACTTCAAAAGTCATAAGTTTGGAAAATCACAATCCCTTAGTTTATTCACCATAACCATGCACCCATAAGTTCAAAACCATGGATAAAACATGAGTAATGCAAAATAAAATTATGTAAAAATTATTTAATTGACCATTTATGTCAAAACCCTCATTCATGTCGAATCCCTTACTTTAAATCACACAAGCAACCATGTATTTTCATGAAATAGAGATATTAAGTTTAAGGGTAGAGTCACATGCCTGAAATATTAAGTTTCATAGAGAGAATTTAACTCTAGAGCCCTTGGATGATCAACTTGATGAAATCCTAGTTTGACTTTCTTGAGAGAATTTAGAGAGTTTTGATAAGTTAATTGGATTAGTTTCTGAGTATTAATAACACCTTAAAGGAGTTATAAGACATGGGTTTCAATTTGGGTAACAGGGGAAATATCTAGAATATCCTTAACTTAAAAGGTGAAAAAGAGTGTTGTTATTAACTATGAGTCAACCATTGACTCATAACCACTCCTTATGACTCGTTACCATGAGTCATAGCCATGACAGCCTCAAAGAAACCTGCGACTCAAAGGAACAACTTGTAATGGGACCCTACGACTCGTAGGGTTTAGTCATAGTCAATATAGAACCCAAATTGAGGTATACACTAGACACCCTATGATTACACCCAATGACTCATAACAAATCCTTATGGTTCTTAGTAAGCCACTTGTACCAAGATAAAATTATACTATAAACTTACATGATTTGGCTGTTACTCATTCCAACGAGTCATCATGATTTTTTGACCCATACCCTCAAGTCATACCTAGGACAGTAACTCTAAAACTATTCTCTAGACACTTTACCACTAAGGTCACATGACCCATCAAGACACCCTACAACTCATAGGGTAAGTTGTAGTCAAGGCAGTGAGCTTAGACTCCAAAAAATTCCAAGGACCAAAAACTTAAGGCATTACAAGTCACTTGTTAGTTATAGACCCAGTGAATCTTTTGAGATGACCTGGGATCAGTTTGTCGAGGATTTCCTAGAAAGATTTATTCCTTTCATTTTAAGAGACCATAAGCAAGATGAGTTTGGTCATTTGGATCAAGGCTCTATGTCAATTGTTGAGTATCAGACATGCTTATATGCCCTGTCTATATATTCTTATGATAGCATTTCCATCGAGTCTGAGAAGATTGACAGTTTGTGAAAGGTATGGATTTCTCTCTTTAGTTGTCTACACCTCAAATATTTATGCTTGGGGCTTTCTTTCAGAGTATTATAGATCTTGCTAAGATGACAAAGAGTATTCTTTGAGTATCTCAGGATGGCGCCAAAAAGGTGTGTTTTGTTTTGGTGAGTTCAGAGGTCAATCTCACCATGGTAGAGATTTTAGAGGCTTTCATAGATATCAGGGTAGGCCAGTGCAGGCATCCTTATAGAGTTCATATGGTCATTCGGGCTTAGTTATACCTTCTTTGGAGGAGTAGGGCTATAGAGGTTGTTTTTTGTGTTATGAGGTAGGCTATTTGGCCAAGGAATATCCCTACTGTATGATTAAAGATACTCGTATTACAATTGAGAGAGGTAAAGGTTCTACTAGAGGTATGAAGGGTAAAGGTAGTGGATACCACGGTGGTGGTCATGAGGCTATTTAGCTAGTTGGTGGTCGTGGTTAGTGTTATACTATATCCACTAGGACAGATGTGGAAGCATCTGATGCTTTGATCAAAGGTATCATCCCCGTTTGCTTCAAACCTACATCTATGTTATTTGATCCCAGATTAACTTTCTCCTATGTGTTTGTATATTTTTCTTTAGGTTTTAATTTTGTTACTGAGCCTCTTGCCATGCCTATTCGTATATCTAACCTACTAGGTAATTCTTTAATGGTGGATCGAGTAAACTGATCTTGTGTTGTGACTTTTGTCATACGTGAGACATTGGTGGACTTGCTTATGTTAGATATAGTTTATTTTGATGTTATATTAGATATGGATTGGTTGACTTCTTATCATGTTGTCCTAGATTTTTATACCAAGATCGTGACTTTAGCTTCATCGGGTGTGCCAAAGATAGCTTAGAAGGGTGCACTTTATTCGGGTCCTAGGAGGATTATATCTTATGTTCAAGCATGTAAATTATTTGAGAGGGGATGTTTATCTTATTTGGATCATATTCATTATACTAGTATTGTTTTACCTCATTTTTTAGATTTTGTTTGTGTTGTCCATGAGTTTATAGATGTGTTCTCTATAAACTTGCTTGGCATGCCTCTGAATTAAGATGTTGATTTTGCCAATGATGTTGAGTTGGGCACCAAGCCTATTTCCATTCCTCCTTATAGGATGGCCCCAACCGAGTTGAAGAAATTGAAGGATCAATTATGGAAGTTGTTGGATAAGGGGTTTATTCAACCTAGTGTATCACCTTGGGATGCGCTTGTCTTATGTGTAAAGAAGAAGAATGGATCTATGTGCATATGTATTGATTATCGATAGTTGAATAAGGTGACAATTAAGAATAAAATTCTTCTTCCCCGTATTAATAACTTATTTATTCAGTTATAGGATGTTGTGGTATTTTTGAAGATTGATTTAAGGTTCGGTTTTCATCAGTTGAGGATTAGAGCATCAGATATTCCAAAGATAACTTTTGGAACTCGATATGGTTACTATGAGTTCTTGGTCATGTCCTTTGGGTTGACCAATGCCCCTGTCGCATTCATAGAGTTGATGAATTAGGTATTCTGACCATATCTCAACTCCTTTATTTTTGTATTTATAGATAATATCTTAGTTTATTCCAAGAGTGAGGCTAAGCATGAGGAGCATTTGCATATTGTGTTTCTGAGATTGAGGGATGGGAAATTGTATGCAAAGTTCTCTAAGTGTGAGTTTTGGTTAATGTCTATTTCTTTCTTGGGTCATGTGGTGGCTAAGAAGGGTATTATGGCAGATCCATCCAAGGTTGAAGTTGTTCGTGATTGGGCTAGACCTACTTCGCCCATTGAGATTAAGAATTATGTTGGCTTGGTAGGTTATTATCAGTGTTTTATTGATGGTTTCTTTTCCATTGCAGCTCCATTGACCAAGTTGACCTAGAAGAATATTTCTTTTTAGTGGTCTGATGCTTATAAGTCAAGGTTTCAAAAGTTCAAGAATTTGTTGACTTCAACACCTATATTGGCTTTGCCCAAGGAGGGCGTGGACTTTTCCATATTTTGTGATGCTTCAGGTATTGGGTTAGGTGTTGTGTTGATGTAGGATGGCAAAGTGATTACTTATACGTCTCAACGGTTGAATCCTCATGAGGGGAATTATCCTACCCGTGAATTAGAGTTGTACGCAGTTATGTTTGCCTTAAAGTTGAGGAGGCACTACTTGTATGGAGTCTGTTGTGAGATCTTCTCAGATAATCATAGCCTTCAGTACTTCTTTGCCCAATGAGATCTTAATATGAGGCCGCGCTGTTTTCTTGAATTTTTTAAGGATTATGACTTGACCATTCTCTATCATTCGAGCAAGGCTAATGTGGTTGCAGATGCCTTAATTCGGAAGTCGACTTTTGAGGCAGGAGAGGATTTTAGACTTAGAGGTTCTGTCTTTAGTTAACCAGATGGTTATGCTTGATATTTCAATACCTGAGTGTGTTTTGGCATTTTGTAGAGGCTAGATCTTTTTTTATGGAGCAGATTCTAGTACATTAGTTTGATGATATTGGTTTGAGGTTGATTTGATATAAGGTGTTGAGTGGGGAATCTAGGGAAGCCTCACTTAATTCAAATGGAGTTTTGTAGATTGGAGGCTGAGTTTGTGTGCTGCTAGTGGGTGATTGGACTAGGTTGATCTTTGAGGAGGCTCATTATTCCAAATATTCCATCCATTTGAGTGTGACTAAGATATATTGTGATTTGAGACAACATTACTGGTGGGGTTGTATGAGATGAGATATAGCGGATTTTATGGCACATTTCCTATATTGTCATCAGGTGAAGGCCGAGCATATGAGGCCTGGTAGGTTACTTCAGAGGTTACCCATTCCCAAGTAGAAGTAGGAACAGATCACCATAGGTTTTGTGACTGGTTTGCCTCGTACATCTCATGGTTCTGACAATGTTTGGGGCATCGTGGATCAATTGACCAAGCCAACTCATTTTATTCCTATTCTAGTCTCATTCAAGGCTGAGAGGTTGACAAGTATCTACATTTATAAGATTATGTGTCTGCATGGTGTGCCAGTGTTCATTATTTCAGATCAAAATTTTGTGTTCACATCTCACTTTTGGAAGATTTTTCAGGATGAGTTGGGTACTCGGGTTGATTTTGGCACAATGTTTCACCCCCAGACTGATGACCAATCAGAGTGAAATATCGAAGTTTTGGAGGATATACTCCGC
Source organism: Capsicum baccatum var. pendulum (assembly GCA_030864225.1). Classification (NCBI taxonomy): domain Eukaryota; kingdom Viridiplantae; phylum Streptophyta; class Magnoliopsida; order Solanales; family Solanaceae; genus Capsicum; species Capsicum baccatum. The sequence continues at coordinate 67,065,974 of CM061559.1, read as the reverse complement.
GCATGCGTGATAAATTTTGGTGGCCAGTGGAAGCAGCATTTAGCTTTAGCTGAGTTTCCATATAACAATAGCTACCATTCCAGTATCGATATAGCTCCTTTGAAAGCATTGTATGGTAGGCATTGTCACTCCCCAATGGGTTGGTTTGATGTTTTTGAGGTGAGACCTCGAGGTACGGACTTGCTTCGTGAGTTTTTAGATAAAGTCTGGGTCATCCAGGATAGACTTAGAGTGGCTTAGAGTAGGGAGAAGTATTATGCTGATTGTAGACTTTGTGCCCTAAGATTTGGTGTTGGTGATCGTGTTTTCCTTCGAGTTTCACCCATGAAGGGTGTGATGAGGTTTGGGAAGAAGGGAAAGCTTAGCCCCAGGTATATTGGTCCATTTGAGATTCTTTGAACTATTGGTGATGTGGCTTATGAGTTGGCTTTGGCCCTTAATCTATCAACTGTTTATCCCGTTTTTCATATTTTTATGCTTCGCCGTTACATTTTAGATGAGTCTCATGTTATTCCTTGGGAGTCAGTTCAGTTAGATGAACGATTGATGAACGATTGTGTTTTTTTTAGGAGCTGGTCTCTATATTCGCTAGGGATGTTAGGTGGTTGCGATCTATAGTGATCCCTGTGGCTAAGGTTCGGTGTCAATATCGACCTGTAGATTAGGCTACTTGGGAGTCGAGTCTGATATGCGTAATTCTTATTCCCAGCTCTTCATTGATTCAGGTATTTCTTTGCCTTAGTTCGAGGACGAACTAGATTTTTAGTAGTGGATGAGATAATGACCTGCTTTTGATGAAATATGTGTAATTTATGCTTTTGTGTGATTTGACTATTTTATCCCTCCCCGTAGTTGTATTATGATATTTTTGGAGTGTGCATGATTGGCATAATTCTTGATGCATTTTGATACCATTTATGCGATATGTGGTTTTTGATAGCTTTGAGAGCCTTATTTTGGACTTATGTGGATATATTTTGATCTGTGTGATGAATGGCAGAACGGACTACACCAGCAGCTCCGATATATTAATTTTAGGCTAGGTAAACCTTTGGTCGGGTTCCGATGCACCTGATTTCATTTTGACATATTGGTTGAAAAGTTGAAAAATTAAAAGTATGAATGTGGGACGCATATTTGATTGAAACAACCTCGGATGGAAAATACAACTTTGCCAGCAGATCTAAAATGTTGGTTTTAGGGTGGTAACATATTTGGTGTTATTTTACGGCTATTAAATCTCATTTTGACCCTCAATTTGGAAAATTATAATTTCAGATTTCAGGGATCAACTTTTTGAAAATAACAATTTTTTGAAAATATGATATCGTCATTGAGTTTGAAACATCGAATTTAGTGTGGTTTCATAGTTCGTTTGCATATATTGGACTTTAAATGAATTTCAGACACCCCGTCAAAGTCCATTTGGACGTAGAAAAATCTGCTATAGTGCAGATCTTTTTGCTATATATAACAATTTTTTACCCTTGTTTTTGGCCCATTTTGTCCGTTCTTTCACCTTGCCTCTTGAGACTTAAATCCTAAAATAGTGTGAGAGCTTAAAAGTGAAGCTTATAGGATCTTGGGAAGCTAAATTAACATCTATTTCTTGATTCTCCTATGGATTTAAGGTAAGAATTCACTCTTTTCTTATTAATTTCTTGATTAATTTCTCAAAACTCCAAAAATCTTAGGGCTTGATTTTAAACTCCAATTTAACTCCTTTTCACTTGAATAATATTTTAATCTTATAATTACTAGTTTTTTTTTTTTATCAATTTAACCTTCAAAACAACTCTGATTCTTGATTTTTTAATTCAAATTTTAAAGATTTTTACCCGATAAAGCTTAAAAATGATTTTTCTTTGATTTGAACCTCGTTTTGACTCAATTTGACTTGATTTTCAGTTGTAGGTTCCTAAAACTATGGATAACATATTTTTAAGTTAAAGTTACGATTTTGCCTTCTTTTGCAAAAACTCATTTCGAGGGTCCATTTTGACCCCAAACTAAAGTAGTCAATATGAGTGTTGTTGATTTTGTTTTGATGTGTAGATTTCATATTTGATGTTCTTAGTGGAGTTTGTGGTCATTCGTCAGGAATAAGACTTTGGGAGCAAAGTCTTGATTGCAGTATTTCGGCTTTTAAGGTAGGTTATGGATTAACTCTTTCAGACTGAGTTGAGTAGTAAATGATAGTATAAAATGCATGTTAAGGATGAGAACTAATCATTAAAAAATGGTTATCTATATGTTGTGCCCATGTTGGGGAGCTATATGTGATGTCATTATCAAAATTGAGATATTATGTGACATGTGTGACTGTGTGGGATCCTTTGTGTTATTGATAGCCTTGAATATATGTGAGTAATTGTATTTTTTTAAAATGCTTATTATGGTACCATTGGTGTATTGTAATTATATTCATACTTTATTGGCATATGAGACATGTGGAAATTCACGAATGAAACGGAAATAATAAGTGGATATTGGCTCTCGTGGTTGTGGAAATGTATCATTATGGTTGGTTGTGAAATATATCATGTGGTTGGTTGTGGAAATACTCATTGTGATTGGTTGTAGGCATTACATCTCATATCTTATGCATTCATGAAACATTAGTATCACCGTGACAACGCTTGAGTAACACTGACAATACCTTTTTAAAAAACCTCCCCAGGGGATGTGCTGGGAAAGAGATATTCTAACACCTTATAAAATTCTTTTTGAGGGATGTGCCAGAAAGTAGATATGAGATATGTGGATTTATAGGGTTGACGAACCCCCCGTGGATCCTACATTGGGAGGCTTACCTCCGTAGGTGTATACGAGGATTGTGCAATGTTTCCGGAGGTTGTGCGATGACCTCATGCATCATCATTATCACCATAATATACAGTGAACTTACTTTATTGTGTTTATATGATTTTGTATTGCCATATTGACTTGTCATCTATGTAATTGTCTTATCTTCTTTTACTTGTATTTAATGATCTTATATATGCATGTTCCCCCCTATTCTACATATATGTGAGATAATGCATAATTATGTTCTAACTTAGTGTGATTTTCCAATATATATAATATATTAAAACTGTTAGTGCAAGCGGTGTGGGTTACCATTGTGGGATATTTTTTAATTGCAGATGACGTGCCCTTAGTATATATTTTGTATGTTTTATTACTACTTTACTTGGTCAGCCTATGATACCTACTGAGTACAAGTGGACCATACTCATACATAATGCACCCTTTTGGTACAGGTCCTAGCTCGAGTGCGCCTCAGCTTGCTTGACTCAGGCGATTGTTGGAGCTTTCAAGGTAGCAGTTGGACATTTATGTCTCCGGAGTTCACCTCTATATTTCTATAGTAGTTATATCTTTATTAGTATTCAAAAACAGATATTATTCCTTTGTGGTTATTTTTCTGATGTATTTGATTCCTAGATTGTATTAGTAGTTCTTACACTATTAACACCTGATTTTTGGGCATGATTGATATTTTGGATAAGTACTTTTTGCAATGTTATGATTACTTGTATGATTAGGCTTCGTTCTAAAAGCCTTACCTTGGAGTATTTCTGTTTTTTCCTCTTTTTGTAAAAGTTTGGGTGATAGGCTTACTTTTCAAGGTACACAGCGACAAGTGTCATCATAACCCTCATTTTTAGGTCGTGACAGGATTGATAGATTGAGAGATTATCTTTTTGGACAAAATTCATTTGAAACTTGAGAGTAGTGATTGGTTCATCCAAAAATCCAATACAAAAATATTCTCCATTTGTAAACGCACACGAGCATGTGCGGACGCATGTCACATTGTACCTCGAAGGAACACGACCCTTCGAGGCACTGTTGAAAATGGGAATGCGACCTATGTGCAGGTTACCATTTGCAGATGCAGATGGGTCCATAAATGGTATGGAAGTTTCTATTTTTGGGACAAAAGACAACCAACGGACAACCTGCGGGCGCAAGTAGGCCCGACGGTTCGGAACAAAGAAATTTTACAGAACCAATGCTTCTTTTCTGAAGCACCATCTTTTGGCTATAAATACCTGATTTTTTTTCTCAGGTATAGTGATAAAATTTTGAAGTAAAAACGTCTTCTTCTTCCTATAAACTTATGCGTGATTTACTAATCGTTGAGTGAGTTCATTGTTCAACAGAGTTTGCATATTCTGTCGATGTGATTCATTTTATCCTGGGAGGATATATTTCATAACCTCGAGTACTTGAGGGAAATAATTTCCTTAAGGATATGCTGTGTATTCGGTGGATTTGAATCTCTCACTCTTCATCTCTTTCTAAATGTTTTGGTTTTGCTATTTTCCAAAAAATAGTTTGACTTCATTTTGTTGATGTTCATAAATTGGGTTGAAGTTCAAAGTTGTGAATACAAGGTTACAACTTTATTTGATTGTTCATATATTAGTTTAAACATGTATTTAAATTTATTGTTGAAAAATACAAATTTTACTAAGCTCGGAAAACAACATTGATGTCTTTGTAGCAAAATGGCGGAATAAAATGTACGTTTGCGATTTCAGTGAAACTCAAGTTTTTGGTTGAACCCTATTTGTGTGTGTGAATAACAAGCAAGTAGAGAATTCAGAGCTTTAGGGTCGAACTTTATATGTGTGTGAACAATAAGCATATATTGAATTAGTTATACATCTAGAACTCGATCTCCAACTCAAAAACTCGATCTCTAACTCAAAACTCACAAAGTTTAAATTTGAAATCTATTGTTGTTTTGGAGTACTCTTTCTTGTTATGATCTTTTTTTTAAAAAACAAATAGAACCTTTTTTGTTTCAAACACAATGAATAAGCAGAGCTTTTGAGCCACCAAGTACATACAATTTTTTACATAACTTTAGATAACCATAGAGTAGAACTCATATTTTGTAGAGACTTAAAAACATGGCTCATTCTATGATATGATCAGGATATTTCACATAACTAAACGCTCGATAGGAACTTTCGTACTTGTTGTTTCCTCGAGTCTCTCATATGACTTCTTTCCTTTAACTGATGATCGATGCCTATGCAATTGCTTCGTGTTCTTGTCGAAGTAATGGAGTAGGAAAACCATTCCTATCGACGTAGCAAACATAGGAATTGGGCCAAAAAACCACAACAACAAAGGAGTAGCAAAATAGAGTGCTCTAAGTCCTAGTGACCAAAAATCACCTCCCCTTATCACAGCCAATTCAACGTAGCTAACTGGTATATCGGTATCAGGCGTGCTGATTAGGTAATTCGCGTGAATGAAGCACCTTGACGATTGAACAAAGCACGAAAATGCCAACATGAAGCAAAGTAGAAGGCTAATGAATTTGATGGACATTGTTTCTAGTCTTGTATCACCATATATTAGTTCACTGCTGAAAACACTATTGTTAGCCATCCAAGCTCCAATGAGAAAACTCAAACTTAGTGAAATAGATGCCAAGAATGTTGCTCCATTTAGACTAGATCCTAGAACAGTTAGAGCTGTATCAATGTTCTTTTTATCATCCTGCAAGAATTCAACATAAAGTTTGATCAAATGTTATAACTCCCTTTATTACAAATTGGTTGTCTGGCTTTGATAAGCATTAATAAACTTCCAAATTAAACAGACAGAGCAGAGACGTCAATACAAATAAATAATGAAAAGAGAATAAGTAACAATAACTACACCTCAGTCCTACGCCTTTCATTTTAGCACATTTCGTATCACCATCATACTAAATAACATAAAAAGTGAAAACAAAGAATCAAACCTAAAATTGAAATATGTAATTTCAAGACATTTTTATGACACAAAATTAAGGAATATATTGGTAGTTACTACTTACCAACATCACTTTTTCAACCCAAGCTCTTTTGTCATTATTTTCAAACCCCATGACAGTAGTATGAGGAACTTTTAGGTATCTATAAAGCAAGTAGAGATGATAGCCAAACATAATAATTAGACCACTTGGTACCAAGAACAAATCAAGGTACTCTTTCAGGAAAGCCATTATAGTTTTCTTTTCTTCTAATGTGGAAAAAAGAAAGTGTTGGTGAAGAGAAAAGAAGTTGGATGATTTCAATCATAATATTGTCGTGCGAAAATTGTTGCTTGAAAGGAATCAAATGGTATCTTTTGTTTGTTTATTTAAGCAATCTCTTAACTTAGATGTGCTAGGAAAAACAACTTGCAAATGTGAAACTGAAGAATCAACTTATGGATCTAGCAGTTGTAATCAATTCCTAAATGTAAAACTAAAATTTGAAGCAATTTGATGAGAAACCTTAGCTCTTGTTGATCAATTCGTTAATGACGTGCCAAGGACGTATCTAGGTGGGGTAACCGGATTCACGTGAACTCATGCTCTCCTCCCTAAATCATATATAGTAGTGTTATATCTTTCTAAAGATATTCTACTTAATAATAAGTGTCAATAAGCACACAACAGATCCATATGTCTGTTTGTGCTGCTTGCTTCAACAGCTTCAATCGTGATTGTATTATATTATCTCTAATTAATTATGATAAGTTATTTACGTATTAGAAAATTAATAATATTTAATTAAAAAAAAGTGAAATAGATATTTCTGACATACCTACTTTAGTTGCTTCAACAGTGATTTTACTATATCACCCTCTAATTAATTATTATAAGTCATCTAAGTATTAAATAATTAATAATATTTAATAAAAAAAAGGTAAAATAGACATAAAATGAAATTAACTCTTGATATTTTAAATTAACTTTACGTCTTATATGAGGTGCACTTAAATTTTTTCACAAGTATTTTTTATAGTAATTTTTCTATATTGCTTCTAATTAGTTATGATAAGTTTTTAAGATATGTCTGTTTCGCTGCTTCAATCGTGATTTTACTATATCACCCATAATTAATTATTATGGCCATTGAAGCATTGTACCACTTAAATTGGAATAGAAGAAAAATTATTTTTAAAATATGATTGATTATTAATGCTACAAAAGTTTAGACAAGGAAAGTAACATATATTATTTGAAAATTAAATAAAACTATTATAAATTACAATAGTTAACAACTTAAAATCTAAAAAGAAAAATAATTTGTTATATATTTTTAAAAAATACATAAAAAGAAATTATAAATCGCAACAATTAACAACTTAAAAAATTTAAAAGATAAAAAATATTTGGTTGACTCTCAAAATTATATCAATGTCACTTAAATTGGAATAGAGGAGAAAAATATCATAAATCACAATAATTAAAAACTTTAATTATTTTTAAAATATAATTGATTATCAGTATTATAAAAGTTTGGATAAGGAGAGTAACATATATTATTAAAAATTACATAGAAGTATTATAAATTACAATAGTTAACAAATTCTAATATCTAAAAACATATTAAAAATGTGATTGATTATTTAAATTTTATTTGTGTCACATGAATTGGGGCAAAAAAATAACATATATATTGGGTCTATGCTAGCACGGACCCCTCCATATCTAGTTTAAATATAAATATATAAACCCACGCTTGAAGTATTTTCATAATAGTGCATCAATCATCTCAAAATTTACGGACTCCTCCATAACTAGTTTAAATATAAATGTATAAACTCACGCTCAAAATATTTTTATAATAATGCACCAATCATCTCAAAATTCTAAATACGCCTATGTGTGCTCCTTTCCCCGGGTCACATACGCAATTTGCCAATTTTTTATTTGGGTCCTCCCCCAACCACTTCTCATTTATAACATCAAGTCAATATTTTTAAATTACTTTTTGATAGAAATACCTTATACCTATATGAATTATTTTGAACTTTTTTATGCAGAAAGTGGCTTTAAATTTTGGATTGAACTTTGTAAAATGGGCGGCCAGCTAAGTCTAAAACTTTGAATAGCATCTTTAGGTTGCATACTGAATTTAGGGAGATGATACATGACATTTAAACCAATTGAGAAGTGGATTGCAATATACTACATGACAACCTAGTTAATACTGTCACCTTCTAGTAATTTAATTCAATTTTCATTATTGAGAATTGTAGAATAGCTAAGTTATTTATTTTATTTTTATTTTTATTTTATTTTTTAAAAAAAAGAGGAACGTGAGATAAAAATTCTATAGCTAACAAATCGTCATTAATATTATTTCTGGATAGATTATAAAAAAATTATTTAATGATAAATTAGCGATGAGGGTCATTTAGCTAGTTCCAATTTTTCCTTCTAGAAAGAAATTTTAAATTATAAACCCATTATTTAAAAGAGAGTTCAAGAATTGCAAGTAGAATATAAAATCAGGCTCTTGCTTATCTCTGAGGGTTGTTATTAGAGTATTTCTCAAATATAGGAAGATTTATATTTGAACGTGAGGAACATCGGACAGACTTTAAGAAAGGAGTTTTTAATGCCTTGATCTCTTTATGAATATCCAGGAGTTTATGAAAAATTGAAGATGTCTCTTCAAGGAAATATATTATGGGTAAATAACATAAATTTCACTAGTTTGCTCCTTAATTACCCTCTCTGAATTTTCTTATTTAGTTTTTCTTTCTCCTGAAATTTAATTATTCATATACATAACTGAACGTCGATATACATTACTACTTATGTATCTGAACTAACTGATTTAACTATAATTAAGAAAATAAAACACCCACCTTAGATACATAACACAATTAGCATTATATTTAAAGATCTCTTTAATTCAGTAACAGTTTTTCAATTTTAAAATTTTGAAACACCAAATAAATTTAAACTATTAGCATTAGAGATTGAGGAATCTCAGGTTGATTTCAATAATTGCATCTGAATTGCATCCTCTGTAATAATATACATTGCAAATCAATAATAGTTTAATATACAACAAAACTTAAACAAATTTTTTCAAAACTTGAAAACATAAAACAATGCTTAAATCATGCCTAATATTCTTTCATATACATAACAATGCTATGTATATAGACTAAAATAAACACAGCTCAGCATGTCTAACAGAACCTTATACATAACTCTGCTACGTATAATACTGTTAATGCATTACATACACATAACTCTGTAATGTATATGTTCAAGAAATACCACAGTCCAACAGTGTCCGTTTCAACACATATACATAACAGAATTATGTATATGGGTTGATATACATAACTCTGTAATGCATATGTGCTAAAATAAACAACCCATCAATATTTATTTCACCACATATACATAACAAATCTAAAGTATATGGACTCATATACATAATAATGTTATGTATATGGAATGAAGTAACAATAAATTGCAAACGATTGCTTCCAAACATATACATAGTCACGATATGGAGATGGCAACGATGACAGTGACGGAGAATCTTGATGCGGCGAGCCTTTGTTAAAAAACCTAATCATATTCTCACACACTAGAGGTACTTATTAGATAACATAATAATATTACCCATTGACCATTAGCAATTGATTTGAACACTGCTGCAAAAAGAACATCTCCAGTTGCACTGTGGATTGCCAATAGTAGTTAAATAGCGCTGCCACCCCCAACCATGACAGAGAAAAGTCATTGCCGCCTGCATAGAGGATAGTACCTTCATGAAATCTCTGCATTTTACTAGGTAAGAAAATAAAGATATATTAGAAAACAAATACCAATTCGTAATGATATATTAGGTAATTTGGTCTCTTTGAGATTTCTTTATTTTAGGTATTTCCTAAGAAAAAAATATATAAATTGGGAGATGGAGTTATGTATATGAATTATTGAGAGAGAAATTGTAAAAATGAGATATTTGTAATTAGTTTTGAGATTTGGGATATTATGTAATAATAGAAAGTAAAGTTGTAGTTTTAAGTAATTTTCCCATATATTATACCCTTTATGTAACCGTAAGTCTGGTTTAAGATAAAGTAGCCTCCAAAAACCTAATATGATTGGGCTCGTTTTGTGAAATCCCTGAAAAACTGAAACACCCCAAACTTTGGCCCTTGCAAAATTGCCTGAGTCTTGAACCTTCTGTGCATCATATATCTCAACATACTACTCGTATGGTGTGGGTACGGGACAATGAACCTAGTCGTATATTGGTCAGTATCAAATTGGCCAAGTTATGATTATGGTGCGAGAAGACTCCATATGAGTCGTATGTACCTGATACGAGAAGTAGGGTCCAAATCGTATGTTGTTCAGTGTCTAACCTTGACATTCTTCTTAGGGTACAACTTGAAGGGTACTAGTCATATGGTAGGCTATAACTTAGGCTAAGGAGTCGTATGTTGGAAAGAATATGGTGTCCAATAATTAGATCAAGGTACGAGTGGAGGGTACCACTCGTATGATGTGGGTACGAGTGGAGGGATCTAATTGTACCCTCCTGTGAGTCTTTACCAGCTTTTAAGCTAAGGGTATTTTAGATATTTACCACCCCAAACCCTTAAGACCCCACATCTTATAACACTATTTGTTCCGTTGTTCTTTACTTTGGAAGATCAAAATACTCTCAAAAACTTTCTAAAAACCTCTCAAGGAGATTAGGCTAGGGTTTTTTCAAGGTGGTCAACTAGAGGCTTAAGGATCTAAATCTCTCCATGAATCTTTGTAACTCAGACATGTGACTCTTCCTTCATTGTTATTTCATACAAATAATATGTTTTAGACATTGTTCTTGAATCATAAATGGTGGTTTTGAAATCCATGGTTGAGGGTTTGAATGAAATTTGTTGAGTATTATTCTCTCATGATTTCACTTGTGTTTACACATTTTTTTATGATAGTTTTACACATATGGGTGCACGAATATTGTGGTTTAATAAATGGGTCATGTTTAAACCTAACGTGATGATTTTCTGCTTGAATAATGGTTTGATAATGTATGTCCTCAACCTGTTTGTGAAAATGTCTATAAGAAGAATTTTATCATATGATGAGTTGTGTTTTGAACTAATACTTGGCATAAGAATGTTAATATAGGATAAATGATTTGTAAAGGTCTTGATGAGCACAATTTGAATTGGATTGTGATTTGAACTAAGGCATTAGCCTAATAATGTAAATGGTTGGTAAATGATTTCATGAAGACCTTGTGGGTCATAAATTAATTTGAATTGTAACCTTGGTGGTTCGAACAGATAAATAGGTTTGAGTCCCTAAATGTTGAATTGAATTGATGACCTTATATAGATAATGGTTTCGAGTCTCAAAGTCAAATGATTATGGCTATGACATGATGTATGCTTGTAAGTGAGGTTAGTATAACGATACCAACGGGATGCTTTGGTAAGTAATTGGATTAATGGTTGTGTAACATCCCAACTTAGGAAGGAGTCCTACATCGAAAAAATATAAGAGGGATGCTGGGTATAAAAGTTAGAAAGCCTTATGCCCTAGTGATACGTTTTAAAGTTGTGCGGGCCTGGGTCCAGAGCGGACAATATCACTAGTGCGTTTGGGAGTTCAGGGGTCTCTCGAGCCTTTGTGGTTTGGGATGCCCGTCGCAGCCAGGGCCTCGGCTCGGGTTTGTAATGCCCCGAAAATGAGCCCCGAGATATCACACGGTGTCTAGGGTCACAAGTGATCCCAAGCTAACCCTTTTACTAGCATACTTACAAGCAACTGAATAAAATACATAAATCTGAACAAAATTGGCGGAAATATAAAACTTCTCTGAACTTGAGCAATACAAATCTGAATTTACAGAATTACAACTCTGATTTTACTAACAAAACTGAAATTTAATATATTAACTCCACTGACTATCTATGAAGCTCTACTAGTACTGACTATAGGTAGTTGGGTCATGACTCCCAACTATCCTAACTCAATAAGATTAAATAAAGAAAATACGAAACTTCTCAAGCTATATAACTGACTCGAGCCCTTGAATCAAAAGGACTCATCACCTGCTGACTGGAAGCTGCAGACTGACTGAATATGGTATATGCACTACAACTTGTACCTACATTATGAGACAATGTAGCACATAGACATATATGTGGATCAGTACTTTGAGGATGTACTGAGTATATGGGGGTGTATGAAATAGTTAAATAATATCATCAATTTTTATATAAATCATGTATGCTGATATAAATGACTCATATAGCTTGAGAAAAAACTGAAATCTACAGCTCATAAATCATGGATAAGGAAACATGTAATATAAATCTCGTGAGTCATTACAGCTAGTTCTAAAATCTATGTTCTTTTCTTAGCCTCTAAACTCGTAAGCTAGATGAAATATGAAACTCATTCTATATAGTAAATTCTTTATCTCAATACTTTAAATCAATAAAACTGTTTCAAGAGTGGGAGACATCTTTGGGAGGTTCTTCTAACCGACATAAACTATGTGAGCTGACATGGAGTCCAACATCTTACCCATGTTGGGGAGAGCTGTTCTACCCTTGCCATCGCAATAGAACCTTAACTTAAGTGGTTACTATCTTGGCCTCAGGCCCATAAATCTCAATCCTATGGTGGCACATAGTTTTGGGGAAGTAGGATACGCTAAACCCACACTTCCCGCTCGGTGCTAAATATTACTCCCATACTTAGGCTCAGAACTTTTAGCAAGTCCACCTTAAAGTAACTCAAGGGTCTATAATGAAGACCAAACTCATATCTGTAATCTGTAATAAACTCTGAAAAGTGAATTCCAAAACTCAATTGAGGATTCGAAGATCAAATACTATTATATAACTCAAAATATGCAACTCCTCAGGGTGCTTAAAGCACAAGTTCTTAAACTATCAATACTCAAATTAGGGACTAATAACCCATGTCTCAAACTTATGTAAAATCATTGCATTTATGCTTGTTAATGCACTCAATAATAATATAACTCAAAATCTAAAAATTTCTACAATAGGCATGAAAATAAGAGAATAGACGTGAAACTTATCTTCAGAATCTCTCAAAAATCATAATCTTGTAAATAGTGATAATGGATATAAATCCCAATTTAAATCTCATGTATAAACATTCCAAATAATAGAAAAACATCAGGCTCAATATTTTTCTTGAATCATACTTTAACAATATCAACATAATAAGATCAAGAACCTCAATATCATACTTAAACTCACTTTTGAAAATCTGAAAAACTGCGTTATGCATATAAATACATGAAAATACTCATGCAATTCAATATTCAATCACTTGTAAACTCATAATCTTCAAACAATATAAATCGGGTATAAACCCTAACTTCAATTTCATGAGAAATCACTAAGAATTCAGTTAATTTGTAATTTAAAATAAGTTTTGGGCACAAGAACGAAAGGATTGTCCTTGTTGAAACCCCACATACCTTGATAGTTTGAATTTGATGAATTGAATGGAAAAGCTTGAACTTTGAATCCTTTGGAGATGATCTTGATATCATTCTTGAAGTTCTTGGATTAGACTCCCCTAAATTCTTGATCTTTTTGTTGAACAGAAGAAGATGGAATTGATGATTCTTGAGCGAATTAATTAGGGTTGTTCTTGTGGGAAAAATTGGAGAATGGGGGCAAATAATGCCCCAATTGAAGCCTTAGATCGTGTTTTTATGATCTGGGTTGAGGTGGGAAAAGACCCCATTGCCCCTTATTAATTTAAAGAAGAAATTCGTAACCCGCATCCCGATTTTTCCCTTTAGCGTGATGCACTACCATCGCGGCAGCTCACTGCCTCAAACTAAAAAATATCATCACTTTTGACTCAGGTAACAGATTTTTGCGAAATTGGTATCGTTGAAAATCTAATTAAATTATCTGCAATTTTATGGGTTTTGGGATGGAAAATTCCATGTATATAAATAGTTATACACGTTTAAAGTAGACCCTTGTAGGATTGAATGCCAAATTATTGGTCGAATCTAATGGTCTTAGCTCCACTTGGCTCTAAGTGACTTCTACGAACATTATTCACCTAATAAGGACTTCACATACTTAGGATTAAAGTCATGACACAAGAATTTGGATTATGGATCAAAAATATGACAATTACACCTTCACTGCGATGTGTTGAAATCGTGTTAAGCTACTGGAAAGGATGAGTTCAAATTTGCACTATGGAGCGATGCGGTGCTATCGCGTTGCGCCACTGGAAATTGAAAATTGGGAATTTGGACCTCTTCGAAATGTGCCAATATCACAGAGGTCTACTAGAATATGAAGATTGCCATTTTGGCATCCATCGCAATGCGGTGAGTGCCCAAGTGGAATACTGCATTACTAATGATGCTCTAACTTCTTCACCGAGTGTCGGATTTGGGTGAATTTGATATCGATACAAAGATTATTCAATTTTTCACACAATGGAAGGTTTAAATCTAGAAAATTCTGTATGAAATAAAGGTTATTCCCTTTTGAAGCACACTTTTAACATTTTAGAAATGAATTTTAAGCTAGAAAAAAGATAGGGTGTTACAATATCTCGCCCTTAGGAACATTCGTCCTCGAATGTGGATAATTAAGTTGAAAATATTGAGGAATATGAGGTTATAAGCTATCATGTACAACTGAAATAAACTGAATAACTGAATCTTAAACATAATGAGTTACTGAACTGATCTGCGAATGCATGAATTCTCATGAAAATAGCTATTTGGCTAATATAGAAATGAGGGCGTCAAATTATGAGTAACTATTACTTTAGGATGGATCTGATTTCATAAGAAAATAAATGAGAGGTTTATGACATGAAAAACTCAGGGTATTACAACATTTCCCCCTTGGGATCGTTCGTCCCCGAATGATACTGATTTGATTGAAATACTAGAAAAAGACTTAGATGACGAATGAGAAGGTTATGAGTTGAATCATGACTGATCATCTAGATTCTAAAACTGATGCATAAACTGAGCTAAATTCACAAGGTACATGAAGTGAGCAAATTTTCTCTTAGAATGATATGACTAGATGGGAAGATTGAAAATCATAGAAACTTGTCCGTATGGCTGCTAGACTGAATTACTGGCTAAATGGGTTAATTCATATTGTACATTCCACTTCAACGACTATATACAACTTTCTACTAGGATCTCACTAATGCATAATACATCCATCCACATATATATAAACATGACATTCAAGCCTATTTTCATAACAACGTATGCACTTCTAACACACGCACATGAAAGCATCTTTCTCATATTCGCCAATACCTCTATCAATAACAACTTTAATTTACTATTCAATTCTTAGGAATACACACATAAAATATTTCTAACTAACCAAGTCATACACAAAAAGCTTCATTTCAATATTCCTTCATTTACTGACCTATATAAAACAAACATACAACAATCTTCCCAACCATAACACATTTACTTTCTCCCATCCACATAAGTACCTTCATAAATAACCTATACTTTTTTTTCACAACAAACACCATCAACAACTCTTTTCATGCTCCAAGCAACAATAAATAACCTTAACTAATGACTCATTCTCTACCTTCTACTAAATTAACACACAAGGACATATCACTTCCTTACTAACTCAATCTTATGCAAAAAGATTCGGCTATACATATATTTAATAAATTGCCCTTACTACTTTTCTCGTCACTACACCTCTTAACCCCCAGTTCCAACCAACACAAGAACAACAATATAAACAACAAGTTGCTAGTGAATCAAAATAGGCCTTACACAGTTTTACTAGACTTTGATTTTGTGTTTTGAACTAAAAATTGAGATGAATAACAAAGTCACTATGCTAATGAATCGAAAGAGCCCCACATGGCTTCACTAGACTTTTAGTTTCAACAATACAATGATAACAAGATTACAAGAGATGGAAACTTGCCACACAATATTCAATGATCTAAGAATACACATCTTACTCTGTCTTAGCTGAATGGCTCATAAGAATGAGGAAATAACTTTAAACTTGAGGGACTTATAACACACTAGAAGGCTCCTTTCAAGCCGCTTTGTGAGACTTCTAAAACTTCTTGCAAGCAAGTCTGAGAGCATTATCAGGGGAGGTAATTGGAACTTGCTGATCATGTTACCTCAAGAACAGTACATAAATAGAGAATTATAGATTATCATTATGGATTCTGAGGAGGAATCTGAAAGCACACATGACTTAGTCTTAGTGCACGACTTTCCATGAACATGAATAAAGCCCTTAAAACTTTGGAACTTTAAAGCACTGATGGGATACTTTATAGCCTCCTTATAATCCCATAACTATCTGAGGATACTATTTGAGAAAGCCCTAGCAGTAAAGGTTTAAGCTTGACTATTTCTAATACCATGAAAATAAGGTAGAGATAGCCCGAATAGAGTAAGATGAGAATCTGTATAAGTTTCTTAGAGACCCTTTCTATAGCACAATCTTAGACTTGAAAGAATTGAAATATTTCCTAAATGCCTTGTAGCCTCTCAAAGAAAAGTACAGACGTCTCCATACTATTCCATAAGACTCTACTAGACACAACTTCACGGACACCCTAGGACACTTGAACCTTATGCTCTGATGGCTCAAGGGAGTTAGAAGGGTCTCCCGGCACTTGATGGTTCGAGATGCCCATCGCAGCCAGGACCTTGGCTTGGGTCACGACAGAATGGTATCAGAGTCGCTCCTATGTCATCCGTGTCGATGTGAGACAGAGTTCAAACTAAGTGTAGGAAAATCCCGATAAGGTGGGGTAAACCTCAATCCTAAGTATAGGCATATCCCATTTGGTGGGGCAAACCTCAGTGAGGATATTGAGTCCGTAAAGGAGGGTATGTAACACCCAAACTTAAGAAGGAGTCCCACATCAGCAAAACTGTAATGCCCCAATTTTCTGAACCGAAATACTCACGGTGCCTATGATCCTAAAGGACCACAAGCTAACGCATGACCGATATCAGTACCTGTACACTGCATAATATACATGAAAAATGCAGAAAATATGAACAATAGGCCATAAGATTCAACTGAATAAAGAATATGTCAAAACATAACATCCATGTGGGGTAAAGAATACCTAAAATAACCGAATCTGAATCAAAACTGAATATAAATCTGAACTAAATTTGAAAGCCTCTAAGTACTGTCTGAATAAGAAGTTGAAGAAACATATCTCCCACTAACTCCGTAAAACTAAAAGCTAACTAAAATAATAAATGAATCAAATCATATTATCCTCGAATGAAGAGGACTCACTACAACGCTGTATACTGGAATACTACTGCTACTGCAGATCTGGAGCTCGTGTCTTTGGACCTATGGTGTAACATAAAAAGAAAGCACCATAGCACAAATGCGTCAGTACGTGGGGATGTACTGAGTATATGAGTAAGGTAGGCAAATACAAAAGAGTTTACATGCATGAGCAATGCTAACTGACTAATTGATATGAATGTGAGAGTGCAAACATGCATGCATAGAAACTGAGATTGTGAATGCGTGATAGCTAAATATGTACTCTAATACATGGTTTACTGATAAATAATCATGACTGATACTATAATTATGATAACATGGGTGATTGTATCTAACAGTCCTGAATTTAATGGAACTGAATTTTGTACTGTAATTAAATTGACTATATCTGACAGTCCTGATATACTGAAATTTGAAGAGCTATCTGAGTTCTTTTACTGAGACTGATGTTGAAACTATATGAGGTAGTTGTTTTACCGACATGCCCCATATGTGGTGTTTTGGCTAAGCTGGGGTCCAATCTCTGCCCTGACTGGAAAGGTGTCAATACCGCACCACTGGTAAGGACAATGTGTGAGCAACTCTCATATAACATGTAACTCTAGTGAGAACGGTGGGAACCCTCATATAATAGGTTAAGCCGCCTCATCTAACCTCATATAATAGGCTGTGATGTCTCAACCTATGCTGGCTATATAGTTCTAGAATGAAAGGATGACTGCTAAGAATCACACTCTCATATAACAGGTGAGTTCCCATCCCTGGGTTCACTCGATGCTAACTCCTACTCCTATCTGAAGAGACTGAACATGATTTAATTGACTGTACATGAACTGAAATTACTAAATTTCTGTTGACTGACGGAATACTACTGATATCTGATAACTGACTGAGATCATGAGGTGTTCCTAAGTCACATGATTGACTGATTTCTATTGAATCATGGCTTGATTTTGGATATCGTGAAACATGATATGGATCTAGGCACACAACTATATTTTTTGGGTACAAATACCTCCAGGACTCGATAGAAAAAAACTGACACACACATGACTGACTTGATCACAATATTGGAGTTCACAATTCATAATATCATAACTTGGGGAATTTCATGAAGTACATGATTTTCATACAGCTTGTACATAAGTAGGATTTGCAAGTAAGCATAGCATAATCTCATAAGGCTAGTTCATGAACAATCCAACAACATTTACGAGGCACACTATCTACATGAAAGTCATTGAAACATAGGGGCACATCACGAATCCTTCACTTAGTCACAATTTAGCTATATTCATGATTTCTAGTTCCTTAGGCATTTTATCAAACATCTTGCATGCACTCTTTTAAGGCATAGGTATATTTATCAATTCGACCATCTTAATCCATCCAAAATTTATAGGTTTCAACTAACCTATTCACATGATTCATAAAACACATCAAGATATAACCTTGAATCCAAATAACAATCATCAACATAAATATACTCATAATAGGATAATGAAATCACAATTTATAATTTAAAACATGATTCTTGAGCTCCATGGATGAAAGAGACCCATGGATGAACACTACGCATACCTTAGTGATTGAATATTGAAAGAGATCTAATATTTCTGAAGGTTCTTGAAGAATTCCTTAGGATTTCTCTTGAGGAGATGATCTTGAGAGGAAACCCTAATGTTGTGGTTAAGAGTGTATGAGAGAGCTTTTTGAGATGTTTAACTAAAGAGAATGGAAGATAATAAGCTCCTTGAGGGTTATAAGTCGTGGGAAGTGAAGGAAAAAGACCAAAATATCCTTACTAAAATGTCCCTCAATTTTTGGGATAAATAGCTGACGACATTCATGACAAGTCGTCAAGCTGGTGGTAAGCCGTCACAAATCGTCATCACAAAAGGGTAAAATCTTGATTTTCTTGTTAAGGTTGACGACATTGGTGATAGGCCATCATAGGTGTGATGGATTATCACAAAATATCATCACTGGGGGTGAAAATCTGACCAGGTATGACGACATTGGTGATAGGCCATCACGGGCGTGACAGTTTATCACGAATGTTGTCACTCAGTTTCCCAACCTGGCATGCCAGACTAAAATGGGCATAATTCCTTGCTCCGATATCGGATTTAGGAGAAATTGATATAGTTGGAAAGCTAATTCAATTATCTATCTGTTGGTGGGATATAAGCTCAGATATTCATAGAATAACGATAGATATGCTCATTTGAATCTGACTATACCAATATCCTTCTTAAGAATTCAATCGGTAAGGAAATATTTTGATTCGTCTATTAGCTAGGACACTTTTGGGGCCTTAATATGTATCAAACTTGATCATAGTACTACCAAAGAACTAAAATTTATTACTCATGAGTTTGAAGTATGATCCTAAAAATGTCTAAACTTTTAGGGTATTACAATAGCTCCTCCTTGGGAACATTTGTCCTCGAATGAGAATCAACTGAGAGGGGATAAAGGACAAACTTAACATGACTGAACCTTAATCACTAAAATCTGATCACATGACTGACATGATAAATATACTGAACTCATGCATATCTAATGCATGGATAACTGATACATGAATGCATAACTGAGTAATCTGTTAAACTGAGTTTCTTAAGATGAGAATGCATAGCTGATGCATGATCTTATAACTGAAATGATACATGAATTCATGACTGAGTATGAAATGATAATAGGTACCAAGTTTTATAATAGGAACATGAACATGAAACTGAATAAGATTAAAGAGAACTATTACCTTGAGCTTTATCTGAATTGGCGGAGAAGAGGTGAGGATACTTGGTACGTATATTTGCTTCTGCTTCCCAAGTAGCTCCCTCATGAGACTGATTTTGCTAAAGAACCTTGAATAGAGGGACTTTTTTGTTCCTCAAACGTGAGTCTGATAGTCTAAGATTTCAACTGGAATCTCCTCATAAGAGAGGATGTTCTGAATGTCAATGCTCTGAATAGGGACTACAACTACTGGGTCACCTATGCACTTCTTGAGCAAACAGACATGGAAAACTGGATGAACTGAGGATAGATCTGAAGGCAATTCGAGCTCATAAGCTACCTTATTGAAGTGACTGAGAATCCTGAAGGGACCGATATATCGGGGACTGAGTTTCCCTTTCTTGCTGAACCTCTTCACTCCCTTCATGGGAGAGATTTTAAGGCAGACATAATTATTGACCTCAAATTCGAGATCCTTTCTACGAACATATACATAGGACTTCTGTCGGCTCTGAGCAGCCTGGAGTCTTTCTCTAATCAACTGAACCTTCTCAAAGTCGTCGAATACCAAGTCAAGACCTATGACTGAGGCCTCACTAACTTCGAACCAACCAATTGGAGATCTACATCTCCTACCATAGAGAGCTTCGAATGAAGACATTTGAATACTGGAATGATAGCTATTATTATATGCAAACTCAATCAAAGGCAAATGGTCATCCCAACTTCATTTGAAATCAACTGCACACTCCCTTAGCATATGTTCAAGAGTCTGAATGGTCCTTTCTGCTTGACTATCTGTTTGAGGATAAAATGTTGTACTAAGATGGACTTGGGTACCAAGACCCTTTATGAATGCTTTCTAGAAGTGAGAGGTGAACTGGGTACCTCTGTTTGAGATAATAGATAATGGAACACTATGTAATCTGATCAACTCCCTGATATAGAGTTTGGTGTAATCCTCAGCTGAATAGAAGTACGAACTGGAAGGAAGTAAGCTGACTTGGTCATTCTATCTGCAATGAACCAAACTGAATCATGCTGATGACGATTACGAGGCAAAGTTATCACGAAGTCCATGTTCACTTCTTCACACTTCCAAGTAAGAATGGTGAACTACTGTATGGAACCACTAGGTTTCTGATGCTCTATCTTAACCTGCTGACATGTAGATTACTTAGCCACAAATTTTGCAATATCTCTCTTCATCCCACTCCACCAATAGATCTTCTGCAAGTCGCAGTACATCTTAGTGGCCCTTGGATTAATAGAGTATCATTCACCATGCCCTTTTGGAAGAATTCGCTGCCTTAAGTCATCTACACCTAGAACACACAGACGACCCTGACAATGAAAAACACCATCTCCTCCTTGGGAGAGAAGCTCTACTTTCTGATTCTGAACTGACTCTTTTAGCTTGACAAGGCTAGGATCCCTGTCTTGCTTCTCTTTTACCTCAAAAACTAGAGATGACTCTGAACTACTCTGAAAACATACATCACCCTCTGAAGAGTCGACTAAGCAAATGCTTAGTCTGGCAAGCTGATCGATATCTTGAGCTATCTTCTTCTTGCTACCCTCAATGTGAGAAATACTACCCATGGAGAGTCTACTGAGAGCGTCGGCCACAACATTAGCCTTGCCCAGATGGTAATGGATACTCATGTCATAATCCTTTAAGAGCTCTAATTACCTTCTCTGATAAAGATTGAGATCTTTCTGAGAAAAGACATACTGGAGACTCTTATGATTTGTGAAGACATCTACATGAAATCCGTATAGATAATGCCTCCAAATTATTAAGGAAAATACTACGGCTGCTAACTCAAGATCATGAGTAGGATAATTCTTCTCATGGGGCTTTAACGATTTGGAGGCGTAGGCTATGACCTTACCATACTGCATGAGGAAACAACCCAGACCCACTCTGGATGCATCACAATACACTACGAAACTGTCTGAACCATCTTAGAAGAGCTAGAACTGGAGCTAAGATGAGTCGAGTCTTCAACTCCTAAAAACTCTTCTCGCAAGAATTTAACCACTAAAACTTGACCTTCTTTTGAGTCAATCTAGACATAGGGGATGCAATAGAAGAAAATCCCTTAACAAACCATCAGTGATAGCCAGCCAAACCCAAGAAACTCCTGATATCTGATGGAGATATAGGGTGAGGCCAATTTCTTACCACTTCAATTTTCTGAGATCTACCCTAATGCCATCATCGAAAATAATATGGCCAAGGAATGCTACTGATCTTATCCAAAACTTGCACTTACTGAACTTGGCAAATAACTGATGATCTTTGAGAGTTTGAAGAACAATTCTGAGATAGTCTGAATAATCACGCTCAGTGCGGGAATAGACCAGGATATCATCTATGAAGACTATGATAAAAATGTCCAAGTACTGCTTGAACACACGGTTCATCAAGTCCATGAAATTGGCTGGAGCATTGGTAATACCAAAGGACATAACTAGAAATTCAAAGTGACCATATCTAGTACGAAAAACTGTCTTTGGGATGTCACATTCTCTAACTCTGAGCTGATGATAGCCTGATCTGAGGTCTATCTTGGAGAAATAACTGGCACCCTGAAGTTGGTCAAATAAGTCATCTATTCTAGGAAGTGGATACTTGTTCTTGATCGTAAATTTGTTAAGCTGACGGTAATCAATACACATCCTGAGAGAACCATCTTTCTTGTGCACGAATAAGACTGGTACACCCCATGGGGATATACTGGGCCTGATGAATCCCTTATCTAAGAGATCCTTCAACTAATCTTTTAGTTCCTTGAGTTCTACTGGTGCCATTTTGTATGGCCGAATAGAAATAGGCTGAGTGTCTAGAAGCAGATCAATGTCGAAGTTTATTTCCCTTTTAGGAAGAATGCCTGTAACATCTTCAGGAAAGATATCTGAATATTCATTAACCACTGGGACTGATTCCAAGCTAGGAGATTCAGAACTGGAATCCTTAACATGTACGAGATGATACACACACCCCTTAGAAATCATTTTCCTTACCCAAAGGTAGGAAATAAGCTAATCCCTAAATGATAAAGTACTACCACTCTACTCTAAGACGGGTTTATTCAGGAACTAAAACTGAACTATCCTATTTCTATGGTCGACTGTGGCATAGCAGGAATGAAGCCAATCCATGCTGAGAATGACATTAAAATCAATCATCTCTAATTCGACTAAATCTGCTGACATGGATCTCTGAAATATTATGATCGGGAAGTTCCTGTATACCTGTCGAGTTATGATGATTTTACCCACTGGGGTAGAGATTGAAAAGGGCTTTTCTAAAATTTTGAGATTGATTCCGAAATTGACTGCTATGTATGGAGTAACAAAAGACAAGGATGCACCTGGGTCTAGAAAAGCATACACATAAACAAGGAAAATCTATAATGTACCAGTAATGATATCAAGAGAATTCTGATCCTGTCGGGTCTAAAGAACATAGAGTCTGTTTGGGCGTTGCTCACAAGTAGCACTGGAAGCGACACCCTGCTGGTTCGGGCAACCAAACTGAGCTGTGGAATGATTCTACTGACCCTGAGGACCTGGATGAGGATAGTCTCTAACTCTGTGGCCTGGCTTGTCACAATTGAAACAAATGCCACTATCCGCTCTACACACACCCTGATAGTGCTTACCATAAGTTTGACACTGAGGATAAGTATGGGTACTGCTAACACTTCCCTGAGATTTAGATCCTGGTTCTCTATCTCTGTTGCCGTCTCTAAATTTTGGCACTGGAGCACTAGCGGAGGAAGGGGCTGAAACTGCTAACTTAGGATGAAATTGTGAATGATTTCCTCCCTCTACTTTGGGCTGAGCAAAACTAAAACTGCCTGATCTTGCTCTCTTGTTCTGCCTCTCCCTAGTTCTAACTTTCTGCTCCTCTATTTGTTGAGGATGGTTCATGAGTCTGTCTAAAGTCATATCACCATTCAGCATCACAAACCTACACTCATTTACCATGCTATCATTCACCCCTGACACGAACTTGCTCATCTTAGCACTGTTGTCTGCAACCACATGAGGGGCATATTTGGCTAACTGATTAAATCTAAGAGAATTCTCCTTAACCGTCGTATTCCCCTGCCTGAGGTTGATAAACTCAAGAACTTTGGCCTCCCTCAGCTCTTGGGAAAAGAATCTATCTAAGAAGGCCGTGACAAATTCCTCCTACTCAATAGGACCTGCATCCTCTACCCTCTCAGACTTTAATTGTTTATACCAAGTATGAGCCACATCTTGCAATTGGTATGCGGCTAACTCAGCACTCTCAACAGAAGTAACACCCATGATGTCAATGACCTTCTAGACTTGGTTAATGAATTCCTGAGGGTCTTCATCAGACTTAGACCTAAAGAAAGATGGAGGGTTCATCCGGGTGAAATCTCAAAACCTATCTGTGGCTGAGTTAGCCACTGGATTTGCTGGAATAACTGGTGGCCATTCATTTTGGGCAGCCACAGACTGATCAAGTATGGTGAATCTGGATCTAAACTCAACATGAGAGGCATGTTCACCCAAAGGATCTTCGGGATGAGGAGCTGGCTGGTTTCTTCTCTTTGGAGGCATATTCTGAAATAAGAGAAGAATGGATTAGACTGAGAGTTTAACTTGAGATTATGCTCACTAGCCCGACATAAATACTAAAAGAAGGGAAACTGTTCCTAAAACATCTCATAGCCTCCTACACATAAATATGGCGCACAATACACCCATGTACAAGACTCTACTAGATGTGGCTTTCAGACTTCCTGGGACTCTATTAACCCTAGGCTTTGATACCAAGTTTGTAACACCCTGATTTTCTGAACCAAAATGCTACACGATGCCTATGACCCTGAAGGACCACAAGCTAATCCATGACTAATATTATTACATGTACACTATATAATATACATAAAAAATGCAGAAAACATGAACAATAGACCATAAGGTTCAACTGAATAAAGAATCTGTCAAAACATAACATCCATGTAGGGTAACAAATACCCAAAACAACTGAATCTGAATCAAAACTAAATATAAATATGAACAAAATCTAAGAGCCTCTAAGTATTGTCTGAATAAGGAGTTTAAGGAACTTGTCTCCAACTAACTCCGTAAAACTAAAAGCTAACTGAAATAATAAATGAATCAAATCATATCATTCTCGAATGAAGAGGACTTACTATAACTTTTTATACTGGAATGCTACTGCTACTATGGATCTGGAGCTCATGTATCTGGACTTATGGTGTGCCATGAAAAGAAAGCAGCATAGCGTAAATACGTCAGTACGTGGGGATGCACTGAGTATACGAGTGAGGTAAGCTAAATGAAAAAGGGTTTACATGCATGAGCAATGCTAACTGAATGACTGGTATGAACGTGAGAGTGAAAACATGCATGTATAGTAACTAAGATCGTAAATGCATGATAGCTAAATCTATAAGCTAATACATGGTTTACTGATAACTAATCATGACTGATACTATAGTTCTAATAACATGGGTGACTGTATTTGAGAGTCCTAAATCTGATGGAACTATCTGAGTTCTAAACTATAATTAAATTGACTGTATCTGACAGTCTTGATACATTAAAATCTAAAGAACTATCTGAGTTCATTTATTGAGACTGATGCTAAAACTGTGGGAGGTAGTTATTTAACCGACATGACCCATATGTGCCATTATAGCTAAGCTGGGGTCCAATCTTTGCCCTAACTGGAAGGGTGTCAATACCGCGCCACTGGTAAGGACAACGTGTGAGCAACCCTCATATAATAGGTAACTCTCGTGAGAATGGTGGGAACCCTTATATAACAGGTTAAGCCACCTCATCTACCCTTATATAACAGGTTGCGATGTCTCAACCTATGCTGGCTATAAGTTCTTGAATGCAAGGATGACTGCTAAGAATCACACCCTCATATAAAAGGTGAGTTCCCATCCTTGGGTTCACTCGGTGCTAACTCCTACTCCCATCTGAAGAGACTAAACATGATTTAACTAACTGTACATGAACTGAACTTACTGAATTTCCATTGACTGACGGAATACTACTGATATCTGATAACTGACTGAGATCATAAGGTTTTCCTGAATCACATGACTGACTGATTTCTATTGAATCATGGCTTGATTTTGAATATCGTGAACCATGACATGGATCTAGGAACACAGTAATATTTTTCGGGTACGAATAGCTCCAGGACTCGATAGAATGAAACTAACACACACATGACTGACTAACACACACCCTAGTAAAGTGTTTTAAAGCCATGTGGGCCTGGTCCTAGAGCGGACAATATCACTAGTGGGTTTGGGAGTTTAGGGGTTTCTCGGGCCTTTACGATTTGGGATGCCCATTGCAGCCAGGGCCTCAGCTCGGGTCATGACAGGTTGTGTGCATGTGTAAGGAATGTTTTAAATGGGATTTAAATAAAGATATTGATAACGCTCAATCTACAGCTCTCGTGGGAGTGTAAAGCGGTCGTTAGCAAATATAGAACCCAACCTGGGTTGGGTGTCGATCCCACAGGGAATATCTTGGCCAACAAGTAAGTAAAATTAATAGACTTTTGGTGCAAGTCTCGTAAGAAGGGGGGGATTGTAATAAGTAACCAAAGTAATGAAATAAAAGCTGAAAATAGCAGAGTAAAAAGAGAGTATTTCGTAGGTTGTGAAACAATGAGAATTGAGGCGTTGGGGTTATGTCCACCTTCAGAGGTATACGTCTCTATTGGCTATGAGTGTGTAGAGTCTTGACATGCAATTGCTTATAGAGAATTGTAGTCGATGGTAAATCCAAGCGTCTCTCGACCTAAACAAGGACTATTTCACTTTAACTCTCTCGAGCTTAAAGTGTGTCTAGCGGTACGAATTCTCCAAGAGGTTAGTCCAGTTACGGCACTAGCTTTTTAATAGGAAAGGGTGTCCTACTACCTTGACACTATCTCTTTTCCAGACAAATAACCTTTCTCTCGAACAAGTTAAATGTTAGACTGGCGTATTCTTGCGTTTGCAACCGCAAAGAATGTAGATTAAGATGAAGAGAATAATGATATAAGCAATATACTTGTCTTAAACTCACAAACTCATAGCTATAGATAGTAACTCATTCGGCTTCCATAACCCCAACTAAGAGGTTTAGTTACCCATGAATGCGAAGGATATCACGTTTTGCATGGTGGATGGCGTGTGAAAGAGGTGTTAGGCGTGTGGTTTTGGTGATTCCGTAGCAAGTAACGATTCTCTTGTTGTGGAATAGATGAATAGAAGAATAGATTAGAAGTGTTTGTGGTGGAAGATGAGAGGGATGGAAGAAAATTAATAGTTTAAGAATTGAAGAATTAAGAATGTTAGAAGATGATTTGTAGATGCCTTCACTAAAGGAGGACTTAATTAAAAATCTCTAGCATGATAGGGTATTTATAATACTCCTATCCTACTCCTACTAAGCTAATGAAATAAATAACCAAATCCTAATATACTAATGAAATCCTTGACCCAAATGTACTAGGGTAAGGTTACAATATCATAATCCAAATAGATTAGTGAAATACATAACCTAATTATACTAGGTTAATGTATCTTTGTAAAAATCCAGCTTTGTGTCTGTAAGTCCCCAAAGTCTTCAGAATTGCTGTTTTAGCCCAGGACAGATTTTCCATGCAACAGATTTGGTCCTTTAGGCGTCCAGCTCCTTTCCATCTCGTTCGTGAGCTTTCTTTTGCGTCAAGTAAGCCATAAAATGCTGTATTTTGCATCATTTATACCTGAAACTTTACTAATCATGTTTGTTAGCTCATTTATAGGAAAAAGGACTAAAAGTGCATGAAATAGATAATTAGTTCTCAAAACTAGGCTAAAATATGGGCAAAATATATTGATATAGGCGCGTAAATTCGCCTATCATCAACACCCCACACTTAGATCTTTGTTCGACCTCGAACAACATATCATGTCCTTCTAAGCATCGACTTAAGGTTTTTACAGTAACAACACAAAACATTCTTCAAGACAAGCACAACAATTAGCAACAAAGAGTAGTTTTCCGATTATAAGTAGAAACAATTTAACCTCAAGCATAGACTCGTGATGGTGATCAACTCGCATGCAAACGTTAAGGTACATAGAATCATATACAACTATCCAAGACTCATCAACCATGTGTGTCTCACAATATAGTACCCATAATCACTCACAAATATAGCATATTTTTCAAACATGGGTATCAAAGTATCCTTGCACTCACTCTCACAAAGAATTCATATGTAGCAACTAATGACCATAAGCTTGCCTTTAATGTAGTACTCTACTAAATGTCAGAATGTTAAGATTAGGATCAAGTAGGTCTTTAGATGGTTGTAATGTAGGCTAAGGGACGGGTAGGACTATTTTGGCCAAGAATAGTGACTAGGTTCCTAAGCACTTTAAGACATCACTTTGTATCAATGACACTTTTTTCTTTCAACCTTTCTTTACTCTTTTATTCTACCACCCTTGTTCTCCTATTTTGTTTTTCAATTTTAAGCACAACTCACTTTTCAGCTTTCTTTTCCTTTTTCTTTTCACAACATACCTCTTATGATAGCACTTTCTTCCTTTTTTCATAACACATTCAAGCACCATTACAATTTAAAGCATCATACTCACCCAATTTCCTCTTATGTTGTCACATAACTTTTTCACTTTAAAGAACTTAGGAATTTGGATCAAATTACGGTCTTGAAAAAAATGGATTAGGCTTACATACAAGGTTGTCAAAGAAATAGGCTAAAGGCTCAAAAGGGTTTAACTAGGATGATTTACATGGGTAGGAAAAACTGAAGGTAAACATGTATAGGTTGCCAAAGAAATGCCTAAATCATATCCTAAACTTACACTCCTTATTTTCGCTTTGCATACATACCAGGCAAGTTCTAGCATCAGCCACATACATAGAATATACTATTATCTCGCACACACAAGGCACATGGTCGACTTGATTGGAAGTAATATAGACTCTCGACCCAATAAGTGAAGGAATTGAGTCACACAATATCACATAATAAGTCACAACTAGAGCCTAAATGTCTCAATAGTCACAATTGTAGCACATACTCTTGTTCTAATCTCATGTTGCCTATCAAAATAATTTCATGCGTAGCTAGAAAAATTTTACTCCTAAAAAATTAAAAAAAACGTCAAATGAAAAAAACAAAATAAACAAGCAAAACAAGCAAACATACAAACATAGGTGCAAACAAAGAAGTATAGCATGTAGATTCTGCCACCCCACACTTAGATTGGACACTGCCCTCAGTGGAAAATAAATGCGAAGAACCTGGTTTAGTCGGACTCTTCATCAATGTCGGGGGTCATACCCCCTTCGTCTGAATCATCATAAGAGTCATTGTCAGAGTTCTCCTCATCATCAGAATCAGGCAAGCGTCTATCATCATCAGTTGGCATGTCATCGTCAAGAGGTTCCTCAAAATATACGCCCACTCCACACATCTCCCGGGCATGCCTGTTCATTGGGTAGTCGTGGTCCAGCTGTTGGAGCTCTTCAGCAGTTGGAATACGTCCACCACTCATCATAGTGAATCGTGTCATGCCATAGAGATGACGGAAGAAACTCTCGTCACGAGCATGTCTCTCCGCAGTGGTAAGGTTGACTCCATGCGTTGTTTCAGCATCTTTGACCTTGGTGAGGTCAACCTTCTTTGGGTTATGTGGGAGTTTGTGGTCAGCTGGTTCCTCTTCTATATCCTCCTTCCGCAACATTGCTGTCAACAAATTGCCGAATGTGAAATGGGACCTTCTGTGGAGTCTGACCTTCCTCATGGTAGATCGAATGATTGCCCCAAAGTTGATAGGGACATTCGTCATCAAAGCATAAACCAAGCACACTCTATCTCTCGATATCTTTGTGTATTGCGTCCCAGGAATAAGGCATGAGTTGACAATGCGCATCCAGATTCTTGCTTCCCTATTTAGTGGAGCATAGGGGAAGGTGTTGTGACGGCCTGTTTCCTTATGTCTGCCCCATCTTGCCATTGATCTGCTTCCACAAAGCGTGTGTCTTATTGCTCTGTAAGGAGGCCTGCTGTACAGCTCTTTGTATGGTGCAGTGTCGACCGAAGGTAGGCCAAGAAAAGAATTGATCCAATCCGCTGTAAGCTGTAACACTTGGCCCCGAATTTTGACTTCGTTGCCTGTTGTGTTCGGCGACCAGTTGGCATAAAACTCTCTTGTCAAGTCAAGATTGCACTCTCCCATGTCACGAAAGATGAAATCCAGCTTCAAAGCCATTATTTTCGCCAACATACGCGGCTCTTTCTTTGCTAAGGTCTCCTTGTTGATCAAGTCGACATGCACGTACTTCCTTTCTTTGTTGCTGCTGTACCATGCCTTGGCTTCTTCCTCAAGAACCCATTTGATTCCGAACATTCTGCGTGGTAGGTGTGCTGAAGATGATTCTCCTTGGTCTTTTCGACTTCTCTTCTTGTCCTTTCGGGACGTGGTAGCCTTCTCCTTGCCTTGCTTTGCTTTAGGTGCCATTGTAGCTGAGACTAGAAATAATGTTAGTTGCAGCACAATCTCACTTGATACAATCTATATGAAAGCACTAGGGGTACCACCCCATACTTAATCTTGTTAACAAAAATCAGTGAAAGTGGTCGAGTATTCAGATTTCGTCGACATACGTTTTAGGAGTGTATTCCGACAAGAAAATCAGCATTACATCACTTATTTACAGCCATTGGACTACTTTCATGGTGGATACAGCAACACTACAACCTAGGGGATACCACATGGAATTATTATTCTTACCACAAGCACAACCTCCTAAGTCGATGGGCACTATAACCTTATCCCGATGGCCGGGATGGTTTATCATGTAAGCATCCAAACAACAATATTAAGCAATATTCATAGCCATATCAATTCAGCAATTATCATAACAATGCTATCGGAGCAAAATTCAAGTCGGAAACAAGTCAAGAATTTCGTACGTAGATATTCACTCACACGTTTTTGCAACAATTATCCAAACATATGAACATCACCATCAATCTCACATGATTTAGCAAAATATAATAAGCATAGCAACGTAGTACTTACTATAAATAGATGAAGAATAAGAGAGCACTTACTTGCTTGAAGATTGTGGAGAAGTTGTTGTGGATTGGAAGAACAAAGGAAGAAAATTTTGAGAGGATTTGGAGTGATATGCGGCGCCTTTAGGGTTGTTTCTAATGTGTTTGTGTTATAAAACCAAGTCCCCTTTATATAGGAAGAGTATGGGTTGGGTTATGACCCATTTACAATCGGATTTGGGGACAAAATCACCACATATGCGGCGCATATCCCTCGGCATATCAATGACATATGCGGCGCATTGTCCATGGCATAATGGGACATATGCGCCGCATAGTCTATGACATTTCTAGACATATGCGCCGCATAGTCTATGGCATTTGGTCTCAGTATCTCAAATGCCATAGCATAGGCGGTGCATAGTCAAAAGCATACCTAGGAATAGGCGGCGCATAGTGTATAGCACACTAGATTCCGAGTCCTTAGGCTATAGAATAGGTTGTGCATCGTTCGTGGCCTATTTTTACCAAGGCCTAGCCTTCCTTGAAGCCTATTATGACGTAAGAAAGGCTCAATTCATAGCCTTATGCATCACCATTCCTAACTTACCGACTTTACCATACAATGCGTCCAAATCGTCGAGTGAGATCAATCTTCTCGTCGCGTACTTCTTGCACCTATATTTGCTCAAAACAAAATGAAAACGATTAGTACGATGGGTTGCCTCCCACCAAGCGCCTTAGTTTTGGTCGTGGCACGACTCTTATTTTTGTATTTCCATTTATCAAAAAGAAAAAATACTAAAACGATAAAACGATAAAACGACAAAACAATAAAACAATAAAACGATGGGTTGCCTCCCATCTAGCGCCTTATTTATTGTCGTGGCTCGACGTAGTAATCTCGAGTTCTTAGACTTCGTCGAGATAAGTGATGGCCATGTCATTCATCGAGTCAAGAGGACCGATATATGGCTTGACACGTTGGCCATTCACTTTGAAGATAACACCTTCATTATTTTCCAATTCGACTACTCCAGACGAGTAGACTTGAATGACTTTAAATGGACCAGACCATTTCGATTTTAACTTACCTGGGAAGAGCTTGAGTCTGGAATTAAAGAGTAGTACCATGTTATCTTTTTGGAAGTTTCGTCGAACAATCCGCTGATCATGATACTTCTTCATCCGCTCCTTGTATAAATCTGATATTTCATATGCATGGAGACGAAATTCATCTAGTTCGTTCAGCTGCTCCAACCTCAGGTTCTTCACATCATCCCAATTCAGATTCAAGTGCTTCAATGCCCACAATGCCTTGTATTCAAGCTCAATGGGTAGATGACAAGCCTTCCCATAAACCAGCTGATAAGGTGACATGCCAATGGGTGTCTTGAATGCAGTCCTATACGCCCATAGTGCATCATCTAGCTTTTGAGACCAGTCCTTCCTATTCGCATTAACCGTCTTGGCAAGGATTTTCTTGATCTCGCGGTTGGAAACCTCAACTTTTCCACTGGTTTGGGGATGATAAGGCGTAGCTACCTTGTGTTGCTTGACTCCATACTTGGCCAATACAGATTTGAATAGCTTGTTGCAAAAGTGAGATCCTCCATCACTTATGATAGTACGAGGTACTCCAAAGCGAGAGAAGATATTCTTTTTTAAAAATGCTACCACACGCTTTTCTTCGTTGTCGGCCAATGCTACAGCTTCAACCCATTTTGATACATAATCCACAACAACCAAGATGTACTTCATTCCAAACGAATTCACGAATGGTCCCATGAAATCAATACCCCACACATTAAAGAGTTCTACCTCCAGAATTTTGGACATGGGCATTTCATGGTGTTTTGAAATAGCACCTTGACGTTGGCATTGGTCACACCTTCGCACATAGTCGTAAGCATCTCTGAATATTGTAGGCCAATAATAACTGCTTTTCAAGACTTTCCTTGCCGTTCGATTCCCTGCATGATGTCCTCCAACTTGCGAAGTGTGGCATGCTTCCAATATAGTAGGCACTTCTTCATGGGATATACATCGTCGAATGATACCATCCGCGCATCTTCGAAACAAATAAGGATCATCCCAATAGTAGTGCTGAACGTCATGCATAAACTTCCTCCTCTGGTGGTAAGCTAAATTGGAAGGTAACACATTACTCACCACGAAATTTGCAAAGTCGGCATACCATGGTAATTTCTCCATTGTTGTTGCTAGTATCTCCTCGTCAGGGAATGCATCATCAATCTGATTTTCTGGTTGCGCCACATACTCATTCTCAAGTCTGGATAGGTGATCAGCCACTTGGTTCTCGCAACCTCTTCTATCTTTGACTTCGAAATCAAACTCTTGCAGCAGCAATACCCATCGAATCAGCCTTGGTTTTGCATCCTTCTTTGTCATTAGGTACCTAAGAGCTGCATGGTCTGTATGAACGATCACCTTAGTACCCAATAGATAGGCACGGAATTTCTCAAACGCATACACAACCGCTAAGAGCTCTTGTTCAGTAACAGTGTAGTTCCTTTGGGCTTCATTTAGGACCTTGCTCGCATAGTATATAGGATGAAATAATTTCTCCTTTCTCTGTCCAAGAACAGCACCAACGGCTACACCACTAGCATCACACATAATTTCGAACGGGAGCGTCCAATCTGGTGCTACCATGATAGGGGCTTCAATGAGTTTTTCTTTAAGGCATTCGAATGCCTTTAAGCAATCATCATTAAAGTCAAACTTCGCATCTTTCTCCAATAGTTTGCACAATGGACTAGAAATTTTGGAGAAGTCTTTGATGAATCTACGATAAAACCCAGCATGGCCAAGAAAACTATGAACTCCCTTCACCGAAATTGGAGGTGGTAGCTTCTCAATTACCTCTATTTTGGCGCGATCAACCTCTATTCCTCTTTCGGAGATCTTGTACCCAAGAACAATTCCTTCTTTTACCATGAAGTGGCACTTCTCCCAATTAAGCACAAGGTTGAACTCTACACATCTTTGTAATGCCATGCTCAAGTTCACCAAACATGCGTCAAAGGACTCACCAACAACTGAAAAGTCGTCCATAAATACCTCCAAAGTGTCTTCTACCATATCAGAGAAAATAGACATCATACAACGTTGAAAGGTGGCTGGTGCGTTACACAACCCGAATGGCATGCGTTTGAAGGCAAAAGTACCATATGGGCATGTAAACGTTGTCTTCTCTTGGTCTTCGGGGGCAATACAAATCTGATTGTAACCTGAATAACCATCCAAGAAGCAAAACCATCCTTTCCCCGCTAATCGATCTAGCATTTGGTCCATAAATGGCATGGGGAAGTGATCCTTGAGCGTCCAAGAATTCAGCTTGCGGTAGTCCATACATACTCTCCATCCAGTAACGGGCCTGAGTGGAATAAGCTCATTCTTTGCATTCGCAACCACCGTCATACCTCCTTTCTTGGGAACACATTGTACTGGGCTTACCCATGTACTATCAGAAATAGGATACACGACTCCTGCGTCTAACCACCTGATAATCTCCTTCTTCACCACCTCTTGCATTGGTGGGTTTAGACGTCTTTGATGTTCAATGGTGGGTGTGCACTTTTCTTGAAGCTGAATTTTATGTGTGCAAATCCCAGGTGGAATACCAATAATATCCGCAATAGTCCATCCAATAGCTCTAATATACTTGCGTAAGATTGCAATAAGAGCTGCAACTTGTTGCTCACCCAAATCGGCTGCTACAATGACTGGAAGAGTGTTTCTACTTCCTAAGAAGGCGTACTTCAAATGGCTTGGCAGCTCCTTCAATTCTAACGTGGGTGGTTCTTCAATAGATGGATTAGCTGGAGGTGTGGGTCGATTCTTGAGATCAAGATCCAGCTTTTTGGGGGTATAGTGATATGTCCCTAATCCCGATAGAGCACAAATATCGTCTTCAGAAATTTCAGCATCATAATTCTCTCCTTTCATGAGCGAAACCTCCAAAGGATCATCAAGAATTTGCTCTTCAGCAAGTAACTCATTCTCATCATCAAATACAACATCAGCCACAGAAAATACACTCAGATCTTTGGGTTGCTTCATTGATTTGCAAACATCAAAGCGAACCACTTCGTCATTTATTCGGAATGAAAGCTCATTAGCTCTCAAATCTATGAGCACACTTCCCGTAGCAAAGAAAGGGCATCCCAAGATTATGGGAACCTCTGAATCTGCTTCAAAATCCAAGATGACAAAGTCTGCTGGAAATATGAATGAAGATACCTTCACCAAGACATCGCATAGAATACCAACCGGTCGTTTTACCGACCTATCCGC
The DNA here is from genome assembly GCA_030864225.1 of Capsicum baccatum var. pendulum. Lineage (NCBI taxonomy): Eukaryota > Viridiplantae > Streptophyta > Magnoliopsida > Solanales > Solanaceae > Capsicum > Capsicum baccatum. The sequence continues at coordinate 67,030,675 of CM061559.1, read as the reverse complement.
CATCACAAGCCTCATATTAGTTGGTGTAGGATCTCCTAACCCCAACTTCTTATAGATCGATAATGGCATCAAGTTGATGCTGGCGCCTAAGTCACACAATGCTTTAGCAAAGTCCAAAGATCCGACGGTGCAAGGAATCGTGAAAGCTCCGGGGTCGGCCTTCTTCTGAACTATCGATCGAGTAGCAATTGCACTACAATGATGCACATCATCTTTCAGCTCATAGCTTGCTGCCCTCTTCTTAGTCAAAAGATCTTTTATAAACTTTGCATACCCAGGCATTTGTTCAAGTGCCTCTACCAATGGGACATTAATAGTCAGCTGCTTCAACATGGTCATAAATTTGCTGAACTTAGTGTCATCGGCCACCTTATTCAATCTTTGTGGAAAAGGTGGTGGTGGGTATGGAAGTGTTCTCTCCATGGCTTTCTTCTCCTCTTGCTTCCGTTTATTATTTTTTTTAGGCTGCACGTCACTAGGTGAAACATCCTTGACGTTTGAAGTAGTTGTTGCGGCTTCTTCTCTTGTAACGTCACTAGGTGTGGCGTCCATATCTGCTGTTCCGTCAACCATTTGCTTGCCTTTTTCTGAAGTTTCCAGCACCTTACCACTTCTGGTAGTGATGGCCATGCATGACCCATCATTCCTTGGGTTTTGCACAGTATCGCTAGGTAAGGTGCCAGCCTTTTTTTGATTGAATGCTGCTGAAAGTTGGCTCAATTGCTGCTCTATTTGCTTGATAGAAGTGGAATGAGAATCAACTAGTTGCTTCATGGAGGCCAAATCGTCAATTACCTCCTTCACTCCTGCGCTCATTGCTTCCACTCCTTTCAATAACTTAGCCATCATGTCTTCCATAGAATTAGATGTGGTTGTATCACGTCTACCAGGGGGAACGTACAAACCACTATTTTCATTATTTTTCTTCCAACTACCTTGGTCTTTACCTCCAGATTTATCATAATAGTTCCGACCTTGGTTTTCTTGGGCATTCCCTCGGAAACCCCCCTGATTGTTCAAGTAGTTGGCCTCCTCTTCCGAATCAGATTCGTCTCTTCCTTTTGACGCAATAGCTTTCACTTTTTCAGTTTTCCCTAATAGATGCTTTGTAAGAAGATCCATTTGGGTTTTCATGTGCGCCATATCTTGATCACGTTCTTCTTCTCTTCTTCTTTGGTCTGCAGAGATGCCAATAGATAAAGTGGGGCTTGCTACCTCAGAATCCCTGGTATGCCAAGCTCTACTTTGCTTTGTCATGCGATCTAGCATATTGCTTGCTTGACCAAAGGTAAGGTCCATAAAAGAACCTCCAGCTGCATTGTCCACCACTAGTTTAGTTACTGAATTCAAGGCTCTATACAAGATCTCCATGAGGTGAACATTAGTCATGTGATGGTTTGGGCATCTCGCTAGCTTTGTATTGAACCTCTCCCATGTTTCGTGAAGAGCTTCAGAGGGAAGCTGACGAAAGTTGCTGATTTCATCTCTTAATTGAGCCCTTTTGGATGGCGGAAAGAATCTTTCTAGGAAAGCGTCTCTCAATTGCCTCCAATTTGTAATAGAATCAGGAGTTAGCCCATTCAACCATAATGTTGCCTCCCCAGACAGAGACAATGGAAATAGACGTAATCGAATAGCATTCTGACCAACACCGGGATTGTCAAAAGACTTGCATGTAGAAATAAAGTTGATGAGATGCATATTCGGATCATCGCCTGCTAGTCCACCAAATAATCCCTTGAGTTGCAATAACTGAATCATGGTGCTTGTGATGTTGAACTTGGCTCCGGGCGCTAATGGTGGTGGAATTATAGCTCCAGTGGCTCCGGCACCATCAAGATCATCATCATCATCGTCGAAAGCTGGTTGCAAAGGTTGGCGATCATACCTATACCGAGCTTGTCGACCTCTTCGATTGGTAGGTGTTGCAATTTCAGCGCCATGCCTTGGGTTTATCAACTCGTCATCTCCTAAATCTTCATCGTCAGGATTTGTTGCTCGTCCAGGATTATCAATGTTTTGTTGTTGGACTTGAGCAGCGGCAAGAGCAGCTAATCTTGCTTGCTCGTGTTGAGCAGCCATCCTGTCGATTTCAGCTTGTGCTTCCATTCTTCTAATTCGTTGTGGTTCAGGATTGATTGGTAATAACGGTTGACCTGAACTTCTAGTATGGGGCATGCACTAAAAGAAAAACCTGCAATAAACAAAACAAAAACTAAACGTAAAAGTACGAGAATCTTTGACCAAAGGGTTTAGTAATTATCACGAACTTGATTGACACTCGTATTCCCCGGCAACGACGCCAATTTTTGATAATGCTCAATCTACAGCTCTCGTGGGAGTGTAAAGCGGTCGTTAGCAAATATAGAACCCAACCTGGGTTGGGTGTCGATCCCACAGGGAATAGCTTGGCCAACAAGTAAGTAAAATTAATAGACTTTTGGTGCAAGTCTCGTAAGAAGGGGGGGATTGTAATAAGTAACCAAAGTAATGAAATAAAAGCTGAAAATAGCAGAGTAAAAAGAGAGTATTTCGTAGGTTGTGAAACAATGAGAATTGAGGCGTTGGGGTTATGTCCACCTTCATAGGTATACGTCTCTGTTGGCTATGAGTGTGTAGAGTCTTGACATGCAATTGCTTATAGAGAATTGTAGTCGATGGTAAATCCAAGCGTCTCTCGACCTAAACAAGGACTATTTCACTTTAACTCTCTCGAGCTTAAAGTGTGTCTAGCGGTACGAATTCTCCAAGAGGTTAGTCCAGTTACGGCACTAACTTTTTAATAGGAAAGGGTGTCCTACTACCTTGACACTATCTCTTTTCCAGACAAATAACCTTTCTCTCGAACAAGTTAAATGTTAGACTGGCGTATTCTTGCGTTTGCAACCGCAAAGAATGTAGATTAAGATGAAGAGAATAATGATATAAGCAATATACTTGTCTTGAACTCACAAACTCATAGCTATAGATAGTAACTCATTCGGCTTCCATAACCCCAACTAAGAGGTTTAGTTACCCATGAATGCGAAGGATATCACGTTTTGCATGGTGGATGGCATGTGAAAGAGGTGTTAGGCGTGTGGTTTTGGTGATTCCGTAGCAAGTAACGATTCTCTTGTTGTGGAATAGATGAATAGAAGAATAGATTAGAAGTGTTTGTGGTGGAAGATGAGAGGGATGGAAGAAAATTAATAGTTTAAGAATTGAAGAATTAAGAATGTTAGAAGATGATTTGTAGATGCCTTCACTAAAGGAGGACTTAATTAAAAATCTCTAGCATGATAGGGTATTTATAATACTCCTATCCTACTCCTACTAAGCTAATGAAATAAATAACCAAATCCTAATATACTAATGAAATCCTTGACCCAAATGTACTAGGGTAAGGTTACAATATCATAATCCAAATAGATTAGTGAAATACATAACCTAATTATACTAGGTTAATGTATCTTTGTAAAAATCCAGCTTTGTGTCTGTAAGTCCCCAAGGTCTTCAGAATTGTTGTTTTAGCCCGGGACAGATTTTCCATGTAGCAGATTTGGTCCTTTAGGCGTCCAGCTCCTTTCCATCTCGTTCGTGAGCTTTCTTTTGCGTCAAGTAAGCCATAAAATGCTGTATTTTGCATCATTTATACCTGAAACTTTACTAATCATGTTTGTTAGCTCATTTATAGGAAAAAGGACTAAAAGTGCATGAAATAGATAATTAGTTCTCAAAACTAGGCTAAAATATGGGCAAAATATATTGATATAGGCGCGTAAATTCGCCTATCATCAGATATGTAGTTGATCCATGAAAGTGAAGTTCGAAGGACTAACAATATAAACTACATTAGCCGGTGTGGGTGTCTATATGATCGGGAGGTTTGAGTCCCATGAATGAATATATAAATGGGAGTTAAAGTCCCCTATATTGTATATATTGGCTCTAAGTCACCTTGATTATGTTGGAGGGTCGAGTCCCTCAACATGGCATATATAAATATGGATATTCTTCGATTCGTACAACAACAGGCACTAGGGTCCTTCCAACTAGGGAAGAGCTGGGCCTATATAGCCCAAGGGGCCTTGTATTATGACGGTTATGCTACACAGTCTAGGTTAATATTTTTAAAGTTCATATAGCCTTATTCCCTATCCTGGTATGATATATATATATATATATATATATATATATATATATGTATATATATACTTGTGATTTCATATGATGATTTGACTTGGTTTAACTAATGTCATTACTTTATCCTCTATTCTTGAGTTACATGCTAGCGTTCCAACTGCTAACCATCTTCGGACGTTGTATCCCCATGTGATACAGGGATCGGATCTTCTTCTTATTTTTCTACGCAGTGACCAAGGGTTTGAGTGGTCGTGAGTTGACATTGATGTGGTGAGCTTCCATACTTTAGAAGGCATTCATTTTATGGTCTTTTACTCTTTATCATAAACTTTGTTAGACTTGGTTTTTGTCTATTATCGGGGGCATGTTTGGAATTCTATTGACTTAGGATTGTAGATGTTTTATGGATTACTGTGGACTTGGTGTGTTCATTTAGTGTGTTGCGGTGATGAATGGTGTAGATATTTCATAAACTATTAATAGTCTTGTTTTGTGTATATTGTTATATGTTTGGAATTCATCTAACACTTATGGCTGATATATTGGTTAGGTTAAGCGGAGGGATGATCTTTGGTCCACGTGGGACTTGAGATACCCATCATAGTCAGGCCCTGGTTTAGGTTATGACAAAGTTGGTATCAGAGTCAGGTTCATGGTCAATTGGGTGTCCACAAATTCATATCAAGTAAAGTCTCTTTTACGAATGTGTAGTGTGTCACACTTATAAGAGGGAGGCTATAAGATATTTAGTAATGATTTCCTTTCTTGTTGTCTTATTTTTGAGCTATAGAGTCTAATGTCTTAGATTCTACTGATTTTCATTTGCTTGTCTTTCAAATCATACCTCTATGAAGATCTGATATGCATGCAAACTCTTTTGTCTTATTTGGGGAGAATATGGATGGACCAGATCCAACTTCTGAGGTCTAGACCTAGTCAAGAGTTATTGCATCTAACTGTCCTCATGGGGTTTTACCTATCCCTACAAATCCTACTCCTAAAGGTGACACTCATACTCTTTTTCCTCCTGTGAAGGTTTCTAATACTGAGTTTCATCATTTTATTACCTTATTAACACAATCGGTAACATCTCAGTCACAATAGTCTGGTTCTGCTGGTGCTGCTATGGGTTCATCTGAGGCCACTAGAGTTGGCTAATTCAAGAGGTTGCATCCTTCAATATTTACTGGTACAAAGGTTGAGGAGGATCCTCAAATTTTCATTGATAAAATGGAAAAGATCGTCCAGGTTATGCATGCTTTAGAGGATGAATGTGTTGAGTTTGGTACCTTCCAATTAAAGAATGTAGCGTACCAGTGGTTTAAAGAGTGGGAATAGACGAGAGGTAAGGATGGTAGTTCTGCTATGTGGGATGATTTCTCTACTATATTTATGGACCGTTTCTTTCCTTGGAATTTGAGGAAAGCTAAATCAGAAGAATTTGTTAACAAGGAAGGATGACAGTACTTTGAAATTCTATTAATTATCCCGGTATGCTCCTAAATTTGTATCTAATATAAGGGCCTAAATGAGAAAGTTTGCTTCGGGATTGTCTAGTGAGTTATTTCTTGAGATTAAGACTAACTTGTTGATCAAGGACATAGAAATCTCCAGATTATTTATGTCTATGCAATAGGTCGAAGAGAAGAAAAACAAACATGCTGAGATTGGTGAGAGGTAGAATAAGTGGTCTTAATTTTCAGAATAGAGTGGGGGACAACAATAAAGTAGGAAGTAACATGAGAGGAAGAGTTTGGGGAGTCCTAACTCCTATTCGATGGCTAGTGCATCCTACCCAAAGTCATCGGGAGACAGATATTTTTAGGTTGGTAATACTTCTAGGGCATAGGGTGCCCATTCTCAGGATAGTAGGGCCCAGTCTGTACCATCCCACCCTCCTTGCAGATTCTGTGGTCAGTATCATTATGATTAGTGTGAAAAGAGAAAGAACTGATATTTTTTGTGTGGTCAGATTAGACACATACAACGGGATTGTCCTTCTAGAGTTATGTTGCCTCTTCATTATCGCGAGCACCAAAGGGTCCCACCTGTGGCTCTGGTACTAGTTGGAACCGCCTTTATGCTTTCACTACTCGTTAGGAGTCCGAGGTGTCACTGGATGTTAAACTGGTATGTTACAACTCTTTTCTCATGATTTGTACTATTTACTTGATCTGGGGTCCTCTCTCTCTTATGTGACCTCATTTGTGGTTGTGTATTTTAGTTTTGGTCCTTAGTATTTGTCAGACTCTTTCTATTTCTACCCTGGTAAGAGACTTTGTGGTTGTCAGAAGAGTCTATAGGAGGTGTGTGGTAGTTGTTGGTAGTAGAGAAATTCTGGTAGACTTGATAGAGTTGGACATGGTTGATTTTGATGTTCTGGGAATGGAATGGTTTCCCTCGTTCTATGCTTCCCTAGACTTTTGGACCCGTAATGTCTTGCTTAAACTTCCTAATGAGCTAATTATTGAGTTGGAGAGTGGTTACCTAGCTCCTAAGGGGAAGTTTATACCGTATCTTAGAGCTCAAAGATTAATCTCCAAGGGGTGTCTCTATCATCTATTCTGGGTTAATAATTTTAACTTAGAGGGTCCTTTTTGTATTCTATTCTTGTGGTAAATGAGTTTCCTAAGGTCTTCCCTGATGACCTTCCTGGTGTCCCTCCTGATAAGAAGATTGATTTTGGTATTGATCTTGTTCTGGACACTCATCCAATTTCTATTCCCCTATATAGAATGGCTTCGGCTGGTTTAAAGAAGCTTAATTAGTAACTAAAGGATTTTTTAGAGAAGGGTTTCATCCATCCTAGTGTGTCCCCATGAGGTGTACCAGTGTTATTTGTGCGTAAGAAGGATAGTTCCCTTCATATGTATATTGATTATCGAAAGTTGAATAAGATAGACGGTAAATAATAAGTATCCCCTTCCGAGGATTTGCAATCTCTTTGACCAGCTTCAAGTTGCCAAATTTTTCTCTAAGATCGATCTTTCATCCGAGTATCATCAGTTAAAGATTACGGAGGTGGATATTCCTAAGACAGCTTTCCATACCCTGTATGGGTATTTTGAGTTTTTAGTTATGTCTTTTGGGTTGACCAATGCCCCGGTGGAATTCATGGATTTGATGAATAGGGTCTTCCGTCAGTTTCTTGATTTGTTCATCATTGTCTTCATTTATGACATCTTAGTGTACTCCAAGAATGAGAAGGATCATAACGATCACCGACATCTTGTGTTGCGGACCTTGAAAAATCAGCAATTGTATGCTATGTTCTCCAAGTGTGAGTTTTGGTTGAATGTCACAACTTTTCTGGGTCATGTCATGTCTAGTATGGGGATTATAGTGGATCCTCATAAAGTTGTTGTGGTTAAGAAGTGGCCTAGACCCACCCGACTTCAATCGATATTCAGAGCTTCTTGGGTTTAGATGGTTATTATAGAAGGTTCATGGAGAGTTTTTCCTCTATTGTTGTCCCATTGACCGAACTGACTCGGAAGAAGGTAAATTCTTGTGGTCAGATGCTTGCGAGGGTAGCTTTGAGAAGCTAAAATATAAGTTGACTTCTGCTCCAGTCTTGACTCTTCCTGAGGGTATCGAGGGTTTTATGATTTATTATGATGCATCCCAAATTGGTTTGGGTTGTGTGTTGATGCAGCATGATAAGGTGGTTTCTTATGCCTCTAGACAGCTGAAGGTTCATGAGAGAAAGTATCCAACTCATGACTTAGAATTGTTAGTTGTGGTATTCGCATTGAAAATGTGGTGTCACTATCTGTATGGGTCCATGTTGGTATCTTGTCTGATCATAAAAGCCTACAGTATGTATTTAGCCAGAAGGAGCTTAAGCTAAGGAAAAGGAGGTGGCTAAAGTTACTGAAGGACTATGATATGAGTCTTCACTACCATCCAGGTAAAGCTAATATAGTTGTTGATGCTCTTAGAAGGTTATCCATGGATAGCTTATCGCATGTGGATAAGGATAAGCTGGAATTGATAAAGGAGATTCACCGTTTGGCTAATCTTGGACTTCGCCTCTTGGACTTTGAGGATGGTGGTGTGCTTGTGCAACAAGTGGCGCAATCATCTCTTGGTTCAGAAATAAAGTAGAAATAGGTGTTAGATCCTCTCTTTTTAAAAATCAAGGATAGTGTTGGTTAGAAAAAGGTGATGACTTTTGAGATTAGTGGAGATGGTATCTTGAGGTACCAAGGTAGGTTGTGTGTTTTGGATGTGGTTGGTTTGCAAGGCAAGATTTTATTCGAGGACCTTGAGTCGCGGTATACGATTCATTCCGGTTCAACAAAGATGTATTATGATCTTAAGGAGATGTATTGGTGGAATGGCACGAAATGGGATATAGCCGACTTTGTGGCTAAGTGCATGGTATGTCAACAAGTAAAGGTGGAGCACTTATGTAACGCCCCATGATTTTAACGTTCTATAATGCCTTAAAATGATCCTTAGGACACCTACATTGATGGTAAATCATATTTAGTTGTTATGGTTGTGTTGGGGGTGTTTTTGGATGTTGGAAATGGGTATGCGTCACCAAATGGACCTTCCACAAAGGCTCAACGTCGCGGAGGGATCGCCAAATACCACTGGAATGGGTTGGCTTTGGGTTGTGCACTGCCAACCCAGAGGTTGGCCTTGGCTGTGCATCGCTAACCTTGAGGTTGGCTTTGGATGTGCCCCACCAAGCAAAAGCTAAGCGTCAAAATTTGCTCCGTTTTGATTTAATTTAAGGGTGTTGAGGTCTTTTCACACCCTTAAACCATTTCTAATCATTCTTAAACGAATTAAGGGGTTTCAAAACACGTTATTGCCCACCTTTCATAAGATTAACTCACATAAACCCTTCTCTTCTTTCCAAAAACAAGAAATTTGAACTTTCTCTCTAAGAATTCAAGTATCCAAGCTCCAAGTTCAAGCTTTTCTTCAAGGATTCAACAAAGTAAGGTATGTAGGGTATTCATCAATGGGTTTCTTCCACCCACAGAGCCCAAAAACCCTCTTTTTGGCTTAAAGTATGAATTTCTCCTCCTTTGATGAAAATATACATGTTCGAGATTAATTAATCCAAGCTTTTTTATCATAAATTTAAAATCAAACCATGTCAACATGTGTTCCATGTAAATTAGGTTATTCTATGCTTTAAATTTCAAGTACCCATGTAATATTCAATGAAATTATGAAATTATCCATGTTTCCTCATTTATTTATATTCAAGCCATGCTAGTGATTCTATCCCATGTGAACCATGCTCCCATATATTTGAAGTTTCAAGCCCCCATGTCACGCTTAGTCAATATCATGTTAAATTCTCGGATTTATGTATTAAACCATGTGAACATTATATCCTCCCAAGTTCAATTCATCCTCATTCAAATTCATGTACCTCATTCATTCATTGAAATGTACTGTGTTTTGGGACTCTGAACTATGACTTTCTACTAATGTCTTAAGTGATATTATCTTATATTTGTATCATCCAGTGCTGGTGGGTTAGGAACACCCAATACCTTGAATATTTTTGTTTTCAAGTAACAAGTTGGTCCAAATCATGATTTTATCACCATGTTCAGATCATCATTTTTATAATGAACTCACCAGTATTATTTTATGTTAAATATATTAGTTCACCTGTTTATGATTTCTTCAAGATTATGCATGCACCATTATTTTTAGAATACCATGACCTGATCTTATCATTTATCAGTACATGCACCAGCTTGTGTTTCAGTGTCTTTCAGTTGGAGTAGGATTTCGCACCAAGCGAACCTAGGGATGGAGGCTCACCCGCCAGTTAGGAATGGGTCCTTAGTAGCAATCCCTAAGTTTCAAAACTATGTAGCCAGTGTAGGATTATGAGGTGTCACCCATCAGTTTAGGATTGACACTTTCTTAGGGGTCACCCGCCAGTTTAAAACTGACTCCCTAGTCCTTTGGGACTTACAATTAGTGGATCCACACAGTCATGTATTAGTACCATGGAAAGATACTGATACCCTTCCAACTGGGGTTATAGGTTGGACCTCGATTAGCAAATTAGGGCATATCAGTTACATGATAGCTCCCATAGTTTTAGTCAGTATTCAGTCTATATTAGTTCAGGTCTTCTTGTCCAAGTAATTAGATTCTCAGTTATTCAGATATTAATTATTCAGTTATTCAATCATGCCAGTACATGTTATACTTGGTCTTTTATTATCAGTTTTACATGTTCATGTTTTCATGCTCAATATCCATACATGATCCTCAATTCAGTTTTACAGCATGCTCAGATTTACATGAGATTTACATACAATATTTATATTTTTACGGTTTCCCAGCTTATAGAATTGTTTTCAGCTCATGAACTTATAAATTTCACTATGACTTACTATTTTCATGTACAACCATGTTTTAAATGCATATTTCAGTAAATAGCTTATATCCTCAGTTGTAAAGCATGTTTTAGATATTTCCATGATTTAGTGCATATCTCCATATACTCAGTACATTCCAATGTACTGACCACATACATCCATTTGTTTCCTTCATGATATAGGTACCAGATGTAATTCATACACCATGGTCAGACAGTTCTCAATATTCAGCCAGCAGGTGATGAGTTCCCTTATTTTAGGGACTCCAGTCCATTGCAGTTCATGTGTTGTATTTTGATTATTCATATGTAATGATTAGTGGTAGTTGGAGGCATGTCCTAGTTATCTATAGTCAGTGTAGTAGAGGCTTCATAGATAGTCACTCAGAGTCATGATATGTAATTCAAGTTCTTTTCTTTAATTTTATCATGTTGTAAACTTTATCAGTATTATATTCGTTTAGAATTCTCATGATCATGTTTTTTCTCACCAAATCTAGTTTTTATTTACATTATAAATCAGTTACTCAAGCAGTATGCCAGTACATGGATTAGCTTGGGATCACTTGTGGTTCTAAGTATCGTGTTACGAGTAGGGGGAGTCTTAGGCCATGACAACCTGAGGCCCGGTGGGCTACTTTAAGAGATTGAGTTGTCAGTATGGAAATGAGAGATAATTAATATGGATTTCATTACCGATCTTCAGGGGTCGCAAAATTAGTGTGACTCCATTTGGGTCCACGTGGATAGGATAACTAAGTCTGCTTACTTCTTACCCGTGAGGACTACCTTTTTTGTCGAGGATTATGCGAAGTTATATCTTTTAGAGATTGTAAAGTTTCATGGTTTGCCTATCTCAATTATTTTGGATTGTGGTACTCAGTTCTTATCGCATTTTTTGCACTCTTTTTAGTGTCATTTGGGGACTAAAGTGAGTCTTAGTACGGCTTTTCACCCATAGTCGGATGGGAAAGCTGAAAGGACCATTCAGACTTTGGAAGATATATTGCAAGCCTGTGTGATTGATAATGGTGGTAGTTCTTTCAATCATTTACCTTTGATTTTGTTTGCTTATAACAATAGTTATTATTCTAGCATTAGTATAGCCTCATTTGAGGCATTGCATGGTAGAAGGTGTAGATCTCTTATTGGGTGGTTCGTGGTTGGCAAAGCAGATATGCTTGGCTCAAATTTGGTTGACCAAGCTATGGAAAAGGTGAAGGTAATTCGAATAGGCTTAAGACCACCCAAAATTGCCAAAATTCCTATATGGATGTAAAGCGAAGGGACTTGGAGTTTGAGGTTGGAGATTGGGTATTCTTGAAAGCATCTCCCATGAAGGGAGTGATGCAGTTTGGGAAAAAGGAAAAGCTCAGTCCCCGATATGTTAGCCCGTATGTGATTTTAAGGAGGGTTGGCAATGTGGGGTATGAATTTGAATTGCCCTTTAGCATGATTTCTATTCATCCAGTATTCCATGTTTCTATATTGCAGAAGTGTATGGGTGATCCTTCGTTAATTGTACCTTTAGAGGATGTTGGTATTTCAAATTTTTTTATCCTATGAGAAGGTCTCTGTGAGGATCTTAGATCAGCAAGTTCGTCGGTTACGAACAAAGGATGTAGCCTCTATGAAGGTTTTATGGTAGAACCAAAAGTTCGTGGAAGTTACTTGGGAAGACGAGGAGGACATGAAGTCCAAATATCCATTCTTATTCTCAATTTTGGAAAATCGTGCTTGAGGCATATGTTATTCTCAATATCTTTGTTTTATGTCTTTATTAAAGGTGGATTGTGGATTCCTTGGTGTTTTGTTTTCTTTCTTAAGGGTAAGAGTAGAGATGTTTGGGGTTAAATCGTGCCTGTATTACCTCATCCCATTATTCGAGGATGAATAATCCTAGGGGGGAGACTGAAACACCTAAAACTTTGGCCCTTGAAAAATTTCATAAGTCTTAAACCTTTTGTGCATCATACGACTCACCATACTACTCGTATGGTATGGGTATAGGACAAGGACCCTAGTCATATATTGGTCAATGTCACATTGGCCAAGTTCTTCTCTTGGTATGAGAAGACTTCATATGAGTAGTATAGACATGATACGAGAAGTAGGGCCCAAACAGTATGTTGCTCAGTGTCTAGCCTTGACATTCTGCTAAGGGTACAAATTGAAGGGTACTAATCTTATGGTAGGGTACGACTTAGGCTAAGGAGTCGTATATTAGACAGAATATGGTGTTCAATGTTCTGATCAAGGTATGAGTTGAGGGTACTACTCGTATGATGTGGATATGGGTGGAGGGGTCCAACCGTACCCTCATTCAAATCATTTATAGCTTTTAAGCTGAGGGTATTTTAGAAATTTACCACCCCAAAACCTTAAGACCCCACATCTTATAACACTATTTGATCCCTCATTCTTTACTTTGGAAAATCAAAACAATCTCAAAAACTCTATAAAAACGTCTCAAGGATATTGGGCAAGGGTTTCTTCAAGGTGGTCATTTAAAGAATTAAGGATCGATATCTCTCCGTGAATCTTTGTAACTCAGGCATGTGATTCTTCCTTCATTGTTAGTTCATAAAAATCATGTGTTTTAAACATTGTTCTTGAATCATAAATGGTGGTTTTAAAATCCATGGTTGAGGGCTTTAATGCAATTTGTTGAGTATTGCTCTCTCATGATGTCACTTGTATTTATACATGTTTTGATGGTGGTGCTGCGCATGTGGGTGCATGAAAATTGTGGTTTTATAAATGGGTCATGGTTAACCCTAACATGATGTTTTTTTGACAAATAGTGGTTTGATAATAGTATGCCCTCAACCTGTTTGTGATAATGTCTATGAGAAGAATTTTTGACATGATGAGTTGTGTTTTGAGCTAATGCTTGGCATAAGAATGTTAATGAAGGATAAATGTTTTGTAAAGATCTTGATGACCCCAATTTGAATTGGATTGTGATTTGAACTAAGACATTGGCCTAATAATGTAAATGGTTTAAATGGTTTCATGAAGACTTTGCGGGTCATAAATTGAGTTGAATTGTAACCTTGGTGGTTTGAATGGCTAAATGGGTTCAAGTCCCTAAATGTTGTATTAAATTGATGACCCTGTGTAGACAATGGGTTCGAGTCCCAAAGTCGAATAATTATGGTTATGGCATATTGTATGCTTGCAAGTGGGGTTGGTATGACGATACCAATGGGATGCCTTGGTAAGTAATTGGACTAATAGTTATGTGCATGTGTAAAGAATATTTTAAATGGGCTTTAAATCGAGATGTGTAGCCAGGACGTGAAAGTGGAGTCCGAAGGACTAATACTGGAAACCGCACTAGTGGGTGTCGTATAGACTGGGAGGTTCGAGTCCCTTGAATGAATTTATGAATAGGAGGTTCAAGTCCCCCGTATTGCATATATTGAATCTAATCACCTTGATTATGTCGGGAGGTTTTAGTCCCCCATAATGGCATATACGGATATGAATATTCTTTGGTACGTGCGACTACACTCACTTGGGCTCTCCCAGCTAAGGGAGTGTTAGGGCCATATAGCTCGTGGGTGCCTTGTATTATGACGGTTATGCTACACAGCCCAGGTTAATGTTTTCAAAGTTCATGCTAAGCCTTGGTCCCTATCCCGACATGATATGTATATATATATATATACTTGTGATTGCGTATGATGATTTGACTTGGTTTAACTAATGGCATTACTTTATCCTTTATCCCTGAGTTACATGCTAGCATTCCAACTGTTAACCGACTTCGGATGTTGTATCCCCATGCGATATAGGGACTTCTTTTCCTACACAGTGACAAGGGGTTCGAGTGGTTTGTGAGTTAACATTGAAGTGGTGAGCTTCCATACTTTCGAAGGCATTCATTTCATGGTGTTTTACTCTTTGTCATAGACTTTGTTAAACTTAGTTTTTGGCTATTATATGGGGCATGTTCCGACATTTTATTTACTTTGAATTGTAGAGGTTTTGTGGATTACTGTGGACTTAGGTGTGGTGGTTTAGTGTGTTGTGGTGATGAATGGTTTAGACATTTCATAAGCTATTGATGGTCTTATTTTGCATAAATTGTTATATGTTCGGAAGTCATCAAACAATTGTGGCTGATATATTGGTTAGGTTAGGCGGAGGAGGTGATCTCTGGTCCACGTGGGACTTGAGATACCCATCACGGTCAAACCCTGATTCGGGTCGTGACAAACATTTAATGTCTACAATAATAAATAAAAATCTATAATACAAAGATCTATAAATTAGGGCCTCCTAAAAGCAGTGACATAGTCATATACTACACAATGAATCATTTCATTTCTAGCATGGTGTTGTTAAAGATTGGCTTCATATTCACAATTTTTCTCATGGTACCCAATGGTTAGATTCCCTCTTGCTTATATTTATATTATATTTTTGTATTTTTATCTTTATATGTATTCACTAGAAAAGAAAAAATTGAAAGTAACAATGAATTTCGTCATTAATTTATCGTTAGATTGCTCGTAACTAACAAAATTAAATGGTTTAATAATATATTACTAATCAATTATTAAGGTGACTGTCATGTGACCAGGAGGAGGTCATAAGTTCAAACCGTGAAAACAAGCTCTTGCGGAAATGTAAGGTAAGTTGCGTAAAATAAACCCTTCCAATTCGATCCTTCATTAGACCTCATACATAGTTGAAGCTGTAGTACCTCGATCTGACTCATTTTCTTTAATTACTAGTCCATCATTAATTAGGATTAGCATATTTGTTGTTTGACAGAATTCTCCAACGCTAATTTCTCATTTTATAGTGATTTTCATATATACTCTCTTGACATATAGGTGTTGTTGAACTTATTGTTTGAATGTTTGCATTTTATCTTATATCAACCATAATCTAATTTTGACAAATTTATATAATTGAATTTTAGTCAGCGCGGGATGAAATCTAGATCCTGAAATCTCAGGATTCGAAAGAAGATTATTACCACAAAATATAAATGTTTCAAATTTAATCCTAAGGTTATGAGTTCGAATGTCAAAGGAGCAAAAAGAATGAGAGTTCTAGGGAGGAGTTAAAAGGACTGAAAAACTACATGGCTTAGCAAACATAAGTTTCTAATTATCTAATTTAGCCTAAATTTTAATTAATTATAATTCATAACCTCGCTTGTCAATTAAATACAATTCTTTGCCCCTCTCCTTTAATTTTCTCTCCTTTATTTTTCTCTCTTGCTCTATCTTCTATTCCTCTTTCTTTTTTTTTCTTTTTTCATTTTCTGCTATTCTTCTTTTTCTTTTTTTTTTCTTTTTTCCTTTTCATCATTTCTCGTTTTTTCTTTTTCATTTTTTTCTTTTTTTCTCTTTGCAGTCTTTTTTTTCTTTATTATATTTTTCGTTTTGTTTCATTTTTTTTGTCCTCTTTTTTTCCTTTTTTTTGTATTGTCCTTTTTTTTCATTTTTGTTTCATTTATTCCTTTTTTTTTATTTATTTTATTCATTTTTTTTGTATTTTTTCTCTCATTTTTGTTGTTGTATTTTTATATTTGTATTTTGTATTTATTTGTATCATACTATATTTTTCATATAAATTTATTATTTGTATTTAAATAATTTAAACGTAGATATTTATAATTTATCATTTGTATTTGCATACAAAAAAGTATAGGAATTAATTGTATTTGCTTGAGTCTAAAATATACAAATATGCATCTATCATTAAATACAAATTTATCAGTAGTATTTGTATGTCAAATTTATCATTTGTATTTGTATATAATAAGTATCATTTGTATGTGTATTATTCAAGTTGTATAAACATGTATCATTTGATACAAATGTAACATTTGTATTTGCATAATTTAGCATTTGTATTTGTATAGTTTATATTTGGACTGTTTAATTTGTATCGATAAAATATAATTCGTATCAATGAATATAAATACAAGTGTTCATAGAAAGAAAATAACAATTATTTTTCAAATATTTAAAAATATAAATAATGCAGTCAACTATAAATTAAAATACAAAAAATGAAACAAATGAAATTATAAATAAAAACAAATATACAGCCAACTCACAAATACAAATACAAACCAGTTCTTTAAAAATACATGTGCCTCGATGAAAATAGAATATAATACAAACAAAATGAAACCACAAAACAACAAATACAATATGTAATCAACTACAAAATACAAATATAAAATAATTCTTTAAAATACAAGTGTGACTTGTATTAAATATAAATGATGGTGTGAACTATAAAATACAAGTACAAGTGTAACGGCCCTTTTGATCGTTGGTGAAATTTTAGTTGTCTTATTAATTTTAGTTCTCCCTGTAGTTG
This sequence comes from Capsicum baccatum var. pendulum, assembly GCA_030864225.1. Classification (NCBI taxonomy): domain Eukaryota; kingdom Viridiplantae; phylum Streptophyta; class Magnoliopsida; order Solanales; family Solanaceae; genus Capsicum; species Capsicum baccatum. The sequence continues at coordinate 67,013,829 of CM061559.1, read as the reverse complement.
TATACAGTGATGAGTACTATCGATTCTTGAGTTATTCGAAAGTAACTTAAGTCATTAACGTGGTTATTAAGTTTGAGAAAGGTAAACCCGATAATAGTCAACCTTTGATACAAACGACCTCGGGTTAGTGTCGTAGTATTTTTAATAGGTCCGGAATGAACTTTTGAGTCAATATACATATTTAGTTTATTTATTTGAGATTCCGAGTAATATGCGAGGAACTGTTGGGTACTTTAGATATTAGTTTAGTTCGTGATTAATGGGTCAAATCAATATTTTCTTATTTATTGAGACTTATGTATAAGAATAAAACTTATGTGAGAAGGGTTTTAACATATTAAAGAATTTTATCAAAAGCCTTAAACCAGGAGCAGTTGAGCGCAGAAGTTATAGCCTTCACACCAAGGTGTTGAACGAAAAATTCTCGACAACTCCAATTCAGGTATATATTTTTGGGGGTTGTTCTTAATGGGGTATTTATAATGGTGTGGTTGTGGAATGACGTGAATGGTTGTATAAGGTTATAATATTATGTCTACCATATAAACTGAGTTTGCAACCTTATTATTTAGTTCTAATATGTTAAAACAAGTACTACATAAATTGAAAGGTCAACGATTGCATAGTGATGATGAGAGTATTATTGGTGCTACTGGAAATTATGGTCATGTAATGTGAATTAAAAAAATATTAATAGAGAATTTGTGGTTGTTAGATGGTTAATTAATGTGTTATGTGTTGTGTTATCTTAATTATACCAATGGTGTTGTGTCAAAATGGTGGGCAGTGAAGTGGATATGTAGCAAAGTTAGGCAGAAGCCATGTTTTGTACCTGTAGGCGAAGATGAATTCAATAGTAGTTAATTAATTAATTAGATTTACATTAAACAATGATATATATATATATATATATCATTGGTTAATAAGGTGACAGGACCCAAACCAGCGCCTAGTCATGTCGGGTATCTCAAGTCCAACCAGGACCGAAGAACACCCCCAATACCCAATTGTTAACCACCTCACACCCCATGTCAGCTTAATTCCAAACACATAACAAGATAAAATAATAATAATTCAAGGACATTAAATAAAGTCTATAATTATAATCGAACAACCTCCACCAATCATCCATCCGGTACCAATATCAATACCAAGGCTGACACCAATACCGACACTGCCATGTGAATAGTAGTTCGACAAAGCCTCTATTCGAAATTAAGAACATCTGGTCGGGACATGCCCCCGACCATAGTCAAAACCAAACCAAAGAAAATATAATAATGAAAGAAGTCCATAGCATGAAATGGAGTCTTCCAAAGTATGGTAGCTCACCACTTCAATCTGACTCAACAGCTGCCCCCAAATCCAAGTCATTGAGCAAGAGGAATGGTAGTATGACCGGTTCCTGCATCGCGTGGGAATACAACGCTCGAAGATGGTTAGCAGGTGAAAGCTAGCATGAAACTCGGTAATAAGGATAAAGTAATTCCATCATTCAAAACCAAATCAAATAACCAATATGCAATCATATGTATACGTATATATAGTGCTGGGAAAAAAGGAACCGGGTTTAGCATGCATTTAAAAAGCTTAACCTGGGTTATGTAGCTTGAATGTCCTAAAACTACTCATGCGCTATATGGGTTCAGCTCCCCCTGCTGAAAGGGCCCCGGTACGTGTTAACCGCACGAACCGGAGAATAACCTGAAATGACTTAGGTACTCTCCCAAAATATAAGTGTGAAATCATTCACACGGATGAAACTCGGTAATAAGGATAAAGTAATTCCATCATTCAAAACCAAATCAAATAAACAATATGCAATCATATGTATACGTATATAGAGCTGGGGAAAAAAGAACCAGGTTTAGCATGCATTTAAAAAGCTTAACCTGGGTTATGTAACTTCGATGTCCTAAAACCACCCATGCGCTATATGGGTTCAGCTACCTCTGCTGAAAGGGCCCCGGTACGTGTTAACCGCACGAACCGGAGAATAACCTGAAATGACTTAGGTACTCTCCCAAAATATAAGTGTGAAATCATTCACACGGTCACCAAGATCAAACCTTAGATCAACAAACATGAGTTTCCAGTATTGGTCCCCCTGGAATCTCTACCTTTCACGACTTTGCTATCACAATCCCCTTTAAGCCCATATTAAAACAAATTACACATTCTAACTATTTACCAAGGAGTCTTTTAATTAGGCATTAACTGTTGGTATCATCATACCAAAAATTAGAGCTTGCAAGTCTATCCATTTATGCCATATCAAAGCCATTAAACCAATTTGACTCCAAAGTTTCCAATTAAACCAGAACCATGGACACCAAGGCCTTACCTAAACCATTTGAAACCAACCATAACCAATTCATGTTCCTTTAACCATTTATGCAATGGAAATTTGGAAAAGCATAGTCAAACCATGTGACAAAAGTTCTTTCATAGGCAATTTCACAAACATGTTGAGGGCATACCATTATCAAAACCAAAATCAACCAATTAGGGGCTCAACCATGACGCCTCTATTAAATCACAATTCTCATGCACCCACATGTGAAAAACCATAAATTAAACAAGGACAAACCATAATTAAACCATGAGAAACAACACTCATACATGAGCAATCCAAACACCCAACCTTTATTTCAAAACCACATCAATATCATGAAAATCATATATTAAAACATATTCCTTTAGTAAAATAACAATGAGAGAAGAGTAACATGCCTTAGACACCAAGGAAGACGAAGAGAATTACTCTTGGAAACCCCTAATTGATTATCTTGATGAAACCCTAGCCTTTTGCTTGAAAAAAGAGTTTGAGAGGGTTTTAAGAGTGTTTGATTGAGAATAATAGGTTAATTAAATCCCAAAAAGTGTTTAATGTCGTGGTATCCAAGGGAGTTAAAAAAGGGAAATGTCTAGAATACACCCAACTTAAACTGTAAAAATTACCGCAGGTGGTAATGAGTCGACCTCGTGATTCGTGACCACAACACACGACTTATACCATTGAGTAATCACCAAGGCAGAATCCAAAGTAAATGACAGTGGACAACATAAAAATCTGCACAATGACTCGTAAACTATCTTGACGGCTCTTAGTGAGCCACTCGTACTTAGATCCAAGTCAAGTTACTAAGTTTCAGAATAAATAAAGGACCGACCCATCACCAAACCAAACCATACGAACCGTACCCCCAAGTTGTAACCACAATAGAAACCCAACCACCACTCACTTGACACTTTATGAGTTGGGTCACCTGGCCCGTAACCACACCATACAACTCGTATGGTGAGTTGTTACCAGGACAGTGAGCACAAAGCTCAGGAATTTTTCAAGGGCCAAAACCCAGGGTGTTTCAATTCTCTCCCACTTGGATCATTCATCCTCAAATGATGGAAAAGGCAGTGACTAGCATGATTAGACCCCCAAACATCTCTACTATTACCTTTAAGACAGGAAGCAAAGATACCAAGGAAATCAATCATTCTTTTAACAAAGTTCGAAAACTAAGATGTCAAGAAAAACACATACCTTAAGCCCGAATTTTCATAACGGGAAATAGGAATGAATACTTGGACTTCATGTCCTCTTCAGCTTCCCATGTAGCCTCTTCCACCTTGTGGTTCCACCATAGAACCTTTACTGAATCTATGTCCTTGGTCTACAACCTACAAACCTACCGATACAAGATCTCAACTAGAATATCCTCATAAGACAGAGAATGTAAAATACCAATATCCTTGATAGGCACTACTAGAGATGAATCACCCACACACCTTCTCAACATAGAAACATAAAACACTTGATGAATTTAGATCAAACTAGAAGACAACTCTAACTCATACGCAACATTGCCAACCTTTCTCTAAACCACGTAAGGACCAACATTCTGAGGACTAAGCTTCCCCTTCTTCCCAAACTGCATCATTTCCTTCATGGGAGACACTTTCAAGAACACCCTATCCCCAACCTCAAACTTCAAATTCCTATGCCTCACATATGCATAGAACTTTTGGCAACTTTGGGAAACTATAAGTCTATCTCAAATCACCTTCACCTTCTCTATAGCTTGGTGAACCAAGTTTAGGCCAAACATCTCTGCCTCACCAACCTCAAACCATCCAATAGGAGATCTACATCTCCTACCATACAAGGCCTCATACGGAGCCATACCAATGTTACAGTGATAGCTATTATTATACGTAAACTCTAGAGGTAAATGCTCAACCCAACTACCACCATAGTCAGTCATGCAAGCTCGAAGCATGTCCTCCAATATCTAAATAGCTCTTTCTACTTTCCCATTCGACTGCGGGTGAAAAGCAGTACTAAGGCTCACCTTAGTCCTTAAGCCTTTCTAAAATAACCGCCAAAAGTAAGATGAAAATAGCGTACCATGATATGAGATAATTGAAATATACACCCCATGAAACTTCACAATATCTTGAAGCTATAGCCTTGCATAATCCCCAGCCGAGAAATTTGTCCTTATTAGCAAGAAGTGAGCAAACTTTTTAATCCTATCCATGATAACCCAAATTGAATCAAACTATTTTTGAGACCAAGGAAGACTAGTAATGAAATCTATATTAATCGCTTCCCACTATAGGCAACTAAATCTTTTGGCATAACTCTTTGGGCCTCATGTGCTTAACTTTCACTTGTTGGCATATGTAACGCCCGGAGTCTGTACCCCAGATGCTACACGATCCTTACGACCCCGAAGGACCACAAACTAACCCATGACTGATATCTACTGTGAGCACTAAATAATAGTACTGAAATAAATGCAGAATTAGAATGAATTTCCATATGGTTCAAAATCTAAGTACTGATAAAAAATAATAATTACATTTAGTAAAACATCTAAAAACTAAACACTGTCTGAACTGGTTTAGTTTGAAAGCCTCTAACTGAACTATCTGAAAGTGGAGTTGATGGAACAAGCCCCCAACTAACTCCATCTACTGAAATATGGAATCTACTAAAATAATGAAATAAAATAATATCCTCAAATGATAAGGACTCACTGCTAATCTACTGTTGTCGGCTGAACCTGAGTCTATCTATGCGCGATTGGGAACCTGAGCATCTGAATCTATGATATGAGACATCATAACGCAAAGAAAGAGTATGTATCAGTACGTGGAATGTACTAGTATGCTAGATGAGGTATGACTGAATGCAAGGGTTCATATGCATGAACAATAAATGACTGAATGATATAGAGTAACTGAACATGAGAGTACATGGATAACTGATACTGCTGTAAAAATTGAGTATGCACTACCGTGCATATAAATAAATACTATGACTGAGCTTGTCTAAAGCTAAGTCCTGAGTTCTGATACTGAGTAACTGATATCTGAAGTTACTTATAACTGAGTTACTAATACTTATTGACTGTATCTGACAGTCCTGATTCTATAGAACTGAATTGAGTTCTATTTTGAAGGATGAAACTACAACTATGAGAGGTAATCATCTAACCAACATTCCCCTTTTCTTAATAGATTTGGGGGTCCAACCTTGTAACGCCCCAAAATCTCATTCCGGAACGTCACACGGTGCTTAAAGCTACAAGTAACCCCAAGCTAACCCTTTGAGCCTGCTACTACTTCTAACACCTACTTTAGGATAGATAAGTCAAGAAACAACACTATATCATAACAAATCTAAACTAAAACAAATAATCATCTGAGATATCACTACTGAAAATCTGGAATTCAACTACTAGTCTAGTCCGACAAGCCTCTACTTACTACTGAACTAGAGAGTTATTAGGACAAACCCCCAACTTACTCGACTGAACTGAAAACCATAACAACTGATAGAAAAACTTAAAATCTGAGAAGTAGGTCCTCGAACCATAAGGACTCACCAACTGAAGAGTGTAGACAAAGGTACTTGGGAATCACTGTCGTGTCTTTGAATGAGCACTTGAACCTACATTATGAGACAATGTAGCACATAGACATATATGTGGATCGGTACTTTGAGGATGTACTGAGTATATGGGGTTGTATGAATTAAGTAAACAATGTCATTACTCTTTATGAAACCATGCATGCAAATATGAATGACTCACATATCTTGAATAAGTCAAAAATATAAATCTCACAAGTCATGAATAAGGAAACATGTACTATAAATATCGTGAGTCATTATCTTAGTTCTAAAATCTGTATTCTCCCCTTATTCTCAAAGTTGTAACCAAAAAAAAAATTCTTAAAATAATAGCTTTCAAACTTATATTTTTTTATCTTAAAGAGAATAAAGAACTTCTTTTGAATCTTAGGGATTTTAGAACTTTGGGAGACTGTGGAAACTTGGGATTTTCTTCTAACCAACATAAACCATGTGAACAACATGGAGTCCAACGTCTTGCCCACATTGGGGATAGGTGTTCTATCCTTGCCATCGGAAATGAACCTTAACTTTAGTGATCACTATCTTAACCCACTTGGGGTAAATCAAATCCTACGGTGGCTCGTAGTTCTGGGGCATAAAACCTTGGAATCAAGCCCAACTCGGTTCTAAATACTACTCTTATACTTAGGCTCAGAACTTTTTAGGAAAATCCACTTCAAATAATACTAGAATATGTAATGGAAGCTAACTATGCTTCGCTTTGCTTTAAATCATAGATAAAAGTGAATTCTTATCTTAACTTAGGATCAAAGATCAACCTTCTTTATAATCAAAGTACTTTCTTGTTTAACTCATGTTAATACATTATTTTCAAGAAACATCACAATTCATACTTAACATCACAATTCATACTTGATTTAGAGCATATATACATACTCAAATAATCATAATTTTATAATGAAGCTTAAATCTTGACGTCAACCTTGGGAACACTCAAGAACATCAATTCATGGTAGGGATGTGCAATTAATAGTATAATTTCTCTAATTCAAATATAAATAAGTGAAATAATGTGCAATTTCAAGACTTGAACAATTTATAAATTCATAAACTCAAAGTAAAGTAAATTAGGCAAAACCCACTTGCAAAAACATGAAATTCCTTAATAAAAATCAAAACTTTAGGCACAAGAATGGAAGAAGCGTTCTTGTTCAAACCCCACATACCTTAGATTATGGACTTTGAAAGAACTCTCGCTTTTGTGACTCTATTCACAACTTTGAACGGATATTCTTGACGCCCTTGGTCTGGGGATTCCGATTCTTGAAGAAATTTTGAAAAGTGACGGTTAAACCTTAAGTTCTATTGAGCTTTGGGTTGAAACCCTAGAAAGTGTTCTTGATGAATTTTAGAGAATAAGACTATATTTTGGTATTTGGGGACCTTAATCCCTTGTTATGACTGATAGATGATGAGGGAAAAGACTAAGTTTTCCCCTTGGATGTGGATTTTAAAAAATGAAAAAAATTAGGCATCGACGCGATTGGCGATGCGGCGCGTCGATGGCATCGACGCGATACCGACGCGTCGCACCAAGCCTCAGTACTTTTGACTGACAGTTCCTACAAAAAAATTAACCAACGTGATGGCTGACACGGCGCGCCAAGATCGCGTTTGTCCACTATTTTAGGACACCAAACGTGGTCTAAACGTGGATCAAAAATTCCAAAACTTGTTCGAGAACACCTATTGACTTTCCTAATCATGAATTAGCTAAAATATCAACTATCGAAGGCCGGGAATATTGGTAATAAAATCCTCAAAGTTTTGAGGCTCTAGAAATGACTAAATCCCAACACTTAGCTAGATTTTCTAAGTCTAGGAACTCTTTAGGCATAGTTTAGGGGATTTAGATGATGAGGATTTTGCGAGGTCTTACAATATCTCCCCCTTGCGAACATTCGTCCTCGAATGTCACTAGTTAGGCTAAGAAAACAGAGAAAACTGAAGATGTACAGCTAAAATAATTTACTAGACTGACTCTACATTGTCATAAACTTTGAGTACTTCAAAGAATGCATGGACTCATAATGAGAATAGCTATATAGCTGTATTTTTGGTTAAAGAGGAGCTGAATTAAGAAACAATAGTATCTTCGGATTGATTTGAACTTGTGGAGAAGAGATGGGGGTACATAGCTCACATATTTGTTTCTGCTTCCCAAGTAGCACCCTCAACTGACTGGTTTTGCTACAAAACTTTGACCAAAGGAACTTTTTTGTTCCTTAGTCTACGAATTTGATGGTCTAGGATCTCAACTGGAATCTCTTCATATGAAAGATTATTCTAAATGTCTAAGCTCTATGAAGGATCTACTACAATGGAATCACCAATGTGCTTCTTAAGCATGGAGACGTGAAAGAAAAGATGAACGGCTGAGAAATCTGTGGGCAACTCTATCTCATAAGCTACTTTCCCAACACAGCTTAGAATTCTATAGAGGCCAACATAACAGGGACTAAGCTTCCCCTTCTTGCCAAATTTCTTCACCTCTTTCATGGGTGAAATCTTCAAATACACCAAATCACCCACCTCAAACTCGAGTCCCCTTCTCCTCACGTCTATATATGACTTCTTATAACTCTGAGCTTTCTTTAATCTCTCTCTAATCAGCTTGACTTTCTCCATAGCCTCAAATACTGTATTAGGTCCAATCAAAGCAGCTTCACCTACTTCAAACCAACCTATGGGTGATCTATATCTCCTTTTATAAAGAGCCTCAAACGGAGCCATCTGAATACTAGAATGATAACTACTGTTATACACAAATTCAATCAATGGTAAATGCCCATCCCAACTTTCTTTAAAATCAAGGGCATATGCCCTCAACATATCTTTCAGAGTCTGGATGGTCCTCTCAACCTAACCATCTATCCGCGGATGAAAGGTGGAACTAAGATGCACTTGGTTACCAAGACCCTTCTAAAACGCTCTCCTAAATAGGGAAGTAAACTAAGAACCCCTATCTGAGATGATAGATAAGGGAACTCCATGAAATCTGACTAACTCTTGGATATACAACTTAAAATAATCCTCACTTGTATAAGATGTATGCACTGGCAGGAAATGTGTTGACTTAGTCAAATTGTCTACAACAACCCAAATAGAATCATGATGACGATGCGAAAGGGGTAAACCAATCACAAAATCCATATTCACCTCCTCCCACTTCCAAGTGGGTATACCAAACTCTTGCATTGCACCACCAGGTCTTTGGTGCTCTACCTTAATTTGTTGACAAGTTGTACGCTTCGCCATAAACTCTGCTATATCCTTCTTCATGCCTCTCCACCAATAGATTTCCTATAAATCACGGTACATCTTAGTAGTACCGGGATGAATAGAATATCACGCGTCATGTGCTTTAGTCATAATTCTCTACCTCAAATCACCAACACAAGGAACACACAAACTACCCTGAAACCTCAACACACCATCTCCCCCTTAGGAGAAAAACTCTACCTTTTGGTCTTTAACTGACTCCTTCAGTTTGACCAAACTAGGATCCATGTCTTGCTTCTTATTTACTTCTGAAACTAAGGAGGATTCAGAACTACTCTGAACCCACATATTACCTTCAGCAGAATCAAATAACCTAACACCCAATCTAGCCAAACGATGAACTTCACGAGCTAATTCTATCTTATTCTTCTCCATATGAGCCACACAGCCCATAAACAACCTACTAAAGGCGTCTGCCACTACATTGGCCTCGCCCGGATAATATAACACACTCATATCATAATCTTTTAGCAACTCTAACCATCTTCTCTGTCTAAGATTCAACTCCCTTTAAGTAAATATCTACTATAGGATTTTGTAGTCAGTAAACACATCAACATGAACACCATAAAGATAGTGTCTCCATATTTTCAAAGCGAAAACCACGGTAGCTAATTCAAGATCATAGGTTGGGTAATTCTTTTCATGCGGTTTCAACTGCCTAGAGGCATAGGCTATAACCTTACCTTTTTGCATCAACACGCAACCCAGGCCAACTCTAGAGGCATCACAATACACCAAAAAACCATCTGTACCATCAGACAGAGTTAATACATTAGCTGAAGTGAGTCGAGTCTTTAACTCCTGAAAACTCTTCTCATAGGAATTTGACCACAAGAACTTAAATTTTTTTTGGGTCAATCAAGTCATGGGAGACGCAATAAAAGAGAAACCTTTGATAAAATGGCAGTAATAGCCAGCTAGACCCAAGAAACTTCTAATGTCAGATAGAGAGATAGGTCTAGGCCAATTTTTTACTGCTTCTGTATTTTGGGTATCAACTCTAATGCCTATGGCTGAAATAATATGACCCAGAAAAGCTACTGACCTTATCCAAAACTCACTCTTGCTGAATTTGGTGAACCATTGATGATCTCTAAGAGTCTGCAGGACAATTCTAAGATGGTCGGCATGGTCATCCTCACTACGGGAGTACACAAGAATATCGTCTATGAATACTATGACAAACATATCTAGATACTATTTGAACACTAAATTCATGAGATCCATGAAATCTGCTGGAGCATTGGTTAGCCCAAAAGACATTACTAGAAACTCAAAATGACTATAGCAGGTTTAGAAGGCTGTCTTTGGAATATCACACTCTCTTACTTTAAGCTGATGATAGCTGGATATAAGGTCTATCTTTGAGAAATAAGTTGCACCTTGCAATTGATCAAATAGGTCATCAATTCTAGGAAGAGGGTACTTATTCTTGATTGTGACCTTATTAAGATAATGATAGTCAATGCACATATGCAAAGAACCATCTTTCTTTTGCACGAACAGGATGGAAGCTCCCCAAAGAGAAATACTGGGCCTTATGAAACCTTTATCTAGAAGATCCTTGAGTTGCTCTTTCAACTCCTTAAGTTCTGTGGGTGCCATGTGGTATGGAAGGATAGAAATAAGTTATGTATCATGAAGAAGGTCAATCCCAAACTCTATATCTTTATTGGGAGGTACCCCTAGGAGATCTTCTGGAAAAACATCAAGAAACTCATTAACTAAATGATTGTCTTTAATTCAAACTAGATGATAGATGCAACCTTTGGATATTAGCTTTCTGGCTTTGAGATAGGATATAAAATGACTCTTGGGAGATACAGAATTAACAGACCACTCAAAAACTAGCTCATCAGGGAACTGAAACTTGACCACATAGGTATGATAGTCTATAGATGCGTAACAAGAATGAAGCCAATTCATACCCAGAATAAGATCAAAATTGACCATATCTAACTCTATCAAATCAGTGAATATGACCTTATAAAGAAAAGTAATAGGAAACTTTTTATAAACTTGCTTAGCAACAACTGGCTTACCTACTAGGGTAGAAACCAGGATAGGCCCAGGGATCTTTTCGGGATTTATCTCACAATTCACAGCAACTAATGAGGTCACATAAAAGAAACTTGACCCAGGGTCCAACAACACATAAACATCAAAGTGAAAGACATGGATTATACCAGTAATAACATCTAGAGAATTCTCCTATTCCTGATGGAATAGTAAGGCATAGAATCGATTCTGGCACTGACCACTAGTTGTGCTAGATGAAGCACCCTGAGGAGGGGCTGGATGGGCTAAAGGAGCTAGTGCACTGGTAGCCTGAGTCTGGGGTCAAACATCTTTGTTCCCCTATATAGCATGTGAACACTCTCTAAGTCTGTGGCCTGACTTGCCATAACCAAAACAACCCCTTTATTCAGCAAGACACTCACCGGGATGGGTTCTGCCATACTTAGCACATGGGGGATAACTGGGCCTATTACTCACACGGTTCTGGGATCTGGAAACAGAAGACTTATTCCCCTGCTCCTGCCTATTTTTGGGTGCAGAAGCACTAGCTGATGAATACACTGCCATAGATGAACGGCTTTAAAACTACGGACGATTCCCTCCATGGGATCTAGTCTGACCATACTCATGTTGCTATGATCTATCCCTCGTGTTTCCTCTTACTCTATCCCTCTCCTTTATTATATCTACCTCAATCTACTGAGCATGTATTATCAGTCTGGAAAGATCCATGTCTCTATTGAGCATAGAATTCCTACACTCCTTAACAACTAATCCAGACACATCGATCACAAACTTACTCATACTGGTTCTGAGGTCAGCCATCAAATCGGGAGCATACTTGGATAACTGGTTGAACTTGAGGCAGTACTCCTTTACTGTCATAGAGCCTTGCCTCAGGTTCATGAATTTCTCTATTTTTGCTCCCTCATCTCAAGTGGGAAGAACTTATCCAACAATATATCTTGGAACACCTGCTAATTCATAGGAATTGCATTCTCCCCTCTACTCCTCCTCTATATCACAACCCAATCATATGCAACATCTTTCAGGCTATAAGATGTCAAATCTACACTCTCTTCTTTAGAAATATGTATAACTTTATGATCTTCTTTACCTTATCAAGATACAACTATGGGTCCTCACCTGCCTTCGATCCATAGAACTCTAGTGGATTTATCATCATAAAATATTGAATCCCGGCTGTAGATAAATCACCTCCTTATTGATACGGGACTGTAGCCTGGTTATTGTCCTGAACATTCGCGGTGATTGCCTAGGCTAACGCCTAAAAAGCTGCTCAGAACTCAGCATGAGACACATTCTCAGTCAGGAATCAATAGGTTGAGGTTGCTGGTTATCATTCCTATGAGCATTAGCTCTTCAGAAAGGCATTTTCTGTCATAAAAGAGCATGAATTAATAACAGAGAGAGACAACTGTACACACGACGAATTCTGAAAGAAAGAGATAACTTTTCCTAAAATGTCTTGTAGCCTCTTGCTCATAGATATGGTGTGCTACACTCCAATGATCAAGACTCTACCTAATGTAGCTTCTCAGACTCCCTAGGACTCTTAAAACCTTAGCCTCTGATACCAAGTTTATAACACCCCAAAATCTCATCCCGAAATGTCACATGATGCTTAAAGTTACAAGTAGCCCCAAGCTAACACTTTAAGCCTGCTACTACTTCTAACACCTACTTTAAGATAGATAAGTCAAGCAACAGCACAATATCATAACAAATCTAAATTGTAACAACTGAAACAATTATCTGAGATATCAATACTAAGAATCTGGAATTCAAACCCCACATACCTTAGATTATGGACTTTGAAAGAACTCTCAATTTTATGACTCTATTCGCAACTTTGAACGGATATTATTGATGCACTTGGTATAGGGATTCCGATTCTTGAAGAAATTTTGAAAAGTGATGGTTAAACCTTGAGTTCTCTTGAACTTTGGTTGAAACCCTAGAAAGTGTTCTTGGTGAATTTTAGAGAAGAAGACTATATTTTGGTATTTGGGGACCTTAATCCCGTGTTATGACTGATAAATAGTGGGAGAAAAAGACTAAGTTTCCCCCTTGGATGCGGATTTTAAAATCTTAAAAAAAACTGGGTATCGACGCGATTGGCGATGCAGCGCGTCGATGGCATCAATGCGATACCGACGCATCATGCCAAGCCTCAGTACTTTTGACTGGCAATTCCTACAATAAATTTGACCAATGCAATGGGCGACACGGAGCTCTAAGATCGCATTGGTCCACTATTTTGGGACACCAAACGTGGTCTAAACGTAGATCGAAAATTCCGAAACTTGTTTGGGAACACCTATTGACTTTTCTAATCATGAATTAGTTAAAATATCAACTATCGAAGGCTGGGAAGGTTGGTAATAAAATCCTCAAAGTTTTAAGGCTCTAGAAATGACTAAATCCCAACACTTAGCTAGATTTTCTAAGTCTAGGAACTCTTTGGGCATCGTTTAGAGGATTTAGACGATGAGGATTTTGCGGAGTGTTACAAACTTATAACCCCAGTTGGAAGGGTGTTAGTCCCGTGCCATGGGTAAAGACACTTAAGAGTTACCCTCTACTAGTAGGTTCCCTAAATAAGAACGGTGGTACCCTCTACTGGCACGTAAAGCACCTCATCAACCCTCAACTAAAAAGTTGATGTCTCAACCTATGCTGGCTATGTAGTTCTAGAATACAAGGATTGTTTCTAAGGATCACACCCTCTACTGGCAGGTAAGTCGCTATCCTTGGGTTCACTCGGTGCTGAATCCTACTCCCAACTAAATAGACACTGAATTAATTATACTGAACAAGACTAGACTGGACTGATACTGAGTTTATTGAATTTTCCTGAGTTCTGTACTGACTGAGTTCTACTGAGTTCTGTTACTAACTAAATTATACTGATCATAACATGACTGATACTATTCTGTAACTGACACTGGCTCTAGATAAACAGCTAGATTGTCAGGTATTAAATACCACCCGGACTCGATAACATAAAAGAAAGGCTTAGCATAATCTTGAATAACATAACAATGTTCACTTGATCATAATTTATCCATAGAGGCATTTCATCAAACACTTGTAATGCATTGACTTGTACATGAATGGGGAATATACGCTATCATGTTATAATGGCACTATTTCATTCACATAGGCATTTTATCAAAGACATGGGGTGCATGCTTTGGTTATACAATAATCAACACATATAATTATCATGGCTACATCAATCAACTTGCAAATTGAAGGGTTTATCATGAAGATTATGTAATTCAACACATAAAATAATTAATTTCATGAAATCTTGTAATTTAATCATGGACTGAGACCCAACAATAACATGAACATGAATTTAATTCAATTTCAAGCATATAATTCATAAATCAACAATCTTGTAGTTTAAAAAATAGATTCGTGGACTCTATGGGTGAAAGGAAACCATATATGAACACCTAACATACCTTGGAATATTAATTCTTGAGGGTTCTTGGAGAAATTCTTGAGCTTGACCTTGATTTTTGAAACTAGGGTTTTTTCCTCTTCGAGAGAGAATGATTTGATTTGGGGGAAGATTGAATGAATAATGCTGCAACTAGGTTTATTAAGGTTAAATTTTGTGTTAAAGGTTGACTGGGGTAAGGAAAGAGTACTTAAAAGCCCTTGGAATTAAAACTCAGAATTAGCTGAAAATCCCGATTTGGTAGGCTGGCAAGATGTGGCACCATTGGTGCGTGTCTATGGAAAATAACAACTGCAAACTGGGGGCTTGGAGCGACGTGGTGGAATCGTGGTGCCCCATTTGATTCTGAATTTTGGACTCACCGTGATGCGGTGGATCGCGTTGGAACACTAGAAAAGGACAATTCTGAACTAAGCCTATGGCGCGATGCGCCAATATTATGGAGCAACACTGAAATTTGCCAATTTCTATTTAGCTGGCCTCCGCAACATGCTGACATGAATTTTGGCACACTGCTTTACAAAAATGGCTCTAACTCTTTGCTCGGGTATCGAATTTTGGTGAATTTTATATCGTTCGAAAGTTGACTGAATTTCTCACGCATTGGTAAGCTCTAAACTGAACAATACTGAGTATTTAGAAAAATTTATATGGAATAACTCACGTACTGAGAGTTAAAATGAGCTATGGAAATACAGGGTATTACAGCACACCATGCTCTTTGCCATAAAACTAGCCATATCCCACATCATATTGTTCCACCAGTATATCTCCTTGAGGTCATGATATATTTTTGTCAAACCAAGATAAACAATGTATCATAACTCATGCGCCTCGGCTAAGATTCTCTCTTGTAGACCATCTACATTGGGAACACACAACCTTTTTTGGTACCACAAGGTACCATCACCACTAATCTCAAAAGCCATTACCTTGCCTACCTATATCATCCTTGATTCGCATTAATACAGGATCCAACACTTGCTTCTCCTTCACCCCAGCACCCAAAAATGGTTTTGCTACCTCCTACACAAATACGCCACCATCCTCAGAGTCCAAGAGACGAACTCCAAGGTTAACCAAATGGGGAACATCATTCACTAACTCTCGCTTCTCTTTATCCACATAAGCTACACTTTTCATGGATACCCTGCTAAGATTATCAACAACCATATTAGCTTTAATTTGATGGTAGTGAATACTAATATCATAATCCATAAGCAACTCAAGACATTTCCTTTGCCTGAGGTTAAGCTCCTTTTGATACCCGAATCGAAGATCAATCTTAGAGAAAAACATAGCACCCCACAACTGATCAAAAAAATCATCTATTCTTGGAAGAGGGTACTTATTCTTTATTGTCACCTTATTCAGCTGTCGGTAATCAATACACATCCGAAGTGAACCATCCTTCTTATGCACAAATAAAATTGGTGTGCCACATGGAGACACACTAGGATGGATGAAACATTTATCTAGAATATCCTTTAGTTTCTCCTTAAGCTCCTTTAACTCAGTCAGAGTGATTCTATATGGGGGAATAGAGATAGAACGAGTGTCCAAAAAAAGATCTATCCTAAATCAATCTCCTTATTAGGAGAAACACCAGAAATGTCATTAGGGAAGACCTCAGGAAATTCATTCACCACCAAGACGAAATGTAAAGAAAGGCCCTCCGAGTTAGAATCTTTAACCCAGACCAGATGACAGAGACACCTCTTAGAGATTAGTCTTCGAGGTCTCAAATATGATATGAACCTCCCCTTAGGATCCAGGGAACTACCCTCCCACTCAATAATCGGTTCATTAGGGAATTTAAGGAAAACCTTACATGTATGATAGTCTAGAGAAGCATAGCACGAGTGTAACCAATCCATCCCTAATATGATATCAAAATCAACCTTGTCTAATCCAAACAAATCCACCAAGGTTTCTCCACCACCCACAGATATGATACAACCCCTATAGACTCTTCTAGCTACCACAGAGTCACCTACCGAGTAGAAACAAAAAAAGGTCCCCAAATACCATCGAAACCGAAACCAAGATGCATAACCACAAATAAGGTCACATAAGAGAGAGTGGATCTCAAATCAAGTAAATAGTACACATCATAGGAGAAGAGTTTTATCATACCAGTAATGACATCAGGTAATACCTCAGACTCTTAGCAGGTAACGAGGGCATAGAGATGATGTCGACCAATGCTGAAGCCAGATAGTGTATTCTTTGGTATCTGAGTTGAGGAAGAGGCAACCAAAACCTTATTTGCCCCAGAAGAAACCTTTCCAACAGGGAAGTTTCTAATCATGTGCCCTAGTTGAGCATAGTTCAATCATTTGTCCTTTCCTCTATTATAGTAACTTCAATAAAATCGACCAAAAAATCTGTAGAAAGGATATAATGGAGCTGACTGGGCCCACTAGCCTAAGATTGGCACCCTGTGCCCTATAATTATCACTACCATAAAAACTCATGCCACCTGATATCTTTGGATATGGAGCACTAGCTGTCGAGTGAGATCAAAAATTACCCTACTTCTTCTTGAACCACTTCCTACCATCTCTGCTACTTTGTTGTTGCCACTACCCTGCTTAGAAAATCTAAACTTCTTGCTCTAACTCTCTTCTATCTCCGTCGGCTTCTTCTTCTTCTCATCTATATATTGTATGTACACAACCAACCTGGAGATATCTATGTGATTGTTTAACAAGGCAGCCTTACTCTCTAAAATTAAGTCTCGGTACAACTCAGAAGTGAAGTTCATCATTCTTTCCCTCATGTTAGAAACTAACTCCGAAGCATACCGAGATAACTGGTGAAACTTTAAGGCATACTCCTTGACTAACATCTTGCCTTGCTTTAGATTAACAAACTCTTCTTTCTTCACCTCCCATAACTCATATAAGAAAATTGGTCTAGGAAAGCATTAGAAATATCCTCTCATAGGGCTAACTCATCACTGTAACCCCTCGAATGATCCCATTCCTCATACCAATGATAAGCCACATCTTTTATTTGGTAAGCAGCAAACTCCACACCTTCTACATTAGTGGCATACATAGCATAAAAAATCGTTTCCATCACATCCAAGAAAGCTTAAGGATCTTTCTCTATCTTAACACTAGTAAAAGCCAAAGGATTCAACCTCATGAACTAGCCAACCCTTATGGCCTCAGAGGATAGAGTGACAGAAGCACCATGCTCAGCCTGAGAAGCTACCAACTGATCAAACATATGGATAGACTAAAAAAACTCAACATTCATCACATCAACGTAAAGAGCTCCAGGAGGACTGAAAGGGATAGGTGCAACTCTAGAAGGGCAATCTGGAACTGGACCTTAAAATAGAGTTTGTACCCCATAATTAGAGTGTATCCTATTTCCATTCTCCCCAAGTGGGACAGAGCAGTTTCATGAGCTTCAGATCATCAAGGAGGCATAATATAAAAAGCGAACAAACGAAATTAGACATGATTCAGAACCTTAGACTCTACAACTTGAAAATAGAATAACCAATAAGCCTCAAAGCCTTTCCCTTATGAGTGTGGCACGCTACACACGCTTAAAAGAGATTCTAATCAACACGGCTTTGTCGTACTCCTAATTTACCATGAACCTAAGGCTTTGACACAAATCTAACATAACTCAAACAAGGGCCTAGTTGTGTCAGGTATCTCAAGTCCAATTAGGACCAGAGACCACCCCCAATACCCAATCGTTAATCGCCCCACACCCCATGTTGGCTAAATTTTAAATATATAACAAGATAAAATAATAATAATTTAAAAAAATTAAATAAAGTTTATAATTGTAATCCAACAACCTCCACCAATCATCCATCCAGTGCAAACCCCAATCCCAATACTAATACCAAGGATAACTCCAATACCGACAACGCCCGTGCCTATAGTAGTTCGATAAAGCCTCTATCTGAAATCAATAACATCCGATCAGGATATGCCCCCAACCACAGCCAAAATCAAATCAAAGAAAAGATAATAATGAAAGAAGTCTATAGCATTAAATGGAGTCTTCCAAAGTATAGAAGCTTACCACTTCAATCTGACTCAACAGCTGCTCTGGAATCTAAGTTACTGAGCAGGAGGAATGGTAGTATGGTCGGTTCTTGCATCGCATGGAGATACAACACCTAAAAATGGTTAGTGAGTAAATGCTAGCATAAAACTTAGGAATAAGGATAAAGTAATGCTATCATTCAAAACCAAATCAAATAACCAGTATGTAATCATATGTATATATATATATAGTGCCGAGAAAAAGGGAATCAAGTTTAGCATGCATTTAAAAACCTTAACTTGGGTTGTGTAGCTTGGTCTTCCTAAAACTACCCATAGGTTATATGGGTTCATCTCCCCTTACTGAAAGGCCCTCGATGCGTGTTAGCCTTATGGACTGAAGAATAACCTGAGATAACTAGTACATCTTTAAAAATATAAGTGTGACATCATGCACACAATCACCAAGACCAAAACTCATATCGGCAAATGAGAGTTTCTAGTATTGGCCCCCTCAAAACCTCCACCCTCCACGGCTTTACTATCACAAATCCTTTTAATCCCATATTAAAACAAATTACACATTTCTACCATTTACCAAGGATTATTTTAATTAGGCATTAACCATTGGTATCACCATACTAAAAATAAGAGCTTGCAAGTCTATCTATTTATGCCATACCAAAGCCATTAAACTAATTTGACTTCAAAGTTTCCAACTAAACTAAAACCATGGACACCTAGGCCTTACCAAAGGCATTTGAAACTAACAATAACCAATTCATGTACCTATAACCATTTATGCAATAAAAAGTTTCAAAAGCATAGTCAAACCATGTGACAAAAGTTCTTTTATAGGCAATTTCACAAACATGTCTAAGGCATACCATTATCAAAACCAAAATCAACCAATTTGTGGATCAACCATGACCCCTCAATTAAAGCATCATTCCCATGCACCCACATGTGCAAAAACATAAATTAAACTAGGAAAAACCATAATTAAACCATGAGAAACAACATTCATACATGAGCAATTAAAACCCTCAACCTTTATTTCCAAACCATATTACATCAAGAAAATCATATACTAAAATACATGTCTTTGGTAAAATAATAATAAGGGAGGAGTAACATGCCTTAGATACCAAGAAAGACAAAGAGAATTACTCTTGAAAGCCCCTAATTAATTAGCTTGATGAAACCCTAGCCTCTTGCTTGAACAAAGAGTTTGAGAGGTTTTTAAAGTGTTTGATTGATAATAATAGGTTAATAAAGTCCCAAAAGGTGCTTTATGTCATGGTATTCAAAGGACTTACAAAAGAGAAATATCCAAAATACCCCCAACTTAAACTGTAAAAATTATCGTAGGTGGTTATGAGTCGACCCCGTGACTCATGACCACAATAGATGACTTATAATATCGAGTCATTACCAAGATAGAATCTAAAGAAAATGACTTTGGACAATATACAACTCCACAAAATGACTCATAACCTATCCTCACAGCTCTTAGTGAACCACTTGTACTTAGAGCCAAGTCAAGTTACTAAGTTTTACATTAAATGAAGGACCGACCCATCACCAAATCATACGACCCATACCCCTAAGTCATAACCACAATAGAAACCTAACCACCACTCACTTGAAACTTTACAAGTTGGGTTACCTAACCCATACCCATACCATACTACTTGTATGGTAAGTCATTATAAAGAAAGTGAGTTCAAAGCTCAGGAATTTTTCAATGGCCAAAACCCAAGATGTTTCATAAGGATAAAGTGGTTGTTATATTACTAGTTCCTACCTATGTATCGTATAGTAATTATGGTGGTGATTTCATAAATAACTCCAGGTTTATTAATTTGCATATGATTATCAAACACTATTTTTGACAAATTAAGCTTTATTTCTAGGATTGTTAGAGTGAGAATTTCTTATTTGGGGATCGAATAATGATTTATTTTTGTTGAAATTTAACGTATTAGTGCATACTATTACAGGGAATATATATATATATATATATATATGAGCAAATTTTGAACATTTTGAATTAGTGAAGAAGGGCAAGGGACTTGTGGACTAGTGAAAATTGGGTTCTTCGGTTGAGGCAGGTTATGATTTAATTTGAATTTAGACTCAATTTAATTGTGTGTATTCTCCTACATTGGATGCTTGTTGATTGGTCTTCGGACATACTTAAATTTGATAATATTTGGGTAGTTGAATTTTTATGAATACTTAATAAAAAATCAACTTGATGTGATTACCCTATAATTTTAAGTGTATTTATAAATTTAGTACATCGTATTGTACTCCTGAGAGATAGTGTAAATTTAATAAAACATACATAATATGGTTGTGGAGGATTAGGTACCACGTTGGTATGGATATAGTTATTGATAGTACTTAATTATGGAGGATTGAATGCCACATCGGTACGAATATGGATATTAATACTACTTAATCATGGAGGATTAGGTACCATGCCGATATGGTACATGGACTAGATTGTCACCTACAGGTCATGACTAGTTGGGAAAAACTAAGTCCCTTAGTATATGTATACAAGTTAGTGTTGATTTTGAGAGATTGTGGTTTAATTAGGAGGACATAGTTATTACTTATGGTATTATTGTTGATTCTGTGGATGTTTACAGTATGGTTGATTCACTGGATAGTTATGTGGCTTGTTCGTAAGCATTGTTTATCCATTTATTGATGTATTTTTTTTATTTATTAAATACTTGTTATTTAATTTATCTTGTGTACATACTATTAAATTGAGTTGGCCTATGATACCTACTAGTACATATTGGTTTGTATAGATACTACCTTGTAATCTTCTTTTGTTGAGTGCAAAGAGTGTTCCAGAGGCTCAGACAAGACTTTACCTCTAGCGTTTGATAAAAGATCTTGATCCAAGGGTGACCACTTCATATTAAGGCTACCATGGATTATACTAGTTCTTGTCCATCTTTTGAGCAATAACACTCTTTTAATTATTCTTTATTTTGGATATCTCTTTAGACATGGTCTTTCTTTTAGAAGTTCTTACATGATGACTTTCGGGTCTTGGGGATTTAAATAAGTAGTTTGTTTAGACTTTTGCATTAATAATGATTAGTTTTGGAATATTGTAATTAAGTTAGTTTTATGATAATCTCGTCCTAATATTAACTAAGTGATTGGTTAATGGTTCGGTTTAGATATTCTTCCATAAGAAGATTGGTGTGGGTGCCACTCATGGCCATTTAGGTCATGACACAGTTGGTATCAGAGCCTTAGGTTCGTCGATCTCATCATATAGGAATGTCTAGTAGAGTCTTGCAGAATGTTATGGAGATATCTGTACTTTTCTTTAAGAGGCTACAAGATACTAGGAAAATTCAAATTCTTCTTTCTAACATGGAAGTACTTGATTTCAATTGGTATATAACTTTTTCATTCTTATTCTTGTAGATAGTAAAAACACGAGCAAAGGGAGAAAGAGTTGTGGTGCTCAAACTAGCTATTGGGTTTATGGTTTGGGGTAGAGGATAGGCGAGGAGAGGTCGAGGAAGATGAAGAAAAGTTGCACCCACCAGGGAAAAAGCTAAGGCAATGAAATCAGCTTGGGAAAGGCCAGTATCTCCTCCCACACATGAGGATATTCCTAAGATAGTAAAGGATAGAGCGATGTAGTATATAATGAGGGGATGCCAGTTCATGATGGGGCTACACAAGTTCAGGGAGGTACAACACTGATTTAGATGCCTTTCACTATATTTCAGCAGGTTCTAAGCTTTTTGAGTGGGTTGGCAGGAACCAGGACTATGCCTATAACACCCACAATTCTGTATTTGGAGGTGCACCATGCTTCTATTGTAGCTCCTTAAATAAAAAAGGTCAGAGGTTTTCTGAGATAGGTAGTGGGTTCGGTGATGACTGGAGATGAGTACGATTTGTTTTGTAAGTTTATCAAGATGAAACCTCTTATTTTTCATGGTACTGAGTTTGAAGATGCCTATGAGTTCATTATTGACTGTCATAAAAGGCTTCATAAGATAGGTATGGTTAAAAGATATGGTGTATAATTGGTTACTTTATAGTTTCATAGGGGTGCCAAGATGTGGTGGAGAGCTTATGTAGAGAGTGGAGATCAGGTTTGCCTCCATTGACTTAGACTCAGTTTTTCTAAAGAAGTACGTGCCTTGTACATTGAGAGACAGAAAAAAGGATGAGTTCACTAATCTTAAAGTAGGGAATATGTCAGTTACAACCTAGAGGCCAAATTTCATTATTTGACTCAGTATGCACCTTATTTGCACAAAACTGAGGAGAAGAGGATTTGTTTCTTTGTGAAGGGTCTGACTACAGGTTTCTAGATTTATCTGCTTTAGAAGCATCTTTAGGTCAGTATTTTTAAGAGATGGTTGATTTTTTAAAGAAGGTGAAGGGTGTAAGACAAGAGGGTTATGCCAAGGCAACAAAAAAAAAGGCCCACAAAGGAGGCAGTTTCAATGGTTTTTATTCCAAGGGTCAGAGTTTATAAGGATACCCTGCCAACCCCATTCAGTCAGTGATGCAGGTGTCTGTTGGCGGTTTGTCAGGAGCTAGACAACCATCTTCAGACTTTTGATGTTATCTCAATTTGTCTTCGTCAGCTCAGTGACCTACCTTGGATTGTATATTTTATGAGTGTGGTGGATTTGGTCACATCAGAAGGTTTTGTCCTATGTTAAGGTTGTATGGTTAGTCGGCCGGCAACAGGATCCTCAAGCTCTAGTTCCAGTAGGTAAATAAGGTAGTGGTAACGGTAGAGGACGTCCACAAGGTGGTCATGGTGGTCATCATGCAGGCAGGGTTGGTAACCAACCTTCTTAAGGTGGTCCTCATCTTGGCAGGAGTAACACTCAGACTGGTGGTAGGGCTCATATCTATACTTTTCCAGGCAGGCTAGAGACATCAGACACTATTATTACAGGTACTATTCTTGTCCGTGATGGGATGTCCACTATATTATTTGATCTTGAATCTATTTTCTCATATGTATCTGCTAGTTTTGCTATGAGATTGAATATAGTGTGTGATATAGTTGACTTTCCTATTCATGTGTCTAATTCTGTTGGTGATTCTGTTGTTGTTAATAGAGTTTATCATTCTTATTCTATTATGTTTATGGGGTATCAAACTTGGGCATATTTTATTCAAGACATGGTAGATTTTGACATAATACTGGGGATGAGTTGGTTGTCTTCGTATCATGCTATATTAGACGGTCATGCTAAGACAGTGACCGTAGCTATGCCAAAAATGGATAGACTTGAGTGGGAGGGTGATTATAGTCCTACTCCAATAAAACTTATTTATTTTCTCTGTGTAAAGAGGTTAATTGGGAGGGGATGTATGGTCGTCTTAGCATTTCTTTTGGATACTTTTGCAAAGGTCCCATCTATTGAGTTAGTTGCTATGGTGTGTCAGTTCAAAGAGGTTTTTCCTGTAAATTTTCCTGGCATGCCACTAGACTGTGACAATGATTTCTGTATTGATCTAAAGCCATGTATTTTTGTATTAATCTAGAGCCACGTACTCATCCTATTTTTATCCCTCCCTATAGGATGGCTCCGACTGAGTTGAGATAGCTAAAGGCTCAATTACAGGATTTGTTAAGTAAGGGATTTATTCATCTAAGTACCTCTCTATGGGGTGCTCCTATCTTATTTTGAAGAAAAAGAATGGCAGTCTTCGTATGTGTATAGAGAATAGGCAGTTGAACAAAGTTACAATCTATAATAAGTATCCTTTGCCCCGTATCGATGATTTATTTGACCAATTACAGGGTGCATCTATATATTCCAAGATTGATTTGCGGTTCGGGTATCATCAACTTAAGATATGGCTTGACGATATTCCTGAGACTATATTTTAAACCAGGTATAGGCAATATAAGTTTCTTTTAATGTCTTTTGGGTTGACTAATGCCCCAGCTACTTCTATAAGTTTGACGAATGGGATATTTAAACCTTACTTGGATTCTTTCATGATCATCTTTATTGATGATATTTTGGTTTATTCTGAGAGTAAATAGGAACATGAGAATCACTTAAGGATTGTTTTGGGTTTGTTAAAAGAGACAAGGTTTTATGTGAAGTTTTCTAAGTGTGAAATCTGGTTAGCTTCTGTATCCTTTTGTGGCATGTGGTTTCGAAGAAAGATTTAATGGTAGATCTGTAGAAGATTAAAGCGATTAAAAATTAGTCTAGGCCTACTTCAGTGATGGAGGTTCGTATCTTTATGGGGTTAGAAAGTTATTATCGCATGTTTGTAAAAAGGTTTCATTCTATTGCTACACATATGACGTGGTTGACTCAGAAAGCTGTACCTTTTATTTGGTCTAATGTGTGTGAGGAGAGCTTTCAAAAACTCAAGATCTTGTTGACTACCACTCTTATTCTTTCTTTGATAGTAGAGGGAAAGGATTTTATCATTTATTGTGATGCCTTATGTTCTAGTTTAGGTGTTGTTTTTATGTAGGAAAGGAATGTTATTGCTTACGATTTGAGGCAATTGAAGCCCAATGAGAAGAATTATCCCACTCATTAATTAGAGTTAAATGGTGTGGTTTTTGCTCTTAAGATATGGAGGCACTAATTATATGGGGTTCTTGTGAAGTGTTCACCTATCACCACAGTTTATAGTATGTGTTCATACAGAGGAATTTGAATTTGAGACAACGTAGGTGGATGGAGTTACTTAAATATTATTATATCACTATCCTATATCATTCGGGGAAGGCTAATGTGGTAGCTGATGCATTGAACAGAAAGTCAACAAGTATGGGTATCTTGGGTTACCTGAATGCTACCAGGTATCCATTGTCTAAAGAGATCCATACTCTAGCTAACAAATTTATTCAACTTGAGATGACTGAGAAAGGAGGAATTCTAGCCAGTATTGAGGCAAGGACCATATTTTGGATCAAATCAATGCAAAACAATTTGAGGATGCTAAGTTGGGCAAGATTTGTGATAAGGTTTTGCAGGGTGAGGCCAAGGAGGCCATTCTTGATGGTGATGGTGTGTTGTGGATTAAGGGGAGAGTTTGTGTACCCCGTGTTGATGATTTAATTCCTATTATTCTAGATAAGGCTCATTGGTCGAAGTATTCTAAACATCCTAGAGTGACTAAGATGTATCATACTGAAACAGTATTACTGGTGGGGTCGAATGAAGCGTGATATAGTTAATTTTGTTGCTAAATGTTAGAGTTTCCAACAGATAAAGTACGAGCATCAGAAGCCTGGTGGTACTCTTCAAAGGATGCCCATTCCTGAATGGAAATGGCAAAGGATAGCTATGGATTTTATTGTTGGTCTTCCCAAAACTTTGGGGAAGTATGATTCAATATGGGTTATTATGGATAGATTGACTAATTCTGCATATTTTATTTTAGTTCAGGTGACTTATAATGCAGAGAAATTGGCCAAGATTTATCTTAAGGAGATTGTTCGATTGCATGGGGTCAAAATTTCTATTATTTAGGATAGGGGTACTCAATTTAACTCTATCTTTTGGAAGAAGCTACATGAGGATTTGTGTACAAGGTTGGACCTTAGTACAGCTTTCCACCCTCAGACTGATGGACAATCCGAGCAAACAATTCAGGTATTAGAGGATATGCTTCGAGCATATGTGATGGATTTTGGAGGTCATTTGGATCAGTTTCTACCCTTGGCTGAGTTTGTATATAATAACAGTTATCATTTGAGTATTGATATGGTGCCATTTGAGGGTTTGTATAGGAGGAGTTGCAGATAACCCATTGGGTGGTTTGATTTCTTTAAGGTGAGATCATGGGGTACTGATCTATTGAGAGACTCGTTGGAGAAGGTTAGCTTCATCTAGGAGAATTTTATAGTGGCTCAAAGTAGGCAGAAAGAATATGTAGATTGAAAAGTGAGAGGCATGCACCACATGGAGGGCAAGCAAGTGTTTCTCAAGGTATTACCAATGAAGGGTGTCCTACATTTTGGGAAGAGAGGTAAGCATAGTCCTAGATATATTGGTCAGTTTGAGATTCTTCAGCAGGTAAGGCTAGTGACCTATAGTTTGGCATTGCCTCCGAGTTTGTCAGGAGTTCACCCTGTGTTTCATGTATCTATGTTAAAGAAGTTTCATGGTGATGTAACTACATAATTCATTGGGATTCGGTCTTATTAGATAGAAACCTCTCTTATGAAGAGGATCCTGTTGCTATCCTTGATAGAGATGTCCGTAAGTTGAGGACTAGGTAGCTTGCGTCGATGAAGGTCCAGTGAAAAAATCATCCTGTTGAGGAGGCCACTTGGGAGATCGAAGTGGATATGTGTAGCAAGTATCCACATCTTTTTACTGATTTAGGTAATTTCTTTTTTTCCTTCTTGTATCTTGTTTGCCCGTTCGGGGACAAATAATTGTTTAATTGGTATCTGATGTAACGACCCTCCTGGTTGTTTGTGAAATTTTAATTATTTTTTTCATTTTATCTCTCCCTATTGTTGTATGCATGAATTATGAATTACGGTTATAAATAGTATCGATTCTTGAGTTATTCAAAAGTAACTTAAGTCATTAACGGGGTTATTGAGTTTGAGAAAGTTAAACCCGATAATAGTCAAACTTTGATAGAGACGACCTCGGGTTAGTGTCGTAATATTTTCAATAGGTCCGAAATAAACTTTTCACTTGATATACATATTTAGTTCATTTTCTTGAGATTCCGAGTAATATGCGAGAAACTATTGGGTATTTTAGCTACTAGTTTAGTTGGTGATTAGTGGGCCAAATAGATATTTTCTTATTTATTGAGACTTATGTATGAGAATAAAACTTAAGTGGGAAGGGTTTAACTTATTACAGAATTTTATCAAAGGCCTTAAACCTGGAGGAGTTGAACGCAAAAGTTACAGCCTTCACACCAAAAAGTTCTCAACAACTCCTATTCAGGTATATATTTTGGGGGGCTATTCTTAATGGGGTATTTATAATGGTGTAGTTGTGGAATGATTTAAATGGTCATATAAGTTTATAGTATTCTTTCAACCGTATAAATTGAATTTGCAACCTTGTTATTTAGTTCTACTATGTTAAAACAGGTATTACATAAATTGAAGGATCAATGATTGCACAGTGATGATGGGAGTATTATTTGTGCTACTGGAAACTATGGTCATGTAATATGAATTAAAAAATGATTTAGAGAGAATTGTGGCTATTAGATGATTCTTTAACGTGTTATGTGTAATGTTATCTTAATTCTAGCAATGGTGTTATGTCAAAACGGTGGGCAGTGAAGTGGATATGTAGAAACGTTAGCCAGAAGCCATGTTTTTTACCTATAGGCGAAGATGAATTCAATAGTAGTTAATTAATTAATTAGTTTTATATTAAAAAATGATAGATATCATTGGTTAATAAGGACAAAGTGGTTGTTATGTTGCTAGTTCCTACCCATGTATCGTATAGTAATTGCGGTGGTAATTTCATGAATAACTCCAGGTTTATTAATATACATATGATTATCAAGCACTGTTTTTGACAAATTAAGCTTTAGTTCTAGGATTGTTAGAGTGAGAATTTCTTATTTGGGGCTCGAATAATGATTCGTTTTAGTTGAAATTTAATGTATTAGTGTATACTTTTACAGGAATATATATATATATATATATATATACATATATTTTAGTAGATTTTGAACGTTTTAAATTTGTGAGGATGGGCAATGCACTTTTGGACTAGTGACAATCGGGTTCTTCGGTTGAGGAAGTTTATAGTTAATTAGAATTTAGACTTGATTTAATTTTGTGTATGATCCTAAATTTGATGCTTGTTGATTGGTCTTCAGACATACTTGAATTTGATGATATTTGGGTTGTTGAGTTTGTATGGATACTTAATAAAAAATCTGCTTGATGTTATTACCATGTGATTTTAAGTGTATTTATAAATTTAGTACATCGTATTGTATTCCTGGGAGATAGTGTGAATTTAATAAAATATACATGATATAGTTATGGAGGATCGGGTACCACATCGATATGGATATGGATATTGATACTACTTAATTATAGAGGATCGGGTACCACGCCGGTATGGATATGAATATTAATACTACTTAATCATGGAGGATCGGGTACCATGCAGTACGGTATATGGACTAGATTGTTCACTTTAGGTCATGACTAGTTGGGCAAAAATAAGTCCCTTAGCATGTGTATACAAATTAGTGTTGATTTTGAGAGATTGTGGTTAATAAGTTGATGA
This sequence comes from Capsicum baccatum var. pendulum, assembly GCA_030864225.1. Lineage (NCBI taxonomy): Eukaryota > Viridiplantae > Streptophyta > Magnoliopsida > Solanales > Solanaceae > Capsicum > Capsicum baccatum. The sequence goes on along the minus strand of CM061559.1, from coordinate 66,984,786 downwards.
TCGGCCAATGGTATTCTGATTGCGAGGTTTAGGAGGACATAGTTGTTACTTATGGTATTATTGTTAATTCTGTGGATGTTTACGGTATGATTGATACTCTGGATGGTTACGTGACTTGTTTGGAAGCACTAGTTGTCCCTTTATTTATTTATTTGTCAATTCATTAAATATAGATTTATTTGATTTATGATACCTATTAGTAAATAGTGGTTTGTACTGATACTACCCTGTACTCTTCTATTGTTGAGTTCAAAAAGTATTTCAGAAGCTCAGACACGACCTCACCTCTAGCATTTGATAGAAGATCTCGATCCAAGGGTGAGCACTTCGTCTCCAGGCTGCTATGGATCATACTAGTTCTTTTTCATCTTTCAGGTAATGAGACACTTTTTATTATTCTTTATTTTGGATATCTCTTTAGACATGGTCTTTATTTTAAAAGTTCTTGTACGATGACTTTCGAATCTTGGGGATTTCAATAAGTAGTTTGTTTTGATTTTTGAATAATAATGATTAGTTCAGGATTATTGTTATTAAGTTAGTTTAATGATAATCTCATCTTAATATTGACTAAGTGAATGGATAATTATTCAGTTTAGATGGTTCTCCCACAGGAAGATTAGTACGGATGTCACTCATGGCCATTTGGGCCATGACAACAAGTGTGAACTATAAAATATAAATACAAGTGTAAACTATAAAATGCAAATATAATTACAATTATATCAACGAATATAAGAATATAAATGAATACAAATACAGTGTGAACTATAAAATATAAATACAATTGTATTATTGAATACAAAATATAAATAATAGTGCACATACAAATACAATAAGCAATTGTGGTATTTTTGTTATCATGCATGGCTTGTGCTCAACGTAGACATATTTTTTAAAAGTACAAAAAATATAAAATAGAATTAAAAAAGATGAGAAAAAATATAAAATATAGTAAAGAAAAAAGGAATAAATAAAAATAAAAGTTAGAGATAGAAGAGAGAGAAAAAATAAAAAGAAAGAAATGAAACAAAATAAAAAAAAAATAGGAAAGCGGGGAGGGAACAAGAAAAAAAACAAGAAGGTAAAAATGAAAAGAAGACAAAAAGAAGAAACAAAAATAGAAGTTAGTGATAGAAGAGAGAAAAAAAATGAAAAGAAAGAAAAAAGAAAATGAAAATAGAAAAAAATGTAAAAAACAATAAAAAAGAGAAAAAAAAGTTGGTTCATGTAATTACTAATTGTATTTGTATTTTATGTTGAATACAGTGAATTACATACAGTTGATATATTGGCTATAAATTATAATTTTGAAAGTTAGGTTATGGGCTCCTTCAATTTGCTGAAAGTTGGCTACTTTTGAAACTTTCCCTCAAAAGAATTATTGGTTGATCTTGATCAAATAACACATTAGTATTTTCTTTGGAAAAAATTTCATAAAATCACAACTTTAGTTTCTAAAATTACTAATAATTCCTTCAGTTTGAAAAAACTACAAATATCCCAACTGTTATTAATTTAGGTTAAAAGTTGAGATACATCCTAAAACACCTTTTTAATCCGATTTTAACTTTACCAACTCTTCCTACATCAATGGCGAAATTTTTGTAGCAGTTTCATCCCATAATTTTTTCTTCTTCTTTACATTTTTGAAATAAGTTATTTCTCCCCAAATTCATCTTCACTTTCTTCTTTAAATTCATCGATTTTTATCAAAAATCAAATTAAACAACATCATATCTCTTTAGCTCACCCAATTTTTTTTTGGAGTTTCGTGTTAAAGATGATGATGTTTTTGGTGCTCAAGTTATGGGTAAAGTTACAATTCTAGCGGAGGAAATTTCCTCCGATGAGGTTATTTTCGTATGGTTTTTCGTTACAGGTGCTTCAGGTAAACCTCCTAAACCCAACATGGCTCTTCGTCTATGGATGAAATTTGTTTCGTATGATAAAAAATCATTGTACAGAAGAGGAATTGCTTCAAATCCTCAGCATTTAGAGGTAAGGCATACGTATTTTCCATTGATAAAAAGGAGTTCTGTTAAGCTATACCAAGATGCTCATGTTAGCGATAACTTTAAATTGTCAGATATATGGCTGAAAAACAATACAATTTTTAAACACAACAAATGCTGGAAAGATATAAGTTATCAATTTCAGAGGCTCGTCATTTATTTTACATTATTGGGTGGTCATTTTTTCACAAAATAAAGTTAATTCGAGAGCCTACCAAGCCATTGCCGCATGGCGGATCCCACCAAGCTATTGTTAGGTGATTCTTCAAAAAGAGAATCTACCATTTCAGGAGGTATAGTTCGTGCAGAAAAAAAAAGAGTTGTTAAAGTTACAATCAGAGATGCCCTTCCAAAGATATTGCATCTTTGTTACTGCTTAAGATTTTAGTCTGAGATACATTTTCTATTACGTTTGATACTTTTTCATATTATATCTATGAGTGTCTAAAACTGTATAAGTATGTATCTCTCGTACTACTTTGTTTGTGTGAAAAATGCATAAGAGAGATACATATTAATAAAGCAAGAGATACATATATAATACTTATATGTATAGTATGTATCTCTCGATATATATTTTTGGGGCTTAATTATATGTGTGAGAGAGATACAAATTATTACAGAAAGTTTCATTAGGTTCTGGTAGTAATTGTACTGAAGGAGAGGCGGATACGCATCTATGATTCAATGATATCATAAAGAAATAGAGATCAGTACAGTGAGGTCCAAAAGTTGGCTATAATGTTGCCAACTTACCTTCAGTATAACAATTTTCTAGAACAACGGGGTCGTACTAACTGAGTTAGCACTTGAATCATATAATGTGAAGTGGAATATGTATCAGGAATTGCACAACAAAATAGTGGAACTCTGTATGTATTTTTTTCTCGTTCTCTGATAAATGTTTGTGGCTACACTAACAACTAACTACTTGTAAAATACATCAATATGCAGGGACTGTGGACTTTTTTATAGTTTTATTTGTTGAGTATTTAAGCAATGGGTTAGAAATATCATATTCTGGTGTTGTGGTGAAATACCATCATTTGAGATATGCATCCCTACTATGAAAGTATGGAGTCGATAAGGAAGAGAACAATTACTTAAGTGACAATGATGACCTACCGAGGTCTAAACCAACCATCATGCCACCAATTGCAAAAGAAGACGTAGTTAGTCTTGAATAGTTGTAGTTATCTTTGTTATGTTTAACTTTTAATTAGTATTTTGACCTTTTCAAATACAGATTTGTCTACAATAGTATTTTAGTTGTCTTTGTGGATGTTTCTTTGTGTTGAACTAAAGTAGACGTGTTTTGTTTGAAGATTATGTTTTATTAAGAAGTAATTCAATTGCTTCCTTTTAATAAGTGTTCCAACTGTTGTATATATGTGATTACTGTGGTTGATTTTTTATTTGATATTAAAACTTTTGTTCCTTTTAATAAGTGCTCCAACTACTGTATAAATATTACAGATTTCTATGAGATACATATTACCAAAAAGAGATACATCTCAATACATAAGAGATACATCCGCAAAAATATCAAAAAATATTATTAGATATGTATTAACAAAAAGAGATACAAGATTATATGACAACAAATACATATAAATTAAACAAGTAGGTGACATTATGATTACATCATCTAATATATCATATACAACAATAATTCAGTTATGCATATTTATTTAGCTACATATTTAATGAAAAGAGATACGTTTTGATAACTTGTATCTCTAAATTTTCAACAAATTTATTAAATGTATCTCTAAAATAAATGTGTTGTATGTTACATGTATATGAGAGAGATACTAGCAATGTAAGAGATACATCTAATTTTATTGGCTAAATATTTTGTATCTCTTTTACATATTATATATGCATATGATTTTACACATGCATGTGCCTATTAGGATTTACACATGCGTGTGACTATTAGGATTTTATCTATCTCTTGAAAAAATTATTAATTTGAATGAAATAATTATAAATATTTACTTTTCTGCATACTCAAGTTAGTACATAATTATAGTAAAATTCAATGGAGGAATGTTTATTGTTTAAAAACGTAATGTATCTAATATCCGCAAACAAAAAAAAAATATATGTTATATAAGTAATAAAACGTGATAAACAATCAGTTAAACACATGGTTTTGTATGGTTCAACATGATACTGTAAAACATGTTTACATATATGAAAATTTATTTAACGAAAGTAAAATAAAGATTTTATTCAGCCAAATGTTATTCATAAAAGTTTCAAAACAAGCATAAACTTCATAAACAATGAAATCTAAATATCTAAATAAAAGCAATAAACTACTAAGAATTAGTCTCTCTGATTCATAATTCTACCGCAAGGTCACTCATCTTTTGAAAAGAAATTACAAATACGTCTGTTATGACCTTTTTTACCACAATAATTACTGCTCAATGTTAGAATTTTACTTGATTTTTGTTCCTCCCTTTCTTTGAATTTTTCGATGGTCTTTTGTATTTTGATGTAACACTATTTCGTCTTTAATTTTCTTTGACACAATTCAATATTTCTTATCTGACATTGAAAACATCGATACTTAACAAATAAATCAACTTCATATTAACATTAGTATTGACCAAACATCTAGTCATTTAATTATGTATCTCTTATTAATAACAATTTAATAACATGTATCTTAAGTAATAGGTTAACAGTACAAAAAGAGATACATAAAACAAAAACTAGTTTTCACATATCAGCATAACATTTTACTTTGTATGTTGTCTAAGGCACAGATACTTTCAGCAATTCTAAGGTGCCAATGTAATACATGAGATACGCAATTATAGAACATGAGATACATAAGTACTTCTAATAATTGAAACATGATATATACATTTTTTTGTCAAATCTTTTTTCTTTAGAATTGAAAAAAATGCTCAATGGCATACCTTTTCATAATAGAAACTAGAGTTTTTTTGTCCTTGTAGATTTGATCAACCTTAACATCACTATTGTCGCAATCTGAAATAATATTATTCAACTTCACATCAACCAAAGACAACGTATCCGAACAATCAGAATTATCAATAACTAATTTTGCACCTTATTTACAAGAATTCTCCAAACACATAACTGCCCCAATTTCACCCTAAAAACACATCACCCTTTCATCTTTATCGACTGCAATGATGCATAGTGGATACATCCCAAAAGCGAGCACACGTTTCTTAACCTCAATATAAAGTTTCACACACATATCATTACGAATCAATAATGGAGTTGCATTACCATCAACAACATATCGAGCCTCAATTTTTCCTACTTTCATCAATATCAAGTTCTACGATAATGACGATAATTAATTTTTCATACGTAATAGGTTTGCCTACAACGATGCCATCACTTTTATAGCCCGCGTACTAGACATCATTAATTTAATCACCGAAATGACGTAATAACATAGAATATTCATTGCAATTAGTTAGAAAAGAATTGATAGCACAAAAAAAGAGACAAGAAGAATAACGTAACAACACACATATATTCATTGGGAGTAGTGATGAGAAAAATAAAAGCACGCACAAAAAATAGAAGAAACTAACTGTAAATTGATTATGAAGATAAAAATTCAAAAAAAAAATTGAATTAGCAATTATATACCATATTTTGGGAATTTTTTTTACTTAATTGGATGATTGAATGGGTTAATTGCTAATTTAATATTGTAGTTATAGTTACATTCCTTAATTCAAGCTAATTAGTTAATTTTGAAGATGTATCAGTAACTTGTATCTCACTACACTAACATGTATCTGAAAATCAAAAAATTGAAATTTTATGAGATTTTGATAAAATTCGAGATAAGATGTAATTATGGGTAAACTGATCGGTATTTACGTAAATTTTATTTTTCTTTGTATGTATTTTAATTTATATTTAATTTTTCTTACTTGCTTTTGCTCAATTTGAAAGCCTCTCAAGTAATCTCATTATTTTTTCGAGTAAGATCACGTTGTTTTGTAAGGATAATAATAAAGAAATTCAAATGATAATATATTATAATTCTATACTTTTATCATTATGCGTGTTCACAACAAACGAAAAAAATGAAAATAACTATCAATTTCCTTAGTGATTTGTTGCTAAATTAATCATAACTAACAAAATATTTTGATAATATATCACTAATAATGGTGGAACCAGCTTAGAGTCAAGGGTTCATCCCAACCTCATTTGAAGAAAAACTATATTATTTATACATAGTGAAAATTATTTTGATGTATATATAGTAAACTTCGAATCTCCTTCGGCTAGTTCACGTGTTTGCTTATTCGAATTTTGAAATATCTTAGTAAAAATTTTGATTCTACCACTGATCACTAATTCATCATTAATTAGGATCAACGACATATTTAACGTCTAGCTACAGAATTCTTCGTTGCTAATTTCTACATATTATTTTAATAGTGATTTCATATCTATGCTCTGGCATATAGTTGTTGCTAAACTTATAGTTTGAATGTATGAATTTTAATTATCTTATACCAACCATAATCTAATTTTGAAGAATGGTATATAGATCCTGAAATCACGGGATTCAAAAGAAAATTATCACCACAAATTATAATTAAATTGCATTTCGATCTTAAGATTATGAGTCCGAATACCAAATAAGCAAAATGGCCAAGATTTCTATGGAGGGGTTAAAAAAGTCTCTGGGTTCGGGTGCATTTGAGTTCTTGATTGCTTGTGAGGATAGACTCCATAATTAGAATCTAGTTGAGACTCGTGGGTTGACTACACTACTTTTCAATTAGTCTTCGCAACTAGACATTGATGAAGAGGTTATCTTGATTCCAGGCTAGTAGTATCTCTTACTTTTACATGAACTCAATTCTCTAAGGTTTTCTTGAAAAAGTACATGCCTCACAGCCTCCGAAAGCATCTGAGCGATCAGTTCTTGAGATTGGAGCAATATTTAAAGATGTGAATCCTGACCTCTTATTAATTTATTTCATTTCACAAGTCCATAAAACCCTATAAAGATAAGATATTATAGATTTTGGTCATTGGGTGTTCGGAGTGAATTAGAGAGTCCATTGGAATTATTTTCTCGTCTAAATTTACGTAAGATTTCTCTAATTTCTTAGTTAATTCTCTGATTTAGACCCAAATCTCTAATACTTGGCAGGCTAATTTTAGGAAGTAATTATGCTCAAATTTCACTCATTCTTAGGGTAAATGATCCTTGAGCTTAAAGAGATATTTTGACGATTTTAAAGTTGTGATTTCGCAAGCAGACCCATATGAAATTTTAGCTCAATTTTAGATTCGAAGCATTTATATATAATATGAGTATTGTTATTCTCATATTAATGTGTAGATCATGATTTTTATAGCATGACATCATGAGAAGACTTTTCAGAAGGGAAAATCTTTAATTTAGTGGACTTTCTTGAGCTTCGTTGGCATCTAGGTAAGCTGGCCTTACTTTCCTCATAAATTGATTTTGTTATGATATTAGTATATTATTATGCTAGATTTGGGTTAGAACTTATGGCTTGATTACATATTTATTGAAGTATAGAATATTTAGCCGGTTAGAGAGCTATTTTTAGGTAGAATTGACTCATTCCTCCTTTCCTTGAGTTAAATTATTGTCTTAGGACTTATTTAGACTTATTTAATACCTTGTAGTAGAACTTAGAAGCCCTAGTTTAGTTTTTGATAGAAATTGCCTTAGTATAGATTTTTGGAATTAGTAGCAGACTGCATCGGTCCTATTTAAGGTCAAATATCCTAATTAGCTCCTTGTAGACCTAAGAGGCCTTATTTCATCATCATACATATATTATTGAGCCTTATTATGATGTATACATATTTACAACGCTTGACTAGACGTCTTACCTTGTACTTACTTTATGAATGATTCGAGTCCGACACTTACTATTCATCTATGTTACTGAATTCCCATTTTGATTCCAAAATATATCATATTAGAGTACAATTTGAGTCTATCATTTATGGCACTTATGATTATTAAGGATCTAGTTTGAGTCGGGTGGTTATGGTATAAAAGGGGTTCATAGATATGATTTTGGTTGTTGGTCACTTTGTAATTATTATTGTTGTTGGTGATTCTCCCTTGATCATATCCATCAGGATTATAGAGGCTCAATTGGATTATATTTCTTTTTTTATGCCTTTTGTGTTTATAGGGATCCGTTAGAATGTAGTTAGCTTGTATTTCTTTGACTTTATTCACAGCACTATTTATTATCTATCTGGCGAAGTGTTATTTTTTATATGCCCCTTTATCCCTGGATTTAGTTTACATTCTTGCATCTTATTATTATTTTATTACGATTTAGCTTAGTCGGCGAATGATGTCTACTAAGTACCTGTTGTTTTGGTACTCATACTACACCTCTGCATCTTTTTCTGATACAGTTCTGAGTACTAGTAACTATCATTGACGACATATCTAATATTCTTTTAGGACTCGGAGATAGAGTAAGCTTTCAAAGACGAAGCTATTCTTCTCTATTTCTACTCCTTTGGATAGTCTTTACTTTTGAGACTACCTGTGTATTGTCATTATTCAGTATTTATATTTTGTACTTAGTGGTTGTCGTACCGACCTTACTACGTAACAAGATACTCTTTTGTACACTTTTTTCACTCTTCGCTATTATTTAGTATTTTGCACTTATGTGTGTCTACTTATAATTCAGTCGTATGCATTATTTCTAGTATTTCCTATACCTTCCACCAATTAGTCCATTACTAATGTTTTGGGATATGGTTTCTCTTACCTACTGGTATGTTGGGGTAGGTGTCATAATATACTGAAAAATTAGGTCGTGACACAATCTTTCTTAACAAATCCTTGGGGATAGTTTCAAACCATAAAAACCTTTATATAGATTGTATACATGATCAAAAAACTCAGTGCTTTCAAATCTAGGAGGTTGTTTCACATAGACTTCCTCTTTTAAGTTTCCATTCAAGAATATACTCTTCATATCTATTTGATAAAGAGTAATTTTCTTAAAAGTTGCAAAAGTAACAAGTAGTATAATGGATTTAAGCCTTTTCACTGGTGTAAAAGTTTTACCATACTCTATTTCTTCTTCTTAGTTGTACCCTTGAACCACCAGTCTTGCCTTGTTCCCTATAACTGTTCCATTCTCATTCATCTTGTTTTAGTACACCCATTTAGTTCCAATCATAGTTCTATCTTTTAGAGGTGGAACTAAGTGTCATACCTTACTTATTTTAAACTAATTGTTCTCTTCATACATAACTAGTATCCAATCTTTATCAAGGAGAACCTCCTTTGTTTTAGGTTCAATCATTAATAAAAAGGCTTTGAAGGGACACAAATTCTTTAGACCTGATCTAGTGGTAATTACAGATGTTAGATATATAAGAACATTTTCAATTGGATGAGATCCTTGGTACTTAGAGCTTTTAAATAGTACCCCTAGTAATACTCCAGCAGTACTTACAATGGCTTGTGTTAGTATTGTTTGTGAATGAGTTTCTTGACTAGATATTCCCTCTAGCAATGTGCCTCGGGTCTGTTTTGCATATGGACCAGGTCTTGTAACTTGTTGCTCATCAGTTTTATTTTTATCCTGAATGTTAGTTTCAAGGATAAAATTAGATTCATCAAAAACAATATGCACACATTATTCAACATAGTTTGCTCTTTTTTGTTTAAGACCCAATATGCTTTATTATGTTGAGAATATTCTAAAAAGATTTCCTTATCACTCCATGGATCAAATTTTCCTAAATCATTTTTTATTATTATTATGAATGAAGCATTTACAACTAAAAATCCTAAAATAAGCTATGTTAGGTTTTTTACCTTTGAGCAATTCATAGGGAGTCTTCTTTAGGAGAGGCTTGGTCAGGCATCTATTCATTATGTAACGTGCAATACTTATGGCCTCAACCCAAAGATCTTTTGCAAAATTTTCTGCAATCATCATTGTTCTAGCCATGTCTTTTAAAGTCCTATTTTTTCTTTTCACTACTTTATTTTGTTATAGTGTTCTACAAGCAGTGAAATAATAATCTACACCATTTGATGAACATAATTCCAAGAATTTTACATTTTAAAATTCTATTCCATGATCATATCTAATGGAAATCAAGGCAGTATCCAGCTTTTTTTCCATTTTCTTGACCAAAATAGAAAAGAAATCAAAGGTATCTTATTTAGTAGCTAAAAATAATATCCAAGTAAACCTGAAGTAATCATCAATAATGACATAGACATACTTTTTTCCATCTTTTCTTCTTACCCTCTAGGTCCACAAAGATCCAGATTGACCACGTCAAGCACTTGGTCGTGCTTACATGGCTCTTTATTTTGAAGAAGGATCTCACTTATTTTCCCCTTTCACATTCACTACAAACTTTTTATCTTTGAACTTAGTTTTAGTCATGTCTATATCTATGCCCTTTGAAGCAATTTTGTTCAACTATATCAGACTTACATGACCAAGTTTTTGTTCCATAGTAGATGGTCACAATCAATTGCACTAAGACAAGTTAAATTAGTACCTGGTACGCCCATGATATCAGCTTTGTACACATTTTTATGTCTTTTGGCAGTGAGAATAATTTCTTTGTATCCAACTTCTTGACTTTGCAATCTACAGGAGTAAAGGTCACCTTGTTTTCTTTGTCATACAGTTGAGATATACTAAGAAAATTATGCTTCAATCCATCAATATGATACACTTGTTCTAGTGCTTTTGTTTCAAATCTTCCAATCTTTCCAACTCTAGTAACTGTACCTTTTTTACCATCTCCAAATAACATATTTTTTCCTTTGAATGAGGTGAGTTAAAAAAACTTTTGTTTGTCTTCAGTCATATGCCTTGAGCAAGCACTATCCATATACCAATCAATTGCCTCTTTTCACTTTCACCTGCAAAATGGTCTAGGGGTTAGTCTTAGGAGCCTAGAAATTCTAGGGTCCTTTCTTATGATCAAAAGGGTGAATTAAATTTCTTTATGCCTATCTAGGAAACAAGTTGGTGGACCTATTTCTGTGTTCAGATTTGAAACTATTTTTTTTCCAGTTTTTTTTTCTTACTCTTAAAACCTGCTATAATTGGACATTTAGTCGTGGAATGTCCAAGTTGTCAATAGATACATCACTAGTCACTCATGACAATAGTTTCTTCATAAAATCCTAGACCTACTCTCCTTGTACATTTTTCATAGGAATCGTTATACCTATTGGTGATTCTATCCCATAGCTATAGCCCTCAACCTGAAAAAAGTTGTCTATACAAATCTTCCTCCAGATGAATTGAGATCCATTGAAAAGAGGAGATCTAATTGCTGATTATCCTTCATTGTGCCTAATTGGTGGTCCAAAATTCATCATGATCTTATCTTAGGTGTTAGCCTTTACAAGATAACCCATTTTGATACCAATTGATATTCCACATGACCTAGTATTTTAGTTACTTTATCTTACTAATTGTCTATGTGTGAAATAAGTTGCCTTACATATTTTAGCTAGCAGTAAAATAGTAAGCAAAGGACACAATATTTTTTTATTTGAAAAACAACCATCTCACAAAAGATGTAAAAAAACAAAACTTGTATCCCTATAGGATTTAACTCGGACTTCAATAAACCACAATCTTTCAACAAAAGATTATAAGCCTATGTAACCTAAAAATTATAAACTCTATTTACTAATGAATCATAAACCTCCCAAGATATATGTTTCAAAGTCTTTGAGTTTTCCCAACTTAAAAACAACAAACCTAACTTAGTTTATAACACACTGAACTAAGATTACATAAACATTAGAGCTCAATGAATAACTCTTAATACTTGAAGGCTGAAATTCTTTAGCTAGACTCTGCACTAGGACTTGGTTCTTCGATGTATTCCTTTTGAGTTCAAGTAGCACTCTAACAAGTTAATTTTCCAATTGCCTTTTTTTCTTTGTTAGTGCGTGAGTCACTTTGAGTAACTAGTCTTCTTTTTAAGCACTACTCTTTAGTTAGTTCTTCTTCAATTGGAACTCCCTAACAAAATCAAACTCTCTTTGTTGGAGTTCTACTTTAGGTAAAACTTCTTCAAATCAAACTCTTTCCTCTTTAGTATTATAGTTAAACTCCAAGTCTTCAATCCAACACATGTTTAATTTCTTGAATTTATCAGAAGTAATCACTATCCATTTCTTGATTATTGCACCCTTGTCTTTATCTATTTATGCTAGTGTTGTGGGTTCATTTATATTAGTGTTGTTAGCTTCTTTAGGTATTGTATTCATTGCACCAACTTGACTTATGTGTTTCATGTCAATTTATCAATCATCAAAATTGCATACAACCCGACATATTTACATATGCTCTATTATTTCAAACTTTTTTCTATTTCTTTTTTTACAATAAAATGTAAATATTATCATACCAATAAACTTTGCACACCTGAAGAGCACTTAGTTGCCTAATCATATTCTAAGAAGGATGCTAAGCTAGCCTAAGCCTCAAAGAAGTTCCAAGTACAAATTCTATCCACATATGCCTCACATTTTCTAGCAACTTTTGATCCTTTGTACATGCCAACGTTCTCCCTCGTTACTAGTTGAATTTGTTGGACTAAGAAATCAACATTCACATATGTCCTCTAAAGATCTTTACATTCCTAGCTATCCAAATGTTGTATACCAAACCCCCATTAAAAGTTGTAACAATCTCTTTTTTGAACCCCTTCCATTGCTTACTCTTTATTAGGTGTATTATTCCCTGCACATCTCTAAGCTGCATCTTCACTTCCAGCCAAGTAGTCAATTTATGCCATACTACTTGAGCCACATCACAAGTTGCAAACTGGTGAAAAATATTTTCTTGAACCAGCTGATCACACAATGGCATACATCATTTTCATAAGGAATACCTTTCTCTTCGTTCTCTCTTTACTTAGTAGTTTGCTCTACATTGACATCCATAGTATAAACGCATGTTTAGATAGTAACTCCTTACTCCACACTATGTTAGAACCTTTCTATGGAGGCCTATCACCCAACAAAGCATAATAACTTTTAGATATGAAATAGTTGTTTGTTGTTGTAAGGTTGTATCTACCTTGACTATACCAATTCTGCATGCCTAGTTTAATTTTATACAGCTGCTTCAAGAACCAGCTGCAGTCTTTAGGAGGTTGGTGAGTCTAGACATCCTCTCCCTCTTCCGTATAGATATTATGGACCTATTGGAACCACATATGGTCTTTTCTCTACTGCATCCACCATACAATTTACAAATAACTACAATGTTCCAAATAAAATTTTATGTTTTAACCTCTTGAGCTTTTGAGCAACATATTTTATACCACTTGACTAGTGCTTCCATATCTAGAGATCCCTATTCTCGAACTCGAGCAATCGATTATATTTTCGTCAGCCCGAGGGAACCATAGCATGTCGGGAATAAGGGGATGGCTTCGAAACAAACAAAAAGGTAGGTGTCGCACACCTTTTCTTGTCTTCAATTCCATCCCATAGGAATCCTTTACATCTAACCTCTATAAGATTGATCACACTCAAAGGGAGAAAGAAGACATGTCCCTAGATATTCACCAACGAAAAAATCACAAAATTGTCTATCTGTAGTCTTCCAGCATAAGATAGGTGCCTAGTAGCAGGGTCTTATAACTTTTCAGTGATCCTGATGCTCAACTGATGAAAATCAAGCTTACACCATTTATTATGTGTTAAAGGAAAGCCTAAATATCTAATAAGAAGTATTCCAATGATAATTACAGAAATCTTCAGTAACCTTCTCTTAACATCATCAAACATCATAGTTAAGAAAATATTTTACTTGTCATTATTTGCAGACAGGCAAGTTGTCTTTTTGAGAAATAATGTATAGCTTCCATTATCCTAGTAATTGAGAGCTCATTTTCTTTATAGAAGATCATAAGATCATTTGCAAAAGTAAGATGTGTCAGCTTATGCTTCTTGCACATGATATGAAATCTAAAGTCAGGACGTTGGCTCATTCTTACCATAACTCTAGAGAAGTAAGTACTACATAAACAAGACAAAGAGCAAAGGGGATATAGGATCCCATTGTATTAGTCCTCTTCTACATGTGAAGAAGCCGCATCTCCCCCCAGTAACCTTAACAATAAAGCTAGTAGTAGTTACACATACCATGACAGTTGAATAAATTTTGATAGAAATCCATACCCCTCCAATATTTCCTGTACAAACTTCCATTTGACCATGTCACAAGCCTTCCTCAAATTAATTTTCATTAAACACCTAGGAATTGTCTTGGTGTTGTAGTTCCTTATGAGATCATAAGACTTTAAAACATCCGAGGAACCTATCTTGAACAAAAGCAGGCTGAGTAGTTCTTAATAAAGTTGACAGTACCTTATCCAATTTGTTGCGCAATAGTTTGGAAATACACTTGTACGAAGTGTTATATCATAATATAGGTCTAGATTGACTAGCATATTTAGGCTTCTCAGTCTTTGGTATAAGTGAAATCATAGTTGCACTCAACTACTTCAAGTACTGACCATTTTGAAAGAAATCATAAATAGCATTACATACATCTGACTCTATTATGTCCCAGGCTGCTCTAAAGAAGCCACCTCCATATCCACCTGGGTACGGGCTCTTGTTAGTATTAATACTCTATACTACCTTCTTGATCTAGATAATCAACAATATCTGCATTTTTTTGTCTGCATTTTAAATAGACCCTGCTCAAATATCTTCCTATTAGACTTAGTCCTTAAGAACAAATTAACTTAAATTCAGATTTTTCAAGTCTGAAAATCCCTAAACTTTTTCCCCTATAAATAGAGGTTGATGAAATAGGGAAAGGGAGGATTTTTGGGGGGGGAATAAGGATTCAGGAGGCGCGTGCTTCTAATCTACGCAACCAAAAAATTCTTGAAGAAACTCTGGTTTGAAGTCGTCCACTCGTTGTCCCCAATTTGCTTCTCTGAAACTGTTATTCCACTCTCTCTCTAATGTTCATCTCTCAAACGTTCTTCTTTACTAAATGGTCACTGATCGCCTCTGTCAAGACGTCGACGATGGTGTGTATAACGCTGGAAACAGGTAAGTGGCTCTTTCTCCCTCATTTCTCTCTCTCTCCCCCCAGTTTCTCTCCTCCTCCGTCTCTACCCCTTCCTTTCTCGTCTCCTCTGTCCCCACTTAGATGTGACTTTCATCGGAGAGTTAGGGACCCCGCCGGCTCGACTTGTTTTGGGTGACGGGTATGGGCAGTGCACTAATCAGAGCAGGTTGGTACGCGGAGAAGCCAACATACAGCTTCCGGCAAGTATTCCACTGAAAGCGCTGGCAATATTCAGGCTAAATTTAAGTGAAGCTTCGGCGGGTCTGGTCCGGCGATACATCTCCGACAACTAAGTTTGTCAATAGATTTTGCTATAATCAGTAGCAAGAAGAAGTATCTAGTTAAACCTAAACTTTGACCTTTAGTTACTTCCTTCAATTTAGTTTTATTTATTATCATGTTCCTTGGTTTTATTCCTTTATTGTGACTTGAGCTGTGACTGGCTGTTTTAGCTTTTAGCGAATATTGTGTGTGGTTCTAGCTGCTAGATCGGATAAGGTATTTTGTGCGTGATGATTTTTTGTCCTTTTTTGCCTTGTTTGTTTGCCTGTCTGTTTGTGGCTTTGTTCTGACTTTTTTGTAATGGCTTTGGGGGTTGATGGTAGAGTAGGGTCATGTCCAAGGGGGATAGGGTAGGAGTTAGTTTTAGAAGGGGTGAAAAGGGGAGGGGAGGGGCGGGTGTGGGGTCTAGGCCGGGCAGTAGGGCTATTTTGGTGAGGGGTGGTAGAGGTAGGTGAGAAGCGAGAGAGGATAGGTTGAGGGTAGGGTCTTAGAATATAGGGACCCTCCAGGGTAAGTTCGTTGAGCTGGTGAAGATCCTTAGGAAGAGGAGGATTAATATTGTGTGTGTTTAGGAGACTACGTGGGTAGGATCTAAGGCTAGGGATGTGGATGGGTTCAAGTTGTGGTACTCAGGGAGTGAGAGACGGCGGAATGGAGTGGGCATCTTAGTGGACGAGGATCTTATAGGGCAGGTGGTGGAGGTTAGGAGGGTCAGTGATAGGCTAATGACCATTAAGTTGGTCGTTGGGGGGTTTACTTTGTATGTGTGTAGTGTTTATGCGCCGCAGGCGGGCTTGGATGAGGAGGTGAAAGCGAGTTTTGGGAGACTTTGGATGAGGTGGTGAGAAGCGTTCTTATCTCAGAGAAGATTGTCATAGTAGGGGACTTTAATGGGCACATTAGGGTTTTACCGGGAGTCTATGACGATGTCCATGGAGGATTTAGTTTTGGTGATAGGAATGGGGAAGGAGCTGCGCTATTGGAGTTTGCGAGGGCTTTTGGGCTGATGATTGTGAACTCCAGTTTTCCAAAGAAAGAGGATCACTTGATTACTTTTCAAGTGCGATAGCCAAGACTCAGATTGACTTTTTGCTGCTTAGGAAGGGAGATAGGGCCTTTTGTAAGGACTGTAAAGTCATCCCGAGTGAGCATATTTCGACCCAGCACAGGCTTCTGGTGATGAACTTGATAATCAAGAAGAGAAAAAAGAGAAAGGTCAGGTAGGGCCGACCTAGGATTAAGTGGGAAGGTTTGATGTCAGTTAGTGCACTGGAGATAAGAGAGAAGGTGGCGGGAAGGGGGGTATAGGAGTGAAGGGGGGCTATGGATGTTAATGGGATAGGGCTGCCAGTTGCATCACGGATACTGCAAGAGAAGTGTTGGGTGTTTTGAGGGGTTGAGCAGGACGACATAAGGGGGAATGATGGTGGAATGAATAAGTCAAAAAGAAAGTAGAGAGTAAGAAGGGGGCGTATGTTAAGTTTATTAAGAGTAAGGGTGAGGAGGAGAAACGGGTGAATAGGGAGGTGTATAAAGTAGTGAGGAAGGAGGCCAAGTTAGCAGTTATGATGGCTAAAACAGTAGTATTTGAGAGCATATATGCGGGGTTAGACGAGAAAGGTGGGGAAAAGAGATTGTATAGGATGGCTAAAGCTAGGGAGCAAAAGGGTCGTGACCTCGATCTAGTGAAGTGCATTAAGGGAGATGATGGGAGATTTTTGGTGGAAGATGTCCACATTAAGAAGAGATGGAAGGAGTATTATCATGGTTTATTAAATAAGAAGGGGGACAGAAACATTGAGATAGGGGAGCTGGAGCACTCGAAGGATAATCAGGATTTCGGTTACTATAGACGTTTTAAGGTTGAAGAGGTCAGAGAGGCTATTCATAGGATGCGAAGGGGCAGGGTGACAGGGCCTGACAAAATTTCGGTAGATTTTTGGAAGTTTACTAGTGGAGCTGGTTGACTAATTTGTTTAACGGTATTTTCAAGTCTGCAAAAATGCCTGAGTCTTGGAGATGGAGTACGATGATTCCATTGAATAAAAAAAAGGGTGACATTCAGAGTTGCAACAACTATAGGGGTATTAAGTTGTTGAGTCACACTATGAAGATTTGGGAGAGGGTGGTTGAGCGGAGATGTAGAAGGGTCGTGTCCATTTCGGAAAATCAGTTTGGATTTATGCCTGGTTGCTCGACGACAGAGGCAATCCACCTGGTGAGAAGATTGGTGGAGAAGTATAGGGAAAGAAAGAGGGATTTACACATGGTATTCATCGACCTGGAGAAGGCTTATGACAAAGTCCCGAGAGAGGTTCTTTGGAGATACTTGGAGGTAAGAGAAGTCCCGATGGAGTACATCAGAGTGATTATAGACATGTACGGGGAAGGGAAGACTCAGGTGAGGACAGTGGGAGAAAACTCTAATCATTTCCCGGTAGAGACAGGGCTGTACCAGGGATCGACTCTCAGCCTATTTTTGTTTGCGCTGGTGATGGACGTCTTGACATAGAGTATTCAAGATGAGGTGCCTTGGTGCATATTATTTGCAGATGATGTAGTGCGAATTGATGAAATGCGGGGCGGAGGGGATAAAAAATTAGAGGTTTGGAGGCAAACCCTCGAATCTAAGGGGTTTAGGTTGAGTAGGTCCAAGATAGAGTATTTGGAATACAAGTTTAGTGACTCGAAGTAGAAGGATGGAGTGGTAGTAAGGTTGGATTCCCAAGATTTTTGTAAGAGGGATAGTTTTAAGTATCTTGGGTCTATGATCCAGGGGAATGGTGAGATTGATGAGGATGTCTCTAAATGTATTAGATCAGGTTGGATGAAGTGGAGGCTCACCTCGGGAGTGTTATGTGATAAGAAGGTTCCCTTAAATCTTAAAGGCAAGTTCTATAGAGTGGAAGTTCGTTTGGCCATGCTATATAGTGTGGAGTGTTGGCCAGTCAAGAACTCCCACATCAAAAAATTGAAGGTAGTGGAAATGAGAATGTTGCATTGGATGTGAGGACTTACTAGAGGAAATAGAGTTAGGAATGAGATTATTCGGGAGAAGGTGGGAGTGGCTTTGATGGAGGAGGGGAACAGATGCCACAGTTCATAGGTATGAGAGGATAGCTTTGGATGGTTTCATAATTAGTAGAGGTAGGCCAAAAAAATACTGGAGAGAAGTGATTAGGCAAGACATGGGGCTGTTACAGCTTTCTGAGGACATGACTCTAGATAGAAAGGTGTGGAGGTCACGGATTAGGGTAAAAGGTTAATACGTGTGTGAGTTATAGCTAGTAGTTAGGGAGCTCTAGTGTAGCTAGCTTAGTAAGCTTATGACTGTGCTCATTGGTAGGAGCCGTTAATGCATGCTACTACGAGGGGGTGGCCTTTTATTATTTCTTATTTACTGTTTTTCACTTTCATATTGCTCTTATTTTTATGACTCTCTTAGCTCTATTTGTATTATTTCTCTTTTCATATCTCGGTTATGCCATCCATCCTGCTTCAGGTATTACTATGACCGTGTTAACTATTCTTGATCTTGATCTAGGGGTCTATCGAAAATAGCCTCTTTACTTTTTCAGAAGTAGCGGTATGGACTGCGTATATTTTACCCTTCCCAGACCCCACATGGTAGGAATTCACTGGGTTTGTTGTTACTGTTATAGACTTAGTCCTTAAGCCACCAGTATCACCCAATAAGTATTGATAATACCTCATAATGATTGTTGGGATTTGGGCATAATCATGTTGCATCTGACTAGATTCATCTCTTAGTTATGTTACTGAATGTAATAGTTTCTTCCTTTTGATCAGAGAGAAGAAATACCTGGCATTATCATCACCTAATCTTATCTAAGTTCCTTGCTCTTCTGAACTAGTATTGATTCAGCTAGGATTGAGGATATTTTAAACTTTTGCCCCAGCTATTTCTCTTCTTGTTGTAATACTTTATCTGGTGGCTTAGTTTGTAAAGGATTTTGAATTCTCTTTAGTGCATCTCTATTCTTGTTTACCTTCCCTACCACATTACTTAAGTGATGATTATGTAACTGAGTCATCTTATTGTTCAGTGTTTTAAGCTTTTTTACCACTCTAAACATGTTATAGCCTGTAATAGGAGCATTCTAGACCTCATTCATAATTTGTGTAATTTTCTAGAGAGTGAAGAACATAAGAAACTGATTTTACTTGTTGATGAACAAGTGGAACATGAGTTTGATAAATTAACAGAGAGATGTTGATGAAAGTAAAAAACTACATCTTTATTACAGATTTAAACTTATTTATAAGTTACAATCCTAACTAAAACTAAGTAACCAACTCCTAAGGATAAGGATAACAACTACAGATAAGATAAAAACCAAATAACTGCTTATAGATAACAACTTCTATTTAGATAACTTAGAAATAAGACTGTTGCAGCACTTATGCATTTTTATAACACTCTTCCTTACTTTAAGAGTTGCAAACTCCAAGTTTTTTCCTGAGACGTTGGAATTTGCTTCCTAGTAAAGGTTTGGTGAAGATATCAGCCAGCTGCTCCTCGGTTTTGCAATAAAGCAGAATCACATCACCAGTTTTTTATACTTCCCTCAAGAAAAAAAGCTTGATATTGAAGTATTTTTTTTTGGCATGAAATACATGATTATGAGAAATTGTTGTCGCAGATTGGTTATCCACAAATACTTTAGTTCCTTTTGTTTGATTCATATGCAAATCAGCAAATATTTTCCTCAACCACAGAGCTTGATTCGCTGCTGCTGTTGCAACCATAAATTCTGCCTCTGCAGTGGATTGAGCCACAATATCCTACTTCTTTGAGCACCATAAAAATATTCTGGAGCCAATACTAAAGTTATATCCAGATGTGCTCTTCATGCCATCTATTGATCCAGCCCAATCACTATCAGAATACCCAAGTAGTTTCATATTTGGATTTTTCTTAAAATTGACACCATAATTAATGGTTCCTTTGATGTATCTGATTACTCTTTTTGCTGCTTTTAGATGTAGCTCACTAGCACAATGTATGAACCTCGATAAAATGCCTACAACATATAAAATATCGGGTCTTATAGCTGTGAGATACATCAAACAGCTGACTAAACCTCTGAAGTATGTTTCCTTCACTTTCTCTGCTTCATCATTCTTGCTTAGTTTCTCTTTTTGGTTCATAGGAGTACTAATCTCCTTGTAATCTTCCATGTTGAACTTCTTCAGAATTTTCTTAGCATATTTTTTCTGACAAATGAAAATTTCATTCTGTCCCTGTTTGATTTCCATTCCAAGAAAATAGGACATTAGACCAAGATCAGTCATCTCAAAGACTTGCATCGTTTCTTGCTTGAAATCCTCAATATGCTTTGTATTACTCCCGGTAACTAGTACATCATCAACATATATAGACACGATAAGAATATCAATGCCATTATGTTTAACATAAATAGTAGATTCTGATAAACTCTTTTCAAAGCCTAACCCAAGCAAATGATCATTTATTCGACCATACCAGGACCTTGGTGTCTGTTTAAGTCCATAAAGTGCCTTACTTAGCCTGTAAACTTTATCCTCTTTTACTTTTGTCACAAAGCCTTCGAGTTGCTCAACATAAATTTCTTCCTGGATAAAACCATTAAGAAATGTCGATTTGACATCTATCTGATACACTTTCTATCCCAATTGTGCAGCAAGAGTAAGAAGTAACCTGATCGTGTCAAGCGTAGCCACTAGTGCGAATGTATCAAAGTAATCCACACCAAAAATTTGAGCATACCCCTTAATAATAAGTCTTGTTTTATGCTTGTTGACTGAACCATCAGTATTTAACTTTGTTCTAAAGACCCATTTCAACCCAATTACTTTTCTGTCTTTAGGTTGATCAACAAGCTCCCAAGTCATGTTCTTCTCAATCATAAACAACTCCTCTTTCATTGTAGTCACCTAATTTTTATCATTTTTGGCTTCAAAGTACCCAACAGGTTCACATACTACCACATTACATCTCTGATATATATCAGTGAGTAGTCGAGTACCTTTAACCGGTGAATAATCCACTATCTCATCTTGCGATGAGAGTGATATTTGCTTTTCAGAAACTTTGGCAGAAAACTTTTCTGCTGAGTTCGAAGAGTTCAGGACAGATTTATTTGAGTCTTCCTAACACCATTATTCATTCTCCATAAAATGCACATCTCTACTGAAGATTATATTTTCAGTTTGCTGTTGGAAGACTTTATACGCCTTTGAAACTGCGCTATATCCAATAAAAATGCCTAGAACATATTTCTTTTATAGCTTGTCTCATTTAACTTGAGGAACATAGGAAAAACAGAGACATTCAAACACTTTAAGGAAGTTTAATGATGGTTTGAACCCATACCAAGCTTCAAAAGAAGTTCGACCTTTCACCACCTTTGTGGGAAGTCTATTTTGGAGAAAAATTAATGTATTTGTTGCTTCTGCCCAAAATTTATTTGGCAAGTTCTTCTCGTGCAACATGCATCTATTCATCTCCATTATGTATTTGTTCCTTCTTTCACTTACTCCATTTTGTTGAGGGGTATACGGAGTAGTAAGCTGATGATGAATCCATGCTTCTTCACATAAAATGTTAAATTGTTGAGATGTGTATTCTTTTCTATTATCTGTTCGTATGGACTGAATTTTACAAGAAGCTTCATTTTCTACTTTTGCTTTGAACTTCCGAAAGATATTAGAAGCCTCTGACTTATGCTTGAGAAAGTAAATCCAACACATGTAAGTTAGATCATCAACAAAAATGATATAGTAAAGACCCTTTTAGTGAGGGACTCCTTTGAGGTCCTGCTATATCGGTATGAATTAGCTGCAAACGTTCTCCAAGTTGTCTTTGGAAATTAAAGTCTGCTTTGTTTCCCATATTGACAAGCGAGAATTCACTTCTAAAACAGGTAGGTGTAATACCCCGTACATTTCAAAGCTAGAAAATGAACTGTTGTTCCTACACATGAAACCTCCTATCCTATGATTCATATTTGAGTACATGAATTAGGATGAGTATCTTGGTGATAATAGAGCTTATTATATGTTAAGCATGTTCATAAGAGTCACTTAGAGTAAGCCAAGCTAAGAACTTTTGAATCCACCAAGTTTTCATATGTGATTTCACATAGATCATCTTTGAACGAGCATAACTTGATTTATAGGTGGTATTTTGGCATATTTATACCCTCCAAATTGTAGAGAATTGAATAAAATTTCCGTCGATACCAAATTCGTCTAAAACGAATACCCGGTGAAGAAGTTATGGCGATTTAAAGTTTTACAAGTGTCATTTCAGTCAGTGGCGCATCGCGCCATAAGCCAAAATGACGTTCGTCAATTTCCAATGTCTCTCCGCGATTCCAGCGCATCGCGATGAGTTTCCAGATCACAAATAGGTGGAAACGCGATATCTCCGCGTTGCATCGGGGGCCTAAATCGGGTAATTTTTATAGAAATTAAATGACGCATCTAGAGGGGTATTTGGGTTATATTTTCCCCCCTATATAAGTCCCAAACATGATATTGAGGCACCAAATCAGCTCTTTACATTACTTTTTATCAAAATTCACTCAAGAACAACCAAGAACAAGTCTAGGGTTCAATTGAGGGTTTCAAATTTCAAGCTTATTTCACTACTATCTTCACGGATTATTAATCTAAGGTATGCGTAGTGTTCATCTATGGATCCAATCCATTCATAGAGCTCAAGAACCACGTTTTAAATACTATTTTGTGAACTTTTTGTGGTGATATGAGAATGTGCATGTTGATGATTGTTGTTTAAGTTTTAAGATGATATCTAAAGGTATTTTCATGGAATATATATGGTTGTTAGTTGAAAACTATGAACTTTAGGTGCTGTAATATGGTGCAAGTTATGAAACACACCTATGCCTTAAAAAATGCATGCTAGGTGTTTGATAAAATGTTTGGGATGTTAGGAATTTATGTTTACATGGTTTCATGATATCTAAATGACAAGTCTATGTTAGCTATATACTTAAATATAAATTCCATGCTATTGATGTGTTGCTATTGTTGTGGTATGAAACATGTATGATAATGGATATGTATAATATGTACACGAAATATACTCATTCAATCCCTACAATGTTCAAGATGTTGAATAACTACATGAAGTATAAGATCCCCTACTTATGATACTATGAATTGTGGACTCCAATCTTGTGATGAATTCATGTCATGTGTGTCAGTTTCCTTTTATCGAGTCCTGGGGGTATTCGTACCCGAAAAATATAGTTGTGTGCCTAGATCCATGTCATGTTGTTCCGATAATCTCAGTCAAGCTATAATCTATAGAACTCAGTCAGTCATGTGACTCAGGAAACCTCAGAAATCTCATGATCTCAGTTAACTCTCAAATAGTAGTACTATTCCGTCAGTCAACGAAAGCCAGTTAATCAGTCCATGTAAAGTCAGTTGAATCATGTTCAGTCTCTTCAGATTGGAGTAGAATTTAGGACCGAGTTAACCCAAGGATGGGAACTCACCTACCAGTTTAGGGTGTGATTCTTAGCAGTCATCCTTCCATTCCAGAACTATGTAGCCAGCATAGGTTGAGACATCTTAACCTGTCAAATTAGGGTTAATGAGGTGGCCTAACCTATTAGTTCAAGGTTTCCACCGCTCTCGTTTTGAGTACCTGCCAGCTAAGGGTTACTCACAACTGTCCTTACCAGTGGCGCGGTATTGACACCCCTCCAGTCGGGGCAGAGATTGGACCCCAGCTTATCCACAATAGCACACATGGGGTATGTCGGTTAAACAACTACTTCCTACAGTTTAAGACTCAATCTCAGTAAAAGAACTCAGACAGTTCTTCAGATATCAGTAGACCAGGACTGTTAGATACGGTCAAATTCAGTTATAGGACGGGACTCAAAAAGTTCCATCAGATTCAAGACTGTCAGACACAGTCGCCTATGCTATCATAACTACAGTTTCAGCCATGTCAGTTATCAGTAAACCATTTATTAGTGTACAGATTTAGTTATACTCACGATCTCAGTTACTATGTATGTATGTTTGTACTCTTGCGTTCATATCAGTCAGTCAGTTAGCATAATTCATGGATGTAAGCTCTTTGCATTAGCCCACCTCACTCGTACACTCAGTACTCCAGATGTACTGACGCATTTGCGCTATGGAGCTTTCTTTTCATGTTACACCATAGGTTCAGAGACAAGAGTTCCAGACCAGAAGCAGCAATTGTATTCCAGTATACAGAGTTGCAGTGAGTCCTCTTCATTCAAGGATGATACAATATTATTTTATTTTATTTATTATTTCAGCTCTTTTTTTCTAGATGGAGTTAGTTGGAGACATGTTCCTTCAACTCTTTATTTAGACAGTATTTAGAGGCTTTCAGATTTAGTTCAGATTTGATTCAGTTTTCAATTTTTTTGGGTATCTTTCACCCACACGTATGTTACTATTTTACAGACTTTTTTTATTCAGTTGAACCTCATGGCCTACATGTTCATGTTTTCCACATTATTACATTATATATTGTAGTACACAGGTACAGATATCAGTCATGGGTTAGCTTGTGATCCTTCGAGGTCATAAGCACTGTGTAGCATTCCGGTTCAGAAAATCAGGGTGTTATAGTAGGTCCTCGACTATTTCTTTCTTTTGCATTTTAAGCAACCCTTCATAGTGATAATGTTCGAGTCTCTTGTGCCATACTTCTGCAGTATTTCCTTTGGCTAAAAAAAACACATGCTCCACCTCAAATGGATCTAATGAGAAACTTTTACCTCTCATTCTTACTTTAAATATTTTTTGATCTGATGCATCATTGATCAAGCAATGTTTATCTTCAAAATTTAATTTGAAGCCGTGTTCCATCAATTAACCAACACTAAGCAAGTTCTGATCTATTTCAGGTACATAAAGCATTTTAGAAACTATTTTTATACCCGAGTGAATTGGAATAGCAACTGTTCTTTTTCCTTGTACAGGAATATATTTACTGTTACCTATTCTGACTTTAGTAATGGTCGTAGGCTTTAATTTCTTAAAGAGATCCTTTTCGTTTGTCATTAGTACCTCCACTATCAATCAACCAACACTCACTTGATGATTTACTTGAAAAACATATAGCAACAAAGAGTTGATCTTCCTTCTCTCCATCTACGATTTGGGCATCTGTTTCTTGTTGATGATTATTGTTCTTGCAAATAACTGTTCCATGCCCATGTTGATTGTATTTACTACACTTAGCATCAGTCCTTCTCCAACACTTGTACGGTTGATGGCCTTTCTTGTTACAATGTTTACATGGAGGAAAACTTTTTTTTTTCCAGTTTTTCCTATTGCAGTACCTGTTAGAGCGCTTTCATCATTCTTCTTGTTCTTATGATTTTTATTTTTGCCTCCATTTTAAGGCTTCGCAAACAATGCTCCCTCGATATTTCCTTCATCTCTCATGACCTTTTATTGTTCTTAAGCCTACAAAGCATTCAACAACTCCGCCAAGGTGATCTTGGACAGATTCTTGGTGTTTTCTAAAGTAGTTATGGTTGCTTCAAATCTTTTTGGCACAGTTACCAGAATTTTTTCAACAATACGAGAATCATTAAACACGGAACCAAACAATCTTACTCTATTTGCTATGTTCAGGAGCCTTTCAGAGTAATATTTTATGGTTTCAGTTTCTTTCATCTTCTGCATCTCGAAATCTCTTATAAGATTCAAAACTTGCATACCTCTGATCCTCTCATCTCCTTTATATTCTGACTTGATATAATCCCATATGTCTTTGGATGACTTTAGAGACATAATTCGAGTGAAAATTGAAGAAGATATTGCTGAAAATAGACAGACTTTTGCCTTTGATTTTCTGGTTTTCTTGTCTTTATGGTTCTTGATCTGGGCCATAGTTGGATTGTCAGGCAATGGAGGAATTTCATAATCCTCTTCAACTGCCTCCCATATATCCATGGCATCTAGATAAGTTTTCATCCTTATAGCCCAAATCTGATAGTTATAACCATTAAAAACAGGTGGCGCCATAGTTGAAAAACTTGATTCTGCTTCTATGCTTCATAAACTTGCCTTGTTTCAGTTATTACTTTGATGAAACACCCACAAATCCCTCAAGAAATAAGTGTTCTGATACCAATTGTAAGTTTTCAGAAGTGAAGAACATAAGAAATTGATTTTACTTGTTGATGAACAAGTGGAACATGAGTTTGATAAATTAACAAAGAGATGTTGATGAAAGCAAAAACCACATTTTTATTGCAGATTTAAACTTATTTATAAGTTACAATAAGCTAAGTAGCCAACTCCTAAGGATAAGGATAACAACTACAGATAAGATAGAAACCACTTACAGATAACAATTTCTATTCAGATAACTTAGAAATAAGACTGTTGCAGGACTTATGCATCTTTCTAACAATCTGATTAATGAACTCATGTGTACTCCAAACATTGTAATACGTGAATGTAGGCTTCTTCCTTTTCTCCTCTTGTATCATTTTAATCCATTCCTTATTCTTGTATATATACTTAATTTTATTTATTTTTTATCCCTCTAAAATCTAAATAAGAGAAAAAAAAATTGATACCATATACATGAAATAAAAAAAAACATCTCGTCATACATTCCCTACTTTTAGCACCATAAACTTATAGGAAAGGGTTAAAAAGACCATTTGACTTTTATTTATTAATTATTTTTATCCTTTATTATACTATGAGAGTCAAATACATCTTGCCGGATATAAAAGTATTCATTTATACCCCTATCTTTCACGGTGATCTAATGTGGCAATGGACCTGCTATTAAAATGCCAGATGGTTGCCACATGCGTATTATTTTCAGAATTTTTTACCCATCATTATGTTGCTTTATTCTCAATATACCCTTTTTCTTCACTATCTTCTCCCTGTTAACCACTTCAAGAATAGGCTGGATCAATCAATTGTACCCTTCTCTGTTATAAGTAGAAAAGAAAAGTGAATGATCTCGGGAATTACTTCTAGATAAATTTAAAAAGTATATGTAAGAACTATTGCATTTCGCAATTCATTGGTAAATCAATTTTGATCCCTATTAATCAATAATGTGGAACTATTAGCATGGTTAAAACCAACTGTTTGAAGTCTAGACACAATATGATACTCTTTCTACCATTATATTAATATAGAGATGGTTTCAAAATAATATTTTATCAATAGAGGATACTCGTATTGATAAAATGATTTTAACCGCTTATTATAAATTGTAAAAATGATGATTTTATCCCTTTTATCTAATGCCGAATCAACGGTCGATTCTAAATAAGAAGAGCTTTTTCTTGTCAAAAGAGTCCGCCAAATATTTTGATCTTTCATTAGTTTTTTGTGTTTGGTACGGAAGAAAATGGTTTTCATTTTTTGTTTATTATAATTAATCAAATATTTTAAATTTCCTTTTTTAGGAAAATCAGTTCTTAAATAATATTTCTTCTTTTCTTACATACTTGTAATTAATAAAAATAAATATTCCAAAATACTTGTCATTTTAGAAAAGTAAGACATAATCAGTTGTTTGTTTTCAATTTTAAAGGCAAGACAAAATTGGTTGTTTATTTCCATTTATACCCTTAGTCATAAATATGGAATGATATTAATTTGATGCAAAATAGAAAAATATTAAATAGAAATGCCTAAGAATTAAGGATAATTTAGTCAAATTACCCTCTGATTAATGTCTGTACTTGTAAACACAAAATGTGACAAATATTTAGTAACAGAGGAAGTACGAAAAATGACTTATCTGGAGGAAATAAAAAACACAATCTCCATAGTGATATTCCAACGTTAATTATCTCTTCCCCGTATTCCAACACATCAGCCCTCATCCCCTACTCCGCTCCATTCCGTACAAGGTTTGCCTAGATTATATATAAATATTTTTGGGGTAAAAGTTTCTTTGATTACTTAACAAACACCAAAAAATAAGTAAGGAGGAAAAAAATTTCCTTCACACCAAAGGCACCCCAAGTGGTTACTTCTGTGCTAATTTTGTTGGCAATTTTAATTCAACAGGTTATTAAAATACAAACTGCGGTAAATTTGGCCTTTGTAACAATAAAGTGTGCAGAACACTGACAAATTGAAACTATACAATATTATCAGGATATATGACTCAACCATTTATACCAAACAAAAGAAGCCCTTGTTCAATGTGATTTGAATGCTTTATTGAAACAATAGGATTGCTTGTTTATGCATAAGAAGATGGAAATAAAAGCAGCAGGTCATTACTGTACATAATTACAGCATGTATTTTGATCATGATAAGTTGCTCAGACTTTAAAAATGCACTACTTTGGAGGATCCGACATGCAACATTTTCGAAGAGTCACGAGCAACATAGCTTAAGAGAACCCTCTGGCAGGGACATGTATTGAATCAGGAGACATCGATATCATCTGAAGAAGGCTTGAATTGG
This sequence comes from Capsicum baccatum var. pendulum, assembly GCA_030864225.1. Classification (NCBI taxonomy): domain Eukaryota; kingdom Viridiplantae; phylum Streptophyta; class Magnoliopsida; order Solanales; family Solanaceae; genus Capsicum; species Capsicum baccatum. The sequence goes on along the minus strand of CM061559.1, from coordinate 66,955,867 downwards.
AAAATGTTTCTTCAAGATTATGAGTTGATGGACATCTCCTACTTCTACCATCAATTCCATATTTTCTTATGTGAACAAGTTCTCTTGAAACATCTCCAATGTGAAATTTCCCATCTTGGGAACCAAATATTATGCATCTTGTAGCAAGGTCTGCAGCTATCTCTATCTGTTCCCTTCGGAAAATAGGCTGCTCGTGATAGTAAAGATGTGGATCCACTATCTCTTCTAACTTTCCACTTGTTATCTTCTGTAAAGCCGTCTTTGATGGAAGATGATCCGAGCTGCTACCTGTAATAACCTCCAAAAGAACCAACCCAAAGTTGTGAACATCACTATGCTTTTTGTTATTGATGTTCGCATTCATGGGGAGCTCGAGCCCAAAGAGTTTCACAGTCAAGTCCTCATCAAGGAAGATGCAATTGGCGTTGAGTTCATGATGTACAATGGGAGGACAAACCTCAGACTGTAGGAATGCAAGAACATTCCCTGTTTCAGCAATAATGTTTATTCTGTGGTGCCAATCGAGGCCTTGTTTAGTCTCATCTTTAGTTTGAAAAAGATGTTCCCCGAGGGTTCCATTAGCAGGATACTCGTACACCACTAATGGGGTGTATCCAGAATCGACAGACCATCCAAGAATGTGAGGAACATTCTTGTGTGAAACAGCATGTAATGCCTCCATTCGGGACAAGACCTCGACCAGTTCTCTTTCACTATCACATTGTAGTCTGTGTACAGCTATCCTTGATCCATCAATTAGAGTTCCAGAATACAGTGTAGCTTTGCCACCAGCATGATCAATAAGTATTTGCTCATCTTGGAAACCTTTTGTGGCCTGCTCTAGCTCATGGTAAGTAAACATTCGGACAGTACAAGGTTTTTGGAATGAGACGTTACCCTGACTGTTGGTCATACTAGGATGATCAAATATGTCCGTCTTCATAGGCCGCCTTAAAACACAGAAAATTGCTGTCAAGGAGGTAATGGTGAGTGCTGAAGTGAGAACTCCTGTGAATATGTACACAATTGCTGTGAGTCTCTCTCCTCCAGAATTTTGAAGAAAGGATTTAACATATATACACTAATAGTATAAAGAATCACTATTACAATATCAGCATATTTTACCTGTTGTAGCAGGTAACATAAAAAGTAGTTCAATCTAGCACAGTAAATCCAGTAAGGTTTGCTTTTCTGTTATGAGTTAAAACATGCCGAATTCAATTGAAATTACAGTCACTAGTACAGAATACAGACCAGCTAGAATTTCTGTTTTCCTTCTGCCATGACTTGTTGAGTAACATGTTTTGCCATATGCTTCCTTTCCTTCTTTGATGCAAGCTGCCAAAGAAATCACATTTGGTTACTAGTTAATCATGGAAAATAAACTATCTGCAATATTAATGATAATAGATTACTGTAATATATGTCTTTTTTGTTCAACTTTTGTGCATGTATAACTTTTTTTTTACACCATAAAGTTAAATGACCTATAGTAACACGTAGTATTTATAGTAATTCCTATTTGGTAACCTGCAAAGTAGCAGCAAACAACGAAATCTCATTGACTAAAATTCACTAATAGTATAAAAATTCTTTACGTTGTAGTATATATAAGTTAAATCTTAACTTTTGCATTCACAACATATGCATGTTTTCATCATCGGGTTAAGATGACCTATAATAATAGGTAATCTTCTTTAATAATTCTGATTTGGTAATGTAAAATGCAGTAAACAACGTGCTACAACAGTTAAGATGGCGTATAACAATAGGTAACATCTATGCAAGTTATTTTTATGGGGGTTTAACTTCTTTATACTGACAATTGCACCATCTGATTAAGATGACATATAACAATTGGTAACCGTCTATAGAAAGGTTAGTTTTAAAAAAAACTCACATTTGAGGCACCCTCCTCCAAAAGCAAAACCGTCACCTACATATCCATCTTGGCATTCGCATCTAATCCCAGAACCAACACTCGTGGCATTGATGATATCTGCATTGGCAGCACAACTAGCTATGGTTGAATTTCCGGGAACAGCCCATTCCAACTTAACACCACGTTTTCCTACTTGATTTCCCGGTAAAACAACCCAAGACGAGAATCCCCTGCATCCAAACTGCGAAAAAACGGAGAAACCATCTCTCTTATCTGCATTCCAAGCACTATGATCAGATAACGGGTAGCAACACGAAGGGTAACTACCCGCGGATCCATCACAACGAGGCATTATGTTCTTCTCACAATCTGGTTTGCACAATGATGAATCCTCACAATCGTATAACCCTAAGATATTATCTCTTGATATGCCAAAGTAGTCGTTTCCATTAAATCCAAATGACTTTAGGTCGTTGTACTGACGACAAAAAGTTGTGTTTGGGAAATCTACAAGCACCCCATCAGAGAAGAAATGAAGAATTTGATAGCTTTGAGAACCAATATTGAGGAATGGTGAGGTTGAGTTAATGCATGAGACGCGAAAAGCATCGGAGAGTGAAGAATTACATATAGATTGGTTCATATAGAATGGAAATGGTATGTTGAAATTCCCACATTTCTCACCACAAAAAGCTTCATGTGAGAGAGATTGAGCAGTGTAATTGGTTAGAAGTAGTGTGATAAAGAGAAAAGTGAAGGAGATTTGGACAAGGATAAATGGGAAATTATAATGTAGGGACAACATCCCTGTGGAGATTTTTGACGTTAGGATAAATGGCAAATTGGATGTTCTTTAATGGACAGCTAAGTGAAACTAAGAATTTGATAGAGTTCACGTTCTGATCAATGGGAGTCTGAACTCTGAAAAATACTAATTAATCAAGGTTATCTCCTTTCTGGGCGGACAAAGTCGGCTCAAGTAACCGAGGAAAAGTGTGGAGGTATAAGACTAAAGGCACAGGGCAAAAGAACTTAGAAGGGTGATGATAGGAAGTAGCAGAAAGTATGAAATCGTTTTGATAGAAAGCATGTTGGATGGTAGAACGATGAGACGAAGTTATTTACACTTCGTCTCCTCTTACTTACAAATCGAACCTAATCAAGCAATGAAAGGAGAAATGAAGAATTGGAACAATTCTTTTGACTTCGCTACCATATTCATTTCATTAAAACAAAGTGACGAAGTAGGCACACTGACTACTTTGATTGGACGTGGACGAAACAAGTTAGCACTAAAGAAAAGCTAAAAGATATTGCCTATAAATTACCTCGCTACCTCTCTTGTATAGACCAACACAAATTTTTTGATATGATATGCACAACATGACCATGGATCTTGTACTAAAAAAATAGGCAAAACTCATACGCAGCCCCTTAAGTACGCGTTATTTTTCACTTATACACCTCAAGTGGATATTATTTCATTTTGACACCTCAAATAGGTATAAAGTATGTCATTTTGACACTTTTTACTGAGTTGGCAAGGAGCGTGTGACACACGCATTGAAGGCGCGTTTGGGTGGCATTTTCGTAATTTTTCAATGGCATTTTCATAATTTTTCAGAGGCATTTTTGTAATTTTTATTTTTCTTCTCTTTTCTTCTTCTTCTTTCTTCAATCCATTAACTTACAACCATTTTTTTCCTTTAACACATCCTTATGCTAAAATGGTTAAATCAAGAATCTTACTTCTAATCAAAAAACGAGGATGATTAAATCAAGAAATAAGAATGCTTAATTATAAGAAATATGAATGCTTAAGAAATAAAGCTAAATCAGTGAAGAAAAATTGAATTCAAACAAAATCAATAAAAAAAAAATCAAAGCATAAAAACCAAGAAAAATCAGTGAAGAAAAATTGAAAATCGAAGCAAAATTGATGAAAGAAATTAAAAAATAAAGCTAAATCCGTGAAGAAAAAATAAAATCAAATAAAATCAATTAAAAAAATTAAAAATTGACTGATGGGATGGGTGGGGTGGCGGGTGGGTGGGTGGGGTAGGAGGGGCGACGGGATGGGTGGACTGGTAGGGTGGGGGTAGGTGGGTGGACTGATGGGATGGGATAGGTGGGTGGGTGGGGTATTTGAAGAAGAAGGTTGGTGGAGTGGGTAGGTTAGGGGGAGTGGATATTTTTTATTAAAATTAATTATTTATAAATTATTTGAGTATTTTTTATTTAAAATTAATTATTGGGGAAAGGGGTGATTATTGATTTTTTTTTTTTGAAAAAAATTAATTAATGATTTAAAAATTATTTTTTAAAAAAATGACATGTGTCGACATATTATTTGTCATTTTTCACATCATCAGGCACGTGTAATATACGCACACAATATAAATTTGCTGATTCAGCAAAAGATGTCAAAGTGGCACATTTGAAGGCTGCTTGAGGTGCCAAAATGGAACAATGTCCACTTAAGGTGCCTACATGAAAGATGGTGCGTACTTAAGGAACCTGCGTATGTATTCTGCCAAAAAAATACTGCATGAATATGCTATATAAACAACAATATACTCAATATGAAAGGGTGATTGAGTTGGTTTAGCAGGGTTATAGAGATTGAACCTCCCTGGTCCTTTCTGAATCGATCGAGTCTGGTGCAGTGAGTGGTATCCTAAAATGGTGCTAGGGGATGGTCTCTACTTGGTCCCTTTCTCAGTCGAGCTAGTTGTATTGGACTTACCTAGTGCGGTTTACTTCTCGTGTTTACTCTTGCACACCTGAAGAATAAGGATTACGATTTTCCAAAACAATAAAAATTGAAAAATACTTCCTCCGTTTCCTTTTAGTTATCACATTTTTGTTTTTCAATAGTCAATTTAACAAATTTTTTATACTAAATAAAATTAGATTAATTCAATGTTTTAAAATTTAAATTTAAATATTCAAAAATTATATTAAAGATACTATTAATTGTAATTTTTTTTAAATCAATATGATGAAAAACTATATCTTAAATATTAATCAATATTTATATCTTTTAACTCTTTAAAAAAAAACATTAACTAAGAAAGAACAGAGTAAAATAAACAATGTACACAACGTAATCTCACAAATAAGCTCCTCATCTTTCTCGTTTAACTATCAAGTTTGTGCGGAAATCTTGAAATTTAACTTGAAATTGAGGAGTCTATCTTGGAAGAAAGGACATCGAAGACAATTGGTCTGAGAAATGGGGTACATCCTTGTAAATGGAGCTGTGCCAACTGGACACGTGGCGACTTGGGAAACTCGCTAAAATACCTGGCTCGATATACCAGACCTTGTTTTAAGAAGAAAAGAAAATTGGAGATTCACTTTTACTTATTTTTCCCAATATTAATACTCCCTCCTATGAATACTCCCTCCTTTTGACCCTTTTTGTAAAAATATTTATTTTTATTTATTTATTTTTTTAATAAAATCAAGAAAATTTTATCATAATCTTTCAATATTATTCTTATTATTAAATAAAAAATAAAATATATATACTTAAATATATATTTTTAAAGCATAATTATTAAAGCTAATTCGGTAAAATAAATTTCTAATAAATATTTTCTTAAGGAGGCTATCAAGTCAATAAGGGTTAATTATTTTGAAACAAAGGAATATTAAAAATAAATATCCAATAATACTTATTTGATTTAAAAAATTAATGAATAATTTACCTTTTATTACTTATTTTATTTTTATCATTAAATACTCCCTCTGTCCCAATTTTTCTAATTTGATTTGTCATTTTATTTTATTTTTCATTAATCAAGAAGAGACAAAAAAATTCATGTTTTACCCTTTGCATTAATTTATTTTTTTTTAAATTAAAATGTAAACACTATTTAATAGGAGTACAATGGTAAACTAGGCATGCTATTAATTATTTTTCTTAATCAATGTATTATCTCAATTTGGGACGTAATTTGGAACGGAGGGAGTACTATTTATCTCTCAATGCTTTTTTCAAGATATTAAATTTATTACATTTAAAGGGTAATATAGTAATATTGCCCTTCTATTTTATTATTTATTAACATGTGTGACAAGACAGTAGTGGACAAGTATTATTGGACGGAGAAGTAATTACTCCATTCGTCTTAAAATATTTGACATGTATAGATTTTACACAAGTTTAAGAATGGATACTTCTATTTGTGTCACATAAATTAAGACAAATAAATAACATATATTGGGCCCGTGCAAGCACGAACCGTCAATATTTAGTATTTATGACATATCTGCTTCAACTGTTTTAATCATAATTTTACTATATCACCCATAATTAAATATTATAAGTCATTTACGTATTATAAAATTAATAATATTTAATTAAAAAAAGATAAAATAGAAATTTATGACTGTTTTAGCTACTTCAATCGTAATTTTACTATATCACATGCTGAAGTAGGGACAAGATCGACATACCTGCTTTAGCTGTTTTAACTGTAATTTTACTGTATCACCCCTACTTAATTATTATAAGTCATTTATGTATTAAAGAATCAATAATATTTAATTACTATATATTATCCTATATAAGAAGTCACAATAAGCAGCTGAAGCAGGTTGCTCGTGGTCGACATGCTTGCTTCAGGTGCTTCAATCGTGATTTTACTATATTAATCCTAAGTAATTATAATAAGTCATTTATGTATTAAAAAATAAAAATATATTTAATAAAAAAATTAAAATAGACATTTATGATATGACTGCTTCCTGCAACCATCATTTTACTATATCATTCATAATTAATTATTATAAGTCATTTAAGTACTAAAAATTAATAATATTTAATAAAAATATAAAATAGACATAAAATAATAAATTATTTTTTGATGTTTTAAATTAACTTGACGTCTTATATGAGACTACTTAAAAAAAATTCAGAAGTATTTGTTATAATAATTTTACTATGTCACTTTTAATTAGTAGAATAGAAGAAAAAATATTATAAATCACAATAATTAAAAAACTTAAATAATTCTACAAATATAATTGACTATCAATGCCATAAAAGTTTGAACAACTTAAAATATTATTAAACAAATTTCATCAATCTAAGTATAATAATATATGCCTAACTTAGAATTTATCAATCAAATGGTTTTATTTAAATGATAGAATAATACATAACATAGAATTTTTAAGGATCAACATTGGGCTGTGCTTAGCACTTCGTAAGCTGACTAGTATCTTATAAGAGGGAGTTTCACCAGCTAAAGCAGGCAGCAGGTCAACGTGTCTGCTTGTGCTGCCTGCTTCAGCTGCTTCAATCGTGATTGTATTACCCTTAATTAATTATTACTGTATAGGTCATTTATGTATTAAATAATTAATAATATTTAATAAAAATAAGTAAAATAGACATTTCTAACTTGTCTGCTTCAGCTATTTCGATCGTAATTTTACTATATCACCCCTAATTAATTATTAGGAATAATACATAGACAGAACCCTGTACTTTTTGACTTTTTTCGTATTGACACCCCAATTAGCCCATGTACCTATTGAACCCTTTATTCATTTACAAATGGTTTCAATTAAGTACAAACGTCCGACGTGACACTATTTTAAAACCTGCATTTTTCAAGCATTGGGCGCGTGAGATACACTTGTGATGATGCAAAAACTATAACCAATCATAAAATTCCATGTCATCAAAGAAGAAAAGATTAAAAAATATAAATTATTTTTTATGTCTTCTTCTTCCTTTAAACTTTCATCATTGAAGCACTAACATATACACAATTTCTTATTTCTCCCTCTTTTTCCATTATCATCCATCTTTTTTCTTACATTCATTCTATCTTTTTTACCTCTTTTAATTTTTCTCACTTCTCAAAATATAATTTTTAGTGAGAAGAAAAAAGAGGACATCACCTTCACTCATTCATTTTTAATTTCCACCAAAACAACACCCAACAATCATTTGAGAAAAATCCAAAAATAAAAGAAGAAAAATTGTTTTCACATTGTAGTGGATGATGTTGGATGTTTTTTCGGTGGAGTACATTGTTATTTATGAAATATTTAAATTTATATTGAAGAAGCCATTGTTAAAAAACTTCAAGGATTCAACTTTGAGCTAATTTTGAATTTGAAATATGATTGGATTTATTGTAATACGAAAAACACCATTGATTCCAAATGCAATTTGAAGGTGTTTTATCCTTTTGCGGATTTTATATTGAAAGAAAATGGTTTTGACCTCTGCGAACTATTTCAAGAGATTCAAGAGAATTTCGAAATGATTTTAAAAAAAATTACAGAGTCGCCACTTGATTTTTATAGAGAATATCAAGAAAACTTGAAGTATTTCAAAGATTTAAAAACAGAAATAAATCTTCGAAATTAGAAAAACTGAGTAAGGGTTCAATTAATGCTCTAAGAAGGTTTTTAAGGATCTTAGGAGCGTCCATTTAAAATGATTCACCAAAAAATTATTTTTGACTAACTTAAAAAGGGGTGACTAACTTTGCAGAATGGTTGATAAGAATATTAAAATTATTTGTTTGAAATTGACATTTGTTTATTCAAACAAGAAATAGTCTATTTGAATTAGGAAAAAAGTTACAATATATTCTACTTAATTTAATATTAATTTTGAGAAAAATCACGAAATATTCCATTTAATTCATGGCCGCCAATTTTGAGAAGAGTTACAAAAAAAAAAATCTACTTGAGAAATGTTTTACTTAATTCATAATTAATCATTAAAAGTTAGAATTTGAGAAAAAATCAAGGAACATTCTAATTAAGAAAATTCTACTTAATTCATAATTATTTTTAAGAAAAAATTATAAAATATTCTACTCAAATTCAAGACAAAAAAGTTTATAATTACACAACCCAGAAATATATAGAAAACATCCATAGAGTATAAACCTTTCTAAACCAGCACCCAAGAGCTATAAATATCCAAGAACCAAATACCAACTATATAACCCAAAAATTACAGGGATATAACAAGCTAATCGCACTACCGAAAACTAACCCAAGCCTAGTAAAGACATGTACTTTTTTTCTAAATTTTCTAAGGTTTTTTCTATCCATATTAACTTTTCTTTTAGATTTTCCATTATTTTTCTAATTCGGTTTCTATAATTAATTTCATTATTCAGATTATCTTGGTTTTCTCTAGTTTTTCTAATATATTCTAACATCCACATCCTTGATCTGAATAATATCCTTCTGGGTAAATTTCTTCGTATAACTGTTCTAGCCAATTCATGGTTTCTATTTCATAGTCTATTACCTTTTCTAGTATTATTTTCTTAATATCTATAATTTCTATATCTTTAAGTATATATAAGGTTAAAACTTTAAGGTAGTCTAAATGATCTATTTTTTAAAATTGATATTTTATAGTTGTTTGTTTTAGCCTTAGTAGTTTTTGCATATTTTTATTAAGAGATTTTATATATTTTTTATTTTTATTTTCCATGTATTTGTCTATATTTGTTTTCATCTGTTTTTCTAGTAACTGTATATTTCCCATATCTTTTTCTAAAAATTCTACGTAATTTATCATGATAAGTATTTATAAGAGTAGTTAGGTAGACATGGTATATAATTTACTCTAGTTTTGTAATATTCACCAAATGCTTTTTCTAATATAATTTTTCTTATATCTGCTACATTTATATCTCTAAGTGCATACAAAATAAGTATCTTAAATCTATCTACCATCACATCAGATAAATTATCATTCATTATCATAAAATTGCTTTTTTTTTCAAAATATTCCCTTCAACCATGTACATAATAAAATATGGTCATCTCAGATTACTATATACTAGATTATTCTTAAATAACATGTTTTTCGGTCACTATTAGCATGGTAATTCGGATACTTTTTCCCTTAAACAGCGCCTCGACTTTGGTTACTCCCCGCCACGACTTTTTGCCTCATTGGTTTCACCTTTAGGATGGCATAGTTCTTAGGGATTTTTCTCCGTTTCCACTTTGCTAATAAACTTTTTAACATATTATTCTTCGAATAATTCTACTATAAAGTAACTAATATGAATTTATTTTATCATATCATGATTGTTGGAAACTTACGAATTTAGCTATTCATAATCATAAATAGATATACCTGTTCTGGTAGCTTTGATATTTCTGAAGCTTGTTTCTCCATAGCTTTTTTCATTGAAGTGTATATGTTCAATTAACTGGGCAAAATATTTTTTACGAAATGGAGAGAGTTTTTTCTTGAATGTGAGAAGGCTTGCCTTGCAATTCCTTCTACCTTTCTTATTTATAAAACGAAAGAATGCATCTTTACATTTGTGTACATTTGTGTACACGTTTTTTTAATGTTTACAAAAAACAAATAAAAGTCAAAAAGCCTACATGGCTAAAAAGTAGCCTAGGGGCCTAGAAAGTTAAAATACAAACAACTACATTTAATGCTATCGTATCCTCTCTTACGTAAACACTTTAAAATTTATACAAATTTATAAAATAAGATTAAATATCTTGATATCTTGTCTTCCGTTTGTTGTCGTATCTGCCATATCTCCATTATTGCTTCTTATCTTATCTTCCAGCTGTCATCTTGTCTTCTTGATTTTTTATTCTAGATGTACTTCTGGAATAATATTATCTTCTCCATCACACCTCGAACATTGGTGATCTGAATATTTATGTCCAATTATTTTACAATATCTTGTTAGTAGTCTGTCAGAAATAAATCCTTTTTTAATAGCTCGTGCAGTAGATGGTTTCTCTAGGTTGAGGAGTGTCATTATCCATTGTCGTACATCCTCCATATCTGTTGGTCGTAGCTCTTTTGAATTCGAGTAAATCATTTGGTGATCTCTCGAGTAGTAGCTCCATATTGGATTTCCATTTGTATAGTTATTTGCTAATTCTTGTATAATCGTAGATAGTCCAATAAGTCTTTTGTTTACGTAGAATTCTGGTATCTCGATTCTAGGTATTTCAGGTTGTTGTGCAATATCTTCTGGTATAATCATATCTCTGGTTAATCCTATCTTTACGACTTGTATAACTGGTTTTATCTCGTCATATAATATCTCCGCGGGTGCAGTATAACACTTTATATAAAATAGAGTGCCTTTCGTTATTCTTTTATAGGTCGTGAAAATCTTGTATAATTCTTCCATAGCTATCAATTCTTCTCCGTTTTGGGTGTATATGGTGTTTAGCAGTCCGTAGTCAAAACATGTCTTTACTAGGCTTGGGTTAGTTTTCGATAGTGCGATTAGCTTGTTATATCCCTGTAATTTTTGGGTTATATAGTTGGTATTTGGTTCTTGGATATTTATAGCTCTTGGGTGCTGGTTTAGAAAGGTTTGTACTCTATAGATGTTTTCTATATATTTCTGGGTTGTGTAATTATAAACTTTTTTGTCTTGGTTTAGGCTATCTCGGTATGTGTTAACTTGTGGGGGTATGAATAAATGGTCATTTTGTATTTTTGGTGTAAATGGTTTTTCAAATATTTTATTCATGTTCGTGTTTTAGTATCTTGGTCGACTAACTCCTTTGCTTGTACCTGCAGAAGTAGATTGACAAATGTTATGGGTTTTATGGAGTGTCCCAACATCTCCTTCTAGCTCTGGAATTTTATTGTCTTCCGATCGACATAGCTCTGCACACTGCTGAGTTAGCTGATTCATAGCTATAGACTTCAGTTTATCTTCATTAGTCTTTAGCTTTAGCTTTTCTATCTCAGTACCCATACTGTCCACTTTCAATGAAAGCGTAGTTAGGGCGTTGAGTAATTTTTCAAGAGTATTTTCTTCTATCATTTCAGTCTGTGTAGCTTTGTCTTGATATGTAATCTGCAATAACATTTTTGTTAGTACTGATCACTTCTATTATAAATGTGAAATTTAATATATTTAAAACTAGTCTCCGAATCTCTTTTGTTGTAATTGAATTTTGTATTTTCTTTGTTAGCCACCAGCGTACCTGAGTATTATCTGTTCGCACAATAAATTTGTTATATACAATATATGGCTCAAATGCTAACAAACATTTATATAATGAACATAATTCTTTCCTATTTATTTCCCATTTTATTTCTGTCTCATTGAACGTACCTGAGCAGTATCTACAATGGTGTTCTATTTTTTCTGCTTCATATCTATATTTAAGTACTCCTCCGTAACTATATTCACTAGCATCTGCTTCTACTATGTATATAAATTTTCTATTTTCATCTGAAAATTGTAATTTTGGTAATTCTTTACAAAGTAATTTTATTTTTTGAACTTGTTTTTTATCTTCTTCATTATAGTTATATTCTATGTCCTTCTTTAATTTTTTCTGTAGTGGTTTTAAGTTTTCTGCTAATTTTGAAATATATTCTCTTACTTGGTTTACTAATCCTAAAAATGATTGTAATTTCTTTTTTGTATCTAATTCTTCTTTTGAATTTATTATTTTTGTACTATATGTTGTTGCATTTTTACTCCACTTTTATCTATTTGTATTCCTAAAAATTCTATCTGGTTTTTCATAATTTCAGCTTTCTTTTCGCTTAGACTTATTCCCGATTTTTCTATTATATATGTAAACTGTTCTAATAATTTTATATGTTCTTCTTTAGTTTTTGTATATAATAATATATCATCTATGTATACTATGCAATTAGGTAACTGTTTAAAATAATTATCCATAAAATATTGATATCTACCTGGTGCATTTTTATATCCAAATGGTAATACATTCCACTCATAAAATCCTTGTGGTACCGTGAATGCAGTTAATTCTTTAGATTCTTCTTCTAACTTTAGGTGGTAAAATTCTGATTTACAATCAAATTTGCTAAAATAATTATATCCTTGTATTTGTCTTATTTTTAATATCTTATTTGGTATTGGATAATTATATGTTATAGTTTTTGCATTTAAATTTCTATAATCAATAATCATCCTACTTTTTCCTCTTTTTTGTTCACTATGTTTATTTACTATAAATGCTGGACTATTATGTTTACTATTACTTTTTTGTATATATTGTTTTTCTAATAATTCATCTATATGCATTTTAAATTCTTTTAAATTGTCAAAATTATATGTTAATGGTTTTTGGGTTATTATACTATTTTTATCTATTAATTCAATTTTTATGGTAGTTTTATGTTTTTTCCATCCTTTTAATGGATCTTCACTATATAATTGTTCTAATTTTTTCTTAACTATTTCTATCTTATTTATTGAAAATATAGTTATTTCTGTTTTATTTATTGAGAATACTACTAGTTCTATTGTATCTTCAGTGGTTTTTATATTTTCTAACTTTTGTGTAATTTTTTCACTTCCTTTTATCCAATCAGTTTTCTTTCTTATTTTATTATTAAATCTTTTTGCTCTTACTTTTTGTTTACATGGTGTTGTAAACCACCAGTCGTTTCTAGTTATTATATGTGGGTATAGTTTGTCTAAAAATGGCATTCCTAAAAGTATATCTTTTGATGTTAGTTCATAATTATAAATTTCTTCTATTGTTAATATCTTATCTCATATTTGTGCTCTTACATTCCTAGCTTTATAAGTAATTAAACTTCCTTCATTATTAAATCCTTTAACTACTATTGATATTTTTAATTTATCCCATTTACTTTCTGGTAAACAATTATATTTACATAAATTAGCTTCTGCTCCTGTATCTATCATAGGCGTATAGTATCTACTGTAATATCCTTCCACTATTATCTTCATTAATACGTATATCTTCATTTTATGTTAAGGGTCTTTTTAAGAATAATTTTTCCCTATTATATGTTATGGTTAATTGTGTATGTTCTATATTATATGGTTTTACTTGTTCTAACCATTTTATTCCTAATATTATATCTGCTTTTTGCATTTCTTCCTTTACCTCAAATTCTATTTCTATTTTTCTAACTCCCATTATTATTTCTTTTCTGCTATATTTTTACTATTTATTAAACTTCTTGGTAGATCTGGGCATATATCATTATCAGTTTTTATTTCTTCATCTGCTATATAATTTTCTTCTTGTCCGGTATTTAAGAGTATTAAATATTCTTTTTCATTTTTTTTTCCTGTTATGTAATATTGATTTAAATTACTTATTGAATTTGTTTCATAACTTGTTCTTTTTGATGAGCTTGATGATTCTGTTTTTTCATTAGCTATTCTTTTTGTTGTACTTATTCTATCATTTACTATTTCTAAATTTTCTTCTATATCTATGTCTCTATATCTATAATCATTATAATCTATTGTTTTTACAATTCGTTCGAATGAGTTATCTATTTGTATCTTGTTAATCTTATTTTTTCCTGTTATTTATGTTTTGTTGTTAATACATATAAATTTTTGCATCTTGCTGTAAATATTTTACTTCCTGGGGTTAATTCTATTCCTGATATCTTTCAATATAATACTAATGATTTAACTATATTTCTATCTGTTACCACTACTGAAAAATTTGCACTTATTATAAATTTAAATTTTTGGTATATTAAATTTTCTTTTACGGCAGTTATTATGCTTTTTTCTATAGGTTTTATAATTCTATCATCTGCTAGATATAATTCTATCGGTGTATCTATTCCTTCTCTAAAACATGCTTTTATTAATATTTCTGTACCTCCAAGGTGTACATATTTTATTGGATCTTCTTTACTTTTTATATCATTTATCTCTTTATTAATTATTCTTTTTGTTACTAGTGGTATACTAGCTTTACCTTTTGCATATCTACAGTCTATTACATGTTCTTTTTGGCATACTACATAATATTCATTTTTTTCCCTAGTAAAAATATTTTTTATTGTTGGTATTTTAAATATTTTTTCTACACTTAAATCTAACTCTTTTCCTTTTATTTCATCAAATATATTACTGTCAAATATTATTTTTTGTTCCGTTCCTTCGTCATTTAAATATTCTTCCTTTGTTATTATTTTTATATCTTCTTCAGTCATTTGATTCATCTATTTCACTATCTCTTTCAGTATCTGTTTCGTTTTCTGAAATTTCATATATACTATCTTCACTTTCTAATTCATAATCTATATAATCTATTTGCATATATTCTGTATTATCTATTTTTATTTCTAATATTTATTTATTTTTTGGATTTTTAGGTAATTTACAATCTCTAGCTAAATGTCCTAACTTCCCACAATTATAGCAAGTACATTCTTTTATAGATTTTTTCTTTCTATATGGTCTTTTATTTTTATAATTTTTTACATAATATCTTTTTCTTGGTTTCTTGTATTTGTATTTTGATTTTTTATATTTCTTATATTTCTTATGTCTTTTTCTTTTCTTATAATATCTTTCTTCACAGCCAAACTGAGGTGCAATTTTATTTTTGCAACATGCTAAATTTCTTATTAATGTTTTTTCCATTTTTAATTCTTCTCTATATTTTTCACATAAATTTTTATACCATTGTTGTAAAAATTTTATTCTTGCTCCTAATGTATCTACTATTTTTGCTTCTTCCCAACTTTTTATTATCTTTGAGCTAAATAGTTCAGGTAATTTATTAAAATATAATTTTCTTATTTCTTTACCTTCTTCTATACTATATGCTCCTTTATAATAATATTCTTTAAATGCGCAAGTATATTCGTCTATATAACACATGTTACATATTGTTAATTTTAACATTAAATTCCTATTTGTATTTTTTTCTTCATCTTGTTCTTCTTCTATTGTTGTCATACTTCCAAATTCATCTTTTATAGCTGTTTCATATTTTTTTAATAATTCTATAGGTGTTAGTTTAGTTGTTGTTGATGATGTTCCTTCCATAGGTTTATTAGCTCTTAATACTTTCTTACTGTTTTCCGTTAAGTTTGAAAACCATAGTTTTACTGATCCTATTAATGTTCTTTCTATATATTCTGGTGCATCTGTTATGTTTATATTATTATCTAATAATTATTTTGTCATATATCCTATCCATAATTGTATTGTTTTTTCTGTATCTATTACACAGTCTAGGTCTAAAAAGTTATAATTTTTATTAACTATTTGTTTTGGTGTCCATTTGTCATATTCATTATATTTTTTAAATTTATTTTTATAATATATAGGTTTACTTATTTATGTTGTTTTAGGTATTATGTTGTCATCTTTTTTTTATCAAGAGTATTTATTTCTGTGTTGGTATTTTCCAAGTTTTCTACATTAATTATTTCTTGTTTTTCTTTAAGTTCTAAATTTTTTATATTTGTTAATATTTCCGTATATGTTTCACTATCTTCTGAATCATAATTATCTGTTTCTTCAACATCTATATTATTTATTTCTAATTTTTCCTTAAATTGATTTATCTCGTTTAGTAATTTTTGTTCTTTATCTTTTTCTTCTTTTTCTTTTTGTCTTTGTTCATACAGGTCTTTTAACATTTGTAGTTCTTTTTCTAATTCAGCAATTCTACTATTTTTAGTTTCTTCTATTTTTCGTATTTCTTCCGTAGTTTGTTGTTTATTTTTTTCTATTTCCTTTTTTCTATCTATTTCTTCATTTTCTTTTTCTATTCTTACCATTGCTGTTAGTTTATCTTCTAATTTTTATTCTTCTTTTTCTAACATTAGATATAAATGTTCACCTATTTTCTTATATCTTCTTCCTAGATTAGAAAATACTATTTTTATTTTTGATCCTTCGTGATTTTCATATATTTTTTCATCTATTATAAATTCTTCTTTGTTCATTTTATTGCGAATAGTTCATGTTGGTATATATATTCTAAACTATCTATTTGTGATTCTAATTTTGATATTTCATCTTTTTGTATATTTATTGAGTTTTTACTAACTCCGACAAATATATTATAATGTAGTCTTTCTTTCCTTATTTTTAATTCTTTACGTCTTTCAGAGATAAATTGTTTTAATTCTTTGTATTTTTGCTCTTTATTCATTTAAATCATTTTTATAATATCTTGGCGGATATCTAAATCTAATTTTATCATAATTAGGTGGTATGTGTCTCATTCTTCTAGATTTTAAATGGATTATTAATTTTGCTTCAATACTAGATATTAATGTAATTAGATAGGCTAATCTTTCTGGATCTTCTTTTGTTTTATTTAGACTTATATATTCTGAATAATTACTAATTAACGATTCTTTAATTTTTCTAAAAGCTTCTCTATTTTTAAATGGTCTTCTCATAATTAATTTAATTTAATTCTAACTCTAACATATATCTTACTTCCGTGCTTTTTAAATTACTGTGCTCTGATACCATTTGTAGGGGGTGCGGATAAATAGATTATAAAATAGATTCATTATATACGACAACAAACGGAAGACAAGATATCAAGATATTTAATCTTATTGTATAAATTTGTATAAATTTTAAAGTGTTTACGTAAGAGAGGATAGAATAGCATTAAATGTAGTTGTTTGTATTTTAACTTTCTAGGCCCCTAGGCTACTTTTTAGCCATGTAGGCTTTTTGACTTTTATTTATTTTTTTGTAAACATTAAAAAAACGTGTACACAAATGTAAAGATGCATTCTTTCGTTTTATAAATAAGAAAGACAGAAGGCATTGCAAGGCAAGCCTTCTCACATTCAAGAAAAAACTCTCTCCATTCCGTAAAAAATATTTTGCCCAGTTAATTGAACATATACACTTCAATGGAAAAAACTATGGAGAAACAAACTTCAGAAATATCAAAGCTACCAGAACAGGTATATCTATTTATGATTATGAATAGCTAAATTCATAAGTTTCCGACAATCATGATATGATAAAATAAATTCATATTAGTTACTTTATAGTAGAATTATTTGAAGAATAATATGTTAAAAAGTTTATTAGCAAAGTGAAAACGGAGAAAAATCACTAAGAACTATGCCATCCTAAAGGTGAAACCAATGAGGCAAGAAGCCGTGACGGGGAGTAACCAAAGTCGAGGCGTTGTTTAAGGGAAAAAGTATCCAAATTACCATGCTAATAGTGACCGAAGAACATGTTATTTAAGAATAATCTAGTATATAGTAATCTGAGATGACCATATTTTATTATGTACATGGTTGAAGGGAATATTTTAAAAAAAAAGCAATTTTATGGTAATGAATGATGATTTATCTGATGTGATGGTAGATAGATTTAAGATACTTATTTTGTATGCACTTAGAGATATAAATGTAGCAAATATAAGAAAAATTATATTAGAAAAAATATTTGGTGAATATTACAAAACTAGAGTAAATTATATACCATGTCTACCTAACTACTCTTATAAATACTTATCATGATAAATTACGTAGAATTTTTAGAAAAAGATATGCGAAATATACAGTTACTAGAAAAACGGATGAAAACAAATATAGACAAATACATGAAAAATAAAAATAAAAAATATATAAAATCTCTTAATAAAAATATGCAAAAACTACTAAGGCTAAAACAAACAACTATAAAATATCAATTTTAAAAAATAGATCATTTAGACTACCTTAAGGTTTTAACCTTATATATACTTAAAGATATAGAAATTATAGATATTAAGAAAATAATACTAGAAAAGGTAATATACTATGAAATAGAAACCATGAATTGGCTAGAACAGTTATACGAAGAAATTTACCCAGAAGGATATTATTCAGATCAAGGATGTGGATGTTAGAATATATTAGAAAAACTAGAGAAAACCAAGATAATCTGAATAATGAAATTAATTATAGAAACCGAATTAGAAAAATAATGGAAAATCTAAAAGAAAAGTTAATATGGATAGAAAAAACCTTAGAAAATTTAGAAAAAATTACATGCGATAGTTTATATAATTTTAAAAACTCACTACGAGAAGAACAACACAAGATAATAAATGACATAGAAAATCTAGAATTAGATATACACTACAGTACAGATAAAATAAATTATTATACAGAAATTTGTAACTCTGCAGTTACTACAGGATAAAATAATAAACCAAATAAATTAATGGATACATCTTACAAAAAGAATAATTTATTGAAACAAAATCTAAAAAATATCCACGCACAAAAAAGAATAGATTCATTAGATATAATAAATCTATTTTATAATCTATTTATCCGCACCCCCCTACAAATGGGAAATAAATAGGAAAGAATTATGTTCATTATATAAATGTTTGTTAGCATTTGAGCCATATATTGTATATAACAAATTTATTGTGCGAACAGATAATACACAGGTACGCTGGTGACTAACAAAGAAAATACAAAATTCAGTTACAACAAAAGAGATTCGGAGACTAGTTTTAAATATATTAAATTTCACATTTATAATAGAAGTGATCAGTACTAACAAAAATGTTATTGTAGATTACATATCAAGACAAAGCTACACAGACTGAAATGAGAAGAAAATACTCTTGAAAAAATACTCAACGCCCTAACTACGCTTTCATTGAAAGTGGAAAGTATAGGTACTGAGATAGAAAAGCTAAAGCTAAAGACTAATGAAGATAAACTGAAGTCTATAGCTATGAATCAGCTAACTCAGCAGTGTGCAGAGCTATGTCGATCGGAAGACAATAAAATTCCAGAGCTAGAAGGAGATGTTGGGACACTCCATAAAACCCATAACATTTGTCAATCTACTTCTGTAGGTACAATCAAAGGAGTTAGTCGACCAAGATACCAAAACACGAACATGAATAAAATATTTGAAAAATCATTTTCACCAAAAATACAAAAAGATCATTTATTCATACCCCCACAAGTTAACACATATCGAGATAGCCTAAACCAAGACGAAAAAGTTTATAATTACACAACCCAGAAATATATAGAAAACATCTATAGAGTACAAACCTTTCTAAACCAGCACCCAAGAGCTATAAATATCCAAGAACCAAATACCAACTATATAACCCAAAAATTACAGGGATATAACAAGCTAATCGCACTACCGAAAACTAACCCAAGCCTAGTAAAGACATGTTTTGACTACGGACTGCTAAACACCATATACACCCAAAACGGAGAAGAATTGACAGCTATGGAAGAATTATACAAGATATTCACGACCTATAAAAGAATAACTGGAAAAAAAGGATTTTATATATATATATATATATATATATGTCAATTTTGTTATAAAAAACACCTTTGAAATATGTTAGGGGAATGTCGTGTTAAAAGTATCTTATCAATTATGAAAAAGTTAAAATTTACGAGAAAAATTGATTTCTTTGATTAGGAGAAAATTGTTTTAATCCATATAGGTTATTAATCACAAGAACAAGACAAATGCCATCTTAGAATAAAATACCTAATTTTCAGAGACTTTTCTTAAAGAAAAATTCGAAGGAATCAATTTGATCCATTTTTACCAAGGTAAATTAAGTGAGAAAATTGTGAATTGACTAAAAGAAAGTCATGATAAAATAAAATGATAACACCTTAGGGGACTTATCTAGATTAATTAAAGTGTTCAAGACAATACAAATAAACAAGAATGGAAAATAAGGAAAGAGTTAGGATTGCGCCCTTTTCTGCCCATTAACGGGCTGTCCAGCTTTTGAGACAATTCTATGGATTTTCAATTCATTTTTTCCATGTATATCAGCTGTATACAATGGCCCTTTTTCTCCTAGATTTTTGTATATTTGACATATATCCAGCTGTATTTCAGTTTATATAAACTTGTATTCAGTCCTCCACCCATGAAATCAACTTCCTTTTCTCATATTCACTGTATATCACCCGTATACCAGCCTCCCTGATGCGTATATCACTGTATATCTGTGCAAAAATAGTCCTTTTAGGACTTTGCTTTGAGGTTTTGACTCAATGTTGGGTTGGACCCAACGAGGATGCAAGAAAAGAGTCCAAAGAGGACTCAAACGAGTTCATGCATAGGAGATAAAAGGATAAGGATTAGTATCCATGCAAGTACACAATAAAGATGAGAAGTAATTGAAAGAAAGAAAACGAAACTAATGCACCTTTGTTCACAATGAGACAGAAACTCATGCTTCACACAAAATCTAGTCTATAACAAACTTGCTATCACGGGATGAAAGAAAAAAAAAGAAGTTCCCAAATTGATAGTCTCGACAAATAACCATGTATTCCCAAAGAAATACAAGCCTTCTATAGACAAGGTCATTCTCCTTTTCCGTCTAATAAAATCCCGATAACAAATATGGAAACTTTTAAAGCATGAGCCAAAAACAAGCTTACAAAAGCTAATTTTCAGAGAGCCTTTTAAATAAGAAGTATTGTGACAAGGAACAAGGATGAAGATGTTGATCCTATCTTGAAAATAATTCAATAGATATATTGAGGATAAAAACATGTCTGTGGCCTTAACATTAATGAAAAAAGAAATTGCCAAGCTCAAGCAAAATGAACTCAAAAGCCTCAAGTCCATGAATAAGACAGTCTGTAACTTTATGTTAATTGATTCGTTTTCAAAAGCTTACATCTTCCTTAAAAGAAAATCTATCCAGAACCTCGGAACACAAAATAAAATAAAATTCTAAAGGCATCACTCTTTATCCAATCTCCAAAAAATTCTGTTCTTTTTAGCAGGTAAGAACCTGTCCAATACAATATCAAACAAAATTTTTCACTTTACAATTGTTTCAAGATTCTGCACAAACCACTAACTACCAAATCACGACGTGTTACTCTCATTCATTATGATTATATATAAAATATATAATAGCAATTTAATCTCACTATTAGAACATTGTGTTGGAAAAATATTAGTAGTATCCACACTAGAGATTCCCGTAAATTCCAATATTTTCCAACTATTATTTGTTTGAGAATAAATATGAGGTAATGCTTAAATATGAAACATTCATACACAAATTAGAATGTACTGAAGCTCGGGTCTGTTCAGGCAACGCTTCAATCATTAAATAAGGATACAAATTTCAACCATAGAAGCTCACTAACACTAAACAATATTTATCTTATCACTCTTAGAAAACTATGCCAAAGTAAGGTTGATACAAATTATATTTTTGCACAAATCCCACAACAACGGTAATAGCAAATATTCAACCAAGTTTCATACTATCACATTCATACACCGAACAGGGGAAAAAGTGTGAAAAGCTGAGTTGTTTACCTTTTTTGGAGTAGGAATCGGGACAAACGATCCTATTACGATGGACCTTTATCTACGATGTTTTAATTTTTAGTTTGTTGAAATTTTAAACTTTCGTCAGAATCAACTTTTTGAGTGTGTTATTCGAGAATATCGATTGCGTGAGGTTTGAAGCATACGCCTCCCAAACCTCCAAGTTTTCCCCCGAAATTGCCCTCTCTTAAATTAAAGCATGGGTTCCTTCTTATAATCAGAAAAAATCGGAGTTAAAATTCAAAAGAGAGTCATTTCAATGGCAGAGAGTGGTTGGGGATTTGACAAAAATTGAAAAGGGAGAAAAACATATCTCAAAGAATTTAGATTTGATTATGATCTTTTTGATTTGAATAAGATTTTTGAAGCAAGAAGCACACGCTATCTTGAACAAAAGTAAAATATTGAGGCTCGAGGTCTGCAAAATTCAGACGTGGAAAAGAGAGAGGTGAGAAACTTCCATGATTCTTTAGGTGTTTATCGTTAGGTCAGTTCGGAGTTTGCGGATTGCTAGGCGGGTCGGGTCGACGTGCTAAGGCTGTGTTGGTGCTGTTCGGGTCGGGTTATCGGACAGAATTTTGTTGCTGTTGTGGACATTTGGATTGCTAGATTATGCTGAAGTTGTTGGTCGTTTGGAAATTATTGTTGTACACGATATTGCTATTTCAGTTGTTGGTGGTGTGCATATTGTACGCAAGATTTGCTGGTTATTGTTGTCGTTTTCTTTTTGAAGAAAGGGTAAGTTGGGCGGGGTCAGGGCATTGGAGGTGGGATGGTGTTGAAGTTGGTGGGATGATTGTAATTTAAAAAAAAAGTAAGTTGGATTGGGATTTAAACCATCTTATTGAAATTTTAGCTCAATTAAAACTCAGTTGGCCAATTTCATTGTAATTTTGGCCTAATTAATTTCAATTATGTTAAATTTAATAAATCGACTAAATTGAATCAAAATTTAGAACGAATTATAAATGGTTTAAATTTGAATTTATTGATTCCATAAAATCAAACAAATATTTTTTCTAAATAAATTATTTTTAAGAGTAAATTATATTTAAATCAAGATTTTAATCATATGAATTTATTTCAAGATAATCCTTGATTGAAATTCTATATTCCGTAAAATGATTATTTAAGTAATAAAATTATACTACTTTGTATATACGAATACGAAAAAATATATAATCATTACTTAAAATGGTAAAATTACCTAGATAAATACTTTTGAAAGATTTTATCCGGATAAGATAAATATTATAATTTTATTTAAAATCGAAGAAACTTGAAATTATACTTAGTCGTGGAGGGCAAAAATTAGGTGTCAAAAACTGCCCCCTTTCTTTGGGCAGGGTGGATGCAAGTAACCCTGGCCAAAGGGAGTTTCACGTTCCTAATTTTTGTCCGATCATAAATTCTATTTTGAAAGATGTTGATTTTTGCATGAGTTTCATGGAGTTATTACCGAACCTCCGTGTCGGACTTCCTACATATCTCAGGTTACACGTGAATTCAGGTCACTTGTAGTTCACAAAGCTTGATTTTTAAGCATGATTTTCAAAAATTCATAAGCTATTTCAATTTTTGAGTTTTTGATAAACCCAATAGCTTGGGGAATAAGGAGATTTGGGGTAGGTTGAAATGCTGTCAAGTTTTTTATATTGAGCTCAGCCTACATATCCCTGAGACTCAGGGAATTAGACTGCTTGTAGTTTAACTCGATTAGTGAAAAAGGTAGTCCTTTATGATATGACGACCTTTGGCTAAATATAAGCAACAGATAATTGAGGTAGCGTCTAGAGGCTTGTAATTATATCAAGTAAAAATTATGGGGCCTTAGCACATGTAAATATGAGCTACATGAGCATAATTCCCAAAGCTTTAGGTGTACATCACCCAGACTTAAAGGAAAAAGAAAGTTACTTTTTGCGTTAATTTAGAAACACTGTGAAAGTGAGACTGAAACCCAAATCTGAAAACACCCACATGCCTTCTGATAGGGATGTGGTTTGATGGTAGTAGAAGTCATCTTTTAGCTCGCGTTCGAAGAGTTTGAATTCCTCTTCAGACCATGTCCCAGTTCGCTGCTAAGAAAAGGTTCCACGTTGTGCTGCATCTTTTCAGCGTCATCCGCCCCTGTGGTTTTGGTTTGAGATTTTCATCCTCTTGGATGCTCTCGACAACATCTCAAACAAAATATTAGTGATAAACATAATTCACTAAGAGGTAATATAGTTTTTTTACCATTCCTCTGTGTGAGTTGCGACCTCTCCAAAAAAAAGATGCCATCCTCTCATGTACGTGTTTAGAGGTGATAATTCTTGTGATAATCGATACAACAACCCTTTTGGTTGTTGCATGAAATAGTTGTTTTAATTGTTGAAAGTTTTTTTTCAAAGTGGGGTGGCCTTCTTTGGCGTTGACGACGCTTTGTATAGAATGGTCCTTGCAACCGCACAATTCTATACTGATGCGACAACCCTTTTGGTCACCTATAATGCTTTTTGTATTTGACCTCAGAGATTCTTGCGCACCTTTCGTATCGATATGCTTTATAGATATCCCTTGAATTGGCAATCTTTTGGTAATCTTGCACATCATTTGATGTTAGATATGAGGTGAATAGCAAATATCCTTTGAGTTGCTAGCTTTTAGGTAATCCTGCACATTATCCAACCTTGGATAAGAGATGACTTACAGACATCCCTCAAATTGCTAGCTCTCAGGTATTCCTGCACATCATCTGACCTTGGATACAATGTGTCTTATAGATATCTCTCAAATTGGTAGTCTTTGGGTAATCTTGCGTATAATTGATCTTGGATATGACGCGGCTTATAGAGAACCCTTGGACCTATCCATTTGAGAATCTTTCATATTTTCCGATAAGGATTTAGTTGTGACTTATGGATAGCCTTCAAATTATCGACCTTCGGGTAACCTTGTACATTATCCGATTAAGATGTTGTTTCAGCTTATGGATGGCCCATGGACTATCAACTTGTGGATAATCTTGCACACTATCCTATCTGTCACGACCCGAACCAGGGCCTAGACGTAATGGGTACCCCAAGTCTAACCAGGATCGTGGACTACCCCTTATTACCTAACCCAACCACCTTATGCAGCCTTGGATGGGCTGAATTTAGAGCATATAACAAAATAGCATAAATACTCTCATGAAGACTCTGGTATAGGGTCATAACCATGACCGACCCAACCGAGTCTAACCGAACAAAACCAACCATCCAACCATACCAAGCCAAACCAAAGACCATAAACCAGGCCATAACCAAAGAGAATACAAAAACATTATATGATAATCAATCCCAAAATATAATACGATGGAACAGTGAGAAATTATGTTCGATGATGCCAACTCCCAGCTTATTCCAATGCCAAGGTCGACACCAATACTGATCCCTTCCATACCAACCCTCAAAAGTACAACAAGGCCTCTAACCAAAAGGGTAAAAATATCCGATTGGGACATGCCCCCAACCATGGCCAAAGCCAATATCCCTAATAAAATAAAAGTGTCCAAAGATGTCCATAACATGAAATGGAGCCTTTCAAAAGGATGCAAACTCACCACTTTAGTCCAATGCTGATACTGAAACTTGAATGCTAGACAGGAGGAGTAGAATGACCGGTTCCTGCATAGCATGGGTAGCTACCAGTAGACAGGTTAGTGAGTGATCGTTTGCATGAATTCTGGATAAGGATAAAATAATGCCATTTATAAAGCCAAGTAAAACCATCCATAATGCATACAACCATACATATATATAAGTGTCGGTAAAGGGAACCAAGTTTAGCATGCATTTAAAACCTTTACCTGGGCTTTGTAGCTTTGCCATCCTAAACCACCCACGGGAAATATGCGTTCAGCTCCCCCTGCTGAAAAGGCCCTAATGCGTGTAGCCGCATGACGAGGGAAATATCCCATGGGATGACTAGTATATCCCCCAATATGAGGTGTGACATCATGCACGTGGTCCACCAAGACCAACTTCATACCAGCAAATATGAGTTTCTAATTTTGGTCCCTCGGGGACTTCCACCTTCTATGGCTTAGCTATACCTCGCCCTTTAATGCCCAATTAAAACTGTTTCCAAAAAAAATATTTACCATTTAAACCAAGCCCATTTAGTGGTGGTATCATCATACCAGCCATACTTGCAAGTACTATCCATAGCGGGGAGTCTGTACCCCACAAGCATAACCATTTAGCCATTTTCCTTTCCAAACCATTTAAACCATGCATAAATCCTTTACCAAGTTTAAAACAAGCAAGAGTTCCATTTAAAAGTAGTTAATGCAATAAACATATCTTTATAAGGATTTTGTCAAACACATTGGGGGCATAATATATCCAAAACCAAATTCCAATTATCCAAAATTACCATTATTGTATGTAAAATCATAATTAAAACAATGGGAAACCATAACCAACCATTTATAAATAAAACCCCTAATTCATATTTGAAAACCAAAAGCATACAATAATGAAAGCATGGAAACCATAAAAATCATGCCTTTAGTGGAAACTAACAATGAGGGAAGAGAACATTCCTTAATTGACAAAGTATACAGAGAGAAATCACCAACAAGATCCCCAAATTAGCTCTTAAGATGAAACCCTAGCTCTTTGCCCCAAAAGCTCTTGAGAGAATTATGAAGTGTTTAGGAATAGTTTCTAAGTGTAAAAGAGTAAAATAATAGGGTAAATAATCTCCCAAGTAGGTTAGAAATCATAGGTTCCTATTAGGGTAAGTATGAAATTATCCATAATACCCCCACTTAAGTTGCACAAAATCCCGTCACAGGGATACAACTGACCTATACGAGTCGTACCCTACTAATACGAGTGGTACCTGCCACTCATATCCTACCCAAACCTTGGACCCAATACTATCCAGTATATGACTCATCCAACCTAGTTGTATCCAAAGCATACGATCCGTAGCTTTCACCTGTACCCTTGGAAAAATAGAATACCAAGAGACTTGAACACTAACCCCTATATGAGTACAAGATAAGACTCATAAGCAACCATACGACTCTTATCCCCTAAGTCGTATCCATTCCAGTAACTATCCAGCCCCACCAATCAACACTGGTCAGCATACAACAGGACAATACCATTTTTACCCCAACATATGGCTCATACCCATGAGTCATATTGGGTTCAGAGAACGAAATTCCAGGAAATTTTCTAAGGGCCAAAACCTAGGATGTAACATTCTCCCCTACTAGGAACATTCATCCCTGAATGACGGACAAGGTAGGGGTAAACACACATAGAGTTATTTGTATTATCAAACATAAATTCAACCTTTAGATGTCTCTACTCTTACCTTTAAGAAAGAAAACAAAGATGCAAGAGATCCAATCTTTCCTTTAACAAACTCAGAAAATAAAGATGTGTTCAAGAACATATACATTCTGTACGAATCTCGAGAGCAGAAAACAAGAGCGGATACTTGGACTTTATGTCCTCCTCCACTTCCCACGTAGCCTTTTCCACCTTATGGTTCCTCCATAGAACCTTAACCAAAACCACATCCTTGGTCCACAACCGATGAACTTGCCTATCCAATATCTCTACTGGGACCTTTTTATATGACAAAGAATCTAAGATATCCAACCCCTCAAAAGAAACAATCAAAGAAGGATCACCAATGCACTTCCTCAACATGGCAACATGAAAGACCGGATGAGCCTAACCCAAACTAGTGGGCAACTCTAATTCATACACAACATTACCAATTATTTGCAAAATCGTATAAGAACCAGAAAATCGGGGACTGAGCTTCCCCTTTTTTCGAAATTGCACTACTGCTTCATGGGAGACACCTTTAGGAACACCGTGTCCCCAACCTCAAACTCTAAGTCTCTATGCCTAACATCTGCATAGGACTTTTGGCGACTCTGGGTAACCTTAAGCCTATCTCGAATCACCTTCACCTTCTCCATAGCTTGATAAACCAGATTCGGACCAAACATATCTGCCTCACTAAGCTCAAACCAACCAATAAAAGATCTACACCTCCTACCATACAATGCCTCAAAAGGGGCCGTACCAATACTATAATGATAGCTATTATTGTAAGCAAACTCCACCAAAGGTAGATGCTAAACCCAATTGTCACCATAGTCAATCACATAATCCCAAAGTATAGCCTCCAATGTCTGAATAGATCTCTCTGCTTGCCCATCCGACTGCAGATGAAAAGAAGTACTCAGACTAACCTTAGTCCCCAACCCTCTCTAGAAATATTGCTAGAAATAAGATGTAAACTGCATACCACAATCAGAAATAATCAAGACAGGTATCCCATGCAGCTTCACAATCTTCTGAAGATATAGCTTCGCATAGTCCTCCGTCGAAAAGGTAGTCCTCACTGGCAGAAAATTAGCTGACTTTGTCATCCTATCCATGATGACCCAAATTGAATAAAATTAGTTCCAAGAATGAGGAAGACCGGTAATGAAATCCATATTTATCATCTCCTCTTTCCATTCTGGCAAATCAATTTCTTGATGCAATCCACTAGGCCTTATGTGCTCAACCTTAACTTGTTGACACGCCATGCGCTTGGCCATAAAGTCAACCACATCCCTCTTCATACTATTCCACCAATAGATCTCCTTGAGATCATTATGCATCTTTGTCGAGATGGGATGAACAACATAGCGCGACTCATGTGCCCAAGCCAAAATCCTTTATCATAAATCATCGACATCAGGAACGCCAACCTCCCTTGGTACCACAAAGTACCATCACCACTAATCTCAAACACCACCACCTTTTGCCCACCAACATCACTCTTGATTTTTATCCAGACAGGATCCAACACTTGCTTCTCTTTAATCTCTGCACCAAGAGATGAATAAACCACTTCTTGCACCATCACACCACCATCCTTAGAGTCCAAGAGATGAACTCCAAGATTGACCAAACAGTGAATATCCTTCACCAATTCTCGCTTTACTTCCTCCACATGATCCAAAATCCCTATAGACAACTTGCTAAGAGCATCAGCAACCACGTTAGCCTTACCTGAGTGGTAGTGAAGACTCATATCATAGTCCTAGAGAAGCTCAAGCCATCTCTTCTGCCTGAGATTTAGCTCCTTCTATATGAACACGTATTGTAAGCTCTTATGATCAGAAAAGATATACACATGAACATACAAATAATGCCGCCATATTTTTAAAGTAAACACAACCGCCAATAACTCCAAATCATGAGTAAGATAATTCCTTTGATGCACCTTCAAATTCCTGGAAGCATAGGCAATCACTTTCCTATGCTGCATCAAAATA
Source organism: Capsicum baccatum var. pendulum (assembly GCA_030864225.1). Lineage (NCBI taxonomy): Eukaryota > Viridiplantae > Streptophyta > Magnoliopsida > Solanales > Solanaceae > Capsicum > Capsicum baccatum. Next base: position 66,926,553 of record CM061559.1, on the reverse strand, counting down.
CAACCAAGCGCTACCTGAGATGCATCACAATAAACCGCAAACTCATCATTGCCTTCCGGCAAAGTCAGAATTAGAGCTGAAGCTAACCTATCTTTTAACTTCTCAAAACTCCCCTCGCAAGAATCTGACCAGGAGAACTTAACCTTATTCTGAGTCAACTTAGTCAAAGAAGCCGCTATCGACAAGAAGTTCTCCACAAACTGCCTATAATACCCAGCTAAACCCAAGAAGCTTCGGATGTCGGATGGATTCATGGGTCTAGGCCACCTCTTCACCACAGTAACTTTTTTAGGATCAACCATTATCCCCTCGCTAGAAATAATATGACCCAAGAAAGTCACAACGTTCAACTAAAACTCACACTTAGAGAACTTAGCATACAACTGTTGTTTCTTTAAAGTCTGCAACACCACATAGAGGTGATTAACATGATCCACCTCACTCTTCGAATAAACTAGGATGTCATCAATAAACATAATGACAAAGAGATCCAAATACTTCCTAAAAACTTTGTTCATCAGATCCATAAATTCCCCTGGGGCATTAGTCAATCCAAATGATATCTCTAAGATCTCAAAATTCCCATACCGAGTATAAAAGGCTGTATTAGAGATATCTGCCTCCTAAATCTTAAGCTGATGGTACCCAGACCAAAGATCTATCTTGGAAAAGAACTTGGCACCCTGTAACTATTCAAATAGATTATCTATCCTCAAGAAAAGATACTTGTTCTTGACTGTTACTTTATTCAACTGCCTGTAGTCAATGCATATCTAAAGGAAACCATACTTGTTGCACACAAACAACACCGGTGCACCCCACAGAAAAATACTAGGATGAATAAACCCCTTCTCCAAAAGATCCTTAAGTTGCTCCTTAAGTTTCCTCAACTCAGCCAGAGCCATTCTATAAGGAGGAATAGATATTGGATGAGTGTCTGAAAGCAAATCAATACCAAACTTTATTTCCCTATCTGGAGGAACATCAAGAAGATCATCTGAAAAGACCTATGGAAACTCATTAACCATAGGAAATAACTATAAAGAAGGACCTTCTGAGCTAGAATCTTTAATCTGAACCAAGTGATAAACACACCCCTTGGATATTAACCTCCAAGCTCTAAGAATCACCCTCTATTTTATAACCGATTCACCAGGAAACTTAAAGATAACTTTTTGGGTCTGACAGTCTAAGGATGCGTAATATGAGTGTAACTAATCCATACCCAAAATGACATCAAAATCCACCATCCCCAACTCAAAAAAATCAACCAGGGTCTGCTTATCACCAACAAATACCACACCTCCTATAGCCCCCTTTAGTAATAATCGAGTCTCCTACTGGGGTAGAAATAGAAAAGGGGTACAAAATTACTTTGGGATCAAAACCAAAAGATATATCCACATAAGGATTCACGTAATAAAGAGTGGACCCCAAATCAAACAAATAATATACGTTATGGGAAAAAGTTTTAACGTACTAGTAACGATATCAGGTAATGCCTCAGATTCCTGCTGGGATGCCAAAACACTGTCATGACCCGAGACTATCCCCTAGTTGTAACACGGTGCTTAGAACCACAAGTGATCCCAACTAACTTATGAACTGATATGATACTTGAGCAACTGATTTAGAATATTTTTAAATAGATAAACTTGTTGTGCGGAAACATAATCAGGGCATAATCTGAATAAATATAATACTCATAATGTTTACAATCTGATAAAACTAAAGAAAGAACTGAAATTTATATTTCATAACCCTGACTGACTATCTATGTAGCCTCTTCTATACTGACTATAGATAGCTGGGACATGCCTCCAACTACCATGAATTAATACATATGAATAATAAAAATAAATTATATGGACTACAATTGACTAGAGTCTCCGAAATAAGATAACTCGTTACCTCTTTGTTAGAAGCTGTAAACTATCTATGTATGATGTGGCTACAACTAGTAATTACATTATTAGACAAGTAGAACACACACACACACACACATATATATATATATATGGATCAGTACTTTAAAATATACTGAGTAAGTGGGGGTGAATGCAATAAGTAAAACTGATTAGGAACATAATTTTAAAACATGCATGCGAAGTGTAATTAGACTCACCAAGAGACTGAAATAAATTGAAATCTAAAGTATCTTCAAACATGAGTAACTAACATGATCTGATAAGCTGGTGAATCACTATACTTAGTTTCTAAAATCTTTAATTTTGTAGAATAAGTAGAACTAAAGCTGGCAAATAATAAATCATGAATATTGTATGTAAATCTCATGTAGTGCTGGACATGCTGTAAAACTGAATTGAGGGTCATGTATGGATACTAATCATGAAAATATGAACATGTAATATTTGAGAATGCAAGACTAAGTATAAACTTGTTTTTGAGATAATCTGTAATCTGAAAGATTGAAATCTGTATAATTGAATAATATGATAAAACTGACTGAGTAATTACTGAAATCTGATTACTTGGTCATGTAAACCTGAACTAAGATAAACAGAGTACTGACTAAAACTTTGGCAGCTATTAGACATAAACCATGTGAGCTGTCATAGAGTCTAATGTCTGACCTATGTTGAGGAGGGCTGTTCTATCCTTACCATCGGAGTAGAACCTGAACTGGCATGATCACTAAACTGAGCCTATATTGGGCAAAGGGTAACACTCTCTGGCGAGACCCTTAAACTTATGGTGGCATGTAGTTCTGGAACTTAGGGACTGCTACTAACATCTCATGCCTAACTGGCGGGGGAGATGCCTCCCCTATGTTTACTAGGTTCTAAATTTTACTCCCAACTGAAAGACATTGAAATACTAACTGGTGTATGCACTAATAACTGATAACTGATAAGCTCAGGTCATGGTATTCTGAAAATAACAGCGCATACTGATTCTGAGTTAATTATAAACATGTAACCTAATAATGTTCAATATGATCATGTTGTTCTAAATATTACATTAAAACTATGGTCTGACTGACTTGTTACTTGAGGAATGGAAATTATATAAAACACTTAGGTATCGGGTGTTTATAACCCGCAAACACTTAATGACACTTTAAATATGATAAAATCATCTAAAATATTTGTAGGAATTCATAACTTGGGGAACCCAAAACATAATGCATTTAATAACTGATAATCTCATGAATCATAATAGGGAAGTGAGTGAACATGAAAAGAGAATCATGTTTACAGGCTGAATACATGAGTTTAACAATTTGACTTAGTATTGACCAACCATGACATGTAAGTTTGGGATTTGAATCACATAGAACCATAATTTACATGATAAAGCTAATAATATATCCTGAATGTAAAATTAGTGAGGAAACATGGATATAAGTAAATCTTGATGAACTTAAAGCCTTTAATCTCATAGAAATATCATAATTCAAGAATATGGCTAATTAGGTATGAAACTAATTTCAAATCATGATCTTTAATTTTAAAATTAAGTTTTGGGCACAAGGATGAGAGAGGATCCTTGTTCATAAACCCCATATATCTTAATTAGATGAATTCTTGAATAAATCCTGAAATTGAAGCTTGAATCCTTGTGTTCTTGAGAGAAAAAAATTGAATTATTATTCTTGGGAAAGGGAGGGGTTTGACGTGAGTTAATTTGATGAAGATGGCAAAACAATGCCCTTTTGGGTGCTTTAATTCGTGCTTAGGACGTTTAGGGCTGAGGAAAAAGGACCAAAGTGCCCCTTGATCCTTAAGAAGCTAAAATCAAGGGGGAATAAGCTCCGCATCATGTCCCTTATCATGTTTAGAGTGCAACGTGTCACTCCCCTTATCTCGTTGAAAGGCCGGTGCGTCACGGCCAAATCGCAGACCCTTATTGCCTCTTACAAAAAATGACATAACTTTTTACTTGGGTATCAGTTTAAGGAAAAATTTGTATCGTTGGAAAGCTAGCTCAATTATCTATCATTTGGTGGGTCATGAGATGAAAATTCCACGTATATAAGAATTTATATGGATTTAAAGTCAACCCTTGTTGAATCAAATATGAAGGCTTAGCCGAATCTGCTCAACTTTGCTTTAAGTGATTTCTATGAACATTTTTACCTCCTAAGAACTTTAGACACTAGGATAAAGACCATGAAATATATATTCACATACAAATCATGAATTATAGCTTACACATGTAGGAAAGACGGTTCAAAGTATAGCCAAAAAATATGGGGTATTATAAGTTTACAACCTATTGCGATTAACACTAGAACCAGGAGAAGTAACAGAAGTAGATGCAATACCACCAGGTGTAGGAGCAAAATATGAAGCCACAGGAACCTTGGTCGACCTCATAGAAACCTTATTAACTAGACAATCCCTGAGCTGATGACCTTGTTGGGCACACTTGAATTATTTTTCCCTTCTTTCTTCACAATAATCCTGATGGGGTTGACTACAGAACCGACAATGAGGGCATGAATAAACTGATTGACCTTCACTCACTTAAGAATGGGCACCCTATACCCAAAAATTATCACCACCCTAATGAAGCGTGTCTCCCAACATTTTTCCTGAGATTTAGACCCGTTCCTACAAGTTTAGAGGCTAAGATCAAGTTGTTAGCACTTTTATAGCAAAATAGCTAAACTACGAATTAGAAAGATACCAATTTTCACATCCCCAAAAATGATACCAAATAGTTGGTTGAAATCCTATTGTACACATAAGTGTATGTGGTAGTGCAAGTAATAAAGTATCCCTTTTGAGCCAGATGTCAAACGCACAAGGACTTGTGATTAACAACAATCCAATTCTAGCATTACTAATTAGATTAAATAAGTATGAGTGTGACCAATTAAGAATTTAAGTCTAATAATTATAAACTAAATAGAAAAAATACCAATAGTACAAACTTTGAATTGTAAACAATATAAGGAGAGGTTTTAGGGTTGTGGCATTTACCTCACATTCATGCATAATAATGGCTTCTAGTTGGTGTTGGTATTTATCATGATTGTTGATTTACCGGGTTTATACTATAACTTGGGAATCTCCATTCTCTAAGTCATCTTCCTAAATTAAGCTCACAACTACATCATTGAGTGGGGATGGGATTCCTCACTAGGATGCATTAAGCTATCTTCATATTTCATTAAACAAGTGGGGAGTTTAGGTATATCCTATCCTAGCCTCAAATCACCCTTTAACAATTAGAATCTAATGATTAAAGACATGATCCACACTCCTTATATTCCTTATTTTGTTCCTCCACTCCTATGGGCAATTTGCGTTGGAACTTATATTTATCCTAAAGTTCATGACTCTTTAGAATAGTAAAACAAGAATGTAAGAACAATTCCATGACTTAATTACCATATGATCCAATAATCAAACTATAATTTTACAATCAGGTTTATAGCCTCAACGCTATAATGAGGGTGTTTATACACTCATAGTCTTACAAATAATCACCACAGGTGTGTTCATAAAGTAACATTACAAGAAAGTAAATTTAAAAGAACAATGAACGCTAGTTTGAACTCTTTGATGACTTATCTTCTCTCCAATTTGCGTAATGATCCAAAGATGGGATGGAATTATGACTAAGTTCTCCCTTTATAGTGTTTTAGGTCTTACATAGTTATCCCAACATGAAATATATACATTGAAAACATTGCTCCTCACTTTAAAGGCTTAAAAATCACTTTTTGGATGTGTTTCACCCTTGGGAATGGCACGCCCTTATCGCAGATGTCCAAGGATGTGTCACGCCCTTAACATGCACCCTTAGTGGAATTTGATGTTTACTTTGTGTCTTAGGTCATTTCATTCCCTTATATTGGAGCCCTGAGTACACCCCCTTGTGCTCTAGATGTCCACGTTCCTTTGTAGCTAAGTCCTTCCATTTGCCTTCATATCCCGTACTTTGTGTCTGTCTTTCCAGCTTCATTACAACTTTTTATCTTCCAAAAATTTCTCCTAAAACCTTCAGTAGTCTCCTACAACACCATGTAACAATCATTAGCTCACACAAGACAATAGATTTCATCAAAGTCCACTAGAACGAACATCGCTCAAGCTAGTAACACTCATTTTATTTTCTAAACACGAAATGATCATTTTGATTCTTCACTTATTTTGTTTGCACCATAAAAACTCTAACCATGTACTTTAACACATAGATACTCAATTTTACCAAAAACAACATATTACATAGACAAAGTAGTCCTTAGAACAAGGTTAAACGCACATAAATAATGACACTTAGGTGCATAAATACACCTAATATCAAGGTCATACAATATCCCTAACACAAAGTTAAGTTGAAAGTGTTCTTATGGATTGAGTTTTGAGCTAAGTTTAAATGAGGTTCAACTTTAAAAGCGAATATCTCCAAGAATATAAAGAGTTACATGGCCAAATACCAACCAAATAAAATATCTTTGAGTGTTTTCTCCAATAAACCCGACCGTACATTGATCTGCCTCCGGAGTAAAACCTTATAACTATTTACTAAACACTATTTGGGTTGTGAAAATTATCACTACAACAGTACCGAAATAGTAGTAATTTAATCGATGCAGTAGTAATTGATAGTATTTATTGTTGATCTTGATATATTTCAGCCCTAAAACTCAAGTATTTTGTTTCTATGTCCTAGAGGGGCAATTGGCTCATGGTTGGAGTGAAAATTCTTTGATAATGTATGCCCCTTCCATCATAATATTTGTATTTCAATCCTTTAACATCCTAAAACTCTTTGAACAATTGTTAATGGGGTAATTCTTAGGGATTTGATCCCTAAGATGATAAGATTTTGGGGAAAACTTTTTGGTTTTGTTCATATTACCTAGAGTCACTTCTATATTGTTCATTAAAAATTTTAGTGATTCTTTAATATGAAATCTATAGATGGGGATCTTGAATCGAAAAAAATTGGAACCTTTATCTTTAAAACTCCATTATTTAAGATGGATTGAATAAGATTGAGATTTTAATGGGAAATGTTTTAGAGAAAGAATTAGGATAGAATTAGTGGGCTGCATTACCAAATTGGTTATTGGAAGCGTAACTATTTAATTACTGTTATAATTATGTGATTTCTAAATATTTGGACTAATGAAAGCATGAAGAAAAGAAAAGAGCCATTTTACTGAGGCTTTCTTGTTCTGAGATCTTCGGTTGAGGTAGGTTATGGTTAACTTGTAGTAGACTTGGGCTAGATGCACTCAATTTTTATAGTAATGTTTGGAGATTTCAGGTTTTAGGCCTTCAAACACAGTATTTAGATGGATTATATTGTTAAAAATCTTGTTAGGCTTAAATATTATCATGGATTATTATTATACTCAATTGATGCTATACTTGTGGCATGAAAAGAATTAGTGAATATGGTGCAAATGATAGTTAGTTGAAAGTAATGTAACAATAAGAAAAGTGTGTTATTATCTTTTGTGTGGATACCTTGATGAGAATTTATATTTGTTTGACAAGATTGATAAATTGTAAAGTTATTATGTGAATATGAATAATAATAGAAGAACAAGGTGACCTTCAAATCTCTAAACTAGTCTATAATGTCTTAAAATGGGTGTAACTGATATTGTGTACATTTGAAGTAAGAGACATGTTTAGAAAATGGTTAGGAGGATGGATTGGAAAAGAGGATGAAGTGATACAACTTAAGAACCTAAGTTTATGTTTGACAAGTGCCAGAAAGTAAGATGCGTAAAGGTGGATACCTAGTTAGAATTGCAAGTTGAATCAAGTTGAGTAGTTGGATAGTTAGATAAAATAGATAGCAACTTAAGACTTTGTTGTTAATTGAATAAAAGGGTTACTAGATAGTAACTAAGTTACATTTCAATGTGAATAAAGAGATTCAACCTAGTTAATAAATAGAATGATGAATTAGAATATATTTATAAATCTTGATAGAATATGCACTTTGAATTGATACCTAATGAATTGGTCATTGGACATGGTTTGATTGATTGTTAGATTTTAGAATGCTCAATTGGGAAAGTGGTACTAGGATATATACAAAGTCACATAAACTGAAAGAACATCGTAAGATAGGCTGGGCTATATAAGAAAAAGGATACATAAAAGTGATAAATGTTAGGTGGTTCGTAGAGAGACTAAGTGTAAGTTGTAATAATTGTATGAATGTGCTTTAGTAACCTGAATTAAAATTAAGTCATATTTATTTCCTATGTGCTTTAGTAACCTGAATTAAAATTAAGTTATATTTATTTCCTAAGTAGTAATAATGTTTGTTTCTAACCCTGGTCGGCCCATAATACCTACTAGTACTCATGGTTTGTACTGATACTACACATACTATACCTCTAATCGGGGGTATAGCCATGGCGTAAGTTAGTTGAATTTTCCTTAGCAATGACGCCGATCACTCTGCCGCACCTCTTACCCTCTTCATTCTACATGGATGTTGTGTCATGGATCTTTCTACTTCTAGTCTAGTGTTATTTTACCAATTTAGGCTAGTTTTAGGGATTCCTTGCAGTTATTTTTTGTATTTATTTTATTTATCATATGTATTAAAACAAGTATGGAAAGAATGAATCAAACGATCTTATTTGTATAATTGATTGGTTATTCTTATGGTTGACATAAATTAACTAAGTTAATGTTATAATAACTTCCGTATTGATTTAGTGGTTAGAAATTCAAGGTTCTACTATCTGGAGTATGGTTAGGTAGGTTCCCGACACGATCCGGTGGGTTGGATCATGATAGTAATATGGAATCAGGCAGAAGTAAGCACTAGTGTAAATGGGCTAAGGTTTGTTTGCCAAATCAAAAAGAGGAACTAGGCTTTAGGTCTATGGTCGATGTTTCTCAAGCTATATATGTTAGGTTGTGGTGGAGTTTAAGGACTGAGAAAACATTGGGTTCTAATTACTCATGGAACAAATGTTAATATGAAATATATTCCCATGTTGGTATAACAGAAATAGGGCTCTAACTTTTAGAAAACATGTTATAGAATGGAGAATCCCTAGAACAACACTTATAATAAGAACCTAGAGCTAGCACCTCTACTATTTGGTTCATACTTTCCACTCTATGAGAGACATCAGAGAGTTGTTAATTGTCATGACCAGATTTTTTTTTGTCATGATGGCACCTACTCTATCACCGCCAGTCAGTAAGCCAAACTGTAACTAGAAGTTAAACACAATGGGTTAACTTGGTGGAAATATCCGTAAAAAAGGGAAAATAAGCAATCCAACACAAGAAATAAGCAAGACAATAGAAATAGTTTAAAGGTAGTGACTACATAAATACAACCCCATGACCTAGTAGAGCCAGTACAAGATCAACTATAAATACAATCTAAGTATCTAGAATAGTCAATACAATCTGTCTTAAAATTAAAGACTAGACATAAGTAAGATAGAAGGAAATAGGTGACTCCAACACCAAGTGCTCTATAGGAACGCAAGGGGTTAGAATTACATTGTGAGGGACTATTTCCATAAGAGTCAGTCATAAGCAATCAAAAATTTAAGCACTGGAAAACTAAAATCATGTAGGAAAGTAAATAACACAGTGATTTAACGTGGAAACCTCCTTGCTCAAGGGAGGAAAAACCACGGCTTTCCCACACAAGCACTCAACAATCCACTATAATCAAACTCTTAATTAAAGACACCAATGAACATAACTCTAGGCTTTTCTAGTTTGCAATAACTCTATTACAAACCTACCTTGACAGCTCTATCAAGAACAAACCTCAATACTGATTAACTCTAACCAATATTAAACTCAGGTAACTCTACCTAACCACTCTCAAGAAGGAAAAGAAAGCATTACTTTTATAACATGAGTAATTCAATTACTGACCATGACTCCACTCAAGAACACTCACTCTTTGAGTAAATAAAGAAATCAAGAACTTGAGCACTATTTCAAAGTTGAGTTTTTGCCTCTCTATTACTTCTATATTTTGATCTTTCAAACACTCAAAAATTTAGAAGCATATTTTACTTTAATAGTTGAATAATGATTAAGGTAGAAACTTGATTGGGCTGGGTGTACTAATGGTACAAGCTCACGTGCACAGTTTTTTACACTAGAAGACAAAACTATGTAGGATAGTAACAACTATTACAGGAGTCATAAAGACCCAGTGACCTAGTCCCTTATTGTCAGCTGCTCACTATCAAAACAGATACTAAAATTTGAAGACCTAGGGGCCTATTCCTTTATTGTTAGTTGATCATCATCAACATAAGATATAGAAAATTTTCCTCTTTTTGATGATGACAAACCAACCACATATTTTGAGCATCAATGTCATTCAACTTATTCAGTTGGAGTGATTAGCGCAGTTGTTAGTGAATGTTCCCCGTAATATTTTGCACCATGCTTCCCCCTATCAATATGTCAACGTAGGGACCTGGTCCTTTATTGTCAGTTGACATCAAAATTCATTCACTGTATTTCAATATTCCCCCAGTCAATATGCTTGCACTCATCAATATGTATTTGAGCATTCTTCCCTTTGTCAATATACCATCATTATTTCATATGTATCACCTATAACTTGTTTTCATTCAACACATATGCACATGTTTGGTACCTCATCCCTAATGCATCATCATGCAACACACACCTCAGTCCCAACCACACGAATATAGTATCCCCTTTTGGGCTCATTAAAAATGATAACAGTAAACCAAGATTAAAAATAAGCACAGATTAGTTAACTCATGGCTACTGAGGCAACACTAATATGAGGAATAGTTTTTAAAATAAAGAGCAAACGGATGAAACACACAAATAGGAATTCATTCATTGTAAAAGAGAGATTAGTACTTTTACATTATACCAAAAAAAAACATAAAATAACTATCTTCAAAAACCATAATAGAAACTAGGATCGGAACCTGACACAAGGATGACAAATAAAATAGGAATGATAAGACTCATCAAGAGGGGGATTAGGGGAGAAGGATTTGAGCAATAAATCCATTCTGGAAGCATTAGCAACATGAGCATCCAACAACTGTCTAGTGAGGGTCTTCACCTCTACATTCAGCCCTTGATCCTTAGTACTTAGTTTTGCAACCTTGCCCTGGAACTTTACATTTTTTGCTGCAAGTTCCTCTGTAGCACCAGGTCCGTCTAATGACCACTTTTGATTCTGCATCTGTAAGTGCACTAGCTCAGCATCCTTAGCATCTAGCTTAATCCTTAGCTCCTTAATTTCATTGATTATATTTTCTTAAATACCCAGTAGTTCTGACAACTGAGACAAAGTTCCCACTTTTTCTTCTATGCATTCATTCTTCACTAATGTTGTCAAACTAAACATTAGTTTGATAGTTCCTGGGGTACCTTTAGTACCAACTACTCCAAAATGCTGAAACACCTTGTTTAAGAAATACCATATGGTATCTCATGTTTTCTTTCCATCTCATGAATTACCTTGTGTATATTCTATATCATTAGAGTAGGCAAATTTATCATCTCAAACTTGCTCAAACATTCTATCAGAAATAGATCAGCCACAAAGGCTATAGTTCTTTTCTCCAACCTTGGAAAAATAACCTTGTTTGTGAACTCAAAAACCAACTGGAACTCACTTGTAAGAAAATTCTTTCTCACACCAGCTATTGATGTCTATCCCACCATAGAAGCATCAATAATGAATTTCATTTAGGGTTGTTTCTTCACAATAGTCCTCACGCCAATACTAGGCACATCCAAAATCATTTCTAGAGTCTCTTTATATAGTTAAATTTTTTTTCACTGCACCTGTGTAGTTAGACTTAAACCATCATCTGAGAATTCTATAGTGTAATAAAATTCTCTTATCTCACCCTCAAAGACCATGGTAGTTGGTTCCTCTAACAGGTGCAACCAACCTAGATATGTTACATACACTACTAGATCTATCATTCCAGTATTCTCATATATCTTGGGGTCAAAACCCCTTCCTGATAGCACCTTCCATGTTTTCAGTATCTCATTCCTTTAGTCTCTAGACACATCCTTCTTTTCTTTCTCTTTTCTTATTCTTTTTGAATCACTACTTGATTCTTTTTCAACAACTTTTCTCTTCTTGAGACCAGGTCCCTTGGAGATTTTCTTTTTCTTAATAGCTATATGTTTCTATTTCATTCCTGCAGGGCTACAAGAGTTTGAACTAGAGGACCTAGTCCTTCTAGTAACATGAACATCTTTTCTTGTTTTCTTAGTTGCAGCTGCAACATCAGGATTAATGTCCTCATCCTTTTCAACCTCTATAATTTCAATATTCTCCTCCTTCTCTACTATAGCAGCTTTCTTAAGTTTACTTCTCTTTGTGGTCGAGGACTTTCTTGCCTTCATTTCATCCACCAACTATTTCTTTTCAAATCTTCTAGTACAATAGGATCTAGCAACTTTTACACCAGAATCACTCACTTTCTCCTTTTCTTTTGAGCTCACTTTTGAGACATGGATGTTGAGAAAACCATGTGATTTCTAACTTAAGCTATTGTATGAACTCCAAATTCCGAAAAATAAAGTCAGAATGTCAAGAGTGTGAGAGTATCTGCCTCTCTAGTTTAGCCTTTGGAGATTAGTTTTACAGGGACCATGTCCCTAAAGAATTTGACTGGATTCTTCTCAATATTCCTTCAGCTGGAGCAAGTGTTTGTAATAGAGATCTTGATCACCATCACTTTCATAAATATCATTGAGTCCTTTGATCATTATCTTTAGCAGTATTATCTCTCTAAACAAAAATGAGTTCTTTAATGTCATAATATTCCTCATTACTTGAATTTACCAGCTTTCTTGACTCATCAAAGATCACATACACACTTTTATCAACACATAGAGTTCTATTTTGTTGAGAAATATGTATGATTATCTTGATGAGTTGTAGGCCACAAGAGTAGATTCATGTTAGTTTGTTGGGCATGAATAACCAGAGCCTCATAGATTTCATCCTTTGTTCTCAACACCATTTTCCAGGTGAACCTGGAGAAGTCAACCACAATAAAAAGCACATACTGCTTGTCGCCTCTACTTACGACTTGGTTCCTGGAAATTTCAGCTTTGGCATCCCAAGGCCATGTCTTTTGAAATTAACATATTGCCTTTTCCAAATGAGACACCTATACCTTGAAGTGTCTTTAGAGAGAATGCAGCCAACCTTCCAGTCATATGCTTTGAAAAAATACTTATCAAAGAGTTAGTTCTGACTGTAATCCCTTTTTCCATCCTGCAAACAAAACCATTTGTTAGATTTGGGAGCCCACTTGAGTTTGAGTTCCCAATAGGAGGATAAAGGTGTGATCACGTATTTATTGGTATATATAGGTAATGAATACTTCTTCATATTTTCAATGGATTATAACCCTTAGTATAGGTATTTCCCAATTGGATATATCTAACGCTGCTCATTCTATCTCTAATCCAAATTTGACAGTTTTCCTTCGTGACCATCTCTTCCATAATGAGTCCATAGAGGTTTATGGACTTTGTTTTTGACATATTGAACAACCTTTCCTTGAGACCAAGGTGATTGAGTTTTGTACTGATACCTAAGGCCTTTACCATTTTTGACACCGTGATTTGTTAAATTAGAAAGGATCTGTGAGGATGTGGTCCATTATAGCGATTTACTAAGTTCTTCTCTCAGACGGACTAGGCCCCTTTCTAACTCTTCATTCTTATGAAGTGTAGTCATGAGATTCTTTTGAGAATCCCTCAATTTTTATTCAAACTCAGTTTGAAGCTTTAAGTCTTCTTTCTTTCCTTTACTAACTTTCTCCAATTTACCCATCAAACTCAGATTTTCAGATTTCAACTTTGCATTTTGTTCCTTAGTTTCAGATATATGAAGACTCAAAGCTAATAATTCAATCTCCTAATATTCTACTTTTTCTTCTAGAGGGTTTTTCATTTCTTTATTACTAGCATCATCTACTTTCTCCAGTTGACTCACTAGACTCAGATTTTTAGATTTCAACTTAGTAACTTGTGCCTTACTTTCAGATATCTAGAGAGTTAAAGCAATTAATTCAAGCTCCTAATTTTCTACCTTTTTTTCTAGAGCATTTTTCGCATCAGTCAATTCACACATAGAATCAATTAACTCATTAGCAAGCTTTTTCCTCTTTCTAGCAAAGTAGTTTTCCAAGTTTTCTTTAATATAAGAAAGTGTTACCTCATTTCTGTATTTTCCATGAGAGCGAAAAAGGAATCAAAAGTCATTTTCTCATCCTCCACTACCAGCATGGAAACATCTTCATTCTTCCCATCTTCCTCAGATTCACTAAAGGAATCCCCATAGATAGCTAAGGCCTACTTAACTATAAAATGAGCTGCAACCTTTCTTCTTAACTTTACAGGGACCTAGTCCCTATTCTTTCCTTTGTCACCTCCAGACTTGAGATATTCCTGGTAATCCATTTTGTCCATTGGACAGTCCTTAATAAAATGCTCAGGACTTCCATATTTGTGACAAACTTTAATATTGCCACCCTTTTTCTTGGAACGTCCTCTTCTTTGAAACTAACCGCTTTTCTTCATAGCTCTTACAATTCGTTTTGCTAAATAGGCAATATCAGTGTCTTCTTCACTTGAATCTGACTTAGATGCCTTTAATGCTAGATATTTTCCACCTTTTACTTCTTTCTTCTCTTGCCCTTGCTATTTTTTTAGTTCATGTGTCTTCAAATTACCAATAAGTTCATCCATTGTGAGAGATTTTAGGTTCCATGCCTCAGTGACAGCATCCACTTTTCTTTCTCAGGATTTAGGCAAAACCCCTAAAATGTTTCTCACTTGTGTGTACAAGGGAATAACTTCTCATAAGTAGGGCAACTCATTGGTGATTGAAGTGAAACTGGTATACATCTCTTGGATAGTTTCTTTTTTTTTCATGGTTAAGGTTTCATAATGAGAAGTCAGTATATCAACTTTTGAATCCTTTATATCAGTGCTCCCGTATGAGCAGTCTTCACCGAATCCCAAATTTCTCTAGTATTTTCACATGCAGAAATCTTGTGGTATTCATCAGGCCCTATCCCAAAAACTAGCAGTTTTTTGGCCTTGTAATATTTCTCAACTTTTTATCTTCATTAGCATACTCTCTCCTTCTTTTAACAACCATTCTAGTTATTTGTCCTTCTTTTACCTTTTTAACTGAAACATGAGGACCATAAAGTATTACATCCATCAGTTTACTATCCTCATCCATAATGAAGTCGTATATCCTTATTTTCCACCACCCATCAAATTTCTCATTAAATCTAGGTAGTCTAGTGGTAGATTGCCCTTCTTCTTGATTAGGTAGAGCATCCATGATAACACAATCACTCTAGGTGTTAACCTTTTAGAGTGTTCTGGATCTGATACCAATTATAGGAATGCAAAGGGGGAGCACCACATTGTGAGAGAACAGGTCCCTTAGAGTCAGTCACAGGTAATCAAACAGTTAAGCACTAGAAAACTAAAACCTTATAGGAAAGTAAAGAACACAGTAATTTAACGTGGAAATCTCCTTGCTCAAGGGAGGAAAAACCATGGTTTGCCCTCACAAGTACTCAATAGTCCACTATAATCAAATTGTTTAATACAGATACCAATGAACCTAGCTCTACGATCCTTTAATTTGCAATAACTCTATTACAAACCTACCTTGATAGCTCTTCCAAGAACACACCTCAATACTGATTAACTCTAACTAATATTGAACTCAGGTAACTCTACCTAAGCACTTTCAAGAAGGAAAAGAAAGCATTACAATTGTACCATTAGTAATTAAGTTACAGACCATGACTCGACTAAAGAACACTCACTCTTTCAGTACATAAAGAAATCAAGAACTTAAGCACTATTTAAAAGTTGAGTTTTTGCCTCTCTCTAACTTCTTTTTTTCTGATCTTACAAAAACTCACAAATTGAGAATCAACCTTTTCCTTTTATAATGGAATAATTATTAGGGTAGAAATCTGATCGGTCCAGGTGTCCTGATGGGTACAAGATCACTTGTGCAATTTATTAAAATAGAAGACAAAACTGCATAGAACAGTGACAACTGTACTAGAATCACAAAGACCAAGGGACCTGGTTCCTTGGTGTCAGTTTCTCACCATCAAAATAGATATAGAAATTTAAAGACCCGCGGCCCTGGTCCTTTGTTGTTAGCTGGTTATGAATAAAATAACATATAGCAAGCTCACCCTATCTCTGATATCAACACAACACTAACGTTGATCAATCGTAGTAACTAGTACTCAAATTTACATAAAAAGGGTATTAGTAAAAGTACCCAAACAATAGGTACTTAGAATGCATCATTGACCGACTGACCTAAATCATGATATATGTATGATAAAATTTAAGGTAAGATAAATAAATCAAGGTATAAATGAACCTGAACCATCTCCAATAACGTTGTGCATAAATAGGTGAACAAATTGAAATAACAACATAACATAACATAAAGCACCAACACACACAATCATAAATACAAAATTGTCTCCTATACGCTAATTAGTGTTGAAAAGTAAATAACCAATGCAAGCCCCCATGAGCCTGGAAGGTACACAAAAGATAATATAACCGACCATAGTTATTTACTGATTTTTAATGCTCCACTAAAATTCACTCACATCATGCTACATTATAGCCATTTCCTTATTTTAGACTTAGCCAAATTGCTATTTTAATCTCACACCTTGATGTAGTCATATCATAATAAGTATATCATCATAGCATAATATGCATATTTGGACTCTAACCAATAAATATAATCAATAGCCAGACTCGTACCGGTAAATAAAATCAATAGTTGAACTCAAACTGATAAATATAATCAATAGCTAAACTTGAACCGGTAAATATAATCAATAACCAGACTCGAATTGGTAAATATATCATCAATTTCATAATCATCATCTGGACTCAAATTGGTAGACATAAATCTATCAATATAATCAATAGTATCATCAATAGCATAATTTATAGGCATCAACCCTCACATCAATCAACATAACCATTAAGTGTCCCAAGTTTTTGAATATTACCTCAACAAGCATTTCCAAGAGTCTAACAAGAGTATAAAGGTCTTCAAAATCTAACATGTGACGTAGCCTAAGGTGGGTCAAGGTCCCACTTCTAATCCCTAAAGTTCAATTTTATGCAAATTCAACCTAAACTAGGCTTAAGGTATCTAAAGTCACTTTTAGATGTTAAACAAGCCTCAACTTTTCCTAAGTTAGAAAATTCACCTAAAATATGATGAGCTAGGTCAACTATTCCTAAATTACGATATTCGAATACCCTGAACGGTCCAACTAAGCCAAGCATTGCAATTCATCATACCAACAACCAAAACTCATTCCAAATCTAACACAATATCAAAAACATACAATGAATTAGCTCAATCTAACAAGGGGTAAAACCTAGCTTTCCTGGATGTCGAAAAAAATTCAAAAGATCCACTAAATCACCATTTTCCCTTTTGAGAAGATTCTGCAGAATGCCAAGTTATACCAACCACATTTTAATCATCAATACTAGAATATAATACCAATATTGCACTATTGTGATTTGGGACTAAAAATCACATCAAAATCCCATGTGGGTTCTATTTATGAAAAATCACATTTCTGAAACCAATCCAACATACCCTCATGCTCAAGGAGGAATTACCCTCTAGAATGGGTGAAATCTGAGCTAATTTGGGGGTAAAATCAAGCCTCCAAGGTTTAGGAATTTTTGAACAAGAAATGGAAAATACTACTAAGAAATTAGAGGAATCTTACCTCAAATTCTAAGGAAAATCACGTAATCAATACAAATCTAAGCTCCCAAATCACCCACAAGAGTTACTCTTAATTTTTATCACTAATAAGGGTTTTATCTCTCTTTGAGAGGATGAAGAATGGGAAAAATCATGAAAGCAGGGTCTATTAATACCCATACCAGGTTTTTTGATTTTGCTATTATGACTCGATGTTTGCAATCGCGGTATATTAGGGTTGTCTAAGGCAATCGCGATAGCAATACTTAGCCCCACGATTGCGGCTCCGCAACCCAACTCAAAGAAGCCACGATTGCAACCCAAAATGTCGCTATTACGAAGCATCAGATACAACGATACTTGGAATTATGCCAAGCCCTCTAGATTCATTTGGAATCCTGTATACACAAACAAACTTTGTAACCATACCAAATTCGACGTTCTAAACTCAATGAAATAGTTGAAATTTCAATCTAAGGTCTTTCAATGAAATATGGGTCCCACACTTATTTCCAATTTCTTTACTTTCTGACCAATAGGTCAAAATGAGCTTGGATGCCTCGGGACCAAACCAAAGGTCCATCTAGCATAAAATCGACATTATAGAGCTGTTGAAATAGTCATAATTTGCATTTAAGTTTTGTTAATTAAGGTTTTCACATGGTGGTCATTTTGAACTAGTGAAGACTTCAAAATAGGGAATTGACTCTAAAAATCAAACGAACTGCCCAGTAACCAAACTTTCAGTTCTAGCAAGTCATAAATGACTTAGGAAAAGATAGAAAAGATTTAATGGCGAAAATACGTATAAATATGGAAAATTACCTGAAGGGTCATTGCAGTATCTACAACTAAAATAACTTTCATCTGTGAAAGTTCAAGATTAGGATATACCTAAATTCTTGAATAGATGAGGATAAAAGGTCTGTATCTCACACTCGATATCCCAAGTAGCCACCTTTATTGGGTGGTGCCTCCACTGAACCTTAAATATAGAAATCTCCCTAGTGCACCACTATCTTACATCTCTAGCCAAAATAAGCTCAGTATGCTCCATGAAAGTTAACCACTCATCCAACTAGAAACATAGTAAACTTGATGAACAGTAGAAAAATCTATAGGTAAATCTAACTCATAAAACACCTCACCAACTGTGTGAAAAATCTCAAAAGGTCCAATATAACTTGGACTGAGCTTGGCCTTCCACCCGAACCATATCACACCTTTCATGAGTGATACACACGGAAATACTCGATCACCAACTGCAAATTTAAAGGCACAAATCCTACAGTGTTAAACTTTGAAGTCTATGTTTTAATAGTGACAAGTAACAAGTGAATCTTTTTAGGATATTGAAGACTATTGATAAAGGAATTCGGATCCGAGAATGGAAAGACATGTAATAATCAAAAGAAGGATCATGATACTCAAATAGCATAAAATAAAATCAATCAATTGTCTTAGAAATTAAAGGAAAATCACTATCCCAGAATCACGGCTGACTAGATCAATCAGAACAAAAAGCAAAAGGAAGGAAGACCACAATTGTCACATGGACATCAATCTATACAAGACTAAAAATAAAGATAGATCACAGACATATCTAATATGGACATGACCCAAATACGCATATGGACATATCAAATAGCTGCATTTCTCAATCAAGGAATCAATTTAAATCCTTGATTGAGAAAAAATCTCTTGGGTTTCATTATAAAGAGTAACAGATGAAGACTATAAAAGATGAAGACTGAAGACAGACGCAGGTTACACAACTTCAAGGAGAAAATTCAAAGTGTCTCATTCTTAGTCTTACAAGGCTTTGTAACTTTTAGTTTATAATTGTTATATAAAGAGTAGGATCGAGTCAACTTTATAACATCAACTGAAGTTGTGTCACAAGATCTGAAGAGAAAAATTAGTCTTCAGAACTTGTTTACTATCATTGTACTTGAGCCCAACATTCAATAATCTAAGGAAACTTTGAAACCCAAGGGGACTGGAAGTAGGCACCACATTGGTGTTTCAAACCAGGATAATTTTTTGTGTTATTACTTTAGTTCTGTTATTTAGATGCTTAATAGTTTTAAGTCTAATCTATTTGTGAAATATACTAATTTGTAGGTGAGTCAACTATGAGGGGTCAATAGTCGACTTAAAAAAAAATTCAATTCACCACTCCCCTCTTGAATTTCAATTGGTATCAGAGCAGGTCTCACCAACTGCATTGCTTAACTGCAAGTTACCAAAGATCAAATGGCCCAGTATCAAATTCCTAGTTCTCTTCTTTAGGATGGTCACTCCTCTACAATACCATTATACTTAAATAGACAACATTACTCTTACTGTATGAATAGGTTCAAAATATTTATTCTATCAAATGACTTTCAAGCCTGGGTTGTCATCAAGAAGGGTCTAAAACCAATTCCAGAACTTATAAAAAAGTTAAAGGACAAAGACAAAGAATCTAGTAGTTCTAACTTAGAATACCTTGAAAGCTTCGAGGTCACCAAATAATAGTAAGAGGTAATTCAAATTAATGCATGGTCTATAAGTTTACTTTTGTGTGAAGCTAGTGGGGAAGAGTATGACAAGATATTAACTTGTGAAACCGCAAAGAAAATATGGGTTAAATTGGAGGTAACCTATTAAGGAACTTCCAAGGTTAAGAAGTCAAAGATTGATGCTCTTGTCAATGAATATGATTTGTTCAAAATGGAAGAAAATGAGAACATTGAAACAATGTTTTCCAGATCCAGTAAAATCATGTGCGAACTGGGATCACATGGGATAATCTATCCACACAACCTGCAAGTTTAGAAGCTGGTTCAAAGTCTCCTAAAGATTTGAAAAACCTAGGCTGTCATTCTGGAAGGCAGAGATCTTCATAACATGACATATGACAAACTACGAGGTAACCTTATTACATATGAAAAACTTTATATTAACAGGTACCACAAGGAGAAAAAAAAGAGACCATTAACCTTCAATGCTTCTCCAACAAAAGAAGTGGACATTTTTAAAGAGTCCAATAGTGAAGAAATGGCTCTTCTAAATCATGGAATAAGGAATATCATGAGATAGAGATAGTGAATATTCCAAGGAACCAAGAATGATGATTCCACCCATAATGATAAACATTTTTATTACTGTGGA
Organism: Capsicum baccatum var. pendulum; assembly: GCA_030864225.1. NCBI lineage: Eukaryota > Viridiplantae > Streptophyta > Magnoliopsida > Solanales > Solanaceae > Capsicum > Capsicum baccatum. Next base: position 66,905,634 of record CM061559.1, on the reverse strand, counting down.
AAGCCTAGGCACTTCAAATAGAACTGTCCAGAATTAAAAATAAGAACATCATGGAAGAACCAAAATTTTAGAGCCTAGAGTGATGAGGATAAAATCGAAGAAGAAAAAGAAGAAATAGATGCCGCCAATATATGTTTCAGGGAAATAGGTAGACCTAGCGAGGTAAGACAACACGACTGTCATAAGTGTAATACTCTTGAAACCAACTTGGATATAATAACCAACGAGCTTCAAGAATTCATAGATAAATATAATAAACTAGCTTAAGAGAAAAAGAGGTGTGAAGGTCGATTTAAATAAAAACTCGAAGAGGAACATCGAAACTAGAAAATAGAAATAGAAGCATGTCAAATTGAAATTGACCTACGTCATGAAGAGCTTCATGATGGAAAAATAAGATTAAACAGTTGTAGGACTTCCCCAAGCCATAGTTTCATAAGATCAAATTCATTAAAAAACTATTTGAGTTCCTCATCAGGGTCGTTTAAATTAATTAAAACGTCTTTCTCCACTCGAGGACCCGTCTATTTTATCTGTGGACAAAGAGTGCACAAATCCTATAGCTGTAGGTATAAGCCTAAAAGTGTGTGGATTTGAAAGCCCAAAGGAAGCATATCTAACCCGTAAGGGACCAAGATCGCTCGGGTACTAAAGCATAATTAAGATCCTTATTTTCCAAGAACATGTCCACAAAATCTCTAAAAAAGAAGGATTGATAGCGGATGTTCCAGGAGTGCATCCAGAGAGAAAAGGATCTCTTTTGTGTTAAAGAATGTAGATGGAAAATGAGTCAAAACGCCAGAGGTAGTATCATCAGAGTCGACTATACCTCCCTCAAAATCAACTCTTGCATTTGAAATAATGTACAAAAATAAAGATAGGTTCTCTCCAAGAGGATACTGACCTCAATAAAATCTCTGTCCCTATGACAAGGTTAGAACAAAAACAAATTATCTTTATCAATTGCTTCCCTCAAATACTTTAAGTTGTTTCACATGGTTTTATTCATGGAGAATTTTCGCGAGACAACTTCCAGAATTTGAAATCCTATCATGCCCAAAACTATTTTTTAACTTATTTTATTTAAAAATTTAAAATGGAGAGGTAATTTTGATAAAGTTATTTCTTTATTATTCCTGATAATTCAAACATTCTTTTTGAGAAATGCTACTCTGGTTAAATTTTTCTACACATAACCGATTCACCAAAACTCATCACTCAGTAAGGAACAATCATTAGTTGATTCACCAACAATAAGACCAGTATACATAGTCTTTTGGAAATTGCTAAAATCAAATTCTATGAATCATACGTTAACTACTTAATTGTAAGACTCCACAAAATTCTAAGCTTAAATCAGTTTTTTAAGCTTGCTAAGGGGTCCCAGAATTAGAAAATTCTAGCTAAGTATTCAGACTTAGTATTATTTTGGCCTTCGAAAGTTGGAAACTCTATTTTTTGGCCTCTATGGCTTTAAAATATCATCTTTAGATTGATTCATGATTAGGAATTTCAGTAGGAGTTCTCGGATGAGTTTCATATTTTTTGAACCTCGTTTGAACCACGTTTGGGAATCCAAAATAGTGAATCAATGAGATCTCAGTGTGGTGCATCAGTCATCGCGTTGATCAATATAATTCCTTGGCTCCCAGTGGCAATTTCCAATGAACCAACGCAGAATCGATGTGGCGTATTGGCCATCAAGTCGATGCCAAGGATGCAGCTCGTCTGTTTGCACATCGACAGTCTATTTTTTAGTAATTAAAAATCCGCATCCTTAGGGGTATTAGGGTTTTCCTACCCCTATTCAGACCAAAATCACGAGATTCAACCCTCATGGAGAAAAATATACTCACTTTCTCTCAGATTGGACAAGAACGAAACCCTAGAAGATTTAATTTCAAAGCAAAGGCTCAAGGTTTCACTATTTTTCTTTAAGAATTTAGCAACTAAGGTATGTCAAGTGTTCATCCAAGGATTTTCTTCCACCCTTGGAGTTCAAAAACACCTTTTAACTACAAGTTTATGAGTTTGATGAAGTTCATGGTTGAATTTTAATGTGTTCATAATTACCATATTAATGGGGTTTCTAGTTCATGATTTACTACAAGATTCATGTGGAATTGATTGATAAGTGTGCATTAGCGTGCAAAACCATGTTGAAATCCTTGAAGTTGTAAATATGGAATTGAACTATGATGTGTACATGTTATTTTAGTATCATGTGCATCGATTATGTCCTTCAAGTATTTGATGAATTGTTCATGAGAATTAGATAATAAAATTATATCATGTTAGTAGATATTTAAGTTCATGTCATGCAAGTGTTTGCTTGAATGTCCCAATGAATGAATGATGATCAAGAAGTTATTTATCATGTTTCAAGATTGTTCCATGTCTTATAAATTATGCTATTGAGTCCTGGGGGTATTTCATACCCGATAATTTAGCTGATTACCTAGATCCATGGTTAGTCTAAGGATAGTATCGGTCATGTAATGATCAGTAGTACTCTCGGTCAGATACAAAACTTAGAAAAAACTCAGTAGACTCAGTATCAGTCCATTTCAGTTTAGTATTCTGTTCAGGCCTCAGTAAATTCAGCTAGTTAGTAGAACTCATTAGTATTCCATTAGTCAACGGAACTCAGTGAACTCAATTCAGTTTAGTTAGACAGTATAATCAGTAACAGTTCAGTCAAGCCTAGTATAAATGAGAAATCAGTTCAACATCAATTCAGTTGGGAGTAGGATTCAGCATCGAGTTAACCCAGGGATGGGGGTATTCCTGCTAGCAGAGAGTTTGACCCTTAATAGAAATCCTTGCAATATAGAACTAGGTAGCCAGTGTAGGTTGAGATATTTGTCAGCTAGATTAGGGTTGATACATCTCGTATGAGTTTTCCTACCAGCGAGGGTTGACGAAAGATCTTTCTGTCAGAGAGGGTTAGCTTATAGTTATCTTTACCCATGGCATGTTACTAACACCCTTCCAACTGGGGTTACAGGTTGGACCCCAATCTATTTAGAAAGGGGCATGTCAGTTAGATAATTACCTCCCATAGTGTCAGTTTTAGTTCCAGTCTGAGAATAGAACTCAGTTCAGTTCTAAAGATTCAAGACTACCAGATATAGTCACTTAGTTCAGTATAGAACTCTGTATAGTTCCACAGGATCAAGACTATCAGATACAATCACTCAGTTATAAGTTACACAGTATCAGTAAACTCAGATATCAGTAATTTAAAACTTAGTATCCAGTGTTATCACAGTCTCAGTTACAATATATGTATTCATGCATGTACTTCTATTTAGTTATATTCATGTTATTCAGTTAGTATTGTTAATGCATATGAACCCATGCATTTTAGCCTACCTCACTTTGCATACCAGTACATTCATAGTACTGATGCATGCCTTTTTTTGTGCTATGATGTTTTATATCATAAGTTCAGATGAGCGGGCTCCCGATCATACTTAGCAGTTTAGATATTAACCTGACAGAGTTAGTGGTGAGTCTTCTTAGTTTAAGTACATGATTATTTTAGTAGTTCAACTTATTTCAGTCATTTGGAGTTAGTTGGGGACTTGTCCCATCAACTCCATATTTGTGATAGTTTATAGGCTTTTTCAGACTAGAGTATTTTCGGAAAGATGTATCAGATTTGGTATTTGTTATACTGTATTAAGTTTTATTATAGTATTGAACCTTATGAATTGTTTTCCATATAATTTTTGCATATTATAGTACTATTATTCAGTTATTAAAGCAGGTACCAGTCATGGGTTAGTTTGTGGTCCTTTTGGATTATGAGCACCGTGTAGCATCCGAGGTACAGACTCGGGGCGTTACAAACTTGGTATCAAAGCCTAAGGTTCAACAGAGTTCTAGGAAGTCTGAAAGCCACATCTAGTAGAATCTTGTGCATGGGTGTATACCGCACCACAAATATGGACATGAGGCTGTGAGGTGTTTTAGGAAAAGTTTTCCTTCTTTCAGTATTCCTATCGTGTGTGTGAGCATGCGTTCTAGTTAAACTCCCTTTCTATCCAAATTTCTCTTTTATTTGCAGTATATTCCTCCAAAGAGGACTAAGAGAAGAGGAACAGGAGACCAGCCAGAACCCCACCCCGTTTAGCCAGATCCTCTAGATGAACAGGTCTTCCATGCTAAGTTCAGAGTAGCTTTTACCACCCTAGTTCATTATATAGAAAACCACCATGAACGTCCACCTTCTTTTTTAGCCAACCCAGTGGCCAATACAGTTGCTTCCAGGATTTGTGATTCTACCCGAATAAACCCTCTATCTTTTACTGGGTCTAAATCAAATGAGGACCCTCAGGAGTTTCTCTTTCAGGTGCAGAAAGTTACAGACATTATAGGTGTGATGGCTGTTGAGAGCACTGAGTTGGTTGCATATCAGTTACAGGATATGCCATACTTATGGTTTAAATAGTAGAAAGAAAAAAAGTCCATAGATACAGTTCCTATAGAATGAGAGAAGTTTGATGTTGCTTTTCTAGATAGGTTCTTCCCGCTAGAGTTGAGAGAAGAAAAAGGTTTTGGAGTTTATTAATTTGAAGCAGGGAATATGACGATACAAGAGTATTCTCTTAAGTTTACTCAATCATCCAAATACGCTCCTCATGTGGTAGAAGATAACAGATCTAAGATGAGTAAGTTTGTGTCTAGCGTGTCTAATAGTGTAGTCAAGGAGTGTAGGACCATAATGTTGATAAAGAGATAGACATATCGAGTCTCATGGTCCATGATCAGCAGATAGAAGAGGCTAAGAATAAAAAGAAGGAGAGGGAGAACAAGAGAGCACGAATAGGTAGTTTCAACTTTGCTAAGCCTAAGTTAGAGGGTGGGAATTATTCTTATTTCCACCCAAAATCCTCAGTTCTAGCTTCATCCTCAGCCAGTTCTCCTGTGCTGAAATTTAGAGATGACAATAAAGATAGGGCATTAGGCCCTAAACCCCAGGGTAGTGTTAGCAGTGCCCGAACCAATCCTTTTTGTTAGAAGTATGGTAGAAACCATAAGGGTATCTACAGAGATGGCAGTGATGTATGTTTTGAATGTGGAAATCTAGGCCACAGGGTCAGACAGTGTCCTCAGGTGGGTTCTTACAGTTAGCATAACAGTCCCCCAGCTCAGTCCGGTCGCCCGAATCAGCAGGGTGCCACATCCAGTGCTATCAGTGGGTAGCGCCCAAATAGACTCTACACACTTCAATCCCAACAAAATCTGGAGAGTTCTCCTGATATGGTCACTGGTACATTACAAGTTTAGCATTTACATGTTTATGCTTTGCTAAACCCAGGAGTTTTTTTGCCCTTTGTTACTCCTTATATAGCTATTAACTTTGGAGTCAGTCCCAAGATCCTAGCAGAGCCTTTCTCAGTCTCTACCCCAGTGGGTAAGTCTATCATAGCCCGGTGGGTATATAGGAACTGTTCAGTTATGGTATCTGAAAAAGTCACTTCAGCAAACTTAGTCTAATTAGAGATGACCGATTTTAATGTCATTCTCGACATGGATTGGCTTTATTCCTGCTATGCCTCAGTCGACTATAGAAATAGAATTGTTCAATTTTAGTTTTCGAATGAACCATTCTTGAGTGAAGGGGTAATACTTTAGCACTTATGGTTCAGCTTGTTTCTTACCTAAGGGAAATAAAAATGATATCTAAGGGATATGTCAACCATCTCATTTGAGTCTAGGACTCTAGTTCAGACCCCCCTAATCATTAATTAGTGTCAGTAGTATGTGGATTCCCAGATGTGTTTCCCGAAGATCTCCCCGGAGTTCCTCTCAAAAGGGAAATTAACTTCAGAATAGACCTTCTTCCAGATACTCAGCCCATATCTATTTCACCATACAAAATGGCTCCGTAAGAACTCAGAATTAAAAGAACAGTTAAAATATCTCCTAGATAAGGGATTTATTAGACCCAGTGTATCCCTATGGGGTGTCCCAATTTTATTCGTCCATAAGAGAGTGGTTCTCTTAGAATATATATTGATTAACAATAGTTAAATAAAGTCATGGTCAAGAACAAATATCCACTTACCAGAATTGATGACTTGTTTGACCAATTTTAGGGTACCAGTTACTTTTCTAAGATAAACCTCAAATTAGGCTATCATCACCTCAGAGTCAGAGAATGTGACATCCCAAAGACAGCTTACAAAAATCGATGTGGTCACTTTGAGTTCTTAGTCATGTCCTTTGGTCTTACCAATGCCCCAAAAGATTTTATGGACTTGATGAACTAAGCATTCAAGCAGTAAGTGGACATGTTCGTCATTGTCTTCATAGATGACATTCTTGTCTATTCTTGCAGTGAGCATGATCATGCAGATCATCTCAGAATAGATCAGCTATTCTCCAAGTTTAGTAAGTGCAAATTTTGGCTAAGGTCATTAGCCTTCCTTGGCCATATCATTTCCAGTGATGGCATTAGAGTTGATCCCTAAAAGTCCAAAGTAGTGAGAAAATGGCCTAGACCCATCTCTGTATCAGATATCAGGAGTTTCTTGGGCTTAGCTGGCTATTACTTATGATTTGTTGAGGTATTTTCATTTATTGCATACCTTATATCCCGATTGACACAGAAGAAAGTCATATTCCAGTGGTCAGATTCTTGTGAAAAGAGTTTTTAGGAGTTGAAGACTCGAATCACCACAGATCTAATTTTGGACCTACCAGATGGTTTAGATGGGTTTATGGTATATTTTGATGCCTCCAGAGTTAGTTTAGTGTGTGTTTTAATGCAGAGAGGTAAGGTCATAGCATACTCCTCTAGATAGCTTAAGCCTCATAAAAAAATATCCTACTCATGATCTTAAGTAAGTAGCAGTAGTATTTGCCTTAGAGATTTGGAGGCCCTATTTGTATGGGGTGCACATTGATGTGTTCACTAACCATAAGAGCCTATAGTATATGTTCTCTCAAAAAGATTTAAACCTTCATTAGAGAAGGTGGTTGGAGTTATTGAAAGACTATAACATGAGTGTCCTGTATCATCTGGGTAAAGCAAATGTAGTGGCTGATGCTTTTAGTAGGATTTCTATGGGTATGTTGCTTATGTGGAGGATGGTAAGAAGAATTTAGATCAGGAAGTTCATCAGCTTGCCCGACTAGGTGTTCACTTAGTCAATTTATTAGAAAGTAGTGTGTGGGTGTAGAGTAGTTTAGAATCATCCCTAGTTTCTGACGTGAAGGAAAAGAAGTATAGGGATCCCAGTCTAGTTAAGTTGAAGGAATCTGTCAAAGATTAGAAGATAGAGGTTTTATCCTAAGGGGGAGATAATGTGTTGCACTGCCAGGGTCAGCTATGTATGCCAGGTGTAGATGACTTGAGGCAGTGAATTCTTGCAGAGGCACATGGTGCGCGCTACTTTATTCATCCAAGGGCCACTAAGATGTACCATGAATTATGATGAAGAAAGATATTGCAGAGTTTATGGCTAGGTGCTCAACATGTTAGCAGGTTAAGATTGAGCATCAGAAGCCTAGTGGGTCCATGCAGGAGTAAAACATTCCCACCTGGAAATAGGAAAAAGTTAACATGGACTTTGTGATGATTTTGCCTCGTATTCATCATCAGCATGATTTAGTTTGATTGCTCGATGTTCCATTGTCCATTATCTTAGATAGAGTTACCCAGTTTACCTCTTATTTCTGGAAGGCATTCCAAAAGGGTCTTAGTACCTGAGTTCATCTCAGTACAACCTTTCACCTTCAAACAGATGGTCAAGCAGAAAAGAACATTCAGACTTTAGAAGATATGCTACAAACATGTGGGATAGAATTTAAAGGTAGTTGGGATGACCATTTGACTTTTACTGAATTTTCATATAACAACAACTATCATTCTAGCATTCTGATGGCTCCATTTGAGGTGCTTTATAGGAGGAAGTATAGATCACACATCAGTTGTTTTAAAGTGGGTGAGGCCACAAGGGTTAGGCCTGACTTGGTATTTGATACCTTAGAAAAAGTTTAGTTGATCAGGAAAAGGCTTAAGATAGCTTAGAGCAGATAGAAATTGTATGCAGATGTAAGTAGAAAGGATCTCGAGTTTGAGATTGGTGATTTTGTGTATTTGAAAATCTCTCCTTTGAAAGGAGTGAAGAGGTTTGGCAAGAAGGGGAAACTCGGTCCCTGATATGTCGGTCCTTGCTTAGTCATTTCTGAAAGGTAGCTTACAAGCTTGAGTTTCCTTCAGACTTAGCTTCAGTGCATCCAGTGTTCCATCTTTCCTTGCTTAATAAATACATAGGTGACCCAGCAGTCGTAGTCCCTTTAGAGGGCATAGATATTCAGAACTGCCTCTCTTATGAAGAGATCCCAGTCGAAAGCCTTGATTATCATATTCATAGACCGAGGAACAAAGAAGTCCCTCTAGTCAAAGTACTTTGGCGGAATCAGTCCATTGAGAGAGCTACTTGGGAAGCAGAAGCAAATATGCGGACCAAGTATCCTTTTCTCAGCAAATTTAAACTCAGCTCAAGGTAACAATTTTCCTTTAAATTTACTCTATCTCATGCTTAGATATAGCTACCAACTTGGTATCAATTAACGTTGCATACTTAGTCATGTATTCATGAATCAGTTCAGTCATGTACTCATGCATCAGACATGCATGTCAAGTATATAATATCAGCTTATCAGTAATCCCAATCATGCATTCATGAATCATGTTCATCTATGTACTTATGCATCAGATATGCAAGTTCAGTATGATAATTTAGTATATCAGTAATTTCAGTCATGAAATAATACTTCAGTTGTGCATGTCCTGTGTCTAGATCCAGTCTATCAGTATTCTCAATTTAATCAAACTCAATCAAGGATGAATGTTCTCAAAGGGGAGATACTGTAAGACCCCACAAAATCCTATGCTCAACTCAGTCTTTTAAGCTTGCTAAGGGGTCCCAGACTTAGAAAATTCTAGCTAAGTATTCAAACATAGTATTATTTTAGCCTTCGTAAGTTGGCAGCTCTATTTTGCGGCCTCTATGGCTTTAAAATGTCAATATTTAGGTTGATTCATGATCATGAATGTCAGTAGGTGTTCCCGGGTGAGTCTCATATTTTTCAGACATTGTTTGAACTACGTTTGGGAATCCAAAACAATGAAACAACACGATCTTAGCGTGGCGCGGTGGCCATGGTTTCACTATTTTTCTTCAATAATTTAGCAACCAAGGTATGTCAAGTGTTCATCCAAGGGTTTCCTTCCACCCTTGGAGTTCAAGAACCCCTTTTAACTATAGGTTTATGAGTTTGATGAAATTCATGGTTGAATTTGAATGTGTTCATGATTACATGTTAATTGGGTTTTTAGTTAATAATTTACTACAAGATTCATGTGGAATTGATTGATATGCGTGCATTATCATGTGAAACCATATTGAAACCCTTGAAGTTGTAAATGTGGAATTGAACTATGATGTGTACATGTTGTTTTAGTGTCATGTGCATAGATTACGTCCTTCAAGTGTTTGATGAATTGTTCATGAGAATTGAATAATGAAATTATATCATGTTAGCATGTATTCAAGTTCATGTCATGCAAGTGTTTGCTTGAATGTACCAATAAATGAATGATGATTAAGTAGTTATTTATAATGTTTCAAGATTGTTCCATATTTTATAATTTATGTTATCGAGTCCTGGGGGTATTTAATACCTGAGAATTTAGCTTCTAACCTAGAGCCATGGTCAGTCTCAGAAACGTATCAGTCATGTCACGATCAGTAGTTCTCTCAGTCAATTACAGAACTCAGGAAAAACTCAGTAGACTCAGTATCAATCCAGTTTAGTTCAGTATTCCAATCATGCCTCAGCAAATTCAGCTAGTTAACAGAATTCAGTAGTATTCCATCAGTCAATGAAACTCAATGAACCCAGTTTAGTTCAGTATGATAGTATATTCAGTAACAGTTCAGTCAAGCCTAGTATGAACTAGAAATCAGTTTAGTGTCTATTCAGTTAGGAGTAGGATTCAGCACCGCATTAACCCTGGGATAGGACATTCCTTCTAGAAGAGGGTTTGACCCTTAGTATCAATCCCTACGGTATAGAACTACGTAGCTAGCATAGGTTGAGATATCCTTATTTCATATTAGGATTGATACATCTCGTACGAGTTTTCCTGCCAACGAGGGTTGATGAAAGAGATTCTTGTCAGAGAGGGTTAACTTATAGTTTTGTTTACCCATGGCACGGTACTGGAACCCTTCCAATTGTGGTTACAAGTTAGACCCCAATCTATTCAGAAAGGGGTATGTTGGTTAGATGATTACCTCCCACAGTCTCAGTTTCAGTTCTAGTCTAAAAATAGAACTCAGTTAAGTTCTAAAAATTTAGGACTGTCAGATCTAGTTACTTATTTTAGTACGAAACTCAGTAAAGTTCCATAGGATTAAGAATGTCAAATATAGTCACTCAATTATCAGCTACACAGTATCCGTAAACTCAGATATCAGTAAATCATTAATTCAGAACTCAGTATACAGTGTTATCACGATCTCAGTTATAGTATATGGGTTCATGCATGTACTCCCATTCAGTTATGTTCATGTCATTCAGTCAGTATTGTTTATGCATATGAACCCATGCATTTTAGCCTACCTCACTTTGCATACCAGTATATTCAAAGTACTAACGCATACCTTTCATTTGCACTATGATATTTTATATCATAGGTTCAGACGAGCGAGCTCCCGGTCATACTTAGCAGTTTAGATATTCAACTAAGAAAATTAATGGTGAGTCTCTTAGTTCGAGGACATGATGATTATTTTAGTATTTAGCTTATTTCAGTAGTTAGGAGTTAGTTGGGGACTTGTCCTATCAACTCCATATTTTAGACAGTTTAGAGGCTTTTTTAGACTTAAGTATTTTCATACAGATGTATCAGATTTGGTATTTATTATACCGTATTTAGTTTTAATACATTATTGAACTTTATGGCATGTTTTTCGCCTAATTTCCTCATATTACAGTACTATTATTCAGTTATTACAGCAGGTACCAGTCATGGGTTAGCTTGTGGTCCTTCGGGATTATGAGCATCGTGTAGCGTCTGGGGTACAGACTCAGAGCGTTACATTAATTCTAATTTTTTTCAAAATATGTGACAATACTATGTTGATAGTCTATCTATGCATCCAAAGTAAAGCATATTGACATTAAGCATCATTCTATTCGTGATCTTGTAGAAAGATGGATTTTTTTTCTTACTAGAAGAAAGATCTTGACTTTCCAAAAAAAGATTTAGCATTAATGATTTATGAGTCATATTTTTGGACACTCAGCTTTTTACTTCAATTTTATTACAAAATCATTTTTAGAAGCAAAGATCTTGATTTCACAAACGAAGATTTGGTATTAATGTTTTAGGAGTCATATTTTTGGACACAAATCTTTTTAATTCATCCAATTTTTACGTTTTTTCAAAAGGATTTTCATTTAAAAGGAAGTTATCGCTAATTCACCATTTCCCATGCCACCTCTGCCAGCCTTTTCTCTTCCCTATGCAGTGTCTTTTCACTTCCATCAGTTTCCTTTCACTTTATGCCCCTTAGTTTCTCCATTCTTATCCCCTCTGAATAGTCACATCCTCTAAGTTCTCTTAACTGGCTCTCCCTCTCCCTCTCTCTCTTCTTTTAAATCTCTCATCTTTTTCCCATGAAAAAACTTGCTCCATGGATAATATTTCTATAATATCCTCCGATGTCCCCTTTCTTCTCTCAAAATCCTCTAATAAATCATCATCTCGGTCCATTCTCCTCAAGAGATGACGACCCTCTTCCAGCCCTATTTCCTATGCCAAGAAACCTCATCCAAATCCCTCTAATTTTCTTCCTCCAGAAGAGATACACCAATTCTGGACAAACACTCACAAAGAGAAATTCCTCTAATTTAAAAATCATTCCATCATTCCTGGTCACATTATCAACCTTAGTCAACTAAAAGATGTCTCTTGCAATATTGGTCACTTTTTATAAGTTTAAGATCTGTCCTTCTAATTTTGCCTCTGTGGACTTCTCGTGTATGAAAACCCTGTTCACATATTTTATGCCAATCTCCAACTTTCCCTAAACTTTGGTGAATTCAATACTCATGTGCTAGGCATAAGAATCATCATGAACAACTTTTGTTTGAAAAGGTTTTTCATACTATGTTCTCTGGCATGGTCCCTTTCATGAACAATAACTGGCTCGAGGACTTTGATGTGGGCTTTAAGGAAGCCAAGAAATTTTTGTCTGACTATGACTCTATATTACCAACTTTGATCCCCTATTTTTATACTTCAAATTTTGTATCATGGCTCATATTGTTACTACCAATCTGATTCCGCGAAAAGGATCCCTAAGCAACATCACTTGTCCTGATGTATTCGTGTTGTATTGCCTGCTTTAAAGATAAAAATAAATTAGGAAACTTGAATACGCGAGTACATTCTTGAGAGTGAAAGGGAAGTCAATGCATCTTACAATTTTCCATATGGAATGGTTATCACACAGATCCTTTTGTTTCACTCCGTCGACCTCTCTACCTATCCCCCTATAGAATTAGTTGTAACTTATGATTGAAAAACTTTCAGCAGCACGGGATATGTCATGGTGGAAGATGAATGGTGTAATAAAGAGTCCGCCCACGCTAAGGCCAAACCTTCAAAGGTAAGTAAATCTATCTCTAAGCCCTCTGTCTCTTTGATGAAGGAACTTGAAGAATTTAAGCAACGGTTCAAAGCCATTGAAGAAGGTGTCATACAAATCTAGGAGTCTTCTATCGAACTCCTGGACCTTGGTAAGTGTACAAGATTCGACATAAGTGTGGTCGAGCTGGGACTCGATGGTCTCAAACAAGAAAGAGTCAAGTTGTTCTATAGAGTGCTCTCTCGTATGAACTATTTGAAATCCTCCGTATCTTCCTCGAATGGTGATCTAGATGTTTCTGTTCAAAACTATGACTCTTTCTTTGTCAAGAATGTTGAAAAATCTTATGTCAAATTTTGACAAAACATGCATAACACCCCGACATACTTTCTGGTGAAACGGTGAATAATGAATTTTCTTTATTCAAAAGTGGGTCCTATCCCTTATGCTGATGGGTTGTAAGATAATCTTCATCAGACTACTTGACATTTTTTTGTTCTGCCTAGTTAATAAATTGTGGTTGTCCATTGTTATCTACTGTATCTTGTATGATGTTATTTCTATATGTTTTGTGTTGTTGCTGCTATTTTTGCCAAAAGGGGGAGAAAGACGGAACATCAAGAAATTAGGAAGCACAAGTCGATTGAAAGACAAGAACATCAAGAAATCAGGAAGCACAAGTCGACTGTTGGCTCATAAAGGTCGACTAATATCCAAGAAACTTAGATAGTAGAAATACTCACAAAGTCAGGGGGAGCAAGTTGACCTTTGATACAAAAAAAGCTGATTGATACCTAAGAAATCTGGGACAGTAAAGATGCCTACAAGTTAGAGGGAGAAAGCTGATCGACTGGGAAGTTAACTAATGTTTACTCATGGTTGTCATTATTAAAAAAAGGGAGATTGTTAGCCTCCAAAGTATATGTTTTAATAATGAAAAACTAACAAGTAGATCTTGGCAGGATATTTAAGACTAATGATAAAGTAAGCTAGCTTCAGGAATGGAAAGACATCCAGTCATAAAAATAAAGATCACCGCACTCAAATAGCATGGCAAGAAAATCAATCAATTGTCTCAGAAATGGAAGAAGAATCACTATCCTAGAATCAGGACTACTATCCCAGAATCATGGATGACTAGATCAACTAGGATAAAAAGCAAAAGAAAGGAAGAACACAACCGTCATATGGACATCAATCTATACAAGACTAAAAGAAAAGATAGATCATCGTTATATTTGACATGGATGTGACCCAAAGCCGCATATGGACTTATCAAACGACTATATTCCTCAATCAAGGAATCAATTTAAATCCCTAATTGAGAAGAAATTTATTGGGTTTCCTTATGGAGAATATAAGCCAAAGATTCTAAGAGATAAGGACTGAAGACAAAAATGGGTTACACAACTTTAAGGAGAAAATCTGAAGTGTCTCATTCTTAGTCTTACAAGGCTTTGTAACTTTTAGTTTACAATTGTTATATAAAGAGTAGGACTGAGTCAACTTTGTAACATCAACTAAAGCTGTGTCACAAGATATAAAGAGCAAAATAAGTCTTAAGAACTTATTTCCTATCATTGTACTCGACCCCAATATTCAATGATCTAAGGAAACTTTGAAACCCAAGGGGACTGGAAGTAGGCACCACATTGGTGTTCCGAACCAGGATAAATTTCTGTGTTATTACTTTAGTTATGTTAATTATGTTCTTAATAGTTTTAAGTATAATCTATTTTTGAAGTGTACTAATTTACAGGTGAGTCAACTGTGAGGAGTCAATAGCCGGCACAAAAAAAAATCAATTCACCCCCCTCTTGAATTTCCTATGATCTGTATAGACATTCTTTCTACTCTAAGCTACTCTCGACCTATCCTGAATCACCCTGACTATATACAATGACTCATGAAGAAAATTAGTACAGCAGGGTTGAACCTCTAAAGCTCAACCAACCCAATAGGAGAATGACATCTCCTATCATACAAAGCCTCAAATGGTGCCATCTCAATACTGGAATGATAATTGTTTCTATATGTGAACTCTGCCAAGGATAAGTGTTCCTCCCACTGGCCTCTAAAATCCATAACAAAGGCTTGAATCATATCCTCAAGCACCTAAATAGTCCACTCAGATTAGCCATCGATCTACAGATGAAAGGTTGTACTTAGATCCACCCGATTACCTAACTTCACTTGAAAGCTCTCCAAAAGCTAGAAGTGAAAATAGAACACCCGTATTAAATAATAGATATGCGCACACCATGAAAATGAACTATCTCACGAACATAGATGCGAGCTAATATCTCAGTACTATAGAACGTCTGAATAAGAATAAAATGCGCTGACTTGGTCAACTGAGCCATGATGACCCAAATACCATCGAAACCATGAAAAGTATGAGGTAAGCCACTAACAAAATCCATGGTAATATACTTCCACTTCTACTTGACAATGGAAAATCTCTAAATCAAATGCTCAGCCTTTACCTGCTGACAACAAAGTCCACGAGCTACAAAATCTGTGACATCACTCTTCTTGCCATTCCACTAATAATGCTGTCTCAAATCTCTATACATCTAAGTTATGCTCGGATGAATACAATATCTAAAGCTGTGAGACTCGTCCAAAATCAACTGAATCAAGTTATTAATCCTCAAAACACAAATGCAGCTATCAAATCACAAAACACCCTCAGAATCTATGGTGATCATCTCAGAATCACCATTTAACACCTGATCATGAAGGTAATGAAGCTTACTATCCTCAAACTAATGATCCTGAATCTAATCAAATAGTGAAGACCTCACCTCAACACTAGCAATAATCCTCTTAGGATCTGAAATATCAAGACGACCATCAAGTTGGCTAAGGATTGAATGTCTCATGCTAATGGCCTCTAAGAAACTAAAATATAATCCTCTTAAAGGTTTGGTTTGAGTACAATGATAGGAAATAATTTCTAAAGACTTATTTTTCTCTTCAAATCTTGTGACACAACTTTAGTTGATGTTACAAAGATAACTCAATCCTACTCTTTATATAACAATTGTAAACTAATGTTACAAACCTTTGTAAGACTAAGAATGAGAAACTTTTAATTTTCTACTTGAATTTGCATGAAGAATGTCTGTCTTTGGTTTTCTTTTTTTATAGTCTTCGACCCCTATTCTTCATATGGAAACCCAAGCGATTTCTTCTCAATCAAGGACTTAGATTATTCTTTGATTGAGGAATATATCCATTTGATATGTCCATATTAGATATGTTCATATATAGATTTGGATCACGTCCATATCAGATATGTCCATGATCTTTCCTTCTTTTTAGTTTGGATATCTTATGTGATGATTGTGTCCTTTCTTCTCTTATTTAGATCTCGATTGATTCTTTGATTGTGTAATGACCCTTAAGGTAATTTTTCATATTTATGCTTATATTCACCATTTGATCTTATTCATAGCTGCCCTAAGTCATTTATGACTTACTGGGACCAACGGTTCTGTTATCGAGCAGTTTACTTAGTTTTTAGAGGCAATTCTCTTTTTATAAGTGTTCGTTATTCCAAATGGACACCCAAATAAACTTTAGTGAAAAGATATCAGATGTAAATTTTGACTGAGCCAGTAGATATAGAATATCAATTTTATTCTAGGTAGACCTTTTGTTCGGGTCCCAATGAACTCGAGCTTATTTCGACCTATTGGTCAGAAAGTTCAAAATTGGAAAGAATGGGTATAGGACCCATATTTGGTTGAAACTTTATCGGATGGAAAATACCACTTTTTCATCGCATCTAAAACATTGATATTAGGCTAGGGAGACCTTTGGTTCAGGACCCAAGGCACCCGAAATCATTTTGACCTATTGGGCAGATTTTATAAAAAGTGATGAAACTATAGGTAAGGGACCCACTTTTTACCTAAACGATCTCCTTTGAAATTTTTGATAATTCTACTAGATTTGAAATTTGGTTTACACACACAATTCACTTTTGGATCATGTTATTTTGATTTTGTATGAGTTTCGAGAGTCAAAAACTTTTTTTTAGTTTGCTGTCATCTGGTGCAACCGCGATCGCGGCCAAAAGTGTGCTATTATGGGAGAACAATTGAGACCCATAGGACCAAGATTACGACACCTAAGTACCTATAGGGGCTATATAAAGCCCCCAAGACATGTTTGGGGCATTTTCCCTTCACTAATTAGATGTAGAAACTCCAAAATGAGTGTAATAACTCAAAATTGGTCATGGGGGTGACTTGGGAGCTTGTCCATCATCTTGTATCGTGTTTATCATCAAATTTGAAGTAAGAATTCCTTGAATTCATACTTGAATTTCCTAGTTTGGACCCAAAACCCCAATTTAGCTTAGGGCTTGATTTTAGCACAAAGTATGCTTAATTTTCACCCATTTCTTGATTGTTATTATTCCTTGTTCATGTGTGAATAATGGATTGGCCTTAGAAACTCATTTTCCATATGTGGGATCCACTTGGAGTTTCGGTGTCATTTTTGGACCCAAAGCACAATAGTGTAATATGGATATCACTAAACTCATATTGATGAGTAGATTATGATTTTGACAGTGCGATGACATTTTGAGGATTGTTAAATAAAGACAAGCATGTGGTGCATACAGTGAGGTTTTGTGGTTTGGCCTTAAGGTAGGCTTCTGTCTACCTTTCTTCATAGATGACGTGTGATATATATTGCGTGTGAGTATGGATGTTAGGATTGATTATGAATAGGATAACTTGTCCTTAATTATTGATGCTTAGGGAATAGATGAGATTTTGGACCCGTAAGATGGCATGTTTATAAGCCCTATGTATCCTATTGCCTTTCTCATTAGTTTATATTAGTTATAATATGGATATGATATAATGGTATGTTTGAAATACGATTTTAGCATTTAAAGCATGATTTGTATATTTAGCCTTATTAGGCTAGTGTAGTAGTCTTGAAACCGCAAGTGGGATACAGTTGACTAAAATCCCCCTGTTTCTAGCAGAAGTTTCTATATTAGGCTTGAATATGGCTTACTTTACATATAGAATAAGAACTAGATACCTTACCCTAGTTTGGGACATAGTGTGCCAATTTATGGAATTTGTGGATTAAAAGTGGGATCGTTCAGCCCACTTAGGCCTAAGCTTGTGTTAAGTTTTATGGTTATAGTGCAGACATTAGACATAGATGAGGTTAGTGAACTTTAGAATAAGGTTACTTCATAACTTGGTAACTTGTATTGATGTTTTCGTATTGTGTCTTTTAAGTTATGGTTATTATACTCCTTGAGAAAGTGATATTAGGTATTTAGAGATAATATACATTATGTGACCTATAGAGATGTTATTTTCTCTTAAAATCAATTATTGTCCTAGAGAGTTGATAGTTCGTTTAGTCATAATTGTTGGACCTATAGAGACAATGTTCCTCTTGGATATATAAATTGGCCTAAAGAAGTGATATTCCTCGTAGTCATGATGCATGGCCTATTTGTGTAAGATATCCTAGAGATGATTACATGCTTATTGATATTATGCTTCCTATATGTGAGATGCCTCCTATATGTGATATGATTAGAGATATGCTACGACTTATTAAGATGATTATTGATATGATTTCTGAATATGAATATGGGCCTAAGGCCATGCTTATGATGTTGAGATTATTTTGGATAAATTAATAGGCCAAGGGCCTCGTTATGACATTAATTGAATATCCGAGAAGTGTTTGTCATTATAAATGATGTGATTATAGTTTATGAATATGAATATGTATATGTTTATATATATATCTCTCTAATATAGGACAGAGGAAGATGTGACACAATGCTTATTATTCCACTGATTGAATACTGGTGATGGCATGAATAGATTTAGTATGTTCATAATTATTTACCAATATAAATGATGTGATTATAGATGAACTGTGATCTTATGACTGCTGTTCTTGTTAGATGGTTAAGCTATGTGGTAACTAGTCGTCTATTAGGGGACTATAACACTTAATAGCGAGGAATCTAATATATTAGTTAATGAATCTTGCTTAGTTCAAACATGGTAGATACGATGGTTAATTAATGAATGGTGTCAGTTAATAAAAGATGGTTAGGTGAAAAGTAGTAATGTGTTGTGTAGTAATGATTAACGGATATAGGATGATTAATTGGTAATATTGAATGGTGGATAAATAACAGTTCTGGTCTAATGATGAACCTTGACTAGATGTTAGATGTTGACTATTAAATAAATAGTGGTTAGTTTTTATCCCATGAATAAGGATTATATGAAGGATAAGGTTTAGGCTGATAACTAGAGGTTATGTGATGACTACAGAACTAGTTATTTTATAATAATAAGTGTTGGTTAGCTAATAACGAGTATTTGGGAAGTATTGACTAGAAAGATATTCTTTGGTGATATGTTTATGATTATGAGTATATTAGTGCATCTTATTCGATAATGGTAATTTTGATGATATTTATACCCGATAAAGCTGAAGGATACTATTGTGATGATGTTGATACCCAAAAAGGCCAAAGGATATATTGATGATATGTTGATATCTGACAAGGATAGTGGATACTAGTGTGATGATATTGATATCTGGAAAGACTGGAGGATACTATTATAATGATGTTGATACCTAGCAAGGAGGAAGGATTTATTGATGATATGTTGATACCCGGCAAGGCTGGAGATACTATTGATGAAGTGTTAATAATCAAAAAGGTCGAAGGATATATTAATAATATATTGATACCCAGCAAGGCCGGAGGCTATTGTAATAATAATATTGATACCCGGCAAGGTCGAAGGATATATTAATGATATATTGATACCCAGCAAGGCCGAAGGTTGATTACGATGATGATTGTCCTGATGAGGACAGTTATGATGGTTTGTGATATTGATTGTGTAGTTTGCCTTCATTCCTTCATGTGCATCGCCGATCACCAGTATACACCTATATTTGTCAGTCAGCATAGGACGGTTGCATATATGCGAATGAGGAATATGACTTGTGTTGTTATATATTAATTGAACCTTTTGAGCTTGGGGCGGTGGGGATACACATAGGCTCAACTAGGTATTTGGTTGTCTAGAGTAGTCGGTTATTCAAGTTGTTATTGATATTGTTGTTATAATTGTTATGATCATTATTATAGCTAGCTTATGATAGATTGGTCATTGTTCTGGTATCGAGATTTGAGGTATGTCTTTAGCCTCTCTTATGTAATGATTGAATTATTATGCATGATTATTTCGTGTCTAGCCATTTGATTAAGAAGCCTGAGTATGATAGTATTTAAATCCTGATAGTATTATAATAGGATCTCAAAATAAGAATATAATGATATAGGTTATGATTTGAGATAGCCTCGTGTTTATATGTATATATACCTATATATATCTAGCTATATAAATCTACGATACTATCATATATCTCTTCTTTTGTTGTTCATATTATATAGTCATTTCTTCACCTTGTATATTACTACATATCTTTCTTTCGCTCTTTATTCATATATTGATATGGGATATATGGTATAGCATTGGCATATTTTGAATGTAGCTAGAATAAGATAGTTCATCCTGATATTTTCTTAGTTTTATTATGTTAGACTCTTGGACATGAACAAGATAGTTGTTCCTTATAATATCATTGACTTGGAGCTTATGTTGGCAGTAGCCTACTGAATATGTTGTATATATCTTATTTATCTTTAGAGCCCAGTTTGCAGTAGCCTACTGAATACCATTCGTTTGGTACTCATACAATACTTTGTAGCCTGCAGATCATAGTATGGGTTATCGCCATTGATGTGTGCATAATGTGGAGCAGCCCTAGTTTAGAGACTTAGAGTGAGCTCCTGATATTCAGAGTATTACTTATCTCTCTATTATGTATTCAACTAGTTTCTAAGTTGTATTTGGAGATAAGTTGTATCTGTGTATTACTCTTGATATTTCACTCTTTCTCTTTTAATATTCGAAGCTTTTGTAATGATACCACCAGGTTTTGGGATTTTTTTATGTATTGATTTGTATTTCATAAATTCTGTATTTTTTTTGTATATTATTGAGTAGTCTGTTACTAGCTGTTTTAAACTACGGGTTGGCTTGCCTACTGGTGGGTTATGGTAGGCGCTATGATGACCTGAGGAAATCTAGCCATGACAAATTAGCATCAGATCCTAGATTTCATTAGTGTATTAGTACAAGAGCTAAGTGTTAGTAGAGTCCTGCGAATCAGTATGGAGACATCCGTAACCTATCTTCTAGAGGCTATAGTGACATTTTAGGAAATTCACTTCTTGACTCCTTATCATGTGTCCACATTTGTATTAACCTTGAACACATTCTTTAACTATATTCTATACATGAAGAATGATGTAAGATTGTCAACGAGATGTAGACAAGACTCCAACACTCATTTCTAGAATTTTAGCACAACATCAAACTAAAGAGTTAGAGATGGATCTCAATAATCTCCAGCAGTAACCAAAAGGATTTAGGTAGCGCCCATTAGACTTGTGGAGTGTGGTATTATTCTTCAAGACAAGGCAACCATTTTGGTTTATAAGAGGCAATATCTCAAAGTATTCTAGGATCTTGGTTTGGCTGTGTTATTCTAAGACATTGGTTTAGAGAATGCCCCTGGTATGAGATAGATCATCATCTAGAGTTAGCATGTATTCTCTGCTAGCCTAGAGTTCCTAGCACATGCTATGATTTTAGAAGTTTAGACATAATTTTTTAAATTTCTATCAGAGTCAGTTGGCCAGCTATTTGGGCTTAGCTTGTGTTTTCTCCATATTGATACTTCAGGAATTGTTACGACTGTAGAGAGACCGAATACTAGCCTAGGGAGTGTCCCTGGCATGATATTCTAGTCATTCGACTTATTTAGACCAGTTCATGATGTTGTGGCATCTTCAGTTAGAGATGGTGCTGTTGGCACCTCAGTTTATGATTCAATTGGTCGATCTGATTTAGACCCGTTTAGTTTTATTTTCCCTATGCCTGTCAGGCATATGACTGTGGATGTTTCCATAATTGGTGTGCTTTTATTTCTCATATTTATCTCTTATTATATGTAGGGTTTTCATACCCATTGATGATTATATCCCTTGATGAGTTTATATCAGACATTATGTGCCTTATTGTTGAATTCATGATTATGTTATTACTCTGTGGTTTATTTGTTTTAGTAGTGGATGGAGTAGATATATATTAATGTTTGTCCCCTATAGGAGTGGTTTTGGGTTTGAGTCCTATTTATCTTGGCACTTTATCCCTGTTGTGGCCCTTGAGTGGTACATGATATTGATATTCATTTTGGAACCTCTTGTTTGGTATGTTGATATTTATATTGTTGTTTCTATTTCTACCATTGTACGAGGTTATTGATAGTAGTTGATGTTATTACTAGATATTGTTACATGATGAAGTTGATTCTCGTTGGGTAGCTTATAAACTAGTGTTATCTAGTTAGACTTTCATTTTCTTATGATACTATTTGGTGGCTTGAGTAGATATAGCCCGATTTGATGATTTCTTTCCCCTAGCATGGAAAGGTCGACTATGTTCCATCTTGGTTAGCTATATCAGATTGATTTTGGAGATGTATTATGGTATCGAAGGTAAGTGACCTTCCATGGTTTTTGTAGATTTTGAGTTGGCAATTTAGTTATGTTGCTTGTTTTTGAGTTTGATATCCTTAGACTTGCCTCCTGGGTTGTGAAGGATTTTTTTTTGCTATCCCTTCCGATATAACCCATTTTTTAGATGGACCAGTTTGAGGTTTGTTCTTTATTTGTGGCTATTTCATCATTGTAATGCCCCAATTTTCTAGAATCGAAATGCCACATGGTGCTCAGAATCCCAAAGGACCACAAGCTAACCCTTATCTGGTACCTACTGCAATAACTATATAAAAATACTGAATAATAAGAAAAACTTGCCATAAGGTTCAAAATATCTAAAGTAATCAATACGGAAAACTGAATACTAATACATCTGTCTGAAAAGCCTCTAACTGTCTGAACTGTGGAGCTGATGGGACATGTCCTCAACTAACTCCGTCTACTGAAAATAAACTGAATCTAATGCCATAATAAAATAAGGATCATCCTCAAATCAAGAGGACTCACTGCTACGTCTACTGCTACAGACTGACTCTGGACTGCTGATGATAGGCGAATTTACACGCCTATATCAATATATTTTGCCCATATTTTAGCCTAGTTTTGAGAACAAATTATATATTTCATGCACTTTTAGTCCGTTTTCCTGTAAATGAGCTAACAAACATGATTAGGAAAGTTTCAGGTATAAATGATACAAAATACAGCATTTTATGGCTTACTTGACGCAAAAGAAAGCTCACAAAGGAAGGGAAGGAAGTCTACACGCCTAAGGACCAAAACTGCTGCATGGAAAATCTGTCCCGAGCTAAAACAACATTTCTGAAGACTTTGGGGACTTACAGATACAAAGCTGGATTTTGACAATGATACATTAACCTAGTACAATTGGGTTATGTATTTCATTAGTTTATTTGGATTAGGAGAATGTTACATTAACCTAGTACAAATGGGTTAAGTATTTCCTTAGTTTAGTAGGATTTGGTTATTTATTTCATTAGCATAGTAGGAGTAGGATAGGAGTATTATAAATACCCTATCATGCTAGAGATTTTTAATGAAGTCCTCCCTTAGTGGAGAGGCAAGTCCTCCCTTAGTGGAGAGGGAAGTCCTCCCTTAGTGGAGAGGCAAGTCCTCCCTTAGTGGAGAGACACATTCTACTTCTCAATTACAACTCTTCTAATCTTTCCATTAATTCTATTCTTAAATTCCACAACAAGAGAATCGTTACTTGCTAAGGAATCACGCCACACGCCTATCACCTAACCCACACGCCATTACTCAACAATAACAATGCAAATCGTGATCTCCTTCGCACTCATGGGTAACTAAACTTCTCTGTTGGGGTTATGGAAGCCGAATGAGATACTATCTATTGCTGTGAGTTTGTGAGTTCGAGACACGTATATTGCTTATATCATTATTCTCTTCATCTTAATGCAAATTCTTGTGGCTGCAGACGCATAGAATAATGCCAGTCTAACATTTAACTTGTTCGAGAGAAAGGTTATTTGTCTGGAAAAGAGATAATGTCAAGGTAGTAGGACACCCTTTCCTATTAAAAAGCTAGTGCCGTAACTGGACTAACCTCTTGGAGAATTCGTACCGTTAGACACGCTTTAAGCTCGAGAGAGTTAAAGTGAAATAGTCCTTGTTCAGGTCGAGAGACGCTTGGATTTACCATCGACTACAATTCTCTATAAGCAATTGCATGTCAAGACTCTATACACTCATAGCCAATAGAGACGTATACCTCAGAAGGTGGACATAACCCCAACGCTTCAATTCTCATTGTTTACAACTTACGTAACAATCTTTCTTTCTTTACTTTGTTATTTCCAGCTTTTACTTTATTGTTTTCGTTGCACATTACAATCCCCCCTCTTACGAGACTTGCAACAAAAGTTTAGTAATTTTACTTACTTGTTGGCCAAGCTATTCCCTGTGGGATCGACACCCAACCCAGGTTGGGTTCTATATTTGCTAACGACCGCTTTACACTCCCACGAGAGCTGTAGATTGAGCGTTATCAAAAATTGGCGCCGTTGCAGGGGAATACGAGTGTCAATCAAGTTCGTGATAATTACTAGACCCTTTGGTCAAAGATTCTCGTACTTTTACTTTTAGTTGTTGTTTTTGTTTTATTTAGGTTTATTCAGTGCATCAATGGAGGCACAACGTGAAATTGAAAGGATGTCTGCTCAAGTGCATCAACAGAATATTGATAATCGTAGGCGAGCAACAAATCCTGACGATGAGGATCTGGGAGATGAAGAGCTACTAAACCCACGGCATACTGCTGAGATGGCGGCACCCATGCAGAGGAGAGATTGTCAAGCGCGATTGAGGCCTGATCGCCGAGTTATGCAAATTCCTTTTGATGACGAAGAGGACGATCTAGAGGGACCTGGTGCCACCGGAGCTATTATTCTTCCGCCATTAGCACCTGGAGCAAAGTTCAATATCACTAGCACCATGATTCAGCTTTTGCAACTCAAGGGATTATTTGGTGGACTAGCAGGCGATGATCCGAATATGCATCTGATCAACTTTATTTCTATATGCAAGTCATTCGACAATCCTGGCGTTGGACAGAATGCAATTCGACTACGCTTATTTCCATTGTCTCTGTCTGGGGAGGCAACTCTATGGTTGAATGGGCTGACTCCTGATTCGATTACTAATTGGAGGCAATTGAAAGGCGCTTTCCTAGAAAGATTCTTTCTGCCATCCAAAAGAGCACAGTTGAGAGATGAGATCACCAATTTTCGACAGCTTTCAACTGAAGCTCTCCACGTTACATGGAAGAGGTTCAAGACGAAGCTAATGCAGTGCCCAAACCATCATATGACCAATGTCCACTTGATGGAGATATTATACAGAGCTTTGAATTCGGGGACTAAGCCAGTGGTTGATAATGCGGCTGGAGGATCATTTATGGACCTCACCTTTGTTCAGGCAAGCAATATGCTAGACCGGATGACAAAACAAAGTAGAGCTTGGCATACCAGGGATTCTGAGGTAGCAAGCCCCACTTTATCTATTGGCATGTCTGCAGACCAAAGAAGAAGAGAAGAAGAACGTGAGCAAGACATGGCGCACATAAAAACACAATTGGATCTTCTGACAAAGCACTTATTATCAGGGAAGACCGAAAAAGTGAAAGCTGTTGCGCTAAAAGGAAGAGACGAATCTGATTCTGAAGAGGAGGCCAACTACTTGAACAATCAGGGGGGTTTCCGTGGGAATGCCCAAGGAAACCAAGGTCGGAACTATTATGATAAATCTGGAAGCAAAGACCAAGGTAGTTGGAAGAAAAATAATGAAAAGAGTGGTTTGTACGTTCCCCTGGTAGACGTGATACCACCACATCTAATTCTGGGAGTATGGAAGACATGATGGCTAAGTTATTGAAAGGAGTGGAAGCAACGAGCGCAGGAGTTAAGGAGGTGATTGATGATTTGTCCTCCATGAAGAAACTAGTTGATTCTCATTCCCCTTCTATCAGGCAAATAGAGCAGCAATTGAGCCAACTTTCAGCAGCATTCAATCAAAGAAAGGCTGGCACCTTACCAAGCGATACTGTGCAAAACCCAAAGAATGATGGGTCATGCATGGCCATCACTACCAGAAGTGGTAAGGTGCTGGAAACTTCAGCAAAAGGCAAGCAAGTGGTTGACGAAGTTGCGGACATGGACATTACACCTAGTGACGTTACAAAAAGAGAAGAAGCCGCTACAACTACTCCCAACGTCAGGGACGTTTCACCTAGTGACGTGCAGCCTGAAAAAGTGGAAAAACAGAAGCAAGAGGATAAAAAAACCGTGGAGAGAACACTTCCATACCCACCACCACCTTTCCCCCAAAGATTGAAGAAGGTGGCGGATGACACAAAGTTCAGCAAATTCATGAATATGTTAAAGCAGCTCACCATTAATGTTCTATTGGTGGAGGCACTTGAACAAATGCCTGGGTATGCGAAATTTATGAAGGATCTCTTGACAAAGAAGCGGGCAGCAAGTTATGACTTGGCGGATAATGTTCATCATTGTAGTGCAATCGCTACAAGATCGCTAGTTCAAAAGAAGGCAGATCCTGGAGCTTTCACTATTCCTTGCACAATTGGATCATTGGATTTTTCTAAGGCATTGTGCGATTTGGGAGCTAGCATCAATTTGATGCCACTATCTATCTACAGAAAGTTGGGGTTGGGAGACCCTACACCAACCAATATGAGGCTCGTGATGGCTGATAGGTCGGTAAAACGACTTATGGGTATCTTGAATGATGTGTTGGTGATGGTTTCTTCATTCATCTTTCCTGCAGACTTCGTTATTCTGGATTGTAAGGAGGATTCTGAAGTTCCCATCATCTTGGGACGTCCCTTCCTTGCAACTGGAAGTGTGCTTATTGACATGAAAGATAATGAGCTTTTGTTTCGAATTAATGACGAAGTGGTACGGTTTGATATATGCAAAACAATGAAGCAGCCCAGCGATATGAATGAGTTATATGTTCATCATGAGGATACGAAAGAATTATCTATAGAGAAACAGCATACTGTTGAGCCATTGTCTGCTCTGCCACTGAAAGTTGAGCATGAAGATAATGAAGGTTATGAAGAACTTATGAGTGCTCTAACAGAAATAGAGCCTTATACTCCTAAGCAACCAGATTGTGATCTCAAGAATCAACCAACAGCGAAGACTCCCATTGATGAGCCACCAATGCTAGAATCGCAAGAGCTTCCCGATTATCTAAGGTATGTGTTCTTGGAAAGTGGAAGTATACTTCTGATAAGTGTGGTGGATGATTTAATTGAACAGCACGTGGAGTCTCTCATCTCTGCTCTGATGAGGTACAAGAGAGCTATGGGTTGGACTATTGATGATATAATTGGTGACTCTCCGGAGAAACGTAGGAGCCATCTCGAAGAAGATCGCATGCCCACAGGTAAGCCTCATTGCCGTCTAAATCCTTTTAGAAAACGATCCACCATTTACCTCGACAAAGTCTGAGTACTCGAGGTAACCATGTCGTGCCACGACAATAAATAAGGCGCTAGATGGGAGGCAACCCATTGTACTAATCGTTTTTATTATTTTGAGCAAATATAGGTGCAAGAGGTATTCAACGAGAAGATTGGTTTCAAATGACGATTTGGATGTATTGAATGGTAAAGGTGGTAAGTTAGGTATAAGGATGCATAATGGTATGGATTGAGCATTACTCATGCTTAAATAGGCATCGAAGAAGGCTAGGACTAGGTAAAACTAGGCCACGAACAATGCAAAACCTATCCTATAGCCTAAGGTCTCGGAATCTAGTGTGCTATACACTATGCGCCGCCCATTCCTAAGTGTGCTTTTGACTATGCGCCGCCTATGCTATAGCATTAGGTCTCAGGATCTCATATGCCATAGACTATGCGCCGCATAGTGTATGGCATTCTTAAATAAATGCATGGCATATGCTATGGCATTCTGCTCAACTAGGCAAAGCATTAGGCACCGCCTATGGTCACTTTTGGTCTCCAAATCCGATTTTAATGGGTCAAAACTCAACCCAACCTTTTCTTACAAATATGAGACTTAATCTTGAACCAAAAACACATTGGAAACCTAGCTCATGCACCACCTATAGTCTCCAAATCCTATCAAAAAGTTTCCTTTTGCTCTTTTTCTTCACAAGAACATCATCCAAAGGCTTCAACCAAGTAAGTACTACTTTGTTCTTCATTTAAATTTTGTAAGTACTACTTTACTACACCTATTATGAATTGCTAAATCTTGAAAAAGTATTGGTGATGTGAACGTGTTTGAATTGTTGATACAAAACCAAGTGAGTGAACATGTACGTTAGGATGCTCTTAACTTATTTCCGACTTGAATTTGATTTTGATGCATTGTTATACTACTTGCGGAATTGCTATAGTAATGAACATTGCATAATCTTGTCACTTGAATACTTACATGTTAGAATATCCCGTTCATCGGAATAAGACTTATAACTACCTACCGACATAGGAGGTTGAGTTTATTGATAGAAACTATACCATGTGGTTACCCCTATGTAGTAGTGTTGTTATATCTACCATGAAAGTAGTCCAATGGCTGCAAGTAAGTGATGCATTGCTGAGTTTCTTGTCAAAATATAATCCTAAAACGTATGTCGATGAAGTCTAAGTAATCGACCACTTTCACTTCACTGATTTGTATCAACAAAACTAAGTGTGGGGTGGTACCCCTAATGCTTGTGTATAGATTGTAACCATTGAGATTGTGCTACCATTAACACTATTTCTAGTCTCAGGTACAATGGCACCCAAAGCAAGACAAGGCAAAGAAAAGGCTACCACTTCACAAAAAGGCAAGAAAAGAGGCCAAAGAGAGCAAGGAGAACCCTCCTTGATGCAAACACCTCAACTCACTCTTGGAATTAAGTGGGATACTTATGAGGAACTTCTAAGGATGATGACTCTGATGATGATTCCGATGCAAGGGGTATGACCCCAGACATAGAGAATGAGTCCGACTAACCAGGTTCTTCTTATTTATTTTCCACTGAGGACAGTGTGCCCCATCTAAGTGTGGGGTGATGGTATTTGCATGCTATACTTCTCGATCCGCATTTGTATTTATTCATGTTTGTTTTCTTAGTTTTTTTAGTAGTAAATTTTTTTTAGCTTTGCATGAAATAATTCTAATAGGCAGCATGAGATTATAACAAGAGTATGTGCTACAATTATGACTATTGAGACGTTTAGGCTCTAGTTGTGACTCATTATGTGATATTGAGTGGTTCAATTCTTTCACTTGTTGGGTCGAGAGTCTATATTACTTCCAATCAAGTCAACCATGTGCCTTGTGTGTGTGAGGTAACAGTATATTCTATGTTTGTGGCTGATGCTAGAACTTGCCTGGTATGTATGCAAAGCGAAAATAAGGAGTGTAAGTTTAGGAGATGATTTAGGCATTTCTTTGGCAACCTATACATGTTTACCTTTGTTTTACCTACCCATGGACATCATCCTAGTTAAACCCTTTTGAGCCTTTAGCCTATTTCTTTGAAAACCTTGTATGTAAGCCTAATCCATTTTTTTTCAAGACCATAATTTGATCCAAATTCCTAAGTGCTTTAAAGAGAAAAAGTCATGTGACAACATAAGAGGAAATTGGGTGAGTATGATGCTTTAAATTGTAATGGTGCTTGAATGTGTGATGAAAAAGAAAGTGCTATCATAAGAGGTATGTTGTGAAAAGAAAAAGGAAAAGAAAGCTGAAAAGTGAGTTGTGCTTAAAATTGAAAAACAAAAGATGAGAACAAGGGTGGAAGAATAAAATAAAGAAAGGTTGAAAGAAAAAAGTGTCAATGATACAATGCGATGTATTAAAGTGCTTAGGAACTTAGTCACTATTTCTGGCCAAAATAGCTGATCCTACCCGTCCCTTAGCCTACATTACAACCATCAAAAGACCTACTTGATCCTAAGCTTAGCATTCTGACATTTAGTAGAGTACTACATTAAGGGAAAGCCTATGGTCATCAGTTGCTACATATGAATTCTTTTTGAGAGTGAGAGCAAGGACATTTTGATACCCATGTTTGAAAAATATGCCATATTTGTGAGTAATTATGGGTACTATATTGTGAGACACACATGGTTGATGAGCTTTGGATAGTTGTATATGATTCTATGTACCTTAATGTTTGCATGCGAGTTGATCACCATCACTAGTCTACGCTAGAGGTTAAACTGTTTCTACTTATAATCGGGAAGCTACTCTTTGTTGATAATTTTTGTGCTTGTCTTGAAGAATGTTTTGTGTTGTTGCTGTAAAAACCCTAAGTTGATGCTTAGAAGGACATGATATTTTGTTCGAGGACGAACAAAGCTGCAAGTGTGGGGTGTTGATGATAGGCGAATTTACACGCCTATATCAATATATTTTGCCCATATTTTAGCCTAGTTTTGAGAACAAATTATATATTTCATGCACATTTAGTCCTTTTTCCTGTAAATGAGCTAACAAACATGATTAGGAAAGTTTCAGGTATAAATGATGCAAAATACAGCATTTTATGGCTTACTTGACGCAAAAGAAAGCTCACAAAGGAAGGGAAGGAAGTCTACACGCCTAAGGACCAAAACTGCTGCATGGAAAATCTGTCCCGGGCTAAAACAACATTTCTGAAGACTTTGGGGACTTACAGATACAAAGCTGGATTTTGACAATGATACATTAACCTAGTACAATTGGGTTATGTATTTCATTAGTTTATTTGGATTAGGAGAATGTTACATTAACCTAGTACAAATGGGTTAAGTATTTCCTTAGTTTAGTAGGATTTGGTTATTTATTTCATTAGCATAGTAGGAGTAGGATAGGAGTATTATAAATACCCTATCATGCTAGAGATTTTTAATGAAGTCCTCCCTTAGTGGAGAGGAAAGTCCTCCCTTAGTGGAGAGGGAAGTCCTCCCTTAGTGGAGAGGCAAGTCCTCCCTTAGTGGAGAGACACATTCTACTTCTCAATTACAACTCTTCTAATCTTTCCATTAATTCTATTCTTAAATTCCACAACAAGAGAATCGTTACTTGCTAAGGAATCACGCCACACGCCTATCACCTAACCCACACGCCATTACTCAACAATAACAATGCAAATCGTGATCTCCTTCGCACTCATGGGTAACTAAACTTCTCTGTTGGGGTTATGGAAGCCGAATGAGATACTATCTATTGCTGTGAGTTTGTGAGTTCGAGACACGTATATTGCTTATATCATTATTCTCTTCATCTTAATGCAAATTCTTGTGGCTGCAGACGCATAGAATAACGCCAGTCTAACATTTAACTTGTTCGAGAGAAAGGTTATTTGTCTGGAAAAGAGATAATGTCAAGGTAGTAGGACACCCTTTCCTATTAAAAAGCTAGTGCCGTAACTGGACTAACCTCTTGGAGAATTCGTACCGTTAGACACGCTTTAAGCTCGAGAGAGTTAAAGTGAAATAGTCCTTGTTCAGGTCGAGAGACGCTTGGATTTACCATCGACTACAATTCTCTATAAGCAATTGCATGTCAAGACTCTACACACTCATAGCCAATAGAGACGTATACCTCAGAAGGTGGACATAACCCCAACGCTTCAATTCTCATTGTTTACAACTTACGTAACAATCTTTCTTTCTTTACTTTGCTATTTCCAGCTTTTACTTTATTGTTTTCGTTGCACATTACAATCCCCCCTCTTACGAGACTTGCACCAAAAGTTTAGTAATTTTACTTACTTGTTGGCCAAGCTATTCCCTGTGGGATCGACACCCAACCCAGGTTGGGTTCTATATTTGCTAACGACCGCTTTACACTCCCACGAGAGCTGTAGATTGAGCGTTATCAACTGCTAAGGGTACTCTGCATCTCGCGCTTCTAAACCTGTGGTTTAAGACACCATAGCGTAAGAGAAAAGTATGTGTCAGTACTTTGAATGTACTGGTATGCTAGATGAGATAAGGCTAAATTTAAGGGCTTATGCATGAATAGTTACTTATTTGAATAACATGAGAGTACTGAAGAAGGACATATGCATAAATGCACAAACTAAAACTAGAATCGCAGTAACACTGAATACAAACTCTGAATATAGGTTTCTGAATACTGGCTTACTCATGACTGGGTCTACTAGTACTGATGTCTAAGTTTACTAATACTGCGAGACTGAATAACTGAGTCTATTAAGATTGATGTCTAATCTTACGGATACTGATACTGATTTATTATATTTGAGATCAAGCCTATATAACGGGTGACCTCTGAGCTTACTGGTAATAATGTCTGATACTGGATAAATTGAATCTGGGATCAAGCCTACATAATAGGTGATCTCTGAGTCTACTGATATTGAATATGCTTTTCTGAATCTGAGATCAAGCCTATATAATGGGTGATCTTTGAGTCTAGTGATATTGTATTTGATTGTCTGAATCTGAGATCAAGCCTATATAATGGGTGATTTCTGATAGGTAGTCAAGCCTAGTATAACGGATGACTCCTTAGCTGACTTCTATTACTAAGACTAAATCTGAAACTGAGACTATGGGAGGTAGTCATCTAACTAACATGCCCCTACTAGCTAGTTGAGGTCAAATCTATACCCCAGTTGGAAGGGTGTCAGTACCGTTCCACGGGTAAAGACACTTCTCTCTGAACCCAGGATGCCATGCCTAATATAACGGGTGACACCTGGTTGGAGCCAAGCCTAATATAACGGGTGTCTCCTAGGAGGTAGTCAAACCTAATTTAATGGGTGACTCCTAATCCTGCACTGGCTACACTATTCTGGAGGTATAGGGATCTCTACTAACGACTCTTCCTAAAGAACGGGGAAGCCACCATCACTGCCCTCGTTCGGTGCTAAATCCTACTACCAACTGAATAGACACTGAACTAATTCTTAGACTATACTAGACTGAGCTGAATTTTTTACTGTTCATATTTCTTGACTGATCTGACTGAATTCACTTGGTTCCATTGACTGATGGAATACTACTAAGGTCTGAACTGAATATTGAATACTACTAAGATCTGAGCTAAGTACTGAACTAAAGCTGGAATGCTAATGATACTTGGATTACTGAGATTTCTTAAGTTCTGTAACTGTCTGAGAGTACTAAATTTTCTAACTGACTGAGTTCTAAGAATCATGACTTGACTAAGATTATCGTGAAAACTGACACGGGCTTTAGACTTGCAGCTAAATTATCGGGTACAATTACCCCAAGGACTCAATAACATACAAGTAAAACATAACCATATTAAATAATCATGACCATGGACTTTCATTCACCATTAAAATCATTAAAGCATCTCTTCAAGCACTTGAAAATCATAAAAATGTAATAGCATAGGGAGACATGCTACTGGCTCATACTACATTCAACAAGGCCTTGCAACAAACATTTTACATGCATTGAAGAGCACATGATTAGGGAATTTCATGCTAACATGTTATAATTCATTCGCTAAGGCTTTTCAACAAACACCTGGCATGTATGAAATTACACACAATTGGGGATTTCTAGTCAACATGCTATAATGGCTCTAATTCCTTCACATAAGCATTTTATCAAAAATATGGGGAGCATGCTTTGATTATACCAAAGATTCTATACTTAATCTTCATGAATACATCAATATCGTGCAAATTGGAGAGGGTTTATCATGAACATCATACAATTCACCATATACTAGAATCAACTCTTGAAATTGGTAGCCTAAAGCATGAATTAAAACTCAATAATAACATGAACTTTAATTTCAATTCTCATGAATCATGAAAACTCATAAATTTAAGAATTTGAAAAAGGATTCTTAAACTTCATGGGTGGAAGGAACCCAAGAATCAACATCTAACATACCTTGTTATATGATTCTCGGAAGATTTACGGAGAAATCTTGATGACTTGGGTCTTTGATTAGAAACCCTAGGTCTTGTTCTTGTAGAAAAATTGAGAGAAACCAACAATATTTGGGTGTAAATGCGATGAATCTCTTGTTAAAGAATATATATAGGGGTTGGGAAAAGACCCTTTTTGCCCTTGGAATTATAATCCAAAAATGGAAAAATCTCGATTTTACGTGATGGTGCAACGCGCCATAATCGCGCCAGCTTACTAGAAATTGGACTATTGGGAAACTGAGCCTTGGTGCGACGCGGCAGAAATCATGTTTTCACCTTGATTGCGAACTGGAAAGACACCTCAATGCGGTGAAATCGTAGAGGCTCAATGGAATTTGACAATTGCCATTTTGGCTGGCTCCGTAACACGCTAAAGTGCCAGGTGGCACACTGTCTCACTAAAACGGCTCTAACTCTTCCCCTGAGTGTCGGATTTGGGAGAATTTGGTATCAACATAAAGTATATTCAATTCTCTACATGACTAAAAGTTGATATTAGCGAAATTATGCATAGTTTAAAATACTTTCCACTTAGGAAGTCACTTCTCGATCTTTTAAGGCTAGAAATACACTTCACTTGACACGTTCTAAGGCTCAGACTATGATAGAAATTTACGGGTTATTAAAATATCCTCCCCTTGGAAACATTCATTCTTGGATGTTTCTTGATAGGTTAAGAATACTAATCGACTGATCTTACTTAAGGAACGAGAACATCTGAAACATGACTATGTGATTTGGAACTAATGATATATCGAGATTTTATACTGAACATACATATCTAATGCTTGGAATATATGACTGAAGCTACTCATAAGCTGAACTCTCATAATAGACATGCATATCTAATGCATGGATGCGTAACTGAGTTGATCTCATGAATGCATGACTGAATACGCTGAAAAGCTAAACTTTTTCTGCTGAACATGCATATCTAATGCATGAATACTTGACTGAACTATCTTTTGAATGCTTCACAAATTATGCAATGATAACTGGTGCAAAGCTTGTAATGAGAATTTGAGCATAAAACTGAATGGGTTTTAGGAATTGAAAACATCGGGGAGCTATGAGGTATCTCCCCCTTAGGACACTATGTCAATCTAATAACACTTACTTCACTGAAGTACTTAAGAAAACTGAGGTGATGCACAAGGCACCTATGAAGTGGTTCATAACAAAATATCTGGGATCTGAATCTAATGTGTGACGCATGAACTGAGTTATAATCGCAACTATTAGAATATTCTATCTTGGAATAGTTACATGCCTGAGATTTCTGATAGCATGATTAGGTAAAAAGACAAGAAAACAATCTATGCGAATTTGACTATCGAATGCTAAATTGTCTTGCTGGCTGTACTAACTAACTCATGCCGAAAACTTATACTTAACTAAAGTACTTCTGTACTCTTTCTACTATACGTTCCACCTTAGCCTTAAGCCATCACCGTAAGTCTGAGAACACTTTACCAAACTCTGAACGGAACTACAATCAATCTACTCTGGAGTCTGGGGCATAATAATGCACATGAATGATAAACTTATCCGGAAAGTTTGCACCTGAAAGTATAAAACTCACTGCAAATACTATTTTATGGAATACAACTCTTAATATTCTTTAGTTTCTACCATCATCATCACATACCTACACCCCTTTTCGACACATGCTTGTCTCGCTAACACATCATCTACTTCTGTTTCTTCATAGACTACTAAGATCACATCTCCTAACTCACATACACACCTACACACTTAGTTTCTGATCAATAACCTTAAATTCTTGTATGCACTATTCAAGCCTACTAATTTACCTTTTATAAACTATCCCCATGAAACATAGTCTACCCAACTTTAGACAACACTATCCCAAAATTATCTGCGGGGACTGTTTGAGAAAGATCTATCTGTAGGACTTTGGGCTTCACTACTTCTGTTATCTTAAAAGTAAGGTAAAGCTGACATGAATAAAACATAATAAGAATCCATATAAGTTTCTTAGAGAGCCTTTCTATAGCACGATCTGAGATATGAAAGAAGGGAAACTATTCCTATAAAAATCTTATAGCCTCATGCACATAAATGTAGTGTGCAACACACCCATGCACAAGACTCTACTAGATGTGACTTTCAGACTTCCTAGGACACTATTGAACCTTATGCTCAGACACCAAGTTTGTAATGCCCCAATTTTCTAGAATCAAAATACCACACGATGATCATAATCCAGAAGGACCACAAGCTAATCCTTATTCGGTACCTACTGCAATAACTATATAAAAATACTGAATAATTTGGAAAACTAGCAAAAAACTTTCCATAAGGTTCAAAATGTCTAAAATAATTAATACTGAAAATTGAATACTAATACATTTGTCCGAAAAGCCTCTAACTATCTAAAATATGGGGATGATGGGACATGTTCCCAACTAACTCCATCTACTAAAAAGAAATTGAATCTAATGCCATAATAAAATAAGTATCATCTTCGAATCAAGAGGACTCACTGCTACGTCTAATGTTGCAGAATGAGTCTAGACTGCTAAGGGTGCTCTAGATCTCGTGCTTCTGAACCTATAGTATAAGACACCATAGCGCAAGAGAAAAGTATACATCAGTACTAATGTACTGGTATGCTAGATGAGGTATGGCTAAATATAAGGGCCTATGCATGAATAGTTACTTATCTGAATAACATGAGAGTACTAAAGGAGGACATATGCATAAATGCATAAACAAAAACAGGAATCACAGTAACACTAAATACGAACTCTAAATACAAGTTTC
Organism: Capsicum baccatum var. pendulum; assembly: GCA_030864225.1. Classification (NCBI taxonomy): domain Eukaryota; kingdom Viridiplantae; phylum Streptophyta; class Magnoliopsida; order Solanales; family Solanaceae; genus Capsicum; species Capsicum baccatum. The sequence continues at coordinate 66,869,052 of CM061559.1, read as the reverse complement.
TAAATACTGACTTACTGATGACTAGGTCTACTATTACTGATGCCTGAGTTTACTTATACTATAATACTGCATAACTGAGTCCATTAAGATTGAAGTCTAATCTTGCTGATACTAATACTAATTTATTATATCTGAGATCAACCCTATATAATGGGTGACCTCTGAGTTTACTGGTAATAATGTCTGATACTGGATAAAATGAATCTAGGATCAAGCCTATATAACAGGTGATCTCTGAGTCTACTGATAATGAATATGATTGCCTGAATTTGAGATCAAGCCAATATATAATGGGTGATCTCTGAGTCTACTCATATTGAACATACTTCTCTGAATATGAGATCAAGCCTATATAACGGGTGATCTTTGAATATACGGATATTGAATATAATTGTTTGAATCTGAGATCAAGCCTAAATAACAGGTGATCTCTGAGAGGTAGTCAAGCCTAGTATAACCGGTGACTCCTCAACTGACTTCTATTATTGAGACTGAATCTGAAACTAAGACTGTAGGAGATAGTCATCTAACCGACATGCCCTTTCTAGCTAGTTGGGGTCCAACTTGTACCCCAGTTAGAAGGGTGTCAGTACCGTACCACAGGTAAAGGCACTTCTCTCTGAACCCAGGATGCCATGCCTAATATAATGGGTGACACCTGGTTGGAGCTAAGCCTAATATAATGAGTGACTCCTTGGAGGTAGTCAAGACTAATATAATGGGTGACTCCTCATCCTGTGTTGGATATGTAGTTCTGGAAGTATAGGGATTGCTACTAACAACTCTGCCTAAATAGCGGGGAAGTTGCCATCCCTTCCCTTGCTCAATGTTGAATCCTACTACCAAATGAATAGACACTGAATTAATTTTTAGACTGTAATAGACTGAGCTGAATCTGTTACTGTTCATATCTCTTAACTGATCTGACTAAATTTACTCGGTTCCACTGACTGACAAAATACTTCTAAGGTCTGAACTGAATATTGAATACTACTAAAATCTGAGTTGAGTACTGAACTAAAGATGGAATACTAATGATACTTGGATTACAGAGATTTCTTAAGTTTTGTAACTATCTGAGAGTACTGAATTCTATAACTGACTGAGTTCTAAGAATCATGACTTGACTGAGATTATTGTAAAAACTCACACAGGCTCTAGACTTGCAGCTAAATTGTGGGGTATAATTACCCCCAGGACTCAATAACATACAAGTAAAATATAACCATCTTAAATAATCATGACCATGGACTTTCATTCACTATTACAATCATTCAAGAACATGGAAATTATAAACATGTAATAGTATAGGGAGACATGCTACTGGCTCATACTCTATTCATCAAGGTCTTACAATAGCTATTTTACATGCATTGAAGAGAAAATAATTAGGGAATTTCATGCTAACATGTCACAATTCACTCACTAAGTCTTTTAAACAAACAATTGGCATTCATGAACTTACACACAAATGGGGATTTCTAGTCAACATGTTACAATGGCTCTAATTCCTTCACATAGGCATTTTATTAAACATATGGAGAGCATGCTTTGGTTATACCATAGATTCTATACTTAATCATCATGAATACATCAATATCATGCAACTTGGAGAGGGTTTATCATGAACATCATACAATTCATCACATACTAGAATCAACTCTTAAAATTGGTAGTCTAAATCATGAATTGAAACTCAGTAATAACATGAACTTCAATTTCAATTCACATGAAACATGAAAACTCATAAATATAAGATCTTTGAATTTTAAAAAAGATTCTTGAACTTCTTTTGTGGAAGGAACCCAAGAATCAATATCTAACATACCTTGTTATACGATTCTCCAAAGATTTACGGAGGAATCTTGATGACTTGGGTCTTGGATTAGAAATCCTAGGTCTTGTTCTTGAAGAAAATTGAGAGAAACCAACAATATTTGGGTGTAAATATGCTGAATCTCGTGTTAAAGAGTATATATAGGGGTTGGGAAAAGACCCTTTTTTCCCTTGGAATTAAAATCAGGAACTAAAAAAATCCCAATTTTACATGTTGTCACGACGCGCCATGATCGCTCTAACTTACTAGAAATTGGACAATTAGAAAACAGAGCCTTGGCGCGATGCAGTGGAAATTGCGTTGCCACCTTGGTTGGGAACTAAAAAGACACGACAACACAATGGAATCGTGAAGGCTCACTAGAATTTGACAATTGCCATTTTGGCTGGCTCCGCGATGCGCTAAAGTGCCAGGTGGCACACTGTCTCACTAAAATGGCTCTAACTCTTCGCCTGAGTGTTGGATTTGGACGAAGTTGGTATCAATGGAAATCTTATTCAATTTTCTATATGAAAAAATTCGATATTAGAGAAATTCTTTATGGTTTAAAATATTTCCCACTTTGGAAGTCACTTTTTGATCTTTTAAGGCCGGAATTACACTTCACTTGACACGTTCTAAGGCTCAAACTATGAGAAAACTTTGTGGGGCCTTACAATCATATAATAGTGATTTGATGATTATGTTGAGATGTTGTGGATTTATCTCATAGGTATGTTGGGTTCATTCCCTCATGATGGATTTTTTTATTGTTAGATTAGAGATTTGATACTCTTTTGTCGTTATGTTATGGTTTCTTTCAAATGGAGTTGGAAAGTTAGAGGTAGGTGGAATTTCCTATGATCACTTTTTTTGTTGGAAAACTAGAAGCTCTTTATCTCAAGTTGTTGGTACTCTGATGGTGGTCTCGACTTTGACCCTGGTTTTGAGATTGATATTTCTTCTTCGATGATGTAATTCTAGGGTGGATTTAGGAAATCCCCATTTAAGAGTTTGTTCAGCCTAGTGAGACTTGGTGAAGTGATTCTCTTCAATGATATGAGCCTATGGTTATTTCTTTGACTTGATAGAGTAATGCATTGGTTAGTTCCTAGCTTAAGTTGCATTTCTTTGAGTTGCTAAAGTTTTTTCCTTTGTCGGTATGGTTTTCAGCCTTGAGATATTTTGAGTATATTTGGATAGTTTATGCCCTCTAGTGGATATGGAGTGGGTTATATGCATTTTCAGCTAGTGATTTGTCCTTTGGAATGACTCTTATTTTGTGTCTCTTCTTTGTTCCCTCCAGCTGATATAGAGTTGGTTACTTGTGTTATCAGTTAGTATTTATCCCTGTGGTGATTTCCCCCCAGATATGTCTCAACTATGGCTTGGTATAATTTATCTCGGATATGTCAAATTTGGATATTAGATTAGATTTTGATATAGTTGATATTGATATAGCCTTATTGTCCCTATTTTGGACTTTGACTCCTTAGAATGGCAATTTAGAAGTATGATAGATTTGGGAAATTAATGTCTAACCATTTTTAATTTTGATTTAGATATTTGAGATTAAGTGATTCAGCCTTACTATTGAGATTTTAGCTTGGTATTATAGAGATTGCATGCATCTTTTGTTTTAGGCTTGTCCTTGTTCATATTTCATTCATAGGCTGGCTAAGCCTACTCCGTGGTTACCTATTCGATCTTTTAGACTTTGGTTAGATTATAGTTGATAATGTTCAGATGATAGCCCATGGGCCCTATATTGGTTACTTCAATTTTGACCTCGAGTTTAAGTTTTCTTTAGGAATTTTGGAAAATTTATTCAGTGGGAGTAATATTCTTGAGTTGAATTAAGTATGGATTCATTCTCGGTGGATGAGACATCCTGAAGTGGAATATTCAGTAATGAGTAGTTATACCATGGGTTTTGAGATTTTAGTTTGATTTTCATCCTCATTGGTTGAAATATTGGCATAAATTTCATTTCGTGATTATATCCATTTGTATGCCCAAATAGAGCCTTATGAGCTTTTTCTCATGTTTTCCTCATGGACTTTCAGATGAGCAACTTCAGCTCTTTGAGTTCTATAGGATAAGACTGTGTGGATGAGACTGGTGTGATTTTTCTCCTGGCTTAGAGTAAATAGCATGTGCAAAATGGTAAAGGAAGGTTATTTTTGGATTTGGATTCGATTTTATGACGCATGTCTTGGTTTGTTTTGGCTTGGATGGGCCTTTGTTGATTTATGCAGATATTGTTATGGTATAAGTATGAAGTGGTTCAGATGTGCGTGCATCAACCTTTTCAGTTCAGTTGGAGGCCAGTTAGCAGTTAAGTTGAATTGGCTATTTTGGAAGTAGAATTAGAGTGCCGGTTGAAAAAGAGATACCTATAGCAAAATCCCTTAGAAGTGTTTTATCTCAATTGAGGTTACCTGGAAAGTCTTGCTTGGAGCATATGGGCCCAACACCTTCTCCTTTTAAGCTTTTGAGATTCTTTCTATCCGTTAACTTTTGGGGATGAAAGTCCTTTTAGTAGTGGATATTGTAATGACTCTTAAGGTCATTTTCCATATTTATTCTTGTTATCATTGTTCGAGCTTCTCCATAGCTGCCCCAAGTCATTTATGACATACTGGGACAAACGTTTTGATTAACTAGTAGTTCATTTGGTTTTTAGAGCCAATTTCCTTTATAGAAGTCTTCGTTAGTTCCAAATAGACACCTAACAAAAAATTTAGTGAAATGATCTCGGATTCAAATTTTGACTGCACCAACAGATCCAGAACGTTGATTTTAGTCTAGGTAGACCTTTTGTTCGGGTCCAAATGAACCCAAGCTCATTTTGATCTATAGGTTGGAAAGTTGAAAACTAGAAAGAATGAGTGTGGGACCCACATTTGGTCAAAACATTCTCGGATGGAAAATCCAACTTCTCCATCCTGTTTGAAATGTCAACTTTAGGTTAGGGAGACCCTTGGTTTAAGTCCCAATAATCCCAGTCTCATTTCGACCAATTGGGCAAATTTTATGAAAAGTGATGAAACTATAGGTGTGGGCCGTATTTTTTGCCTAAACAATCTTTTATTAAAGTTTTGATGATTCCAATGGATTTGAAACTTGGTTTACACTCAAAATTCACTATTGGATCATGTTATTTGGATTCCGTATGAGTTCCGTGGGTCAAAAACTTATTTTTCAATTTACAGTCATCTAGTGCAACTGCGATCGCGGCCAAAAGTATGTGATTGCGACCAAAAGTTTGCAATTGTGGGAGCATGAGAGCATCCCGTAGGACCGCGATTGTGAGACCAGAGTACTTGTAGGGGCTACATAAAGGCCCTAAGACACGTTTGGGGCATTTTCCCTTCACTATTTAGACCTAGGAACCCCAAAATAAGTGTAAAAACTCAAAATTGGTCATGCGTGGTGACTTCTGAGCTTTACCGTCATCTTGTATAATGATTATCTTCAAATGTAAGTTAAGAATTCCTTGAATTCATGCTTGAATTTCCTAGATTGGACCCAAAGCGCCAATTTAGCTTAGGGCTTGATTTTAGCCCAAAGTATGCTTAATTTTCACCTATTTCTTCAGGGTTATGATTTCGTGTTCATGTGTGAACAATGGGTTGGCCTCGGAAACTTGTTTTCATATATGGGACCCACTTGGGGTTTTGGTATCATAGTTGGACCCGAAGCATAATAACGCAATATGGGTATCATTAGACTCGTATTGATGAGTAGATTGTGGTTTTCCTAGTGTGATGGCATTTTGAGGATTGTAAAGTGAATTCAAGCATGTGGTGAATTAAGTAAGGTTTGCAATTTTTCCTTGAGGTAGGCTTCTGTCTACTTTTCTTCATAGATGATGTATGATATATAGTGCTGGTGAATATGGATGTTAGGGTTGATTATGAGTAGGATAAATTGGCCTTAATTGTTGATGCTTGGGGAATAAATAAGGGTTTTGGACCCGTAAGATGGCATGTTTATAACCCTTTTGTATCCTATTGCCTTCCCTCTTTAGTTTAGATTAGTTATAATATTGATATGATATAATGGTATGTTTGGAATATGGTTTTAGCATTTGAAGCATAATTTGTATATTTAGACTTATTGGGCTAGTGTGGTAGTCTTAAAATCGTAAGTTGGGTAGAGTTGACTTGAGTCCCCTTGTTTCTAGTCAAAGTTTCTATCTTAGGCTTGAATATGGCTTACTTTACATCTAGAAAATGAACTAGATGCCTTTGCCTAGTTTGGGGCATAGTGTTCCTAATTATGGAAATTATGGATTAGAAGTAGGATCATTCGACCCACTTAGGCCTAAGTTTGTGTTAAGTCCCGTGGAATTAGTGCGGACATTACACATAGATGAGGCTAGTAAACCTTAGAATAAGGTTACTTCATTACTTGGTAATTTGTACTGATGTTTTTGAATTGTGGCTATTGAGTTATGGTTATGATACTCCCCGTGGAAGTGATATTGGGCATTTAGAGATGATATTCCTTCTAGATATGTTATGTGACATATAGAGATGTTATTTTCTCTTCGACTCGATGATTGTTCTATAGAGTTTATTTTTCCTTTAGTCATGATTGTTGGACCTATATAGACGATGTTCCTCTAGGATATATAAATTTTCCTAAAGAAGTGATATTCCTTGTAGTCATGATGCATGATCTGTTGATATAAGATATCCTAGAGATGATTTCATGCTTATTGATATTATGCCTCCTATATGTGAGATGCCTCCTTTATGTGAGATGATTAGAGATATACTATGGCTTATAAATATGATTATTGATATGATTTTTGAATATGAATATAGGCCTAAGGCTGTGATTATAATGTTGATTATTTTTGATAAATAAATGGGACAAGGGCCTCGTTATGACATTGATTGAATATCTGAGAAGTGTTTTTTTATTATAAATGATGTGATTACAGTTTTTGAATATGTGTATGTTTGTACACATATCTCTTCGTCATGGGATGGAGGAAGATGTGGTACAATGCTTATTATTCCACTAATTTATTATGGGTGATGGCATGCATAGATTTGGTATGTTCATAATTATTTACCATTATAAATGATGTGATTTTATTTGAATTGTAATCTTATGACTGCTCTTCTTGTTAGACGGTTAAGTTATGAGGTAACTAGTTGTCTATTTAGGGATTATAGCACTTAATGGCTAGGAATCTAATGCATTAGTTAATGAATCTTGCTTAGTTGAATCATGGTAGCTACAATGGTTAATTAATGAACAGTGTTAATTAATAAAAGATGGTTAGGTGACAAGTAGTAATGTGTTGTCTAGTAATGATTAACGAATATAGGATGATTAGTTGATAATAATGAATGGTGGATAAATAATAGTTTTGGTTAAATGATGAACCTTGACTAGATGTTAGATGTTAACTATTAAATAAAGAGTAGTTAGTTGTTATCCCATGAATAAGGATTATGTGAGGGATAAGGTTTAGGCTGATAACTAGAGGTTATATGATGACTAGCAAAGTAGTTATTTTAAAATAATAAGTGTTGGTTATCTAATAATTAGTGGCTGGGAAGTATTGACTCGATAGATATTCTATAGTCATATGTTTATGATGATGAGAATTTTAGTATATCTTTTTCGGTAATGGTAATTGTGATGATTTCCATACCTAAAAAGGCCGGAGGATACTATTGTGATGGTTTTTATACCCGGCAAGGCCGTAGGATATATTGATGATATGTTGATACCCAGCAAGGCCAGAGGATACTGGTGTGATGATATTGATACCCGAGAAGGCCGAAGAATACTATTGTCATGACGTTGATACCCTGAAAGAACAGAGGATATATTGATGATATGTTGATCCCCGACAAGGCTGGAGGATACTATTGATGATGTGTTGATTCTAGGCAAGGCCGGAGGATATATTGATGATATATTGATACCCAGTAAGGACGGAGGATATTATTAATAATGATATTGATACATGGTAAGGTCGGAGGATATATTGATGATATGTTGTTACCCGAAAAGGCCGGAGGTTGATTACGATTATGATAGTCCTGATAAGGATAATTATGATGAGTTGTGATATTGATTGTGTAATTTGCATTCATTCTTTCATGCGCATTGCCTATCAGCAGTATACACCTATATTTATCAGCCGGTATAGGACAGTTGCATATATATGGGTGAAGAATATGCCTAGTGTTGTTGTATGTTGATTGAACCTTATGAGCCTGGTGCAGTGGGGGTATGCATAGGTTCGGGTAGGTATTTGGTTTTCCGGAGTAGCCAGTTATTCACATAGTTATTGATATTGCAGTTATCATTGTTATGATCATTATGATGGCTAGCTTGAGAAAGATTTCTCATTAATCCGATATCGGGATTTGAGGTATGTCTTCAGCCTCTCCTATCATATGATTGCATTATTATGCACGATTAGTTAATGTCTAGCCATATGGATTAGAAAGCCCGAGTATGATAGTATTTAAATCTTGATAATATTATAATAAGGTCTCAAAATGAGAATATAATAATATAGGTTATTCTTTGAGATGACCACATGTTTATATGTATATATACCTATATATATTTAGCTATATGAAGCTATGACACTATCATATATCCCTTACTTCTTTGTTCATATTGTATAGTTGTTTCTTTGCCTTGTATATTACTTGATGATAGGCGAATTTACACGCCTATAGTGCTATATTTTACCCATATTTTAGCCTAGTTTTGAGAACAAATTATATATTTCATGCACTTTTAGTCCTTTTTCCTGTAAGTGAGCTAACGAACATGATTAGCAAAGTTTCAGGTATAAATGATGCAGAATTCAGCATTTATGGATAACTTGATGCCAAAGAAAGCTTCACGAGGGGAGAAAAGGAAGCTTGGACGCCTAAGGACCAAAAGTGATGCATGGGAAACCTGTCCCGGGCTAAAACAGCAATTCTGAAGACTTTGGAGACTAGCAGTAATTTATTAGGATTAGGATAATGATACATTAACCTAGTACAATTGGGTTAAGTATTTCATTAGCTTAGTAGGATTTGGTTAAATATTTCATTAGCTTAGTAGGATTTGGTTAAGTATTTCATTAGCTTAGTAGGAATAGGATATGGGTATTATAAATACCCTAGTTTGCTAGAGATTTTATATCTTCTTTCCATCTTTCTATTCTATAATCAATTCTTCTTCCATCAATTACAATACATTCTACTTCTAATTCTTCTTCTATTCATCTATTTTTCCACAACAAGAGAAACGTTACTTGCTAGGGAAGTTTACGCCTAACGCCTGCCACACCATTATTACACGAAATCTTTCTTGTGGTATAATAACAATGTCAATTGTGATTTCCTTCGCACTCATGGGTAACTAAAATTCTCTGTTGGGGTTATGGAAGCCGAATGAGATACTATCTATTACTATGAGTTTGTGAGTTCGTGACACGTATGCTGCTTATATCATTATTCTCTTCATCTTAATCTAAATTCTTTGTGGTTGCAATCGCAAGAATATGCCAGTATAACATTTAACTTGTTCGAAAGAAAGGTTATCTATCTGGAAAAGAGATAATGTCAAGGTAGTAGGTTCCCATCCCCTATTAAACAGTTAGTGTCGTAACTGGATTAACCTCTTGGAGAATTCGTACCGTTAGACACGCTTTAAGCTCGAAAGAGTTAAAGTGAAATAATCCTCGAATAGGTCGAAAGACGCCTGGATTTACCATCGAATACAATTCTCTATAAGCACATGCATGTCGGAATTCAACACACTCATAGTCAATAGAGACGTATAACTCAGGAGGTGGACATAACCCCAACTCTTCAATTCTCATTGTTTTACAACCTGCCAAACATTCTTTCTGTTTACTTTGCTATTTTCAGTTTTTACTTTAATATTTTGGTTACACATTACAATCCCCCCTACTTACGAGACTTGCACTAAAAGTCTAGTAATCGTTGCTTACTTGTTGACTAAGCTATTCCCTATGGGATCGATACCCAACCCAGTTGGGTTCTATATTTGCTAGCGACCGCTTTACACTCCTACGAGAGCTGTAGATTGAGCATTATCATTACTACATATCTTTGTTTTGCTCTTTATTTGTATATTGACATGGGATATGCGGTATAGCATTGAGGTATATTGAATGTAGCTGGAATAAGATATTTCACCCCGATACTTTCTTAGTTTTATTATGTTAGACTCTTGGACATGAACAGGATAGTGGTTCCTTATAATATCACTGACTTGTCATATTATTTTGGACTCTTAGGTGTAGTTTGCATTCTATTTATATGCTTTATATATCTGGTTTATCTTTGGAGCTCAGTTGGAAGTAGCCGACTAAGTACCATTTATTTTGTACTTATACTACACTTCTGCAACCTACTGATTATAGTACGGGTTATAATCAGAGACTTAGAGTGAGCTCCTGACATTCGGAGTACTACTTAAACCTCTCTTATGTATTAGACTAGTCTCTAAATTGTATCAGTGTATTTCTCTTGATAGTTCACTTTTGTATTATTTTTATATTAGAATCTCTTGTACTAATACCACCAGGTTTTGGGATTCTTCTATGTGTTGATCTATATTTCATATATTCCACATTTTTTCCTTATATTATTGAGTAGTCCGTTACTAGCCATTCTGCACTACAGGTTGGCTTGCCTACTTGTCGATTATGGTAGGAACCATCATGACCTAAGTAAATCGGATCATGCTTGTTAGAATGTCGTAATCTTTCAGCATATTTGATTTATCTACCATGATTGTTAGAATGTCGTAATCTTTTTGCGACTGAATGTCCTTTCTTTTCTAGAGCTGGCTTCCTTTATCAGTGGTCTTTAATGTCCTGCAAGGATTCACTTGTTAGTTTGTCATTATTAAAATATAACCTTTGGATGCTAACAATCTTTCTCTTATTGATAATGACAAACATGAGCATGAGTAAACTTCAGTTAACTTCCCTATCAGCTAGCGCCCCCTAACTTTGTAAGCATCAGTCGACTTTTGCTCCACCTGACTTGTGAGAATATTTGATGATTAAGAATGTAAAATTAATAGTCGACTTCAAAAGTCGATAGTCGACTTTCTCCTGACGAATAAGTGCTTCCCTTCTTGTCTTTCTCCCCCTTTTGGCATAATAAAAAAGAATGGCAAGCAACAGAAAGAGAATAGTACATATAGACAGAGCATATAACTAAGTACATATATGCATCACACAATCCATATAGAATAGAGGCAGTAGATAACCATGGATAGCTATAACTAAGCATAGCAAATGAAATTGTCAGATAATAAAAATCATCTTTACAACCCAAAAGCATAAGGGACAGGACCCCCTTTTGAAAGAGAAGTTTATAATTCACCATTTTTCTAGAAAGTAGGTGAGAGTGTTATGCATGTTGTGACCAAACTTTCCATAAATTTTTCAACATTTTTAACGAAGGAAGAGTAGGAATTTTGAGCACATACAACCAGATCATCATTTGAGGAAGAGACTTGGGATTTCAAAAAGTCTATGCTCGAGAGCACTCGAGAGAACATCTTGACTCCTTCGTGTTTGAGCCCATCAAGCCCTAGCTGGACCACACCTATGTCGGAGCTTGTATTTTTCCCAAGGCCCAAGATCTTGGCAGTATATTCTTGAGTTGCATGATATCTTCCTCGATAGTTTTGAACCGCTGCTTAAATTTTTGAAGTTCCTTCAACAAAAAGACAGAAGTGTTAGAAACAGGATTACTTACCTTCGGAGGCTTAGCCTTTGCATGGGCAGATTCCTTCCTACACCACTCATTTTCTACCAGGACATATCCCATGTTGCTGAAGGTTCTAGAATCATAAGTTGTTGTTACTTCTACAAGGAGGTAGGCAAAGAGATCGATGCAGTGGAACAAGAGGATCCAGTTAATAAGCAATCCGTATGGTAAAATGTTCAAGGCATTGGCTTCCCTTGTTCTCCTGAGAATGTATTCTCGAATCCAAGTTGCCCAATTTATTTTGATCTTCTTGACCAGAAGTATAGAACAAAGACATCACGACAAGTGATGTTGCTTAGAGACCCCTTTCTAGGAATCAGAGTGGTGGCAACAATATAGGCCATAATGCGACATTTGAAAAAGAGAGACAAGGGAGTAAAGTTGGTTGACATAGAGTCAGAATCAGAGAGGAGCTTATTGGCTTCCTCAAATCCTACTTCAAAGTCCTCAGGCCAGTTAATGTTCATGAAGGGTAATGTATCGGAGAACTTGGTATTAAAAACATTTTCAAACAGAAATTTATTCAAGATAATTCTTGTGCCTAGTACAAGAGTCTCGAATTCACCACTATCTGGGGAAAGTCAGAGATTAGCATAAAACATGCGGATAGGGTCTTCGTAAACCAGAAGTTCATAGAGGCAAAACAGTAAGGACAGATCTTGAAATTTGAAGAAGTGATTTATTTTGCAAGAGATATCTCTATGAACATTAAGATTGACCACGCGACCGAATACGATGGAGCAATTTTTGAAGGAAAGAAATTTTTCATTGTAAGATTTTGTCAAGAATTAGTTCATCTCTTCTGGAGGCGACTATTGGGAGTAGATAGGAATGGAGAAGAAAAAAAATGTGAGGCGAATGGGGATTGATGAAGAAGAAGAGACGCAGTCTGGGGAAGGGTGATGGATGGTAGAGGTAGCATGAGAAATGGTGATGCAATGATGGCAACCCATTCTAAAAAGAGTCCCTTTTTGAAAAGAGGTAAAAATTGAATCAAGTAAAGAGAATATTGTGGTCAAAAATAACTTATGAGACTTAAATATAGAATCTTTTTTACGATCTTTCCTTCAGTAAAAAAGATTTGACTAAGTAAAATGATTTGTGTCCAAAAATATTACTCATTTGACACAAGAATTTTAAGATTTATTTTTTTTTAAAAAAAAATATTCAATCAAGAATAGCACAATCCAACATACTTAGCCCTAGATACATAGAATAATTTAAGCAGACGATTGACATAGCATTGTCACACGTACTGGGAATTAATATAAATTAAAATCAAGTAGTTGACGTAGGATTCAGAGAGCAGTTTCAGAGAGTAGTGAATACTACTCCATTTGTTGATGAGTCAACTAAAGTTTGTTCTTTGTTGCAGCCTTCATCAGAGTCGCCAGAAATTCTCACAAAAAGATGTTAGAGTTAACAGGAAAGTATAAAGAAAAAAATAACCCCTTTTTAAAAAGAAACAGAAAAAAAGGACAATTTGCATTCGATTTTGACCTTATCATAAGAAAAAGAGATTTTAGGCAGAATTCTTTCTGCAGGGAAAACATATTTTTTTTGTTTTACCGGTTCAGTTGCAAGAGTTGACTCTGAAGGGGGTGTAGTTGACTCTGATGATATTTCTTCCGCAGCTGTAACTGAATTTGACATATTTTTGGTGAAAACTTTTTCTCTCCATCAATACTTCTGGAACATCCGTCATCAATTACTTCTTGTTATGGATCTTGCGGACATATTCCTACAAAATAGGGAGATTAATTCTGCTTAGGTACCCAAGAGATCTTGGGTCCTTGTGGGTTAGATGTACTCACTTTGGACTTCAAAACTCACATATTTTTAGGATTATTCCTGCAACTATTGGATTTGTGCCCTTTCTGTACACGGATGAAACAGATAGGCCCTCGATATGAGAAATAGTTCTTAGTTGAGTTAAATGACCCTGATGAGGAACTCGAGTAGTTTTTAACTGAGTTTGATATTATAAAACTATGACTTGGGGATGCTTGAAAATTGTTTAATTTTATTCTTGTATCATCAAGCTCTTCATAAAGTAGGTCAATTTCAATTTGACATTTTCAATTTTTATTTGCCAATTTCATCGTTCCTCTTTGAGTTTTTGTTTAAATTTAGATTCGCAACTTTTATTTTCTTGGGTGAGTTTGTTATACTCATCTATAACTTTTTGAACTTCGTCTGTGATCATATCAAGGTTAGATTCAAGAATATTACAATTATGGCAATCATTTAGTATTACCTCGTTGGATTCACCAGTTGCCATAAAGCACATATTCGCGGCTTCTACCTCTTCTTTGGTTACATCTTCATCACTCCAGGATCCAAAGTTTTGATTCTTCCTAGACATTCTTCTTTTTAATTCAGGACAATTTTGTTTAAAGTGACCAGGCTTTCTGCAATAGTAGCAGCGTTTATCGTTTCTTATGGAATTATTACTTTTGCCTCCTTGGGATCCTTGTTGTCTTTGGATCATGATCTACCTTACTCCATGGTTGATAAGGTCCATTCCTTTTCCATTACTATCTTCCAGAATGTCCTCCTCTTTGAATGGAGCCGCGTTGAAGGCTACTGGTTTTCTCTTTTCATCCTTGTGAAGCCTGTTGATATAATTTTTCTTATATGCAATAATGTTACCTTACAGTTTATCACATGTCATATTGTGAAGGTCTCCATCTTCCAAAATGGCAGCCTTGGTTTCCCAAGTCTTTGAGAGACTCCGAACAAGTTTCTGGACTTGCGGGCTATGAGGATAGATCATCCCGAATGACTTCAGTTCACACATGATTTTGCTGAATCTGGCGAACATTGGTTCAATGTCCTCATTTTTCTCCATTTTGAATAACTCATATTCATTCACAAGAGCAACAATTTATGACTTCTTGACTTTTGTGGTTCCTTTATAGGTTACCTCCAACTTGTTCCACATTTCTTTTGCTATCTCACACGTTGAGATCTTTTCATATTTTTCTCCGCTAACTGCACACAAAAGTAAACTTATAGCACGTACGTTAGTTTGGATTGCCTCCTGTTGTTCTTTGGTAATATCAAAATTATCAAGATCTTCCATATCGGTACTACTGGATTCTTTATCCTTGTCCTTTTGTTTTTCCTTGATCCCTGGAATTGTCTGAGGACCCTTTTTGATGACAACCATGCTTGGCAGTCATTTGATTTGACAAAGATGGTGAATCCATTTTTTCAGTATGAGTAATGTTGTCCATTGAAGTATGGTGGTCTTGTGGAATAGTGACCATCCTGGAGAAGAGCACTGGGAATTTCATACTAGGTCATCTGATCTTTGCTCACTTGAGGTTAGGAAATACTATCTATGAGACCTGCTCTGATACCAATTGAAATTCAAGAGGGGGTTGAATTGAAATTTTTTTTGTGAGTCAACTACTGACTCCTCACTGTCGAATTGCCTGCTGATCAAAACACTTCACAACCAAATTAAATTTAAGTAGTTAAGCATGTAAATAATAAAGTATAAAGTAAACAACACAAAGATATATCCTAGTATCCAGTGCCTACGTCCAGTCCCCTTGGGTTTCAAATTTTCTTTAGATCGTTGAATGTTTGGTTCGAGTACAATGATAGGAAACAAGTTCTGAAGACTTACTTTGCTCTTCAAATCTTATGACACAGCTTCAGTTGATGTTACAAAGATGACACGATCCTACTCCTTATATAAAAATTGTAATTAACGTTACAGAGCTTTGTGAGACTAAGAATGAGACATTTTGAATTTTCTCCTTAAAGTTACATGAAGAATGTCTATCTTCAGTCTTCTTCTTTTATAGTCTTCGGTTGCTATTCTTCATAAGAAAACCCAAGAGATTTATTCTCAATCAAAGACTTAGATTGATTCCTTGATTGTGGAATATAGCCGTTTAATATGTCCATATATGTCTTTGTATCACGTCCAAATCAGATATTTTCGTGATCTTTCGTTCCTTTTAGTCTGGATGTCTTATGTGATTATTGCATCCTTTCTTATCTTATTTAGATCTCGATTGATTCTTTGATTGATCTTGTTCTATCGTGATTCCTGTTCTGCCATGATTTTGGGATGATGATTCTACTTTCCTTTCTTTCAGCATATTTGATTTATCTGTCGTGCTTGTTAGAATGCCATAATATTTTTGCGATTAAATGTCCTTCCTTTCTAGACTCGGATTTCTTCATCAGTAGTCTTTAATTTCCTACAAGGATTCACTTGTTAGTTTTTCATTATTAAAATATAACCTTTGGAGGCTAACAGTAGGTGCTGAAATAGTAGTAAACCCTCGACAAATCATCTATAGTAACCGGCCAAATTAATGAAGTTATGAACCTCAGACGGAGATGTAGGTCTAGCCTAACCATGAATCACCTCTATCTTGGTTGGTTCTACCATAATACTATCCTTAGACACCACATGCCCAAGGAATATCACTGACTTAAGCTAAAACTCAACCTTAGTAAACTTGGCGAAAAGCACATGATCTCTTAAAGTCTAGAGCATAATCCTTAAATGGTGCGCGTGCTCCTCTCTACTCCTCGAATACACAAGGATGTCATCAATGAACACAATCTCAAAGAAATCCAAGTTAAGGTGTGAACACTCGGTTATTCAAATCCATAAATATGGATGGGGTATTAGTCAAGATGAATGACATCACCAAGAATTTATAATGGCCATAGCGGGTCCTAAAGGCTGTCATTGGGATATCCTCAGCCCGAATTCTCAATTGATGTTAACCAGATCTCAAATCAATCTTAGAAAACATTATTGCACCATGAAGCTCGTCAAACAAATCATCAATACAAGGCATAGGATAATGAGTCTTCACCGTCACCTTATTAAGATGCCTATAATCAATACACATACGCATAGATCAATCCTTCTTCTTTGCAAACAACACAGGAGCTCCCCAAAGAGACAAACTTGATCTAATAAAACCCTTACCAAGAAGATACTAAAGCTGAGAATTTAAAGCCTTAAGCTTGGTAGGATCCATACGGTAAGGTTCCATAGAAATAGATCGGGTTCCAGACTTGAGTTCAATAGCAAACTCAAATTCATGGACAGGGGGATACAGGTAGGTTTGTAGGGAACACATAAAGAAACTCACAAACTACACAAACAGAGTCAAGAGACGGACTCTCCATAGCAGTATCACAAATATAAGTGAGATAAGATTCACAACCCCTCAAAATTAGCCTCCTAGCATGAACATAAGAAATAATACTCGTCAGCTCACGGCTAATCGCTCCCTGCTACACGATTGAGGATACACCAGGCATGGCTAAGGTAATAGTCTTGGTAAGACAATCTATGACTGCATGATAGTGGGATAACCAGTCTATGCCTAGAATCACATCAAAGTTACCATATCAAAAATAACAACATGAGTATAGACATCCCTAATAATCCTAACACATGATCTGAACACTCGATCCATCATTAAAGAATCACTCACAGGAGTAGATACACATAATAACATAGATAATAAATCCTAAGATAACTCTAATTATAGAGCATAATAAGCAAAAAAACATATGAATAAGTGTATCGTGAATCAAATGAAGTAAGGGCCAACTGACAGCAAACTAAAAATCATACCTGTAATAACAATATGCAAAGACTCAGCCTCGGTTCTAACAGGTACTGCATATAACTGACCACGCCCACAAACTGGATAGATTCCTAACCAAACTCCTATCCTTCCTACCTAATAACCTCTTTGAGTAACTCAAAAGCCATCTCTACGACCCTGAGAATCACCTCTAGCTATTGGATGAACTTTTTTAATAAGGGGAACACTCTGAGTTGAAGCAATAATTTCCCCACCACTAGGGAACTATCGAGAGTAGTGATCAAAAGATCCACAACTATAACATGCTTCCTGAGATGAATCAGAACCAACAGGTTCGGCCAACCCAAAGTAACTAGAATGCTAACCCAATCAGGGCTATCACTAGCACTAGACTGACCTCTATTAGTAATTTAAAGAGCTTCGTGAATCATTTGACTGGGATAACTCTGAGGCTGATAGGATGGACACAGAAAATACCTACCATGAGAACCACTACCCCTGAATCGGGAACTACAACGGCTCCTATTGAAACTACCCTAATATCTAGGCCTTCTATTATTTACCCCTTAGGCCTCGTGATGCATCTCTTCTATCACATAAGCATGATCCAAAACCTCAGCAAAATATGTATCAATAAAAACCAAACTCTGAGTAGAAATGCAAAGAGAAAGTCTCAATCCTAGAACAAGCAATGACTCTCTCATACTCAATGTACTGAATATAAATAACATATGTAGACAACTCATGAAAATAAGCCTCATACTCCACAACTATCATGGAACCCTGCTCCGATCTAGAGAACTAATCTCTCAGGCGATCACTAAGGCTGCGAGGTATGTACTTCTCTAAGAACATCTCAGAGAACTGAGTCCATGTCAAAGAAGAAGATTCAGCTGGTCTACAATCCATAAAACCTATCCACAAATTTCGACAAGCTAAATCAAACTAAAATTTGGGGTAATCCACAGCACGAGTCTCAATGGGGCCTAAATTACAAAGCCTATCCTTACAAGTAATCAGAAACTCATATGCATCCTCACCGGAGCACTAGAAAACCTAGAAGAAGCTAATATCAAGAATCTATCAACATCTTTTGATCCTTGATAGACGTAGCAAGCTAGGAAACCACTGTCTGAGTAACTACCAGCTAAGCAACCATCAGTGCAAGAGGGACCTCAACTCTGGGAGCCGTAGCTATAGGTAGTAGCCCCACCTCCGTACCATTCTAATCTATATATTATGCACCATCAGATGACATACCACCAACTATCCCCAAAAAACTGAACCAAGTTATCTCTGAGCACTGAAGGCAAAATAATCCCAGGTAAAGCCTGGCATAGTCACTGGCCCACTACTGGCTGAGGCAGAAGAATTGATGATAGGCGTATTTACACGCCTAAAGTGCTATAATCTACCCATATTTTAGCTAAGTTTTGAGGATAAAATACATAATTCATGCACTTTTAGTCCTCTTTCCTGTAAGTGAGCTAACAAATGTGATTAGCAAGTTTTCAGGTATAAATAATGAAGATTTCAGCATTTTATGGATAACTTGATGCCAAAGGAAGCTTCACGAAAGAAGGAAAGCAGAGCTTGGACGCCTAGGGACTAAAAGTGACACATGGAAAACCTGTCCCGAGCAAAAACAACATTTCCAAAGACTTTGGGGATCAACAGTAACTTAGTAGGATTAGGATAATGATGCAGTAACTTATTAGGATTAGGATAAGTACGCAGTAGCCTAGTAGGAATAGGATATGGGTATTATAAATAACCTATTTTGCTGAAGTTTTTCATACTTCATACTTCTTCAATCAATTACTTTTTATTATTCATTCAACACTTTTAATTCATTCTCTTTCAATTAATTCGTATTACTTTCTCTTCATCGACTTCTAAATTTTCACAACAAGAGAAACGCTACTTGCAAGGAATTCATGCCACAAGCACTACCAAAGCATACTTCATGTTAGACTCATATTTTGGTATGATAATAATGTCTATTGTGATTTCCATTGCACTCATGAGTAGCTAAACTTCTCTGTTGGGGTTATGGAAGCCTTATGAGACACTATCTATTGCTATGAGTTTGGGAATTCTTGACACGTATGCTGCTTATATCATTATTCTCTTCATCTTAATCTAAATTCTTGTGGTTGCAAACATATAGAATACGCCAGTATAGCATTAACTTGTTCGAAAGAAAAGTTACATGTCTGGAAAAGAGATAATGTCAAGGTAATAGGGCACCAACCCCTGTTAAAAAGTTAGTGCCGTAACTGGATTAACCTCTTGGAGAATCTGTACCATTAGATACGCTTTAAGATCGAAAGAGTTAAAGTGAAATAATCCTTGATGGTCGAAAGACGCCTAGATTTACCATAGAATACGATTCTCTATAAGCGCATGCATGTCTGAATTCTGCATAACTCATAGTCAATAGATACGTACAACTCATAAGGTGGACATAACCCTAACTCTGAATTCTCATTGATCAAAACCAACCAAGCAATCCGTTTTACTCTTCTATTTTCCGTTCTTACGTTACTATTTTAATACTCTTAAATTCACGCTACAATTCCCCCTTTTTTACGAAACTTTCACCAAAAGTCTAATAATCTTTGCTTACTTAGTGACCAAGTATTCCCTGTGGGATTCGACACCCAACCCAGTTGGGTTTTATATTTGACAACAACCGCTTACACTCTTACAAGAGCTATATTTTGAGCGTTATCAAATTTTGGTGCCGTTGCCGGGGAATACGGTTGTCAACTAAGTTTGTGATAATTACTAGACCCTTTGGTCAAAGATTCTTGTACTTTACTTTTAGTTGTTGTTTTTGTTTTCTGCAGTTTTTTTTTTGTTCAGTGCATGCCCCATACTCGAAGTTCGGGACAACCATTATTACCCATAAATCCTGAACCACAACTTATTGGAAGGATGGATGCACAATGTGACATTGAGAGAAGGGATGCTCAACAGGAGTAGGCTAGATTAGCTGCGTTGGCCGCTGCTCAAGTGCATCAACAGATTATCGATAACCCTGGGTGAGCTGCAAATCCTGATGATGAGGATTTGGGTGATGATGATTTACTAAACCCTAGGCGTGATACTGAGGTGGCGACACCGGCAAACAGAAGAGATCATCAAGCAAGATTTTGGCCTGAACACCGAGCCATGCAAATACCATTCGATGACGATGATGATGATTTTGATGGAGCTGGTGCCACAGAAGCCATTATTCCTCCGCCATTGGCGCCCGGAGCCAAGTTCAACATCACGAGCACCATGATTCAGTTATTGCAACTCAAGGGATTATTCGGTGGACTAGCAGGCGATGAACCGAATATGCATCTGATCAACTTTATTTCTACATGCAAGTCATTCGACAATCCTGGCGTTGGACAGAATGCAATTCGGTTACGCTTATTTCCATTGTCTCTATCTGGGGAGGCAACTTTATGGTTGAATGGGCTGACTCCTAATTCTATCACTAATTAAAGTTAATTGAAAGACGCTTTCCTAGAAAGATTCTTTCCGCCATCCAAGAGAGTATAATTGAGAGATGAAATCAGCAATTTTTGTCAGCTTCCAACTGAAGCCCTCCACGAAACATGGGAGAGATTCAAGAAGAAGATTATGAGGTGCCCAAACCATCACATGACCAATGTCCACTTGATGGAGATACTATACAGATCCTTGAATTTAGTAACTAAACCAGTGGTGCATAATACGGCTGGAGGATCATTTACGGACCTCACCTTTGTTCAGGCGAGTGATATGCTAGACCGGATGACAAAGCAAAGTAGGGCTTGGCATACCAGAGATTCTGAGGTAGCAAGCCCCACTTTGTCTATGGGCATGACTGCAGAACAAAGGAGAAGAGAAGAAGAACGTGATCAAGATATGGCGCACATGAAAACACAGATGGATCTTCTTACAAAGCATCTATTATCAGGGAAGACCGAAAAAGTCAAAGCAATTGCATCAAAAGGAAGAGAGGAATCCGATTCTGAAGAAGAAGCCAACTACTTGAACAATCAGGGGGGTTTCCGAGGCAATGCCCAAGGAAACCAAGGTCGGAACTATTATGATAATTCTAGAAATAAGGATCGTGATCAAGGTAGCTGGAAGAACAAAACAGACAGAAGTGGCGTGTATATTCCTCCTAGAAGACGTGACACCACTACATCTGGTTCTGGAAATATGTCCATGGAAGATATGATGGCTAAGCTGTTGAAAGGAGTGGAGGCAACCAGCACGGGAGTAACTGAGGTAATAAATGATTTGTCCTCAATGAAGCAATTGGTTGACTCGCATTCTACTGCAATAAGACAGCTGGAGCAACAATTGAGTCAAATTTCAGCTACATTAAATCAAAGAAAAGCTGGCACCTTACCTAGCGACACAGTGCAAAACCCAAGGAACGATAGAACATGTATGGCTATTACTACCAGGAGTGGTAAGGTGTTGGAAAATCCAGCCAAAGGTAGGCAAGTGGCCGACAATGTAGTAGATGTTGCCAAACCAGAGGACGCCGAAGAAGCTGAAGAAGGCGTCAATGACGTTACCCCCCAACGTCCACAGCCCGAAAAGATCACCAATCCAAAGCAAGATGAAAAGAAAGTCGTGGAGAAAACTATTCCCCTTCCACCACCACCTTTTCCTCAAAGATTAAAAAAGAGAGCTGATGATACCAAGTTCAATAAATTCATGTCAATGTTAAAACAGCTAACCATTAATGTTCCATTGGTTGAGGCACTAGAACAGATGCTTTGCTACGCAAAATTTATGAAGGATCTTTTAACAAAGAAGCGGGCAGCAAGTGGTGAGTTGACAGATGTTGTTCATCATTGTAGTGCAATTGCTACCAGATCACTAATTCAGAAGAAGGCCGACCCCGGAGCCTTCACTATTCCTTGCACTGTCGGATCTTTGAATTTTGCCAAGGCATTATGCGATTTAGGAGCCAGCATCAACTTGATGCCACTATCCATTTACAAAAAGTTGGGGTTGGGTGATCCTACTCCAACCAATATGAGGCTTGTGATGGCTGATAGGTCGGTAAAATGACCTGTTGGTATTTTATGTGATGTATTGGTGAAGGTTTCTTCATTCATCTTTCCGGAGGACTTCGTTATTTTGGATTGTGAGGTAGACTCTGAAGTTCCCATAATCTTGGGGCGCCCTTTCCTTGCAACAGGAAGTGTGCTTATTGATTTAAGAGCTAATGAGTTTCTATTCCGGATGAATGACGAAGTAGTCCGCTTTGATGTATATAAATCAATGAAGCAACCCAAAGATCTGAACGTGTTCTTGGTAGCTGATGTTTATATTGATGATGAGAAAGAATTACTTGTAGAGGAGCAGCTTGTTGATGACCCATTGGCAGTTGTGCTTATGAATGTTGAGCATAAGGATGATGAAAATTATGAAGAAACTATTTGTGCTCTAACAGGATTAGGGTCATATCCCCATGCTCCCAAGAAGCTGGACCTTGATCTCAAAAACCGACCAACACCACCAGTTAAACCATCTATTGAGGAACCACCCACGTTAGAATTGAAGGAGCTGCCTAGCCATTTAAAGTATGCATTCTTGGGAAGCGGTAACACACTCTCGGTTATTGTGGCGGCAGATTTGGGTGAGCAGCAAGTTGCAGCTCTTTTCACGGTTCTACGAAAGTACATGAGAGCCATCGGTTGGACCATCGCTGACATCATTGGTATTCCGCCTGTGATTTGTACACACAAGATTCAGCTTGAAGAAAATTGCATACCCACTATTGAGCATCAAAGGCGTCTGAATCCACCTATGCAAGAGGTGGTAAAGAAAGAAATTATTAAATGGTTAGATGCAGGGGTTGTGTATCCAATCTCCGACAGTAAATGGGTAAGCCCGGTACAATGTGTACCAAATAAAGGTGGCATGACGGTAGTTGCGAATGAAAAAAATGAGTTAATTCCATTCAGACCTGTCACAGGGTGGAGAGTATGCATGGACTACCGTAAGCTGAATTCGTGGACACTTAAAGATCACTTTCCAATGCCCTTTATTGACCAAATGCTTGATCGATTAGCAGGGAAAGAATGGTTTTGTTTCTTAGATGGTTATTCCGGCTATAATCAGATATGTATCGCCCCCGAAGATCAAGAGAAGACAATGTTTACATGCCTCTATGGTACGTTTGCCTTCAAACGTATGCCATTTGGGCTATGTAACGCACCCACCACTTTTTAGCATTGTATGATGTCCATTTTTGCTGATATGGTGGAAGACACGCTGGAGGTATTCATGGATGATTTTTCAGTTGTGGGTGAGTCATTTGAATCGTGCTTGACAAATCTAAGTATGGCGTTGCAGAGATGTGTTGAATTCAACCTAGTGATGAATTGGGAGAAGTGCCACTTTATGGTGAAAGAAGGTATTGTGCTTGGGTATAAAATCTCCGAAAGAGGAATTGAGGTGGATCGAGCTAAAATCGAAGTTATCGAGAAACTACCACCCCCAATTTCGGTCAAAGGAGTTCGTAGTTTCCTCGGTCACGCAGGCTTCTATTGGTGATTTATCAAAGACTTCTCCAAAATTGCTAGTCCATTATGCAAACTTTTGGAGAAAGATGCAAAGTTTGACTTCAATGAAGATTGTATGAAGGCATTCGAACACCTCAAAGGGAAGCTAATTGAAGCTCCTATCATTGTAGCACCAGATTGGTCTCTACCGTTTGAAGTCATGTGTGATGCTAGCGGGGTAGCTTTGGGTGCTGTACTAGGACAAAGAAGAGAAAAGTTATTCCATCCAATCTACTATGAGAGCAAGGTCTTGAACGGAGCCCAGAAGAACTATACTGTCACAGAACAAGAACTTCTAGCGGTTGTGTATGCTTTTGAAAAGTTTCATGCTTATTTGTTGGGAACCAAAGTGGTAGTTCATACAGACCATGCAGCTCTGAAATACTTGATGGCAAGAATCTATTGCTCAAGAACAGAAATAGGGTCCAGTAGAGGCCCTCTATCCTTGCCCCTAGCTGGGGAAACATCCCTAGGATGTACAAAACCTTTGGGTCATCCACGAACAAGAGTAGGATCCCTAAGCTTGGTCTCGAGACCCTCATTTTGTGTAATGGTATAACGTGTCCTGGCCATCTGTGAAAGAGTAAAATCAAAGGAAATTTTTATAAACCAACTCAAACTCTTAGCATAATATAAATGAAAGAAGTGAGGAACTCCTACGAATATCCCATAGCCTCCTGAATATCGAAAATGAATGTCATCATTTTGATCCATAGGACTTTACTAGACACTTTCTCTTTTACAAATAATATCGGTGTAAACTTGCTCTGATACTAATTTTTCATGATTGGATTTTTAAGTCATGATGGCACCTACTCTATCTCCAAAAGTAGGTAAGCGAAACCATAACCCAAAGTTAAACACAAAGGGTAAACTTGGTGGAAATGGCCTAAGAGGGGCCAAATAGTCAATCCAACAGAAGAAATAAGCAATGCAATAGAAATAGTTCAAAGGTAGTCACTACATAAATAGCATTCCACGACCCGATAGAGCCAGCATAAGAGAAACTATAAATACAATCCAAGTATCTAAAATAGTAAATACAATTTTTCTTAAAACTAAAGAGTACACATAATTAAGATTTGAAGGAATAGGTAACTCCGACTCCAAGAGCTCACCCTATCTCCAAATATCAACACAGCACAAACATTGATCAACAACAACAACTAGTACATGAATCTGCACCAAAAGGTACAGAAGTATAGTATAAGTACCAAAACCTTGAGTACTCAGTAGGCATCATCGACCTACTAAGCTAAACCATGATATAAATATGATAAAATGCAAGATAACATAACTAAGTCAAGGTAGAAACAAGCCTCAATAATCTCCAACAATGATGTGTATAAATAGGTGGATAAACCAAAATAACAGGATAACATAACATAAAGCACCAACACAAGCCATAATAATTATGAAATTGTCTCCCATACACCAATTACTATAGAAAATAATATAACCTATCGTAAGCTCCCATAAGCCTAGAAGGTACATATAAGATAGTATAACTTACCACCGTCATTTACCAATTTTCAATATTCCACTAAAATCCACGCACATCATGCCACATAATTGTTATTTACTTATTTTTCAGACATAACCAAATTGTTATTTTGAATCTCACACCCTGATATCGTCATATCATAATAAGTATATCATCATAGCATATTATGCAAATTCGTACTCAAACCATTATATATAATCAATAATTGGACTTGAATCGGTAAATATAATCAATAACCAGACTTGAACTGGTAAATATAATCAATAATTGAACTCAAACCGGTAAATATAATCAATAGTCAGACTAAAATTGGAAAATATAGGTAAATATATCATCAATGGCATAATCGTCCTCCAGACTCAAATAGGTAGACATAAATATATCAGTAAAATCAATAGTATCACCAATAGCATAAATAATAGCATAATCTATAGGTGTCAACCCTCACATTAATTAATATAACTATCAAGTGCCCAAGTTTCTCAATATTGCCTCAATAAGAATTTCCAAGAGTCTAACAAGTGTATAAACGTCTACAAAGGCTAACACGTGTCTTAGCCTAAGGAGGGTCAAGGGCCCACTTCTAATCCCCAAATTTCCATTTAGGTAAATTCTACCCGAACTAGGATTAAGTACCTAAATTCACTTTTAGATGTCAAACAATCCTCTATTATCCCTAAGATAAGAAATTCACCTAAAATGGGAGCAACTAGGTTAATTGTACCTAAATTATGGTTGTTGAATAGCCTCAATGATCCAACTAACCCAAGCATTGTAATTTATTATACCAACACCTAAAACATATCCCATCTCTAACACAATGTCATAAATATATGATGAATTAGCTCAATCTAACAAGGGGTAATACTAGCCTACCTAGATGCTGAAGAAAGCTCAAAAGATCCGCAAAATCATCATTTTTCCCTTCCAAGAAGCTTTCATAAGATGTCAATCCATCAAAACCACAATCTACTCATCAATATAATAATAATGATATCCATATAAAATTATTGTGCCTTGGGTCCAAAAATCACATCAAAATCTCATGCGACTATTGATAAAAAAATTATGTTTTCGAAACCAACCCAATGTTCCCTCATGCTCAAAGAGTCATTACCCTCTAAAATAGTTAAAATCTATGCTAATTTAGGGCTAAAATCAATCCTCCAAGGTTTAGGGATTTTTTAACAAGAGATGAAAAATTCTACCATGAAATTAGGGGAATCTTACCTTAAATTTGAAGGAAAATTGCTTAATCAATAAATATCTAAGCTCTCAAATAACCAACAAACGTTACTCTCAAGATTTCGCACTAATTAGGGTTTTAGGTCTCATTGAATGGATGAATACTAAGCAAAATCATGCAAAGAGGGTCTATTTATACCCATACTAGGTGGTCGGGTCTCGCTATCGAGACCTGATGTTTCCAATCAAGGTTTATTGGGGTTGTCCAAGTGAATCACGGTCGTGATACCTAGCACCACAATCATGGATTTACCACCCTGCTCAAAGGAGTCACGATCGCGACCCAAAATGTCAATATTGCGATGCACCAGATATAACTAAGACTTGGATTCACACCTAAGTATCTGTCAAGCCCTAGCGTTTTATTCGAAATCCTATTTACGCAATCAAATAATGTAACCATACCAAATTCATCATTCCGGAATCAATGGCATAGTTAAAATTTCCATCCGAGGTTGTTTCAACTAAATATGGGTCCCACACCCAAATTCCTATTTCTTAACTCTTCAACCAATAGATTAAAATGATCCTAAGTGCCTCGGGAGCCAAACCAAAGGTCCATCCAGCATAAAATAGATATTTCAGAGCTATTGGAACAGTCAAAATTTACATTCAAATTTGTTTAACTAAAGCTTGGTGGCCATTTGTAACCAATGAAGAGTTCAAAATAGGAAATTGGATCTAAAAAACAAATAAACTATACAATAACCAAATTGTTAGTTCTAGCAAGTCATAAATGACTTGGGGAAGCTAAAGGAAAGCTCTAACAACAAAAATAAGTAGAAATATAGAAAATGACCTGAAGGTTCATTACATTAATAGAAAAAGGATGTTATTTTGTATCTTTATAAGATGCCATAGCTGAGTATGTTATGAAGCATATCAGGCTTAACATATTTTTTATATAGCTAGGTAATCAAGGAGACAAACCTTGGTGAAATAAGTCTAGTATAGGGAAATTTTGTATTAAAAGTGCTTAGGAGTCATTAGGACAATAAGAAAAATAGGGAATTGGCTCTAAAAACTTAATAAACTGCACAGTAACTAAACTGTGAGTTCTAGAAAGTCATAAATAACTTAGGGCAGCTATATGAAAGCTCTAACAACAAAAATAAGCAAAAATATAGAAACTAACCTAAAGGTTCATTAAATTAATAGAACAAGGTTGGGATTTTGTAGCTTTATAAGATGCATTAGTTGAGTATGATGTTGAGCATATCGAGCTTAATATATTTTTTTATGTAGTTAGGTAATCGGGGAGATAAACCTTGGTGGACTAAGTCTAGTACGGGGAAATTTTGTGTTAAAAGTTCTTAGGAGTTGTTGAGACAACAATCTGACATAAATTATGAGATGAAAAACCTATGGATTACAGTATAAATATTCAGATTCTCTTTCTAGCTTATAGAATTTGGCTTGGTAAAGTTCATGTGGCTTCTTTTATGCACTCCTGGAATCCTAACATTTCTCAGAATTATAGGTGTTGTTCTATTCCTATGGATGAGACTATTGAGCATCTATCTCTAACAAGTGGGGTTACCTCCAAATATGGGAATCATTATTTTAGAGGAGCTAGTTTTCTAGGCCCTATGCTAAATCTGAAATAGATTATTAGAAGGTGGTGGTCCTGAAAATATATCTATAGAATTCAGGTGGTGTTTTAGTTTATTCTTATTGTGATTTTGTAGTGCATGTTAAAGAGTATGAACACCATTTTATATGGTGGATTTTTTAAAAAGGAAGGTTATGTGGTAGATTAATGTTTTATTTTAATGGTGATTTAAACCAGGTTCAAAAGAGATGTTGAAAGGAACAATTGCTACCATTACTGATTTACAAGAGCACATAGATACCTATAGAATCAAAATTAGGAGATGGATTCCTCCTCCTTCTAATTGGTGGTAATGTAATACTAATGGAGCATCCAAGGGTAATCAAGGGCCTGGATCTATACATTTTTGCATTAAAGACTATCTAGGAAATATGGTTATAGAAAAAGGGTTTAAATGATAAGATACCACTAATTTTATAGCTGAAGCTGGGGCTATTAAAGAAAGCTTGGTTTTTAAAGAGGATCTAATAAAACGTGTCATTATTGGCATTGATACAGATCTTCAAAGGGAGGTAGAATATTCCTTGGAGTGTGACATTAGAGGTCTTTATCAGTAAGAGTGCAACATTCTTTTCGAGAAGGAAATATTCTATTGATTATTTTTCTAACCTAGTTTTTATTTTTGTAGGTGATTATCAATTTAATCACTTTCAAACATTTCAATGGAAATACATTATCACAACCCAAACTTGTCTTGAGTGGCAATCACACTAATTCTTTGGTAATAGAATCATCTAACCCTCAATTCATCAACCCAACACTTAACCAAAATAAGGTAACTAGATATTTCATATTAAATAAATGCTAACATACATGTTAGTATCAAAACCACAATAATGATAGATATCACAAAAATCGCAACTGTAATGATAACAGAAACAACACTAGTAAAACCAACAAGCTTTGTAGATAATTCATTGCATATGATTAACACGTAAGATATCAAATATTCATTCACTTTTCTTAACATGAATTGGAGCAAGCTGTAAATAATGGATCTTAGGCCTAACTTAACCTCAAAAGATAACTCATAAAGGAGGATTGTAACAAGCTGTAAAGAATGGATATTGGTCCTAACTTAACCTCAAAAGCTAACTCATGGGAGAGGATTGTAACATGTTGTAAAGAATAGATCTTGGGCCTAGCTTAACCCCAATAGCTATCTCATGGGGAAGGATTTCCTAAGTCCATATAAGAAGACCAATTAACCATCCTTTTTCAGATTTGGGATACTTAACACTTCCCTACATACCCAGGCCTTGTTAACGAGAGTACGAACAATATAATATGGGGGCTCAACATTGGTGAACAAATATTTTGGATGGGTAAAGTTTAGATACCATTTAAAGAATGGATCTTAGGCCTAACTCAACCCCAACGGCTAGCCCATGAAAAGAGGAAAGTCCAAGTCCATATAAAGAGACCACTTATACAGCCCTTTTCTAATTTAGGATACTTAACAAGGTTTGGGCGTGTAGAGGAGTTTTAAGAGTCCCATATCAGAAATAATAAATTGGGTGGACCTGGATCTAATACCATATAAAGAATGAATCTTGGGCCTAAGTCAACCTAAATGCTTGCACAAGAGGAAAGGATTCCCCATGTCCATGTAAAGAGACTAATTACCTATCATTTTCTAATGTGGAATACTTAACACAAGAAATATAGAGGAACAGTTATCATGCACACATAAAAAACTTAGGTTTCAAATACAATAAGTCAAAACCTACATCAATCCAAGCCTAATATACTCTAATGAACTTGAGCTTTTCTTTATCTTACGACCTCCGCTTGATTGTGGTGTAAAACATCAATAGAATTTATAATCAACCAAATGATCTATAATACTGAGGGTTATAACCTAATCATGAAAATCCAAGGCTAAATACATGATCATTCTCCCATTATAGGGTTTTTCTAATATATTCCATTATAATTATATCAATTTCATTCTTACAATAGTGAATTATCAACATGCAAGAGTAAATCAACAATCTATAACTAAAACCTAAGGGTTTCCTACACAATTAAATTAATTCTAGTAGAAAAATAACTAGATTAAGTTAAATTCTCCCTAAAAACCTAAAAATAGTGATCCTGATAGTTAACAATTGAACTATGAGTTAATAGAAGAAATCGCATTCCTTTACAAAGAGTTTCGATAAAAATTGAGTGGAATTCACCCAAAATTGCCAAAACCCTACCTAAAAAAAGTTTTGAAATAGTGAAAAAATTTGGGGTATTCTTATACATAAATCTCTGTATATCCCACTATAGTGTCCCTATCCTACTATAACAACATCTCTATAGTGGAATCCGCTCACTATGTTTGGATTGAACAACATCGAATCCCACTCTAGTGGGAGAATTCCTATTATTAAAGCATAATAATAATGGTCTGCCACCCAATATAGCAGGTGTGGTAAAGCAGAACCGAGGATTGCTTCCAGTTTTTTCTTCTCGGCAACACACCCCTAAACCTTGACATTTTGGACTAAACCTTTTACATCAGGTATGATATCGGGAGTTCTACTTTCCCAAATTCACTTTTGAAAGATCTTATGGATTCCTTATTATCTTAGATAACATAAGAACATCATAAATCCATTCACATATACCCAGTCCATTCTCGGATTACCATAGAGCATAAATCGCTAAGATTTTGTCCAAGCATAGTATAGCCTAAATTTTCTAAATCCCAATTTAAGGAAAACCTTTACCTAAATTTTGGTACTCTAGCCTTACCTATAACAACTGAAAGGTCCATTACAACCAATTTAACAATTGTTCATCCCCAAAAAATCAAATAAGAAAAATAAGGCAAGTACGATGTAATGAGAGTACATGTATCCTCAAATAAGTGAGGGAACTTGTCCTCATAACTCCCTCGATTTCCTTGGTAGCTTTCTCAACCAAATGATTCTTTCATTAGAACCTTACTAACAAAATTTCCTTTGTACTCAACTTTCAAATATCCTTATCAAGAATTGCAACTAGATCTTCCTCATATGAAAGTTTCTTGTCAATCAAAACCAAATCCCATTTAACAGTATAGTCCCTATCCTCATGATATCTCAAAATCATAGACACACAAACATTGCATAGATCCCTAACTAGATTGGAGGCAATGCTAATGGATCCCTAAATGGATTGGAGGCAATGTCAACCTGTAAGCTACTAAGCCCATATCCTCAAAAACCTCAAATAGACTAATATATTGATGGCTAAGGTTACCCTAATTTCCAAACCCCTAACTTCCTTCATCAGAGATACTTTCAACAAAACTTGCTCACCAGGTTTGAATAACATATTCCTCATATAGTAATCCACACATTTCTTTTTCATATTCTAGGTTCCTAAAAACTTTCTTTAGATGAACCTTACCTTTTTTGTTATTTATTCACTAAATGTTTTCCCAAAGGCTTCATATCACCAACTTTGAACCACCTTGTGGGTGATCTACACCTCTTTCTACAGAGTTCTTTGAAGGGAGCCATATAAATGCTAGGATGGTAACTATTATTGTATGAAAAATCCTATAAAGGAAAAAACTTATCCCAATGGAAACCAGAGTCAAACACACAATCCCTTAGCATATATTCAAGCACCTAAATAGTCCTCTCTGACTACCAGTCAGTCTTTGGATTAAAAGAAGTGTTGAAATCAAACTTAGTTCCCAACTCCTCATGTAACCTATCCCAAAATATATTGGTTAATTTATTAACTCAATAAGAAATGATGAAAATTGGCATCCCATGCAGCCTCAATATCTCCTTACTAGAAATCTTGACTAACTTCTTTGAGTTGTAATCCACTTTAACTAGGAAGAAATAAGGTAACTTGGTCAACCTATCTACTATGATCCAAATCAATTCATTTTTTCCCAACGTCTTGGGAAGATATACTACAAAGTCTATCGCTATCCTTTCCCATTTCCACTCAGAAATAGGCATTCTCTAAAGTAAACTTATAGGCCTTTGATGCTCATATTTCACCTACTGATAATTGTGGCATTTAGATACACACTACACTATATCTCTCTTTATTTTAAGCCACCAATAGAGTTTTCTCAAGTCATGGTACTTTTTAGTTGCACCTAGATGAATAGAGTATCGAGAACCATGAGCTTCTGCAATCAAGCACATTTATCCCCTCACCATTAACACTCCTAAGAATATCAAATGTAGATCAGAGGATTTACCATATACTACCTTGCTTTAAAGTTTATTCAGCCTCTTATCTTCAAGTAATCTGGACTTAATTTGATCAAGGAATATTGGTATTACCTCTATACTAGATAACACTTTACCTCTTTTAAAAATGTCAAACTATATAAAATGAGATACTAGAGTCTTAATCTCTCTAACCAAGGGTCGCCTTGACACCCTCAAGTAAGCTAGACTACACATCTTATTGCTTTTTGGCTCAATATGTCTTCCACCATACTTAACTTACTCAGGTGGTATTGGATGGTCACATCATAATCCTTCAATAATTCCATCCACCTTCTCTACCTCAAGTTTAGATCCTTTTGAGTGAAAATAAATTGCAAACTATAATGACCAGTGAAAACTTCACACTTGACACCATAGATATAGTGACTCCAAATCTTAAGTACAAAGATCACTACAACCAACTCCAAACTATAGGTTGGGTAATTCTTTACATGAGGCTTTAATTGTGATAAAGCATAGGCAAACATATTGTAGTACCCTAAGAATTTTAACTAATAGTAGAACCCTGCTTCAAGCTCTTTAGAAATAAAGTTAGTTATTTGGTAGTTACATGATCTAGTTTGATGAGCATTAAGGCCTCAAAAGTGTCCTAGCTATTAGACGAATCAAAACATTCCTTGCCGATTGAATTTTTGAGAAGGATATTGATATAGTTAACTTCAAATGACCATATCTCTTGTTATTCTATGAATTTATAAGCTCATGACCCACCAACAGATATATAATTGAATTAGGTTTTTAAAAATAGTAATTTTGCCTCAATTCGATATCGGAGCAAAATGTTATGCCCATTTTACTCCAGCATGTCAGCCTGGAAAACTGAGTGACGACATTTGTGATAACTTATCACAAGTGTGATGACTTATCATGAATGTCATCAGCCTTAGGTAGAATCCAGCCCCCAATGACAACATTTCTGATAAATTATCACAAGTGTCATGACTTATCACGAATGTCATCAGCCTTAGGCAAAAATCCATCAATTCCAGCCCCTCAGTGATGACTTATCACAAGTCTGATGGCCTATCACAAATGTCATCAGCCTTAGATTTTTAGCAACTGGGAAGTAGTTTAGTAAGGGTATTTTAGTCTTTTTCTTCACTTCCCACGACTTATAACCCTCAAGGAGCATATTATATTCCATTCTCTTTAGTTAAATATCTCAAAATTCTCTACACACCTTTAACCACAAGGTTAGGGTTTCAACATAAAAACTCAATTATCTAGAGATTCAACCATGAGAATTCGATAATTCTTACACATTTGAATTCCCCGTTAAGAGGGATACGAGGGACACCCAATAGTTCATGAATAACCTTCCAAAATTTTTGAAGTCATCAAAAAGCTCCAAGTTTAAGGTATGTGGTTTTGAACAAGAACAAACTTTAGTTTTTGTGCCCAAAAGTTATATATTTTCATAAAGTATTTCGTAAATTCATGGAGAATTCCTATCATGTTATTATATTGTGAGTTTTTTTATGAAACTATGTCTTACCCAAGCTTTGAGTTGTAATATTATTATGCATACTAATGGTTTAAATTGTCGATTTATGGTTTAAGTTGCATCATTCAACGTCTATATCATGTTTTGAGAATTTTAAGTCCTATTGTTGTGAATTAAACCTTGTGGTTAAAGCATGAGTTTGAGAATAAAAGGTTAGTGATTTTTAAATAATATCAAGAAGTGAGTTTTGATTGTAAGTTAAGATAGAAATCCACATTCTTGAATTTAAAGTAAAGGGGATGCATTTTGGCTCCCATTATATAAATATATGTATGTATATATATTGTTGAATTGTTTTAAGGTGGATTTTCTAAAGTTCTGAGCTAAGTAAGGGAGTAGTATTTAGCATCGAGTTGGGCTTGATTCTGAGATCTCATGCCCCAGAACTATATGCCCCCATAGGTTCTTGATATACCCTAAGTGGGTTAAGATAGTGATCACTAAAGTTAAGGTTTTATCTGATGGCAAGGATAGAATAGATCTCCCAATGTGGGTAAGACGTTGGAATCTATGTAGCTCACATGGTTTATGTCGGTTAAGGTATACTGCCTAAATTCCTAAAGTTCTCTAAGTTCTAAAGTCTTCTAAGTTTCAAAGAGCTTTAGTTTTAAAGTTTCAAAGTTTTGAAAGTATGAGTGTTTTGAAAGCTATGGTCCTAATAATTTTAGGTGTCATGATGATTTGAGGTTTTAAGTAAAAGCATGATGATTTATGAGTCTTGTGGCATATATTTATTTCAAGATATGTGAATATGTTTTACACCATGCAAGTTTTCTATAAAAGCTTATTAAATTGTTTATTTTAATTGCACACTCCCCCATATGCTCAGTCCCAAAGTACTGACCCACATATTTTGTTTGTGTGCCATATATTCTCGTAATATAGGTTCAGGTGCTAAGTCTCAACCTCACCAGTGATCCTTTCGAGCACTTCTATCTACATATTAGCCGTGGTGAGTCCTCATATTTCAGGGAACAGTTATTCTCAAACTTCTAGTTTTATTTAGCAGTTGTTTAATTCTTGTCAGTTAAATATGAGTCAGTTGGGGAACTGTCCCAGTGGCTCTCTAGTTTGGAGTAGTAGAGGTTTGTCAGACTAGTCATTAGATTATCAGTACTTTGAGATATTCTTTGAGTTGTAGTTTGTTCAAACCAAGTATTTCACTCATATTTCTCATTTTATGATGTCACAGTGTTGATTTCATGCATTTTATCTCTAAGTAAGCTAATATATAAAGTAGAAGGCTCAAAGGGTTAGCTTGGGGCTATTTGTAGCCTTAAGCACTGTGTGACATTTCGGGACCCGATTGTGGGGCATTACAAACTTGGTATTAGAGCCTAAGGTTTAGAGAGTACTAGGGAGTCTGACAAGCCACGTTAAGTAGAGTCTTGATCATCGGTGTATAGCGCACCACATCTATGAGGAAGAGGTTACAAAATATTTTAGGAATAAGTCGTTTCTTCCTCTCAAGTTCATCATGCTCAAAGTTTTCTCTCTCGGTAATTAATTCATTCTCTCTTATTTCAGAATATGCCTCCCCACCGAGCTCAAAGAAATAACAAAGATCAGAAACCTCAACCCGTTGATCCTCTAAATGAAAATATGTCCCATGCCGAATTCAGGGCAGTCTTCCAAGCACTGGCCCAAGCTTTCACTGTTCAGGCTAATCAGGCCGCAGCTCCTCAGTAGCAAGGAGGTGACTTCGCTGTTGCCAAAATTTGTGACTTTATACAGATGAGTCTACCAGAGTTTTATAGGTCAAAGGCATGGGAAGACCCACAGTTATATCTTGTGAAGATAAGGAAGATCACATAGGTAATGTGTATGTCTGAAGAAGAGTGTATGGAGTTAGCATCTTACAGATTGAAGGACGTTATGTATGACTGGGTGGTTTCTTGGAGGAAGGGTAGAGGGGAGGATGATGCTCCCATTACCTAGAATATATTCTAAGGTGCATTCTTGGATAGGTTCTTTCCTTTGGAGTTAAGGGAGGCGAAGATTGAAGAGTTTATGAACTTGAGGCTGGGCTCCATAACTATTAAGGAGTACTACTTAAAGTTCAATCAGCTAGCAAAATATGCACCTAACTTGATCTCTGATGCCTGAACTGGTATGGGAAAATTTGTGACAGCTGCGTCAGGCTTAGTACTGAAAGAATGTTGCACTACTATGTTGAATAAAGCGATGGATTTATCTAGGCTGATGATCTATGCACAGAAAATAGAGGAGGATAAGATAAGAGAAAGAGATAAAATGAGAGGTAACAAGAGAGCCAGGTCTGAACAGCATAAGTACGGTCAGGCTAGATCCTAGGGAGGGAATCGCCCTCAGTTCCAGAGTTGTTTTTCTATGATAGTACCCTCATCCATGAGTGCCCCAGTGCCTACAGGTAGGCCAGAGCAGGGAAACATGTCTTCTATGTCTCAACCTCAGTAGAGTGTGAGCGGCAAGCCCAACTTTCCTCTCTGTGCCAAGTATGGTAGGACCCATCTGAGTGAGTCTTTGGCTGAATAGCATGGTTGTTTTATGTGTGGCAAGATAGGCAACAGGCTTAGAGAGTGCCCACATTCCAGTTAGGGAAGCAGAGATACCTGACCCCAGACCTAAGCCACTAGTGCACCAGCTCCTGCAGACCGTCCAGCTCCTCCTCAGGGCGCTTCTTCTAGTACTACTAGCAGTTAGTACCAAAATAGGTTCTACGCCCTACTTTCCCATCATTAGTAGGAGGACTCTCCTGATGTTGTTACTGGTATGCTTCATGTATTTCACTTTGATGTTTATGTGCTATTGAACCCTAGGTCAAGTTTTTCTTATGTGACCCCACTGGTTGCTGTGGATTTTAAGAAGAGTCCTGAAAGTATTTCTGAGTTGATTCTAGTTTCTACTCTAGTAGGGAAGTCTGTTGTTGCTAAGAAAGTATATAAGAATTGTCCTATTATAGTCCTTCATAGATTCACACTTGTTGATTTGATAAAGTTAGAAATGGTTGATTTTGATGTTATCCTGGGTATGGACTGGCTTCACTCCTGCTATGCATCTATAGATTATCGTACTCGTGCAGTCAAATTTTAGTTTCCTAATGAACCAGTTTTCGAGTGGTCAGGGAGTTCAGTACCTCCCAAGAGTCATTTTATTTCTTATCTCAAAGCCAGGAAGCTTATATCTAAGGGTTGCTTTTATCACTTGGTTAGAGTTAAGGACACTAAGTCCGAAACCCCAAGTATCCATTCAGTCAACATTGTTAATGAGTTTTCTGATGTCTTTTCGGAAGATCTCTCAAGGGTACCTCCTGATAGAGAGATAGAATTCGGGATCGATCTTCTTCCTGATAATCATCCTATTTTCATTATTCCCTAACGTATGGCACCTGCAGAACTTAAGGAATTGAAAGAACAACTCTAAGATCTCTTAGATAGATTTTATAAGGCCCAATGTATCTCCTGGGGGCGTACCTGTCTTTTTTGTACGAAAGAAAGATGGTTCTTTGCGTATGTGCATTGACTATCATCAGCTTAATAAGGTCACAATCAAGAACAAGTACCCTCTTCAGAGAATAGATAATTTGTTTGATCAGTTGCAAAGTGCGAGTTATTTCTCCAAGATAGACCTTAGATTCGGCTATCACCAACTTAAAGTAAGTGAGTGTGATATCCCGAAGATAGTATTTTGAACCTGCTATGGTCATTTTGAGTTTCTTGTCATGTCTTTCAGGCTAACTAACACTCCAGCAGATTTCATAGACCTTATGAATCAAGTGTTCAAGCCATATCTTGATATGTTCGTCATTGTTTTTATCAACGATATCCTTGTGCATTCCCGAAGTGAGGGTGATCACGCAGACCATCTTAGAATTATCTTGCAACCTCTTAGAAATCATAAGTTGTTTGCCAAATTCAGTAAGTGTGAGTTTTGGCTAAGGTCTGTAGCATTTCTGGGTCATATTATTTCAGTCGAAGGTATTAGAGTTGATCCTCAAAAGATAGAGGCTGTAAAAAATTGGCCTAGGCCTATCTCTCCATCTGATATTAGAAGTTTCTTGGGTCTAGCTGGATATTACCGTCGTTTCATTGAAGGGTTCTCTTCCATTACGCCTCTCATGACTCAGTTGACCCAAAAGAAAGTTAAGTTTCTCTGGTCGAATTCCTGTGAGAAGAGTTTTCAGGAGTTGAAGACTCAACTCACTTCCGCCTCTATGTTGACTTTGTCTGATAGTATAGATAGTTTTTTCGTATACTGTGATGCTTTTAGAGTTGGTTTAGGTTGTGTGTTAATGCAAAGAGGTAAAGTTATAGCCTATGCTTCTAAAAAGTTAAAACCTCATGAGCAGAATTACCCAACCCATGACTTAGAGTTTGCTGCTATAGTGCTTGCTCTAAAAATCTGGAGACATTATTTGTATGGTATGCATGTTGATGTTTTTACTGATCAAAAAAGCCTGCAATATGTGTTAAAATATTATGATATGAGTGTTTTGTATTATCCGGGCAAGGCCAATGTTGTTGAAGATGCCCTTAATAGGATGTCTATGGGTAATGTTTCACATGTAGAGGAATGTAAGAAAGAGTTGGCTCGTGATGTGCATCATCTGGCTAGACTGGGTGTTAAGTTGCTTGATTCCATTGGGGGAAATATGTTAATGCAGAGTAGTTCCAAATCCTCTTTGGTTTCGAAAGTGAAGGAGAAGCAAGACTTAAATACTAGCTTGGTCAGACTGAAGGAGTCAGTCAAGGACCAAAAGGTAGAGGTTTTCTCTCAAGGGAGAGATGGTGTATTAAGGTTGTAGGTTAGATTATATGTTCCAGATATTGGTGATCTGAGACAGAGAATTATGGCTGAAGTGCATGGTGCACGATATTCTATTCATCCTGGCACTACCAATATGTACCACAACTTACTGGAAATCTATTGGTGGTGTGGTATGAAGAAGGATATAGCTAATTTTAAGGGAAAATGTGCAATATGTCAACAGGTTAAGATTGAGCACCAAAGACCTGGTGGTGTGATACAAGAGTTTGGTATCCCAACTTGGAAGTAGGAAGGATAAATATGTATTTTATGATTGGCTTACCTTTTTGCCAACGCCAACATGATTTTATCTGGGTTCTTGTCGATAGGCTGACTAAGTCAGCGTATTTTTTGCCTGTGCACACATCTTATTTAGCTGAAGACTATGCTATATTGTATATTTAGGAGTTGGTCAGGTTGCGTGGAGTTCCCTTGTCTATTATGGAGTTGGTCAAGTTGCGCGGAGTTCCCTTGTCTATTATTTTGGATAGGGGTACTCAGTTCAATTCTCAGTTCTGGAGAGCGTTTAAGAAGGGTCTTGGTACCCAAGTTCATATGAGTTCCGCTTTTCATCCACAGACAGATGGTCAGGCTGAGAGGACTATCCAAACTTTGGAGGACATGTTGAGAGCGTGTACCCTTGATTTCAAAGGTAGTTGGGATGAGCATTTGCCACTGATAGAGTTTCCTTACAAGAATAGTTACCATGCTAGTATAAAGATGGCACCATTTGAGGCTTTATATGGTAGGATATGTAGGTCACCCATAGGTTGGTTCGAAGTGGGTGAAGCTACTTTGGTTTGACCTGATGCAGTATTTGAGGAGATGGAGAAGGTGAAGTTGATTAGAGAAAGGTTAAAGAAAGCTCAGAGTTGTCAAAAGTCATATGCAGATGTAAGACAAAAAGACCTTGAGTTCGAAGTTAATGATTTGGTGTATCTGAAAATTTTGCCCATGAAAGGGGTGAAAAGGTTTGGGAAGAAGGGGAAACTTAGTCCCCATTACATTGGCCCTTACAGAATCTTCAGTCGTGTTGGGAAAGTAGCCTATGAAGTTGAGTTGCCTGTAGAGTTGTCAACTGTTCAACCTATTTTCCATATTTCCATGCTTAAGAAGCATATTAGTGATTCTATCATTGTTGATTCTTCAGATAGCTTAGATATTCAGAATAACCTTTCATTTGATGAGGTTCCAGTTGAGATCATAGATTACTAAGTCCGTAGACTAGGGAACAAATAAGTTCCATTGGTCAAAGTTTTATCGCGAAACTGATCAGTTGAGGGTGCTACTTGGGAAGCCGAAGAAAATATGCGATCCAAGTACCCACACCTCTTCTTCACAAGTTCAAAGCAAGCCGAAGGTATTACTTTTTCTTAATTCAGCCCCTATCTAACCAATGATTCAGCTATATAGCTATTTTGTTGCAAATTTGTTCACTCTAAAAAATACTCAAAAGTTTAGAATGACATAGATTCAATTTAGAGAACTATTCCAATTGTGCATCCTCAGTTTCTTTGCATTCCAACTTAACTAGTGACATTCGAGGACGAATGTTTCCAAGGGGGAGATATTGTAATACCCCGAGAATTTCAATAGTAGAATCCTGCTTCAAGCTCTTTAGAAATAAATTTAGTGATTTGGTAGTTACATGATCTAGTTTGATGAGTATTAAGTCCTCAAAAGTGTCCTAGCTATTAGACGGATCAAAATATTCCTTGCCGATTGAATTCTTGAGAAGGATATTGGAATAGTCAACTTTAAACGAGCATATCACTCATTATACTATGAATTTATGAGTTCATGACCCACCAACAGATAGATAATTGAATTATGTTTCCAATAATACCAATTTTGCGTAAATCCGATACCAGAGCAAAAAGTTATG
This sequence comes from Capsicum baccatum var. pendulum, assembly GCA_030864225.1. NCBI lineage: Eukaryota > Viridiplantae > Streptophyta > Magnoliopsida > Solanales > Solanaceae > Capsicum > Capsicum baccatum. The sequence continues at coordinate 66,828,506 of CM061559.1, read as the reverse complement.
CCCATTTTACTCCAGCATGTCAGCCTGGAAAACTGAATGACGACATTGGTAATAACTTATCACAAGTGTGACAACTTTTCATGAATGTCGTCAGCCTTAGGCATAATCCAGGCCCCAGTGATGACATTTTTGATAAGTTATCACAAGTGTGACGACTTATCACGAATGTCGTCAACCTTAGGCAGAAATCCATCAATTCTAGCCCCCTAGTGGCGACATTTGTGACGACTTATCACAAGTCTGACGGCCTCTCACAAATGTCGCCAGCCATAGATTTTCAGCAGCTGGGAAGCGTTTTAGTAAGGGTATTTTGGTCTTTTTCCTTCACTTCCCATGACTTATAACCCTCAAGGAGAGTATTATCTTCCATTCTTTTTTAGTTAAACAATCTTCCATTCTCTTTAGTTAAACATCTCAAAATTTTCTACACACCTTCAACCACAAGGTTAGGGTTTCAACATAAAAATGCAAATATCAAGAGATTCAACCGTGAGAATTCGATAATTTTTGCATATTTAAATTCCCCGTTAAGAAGGCTACGAGGGACACCCAATAGTTCGTGAATAACCTTTCAAAATTTTTGAAGTCATCCAAAAGCTCCAAGTTTAAGGTATGTGGTTTTGAACAAGAAGACCCTTTTGTTCTTGTGCCCAAAAGTTACATATTTTCGTAAAGTATTTCATAAATTCATAGAGAATTCCCATAATGTTATTATATTGCGAGTTTTTTTTATGAAACTTTGTCTTACCCAAGCTTTGAGTTGTAATATTATTATGCATATTAATGGTTTAAATTGTCGATTTATGGTTTAAGTTCCATAATTCAATCTCTATATCATGTTTTGAGAATTTCAAGTCCTATTGTTGTTAATTGAACCTTGTGGTTAAAGCATGAGTTTGAGAATGAGATGTTAGTGACTTTTAAAGAATATCAAGAAGTGAGTTTTGATTGTAAGTTAAGATAGAAATCTACATTCTTGAGTTTGAAGTAAAGGGGATGCATTTTGGCTCCCATTATATATATATATGGTTAAATTGATTTAAGGTGGATTTTCTAAAGTTCTGAGCTAAGTAAAGGAGTAGTATTTAGCACTGAGTTGGGCTTGATTCCGAGGTATCATGCCCCAGAACTACGTGCCCCCGTAGTTTCTTGATATACCCTAAGTGGGTTAAGATAGTGATCACTAAAGTTAAGGTTTTATCCGATGGCAAGGATAGAACAGCTCTCCCCAACGTGGGTAAGACATTGGACTCCATGTAGCTCACATGGTTTATGTCGGTTAAGAGAAACTCCCTAAGTTCCTAAAGTTCTCTAAGTTCTAAAGTCTTCCAAGTTTCAAAGAGTTTTAGTCTTAAAGTTACAAATTTTTGAAAGTATAAGTGTTTTGAAAGCTATGGTCCTAATAATTTCAGGTGTCATGTTAATTTGAGGTTTTAAGTAAAAGCATGATGATTTATGAGTCTTGTGACATATATTTATTTCAAGCTATGTAAGTATGTTTTACACCATGCAGGTTTTCTATAAAAGCTTATGATATTGATTATTTTAATCCCACACTCCCCCATATGCTCAGTACATTCCCAAAGTACTGGCCAACATATTTTGTCTGTGTGCCATATATTCTCGTAATGTAGGTTCAGGTGCTCAGTCTCAACCTCACCAGTGATCCTTTTGAGCACTCCTATCTATATATCAGTCGTGGTTAGTCCTTATGTTTTGGGGAACGGTTATTCTCAGACTTCCAATTTTATTTAGTAGTTGTTTAATTCTTATAAGTTGAGTTTAAGTCAGTTGGGTACCTGTCCCAATGGCTCTCTAGTTTGGGGTAGTAGAGGTTTGTCAGACAAGTTATCAGATTATCAGCACTTCGAGATTTTCTTTGATTTGTAGTTTGTTCAGACCAAGTATTTCAGTCATGTTTCTCATTTTATGATGTCACAGTGTTGAGGTCATACATTTTATCTCTATGTAAAGTAGAAGGCTCAAAGGGTTAGCTTGGGGCTACTTGTAGCCTTAAGCACCGTGTGACGTTCTGGAGCCCGGTTGTGGAGCATTACACATACTCTTGTCCTTCATTAATACAACACCCAAACTAGAGAGTGAAGCATCATAAAATACATCAAAATCTTTATTTTCAACTGGTAAGGAAAGAATGAGATATGTAGTCAAAAGTGTCTTGAAATTTTGGAAGATCTTCTCACACTTATACAACTACACGAATGACACCCCCTTCTAGGTTAACTTTGTCAACTGAGTAGTAATATAAGAAAACTTCTTGACAAACTTACCATAGTATCTAGCAAGACCCATAAAACTTCTAACCTCAGTCACAGAGCAAGGTCACCCCAACTCTTAATAGTCTTAATCTTTTAGGGATCTACCATCACCCCCTTTTCAAAACCAAATTCCCTAAGAAGGTAACCAAAGATAACCAAAACTCATATTTTGAAAACTTAGCATATAACTACTTTCCTTTTAAAATCCCCAAAACAATATGGAGATGACCTAAATGCTCCTCCTTACACTTAGAGTCAACCAAAATGTCATCGATAAGACCAATAGCAAAAGAATCACATAATGACATAATTATATTGTTCATCAATCTCATCAAAGTTGTCAATCTATTAGTCACCAAATAACATTACCAAAAACTTAAAATTCCCATACTATGTATTAAGAGTTTTCTTAGGTATAACCTCTGACCAAATCTTTAGCTAGTGATAACCCAATATCAAGTCTATCTTGGAGAAAATTGAAGCTCTTTACAACATGTGGAAAAGATCATATATCGAATTTGATCCTAGGATTACTTTTTTCTTGATTTTGGTTGATAATTTAGCTATAGAATTTAGGTTTTATTCATTTATTATTGTTATATTGATTGAATTTCTTCAATTATGAACTTCTTTGTTCTTTTCACAATAATGAGCGGTTAAATCCCTTAGCTAGGGTTGTGGAAACCCTAATAGTTTAACAAAGTTGGGGAAGTGCTGAGTGGTTTGGAATCGAGATTCTTGTATGTATTGTGGTTACATTCAGCTTATAGATTTCTTAGCATTTGAAAATATTAAGATCCTACCTAGTATATCACTACTTACTTCACAAGAGAAATAGGGATTAGAAAAAGAGAATCACAATAGTAATTTTAAGATTAATTGTTGATATAAGTTAATCAGTATAATATAAGTAAGACGATTATCTACCATCTAATAAGGCTTAAAAGGTAATAGTTAACTGTGATCTAGGATAAGGGTTAGTAATGCAATATCCTGAGACTCAAAAAGTAAAGGGTGAAATCTGTTAAATAGTCCATAAGATAGTTGATGGTACATAACTTATCAGATTCTACATGGACAATATTAGGTTGGTTCAACGTAGCATGATTAACCTACTGAGTTAAGAAACCAGGGGGAACACAATCCTAGTGTTTTCTTCTGACTGATTACAACTAAAGTTAAGTTTTGTTACTTGTTCATGATAACTAATATAAACCCCTATTTACATTCTTCACTGCCCGTTAGTTCCAATAAACGAGAGATACAATTCCACATATTCCCTTAGGTTTAACCCCAGACTAAGTTAGGTTACTTTACTTGACAGTGACTGTTTTATCTTTAATTGGAAGTATAGTTTGGGCATTAATTAGAATTTTAGTGTAGTTGCTAGAGAACACGGTGTTGAGATATTGATTGAACTTGCTAAAGTTCTTGGGTTTTCATTTTTTGTTTTAGTTAGGTATACGTTGATATTTGCCAAACACTAGGAGTCAAGGTAATCCCTTATTCCCACTGAATCAAAACTCAAAGAGGATTTTATAGCCTAATCGTATGATGACAAAACCAATTGTAGGACATCTTAAAGGGATTTGGGATAATCCTAATGTGGTACCTCCCCTGCACCAGGTGATTCACAAAACATTGTTGATAAAAAAATATAGCAATTATTGGTAGATTCAGCTGCCAACCAGAGAAAGGATGAGGAGGCCTTGTTTACTCAGCAGCCAGAGCTAGCCAGGACAAGATCGGCAAATGATTGTCCAGTGACACTCAATGATAATTGAGATAAAGTTCAAGGTGGTCAAGCTCAAGTGACCAGCATACCAGTATGTTTATCCATATGATGATTAAGAAGATATGAGATATATTGAGCTGGCAAAAATAGGATCTATCATTCCTCCTCAACTACCCCAAATGTTAAATTTGATATAACCAGTTCCATGATATAGCTCTTGAACTTGAAAGGTGTATGTTTGGGCTCAGGTACAGATGATGCAAATATGCATCTTGGTAATTTTATTAGGATCTATACTTCTTATACTACTCTAGGGATAGACCAAGAGGCACTTAGATTGAGGTTGTTCCCCTTTTTGCTGACTGGCGAAGCTTCTTTGTAGTAGGGGAAACTTTCTAGAGAATCTATTACCACTCAAAATAAGATGCATTGGCAATTCTTAAATTATTTCTTTCCACTATCCTAAATATTGCAGTTAAGAGATGAGATATACAATATTAGGTATGTATATTCTAAGTCGAGGTACGATTCTTGGTTCTGACTTAAGAAGAAGTTTAGCATGGTCGGAATCATCATATTTTAAGGACGAACTTACTGGATATATTTTATAAAGCCCTGAACATCAGTTCCCGAGCTACGATAGATACAATTACTAGAGAATCTTTCATGAGATTATGTTGGGAAATGGCTTCTAAGATTTTGTACCAGATATCTCTCATTAAAAAAGAGTGGTATACTCAAGAAGCTAAGAAAGGTGCTGGTACTTATGCCATTAGAGCTTTTGGTGACCATAGAGAAGTTGATAATTTTATGGCATGAGAGATTGCACAACTGAGGAGTGATATTAGGTTGATCACTAAGTAGTTCGTAAAAGTGAATTCTGATAAGGTAAATATGGTAGGCTCACATGGTTTATCCTCTAGAGCATATGAGTTAGACTTGAAGGAAGAGGCTAGGTTTCTTGATTGAGAATTAGTGGGTTTCTGAGCCAAACGAAAAGGAAACCAAGGTCGGAACTATTATGGAGATAGATACAGAGATTGCAGTAGGAAATATAATGGTGACTAGAGATGGAAGGACGACAACAAGGAGAAGGCAAATAGGTATATTTTACCTGATAGTTGTGATACTGAATTAAGAATGGAGGAGTTGTTATCCATATTGGTTGTGTCAAGTAAATTATGAATCATGCTTTAAGGAGAATAAAGATGATATCTCATGTCTGACCTAAAAGGTCGAGTCTCATGTGACTATAATCAATTAATTAGAGATGCAGTTTGGACAGATGTCTGCTAGTTTAAATCAGAGGCAGTCGGGTAGCCTTCCTAGAGACATGGTGAAGAATCATTCAAACATTAGTAATTTTATAAATATGACTACTAGGAGCCACTATTGTAGATCTCCCTATGCCTACTATTGAGGAGTTGAAGAATGATAGTACTACAATCGATAAGAAACCAGAGGCAGAGTTTGAAGAGTTGACAGGGATTGATGGTGATTCTAAGAATGATAACAGTAAGAGTGGATTCAAAGAGCCAAATGATAATGTTCACCGTTGTAGTGAGATTATTTCCTTACCATTAGTGAAAAAGAAGAAGGACCCCAAAGCTTTCACTATTTTGTATTCTGTAAGGCCCTTCAACCTCAGACAAGATTTATGTGATTTAGGAGCCAGGATTAAATTAATTCCACTAGTCATATACAAGTTATTGGGGATGGGGACACTCAAACCTACATCCATAAAGTTGTTAATGGCTAACTCATCTGTGAAGAAATCAGTTTTTGTGTGATAAAGTAGTAAGTGTGGCATCTTTTATGTTCCCAACTGACCATGAATCCTAATTGTGACGTGGACTTTTAAGCCCCTATCATATTTGACAGACCCTTCCTAGCCACGGGTAGGGCATTGATTGATATGGAGTTGGAGCAAATACTATTCAGACTAAATAATGAGCAAGTGGTTTTCGATGTGTGTAAGTCAGTGTAGTAGCCAGTTGATATATGGGTTGATGATAGACACTATTAAGGATATTGTTGATACAGGGGTTGTGCCCATTGAAGAGAGGCTTAGGCTCAAAGAATTAGCAGTAGCAATCATGAATTTTGAGAGTGATAGCATCAAAGAATACGATGAGATAGTGAACGAATAACATGGTAAAGTTTCTTACAATTATGCTCCAAAAAAGTTGTTTCTTGATTTAAAAAATAAAACCATTCCTCCTTCAAAACCATCCATTAAGGAGCCATCGGTTTTGGAATTGAAAGCCCTTCCATTTCACTTTCAGTATGCATTTTTGGGGGGCTTAAAAGAGCCAGTAGGTGGACTATAGAAGATATTATAGGAATTCCATGAAGTATTTGAACTCAAAAAATACAGCTTGAGCCAAAAGTATTCCCAACATGGAGCAACAGCATAGATTGAACTCTCTTATGCAAGAGGTTGTAAAGAAAAAAATTATCAAGCAGTATGATGCTGGAGTGGTTTACCCTATTACAGACAGCAAGTAGGTCAGCCCGATTCAATATGTACCTAAGAAGTTTGAATTACAGTAATTCCCTATAATAAGAATGAACTTGTGACCATGAGATCGATGATCGCTTGGAGAGTTTGCATGGATTATAAAAATTTTAATAGTTTGACACAAAAGGATCATTTCCCTATGCCTTTTATGGATCAGATGTTGGATATATTAGCATACTATGGTAGGTATTGTTTTCTTGACGGGTACTCGGGTTACAATCAGATCACCATTGCTCTTAAGGACTAAGAAAAGATGACCTTTTTTTGCCCCTATAGGACTTATACGATCAAAAGAATGCCATTAAGATTATGTAATGCCCCACCACCTTTCAGCGATGCATAATATCTATATTTTTGGATATAGTGGAGGACACAATCGAGGTCTTCATGGATGATTTTTCAGTAGTTAGGGACTCTTTTGATGATTGTTTGGCCCATCTGTCCATTGCAGTACAAAGATATGAAGAGTGCAACTTGGTACTGAATTGGGGAAAATGCCATTTTATGGTAAAGAAGGTATTATTCTCAGGCACAAGATCTTCAAATAGAGTATAAAGGTGGACAAAGCTAAGATTGAGGTAATTGAAAATTTTTCACCACCAATCTCAGTTAAAGGTATACGGAGCCTTTTGGGCCATGTAGGCTTTTATAAGAGGTTCATTAAGGACTTTCCTAAAATTTCAAATCCTCTATCCAAGATTTTCGATAAAGAGGTGAAATTTTTATTTGATGACATATGTCTAAAAGCCTTCAAGTTCCTTAAGGAGCAGTTGATTTTGGCTTATATCATTATGTCCCTTGATTAGTTTGTACCATTTAAGCTTATGTGTGATACGAGTAAAGTGTACTTAGGTGCTGTCTAGGACAAAGGAGAGAGAAAATCCTTCATCTAATTTATTATGCCAGCAAGGCATTAAATCCCACATAGAAGAACTATATAGTTATAGAGTATGAGTTGCTTGTGGTGGTTTTTGCCTTCAAACAATTCTAGACCTATTTGATTGGGACCAAAAGTCACAGTTAATATAGATCATATATCCTTGAGGTATCTAATGTTGAAAAAGATAACAAATCGAGATTGATTCATTCGGTTCTCTTGCTGCAAGAATTTGACTTTAAGGCGACGACTCGGAGAGTCACTAAAACCAAGTTATAGATCACTTGTCTAGGCATGAGGAGGAGGCAATTTAAAAAATAAGGGAAGAGCTTGAAATAGATGATACTTTTCTAGATAAGTAGGTCTTGGCAGCATCTTAAGACTAATCCATTGGTTTGCTAATTTTTCCAACAATTTGGCAAGTGATCTTGTCCCAGAAGACTTTTCCTTCCAGGAACGTAAGAGATTTATCCATGAGGTGAGGATGTTATTTTGGAATGAACCATATATTTTTAGGTTTTATGCGGATGGTGTTACTCGGAGGTGTAAACCTGAGGTGGAGATGATGAGTATTCTTAAAGATCTTCGTTCATTACCAGTTAGGATTCATTATAGTAGTACTCGCATAACCTATAACATTCTATAGTGTGGGTTTTATTGGCCTATGATTTATAAGGATGCTCATGATTTTTTACAAGCATATGACCTATGTTAACTTCAAGGCAATATTTCATGACGCCATAAACTCCCATAATACCTATTGTAGAGCAAGAGTTGTTTGATGTATGGGGGATTGATTTCATGGGTCTATTCATGAGCTCCTATGGCATAAGGTATATTTTGGTAGCAGTTGATTATGTTTCAAAATGGGTGGAGGCAGTTACACTTCCAAACAATGAAGGTATAAGTGTCATCATATTTTTGAAAAAACATATTTTCCTAATTTAGCACTCCACGTGCAATTATTAGTGATAATGTGTATCATTTTTGAAATTATCTATTTAAGGCCTTTCTTGATAAATATGGCGTAAGGCATAAGGTTGAAACACCTAACCATCCTCGGACAAGCGCACAAGTTGAGGTCTTTAATTGATAGATAAATTCCATATTGGCAAAGACTGTAAATGTCAATAGGACTGACTGGTCTAAAAATTTAGATGATGCATTGTGGGCCTATCAGAAAACTTATAAAGACTCCCATAGGTGCCTCACCATATAATTTCATATAAGGCAAGGCATGCCACTTACCGGTCGAAGTTGATCATAAGGCACTATAGGCATTAAAAAGGCTAAATTTTAAGTAGTGTGACGCAGCAAGATCGATATTGAGAAATGTAAATGAGTTGGATGAATTTCAACTTCATGCTTATGAGAGTTCTTCCATACAAGAACGAAGAATAAAATTGTACCATGATAAGAAAATTAAGAAAAGAGAGTTTAAGCCCGATGATTTGATCTTGTTTTATAATTCAAGACTTCACTTGTTTCCTGGCAAGCTAAAGTCTAGTTGGCATGGGCCATTCACCATGGTTTAGGTATTCCTATATGATGTTATTGAACTGAAGTGTGATAGTGAATCCCCATTCAAGGTAATGGGCAGCAGTTGAAACATTATATGGGAAACATTGAGAAAGTAAAAGTATGTGTTGATGCGGACCTTACCAAAGTCTGAGTAGCCAAGCTAAGTCGTGTCGTGATGTTAAATTAGGCACTGCTTGGGAGGAAACCTAGGGTATATGGTGATCTTAGTTGTCATGGTACAGACGCCTAGTACATTCCAGGTATGTCCTTATTTCCTTATTTTACATTATTTACATGCACCGGGGATAGTACGCAGAGTATTAGCTGGGGGTGAGGTATACCATAACCACCCTGGGTTTTTATTACCGTATTTATTTTCCTGTTGGTTGAGGTATGTTCGTAAAACCAGAATGTCTAGGCTAAAATTTGTGTCGTGAGGTGTTTTGTTTCGTACGGTGTTGTGTTGTTGTGTAAGTAGGAAATTTTTAAGTTTCTAAGGTAGTTGGCATGTTTTTTTTCGTTGATTTTGAGTAAAATATTACCCCTCCAAAATTTTTGTTTTTAGAACTATATGTGTAATACCCCAAAGTTTTCTAACCAAATTTTTTGTCCCAAGAATGTCAAGTGTTAGCTTCTAAATTGAATGATGTTTAATTCATGACGAATTTCAAGATTTTAACTATTAGTCATATGTAAAATTCCATAATCTTTCCATCGATATAAAATTCGCCTAAATTCGATAATCAGGTAAGAAGGTATGACTATTTAAAGTTTCTGTCATAAAACAGTCTCATATTAGTCAGTGGCGCGCCGCGCCACAGGAGAAAATAGCAATTGTCAAATTCTAGTAGGGGTCCGCGATAGTGTCGCATCGCACCAAAATTTCAGGTCGTAAATGAAGTGGCAATGCGATGGCTCTGAGTCGCGCCATCCCTCAATTTCCCTGTTGTCAAATTCCAGTGACACGACGTAATAGCGCCGCATTGCGCCAGTGGTCCAATTCGGGAAAATTTTACTGAAATTAAAAGATGCGTTCAGGGTTAAAAGGGTTAATTTCCCAACCCTATTTAAGCCCTTTAACATGAGATTCAGTTATTTGCAACCTAAATTATACTAGTTTCTCTTAATTTTCTCTCAAGAACAAGCTAGGGTTTCAATTGGGGATTCAATTTCAAGAAAGTCTCTCTGTTAATCTTTGCCAAATCAAGAACTAAGGTATGTCATGTGTTGATTCTTAGGTCTCTCTCACCTATGAAGCTCAAGAATCTTTTTTCAAAATCTAAGATTTTAGGTATTATGAATGTTTATGATTCAAATTGAAATGAAATTCATGTTCATGATGTTGTGTGGTTTTGATTCATGTTTTAAATTACATATTCCAATGATTGACCCTAGTATGTGATGATTTGCATAGTAATCATGATAAAATCCCTTCAATTTACAAGTTGATTGGTGTATCCTTAATTATTACATGTGTTAATGATTGTATAACCAAAGCATGCTCCCCACTTGTTAGATTAAATGCCTATGTGAAGGAAAAATGCCATACTCATGTGATATTATGAAATCCCCATTCATGTATAAGTTATGTATGTCAAATTTTTTGATGAAATGTCTTAGTCAACAGATTATATATTGTTGATGTTAGTCTTGTATTCAAGAATGTCATGTTTTGTCAATTTCCTTCCATTGAGTCTTGGGGGTACTTGTACCCGAAAAAAAATATAGTTGTCTGCCTAGCTTTAGTGTCATGTTTTGACAATATCCTCAGTCAATCCATGATCCATAGAACTCAGTTAGTCATGTGACTCAGGAAAACTCAGTAATACAGTAATCTCAGTATTATTCCATCAGTCAACAGAACTCAGTAATTCAGTCCAGTTTAGTTTAGTAATCCATGTTCAGTGTCTATTCAAATGGCAGTAGAAATTAGCACCGAGTGAACCCAAGGATAGGAACACACACTGTCAGATGAGGGTGTGATTCTTAGAAGTCATCCTTGCATTCTAGAACTATGTAGCCAGCATAGGTTGAGACATCAACATTGTCAGATGAGGGTTGATGTGGTTGATAAGAACTATCAGATGAGGGCCCCATCATTCTCTTTTAGGGATACTATCAGATGAGGGTCATTCACATATTGTCCTTACCAGTGGCGCGGTATTGACACCCTTTTAATTGGGGTTACAAATTGGACCCCAACTCAGCCATAATGGCGTATTAGGGGTATGTCAGTTAGATAACTACTTTCCATAATTTTAGTTACAAAATCAGGAATGTCAGATATAGTAAACTCAGATATAGTACGAAACTCAGCTAGTTCCATCAGATTCAGGACTGTCAGATACAATCACTCATGTCATCAGTTCTATTAGTCATCAGAATTCAGTTATCAGTCATGTTAGTTATCAATAAACTAATGTTATCGCGATCTCAGATATAGTTACTACGTATTCATATATGTATTTTCATGTTCATATTAGTCAATTATCCAGTATTGTTCATGCATATGAACCCCATGCATTCAGCCTACCTTCCATGTATATTAGTACACTCAAAGTACTGACGCATTTGCACTATGGTGTCTTATACCAAAGGTTCAGAAGCACAAGCTCCAGAGCATCAGTAGCATTCCAATTTCAGTAGTCAGAGTTAGCAGTAATTCCTCATCTCTCAAGGACATAATCATTTATTTATTATTTATTATCTCATTAAGTAATTTATTAGTTGGAGTTAGTTGGGGACGTGTCTCATCAACTCCTCATTCACACAGTTCAGTCAGTTAGAGGATTTTCAGACTATTATATTTAGACTATCATGTTATTTCAGTTTTGTTTTGGGTATTTAATACCCCATTCAGAGGTTATATCTTTATCAGTTATGTTATAGTCTTGAACCTTATGGCCTTTTAGTTCATGTTTCCACAATCATGCAGTATATTATACAATATACAAGTATAGATATCAGTCATAGGTTAGCTTGTGCTCCTTTGGTGTCATGAGCACCGTGTAGCATTCCAGGTACTAGATCCGGGGCGTCACAATATGAATGTATATATGTATGACCATTGTGGATCTTGTTATGGCTTCAGTATTAGGGATATGATAATCATTACTAACTTTTGTATGAATCGCATAGGTAGTAGCTTATGATGTGACTATGTTCCATGTATGTGTGAGATGATACTTAGTTCCCTTTGTGTGCTAAATCCAGAACTTGTTTGGTTAGTCTTGCCTAGGTTGTAGGATAGTCGGCTAGGAAAGGATCATAGGCTATTTTTTATACAGTCCACTTTTAGCGTAAATGACCTTCCTTGTATGAATAAGTATCCTTTGATCCAGATTTTGAGCCTATAGCCTATTTTTCTTGTTATACCTTCACATTTCTATTTGTGTTACAATGAACCTGTTTTGGACTTGGTCCTCATTGGACATTATGCACCTCAGCTCAGGCAAAGTTGAGAGTGGCTATCATAAGGGTATGTAATGTAAAGTGGGTATGAAGAACGGTTAAAATAATAAAAATGATAAGTATGACTAGGGGAGGTAGAAAAAAAAAGAAAAGAAAAGAAGAAAATAAAAAGAGAAGAATAAAATAAACCACAACAAACCTGAATGTGAAAGAAAGAATAAAAAGGGAGAAATAAGGGTGGAATAAAAAGAAAATTGGTTGATAAGTGGACCCATAGTTATGTAGTGCCAAGGAGGCTTAGTTACTAAATATATCCATATGTACCATACCAGCCCCCAAGCCTATATTACAAGCCGAATAAATTTCTATAGTGATCCTAAATTGACTGTCTGAAAGCTAAGGTAATGAATAAAATTGGTGGAACTTCTCTTTTGAGAATGAGTGTCTCTTGACCATCCCTATATTGACATGCATTATTCTATATGAGTGAGTGGAACTTCTATGTTATGAGGGTATATGGTTTGTATTGCTAGCTGCTTACTTGTTTGGGTAGTGTAACTTGTGTATATGTATGGTTGTCTATTGCTAATGTGATTGCCTTACCTTGATTCCCTTATGTCACATTATTGTGCTTCATGTGTACACACAGTTGGTTTTGAATTATTGAAATAGGGAGGGGTAATGTTTTTTTAGCTTAAAGTGTTAATTGACTACTTTAGATAGCTTATAGTTCTCCTAATTAAGCGTCATTGTTTTGTTTTGCTTTATTATGGTGCCAGAGAGCATGCAAATGTTCTAAGTTGAGGGTGTTAATGTGCTATGGATTTATAGCACTTTTGATGCTTAAAAGATAAAAATATGCAAGTTACTTAGGTTTTTTTGTTATATATGATGTGTTTTTGTTATGTTTTTGTAGGAAATCAGGTTTTGGGATTATTCTGCAAGAAAGGAGTGAAATTTGAAGTTTTTGTCCATAAAAGTGAGCACCTACAGCCCGTACGTGCTACCTATGGTTTGTATGTGTTAGAGTAGGTGTCAAAAACTGGAAGTCCAAAGGTTCAGAGTGCAGAAAAAAGACCCTATCACTTATGGAGAGGCACATACGATTCGTTGGTGACAAAGTAGGTTGTCAAGGTACAAAGTCCAAAGAGTTCAGCAACTGCTGGAGAAAGGTGGGCCACCTACTTGGACCACCTACGGACCGTGGGTGGCTCAGTAAGTGGCTACCGACCTTGATTTTCCTTCTTCATTTGGGAGTTATTTCCTAAGGTTTCCCTGTAACCTATATATACTCTTTTGACATTTTTTAGTTAGTTCATGCACTCAATATACTTGAAATCATATGTTTGGTTCCAAGATTCAAATTTGATCTTGAGATTATTTGTTCTTGATTTTGGTTGATAATTTAGTGAAAAAATTTGGGTTTTATTCAGTTATTATTGTGATATTGATTGAATGTCTTCAACTACGAATTCCTTTGTTTTTTTTACATTAATAAGTGGCTAAATCCCTTATCTAGGGTTTTGGAAACCCTAGCAAATTGACAAAGTAGGGGAAGTGTTGAGTTGTTTCGAACCGATATCCATGCATGTATTGTGGTTACCTTCAATTTAATAGATTTCTTAGCGGTTTCAAATGTTAAGATCCCTCCTAGTATATCACTACTTACTTCACAAGAGGAGTAGGGATTAGGAAAAAATAATCACAACAGTAATTTGAAGATTAATTATCGATTTAGGCAAATCAGTATAATCTATATAAGATGGTTATTTATCATCTAATAACTTGAGAATCAAAAGGTAATAGTTAATTGGGATCTAGGATAAGGGTTAGTAATGCAACATCCTAAGACTCAAAAGGTAAAAGGTGAAAATTGTCAATGATTTCCCAAGATAGTTGATTGTATATAACTTATCATATTCTATATGTAAGATATCGATTTGGTTCAACAAATCACGATAAAACTATTGAGTTGAGAAGTCAGGGGGAACGCAGTCCTAGTGTTTGTCTCTGACTGATTACAACCAAAGGTGAGTTCTATTACTTGTTTGTGATTACTACTAGAAGCTCCCTAGTTACTTTCTGCACTGCCATTAGTTCCAGCAAATGAGAGATATAATTCCACATATTCCCTTGGGTTTGACACCAACCTGAGTTGGGTTAGTTTACTTGATAGAGACCACTTTATCTTCAATTAGAAGTGTAGTTTGGGAATTGATCAACTTGGTCAACATGTCATGATAAATCCTAGTTATGATAGGACCTAACATCGGGCAAGGGAAAATCTCAGTCTCAAAGCCTCACCCATTTTAGGACCAGTTGTAATAAGTGAATAAACACCTAGAAATTGACCAGTACCATCCAATCCACTCAAAAAAAGCACCTACTGAATTATCTCATATGACATAGGGGAGTAAGTTGTACGCCCAACTGGAGCCACCTCCTCTAACTCCACAACATCCTCATTCATTATCTCAACCTCCTCATAAGACAATAACCTATCCTTCCAAGCTTGAATTTATTTCTCACTTTCTCCACCAATTCTGCAAAGTGTTCTTTTTTCTTATTTGAATATGAAATTGGACAGCCAAGATATTTAATAGGGAAAGAACCCTTAGCCATCCATGTGATCGGTTTCACCTGTTGTATCAGTCTCCTAGAAGTATTTTGGTGCATATAGATAAAATCTTTATCCTTGTTCACCTTCTGTCCATATTACTTTTCATATTCTTGTAAGATCTACTTAACTTTTCTAAGAGAATATTCATTAGAAGAAGTAAAGATAATAGTGCCATCAGCATATGCCAAGTGATTGAGATTTGGACTCCACTTAGGCATACCATAACCCACAAATGAATCATCCTCAAAAATATGATTAAAATCCCTTGTCATAACTTTAGTAGACAAGATAAATAGAGTAGGAGACAAAGGATCTCCTTGTTTCACTCCTAGTAGACTAAAAAAAAAACTACAGATTACCCACTCAGTAAAACTGAATAATAATTGTTAGAAATAAACCTCCAGATAATGTCCACCACCCTATTTGAGAAGCCTATTTTTCTTAGTACTTTCATAAAAAAAATACCAAGATACTCTGCCATATGCTTTGGACATGTCCAACTTTATCACCATATTGTAAGGTTTACCTTTTTTACCTATATTAGTAATTACTTATTGTGCCAACAACATTTTTCAACAATATTTCTACCTTTAAAAAAACCTGATTGGTTTTGAGAATTAATCTGGGAAAATTATTCTCCAACCTATCATAGAAAATTCGTAAGAGGATCTTATTCACAAAGTTACTTAGGCTAATTGATCTCATAAGCAAAAAAGTTTGTACAATATCCTTCTTAGGAATGAGAATAAAATTAGTATGAGTAATGAATTTAGAAAGGGTATTACCTGCAAAGAAATCTACCACCAATATGACAACATATGTACTTATAATATCCGAACAACATTGGTAGAATATCCCTGAAAGACCATTAGGGCCACAAGCACTATCACCATTCAAAGTAAAGACTATTTTTAATTTCTTCTTCATCCGGAATAGCCCCTAAAATATCATTATCTTTTGTTGTAACCATTTTAGTGATATGATCAATAAGAGAAAAATTGTAGGCACCTCTCTCTTGAGTGAATTGCTCCTGAAAAATCTAATGGCTTTATTCGCAATCTAATCTTCCTCTTCTAATCCGTCTCCACTTTTAAACCAATCATATCCTACTTTTTGCTGCCAAAAAATCTCTTCCAAGTACAGATATCTTGTGTATTCATCCTTAATCCTCTGCATTACCATACTGTTCTCCTGAGAAGGATTATCTTCAAATAATTTATCTTTAATTTTGACAATCTATTTCATATTTTGAAGCTACTAAAAAATGTCCCCATATGCTTACCTACTCTAAATAGTCAAAGCCTTTTTACCTACTTAACCTTTTATTTAAAATCCAAAAAAAAAATTATTAGATAAATTATCATCCCAATTCCTTTGTACCACCTCTTTGAAATATGCATGTTGAGTCCAAATTTTCAAAATCTTTAAAGGTCTTTAACAAGTGTTTAATCTATTCTCACACTTCAATAATAATGGAGCATGGTTAGAACCATCTCTTGCTAAATGATCCAACTTTGTATGTGAAAATAAATTCTGAAATTCAAAGTTTGTCAAAATACTGTCAAGCCTCTCAAAAATGCAATCTTTTCCTGCTCTCCATTCCACCATTTAAATGAACTTCCCTTAAACTACACTTGTGATAAATCACAAGATCCAATGCAATGCTGGAAAATCTTCTACATCTTCATATATTACTGGTTGTCCTCCAATCTTCTCAGATCCACTTAAGACTACATTAAAATCACCCCCTATAATCTAAGGCCTGCTCGGACTATTTAATATAGAGTAAATGCTATCCTACAATCCAATCTCTAATTTCTATCACGCTTTGTATAGATAATTGTTACTACAAAAAAATTGTTATAAACTTGATCTTTTACCAATATGGATATTTGTTGTTCTGACTCACTAATAACAGTGACATTAAAACCATGATTCACAAACGATCAAATTTTACTATTATTGTTATGCAAGGCTGTTGGCATCTGAATCTTATTTTTATCCTTGTTAATGGTCCCGATGTGCTGAAATAGATCCAATATTTCAATAAATGCAAATTTATAAAACTTATGTAGCATCTGAATTCTGAAAAGCTCTTTGAGATTTAACGGACTTAATATTCCATATGATGTCTTTCATTATTTTATTTTTTTGGGGTCGATCCACTCCTTTTTGGTTGGGTCCTAGAGGGATGTGAGATGTCTCGTGCACCCTGCTTCTTCTCCCTCTTTGATCCTTTAATAGCCTTGATTACTCTTGGAGACAAATCAGCTTAAACATCAATTAAATTATTTAGGTTATGAGATCTAGATAATAATATGTAGAGACTTGTCATGCAAATCTCTTATAGAAGATTACATGAAGTAAATAATATAGGCTAATAAGAATAGCATGCAAATATCTTATAGAAGATTACATGAAGCAAATAATATAGGCTAACAAGAATAGCATGCAATAAAAATAGAGAATCATGTGAAGCCATCTGTACACAAATATAATCAAACATTTCTTGGTTTACTTTCAAAATTAGAATAAGTTATACCAATAAGCTCCCAAGCTTTTTTATCCTATAAATGGCACATAACACTAGGTGCCCTTCTATTTTCACTATGTCGTCTTATACGAGGAGCAAAATTCATTGATACAAACTACTTTTTAACCTAGGTATAAAAGGTGGATACGTTGATCAAGAAAATTCTTAAAATGAGCATGTCCACAAACACACAAAGTTCTAAATGACTATTATTTTTATGAAAAATGTGCAATCATTTTTATAACGATGAATTCTATCATACGAATAAAGAAAAAATTTTGTCATAGGATAATTTGTCTGATAGAAATATTTAGGTATGTTGAACTCTAAATTAACTAGTTCCCACAAAAGTCCCTACCATAAAATTCATAGCATCTTGAGGATACTCCGATCTGATTTGTTATTTATTAAAACCAACAAGCATGTTTATTTGAGTGGTAGAATTATTCGATGTCAAAATACTCCGATTTGCTTTCAAATAACTACATTTTTATGTGTAATTTTGAAAAACTAACAAAGTTTGTTGGTTTCTTAAAAAAAAATTATATCAATTTTTGATTTATTAAAAGCTACAAGCGTCCTTGGTTGTCCCTCGATTTTATATGATCCTATTAGTTATGTTTCTGGAACCGATGCCCGCCAAATTGACGATATATGATCCATCAATATATTTAGCATCAATTTCTTTAAAAACTAAGGTAATTCGTTGGTTTCAACCCTCGATTTGTACACTATTTTTAGTGGTGGTACAACTTCTTTTCCGTACTACAATTAGAAAATTTATTTTACTCATTGTAAAGGAACTAGTTTTCTAGAGAAAATATTTCTAGAAAAATAAATAATTTTCTTATTTATTTATTTTGTGTCAATAAGTAAGTAAAAATTATTATCCTAAAAATATTTGTATACAATCTTGAAGATATAATGAAAGGTGGGGGTGGAGATGTGAGTGCGGGCTAGCGGGGTTGGGCCTATGGAATAGGGTGAAAGGACAGTTGTGGGTAGGAGGACACAATAATCAATGTGGAATATTATTGGTGAAACTCTTTATCCTTATCTCCATTAGGGAATTTATCTTCTTTATTTTTAAATAACTTATTTTTTTAGAAAAAATATTTTTTCAAAAATTTTGATCAATCAAACATAAAAATGTGGAAATTATTTTCTTGAAAATATTTTCTTTCTCTATTGAATACACACTTAGCCCGTGAAATTAACCATAATTGGAGGACTTAGAGTATAATATTTTTGACAGAATTCATCTTTTCTTTTCTAATTCGACGTTTGGCTCTGAAAATAAAAAATATACTCACTTTATTTGAAAATTTTGAAGTTGAAAATAGAGTTGGAGTTGTATTTGGTCGTAGTATTTTGGAGTTAATATTTACAATTCAAATGTATTTTTAAAAAAAAAATGAAAAGAAATATTTAAAAATTAAAATTTCATGAAATGGGGTTATTTTATGAAAACAAAAATTTAGAATTTAAAAGTAAAGTTAAAAAGTGCAAGAAGTGAAACCAAAATCGATGAAATACTTCAAGTTGTATTTGATTTATTTATGATCAAATAAGTATTTTGGATTAAAGTGAAAAGTATTTCGAAATATAATGAATATTGTCTATGGCTAAACGGTCCTTATCTGGATTTTTGGCTTTGAATTGAACAATTTGTTTAAAGAATTTGACTATAATATAGTTTATGTTATAAAACATAAAAGAACAAAGAAGAAGAGTAGAGAGAATAGAGAGAGTAATTCTTATTTCTTCTCTTGAGGGATGAGAGATCATCTTGATTAAGAATACAATAAACAAAACTCCTCTATTTATAGGGGAAAATACTCTTAGTTTTTGACTAAAAGAGAGATACTTCACATCCTGATAGATATCAACAAGATCTTTATAGATCTTATTAGATCTTGATAGACATTCACTATAATGTAAATACATTTGTAATACTCCCTCTTGAATGTCTAGATAGATAATGTGCCTCACTAAAACCTTACTAAAAAATAGTGGGTTAAAAAAATTTAGTGAAGGAAAAAGAGTACACATTCTAACAATACGCATATAGGTTGCCTTATTAAAAACCTTACAAGGAAAATCCAGTGGGACAAAACCTTGAAAGGGAAAAAGAGTACAGCGCGTATTTGCTCCCCCTAATGAGAACATCCTTGAAATTTTGCATCCCAATCTTGTGCACCATCTTCTTGAAAGCTGCAATTGGAGGAGACTTGGTGAATAAATCAGCCACATTATCACTTGAACAAATCTGTTGCACATCAATATCACCATTCTTTTGTAGCTCATGTATGTAGAAAAGCTTTGATAAATTGTTCTTCGTTCTATCTCCTGTTATGAATCCTCCTTTAAGATGTGCAATGCATACAGCATTATCTCTGTATAAAATTGTGGGTACATTGTCACATTTCACACCATATTTTTCTCGAATAAGATGTATCATGGACCTCAATCATACACATTCTTGGCTTGCTTCATGAATAGCTATTATCTCAGCATAGTTCGATGAAGTGCTACAATAGACTGCTTTGTATATCTCCAAGATATGATAGTACCCCCACATATGAACACATAGCCTTGCTAGCAAATTGACTGAAATAGCTATATCAGGCCTTGTAGTATTTGCAAGATACATTAGTGTTGTGCACCAATTGCACTAAGATATAGTACTTTATATTTCTCATTTCAGTAAATAATCTTATTGCTTTTGAAAACTCTCCAAGAGTTCTAATGATTTTTGAACCATCAATTTATCCCTCATAAGGATAATAAATAAGTTTTTCAGAAACTTTATATGCTTTAGGCATTTTGAATCCTTTAGAGATTTTCATATATATTTTTGTCAAGTGACAATATCCAACATGTCAAGTGTGACATCTTCAAGTGTCTGGACTACAAATCAAATAAGTCGTATTCTTACGAAAATGCATCCTTTCATGTCACTTGATAAATGTTTCTACGTCAGCATGCTTAAATCAACGTAGAATTCGGATCCTCATAATCTTTCATAATATTATGCAAATATTGTATCAAAGATATTATCGACGGTTTCTCATTTTGTATTGATTCACAATGTGACAAAATATTTTGAGATCTCATCACTTCATTATTTTCAGGTACCTGAATCTATCATAAGATTTCATGAAGTGTTATGTTGTAGGCTCTTCAAGAGCACATTACCTTCTTATTATGATTATTTGCTCCTTATTTTATTTGGAATCGATTAGTCTACCATGCTTCATGCATGCATAGACTGTGTCCTTCAAAAACACAAAATAGGAGCACTTGCAGCTTAAATATGAGATGCTTTTAGCATTTGACTTGAATTATCTTATGAATGAGGACCGTAAGATAATTCCTAACATATTTCATAGATGCTTATAATCTCCCCCTTATGTTAGAAAAACTAACATTCATCCTCATCTTCTTTGAGGAGTCCATCTTTTATGCATCATGGTGTATTCATTAATCATATACCGCACATTAAATATTAGATAGACAATGTATGATTCCTGACTTAGAACCAACTTTGAGGGAAAATTAATCATAATTTATTGGTTTGATGCATACAAGTACTTTTGTATATAGTATTTCAAACCAACACATGAAGTTTTTTGTTCTCAATGGTTTAACTATTTATTGAAGGCATTTACTGCCAAACCATTTTCATTAAGATGAATTGTCTTGATTGCACAATCTGAAAGATATGCTCTTAACTCAATTTTATTGAGCAAGCAACTTTATGAATGTTGATAACGCTCAAACTACACCTCTCAAATGAGAATGTAAGGACCGTTGTCAATATATAACCCAACTAGGTTGGGGTGGAATCCCACAGGGAATATGGTGTGAACTTAAGTCGTTTGTAATTAAATCAACTGATAGTTGGATGTTTCCTGAAATAGGGGTTTTGAGATTTAGCAAATAATTGTTGGTCACTGTAGTTTCTGTGTTTGTAATCAAGAATTTTTAGAAAATCAGAATTATGTTCACCATGAGTTTTGGTACTTGACATATGCTAATAATGATTCAAGATTATCACGGTAGGTAGGACAACAGATTATATTTATCAAAGTTATGCCTAAATGTCTCTTAACCTACTTAAGCATTTAATTACCTAATCCTCTCGGACTTAGGAAATTTATATTCATGGACCAAACTTTATCTCAGGTTAATCAACCTTGTTACAGCGTCAATTATTAAATAGAAGTTTAGTGCTTCCAAGTCCCTGTCAATAATTCACTTCCTACTGTATTTGATTTCTTATCTCAAGCAAATCAAAATGGGTACTATCTATCGTTTGCAACCACTAGACAATGATTAAAATCTACGAATTATCAAGGAATCCTATTGTCTTTAAAATCTTAAACACATAGCATCTTACCAAGACTTAACCCATAGATCCCATAATTCTGGTTAAAGGGGTTTAGCCACTCATGATGTCATAGTCGAAACAACTAGTTGTACTTATAATTTTGAAAGATGAGCTTACCATAAGATGAATAATAACTAGTGATTCTCAGATTAGATCACAATAGAAATCCCAAAATTTTCATGAAAATCTCTTCAAAGTTAATTATTTTTCAAGCCAAGAAACTAGAGAGAAAAGTAACAAAATACGTGTGTCAAAATATGTTCCGAACTCTCATAGAAAAAACTAAACTATGCTTTAAATAGGTCAGCCTAAATAAAAAAACAAAATCACAGAGCTTAATAATTCCTCGAATTAGGCGACGACATTCGTGATACCTTATCAGGAGTCTGACGACTTATCACAAATGTCGTCAGCTCCTTCTTCAGTTTTAGTACTTCCTGTTGAAGGATGATGATGGATCTTGATGACTTATTAGAAGTGTGATGACATATCAGACAATGTCATCTCTTCTCTATCTCAGCTCACATGTTCTACCTAAGGCTGACGGTAACTCTGATGACTTATCAGGAATTGTCATCACAACGTTCAGCTGCGGTCTATTCTCTATCTAAGGCTGACGGTATTTTTGATAAATTATCACAGGGCTAACGACTTATCAGGAATGTCGTTAGCCACACTTCTATTCTATTTGCTTCAGATTTCAACTCTTTTGCTTTCATTCTTGTTGGTTCTCTTGTATCTTCGCTTCTACTGCAAAATCAAATATAAAACAATCAAAAACAATAAAAGTTACTTAAGATCTTGTAATCATTCTCGGTTAAAAGCCTCAAATGTGTTAGCATCTGCTCACACATAAATGCCTTCAACTTAAAACAATTGCTTGTCCTCAAGCAACTCAAACCCAACCAAGAGGATACAAAGTACATTCGGCAGTCAATCATCCATATTATCTCAAAACATATTCACCATCTCCAAGGTCAGTAAATTTAAGAACAACTGTGTATATTATTGAAGAACAACAATGCAACACACAGGAATCAAGATAGGGCATTAATTCAACTATAACAACCATGCATAGACCAGTATTACACTATCCAAACAAGTTAGCAACTAGCAACATATCTGGTATGCTCTCACAAAGAAATCCCCTTTTTCTCATATCAGCAATCATATATATAACTATGGGGACAATCACAAGACACTCACTCTCAGAAAGAAGTTCCAATCAATGTATGCCAAGTACCATAGGCTTGCCCTTATTTTCATTACTAAGGTTTTCAGACAGATCAGCTAAGATCACTATAGGTCTTTTCTTTGGTTTGTAATGCAGGTTAGGGACTGGTATGATACTTGATAATATTTAAAGTGACTAAGCCTCCTTGACACTACACTAGCTTTTGGGGTTTCACTCATTAGCCTTTTTTACTCTTTTCTTTTCTTGATCACACTTATTTAGGATGGGTGCGGCCTTTTCCATAATCATTTTTTTTCAACTTTTCTTTTTCTTGCTCTTTTCCACCGTACCTAGCTTTTTATTCTTTTATTTTATTTTACCTTTCTACATACTCGTTCTGTATCATGCACCCCTATGATAGCCACCCTCAACTTAGGCCATTTGCCTAAGTTAAGGTGCACAGTGTCCAAGGAGGACCAGGGCCAAAATAGGTTCATTATGATATAAATGGGAAGGTGGCAGGTGTCATAAAAAAATAGGCTAAGAAGGCTTAAAGTAAGGATGAAGAGATATTCTACACATAGGGAAGGTCATTTAGGCTAAAAGTGGGCTAAATCTCAAAACGACCTATGATCCTTTCCTAACCCTTATCCTTTAACCTAGGTAAGACTAACCGGGCAAGTTCTAGCGTCAGCATACAGAAGGGACTAAGTAAGTCTCACATGCACATGGAACATAAGTATATCACAAGCTACTACTCATTCAGTTCATGCATCTGTTTAGCAATGATTATTTCATCACTAGAATTAATGTTATACAAAGATGCACAATGGTCACGCTTAGATGCAAATCACACATTTAAATCTTCAGACCATTGGAGAGGTGCTCAAAAATCACAAAAACAAGTTAATTGCCTTAGTTACTTGTAATTCTCCTAGTTAGTTACAAAATTTTACAACAATAATTTACCCTCCACCCTCAACTCAAAATCATAGAAAAAATGAACTAAGGATTAGGGTATACCTGGAGTAGATCAAGTATGGGGATCATGATTTGCTGACCCTGCTGCTCTCGCTCAGAGGGCTACCTCCCATTTCTCATTGTCGACTAGAGACTCGATCTTCGCCTCTTTTATTTCTTCCTTTTCAGTCTTCTTTCTCACTCTCTTCTCTGCTTTTCTTTCTTCATCACTGTCAGGCCTCTCTCTTTTACCCTTTCCTTTCTTCTCACCTTTCTTGTTTTTCTTCTTCACTGGTTCCTCTGTGAGATCAAGCAATAGAATTTCTCCCTCAGACTTCTCAACAGCCAGATTTGCTGACACTATAAATTGGTGTTGTAGTACCTTTCTAACCTCCACTTTTACCTTGTCTAGGTCTGATCTGAATGGTGCAATCTCTGGAACTGACCTCTCTTTCGACTACGCATTGAAGTGGTTCTCTAATTCATCAATTCAACCCAGCGGAGCCTTGTAGGGCTCAAGTGTAGCCTTAACCCTCTTTTCTAACACAGCCGTAAATTATTTGGCAAAGAGTTACAGCTGAGCTTTATACCATTTGGCTTGTTTTGCCGCTCTCCTAAAGTTCATCGGGTTGAAGGCAAATTATGTTGTACGCACTACAGATGAAGGCTTTATCTCATTTCCAGGCATTGGATCAGTTCGTGCTGAGGATGCTGGAGATGCAGCTACAAACTTTGACACCTCCGCATTAGGTGCTGAGATGGTACTTGTAATCGATGGATTTGTCGAAACCTCTGTGCCTCTACCAAGTGTCAGCCTTGGCTGATTTTCATTATTTCGGATAGGATTGTAGGTCTTCATGGAAAGCAGTTCTTCTTTTAACCCTCCATCCTTAGGCATATTAGCTGCCCTACATAACCTCGTAATTAAATAAGGGAAAGGATATGCCAATTCGGACCTTGAAACCCGATTTTTTATCTCTTCGGTGATAATCTCTCCAAACTTCAATTTGTGGTTAGCCATAAAACTTGCGACTAGTATTGCTCTATCATCCCCGAGGATATTATCTCCATCTGTGGACATCAACCAGATATGTACAATGCCCCACCAAAATCTTGCCTCTGGATTTAGGGAGTCCTTGAATATCCTTTCACTCGGGTTGGTCAGCCATTCAAGTTCTCCATCAGCTATGAGTGTGGATAACCAAGACCGTTGATTTTCCTAATGCTTTAAGTGAGCATAGAATATAGGTAAAGTGGCCTGAGGAGTGAAATTTTGGCCATAAAGGAATCTGTTAATTATCACTTCAGAAACATCCACCATTATACCCTGTATCGGAACTTTATCCAACAAAGGTTGATCTGCTGATTTCTCCCCTTCTTTACACATGTTTTCCAAGTGATCCAGATAGTTCGCATAGAATTCCCTAACTAGTGTAGGGAAAAATGAGATTCCTCCTTTTGTAGTCCATCCCAAGTCGTAGTCATAAAATTTCTGCTCTACCTTAGGATATCTGCTCAGCCCTTTAGTGATGATTCTCTTCTTTTTAAACATTGGCCTCTTAACAGATCTTCTGTTAGTTCTGCGAATCCCATCAAATAAGATTTTTTGAGCTTTGGGAATTTGCCACCTAGTGTTGTCTCGGACTTCAGAATTCTTGCATTTAACCATAGTTTCCTGAATCGGGGATTCTTCATCATCCTGTTGCTCAACAGAAGGGGACTTAGATGATGGTCTCTTGAATTTAGGTTGCCTAGACTCATGTTCCTTGGAATCATGATGATCTGAATCATGCCCTTCAGATTCAGCATGTTCAGACTCCTGTTGCTCAGAGGTCGTTTGCTCAGAAGTTGTATGTTCAGATATTGTTGGCTCAGTATCACTCTCTTTACTCTCCTCCACCTCAACTGGTGGGGGTGGTGGAGGCTTTTCAGGCTTATCTTCTTTCTTTGCTTTCTGAGTAGTGGCTCTTCTTCCTCATAATCGGATTCCTCATTGAAGAGCCTCCGAGGTATACTTCCCTTAGTCACTTTCTTTGTAGATTTTGAGTTCTTTCCTTTGGGCACCATTATAAGACCTGTAGCAAGAGAAAAACCATTAGTCGACACTGAAGAGTATAAACACAAACACATCAATCATTGAAAGTCCACACCCCTTGAAAGGATTTTTTTATGCTTCAGATCACTGGTGTGACAACATATCTGATAAGCCGTCACAGTTGTGATAGCTTATCATAAATGTCGTTAGCTCTAAACAGAACCCACAAAATTTTATCAACTTCTGACGACATGTCTGATAAGCCATCACAAATGTGGTAACTTATCATGAATGTCATCAGCTCTAAACAGAACCCACAACTCAACTTTAACTTGAATTTTAATCCACTTTCTTCTTAAAACCCCATCAATTCTCATTTTTAAGCTGAGCTGAAAGTCCCAAGCTTGCATAGCAAACCTTAGTTCCTAATTTTTACACATTAGTAGCTAAACTTAACTTAATTTTCTTGGGAACTTTGGTTCACATCAAGTTATTACTTATCAAATGAAGAGAGAAGTTAGGTTTTGAGCATTCCTGATAGGTGCCTCCACTTGGTTACACGAGCAAGAGGAAGTAGATAAAAGAAGAATTCTTGATTTTGATTTCAAACCCATGCTCACAAGGAAGTTTTCTTTTGTTTTACTTGGAAACACTTTAGAAAGGGAAGAAAATAAACTAAGTATGGAAGGAAATAAAACTTAAAGTAAAGGTTTGTTTTCGGGTCGGGTCGAATTTCTTTACTTGGGCCCAAAAATTTCTGATAGCTATTTTAGGGCTTTTCTGACGACATTTTCTGATAGCTTATCACAAGTGTGATAGCCCATCACAAATGTCGTCAGCCTTAATAGAACTTACCTCAAAGCTGATTTTTCTGACGGTAAACCTAACAGCTTATCACAATTGTGATAGCTCGTCACGGATGTCATCAGGCTCAAATAATTGGCCATATCAACTTCACCTCGACCCCAACATACCTTATCAGTTCCTCATAATTACCATCTAAATAACTAAAAGTAACTTGTATGAAAACATAAAACTTTTGGGTTGCCTCCCAATAGCGCCTGATTTAATGGCGTGGCACGACTTGGTTATCTTGACTACTCAGATTTTGTCAAGACAACCTGTTGATACCTTTTTACCATCTTTATATAATACATCCACGATTGAGAAAACACTCATCTCCTTTTGCTGTGTCATGGATGAGTGTATTTTGAATCTTGCTTCTTTATCATTGAGCCTAAACTTTAGCTCATTCAGCTCCATGTCCACTATTACTCTCCCAGCTACAAGGAATGGTTTACCCAGGATGATACGTACTCCAAAATTCAACTCACAGCCTAGGACTACAAAATCAGTAGGCAGTATAAAGTCAGCCACCTTTACCAATACAGCATGTAATATGGTCACTAGCCGCTTTACAGACCTATCCGTCATCACCAATCACACGTTCATTAGGGTAGGATCCCCCACACCCAGCTTCTTGTACATAAAGAGTGGCATTAGATTTATACTATCCCTTAGATCACATAGGGCCTTAGCAAAATTCAGAGACCCGATCGCATATGAAATAGTAAACGCTCCAGGGTCGACCTTCTTCTGCACTAAGGATTGTATAGAAATGGCACTACAATGGTGGAGATTATCCACCGGTTCATAGTTTGTTGCCCTCTTATTTTATTACCAGGTTCTTCATGAATTTGGCATATCCGAGGATTTGCTCCAGTGCCTCAACCAATGGCACATTCACTGTCAATTGTTTGAGCATTTCCATGAACTTACTAAATTTTGCATCATCAGTTTTTTTCTTCAATCATTGAGGAAAGGGAGGTAGTGGTCTTGGGAGAGTTTTCAACACTACCTCCTTCTCCTTCTCTTTCTGTTTTTCCAGTGCATCATCAGAACCATCCAGCTTCTCAAACTCCACTGGATATTCTTCTTTGGGTTCATCCTCTACCTCAGTCATATCTTCAACCAAAACTTTGCCTACAGGATGGCCAGGCAATATCTTACTACTCCTAGTGGTAATATCCATACATGAGCCATCATTCTATGAATTCTGGACCGTATCACTTGGTAACATTCCGCTCTTCCTCTGGTTAAATGCTATGGAGAGTTGGCTCATCTGCTGCTTCAACTGTTTGATTACAGTAGAGTGCGAGTTTACCAACTGACTAATAGCTGATAGATTGGTCTTCATGGTAGTCACACTAGAGTTGGTAGCCTCCACTCCTTTCAGCAACTTAGCCATCATGTCCTCCATGGATCCTCCACTCCCTTCAGTAACTTAGTAACTCAGCAGCCTTACGATTTCCAGGAGGGATATAGAGCCCGCTCTTATCATTATTATTCCTCTAATTTCCCTGCTCCCTCTCTTTATAACCAGGCTTATCATAATAGTTTTGACCTTGATTCCCTTGGCTATTGCCTCGGAAACCTCCCGGATTATTAACATAGTTCGCCTCTTCCTCTGTATCAGTATCAACTCTATCTTGAGATTCCACAGCTTTAACCTTCTCAGTCTTTCCTGATAGCAAGTGCTTGGTTAGCAGGTCTATCTACATTTTTAGGTGAGCCATGTCTTGGTCATGCTTCTCATCTCTTTTGCGTTGTTCCGTAGTCATACCCATAGAAACAGTATAGCTGGCTACCACAGAGTCTCTGGTATGCCATGCCCGACTCTTCTTGGTCATTCTCTCTAGCATTTCTGAAGCCTCTAGAATGTAAGATCAACAAACGAACCACCACCAATATTATCTATAATTGGTTTTTGTCACAGAGTTAAGATCCTTGTACAAAATCTCCATCAAGTGTATGTCAGTCATCTTATGGTTCGGACACTGTATCAGCTACTTTTTGAATCTCTCCCAGGTTTCATGCAAGGCTTCGGTCGGGAGCTACCTAAAGTTGTTGATCTCATCCCTCAACTGTACCCTCCTATACGGCAAAAAGAACCTTTCTAGGAAAGCTTATTTCAACTACCTCCAGTTAGTTATAGAATCGGGTGTCAGCTCATTAAGCCACAATGTTGCCTCCCTAGATAGAGACAACAGAAATAATCTCAATTGGATAGCATTCTGACCTACTCCTGGTTTATCGAAAGATTTACAGATGGTGACAAAGTTCACTAGATGCAAGTTGGGGTCATCCCCAAGAAGGCCACCAAACAACCCCTTTAAATTGAGAAGTTGAATCATAGTACTCGTAATATTGAATTTTGCCCTAGGTGCCAACAGTGGAGGAATAATTGCACCTGCTCCATCCATTCCATCATCATCATCATTGAGGTCACACTGGATCAGCTAGTAATCTTGCCTTCCTCAGAACAGACGGTCCTATTAACATTACGATGTACTAGTGCAGCTACTTGCTCTGCACGCCTTGGGATACCAGGGTTTAGCAACTCCTCATCTCCCAAATCTTCATCCTCAGGATGTCGTACTTGTTAACCAATATTCTGCATATTCACCTGAGCTCTAGCTAAGGTTGCTAACCTGTCAACCTTCTGCTGGTCTGCCATTCTTCCAATTCGTTGTGGTTCTGGGTTAAATGGTAATAATAGTTCTCCAAAACTTCTGGTTCTTGGCATACAGTACAAAGATCCTGCAATAAACAAAAACATCAAATAAACGTAAAACTAGGAAACTTGACTAACAGTCAATTAGCACACACGAACTTCAATTTACAATCGCATTCCTCGGCAACGGCGTCATTTTTGATAACGCTCAAACTACACCTCTCAAATAAGAATGTAAGCGATCATTGTCAATACATAACCCAACTAGGTTGGGGTCGAATCCCACAGGGAATATGGTGTGAACTTAAGTCGTTTGAGATTTAATCAATTGATAGTTGGATATTTCCTGAAATGGGTTTTTGAGATTTAGCAAATAATTGTTAGTCACTTTAGTTTTAGTGTTTGTAATCAAGAGTTTATGGAAAACCAGATTATGTTCACTATGGGTTTTGGTACTTGACATATGCTAATAATGATTTAAGATTCTCACGGTAGGTAGGACAACAGATTATCTTTATCGAAGTTATGCCTAAATGTCTCTCAACCTCTTAAGCATTTAATTACCTAATCCTCTCGAACTTAGGGAATTTATATTCACAGACCAGACTTTACCTCAGGTTAATCAACCTTGTTACAACGTTAATTATTAAATGGAAGTTTAGTGCTTCCAAGTCTCTGTCAATAATTCACTTCCTACTGTATTTGATTTCTTATCTCAAGTAAATCAAAGTAGGTACTATCTATCGTTTGCAACCACTAGACAATGATTAAAATCTATGAATTATCAAGGAATCCTATTATCTTTAAAATCTTAAACACATAGCATCTTACCAAGACTTAACCCGTAGATTCCATAATTCTGGTTAAAGGGGTTTAGCCACTCATGATGTAATAGTCGAAACAACTACTTGTACTCATAATTTTGAAAAATGAACTTACCACAAGATGAATAATAACTAGTGATTCTCAGATTAGATCACAATAGAAATCCCAAAATATTGATGAAAATCTCTTCAAAGTTAATTGTTTTTCAAACCAAGAAACTAGAGAGAAAAGTAACAAAATACGTGTGTCAAAATATGTTCTGAACTCGCTTAGAAAACCCTAAACTATGTTTTAAATAGTTCAGCCTAAATAAGGAAATGTCGACTTATCACAAATGTCGTCAGCTCCTTCTTCAGTTTTCGCACTTCTTGCTTAAGGCTGACGATGGATCCTAATGACTTATCAGAAGTGTAGTGACATATCAGAAAATGTCGTCACTTCTTCACCTCAGCTCACATGTTCTGCCTAAGGCTGACGGCAACTCTGACGACTTATCAACTTCTTGACGACTAATCAAGAAATGTCGTCACAACTTTCAACTGAGGTCCATTCTCTGTCAAAGGCTAATGATATTTCTGATAACTTATCACAGGGCTAACGACTTATCAGGAATGTCGTCAGCCATACTTCTCTTCTATTTTCTTCAGATTTTAACTCTTTTGGTTCCATTCTTGTTGGTTCTCTTGTATCTTAGCTTCTACTACAAAATCAAAGATAAAACAATCAAAAACAACAAAAATTGCTTAAGACCTTATAATCATTCTCAGTTAAAAGCCTCAAATGTGTTAGCATCTGCTCACACATCTAATGTCAAACTACAGGTTGACAATAAACTCACATGTGATCATCGTATATTAATGCATATTAATTGATCACATGACTGGTGAACGGGCCCATATTCACCTTTTATACTTTTCAGATTTTAAGGGATCCAATCCCAATATTAGTTGGTCCAACCAACTTATAGCAACATTAAAAGTAACGAAGAATTTTCTAATTCTTCAATATATGTTCAATACTCAGTATGCACATCTTTGGGATGACGCAATTGTTCATGTCAATTTATGAACTTTTATTCTAGTAAACTCGAAGTTTACCATGATATGTGATTTTCCTATAGTAAATTTTAAATTTACTATTCCATTACTACTTTAGAAGTAGATTTCAAAATAACTCTTCTCAATTATTCTACATCTTGCAGAGGTGAGTTGTGATACCATCACAATCAAGTGCACGTTTACATTAATTTTCTTCTCATTCCCCAGGAATAGAATATAATCGTGCTTTAAACCTATCAAATTTTGATAGCTTATAATCTCTTTCATGATATTGCTACTTCAGGAGCAAATCGAGGTATATATCATATATTTCTACCACATTCACTTCAAGAATGGAGCAAATTGTATCTTTCAGACTTATCATATATTGCTACCACATTCCTTTATTGAAATGGAGCATATTCAATGGGACAGATTCATGTCTTTTTATCAAAAACATATGCCCTGAGATTCAAACTCAACATCTTATCCATTTAAAGGCGTCTTAGGCATAAATCAACTGTCTTATCCATCATTATATCATCAATATAGTGCATTGAGATTCAAACTCAATGTCTTATCCATTTAAAGACTTTTTAAGCATAAATCGATTGCCTTAGCCATCATTAATTTAAAATTGTACAAATTATCACAGTACGAACATAACACTCCAAAATATAATGATGAACATAAGTTAATATGAACAAACCTAATACTGTATAATAATAAAATACAAACTTTTACCTTTTACATAAAATACTAATATGTGTAAGGATATATGGATTATGAATACAAACAGAGAAAGAAATTTCCCCTCAATATCCATAGGCCTATTGACACTGTAACTTGTTCCCTTTTCTTTAATCTCTCTAATTAAATAGCATTAAATCTTTAAGATAAAGCAGGTAACTCTAACTTAATCTTTCACAATAGCCCCTCAAACTTACACATCAAACTACAGGCCGTGATTATAAAAGAAACTATAAAAGATGTGTCTACCAAATTGTGATGACCGCATAACCTTGCGATTTTATCTTCTCCATCTTTCGATTCAATTTTATTTTCAAAATTAAATTAATGATAATAGTAAAGATTCGTGCTGATAACATGTTATAAAACAAGAAAGAACAAAGAAGAAGAGTAGAGAGAATAGAGAGAGTAATTCTTATTTCTTCTCTTGAGGGATGAGAGATCATCTTGATTAAGAATACAATGAGCAAAACCCCTCTATTAATAGGGGAAATACTCCTAGTTTCTGACTAAAAGACAGATACTTCAAATCCTAATAGTTATCAACAAGATCTTGATAGATCTTATTAGATCTTGATAGACATTTACTATAATGTAAATACATTTATAACATTTTAATTGAGATTTCTCACAAGAAACCCTTTGGGTCCCCTTAGATCTTTATTAGTAATTTGAAAAACACAAATCTTTCCCCTTTGGGGAATGTGGATTTTGATATAATATGTCTGCACTCTTCATCTAAGAAAAACCACAATTCAAAAGATTTGTTATACTGTTGATATTATAAAATACATTTGCAAGGAGAAATGAAAATAGGGGGAAAAGGAGAAAAATTAACAAGAAATAAAAATAGGGGGAAAAAATAGAAAAAAAAGAAAAAAAGAAAAAACACAAAATAAAAAAAGATTAAAAAATGGAAAAGGAAAAAGAAAAAGAAAGATTAAAATATATGGCAAGAAAGGATTGAAATAGACAAAATAAAAAGCAAAAAAAAATTTTAAAAATAGAAAAAGGAAAAAACAAAAAATAAAATGATGGTGAATACAAATATAACATGTGGTTATGATATTTCCATCATATATAGTAATTTTTTTTGAAAATATTAAAAAAAAATGAAAAATACAACCATAAAAAGACAAAAAAATGTGAAAGGATAAAAAGTAAAAAGGAAAAAAAAGAAAACTAAAACGGGAAAAAGAAGAAAAAAAAAAGAGAAGTAAAAGATATAGATAAAGGAAATTGAAAAAAGGAAAAAGAAAAAAGTGAAGAGAAAAAAATAGTGAAATAAAGGCTAGGGTTAGAAGAGAGAAAAAAAATAAAAAAATAAAAAATAAAAATAGATGCACTTAATTGCAATTTTGAAAGTTAGGTTCGGGGCGCTTGCATTTTGCTGAAACATAAATTATTTCTGTAAGTGACCCCAAATTAAAAGTGTTGAAAATAATTATTTGGTCGGGTTAACTCATAAGGGACATTAATTTGTTTGTTAGCTCATTAGCTTGTCCTTCTCCTTTATCCTAAGGGAAAAGGGTCCAAAATTTACTCAAATTTTGATGCAATTTGCTGTAACACGCCTGAACTATGACCCTCTTGAACTATTTATTAGTGTAACTTTGATGCTTATAAACTATTAAATAGATGAAATTTATTAATAAATAAATAAAAGAATTTAGTAAAATACATTAATAAATAGTATAGGGGGTTTACAATATGTTAATAAATAGTTTAGAGGGTCATAGGACCCTCACAAAGTTCATGCATGCTACAACGTATTTATTTTGAATATATATCAAACAATTTTTCCTTTTTCCTAGCTTATAATATATAAATACATCTTTATAATATTTTTCACGTTAGTATATGTGACGGGTTAAGGCGTATGATTGAGAAAAATGTTTTGCATATATTTGACGATATCTAGACCGTGGAAACATGAGGATTCATTCATCTTTTGAGGAATTTTGACAAGGACCAACATAAGTCGGTAATCGCTTCTGTAAAAGAGAAATAAATCTGTTATAGTAGCATTACGATTCAAATACAACAAAAAGTGACTATTGGGAGTGCCTTTTCCGAATGTTTAACGAGGAACTTTACTTGGCTTCTTCTCAGAATTAAATTCGCAATTTTGCTCTTGTGAAAGTTCCAATTTCTGTACTTAGATTTCGTTCGACTTTGTAAAATTCCCTTAACTCATAGTGAGGAATTTAAATCCTTCAGAATAGAGATTACTCTATCAAAACCGATCTTAATTTTCTTATTCCTCAAATTTATTTTCTGAACAAATAGGTTAATGGCTTTTATTTTTTAATAACAACATAATATGTACATGGAAAGTTCATAAAAACATATAAATAGTGTCATCTTCAAAAGTTCTAGATAATGAATATCCAGATAAGCATATTGACTATACTTGATATACAGTAAAATCTCTTGCAGAAGGACGATTCCTTTTCCTTTAGTTTCATTGGTTATATAATACTACTCCAATTAATTCAAATTTACATGTTGCGTTAAACTCATTAAAGAAATAAGAGATTTTTTCTATTGTTATTAAAGATAAAGTGATCAAATCCATCCCCCACAATCCTAGGTGGTATTCAACATTAACTCTAGGCTAATAACTCATAGCAAAATTAAAGTCAAAAGTTGAATTGAAAAGAAAAAAAAAGCGAGAGACAAAAGGAAGAGGAAAGTTTAGTGCACCTGTAAAGTGTAGAACCTTCTAAGATTTGTTGTGCAACCACTGTTCTAGTTTGTGTTTCCAGAGAATGCCTAACAAGAACAAATCATTTAGCTATTATCTTTGTTTCGGTAATCTATTAACATAATCCATGTGTTGGTGTACGCTGACCAAAATGTATTATCTGGAGTTTGGTGATGAATTTTGGTCTCTTGGACTGACAAGTCAACTTTTTCAAAAAGACATCAGGTTTACGAAGTATATTCCATGTAAAATTTACATATCAAGCATGTATGCGTAAAAAGAACAGCTCGGTGCATTAAAGCTCACACCTCTATATTCTATGCACTCTATACAAATTTCCGTATCAAGCATATATGCATAAAAGGACATCTTGGTGCACTAAAGTTTCTGTTATACACGGGACTCGGGAAAGGACCAAACTACAAGGGTTTATTATATGCAACCTTGTCTTGTACTTTTGCAAAAGGTTGTTTTCATAGCTTGAACCCCTAATCCCTCATCACATGACAACAACTTTATCAGCTACATCAAGATTTCCTTAAGTATGTTCGCATAGTGATCTTAAAAATAGAGTTACAATCTATGGTAACAAGTTAAATAACACTAGTCATAAAATAAATTAGGAAAAAGGGTCAAAGTTACCCCTCTACTATGAAAAACTTGGATAAATATATCGTTTGCGTTATTTTGAGGTCAAATTTACCCTCGTTGTCATACTTTGAGGCCAAATTTACCCTCATTATCAAGAAACTTTTCATCTGTACTCTTCTTTTTAACAGAAAAGTCCAAATCAACGTTAAATGCCTCATTTAAAAAAATAAATCACGCTCTAATCTAATCCGTCCGATCCAACTTGACCCACAAAAAAGATACAAATAAATATACCCTTCTCTTAGTTTTATTGGTCGAATTTCCCAAAAAGATATACCCTTCCTCAAACGATACTTTCTAGCATGATTGAAATATACACTTCTATTATGGACCATAATTAATTAACAATGATTGAATTACATGGGACTATTGAAGCTGAGAGGGTCAAAAATAAAAGGTATTTGTTTGACAAATTAGGTCTTCTAGCGCTGCACGTTGAAAGATAAGTATATTTGTTCATTGAAAAAATTGGACCAATAGAACTAAGGAATGGGCATATTTATTTATGTCTTTTATATGGGTAGGGTCGAGTCCGATGATCAGATTATGATGTATTTATTTTTAGAAAATGAGGCATTTAACGTTAATTTGAGTTTTATATTAAAAAGAAAAGTACAGGAGAATCATAATCAAATAAATTCAAATATATACTACTTCCGTAACTTTAAAGAACATAGGCTTTGATACCAAATTGTAGGGGGTGCGGATAACTTGCCAATTTTAAATGATAGATAATCTTAAAATATTAATCTTATATATACTTAGAGATATAGAAATTATAGATATTAAGAGAATAATATTAGAAAAAGTATTAGACTATGAAATTGAAACTATAAATTGGATAAAACAGTTATACATGGATAATTACCCAGATGAATATTATTCAGATTAAGAAATGTTAGAATATATTAGAAAAACTAGAGAAAATCAAGATAATCTAAATGAAAAAATTAATTATAGAAACCGAATTAGAAAAATAATGGAGAATCTAAAAGAAAAATTAAAATGGATACAAGAAACCCTAGAAAATTTAGAAAAAAGTACATGTGATAGTTTATATAATTTAAAAAACTCGCTACGAGAAGAACAACACAAGATAATAAATAGCATTGAAAATCTAGAATTAGATATACATTACAGTACAATTAGGATAAATTATTATACAGAAATTTGTAAATCTACAATTACTACAGGATAAAATGATAGACTATGAATATTTAAAATATTGGAGAGAAAATATGGAAGAAATAATATTATTAGAAAAACTTATGAAAGACAATCTAATTGGATATTTTGAAACAAAAAATATAGAATATTTAGAATACCTTCAAAATAATATAGAAATAAACTAAATAAACTCAAAATAAAAATAAAAATATTTAGAGAAGTTAAGAAATATCCACGCACGAATAAAAATAGATCTATTGTATTTATAATAGATCTATTTTACCACACAAGTTATCCGCACCCCCTACCTATTTGGTATCAGAGCCTATGTTCTTTAAAGTTACGGAAGTAGTATATATTTGGATTTATTTGATTATGATTTATTTATTATGATTTATTTGATATCAAAGCCTATGTTCTTTAAAGTTACGGAAGTACTATATATTTAGATTTATTTGATTAATTTATTATTTGATTAATTTATTAATTATGACTTATTTGATAAAACTAGATTTTAGATATTCCCCAAATAATTATTTAGATGAATAAACTACAAAAATTACCAAAATATAAAGAATTAAAGCAAATAAAATCTAAAAAACGTAAAGAATTAAAAATAAGGATAGAAAGACTATAATATAACATAATTGTCGGAGTTAGTAAAAACTCAATAAATTCACAAAAAGAAAAAATACCAAATTTAGAGTCAACAATAGATAGTCTAGAATATACATACCAACATGATCTATTAACAATTAAATAAAAATGAACAAAGAAGAATTTATAATAGATGAAAAAATATATGAAAACCATGAAGGATTAAAAATAAAAATAGAATTTTCTAATCTAGGAAGAAGTTATAAAAAAATAAGTGAACATTTATATTTAATATTAGAAAAAAGAAGAATTAAAATTAGAAGATAAATTAACAGCTATGGCAAGAATAGAAAAATAAAATGAAGAAATAGATAGAAAAAAAGGAAATAGAAAAAATAAAACAACAAACTACAAAAGAAATACGAAAAATAGAAGAAACTAAAAATGGTAGGATTGCTAAATTAGAAAAAGAACTACAAATACTAAAAGATTTGTATGAAAAAAAGACAGAAAGAAAAAGAAGAAATAGATATAGAACAAAAATTATTAAATGAGATAAATTAATTTAAAGAAAAATTAGAAATAAATATAATAGATATTGAAGAAACATATAATTATGATTCAGCAGATAGTGAAAATAGTGAAACATATACAGAAATCTTAACAAATACAAAAAATTTAGAAATCAATGAAAAACAAGAAGTAATTAATGAAGAAAACTTAGAAAATCGAAACACAGAAATAAATACTCTTGATAAAAAAGAAGATGAAAAAATATAATACTTAGAACATCAGAAATAAGAAAACCTACATATTATAAGAATAAGTTTAAAAAATATAATCTAAAGGATGAATATGACAAATGGACACCAAAACATATAGTTAATAAAAATTATAACTTTTTAGACTTAGGTTGTGTAATAGATACAGAAAAAATAATAAAATTATGGATAGGATATATGACAAAACAATTCTTAGATAATAATATAAATGCAACAGATGCACTAGAATATATAGAAAGAATACTAATAAGAACAGTGAAATTATGGTTTTCAAATCTAACTGAAAATAGTAAAAGGGTATTAAGAACTGACAAACCTACAGAAGAAACATCATCAACAAGTTCAACTAAATTAACACCTTTAGAATTATTAAAAAAATATGAAATAGCTATAAAATACGAATTTAGCAGCATGACAACAACAGAAGAAGAACAAAATGAAGAGATAGATACAAATAGGAATTTAATGTTAAAATTAGCAATATGTAATATGTGTTACATAGATGAATATACTTGCGCATTTAAAGAATATTATTATAAAGGAACATATAATACAGAAGAAAGTAAAGAAAAAAAGAAAATTATATTTTAATAAATTACCTGAATCATTTTGTTCAAAAATAATAAAAAGTTGGGATAAAGCAAAAATAGTAGATACTCTAGGAGCAAGAATAAAAATTTTACAATAATGGTATGAAAACCTATGTGAAAAATATAGAGAAGAAATAAAAATAGAAAAAACATTAATAAAAAATTTAGCATGTTGCAAATATAAAATAACACCTCAATTTGGATGCGAAGAAAGATATTATAAGAAAAGAACAAGACATAAGAAATATAAGAAATACAAAAAATCAAAATATAAATATAAGAAACCAAGAAAAAGATATTATGTAAAAAATTATAAACTTAAAAGACCATATAGGGAAAAGAAATCTATAAAAGAATGTACTTGTTATAATTGCAGAAAATTAGGACATTTTGCTAGAGATTGTAAATTACCTAAAAACCCAAAAATAAACGAATATTAGAAATAAAAATAAAAAATACAGAATATATACAGATAGATTATATAGATTACGAATTATAAAGTGAAGATAGTATATATGAAATTTCAGAGAATGAAACAGATAATGAAGTAGATAGTGAATTAGATGAATTAA
The DNA here is from genome assembly GCA_030864225.1 of Capsicum baccatum var. pendulum. Lineage (NCBI taxonomy): Eukaryota > Viridiplantae > Streptophyta > Magnoliopsida > Solanales > Solanaceae > Capsicum > Capsicum baccatum. Next base: position 66,789,258 of record CM061559.1, on the reverse strand, counting down.
ATGACTGAAAAAGATATAAGAATAAACCAAATAACTTCAGAAGATATAAAAATAATAACAAAGGAAGAATATTTAAATGAAGAAAGAACAGATCAAAAAATAATATTTGATGGTCATATATTTGATGAAATAAAAGGAAAAGAATTAGATTTAAGTGTAGAAAAAATATTTAAAATATCAACCATAAAAAACATATTTAGTGGAAGAAAAGAAGAATACTACGTAGAAAGCCAAAAAGAACATGTAATAGACTGTAGATATGCAAAAGATAAAGCTAGTATACCACTAGTAACAAAAAGGATAATTAATAAAGAAATAAACGATATAAAAAGTAGAGACTCAATAAAATATGTACACCTTAGAGGTACAGAGATATTAATAAAAGGATGTTTTAGAGAAGAAATAGATACACCAATAGAATTATACCTAGCAGATGATAGAATTATAAAATCTATAGAAAAAAGTATAATAACTGCCATAAAAGGAAATTTAATATACAAAAAATTTAAATTTATAATAAGTGCGAATTATTCAGTAGCAATAACAGATAAAAATATAGATAAATCATTAGTATTATATTGGAAAATATCAGGAATAGAACTAACCCCAGGAAGTAAAATATTTACAGCAAGATGTAAAAATCTATATGTATTAACAACAAAACATAAAATAACTAGAAAAAATAAAATTAACAAAATACAAATAGAAAGTCCTTTCGAAAAATTTGTAAAAATAAATTGATAATAATGATTATAGTTATAGAGACATAGATATAGAAGAAAATTTAGAATAATAAATGATAGAATAAGTACAACAAAAAGAATAGCTTATGAAAAATCAGAATCATCAAGTTCATCAAAAAGAACAAGTTATGAAACAAGTTCAACAACTAATTTAAACTAATATTACATCACAGGAATAATAAATGAAAAAGAATATTTAATACTCTTAAATACAGGACAAGAAGAAAATTATATAGCAAGATATCTAATAAAAATAAGGAAATAAAATCTGACAATAATATATGCCCAGATCTACCAAGAAGCTTAATAAACACTAAAAATATAGCAAAAACAAATAATAATAATAGGAGTTAGAAAAATAAAAATAGAATTTGAAATAAAGGAAGAAATGCAAAAAGCAGACATAATATTAGGAATAAAATGGCTAGAACAAGTAAAACCATATAATATAGAGCATACACAATTATCTATAACATATAATAGAGAGAAATTATTTTTAAGAAGAGCTTTAACATGTTATGAAAATATATGTATTAATGAAGATAGTAGTAGAATTGTATTACAGTAGATATTATACGCCTATGATAGATACAGGAGTAGAAGCTAATTTATGTAGATATAATTCTTTACCGAAAATTAAATGGGATAAATTAAAAACACCAGTAATAGTTAAAGGATGTAATAACGAAGGAAACTTAATTACTTATAAAGTTAAGAATGTAAAAACACAAGTATGAGATAAACTATTAACAATAGAAGAAATCTATAATTATGAGCTAACATCAAAAGATACACTTTTAAGAATGCCGTTTTTAGATAAATTATACCCACATATAATAACTAGAACGGATTGGTGGTTTACAACACCATGTAAACAGAAAGTAAGAGCAAAAAGAGTTACTAAAAAAATAAGAAAGAAAAGTGATTGGATAGAAGGAAGTGAAAAAATTACACAAAAATTAAAAAATATAAAAATATACTGAATATACAATAGAACTGGTCGTATTTTCAATAAACAAAAAAAAATAACTATATTTTCAATAAATAAGATAGAAAAAATTAGAACAATTATATAGTTAAGATCAATTAAAAGGATGGAAAAAACATAAAACCACTATAAAAATTAAATTAATAGATAAAAATAGCATAATAGCTCAAAAACCATTAACATATAATTTTGACGATTTTAAAGAATTTAAAATGCATATAGATAAATTATTAGAAAAACAATATAAACAAAAAAGTAATAGTAAACACAATAGTCCACCATTTATAGTAAATAAACATAGTGAACAAAAAAAAGAAAAAAGTAGAATGGTTATTGATTATAGAAATTTAAATGCAAAAACTATAACATACAATTACCCAATACCAAATAATATATTAAAAATAAAACAAATATAAGGATATAATTACTTTAGTAAATTTGATTGTAAATCAGGATTTTACCATTTAAAGTTAGAAGAAGAATCTAAGGAATTAACAGCATTTACGGTACCACAAGGATTTTATGAATGGAATGTACTACCATTTGAATATAAAAATGAACTAGGTAGATATCAACATTTTATGGAAAGTTATTTTAAACAATTGTCTAATTGTATAGTATATATAGATGATATACTATTATATACAAAAACCAAAGAAGAACATTTAAAATTATTAGAACAATTTACGGATATAATAGAAAAATTGGGAATAAGTTTAAGTGAAAAGAAAGCTAAAATTATGAAAAACCAGATAGAATTTTTAGGAATACAAATAGATAAAAGTGGAGTAAAAATACAACAACATATAATACAAAAAATAATAAATTCAAAAGAAGATTTAGATACAAAAAAGAAATTAAAATCATTTTGGAGATTAGTAAACCAAGTAAGGGAATATATACCAAAATTAACAGAAAATCTAAAGCCTTTACAGAAAAACTTAAAATAGGATGTAGAATATAATTATTACGAAGAAGATAAAAAACAAGTCCAGAAAATAAAAGCACTTTGTAAAGAATTACCAAAATTATAATTCCAGACGAAAATAGAAAATTTATATATATAGTAGAAGCAGATGCTAGTGAATGTAGTTACGGAGGAGTACTTAAATATAGGAATGAAAATGAAAAAATAGAATATCATTGCAGATATTATTCAAGAACGTTTAATGAAACAGAAATAAAATGATAAATAAATAGAAAAGAATTATGTTCATTATATAAATGTTTATTAACATTTGAGTCATATATTGTATATAGCAGGTTTATTGTACGAACAGATAGTACACAGGTACGTTGGTGGCTAACAAAGAAAATACAAAATTCAGTTAAAACAAAAGAGATATGGAGACTAGTATTGAATATATTAAATTTTACATTTACAATTGAAATAATTAGTACTAACAAAAATATTATTGCAGATTACATATCAAGACAAAGCTACACAAACTGATATTATAGAAGATGATGCTTTAGAAAAGATATTCAAAACCCTAACTACTCTTTCAATGAAAGTGGACAGTATGGGTAATGAAATAGAAAAACTAAAGACTAATGAAGTTAAACTGAAGTCTGTAGCTACAAATCAGCTAACTCAATAGTGTGCAGAGCTATATCGATCGGAAGACATTAAAATTCCAGAGCTAGAAGGAGACGTTGGGACACTCCGTAAAACCCATAACGTTTATCAATCTACAATTGCAGGTACAAGCAAAGGAGTTATTGGACAAAGATACCAGAATATGAACTTAAATAAGACATTTGAAAAACCATTTACACCAAAAATACAAAAAGACCTCTTGAACATACCCCTACAAATTACCACATATCGAGATAGTCTGAACCAAGATAAAAAAGTTTATAACTATACAGCCCAAAAATACATAGGAAATATCTACCGAGTACAAACTTTTCTAAACCTTAACCCCAAAGCTACAGATATTAAAGAACCCTACACAAACTATATAACCCAAAGATTACAAGGTCACAACAAGCTAATTGCATTACCCAAAACTAACCCAAGCCTAATTAAAACTTATTTCGACTATGGATTATTAAATACCATATATACCCAAGGTAGAGAAGAACTATCAGCTATGGAAGAATTAAAAAAAATATTCAACAGCTATAAAAGAGTAATCAAAGCTAATCTATTTTATATAAAGTGTTATACTGCACCAGCAGAGATATTATACAACGAGATAAAACCGGTTATACAAGTTGTAAAAATAGAATTAACCAGAGATATGATTATACCAGAAGATATTGTGCAGCAGCCAGAGATACCCAGAATCGAGATACCTGATTTTTATGCAAACAAACGAGTTATTGGACTAGCTACAATTATTCAAGAACTAGCAAACAATTATACCAATGGAAACCAAATATGGAGCTATTATTTAAGAGACCATCAGATGATTTATTCAAATTCAAAAGAATTATGACAAACAGATATGGAAGCTGTTAGACAATGAATAATGACATTACTTAACCCAGAAAAACAATCTACTGCAAGGGCAATTAAGAGAGAATTTATTTCAGACGGATTATTGACAAGATATTGCAATATAATTGGACAGAAATATCCAGATCATCAATGTTCGAGATGTAATGGAGAAGATAATATTATCTTAGAAGTTCGGCTAGAATAAAATAAAAAATTAAGAAAATAAGCATGCCAGCTGGAAAGAAGATAAAAAAAGCAGCAGATACGACAAAAAGAAGATATTAGCGGAAACAATAATGGAGATAAAAGACAAGCTATTAAACTGTGAAAACAACATGTAACAAACTTTCACAATTTTACATAAAACTTATTGTATAAAGTTTATAAAGTCTTTAGATAGATTAGGCTTTTTGACTTTTTAAGCTAGAAGTATTTATGATTTTTGTCTTATAGTTAGATATTAAAGTCTTTATGTAAAGACTTTTATGTAAATTATGTCAGGGAATAATTAGGTTAGGAAGACTTTGTAAAAAGATAGGACTAGATTTTTTAAAGTTTTAGAAACGTGTAAAACATTAGTACAAAAATCTATGTAAATCATCCATTATAAATGAAGGCATCGAAGGCAGAAAGAAGCAAACCTTCATGCGTTGAAGCAAAAAACTCTCCCTTGTCTACAACAAATAGTTTGATTATTTAAAAAAACAGGTATATTTCTATAGAAAAATCTATGAAGGAATAAAGCTTAGAATTATCAAAACTACCAGAACACGTATATTCATTTACTATTATAAATAGCTAAATTCATAAATTCCTAACAATCATGATATGATAAAATAAGTTCATGTTAGTTTCTTTATAGTAGAATTATTCGAAAAATAGCATGTTAAGAAATTTATTAGCAAAGTGAAAAAGGAAAAAAATCCCTAAGAACTATGCCATCCTAAAGGTAAAATCGGTGAGGCAAGAAAGCCGTGATAGAGGAGTAACTAGAGTAAAGGCGCTGTTTAAGGGAAAAGTATCCAGATTACCATGCTAATAGTGACTGAAGACTATGTTAGTTAAGAATAATATAGCATATAGCAATCTAAAGTGATCATATTTTGTTATGTGCATGATTGAAGGGAATATTCTGAAAATAGCAATTTTATGAAAAATAAATAATTATTCATCTGACGAAATGGTAGATAAATTTAAAATACTCATTTTATATGTACTTAAGAATATGAAATAGTAGCTATAAGAAAAATCATATCGGAAAAAATATTTGATAGATATTTTATGACTAGAATTAATTATATACCACACCTACCAAACTACTTTTATAAATACTTGCATACCAAACCCACACACTAACTATGATAAATTATGTATATTTAGAATTTTTGAAAATAAATATAAAATATATACAATTTCTTAGTGAAAATATAGAAGAATTAATGAGACTAAAAAAAACAACTAAAAAAATATTATAATAAAGTATTTAACCAATTTTAAATGATAGATAATCTTAAAATATTAATCTTATATATACTTAGAGATATAGAAATTATAGATATTAAGAGAATAATATTAGAAAAAGTATTAGGCTATGAAATTGAAACTATAAATTGGGTAGAACAGTTATACCTGGATAATTACCCAGATGGATATTATTCAGATTAAGAAATGTTAGAATATATTAGAAAAATTAGAGAAAATCAAGATAATCTAAATGAAGAAATTAATTATAGAAACCGAATTAGAAAAATAATGGAGAATCTAAAAGAAAAATTAATATGGATAGAAGAAACCCTAGAAAATTTAGGAAAAAAGTACATGTGATAGTTTATATAATTTAAAAAAATCGCTACGATAAGAACAACACACGATAATAAATAGCATTGAAAATCTAAAATTAGGTATACATTACAGTACAATTAGGATAAATTATTATACAGAAATTTCTAAATTTACAATTACTACAGGATAAAATGATAGACTATGAATATTTAAAATATTGGAGAGAAAATATGGAAGAAATAATATTATTAAAAAACTTATGAAAGACAATCTAATTGGATATTTTGAAACAAAAAATATAGAATATCTAGAATACCTTATTAACTATTTGTTTTGGTGTCCATTTGTCATATTCATTCTTTAGATTATGTCTTTTAAACTTATTCTTATCATATGTAGGTTTTCTTATTTCTGATGTTCTAGGTATTATATTTTCATCTTCAATTTTTATAGTGGTTTTATGTTTTTCCCTTCTTTTAATGGATCTTCACTATATAATTGTTCTAATTTTTTTCTATCTTATTTATTGAAAATATAGTTATTTCCTTTTTATTTATTTAAAATACGACCAGTTCTATTGTATCTTCAGTATTTTTTATATTTTCTAGTTTGATATTAAAAATAAGACAAATACAAGGATATAATCATACCACACCTACCGAACTACTCTTATAAATACTTTGATAATTTTTGTACTTTATTCATCTAAATAATATTTAGGGGAATATCTAAATCTTTTTTTATCAAATAAGTCATAATTAATAAATTAATCAAATAATAAATTAATCAACTAATATCTAAAACACATAAAGAATTAAAAATAAGGATAGAAAGACTACAATATAACATAATTTCCAGAGTTAGTAAAAACTCAATAAATGCACAAAAAGAAGAAATACCAAATTTAGAATCAACAATAGATAGTCTAGAATATACATACCAACATGATCTATTAACAATTAAATAAAAATGAACAAAGAAGAATTTATAATAGATGAAAAAATATATGAAAATCATGAAAGATTAAAAATAAAAATAGTATTTTCTAATCTAGGAAGAAGGTATAAAAAAATAGATGAACATTTATATTTAATGTTAGAAAAAAAAAAGAATTAAAATTAGAAGATAAATTGACAGCTATAGTAAGAATAGAAAAAGAAAATGAAGAAATATATAGAAAAAAGGAAATGGAAAAAATAAAACAACAAACTATAGAAGATACAAAAAATAGAAGAAATTAAAAATAGTAGAATTGCTGAATTAGAAAAAGACTATAAATGCTAAAAGATTTGTATGAAAAAAGACAGAAAGAAAAAGAAGAAAAAGATAAAGAACAAAAATTATTAAATGCGATAAATCAATTTAAAGAAAAATTAGAAATAAATATAATAGATATTGAAGAAACATATAATTATGATTCAGCAGATAGTGAAAATAGTGAAACATATACAGAAATCTTAACAAATACAAAAAATTTAGAAATCAATGAAAAACAAGAAGTAATTAATGAAGAAAACATAGAAAATCGAAACACAGAAATAAATACTCTTGATAAAAAAGAAGATGAAAAAATATAATACTTAGAACATCAGAAATAAGAAAACCTACATATTATAAGAATAAGTTTAAAAAATATAATCTAAAGGATGAATATGACAAATGGACACCAAAACATATAGTTAATAAAAATTATAACTTTTTAGACTTAGGTTGTGTAATAGATACAGAAAAAATAATAAAATTATGGATAGGATATATGACAAAACAATTCTTAGATAATAATATAAATGCAACAGATGCACTAGAATATATAGAAAGAATACTAATAAGAACAGTGAAATTATGGTTTTCAAATCTAACTGAAAATAGTAAAAGGGTATTAAGAACTGACAAACCTACAGAAGAAACATCATCAACAAGTTCAACTAAATTAACACCTTTAGAATTATTAAAAAAATATGAAATAGCTATAAAATACGAATTTAGCAGCATGACAACAACAGAAGAAGAACAAAATGAAGAGATAGATACAAATAGGAATTTAATGTTAAAATTAGCAATATGTAATATGTGTTACATAGATGAATATACTTGCGCATTTAAAGAATATTATTATAAAGGAACATATAATACAGAAGAAAGTAAAGAAAAAAAGAAAATTATATTTTAATAAATTACCTGAATCATTTTGTTCAAAAATAATAAAAAGTTGGGATAAAGCAAAAATAGTAGATACTCTAGGAGCAAGAATAAAAATTTTACAATAATGGTATGAAAACCTATGTGAAAAATATAGAGAAGAAATAAAAATAGAAAAAACATTAATAAAAAATTTAGCATGTTGCAAATATAAAATAGCACCTCAATTTGGATGCGAAGAAAGATATTATAAGAAAAGAACAAGACATAAGAAATATAAGAAATACAAAAAATCAAAATATAAATATAAGAAACCAAGAAAAAGATATTATGTAAAAAAATATAAACTTAAAAGACCATATAGGGAAAAGAAATCTATAAAAGAATGTACTTGTTATAATTGCAGAAAATTAGGACATTTTGCTAGAGATTGTAAATTACCTAAAAACCCAAAAATAAACGAATATTAGAAATAAAAATAAAAAATACAGAATATATACAGATAGATTATATAGATTACGAATTATAAAGTGAAGATAGTATATATGAAATTTCAGAGAATGAAACAGATAATGAAGTAGATAGTGAATTAGATGAATTAAATGACTGAAAAAGATATAAGAATAAACCAAATAACTTCAGAAGATATAAAAATAATAACAAAAGAAGAATATTTAAATGAAGAAAGAACAGATCAAAAAATAATATTTGATAGTCATATATTTGATGAAATAAAAGGAAAAGAATTAGATTTAAGTGTAGAAAAAATATTTAAAATATCAACCATAAAAAACATATTTAGTGGAAGAAAAGAAGAATACTACGTAGAAAGCCAAAAAGAACATGTAATAGACTGTAGATATGCAAAAGATAAAGCTAGTATACCACTAGTAACAAAAAGGATAATTAATAAAGAAATAAACGATATAAAAAGTAGAGACTCAATAAAATATGTACACCTTAGAGGTACAGAGATATTAATAAAAGCATGTTTTAGAGAAGAAATAGATACACCAATAGAATTATACCTAGCAAATGATAGAATTATAAAACCTATAGAAAAAAGTATAATAACTGCCATAAAAGGAAATTTAATATACAAAAAATTTAAATTTATAATAAGTGCAAATTATTCAGTAGCAATAACAGATAAAAATATAGATAAATCATTAGTATTATATTGGAAAATATCAGGAATAGAACTAACCCCAGGAAGTAAAATATTTACAGCAAGATGTAAAAATCTATATGTATTAACAACAAAACATAAAATAATGAGAAAAAATAAAATTAACAAAATACAAATAGAAAGTCCTTTCGAACAATTTGTAAAAAAATTTGATAATAATGATTATAGTTATAGAGACATAGATATATAAGAAAATTTAGAATAATAAATGATAGAATAAGTACAACAAAAAGAATAGCTTATGAAAAATCAGAATCATCTAGTTTATAAAAAAAACAATTTATGAAACAAGTTCAACAACTAATTTAAACTAATATTACATCATAGGAACAATAAATGAAAAAGAATATTTAATACTCTTAAATACAGGACAAGAAGAAAATTATATAGCAAGATATCTAATAAAAAATGAGGAAATAAAATCTGACAATAATATATGCCCAAATCTACCAAGAAGCTTAATAAACACTAAAAATATAGCAGAAAAAGAAATAACTATAGGAATTAGAAAAATAAAAATAGAATTTGAACTAAAGGAAGAAATGCAAAAAGCAGACATAATATTATGAATAAAATAGCAAGAACAAGTAAAACCATATAATATAGAGCATACACAATTATCTATAACATATAACAGAGAGAAATTATTTTTAGGAAGAGCTTTAACATGATATGAAAATATATGTATTAATGAAGATAGTAGTAGAAGGGTATTACAGTAGATATTATACGTCTATGATAGATACAGGAGCAGAAGCTAATTTATGTAGATATAATTGTTTACCAAAAAGTAAATGGGATAAATTAAAAACACCAATAATAGTTAAAGGATTTAATAACGAAGGAAGCTTAATTACTTATAAAGCTAATAATGTAAAAACACAAGTATGAGATAAAATATTAACAATAGAAGAAATCTATAATTATGAGCTAACATCAAAAGATACACTTTTAGGAATGCCGTTTTTAGATAAATTATACCCACATATAATAACTAGAACGGATTGGTGGTTTACAACACCATGTAAACAGAAAGTAAGAGCAAAAAGAGTTACTAATAAAATAAGAAAGAAAACTGATTGGATAGAAGGAAGTGAAAAAATTACACAAAAATTAAAAAATATAAAAAATATTGAAGATACAATAGAACTGGTCGTATTTTCAATAAATAACTATATTTTCAATAAATAAGATAGAAAAGATTAGAATAATTATATAGTGAAGATCCATTAAAAGGATGGGAAAAACATAAAACCACAATAAAAATTGAATTAATAGATAAAAATAGCATAATAACTCAAAAACAATTAATATATAATTTTGACGATTTAAAAGGATTTAAAATGCATATAGATGAATTATTAGAAAAACAATATATACAAAAAAGTAATAGTAAACACAATAGCCCAACATTTATAGTAAATAAACATAGTGAACAAAAAAGAGGAAAAAGTAGAATGGTTATTGATTATAGAAATTTAAATGCAAAAACTATGACATATAATTACCCAATACCAAATAAGATATTAAAAATAAGACAAATACAAGGATATAATTACTTTAGTAAATTTGATTGTAAGTCAGGATTTTACCATTTAAAGTTAGAAGAAGATTCTAAGGAATTAACCGCATTTACGGTACCACAAAAATTTTATGAATGGAATGTACTACCATTTGGATATAAAAATGCACCAGGTAGATATCAATATTTTATGGATATTTATTTTAAATAATTGCCTAATTGTATAGTATATATAGATGATATACTATTATATACAAAAATCAAAGAAGAACATTTAAAATTATTAGAACAATTTACGGATATAATAGAAAAATCGAAAATAAGTTTAAGTGAAAAGCAAGCTGAAATTATGAAAAATCAGATAGAATTTTTAGGAATACAAATAGATAAAAGTGGAGTAAAAATGCAACAACATATAGAGAAAAAATAATAAATTCAAAAGAATAATTAGATACAAAAAAGAAATTACAATCATTTTTTGGATTAGTAAATCAAGTAAGGTAATATATACCAAAATTAGTAGAAAATCTAAAGCCTTTACAGAAAAAATTAAAAAAGGATGTAGAATATAATTATAACGAAGAAGATAAAAAAAAGTCCAGAAAATAAAAACACTTTGTAAGGAATTACCAAAATTACAATTACCAGACGAAAATAAAAAATTTATATATATAGTAGAAGCAGATGCCAGTGAATGTAGTTATGGAGAAGTACTTAAATATAGCTATGAAAATGAAAAAATAGAACATCACTGCAGATATTATTCAGGAACATATAGTGAAACAGAAATAAAATGGGAAATAAATAGAAAAGAATTATGTTCATTATATAAATATTTATCAGCATTTGAGCCATATATTGTATTTAACAAGTTTATTGTACGAATAGATTATACACAGGTACGTTAGTGGCTAACAAAGAAAATACAAAATTCAGTTACAACAAAAGAGATTCACAGACTAGTATTGAATATATTAAATTTTACCTTTACAATCGAAGTAATTAGTACTAACAAAAATATTATTGCAGATTACATATCAACACAAAGCTACACAGACTGATATTATAGAAGATGATGCTTTAGAAAAGATATTCAAAACCCTAACTACGCTTTCAATGAAAGTGGACAGTATGGGTAATGAAATAGAAAAGCTAAAGACTAATGAAGTTAAACTGAAGTCTGTAGCTACAAATCAGCTAACTCAGCAGTGTGCAGAGCTATATCAATCGGAAGACATTAAAATTTCAGAGCTAGAAGGAGACGTTGGGACACTATGTAAAACCCATAACGTTTATCAATCTCAATTGCAGGTACAAGCAAAGGAGTTATTGGACAAAGATACCAGAATATGAACTTAAATAAGACATTTGAAAAACCATTTACACCAAAAATACAAAAAGACCTCTTGAACATACCCCCACAAATTACCACATATCGAGATAGTCTGAACCAAGATAAAAAAGTTTAACTATACAACCCAAAAATACATAGAAAATATCTACCGAGTACAAAATTTTTTAAACCTTAACCCCAGAGCTACAGATATCAAAGAACCCAATACAAACTATATAACCCAAAGATTACAAGGTCACAACAAGCTAATTGCACTACCCAAAACTAACCCAAGCCTAATAAAAACTTGTTTTGACTATGGATTATTAAATACCATATATACCCAGGATGGAGAATAACTATAAGCTATGGAAGAATTACAAAAAATATTCAACACCTATAAAAGAGTAACCAAAGGAAATCTATTTTATATAAAGTGTTAGACTGTACCAGCACAGATATTATACGATGAGATAAAACTGGTTATACAAGTTGTAAAAATAGGATTAACCAGAGATATGATTATACCAGAAGATATTGTGCAGCGGCCAGAGATACCCAAAATCAAGATACCTGATTTTTATGCAAACAAACGACTTATTGGACTAGCTACAATTATTCAAGAACTAGCAAACAATTATACCAATGGAAACCAAATATGGAGCTATTATTCAAGAGACCATCAGATGATTTATTTAAATTCAAAAAAATTACGACAAGCTGATATGGAAGATGTTAGACAATGGATAATGATATTACTTAACCCAGAAAAACAATCTACTACAAGGGCAATTAAGAGAGGATTTATTTCAGACGGATTATTGACAAGATATTGCAAGATAATTGGACAGAAATATCCAGATCATCAATGTTCAAGATGTAATGGAGAAGATAATATTATCCCATAAGTTCGGCTAGAATAAAATAAAAAAGCAAGAAGATAAGTATGCCAACTGGAAAGAAGATAAAAAAAGCAGTAGATACGACAAGAAGAAGTTATCAGTGGAAACAATAATGGAGATAAAAGACAAGCTATTAAATTGTGAAAGCGACATGTAACAAACTTTCACAATTTTACGTAAAACTTATTGTATAAAGTTTACAAAGTCTTTAGATAGATTAGGCTTTTTTTGACTTTTTAAGGTAGAAGTATTTATGATTTTTGTCTTATAGTTAGATATTAAAGTCTTTATGTAAAGACTTTTATGTAAATTATGTCAGGGAATAATTAGGTTAGGAAGACTTTGTAAAAAGATAGGACTAGATTTTTTAAAAGTTTTAGAAACGTGTAAAACATTAGTACGAAAAACTATGTAAACCATCCATTATAAATGAAGGCATTGAAGGCAGAAAGAAGCAAACCTTCATGCGTTGAAGCAAAAAACTCTCTTGTCTACAACAAATAATTTGATTATTTAAAAAATAGGTATATTTCAATGGAAAAATCTATGGAGGAACAAAGCTTACAATTATCAAAAGTACTAGAACAGGTATATTCATTTACTATTATGAATAGCTAAATTCATAAAATCCTAACAATCAAGATATGATAAAATAAGTTCATGTTAGTTTCTTTATAGTAGAATTATTCGAAAAATAGCATGTTAAGAAGTTTATTAACAAAGTGGAAAAGGAGAAAAATCCTTAAGAACTATGCCATCCTAAAGGTGAAATCGGTGAGGTAAGAAAGCCGTGATAGGGGAGTAACCAGAGTAGAGGCGCTGTTTAAGGAAAAAGTATCCAGATTACCATGCTAATAGTGATCGAAGAATATGTTATTTAAGAATAATCTAGTATATAGAAATCTAAAGTGATCATATTTTGTTATGTGCATGATTGAAGGGAATATTCTGAAAATAGCAATTTTATGAAAAATGAATAATTATTTATTTGACGAAATGGTAGATAAATTTAAAATACTCGTTTTATATGTACTTAAGGATATAGAAATAGTAGATATAAGAAAAATCATATTGGAAAAAATATTTGATAGATATTTTGGACTAGAATTATGGAAGAAAATATGGAAGAAATAATAGTATTAGAAAAACTTATAAAAGACAATCTAATTGGATATTTTGAAACAAAAATATCTATCAAATATTTTTTTCAATATGTTTTTTCTTATATCTACTATTTCTATATATTTAAGTACTTATTTAACGAGTATTTTAAATTTATCTACCATTTCGTCAGATAAATAATTATCCATTTTTCATAAAATTGCTAATTTCAGAATAATCATAACAAAATATGATCACTTTAGATTGCTATATACTAGATTATTCTTAAATAACATATTCTTTGATCACTATTATCATGGTAATCTGGATACTTTTCCCTTAAACAACGCCTCTACTCTGGTTACTCCCCTATCACGGCTTTCTTGCCTCACTGATTTCACCTTTAGGATGACATAGTTCTTAGGGATTTTTCTCCTTTCCCACTTTGCTAATAAACTTCTTAACATGCTATTTTTTGAATAATTCTACTATAAAGCAACTAACATGAACTTAATTTATCATAGCATGATTGTTAGAAATTTATAAATATAGCTATTCATAATAGTAAATGAATATACCTGTTCTGGTAGTTTTGATAATTCTAAGCTTTGTCCTCCATAGATTTTTCCTTTGAAATATACCTGTTTTTTAAATAATCAAATTATTTGTTGTAGACAAGAGAGAGTTTTTTGCTTCAACGCATGAAGGCTTTCTTCTTTCTGCCTTCGATGCCTTCATTTATAATGGATGATTTATATAATTTTTCATACTAATGGTTTACACATTTCTAAAACTTTTAAAAAATCTAGTCCTATCTTTTTACAAAGTCTTCCTAACCTAATTATTTTCCTGACATAATTTACATAAAAGTCTTTACATAAAGACTTTAATATCTAACTATAAGACAAAAATCATAAATACTTCTGGCTTAAAAAGTCAAAAAGCCTAATCTATCTAAAGAATTTATAAACTTTATACAATAGATTTTACGTAAAATTTAGAAAGTTTGTTACATGTCGCTTTCACAATTTAATAGCTTGTCTTTTATCTCCATTATTGCTTCCGTTGATATCTTCTTGTCGTATCTGATGCTTTTCTATATTCTTTCCAGCTGGAATTCTTATCTTCTTAATTTTTTTTATTTTATTGTAGCTGAACTTTTGGGATAATATTATCTTCTCCATTACATCTCGAACATTAATGATCTGGATATTTGTGTCCAATTATCTTGCAATATCTTGTCAATAATCCGTCTGAAATAAATCCTCTCTTAATTGCTCTTCCAGTAGATTATTTTTCTGGGTTAAGTAATGTCATTATCCATTGTCTAAAATCTTCCATATCAGCTTGTCGTAATTCTTTTGAATTTGAATAAATCATCTGATAGTCTCTTGAATAATAGCTCCATATTTGGTTTCCATTGGTATAATTGTTTGCTAGTTTTTGAATAATTGTAGCTAGTCCAATAAGTCATTTGTTTGCATAAAAATTAGGTATCTCGATTCTGGATATCTCTGGCTGCTGCACAATATCTTCTGGTATAATCATATCTCTGGTTAATCCTATTTTTACAACTTTTATAACTGGTTTTATCTCGTCGTATAATATCTCTGCTGGTGTAGTATAACACTTTATATAAAATAGATTTCCTTTGGTTACTCTTTTATAGTAGTTGAATATTTTTTGTAATTCTTCCATAGCTTATAGTTATTCTCCATCCTGGGTATATATGGTATTTAATAATCCATAGTCGAAACAAGTTTTTATTAGGCTTGGGTTAGTTTTGGGTAGTCCAATTAGCTTGTTGTGACCTTGTAATCTTTGGGTTATATAGTTTGTGTTGGGTTCTTTGATATCTGTAGCTCTGGGGTTAAGGTTTAGAAAATTTTGTACTCGGTAGATATTTTCTATGTATTTTTGGGCTGTATAGTTATAAACTTTTTTATCTTGGTTCAGACTATCTAGATATGTGGTAATTTGTGGGGGTATGTTCAAGAGGTCATTTTATATTTTTGGTGTAAATAGTTTTTCAAATGTCTTATTTAAGTTCATATTCTGGTAGCTTTGTCCAATAACTCCTTTACTTGTACATGCAATTGTAGATTGATAAACGTTATGATTTTTACGGAGTGTCCCAACGTCTCCTTCTAGCTCTGAAATTTTAATATCTTCCGATCGACATAGCTCTGCACACTGCTGAGTTAGCTGATTTATAGCTACAGACTTTAGTTTAACTTCATTAGTCTTTAGCTTTTCTATTTCATTACCCATACTGTCCACTTTCATTGAAAGCGTAGTTAGGATTTTGAATATCTTTTCTAAAACATCATCTTCTATAATATCAGTCTGTGTAGCTTTGTCTTGATATGTAATCTGCAATAACATTTTTGTTAGTACTAACTACTTCAATTGTAAATGTAAAATTTAATATATTCAATACTAGTCTCCGAATCTCTTTTGTCGTAACTGAATTTTGTATTTCTTTGTTAGCCACCAACGTACCTGTATATTATCTGTTCGTACAATAAACTTGTTATATACAATATATGGCTTAAATGCTAATAAACATTTATATAATGAACATAATTCTTTTCTATTTATTTCCCATTTTATTTTTGTTTCATTAAACATTCCTGAATAATATCTGCAATGATGTTCTATTTTTTCATTTTCATACCTATATTTAAGTACTCCTCCATAACTACATTCACTACTATCTGCTTCTACTATATATAAAAATTTTCTATTTTCGTCTGGGAATTGTAATTTTGGTAATTCTTTACAAAGTGTTTTTATTTTCTGAACTTATTTTTATTTTTTTCGTTATAATTATATTCTACATTCTTTTTTAATTTATTCTGTAAAGGCTTTAGAAGTTTTGCTAATTTTGATATATATTCCCTTACTTGGTTTACTAATCCAAAAAATGATTGTAATTTCTTTTTTGTATCTAATTATTCTTTTGAATTTATTATTTTTTGTACTATATATTGTTGCATTTTTACTCCACTTTTATCTATTTGTATTCCTAAAAATTCTATCTGATTTTTCATAATTTCAGCTTGCTTTTCACTTAAACTTATTCCCGATTTTTCTGTTATATCCGTAAATTGTTCTAATAATTTTAAATGTTCTTCTTTGGTTTTTGTATATAATAGTATATCATCTATATATACTATACAATTAGGCAATTGTTTAAAATAGCTATCCATAAAATATTGATATCTACATGGTGCATTTTTATATCCAAATGGTAGTACATTCCATTCATAAAATCCTTGTGGTACCGTAAATGCGGTTAATTCCTTAGATTCTTCTTCTAACTTTAAATGGTAAAATCCTGATTTACAATCAAATTTACTAAAGTAATTATATCCTTGTATTTGTCTTATTTTTAATATCTTATTTGGTATTGGGTAATTATATGTCATAGTTTTTGCATTTAAATTTCTATAATCAATAACCATTCTACTTTTTCCTCTTTTTTGTTCACTATGTTTATTTACTATAAATGTTGGACTATTGTGTTTACTATTACTTTTTTTGTATATATTATTTTTCTAATAATTCATCTATATGCATTTTAAGTCCTTTTAAATCGTCAAAATTATATGTTAATGGTTTTTGAGTTATTATGCTATTTTTATCTATTAATTCAATTTTTATAGTGGTATTATGTTTTTCCCATCCTTTTAATGGATCTTCACTATATAATTATTCTAATTTTTTCTTAATTATTTCTATCTTACTTATTGAAAATATAGTAACTTCCTTTTTATTTATTAAAAATATGACCAGTTCTATTGTATCTTCAGTATTTTTTATATTTTCTAATTTTTGTGTAATTTTTTCACTTCCTTCTATCCAATCAGTTTTCTTTCTTATTTTATTAGTAACTCTTTTTGCTCTTACTTTCTGTTTACATGGTGTTGTAAACCACCAATCCATTCTAGTTATTATATGTGGGTATAATTTATCTAAAAACGGCATTCCTAAAAGTATATCTTTTGATGTTAGCTCATAATTATAGATTTCTTCTATTGTTAATATTTTATCCATACTTGTGTTTTTACATTATTAGCTTTATAAGTAATTAAGCTTCCTTCGTTATTAAATCCTTTAAATATTGTTGGTGTTTTTAATTTATCCCATTTACTTTTTAGTAAACAATTATATCTACATAAATTAGCTTCTGCTCCTGTATCTATCATAGACGTATAATATCTACTGTAATACCCTTCTACTACTATCTTCATTAATACATATATTTTCATATCATGTTAAAGCTCTTCCTAAGAATAATTTCTCTCTGTTATATGTTATAGATAATTGTGCATGCTCTATATTATAAGGTTTTACTTGTCTAGCCATTTTATTCCTAATATTATGTCTGCTTTTTGCATTTCTTCCTTTATTTCAAATTCTATTTTTATTTTTCTAACTCCTATTGTTATTTTTTTTTATGCTATATTTTTAGTGTTTATTAAGCTTCTTGGTAGATCTGGGCATATATTATTGTCAGATTTTATTTTCTCATTTTTTGTTAGATATCTTGCTATATAATTTTCTTCTTGTCCTGTATTTAAGAGTATTAAATATTCTTTTTCATTTATTGTTCCTGTTATGTAATATTGGTTTAAATTAATTGTTGAGCTTGTTTCATATTGACTAATGAAGATAAACTGAAGTCTGTAGCTACAAATCAGCTAACTCAACAGTGTGCAGAGCTATGTCGTCTACTATCTTCATTAATACATATATTTTCATATCATGTTCAAATTCAAAAGAATTACGACAAGCAGATATGGAAGATGTTAGACAATGGATAATGACATTACTTAACCCAGAAAAATAATCTACTGCAAGAGCAATTGAGAGACATAGCATAAAGGAGGTTAAATTTGGTAAAATAATCAAACATTAATTAAAAAAATTTATTAGCATAATTATTATTTTTGGGGGGCTAAATTGCTTGCATGGCTAGGTAATCAGTAAAAACAAATGGCATATTTTTAACTAAAAATTACACAAATACACAACTTATATTTTCAATATTACAAAAAATTCCAACTCCCTAAACATATTATAAAAATTCCAACATATACACAGAATGCTATGTATATATCGGTTATATTATGTATATTAATAGGGAGAGAGAGAGTAAAGCAATTAAAAAAAGAGCATAGAAATATGGTAATTTAGGCTTCTGGGCCACTTTTGTGCCCAAGTAGTATTTATGGTCACTTTTGGACCCAAATTATAGTAAATGGCCTTTGGCCTATAAATAACTAAGACCCTTTTCATTTTAGAGTTAGTTGATGAACGATGATTTGAGTTACACTTGCAAGTGTTTATTGAAGCTTGTTAGGAGCTTTATGATTTTGTGAGAAACGTGGGTTGCTCGAGAATTCGTTCCCGTCGGGTCCTCATAAGAGGTTGGTCTTTATTGGTAATTGACAAGGTCTTAGGGTTTAATATACCCTTGGTTGTTCTCTTTTTATCGATTTGTGTCAATCTATTTATCTTTCTATTTATTCTTTACTTGTATTGTTTCATTTTATTATTTTCTCGTGTTTGTGTGTTGTTTTCATCTTCGAAGATTTCTTCTCGTATCATTTGGTATCAGAGTCAAGCTTGATTTTATTCCCACGAATTCAATCTTGGGTCTATTTGTATTGAAATTTCTAAAATCAAAGAAAAATTATTATTCACATTTTTGTTCTTAGATCAAATTTTGAGTTTTTGATTTTTGTGTTTTCTTGTGTTTCTAGTGTTAGATTCTTGTTCCCTAACACTAGTAGAGTTTAAATATCAAATTTGAGCTTAATCAAAGTTGATTTGAAGGCTCCACCATTGATGAGTTGAGCTTGAAGAAATTTCAAAATGGGTTTTCAAATCTGAGAATTTTGGGTTGAAATCAAAGGTTGAAAAGTGTTGGGGTTTGTTACCCATATAAAAGGGATCTTAGATCTAGAATTTAGTGCGATTTCAAATTGAAATGAGTGAGTTCGGTTTTTGAAATCTTCATCCTTGTTCTTCAAGTTCTTGGTGAAGGAAGCAAGAAAGTACAATTTGATCCAAAAACCCTTGGTGCAAATTTTGAGAAAAATATTTTTCGATCCATAAAGAGTTAATACGAGGTGAAGTGGGCCCCAAGAAGTCACAAAATCGAAGAAATTAACCTTGGAACATGAAGCCCAAATTGCAGTGAATCTGATTGTGGTTGACGAGTTGTCAACTTAGTAACAAGTTATCACTCTAGTCGTCAACTAGGTGACAAGTTATCACTCTAGTCGTTAATTAGGTGACAAGTTATCACTCTAGTCATCAACCAAATGACAAGTTACCACCCTAGTCGCCATTTAGGTGACGAGCTATCACCCTATTCGCCAGTTAGTGACGAGCTATCACCCTAGTCGTTAGCTAAAGATTGCCCTAAAATGCCTACACTGCTTAGAGTTGACGACAATGTAGATAAACTATCAACCAATGACGACTACCAACTAAGTCATCAACCTAGTCGTCATATAGGTGATGAGATATCACCCTAGTCATTAGCTAAAGACATCCCCAAACCGCCTACACTGCTTAGGTTGACGACAACGTTGATTAGCTATCAACCAAGTGACGACTACCAACAAAGTCATCAACTAGGATAGAATTCCATTAAGCTTACTTTTGAATGTCTAGTTTCTTTTTCTTAATCCCTAAACTTCTTTTATTTAATTCTTACACTAATTAACAACTACTAATCAATCCACTTGTTGATTAATTAGTTTTTGTCCATCCTTCTTTCATGCCATTCTTTTTATTTCATTTTGTTTCATATTTGATTTGTTCTTCCTAGCCTACTCTTAGTTGAATCTTGAATTGAAGTCCTTATTTCTTAATTGAGTCATCCATTACCATGGCACCAGAGTTAAGATTCAACCTATACTAAGTTGGGCCTAATTTGATACCCTTTGGAAAGCTATCATGGGAATACAATGAAGTTTGGACAAAGTGAGCAGAACCATGACACTTATTGAAGATAAGTGGGCAAACCATCAAAATTGTTCCCCAAAACCTCAAGAACATGTTCCCTCAGCCCAATCCACTATACCCCAAGCTCCACAAATTATTGTCCCACAACTCCAAGTCCAATTTGTCAAAGATAAATCAAACATTGAGTCTTTGTTACTCCCTAACCATGATACTAGCATTTTGCCTAGCATCACTCCTCCATTTGTGCAGGTTCATGTCATGACCCGAGCCGAAGCCCTGGCAATGATGGGCATCCCAAACCACAAAAGCCTGAGAGACCCCTTAGCATACTATCATAAGCATAATCCATACATAAATCAAAGTGCGGAAGCTATAATAAAATTCAAGTGAACTAATAATACAAACTGTGTCAAAAAAATATGACAATACATACTCAATTTTCGTCTACGAAGCCTCTAGTAAACTAACTATCTAGGATGGGACAAGGCCCAAGGATGAACCACAAACTAACTTAATTACATATAGATTGAATGCCTTCTGATGTAAGGGAGGCACACCAACTCTAAGCTCCTGGAATAATCTATTGCTGCTGAATTGGACCGCGTGACTAAGCCTAGGATCCTACATTATAAGAAAATGCAGTTTCCACGAAGAACGGTCAATACCTGGAATGTATTGGTACATAGAACTAACCAAAAATAATATCTATTCCATATAAAATAGTCGATTGCTGGCAGCTCCCAAGCACATGCAAGTGTACGTGGTCTATCAAGTAGTAAAATGGTTTTAAAGAAACCCAAGTATCGATCCCACAGGGACTTGATCTAACAACGATTATATTCTAGTTCACAATTTAGATTTACTTGGTACAAGAGCAACCAAAAAGAGAGTTTGTAAATTGTAATTGAAATTAAAGTAAACAATGCAGAAAATAAAAGTCTTGGAACAATCAATAGGAGAAAACCCAGAGTTAAAGTACTTTGAACAATCATACTATGTTATGGAACCCCATTTGTTAACTTGCTTATCTTGGTTGTTGATTCATAGGGTTAATTGCATGATCATGGTCTTCCGATCTCTAATCGTTTACCTAATATGGACATTACAACTACATCATTGAGCGGGGATGTAATAATCCAATGAAGTTATTTAAGATATCATCCTACATTAGAATCAAGTAAGGCATCTAAGTACATCCCTATCCTAGACACTAATTCAAATCCCTTATTTTATAAAGAAATAAGAACCATAGTTTGTTTATTCCCATGTTCTATCTCCCTATTCCCTCTTCCGAGATCACAAGGGTGACAATAGATGTATTTTAAGGTGATCAATCCATCAAATAGTTAAATTAATAATAAACAAACAACCAATAATGATAAGCAAATTAAATGAAATCAATTCAAAAAAATCGTACTCATGTTCTTAGCTTTAACTCTGGAAAGGGAGTTTTTAGCCAGTCATAGCCATAATCAACATTCAAATAATTGTATGAAGAATCAAAACCAGAAATAAAGATAAGTTAAAGAATAAAGAACCTAAAAATAAGTTGAGGTATCCTCCGATGATTTCCAAGTTGATCTAGGGGTTCTAAGATATCTAAAACGTGATATAACATATTTTATTTATAGTAGAAAGTCATAAACCGACTTGGATTGGGTTTCCACATTATTATCTTTTTGATGGGCACTTTTTTCCAGTTTTGATGGTCACCACATCGCGGTGACATACCAATCACCAAAGGACCGGAAAATAGCGTAATCGCACCAAGATTCTAGAATTTGATAATTGCAGATTTGCTTTTCGCCACGACGCGGTGGCTCCTTCACCGCTATTACCACTGCGACGTGATGGATCACCATTTTGGTCCCCTTCTGAATCCAGTGGTGGGTTCCACACACCCATTAGACACTCCATGCGCCTGCACTCTCCTAAGATATTTCAGGTGTCCAAAATAACTTCAAGTTGTGTATTGTACTTCCATGATCCATTCCAAGCCTTTTTGAGTTGTTTTCACTTGATTTGAAGCTTTTACATCCTTTATATATCATAATAGTTCATACAAAAAGCATCCTATAATATTAAAAAAAACAATTTAGAGCTCAAAAAAACACAACATCCTCAACGGTGAACTAGAAACACGAGCTAAGCATAGGCTTCATTCACTTCGATATCTAACTCATTGTTTTGACTCTTGTCTTGATCCAGTTGAACCTTGAACATTATAAGCAATTTTTTCCATATATAAATAACAACCTTATTAACTCATTGAACATGTTAGAACCCAACACGATAGACTAGACAAAGACCTAGCTTAAGCTAGTCACACTAGTTTTCTCGGTTGAACTCTAAATGATTAATTTGAATCAAAACTTGTGTGAAAACACCATTGAACATTGTAAACACATACATGGACACTTATATGAACATTTATATCATTATCAACAAATTAAGCATACGAATAATCCTTAAAATAAGGCTAAAAAGGCTAGAATAGTAGCGCTAGAATGCATAAATACACCAAACATTACCACCCCACACTTAAAGCCTTGTTCGTCCTTGAACAACTCTTCATTATAAGCATCATGAGCTGAAGATACTCCACACTTCTACTTAATTCAAGACACTAAAGATAGTACTATAATGACTACATGAAATGCAAGTTTACAACTCTAAGCATGCTATACACAATTGAAAGCTCAAGAATCCTACTTCAAAACATCCTAGCCTCAAGAATTGACTCAACACAAGTCAAACTAATGCATATTGCTCAATATAAGACATCATAAAAATCACCCTCATTCATCAAATATGTGCCTCTCATAAAAAGAGAGTTACCTATAATCACTCATATAAATACAAATTATAGAACAATGGGTACAAGAATCAATTTATGCTCACTCTCACAAAGAATTCACAAGTTACACATAATGAACCATAGGCTTTCCCTTAGTGTAATCATCCACTAATATCAGAGTGTTAAATTTAGGATTAATTAGGTCCTTTCTGAGTTGTAATGTAGGCTAAGGGATGGGTAGGTACTATTTAGAAATAATGACTAACCACTCTAAGTGATTCAATATACTACATTATACATTTAAAACCAATCTCCAACAGCCAAATTACACCACTTTTGTTTATCCGATTATTTTGTTTTGCCCCATCTCTTTTAAGCATTTTCACAAACACATGGTGGAAGTATTGTTTATTACCACATGAATCAAATTTTATTTTCTATATCTTTTCACAACCATGGTAATATTTCTAGCATAATGTCTATCACACCCATCCACCATACATTAATTATCAACACCAATAACTATTACCTTGGGGCATCAAATTCACCTTTTCCTCTTATTTCTCAAACTCCTTACTCATTTAATTTTTTATTAAAGCGCCTAGGAGATTTTGAATCAAATTAAGATCAATCGAAGAAGGGATTAGGTACATATGAGGCTTCCAAAGAAAAAGCTAAACACTTAACGGGGCTCACTAGGATTATACACAAAGGGTAGGTCAAATAGAAGGTAAAAACAAGGCTATCAAAAATATGCCTATATCATCTCCTAAACCCACACTCTTTATTTCGTTTTACACATACACCGAGCATGTTCTAGACAGCCAATGCAACAAGGAATATAAAAATATCCTCACACATACATGGCACATGCTCAAATCACATAGGATCATCATAGACTCTTAACCAAACAATATCATGAATTCAAATTTTATGCCACAAGAACAAGAGTCATAATGATGAGCCTAAGAGTCTCAAAAGTAGTAATTCACATCTAACAACATGTTTACACAACTAAAATAATTGCACTATGCAATCAAAAATAGCACCAACAAGAATATCTTGCACAAAAAAATTTAAATTGAGCCCAAAATTAGGTATTCCCCCCCCCCCCACATAAAATCCACTTTATCCCTAAAGTAAACTTAAAAGCAACAGATAAAAATACTTTTTGAGGCCTCTAGGACTAGCTAGTAGCATCATTACACATAAATGAGATTCATGGGACCCCACACCCAGTTTTTGCCATGCTCCTTAGATCAAGTTTCTGATACTCAGACTTTTCATCATCTTGTGACTCGATCAAAAATAAAAAACTACGTGAAGTAAAAACTAAAAATTGAAAAATAAAACATACCTAATTAACTTGGGTTGCCTCTTAAGCAGCGCCTGATTTAGTGTCACAGAACGACTCAACTCAACTTAACCAAGTTCCTTCATATTTTTACTCCCATTTGGTAGCCATTTTCTTTTTCTTTTCTGACCTCTTGAGTTTGCACTCCCAAGTTCAACATCTCTCTCAACTTTATCCTTCATCATGTTGGGAAACAATAGTTTTGGCATAGACCACTCAATAAAGGTGTTCGAAGTGGTCTTTCACGCACTAGCCACCACACACTTATCCCCTTTAACAACAAGAATCATGCACAAGTCTCTATAGTAGGATAGTGTGTTAAGCATCTTGTAAATTTTGAAAACTACCTCTTCATCCTCCAATCTCATTTTTAGCGTACCTTCTCTTACATCAATTAGTGCTCCACCCATCGCTAAAAATGGGTACCCCAAGATGATTGGTACCTGTTCGTCTTCCTGAAAATCTAACATAATAAAGTCAGCAGAAAAATAAATTTACCAACCTTTATGAGAACATCCTTAATAACTTCTTCTGGATAGGCTATGGACCCGTCTGCCAACTGAAATTGCAAAAAGGTAGGTCTAGGCTTTCCCAAGCCCGATGTCTTGAACAAAGATATGGGTATCAAATAAATGATTTCCCCTAAGTCACTCAATGTGTGGAACACCTCACTACTCCCAATTTGAATAGGGAGGGTGAATTTTCCCGGATCCTTAAGATTCTTAGGCATTTTTTGTGTCATTATAGCGCTATACTCATCAGTGAGTGCTATTGCTTCCACATCCTACAATTTTACCTTATTAGCAACCATATTCATCAAGTACTTAGCGTACTTGGGCATACCCTGAAAAATATCTAACAAAGGTAAGTTAATGTGAAGCTCTCAAAGAACTTCTTAGAACATGCATCCTCCTTCGCTTTTCTTTGCCTCTAAGGTAAGGAAGGTGGTGACATTTGCTTCTTCTCTTCTACAACAACTTTTTCTTTCGAGTACTCAAACTTTCTTGACTTTTCAGTAACTTTGTTATTTACCTATGGGGTAGTCAAATCTGCATCTACCTCCTTAGTTAACTTTGGAGGTTTTCCTTGAAGCTCTTTACCACTCCTCAAAGTGATTGTCATAACTTAGTTTAGATTTTCTGTATCTGCTGGACCACCTTGATGCCTAGTATTCAATGCTTGTTGTAACTGCCCCAACTATAAATCTAAGCTTCTATAGGCTGCTTTTTGATTTGTTAATTTTGCCTGTTGATTTTTCATATCCGCAACCATTTGTTATTGACCAACAAATATTTATTTTATCATCTATTCCATGTTGCTAGTTGACTGATTGGATTAAGCCTGTGGTTGTTGAATTTGTTGTTGTTGTGCATTCCATGGCTGAGTCTGCCACTTCATGTTATAGGCATTACCATAATTTGGCCTTTGAGCATTGCCTATATACATTACTGATTTTGGATTTGAAGCACACATGGCCGCAGAACGGACACTATTTTTCAGACCTCACACCAACCACTAGTTGTTGAATTGCATTGATTGCTGCGGTAGGCTGTGAAACTCCAAATTTCAGGCTCCTGAATTGAGTGTTTATCATATTTTGTAATGCTGCAACCTGAGCTGATAAAGCGGTGTATTGGTATAACTCCAACAAACCTACAAATTTCTTTGTGGCGCTCCTAGAATCACCCTACCACTCTGGATTTCCTTGTGTGATACGGTTCAATAGGGTGTATAACTCATCATAAGTTAACTCCAACGCTTGACCACCTACGGCTGAATCTAGCAAAATTTTTGTATTATGGTCAAGTGCTTCTACCAAAGTATGAGAAAGTACCTCATTGGACTGCTGATGATGTAGACAGTCCCTAAGAAGTGCCTTGAACCTCTTGCGCGCATGGTAGAGGTTCTCGTTTGCCTTTATTTAAAGCTCAAAATCTCACTACGAAGTTTCATAGTTTTGCCAGACGGGAAGAATCTGATGAGGAACTTTTTATCCAAGTCGTCCCATGATGTGGTTGAATTCACTGGCTCCAAATTCAAACACTGTTTAGACTCTACAATAAGTGAATAAGGGAAGAATATCATCCTCACATAATCAACATTCACATCTGCCGGTAGAATTTACAGGGTTGATTATGTGAATGAAATTCTGCAAATAGACCTGAGTATCTTCATGAGACAACCCTGTAATCTGTCCACTACTAATCAACAGCTGCACCATTTTGTTTTTGAGCTTGAACATCCCTCCAGCAGCTGGTTTTTAAAAAGGTAAGGTCAGATTTGTTGGAAGTGGAATTTCCACTTCTCGAATTGTCCTACGTGCTGCTTGTTCTTCTACCATAGGTGCTGGATTTTATTGATTTAAGGAAAATGAGGGAGAAGGATTGCTTATCTCCTTCTTTGATGGAAACTTTGCTTGGGTTCAGGGTCTGATTCAACCAACTATCGATCCCTTGCCGGCTTACTAGTCTATACCTATTTCCTTCAAATTCACAAACAAAGACCATGCATAAAAACACCAACGAAATCTAAAAGTAAAACTAAGAATAAAATAGTCACCGAATAATAAGTCCCCGACAACAGTGCCAATAACTTGACAGCGTCCAAGCGCAGATGCAAGTGTACGTGGTCTATTGAGTAATAAAGTGGACATAAAGAAAGCCAAGTATCGATCCCACAGGGACTTGATCTAACAACGATTATATTCTAGTTCACAATTTAGATTTAATTGATGCAAGAGTAACCAAAAAGAGAGTTTGTAAATTGTATTTGAAATTAAAGTAAACAATGCGAAAAGTAAATGTTTTGGAACCATCAATATGAGAAAACCCAGGGTTAAAGAATTTTGAACAATCATACTATGTTATTAAACTCCATTCGTTAACTTGCTTATCTTGGTTGTTGATTCATAGGGTTAATTGCACGATCATGATCTTCCGACCTCTAATCGTTTACCTAATATAGATATTACAACTACATCGTTGAGCGGGGATGTAACAATCCAATGAAGTTCTTTAATCTATCATCCTACATTTGAATCAAGTAAGGCATCTAAGTACATCCTTGACCTAGACAATAATTCAAATCCCTTATTTTGTAATGAAATAAAACCATACTTTATTTATTTTCATGTTTTATCTCCCTATTCCTCTCTCCTGAGATCACAAGGGTGACAATAGATGTATTTTCTAAATGATCAATCCATCAAATAGTTAAATTAAGAATAAACAAACAACCAATAATGATAAGAAAATTAAACGAAATCAATTCAAAACAGTCGTACTCATGTTCTTGGCTTTAACCCCAGAAAGGGAGTTTTATGAAGAATTAAAATCATAAATAAAGCTAAATTAAAGAATAAAAAATCTAAAAAAAAGTTGTGGCAGCCTCCAATGATTTCCAAGTTGATCTAGGGGTTCCATGATGTCTAAAACATGGTTTAGCATGTTTTATTTATAGTAGATAAGACATAAACCGACTTGGATTGATTTTACACATTATTATCCTTCATCTGGGAACTTTTTTTCAATTTTTTATGGTCAACGTGTTGCGATGACATTCCAATCGCCGTAGGATAGCGAGGCTGTGTAATCGGTCCAAGATTATGGAATTTGGCAATTGCAGATTTTCCGCGACACGGTGGCTGTATCACCGCTATTACCACCGCGATGTTGTGGGTAACTATTTTGGGCGCCTTCTGAATCCAATGGTGGGTTACACGCTGTAACGCCCTGGAAAACGGGTCTCGGAGCATCATACGGTGCTTGAGGCTACGAGTAGCCCCAAGCTAACCCTTTGAGCCATTTTTATTCAGTTCAACACAAATCAACGGGGTTTCCATAAATAACCCTCAAATATCAACAGAGTAATCATCATCCAAGAATAAAAGAATTTCAGAAAGATAACAAAATATGACTTATTAGTCAACTCCCAACATCTATACTAGTCTGACAAGCCTCTAAGAAAATCAATAAAACCAGCGAGCCATTGAGACATGCCTCAACTGACTCATACTCAGTTATCAAATGTAAACAATTTCGTGAAACCAATATCAGACATCACGTCCTTGAAACATGAGGACTCACCACAACAGAGGATGTAGAACAACATGCCCAAAGAATCACTGTCGAACTTGGATCTGAGCATCTGAACCTACATTCCGAGAAAATGCAGCCCACATCCGAAGATGTGGGTCAGTACCATGGAAGGGAACCGAGTAAGTGGTGGTGTATGCAGTTTTATAAACATCATCATCATAAATATTTATAAGAAATATGCAGGATGTATGAAAGACTCACATAGCCCGAAAAAAATCATCATAATCATGAGAGGATGAAATAAGTATAATAATACATGTGAGTCATCATATAATTTGTCAATCACTTTCAGTTCATCAAGAATATCAATTCTCATAATGTAAATATCATTTAAATCTTTAGAAAGAATAACTTTCACAATTCCACTTTCAAATTACTTCACCGTTCACCATAGACACAAGGAAACACACACACACTGGGAGATCCTATAACCGATATAAACCATGTGAGCTACATGGAGTCCAACATACAACCCATGCTGGGGAGAGCCGTCCTATCCCTGCCATCAGAGTAGGACTATCGATATCAAATCCACGAAAACTAGTGATCACTATATAAATCAGCCTCAGGCTCACTCCTATGGAAGCACGTAGTTCTAGGGAAGTAAGATCGCTTAATACCTCCCACTCGGTGCTAAAGATTTCTACCAGAATTAGCTCAGATCATTTCAAAGACAATCTACAGCAAAACAATTTCAGTAATATATAAATATACATCGGGTGCTATCATGCTTCCTATCTATCAAAATCAATCACGTTGTGGATTTCTTTCACACTCGAGTTCAAAACAACTCCATTAAGACCAAAAGGTCAAATCATTCAAAACATCTCAAATATTCAACATCAACATGCTTATAGCACACATTTTCTCAAAGACACAATTTCAAATGGGGTTCAAGACCCAAATATCAAAATAATGATAAATATCATTCAAGATTCATTTTTTATATTTCCACACATGTAATTCATCTTTCAAAATTATAAACATTGAGATTTCATAATAATCATCATAAGATATGGGTTCATGCTTCAAATTCGTAAAAATCAAATAAAAATCATGCCTTTGTAAAGAAAATTACTTTTGGGCACAAGAACGAAAGAGAGTTCTTGTTGAAAAACCCCACATACCTTGAATGATGAACTTTAGATCGATACTCATTTTTGAGATGTTAATCGTGCCTTTTAATGATGGTTCTTGGAGTTCTTGAACTAGGAACTTGGAATCTTGAATAAATTTGCAGAATTAATGGTTAACTTTGGAGGTTCTTGAAGTTGGATGTAGGAGCTTAGGGTTTTCTTTTTGAGGGAATTTGATGAAATATAACATATAGTACTTCTAATAGGCTTTAATATAGGGTTTGGACGGATTTTAGGTGAGGGGGAATGACTAAAACGCCCCTAAAAATCAAATAATTCTCGAATCTGTCATTTGGTGGACTGTTTTGATAGTCTGAAGTAGATCAACCATAACGTTTTCCTCTGATATCAAAATTGGATGAAACCAATTTCATTAGAAAGAGGACTGTCATATCTTTCCGTTTATATATAGTATCTCACCCAGATCATTGTGTACGAGGAGTTATGATCGTTTGAAATTGACCCAAAAATTTGCTTTTGATAGGCTAAAGTAGATCGACCATAACTTTTTGCTTCGATAGACAAATTGGATGAAACCAATTTCACTAGAAAAAGGACTCGCAGAGATTTTACTTGATATATAGTAGATCACCCAGATCATTATGTACAAGAAGTTATGATTTTTTAAAGTTGAAGCAAAAATATGCCAGGCCTCAGTACTTTTTCCTGCACGTTTTCCTGTTCACTACTATTGACGGTTCGCTCGGAATGACGCTAGACATGCCAAGATTAGATAGGGAATAGAGCATACAGCTGAAACCATTCGTTAGACTCATCACCACATTGTTTCTCACTCTGAATGCAACATAGAATGCATAAATTCAAGAAACTACAGCTGAACACATAATAAATGACAGCTGAACTGCTGCAACTTTTATCAAAAGTGCATGATTTAGGAAAGAACGGTACCTTCGGCTTGATCGGAGTTCGTGGAAAATAGGTGCGGGTACTTGGATCGTATATCCGCCCCAGCTTCCCAAGTTGCACCGTCAACAGATTGGTTTTGCCACAACACCTTGACCAAGGGAACTTCTTTGTTCCTTAGTCTTCGGACACTAAAATCAAGAATCTCAACACGAATCTCATCAAAAGAAAGATTTTCTTGAATGTCAGCACTCACAGAGGAATCCACTACCACAGCATCGCTAATATGCTTTCTAAGCATGGAGACATGGAATATTGGATGAATAGAGGACAACTCGGAATGCAGCTCGACCTCATAAGCTACCTTACCAACACGGCTAAGAATTTTGTAAGGACCAACATAACGGGGACTAAGCTTCCCCTTCTTTTCGAATCTCTTCACCCCCCTCATGGGTGAAATTTTTAGATACACTAGGTCACCAACTTCAAACTCAAGGTCTCTCCTTCTAACATCCGCATATGACTTCTGACGACTCTGCGCAGTTTTCAACCTTTCCTTAATCAACTTAACTTTTTCCATAGCCTCAAATACCGAATTAGGACCACTCACAGTCGCTTTACCAACCTCAAACCAACCTATGAGTGATCTACACTTTCTTCCATATAAGGCTTCAAACGGAGCTATGCCAATACTAGAGTGGAAACTGTTATTGTAAGCAAACTCTATCAACGGTAAGTGATCATCCCAACTTCCCTTAAAGTCAAGTGCACAAGCTCTCCACATATCCTCTAAGGTCTGGATGGTCTGCTCAGCCTGACCATTGGTCTGCGGATGAAAAGAAGAACTCAAAAGCACTTGGGTACCAAGACCCTTCTGAAAAGCTTTCTAAAATTGCTAAGTGAACTGAGTACCCCTATCCGAAATGATAGACAAGGAAACTCCATACAGTCTTACTAGCTCTCGGATATACAATCTAGTGTAATCCTCAGCAGTATATGAAGTATGAACAAGCAAGAAATGAGTAGACTTAGTCAACCTATCAACCACAATCCAAATGAAATCATGCTGGCGTCGGGAAGGAGGTAAACCAATCACGAAGTCCATATTTATCTCTTCCCACTTTCAGGTGGGAATACTAAACTCTTGCATCATACCACCAGGTCTTTGGTGTTCAACCTTAACCTGTTGGCATGTTGCACACTTAGCTACAAACGATGCTATATCTTTCTTCATGCCACTCCACCAATAGATTTCCCACAAGTCTCGGTACATCTTGGTGGCACCAGGATGAATAGAATATCGCGCCCTATGCGTTTCAGCCATAATCCTCTGTCTCAGATCATCAACATTCGGGACACATAATCTACCCTGCAATCTCAACACACTATCTCTCCCTTGGGAGAAAACCTCTACTTTTTGGTCCTTGACTGACTCCTTCAGTCTGACCAAACTAGCATCTAAGTATTGCTTTTCCTTCACTTTCGAAACCAAAGAGGATTCGGAACTACTCTGAACCCTTATACTACCTTCAGCAGAGTCAAACAACCTAACCCTCAATCTAGACAAACGATGTACATCACAAGCCAACTCTTTCTTACTTTCTACCACATACGAAACACTACCTATGGACACTCTACTTAGGGCATCTGCCACAACATTGGCCTTGCTCGGATGGTACAACACACTCATATCATAGTCCTTTAACAATTCTAACCATCGTCTCTGCCTAAGATTAAATTCTCTCTGGGTAAACACATACTGCAGACTCTTATGATTAGTGAAAACATCAACATGGACACCATACAAATAGTGTCTCCAGATTTTCAAAGCAAACACAACATCAGCCAACTCAAGGTCATGGGTGGGGTAATTTTTCTCATGGGGTTTCAACTGTCTAAAAGCATAAGCTATCACCTTACCCTTCTGCATCAATACGCAACCCAAACCAACTCTCAAAGTATCACAGTACACCGCAAAACCATCAAAACCATCAGGCAAAATCAAAACAGGGGCTGAAGTGAGTCGAGTCTTCAACTCCTGAAAACTCTTCTCACAAGATTCGGACCACAAGAACTTTACTTTTTTTTGGGTCAACCAATTCATAGGAGACACTATAGAGGAGAAACCCTCAATAAAACGGCATTAATAGCCAGCTAAACCCAAGAAACTTTGGATATCAGTCAGAGAAATAGGTCTAGGCTAATTTCTAACAGCTTTGGTCTTTTGGGGATCAACTCTAATACCCTCGGAAGAAATGATATGACCCAGAAAAGCAACTGACCTTAGCCAAAACTCACACTTACTGAACTTAGAAAACAACTTGTGATCTCTAAGGGTTTGCAAGAAAGTTCAGAGATGATCAGAATGTTCATTATCACTACGGGAGTACACCAGTGTAACATCGATGAACACTATGACAAACATATCCTGATATGGTCTGAACACTCTATTAATGAGGTCCATGAAAGCTGCTGGGGCATTATTTAACCCAAAAAACATAACAAAAAACTCAAAATGGACATAACGAGTTCGGAAAGCAGTTCTTGGGATGTCACACTCCCTAACTTTGAGTTGATGATAGCCGGAACAAAGGTCTATCTTTGAGAAACAACTTGCACCTTGAAATTGGTCAAATGAATCATCTATTCTCGGAAGGGGGTGCTTATTTTTGATGGTGACTTTATTCAGTTGGCGGTAATCAATGCACATACGCAAAGAGCCATCTTTCTTTCTTACAAAAACACAGGAGCACCCCAAGGAGAAACACTAGGCCTTATGAAACCCTTATCTAGTAGATCTTTGAGTTGCTCTTTCAACTCCTTAAGTTCTGAGGGGCCATACGGTAAGGAGGAATAGAAATGGGTTGAGTATCGAGAAGAGGATCAATCTCGAACTTTATCTCTCTATCAGGAGGTATCCCTGGGAGATCATCCGAAAAGACATTAGACAACTCATTGACGACGTTAACAGACTGGAGAGTTAGAGTCTCAGACTTAGTGTCTTTGACTCTAACCAAATGGTAAATACACCCCTTGGAAATAAGTTTTCTAGCTTTGAGGTAAGAGATAAAATGACTCTTGGGTGACACAGAATTCCCAGACCACTCAAACACGGATGTACCTGGAAACTGAAACTTGACCACTCAGGTCCGACAATCAATAAAGGCATAAGAAGAATACAACCAGTCCATACCTAGAATCACATCAAAATCTACCATGTCTAACTCAATCAGATCAGCCAACAAGACTCTATAAAGAATGGTAACAGGACACTTTTTATACACTTTCTGGGCAACAATCGAATCACCCACTGGGGTAGAAACTAGGATAGGCTCAGGAATAATCTCAAGACTCATTTCAAAATTCACAACAATCAAAGGTTTAACAGATGAGAAACCGGATCCAGGATCCAACAAAGCATACAGATCAAACTGAAATATACGAAGCATACCAATAACAACATCAGGAGAGTCTTACTGTTCCTGGCAGGACGGTAAAGCATAGAATCTATTCTGGCACTGCCCTCCAGCATTGCTAGAAGAGGCGCCCTGAGCTGGGGCTGGGCGAGTCGTTGGAACTGGAGCACTAACAGTCTGAGTCTGGGTCTGAGGGAGATAGTCACACCGCCCTTATCACGCCGCCCTTGTCCATCCTGTGGACAATCTCTAATCTGTGACCCATGTCACCACACCGGAAATAATCCCTCTTCTCACCCCAACACTCACCCGAATGAGCCCTACCACACTTAGGACACAGGGGAAGATTTGGCTTACTTCCAGTACTATACTAGGACCTAGATGCATATGACCTGCTACCTTGCTCCTGCCTACCTCTAGGCTTAGGAGCATTAGCAGATGATGGTGGTAACATAGATGAACGATCCTGATACTGAGGGCGACTCCCTCTCTGCGATCTAGTCTGACCCTGTCCGTGCTGCTCGGACCTAGCTCTCTTATTCCTTCTCATTCTATCTCTCTCCTTAATCTTGTTTGCCTCAATCTATTGGGCATGAGTCATCAGCCTAGAAAGATTTATTTCACTATTTAGCATAGCAGACCTATACTCCTTAACCACATAACTAGACACTCTAGTCACAAACTTACTCATACTAGCCCGATTATCAGCCACTAAGTCAGGAGCATACTTGGCCAACTGATTAAACTTTAGACAATACTCTCTAACAGTCATAGAGCCCGATCGCAGTTTCATAAACTCTTCCACATTCGCCTCCCTCATCTCTAAAGGGAAAAACTTATCTAGGAATACATCCTGGAACTCTTGCCAAGTCGTAGGGACAACTCCCTCACCTCTACCTTTCCACCAACCAACAACCTAGTAATAAGCAAGGTCTTTCAACCTAAGCACAACCAACTCCACACTATGTTCCTCAGATACATTCATCACCTGAGTAATCTTCCACACCTTCTCTAAAAACAACCGTGGATCCTCATCAGACTTGGACCTATATAATTCCAGCGGATTCATCCGTATGAAGTCATGGATCTTGGCAGCAGCTGAATCACCTCCCTGCTGCTGTGGAGCTGGGGCTGAGTTGGCCTGAACATTTGCAGTAACAACTTGGGTTAGCGCCTGAAAGGCTGCCCGAATTTTAGCATGAGACACGTTTTCATTCAATGGATCAGCGGGTTGAGGTTGCCGACCATCATTATTTTTTCTCGCTCAACGTGGAGGCATATTTTTGAAAGAGGAGAGCACAAATCAATAGCAGAGAGAGACACTTTAAGCAAGATAGACTTCTGAAAGAAAGAATCATACTTTTTCCTAAAACTTCTTGTAGCCTTTTGCTCATAGACATGGCACGCTACACACCGATGATCAAGACTCTACTTAACGTGGCTTGTCAGACTTCCTAGGACACCTTAAAACCTTAGGCTCTGATACCAAGTTTGTAACACCCCAAAAAATGGGTCCCAAAGCGTCACACGATACTTGAGGCTATGAGTATCCCTAAGCTAACCCTTTGACCCATTTTCATTTAGTTCAACACAAATCAATGGGGTTTCCATAAATAACCCTCAAATATCAACAGAGTAATCATCATCCAAGAATAAAAGAATTTCAGAAAGCTAACAAAATATGACTTATTAGTCAACTCCCAACATCTATACTAGTCTGAAAAGCCTCTAGGAAAATCAATAAAACCAGCGAGCCATTGAGACATGCCCCAACTGACTCATACTCAGTTATCAAATGTAAATAATTTCGTGAAACCAATATCAAACATCACGTCCTTGAAACATGAGGACTTACCATAACAGAGGATGTAGAATAGCATACCCGAAGAATCACTGTCGAACCTGGAATTGAGCACCTAAACCTACATTCTGAGAAAATACAGCCCACATCCGAAGATGTGGGTCAGTACCATGGAAAGAAATCGAGTATATGGGGGTGTATGCAATTTTATAAACATCATCATCATAAATATTTATAAGAAATATGCAGGATGTATGAAAGACTCACATAGCCCGAAGAAAATCATCATAATCATGAGAGGATGAAATAAGTATAAAATACATGTGAGTCATCATATAATTTGTCAATCACTTTCAGTTCATCAAGAATATCAATTCTCATAATGTAAATATCATTTAAATCTTTTGAAAGAATAACTTTCACAATTCCATTTTCAAATCAGTTCACCGTTCACCATAGACCCAAGAAAACACACACA
Organism: Capsicum baccatum var. pendulum; assembly: GCA_030864225.1. Taxonomy (NCBI): domain Eukaryota; kingdom Viridiplantae; phylum Streptophyta; class Magnoliopsida; order Solanales; family Solanaceae; genus Capsicum; species Capsicum baccatum. The sequence goes on along the minus strand of CM061559.1, from coordinate 66,752,186 downwards.
CACACACTGGGAGATCCTATAACCGACATAAACTATGTGAGCTACATGGAGTCCAACGTACAACCCACGTTGGGAAGAGAATTCCTATCCTTGCCATCAGAGTAGGACTATCGATATCAAATCCACACAAACTAGTGATCACTATATAAATCAGCCTCAAGCTCACTCCTATGGGGGCACGTAGTTCTAGGGAAGTAAGGTCGCTTTATACCTCCCACTCGGTGCGAAATATTTCTCCTGGAATTAGCTCAGATAATTTCAAAGATAATTCACAACAAAATAATTTTAGTAATATATAAATATACATCGGGAGCCATCATGCTTCCCATCTATCAAAATCAACCACGTTGTGGATTTCTTTTACACTCGAGTTCAAAATAACTCCATTAAGACCAAAAGGTCAAATGATTCAACACATCTAAAATATTTAACATCAATATTCTTATAGAACACATTTTATCAAAGACATAATTTCAAATGGGGTTCAAGACCCAAATATCAAAATCATGATAAATATCATTTAAGATTTATTTTTTATATCTCCACACATGTAAATTCATCTTTCAAAATTATAAACATCAAGATTTCATAATAATCATCATAAGATATGGGTTCATGCTTCAAATTCGTAAAAATCAAATAAAAATCATGCCTTTGTAAAGAAAATTACTTTTGGGCACAAGAACGAAAGAGAGTTCTTGTTGAAAAACCCCACATACCTTGAATGATGAACTTTAGATCGATACTCATTTTTGAGATGTTAATCGTGCCTTTTAATGATGGTTCTTGGAGTTCTTGAACTAGGAACTTGGAATCTTGAATAAATTTGCAGAATTAATGGTTAACTTTGGAGGTTCTTGAAGTTGGATGTAGGAGCTTAGGGTTTTCTTTTTGAGGGAATTTGATGAAATATAACATATAATGCTTCTAATAGGCTTTAATATAGGGTTTGGATGGATTTTGGGGGAGGGGGAATGACTAAAACGCCCCTAAAAATTAAATAATTCTCGAATCTATCCTTTGGTGGACTGTTTTGATAGTCTGAAGTAGATCAACCATAACGTTTTACTCCGATATCCAAATTGGATGAAACCAATTTCATTAGAAAGAGGACTCTCATATATTTCTGTTGATATATTGTATATCACCCAGATCATTGTGTATGAGGAGTTATGATCGTTTGAATTTGACCCAAAAATTTACTTTTGATAGGCTGAAGTAGATCGACCATAACTTTTTGCTCCGATAGAAAAATTGGATGAAACCAATTTCATTGGAAAGAGGACTCGCAGAGATTTCCGTTGATATATAGTAGATCACCCAGATTATTATGTACAAGGAGTTATGATTTTTTAAAATTGGAGCAAAAATACGCTAGGCCTCAGTACTTTTTCCTACACGTTTTACTGTTCACTACTATTCACGGTTTGATCGGAATGTTCATAACTCGTCGCTCGGGTGTCTGTTTTGGATGATCTACATATCGTTGGAAAGATTATTCGATACTCTACGTAATGGTGGGTCATAATCTAATACATTCCATACGGAAAATTTATAATTCATTCTAGAAGATAGAACCCAACACGTTTACGCACAAAATTTCAACGAAAAATTTCCCGAGGTATTACACACGCACCAATTAGATGATCCAAGTGCCTGAAATTTTCCAAGACATATCAAATGTCCAAAATAACTTCAACTTGTGTATTGTGCTTCCGTGATCCATTCCAAGCCTTTTTGAGTTGTTTTCACTTGATTTGAAGCTTGTACATCCTTTATATATCATCATAGTAGATTCACTAATCGTACTATAGCATTAACCACAACAATTTATAGCTCAAAATAACACAAAATCCTCAATGGTGAACTAGAAAAAAGAGCTACGCGTAGGCTTTATTCACTTTGATCTCTAACTCATTGTTTTGACTCTTGTCTTGATCCAATTGACCCTTGAACATCATAAAAAAGTTGTTACACATATAAATACACAATAAAAATCTTAGTAACTCATTAAAAATGTTATAACCCAACACCATAGGCAAGACAAACACCTATCTCAAGCTAGTCACACTAGTTTTCTCAGTTGAACTCTAAATGATCTATTTGAATCAAAACTTGTGTGAAAACACCATTAAACATTGTAAGCACATATGTGGACACTTGGATGCACATTTATATCATTATAAACATATTAAGCATATGAATCTTCCTCAAAACAAGGCTAAAAATTCTAGAATAGTAGTGCTAGAATGCATAAATACACCCAACATCAAGAGTATTAAGAAAACAATTTAACATAATAGATATCAAAACATATAGATATAATTCAATACATTCAAACATTTTTTTATGTCATGAATCAACTCTTTGTTTTACTTTTGAGTTAGATGGTACACCCTACAAGTCTATAATCCCACGGGCTATATGGAATCCTCCCTTAACTCGGTGGCCAAGCCCCTAATCCATGTTTGCCGCAAAGATAGGAGTTTTAATAAGTTAGTATACCTCCCATGTGAGTATACCACAGGAATCCCTCCATGTGATATGTCCCAATTATCCTCCCATGTAGGATAACATATCATAAATCCTGCTTCGATAAAACATACTTTCTAGCAATGAGCCCTTTCACTCAAATGCTCTCTTCGGGAAATCATATAATTCTCTTTTAGCACAATTTTAATACTTTAAGGCAATGCTTCTTGCTTATAAAGAAGTTTATTTCTGATTCTGTTAAGGGAATATCATAACAGGCTATCATTATATCTAGACTTGAAATCGATATAATATCATATTCATTGCCCTTTTCTTTCAAAAGCATATAAATGACCACCTAAAAGACTTAAACATCACAAAAGAGTTCTTATTTCAAAAGCATGTGCAAACTTATGCCAACATGCTCTCTTTTCAAGACATAAACATGCAGTGGCTAATTCAATCATTAATCACATGCATTTTCTTTATAGGAAACCATAACATTTAGGATAGAAATTACATCTTTGAAAAACACCAGAAACAACCATCCATAACAAGTAAAGAGGCATTTAAACTCAAGAATCATCTTCATTCATAAAACAACCCCAATATTTATTATATGCAATTCTCATGATAAAAAAAGGGCTTATAATTCATGCTCTCAAAATCTAATTCACAATTTATAAGTTGCTAAGACCATAATTTCATCATAGGGAGGGAAATTTTGCAAGTCATGTTCATAAATCACTTTATGAACTCAAATCATGCATGCTCAAGATTATAAATCAAGCTTATGGAAAAACCCCATGATAATTACGTAGTTCTATCATAATGGGTTTATGATGTATGCTATTTAAATAATTTCCAAAATTCATTACATATACATACATATATATATGTATATATCCTTAAAACTTGTTAAAATCGTAAAGTTTATGCCCATGAGATTTAGGAAAGTTCCACATACCTTGATAGCGATGAAAACATGGAGAAATTTGACCTTTGGAGCTCAAAATTCTCAACCATAGGTAGCTTCTCTTTGCTTGATTAAGGGTGAATGACTTGGGGATTTTTGGGAAGTGGAGTAATGTATTTTAAGATTTAATATTCATCCAAAGAGGGTTCGAAATGGTTATGAGATGATAAATTAAATGAAACACTTTTTTATTCCCCAAAAAAGGTTGTGTGGCACATGGACAAAGAAAACCTTAAGGTTTGCGTTGCGTGGCCATAGAAAAACTGAGGCAGTGTGCTTTGGACATTGGTGTGCGGAGTAGGGCCATCGCAAACATAGACAGTGCCTCATTCAAACACTCATAATTTTTTACGCCGAACTCGGACTGACGAATGGTCGGTATCATTGGAAATAAGACTCAAAGGGATTTAATTTGATATATAGTAGGCCACATAAATCTTTATATACTAGGATAAATGGTCGCTGGAAGTTGACCCATGCAAAATTGTCAACTAAAAGTCAATCGATTTTTACAACATATATTCATCTTCAAGGATGTTCCTACACTTAGGAAATGTTATCAACTCTCATATCTAAATTGAAACCATTGGTTTTGGGTCTATAAACGTAAGAAAGATTGTTCAGTGTTAGCTTGAAAGTGCAGGGTGTTACATTATCTTCCCCTTGGGATCATTCATCCCCGAATGATGGATAGGAACTTGTTGAAGATCTAAAAGTATGGAATAAATAAAGTAACCTCACATTGTAACATTTTTCCACAATAAAATATGCAAAGGTATCAAAAGAGCTTCATGATAACCCTTAGTGAATCGTGTAAGCATGAAGCATGAGATAATAAGAATTGACATAGATGACCTTGCACATGAGTTCTAGGGATCATGATCATCACAACATATGGTATGAGTTTATTTGGTGATCATAGGCTTGATTTATATCGATACTAATTATGAAATAAGAATTTGTGGTAGATTAGAATAAAAGTATTCTCCACCATGCAAGATACAACGAATAAAGCTTAACTTAGAAACACTACTCATCTATGCCTCGAAAAATAAATAACATACTTCATTATTTCCAGCTTAAAATTCTTTCATAACCCATCTAACCATAAGATTTTGAGTCCCACTATATAGTACTTCCACGTTGAAGCCTAACCCGGAGTTAAAAGGTGCTAGCTTAATATATGGGACTTCATACCCCACATATCTTTAAGAATATTACTTTTCCTTATCATTATAATCAAAACCCTCAGGTATTAAATCAAGAATTATCAACCACATAACACATTGGTTTGCATTTTCATCTATCCTGTCATTACTACACCCACTTCATGGATCTACCCACTAAGACCAGAAAATTTGATAACTTTCACAATGATTTTCACCATATATCTCCTTCCTAACTATTTCACACAATAAAAGTTCACCATCTTCTTCTTTCTCCCTTCACCTATAATATTAGCTCAAGAATCACATCAAAATTTTCACATTCAAGAACATTTATCCCCTACCTAAGACATTACTATGCTTCCATAACCTCCATTATACTAATATATAAAGGGTCATTGAGGGACCCGAGCATAAGTATCATGAATGAAAGTAACACTATTTAATTATAACTCATACTTGTTACACTAATCAAGGTGGGACATGAGTTGCCAGATACGATTCAATAGGCATGAGTGCTTCATATTTTAAGTGTCTAGATCATAAGTAAAGAGTGATTCGGTATAAACACAACACATCATGAGTTTTTAGGACAGACCACAGTGAGAAACATAAGAGCATACATCATATTTCATATAACATAAGGCCAGAATTCATGCAGTCAATGATATAGACAAGGATTTCTACTTGGAGTTGTTGCTCCTCATTTCAAAGTTGAAGTAGTCATGAGTTTGCATAAACTTTATCACTTTGGGCTAAACCCTACATAAAATAAATTCATGATATATAGAAAACACATTTTCTTAGAACCAAGCATGATGTGAGACATGGATTTATGGGTCATAGAGCATCATAACATAAAGCTTGAATAGTTTAAAGCATGGATTAATGGGGGATATTATTAATTTTATTTTGAAGGATAGAATATGGACATAAGTTGTAAGATAATTCAAACCTTAGGTATAGGCATGGCTTGAATACATAACGCATTCGTAGAATGACCTCTTAAGTTGAAGTAGGATGAGCTTGCTTGAATAGGAATAGATTTGCCATGACTCTTCCCTGAAACTTGCCATTATGAGAAAATTTAAGACCAATCTTAGTCCATCATCTCCCCCTTAGATCAAAGTCACAATCCTAGACTTGCGGACATAACTGCACATCAAATCTATAGCCACAACTCTCAACACAAAAAGGGGTATCACCATACATATAAATGCTAAACTCCCCCTGATAAACTATACTCTGAAGGCTTTTCTTTCCAGGAATGATACTCTTAACTTTTGCTAGTCTCCATATCCCTCATCCTACAACGCACACTCTCATAAGCATACATATCCACACTTATTATCACATAATGGTCCATTCTCCACTACTTAACATACTAACATTAGATCTCTAATCACATAACTTACAACTTAACAAAATTTGTAAAACTATACCAAAGGTGCATATTTCCCACCTATGTTTCCTCAATTCAACTCTAAAGAACACCATACCATAGCTCCCCAGACTTATCCATATTACAAAATTCAAGAAGGTGAACTAGGTACACATGACACTTATACATATGAAACCTTATCTAACCACATGCTACTTAGGGTTTTACTTATTCTTATAAAACTTAATTCTTTTATCCACCTAATGACTAAGCCACAATTCGTCATTTTAACACTAGTCCTCATGTATTTATATCATAATTATCCACTCAAATTTCATAAGTTATCAATCTAGGATCTTTCACATATCACATCAATCCTATTAATTCATCCCCAAAAAATATGCATTGTTAATCTTAAGTTACTATTCTTACCACCACACTCCATATCAAAAGTTCAATCCTATAGTCTAGCATCAATCAAGTACTACCGATGAAGCATGCCACATATTATACTAGTCTATCAAATTAGGAAATCAACCCAAATACCTCATTTCACTTAACTACTACCTACAATTACATCCTCTCCATGACATTACTATTACACCTCAAAATCTACTACATACCTTCTCACATGTAGTACTAGTTTACAACTTCTAGAGAAAAGACAATCAAGGGGATAAAGTCACATAATAAGGATAGTCGATCTTAATCTTATAATATAACCCATTACAATCTTACTAACATATTCTAATTTCTCACATCATATTTTACTTACACATACATACATTCCCACTATCTTCACATTATATAAACACTAATGAGTCTTTACCCATAACCTATTTACTAATCTACCCCTTTCCATTTACCTCTTACAAATAATTTCTATAATCACCATAACTATCCACTCTGGGCTCCTTCCCTATTTTGAATAAAACAATTATAGTCAATCACTTCCTTCACATACTACCATACAATCTATAAATCTTGCTACAACATTAGTTTATCACTATAAAATGGCAATCTATCCCTCAATCAAAGGTTATACAACTAAGACTAGATTCTTTATGCAAAAGTCACCCTTACTCTGACTTCTATATTTGTGACTCCATATCACTAACTTCAGGATCATCTTACTACCAATAGGTCATGACACATGAACATATACTACTACTAGGGTGGAAATACACTTCCAAGATTCTGCTACACATCTCTACCCTTAAGCATGACATCTGCAATAAAAATATAGAAAGAAATTGAATACACTTCATACCTCAAGCTGAAAAGCACAATTGCATTAAGATAAAGGTAAAAAATAGAATCAATACACTTTAAATCACTAATGGACTCCTCTCAAGTCCTTGTGCTATCTCATAAATTTATGGACAACTCAATCATAAAGGACCATGTTGTTGGGGATTTAAACTCTGGGACTTATATCTCCCCGACAATGAGGCATGGCCTATAAAATTGGCATCTAAAAACTTATGACAACACACTCTCTTTTCAAAAGCATCTAAAAACTTATGCCAAAAAACTCTCTTTTTAAGACATAAATATGCGGTGGACAATTCAATCATTAATCATATGCAGTTTCTTCATTAGAAAACCATAGCATTAGAATAAAAATTACCTCTTTGAAAAACACCTGAAACAAATATCCATAACAAGTAAAGAGACATTTAAACTCAATAATCATCTTCATTCATAAAACAACCCTAATATTTGTTATACGTAACTCTTATGATAAAAAAAGGGGCTTATAATTCATGCTCTCAAAACCCAATTTACAATTTATAAGATACTAAGACCATAATTTCATCATAGGGAGGAAAATTTTGCAAGTCATGTTCATAAATCACTTTTGAACTCAAATCATGTATGCTCAAGATTATAAATCAAGATTATGAAAAAACTTCATGATAATTACGTAATTTCATCAAAATGGGTTTATGATGCATGATCTTTAAACGATTTTCAAAATGCATTTCATATACATACATACATACATATATATCTTTAAAATTTGTTAAAACCATAAATTTTATGCCCATAAGATTTAGGATAGTTTCACATACCTTGATAACGACAAAAATGTGGAGAAATTTGACCTTTGGAGCTCAAAATCCTCAATCCTAGGTAGTTTCTCTTCTCTTGATTAAGGGAGAATGATTTGGGGATTTTTGGGAAGTGGAGTAACTCATTTTAAAACTTAATATTCATTCAAAGAGGTTTGGGAATGATTATGGGATGATAAAAGACTTTTATGCCCTTAAAATAAATCAAACGGTACATTTTTTGACGCCCCAAAAAGGTTGTACGGTGCATGGACAAAGCAAACCTTATGTTTTGCATCGCATATCCATAGAAAATCTGAGGCAGTGTGCTTTGGCAATGATGTGCGGCGTAGGGCCATCGTACATTGTAGACAATGCCTCATTCAAACACTCATAACTTTTGACTCCAGACTCAGATTTATGAATGGTCGGTGGAGTTAGAAACAAGACTCGAAGGGCTTTAATTTTATATATAGTAGGACACATAAATATTTATATACCAGGAGAAATGGTTTCTAAAAGTTGGCCCATGCAAAATTATCAACTAAAAGTCAATCGATAGGAAAGTGCTCAACTGAACTTTTGACCTAGGAGATTTTTATGACATATATTCATCTCCAAGGATGTTCCAACACTAAGGAAATATTATTCACTCTTATATATAAATATAAAACATTGGTTTTAGGTCTATAAACATAAGGAAAATGGTTCAATGTTATCCCAAAGGTGCGGGTTCTTACAGTTCATGACTCAACACTCTTAAAGAAAGATGAAGGATAATGACTTATGAAGACGAGCTTAAAGTCCTTGTGGATATCTTCCAAAGTATTCCAAGATTGGGAGGTATAATAAAAAGTTGATAAAAGAGTTGGACTCAAGGATGAATCCTCTTCAATAAAGAGAGGATGATATAAACCAAATCAGCTTTAGTCTTTTAGGATCTATGCTTCAAGGACCAAACCTAAGAATCCAAGACTTGATCATCCTAGGGAAGTATATATGTGATTGGAGGATAGCTTAGGAATGAGCTTCATTTGATGATTCCATTCGAGGTAGCAAGGAGCAACATCATATTTTCATGATAGCTTGGGCCTCGAAGATCATAAGAATATGGCAATTTAGGATTTAGGGCCACTTTTGAACCCAAGTAGTATTGAGGGTAACCTTTGGGCCCAAGTTGTAATAAATGGTGTTTTGCCTATATATAGCTAGGACACTTTTTATTTTAGATTTAGTTGATGAATGATTATTTGAGTTACATTTGCGAGAGTTTATTAAAGCTTATTGGGAGCTTTATGTTTGTGAGAAATGTGGGTTGCTCGAGAATCCATTCCCATGGGGTCCTTGTAATAGGTTGGTATTTATTGGTAATTGATAGGAAGGTCTTAAGGTTTAATATACCCTTTGGTTTTCCTCTCTCTATCAATTTGTGTCAATCTATCTATCTTTCTATTTATCCTTTACTTGTCTTATTTTGTTTTATTATTTTCTTGTGTTTGTGTGCTGTTTTTGTTTTTGTAGTTTTCTTCTCATATCAGAGAAAGAGATAAACAGATAGAAGATTGACATAAATCAATAAAGAGAGGAAAACCAAAGGGTATATTAAACCCTAAGAACTTCTTATCAATTACCAATAAACACAACCTCTTTCGAGGACCATACGAAAATGGATTCTTGAGCAACCCACATTTCTCACAAAATCATAAAGCTATCAACAAGCTTCAATAAACACTCACAAGTGTAACTCAAATCACCATTCATCAACTAACTATAAAATGAAAAGGGTCCTAGCTATTTATAGGCCAAAGGCCATTTATTACAACTTTGGCTCTAAAGTAATCCTAAATACTACTTGGGCCCAAAAGTGGCCCAAAAGCCTAAATTTCTACATTTCTATGCTCTTTGATGCCCAAGCTATCATCCAAATATCATGTTGCTCCGTTCTCCCTCAAATGGCATCATTAAATATAGCTCTTTCCCAAGCTATTCTCTATTCACATATATGCTTCCATAGGGAGATCAATTCATAGATCTTTAGGTTTGGTTCTTGAAGCATAGATCCCAAAAGAGTGGAGCCAATTTGTTTTATATCAGTAATAAAGTGAAAAAATTGATCCATCTCTACCTGCCTCTCAAGCACGATAACAAATACAAAAAATTTTGTTTGTACATTTTCCAATTAAAATGTGACATGAGTTTCAATTAGTCAGTTGTAACTTATTTTTTAATTCTTACATGCATCATGAAAATGTTGAGTCTTTGTATCATGTCATACATCTATTCCACTTTAAAATAGTTTTGGAGAGTATTAAGGCTTCCTTAAAATAAAATTGTATACCTATGAGGTGACCACAGTTTGAGTAGGTGGACTAATGATGCAGATATACGTGGTAAGGTTGACTGGTCATAGAAGTTTAGTAAAAAGTATTAAAAAACATTTCAAAGACATGACTAGGGGTGGTAAATGGGTGGGTCGAGCAGGATATGGGCAGATAAAAAATGGGTCAAGGAAAAATGGTTAGATTACCCGACCCAACCCATATTTCTTATGGATAAAAATGGATAAACCCATTGGATAATATGGATATCCATATTATCCATAGCCATAGAAAATATAATATTATATGTTTATGTTAAGCATGAAATGATTTATGTTTTAGCTTGAGAGAATAGAGTATAGAAAGTAAAAGTTTCAACATCAACGTAATCCCTTCAACTTGTAATAAAAAATGGTTCAAAAGGAACATGAGTCCATCAAACCTTAATAGCTTTTGCAGTTTTAGTTATAAACTCAAGTATCCTTCACAATTTATCTGAAGTAATGTATAAGATTTACAGGACTCCAAAGAAAGGATTTTTAATGGCATTGTTCAATTCAGTTCCCGCAGTACTAAGTACTTCCATGTCCACTTTTTCTCTTGGAAGGTACATGAATTCACCTCTTTCAATTTTCTCAAATCCACACTGCTTAAGAAACTCGATGCCTCCTTGTAGTTTGCCAATTCTATCCTATAAAAAATATTGAAAGAAGCAGCCGTGTTAGTTCTTTCCTTTCATCCTATATGGTTTTCCAAGATATGAAATTAAAGCAATCTCCAATTTGCATGAAATGTAAGGACTCAGTAAACAAGGCAAAATATCAAGGCTTTCACTATATAAAACTTTAGGGAAAGCAGTCTTGCTTCTAATACGATAAATCAAAACAAAATAGAATGACTTATGAAGTTATCGCTTGAAGAAACAAAACATACAAAGCCAATTCTGATCAAAATCTATGTATTAAATTCTACAAAACTAGAGCCAACCTAAGTCTAATAACTAGTGACATATACATTATACAGGACACTAGGAGAAAAGACCAATTCACAAAGAGATAATGTGCTGAGACTTGGAGTTTTAGAATAAAAACAGGTAAATCTTAATGCTATGTTGCTCCCACTTTTCAGAAATACTATTAGACACGGTCGTGTGCTGAATCCTCCTAAAGTGATGTATTTTTAAAGGTTCAGACACGAGTATAGCACCATTTTTTGAGGACCCAAGCAGCATAATCTTAAGGTAATAGGTCATCACTATGTAGCCTTGAAATATTTTTGACCAGTCCTATTTCAGGATTAGAATTGTTTGCACTTATAGCATGAAGTTCTAACCAACAACATCAACTAACCAAAAATAGTCAGAGCTCCAAACTAAACCTCAAAGATTCCAACTTTACCTCAAACAATTAAGAAAATTTAGTCAAAAAAATACAACCAAACTCAACAATATCAATCCAAATGAAAAATACAACCACCCCTTCAACACTATCATCCCAGTAGTAGAGAGTAAAAATAAGAGCTCAATTAGCTGGAGAAGTTGACAGAAATAAAATAGATTGAGAAATAGAAATAGAATAGAGACAGAAATAGAGCAAGTGACTCATCGAAGAAGTTGACAGAGCTTGGGAGGTGTTCACTAGAGCTTGGCTGCTGTTGGCCAGAGCCTGGGTGGTATTGGTTAGAGCTTGGATGGTGCTGGCAGGAGAAAGAGGTGCTAGCGTAGCCATTGCAATTGGGTGAAGCCTTAGAATTTACCTACCGTTCTCTCCTTTTTTTTGCAAATTAGGTTTTAGGGTTTATTTACCCATTTTATCCATAAATTATCCATATTTTGGGTGGATAATATGGGTCATCCAATTTTAAATCTATTTTAAATGGATTGGATATCCAACCCATTTTAAATGGGTTGGATTGGATGGTTATCCACTTTTTAAACCCATTTTTTCCACCCCTAGACATAACTAATAAATTCAACTTAATCTGAAAAAGTTCTGGATTCAACACTGCCAGGACCATTGCCTTGCGGTTAGGTCCATTTTGATGCAGAACCACAACTGAGAATGATAAAGATTAGATGGGCAAGCCAGTCTACAAATTACGAAAGATGTCAAGTTTCTCGCAAGCCGGTATGAAACCATAGAGTTCCTAACAAAGTGAAATGCTGGAGATAGGTCAATCTCATGGAGGTTGATTACCAGAGTTATCTAAGAATAACCATTTATTCCAATGTTTCTAAATAAGAACAATATATATTCCCCTTTAAACTTTGGAAGCTCATTCTTCTTAACTGTCAGGTGATTATCATCAAGTTAGATGACTTAGATTATGATGCAGACTTCATGTTCTATTTATTTTCTTACATTTATTCAATTTCTACTTATTGTACACCTATTATAAAATAATATATTTATGGTGGATGTAATCTGTTAGAGGTCGTTTGGTTTGAGGTATAAGTTATAATAGTCTTGGGATAAAATGTAGGATTATTTTATCTAATGTTTGGTTGGAGCTATTAGTTACCCAAGGGATTCTTTATTCCACCATTTATGTTTTAGTGATGGGATAAGTTATCCCATATTTATGGTGAGATAACTAACCTCAAGATTAATTATTTTGGGATAACTTGCTCCCAACCAAATGAACCTTTAAGAATTAATTCACTCCCACCCATTTTCTCTGTGATGTAACTACCGAAAATTGGGCCTATGGCAACAGACATTTTGGTGACGCTTGCAAATTCCTTGCTATAGAGATTCTATGGAAATACTTTCAATCATTGCCAAAAATAATAGTTCTATTATCTCTATGACCATCGCTAATGAAAATAAACCATTGTAATAGGAATATATATAACAATGCTTTTTAAATCCGTTGCCATAGAAGCATCTATGACAATATTTAATGAGGAAAATTATCTATTGCATCACTTATTAATTTCCTTCATAATATTTCACATAAATCTACCAAAGGAACATTTTTTCTTTATCAATATAGAACCTATAAAAAATTCCTATTTCTCTTTCTTATCAAAAACCCTATCCTTTTCTCATTGATCAAAAATCCATTTCTCAAAAACCATGTCGCTTTAGATCAAAACCTTTGATAATTGATAAGTTCTAATAAAGCCTGTGTATGAGAGTCTAAATGGTAGATAAGGAACTCCCAAAAGAACCAAAATACTTTATAGTACCATGTCACTCATTGTCTCATGCTCACAGTACAATTGATAGAGACGTCATGGTAGATTTCTTCTTCTGATACTCATATAGAATCGGTTGTAGATTTTCATAGTGATAAATTAAAGGGAACCTTTAGACTTGCTGTAATTTCCATTATTGCTGTCAGGTTACGGTAATAGTGGATCGATACTCATCACTTAGCTTGCTATTGACCGTTGAATTAATCATTGCCGAAAAAGAGATGGAAAAGTTAACGATGACTGGAGTTATGATGAATCAACATTTCAGCATTTTTTTAGCATTGTTGTTTCAGAAATCTTTGTTGTTTCAAAGAAAACTCACTTGAATTTGAGGATTTTAAGGTTAGCGTATTCTTTTAATTGACGATTTGAACCTAATTTTTTTTATTTCTATTTTAAAATTTTCTCTCGATTTACACTGGGTAGTGGGTACAATTTTGACCTAATTTCTTCAATTTTAATAATATGATATAGATTATTTTACGTTATCAATGTAATTTGAAGGATTAGTAACAATTTTGCTACTGACAGCTAAGATGTGAAGACTCAAATCTTCAATCAAGGAAACTTTTTCTTGTTGTTATTGAAAGTAACTATGGTCATGAGGATAACTTTGAAAGAATAGTTCATTTTCATATTGCATAGAAGGAGAGGGATTTGGAATGAATTAATAAACAATAAAATGGGGTTGTAGTTACCGTTATTGTTGCTTGGATAATACATTTATGAAGTATCTATAGCTTGAAGGAGATATGTGGTGGGACTACTAAATCTTGAAAAAGACGGTATAAACACAGCTAAAACATCTTTTAATTTGGCTAATTAATCAAGCTAGCTAGCTGCGTTAAGAAGAAAATAAGACAAGGTCAGTAGATTTTTCCTCCCTAGTTTTATGTACTTATGGCTTTATTTGTAATACAATACTTAGAAAGAGGAAGCAAATTCAACTTTGAACTAGGGATTGACCAAAATATTAATAAAAACAGTAATATCTTTTTCTTTTTCTCTTCTTCTTGAGAAGGACAGCCTAATATAACGTGTGTTGTTTTTTGATATATGATTAGTATTTTTATAACTATGAATATATATAGATTCTAACTCTTTGTGCGTGTGCAACTCTAAGAATCAAGGTATCTATAATCGAAGGTTGACAAAGACAGTCATGGTGCAAAAGGGATAAATTTTAGCAGATTTGATAAATTCCCAAAGATAAAGTAATTGGAAAGGGAAAGTTTGAGCTTAAATCAAGAAGTGAGGACTCATATAGGACATCTTAACTAATTGGACTGAAATGTTATATTGTAGTTGTCTTCTCTTTCTTTAGAGGAAGTTTAGGATCTATTTGTTGTTTCTAATAGGTGCTCACTGAATAATATCAAGTTAGCATGGAAGTTGTGTTGTTCTTGTATTTTGAGTGAATTATTATTTGATTGGTACCTCAGGTAATAGTAATATGATTTTTAGCAAACTAATCTTAGTGGTTAATTTTGATTCTCTTGCTTTCACCGGCGTATATGCTTTTCAAAACTGTTAGAAGCTCTTGCTTTCCCTGGTGTATATTCTTTCAAAATAATGTAATGTCTTTTAATACTTCTAACTTCAAATTTGCATAATAATCTTTGTTAAATTGAATGATTTTCTTTATATTTTGACATGCAGGCTAATAAGAGCTAGTTATTCTTTATCATTCCATGAGGTGGTTGTTGCTTGTGATGTTGTAGATAATGAGTCACTATCAACTTCTAAAGGATGATGGTGATGATTTAATGAGAGATAAAGCTGATAATGTGATGATAGGCATATTTACACGCCTAAAAGTACTATAATCTACCCATATTTTAGCTAAGTTTTGAGGACAAAATATATAATTCATGCACTTTTAGTCCCTTTTCATGTAAGTGAGCTAACAAACTTGATTAGCAAGTTTTCAGGTATAAATGATGCAGATTTCAGCATTTTATGGATAACTTGACGCCAAAGGAAGCTTCACGAAAGAAGGAAAAGAGAGCTTGGACTCCAAGGACTAAAAGTGACACATGGAAAACCAGTCCCGGGCAAAAACAACAATTCTAAAGACTTTGGGGATCAGCAGTAACTTATTAGGATTAGGATAATGATGCAGTAGCTTAGTAGGAATGGGATATGGGTATTATAAATACCCTATTTTGCTGGAGTTTTTTGAATATTATTCTAATTCCGAATCATTCTAATTCTTCCATTAATTAGAATTCTCATACTTCTACTTTTTATTCTTATTCTCTTCATCTATTCAACTCTTAATTTTCACAACAAGAGAAACGCTATTCTAAAAGGGAATTCACGCCACAAGCCCTACCAATCCATACTACACGTGAGATCTTTATTTTGGTATAATGATAATGTCTATTGTGATTTCCATTGCACCCATGAGTAGCTAAACTTCTCTGTTGGGGTAATGGAAGCCTTATGAGATACTATCTATTGCTATGAGTTTGTGAATTCTTGACACGTATGCTGCTTATATCATTACTCTCTTCATCTTAATGCAAATTCTTGTAGTTGCAAACATATAGAATACGCCAGTATAGCATTAACTTGTTCAAAAGAAAAGTTATATGTCTGGAAAAGAGATAATGTCAAGGTAATAGGGCACCAACCCCTATTAAAAAGTTAGTGCCGTAACTGGATTAACCTCTTGGAGAATTTGTGCCGTTAGATATGCTTTAAGATCGTAAGAGTTAAAGTGAAATAATCCTTGATGGTCGAAAGACGCCTGGATTTACCATAGAATACAATTCTCTATAAGCACATGCATGTCTGAATTCCGCATAACTCATAGCCAATAGAGACGTATAACTCATAAGGTGGACATAACCCCAACTCTTAATTCTCATTGGTTAAACATCTTACTAAACATTCTTTCTTTTTACTTTGCTATTTTCCGATTTTCACTTTGTTACATTATTGCACGCTACAATCCCCCCTTTTTACTAAACTTTCACCAAAAGTCTAATAATCTTTGCTTACTTAGTGACCAAGTATTCTCTGTGGGATTCGACACCCAACCCAGTTGGGTTCTATATTTGAAAACGACCGCTTACACTCTTACGAGAGCTGTAGTTTGAGCGTTATCAAATTTTGGCGCCGTTGTCGGGGAATACGGTTGTCTACTAAGTTTGTGATAGTTACTAGACCCTTTGGTCAAAGATTCTCGTACTTTACTTTTAGTTGTTGTTTTTGTTTTCTGCAGGTTTTTATCCAGTGCATGCCCCATACTCGAAGTTCTGGTCAACCATTATTACCTTTCAATCCTGAACCACATCGTATTGGCACAATGGAGGCTCAACAGGAAATTGAAAGAAGGGCTGCTCAACAGGAATAGGCTAGACTAGCTGCTCTAGCCGCCGCTCAAGTACATCAAAAAAATATTGATAATCCTGGGTGAGCAACAAATTCTGACGATGAGGATCTAGGTGACGACGAGTTACTAAACCCTAGGCGTGATGCTGAGATGGCAACACCAGCCAACAGAAGAGATCGTCAAGATAGGTTCAGGCCTGAACGCCGAGCCATACCATTCGATGATGATGATGATGATCTTGATGGAGCTGGTGCCACAGGATCCATTATTCCTCCGCCATTGGCACCCGGAGCCAAGTTCAACATCACGAGCACCATGATTCAGTTATTGCAACTTAAGGGATTATTTGGTGGGCTAGCAGGCGATGATCCGAATATGCATCTGGTCAACTTTATTTCTATATGCAAGTCATTCGACAACCCTGGCGTTGGACAGAATGCAATTCGGTTGCGCCTATTTCCATTGTCTCTATTTAGGGAGGCAACTCTATGGTTGAACGGGCTGACTCCTGATTCTATCACTAATTGGAGGCAATTGAAAGACGCTTTCCTAGAAAGATTCTTTCCGCCATCCAAGAGAGCACAATTGAGAGATGAAATCAGCAATTTTTGACAGCTTCCAACTGAAGCTCTCCACGAAACATGGGAGAGCTTCAAGAAGAAGCTTATGCGGTGCCCAAACCATCACATGACCAATATTCACTTGATGGAGATACTATATAGATCCTTGAATTCAGTAACTAAACCTGTGGTGGATAATGCGGCTGAAGGATCATTTATGGACCTCACCTTTGTTCAGGCAAGTGATATGCTAGACCGGATGATGAAGCAAAGTAGGGCGTGGCATACCAGAGATTCTGAGGTAGCAAGCCCCACTTTTTCTATAGGCATGACTGCAGAACAAAGGAGAAGAGAAGAAGAACGTGATCAAGATTTGGCGCACATGAAAACACAAGTGGATCTTCTTACAAAGCATCTACTATCAGGGAAGACTGAAAAAGTCAAAGCAGTCGCGTCAAAAGGAAGAGAGGAATCCGATTCTGAGGAAGAAGCCAACTACGTGAACAATCAGGGTGGTTTTTGAGGCAATGCCCAAGGAAACCAAGGTCGGAACTATTATGATAAATCTGGAAACAAGGACCGGGATCAAGGTAGTTGGAAGAACAAGACTGACAGGAGTGGCGTGTATATTCCTCCTGGACGACGAGAGGCCACTGCATCTGGTTCGGGAAATATGTCAATGAAAGATATGATGGCTAAGCTGTTGAAAGGAGTGGAAGCAACCAACACGGGAGTAACTGAGGTAATAAATGACTTGGCCTCAATGAAGCAATTGGTTGACTCATATTCCACTTCAATAAGACTGCTGAAGCAACAATTGAGTCAAATTTCAGCCACATTAAATCAAAGAAAAGCTGGCACCCTACCGAGCGACACAGTGCAAAACCTAAGAAATGATGGAACATGCATGGCTGTTACTACCAGAAGTGGTAAGGTGCTGGAAAATTCATCCCAAAGCAAGAAAGTGGCCGAAGATATCGTAGGTAATACAGAAGAAGATGACGCCGTCGAAGCCGATGAAGACGCTCATGGCGTCATTCCTTGACGTCCAAAGCCTGAAAAGATCTCCGAACCTAAGCATGATGAAATGAAAGTTGTGGAGAAAACAATTCCCCTTCCACCACCTCCTTTTTCGCAAAGATTAAAGAAGAGAGCTGATGATACCAAGTTCAATAAATTCATGTCAATGTTAAAACAGCTGACCATTAATGTTCCCTTGGTTGAGGCACTAGAACAAATGCCAGGCTACGCAAAATTTATGAAGGATCTTTTAACAAAGAAGCGAGCAGAAAGTGGTGAGTTGACAGATGCTGTTCATCATTGTAGTACAATTGCTACCAGATCAGTATTTCAGAAGAAGGCCGACCCAGGAGCCTTCAATATCCCTTGCACTGTCGGATCTTTGAATTTTGCCAAGGCATTATGCGATTTAGGAGCCAACATCAACTTGATGCCATTATCCATTTACAAAAAGCTGGGGTTGGGTGATCCTACTCCAACTAATATGAGGCTTGTGATGGCTGATAGGTCGGTAAAATGACCTGTTGGTATTCTATGTGATTATTGGTGAAGGTTTCCTCATTCATCTTTCCGACGGACTTCATTATTTTGGATTGTGAGGTAGACTCTGAAGTTCCCATAATCTTGGGGCGCCCTTTCCTTGCAACAGGAAGTGTGCTTATTGATTTAAGAGCTAATGAGCTTCTATTCCGAATGAATGACGAAGTAGTCCGCTTTGATGTATGTAAATCAATGAAGCAACCCAAAGATCTGAACGTGTTCTCGGTAGCCGATGTTTATATTGATGATGAGAAAGAATTACCCGTAGAGGAGCAACTTGTTGATGACCCATTGGCGGTTGTGCTTATGAATGTTGAGCATAAGGATGCTGAAAATTATGAAGAAACTATTTATGCTCTAACAGGATTAGGGTCATATCCTCATGCTCCCAAGAAGCTGGACCTTGATCTAAAAAACCGACCAACACCACCCGCTAAACCATCTATTGAGGAACCACCCACGTTAGAATTGAAGGAGCTGCCTAACCATTCAAAGTATGCATTCTTGGGAAGCGGTAACACACTTTCGGTTATTATGGCGGCAGATTTGGGTGAGCAGCAAGTTGCAGCTCTCATCACAGTTCTACGAAAGTACATGAGAGCCATCGGTTGGACCATCGCTGATATCATTGGTATTCTGCCTGGGATTTGTACACACAAGATTCAGCTTGAAGAAAATTGCTCACCCACTATTGAGCATCAAAGGCGTCTGAATCCACCTATGCAAGAGGTGGTGAAGAAAGAAATTATTAAATGGTTAGATGCAGGGGTTGTGTATCCAATCTCCGACAGTAAATGGGTAATCCCAGTACAATGTGTACCAAAGAAAGGTGGCATGATGGTAGTTGCGAATGAAAAAAATAAGTTAATTCCACTCAGACCTGTCACAGGGTGGAGAGTATGCATGGACTACCGTAAGCTGAATTCGTGGACCCTTAAAGATCACTTTCCAATGCCCTTTATTGACCAAATGCTTGATCGATTAGCAGGGAAAGGATGGTTTTGTTTCTTAGACGGTTATTCCGGCTATAATCAGATATGTATCTCCCCCGAAGATCAAGAGAAGACAACAGTTACATGCCCCTATGGTACGTTTGCCTTCAAACGTATGCCGTTTGGGCTATGTAATGCACCCACCACTTTTCAGCGTTGTATGATGTCCATTTTCTCTGATATGGTGGAAGACACGCTGGAGGTATTCATGGACGACTTTTCAGTTGTGGGTGAGTCGTTTGAATCGTGCTTGACAAATCTAAGTATGGCGTTGCAGAGATGTGTTGAATTCAACCTAGTGATGAATTGGGAGAAGTGCCACTTTATGGTGAAAGAAGGTATTGTGCTTGGGCATAAAATCTCCAAAAGAGGAATTGAGGTGGATCGAGCTAAAATCGAAGTTATTGAGAAACTACCACCCCCAATTTCGGTCAAAGGAGTTCGTAGTTTCCTCGATCATGCAGGTTTCTACCGAAGGTTTATCAAAGACTTCTCCAAAATTGCTAGTCCATTATGCAAACTTTTGGAGAAAGATGCAAAGTTTGACTTCAATGAAGATTGTGTGAAGGAATTTGAATGCCTCAAAGAAAAGCTAATTGAAGCTCCCATCATGGTAGCACCAGATTGGTCTTTACCGTTTGAAGTCATGTGTGATGCTAGCGGGGTAGCTTTGGGTGCTGTACTTGGCCAGAGAAGAGAAAAGTTATTCCATCCAATCTACTATGCGAGTAAGGTCTTGAACGAAGCCCAGAAAAACTATACTGTCACAGAACAAGAGCTTCTAGCAGTTGTGTATGCCTTCGAAAAATTCTGTGCTTATTTGTTGGGAACCAAAGTGATAGTTCATACAGACCATGCAGCCCTTAGATATCTGATGACAAAGAAAGATGCAAAACCAAGGCTAATTCGATGGGTATTGTTGCTGCAAGAGTTTGACTTCGAGGTAAAAGATAGAAGAGGTTGCAAAAACCAAGTGGCTGATCATCTATCTAGACTCGAGAATGAGCATATAGCACAACAAGATCATGAGATTGATGATACCTTCCCTGATGAAGAGACTTTAGCCACAATGATGGAGGAGATACCATGGTATGCATATTTTGCAAACTTCGTGGTAAGTAATGTGATGCCTACGAATCTATTATTTCATCAAAAGAGGAAGTTCATACATGACGTAAGACACTACTTCTGGGATGAGCCATATTTGTTTAGACGATGCGCGGATGGTGTTATCAGGCGATGCATATCCTATATTGAGGTGCCGAATATATTGGAAGCATGTCACACTTCCCAAGTTGGGGGACATCACGCAGGTAATCGGACAGCAAAGAAGGTATTGCAAAGTGGCTATTATTGGCCTTCGATATTTAAAGATGCCTATGACTTTGTGAGAAGATGCGACCAATGTCAGAGACAAGGTGCGATTTCAAAATACCATGAGATGCCCATGTCGAAAATCCTTGAAGTAGAGCTCTTTGATGTCTGGGGTATTGATTTTATGGGTCCATTCGTGAATTCGTTTGGAATGAAATATATCCTAGTTGCTGTAGATTATGTTTCAAAATGGGTTGAAGCAGTAGCGTTGGCTGATAATGAAGGAAAGCATGTTGTTGCATTCTTGAAGAAAAACATCTTCTCTCGTTTTGGGGTATCACGTACTATCATAAGCGATGGAGGATCTCACTTTTGCAACAAACTGTTCAAATCCGTGTTGGCAAAATATGGTGTCAAGCAACATAAGGTAGCCACGCCTTATCACCCACAAACTAGCAGACAAGTAGAGGTTTCCAATCGAGAGATCAAGTAAATCCTTGCTAAGACTGTAAATGCGAATAGGAAAGATTGGTCTCGAAAGCTGGACGATGCACTATGGGCTTATAGGACTGCATTCAAAATGCCAATTGGCATGTCCCCGTACCAACTAGTTTATGGGAAAGCTTGTCATTTACCCATTGAACTCGAGCACAAAGCATTATGGGCGTTGAAGCAACTGAATTTGAATCGGGATGATGCTATGAACTTAAGGTTGGAGCAGCTCAATGAGATGGATGAATTCCGTCTACAGTCATATGAAAGATCAGACCTCTACAAAGAGCGGACGAAAAAGTATCATGATCAACGGATTGTTCAACGAAACTTTCGAAGAGGTGATATGGTACTTCTTTTCAATTCCAGACTCAAGCTATTCCCAGGTAAGTTAAAATCTAAATGGTCTGGTCCATACAAAATTAGCCAAGTCTACTCGTCTGGAGTAGTTGATCTAGAAGACAATAATGGTGTTGTCTGTAAGGTGAATGGCCAACGAGTAAAAACATATATCGGTCCTCTTGACTCGATAAACTATATGGCCACCATCTATCTCGATGAAGTCTAAGTACTCGAGGTAACTATGTCGTGCCGCTACAATAAATCAAGCGCTAGATGGGAGGCAACCCATCATGTTCTTTTTTCGTTTCCTTTGAATTTTTTTTTACTAAATAAAAATCCAAAAAGAAGAGTCGAGCCTCGACCGAAACTAAGGCGTTTGATGGGAGGCAACCCATCGTTTTAATCGTTTTTGTTGTTTTGAGTGAATGTAGGTGCAAGAGGTGTAAATGAGGAGATTGGTTTCAAATTTTGATTTGGAAGTATTGCATGTCGAAGGTGGTACAATGGCACCAAAACCAAGACAAGGGAAAGAAAAAGCAACCACTTCACAAAAAGGCCACAAAAGGGGACGAAAAGAGCAAGGAGAATCCTCCTCGCTGCAAATACCTCGCCGCATGTTTGGAATTAAATGGGTCCTCGAGGAGGAAGGAAAGGAGTGGTATAGGAACAATAAAGAGAAAAAATATGTTCATGTAGAGTTGATACACAAGGAAAGCCTAACAAAGAAAGAACCCCGTATGTTGGCTAAGATAATGGCGTTACATCTTGATTTCATCTTCCGAGATATGACAGAGTGCAATCTTGATTTAACACGTGAATTATATGCCAACTGGTCACCGAAAGCTACAGGGAGTGAAGTAAAGATTCGGGGCCAAGTTCTGCAACTAAATGCGGAGTTCTTTAACTCCTTTCTGGGTTTGCCATCTGTTGATCCATCACCACTCAAAGAGCTGTATAATAGACCTCCGTACAGGTAAATTAGACACATATTGTGCGGAACAAGATCTATGGCATGATGGAGCAGACACAAGGACACCGGTCGGCAGAACACCTTCCCATATGCTTCCTTGAATAGAGAAGCTCGGATATGGATGCGAATAGTCAACTCTTGTCTGATTCCAGGGACCCAGTACACGAAGATTACATGAGATAGAGTGTGCTTGGTGTACGCGTTGATGACGAATGTTCCTATCAACATTGGGGCAATTATTCGATCTACAATGCGAAAGGCCAGGCTACACAAGAGGTCCCACTTCAGCTTTGGCAATCTGTTAACCGCAATATTGAGGAAGGAGGACATCGAAGAGGAACCGGCTGATCATAAACTTCCACAGAACCAAAAGAAGGTTGACCTCACAAAGGTTAAAGATGCTGAAACCATGCATGGCGTCAACCTTACCACTGCGGAAAGGCATCCTCGGGATGAGAGTTTCTTTCGCCATCTTTATGACATGACTCAGTTTACCATGATGAGCGGAGGTCCTGTTCCAACTGCTGCAGAGCTCCAACAGCTAGATTATGACTACCCAATGAATGAGCATGCAAGGCAAATATGTGGAGTAGGTGTGTACTTTGAGGAACCTCTTGATGATGATGTGCCAACCGATGATGATCGTCGAATGCCAGACTCCGACGTGGAGGAGAACTCTGATGGCGATGACTCTGATGATGATTCCGACGAAGGGGGTATGACCCCAGACATAGAGGAGGTGTCCGACTAACCAAGTTCTTCTTATTTATTTTCCACTGAGGGCAGTGTGTCCCATCTAAGTGTGGGGTGCTGGTATTTGCATGCTAACCTTCTTTATCTGCATTTGCATTTATTTATGTTTGTTTGTTTTGTTTTTCTTTTTAGTTTTTTTTAGTAGTTAATTTTTTTTTACTTCGCATGAAATTGTTCTGATAGGCAGTATGGTATTACGACAAGCGTCTGTGATAAAATCATTACTATTGAGACGTTTAGGCTCTAAGTGTGACTCATTGTGTGATATCTATATGGTTTAATTCCTTCATCTGTTGGGTCAAGAGTCTATACTACTCCCAATAAAGTCAACCATGTGCCTTGTGTGTGTGAGATGATAGCATATTCTATGCTTGTGGCTGATGCTTGAACTTGCCATGTATTTATATAAAGCGAAATAAAGAGTGTGAGTTTAGGAGATGATTTAGGCATTTCTTTGGCAACCTATGATTGTTTACCTTCATTTTATCCACCCATGGACATCATCCTAGATAACCCTCTTTGAGCCTTAAGCCTATTTTCTTTGACAGCCTCATATGTAAGCCTAATCTATTTTTTTCAAGACCATAATTTGATCCAAATTCCTAAGTGCTTTAACATTGTAAAGTCATGTGACAAAATAAGAGGAAATTGGGTGAGAGTAGTGCCTTAAAGGGAATTGGTACTTGAATTTGTTATAAAAAAGAAGGGTTACCATAGAGGTGTGTTATAAAAAAAAAGAGAAAGGGAAGAGAGAAAAATGAAAAGGAAAATAAAAAGTTAATTCTGTTCAAAATTGAAAAAACAAAAGAGGTGAGAAAGGGTGGTAGATTAAAACAAAGTAGAAAGGTTGTTTGAAAGAAAGCATAAATGGCATAATGTGATGTATTAAAGCGCTTAGGAACATAGTCACTATTTTGGGCCAAAATAGTCCTACCCGTCCCTTAGCCTACATTACAACCTGTAAAGACCTATTTGATCCTAAGCGTAGCGTTCTGATATTTAGTGGAGCATTACGCTAAGGGCAAGACTATGGTCATCAGTTGCAACATACGAATTCTTTGAGAGAGTGAGAGCAAGGATAATCTTATACCCATGTTCGAAATATATACAATACTTGTGAGTGATTATGGGTTATATTTTGTGAGACACACATGGTTGATGAGTTTTGGGTGGTTGTGTATGATTCTCTGTGCCTTAACTTTTGAATACGAATTAACCATCATCACGATTCTATATTAGAGGTTGAATTGTTTCTAGAAGTGATCAGAAAACTACTCTTTGTCAATAATTAATCATGCCTATCTTGACGAATATTTCGTGTTGTTACTGTGAAACCTTAAGTGGATGTTTAGAAGGACATGATATTTTGTTCGAGGACGAACAAAGCTTTAAGTGTGGGGTGTTGATGATAGACGTATTTACACGCCTAAAAGTACTATAATCTACCCATATTTTAGCTAAGTTTTGAGGACAAAATATATAATTCATGCACTTTTAGTCCTTTTTCCTGTAAGTAAGCTAACAAACGTGATTAGCAAGTTTTCAGGTATAAATGATGCAGATTTCAGCATTTTATGGATAACTTGACGCCAAAGGAATCTTCACGAAAGAAGGAAAAGAGAGCTTGGACGCCAAGGACTAAAAGTGACGCACGGAAAACCTGTCCCGGGCAAAAACAACAATTCTAAAGACTTTGGGGATCAGCAGTAACTTATTAGGATTAGGATAATGATGCAGTAGCTTAGTAGGAATGGGATATGGGTATTATAAATACCCTATTTTCTGGAGTTTTTTTGAATATTATTCTAATTCCGAATCATTCTAATTCTTCTATTAATTAGAATTCTCATACTTCTACTTTTTATTCTTATTCTCTTCATCTATTCAACTCTTAATTTTCACAATAAGAGAAACACTATTCTAAAAGGGAATTCACGCCACAAGCTCTACCAATCCATACTACACGTGAGATCTTTATTTTGGTATAATGATAATGTCTATTGTGATTTCCATTGCACCCATGAGTAGCTAAACTTCTCTGTTGGGGTTATGGAAACCTTATGAGATACTATCTATTGCTATGAGTTTGTGAATTCTTGACACGTATGCTGCTTATATCATTACTCTCATCATCTTAATGCAAATTCTTGTGGTTGCAAACATATAGAATACGCCAGTATAGCATTAACTTGTTCGAAAGAAAAGTTATATGTCTGGAAAAGAGATAATGTCAAGGTAATAGGGCACCAACCCCTATTAAAAGTTAGTGCCATAACTGGATTAACATCTTGGAGAATTTGTACCGTTAGATACGCTTTAAGCTCGAAAGAGTTAAAGTGACATAATCCTTGATGGTCGAAAGACGCCTGGATTTACCATAGAATACAATTCTCTATAAGCACATGCATGTCTAAATTCTGCATAACTCATAGCCAATAGAGACGTATAACTCATAAGGTGGACATAATCCCAACTCTCAATTCTCATTGGTTAAACATCTTACTAAACATTCTTTCTTTTTACTTTGCTATTTTCCGATTTTCACTTTGTTACATTATTGCACGCTACAATCCCCCCTTTTTACGAAACTTTCACCAAAAGTCTAATAATCTTTGCTTACTTAGTGACCAAGTATTCTCTGTGGGATTCAACACCCAACCCAATTGGGTTCTATATTTGACAACGACCGCTTACACTCTTACGAGAGTTGTAGTTTGAGCGTTATCATAATGGAAGTAAGAGAACAATATTTTTACAATTGAAAAAGTTTTTCTCAGGCACTCGCTTTAGGTATCTACCTTTTCTAAAGATCTTAGAGAAGAAACAAAAGATGAGACACATTGTATATGTCAAAAGGTAAGTTGATCAATCTATAATCCATCGTTGAAATAATTTATGATATTGATATTATCTTCTTCTAGCAATTTAACTTTAACGCCAATGATGACAAATTTTGTACTCACTGCACAAGTGATATCTTAAGCTAATCTTAAGCTGTTATGGTCTATCGCATGATCTGGAAATATTTGGATGCCTGTTTCAGTTATATCATATATGAAATAGCAGTTTGTGAGAGTTCCCAAATATAAGAATTGATTTATTATGTCGTGTGCGATCTGATAAACCTTTCATGGGGAATTTTATATTGTGTCTGCAAGTTGAATCTCAAGTATCAAATAGCAGCTTTTGACATTCAAGAATTTGTGTTAAAAGTCAAAAGGGGCAGAGTTTTTGATTTCTTAGTTTCCTACTCCTTAATAATAAGACAAATGAGAGATTAGATTCATTATTCTTGTTCAGTGTCTGAGTCTTCTTAGTTGATGAGCTCATAGGGGTCTATAAAATTTTTGGATAACTAAAGCTTAGTGTATTCCTATAAGTATGAGGTTTTTTAAAGTTGAAATATTGCTTCGTACTTAACTCATACAGAATTTATTTTTTTCTATGTTCTTTGTTATGAGGTGCTATAAATGACATTCAAGCTACATTTTTAGTAGGTGACTGGCATTCTTATTCACGTGCTTCATTTTGTTGTAAATAGTTTTACGTTCTTGGTCCTATTTAAGAATGCTAATTGGTGTTGCATGTTACCAGAATCAATTAGGGCTAATAGTTTTAATCTTGTTAACTTTGTGTAGGTCAAACTTTTTTTATGAAGATTCACTTATATACGAAATATACTATGACTACTTACTAAATATACTATACTATTATTTTATTTTATGAACTTACAGAGACTTGAACAATCATGACTATTTTAAATAAATTCTCCTCACCGGACATCTCAAAGATGTAGTCACTGCAGTTGGATCCCTCTCTATTTGGTGAGTCTTGTTTCCTTTCTACCATTAGATTAGCAATTTAGCACAAAATTCTTATTCGACAATGCTTAACTCGTTAAAATATAGAGTAACATCCAATCTGGTAGGTAAGTTGAAATTAGACTATATATTTAGTTGACTTGAACAACTACTAGTTAATTTTATTTGTGAATGAAATGAAATTTTGTGTGCTTAAGATTCAAGACATTTGTTGTCGTCTATCACCATGAATGTCCATGGATGGGAAGCAATGTTTTTCATTGGAGGCAATGCTGTCATATGGTAATGAAGTCCTAAAGCTTCACAAATGCGCACTTCATTTGTGTGTTGAGATTATGTAAATATATGTTACTTTTCCAGTGTTCGGGTCTCAAACGATCTTGGGTGAGGATGTACCATGAAGACCAAATACAGTGTCTATGTCACAATGGTTCTCAATAGTGTTCAACTTGTGATATCAGGTGTTGAATTTATTAAAATTTTTAATTTCTATATTTATGAGAGTGTTACACTTTTATGGTCCTCAAAATAAGTTTCTCGAGCAAACTTTTGTGTTGCAGGTGTTCCTGTTGGAGGTGGGTGGTAAGGTCTCTTGGCTTACAAAAATTTGGGTTCTTACCATATTTTTGATATAACTCTTGGATATCTTCTTGGTTATGTGGCTAACTTGAGATTCATGGTAAACAAATCCTCATTCTGGAAGTTCACGTATCTTTTTGCCATTAGTGGCATCTTTTGTTGTAGAAAACTACTGATTTGTTTTAGTATATCTTACTGTCAATGGAATTTTAATCTATTCCAATTTTGGATTTTCTTTTGCAAGGACTATGGGGGGAATTATAGGTGTAATGGCTTTGCAAAAAATACTACTCTCAATTGTACTATGTAGAATTGATTGGGTTAAAAAACAAAGACTCACCAAATGCTGAACTGTATTTTATTATATATGTAAATACTAATTTACAATATGAGTGACTATTTTATATAATTCATTGCAATTTGTACTTGAGCTAGTTATTACATGTGGCACAATCGTAGCAATAGATCAATAAATCGTTGTAATAGTATGAAAAATTATTTTAATAGGTAGTTAAAAACCATTGCAAAAGACCAACAAAATCGTTACAATATGTAAAATCAATAACCGTTACAATAGACTAGAAAACCATTGTAATAGCTTAACGAAATAGTTGTAATAGGTAATCAAAAAATTTTGCAGTAGAATAATAAACCGTTGAAATGGACTTTCAAAATAGTTGCAATAGGCAGACAAAAATCATTGCAATAGAATAACAAAACCATTGCACTAGATGTTATTGCACTGGTTTAATATCATTACAATAGAATATATTACAACAGTTAGGATCCGTCGTTATAGGTGAAAAGAGGCATCCCAATAAGAAAAAAAATAATTGTTGCTATAGGTTAATCTATGACGACGGTTTTGGCTAACCTTCGCCTAAATCATTGCCATATCTCTATCCCAATGTCCACATATAGGAAACATGCTTAATTGTTGTTGTAGAGCTATGTCGATGGTTCTATTGTATATTTCAATGGTTTTGGAACCATCGCCATAGGGATAATTTTCAGTAGTGTGTAGTTAATTCTTCATTACTCCATTCATCATTGTGGTTTTAACCCTCACACCCTTTACCCTTCTCTATAATGTTCTTGTTTAATTTTATATTATGATAAATTTTTGTATTTCTCTATGATGATTATAAATAGATCCATATGATCTCATATTGTATACACAAAAACACTTGGAAGGATAAGAAAAGGTCTCATCTTTTGTCTCTTTCATTTCTTGTTTATTTTCTTAGATCATATTGTTTCTCTTTTTGCTTAGTTTTAAAACACATTATCAACACAGGTCTAAAAAATATAGGTAAGAATACATTATGGTATAATAAGATGCTTAAAAAACTACTCGTAAGAGGTATGTATTTGCTGTTATTCTTCAATAATGATTTAAGGTATTTCTTTTTCCTTGATTATGTTATCCGTTGCCCTAGTCATTTACATGATATTAAAATTAATTGTAGATCAAATATTCTTCCTGCATTTGCATAACCAAAAATCCTTTGACAGTATTTATTAGAAATAATAAATCCACATCAATAATATTTGATTTCACTTAGATTCACATAAAAGTGAAATTATACCACCATTAAAGGTGACATTATTATTAAAGGCTCGAGGGTGAATCTCAGAATTGTAATACCCCGTACCTTTTCCTAGCTTGAAATCATCTCAAAAAAATATTAGGATCTTTCTTTGAAAGAAGAATCCACTTTTGCACACGTGGTATTTTTAAGATTTTCACTTTTTGTCATCTGGAAAATTCAATAAGATTTCATCGATATAAAATTCACCTAAATCTAATAACCAGGTAAGAAGTTATGACTATTTTAAGTTTCCATCATAAAACAACACCATATTAGTCAGTGGCGCACCGCACCACAAGCTAAAATGGCAATTGTCTTTTTCCAGTGTCTCAGCGGGATTTCCACCATCTCGCACCAAAGTTTCAGGTCGCAAAAGAAGGGGCAACGCTATGGCTCCGCATTGTGCTATCCCTCAGTTTCCTAATTATTAAATTCCAGTGACATGGCGCGATAGCTCCGCGTTGCGCCAGGGGTCCAATTTGGGAAATTTTTACTGAAATTACAAGACATGTCCAGGGTTAAAAGGGTTAATTTTCCACCCCTATTTAAGCCCTTTAACACGTGATTCAGGCACTTTTCACCCAAAATACACTCTCTTCTCTCAAAAACCTCTCAAGAACAACCTAGGACTTTTCTTAGAAGATTTAGAATTAAGAAATTCCTCCGTCAATCTTCGTGTGTTTACGAACCAAGGTATGTATAGTGTTCATTCATGGACTCCTTTCATCAGTAAATCCCAAGAATCCCTTTTCTAAATTTAAGTTTATAAAATTTTCCTACTCTTGTTCATGTGGATAATGAAAAATTGAATTCTACTCCATGTTGGGTGATAAATTCTATGTGGGTTAAATTATTATAGATATAGATTCATGCAAACCTATGACCAAACCCTTGAATGATGAAATTAGAATTGAATAATGATGTTTAATTATTGTACAATGATGTTTACATGTACCATGCCTACAATATGTTTTATTAAATGCCTAGATGAAGGAAAAGTGCATAACTAGTATGATACCATGAAATCCCCATGTATATACAAGTTATACCTATCACATGTTTTGATGAAATACTTCTATAAAAGTATTATAGATTATGATGTTAGTTATATGTTCAAGTAAGTTATGCTTAGCTAGTTTCCTTCCATCAAGTTCTGGGGGTACTCGTACCCGAAATATTAGTTGTGTGCCTAGAGCCATGTCATGTTTTCACAATACTCTCAATCAAGCTATGAATCCTTAGACTTCGGACAATCTTATGACTTAAGAAATCTCTATAATCTCATGAACTCACTCAGTTGTCAAATATCAGTAGTATTTTGTCAGTCAACGGAATTCAGTAACTCAGCCCATGTTCAGTTTAGTAAATCATGTTCAGAGTCTATTTGGATAGGAGTAGGAATTAGCACCGAGTGAACCCAAGGATGGGAACACACACTATTAAATGAGGGTATGTTTCTTAGAAGTCATCCTTGCATTCTAGAACTATGCAACCAGCATAGGTTGAGGCATCAACATTGTCCGATGAGGGTTGATGAGATGGATAAGCACGGTCAGATAAGGTCCCCACTATTCTCTTTTGGGGATACTATCGGATGAGGGTCACCCACAACTTTTCCATACTAGTGGCGTGGTATTGACGCCCTTTGAATTGGGGTTACAGATTGGACCCCAACTCAGCCATAATGTAGTATTAGGGGTATATCGGTTAGATAACTACTTTCCACAGTTTCATGTTATAGAATCAGGACTGTCAAACATAGTCAATCAGTCTCAGTAATAGAACTCAGATAGTTCTTCAGATTTCATGGCTGTCAGATACAGTCAACTCAGATACAACATTGAACACAGCTAGTTCCATCAGATACAGTAACTTATGCTATTAGTTATATTAGTTATATTAGTTATCATTATGTCATGTTATCAGTATTCAGATTTAGTAATCATGTTATCATGGTATCAGTATCAGTTATTCTGTCTGATGCCCATGATAGTCAATTTACTATTGTTATTATTCATGCATATGAACCCTATGCATTTAGCCTACCTCACATGCATATCAGTCATTCAAAGTACTGATGTATTTACGGTATGGTGTCTTATACCATAGATTTAGAGACACGAGCTCCAGAGCATCAGTAGATTCCAGTCTCAACTATCAGAGTTAGCAGTGTGTCCTCATCTTTTGAGGACATGATCATCATTTTACTATATCAGTTATTAGTTTATTAGTTTAAGTTAGTTAGGGATATGTCCCATCAACTCTTTATTCAGACAGTTATATTTTAGAGGCTTTCCAGACTATAGTATGTTCCGATAGCTTATTTACGTTGTTTTGGGTATTTCATACCCCTTCCAGAAGTTATATTTTTATTAGATACTATGTCTCAGTTTTAAACCTTATGGACTTTCAGTTTATATTTCTGCATTATAAAGTATTTTATGCAGTATACAGGTACAAATATCAGTCATGGGTTAGCTTATGGTCCTTTAGGGTCATAAGCACCGTATAACGTTCTGGGTATCCGATTTGGGGCGTTACAAACTTGGTATCAGAGCTTAAGGTTCAATAGAGTCCAAGGAAGTCTTAAAACCACATCTAGTAGAGTTTTGTACATGATTGTGTTGCGCGCCACATTTATGTACAAGAGGCTATAAGATGTTTTAGGAATAGTTTCCTCTCTTTCAGTATCCATGTCATGCCAGTGAGCATAATCTCAAGTCAATCTCTCTGTCTAATCTGTTTCTCCCTTTCTTCTATAGAACATGCCTCCTCAAAGAAGAAATGGGAATTAGCCAGCCCCTCAGCCCAAAGAACCTTTGGGCGAACATATTTCTCATGCAGATTTCTGAGTTGCATTCACTAATCTTTCTAACTCAGTTGCTGCTCAAAATGAATGACCAACTGTTATTCTGGCCAATCCAGTGTCCAATTCAGCAGTAGCCAAGATTCAGGATTTCACCTGAGTTAATCCTCCATCCTTTCTCGGGTCTAAGTCAGATGAGGACCCTCAGGAATTCCTAGATTAGGTGTAGAAGGTTACAAACATAATGGGGGTTACTTATAGTGAGAGTGCTGAGCTAGATGCATATAATTTGTAGGATATTGATCATACTTAGTTTAAACAGTGGAAGTTAGAAAGGCCAGATGATGCAGGGCCTGTTGAGTGGAAGGAGTTTGCTTCTACTTTCCTTAATAGATTCTTTCCTCTAGATCTTAGAGAAACTAAGGTGTTAGAATTCATCAACCTCAGGAAGGGCAATATGATGGTGAAATAGTATTCACTTAAGTTTACTTAATTAGCCAGATATGCCCCTCATGTGGTTGCCGATAGCAGGGCCAAGATAAGTAAGTTTGTTTGAGGGGTGAATGATAGCATGGTTTATGAGTGAAGATCCATCATGTTAAATAGTGACATGACTTTATCCAGGCTCATGACTCATGCTCAGCAAATAGAGGAGTAGAAGATTAAGCAGAGGGAGAAGTAGAATAAGGGAGCTAGGACATGTAGCATTAATTTTAGTCAGCCTAAGTCAGAGGGAGGCAATCGCTCTCAAATTTGTCCTAAGTCATCAGTTCTAGTTCTCATCCAGTGCTCCAGTTCCTAAGTTTGGAGAGGGTAACTAAGATAGAGCGCCAGGATCTAAGTCTCAAGGTAGTATTACCAGTGCCCAAACTAATCCTTTTTGTCAGACTTGTGGTAAGAACCACAAAGATGTGTGCAGAGCTGGAAGTGATTTCTATTTTTGTTGTGGAAAGCCAGGCCACAGAGTTAGAGACTCCTCTCAGTTAGGTTATTAAAATCATCTCCACCCCTCAGCTCAGTCCGATCGCCTAAATCAGCAGGGTGCCATCTCTGGTGCTACTAGTGGGCAATGCCTAAATAGACTCTATGCTCTTCAGTCCCGAAAAGATCTGGAAAATTCTCCTGATATGGTTACTGGTATGTTACAGATCTTTTATGTGCATGTTTACGCTTTGCTAGATCCAGGTGCTTCCTTGTCTTTTGTTACTCCCTATATAGCGGTTGATTTCAGAATCAGTCCTGAAATTCTAGCAAAGCCTTTTTCAGTATCTACCCTAGTGGGTAAAACTATCATAGCCCAGCGGGTATATAGGTACTGCCCGGTTATGATATTTCAGAAAGTTACTTCAGCAGATCTAGTCGAATTAGAGATGACTAATTTTGATGTCATTCTCAGCATGGATTGGCTTCATTTCTTCTATGCCACAGTCGACTACAGAAATAGGATAGTCCAAGTTCAGTTCCCAAATTAACCCGTCCTTGAGTGGAAGGGTAGTGTATCCTCTTTTAAGGGTAATCTTGTTTCCTACCTTCGGGCAAGGAAAATAATATCTAAGGAATGTGTCTATCATCTTCTTCATGTTAAGGATTCCAGTTCCAAAACTCCAGTCTTGAATCTGTTCTAGTTGTGAAAGAATATTCAGATATCTTTCCCAAAGATCTTTCAAGAACTCCTCCCGAAAGGGAAATAGACTTCGGCATTGATCTTCTTCCAGATACTTAACTTATCTCTATTTTGCCATACAGAATGAGACCAGCAGAAATCAAAGAATTGAAAGAACTGTTGAAGGATCTCCTAGATAAGGGATTCATCAGGCCCAACATTTCCCCATGGTGCGTACCAGTATTATTCATGTGCAAGAAAGACGGTTCTCTCAGAATATGTATAGACTACCGTCAACTTAATAAGGTCACGGTCAAGAACAAGTATCCTTTTCCCAAAATCGATGACTTGTTTGACCAACT
Organism: Capsicum baccatum var. pendulum; assembly: GCA_030864225.1. NCBI lineage: Eukaryota > Viridiplantae > Streptophyta > Magnoliopsida > Solanales > Solanaceae > Capsicum > Capsicum baccatum. The sequence continues at coordinate 66,717,534 of CM061559.1, read as the reverse complement.
TCAGGGTGCCAGTTATTTTTATAAGATAGACCTCAGATCCAGCTATTATCAGCTCAGAGTCAGAGAAAGTGACATTTCAAAAATAGCTTTCCGTACTCGGTATGGTCACTTTGAATTCCTAGTCATGTCATTTGGTCTTACCAATGCCCCAGCAGCTTTCATGGACTTGACGAACCGCGTGTTTAAACAGTACTTGGACATGTTAATTATAGTCTTCATAGATGATATTTTGGTCTATTCTCAAAATGCGTGAGATCATGCAGACCATCTCTAAATAGTACTTCAGACTTTCAGAGATCATCAGCTATTCATCAAATTCAGTAAGTGTGAATTTTGGTTAAGGTCAGTAGCATTCCTCGGTCATATCATTTCGGGTGATGGCATTAGAGTAGATCCTCAAAAGGTCGAAGCAATAATGAACTGGCCCAAACCTATCTCTCCATCAGATATCAGGAGTTTCTTGGGTTTGGTTGGATATTACAGATGGTTTGTTGAGGTATTTTATTCTATTACATCCCTTATGTACAGATTGACCCAGAAGCAAATCAAGTTTCAGTGGTCAGATCCTTGCGAGAATAGTTTTCAGGAGTTGAAGACTCGACTCACCTCAGCTCCTGTTTTAGCTCTTCCAGATAGTCCAGATGGGTTCTTAGTGTATTGTGATGCATCCAGAGTGGGTTTAGGTTGTGTCCTTATTCAGCATGGTAAGATCATAGCCTACGCCTCCAGACAGCTTAAACCCCATAAGAAGAATTATCCTACTCATGATCTTGAGTTAGTAGTCATAGTCTTTGCCTTGAAGATTTGGAGGCATTATCTCTACGGAGTTCATATAGATGTCTTCATAGATCATAAGAGTCTTCAGTATGTATTTTACCAGAAAGATCTTAATCTTCATCAGAGAAGGTGGTTAGAGCTTTTGAAATATTATGACATGAGTGTCCTCTATCATCCGATCAAGGACAATGTAGTGACCGACGCTCTCAGTAGACTGTCTGTGGGTAGTGTTGCTCATGTGGATGATAGTTAGAAGAAGTTAGATTAGGAAGTACATCATCTTGCCAGACTAGGCGTTTGCTTATTTGATACAGATGAGGGTGATATATGGGTTCAGAGTAGTTCAGAATCATTTCTAGTTTCTGAGGTAAAAGAAAAGCAAGATAGAGATCCTAGCCTTGTCAAGTTGAAAGAGTCCGTTCAGGATCCGAAAGTAGAGGTTTTCTCTCAAGGGGGAGATGGTGTTTTATGTTGTCAGGGTCGTCTTTGTGTTCCAGGTGTAGATGACTTAAGGCAACAAATTCTAGCAGAAGCACATGGTGTGCGCTACTCTATTCATCCAGTGGCCACAAAGATTTACCACGACTTGCGGGAAGTCTATTAGTGGAGTGGGATGAAGAGAGATGTACGGAATTTGTGGCTAAGTTCTCTATATGTCAGCAGGTTAAGATAGAGCATCAGAAACCTAGTGGTTCCATCCAGGAGTTCACCATTCCTACTTGGAAGTAGGAAGAAGTAAACATGGACTTCGTGATAGGTTTGCCTCGAACTCGTCATCAGCATGATTTAGTTTGGGTCATTGTAGATAGGATGACAAAATCAACCCATTTTCTTCCAGTTCATACCTCTTATTAAGCCAAGGATTACCCTAGATTCTACATTAGGGAGTTTGTCAGATTACATGGTGTTCCATTATCTATTCTCTCAGACAGAGGTAACCAGTTAACCTCTTACTTTTGGAAAGCATTCCAAAAGGGTCTTGGTACCCAAGTTCATCTCAATATAGCCTTTTATCCCTAGACAGATGGTCAAGCAGAAAGGACCATTCAGACTTTAGAAGATATGCTATGGGCGTGTGCAATTGATTTCAAGGGTAGTTGGGATAACCACCTGTCTTTGATTGAGTTTGGATACAACAAAAGCTACCATTCCAGTATTTGGATGGCTCCATTTGAAGATCTCTATGATAGGAGATATAGATCTCCAATCGATCGATTCAATGTTAGTGAGGCCTCAATCATAGGGCATGACTTTGTATTCGATGCCTTAGAAAAAGTTCAGTCGATTAGAGAAAGACTCCGAGATGCTCAGTGCCGATAGAAGTCTTATACAGATGTTTGTAGAAAAGATCTCGAGTTTGAGATTTATGACTATGTCTATCTAAAAATCTCTCCCATGAATGGAGTGAAGTGGTTCGACAAGAAAAGGAAACTCAGTCCTTGATATATCGGTCCCTTTAAGATTCTCAGTCGATTCGGTAAGGTAGCTTATGAGATCGAATTTCCTTTAGATCTAGCCTCAGTTCATCTAGTCTTATATGTCTCTTTGCTCAAGAAGTGCATTGGTGACCCAGCAGTCGTAGTCCCTATTCAGAGCATTGATGTTCAGAACAGTCTCTCTTATGGGGAGATTCCAGTCAAAATCCTAGACTATCAGACTCATAGACTGAGGAATAAAGAAGTGCATCTAGTTAAAGTTCTTTGGTGGAATCAGTCCTTTGAGGGAGCTACTTGGGAAGCAGAAGCAGACATGCATACCAAGTATCCTCATTGTTTTCTCCGCCAACTCAGATCAAGCTCAAGGTAACAATTCTCCTTAAGCTTACTCAATTTCATATTTAGTGTTCATCACAAACTTGGTATCAAGTACCATTGCATATTTAGTCATGCATTCATGTATCAGTTTAGTTATATAATTATGCATCAGAAAGGCATTCTCATTGTGAGAAACTTAGTTCCTAAGAACACTCATTCATGCATTCATGAATTAGTTATGCATGCATCAGGTATGCGTGTCCAGTATGATATATTCAGTTATCAGTCATGTCAGTCATGAGATCATGTTTCAGTAATTCATGTTCAGTATATATGTCTATTTATGTTCTTCCCCTCACTCTCAATTTCATTCAAGGATGAATGTTCTCAAGGGGGAGATATTGTAATACCCCGTACCTTTTCCTAGCTTGAAATCATCTCAAAAAAATATTAGGAGCTTTATTTGAAAGATTAATCCACTTTTGAACACATGGTATTTTAAGATTTTCACTTTTTGTCATGTGGGAAATTCAATAAGCTTTCCATCAATAAAAAATTCACCTAAATCTGATAACCAGGTAAGAAGTTATGACTATTTCAAGTTCCCATCATAAAACAACACCATATTGGTCTGTGGCGCACCGCGCGGCAAGCTAAAATGGCAATTGTCCTTTTCCAGTCTCTCAGTGCGATTTACTCCACATCTCGCCAAAGTTCCAAGTTGTAAAAGAAGGGGCAACACGATGGCTCCGCATTGCACCATCACTCAGATACCCAATTGTGAAATTCCAGTGACCCGACGCGATAGTGCCGCATCGCGCCAAGGGTTCAATTTGGGAAATTCTTACTAAAATTACAAGACATGTCCAGGGTTAAAAGGGTCAATTTCCTGCCCCTATTTAAGCCCTTTTACATGTGATTCAACCACTTTTCACCTAAAATACACTCTCTTCTCTCAAAACCCACTAAAGAACAACCTAGGGCTTTTCATAGAAGATTCAGAATCAAGAATTTCCTCCATCAATATTCGTGTATTTACGAACCAAGGTATGTATAGTGTTCATTCATGGACTCCTTTCATCCATGAAGCCCAAGAATCCCTTTTCAAAATTCAAGTTTATGGATTTTCTTATGAATTTCATGATTGGGTTGCTCTTGTTCATGTGGATAATAAGAAATTGAATTCTACTCCATGTTGGGTGATAAATTCTATGTGGGTTAAATTATTATAGATATAGATTCATGCAAACCTATGACTAAACCCTTGAATGATGAAATTAGAATTGAACCATGATGTTTAATTATTGTACAATGATGTTTACATGTACCATGCCTACAATATGTTTGATTAAATGCCTAGATGTAGGAAAAGTGCCTAACTAGCATGATACCATGAAATCCCCATGTATGTACAAGTTATGTCTATTACATGTTTTGATGAAATGCTTATATAAATGTATTATGGATTATGATGTTAGTTATATGTTCAAGTAAGTTATGCTTGGTCCGTTTACTTCCATCGAGTCCTGGGGGTACTCGTACGCGAAACATTAGTTGTATGCCTAGAGCCATGTCATGTTTTCTCAATACTCTCAGTCAAGCTATGAATCCTTAGACTTCAGACAGTCTTATGACTTAGGAAATCTCCATGATATCATGAACTCAGTCAATTGTCAGACATCAGTAGTATTTTGTCAGCCAACGGAATTCAGTAACTCAGCCCATGTTCAGTTCAGGAAATCATGTTCAGAGTTTATTCAAATGGGAGTAAGAATTAGCACCAAGTGAGCCCAAGGATGGGAACACACACTATCAGATGAGGGTGTTTTTATTAGAAGTCATCCTTGCATTCTAGAACTATATAGCCAACATAAGTTGAGACATCTACACTGTCCGATGAGGGTTGATGAGGTGGATAAGCACTGTCAGATAAGGGCCCCACCATTCTCTTTCGGGGACACTATCAGATAAGGGTCACCCATAGCTTGTCCTTACTAGTGATGCAGCATTGACACCCTTCCAATTGGGGTTACAGATTGGACCTCAACTCAGCCATATTGGCATATTAGGGGTATGTCAGTTAGATAACTACTTCCCATAGTTTCATGTTACAGAATCAGGACTGTCAGACATAGTCAATCAATCTTAGTAATAAAACTCAGATAGTTCTTCAGATTTCAAGACTGTCAGATACAGTTAACACATATATGGTATGGAACTTAGCTAGTTCCATTAGATTTAGGACTATCAGATATAGTCGCTCATGTTATAAGTTATATCAGTTATCAGTATGTCATGTTATCAGTATTCAGATTTAGTAATCATGTTATCACGGTATTAGTGTTAGTTATTATGTCTCATACATGTATTCTTACACTTATGATAGTCAGTCTGCTATTGTTATTGTTCATGCATATGAACCCTATGCATCCAGCCTACCTCAGATGCATACCAATAAATTCAAAGTACTGACGCATTTGTGCTATGGTGTCTTATACCATAGGTTTAGATACACGAGCTCTAGAGCATCAATAAATTCCAGCCTCAGCTGTCAGAGTTAGAAGTGAGTCCTCATCTTTTGAGGACAAGATCATTATTTTATTATCTCAGTAATTAGTTTATTTGTTGGAGTTAGTTGGAGATATGTCCCATCAAGTCTTTATTAAGTTAACGTCTTGATGCACCATTATAATAAAACAATTAGGTTCAAGTTCCATCAAATTTTGACCTAAAACACTTCATATTGGTAAGACATTGAGTTCAAGTTCTAATGCACTATTATATGATAATGATGACCGATGTAAATGTACTTTTGGATAAAAATAATGAAGCCCGCCATATTGATTTTCTTTATTCCTTGATATGCATGTGATATTAGTACATATAAGTCTGAAAGAAAATAAGTGGTTACAAATATATGTGGACATGGAGAATCAAAGTTATAATAGTCATCACTTTAATAACAATAAAAGTAAGAACACTATGTGTTCTCCAAATTGTCCTTCAAAAAAATATGGTAATTTTGTATGTTCATCATCAATTTTTACGAAATGTATTGGGCACACGGTTATTGTGCGACCTAATTTGAGAGGTTTTAGAAACAAGCATTTAGTACCCTCCCAAACTATAACCAAAGTTGCTACAACACACTCCAACTTCACAGGGGTCCTATTACCCTCCCCCAAAACTCCATTTTAGCAAATTTTTATCACCCTTTTATGCTAATGTGGCCACTTTATGACATAAAATAGGGCTCACATCAAAGGTGTCACATCAGCTAAAAAGATTGATAAAATGTGTCACGTCAGCTAAAAAGAATGACAAAAATATTCTAAAAAGTTAGTTTTGGGGGTAATAGGACCCCCGTAAAGTTAGAGTGTGTCATAGAAAATTTGGTCATAGTTCAGGGGTAAGATGCTTGACTCTAGGTTTTATAATCCTCCATTAAAAGAAAAGAACAAAAAGTAAAGATGTACTTAAATTTTCAAAGTGATTTTTTAGGTGGGCCATACATAATATGATAAATTTCAAGGCATGAAAATAAGCTTCTAATGAAAATTTGTGAAGGAAGTACATTAACAGAGGTGTGCTCTAGAATTTCCATGAAGGGGGTTTAAAATTTGAAGTAAAACTAACCGAAGGGGGTTTGACATCTATTATAAATACATAAAATATAATTTTAATGATGTATAAATAGTATAATTTTCTGTCAAAGGGGGTTCGATGAACCCCCATTACAAAAGCTGGCTCTGCATCTGAGTACAAATGATTATTGTCCATTCCATAAAGAGAATGTGGCTTGTAATAAGCATTGTAAATGCTCGGCCATTCTTGAAAAATGGATGTGCTTATATATGGTTGAATAAATATCAAAAATCACCTCTACATGAGGTTTGAGAGAAATAAAAAGAAAATAATTTGATATTAATGGTCAGTTGTCAAGTACTTTTAGTATGTCACATATAATGTTTTATGAAAAACTGAAGGTCAAAAGAAAGAAATAATTCTGTCTTATAAAGGTTTCCTATGACAAAAAATGAATGTTTAGTGTGTAGCTACACAAATTTGTCATTGGTTGGGTACATATATTTTTCTCCTTAAATGAGATGCTCACCATAGGCGTGGTATTTTAGAATATGAGGTAGTGCATAAGTATTTTATAGCTTTGAGAGAAAAGCTAATGTTTTATTATATGAAACAAAGAAATTGTTCATGATATTGGGATTGTAGAAAGTCTCCAAACAAAACTTTTTAAGTTTCAGACAAATTGATAAGAAAAGAAGTTGTTACTATTTTTAGAGTATAGATTGTGAAAAGTTTTTATATCTTCATATTACTATGATAAAACGGGTTATAAATATTTATTAAAAAGGCTATCCATTTTCCTCTTGTTTATTGATACAAATATGAGCATGGTGATTAAATTACATATGACAATAATCTAAAAACTTACAGAAAATATATAAGTTTGCATGATCGGTTGACCATTCCGATTCAAATGTTATTGATAATTCATGTGGTTCTACATTGAAGAAATAAAAGTTTTTTCAAAAACTATCTTATATTACTTGTTCTTACGATAAAATACATGCTGGCTAAGGTTATGGTTGTACCCCCTAAATTTTTAAAACGTAATATTTATAAGGTGAATATAAGCCCGTTACCTACCATGTGAACCGTTTACTACAAAATGATATGCATATATGGTTGGTAACATAAGCTTTTCTATCAAATTTCAATTTGATTTTTTGCAAGGTTGTTTGTTCAAATTGTTAAATTGAGAGCATGATTTCAAACTATAAAAGTTGATACTGTTGATTGGTTTAGTAGAAAATAGTGTGCCTCCAATTATAGTTGAACATTGGTTTTGAGAACAAATCTCCCAAAAAGAAAATTTAGTATGAGATTAGTTTATATAAATATAGCAATGTTTATATGCATCAAGCCTCTAAAGTTCCCCTATTTTATTGGTTCAGGGTTAGGAATCAAATAAACTTATTTAAAAAATTTGAATGTATAATAACCAACATGCACAAAGATTGATCCCCAAATAAGATTGGGTGAATGCTATATTTTCTAACATCTGGGGTAGATATGATTAATAACTGAAATGTATGGCATAAATTATCTACCTGAAATGTATGGGAATGAATTATCTTGATCCTTGTAAAAAAATGAACTTAAAGTTCTATAGATAATTCATGATTTGTAAAATATTGCAAGTTCATTGTCAGATAATGTGTCATGGTTTCATGGAACTTTTGATGCTTAAAGCTAAAAATATGTATGTACTGAGGTTCTTTTTGTTAGTGTAATACCCCAAAAGTTCATACATTTTTAGGATCATGCTTCAAACTCATAAGTAATAAATTTTAGTGCTTTGGTAGTGCTACGATCAAGTTTGATGCATATTAAGGCCTCAAAAGTGTCCTAGCTAATAGATGAATCAAAACATTTCCTTACCGATTGAATTCTTGAGAAGGATATTGGTATAGTCAGCTTCAAACGAGAATATCTCGCTTTATACTATGAATCTCTGAGCTCATGACCCACCAACATATATATAATTGAATTAGATTTCCAACGATATCTATTTCACCTAAATTTGATATCGGAGCAAGGAGTTATACCCATTTTACTCTGACATGTCAGGCTGGGAAACTGAGTGACGACATTCGTGACAAGCCATCACGCCTGTGACGGCCTATCACCAATGTTGTCAGCCCTGGACCGATTTTTACCCCCAGTGAGGACATTTTGTGACAATCCATCACGCTTGTGATGGCCTATCACCAAATGTCATCAACCTTAACCAGAAAACCAAGATTTCACCTTTTTGTGATGATATTTCGTGATGACCTATCACTAGTATGATGGCTTGTCACGAATGTCGTCAGCTATTTTTTTCAGCAACTAAGGGACATTTTAGTAAGGGTATTTTGGTCTTTTTCCTTCACTTCCCACGGCTTAGAACCCTCAAGGAGTGTATTATCTTCCATTCTCTTTAGTTAAACATCTCAAAAAGCTCTCTTATACACTCTCAACCATATGATTAGGGTTTTCTCTCAAGATCATCTCCTCAAGAGCAAGCCTAAGGAATTCTTGAAGAACCTTCAGAAACATTAGATCTCTTTCAAGATTCAATCACTAAGGTATGAGTAGTGTTCATCCATGGGTCCTTTTCATCAATGGCAAGAATCATGTTTTAAATTATAAATTGTGATTTCCTTGTCGTATTATGACTATATTCATGTTGATGATTGTTTTTTGGATTCAAGGTTGTATCTTGATGTGTTTTCATGAAGCATGTGAATAGGTTAGTTAAAACCCATAAATTTTGGATGGATTAAGATGGTCGAATTGATAAATATACCTATACCTTAAAAGAGTGCATGCAAGTTGTTTGATAAAATGCCTAAGGAACTAGAAATCATGCAATGTAGCTAAATTGTGACTAAGTGAAGGATTCATGATATGCCCCTATGATCCAATGATTTTCATATTGATATTGTGTCTTGTAAATGTTTTTGGGATGTTCATGAACTAGTCTTATGAGATTATGCCATGCTTACTTAAAAATCCTACTTATGTACAAAATGTATGATATCCATGCACTTCATGGAATTCTCCAAGTTATGATATTATGGATTATTGATGTTGGTCACATACTTAAGTCAGTCATGTGCGTCAGTTTCCTTCCATCCAGTCCCCAGGGTACTTGTACCCAAAAAATATAGCTGTGTACCTAGAGCCTTGTCATGTTTCAGTATCTCTAAAATCAAGCCATGAATCAATAGAAATCAGTTAGTCATGTAACTCACGAAAACCTCTTGATCTCAGTCAGTTATCAGATATCATAAGTATTCCGTCAGTTAATGGAATTCTGTAAGTTTAGTCCATGTACAGTCAGTTACTCATGTTCAATCTCTTTAGATAGGAGTAGAAGTTAGCACCGAGCGAAACCAAGGATGGGAACACACCTATTATATGAGGGTGTGATTCTTAGCAGTCATCCTTGTGTTCTAGAACTATGGAACCAACATAGGTTGAGACATCACAACCTATTATATGAGGGTAGATGAGGTGTCTTAACCTGTTATATGAGGGTTCCTACCATTCTCACTAGAGTTACTATTATATGAGGGTTGCTCACACGTAGTCCTTACCAGTGGCGCGGTATTGACACTCTTTTAGTCAGGGCGTAGATTGAACCCTGGCTTAGCCATAATGGCACATATGGGGCATATCGGTTAAACAAATACCTCCCACAGTTTCAGCATCAGTCTCAGTAAAAGAACTTAAATAGTTCTTCAGACTTTAGTATATCAGGACTGTCAGATACAGTCAATTTAATTACAGTACGGAACCTAGATAGTTCTATCAGATTTAGGACTGTCAGATATAGTCACCCATGTTATCAAAACTACAGTATCAGTCATGATTAGATATCAGTAAACCATGTATTAGTGTATAGATTTAGCTATCATGCATTCACGATCTCAGTTACTGTGCATGCATATTTGCACTCTCACGTTCATATCAGTTAGTCAGTTAGCATTGCTCATGCATGTAAACCCTTTTGCATTCAGCCTACCTCACTCGCATACTCAGTACATCCCCACTTACTGACGTATTTGTGCTATGGTTGTTTATTTTTATGTTACACCATAGGTCCAGAGACACGAGCTCCAGATCTACAGTAGCAGTAGTATTCCAGTATATAGAGTTGCAGTGAGTCCTCTCCATTCGAGGATGATATGATTTAATTTATTTATTATCTTAATTAGCTTTCAGTTTTACAGAGTTAGTTGGAGACATTTTCCTTCATCTCCTTATTCAGACAGCACTAAGAGGCTTTCAGATTTAGTTCAATTTGTATTCAGTTTTGATTCAAATTTAGTTGTTTTGGGTATTCGTTACCCCACATAGATGTTATGTTTTGATAGATTCTTTATTCAGTTGAACCTTATGGCCTATTGTTCATGTTTTCCGCATTCTTCATGTATATTATGCAGTGTATAGGTACAGATATCAGTCATGGGTTAGATTATGGTCCTTTGGGGTCATAGGCACTGTGTAGCATTCCAGTTTAGAAAATTGGGGTGTTACAAACTTGGTATTAGAGCCTAAGGTTCAATAGAGTCCTAGGAAGTCTGAAAGCCGCATCTAGTAGGGTCTTATACATGGTGTGTTGCACGCCACATTTATGTGCAGGAGGCTTTGAGATATTTTAGGAACAGTTTCCTTTATTTTAGTATTTAGGTCGTGCTAGTGAGCATAATCTCAACTAAAACTCTCAGTCTAATCCATTCTTCTCTTATTTCAAAATATGCCTCCAAAGAGAAGAAACCAACCAGCTCCTTAGCCCAAAGATCCTTTGGGCGAACATGTTTCTCGTGCGGAGTTTAGGGCCGCATTCACCACACTTTCTCAGTCTGTGGCTGTCCAGAATGAACAGCCACCAGTTATTCCAGCCAATCTAGTGGTCAAATCATCCACATCTAGGATTCGGGATTTCACCCGAATGAACCCTCAATTTTTCTTTGGGTCTAAGTCTGATGAAGACCCTTAGGAATTCATTGACCAAGTCCAAAAGGTCATTGACATCATGGGTGTTACTTATGTTAAGAGTGTTGAGTTAGCTACATACCAGTTGCATGATGCGGCTCATACTTGGTACAAACAGTGAAAGTCTGAGAGGGCAGAGGATATAGGTCCTATTGAGTGGGAGGAATTTGTGATGGATTTCTTAGATAGATTCTTTCCCTAAGAGCTGAGGGAGGCCAAAGTTCTTGATTTCATCAACTTCAGACAGGGAAATATAATGGTTAAGGAGTATTCTTTTAGATTTACTCAGTTAGCTAGATATGCCCCTCATATGGTTGCAGACAGCAGGGCAAAGATGAGCAAGTTCGTGTCAGGGGTGAATGATAGCATGGTAAATCAGTGTAGGTCTGCGATGCTGAATAGTGATATGAATTTAGCCAGACTCATGACCCATGTCCAGCAAATAGAGGAGCAGAAGGTTAAGACTAGGGAGAGGCAGAACAAGAGAGCAAGATTAGGCAGCTTTAATTTTGCTCAGCCTAAATTAGAGAGAGGAAACCGTTCGCAATTTTGGCCTAAGTCAGCAGTTCCATCCCCTTCCTCCACCAGTGACCCAATGCCAAAATTTAGAGATGGCAACAGAGATAGAGTACCAGGCTCTAAATCTCAGGGAAGCGTTAGCAGTGCCCGCACTTATCCTCAGTGTCAGAATTGCGGTAAGTACCATCAGGGTATGTGTAGAGAGGGTAGTAGCATTTGTTTCGATTGTGGAAAGATAGGCCACAGAGTTAGAAAAGCTCCTCAGCTAGGTCCTCAAGGTCAGCAGAATCATTCCACAACCCAGTCTAGACACCCGAAGCAGCAGGGTGCCACTTCCAGTGCTACTAGTGGGCAACGCCCAAACAGACTCTATGCTCATCATACCCGACAGGATCAGCAAAATTCTCCTGATGTCGTTACTGGTATGTTATAGATTTTCCATGTTCATGTTTATTCTTTGCTAGACCCAGGTGCATCCTTGTCTTTTGTTACTCCATACATAGCAAGTGATATCGGAATTAGTCCCAAAATTTTAGCAGAGCCCTTTTCTCTATCTACCCTAGTGGGTAAAACCATTATAGCTTGGCAGGTATACAAGAACTGCCCGGTTATGATATTTTAGAGATCCACGTCAGCAGATTTAGTCAAATTAGATATGATTGATTTTGATGTCATTCTCGGCATGGATTGTCTTCATTCCTACTATGCCACAATCGACTATAGAAATAGGATAGTTTAATTTCAGTTCCCGAATAAACCCATCTTAGAGTGGAGGGGTAATACTTCATCATTTAGAGGTCAGCTTGTTTCCTACCTTCGAGCAAGGAAAATGATTTCTAAGGGGTGTGTGTATCATCTCGTGCATGTTAAGGATTCCAGTTCCGAATCTCCTAACTTGGAATCAGTCCCAGTGGTTAATGAATATTCAGATGTCTTTCCTGAAGACCTTCTAGGCATTCTTCCCGAAAGGGAAATAGACTTCGACATTGATCTGCTTCCAGATACTCAGCCTATTTCTATCCTACCATACAGAATGGCACTAGCAGAACTCAAGGAACTAAAAGATCAGTTGAAATATCTCTTAGAAAATGGATTCATTAGACCCAGTGTATCCATATGGGGTGAACCAGTTTTATTCGTGCGCAAGAAAGATGGATCTCTTTGGATATGTATTGCTTACTGCCAACTCAACAAAGTTACGGTTAAGAATAGGTATCCACTTCCCAAAATAGATGACCTATTTGACCAACTTTAGGGTTCCAGTTATTTTTCCATGATAGACCTCAGATCAGGCTACCATTATCTCAGAGTAAGAGAATATGACATCCCGAAGACAGCTTTTCATACTTGGTATGGTCACTTCGAATTTCTAGCCATGTCCTTTGGTCTTACCAATGCTCCATCCGCTTTCATAGACTTGATGAACCATGTGTTCAAGTAGTATTTTGACATGTTCATCATAGTCTTTATAGATGATATCCTGGTCTATTCCCACATAGAGCGCGATCATTCAGACCATTTCAGAATTGTTTTTCAGACTCACAGAGACCATCAGTTATTTGCCAAGTTTAGTAAGTGTGATTTTTGGCTAAGATCAGTTGGATTCCTTTCCCATATTATTTATGGTGATGGCATTAGGGTAGATCCTTAGAAAACCAAAGTGGTAAAAAACTGGCCTCGCCCAGTATATTCATCAGATATCAGGAGTTTCTTGGGTTTGGCTGGCTATTACAGACGGTTTGTCAAAGGATTTTCTTATATTGCTTCTCCCATATCCAGATTGACTTAGAAGAAGGTCAAGTTTCAGTGGTCAGATTCATCCGAGAAGCGTTTTCAAGAATTGAAGACTCGACTTACCTCAGCTCCAGTCTTAGCTCTTCCAGATGGTTCAGATGGATTTATAGTATATTATGATACATCCAGAGTAGGTTTAGGTTATGTACTCATGCAGCATGGTAAGGTCATAGCCTACGCCTCCAGACAGTTAAAGCCCCATGATAAGAATTATCCTACTCATGATCTTGAGTTAGCAGCCGTGGTATTTGCCTTAAAGATTTGGAGGCATTATTTATACGGAGTTCATGTTGATATCTTCATAGATCACAAGAGTCTCCAGTATGTCTTTTCTCAGAAAGATCTCAATCTTCATCAGAGAAGGTGGTTAGAGCTTTGAAATATTATGACACGAGTGTCCTTTAAAATTTGAGAAAGGCCAACGTTATGGCCAATACTCTTAGTAGACTCTCCATGGGTAGTATTTCTCACGTTGAGGATAGAAAGAAGAAGATAGCTTAAGAGATCCATCATCTTGCCAGACTAGGCATTCGCTTAGTCGACTCTTCTGAGGGTGGTGTATGTGTTTAGAGTAGTTTAGAGCCATCTCTAGTTTCTGAGGTAAAAAGAAGAAAGACAGGGACCCTATCATTGTCAAGCTAAAAGAGTCAGTTCAGAATCAGTAAGTAGAGGTTTTCTCCCAAGGGGGAGATGGTATTCTTAGTTGTTAGGCTTGTCTGTGTGTTCCAGGTGTAGATGACTTAAGGTAGTGAATTCTTGCAGAAGCGTATGGTGCACGATACTCTATTCATCCAGGTGCTACTAAGATGTACCGCGACTTGTAGGAGATCTCTTGGTGAAGTACGATGAAGAGAGATATTGTGGAATTTGTGGCTAAGTGGTCTACATGTTAGCAGGTTAACATAGAGCATCAGAAACCTAGTGATTCCATGCAGGAGTTCACCATTCCTACTTGGAAGTGGGAAGAAGTAAACATGGACTTCGTGATGAGTTTCCTTAACACTAGTCATTAGCCTGATTCATTTTGGGTCATTGTAGATAGAATGACCAAGTCAGCTCACTTCCTTCCAGTTCATACTTCTTATTCAGCCGAGGATTACACCAAACTCTAAATTAGGGAGTTGGTCAGATTACACGGTGTTCCATTATCTATCATCTCAGACAGAGGTACCTAGTTTACCTCTCACTTTTAGAAAGCATTCCAAAAGGGTCTTGGTACCCAAGTTTATCTCAGTATAACATTTCATCCTCAGAAAGAAGGTCAACCAAAAAGGACCATTCAGACTCTTGAAGATATTCTATGAGCGTGTGTAATTGATTTCAAGGGTAGTTGGGATGACCACTTGCCTTTGATTGAATTTTCATATAATAATAGCTATCATTCCAGTATTCGAATGGCTTCATTCGAAGCTCTCTATGGTAGGAGATGTAGATCTCCAATTGGTTGGTTAGAAGTTACTGAGGCCTCAGTCATAGGTCCTGACTTGGTATTTGATGCCTTAGAGAAGGTTCAGTTGATTAGAGAGAGACTCTGGGCTACTCAGAGTTGACAGAATTCTTATGAAGATGTTTGTAGAAAGGATCTTGAATTTGAGGTCAATGATTACATCTATCTTAAGATCTCTCCCATGAAGGGAGTGAAGAGGTTCGGCAAGAAAGGGAAACTCAGTCCCCAATATGTCTGTCCCTTCAGGATTCTCAGTCACTTTGGAAAGGTAGCTTATGAGCTCAAATTGCCTTCAGACCTAGCCTCAGTTCATCCAGTCTTCCATGTCTCTTTGCTCAAGAAATGCATAGGTGACCTAGCAGTTGTAGTCCCTATTCAGAGCATTGACATTCAGAACAACCTCTCTTATAAAAAGATTCCATTCGAAATCTTAGACTATCAGACTCGTAGATTGAGGAACAAATAATTCCCTCTAGTCAAGGTTCTTTGGCGAAATTAGTCTCATGAGGGAGCTACTTGGGAAGCAGAAGTAGATATGCATACCAAGTATCCTCACATCTTCTCCACCAATTCAGATCAAGCTCGAGGTAATAGTTCTCCTTAAGCTTATTCAGTTTCATGTTCATGTTCCCATCATAAAACTTGGTACCTATTACTATTGCATACTCAGTTATGAATTCATGTATTAGTTCAGTTATAAGATCATGCATCAGCTATGGATTCTTATCTTGAGAAACTCAGTTTATCGGATTACTCAGTTATGCATGCATGTAGTAGTTATCCATGCATCAATGATGCACGAGTTCAGTATATTTATCATATCAGTCATGAGATCAAATTTTAGTTATTCAGGTTCAGTCATGTTCGGTTTGTATTTTATCCCCTCTTAGTTGATTCTCATTCGAGGACAAATGTTCCCAAGGGGGAGATATTGTAATACCCCAAAAGTTCAAAAATTTTTAGAATCATGCTTTGAACTCATAAGTAATAAATTTTAGTGCTTTGGTAGTGATATGATCAAGGTTGATGCATATTAAGGCCTCAAAAGTGTCCTAGCTAATAGACAAATCAAAACATTTCCTTACTGATTGAATTCTTGAGAAGGATATTGGTATAGTTAGCTTCAAATGAGCATATCTCTCTTTATACTATGAATCTCTGAGCTCATGGCCCACCAACATATATATAAGTGAATTATATTTCCAATGATATCGATTTCTCCTAAATCCGATATTGTAGCAAGGAGTTATGCCCATTTTACTCCGGCATGTCAGGCTGGGAAACTGAGTGACGACATTCGTGACAAACAGTCACACCCGTGATGGCCTATCATCAATCTCGTCAGCCCTGGGTAGATTTTCACCCCCAGTGAGGACATTTTGTGACAATCCATCACACTCATTATGGCCTATCACCAATGTCATCAACCTTAACCAGAAAACCAAGATTTCACCTTTTTGTGATGACAATTCATGAAGACCTATCACCAGTATGACGGCTTGTCATGAATGTCGTCAGCTATTTTTCCCAGCAATTGAGGGATATTTTAGTAAGGGTATTTTGGTCTTTTACCTTTACTTCCCATGACTTATAACCCTCAAGAAGCATATTATCGTCTATTCTCTTTAGTTAAAAATCTCAAAAAGCTCTCTCATACACTCTTAACCACAAGATTAGGGTTTTCTCTCAAGATCATCTCCTCAAGAGCAAGCCTAAGGAATTCTTGAAGAACCTTCAAAAACATTAGATCTCTTTCAAGATTCAATCACTTAGGTATGAGTAGTGTTCATCCATGGGTCCCTTTCATCCCTGGAGCTCAAGAATCATGTTATAAATTATAAATTTTGATTTTCTTATCGTATTATGACTATATTCATGTTGATGATTGTTGTTTGGATTCAAGGTTGTATCTTGATGTGTTTTCATGAAGCATGTGAATAGGTTAGTTGAAACCCATAATTTTTAGATGGATTAAGATGGTCTAATTGATAAATATACCTATGCCTTAAAAGAGTGCATGCAAGGTGTTTGGTAAAATGCCCAAGGAACTAGAAATCATGCAATATAGCTAAATTGTGACTAAGTGAAGGATTCATGATATGCCCCTATGTTCCAATGATTTTCATGTTGATATTGTGTCTTATAAATGTTGTTGGGATGCTCATGAACTAGTCTTATAATATTATGCCATGCTTACTTGCAAATCCTACTTATGTACAAAATATATGATATCCATGCACTTCATGGAATTCCCCAAGTTATGATATTATGGATTGTTGATGTTTGTCACGTACTCAAGTCAGTCGTGTGCGTCATTTTCCTTCCATCGAGTCCTGGGGGTACTTGTACCTGAAAAATATAGTTATGTGCCTAGAGCTTTGTCAGATTTTACGATCTCCAAAATTAAGCCATGAATTAATAGAAATTAGTCAGTAATGTGACTCAGGAAAACCTCATGATCTCAGTCAGTTATCAGATATCAGAATTATTCCATTAGTTAAAGGAATTCAGTAAGTTTAGTCCATGTATAGTCAGTTACTCATGTTCAGTCTCTTCAGATGAGAGTAGAAGTTAGCGCCAAGCGAACCCAAGGATGGGAACGCACCTGTTATACGAGGGTTTGATTCTTAGCAGTCATCCTTGCATTCCAGAACTATGTAGCCAACATAGGTTGAGACATCACAGCCTATTATATGAGAGTAGATAAGGTGGATTAACCTGTTATATGAGGGTTTCCACCGTTCTCACTAGAGTTACCTATTATATGAGGGTTGCTCACATGTTGTCCTTATCAGTGGTGCGGTATTGATACCCTTCTAGTTAGGGCAAAGATTGGACCCTGACTTAGCCATAATGGCACATATGGGGCATATCGGTTAAACAATTACCTCCCACAGTTTAGCATCAGTCTCAACAAAAAAACTCAGATAGTTCTTCAGATTTCAGTATATCAGGATTGTCAGATATAGTCAATTTAATTATAGTACGGAACCCAGATAGTTCCATTAGATTTAGGACTGTCAGATACAACCACCTATGTTATCAGAACTATATTATCATTCATGATTAGTTATCAGTAAACCATATATTAGCGTACATATTTAGCTATCATGCATTCATGATCTCAGTTACTATGCATGTATGTTTGCACTCTCACGTTCATATCAATCAGTCAGTTAGCATTGCTCATGCATGTAAACCTTTTTGCATTCAGCCTACCTCACTTGTATACTCAGTACATCCCCACGTACTGATGCATTTGCGCTATGGTTGTTTATTTTCATGCTACACCATAGGTCCAGAGACACGAGCTCTAGATCCGCAGTAGCAGTAGCATTCTAGTATATAGATTTTTAGTGAGTCCTCTTCATTCGAGGACGATATGATTTGATTCATTTATTATCTCAGTTATCTTTCAGTTTTACAGAGTTAGTTGGAGACATGTTCCTTTATCTCCTTATTCAGATAGTACTTAGAGTCTTTCAAATTTATTTCGGATTTGTATTTAGTTTTGATTCAAATTTAGTTGTTTTGGGTATTTGTTACCCCACATGGATGTTATATTTTGACAGATTCTTTCGTCAGTTGAACCTTATGGCCTATTGTTCATGTTTTCTGCATTCTTCATGTATATTATGCAGTGTACAGGAACAAATATCAGTCATGGGTTAGCTTGTAGTCCTTCGGGGTCATACACACTCTTTACATTCATATTACTATATTGATTCTGAGATTTGACTTTTATTCTTGGAATTAATTGTTCTTCATTTTTACGGTTAGATATTAATTTGAAATTTTGATTTTTATTATCCAATTATTGTAAGATTATTCATATGCTTTCTTTACTGAATTCAATGGATATTCTTGCAAACATGAACGACTAAACCACATAACTAAGGTTGTGGGAACCCTGATAGAATAACAAAGTAGAGGAAGCACAAAGTCGTTCTTGATTAATATTCATGCATGTATTGTGATCTTCTTAGGTGCGATTGCTTTCTTAATGACTGCAGATGTTTAGAACCTATCTGTATCCAATACTTACTCCAAAAGAGAGGTATAGATTAGGAAAATAAGATCACAGCAGTAATTTGAAGCTATCAACCTTTATCAAATTAACTTGAAACCAAAAAAGGTAATAGTTAACCTGGGATACAAGATAAGGGTTAGTAAGGCGACACTCTGAGAATCAAAAGGTGAAAGCGAGCTAAAACTAGGCAAATTAACATCGATCTTCAACTCATTATTTCAACTCTTGACTTAATACAATTGAACTTTGACCCTTACATATAAGTTTTTTTCTATATAAATACACAATACTCACCCTAAAAACTCATTGGCATAAAAGAATCCAATGCGATAGTCTAGACAAGCACATAACTCAAGTTAGAACACTAGTTTTCTCGGTTGACCTTTAAATGCTAAAATTGATTACAAACTTGTGTGAAAACCTGTTTAAACATTGTAAGCACATACTTGGATACTTAAATACACATTTATATCATTATCAACCCATATAGCGTACGAATCATCCTCAAAACAAGGGTAAAAAGGCTAGAATAGCAACATTAGAATGCATAAATACACCCAACATCACCCTTAGGAATACCCTATTCCCAACCTCAAACTCTAAGTCTCTACGTCTTATATCTGTATAGGACTTATGGTTACTTTGGGAAGCCTTAATCCTATCCCTAACACCTTCACCTTTTCCATAGCTTGATAAAACAAATTCGGATCAAACATATCTGCCTCACCAACCTCAAACAACCCAATAGGATACCTACACCTCTTACCATACAATACCTCAAAAGGGGTTATTCCAATAATAGAATGGTAGTTATTATTATAAGAAAAATCTACAAGAGGTAGATGCTTAGCCCAATTACCACCATAGTCAATCACATATTCCCAAAGCATATCTTCCAATGTCTGAATAGTCCTTATTTCATGACCATCCGTCTGTAGATGTAAAGAAATACTCAAACTCACCATAGTCCCCAAACCATTTTGAAAAGACAGTCACACGTGAGATGAAAACTGTGTACCACGATCAGAGAAAATTAAAATAGGTACCCCATACAATTTAACAATCTCATGAAGATAAAACCTCACATAATTCTCTACCGAAAAGTTAGTCCCCACTAGCAAGAACTGAGCAGACTTTGTTATCCTGTCCACGATGACCCAAATTGAATCAAACTGATTCGAAGATTGAGCAATACCGGTAACAAAACCAATATTGATCAGTTTTTATTCCATTTCGGCAACTCAATTCCTTAATACAATCCACCAGGCCTCATGTGCTCAACTTTTACTTGTTGGTACACCAAGCATTTGGCTACAAAGTTAGCCCATACGTCTTCATACCATTCCACTAATACACTTTCTTGAGGTCAAAAAGGTGTCATGATATATATTAGTCAAACCAGGATGAACAATGTAGCGCGACTTATGTGCCTCAGCCAATACACTTTCACAAAAACCATCTATGTCAGGAACACATAACCTCCCTTGGTACCCCAAGGTATCATTACCACTAAACTCAAATACCATTAACTTTTGCCACCTGCATCACCCTTGATTTTCATCAAGATAGGATCTAGCATTTTTTTCTTGATTTTTGCACCAAGAGACGACCAAACCACTTCCTGTACCAACATACCACCATCCTCAAAGTCTCGAAGATGGACTCTAAGATTAGCCAAGCGGTGAATGTCCTTCATCAATTTCCTCTTATCCTTGTCCACATAAGTAAAACTTCCCATGGATAACCTTCTAAGAGCATCAATAACCACGTTAGCTTTTCCTAAATGATAGTGAAGGCTCATATCATAATCCTTGAGAAACTCCAACCATATCCTCTGCCTGAGATTTAGCTCTTTCTAAGTGAACACATACTGTAGACTCTTATGATCAGAAAATATGTCCACATGCACTCCATATAAATAATGATGCCAAATTTTCAAAGAAAACCCACTGCTAAAAGCTCCAAATCATGAGTAGGATAATTCCTCTCATGCATCTTCAACTGCCTGGAAGCATAGGAAATCACCTTCCTATATTGCATCAAAACATAACCAAGTCCTACCCAGGACGCATCACAATAATCCAAAAATCCCTCATTACTTTTAAGCAATGTCAAAATTAGAGCCAAAGTTAGCTTATCCTTAAGCTTCTCAAAACTACCTTCACAAGCTTCTGACCAAGAAAACTTTGCCTTCTTCTGAGTCAACATAGCCAATGGGGTAGCTATAGAAGAAAACCCCTCCACAAACCTCCTATAATACCCCACCAAACCCAAGAAGCTCCAAATGTCAATTGAAGTCATAGGTCTAAGCCACCTTTTAATGATAGCCACCTTCTGTGGATCCACCATAATCCCTTCACTAGAAATAATATGACAAAGAAAAGTTACAGCGTTCAACCAAAACTCATATTTGGAGAACTTGATATACAACTGTTATTTCTTCAAGGTCCACAACAGCATACAGAGGTGATTAGCATGATCCACCTCACTCTTAGGATACACCAGGATGTCATCAATGAACTCAATAACAAAAAGATCTAAAAACTACCTAAAAATCTTGTTCATCAAATCCATAAATGGCGTCAGGGCATTAGTCAAACCAAATAACATCATCAAGAACTCAAATTTCCCACACCAAGTTTGGAAAGCCGTCTTAGGGATATCCACCTCTCTAATCTTAAGATGATGATACCTAGAAAGAAGATCTATCTTAGAAATTAATTTGGCACCCTACAACTGATCAAACAAGTCATCTATCCTTGGAAGAGGATATTTTTTCTTAATCGTCAACTTATTTAGCTACTTATAGTCAATGCACATTCGAAGGGGAGCATCCTTTTTGTTCAAGAATAATATAGGTGCACCCCATGGTGGCACACTAGGACAAATAAACCCCTTATCTAGAAGATCCTTAAGTTACCCCTTTGAGTTCCCTCAACTCAGTCGGAGTCATTCTATAAGGATAAATATATATTGGATTAGTGTTTGGAACCAGATCAATATCAAACTCAATACCTCTATTTGGAGAAACACCAGGATGATAAAAGGCCTTAGGAAATCATTTAACATCAGAACTAAATAGAAAGAAGGACCTTCTAAGTTGGAATCTTTAACCAAGACCAATTGATAGAGACACCTTTTGGAGATTAATCTCCTATACCTAAGATATGAAATAAACCTTCCCCTAGAAGATAGGGAACCACCTTCCCACTCAATAATGGGTTCATCAGGGAACCTAAAGACAGCCTTATGAGTCCGACAATCTAAGGATGCATAACAAGAGTGTAACTAATCCATCCCTACAATAACATTAAAATCCACCATATCAAGTTCAAATAAATCGACCAAAGTCTGCCTACTACCAACAGATACCACACATACCCTATAGATCCTTTTAGTAACAACAGAGTTACCTACTATGGTATAAATAGAAAAAGGATCCAAAATAACCTCAATATTAAAACCAAAACGTACAGCCACATATAGGTTCATATAAGAAAGAGTGGACCCTAGATCAAGTAAACAATACACGTCACAAAAAAAGCGCTATAACATACTAGTCATGACATCAGGAGATGCCCCAAATTTTTGCCAATTAGCAAGAGCATATAACCTATTCCGACTTACGCCAGTACTAGAAGCAACACCCTTTGGTGCAGGAGTAGAAAAAGAACCAACTGGAGCCTTACTTGCTCTCGATGCACCCTTACCAACAAAAAAATTCCTGAGATATAGCCTGGATGACCATATTTAGAATATCTGTCCCTTCCTTTATCATAGAAACCCCTATGCAACCTATCACAGAATTAACAAAGAGGGCATGAAGAAGTCGATTATGCTTTGCTTGCTTGAGATTGGGCACCCTATGCCCAGTAATTATCACCACCCTACTGACGCCTGTCACCCAAAGGCTTTGGGTAAGGAGCACTAGCTATGTAGAAAGAACCAAAGATCCCTTACTTCTTCTTTGGCCACTTACCACTATCCCGATTAGCCTGTTGTTGAGCACCACCTTGTTTAGATGACCTAAACTTCTTACCCTGCCTTTTCCTAAACTCAACCTGTTATATTTTTTGTTTCTCCACCTGTTGTATATGAACCACTAACCTAGACATATCCATATTCTTGATTAGAAATTTAGTCTTTATTTCAAGAATAAATCTCGAGATAGTCTAGAATTAAACTTTCTTATCCTTATCCTTATATTGGACACTAATTCTGGAGCATACCTTGATAGATGATAAAATTTCATGGCATATTCCTTAACTAATACTTTCCCTTGTCTCAATGGATGAATTCCATCATATTCACTTCCCTTAGATCCTAAGAAAAGAATTAATCCAAAAAAGCATTTGAGAAAGTCTCCCATAAGGACAACTCCTCAATATTGCCCTTTATCTTATCTCGTTCCTTGTACCATTGGTACGCCACATTCTTAAGCTGATTGTTGTAAAACTCACCCCATCCATATTCGTGGCATGTATCACCCTAAGAATTTTCTCCATTTTATCCAAAAAAACCTGTGGATCCTTCTTCACCTTTACATCAATAAAAGTAGGAGGATTCATCTTCATAAATAGGCCAACCCTTATAGCCTCAGCAGATAAAACACCAGAAGCATCCTTCTCATCCTGAGCAATAACTAACTAAGCAATAGTAAGAATCAATTGATGAAATTCTGCAATAGTCACCATCTCTAAGGAGGACTAGTAGCAATCGGTGGAACTTTAAAAATATCAAGGACTAGACCCTATACTGAGTATGGATCCCCTATTTTCCTTTCATATTGTCCTCGGATGGGATAAAAGAGTTTCCTTATTTCTAAATTATCGAGGCATAATGTAATGTCCCATATTTCCCTAGCATAATCTAAGTCTCAATACATGAGTATTCATATATTAAATTTTTGAAACACTCATTATTTTTCATTTTAGAGCCTACAATTCCATAGGAAATTCAATTAGCTTTCCAACGATATAAAATTTGCCCAAATTCAATAACCGGGTAAGAAGTTAAGGCGATTTTAAGTTTCAGTCGTTAAAAACCATTATTTTAAACTTTAGGGCATCGCGGAGCTGGCTAATCTCCCATTTGGAAAATTCCAGTGAGGGTCTGTGATCCTAGCGCATCACTCTATAGGTCAACTTAATAATTGTCCATTTCGAGTATAAAAGAGCGAAACCACCGCGTCGCAGAGAAATTCCAGGTCCCAATCAGTGAAGGGCTGCGACTTCCCTGCATTGCACCATAGACCAGTTTCCCAGTTGTCCAATTCCAATGACACAGCATGATAGCGCCACATCGCGCCAGCCTAGAAAATTGGGATTTTCAATCAATTCTGATTTTTAATTCCAAGGGCTTTTAAGTACTTTTTCCTTGTCCCAATCAGCCCCAAACACGAAATTAAGTCCCTAATAAACTAATTGGGAATTGTTCAAATCATTTTTTCCATAAAATCAAGAACATTCTCTCAAGTAGAAAAACCCTAACCTTCAAGAATCAAGATCAAATCTCAAGAACTCTCCATGAGTCCTTCCAAATTCACCATCCTTGGTATGTTAGATGTTCATCCATGGATTCCTTTTATCCATGGAGTCCAAGTATCCATTTTCATTTTGAAACCATCATCCTTTCAAGTTATTATGTTTTAAATTATGATTTAATCCATGAATCTGTATGTACTATTGATTTTATACCATGTTACCATGAAATTATTGTTATTATTCAATCTTCCATGTTTGAATACTATTATTTATTGAATTAAACCATAATTTAATGATATTATGATGAATTCATGCAATTCATACAAATTCCAAGACATTCCTATGATTGTTTTAAACCATGAACTACCAGTGTTTGATAAAATGCCTACAAGAGTGATTTATTTAATAAGAGACTTTATGTCTTGGTCTTCAAGATTTAGGCCTCATTTGTTTGCACTTAATTGAGATCTGAATCTGAATGGTTCAAAATTCAGTCCATTAAGTGCATTTGTTTTTTTAATAAACTGGCTCTTAATGTATCTGAAAGTCTCTGAATCAGTCAGATATGAAAAAGAGTCTGAATGATGTTCAGCCACTTTTTAAAACATAATTTATTCCCTCAAAACTTCTTTAAATATTTTATTTATCACTTAAATAATATTCAGACTCTTTTTTAAAATGTAATTTATTCTCTCAAAACTCTCTTTAAATATTTTAATTATCTTCAAATATTTTAATTGTTACTCAAATAATAATTTTGATGTTTAAGTTTTATCTAATATTTTTGTCATATAATATAATATTTTATTAATTTTAAATTTTGAATTACATATTTATTACGAATAAATATATTACATACATTCGGATGTTAAAAAATAAATAGTCTTAATCATTCAGTATTCAGATCTAGAAACAATATCTTAATCATTCAGATATTCATTCAGATTCAGACATCTTAATCTAAAAAAAAACAAATGTACCCTTTGTGTCTTTTCAGTATTGTTGTTTTGAGTCCTGGGGGTATTGAATACCCAAAAACCATAGTTGTTTATTTAATCTAGTCTATGTATAATACAAAATAGTCTTCAAATTATATTATTAGCATTCTCAAAATAATCAGATATCAGCCATTAAACTCAAAACAGACTACTGTCTCAGTGTCTTTCAGTTGGGAGTAGGATTTAGCGCCGAGCGAGTGCAGGGATGGTGGCTTCCCCATCAGATAGGCATAGTTGTTAGTAGTAATCCCTATACTTTAGAACTATGTGGACAGTGTAGGATATGAGTAGTCACCCATCAGATTAGTCTTGACTATCTCGCAGGGGTCACCCGTTAGGTTAGGCTTGACATCCTTAGTACTTGGACATTATATCAGTTTAGTGGATCCACACAACCATTGTTAGTACCCATGGCAAGGTATTAACACCCTTCCAATTGGGGTTACAGGTTGGACCCTAATTAGCTCAAATTGGGGAATGTCGATTAGATGATACCTCTCGCAATCTCAGATATAGTCTCAGTTATAGTCTCAGTTTAGTTATACAGTCTTCGTGTTGTTTTACCAAAGCATACAGATTTCAGTTAGTTTAGTATTTCAGTTTATAGATTTTACTCATTTCATGTTACATGATTGGTCATGGATCCTCAGTATTTATGTATTTTCATGCATTTTCTGTATCTACAGACTCTATGCTTTACATGCATATCCAGTTAAGTATTAGTTTTGTTCATGAAACCATGCATACCATCCTAACTCATTTATCATACCAGTACATTCAAAGTACTAATCTCATACCTTTCTTTTGCACTATGATGTATCATATCATAGGTGCTGACACTCAATTCCCGATCTTACTTAGTCCCTTAGATCATTAGTAATAAAGTAGCAGTGGTGAGTCCTCATCATCCGAGGATAAATTAAATTACTTCATGTCTTTATCTCAGTAGTTAGTAGAGTTAGTTGGGCCTATCCCATCAAATCACAGTATTTAGTTTAGAGGCTTTTCAGACATTATAGTTAGTTATTTAGATTTCAGTATTTTGCCAGATTAATAATTCAGTAGTCGTTTCATTATTAAAACCTTATGGCATTTTTGTTTTTCTTCCATATTCATGATTTTAGTATTCATTGCTCACAACAGGTACGAACTTATAGGTTAGCTTGTGGTCTCTCGGGACTGTAAGCACCATATATTGACTAGGGGATAGTCTCGGGTAGTTACAAACTTGGTATCAGAGCAAGGTTTTAAAGTGTTTTAGGAAGTTTGAAATCCACGTCGAGCAGAGTCTTGTGCATGGGTGTGTAGTGCACCACACTTATGGATGAGAGGCTACAAAGCATTTAGGAAAAGTTTCCCTTCTTTTAGTATTTATGTTGTGCCATTAAGCATGAGCTCAAGTTAAACTCTCTGTCCAATTCATTTTATCCTTCTATTTACAGAACATTCCTCCCAAGAATAACAAATGAATAACAAGAACTCAGCCAGCCCCTCAGCCTATCCAGGAAGATCCTCTGGATGAGCATATCTCTCACGCAGAATTCAGGGCTACGTTTACTACTCTAGTCAACTACATAGCAGCGCAGAATGAATGACCTACTGCTATTCCAGCTAACCCAGTGGCCAATACTACTACAACCAAAATTTAGGATTTTACCCAAATGAATCTTGCTTCTTTCACGGGATCCAAGTCTAAAGAGGATCCACAGGAATTCTTAGATATGGTTCAGAAGGTAACGGATGCTATGGTGGTGATGTCTAGTCAAAGTTTCGAGTTGGCTGTATTTCAATTATAGGATATAGCCCATACTTGGTTTAAGTAGTGAAAAGTTGATGGAGGTGTTGATGCAGGGCCTATAGAATTGGAAGAGTTTGCCATGAATTTCTTGGACAAATTCTTTCCATTAGAGTTGAGCGAGGCCAAAGTGTTAGAGTTTATTAATTTGAGGCAAGGCAGCATGAGTGTGGGGGAGTATTCTCTCAAGTTCACTCAATTATCTAGATATGCTCCTCACGTGGTAGTTG
This sequence comes from Capsicum baccatum var. pendulum, assembly GCA_030864225.1. Taxonomy (NCBI): domain Eukaryota; kingdom Viridiplantae; phylum Streptophyta; class Magnoliopsida; order Solanales; family Solanaceae; genus Capsicum; species Capsicum baccatum. The sequence goes on along the minus strand of CM061559.1, from coordinate 66,690,139 downwards.
ATAGTAGGTCCAAGATGAGTAAGTTTTTGTTTGGCATGTTTGATAGTATGGTTAAGGAGTATGGGACCAAAATGCTGATTAGTGATATGGAATTGTCTAGGTTGATGGTCCATGCTCAACAGATAAAGGAGCAAAAGGTTAAGGAGAGGGAGAAAGAAAAAAAGAGCTAGGATGGGTAGTTTTAATTTTAATCAGCCAAAGTCAAAAGGTGGTCACCGTCCTCACTTTCATTAGAGGTCTTCATCCCCAACATTATCTTCAGTCAGTGCCCCAGTACCTAAATTCAAAAATGACAATAGGGATAGGGTAACAAGATCTAAGTCACAGATCAGTGTTAGCAGTGCTCGCACAAATCCTCTATGTTAGAAATGTGCCAGACGCCATCAAGGTAAGTGTAGAGTGGGTACTAATGTGTTCTTCAAATGTGTCAAGCCAGGTCATCGGATTCAAAAGTGTCGGATAGTTGCTCAGAAGGGTAGGGATGTGCGCCAATAGCGCTAGTCCCATCTGTCGTCAGTTCTATCCGGCCACCCAACTCAGCAGGGTGCCACCTCTAGTGCTACCAGTGGTCAGTGTCTGAATAAATTATATGCTCTTCAGTCCCGCCAAGATCAGGAAGATTCTCCTGACGTAGTTACTGGTAAGTTGTAGGTCTTTCACTTACATGTTTATGCTTTACTAAACCCTAGAGCTTCTCTTTCTTTTGTAACTCTATATATATCCATCAATTTTGGAGTCAATCCCAAAACTCTAACAGAGCCTTTTTTATTGTCTACCCCAATCGATGTTTCCATTATAGCCAGGCAGGTATACCGGGAATGTCCGATCATAATATCTAAAAAATTTACCTCAATTGATCTCGTGGAGTTAGAGATAATAGATATGGACATCATTCTCAACATGGATTGGCTCCACTCATGCTATGCCTCAGTTGATTTTAGAAACAAAATAGTTCATTTTCAGTTCCTAAATGAGCCAGTCCTTGAATGGAGGGGTAGTACTGCAACTCTTAGGGGTCAGTTGATTTCGTACCTTAGAGTGAGAAAGATGATATCAAAGAGGTGTATTTACCCTCTTGTGCGGGTCAAAGACTCTAACTCAGAAATTCCAAATCTTGAGTCAGTTCCAGTAGTAAATGAATTCTCAGATGTATTTCCTAAATATCTACCCGGAGTTCCTCCCGAAAGAGAAATCATCTTCAGAATAGACCTTCACTCAGATACTCAGCCAATATCTATTCCGTCATATAAAATAGATCCAGCTGAACTTAAAGAACTGAAAGAACAGTTGAAGAATCTCTTAGATAAAGGATTCATCAGACCCATCATCTCCTCATAGGGCGCAACTATTCTATTCGTGCATAAGAAAGATGGTTCTCTCAGAATGTGCATTGACTACTGTCAGTTAAACAAGGTAATAGTCAAGAATAAATACCCACTTCCTAGAATTGATGACTTGTTTGACCAACTTTAGGTGCTAGCTACTTTTGTAAGATAGACCTCAGATCAGGCTATCATCAGCTTAGGGTCAAGGAATATGACATTCCAAATACAGCTTTACGAACTCGGTATGGTCATTTCAAATTTCTAGTCATATCCTTTGGTCTTACAAATTCCACAGCAGCCTTTATGGACTTGATAAACCAGTCTTCATTAATGACATCCTTGTTTACTCCCGTAGCGAAAATGAGTATGCAGAACACCTCAGAGTAGTACTTCAGACTCTTAGAGCTTATTAGTTGTTCACTAAATTTAGTAAGTGTGAATTTTGGCTAAGATCAGTGGCTTTTCTTAGCCATATTATTTTCGGTGATGGCATTAGAGTTGATTCTCAAAAGATCAAAGTAGTGAGAAACTGGCCTAGACCCATCTCTCTATCAGATATCAGGAGTTTCTTAGGTTTAACTAGCTATTACCGTCGATTTATTGAAGGGTTTTCTTCTATTTCTTCCCCCATATCTAGATTGACTTAGAAGAATGTTAAGTTTCAGTGGTCAGATTCATTCAAGAAGAGTTTTTAGGAGTTGAAGACTCGGCTCACCTCAGCCCCAGTCTTGACTCTACCAGACGGTTCAGATGGTTTTTTGTGTACTATGATGCATCCAGATTAGGTTTGGTTTTTTACTCATGCGAAGAGATAAGGTCGTAGCCTATGACTCCAGATAGCTCAAATCCCATGTGAAGAATTACCCTACTCATAATCTTGAGTTAGCAGTTGTAATGTTTGCCTTAAAGATTTGGAGGCATTACTTGTATGGGGTGCATGTAGATGTGTTCACAGATCACAAAAGCCTTCAGTATGTGTTCTCTCAGAAAGATTTGAATTTGTGTCAAAAAAGGTGGTTAGAATTATTAAAGCATTATGACATAAGTGTTCTATATCATTCATGCAAGGCCAATGTAGTGGCTGATGCTCTCAGTAGATTGTCTATGGGCAGTGTTGGTCATGTTCAGGATGGTAAGAAGAAGTTAGCTCAGGAAGGTCATCAGCTTGCTTGACTAGGTATCCAATTAGTTGACTCAGCAAAGGGTAGTGAGTGGGTGCAGAGTAGCACTGAATCATCTCTAGTTTCCGAGGTGAAGGAAAAACAGGTTAGAGATCCCAGTCTAGTTAAGTTGAAAGAATCAATCAGAGATAAAAAAGTAAAGGTTTTCTCCCAAGGGGGAGATGGTTCTTTGCATTGTCAGGGTAGATTGTGTGTGTCTGGTGTAGATGATTTGAGGCAACAAATTCTTGAAAAAGCGCATGGTGTGCATTACTCGATTCATCCATGGGCCACTAAGATGTATTGCGATTTATGGGAGATCTATTGATGGAGTGGGATAAAGAGAGATATTATAGAGTTTGTAGCTAAGTTCTCTACATGACAGCAAGTTAAGATTGAGCATCAGAAACCTAGTGGATCCGTGCAGGAGTTCAGTATTCCTACTTGTAAGTGGGAGAAAGTGAACATGGATTTTATGATAGGTTTGTCGCATAACCATCATCAGCATGATTCTATTTAGGTTATTATAGACATAATGACCAAATCAGCTCATTTCTTGCCAGTGTATACCTCTTATTCAGCCGAGGACTATGACAAATTCTATCTTATAGAGTTGGTTAGGTTGTACGGTGTTCCCTTATCTATCATCTCAGATAGAGGTACCCAGTTTACCTCTCATTTCTGTAAAGCATTCCAAAAGGGTCTTGGTACCCATGTCTATCTCAATACCACCTTCTACCCTTAGACAAATGGTCAAGTAGAAAGGACCATTCAGACTCTAAAAGATATGCTGAGAGCATGCCTTGTTTATTTCAAGGGTAGTTGGGATGACCATTTGCCTTTGATAGAATTCTCTTCAATTATAGCTATCATTTCAGTATCCGTATGGCTTCATTTAAGGTTTTCCATAGTAGGAGATGTAGATATCCAATTGGTTGGTTTGAAGTAGGTGAGGCCATAGTAGTAGGGCCTGACTTGGTATTTGATACCTTAGTGAAGGTTTAGTTGATCAAAGAAAGCCTTAGGGCTTCCCAGAGCCAACAAAAATTGTATACTGATGTGAGGAGAAAGGATCTTGAGTTTGAGGTCGATGATCTTGTGTTCCTGAAAATATCTCCCATAAAAGGAGTAAAGAGATTCAACAAGAAACGGGAACTCAGTCCCTGATATGTTAGTCCCTTCAAAATTCTCAGTCATTTTAGAAAGGTAGCTTACGATCATGAGTTGTCTTCAGATTTAGCCTCAGTACACCCTGTGTTTCATGTCTCATTGTTGAAAAATTGTATTGGTGATCCAACTATAGTTGTTCCCTTAGAAAGTGTAGATGTTTAGAACAGTCTTTTCTTTGAGGAAGTCTCCTTCAAGAATTAAGGTCAAATCTCAAGAACTCTCCATCGATTCTTCCAAATTCATCATCCCAGGTATGTTAGATGTTCATCTATTGATTTCTTTCATCCATGGAGTCCAACTATCCATTTTAATTATGAAACCATCATCATTTCAAGTTATTATGTTTTAAATTATGATTTCATCCATGAATCTCCATGTACTATTGATTATATACCATGTTACCATGAAATTATTGCGTTTACTCAATCTTCCATGTTTTAATACTATTATTTATTGAATTAAACCATGTTTTAATGCTATTATGATGAATTCATGCTATTCTTACAAATTCCATGACATTCCTATGATTTTTTTAAACCATTAACTATAAGTGTTTGATAAAATGCCTAAAAGAGTGATTTATTTAATAAGAGCTTCCATGTTTTAGTCTTCAAGATTTAGTGTCTTTTCAGTATTGTTGTTTTGAGTCTGAGGGTATTGAATACCCAAACACCATAGTTGTTTATTTAGTCTAGTCTCAGTACATTCTAGAATAGTTTCAGATTATATTTTGAGCATTCTTAGAATAATCAGATATCAATCATTAAACTCAGAACAGACTAGTATTTTAGTGTCTTTCAGTTTAAAGTAGGATTTAACACTGAGAGAGTGCAGGGATGGTGGCTTCCCCGTCAGATATGAAAAATTGTTAGTAGAAGTTCCTATACTCCAGAACTATGTAGCAAGTATAGGATATGAGTAGTCACCCATCAGATTAGGCTTGACTATCTTCCAGGGTCACCCATCAGTTCAGGCTTAACACCCTTATCCCTTTGGACATTATATTAGTTTAGTGGATCCACATAACCATTGTTAGCACCCATGTCAAGGTATTAACACCCTTCCAACTTGGGTTATAGGTTGGACCCCGATTAGCTCAAATTGGGGAATGTTGGTTAGATGATACTTCCCATAGTCTCAGATATAGTGTCAGTTACAGTCTCAGTTCAGTTATATAGTCTTAGTGTTGTTTGAACCAAGCATATAGATTTCAGTTAGTTCAGTATTTTAGCTTACAAATTTTAATTAGTTTATGTTACATGCTTTGTCATGCATCCTCAGTATTTACAGATTTTCATGCATTTTTAATATCTACAGATTCCATGCTTTACATGCATATCTAGTTAAGTATTAGTTATGTTCATGAAACCATGCATACCATCCTATCTCATTTAGCATACTAGAACATTCAAAGTACTGATTCCATAACTTTCTTTTGTTTTATGATGTATCATTTCATAGGTGCTGACGCTTAGTTCCCGGATCTCACTTAGTCCCTCAAATCATCAACAGTACAGTAGTAGTGGTGAGTCCTCATTATTTGAGGACAAATTATATTATTTCATGTATTTATTTCAATAGTTAGCAGAGTTAGTTGGACCTATCCCATCAACTCACAGTATTCAGTTTAGAGGCTTTTTAGAGACTATAGTTAGCTATTCAGATTATTCATATTTCAGTATTTTGCCAGACTCATAATTCAGTAGTCGTTTCATTATTAAAACATTATGGCATTTTAGTTATTCTTCTGCATTCATGATTATATTATCCAGTGCTCATAGTAGGTACCAACTCATGGGTTAGCTTGTGGTCCCTCAGGACCATAAGCACCATGTAACGACTAGGGGGTAGTCTCAGGTCGTTACACATAATCTGAAAAGCGAACAAACTAGGATTAGAAGAGACCTTAGACCTTGCATCTTGAAGCAGAATACCAAGAAAGTAAGACATTCCTAAAGGCCTTATAGCCTCTCCCTTGTGAGTGTGTGTAATACCCTATATTTTTCAAAATTTAGTCCAGATCATAGTACATGTACAAAGACTTAGAACTTGAAAATTTGGCTTAGTGTTAGAGACTTAGTTTTATTTTTGTCCCCTTAACTTCATTGATGTTTTAGTGACCTTCCCGACCCTAATTTATTAGATGAGGTTTGGATTACATTTGGATTTTCAAAATTGTAGCTCACCCTGATTGGACCGCATCGTGTAGAGTATAGTGATGGATGGGTCAGTGCATTGCGGTGAAGATCAAATTGGCAATTGTCAGACTCCAGCAATTCACCGCGATTGCATCGCTTCATGGTGAAAATTGCAATAACAACCTTGGCGCATCACGGTGAAGCCCTAATCGGCATTCTAGTTATGAATTTTAAATTCCAAGGGTAATATTGTCATTTTACCTCACCTAATCCCATCCAAAACATGAAATTAAAACTGCAAAGGGCTATTATTTGCACCATTATTCCTAATTTCTCTCAATTGAAAGTTATTCTCTCTCAAGAAAAAACCCTAGACCTTCAATATTCAAGCTCAAGTTTCAAGAAAACCACTAAGAATTCTTCAATTAAGTTATGTTAGATGTTTATTCATGGACCCTTTTCACCCACGGAGTCCAAGAATCAGTTTTCAAGATTAAAGATTTGATTTTTACATGTTATTATGAATTATATCCATGAACTTCCATGAATTTTGACTTTATAACATGTTTACATATGTATCTCATTGGAATTAGTTCTTGAAATATTTAAAGGATGAAAATTTGCATGTTAAATCCTTAAGCCATGATTTTAGTATCGACGTTATATTACTATCATATGTTTTAGACTATTTCCATGCTTTTACTCATGACTCCCAAGTGTTTGGTGAAATTCCTAAGTAATGATTTTGGGATAATGCTTTCTTATTATGGTTTCAAATGTTCTTATTGAATTTGCTATTAAGTCCTGGGGTTATGAATACCCAACAACTTAGTTGTTTACTTAGATTCAATATTTCTAAAATGGTTTTGGATATATTAGAATATTATCAGTCCAGTCAGTATATCATGTTAGTAAGTTTAGCTCAGACCAATAGTTAGAGTCAGTTTAGTTGGGAGTAGGATTTAGCACTGAGCAAACCCAGAGATGAGGGCTCACCTGCCAGTTGAGGGTGTGACCTTTAATAGCAGTCCCTGTATTCCAGAACTATGTAGCCAGTGTAGGTTTTAGATGTTAACCTACCAGTTGAGGGTTGACAAATATCTCACTAGAGCACCTTCTAGTAGAGGGTGACTCTTTATTCCTTCAGGACTTTATTTCAGCGGATCCATTTAGCCAGTGTTAGTTCCCATAACACGGTACTGACAACTGGGGTCACAGGTTGGACCCCAACTAGCTCTTATTGGGGCATGTCAGTTAGATGATAGTTCCCATAGTATCAGTCCGGTATTCAATTAAGAGTTCAGTTTTCAAACTTTCTTTACCATGGCATACAATTATTAGTTATCCATTATCAATTTTTCAGTATTTCAGTTTACATACTATCCAGTATTATGTCATATGCTTGGTCATGCATTCTCAAATTTTACTGTTTCCTCATATACTATACATCAACTATCTCATGCCATTTATTCAGTCAGTTATTATTATTATTATTCCTGCATACGATCCATACATACTAGTCTAACCTCATTTAGAAAACCAATATATTCAAAGTACTAACCACATACACGTTTCTTATGCTATGATGTCTCATATCATAGGTTCGGTTGCTCAGGCTCCTAACCGTACCTAGACTTTCTTGTCCATCAGTAGCAACACAGTGGTGAGTCCTCTTGTTCTGTGGACCACTTATGTGTGTGTTATTTCATTGTTTAAATCCAGTTATTTAGTCAGTTGGAGTTATTTGGGGTCTTGTCCCATCAACTCCACATTTAGTTAGTTTAGAGGCTTTCAAAGTAACACAGACAGATAGTCAATTTTAGTTGTTTTAATTATTTGTTTTATCAGTATTGATAGTATGTTTCAAATATTTTAAACTATGATCCAGTATTGATTTTCAGTTTCTAAAACTTTATGGTGTTTTTAGTTAAATTCCACACATATTTCTTGTTATTTATCCAGTGATCATGGTAGGTACCAACATAGGTTATCTTGTGGTTCTTCAGGGATGTAAGCACTGTGTGACATCTAGGGTATACTCTTGGGGCATTACAAACTTGGTATCAAAGCCTATGGTTTTAAAGTGTCCTAGGGAGTTTGAAAACTGCGTTGAGTAAAGTCTTGTGCATGGGTGTGAAGCTCACCACACTTATAAGCAAGAGGATACAAGACATATTAGGAAAGGTTTTCCTTATTTCAATTTCTATGTCGTTCGAATGAGTATAATCTCAATTTGAAATCTCTTTCTAATTCAATCTTTATTTCATTTACAGAACATGTCTCCCAGAAAGACTAACGGAAGAACAAATGGGAACCAGCTCACTCCTCCGCTTGTTCATAAAGATGCCCTGAATAAGCATGTCTACCAAGCTAAATTTAGAGAAGAATTAGCTACTTTATCTCACCCAGTAGTAGCCTAAAATAATTAGCCAGTTGCCATCCCAGCCATTCTAGTGGCTAATACTATCGCAGCTAGGATTTAGGACTTTACCTGAATGAACCCTCATCTATTTTTAGGTTCTAAGTCTCATGAGGATCCACAGGAGTTCCTTGACATGGTTCAGAAGGTATATAATATTTTAGGGGTAAATTCCAATGAGAGTGCAGAGTTGGGTGCTTACAAATTGTAGGATGTTGCTCACACTTGGTATAAGTAGTGGAAGGAAGATAGAGGGGTAGATGTAGGGCCTGTTGAATGGGAAGAGTTTGTGACAATCTTTTTAGATAGGTTATTACCTTTGGATTTAAGGGAAGCTAAGGTGCAGGAGTTCATTAATTTGAGATAGGGAAGCATGAGTGTGAAGGAGTATTCTCTTAATTTTACTTGGCTATCTAGGTACGCTCCTAATATGGTATCTAATGATAGGTGTAGAATGCGTAAGTTTGTCTCTGGTGTAGCTAACACCGTGGTCAAGAAATATAGGACGACAATGTTGATTAAGGAGATGGACTTGTCTAGGTTGATGTTCCATGCTCAACAGATTGAGGAGCAGCAATTTAAAGAAAGAGAGAGGGAGAATAAGAGAGTTAGAACAGGTAGCTTTAGTTTTGATCAGCTGAGGTCGGAGCGTGGTAACCTTCCTCAATTCCATTAGAAATCTTTATCCCTATACTTATCTTCATCTAGTGCTCTAGCACTAAAGATTAGAAATAATGATCAGAATGGGCGCTAGGACCTAAGCCCTAGGAAAGCATGGATCAAAGGTACACAAATCCTCTTTGCTAGAAATGCAGTAGAAACCATCAGGGTGTGTGGAGAGATGGCAGTGATATATGATTTAGGTGTGGCAAGCCAGGCCATAGGGTGAGGGATTGCCCACAGAGTAGTCAGCAAGGTCAGTCCAGTCGTCTCCCAGTTCTATCCGATCACTCGACTCAATAGGGTGCCGCTTTTAATGCCACCAGTGGTCAGTGCCTAAAAAAATTGTATGCACTTCAGTCCCAATAGGATCAAGAAATTTCTCTTGATATGGTTACTGGTACGTTACAGGTCTTTCATTTGCATATTTATGCTTTATTAAATCCCGGAGCTTCTCTTTCTTTTGTAACTCCCTACATAGCTGTTAATTTTGGTATCAGACCTGAGACTTTAGAAGAACCCTTCTCAGTATCTAGCCCAGCAGGTGTCTCTATTGTAGCCAGAAAAGTATACAGAAAATGCCCAGTCATAATATCCTAGAAAGTCACCTCAGTTGATCTTGTGGAATTAGAAATGATTGATTTTGATTTCATTCTCTGCATGGATTAGCTCCACTCATGCTATGCCTCAGTTGATTGTAGAAACAAAATTATTCATTTTCAGTTTCCAAATGAACCAATTCTTGAATGTAGGGGTAGTACCTTAGCACCTAGGGGTCAGCTTATTTATACCTTAGAGTGAGAAAAATGATATCCAAGGGGTATGTCTACCATATTGTTCGAGTTAAAGACTTTAGCTTAGAGACTTACAGTCTTAAGTTAGTTTCAGTAGTGAGGGAGTTCCCAGATGTGTTCCCTAAAGATCTTCCTAGAGTTCCTCCCAAAAGGGAAATTGACTTCGGAATAGACCTTCTTCTAGATACCCAACCTATCTCTATTCCGCCCTATAGGATGGCTCCAGTAAAGATTATGGAGTTAAAGAAACAGTTGAAAGATCTCTTAGATAAGGGATTCATCAGGCCTAGTGTTTCCCCATAAGGCACTCCAGTCCTCTTCATGCGTAAGAAAGACGGTTCCCTTAGAATGTGCATTGATAACTATTAGTTGAATAAAGTTACTATCAAGAATAAGTATCCACTCCCTAGAATCGATGATTTTTTCGACCAACTTTAGGGTGCCAGTTATTTCTCTAAGATTGACCACAGATTTGGCTATCACCAGCTTAGGGTAAGAGAATATGACATCCTAAAAACTTCTTTAAGAACCCGGTATAGTCATTTCGAGTTCCTAGTCATGTCCTTTGGTCTAACAAATGGCCCTATGAAATGTTTTTCATAGTCTTTATAGATGATATCCTTGTCTATTCTCGTAATGAAAAAGATCATGCAGACCACCTTAGAATAGTATTGCAGACTATTAGAGCCCATCAGTTGTTCGCCAAATTTAGTAAGTGCAATTTTTGGCTAAGATCAGTAGCTTTTCCTGGTCATATTATTTTCGATGATGGTATTAAAGTTGACCCTCAAAAGACCAAAGCAGTGAGAAACTAGCCCAGACCTATTTCTCTGTTAGACTTTAGGAGTTTCTTTGGTTTGGATGGCTATTAATGATAGTTTGTTAAAAGGTTTTCATCTATTGCATCCCCCATAACCATATTGACTCAAAAGAAAGTCAAATTGCAGTGGTCAAATTCTTATGAGAAAAGTTTTTAGGAGTTGAAAACTTGACTCACCTCATCCCAGTTTTGACGTTGCCTGAAGGTTTAGATGGGTTTATTGTGTACTATGATGCTTCTTAAGTTGGTTTGGGTTGTGTGTTGATGCAGAGAGGTAAGGTTATAGCCTACGCCTCTAGACAGCTTAAGCCCTATGAAAATAATTATCCTACCCATGATCTTGAGTTAGCAGCTGTCATGTTTGCCTTGAAAATTTGGAGGCATTATTTGTATGGGGTGCATGTTGATGTGTTCACAGATCACACAAGTGTGTTGTTTGTGTTCTTTTAGAGAAAGTTAAATATCTATTAGAGGAGGTGGTTAGAATTGCAAAAAGATTATGACATGAGTGTTTTGTATCATTCGGGCAAGGCCAATGTAGTGGAAAATGCCCTTAGTAGATTGTCTATGGGTAGTGTTGCTCATGTTGAGAATGATAAGAAGAAATTGGTTCAGGAGGTACATTGGTTGGCTAGATTAGACATTCATTTGGTTGACTCGGATAAGGGTAGTGTATGGTTTTAGAATAATTCAGATTCTTCTTTGATGTCCTAAGTAAAAGAAAAGCAAGATAAAGATCCTTGCTTGGTCAAGTTGGAAAAGTCAGTCAGAGATTAGAAAGTAGAGGTTTTTTCCCAAGGGGGAGATGGTGTGTTGTGTTTCCAGGGTATACTGTGTGTGCCATGTGTAGATAATTTAAGATAGCAGATTCTCGTAGAAGCACATGGTTCGCGTTACTCTATTAACCCAGGAGCCACTAAGATGTACCATGATTTGCAGAAAATCTATTGGTGGAGCATTATGAAAAAGAATATTATAGAATTTGTATCCTAGTGTGCTAATTGTCAATAGTAAAGGTGGAGCACCAAAGGCCTAGTGGCTCTATGTAGGAGTTCAGTATTCCCATTTGGAAGTGGGAAGAGGTGAACATGGACTTTGTGATGGGTTTGCCTCATACTTGTCGTTAGCATGATTCGATTTGGGTTATTGTGGGTAGGATAACCAAATCAGCCCATTTCTTGCCAGTCCATACTCCTTATTCAACTGAGGATTATGCCAAGATCTATATTCAAGAGTTGGTTAGATTTCATGGAGTCCCATTGTCCATTATTTCAAATAGAGGTACTCAGTTTACCTCTCATTTTAGGAAGGCTATTCAGAAGGGTCTTGGTATCCAAGTCCATCTCAGTACAACCTTTCACCTTCAGATGGATGGTCAGGCAGAGAGGACCATTCAGACCTTAGAGGACATGTTGAAAGCTTGTGTTATCAACTTTAAGGGTAATTGGGATAATCACTTGCAATTGATTGAATTCGCCTACAACAACAACACCAACTATCATTTCAGTATTCATATGGCTCCATTTGAGGTTCTATATAAGAGGAGATATAGATCTCCTATTGGTTGGTTTGAGGTTGGTGAGACCATATTTATAGAGATAGACTCTATATTTGATAAGTTGGAGAAAGTTCAGCTAATCAGAGAGAGGCTTAAGATAGCTCAAAGCCGACAGAAATCCTATGTAGATGTGAGAAGGAGAGATCTTAAGTTTGAGGTTGGCGACTTACTTTATTTGAAGATCTCTCCAATGAAGAGAGTGAAGAGATTTGGCAAAATGATAAGCTCAGTCCCCAATATATAGGCCCTTATAGGATCTTGAGTCATTTTGGAAAGATAGCTTACAAGCTTGAGCTGCCTGCAGATTTGGCAGCAGTACATCTAGTGTTTCATGTGTCCTTGTTAAAGAAGTGTATTGGTGATCCAGCTATGGTTGTTCATTTAGAAAGTACAAATGTTCAGGGTAGTCTTTCTTATGAAGAAATCCCAGTTGAGATCCTTAATCGCCAGACTCACAGACTGAGGAACAAAGAGGTCCCCTTGGTAAAAGTTCTTTGGTGGAATTAGTCCGTTGAGGGAGCTATTTGGGAAAAAGAAGTAGACATGCATACCAAGTACACTCACCTCTTCTCTGCATACTCAAACTCAGATCAAGGTAACAGTTTTCCTTAGATTATCTCTTTTCCATTCTCAGTCCCACCCATGTGGTTAGTTTTATGTCATTTCATGAATTCATGAATCAGTTCTGTCATGTAATCATATTTTAGTTTTACATGTATAGTATATATTCTCCGTCCTATAGTATTCTTAGAGTGATCAGACTCATTTGTGGATGAATGATCCCAAGGGGGAGATATTGTAATACCCCATACTTTTATAAATTCAGTCCAGCTTATCGTACATGTACAAGAGGCTTAGAACCTAAAATTTTGGCTAAGTGTTGGAGACTTAGTTTCATTTTTTGTACTCTTAACTTTTCTGATTTTTTTAGTGAACTTTCTTGACCCTGAGATGTAAGTTTTTGAATTGATTCATGTTTAGGGGCGTAAGTAGTATGTCTCGGGTAAATTTCAAATTTTTCGGATGAGGTTTGGATCACATTTGGATTTTCAAAATAGTAGCTCACCGCGATTGGACCACATCATGGTGAGTATAGCGATGGAGGGGTCAGTGCGTCGCGGTGAAGATCAAATCAACAATTATAAGATTCTAGCATTCACCACGATTGCATCACATCACAATGAAAATCGCGATGACGTCCTTAGAGTGTCGCGGTGAAGCCCCAATCGGCGTTCTAGTTACGAATTTTAAATTCCAAGGGTAGTCTTGTCATATTCCCTTACCCAAATACGTCCAAAACACGAAATTAAAACCGCAAAGGGCCATTATATGCCCCATTATTCATAATTTTAATCAATTGAAAGCTATTGTCTATCAAGAACAAACCCTAGCCCTTCAATATTCAATCTCTAGTTTCAAGAAAACCACCAAGAATTCTTCAATTAAGGTATGTTAGAGGTTCATTCATGGGCCCTTTCATCCATGGAGTCCAATAATTAGTTTTCAAGTTTAAATATTTGATTTTTACATGTTATTATGAATTATATCCATGAACTTCTATGAATTTTGACTTTATACCATGTTTACATGTGTTTCTCATTAGAATTAGTTCTTGACATGTATGAAGGATGAAAATTTTCATGTTAAATCCTTAACCCATGATTTTAGTATTGAAGTTATGCTACTATCATATATTTTGAACTATTTTCATTCTTTAACTCATGACCCCCAAGTGTTTGGTAAAATGCCTAAGTAATGATTTTGGGATAATGCTTACTTATTATGGTTTCAAATGCTCTCATGTGTTCTTATTGATTTTGGTATTGAGTCTTGGGGGTTATGAATACCCGACAACTTAGCTGTTTACTTAGTTTTAGTATTTCCAGAATAGCTTCAGATATATTAGAGTATTATCAGTCCAATCAATGTATAATGTTAGTAAGTTCAGCTCAGTCCAGTATTTATAGTTAGTTTCATTGGGAGTAGGATTTAGTACCGACCAAACCCAGGGATAGGGCTCACCTACCAGTTAAGGGTGTGACCTTTAGTTGCAGTCCCTGCATTCTAAAACTACATAGCCAACATAGGTTTGAGATGTTAACCTACCAATTGAGGGTTGACACATATCTCACTAAATCACCTGCCAGTATCGGGTGACTCTTTAGTCCTTTGGTATTTTATTTTAGTGGATCCACGCATCTAGTCTTAGTACTTGTGGCACGGTACTGACAACCTTCCAATTGGGGTCACAGGTTGGACCCCAACTACCTCTTATTGCATTATATCAGTTAGATGATATCTCCCACAGTCTCAGTCTAGTATTTAGTTTAGAGTTCAGTTTTCAGGATTGCTTGACCATGGAATATAGTTATTATTTATACAAAATCGTTATTTCAGTTTATAGACTATCCCAGTATCATGTCATATTCTTGGCCATGCATTCTCAGATTTTTAAATTTTCCTTGCATACTCATAGTTATCTCATTCCATTTATTTAGTCAGTTATTATATTATTATTCCTATATAGGAGCCATGCTTACCAGCCTAACATCATTTTGTATACCAGTACATTCAAAGTACTGACCGCATACTCATTTTTTGCGCTATGATGTCTCATATCATAGGTTCAGAATCTCAGGCTACTAACCATACCTAGACGTTCGAGTCAACCAGAAGCAGCACAGTAGTGAGTCCTCATGTTCTAAGGAACGTTTATGTTTGTGTTATTTAAGTATTTCTATCCAGTTATTTAGTCAGTTGGAGTTAGTTGGGGACTTGTCCCATCAGCTCCACATTCAGTCAGTTTAGAGGCTTTCATATTAGTACAGACAGATAATCAGTTTTCAGTCGTTATTATCATTTGTTTCATCAGTATTGATAGTATGTTTCAGACATTTTAAACTATGATCCAGTATTGATTTTCAGTTTCTAAAACCTTATGGCATTTCCAGTTAAATTTCGCACGTGTTCCTTGTTCTTTTATTCAGTACTCACAGCAGGTACAAGCATGGGTTATCTTGTGGTCCTTCAAGGATGTAAGAACCTGTGGCATCCAGGGTGTACTCTTAGGGCATTACAATGTGGTGTGATACATAGCCCTAAAAGGGACTCTACTCGACACGGCTTTTGTGGACCCCCAATTGACCATGAACTAAAATCTCTGATGCCAACTTTACAAAAACTGACCTGGGGCCTTGTATTAATTAGTATCCTAAGTCCAACCAGGATCGGGGACCATCCCCAATACTGTAATACCCCAGGAAATTTTTCATTGAAATTTTGTGCGTAAACGTGTTGGGTTCTATCTTCTAGAATGAATTATAAATTTTTCATGTGGAATGTCTTAGATTATGACCCACTATTCTATAGAGTATCAAATAATCTTTCCAACGATATGTGGATCATCCAAAACGGACACCCGAGCGACGAGTTATGAACATTCCGATCGAACCGTGAATAGTAGTGAACTGTAAAACGTACAGGAAAAAGTACTGAGGGCTAGCGTATTTTTGCTCCAACTTTAAACGATTGTAACTCCTTATACATAATGATCTGGGTGATCTAATATATATCAACGGAAAGCTCTTCGAGTCCTCTTTCCAATGAAATTGGTTTCATGTAATTTGTCTATCTGAGCAAAACGTTATGGTCAATCTACTTCAGCCTACCAAAAATAAATTTTTGGGTCAACTTCAAACGATCATAACTCCTCGTACACAATGATCTGGGTGAGATACTAATATCAATGGAAATATATGAGTTAGACTATCAAAACAGTCCACCAAAGAACAGATTCGAGAATTATTTGATTTTTAGGGGTGTTTTGGTCATTCCCCCCACCCAAAATCCGTCCAAACCCTATATTAAAGCCTATTAGAAGCATTATATGTTATATTTTATCAAATTCCCTCAAAAATAAAACCCTAAGCTCCTATATCCAACTTCAAGAACCTCCAAAGTTCACCATTAATTCTGCAAATTTATTCAAGATTCCAAGTTCCTAGTTCAAGAACTCCAAGAACCATCATACAAAGGCACGATTATCATCTTGAAAATGAGTATCGATCTAAAGTTCATCATTCAAGGTTTGTGGGGTTTTTCAACAAGAACTCTCTTTTGTTCGTGTGCCCAAAAGTAATTTTCTTTACAAAGGCATGATTTTTATTTGATTTTTTACGAATTTGAAGCATGAACCCATATCTTATGATGATTATTATGAAATCTGGATGTTTATGATTTTGAAAGATGAATTTACATGTGTGGAGGTATAAAGCATGAATCTTGAGCGATATTTATCATGATTTTGATATTTGGGTCGTGAATCTCCATTGGAAATTATGTTTTTTTTAGAAAGTGTGTGTTATAAGCACGTTGATGTTGAATATTTGAGATATTTTGAATGATTTGACCTTTTGGTCTTAATGAAGTTGTTTTGAACTCGAGTGTGAAAGAAATCCACAACATGGTTGATTTTGATAGATGGGAAGCATAATGGCTCCCGATGTAAATTTATATATTACTGAAATTATTTTGTTGTGGATTGTCTTTGAAATGATCTTAGCTAAGTCCGGGAGAGATCTTTAGCACCGAGTGGGAGGTATAAAGAGACCTTACTTTCCTAGAACTACGTGCCCCCATAGGAGTGAGCCTGAGGCTGATTTATATAGTGATCACTAGTTTGTGTGGATTTGATATCGATAGTCCTACTCTGATGGCAGGGATAGGACGGCTCTCCCCAACATGGGTTGTATGTTGGACACCATGTAGCTCACATGGTTTATGTCGGTTATAGGATCTCCCAGTGTGTGTGTGTTTCCTTGTGTATATGGTGAATGGTGAAGTGATTTGAAAGTGGAATTGTGAAAGCTATTCTTTCGAAAGATTTAAATGATATTTACATTATGAGAATTGATATTCTTGATGAACTGAAAGTGATTGACAAATTATGTGATGATTCACATGCGTTATTGTACTTATTTCATCCTCTCATGATTATGATGATTTTCTTCGGGCTATGTGAGTCTTTCATACATCCTGCATATTTCTTAGAAATATTTATGATGATGATGTTTATACAACTGCATACACCCCCATATACTCCATTCCTTTCCATGGTATTGACCCACATCTTCGGATGTGGGCTGCATTTTCTCAGAATGTAGGTTCAGGTGCTCAGTTCCAGGTTCGACAGTGATTCTTTGGGCATGCTGTTCTACATCCTTATCGTGGTGAGTCCTCATGTTCTGAGGACGTGATGTCTGATGTTGGTTTCACAGAATTATTTACATTTGATAACTAAGTATGATTCAGTTGGGGCATGTCTCAATGACTCGTTGGTTTTATTGATTTTCTTAGAGGCTTGTCAGTCTAGTATAGATGTTGGGAGTTGACTAATAAGTCGATTTTTGTTATGTTTCTAAAATTCATTTATTCTTGGATGATGATTACTCTATTGATATTTGAGGGTTATTTATGGAAACTCCATTGATTTGTGTTGAACTGAATGAAAATGGCTCAAAGGGTTAGTTTGGGGCTACTCGTAGCCTCAAGCACCGTGTGATGCTTTGGGACCCGTTTCTGGGGCGTGACAAATACCCAACCCAACCATCCAACACATATCCTAAGTCGGTGAATTCCGAACATATAATAAGATAGCATATAATTATCCAAATCTAGACTCTAGGATTGGTCGATAATCAAGACTAACCCAAACACGCCAAACCATCCCAAACCAATCGATAACCTTAGCCAAACCAAGCCGTAAACCAAAACCAAAAAAATAACCAAACCGAGTTCCATAACATAACATAAAAGGATGGAACAGTGAGAAATTTAGTCCAACAGTATCATCCCCAATACCAATTCTAATACTAAGGCCGACAGTAATACCAATCCCGCCCATACCAACTCTTAGTAGTTCCATAAAAGCCTTAAACCAAAAGAAAAGTAATATTTGGTTGGAACATGCCCCCAACCATAGCCAAAACCAATATCCATAAATAAACCAAAGTATGTAAAAATATCCATGAACATGAAATGAAGCCTTTCGGAATATGGAAGCTCACCACTTCAATCCAATCGAGTTGATCTCGAAATTCAAGCACTAAACCGGAAGAGTAGAATAGCCAGATCTTGTATTGTGTGGGGATACATCAAGGATGGGTTTCTGGGTGAACACTAACAAATACTCAGGATAGGGATAAAATAATGCCAACTAGGAAAACCAAGGAAACCAACCATATTCACACAATCATACATACATACATACATATATATATATAACACCATGCTGGCTAAGGAAATCGGGTTTAGCATGCGTTAAAAACCATTAACCTGTGTATGTGTAGCTTAACCATCCTAAAACCATCCATGGGATATAGAGGTACAGTGTAACCCCCTGAATGGGCCCTGATGTGTGTAGCCGCACGAACTAAAGATACCATAAAAGTAGGGGATTCCCAAGTAACTTACTCTCTATGATACATATGTATAGTGTACCTAGAGGATTCCCTTGTACCTAATAGTATCATATATGGTCGCCATGAACAACTCCTCATATCAGCAAAAATGAGTTTCTGATGTCAATCCATTGGACTTGCACCTTCACCGTTAGCTATCATACCCCGCCATTATTGCCAAATTAAAACCATTTCTATCCAACCAAATCATTATACCTTTATTATTAACCAAGGTTATCAGTAGTGGTATCATCATGCCGACTATACTTTGCAAACAATGTCCTTAACCAACCTTAGAGAATTCCCATGTACCCCATAGGTTACATTACTAAATTGACTTGGGGAAGTCCCGTGTACCCCAGTAGTGTCCCATTATTAAATTGCTTATGGGAATCCCATATACCCCACAAGTTGTTCATTAATATGTCATTTGGGGGATTCTCTTGTACACTATAAGAAAGTTTAATTAACCATAACCATGACCACTAAGACCTTAACAAATTACCATTCCAAACCATTTAAACCATTTATGCCATTTAGTGTTCCATTACCAAACCATACCATGCAATTGTTCTAATAAAAATTTCATAATATAGTAAAAGAATTCTCATGGGCATTTTATCAAACATGTTAGGGGTATAGTGTTTCCAAAGACAAAGCTAAACACCAATTAACCATTACCATGTAACCAATTATCCAAACCACCATTAAAGTATGTAAAAACATAATTAAAACATGAGAAAACTTAAACCAAGCAATTAATACCAAAACCCCAACATATATTTGAAAACTCCGAAACCATACAATAATCATGCCATGAAAACATTGTATAAAACACACCTTTAGTTGGAAATAACAATAAAGAAGAAGTATCTTGCCCTAAATTGAGTATATGATGGAGTAAAATCACCAACACAAGCCCTAAATTGATCACCTTAGTTACCCTAGCCTCTTTTTACCCAAAAGCCTTAGAGAGAATTTGAGATTGTTTAAAAGGGTTTTATAAGTGTTAATGAATATAATAATATGGTAAATAACTTATAAAGTGTGTTAAAAGTTGTGGATACTTAATATGTTAAGTGGGGAAATGTCCAATTTTCCCTCACTTAAACTGCATAAAATTCGCATCAGGGGGTACGACTAACCATACCAGTTGTACCCTTCAATATGAGTGGTACCCACAAATCTTACCCTAGGCCTCCTCCTTGGTACTAGCACTTTCCAAGGTACAACGTACCCAAACCAAGTTGTACCCAAAGCATACGACCCGTAACTTTGACCCATACCCCTAGGACAATAAAATCACAAGAGGTTTGAACATTGTTCACTATACAAGTCTATGGTACGAATCGTACCTTGTCTTATGTATTATGGTGAGAAACTCATACTAATATCCAAGTTAGGCTACCAAGTATAATATTAAGTGAAGTAAAAACCAAACCAAATGATCTTTATGCAACCATATAACTCGTACCAACCTAAGTCGTATCCTTTCTAGAAACCAATCTAACCAACACTAGTTAGCCCAACACTAACCCATATGAACCATACCCCAACATACGACTGGTATCCCTTAGTCGTATCTTGTCCAGAAACCAAAACCCAAAAAAATTTCTAAGGTTCCCAAACCCAGGGTGTTTTATCATCAAGGTAAAATGGTTAATCCTAACTCTTTAGCTACTTCAAATGAACTTGATAGTGACTTGATTTTGAATGTTATACCATCTTTTAGTGAGGTTAATGGCTCTTTTCTTTGTGTCAATAGACAAATGAATGGTGGTCATACACTTGTTGAATATGATTGTGGAGCTAAAATATTTATTGATTGTGAGCTTAAAATGTTTCAAGCTAGTGTTATGTCAAATACAAAAAAATATGGTGTTTTCTTGAAATCTTATAATTAAGATGCATATATTTCTTCTTTAGCTACTAGGGCACTAAAAATGTGATTGATGATGAATGCTTCTTTGTAAGTGAGTTTGATCATAGCAATTCTTTATCTTGTAAGGACATGAATATGTTTTGTGGTAGTACACTTGGAATGGAGCATGCAATGTGTGATAAGATCCTTTTTGAGCCTAAAGAATATCAAATTTTAAAAATATTTTACAATTCTTTATTTGGTGAAAATATTCAAGAAAAATTGAAAGGTGATTTTTGTGTTGATAAAATGAGTCATTCTTTGAGTTGTTCTAATCTTGATTGTGTGATTCATAATCAACATAATTTAAAAAATGATTTTAAAAGTGTGAATACTATTCATGAAATTTAATTGAATGATTCATGCCTTATTGTCTCATATACATTTGATGAAAATGAAGATACAAATTTTAAAAAGTGCTTGGCTTGTGAAAATGATTCTTGTGGCCTGCTTGAGGTTGCTAACTATTTGAATGTTAGCATGATAACTCCCAAGTTATTTGTCAAAATTATTTCTTGTGTTGAAAGGTCCTCTAAATTTGAAGAAAATCTTTTAAAGTATGGGGGAGACACAAGTGATTGGAGTAGTAATTTGATAGATTCTAGTTTTTGTGTCAATTTATTTTCTTACTCTAATCATTCCTTTGAGGATATAATTTGGGCTTAATTTTTAAATACTTCTAAAAGAAAATGTAAATACGGTCTATTTGAAGCATTTACAAATTTCTATGGGAACAAATGTGACAATTCTTCTTTTGATGAGTTTGATAACATTCTTGATCTATTTGTGAAACACCATCAAGAGAGGATCTACAAAAAGGTAAGATACTTTGGAGAATCTTCTTGGGATACAAAAAGATTTTAGGTATCTTTTCCTTCTAAATCCAAGAATGATTTTGTTTAAATGGCTAGTGCTTATTTTTGGACTTTCTAAAGCCATGAAGGTAAATTTATGTGCCTTTGATCTTTATACTAGTGACTTTGTTGTGATAACTTAGAATTATTTGATGTTTCTATTTGATTCATTTTGTGATTTACTAAGTGATAAATACAAAAAGGTTTTAAAATTGATGTTTGTGTTTGATTTCGGAAATGCATACTTGTATTTAAGGCTTGCGGATGATATTGTTAGTTCTCTTAATTATGTGGTTAGAAGAGTACACTTTAATTGTGAATTAAGAAACTATTTTGTCCAAGTTGTTGAAGAAATTAGTTTTGACTTGAAAGTTCCAATGTGCAAAATTATTAGTTTCTTTAATATTTTTTATGATTATGATATACTTTTGAGTAAAGTTCTTGATACTATGTTTGAAAAGATGATTTTTATGAAACTTCATAATTCTTGGCTCTATCACAAAAGTGTGTATTTTTGGGAGTGATATGTATTTTTTGGCTTGGGTACTGACTCCCCTCTATAATTTGCAAGGTTTGAATTCGAGGTCGAACTCTTTTCAACATGGGGAGAAAGATGCAAGTTTGGGAAGTACTAATTGCATGTAAGAATTTCAACTTGACATTGCAAGTTTGGAGTATTTCAAGAGAGTGTGAAAATCAAATAATTAATACAAGAAAATATTAACATTATATTTTAGAGTCTATTTTGGTCATATATAATGCAAATGTAACTAAGGGCATTTATGTCATTTTCTATCTTAGCTAAACCTAGTACTATAAATAGAATAAGATGTACATTTTTGTAGTGAGATAATTTTTAGATTGAATACACTTTGGTGAGTTTTTGAGTTTATCCCTTTGATCCTACATTGTATCTCTCTTGAATATCTTTTGGTAAGATTATTCATGTATGAGTTCAATTCTCTTCTCCATTGAATTAATTATGTAATTGTTTGTTCATATTAGAGAGTCAAAAATCTACATTTGTTCATCTCTAGTTTACTTCAATTGTGGGGTTATTCTTTTTTTCTTTTCTATCTCCCCCCAATTTTTTATTATCTCTTGAATCTGCATATCTTGTATCTTGTTTTACATCAGTAATAAAGCTCCATATCAATTTGGGTACACCTCTACGTCATACCTACACCATCATACTTAATTGCGAAGTAAATGAACTTAAATTTTTGCATACATCATTCCAAGCCTACTAGCTCACCTTTCGTACAACTATCCCCATTGTCGAAAGAAATCACTATTTCCACCTTGATGATCATCCATTGTTCAAGCTTAGTTTCTAGTACCAGGCATGATTAACAAGAGAAACTCACACACCATTCTTGCTTGGCAAAACATCAGGAAACACTAGTCCACTAGAACCTTATAATAATATTATTTGATCATAATCTTACGGTCTATATTACTATAATCCATTATCATATCCTACTTCTACACATTACTACTATTTACCTATCCATATAACTAAAGTATCCTCCCATCACTATAAGCATCAACCAATCACCTTTCCACAATCATAAAAAGAACCCATATTAAAAATTCTTAACCACCAGATACTTTCATTAATTACCTATGCTCTTCTAACACAATAAAATACCATCAAGAACTCCTTCCCTACTTCAAGAATACCATAATTCACCTTAACTAATAACTTCTTCCCTGCATTCCACCATGAAACCTACACCACATTCACTACTACTTAGTTAACACATAAGGACATATCACTTCAATCCTACTTAATAGCAGATATAGATCTATGAGTTTAGCCTCAACCAAATACTAAAACCACATTTTCTTGTTACTACACTTCTAAATCCATTCTTCCAACTATAAGGATGTTCTACTACTTATGAATCACAACACCCTAAGTCATACTATCCCTTAAATGCAAAATCTATTTAACAATCCAGGTACATACTATCTTCTCTCATGAGCACCATCTGTATTGAAAGGTTAACAAGAAATCTAAATACATATCATAATGTCTTAACTGCAAACTCACATGGATGAGACATAAGATTTCAACTTAAAGGACTTCTAACATACTAGTGAGCTCCTTTCAAGCCCTTTTCGTGATTTCTAAATTTTCCAAAAGTTAATCTGAGAGCATCATATTAGGACGAATTTGAGATTTACTACTCATATTATCTCAAGAATAATTCATAGATGGAGAGTTATGGAGTAACACACTAATCAATAAACGTTTCTAAGAGAACAACTTTATGGCATAATCTAGAGTATGAAAGAAAGAAAGCATTTCTTAAATACCCAATAGCCTCTAGAATAAAAGTACAGACATCTTTGTACCATTCCATAAGACTATACTAGACACGGCTTCACCGATACCCTAGGATACTTAAAATCTATGCTCTGATACCAAATTTGTAACGCTCTAAGACGACCCCTAGATGTTACACAGTACTTAGAACTACAAGGGATCTTAAGCTAACCCATAAGACTGGCATAACTCATGATCAACAAAATAAAATATATAAAACTTAAAACAATAAGAGAAAGATATGCCATTAGCTGAACTTGTTCAACACAAAACTTTATTAAAAAATTTACATAAATGAATTATACAAAAGAAAGTTGAAACTGAATATATCAATTCTAAATGATTGTCTATGAAGCCCCTACTAATACTAACTATAGGTAGCCTGGACATGACCTCCCCATCTACCGCTAATCAATACAACTAAATAAAACATATGATACTGTAACTATTATTGACTCGAGTCATCGAATGAAAAAGACTCAACACTTGCTGGTTGGAGACTGTAAACTGTCTGATAATGATGCATAGTCTATAATTGGTACTTACATTATGAGATAATGTATCCACACAGACGTATATATGGTTAGTACTTTTGTAATATACTGAGTAAGTGTGGGTGAATGCAATAAGTAAAACTAAATCAATGCATAATCTTAAAACATGCATGCTAAGTGAAAGTAAGCTCACCAAGAGACTAAAATAAACTGAAAGATGAAGTATCATAAAACATGAATAACAAAGTATAATTTGATAAACTGGGTGAGTCACTATACTTAGTTACTTAAATATTTACTCTTGTGGAATAAGTAAACTAAAGTTGGGTATACTTTCAAATCATGCAGGTTAAGTGTGACATGACTCATCTTTATCATAGGTAAAATTGAAAGCT
The DNA here is from genome assembly GCA_030864225.1 of Capsicum baccatum var. pendulum. Lineage (NCBI taxonomy): Eukaryota > Viridiplantae > Streptophyta > Magnoliopsida > Solanales > Solanaceae > Capsicum > Capsicum baccatum. The sequence goes on along the minus strand of CM061559.1, from coordinate 66,665,641 downwards.
AAAATCTCATAAGGAATAACTCATAAACAATCTCTAAACAATACTGTGAGTCTTTAAATTTAGTTTCTAAAATACTTTTTTTCTGTGGGAGATTCTCATAACTAACATATACCATGTGAGATAGCATAGAGTCCAATGTCTGACCCATATTGAGGAGGATTGTTCTATTGTTGCCATCAAAGTAGAACCTGAACTGGAGTGATCACTAAACTGAACCCATATTGGGATAAAAATAGGGGACACTCTCTCGGAGGCTCCTGAACCTATAGTGGTACATAGTTTTTGGAAAATAGGATGCATTGAACCTACATTCCCTTATCGTTGCTAAATACTACTCCCAAATATATATATATTTTATGCTCTTACTAATGAAATTCAACTTAAAATAAGCATTTGGGTTTATAAATATGAAAACCAGTCATTCTTCTATTAATAAATCATACTCATGAATATCTGTGTGAATTTCATGTCATGTCTGAGATCATAAGATCAAACTTAAAGCTGAATCATAATGTAGTAATATAAAATAGTAAATATGAACTTTTGATAAACTAAGAGAACCATAATAAATTCATATGCTCTTATTTGTAAACTGGCTTAATCATGCTGAAAATCAGATATATTTAACAACTAATGGGCATTTATGTCAAAATATAAAAATTCATCTCATAAGAATAATCATGTAAGTACAAACATTAGTAAAGGTAAATTCTTGGGCTAACTGGACTTTAAATCACATGATAATGCCATAATTTCAAAAAATATATAAATTGGGTATGACCACTAATTGAAATCTCATAAATTTAATTGCAAAAACCAAAGATTTTGAGCACACAAATGAAATTTTATCCTTGCTCAAACCCCACATACCTTAATTTCTTAATTTCTTGATGGAAAGCATGAATATGGATCCTTGGAATTTGAACTTTAGGAAGAAACCCCAACTTTTTTTCTCTAGAGAGTGGAGAGGAGAATGAATTTTTAAAACTAACTTTGAAGGGGCAAAATGACGTGTATTAGAGGTTTTAAGTCGTGGAAGAGGATTTTGATGCAAGGAAAAGACTAAATTACCCCTAGGAAGCTAAATAAAAAATGCAGAAATTTTCAGTTGATGACTTAGTTTATAGCTTGTCAACTAGTTGATGGCTTATCAACTTAGTCATCAACCTTTAGCTGGTCTTGGACACTTTTTGTTAAGTTTGATGACTTAGTTGATACCTTGTCAGCTAGTTGATGTCTTATCAACTTTGTCATCGCCTTCTCTAAATGATTAGGGTCTTTTCTAGTTAAGGCTGATGACTAGGTTGATAGCTCATCACTTAGATGACAGCTTATCACTCAAGTCATCACCTTGATGACAGACAGACACTCCGAAGTAAAATGAGCATCACTTTCTACTCTGATATTAGTTGAAGGTAAAATTGGATGCTTTGGAAAGAAGACTTAAAGTCTTTCGTTTGATATATAGTAGGACACATAAATCATTATATTATAGGAGTTACACTAGTTTAAATTTGACCCTTGTAGGATACGATACTATTAATCAGTCGATAGAAATGCTTTCAACTCAACTATGCTCTAAGTGTTTTCTATGACCATGAGTTGCATCGAAAACACTTTATACACCAGGTCAAAGGTCATGACACTTAATTATTTCTTGAAATAATCGCTTTGGAGCCTTTAAACATATGGTGGATAGTTGGAAACTTATCTAGGAACTTGTCGGGTATTTCAATGTCATATTCTGAATAGTTGTCTTATCAGACCAATTCTAAAGAAAACTCCTTATGAGCCGTGGAGAGGGAAAAATCCTAAGATCAGTTATTTCATCCTTTTGGATGCAAATGCTTTATCCACAATAATGGTAAGAATAACTTTGGGATGTTTTACCCATAAAGTGACAAAGGTATTTTTCTTGGGTATTATCCCACCAGTTGCACTTACAGAGCTTAATAATAAATGGACTCTATGTGTCCAAGAATCTATGCATATTGTATTTGATGAAACTAACAATTCCCCTATGACCTTGAGTTTTGATAAAGAACAGGTAACTAATCTACAATCAGGAGCCATAGTAGACATAAATCCTAAAATAACAAACTCTGAGTCGACTATCTCCACTCCAAATTCAGCTCTCATTCATGAAATAATGAAAACTAATGTTCCATGAGAATGGAGTCACAATGTAAGCTTTTTGAATCAATTTATCATTGGAAACCTAGATAATAAGAAGCAGATAAGAGCATTACTAAAAAAATAGGTGGTTGTTGCTCGTGTCTCAAATCGAGCCTAAGAAGGTTGATGAGGCCCTTAAAGATGAGTCTTGGGTTAATGCCATGAAGGAAGAATTAGAAAAGTTTGAATGTAATCAAGTCTGGAATCTAGTTAAAAGACCTAAGAACTGCTCAGTTGTTGGAACTAGATTGGTATACATGAATAAACTGAACGAAAAAGGTAAGGTTATCATAAATAAGGCCAGATTTATAGCTCAAAGCTACTCCCAGCAGAAAGGTATTGATTATGATGAAACCTTTTCTCGTGTATCAAGGTTAGAATCAAATCAAATTTTGTTGGCTTTTTCTACTTTTAAACGTTTTAATCTGTATCAAATGGATGTGAAGAGTGCTTTTGTAAATGGATTTATTCATAAGGAAGCTTATGTTAAAAAATCTCCTGGTTTTGAAAATTCATCTTATCCAAACCATATTTTCAAACTCTCAAAAGTACTATACAGTCTCAAATAAGCTTCAAAGGCTTGGTATGAGAGATTGAGTACTTTTTTTAAACAATAATTTTCAAAGAGGAAACATAGATACTACCCTCTTTACTTTAAATCTAGACTCCAATTTACTTGTTGTGAAAATCTATATTGATGATATTATTTTTGGTAGTTCTGGCATTTCTTTGTGTAAGAATTTTACAAATCTGATGATGGGAGAATTTGAAATGAGTCTCATAGGAGAAATCATGTTCTTCTTAGGATTATAAATCAATAAAACCTCAAAAGGTACCTTTATCAGCCATGCCAAATATATTAAGGAGCTTATTAAGAAATATGGAATGGGAAAATAAAAGGCTTTCAAAAATCCAATGAGTACCTCAACCAATATTGATTCAAATACATCCGAAAAGGATGTTGATGAATAGACGTACAGAGGAATAATTAGGCCTCTACTTTACATAACTGCAAGTTGAACAGTAATTATGTTTAGTGTGTTCAAATGTGCAAGGTTGTAACTGGCTTCCAAAGAGTCCCACTTGACTACCGTCAAAACAATTGTTCGTTATCTCATTGGGACACAAAATATCAAACTTTGGTACCCTCACTCCTCAAAATTTTACTTAGTTGGCTATTCAGATGCTGATTTTGCAGGTGACAAAAGTTATAGAAAGAGCACTAGTGGAACATATCATATTCTTGGTGATGCCCTAATCTCATGGCATATCAAGAAAAAAACTCCAACTACTTTATCAACTATAGAAGCTGAAAACATAACCATTGCAACTGCAGTACTCAAATTCTATGAATTATGCATCAATTACTTGAATTTAATTTATCATTTGAATATGTTCCTATTATGTGTGACAATACTAGGGCAATTAGTTTGTCAACATATACAGTGCGTCATTCTAGGGCTAAGCTTCATTTTATTTGTGATCATGAACAAAATGGAGATTTTTCCTTACAATTTGTTGATTCTAAAAATCAGCTTGCTGATATTTTTACCAAACCCTTGCTAGAAGAAATATTTTTTTTTACGGAAAAATCTCAGTATATCATGCATTAATGAATTTTAATTGGATAGACCTTTTTTATTTTTGTAAAAAATCTTTTATACAATATTTTGTCCATACTTTTACCCCTCTGGCTCTGCATAATTTCCTTTCCTATCCACCTCTTTTCACTCCTCCCTTTTATCTCACCTATTAATTACTTTTACTTTACCCTTATCTTCCCCATGATCAGCTGACCCTTCACTTCACCAGTTACCTCAGTTCACTTCATCTTTTTTTAACTTTCCACCACTTCATCTTTTTTACCTCTTTTTTATACTCTCTTTACCATACCTATTTCATCAATGAATTAAACAAAATCAATGGCTTATCATACCAAAACTCCTCCAGACTACCTCTCTAATAATCATGACCAGTCCTCATCTCCGAATCCTCCGATGAAGCCTCCTCTCATTCTCTACAATGAACTATTCACCAAAACGCTCTACTCCTATCCCTAATTCATCCATCAAGAAAACTCATCCCTCTTCTCTGTATTCTCATCCATCAAAGGACATGCTAAAATTTTGGACTATCTCACAATGGGAGAAGTTTCCCACTTTCTAAAACTGCTCTATTGTTCCCAGTATAATTGTCAATCTCTCTCAATTAAAAGAATCCCTTTGCAATGTAAGTTCCTTTTTCAAAGCCCAAGATTTATATTTGGTATGGAAGTTTGTAAAGATCTGTGTGCATGTTCTAATTTAAATCTCCATTTCTCTTAAGATAGCGGTGAGTTGGAAACCTTTGTACTTGGAACAAGGATCATCCTTAATGATTTCTTGGTTGAAAATTTTTTTGGCACAAAATTCTCTGAGGTCATCCCCTTTATTAGTCAAAGAGAATACGAGGTTAGCACTAGCTTGGCATGCTGAGAAAAGAGCTAGAAAAGAGGTAGTAGATCATCGAGAAGCATTTAACAGGGACAAACTTAGAAGAGATATAGTTTAACCACCCATTTATCTTTACTTGCCAATGTATGATGATTTAAAAAAAGATTTAGGGTATGTTAAACCAATCGAGATAGAAGATATTATTCTTCTATACTTTCCTCGAGGAATGAAATTTGACATTATGAGTGTAATAATTTAGCTGATTAATCTGAAGGGTGTGTTTGCTGGTTTACCTATGGATAATGCAAACATTCACATTATGAATTTCATTGGGATTTGCACTTCATATAATCTACCAAGGGTGAGTTAGGAAGCTTTGAGACTCAGGTTGTTCCCTTTCTCTCTTATAGGCAAAGCGATGTTATTGTTAGGGGAACTACCTCATGGGTCCATTAGTACTTAGATGAGTTGCAAACACAATTTTTGAATAGATTTTTCCCGCCTTCTAGAATGCTAAAATTGAAGGATGAGATTTATAATTTTATACAATTGCATTCAGAGGCACTATACGAGATGTGATTGATATTTAAGAAGAATTTAATGAATGTACCCAATCTTAGAATTTCAAGGAGAAATTTGCTCGAGATATTCTATAGAGCCCTAAATACAAATACCAAGGTTGTTACTAATACTATTATTGTTGGGGATTTCATGAGTCTTTGTTAGGAGTAGGCTATAAAATCTTAGACCAGATTACTAAAACCAATCAAGGATGGCATACTCAGGAGGAAAAGAGGTAAAACACCTTGGGTTATGACCCTTAGAAAATTTCCTAGAATTTTCGTCTCTGGACCCAATATGACTCATAGGTATGAGCCATATATTGGGGTACAAATGGTATGATCCAGTCGTATGCCGACCAGTGTTGGTTGGGGGGATGGATTTTGGTCACTGAATTTGGTACGATTTGAATGGTATGATTCGTATGATTGGATACAGATCATTTGGTTTGGATTTTTCTTAGCTTAATCTTAGAATTGGTTTCTGAAGTTGGATCTGAGTATGAGTGGCTCACTGTGAGCCATAAGATAAGATATAAATCATACCAGGGACTCCTATGGTGAACAATGTTCAATTCAACTAGGGATACGGGTGAAGGTTACGGATCGTATACTTGGATATGACTTGAGTTGGATGACTCATACCTTGGATAGTGTTGGGTCCAAGGGGGAGGCCAAAGGTACGAGTGGTGGGTACCACTCGTATAGGAAGGATACGACTCATAGGGGTTAGTTGTATCCCTGTGACAAGATTTTTGTGCAACTTTAGTGGGGGTATTCTGTATATTTCCCCACTTACCCTAATAAGGTCCCATGACTTCTAACTCTATTGGGAGGCTATTTAACCTACTATTCTATTCATTAACCCTTGGAAACTCTTCCTAAACACTCTATAATTCTCTCAAAAGCTTTTGGACTAGAAAACTAGGGTTTCAACTAGAGGACTATATTTGGGGATCTTGTTGGTAGTTTCTCTCTATCTATATTGTCAATTAAGGCATATTCTCTTCCCTCACTATTAGTTCCAACTAAAGGCATATTTTTTATGAATGGTTTTCGTGATTTTATTATTTGTATAATTTTGGGTTTTCACCTATATTTGGGTTTTTGATTATAAATGATTGGTTATGGTTTCCTATGGTTTTAATTATGTATTTACTTACTTAATTGGTGGTTTTGGATAATTGAATTGCATGGAAATGGTTAAATGGTAATTAGAATTTTTTTCTGGTTATATTATACCCCCAATGTATTTGACAAATGCCTATAAGGATGTTTTCATTGCATTAATTATTTTAACGGAACTCTTGCATGTTTTAAACTTAGTAAAGGAACTATGCATGGTTTAATTAGTTTGGAAAGGTAAAAATGCTAAATGGTTATGCTTGTAGGATGCATGGAAATTGGCCAAGTAGTTTAGTATGGTTAGTAAAAGGGTACATAAAATCCTTTAAACATATTTATGCTTGGCTATGGACAAAACTTGGAAGTATAGTTGGTATGACGATACCACTACTAATAACCTTGGTTAATAAATGGTTAATGGATTGATTTGTTGCTTGGTAATACTTTAATTGGGCAATAATGGCCGGGTGTGTAGCAAAGCTGTGGAAAGTAGAAGTCCCAAGGGTATCAAAACTGGAAAATCATATTTGCCGATGTGAGGTTTGGTCCAAGTGACCGTGTGCATGATGTCATACTTTTTATATAGGGGATGTACTAGTCATCCCAGGTTTGTTTCCCTGGTTATGCGGCTTCACGCACTGGGACCCTTTTATTAAAAAAGCTAAAATCGTATAGCTCATGGGGGTTTAGGACGGCAAAGCTACACAACCCAGGTAAAGATTTTATTGGCATGCTAAACCCGGTTCCCTTTACTGGCATGGACATATATTTATGTATGGTTTGTGTGCATATGGATGGTTTTACTTGGTTTTATAAATGGCATTATTTTATTCTTATCCTGATTTCATGCTAGCGTTTACCCGCTAACCTGTCTTCAAGCAGTTGTATACCCACGCTATGTAGGAATTGGCTGTTGTACTCTTCCTACATAGTGATTGACTCGAGGATAGCTATTGTTTTAAATTGGTGAGCTTTCATCTTTTCAGAAGGCTCCATTTCATGTTATAGATATTTTTAGACACTTTGATTTAATTTTGGATAATGGTTTTGGCTATGATTGGGGGCATGTCCCAATCAAATATTCTTATTCTTTTAGTTAGAGGCTTTGTGGTAATGCTATGGATTGGAATAGGAAGGGTCGGTATTGGTGCCAGCCTTAGCATTGGTATTAGTATTAGGACTGATACTAGTTAATGATATTATTGGTTGTTCCATCCTCTTTTGTTTGGGATTATTTAATTATTAATGGAACTCAATTAGTTATGGCCTGGTTTAAAGCCCTTAGTTTGGGTTGGTGGTTTGGTTGGTATGGTTTAGTGGACGGGATGACTTGGTAGAGTTGGTATAAGAATAGAACTATCCCAAATTTAGTCCTTGTCCAGTTATACTATCTTTTTATATGTTCAAAATTCATCTGACTAAAGGTATAGTAATGGTGGTTGGGTTGGGTAATAGAGAGTGGTCCCTGGTCCTGGGTGGACTTGGGATGTTCATTACGATAAGGCCTTGGTCAAGTTGTGTCAATATGGGAGATGACACTTATGCTATTGGTTATTTCATTGAGCAAAGATCCCTAGATAAAATAGTAAATCAAGAGGTAGCATAACCGAGGACCGAGATTGAGTTGCTTACCAAGAAGTTTGCAATAATGCGAGAAGAAAAGGTGAATACACTAGGCACATGAGGTAAATTAGTTAGTCATGATGAGTCTGACTCTAATAAAGAACCAAACTACTTTGATAAAAAGATGACAGGTTTTCAAGCCAAGGGACAAGGTTCTTATTAGGACACTTGGAACTCAAGGAAAGGGAATCAAGGTCGAAACTATTATAGGGATAGGTATAAGGACTTAAGTAGAGATCAAGATGGTGACTTAATGAGAAAGGATGATTATAAGGAGAAGAGTGGTAGGTATATTCCATCGAGGAACTGTGATAATGATTTTAGAATGGAAGCATTACTTGTTAAGTTTGTAAGTGCTTAGAGAGCCACGAGAGTTGCCTTAAAGAGATTAAGATAGATATTTTGGAATTGAGCCAGAAAGTAGAATTACACACTACCACGATTAAGAATATTGAGCAATAGTGTGGTAAGATGTCAGCTATATTGAATCAACATCAATTAGGAACTCTTTCTAGTAGTACTAATTAGAATCCGAAAAATGGTAGTTACTTCCTAGCCATCACCACTTAGAGTGGTAAGGATACTATTGACCCACCTATGCCGATAGTTGATAAGGTATGGGATGATATTGTTGATTTTGATAATACGTCTAGATCTAAAACTAGAATCTAGTAACTAATGGTGAGATGACATAAAAATGGACGGGTGTAGAGAAATAAGCTAATGCTGATGAAGGAAAGGCTAAGAAGGTCGAACCAGTCTTGAAACCTATTCCATGACTTCTCCCACCTTTTTCTCAAAGGTTGAAATAGAAAAATGAAGCGCGGAAATACCAAAATTCATGTCGATTTTAAAAAAAGTATTTGTGAATATCCCTCGTATGGAAGCATTAGAGCAGATGCCTGGCTATGCGATGCCTGGCTCTGCAAATTTCATAAAAGATATAGTGACTTAGAAATGGACGACGAGTTTTGATCCTACTGATAATATGTACCACTATAGTACTATTGCTTTTAGATCTTTGATTGAGAAAAAATAGGATCTCAAATCTTTCACTATTTCTTACCCTATTTGGTGTCTAAATTTTGTACGAGCATTATGTGACTTGGGAGCTAGTATTAATCAAATGTCGCTAGTTATGTACAGGCAGTTGGGGTTGAGTTCACTTACATCGACGTCTATAAAATTATTGATGACCGATTGTACTGTGAATAAATTTGTGGTATATTATGTGACATATTGGTAAAGGTAACTTCTTTCATATTCCCAGCTGGTTTTGTGATTTTCGACTGTGAGGTAGATTTTGATATCCTTAATATCTTAGGATGGTCCTTTCTAGTCATAGGCAGTGCATTGGTTTACATGGAGATAGGATATATGAAATTTAGGATCAATGACGAATAGGTTACTTTCAGTGTGTGTCAGTCAAAAGATATGCAAGTGGTGTCTGTGATAAGCACTCTAGATAAAGATACATTGATTACACCCATTGAGGAGAGACTTGGTGTAGAGGCATTAGCAACAATGATCATGAACTATAATAACGATGGTATTGATGAGTATAAGGATATGGTGAGAACTTTTACTGGAAAAGGTTCTTATTCTTATGCACCAAAGAAGTTGGATCTTAATTTGAAGAATAAAGCAACCCTACCATCTTGGCTATCTTTTGAGAAGCCACTAGTCTTGTAATTGAAAGCCCTCTCTTCCCACTTGAATTATGCATTCTTGGGAGCCAACAATACCTTGCCGATTATCATTGTTATAGATTTAGTGGATACACAAATTTAAGCCTTGATTTTAGTTTTGTAGAGGTTTAAATGGGCCATTGGTTGGACTATTACGGATATTATTTGGATTCTGCCTAGAATTTGCACTCATAATATTTAGCTTAAATCACAGTGTGTGCTTAGCATTGAGCATCAACATTGTTTGAATCCACTTATGCGAGAGGCAGTAAAGAAGGAGATCATCAAATGGTTAGATATAGGCATGGTATACCCTATTGCCGATAGTAAATGGGTGAGCTCGATTCTTTTTATGCCTAAAAGGTGGGATCATTACGGTCCCTAATGAGAAGAACGGGTTAATTTCTATGAGACCAGTTACGAGATAAGGATTTTGTATGGATTTTTGGAATTGAATACTTGGACACAAAAGGATCACTTTTCCTATGTTATTCGTGGACCAAATATTATACCGTATCGAAGGTAGAGGATGGTATTATTTTCTTGATAGTTATTTGAGGTATAATAATATTTCTATTTACCTCAAAGACCAAGAGAAAACTACTTTCACATGTCTATATGGTACGTTAACGTTCAAGAGGATGCCTTGAGGAATTTGTAATTCTTCTACCACTTTTCAGTGTTGTATGATGTATATCTTTTCTAATATGGTAAAGGATACTATAGAGGCATTTATGGATGATTTCTCGATTATGGGTGACTCATTCAATATTATTTGTCTCACTTGGCTAATGCACTTTCGAGATGTGAGGAGTGCAACTTAGTGTTGAATTGGGAGAAGTGTCACTTCATGGCTAAAGAGGGGATAGTTCTCAAGAACAAGATTTTAAAGAAGGGGATAGAGGTTGACAGGGCTAAAATTATGTAATTGAAAGATTGCCTCTGCCAATTTCAGTAAAAGGTATTCTGAGTTTATTAGGTCATTCAGGTTTCTATAGGTAGTTCATCAAGGACTTCTCTAAGATTGCAAATATATTACACAAATTATTAGAGAAGGAGGTGAAGTATGTGATTGATGATTCTTGTCTCAAGGACTTTGAATGCTAAAATAGAGGTTGATTTCTGCTCTTAGCATTACGTCCCCAGATTGGACTTTTCTATTTGAGGTGATATGTGATGCTAGTGGTGTGTCCCTAGGAGCTGTCCTATGAGAAAGATGCAAGAAAATACTTCATTCCATCTATTATGCAATCAAAACACTTAATCCCTCATAGAATAATTACACGGTTACGGAATAGGAGTTGCTTACAGCGGTGTTTACTTTGGAGAAGTTCCTGTCCTATTTAATTGTGACCAAAGTCATTATTCATATTGACTATGCATCTCTTAAGAACCTTATGGCAAAGAAAGATACAAAACCTAGATTGATTTGGTGGGTACTATTGCTGCAAGAGTTTGACTTTTAGGTTAAGGACCAAAAGGGCGCAGAGAATCAGGTTGCACACCATCTATCCTACCTAAAATAGGAGGAGATTTTTAAATTAGGGGATGAGCTTGAGATTGATGATACTTTTCTAAATGAGAGTGTCTTGGTATCATAACAAGACTTAACCCCCTGGTTTACTGATTTTGCCAATTATTTGGCAAGTGATCTTATCTCGGAAGACATGTTGTTTTAGTAACAAAATCAATTTATGCATATGGTATGAAGTTTTTTATCGAATAAGCCTTACTTATTTTGGGTGTGTGTAGATGGTGTGATTCAAAGTTATGTTCTTATAGTTGAGATGATGAGCATTCTTGAGGCCTATCATTCATCTCTAGTTGGGGGTCATCATGATGTTACTCGCATGACCCATAAGATTTTGTACTGTGGTTACCATTAGCTGATGATTTATAAAGATACAATGATTATCTTGGGGTCTATGACTAATGCCAGTGGAAAGGAAATATCTCGTGAAAGCATGAGCTCCCTATGACACCTATTCTTGAGTTTAAGCTATTTGACATGTGGGGTATTTATTTCATGGGTCCAATTTTAGGTTCGCATGTCATGAAGTACATTTTAGTGGCAGTTGACTATGTGTCTAATTGGGTGGAAGCAGCTGCGCTTTCCAATAATGAAGATCAAAGTGTCATAGTATTTTTGAAGAAGAATATTTTCTCTTAGTTTGGTATTTCACGTGCTACCATTAGTGATGGTGGGTCCTATTTATGCTATCGTCTATTTAAGGTTCCACTTGAGAAATATGGTGTGAAACATATAGTGGCAATACCTTACCATCCATAAACAAGTGGCTAGGTTGAGGTCTCAAATCAGGAGATTAAGTCTATTTTGGCAAAGATTGTGAATGTCAATCTAACTGATTGGTCGAGAAAGATAAATGATACACTTTGGGCCTATCGAACAACTTAAAAAACTCCCATAGGTTCTGCTCCTTATCCGCTTGTGTATGGAAAGGCATGCCACTTTCTAGTTGAACTTGAGTATAAGGCACTATAGGCATTGAAGAAGTTGGATTTTGAGTGGAGCGATGTTGCGCACTTGAGGTTGGACAATAAGAATGAGTTAGATGAATTTTGCCTTTGTGCATATGAGAGTTCAGTCTTGTATAAGGAGAAGTTGGAGTTTTACCACGACAAGAAGATTGAGATAAAGATATTCTTTCCCGGTGATATAGTTTTGTTGTGAAATTTGAGACTTTACTTTTTTTTGCAAGTTAAAGTCTAGGTAGTTTGGACCATTCACTGTGGTTATAGTATTTCCACATGGTGAAATTAAGAGAAAATAATATAGTGATTCCCTATTCAAGGTGAACGAGCATCGTGTCAAGCACTACATGGGAAGCATGGAGGAATTAAAAGTGTGTGAGGATGTCAGCCTTGATAAAGTTTAAGTAGCCAAGGCAACCAAGTCGTGTCACAATGTTAAATTAGATGTTGCATGGGAGTCAACCCATGGGATTGTTGGTAAAGTCTGAGTACCCAGCATAGCCACGCTGTTCCACGATGTTAAATCAACTACTACTTGGGAGGCAATGCAAGGTTTTAGTGTTCATATTGTTTCAAATTTTTAGGCTAAAAGAATGGAGAAACATCTGAAAATAGCAAAAATTGCAAACTTTTAGACAAGTTCGAGTAAGTTGACCTATGACCATAATTACGGGGTCTTAGGTCCAACCTAAAATATGTAATTTGGGTCATGGGAATTAGAAACAAATTTTGGGTACCTACGGGCCTGTAGGTAGTACCTATGGCCCCATAGGTTGGGGTGTAGGAGTCAGAGACAACAAGCCTCAGAAACCCAGCTACAAACCTAACCTATGGGGCGTATGTACTACCTACGGCCCATAAGGTTAATTTTTGTGAAAAAATCTAGGTCGAGCCTATGTGACCCATTCTGATCCGACCAACCCATGCCTATTTAACCCTAAAATCGACCCTTTACCACCCCAACTCTTTAAACTCATTACTCTCTCATCAAATCAAACTCTCCATCTCCTATTCCAAAGTTTAAAAGGAAAAACCCATCCCATAAACACCCTACTTACACTTATATTCAGAGAATTAGGGTTCTTATCACTGGTTCATCTTCTACTTCCAAAATCTTCATTCAAGGTAAGAATTTTTATCTCCATTTAGTTTAAAACATTGTTAGTGAACATTGAACTTGAGACTGTGCTTGAAATTTCCTTGAAATTATTGAATTCTCATAGTTCTTGAACTAGTTAGAGCCTAAAACATGTGAAAACTCAGTGTACGTGTGATTTTTGAATTAAAAATCCTATGATCCATTTAAAAGTAGAAGTAGAATTTGAATAATGTTAGTAATGCATGAAATACCTATGGAACATAAAGTGATGAATGTTACTTAAAAAATTAGAATCTTATCTGTGTTAGATGGGAATTTTGGGAAAATCTTGGCATGATCTCAGTTTGAACCTATGAAACCTACTTACGAGCTCATAAGTGGTACCTCTGATCCCATAGGTGGCATCATAGGTATTATACTTGAAGCCCTAAAGGCTCAGGGCTTTTTCTAGTACCTACAAAAGCTACCTACAACCCCATAAGTACTACCTACGGCTCGTAGGTAGGGTTCGTAGGTAGCCTCTAGTACAGAATATCAAATTTTCTTCTTTTTCTTATTTAATTTTAGTATTTAAATCACCGACAACACTTGTTACAGTATGATGGCACAATCCAGGTTGTGATATGAATCTTTTGAGTGGAGTGAAACCATTAAAGAGCATTCGATGAGTACGAATAGTACACCATTAGTCCCATGCCAGACACAAGGCTAGGTAGAGAGGCAAGCTACAACTAGGGTAGCTATTTAGCTGGGCTCTCAGTGCATACCAGCTGTAATTAAGTTGGCCTCTTAGCCCGTACCACCACAGGCACCTCAGTCAGGGCCCCAAACTTTACCAACTCATTTTATCCAATCAAGACGCTAGATAAAGTCAGCCATTACATCACCACCACACTCTCCCCAATATGATGAGAGTAAGAATGAAACAACTTCTAGATTTTATAAGGGAGAGTTGCAGTCAGGTACTAGTTCTGGTGAGAAGGATGCAATCGACTCTTAATTAGAGAAGAGGGTTGAAGTCTTCATCTAATTCAGTTGATAGTGAGTTTGCATCAGGGCCAACTGCACCCCAGTTTGATGAAGGTGACAATGCATCTCAGGTTCCTGAGGAGATTTCTCTATTCACTTAAGGTACTTAGGCTGCCGAAGCTTCAGCACGAACTTCTCAGAAGTTAGACTCCATACATGTCTCTGTAGTGCCACTAACTAAGGTTAATCTAAGATAGTGTATAGAGGGTATGTAACATATTTATGATAGAGATGACACTATTACTAAGTAAGGTAGACTGCAACACGGTACTATGAAGGAGAACTAGATTGAGATGACTATTTTGGCAGGTGCACAAGACTTGCAGGCTGTATTTCAGCGGTATTGATATGGGTGGATGACTCAACCTTAAGGTTTATACAACCCTGAGTTTGTCTGAGATTTTTATGTTTCATATGCATTATCGGTTTACTTTCTTACCCCATCCAAGGGTAAAGAAGTTGACCAGTCCCCATTGACCCACACACTAGTCCAAAGTTAGGGTCAATATATCTAAAGAAAATATTAGGTGGATTTTGTTCAGGCCAAAGTATGTGGGGTCGGCCACCAAGCTTGAGTTTAACTACCATTGTAGGGTAGTGAAAATTAGGCGCTTGATAAGGGATGATAAGCATAGAGTGGAGAGAGTAGATTTGGCAAGATGGGTAGCTAAACAGATTGCAGAGTTTGGTACTAATACCCCTTGGGTCGAGGGGAAAGGTGAGACTAATAAGGCATTGCTGAACTTTGCAATAAAGTTCTAGTTGATATTAGTGATTCACCATTTGAGTTTGACTTATGATAGAGCAGTATTGATTGTCAGCATGATAGCTAGTTATGACATTGACTTGTCTAAGTAGATTTGGGATGAGATCCACGAGAGAGCATTTAGAGGGTTCACTACCCTTCCCTTCCCACATTTGGTACAATGGTTATGTGATCCTCCTATTCAAGACATTGATCAGAGGGTCGAGATGACCCACATGGTAGATAATGGCATAATTAAGAATTCAGACAACCTAATTATGCTACATCGTTCTTAGCTACCTACTACATTGGGTACGACCTATTTTGAGAGGCCATATATGTTAGAATATCATGTTACGAGGCTGACATCTATTAGTGATACTTATATGGACAGTTATAAAGTTGGGCCTATGACTACTATAGGAGGTGAGAGGGTTGTGGACACTTCAACACCAACCTTGGATTCTACTTCAGCACCAACTGCGGCTTTTACTTTGACCCCTCACCTGTTAATTGATGGTTTTGTAAGTGTATTTTAAGATTTTTTACAACATATAGTGGAGTGACAGCAGGAGTTGGTTGATTGCCTTACACAGACAAAGACCCAATTGGCCACACTATTTAGTCAGATCAGGCCATGGTTCCAGGCCATATTAGAGGCAATTATGGCTAAAATTGAGGGAAGGATGATGACCACCATTGAGGGGTTCATGAAAGAGATGCATGGGTGTATAAATAGTTTTGATTCCCTAATAAGTACACGACTTCATGAGGTCTAGGTATCTAATTTATCAGTCCTACGCGAGGAGGTGACCACATTGAGATCAGAGGTGCACTCGTTAGTGGAGAGCCATATTCCATTTGTCTCTCTAGTAATTTCTTTTTTCACACAACCACTACCCAGACCTACTCCTAAATTCTTTGATTTGTTTGATGAGGATAATGAGACCCTGCCTATTAGGGCTTAGATAGGATGTGAGGAGGATAAGTTGGGAGATGTAGAGTATCAACGAGCCTTGAAAAAGTGCACCATAGATTCAATTTTTTACCTCGCTATTGATGAGTAGATACATGTCTAGATGGTATTACGTGCCTCTTTTAGTCATGTACCACCACCTTCTCCTAATGATGAGCCATATGATGCCCCAAATAGGGGTGAATTTTCTTTGAATGCTTAGAGAATCCCAGGTATGCCCGTACACCCATTTGTTGTTTAGTTTTTTGTATGCACTAGGGTAGCACATTGGCTTTCAATTTGGGGTGGGGGTGTACCACAACCGAGGGTTATTGTTGCCATGTTTTTTTCCCATTAGATACTTTATCTTAGTTAGAACTGACATATTTAGGTTTCTTTTATGTCATTATATGTTGTTTATCTTTAATTAGAAGAAAAATAAGGAATATAAGTGTAATTGACATGTTTTGTTTTGTGTTTTTTAAGTGTATGAAAAAAATGATATCCCTCAAAAATAATTTGTGAACTGTGTGATGTAAATATGTGTGACTACTATTTGAATCTTGTTATGACATTTGTATTAGGTACAAAATATTCAAATCTTAGTATTTCATGAACTGGATAGGTATTAGTTGACAATATAACCATGTACTATGCATCTACCTAGTTCCCTTTATACATTCAATCCAGAACTTGCTTGTTTAGTCTTCCCTAAGTTATAGGCTATTTGGTTCAGACATAATCATAGTCCGTTCTTGAATAAGTCTACTCTAAGCTTAAATGACCATCCAAATGTGAATAACTACTTGATCCCTATTTTGAGCCTAAGTTGACCTATTTTCTTGATTTAACCCTTTCATCATCCTATTTAATTGCAATGAATTTGTTTTGGCCCTGGTCTCTCCTTGGACATTATTCACCTCAACTCAGGCTGATCGCCTAAGTTGAGGGTGGCTATCATAAAGGTGTGTAGTTAAAGTTGGGTATGCAGAAAGGTATTGAATAAAAAAAAGGAAAGTAGGGTTGGGTATGGTAGAAAAGAAAAGAAAAAAAGAGAAAGAAGAAAAAATGAATGATGAAAAAATAAGAAAAAATAAAAAGAGAAGTAAATAAATAAAAATCATGAAGAAAACCAGACCCAATATGAATAATAAGTAAAGGAGACAAAGGGTGAAATAAAATAGAATAGTTGAGAAATGGAGCCTAAAATATAAGTGTAATGTCAAAGAGGGTGAGTCACTATATCCCAAATGTACTATACCTTCCCCCGGCCTATATTACAAGAATAGCAAAGTCCTATAGTGATCCTAGCCAACTGTTCAGAAACTAAGGAATAGAAAATAAAGGCAAGCCTATGCTATTTTATGCACATTATTGGAACTTCTTTTGTGAGTGTGAGTATCTTGATATAGTCCCTTGAATTAACATACATTATGATACTGTGAGAGTTGGGACTTCTTTGTTGTAAGGTTAAATGGGAAAATAAAAAGCAAGAAGAAACTACACCCAATCTGAATAATCAATGAAGGAGAAAAGGGAAGAAATAAAAGAAGAATGGTTAGGAAGTGGAGCCTAAAATATAAGTGTAGTGTAAAGGGGGTTGAGTCACTATATCCCAAATGTACCATACCTTTTCCCACACCTACAATACAAGCAAGAAAAGTCCTATAGTGATCCTAGCCCAACTGTTCAAAAATCTAAGGTATAGAAAATAAGGGCAAGCCTATGGTATTTTATGCACATTATTGGAACTTCTTCTGTGAGTGTGAGTGTCTTTATATAGTCCCTTGCATTGGCATACATGATGATACTGTGAGAGTTGGGACATCATTGTTTTAAGGGTACATGGGTTGTATTGTTAACTGCTTATTTTTCGGGTAGTGTAAATATGCTTAGTTGTTTGTTGCTAGTGTAATGCCATTACTTGAATCCTTGGTGTCATACTGTTGTTGCATCATGGATCCACACAGTGGTTTTGAAAAGTTGAAAATAGGAATGGTTAAGTACTTTGAGACAAATTGAGTTGACTGTCGTAGGTGCCATAGGTTTTTTTAGTTAAGCATCATGTTTATTTGCTATGTGTTAGTTGCCTAAGGACATGAAAATATTCTATGTTGGGGATGTTAATGTGCGATGTTTCATGGAACTTTTGACTCTTAAAATAAGTAAATCATACAAGTACTTAGGCCTTTTTGTTAGATGTGATATGTTTTTATGTTGGTTTTGCAGGAAAATAGGGTTTGGAGTAGAAAAGGAGAAAAAATGATGAAGTACTACTGGAAGGATACCCACGAGACAACCTACAGACCGTTCGTAGGTAGCAGACTTGAGATTCTGAAAGTTGATTCCTTCTCTAATTTCTACGAAGGCCAACCTATGAGGCATAGGTCATACCTACAGGACCTTAGGTACCCCTCGTAGGTTGGGTCCTAAAGACCTGAAAAATACTATAATTCCTCCGAACCTACCTAAGGCCCAAAGGTACTACCTGCAACCCATAAGTGGGGTCGTAGGTTGGTTCCGACCTTATTTTCCTACTTTGTTTTAGATATTTGTTTAGGATTGTGATGTATATATAAATACACATGAGATTTTTTATTATTAGTTTACGCACTTTACGTACTTATTACATTATTTTGAGTTTAAGATACACTTTTGATCTTGGGATTCTTGTTTTTGGTTTTTAGGGTATGATATAAAGTTAAAATTTTGGTTTTCATTCTTAATTATTTGTGAGATCGTTCATATACTTTTAATTATGAATTATATGTGTGTTCTTACGATCATGAGCAGCTAAACCCCATAACTAGCATTAGGGGAACCCTAATGGATTAATGAAATAGAGGAAGTGAAAAGTCATTCTTGATTGGTGTTCATGCATGTATTGCAATTTTTTTCATATTGATTGCTTTCTTGATGACTTCAGACATTAGGAACCTACCTATATTCCATACTATCTTGAGAGAGAGGCTAAAATTAGGAAAAGAAGATCAAAATAGTAATTTAAAGCCACCAACTTTTATATAATTAACTTAATATTGAGAGGAGATAGTTAATCTGGGATCCACGACAAGGATTAGTAATGCAACACTCTAATACCGAGAGGACATGAGTAAAATTCACTCAAACCGAGGTTGAGAGATAGTTAGGTGATATATAACTTGTTAGATTTTGCATGTAAGACACCAAGATATTTTGACGGGAACTATAAGTCTACGGAGTTAAGAAGTTAGGGGGAACACAATCCTAGTGAAGGTCTTATACTGATAATAACCCTATTTACCAAAACTGATTACTATTACTATTGTTCTTACAAAGCATCCAATTCAATTTCTATATTTGACAAGCGACCATGTTTGTTTAGGAGGTATAATTTGGGCGATAACAGTGCCTATGCAAAATCTAATAATTTATGTATCACCTACCATCTTTTGACTTTAGTTCTGGTGAATTTAACTCTTCTCTTCTCGATCTCAGAGTGTTGCATTACTAACCCTTAATTTATGATCTTAGATTAACTATCTCCTCTCCATCTCAAGTTAATTAGATGAAGGTTAATAGCTTTAAATCACTATTGTGATTGTTTTCTCCTAATATCTACCTCTCTCTCAGGCAAGTATCAGATACGTGCGAGTTCCTAATATTTGTAACCATTAAGAAAGTCAATCAAAATGAAAAAAATCTCAATACATGCAAAAACACCAATTTAGAATGACTTTACACTAATTCTTCTTTGCTAATCCATCAGGGTTTCCACAATCCCAGTAATGGAGTTTAGCTACTCATGGTTGTAAGAACAAATATAGATTCCATAAATAAAAGCATAATGATGAACTTACAAAGAATAAGAATGAAAACCCAAAATATCACATTAATTGTAAATCTTAAAAACCAAGAACAAGAAATTTGAGATCAATGGTGTATCTCAAAACTCAAAATAATGTCAAAAGTATATAATGTTTTTAAACTGATAATACAACATCCAAGAGGTATTTATAGATACAAAATAAAACCTATCCTAAATAGTATTGGAAACCAGTGGCAGCATCAACTCACGACTCATGGGTTAGGTCATAGATACAACCCATAAATCGTGCCTCGGGTCATGGAAATCAAAGTTACTTTAATCTTGCAGAACCTTTAACTCAAAATGAAACCTACGAGTCATAAGTTGTCCCTACAACTCATGGGTTGGCTAGTTAAAACACCCTAGTTTCTGGACCTTAGAAAATTTTTTGGAATTTTGGTTTCTAGACCTAATATGACTAATGGGTATGAGCCGTATGTTGGGGTATAAATAGTATGGTCCAGTCATATGTTGACTAGTGTTGGTTGGTGGTATGGATTTTGGTTACTGGAACGGGTACGACTTGGTGGTATGAGTCATATGGTTAGATTTGAATTTTTTGGCTTCTTTGCTTAACCTTAGACTTGGTAACTTAAGTTAGATATGAGTACTAGTGTCTCACTAGGATTCATAATTTAGGGTACGAGTCATACCCATGACTCATATGGTGGACAGTGTTTAAACCTTTTATGATTCTATCTTGCCAGGGATATGGGTAAAGGGTTCGGATCATATACTTTGATACGACTTGGGTAGGATGAGTCGTACACTAGATAGTATTGGGTCCAAGGTTTAAGGCTTAGGATACGGGTGATGGGTACCACTCCTATCGAAGGGTATGACTAATGAGGGTCAGTGGTACCCTTGTGATGGAATTTTGTGCAACTTAAGTGGGGGTATTCTGGATATTTCCCCACTTATCCTAATAAGGTCCCATATCTTATAACTCACTTGGCAGGCTATTTACCCTATTATTCTATTCATTAACACTTAGAAACTCTTCCAAAATACTCTATCATTCTCTTAAAAGCTTTTGGGCAAGGAAGCGAGGGTTTCAACTAGAGGACTAATTTGGAGATCTTGTTGGTGGTTTCTCTCCATCTAACTTGTCAATTAAGGCATGTTATCTTCTCTCATTGTTAGTTCCAATCAAAGAAATGGTTTTATACAATGTTTTTATGATTTCACTATTGTACAATTTTGGGTTTTCAACTATGATTTAGGGGTTTTGGTTATAAATGCTTGGTTATGGTTTTTTCCTGTTTTAATTATGATTTTATATGCATTAATGGTGGTTTTTGATAATTGGTTGTATGGGAATGGTTCTTTGGTAATGGACTTTGGTTTTGGAAATACTATGCCCCCAATGTGTTTGATAAAATGCCTTTAACAATTTTTCACTATAATATTGGTTTTTCAAAGGAACTTATGCTTGGTTTAAACTTTGTAATGGAACCCTAAATTATATGAATTATTTTAATGGTTTTAAATGGACTGGAAAGGCCTTGGTTGGCATGGTTTTGGATAATTGAAAACCATGAAGGGTATAAGGGATCCCTTAAACCTATATATGGTTGGCTATGTAAAAAACTTTCAAGCTATTATTGGTATGGCAATACCACTATTAATGACCTTAGTTAATAAATGGTTAATGGATTGGTTGGTTGCTTGGTAATGGTTTTAATTGGGCAATAATGGCGGGGTATGTAGCAAAGCCATAAAAGATGAAGGTCCTGGGGGGACCAAAACTGGAAACTCATATTTGTCGATGTGAGGTTGGTCTTGGTGACCATGTGCATGATGTCATGCTTTATATTTAGGAGATGTACTAGTTATCCCAGGTTTTCTTCCATGGTAGTGCGGCTTTATACACTAGGGCCCTTTCAGTAGGGGGAGCTGAACACATATAGCCCGTGGGTGGTTTAGGACGGCAAATCTACAAAGCCCAAAAAAGGTTTTAATGGCATACTAAACTCGATTTCCTTTCCCAGAATGATTATATATATGTGTGTGTGTGTGTATATATACATATGGTTGTGTGCATATGGATGGTTTTACTTGGTTTTATAAATGGCATTATTGTATCCTTATCTTGAGTTCATGCTAGCGATTACTCGCTAACCCATGTGCGGGCGGCTGTATACCTACGCTATGTAGGAACCAACTATTCTACTCCTTCTACATAGTTATTGACTCAGGGATAGTTGTCGGATTGAAGTGGTGAGTTTCCATCTTTTTGGAAAGCTCCATTTCATCTATAGATATTTTTAGACAATTTAATTTAATTGTGGATAATGCTTTCGGCTATGGTTGGGGGCATGTCCCAACCAAATATTCTTACTCTTTTGGTTATAGGCTTTGTAGTAGTGCTATGGGTTGGAATAAGAGCGATAGGTATTTGTGTCGGCCTTAATATTGGCATTGGAATTGGGGCTGACATCATTGGACATAATTTCTCACTATTCCATTGTATGTTATTTTGGGATTAATCGTAATATATTTTGGAATTTATTTGGTTATGGCCTAGTTTACGGCCCTTGTTTGGGTATTATTTGGTTGGTATGGTTGGATGGTTGGTATGGGATGGTTGTACTTGGTTGGGTTGGTCATGGTTGTGATCTTATCCCAAAGTATTCATGTGATTTGTTACTCTACTTGTTATATGCTCAACATTCAGCCAACTCAAGGCAGGCGGCTGGAGGTTGGGTTAGGTAACGGGGGTGGTCTCCAGTCCTAAACGGACTTGGGACACCCATTACGAAAATACCCCCAATCGAGTCGTGTCAAGTTGGTATTAGAGATTTAGGTTCATGGTCAGTTGGGCCACCAAGCTATGTCTAGTAGACTCTATTTTAGTGGTGTGTAGTACGCTACACTCATAAGAAAGAGGCTACAAGGCATTTAGGAATGTTTTACTTTCTTGGTATTCTATTTTTAAGCTTGGAGTCTAACTCCTAGAATTCTTCTTTAATCCTTGGTTATTTATTTTTTAGATCATGCCTCAATGATCCGGAACATAAAGAAATTCTTCAGTCCCAACTTGGGACAATGTTTATGGGGTATGTCATACGTTTAGAGTTCGTCTTCGATCTTAGGATCCTATCACAAATAGTTCTAGTGTTCCTCTAATTTCTACTAGTCCTCCTCATGGTGAGGTGACTAATGTGAAATTTTGTCAGTCTATTCATACTATTGCTCATTTGGTTGTTGTTCAGGATGAGTAGGATACATCTGGTGGGTTGTCTGTTGAGGCCACAAGGGTTGGTCAGTTTATAAAACTGAATCCTCCTACTTTTATTGGTATAAAGGTGGGGGAGGAT
Source organism: Capsicum baccatum var. pendulum (assembly GCA_030864225.1). Taxonomy (NCBI): domain Eukaryota; kingdom Viridiplantae; phylum Streptophyta; class Magnoliopsida; order Solanales; family Solanaceae; genus Capsicum; species Capsicum baccatum. The sequence goes on along the minus strand of CM061559.1, from coordinate 66,642,550 downwards.
CCTCCAAGTTTCTTAGATGAAATGGAAAATATATTTAAGGTGATGTGGACTACTAATGTGGAAGGTGTAAATTTACAGCTTATTAGCTCAAAAATGTATGTATGAAGAGTGGGATAGGGATAAAAGAAATGTGGAGGAGTTATCTATATGGGATGCTTTCTCTGGTGATTTTCTGGATCGTTTATTTCCTCAAGAGCTGAAGGAAGCAAAGATAGAGGAGTTTATGAATCTTAAGCAAAGGAGAATATCTGTCAAGGAATATATCTTGAAGTTTCATCAGCTGACAAGGTATGCTCCTAATTTGGTGGTTGATACAAGGGTGAGAATGAGAAAGTTTGCTTTTAGGTTAAATCAAGATCTAATCCTGGAAAGTAAGACTACTTTGATGATCAAATATATGGATATTTCTAAGTTGACTATTTATATACAGCACATAGAGAATGATAAGAGGAAACATACAGATTTTAGAGATCGGCAGGGTAAGAAGAGTAGGTTTTCTGATTTGGGAGCTGCTCAGTCTCAGGGTGGTCGAGATTGTGGCAAGTGGCAGAAAAAGAAGTGGGGAATTCTGGTTTCTTCTCTACTTCTAGTGCTCATAAACCCAAAGTAGTCGAGTGACAGGCGTCATCAGGGTGGTGAAAATTTTTTAACATAAGGTTCCCAATCTCAAGTGAGTCGGGGTCAGTAAATTTCTTCATGCCCTCCGTACCGGTTCTGTGGTCTTTTTCATCAAGGTTATTATGATGAAGGAAGGGATAAGTGTTTTAAATATGGCCAGCTAGGCCATATGCTTAAGAATTATCCAGTTGCTAAGGGAGCTTCAGGAGCGGTTAAAGCTCTAGGTGCTTCATCTATTGCTCATGCGCTAGTGGTGAGGCTTCAGTGTCTACTCCTTTTGGTATCAGCACTGGCCAAAATATGTTGTATGCTCATGCATCTCTATAGGAATCTAAGGCATTGCCTGATGTCGTTACTAGTACGTTACAACTCTTTTCTCAGGACGTGTATTGTCTTCTTGATCTAGGGTCCACTCTTTCCTATGTGATCCCATTTGTTGCTATATGTATTGGTTATGATCCTGAGGTTTTTTCAAATCTTTTTTATGTTTATAACTCAGTAAGTGACTCTGTTATTACTAAAAGAGTCTATAAGGGGTGTATGGTACCTGTTGGTTAGAAGCAGACTTTGGTGGATTTGTTTTAACTTGATATGGTGGATTTTGATGCTATTCTGGGGATGGATTGGTTACAATCTTGTTACATGTCCTTGGATTATTAGACCCATAAGGTAGTCTTTAGGTTTCCTAGTAAACCAGTAATAGAGTGGGAGAGTGGTTCCTTAGCTCCTAGGGGGGTTTATTTCTTATCTTAGAGCTCGAAGGTTAATCTCTAAAGGTTGTCTGTATCATTTGGTCTGGGTTAAATATTCTAACTAGGAGAGTACATTTTTAATTCGGTTTTGGTAGTAAATAAGTTTCCTAAGGTTTTTTTGGATGATCTTTTTGGTGTTCCTCCGGATAGGGAAATAGAGTTTGATATTAACTTGGTTTCGGACACACGTCCAATTTCTATTCCTCCAAATAGAATGGCTCTGGATGAGTTGAGGGAACTCAAGGAGCAACTTAAGGATCTTCTGGATAAGGGGTTTATTTGTTCTAGTGTATCTCGGTAGGGTGCACCAGTGTTGTTCATGCGCAAGAAGGATGGTTTCCTACGGATGTGCATTGATTATCGGTAGTTGAATAAGGTAACGGTCAAGAACAAGTATCCCCTTCCAAGGATATATGATCTGTTTGATCAGTTGCAAGGTACCAGGTTCTTTTCTAAGATAGATCATCGGTCTGGGTATCATCACCTTAAGATTAAGGTGGAGGATATCCTTAAAACGGCTTTTCATACTTGATATGGGCACTTTGAATTCTTGGTGATGTTATTTGCATTGACTATACCCTGGCAGCATTTATAGATTTGATGAAAAGGGTTTTCAGGCAGTTCTTGGATATCTTCGTCATTATGTTTATTGATGACATTTTAATTTATTCCAAAAGTGAGGTGGATCATGTTAATAACCTCTGTGTGGTATTGCAGACCTTGAAGGAAAAATAGTTATATGCTAAGTTCTCCAAGTGTGAGTTTGTGTTGAACGTTGTGACTTTTCTTAGTCATATTATTTCTAGCGAGGGGATCATAGTGGATACGCCAAAGGTGGTTGTAGTTAAGAGGTGGCCTAGACCCACAACTTCAACTGACATCCAGAGTTTTTTAGGTTTGATGGGTATTATCGGCAGTTTGTGGAGATCTTTTCGATGATAGTTGCTCCTTTGACTAAGTTGATTCATAAAAAAGGCAAGGGTTTCTTAGTTGGATACTTGTGAGGGGGGTTTTGAGAAGTTGAAAGATAAGCTAACTTCAACTTCGATTTTGACATTGCCTGAGGGCAGTAAGGGGTTTGTGGTTTATTATGATGCTTCTAGGGTGGGACTTGGTTATGTTTTGATGCAGCATAGGAAGGTGATTTCCTATGCTACTAGGCAGTTGAAGGTACATCAGAGGAATTATCCTACTTATGATTTGGAGATGTTGGTGGTGGTTTTTGATATGGAAATCTAGCAGCATTATCTATATGAAGTGCATGTAGACATCTTTTCTAATCATAAGAGTCTACAGTATGTGTTCACTCAGAAGGATCTTAATCTCAGGCAGAGAAGGTGGTTGGAGCTCCTTAAGGACTATGATATGAGTCTTCACTATCACCCAGGTCAGGATAACGTGGTTGCTGATGTTCTTAGCAGGTTATCCATGGGGAGTTTGGCTCATGTGGAGGAAGAAAAAGAAGAATTGATGAAAGATATTCAACGCTTAGCAAATCTTTGAGTTTACCTCTTGGAATCCAAGGATAGATGTGTAATGATACAAGAAGTGGTTCAATCGTCTCTAGATATCGAGATCAAGGCAAAGCAAGTACTAGATCCTATCTTGATAAAAATTAAGAGTAATGTGGGTATGCAAAAGGTAATGGTGTTTGAGATCAATGGCGACAGTACTTTATGATACCAAAGGAAGTTGTGCATTCCTGATATTGATGGTTTACGACAGAGGATCTTGGCTGAAGTGCATGAATCATGCTACATTATACACCCAGCTTGACTCATATGTATCATGATCTCAAGGAGATGTATAAGTGGAATGGTATGAAAAGGAACGTGGCTGATTTTATATCCAAGTGCTTGGTGTGTCAACAAGTTAAAGTTGAGCATATGAGACCTGATTGGTTGTATCAAGATATTATTTTACCCAAATGAAAATGGGAGGTAATCAGTATAGATTTTATTATCGATCTTTCTTGATCTCAGAATCAATATGATTTGATTTGGGTCATAGTGGATAAGATGACAAAGTCTTCTCACTTTTTACCAGTGAGGACTACCTTCTCGATGGAGGATTATATGAAGTTATATCTTCAAGATATTGTAAAAATGCATGGGGTACATGTTTTGATTATCTTTGATCATGGTACACAGTTCTCATCCTATTTCTAGCGGTCTTTTCATAAGGGATTGGGTACTAAGGTGAGTCTGAGTACTGCTTTTCATCCTCAAATGGATGGGCAAGAGGAAAGAACTATTCAATCATTGGAGGATATGCTTCGGGCATATTTAGTTGATTATGGTGGCAGTTGGGTTTAGCATCTACCTTTGGTGGAGTTTTCTTACAACAATAGCTATCATTACAGTATTGGCATAGCTCCTTTTGAGGCATTATATGGTAGAAGATATATATCTCCTATTAGCTGGTTTGAGCATAGGGAATCAGCTATGTTTTATCTCGATTTGGTTTACCAAGCTATGGAGAAGGTGAAGGTGATTCGGGATAAGCTTAAAGCTGCCCAAAGTCGCCAAAAGTCCTATACGGATATTAGGCGTAGAGACTTGGAGTTTGAGGTTGGGGATAAGGATTTCCTCAAGGTATCTCTCATGAAGTGAGTAGTGCGGTTTGGTAAAAATGGGAAGCTTAGTCCCTGGTATATTGGTCCTTATGGGTTGGAAATGTTGCTTACAAATTAGAGTTGCCTTCTATCTTGAAGTCCATTCATCTGGTATTTCATGTCTCCGTGTTGAGGAAGTGTCTTGGTGATCCTTCTTCGATTATTCCTTTGGAGGGGTTGGGTATCTCAGACTCTCATTCTTATGAAGAGGTCTCGGTTGAGATCTTGTATAGGCAGGTTTGTTGGTTGCAAACCAAGGTCATGGCTTCGATTAAGGTTCTATGGAGAAGCCATAAGATGGAAGAAGCTACATGGAAAGTAGAGAACATAAAGTCCAAGTATCCATATCTATTTTTAGCTCCTTGGATTGGCACAGAAGGTATGTGTCTTTAATATATCTTTATTTTATGAGTTTGTTAAAGTAAAGATTAATATCTTTGCCTCTTTTTTTCAAACTTTGTTGAAGGTTAGGAATATATTTGACAATGCAAATAACTCGTGTGTGTGGTTACCCCTACCTTGTCCGTCATTCGGGGATGAATTTTCCTCGTGGATGAGACTGAAACACCCTGGTTTCTAGACCTTAGAAAATTTCCTGGAATTTTAGACCCAATACGACTCATGGGTATGAGTTGTATATTGGGGTACGGATGGTATGGTCCAATCAAATACTGACCAGTGTTGGTTGGTGGGATGGATTTTGGTCACTGGAATGGGTATGACTTGGTGGTGTGATACATACCATTTGGTTTCTTCACTTAACCTTAGACTTGGTAACTTAAAGTTGGATCTGAGTACGAGTGGCTCACTAGGATTCGTAAGCCAGGGTACGAGTCGTACCTATGACTCATATGGTGGATAGTGTTCAAACTTTCTGTGATTCTATCTTTCTAGGGATACGGGTGAAGGATATGGATAGTATGTTTTTTATACGAATTGGGTAGGATGAGTCATACACTAGATAGCGTTGGGTCCAAGGGTTAAGACTTAGGATACGAGTCATGGGTAGCACTCGTATGGAAGGGTATGACTCATGAGGGTCAGTCATACCCCTGTGATGGGATTTTTTGCAACTTAAGTGGGGGTATTCTGGACATTTTCCTACTTATCCTAATTAGGTCCCATGACTTCTAACTCACTTGAAAGGCTATTTACCCTATTATTTTATTCATTAACACTTAGAAACTCTTCCTAAATACTCTATAATTCTCTTAAAATCTTTTGGGCAAGGAAGCTAGGGTTTCAACTTGAGGACTAATGTGATGATCTTTTTGGTGGTTTCTCTCCATCTACCTTGTTAATTAAGGCATGTTCTCTTCCCTCATTGTTAGTTCAAATCAAAGGGATGGTTTTATTCAATGTTTTTATGATTTCATTATTGTATTATTTTGGGTTTTCAACTATTATTTGTCGGTTCTGGTTATAAATACTTGGTTATGGTTTTTCCATGTTTTAATTATGATTTTATATGCATTAATGGTGATTTTGGATAATTGGTTGCATGGGAACAGTTCTTTGATAATGGACTTTGATTTTGGAAATACTATGCCCCCAATGTGTTTGATGAAATTCCTTTAATAATGTTTTCACTATAATATTGGTTTTTCAATGGAACTTATTCATGGTTTAAAATTGGTAAAGGAACCCTAAATGATATGAATGGTTTAAATGGTTTTAAATGGATTAGAAAGGCCTTGGTGGCCATAGTTTTTGTGAATTGGAAATCATGAAGGGTACTTGGAATCCCTTAAACCTATATATGGTTGGCTATAGACAAAACTTGCAAGTTGTTGTTGGTATGACGATACCAAAACTACAAACTCATATTTGCCAATGTGAGGTTGGTCTTGGTGACTGTGTGCATGATGTCACACTTTACATTTGGGGGATGTACTACTCATCCCAGGTTTTCTTTCCTAGTTGTATGGCTTCATGCTCTGGTTCATTTTAGTATGGGGAGATGAACCCATATATCTTATGGGTAGTTTAGGACGACAAAGCTACACAGCCCAGGTAAAGGTTTTAATAGCATGCTAAACCCGGTACCCTTTCCCGACATGGTTTTATATATATATATATATACATGGTTGTGTGCATACATATGGTTTTACTTGGTATTATAAATGGCATTATTTTATCCTTATCCTGAGTTCATGCTAGCGATCACTCGCTAACCCATCTGCGGGCGGCTGTATACCCATGCTATATAGGAATTGGTCGTTCTACTCCTTTTACATATTGATTGACTCGGGGACACCTATTGGATTAAAGTGGTGAGTTTCCATATTTTTGGAAGGATCCATTTCATGTTATGGATATTTTTAGACAGTTTGATTTATTTTTGGATAATGGTTTTGGCTATGGTTAGGGGTATGTCCCAACCAATTATTCTTACTCTTTTGGTTAGAGGCTTTATAGTACTGCTATAGGTTAAAATTGGTAGGATCGGTATTGGTGTCGGCCTTAATATTGGCATTGGAACTGGGATTGACATTATTGGACATAATTTCTCATTGTTCCATCGTATGTCATTTTGGGATTAATCATAATATGTTTTGGAACTTATTTGGTTATGGCATGGTTTACGACCCTTGTTTCGGTATTGGTTTGGTTGGTATGGTTGGACAGTTGGTATGGGATGGTTGGACTTGGTTGGGCCGGTCACGATTGTGATCCTATCCTAGAGTCTTCATATGAGCTGTTACACTATCTTTTTATTTGCTCGAAATTTTGTCAACTCAGGGCAGGCGGCTGGAGGTTGGGTTGGGTAACGGAGGTGGTCTCCGGTCCCGATCAGACTTCAGATGCCCATTACGACAAGGACCCCGATTGGGTCATGTCACTAGTAGAAATAAGGAACCTTTATCTATCTCCATAACTAAACCTACAAAGGGTACTCAAAACTCGTAGGTACTACCCACGAGTCATAGGTTGAATCGTGGGTAGCCATTTCAACAACTCTTCACTCATTTTTCTTATTCTTTGCTCTGAACCCCGTTGTCCTGAAAAATTAACATAAATGCAAATTATATCTAATAAAAATATCTAGGTTTAAGCATCAAAAGTTCCATGAAACCATGGAACATCATGCACCCAGGTGGAATGTACTCTATAGTAAAGCAGAACCAACCTTTGCCCTCAAAATTTGGTTTTTCTGATCCTAAATCAATCCTAAATTTATGGTTTGGTGGAACACAGTAAAATTATCAGTCCCCGACTATGGTGCCAAAATTTTGTGATGCTTAAATTATATCTCGCAATAAAGTATAAAGCAGTTATTGTCACTTATAGAACCCAACCAAGGTTGGGGTCGATCCCACAGATAGTAGGTTCAAATATCAATTGAGATGTACATTGAGGAAATAAATAACAATTTCCAATAAAAAAGAGGGATTTGTAAATAACTAATTTAGTAGTAATAGTTGTTGATTTGTTGGATGTGTAATCAATATGAGAAAAGCACAAGACTATGTTCCTCAATAACTTTGTGAGTATGATGTTGTTGTTGTACTGTGTTCCTCAATAACTTCATAACTTCATATGTTCTTAGTACTTTATAACTCCTTTCAGTGTTTAATATGCATAATCGATAGATTATGTATAATTAGAACAACTTTAAGCTCTTGTCTAACTAGTATCCTTAAGTAAGTTTTCTCTTCTCCTACGTCTGTTTTACTGATCTCTATCTTGGATTGCTTATACCTATCTTAGATTATCATCTTAAGCTATTAAGTGGAGGTTAATAGCTCTAAGTTCTATTTTTTGTTCACTTCTTCCCATCCATATTTATACTTTCATCCAAAATACAGATTAGACAAGTTCTGTTAATCATCAAAAATATTCAAACCTAAGGAAACAATCAATAATACCGAATGAAGATTACTCTGTGCGGTGAATCTTGTGTTATTAATCCATCATGGTTACCACATACCTACTTGTGGTGTTTAGCTACTTATAATTTTAGGAGCACAAGAAGAAATCTAATATGAAGACATAATAATAAACTTACTTTAAGAATATGAAAGAACTCCAAGATCTCACTTTGAATTAAAACCCTAGAAATTGATGTTTGTACATTCAAAACCAATAATATCTTAAAAGTAATAATTGAATGTAAAGAAAAACAATAGACCCATTTTTGGTATTTAAAGACAAAAGGAAACCTATCCCAAACAAATTCGGAATAAAAGGTCGGTGATCAATACGCTTCTAACAACGATTTTCCTAGCCTAATCATGACTCATAGTCAATCTTCTCTTCCTCCATTGCCAGGTTTTCTTATTTAATAATGATTATTTTTTTAATAACCCATGAGTCATAGGGTGACTGATTCCTACCGAGACCCCTGTGCATTCCTTTAGGATATTTTTTGTCTGCTTAAGGTAACATATCATGAAAATTCATCATTGTAACCTATGGGTCGTAGCCTCCTGTAGTACACTACTTTTCCTTAATCTTTCCATGGCTCTAAAATTAACTGGAGTCCAAATGGCGTCATGCTACGACTTGTCACGTGTCTCAATCAGTCATAGTTTGCCCTCTTTACCACTACACTACTTTGCACATCTTCAGCACTTTAAAATATTTTCTCTTAGGGAGATTACTCCCTACAACTAATAATGTAACCCAACGAGTGATAGGTTGTGCTCGTGGTCAACTAACCTTCTAATTCTGCAACTCCAATGTGCTCGTGGTCAACTAACCTTCTAATTCTGCAAGTCCAAATATGTTCTAGTTTGGTGATGACTGAGGCTACGAGTTGTATTATGACCCAACGACTTGGCGCTCGTGTATCTTATCTACAGTTGTGCAAATTCACCTTCTTTTTTCTTCATTTACTTTCGAACTCTATTTTCCTACAAAACTACAATAATCACATCATATCCACATAAATAAGCCATTGAATTAGCGTAACTTCCTCATTTTAAGCATCAAAAGTTCCATAAAATTACAACACATCAACACCCTCAACTAAGAACGTTTGCATTTCCTCGCGCAAACAAGATACTATATTATCAAGATGCTTAACCTAGAGTAAACTAAGATCACTATAACAGTCAAATTTTTACAAAAACCATTTTTCAGCATGCAACCACTCAAACATAGTTCAACAACCTCTAATACTATTAAAAATCAAGTGTAGTGTATATACAAACCAATCACCATAACACAAATGGATCAAGACATCGCATCACATTATCAATAGACAACCAAACACTTTAAACAAATGACACAACTTAAACAAGCAACAACTAAAATGTAGCCCTTATGCAATGAATATTAAGACTGGGATTGTGATAAATCTCTCGTTCTCACAAAGAAGTTTGGTTGTGTATGTTTGATACCATAGGCTTTCCCCTATTTTATATTCCTTCACTTTCAGATAGTGGAGTTAGGAACACCGTATGACTTTTATGGGCTTGTATGTAGGCTCGGGGTAGGTATGATACATGTGGGTATAGTGACTAACCCTAGTTGACACTAGACTACTTTTGGCTTCCACTTTGTCTACCATCTTTTATTCATTTACTTTTTCAACATTTTTCAATCTTTCAGACTCTAGGTAAAGTTTTACTTTTTCAGTTTCTCCTCTTTTTTCTTATTTTTCTCTTTTTACATACGGCACCCAATTTTTTTTTCTTTTTAATACAATTTCTTCATACCCAATCTTTTATGAATCCCTATGCTAGACAGCCTCAACTTAGTTGATCTACCTGACTTGAGCTGTGCATCATCCTGGGAGGGATCAGGGACAAAGTAGGTTCACTGTAAAAATTGGAAAGATGAATAGGGTACTTCAAAAGAAGGTCTTTTATGCTCAAATTCGGATTCAAGGGATATCACATTTATTTAGTAGGCTTATTAGGCATTTAGTAGAGTATTTCAAAAGTGGTTTATGATTCTTTCCTAACCTTCTATCCTATGACTTAGGTGATTTGTTATGGTTTTATAGCACTTTTGACACTTAAAATAATGAAATATGCAAGTTACTTAGATTGCTTTGTTAGATATGATGGGTTTGGTGTCATATTTTGTAGGAAATCATGTTTTAGGACTATTCTAGAAGCAAAGAGTGAAAGTTATAGTTTTGGGCCACTGAAGTGGGAAAATATGGCTTGTATATGCTACTACAGTCTATAGGTGCCAAAATAGGTGTTAGAAATTGGAGATCCAGAGACTCAGAAGTTCAGAAAAGAAGACCCTGTTAGTTGTGAAAGGCACCTATGGCCTGTAGGTACAACCTATGGTCCGTAGGTGATAGAGTAGGTTGTAGAAAAATAAATTCTATAGAGTTCAGAAGATTCTGGAGGAGGTAGAACTTACATGGGACCACCTACAGTCCATTGGTGCCACCTATGGCTCGTAGGTGGCCACCGACCTCAGTTTTTCTCTTCTATTTGGGAATGGTTTTTGAGGGTTTCCTTGTACTCTATAAATACCCTTTTTATAATTTTAGTTAGTTTTCGTACTCTATATTATACTTACTAACATATATTTGATTCCAGGATTTGATTGTAATCTTGGGATTGTTTTGTATTGATTTTGGTTGTTTATTCAGTTAAAGACTTTGGGTTTTATTCGTTGATTATTGTGATATTTTTTAAATGCCTTCAATTATGAATTTCTTTGATCGTTTCATAACCATGATCAGCTAATTCCCTTATCAAGGGTTGTAGGAACCCTGGCTATATAAATGCAGTAGGGAAAGTTTTCAATCTTTCTAGATGGTTGTTGCTGCATTCATTGTGGTTTTTTTTCATACTTATTTCTTTCTTAATGTCTACAAATACTAGGATCCAACCGATATTCACTACAAACCCTAGAGGGAGATAGATATTGGGAAAAAGAGATCACAACAGTGATTTGGGGTTTATTATTGAAATAAGATTACCTGCATTATCTGCTTAAGATGATTAACTTACATCTAATCAACTTGAGACCGAAAGGAGATATTTGAAACTGAGATCCAAGGTAAGGGTTAGTAAGGTGATTCTCTAAGACTAAGAAGAGATAAATTAAATTCACCAAAGTATGATGAGAGGCGGTTGGTGATACCTAACTTTCTAGATTCTGCATGTGCAACAGTTTGATGGTTGTATATTAAGTACGAGAAGCCTACTGAGTTAGAAGCCAGGGGGAACACAATCCTAGAGTTTATTTCTAACTATTTAGAACCAAAACTTTTGATTTCAGTTACTTGTTTGAGATTACTACTACAAATCCCCTATTTACTTTCAGTACTTACCATTGATTCCAGCAACCTAAAGAGACAGGTCCACATATTCCCTGTGAGTTTAATCCAGACTTGAGTTGGGTTTATTTACTTGACAGAAACTACGTTATCTTCAATTAGAGGTGTAGTTTGGGCATTTATCATTGGGTGAGACTAATTGGGCAAGTTCTAGATTGAACACATGTTAATTACGTAAAACCTCACACCCACTTAGCTTAGGGGAATGTATTAAATTACTACCTATTCAATTTATGCAAGTTATGCCAAGTTATCATATTCATAATTCTAATTCTATTTCAAGATCCAAACATTATTTAGAGTTCAAGTAAGCACACAGCATGACACACAAAAACAAATATTTAGAGAGGAATCAGTTAAATAATTCAAAATACAATGCGCATGCTCTTTTTAGTTTGACTGCCCACGTTTTCACACTTTTCTCTAACTTACACATAAAAACACAAAAACATCAGACAAAAATACCTATACATGTTGATTCTAACTATTCTAGTGCAGCTGAGTTAATAGAAACATGGCAACAGAAACCCTCGGTTGTAGTACACCTGCACCCCCAACTTTGAAAACATTCAATATCCTTATTGCACATGACCATGGAAAATAAAAAAATATGGTTAGGGACATACCTATGGTACAAAAGGTGTTGAATTATGACTTCTCCTCTACTGTCAGAATGGCCCCCAGTCTCAGTAGCCTTAGTGATGGTTGTGGTGCTCAAATCAACATTGGCACCGGTGGTGTTCGGTGCACTCAATTGTGTCACACACATGTGGGAAAGTTTTGTACCTGGTATTTGCATGCTAACCTTCCTTATCTGCATTTGCATTTATTTATGTTTGTTTGTTTTGTTTTTTTTAGTTGTTAAATTATTTTTTTTTTAACTTTGCATGAAATTGTTCTGATAGGCAGCATGGTATTATGACAAGAGTCTGTGATAAAATCATTACTATTGAGACGTTTAGGCTCTAAGTGTGACTCACTGTGTGATATCTATGTGGTTTAATTCCTTCATACGTTGGGTGAAAAGTCTATACTGCTTCCAATAAAGTCGACCATGTGCCTTGTGTGTGTGAGATGATAGTATATTCTATGTTTGTGGCTGATGCTAGAACTTGCCTGGTATGTATGTAAAGCGAAATAAAGAGTGTGAGTTTAGGAGGTGATTTAGGCATTTCTTTGGCAACCTATGATTGTTTACCTTCATTTTATCTACCCATGGACATCATCCTAGATAACCTCCTTTGAGCCTTAAGCCTATTTTCTTTGACAGCCTCATATATAAGCCCAATCCATTTTTTTTTCAAGACCATAATTTGATTCAAATTCCTAAGTGCTTTAAATTGCAAAGTCATGTGACAAAATAAGAGTAAATTGGGTGAGAGTAGTGCCTTAAAGTGAATTGGTACTTGAATTCGTTATGAAAAAGAATGGTTAGTATAGAGGTGTGTTATAAGAAAAAAAAAGAAAGGGAAGAGAGAAAAATGAAAAGAAAAATAAAAAGTTAATTCTGTTCAAAATTGAAAAACAAAAGAGGTGAGAAAGGGTGGTAGATTAAAAGAAAGTAGAAAGGTTGTTTGAAAGAAAGCATAAATGGCATAATGTAATGTATTAAAGCGCTTAGGAACATAGTCACTATTTCTGGCCAAAATAGTCCTACCCGTCCCTTAGCCTACATTACAACCTGTAAAAGACCTATTTGATCCTAGGATTAGCATTCTGATATTTAGTGGAGCATTACACTAAGGGCAAGTCTATGGTCATCAGTTGCAACATGTGAATTCTTTGTGAGAGTGACAGCAAGGATAATATTGTACCCATGTTTCTAAAAATGCAAAACTTGTGAGTGATTATGGGTAATATCTTGTGTGAGACACACTTGGTTGATGAGTTTTGGGTAGTCGTGTATGATTCTTTGTTCCTTAACTTCTTAAATACAAATTAACCACCATTACGAGTCTATATTAGAGGTTGAATTGTTTCTAGTAGTGATTAGAAAACTACTCTTTGTTAATAATTGCTATGCCTGTCTGGATGAATATTTTGTGCTGTTACTATGAAACCCTAAGTAGATGTTTAGAAGGACATGATATTTTGTTCGAGGGCGAACAAAACTTTAAGTGTGGGGTGTTAAAATTTGATAACGCTCAAACTACAGCTCGCGTAAGAGTGTAAGCGTTCGTTGTCAAATATAGAACCCAACTAGGTTGGGTGTCGAATCCCACAGGGAATACTTGGTCACTAAGTAAGCAAAGATTATTAGACTTTTGGTGAAAGTTTCGTAAAGAAAGGGGGGATTGTAGCGTGAATTTAAGAGTATCAAAATAGTAACGTAAGAACGGAAAATAGAAGAGTAAAACGGATTGCTTGGTTGGTTTTGATCAATGAGAATTCAGAGTTAGGGTTATGTCCACCTTATGAGTTATACGTATCTATTGACTATGAGTTATGCGGAATTCAGACATGCATGCGCTTAGAGAGAATCGTATTCTATGGTAAATCCAGGCGTCTTTCGACCATCAAGGATTATTTCACTTTAACTCTTTCGAGCTTAAAGCGTATCTAATGGTACAGATTCTCCAAGAGGTTAATCCAGTTACGTCACTAACTTTTTAACAGGGGTTGGTGACCTATTACCTTGACATTATCTCTTTTCCAGACATGTAACTTTTCTTTCGAACAAGTTAATGCTATACTGGCGTATTCTATATGTTTGCAACCACAAGAATTTAGATTAAGATAAAGAGAATAATGATATAAGCAGCATACGTGTCAAGAATTCACAAACTCATAGAAATAGATAGTGTCTCATAAGGATTCCATAACCCCAACAGAGAAGTTTAGCTACTCATGAGTGCAATGGAAATCACAATAGACATTATTATCATACCAAAATAAAAGTCTAACGTGAAGTATGCTTTGGTAGTGCTTGTGGCGTGAATTCCTTGCAAGTAGCGTTTCTCTTATTGTGAAAATTTAGAAGTCGATGAAGAGAAAGTAATAAGAATTAATTAAAAGAGAATGAATTGACAGTGTTGAATGAATAATAAAAAGTAATTGATTGAAGAAGTATGAAGTATGAAAAACTTCAGCAAAATAGGGTATTTATAATACCCATATCCTATTCCTACTAGGCTATTGCGTACTTATCCTAATCCTAATAGGTTACTGCATCATTCTCCTAATCCTACTAAGTTACTGCTGATCCCCAAAGTCTTTGGAAATGCTGTTTTTGCCCGGGATAGGTTTTCCATGCGTCACTTTTAGTCCCTAGGCGTCCAAGCTCTGCTTTCCTTCTTTCGTGAAGCTTCCTTTGGCGTCAAGTTATCCATAAAATGCTGAAATCTTCATCATTTATACCTGAAAACTTTCTAATCACGTTTGTTAGCTCACTTACAGGAAAGAGGACTAAAAGTGCATGAATTATGTATTTTGTCCTCAAAACTTAGCTAAAATATGGGTAGATTATAGCACTTTAGACGTGTAAATACGGCTATCATCAGTACCCTAACTCTTCTCAACTTTTGCAGCAGCATCAAGCAGCTCCTCAAGAACTCTAAAGCTCTTAGCTCCACACCTTATCTTATAAGCCTCAAATAATTAGTCGTGCTCCGTATGATCCCTTGCCTTAATCACCTGCATCATCTCATCTTTCTCTCATAGTATTATTTTTTTATCTTGATTTTCCTCTCACCACTACTGTTTAGGGACTTCTCCTTACCTTTTATGCCCTAAATATTTGGCATCTCCTCTATTGAATTCTCCTTAATGATAGGCATGGGGTGAACCAAGAAAATAGGATATAGCTTCGTAGTTATGTCATCTATAGAACCTCGTAGTACAACTAACTCCTCATGAATACCTGCTAAATCTAAAAACTTCCCCCTCTAAGCTTTGTATTGATTCTTTTCTCGAACCCATCAAAATGACTTTGCATTCCGTATATCTTACTTCAAATCTCTTTCTTGACCCACGACTTTACTTTATCCTAAATGGCAGCCACTTGCTCTAAAGGGAGACTTATCTGTTTGTCACATTGTTCAGGAACTCTTGGGATACCAAGACATATCCACTAATAAGTAGACATGGCATAGATGATCTCAAAGTCGAGTTTGGTGGAATGGAGGCTAAAGGTAGCCTGGAGCTGTGGACGTAGTTCAATCAGTCATAGATTGTAGCTCGAGTTTCTTGGTCTTAGACTGAGACTTAACCTACGATTCCCCAAGATCTACCAAACCTAGGGTATCAATGTCCATTGGTGCATGTAGCTATAATGCACCCTATAGTAAAATAACATCAATCTTTGCACTTAAACATGGGTTTGCCTGATCTTGAAACAATCCCAAATTTGTGGTTTGTTGGACCACAATAAAATTATCAATTCCCAAAAATGGTTCCAAAATTTGATGATGCTCAAATTATATCTCATAATGAAGTATAAAGTGGTTGTCCAATATAAAACTCAACCAAGTTTAGGGTCGATCCCATAGGGAATAGGATGAAATATTTATCAAGATGTACGTCGTGGAGATCAATAAAAAATTTTAGTAATAAAAGGGGATTTTTAAATAAATAATTCAGTAGTAACATTTTTTTATTTGTTGGATATATAATCAGTGTGAGAAAAGAACTAGGACTGTGTTCCACAATAACTTCATAACTTTATAGTTCTTTATACCTTATAACTCTGATGTTCGAAAAACATAATAAATAGGTTATGTAAACTTAGAACAACTTTACGCTCTTGTTTAAGTAGTATCCTTAAGAAATTTTTCTCTTTTACTGAGACTGTGTAACTAACCCTATCTTGGATCCCTAATAGTTATCTAAGATTATCTTTTTAAGTTATTAAGTTGAGTTTGATGGCTCTTTCTCTCTGTTATTTGTTTTCTTTATCCCGTTTGTATTTTTTCTTTCGTCCAAAATACAAATTAGGCAAGTTCTACTATTAAAAAATAACCCAAGGAAACATTCAATTCATGTGAAAACAAAGTGAAGATAACCCCATGCCATGAATCCTAAGATGCTAATCCGTCAAGGTTCCCACAACCCTAGTAGTGATGTTTAGCTACTCTTAAGTGCAAGAGTACAAGAAGAAATCTAATATGAAAACCTAATCATGAACTTAAAATAAGAATATTAAAAAAACTCCAAGATCTCACTTTGAATTAAAACCCTAAAAATCGATGTTCATACTTCCAAAACTAATAATATGTTTGAAATTAATAATAGCATGTAAAACAATAGACCCATATTGATTAAAAAAGGAAAACTATCCTAGACAAATTCAGAATACAAGGTCATTAATGACTACGCCTTTGAAAATGAGTTGTCTAGTCTGATAACAACTCACAGTCTGCTTTGTCTTCCTAAATTTCCAAATTTTTCCGTTTATAGATAATGGATCATTTAGTTACTCAATGAATCTTACGATGACTCATTTTCACTGAGCCTCTTATGCATTCCTTCAAGACTTTTCTTGCTTGCTCAGGATGATTTCTATAGACTATTAGTCATGTAACCTAATGGGTTGTAGCCTCTTGTCATACTATACTTGTCCTTGATCATTCCATGGCTCATAAATTAACTAGAGTTTTAATGGATTCATTATACGACTCAACACGTGTCTCAATAAGTCATCGTTTTCCCTCATCACCACTAAACTACTTTGTACATCTTCAGGACGTTGGCATCTTCTCTTAGGGCGATTACTCTCTATGACTCCATAACCGAACGAGTTGTTGGTTGTGTGCATGGTCAACAAACTTTCTAGCTCCCTAAGTCTAAATATGTTTTTCTTTGATGATGACTGAGTCTACGAGTTATATTATGACCCAACGAATCATAGCCAGTGTATCTTATCTATGCTTGTGCAAATTCTCCTGCTTTTTACTTTAGTTACTTTCAAACCCTATTTTCCTACAAAACTACAATAACCACATCTTATCCATATAAAGCCTTTGAATTAGCATATTTTTCTTATTTTAAGCATCAAAAGTGTTGTAAAATCACTGTATATCACACATGTAAAATATTAAATCTCCTAACAGTTCTTGGTAAAAAGCTTTTTCCCAAGACATCATATCTTTCTTAGAGGTAGTGTTATTTCATTCCAAAGAAAGGTTCTACAGACAAACTCAATAGCTTTTAGAACTTCTTTGGTAATACAAAAATCTAAGCCCAAAACCCCTACATAGAGAAAAGCATAGACTTAATCAACTGCACCTTTCTTACATAACTCAAGGTTTTGGAGGTCTGGTGATTAATTCTACTCATCACGGCATTGGCCAAGGGCAAACATTGCATTGAATATATTCTCCTGTTACTCAAAATCAACCCAAGATACATAATTGGTAAAGTGCCTTAGTAAACTATAACTTAGCTGATACAGTGAGCTAAGTATCGTGGTTCATCTCTCCAAAATAGGCTCAGCTTTTGGTATTATTAGCTATCAAGCCTGAGGATGCTGAGAAACTCAAGAAGCACTCATATAATTTCAAGATGGAAAATTCATCTCCCATATAAAATAGCAACAACTCATGTGCAAAACCTAACTGGACAATACCCAATTTTGTGCATCTAGGGTGAAAGTTGAAATTATAGTCACTCTTCAGTCCCATTAGTAGACTATTTAGATATTCCTTGCAAATCACAAAGAAATATGGATATAAAGGGCCTCCTTGAGGAATCCCTTACTTAGCAAGAAAAGCCTCTGACAACTTAACATTTATAGCTATAGTGTATGATAAAATGGTTCACGCCTTATGATCCAACTAACAAAGATAACAGGAAATAAAGGCCAATAAGAATTTGTTTAAGAAAGCTTCATTCCTCTAAGTTGTATGCCTTTTTCATATTAATTTTTTAGCATCCACCTAGGTAACACACCCTTCCTTCCATACCATTTAATAAACTCATAGCTTAATTTGATATTATCATTGA
Organism: Capsicum baccatum var. pendulum; assembly: GCA_030864225.1. Taxonomy (NCBI): domain Eukaryota; kingdom Viridiplantae; phylum Streptophyta; class Magnoliopsida; order Solanales; family Solanaceae; genus Capsicum; species Capsicum baccatum. The sequence continues at coordinate 66,624,375 of CM061559.1, read as the reverse complement.
TGAGTCTCCCTAGAACAAAGGCAATTTATAAATTTTCAACAATAAGCTCCATCATACTTTATAGCCTTTTGGTAATAATCTTTGAGAATATTTTGTGCAGAATATTACAATAAGAGATGGGCCTATATTTCTTCACCTTAGAAGGATTTCTTAACCATAGGGGTTACTGTCATACTAGTGTAGTCGACCACCTTAGGCAAACCAATGATCAAAAAAACCCAGTATAGCTTGCATAATATTATTACCAATAACCTGCCATTCCATATGGAAAAAATGAGAATTAACGCCATCATGTCCTGGAGCTCTTGAACCACCAATAACATGCACAACTTGATACTTCCGCAATAGTAACATATTTAATAAATTGTAATCTATGGACTCTATCAAGAAGATATCTCTTTTGCATGACTTGGGAATGTATGGAAGATAACGATTTTAAACTAGATCCCAAGAGTCCTTCGTAGAACGGACAGGACTCTTTCTCTATATCCTTTTCAATATGCACTACTCTTCCACAATCTGTAGTAAGCCCACTAATCTTGGTCTGAGTAGTCCTTTCTCTCATGGATGTAAGGAAATTGGTTGAATTTGAGTCTCCAAGTTTTAACCATTGCATTCTGTACTTTTTTGTCCTTCATAGAATGGGCCGATTTCTTCCTCTATATCCTTCTCAATATGCACTACTCTTCCACAATCAGTACTAAGCCCACTTATCTTTTTCTGAGTAGTGTTTTCTCTCATTGATACATGGAAATTGGATGAATTTGAATCTCCATGTTTTAACCATTGGACTTTGGACTTCTTTCTTGTGATGTTCTCTTCAATATTTGACTAATTATTTATATTGGTGACATATTATTACCCCTCATCTATGAGTTCCTGATGCATATTATTAGTTTTTAACTGTTGTATATCATGGAAGCTGTCTCTAGCCAGCTGTAACTTCTTATCAACCCAACAAACTCCTTGTGTCGCAACTCCTTTAGCCAATCCTTTGTAGCCATTAAATTTTTCCTTATATGAAATAAAGAGGTGTGTGGAGAGTGATTCCAACATGCCCCTCACAGATGGCAAAAGCTCCTGATGGTCAGCCATATCTTTCAATAATTTAAAAGGCCAACGATAGAAAATTCTATTCAAGGGAGAGTGATCAGAAAATAAATGCTTCATTACAACCACACTAGTATTTTTATATATACCATCCAGCTTTGATGGACAAGAGCTCAATCAATCTTGCTGAAAATATATCCATCGCTCTAGGTATAGTGCCTTCCAATGGTGCTAAGTTCATTCAACCTAGTATTTTGGATAAACTGCCTGGAGTGTCATACTTCCTGTTCCTACACCACAATACCATTAATTCTATCATCAAGATCATTGGTTGCATTAAAATCCCCAATAATGATCCCCAACTCGGTAATAATTAGATGTAACTACTCTAGTTTAGCCCAGAGTTCTATCTTATCTTCCATAGTGTGCTATCCATGTGTTGCAGTCAATATAAAATATAGTCCACCAATACTGATCCTACTGTGAGTTCGACCCCAACCTAAGTTCGATTACTAAACTTGCCAGTGTCTACGTTGTCTTTAATTAGAGGTGTAGTTTGGGCATTGATCCAAAATTTTTCGCCATTGCCGAGGAGTACGGTGTTGAGTTATTGATTAAAGTTGCTAAAGTTTTTGGTTTTTTATTTTTAGTTGGGTATATGCTGGTGTATGCCTAACACAAGGAGTCAAGGCAATCCCTTACTCCCACTGAATCCTAACCCAGTGAGAATCTTACAGCTTAACCATATGATGACAGAACAAGTACGTGCAGGTCATATTGAAGGTGTTCAAGATAAACCTATTGTTATGCGTCCACCTCCACCGATAGGAGTTCAGGACATCGCTGATCAAAAATGGAGCAGTTGTTAGAATATGTAGCTGCTAACTAGAGAAGGGATGCTTAAGTTCAGCATGTAACTTGGGAGGGAGAGCTAGCTAGGCAGAAACTAGCAGTTGATCATCTAGCAACACTCAATGATAATCGAGATAGAGTTTAAAGTGGTTGACCTCAAGTGATCCCTGAATACCAGTACTTTTATCCATATGATGATGAAGAGGTATGGGATACATTAAGCTGACAGAAACAGGAGCTATCATTCCTTCTACTTTACCACTAGGTGTTAAACTTGACTAACCAGTGCCATGATCCAGCTCTTGAACTTAAAAGGTGTGTTAGTTGGTTTGGCTACGGGTGATGCAAAAATTCATATTGCTAACTTTATTAGGATCTACACTTCTTACACCATACCTGGGGTAGACTAGGAGGCACTCAGATTGAGGTTTCTCCCATTTTCATTGACTGGAGAAGCTTCGTTGGGAAATTTTTCTAGAGGATCAATTACCACTTGGCATAAGTTGTGCATACAATTCTTAGACCATTTCTTTCCTATATCAAGAATTTTGTATTTAAAAAATAAGATATAAACTTCAGGAAACTACATTCTGAGTTGATGTATGAGGCTTGGTTTCGATTTAAGAAGAAGTTGAGCATGGCACCCAATCATTGCATTTCAGGGACAAACTTGCAGAAGATATTCTATAGAGCCCTGAACATCAATTCTAGAGACATGACAGATACAATTACTGGAGGAGCTTTCATGTGTTTATGCTGGGAAGTAGCATATAATATTCTAGACTAGATCTCTCTTACCATGACCGCCCCCACCTTTTCCTCAAATACTAAAACAAATGAAGGAGAAAGGTCAGATTAAGAAATTCATTGAACTTGAACATCCCTCTACTTGAGGCTTTAGAGTAGAGGACTTGGTATTTGATAACACTCAATCTACAGCTCTCGTAGGAGTGTAAAGCGGTCGTTAGCAAATATAGAGCCCAACTGGGTTGGGTATCGATCCCACAGAGAATATCTTGGTCAACAAGTAGGCAACGATTACTAGACTTTTAGTGCAAGTCTCGTAAGAAGGGGGGATTGTAATGTGTAATCAAAATATTAAAGTAAAAACTGAAAATAGCAAAGTAAACAGAAAGAATGTTTAGTATGTTGTAAAACAATGAGAATTGAAGCGTTGGGGGTATGTCCACCTTATGAGTTTACGTCTCTATTAGCTATGAGTGTGCTGAATTCTGACATGCATGTACTTATAGAGAATTGTATTCGATGATAAATCCAGGCATCTTTCGACCTATTCGAGGATTATTTCACTTTAACTCTTTCGATCTTAAAGCGTGTCTAACAGTGCGAATTCTCCAAGAGGTTAATCCAGTTACGACACTAACTGTTTAGTAGGGAATTTAGGATGTGACCCTACTACCTTGACACTATCTCTTTTCCAGACAAATAACCTTTCTTTCGAACAAGTTAAATGTTATACTGGCATATTCTTGCGTTTGCAACCACAAAGAATTTAGATTAAGATGAAGAGAATAATGATATAAGCAGCATACGTGTCACGAACTCACAAGCTCATAGTAATAGATAGTACCTCATTCGGCTTCCATAACTCCAACAGAGAAGTTAGGTTACCCATGAATGCGAAGGAGATCACGATTGACATTGTTGTTATACCACAAGATTTATTAATTTCATGTAGCACAAGAGTGGTAGGCGTTTAGGCGTGAATTCCTAGGCAAAGTAACGATTCTCTTGTTGCGGAAATTAAGAATAAATGAATAGAAGAAGAAAAATAGAATTAATGGAAAGATTAGAATTGTTAATTGATGGAAGAATTAGAATTGTAAGAATCTGAATGTATCTCTCCACTAAGGGAGGAATGAATAAAAATATCTAGCATGATAGGGTATTTATAATACCCATATCCTAATCCTACTAAGCTAATGAAATACTTAACCAAATCTTACTAAGCTAATGAAATACTTAACCCAATTGTACTAGGTTAATGTATTATTATCCTAATCCAAATAAGTTACTGCAAGTCCCTAAAGTCTTCAGAAATGCTGTTTTAGCCCGGGACAGATTTTCCATGTATCAATTTTGGTCCTTTAGGCGTTCAAGCTCCCTTTCCTTCCTTCGTGAGCTTCCTTTGGCCTCAAGTAAGCCATAAAATGCTGATTTTTGCATCATTTATACCTGAAAATTTGCTAATCATGTTCGTTAGCTCACTAACAGGAAAAAGGACTAAAAGTGCATGAAATATATAATTTGTTCTCAAAACATGGCACAAAAATGGGCAAAATATATTGATATAGGCGCGTAATATCTCCTATGATCAACACCCCACACTTGAAGCGTTGTTCGTCCTCGAACAAAATATCATGTCCATCTAAACATCAACTTAGGGTTTTACAACAACAACACAAAATATTTGTCAAGACAAGCACAACAATTACCAACAAAGAGTAGTTTTCCGATCATTAGTAGAAACAGGTTAACCTCTAGTATAGACTCTTGATGGTGGTCAACTCATATTCAAAAGTCAAGGTACAAGGAATCATATACAACTACCCAAAACTCATCAACCATGTGTGTCTCACAATATATTACCCATAATCACTCACAAGTATAGCATATTTTTCAAACATGGGTATCAAAATATCCTTGCTCTCACTCTCACAAAGAATTCATATGTAGCAACTGCTGACCATAGGCTTGACCTTAGTGTAATACTCCACTAAATGTCAAAATGTTAAGATTAGGATCAAGTAGGTCTTTTGATGGTCGTAATGTAGGCTAAGGGACGGGTAGGATCAGCTATTTTGGCCAGAAATAGTGACTAAGTTCCTAAGCACTTTAATACATCACATTGTATCATTGACACTTTTTTCTTTCATCCTTTCTTCTTCTTTTCTTCTACCACCCTTGTTCTCCTCTTTTGCTTTTCAATTTTAAACATAACTCACTTTTCAGCTTTCCTTTTCCTTCTTCTTTTCACAACATACCTCTTATGATAGCACTTTCTTTTTCATAACACATTCAAGCACCATTACAATTTAAAGCATCATACTTACCCAATTTCCTCTTATATTGTCACATGACTTTATACTTTAAAGCACTTTAGGAATTTGGATCAAATCACGGTCTTGAAAAAATGGATTAGGCCTACATACAAGGTTGTCAAAGAAATAGGCTAAAGGCTCAAAAGGGTTTAACTAGGATGATGTCCAAGGGTAGGTAAAACGAAGGTAAACATATGTAGGTTGCCAAAGAAATGCCTAAATCATTTCCTAAACTTACACTCCTTATTTTCGCTTTGCATACATACCAAGCAAGTTCTAGCATCAGCCACAAACATAGAATATACTATTAATCTCACACACACAAGGCACATGGTCGACTTTATTTGGAAGTAATATAGACTCTTGACCCAACAAGTGAAGGAATTGAACCACACAATATCACATAATGAGTCACAATTAGAGCCTAAACATCTCAATAGTCATAATTGTAGCACATACTCTTGTTATAATCTCATGTTGCCTATCGGAATTATTTCATGCGAAGCTAAGCTAAAAAAATTATTCCTAAAAAAACTAAAAAAATGACACAAAAATAAAACAAAGTAAACAGAGTAAACAAACATAGATGCGATAGAGAAGTATAGCATGCGATACCACCCCACACTTAAATGGGACACTGCCCTTAGTGGAAAATAAATACGAAGAACCTGGTCAGTCGGACTCTTCCTCAATGTCGGGGGTCATACCCCCTTCGTTGAAATCATCATAAGAGTCATCTTCAGAGTTCTCCTCCTCGTCGGAGTCTGGCAAGCGTCGATCGTCATCGGTCGGCACATCATCATCTAGAGGTTCCTCAAAGTAAACGCCCACTCCACACATCTCCCGTGCATGCATGTTCATTGGATAGTCGTGGTCCAGCTGTTGGAGCTCTGCAGCAGTTGGAACACGTCCACCACTCATCATAGTAAATCGTGTCATGCCATAAAGATGATAGAAGAAACTCTCATCACGAGCATGTCTCTCCGCAGTAGTAAGGTTGACACCATGAGTTGTTTCAGCATCTTTGACCTTTGTGAGGTTAACCTTCTTCGGGTTATGTGGGAGTTTGTGATCAGCTGGTTCCTCTTTGATATCCTCCTTCCGCAAGATTGTTGTCAACAGATTACCAAAAGTGAATTGGGACCTTTTGTGGAGTCTGGCCTTCCGCATTGTAGAGTGAATGATTGCCCCAAAGTTGATAGGGACATTCGTCATCAAAGCATAGACCAAACACACTCTATCTCTTGATATTTTGGTGTAGTGAGTCCCAGGAATAAGGCATGAATTGACAATACGCAACCAGATTCTTGCTTCCCTATTCAATGGAGCATAGGGGAAGGTGTTGTGTCGTCCGGTGTCTCGGTGTCTGCCCCACCTTGCCATGGATCTACTTCCACAAAGTGTGTGTCGTATTTCTCTATAAGGAGGCCTACTGCACAGCTCTTTGAATGGTGCTGGGTCGACCGAAGGTAAGCCAAGAAAGGAGTTGATCAAATCCGCGTTGAGCTGTAACACTTGGCCCCGAATCTTGACTTCGTTGCCTGGGGTTTTCGGCGACCAGTTGGCATAGAATTCCCTTGTAAAATCGAGATTACATTCTCCCATGTCGCGGAAGATGAAATCCAGATTCAACGCCATTATTTTCGCCAAAATATGCGGCTCCTTCTTCGCTAGGGTGTCCTTATTGATCAAGTCGACGTGAACATATTTTCTTTCCTTGTTGTTCTTATACCATTCTTTGGCTTCCTCCTCAAGAACCCATTTTATTCCAAACATTCGGCGGGGTAGTTGCATGGAGGATGATTCTCCTTGGTTCTTGCGACCTCTCTTCTTGACTTTTTGGGAAGTGGTAGCCTTATCTTGTCGCGCTTTAGGTGCCATTGTTCCTGAGACTTAAACAACATTCATGTTAGCATCAACTCAAAGGAAACAATCTATAAACAAGCCGTCGGGGTACCACCCCACACTTAGGTTCGTTAATACAAAAGAGTGAAGTGAATGTAGTCGATTACTTGAACTTCGTCGACATACATTTTAGGAACTATATTCCGACAAGAAAATCAGCGATGCATCACTACTTGCAGCCATTGCACTGCTTTCATGTTAGGTATAACAACACTACTACATAGGGGTTACATCATGGTATAGTTATTTTCAACAATCACAACCTCCTAAGTCGGTAGGCAACTATAAGTCTTATCCCGATGAACGGGATAGTCTAACATGTACGTATCCAAGTATCAAGCTTAAGCAATTTTCATAACCATAGCAATTCCGCAAATAGTATAGCAATTCTTAGTAAAATCAAATTCAAGTCGGAAACAAGTCAAGATTATCCTAACGTATATGTTGACTCACATGGTTTTGTATCAACAATCCAAACACATTAACATCACCAATAATCCTTCAAGATGTAGAAATTCATAATAGACATAGTAACGTAGTACTTACGAGAAATAGATGAAGAATAAAAGAGTACTTACGTGATTGAAGCCTTTGGAGATGGTCTTGTGAATTGGAAGAGCAAAAAAGAAAAATTTTGAGATGATTTGGGTGGATGTGCGGCGCCTTTAGGTCAATTTCCAATGTGGTTATGTTTCAAGACTAAGTCCTGTTTATATGGGAAAAGAATGGGTCGGGTTTTGACCCATTTACAAACGGTTTTGGAGACAAAAATGACCTGTATGCGGCGCATAGTGCTTTGCATAATCATAGTATAGGCAGCGCATAGTGTAGTGCATTTAGGGACATATGCGGCGCATAGTGTATAGCATTTAGGGGCATATGCGCCGCATAGTGTATGGCATTTGAGATACTGAGACCTAATGCTATATCATAGGCGGCGCATAGTGTATAACACACGTAAGCATGGGCGGCGCCTATGTCTTTGCACACTAGATTCCGAGACCTTAGGCTATAGTATAGGTTTTGCATTGTTCGTGGCCTAGTTTTACCTAGGCCTATCCTTCCTCGATGCCTATTTTGGCATGAGCAATGCTCAATCCATAGCCTTATGCATCCGTATTCCTAACTTACCACGTTTACCATACAATACGTCCAAATCGTCATTTGAAACCAATGTCCTCGTTGAATACTTCTCGCACCTATATTTGCTCAACACCAATGAAAACGATTAGTACGATGGGTTGCCTCCCACTAAGCGCCTTAGTTTTGGTCGTGGCACGACTCTTATTTTTGGATTTTCTTTTATCAAAAGCAAAAAAAATGAAAGACGATAACGATAAACGATGGGTTGCCTCCCATCTAGCGCCTTATTTATTGTTGTGGCTCGACATAGTTACCTCGAGTACTTAGACTTCGTCAAGGTAAGTGATGGCCATATAATTCATCGAGTCAAGAGGACCGATATAAGGTTTAACACGTTGACCATTCACCTTGAAGACAACACCATTATTGTCTTCCAATTCAACTACTCCAGACGAGTAGACTTGGATAACTTTGTATGGACCAGACCACTTAGACTTTAACTTACCTGGGAACAACTTCAATCTAGAGTTGAAGAGAAGCACCATATCATCCTTTTGAAAGTTTCATCGAACAATCCGCTGATCATGATACTTCTTCATCCGCTCCTTGTATAGGTCCGATCTCTCATAAGCATGGAGACGGAACTCATCTAATTCGTTCAGCTGCTCCAACCTCAGATTCATTGCATCATCCCAATTCAAGTTCAATTGCTTCAATGCCCACAATGCCTTATGTTTGGGCTCGATGGGTAAGTGACAAGCCTTCCCATAAACTAGTTGATAAGGAGACATGCCAATGGGTGTTTTGAATGCAGTCCTGTACGCCCATAGTGCATCATCAAGCTTCCTAGACCAATCCTTCCTATTCGCATTAACCGTCTTCGCAAGGATTTGCTTGATCTCGCGATTGGAAACTTCTACTTGTCCACTAGTTTGGGGATGATAAGGCGTAGCTACCTTATGTTGCTTGACCCCATACTTGGCCAAAACTGATTTGAATAACTTGTTGCAAAAGTGAGATCCTCCATCACTTATGATAGTACGAGGTACTCCAAAGCGAGAGAAGATATTCCTCTTTAAGAACGATACAACACGCTTCCCTTCATTGTCGGCCAACGCTACAGCTTCCACCCATTTCAAAACATGATCTACAGCAACCAAGATGTAGTTCATTCCAAACGAATTCACGAATGGACCCATGAAATCAATACCCCACACATCAAAAAGTTCTACCTCAAGAATTTTGGAAATGGGCATCTCATGGTGTTTCGATATAGCACCTTGGCGCTGGCATTGGTCGCACCTTCTAACATAGTCGTAGGCATCTCTAAATATCGAAGGCCAATAATAACCACTTTGCAACACCTTTCTTGTTGTCCGATTACCTATATGATGTCCTCCAACTTGGGAAGTGTGGCATGCTTCCAAAATATTAGGCACCTCTACATGGGATATACATCGTCGAATAATACCATCCGCACATCATCGAAACAAATATGGATCATCCCAATAGTAGTGTTGTACGTCATGCATAAACTTCCTCCTTTGGTGGTAAGATAAATTAGTAAGTATCACATTACTCACCACGAAATTTGCAAAGTCGGCATACCATGGTAATTTTTCCATTGTCGTCGCTAATATCTCCTCGTCAGGGAATGCATCATCAATCTGAATTTCAGGTTGCGCCACATGCTCATTCTCGAGTCTAGATAGGTGATCAGTCACTTGGTTCTCGCAACCTCTTCTATCTTTGACTTCGAAATCAAACTCTTGTAGCAGCAATACCCATCGAATCAACCTTGGTTTTGCATCCTTCTTTGTCATTAGATACCTAAGAGCTGCATGGTCTGTATGAATGATAACCTTAGTTCCCAATAGATAGGCACGAAACTTCTCAAACGCATACACAACCGCTAGGAGCTCTTGTTCTGTCACAGTGTAGTTCCTTTGGGCTTCATTTAGGACCTTACTCGCGTAGTAGATAGGATGAAATAATTTCTCCTTTGTTTGACCAAGCACAGCTCCAACGGCTACACCACTAGCATCACACATGACTTCGAACGGGAGAGACCAATCTGGTGCTACCATGATAGGGGCTTCAATGAGTTTTGCTTTGAGGCATTCGAATGCCTTTAAGCAATCTTCATTAAAGTCAAACTTCGCATCTTTATCCAATAGTTTGCACAATGGACTAGCAATTTTTGAGAAGTCTTTAATGAACCGACGATAGAAACCTGCATGGCCGAGAAAACTACGAACTCCTTTCACCGAAATTGGAGGCAGTAGCTTCTCAATAACCTCTATTTTTGCTCGATCAACCTCTATTCCTCTTTCGGAGATTTTGTGCCCAAGAACGATTCCTTATTTTACCATGAAGTGGCACTTCTCCCAATTTAGCACAAGGTTGAATTCTACACATCTTTCCAACGCCATGCTTAGGTTCGCCAAGCACGCCTCAAAAGACTCACCAACAACTGAAAAATCATCCATGAATACCTCCAAAGTGTCTTCAACCATCTCAGAAAAAATAGACATCATACAACGTTGAAAGGTGGCTGGTGCGTTACATAACCCGAATGGCATACGTTTGAAGGCGAACGTACCATATGGGTATGTAAATGTTTTCTTCTCTTGGTTTTCGGGGGCAATACAAATCTTATTGTATCCTGAATAACCGTCTAAGAAATAAAACCATCCTTTCTCCGCTAATCGATCTAGCATTTGGTCCATAAATGGTATTGGGAAGTGATCTTTGAGTGTCCAAGAATTCAGGTTTCGGTAGTCCATGCATACTCTCCATCCAGTGAAGGGTCTGAGTGGAATAAGCTCATTCTTCGCATTCGCGACCACCGTTATACCTCCTTTCTTGGGAACACATTGTACTGGGCTTACCCATGTACTATCAGAGATAGGATACACAACCCCCGCGTCTAACCATTTGATAATTTCTTTTTTTACCACTTCTTGCATAGGTGGGTTTAGACGTCTTTGATGCTCAATGGTGGGTGTACAATTTTCTTGAAGCTGAATTTTATGTGTACAAATCCCTGGTGGAATACCAATAATATCCGCAATGGTCCATCCAATGGCTCGTATATACTTGCGTAGAATAGCAATAAGAGTTGCAACTTGTTGCTCACCCAATTCGGCTGCCACAATAACTGGAAGTGTTTTTCCGCTTCCTAAGAATGCGTACTTTAAATGACTTGGCAGCTCCTTCAATTGTAACGTGGGTGGCTCTTCAATAGATGGTTTAGCTGGTGGTGTGGGTCAATTCTTGAGATCAAGGTCCAGCTTCTTGGGAGCATAGCGATATGTCCCTAATCCCGATAGAGAACAAATAGCTTCTTCACAATTTTCAGCATCCTCCTTCGCTCCATTCATAAGCACAACTTCCAAAGGGTCATCAATGATTTGCTCTTCTTTAAGTAATTCTTTCTCATCATCAAAGAAAACATCAGCCATCGAAAATACACTTAGATATTTGGGTTGCTTCATTGATTTGCACACATCAAAGCGAACCACTTCGTCATTTATTTGGAATGAAAGCTCATTAGCTCTCAAATCAATAAGCACACTTCCTGTAGCAAGGAAAGGGCGCCCCAAGATTATGGGAACTTCTGAGTCTGCCTCATAATCCAAAATAACAAAGTCTGCCAGAAAGATGAATGAAGAAACCTTCACCAATACGTCAAATAGAATACTTACAGGTCATTTTACCGACCTATCCGCCATGACGAGCCTCATATTGGTTGGAGTAGGATCACCCAACCCCAACTTCTTGTAGATCGATAATGGCATCTAATTGATGCTGGCTCCTAAGTCACATAATGCTTTGGCAAAATTCAAAGATCCAATGGTGCAAGGAATAGTGAAAGCTCCAGGGTCGGCCTTCTTCTGAACTATCGATCGGGTAGCAATTGCACTACAATGACGCACATCTTCTTTCAACTCATAACTTGCTGCCCACTTCTTAGTCAAAAGATCCTTCATAAATTTTGCATACCCAGGCATTTGTTCAAGTGCCTCCACCAATGGAACATTAATGGTCAGCTGCTTTAACATAGTCATGAATTTGCTGAACTTTGTGTCATCCGCCACCTTCTTCAATCTTTGGGGAAAAGGTGGTGGTGGGTATGGAAGTGTTCTCTCCACGGTTTTCTTCTCCTCTTGCTTCCGTTTTTCAGATTTTTCAGGTTGCACAGCACTGGGTGAGGCGTCCTTGTCATCAGGAGTAGGTTCTGCGGTATCTTCTCCTTTTGCATTGTCATCCATGCCCGCAACTTCGTCAACCACTTGCTTGCCTTTTGCTGAAGCTTCCAGCACCTTACCACTTCTGGTAGTGATGGCCATGCATGACCCATCATTCCTTGGGTGTTTTCACAGTATCGCTAGGTAAGGTGCCAGCTTTTCTTTGATTGAGTGCTGCTGAAAGTTGGCTCAATTGCTGCTCTATTTGCTTGCTTGAAGTGGAATGAAAATCAACTAATTGTTTCATGGAGGACAAATCATTAATTACCTCTGTAACTCCCGCGCTCGTTGCTTCCACTCCTTTCAATAATTTAGCCATCATGTCTTCCATACTTCCAGAATTAGATGTGGTGGTGTCACGTCTACCAGGGGGAATGTACAAACCACTCTTTTCATTCTTGTTCTTCCAACTACCTTGGTCCTTGTTTCTAGATTTATCATAATAGTTCCGACCTTGGTTTCCTTGGGTTTTCCCACGGAAACCCCTCTGATTGTTCAAGTAGTTGGCCTCCTCTTCCGAATCAGATTCATCTCTTCCTTTTGACACAATAGCTTTCACTTTTTTGGTCTTCCCTGATAATAGATGCTTTGTAAGAAGATCCATTTGTGTTTTCATGTGCGCCATATCCTGATCACGTTCTTCTTCTCTTCTTCTTTGGTCTGCAGTCATGCCAATATACAAAGTGGGGCTTGCTACCTCAGAATCCTTGGTATGCCAAGCTCTACTTTGCTTCGTCATACGATCTAGCATATTGCTTACTTGACCAAAGGTGAGGTCCATAAAAGATCCTCCAGCTGCATTATCCACCACTGGTTTAGTTATTGAATTCAAGGCTCTATATAATATCTCCATTAGGTGAACATTAGTCATATGATGGTTTGGGCATCTCGCTAGCTTTGTCTTGAACCTCTCCCATGTTTCATGAAGAGCTTCAGTGGGAAGCTGACGAAAGTTACTGATTTCATCTCTCAATTGTGCCCTCTTGGATGGCGGAAAGAATCTTTCTAGGAAAGCGTCTCTCAATTGCCTCCAATTTGTAATTGAATCAGGAGTCAGCCCATTTAACCATAGTGTTGCCTCCCCAGACAGAGACAATGGAAATAAGCGTAATCGAATTGCATTCTGACCAACACCAGGATTGTCAAACGACTTACATGTAGAAATAAAGTTGATGAGATGCATATTCGGATCATCGCCTGCTAGTCCACCAAATAATCCCTTGAGTTGCAATAACTGAATCATGGTGCTTGTGATGTTGAACTTGGCTCCGGGCGCTAATGGTGGTGGAATTATGGCTCCAGTGGCTCCGGCACCATCAAGATCATCATCATCATCGTCGAAAGCTGGCTGCATAGGTTGGCGATCATACCTAAATCGTGCTTGTCGACCTCTTCTGTTGACAGGTGTTATAATTTCAGCATCACGCCTAGGGTTTAGTAACTCGTCATCACCTAACTCCTCATCGTCGGGATTTGTTTCTCGTGCAGGGTTATCAATGTTCTGCTGTTGAACCTGGGCTGCGGCAAGGGCAACCAGTCTTGCTTGTTCCTGTTGAGTATCTATCCTTTCGATTTCTACTTGTGCTTCCATTCTTCCTATGCGTTGTGGTTCAGGATTGATAGGTAATAACGGTTGACCAGAACTTCTAGTATGGGGCATGCACTGAATAAAAACCTGCAGTAAACAAAAACAAAAACTGAAAGTAAAAGTACGAGAATCTTTGACCAAAGGGTCTAGTAATTATCACAAACTTAATTGACACTCGTATTCCCCGGCAACGGCGCCAATTTTTGATAACGCTCAATCTACAGCTCTCGTAGGAGTATAAAGCGGTCGTTAGCAAATATAGAGCCCAACTGGGTTGGGTATTGATCCCACAGAGAATAGCTTGGTCAACAAGTAGGCAACGATTACTAGACTTTTAGTGCAAGTCTCGTAAGAAGGGGGGATTGTAATGTGTAATCAAAATATTAAAGTAAAAACTGAAAATAGCAAAGTAAACAGAAAGAATGTTTAGTATGTTGTAAAACAATGAGAATTGAAGCGTTGGGGGTATGTCCACCTTATGAGTTTACATCTCTATTAGCTATGAGTGTGTTGAATTCTGACATGCATGTGCTTATAGAGAATTGTATTCGATGGTAAATCCAGGCGTCTTTCGACCTATTCGAGGATTATTTCACTTTAACTCTTTCGATCTTAAAGCGTGTCTAACGGTACGAATTCTCCAAGAGGTTAATCCAGTTACGACACTAATTGTTTAATAGGGAATTTAGGATGTGACCCTACTACCTTGACACTATCTCTTTTCCAGACAAATAACCTTTCTTTCGAACAAGTTAAATGTTATACTGGCATATTCTTGCGTTTGCAACCACAAAGAATTTAGATTAAGATGAAGAGAATAATGATATAAGCAGCATACGTGTCACGAACTCACAAGCTCATAGTAATAGATAGTACCTCATTCGGCTTCCATAACCCCAACAGAGAATTTTAGTAACCCATGAATGCGAAGGAGATCACGATTGACATTGTTGTTATACCAAAAGATTGATTAATTTCATGTAGCACAAGAGTGGTAGGCGTTTAGGCGTGAATTCCTAGGCAAAGTAACGATTCTCTTGTTGCGGAAATTAAGAATAAATGAATAGAAGAAGAAAAATAGAATTAATGGAAAGATTAGAATTGTTAATTGATGGAAGAATTAGAATTGTAAGAATCTGAATGTATCTCTCCACTAAGGGAGGAATGAATAAAAATCTCTAGCATGATAGGGTATTTATAATACCCATATCCTAATCCTACTAAGCTAATGAAATACTTAACCAAATCCTACTAAGCTAATGAAATACTTAACCCAATTGTACTAGGTTAATGTATTATTATCCTAATCCAAATAAGTTACTGCAAGTCCCCAAAGTCTTCAGAAATGTTGTTTTAGCCCGGGACAGATTTTCCATGTATCAATTTTGGTCTTTTAGGCGTTCAAGCTCCCTTTCCTTCCTTTGTGAGCTTCCTTTGGCGTCAAGTAAGCCATAAAATGCTGATTTTTGCATCATTTATACCTGAAACTTTGCTAATCATGTTCGTTAGCTCACTAATAGGAAAAAGGACTAAAAGTGCATGAAATATATAATTTGTTCTCAAAACATGGCACAAATATGGGCAAAATATATTGATATAGGCGTGTAATATCGCCTATCATCAGTATTCTAGGTTTATGAAAGAATCGGTAATGAAGAAGAGAGTAGCTAGTTTTGAGTACATAGGTGGATTGAACCATTGCAGTGCAGCCACTTCTAAGTCTCTGGCCTAAAAGAAGGGTGATCCCGAAGCGTTCATGATCTCATGTACTATAGGGATATCCAAATATGCCAGAGCGTTATATGATTTGGGAGCTATCATTAATTTGATTCCACTGGTTGTATTCAAGTAACTTGGCTTGATCCCTCCAAAGCCGACTACTATGTGGTTTTGATGGCAGACTACATAGTAAGGAAACCCGTGGGCATATCGTTTGATATATTTGTGAAAGTTTATAACTTCATTTTGACTGACTTTGTCATTTTTAATTATGAGGTTGACTTCAAGATAGCCATTATATAGGGAAGACCATTCAAGGCCACAGGTAGAGTGATGGTTGATATGGAAAATAGGGAGACCAAATTCAGAGTTAATAATAAAGAATCATATTTGATGTTCAAAAAACAATGAAGCAGCCAATCGACATGAGGGTGGTGTTGATTATTCATTTTGTTGATTATCCTGGAGGTTACTCCTTTGGGTACCTTGTTCAATTTAAGTAAGCAAGGTACCAACTTCGTACCGCGATATTAAAGAAAGAGTTGCATAGGATTGTGGTGCCACCTACAGTCCGTAGGTGGTATGGAAAGTGGCCAATTTTTGGGCCCAATTTTGTTTAAAAATCTGGGCCCACACCAACCATACCCCTACCCTAACCAACCCCTAGGGCCTTTGAAGCTCTTAAATCGCCCCTTTAACCCTATTTAACTTCAAAATTTCTTTTTCCCTCTAAAATTCAAACCTACCAACTTCCTCTAAAATCCATGTAAGGCAAGAACACTAATTTTGCTCGGTACCAACTTATCTAAATTACACGTATTGTGCATCAAGGCTAGGGTTCTTCATCTTTTTCAATCCTCACTTCCGGTTCTTCAAACAAAAGGTTACATTTTTGGCTCCTAATAGTATTATCTTGTTCAAAATTTAAGGTAAGTGAGTTAGTGAGCATAATTGCATGCTAATTACGTATAAATCAACAACCTTGTTTGTAGAAACGTTGAATTAGCTTAAAAATACTAATGTGGTGCAATATTCTTGAATTAAACTTGAATATCATACCTTAAATGGAAGTAGAAGTTGAAAAGGTCAAGGTATCCCAAGAATCTTGTATCCTGCATTTGTATTGAAAAGTTGAATCTAGATTTATGTGCAAATATTGGACTTGTTCAAACTAGGTATAAGTTATACGGATGTAAAATTGAGGGAAAATTTGAAGTTTTCGAATTTAGAGTTTTTCTTCAAGTTTACATTCCCTGACTATCTTTCGGACACTAACACTTGGTTTTTTGAGGTACACATAGCACTAAAGGATTCAAACAAGAAGGTTGCACCTTTGATATGAAGCAATGAATCCTCCGAGAGCAGTGGCTCAGTGAACGAGTACCACGTTGCCCTGACTAGAGCTTCCTTGAACAAAGTGATGCGGACACAAACTAGAGCTCAGAAACATACTGCAGCCGAGACTATTATTAAAGCTACCTTGGGTGTACCACTTGTCCACTATTCATAATAGGGTAGACAACCTACTTCTACTCGATCTGGAGCAGCCATAGATTAGTACACCAGTACCCAAGTCGAGAAGGAAGAAGGTTAGAATGTTACCTCCATACTCTTCTACAATCTGACAAGGGAGAGGATTATGAGGAGGAGGAGGTAGATTTTGAGTCACTTCTAGCAACAGCTTGATGAGACCCCAGGATAAGTCCATAGCACCAGTTCTTAAGCCATCTTCTACAGTACCCCAGTCTGAGGAGGGTACAACACAATCATCTAAATAGGAGCTTCCGGCCTAGATAGGCCAGACTTCTTATCATACTTATATCTGGACAGATCCTATTAATGAGGTTAACCTGAGATGATATGTAGACAGGTTACATCTACTTTATAAGAAAAATAGTTTTGTGACCCATATGGGTCGACTTAAGAGGGTTATTTATTAGAAGATATAGATTGATTTATTTAGGTTGGTTGAAGCACCATTATTGTAGGCCATGTTTGATAGGTATCAGCTGGGGTGGATGATCAGAACTTGGGTTCATACAGAAAGACATTGGTGCAAGAGTTCTATGCCTCCTACAATGCCACAGAATCATTGACTATGCCTAGAGATAGTAGGCATATATAGTAGCCCTAATTAGAGAAGGTGTTTGTGAGAGAGGTCATGGTTGATATTTTAGTTGTAGCTATCCATCGAGTATTTTTGGCCCAGATTATGCAGCTCCTATATCTACAATAGAGTGTGATAACCAATTGAGATTGGTGCATGAAAGACATGCTATATACGAGCCTGAGCACAGGAGTGGGAAGGTAGGTTTAGCAAGGTAGATTGCCATTTATATATCACATTTTGGTGTGATTTCCCCTTGGTTCGAGGGGCAAGGTATGATTAAGAAAACGATTTTGAATTTCACTGTAAAGTTGGTGACTTTTAGTGTGTTATCATTTATGTCTGAGAACAATGGATAACTTACTTTCATGATATGGTACAACACTGATTGCAAGCATGGCGGCTGGTTATGACATTGAGTTTATGGCCATCATTAGATATGAGATTCATGAGTAGGTATTTAGGGAGACAACCATACTACCCTTTTCTTGTCTAGTCTAGATATTATATGATGAGTCAGGTGGTCCAGATATTCCTGGTGTTGATGAGAAAGTAGACTATTATGATCAAGGATCCAACAAACCCGGTCTTTGTACAGAGGTTCCATATGCCTTCAATAGTGATTTTGGCCCAGTCTGAGGGCCTATCAGTTCTTATGGATCCTACTGCTAGAGGGGGAGCAGATTTTGGTGTTGGTATAGATTTTAATATAGGGGAGAAGAGAGACATGACGCCCCGAGAACCCATCCCGAGACATCACATAGTGCTCAAGGCCATACGTGTCCTCAAGCTAACCATCTAAGCCTGTCATCACTTCCAGAACTCTCTACGACACGAATCATCATGAGGTAGGGAAGAATAATCATGACATAAACATACTGAGATACAAAGTAATACGGTTCTGTACAAATAAAATACTAAAATCTCTGTACATATTAGCACACTAGTCTGACAAAGCCTCTACTACATCAGACTGAGAAACCATTGGGATAGATCCCCAACGGACTCGTACTGAACTAAAAGTAAACAAACATCTATTAACAAGAAAAAATTGGAGACACATGTACTTGAACGATGAGGACTCACCAACTGTAGAAATGTAGATGAAGGTACTTGAAGATCACTGTCGCTGCTGAGACTGAGCACCTGAACCTATATCATGAGGAAATATAGAATACAAAAGAGTATGGGAGTCAGTACTTGGGAATGTACTGAGTATGTGGGGGTGGATTCAACATTTCAAATAATATCATAAATTTATATTAAAATCATGCATGCTGACAATAATAACTCCCTTCGCTTGAATTATCTAAAAGATCATTTTCTTAAGTCATCAGTAATAATATATGCTTCATAAATCTCATAAATCATTTAACTCAACTCAAACTCTATGACTCATGACTTAGAGTGACTCAGTAAATCATGGTACTTAGATCATTATGGACGTGGGAATTTCTTATAACCGACATAACTACACCATGTGAGCCGCATGGAGTCCAACGTTTTGCCCTTCTAAGGAGAGAACCCCACATTGGCGGGGGTATTGTACTCTTGACAGGGAGTACAACCTCAATCTCATCATCACAATCCCATACTCGGCCTCTGGCCCATAATTATCAATATTAATCCTATGGTGGCACATAGTTTTGGGAAAATACCACATTTCCCGCTCGGTGCTAAATACTCTGCCAAGACTCAGCTCAGAACGCGTTAGAAAATCCACCTTAATCAATATCAACTCATGGGTCTATTATAAGGACCAAAACATAAATATATATATCTCATCTGTAAATCATAAACATCTTGTGGATTCCTAACTCGACTCAACTCAATACAATTTTTCTCAACATCAAGTACATTTGCTTTTTGAATCATTTTCAAATATCAAAAGCTTCAATCTCAAATATCGATATATATGTTCAATAGTAAAATTTCTCATGGAAAAGCATAACTCATGACACTTGTCTCAAATCTCTTAGAGATCATCAATACATAATGAAAATATACAACTCATGGAATAAATTCTAAAGTTAAGAAACATGATGGTGAAATAATCATAAATATCAAACTTATTCAACTCAAATCTCATAAATCATAAATAAATAAGTTTGGGTGTAAAACCACTTGCAAAATCATGTAAATCAATAATAGAAAGTAAATCTTTAGGCACAAGAACGAAAGGAGTGTTCTTGTTCAAACCCCACATACCTTGGATTATAATTTTAGAGATGTAGAAACTTGTTTGTAACTTCTTTTACACACTTTTAGACCAAGATTCTTGATGCCCTTGACTTGGGGAGCTTAATTCTCGAACAACTTGGAGAAATCTATGGAAAACCCTTGAATTTCTCGGAAGAAGATTGATTTTTTTTTTTTGGGGGGGGGGGTTGGAAGAAACCCTAATTTCTAGATGTTTCTTGGAAGAGAAAAGGAGGAAAATGAATGGCTACTATCTACTAGGATATATATATATATATATAAGACCATATGGGGTGGAAATGAACAAAATACCCTTTTGAAAAGGCTGAAATTTGCTGATCGGGGCCTGTGACGGTCGATCTAATGGTCTGTAAGTCTCCTGACGGTCCACCAGATCGTCCGTCACTCGAGTGCCAAAACTAAAACGTTTTACCTCGATGTGATAGTTGAAGTGATGGTCCGTCAAGAAACTGATGGACTACCAAGTCATCCGTCACTCGAGGGCCAAAAATGAGACATTCTGTCTCGACCTGACGGACCCCTTGACGGTCCGTCAACTTTTTGACGGTCAACCAACTTGGCCATTGCACGATGTCCTAAAAAAGGAGTCATTATCTTGGCTTGACGGGGCACTTAACGGTTCTCCAGGGACCTGACGGTCCGCCAGTCGACCGTCAAACCTGGGCGATCCGATATCGTTTAGTAAAATGGCCATAACTCCCTCGTACGATATCGGATATCAATGAAATTGTTATCGATGGAAAGCTTATTCAATGCTCTACATGAAAAAAATGTATAAATTAGAGAAATACAACATTGTTTAAATATCAATCACTTTAGAAGTCATACATATCCACTCAAAAGATGGATTTAAGCTTAAGAAGCGATTGGGGTATTACAATATCTCCCTCTTGGACACATTCATCCTCGACTGTTGCCAAATAGGCCAATAAAAAGAGAAAATGAGGATGCCCAGCTGGAACGACTTATATTAAAGGGCTCACTATACTCTCAACTTTTGAGTACTTCACCAAATGCACGAATCACAGAGGGAATAACCATATAGTTGAATACATTAGATTAGGAGGAAACTGAATTAAGGGAGTAGTACCTTCAGCTTGATTCAAACTCATGGAGAAAAGATGAGGGTAACTGGCTCGCATATCTGCTTCTGCTTCCCAATTGGCACCCTCGACTGATTGATTTCGCCACAGAAATTTAACCAAGGGAACTTCTTTGTTCCTCAGTCTACGGACTTGATAATCTAGGATTTCAACCGGGATTTCATTATACGAAAGGCTATCCTGAACATCATATCCTTCCGACGGATCAACAACAATAGAGTTTCCAATATGCTTCTTGAGTATAGAAACATGAAACACAGGATGGACAGCTGACAACTCTACAGGTAACTCAATCTTATAAATTACTTTCCCAATACCATTCAAAAATCTATAAGGGCCAACATATCTAGGACTCAGCATCCCTTTCCTTCCAAATCTTTTTACCCCTTTCATGGGTGAAATTTTCAAATACACCAAATCATCAACTTGAAACTTAAGAACTCTTCTTATTACATCTGGATACGACTTCTGGCGACTATGGGATATCTTCAACACTTAACATTCTCCATAGACTCAAATACATCATCAGTTTCAATCACAGCAGCTTCACCCACTTCGAACCAACCTATGGGCGATCTACATCTTCTCCCATACAAAGCTTCAAATGGAGCCATTCCAATGCTAGCATAAAACCTATTGTTGTAAGAAAATTCAATCAACGGCAAATGTTCATCCCAACTTCCTTGGAAATCTCTGTATCCTTTTTCATACCATTCTACCAATAAATTTTGCGCAAATCGCGGTACATCTTGGTAGCACCAGGATGAATAGAATACTGTGCGCTATGCCCAGGATGAATAGAATACTGTGCGCTATGCGCCTTAGCCATAATTTTTTGCCTTAGATCATCAATATCAGGCACACACATTCTATTATGAAATCTCAATACACTATCTCCCCCTTGGGAGAAAACCTCCACCTTTTGGTCTTTGATGGACGCTTTCAATTCAGTCAAACGAGAATCCATATCCTGCTTCTCTTTCACTTTCAAAACTAGGGAAGATTCGGAACTACTCTGAATCCAAACATTACCCTCAGCTGAGTCAAGCAATCTAAAACCCAACCTAGTTAAACGGTGCACTTCACAAGCTAACTCCTTCTTATCTTCCTCTACATGTGCTACACTATCCATGGACGATCTGCTAAGGGCATCTGCCACTACATTAGCCTTGCTCGGGTGATACAACACACTCATATCATAGTTCTTCAGTAATTCTAACCATCGCCTCTGCCAAAGATTCAACTCTCTCTGAGTGAACATATACTGTAAACTGTTGTGATCCGTAAAGACATCAACATGAATACCGTACAAATAGTGTCTCCAGATTTTCAAAGCAAAACCACTGCAGCTAACTCGAGGTCATGGGTCGGATAGTTCTTTTCATGAGGTTTCAACTTCCTGGAGGCATAGGCTATAACCTTACCCTTCTGCATCAACACACAACCCAAACCAATTCTGGAAGCATCACAATATACCACAAAATCATCTACACCATTAGGCAGGGTCATCACAAGGGCTGAAGTGAGTCGAGTCTTCAACTCCTGAAAAATCTTCTCGCAAGAATATGACCACGGGAATTTAACCTTCTTTTGGTTCAACCGGGTCAAAGAAATAGCAATGCAAGAGAAACCTTCGACAAAACGACAGTAGTAGCTAGTTAGACCCAAGAAAATCCTAATATCAAATGGGGAAATAGGTCTAGGCTAATTTTTCACAGCTTTTACCTTTTTAGGATTAACTCAAATACTATCAAAAGAAATAATATGACCCATAAAGGCAACTGACCGAAGCCAAAATTCACACTTGTTAAATTTGGCAAACAATTGTTGATCCCTAAGGGTCTGTAAGACAATTCGAAGATGATCTGCATGGTCGTGTTCACTCTGAAAATATACAAGGATATCATCTATAAACACAATAACAAACATATCTAGGTACGGTCTAAACACCCGATTCATGAGGTCCATAAAAGCTATCAAGGCTTTCGTTAGCCTGAAGGACATGACAAAGAATTCAAAATGACCATAACGAGTGCAGAAAGCCGTCTTTGGAATATCACACTCTATGACTTTAAGTTGGTAATAACCAGATCTCAAGTCTATTTTTGAGAAGTACCTGGCACCTTGAAGTTGATCAAGTAGGTCATCAATTCTAGGAAGAGGGTACTTGTTCTTGACTGTGACCTTGTTAAGCTGGTGATAGTCAATGCACATGTGCAATGAACCATCTTTCATCCACACAAATAGAATGGGTGCACCCCAGGGAGATACACTGGGCCTTATAAAACCCTTATCAAGAAGATCTTTGATTTGATCTTTCAAATACTTAAGTTCTGCGGGGGCCATACGATACGGAGGAATAGAAATAGGTTGTGTATTATGGAGAAGATTAATTCCAAATTCTATCTCTCTATCGGGAGGTACCCCTGGGAGATCTTCTGAGAAAACATCAGGAAACTCATTAACAACGCTAAGAGACTGAATAGTTGGAGTCTCAGACTTAATGTCCTTAACTTGGACTAAGTGATAGATACAACCCTTGGATATCAATTTCCTAGCTTTAAGATAGGATATGAAATAAATTTTAGGAGATACAGAATTTTTGGACCACTCAAAGATTGGCTCATTGGGAAACTGAAACTTGAATACCCAGGTACGACAGTCTATAGACACATAAAAAGAGTGTGCCAATCCGTACCCAGAATAATATCAAAATCAACAATGTCTAGCTCAACATGACTATGTTAAGAACAATGATATGTCACGACCCGAGCCTAGGCCCTAGCCGTGACGAGCATCCCAAACCATGAAGGCCTGGAACACCCATTCTCTATCTGGTTATCATGCACAACATTCATAATCATAATAAAATGCAGAATTGAAACTGAGTACGGAAAACATGGTCAAGTCCTGCAATATTTCTGAATAATACTATCTGACATCAGTCTGCGAAATTTCTACTAAGAACATAAACATCTGTCTGAAAAGAAACTGGGACAAGGCCCCCAGTAAACCAAAAACATAATAAATAAGATAATGACTGACATAATTAGGCCTTCCGAATAATAGAAGTCTCACCACTGTGAGATCAAGTCTGCAAATCCGAGAATGTCTACTGAGTAGCTGGACCCCTAGACTGTGTCTCAGAACCTGGAAAGAGGGGGGGTCAGCACAAAAGTACTGGCACGCGAAGCAATCCAAAAATAGTATAATGGAACATACATATATATATATTAAGTGAAAGAAATTTTTTCATCAAGACATCATGTATAAAACTGTTTCTAAAAAATACATGGGCACTTTCTGAAAACATGCAACCTGTCTGTTCATTTCAAATCATGATCTGTGTTTTACTTCTGAGTTAGGTGGTATTCCCCTACAAGTCTGAATATTCCACGGGCTGTATGGAATCCGCCATTGACTCGGAGGGGAAGCCCCCAACCCAAGTGTGCAGCAAGGGTTGGAGTCTCTGAGTCTGATACGTCATGTGACATTTAAGTCAGCGCATAATAATATACCTGGGTCGGCAAACCACGGTTTTAGGCAATGAGTCGCTTAAACTCAATCCCTCTTCGGGGAACCACCTAACATCTCTGTATGCCCATTTTTAACCTTTTCTGAACATGCATCATTCTAAAATTTCTAAATCATGAAAGTCTAAAATGTCTGTTAGTCTGAGTCTGATATGGCATTAGTCTGAATTGGTATCGTCATACCAAGACCTTGCAAGTCATGATTTTTTTGAGCCATAAGGTACTAAGCAAAAGCTTTCATTCAAAACATAGTTTAGACCACCCAAAACATGCAATTGATGTAAAGGATTTCATATTCCGAACTTAAAGTTCAATTCATGCAGAAATTTCATCAAACATATGGTGGTCATGTGCATTTTGGCAAAACCATGCATTCTTTCATTAAATGCATATTCAACATTCACAACCCTCTCTTTCGTGTTCAAGAATCGTATTCCAAACATAGTAAAAGTCAAAGCACTTCATATCATAATTTCTTTTCTTCAAGATGTCTTTCAAAACAATTTATATTACGTGAAACATGGAAGAATTTACATTAAGAGAGGGGTTCCATGAAAATCATGCTTTAAATTCATATATTTCAGGACAAACACATATATACATATACATATAATTTTCAAACCACTTTGGGGGAAAGCCAAAAGGCCAAAACAATATCATTAAAGCTTCTAAAACATGAGTATGCACATGAATTCGAAAACCCAATACTTAAAACATGATTTCTATGCCCATGAGATTTTAGGAAAACCCCCGCGTACCTCTATTTTCAAGGATAATAGATGTTTCTTAAAGCTTGCGGATTGGTGATTCCGAATATGTAATTATCTTTGAAAACTTACGTCGAATCTTGAACTATTTGAGTTTTTATTTTGAAACCCTAAGGAGAATTCTTGAGAAATTTTGAGGAAAGCATGTATATTATGGTGTTTTAGGGATTAAATCCCGTGTTGGTGGTATATATAGGGGTGGAGGATGACCAAAATACCCCTAAGGAACAATTAAGGTCAAATCTGCCCCTCAGTTGACAGTTTGATAGGCTGGCGTAAATCAATTATAACTTTTTCCTCATATATTAAAATTGGATGAAACCAACTGAATTTGAAAGAGGACTCAAAGATCTTTCGTTTGATATATTATATCTCACACAGGTCATTATATACAGGGAGTTATGATCGTTTGAAGTTGATCCTGAAATGCTGAAAAACTGGGCAATAGGCTATGCGTTTTGCTACTGTTTTGAAATCCAAACGCAGCCTTATGCATTTCGAAAAATTCCAAAACTTATCCGAGATGTACTATGAGATTGCCCGATCGTAACACAACTTGAAAATCTAAAAATGAAGGTCGTAAAAGTCGAGAAGTTGTATCCCGAAGGTTGCCAGCTAACAATGAGTCTAAGTCATTTCAACACTTAGAAAAAATTTAAAACTTAAGTCTAAAGCTCAGAAATTACAGTCTAATACATGCATGACTTTTACGGGGCGTTACATTATCTCCCCCTTGGGATCATTCGTCCTCGAATGATGGATAGGAACTTGTTGAAGCCTTAAAGATATAGAATAACGCGGACATGACATGTCCTCTAATAAAGAATACATTGATTTGAAACATGACCATATGGCTGGAACTACTGATATTTTGAATTCTTATATCGGACAGGCATATCTGATGCATGGAATACACGATTGAAGCTATTCATAGGCTGAATTCTCATAATGAACATGCATATCTGATGCATGGATCTGTTCTTGAGTTGTTCTCATGAACGTAGGACTAAATACACTGTTAAGCTGAACATTCATACTTAACTGGAGTATCTCTTCAACACTCTCTCTAAAGAAGTTCTAACAGTAATAGGGAGCCACGAATCTTGGGTATGTATTACACAAGACATCCAACTGAGGAAATCACAACATTGACTCTACTCTGCAGTCTGAAATATAGACATATAACTCCTAAATTAGGATAGAATTTTCAGACCTTTGGCAATACGACTTGTTACTTTCAGGCTTAGCGCACTTCCCGAATATCCCTTAACTATACTATTCCCTATAAATATGATATTCATTTAATTCAGCTTAAATTTCTCATATGAGCATTGACAATTTTTTCTACTAATGTCTAAAATAGCTTAATCCTTACACTGCGATCAAGCCTAACTCTAAGTCACAAAAATACAACATGCTACACTACGCTATTATTCTAAACCATATGACGCCACCTTATATATCTCTTTTAAAGATCGTATTCTAAGCATAACATGCCTTACCACTTTAATGAATACTCTGAACTCTTAATATGAAGTCGCTAATGCATATTGCAACCTTCCACTACAATCCCAAAACGTCATTCAAGCCTAATTTATAACCACATGTTAACTTCAAGGCAAACACCCATAAATACATACTTCACATAGTTTCTAAACTATTATCAATATAACTCCCACGCGCTATCCTAAAAACATACACACACAAACTTTTCCACTAAACATCACATGTATCAAAGATTGGCCCCAAATCTCACTTCATACTTATGGCCTTATCTAAACAAATGTACTATGATCTTCCATCAAGAAGAACATTTACATCATCACCACTATCATTGCATAGGGAGGTCACCAAAAGGTTAAAACATAAGACCCTGAAGCATGAGAAGATTTTTATATGGGACTGAACACACTATAAAGAGTGAGTACATGCGTCATGAGTTGCATGACCTCAACTAGGGTTCCTAACATAAGGAATGTAATTCCGACTACTTGAATGAAGTAGAACTTATTATCTTGGAACTGGAAGAGTACATGACTCTCTATCATATACAGGAATCACGAACTATGATCACGGAACTAAAACGTAAAGCTTGAGTAGGCATTGGGATCACTGAAAAATACTAAGATAAGAATGGGTTGAGTCTCACCCTCACTTTCTAACGTTCTAAATCATACTGCATCACTACTAGAATCTGAGAGCCTTACTTGGTCATTCGTTCTGTCATCTCCCCCTTAGCTTCAAGTCATCATCTAGAGTTTGGGAGATCCTTTACCAGATTCTAACAGAACTACACTTACTACACTCTAGGGTCTGAAAAAAAAAATAACAATACATGCATATCATAGAACTTAGCCCGAATGACTACCTTTCGGGATACACTCTTTCTCTAGCCACCAATAGTCATAGTATAATGCTTGCACACTTATTCTATCGGTTCAACCTTCAAAAGTCAAGCTTAGATGCTAACACTTAACATTGATATCACCAAGCCTTTGATGAACCATATCTCTTTCTATAGAGCATACCACTATTGCGACTCCAAATTTATATCCCTGTACTATGACAATCAAGATCACCGCAAAAGGCCCAACACTATCAATCAAAACACCTTAACATGGCTATTTAGATCACCATGTACCATTTAACTAGTCTTTCTCCACTTAACAATTCAATGGTACCACTAGCCACGCACAACAAGTAATAGCCTTAGAAAAATACCGCAACCTCATGTCACCTTAGGCATACTTCTACATCAAACATGCAATATCATACACCACTACGAATCAAATAAACTTACTCTATTGCATGCACCGTTTAAGTCTCTTAGATCACTTCTATAAAACTAGAATTCATTAACCAAGAAATCTTCACAACCACCTTCATGGACATCAACTTTTCAAACTTAATATCTAGTGCTATGAATGATTTACAACCCAACCTTACACGAAATTTTCACTTGGAAACTATGAAATAAACATCACGAAACACTAGTGCACTAGAACTTCATAACCACAATAATCGATCATGACCTAATGGTTTTCCTTATCATAATCCATTAGCATGTACTATTTCAACACATCAAGCCTACTAATTTAATCCCACAAAACATGCATCATCAAACTCGTGCCACTATTTACCACCACACCATTTAAATTCAAGCCTATAGTTTAGTATCAATCATTCACCATCAATGAAGAATGCAACATAATATAAATATACTAATCCATCAAATTGGGATATTCTACCCAAATATCTCAAAAATCTACTACATACCTTCTCACAAGTAGCACTAGTTTACAACTACCAATGAAACGAGGGTCAAGGGGATTAAAGCCTCATAATAGACATGGTCAACCTTATCCTTATATTATTACCCCATACAATCTTTTCTACTTATACGGATTTCTCACCACATACATTTAGACTACCTTCAATTTCCACTACAACCATGAGTCTATAATTATAACTTAATGGCTAATACAACCATTTTCACACATCAAGCAACCGACAAATCACCCTGACTAACAACTCCTTCTCTACCTTCTACTAATAACACACAAAGACGTATCAATTCATTACCAACTCAATCTCATGAAAATAAATTCAGCTATACATATATTAAACCAACACAAAATCAACAAGTTGGACGACAAGTTACTAGTGAATCGAAATAGGCCTCACACGGCTTCACTAGACTTTGTTTTTTTTTTTTTGTATTTTGAACGAGCAAAATGACAAGACAACTATGCTAGTGAATCTAAAGAGCCCCACACGGCTTCACTAGACTTAAATTTTTTGTTTTTTTCAAAAAGACCATGATAACAAGATTACATATTACAAGAGATAGAAAACTGACACATAATATTTAATGGTCTAAGAATATACATCTTATTCTGTATAAATAAAAATCTGAGTAAAACACTTCCCCCGTGGACTACCATACCATCCACACGTGCTACTAGCTACCACATTAGTTTATCACTATAAAGGGGTAAATCACCCTCACTCTCACTTCTAACTTTGTGACTTTACAACACCAACTTCTTGGTCTAATTTCATTACCAATAGGTCATGAAAACAAAACTTTGACTCATACTACTATTTGGGTGGAAATACACTTCCAACATTCTACTACACATCATCCCCCCTTAAGCAAGACATCTGCAACATAAATTTCTAAAAAGGGCCGAATATACTCAATACAAAAGGCTGAAAAGCACGATTTCGTCAAGATCAAGGTTCACACTAGAACCCATCCACTCTCTGAAGCAATAACGGACTCTTCTTAAGTCCTTGCATAATTTTAAGATCTTATATGACGCGATCCGAAGGGACAATACCATTTACAGTCTAAACTTCTGCACTTGATTCACCTTAATAATGAGACATATCTGAGGACATTAGAGTAAGGAAAGAACGTGGGATGACTTTTTACATTCGTATGGGCGACACCATAGCACGAATTAGAGTATGAAAGAGGAACATTCTGACTCTATTGCACGAACTAGAACATGAAGAAAAAGAGACATTCCTAAACGCCTAGTAGCCTCCTGTTTATAAGTGTGGCGCGCTACACACCCATAAATAAGACTCTACCCAACACGATTTCGCAGACACCCTGGGACCATGAACCTTGCTCTGATACCAAGTTTGTCACGACCCGAGCCTAGGCCCTGGCCGTGATGAGCATCCCGAACCATGAAGGCACAGAACACCCATTCTCTATCTGGTTATCATGCACAATATTTATAATCATAATAAAATGCGGAATTAAAACTGAGTACGGAATACATGGTCAAGTTATGCAACATTTCTGAATAATACTATCATACATTAGTCTGCGAAAATCTCTACTATGAACACAAACATCTGTCTGAAAAGAAATTGGGACAAGGCCCCCAGTGAACCAAAAATATAATAAATAAGATAATGTCTAACATAATTAGGCCTTCCAAATAATAGAAGGCTCACCACTATGAGATCAAGTCTGCAAATCCTAGAATATCTACTGAGTAGTTGGACCCCTAGACTGTGCCTCAGAACCTGGAAGGAGAGGGGGGGGGTCAGCACAAAAGTACTGGCACGCGAAGAAATCAAAAAATAATATAATGGAACATACTTACATATATATAAGTGAAAGAAATTTTTTTCATCAAGACATCCTGTATAAAACTATTTCTGAAAAATACATGGGCATTTTCTAAAAACATGCAACCTGTCTGTTTATTTCAAATCATGATCTGTGTTTTACTTCTAAGTTAGGTGGTATTCTCCCACAAGTCTGAATATTCCACGGGCTGTATGGAATCCGCCATTAACTCAGCGGGGAAGCCCCCAACCCAAGTGTGCCGCAAGGGTTGGAGTCTCTGAGTCTGATACGCCACGTGACATTTAAGTCAGCGCATAATAATATACCTGGGTCGGCAAACCACGGTTTTAGGCAATGAGTCGCTTGAACTCAATCCCTCTTCGGGGAACCACCTAACATCTCTGTATGCCCATTTTTAACCTTTTCTGAACATGCATCATTCTAAAATTTCTAAATCATGAAAGTCTAAAATGTCTGTTAGTCTGAGTCTGATATGGCATTAGTCTGAATTGGTATCGTCATACCAAGACCTTGCAAGTCATGATTTTTCTGAGCCATAAGGTACTAAGCAAAAGCTTTCATTCAAAACATAGTTTAGACCACCCAAAACATGCAATTGATGTAAAGGATTTCATATTCCAAACTTAAAGTTCAATTCATGCAGAAATTTTATCAAACATATGGTGGTCATGTGCATTTTGGCAAAACCATGCATTCTTTCATTACATGCATATTCAACATTCACAACCCTCTCTTTCGTGTTCAAGAATCGTATTCCAAACATAGTAAAAGTCAAAGCACTTCATATCATAATTTCTTTTCTTCAAGATGTCTTTCAAAACAATTTATATTACGTGAAACATGGAAGAATTTACATTAAGAGAGGGGTTCCATGAAAATCATGCTTTAAATTCATATATTTCAGGACAAACACATATATACATATACATATAATTTTCAAACCACTTTGGGGGAAAGCCAAAAGGCCAAAACAATATCATTAAAGCTTCTAAAACATGAGTATGCACATGAATTCGAAAACCCGATACTTAAAACATGATTTCTATGCCCATGAGATTTTAGGAAAAACCCCGCGTACCTCTATTTCCAAGGATAATATATGTTTCTTGAAGCTTGCGGATTGGTGATTCCGAATATGTAATTATCTTTGAAAACTTACGGTCGAATCTTGAACTATTTGGGTTTTTATTTTGAAACCCTAAGGAGAATTCTTGAGCAATTTTGAGGAAAGCATGTGTATTATGGTGTTTGAGGGATTAAATCCCGTGTTGGTGGTATATATAGGGGTGGAGGATGACCAAAATACCCCTAAGGAAAAATTAAGGTCAAATCTGTCCCTCAGTTGACAGTTTGATAGGCTGGCGTAAATCAATTATAACGTTTTACTCATATATTCAAATTGGATGAAACCAACTGCATTTGAAAGAGGACTCAAAGATATTTCGTTTGATATATTATATCTCACACATTTCATTATATACAGGGAGTTATGATCGTTTGAAGTTGACCCTGAAATGCTGAAAAATTAGGCAATAGGCTATGCGTTTTGCTACTATTTTGAAATCCAAACGCAGCCTTATGCATTCTGAAAAATTCCAAAACTTATCCGAGATGTACTATGAGATTTCTCGATCGTAACTCAACTTGAAAATCTAAAAATGAAGGTCGGGAAGGTCGAGAAGCTGTATCCCGAAGGTTGCCAGCTAAGAATGAGTCTAAGTCATTTCAACACTTAGAAAAATTTTAAAACTTAAGTCTAAAGCTCAGAAATTACAGTCTAATACATGCATGACTTTTACGGGGCGTTACATGATAGGACACTTCTTATATACTTGCTTAGTGACAACAGATTCACCTACTGGTGTAGAGACTAGAAAAGGCTAGGAAATCATTTCAGCACTAATTTCAAAATTCATAGCCACGAACGGAGTCATATAAGAAATAATTGACCCAGGGTCCAGCAACGCATACCCATAAAAATGAAATACATGGAGCGTACCAGTAACAACATCTGGTGAATCCTCCTTCTCCTGGCGGGTGGTATAGCATAAAAATGATTCTGGCGCTGACCACCTACAGTACTAGATGAGGCACCCTGAAGAGGAGCAGGACAAACTATAGGGGCTGGGCCACTAATAGTCTGACTTTGAGGACGATCATCGCGACTCATCTATCTAGCATATAGGCAATCTCTGAACTTGTTGAGATGGTCTCTACCACACTTCAAACATAGGGGAGGACAAGGTCTGTTACTTACACTATCCTGGGACCTCGACATAGTAGGCCTACTACCCTACTCTGACCTAATTCTGAATATAGGAGTACTGGCTGATGAAGGTGCTGGAAAAAGAGAACGGCTCTAGAACTGAGGGCGGATCCCTTTAGAAAATCTAGTCTGACTATACCCCTGCTGCTCTGATCTAACTCTCTTGTTCCCTCCCACTCTCTCTCTCTCGTTCACTTTGTATGCTTCAATCTGCTGAGCATGAATCATTAGTCTTGAAAGGTCCATTTCCCTATTAAGCACAACGGATCTATACTCTTTCACAACATAACCAGATACACCTGCCAAGAACTTACTCATACTAGTTCTAGAATCAGCCATCATACTGGGAGCATACTTAGATAACTGGTTAAACTTATGGCAATACTCCTTAATTGTCATGGGGCCCTGTCTTAAGTTCATAAATTATTCTAAATTGCTTCCCTCAGCTTCGCGGGAAAGAATCTGTCTAAGAAGGTATCTTGGAATAATTGCCAAGTCACAGGAGCATCATTCTCCCCTCTACTTTTCTTCCACATCTCTACCCAATCATAAGCAACATCTTTCATTTAATAGGCAGCTAATTCAACACTCTCTTCCTCAGTCACGTGCATAATCTGAGTGATCTTTCTTACTTTATCTAAATATATTTGTAGGTCTTCACCTACTTTTGACCTAAAGAACTCAGGTGGATTCATTCGCATAAAGTCATAAACCCAGGCTGTAGCAGAATTATTCCTTTGTGGAGGTGGAATAGTAGTCTAGGTGTTGGCTTGGGCGTTGGTGGTGACCGTCTGGGCTAGCGCTTAGAAAGTTGTCTGAAATTCGGCATGGGACACCATCTCACCTAAAGGATCAACGGGTTGAGATCGTTCGTTGTTTCTATGAGCTCTATGAGGAGGCATTTTCTATCATAAGAGAGCAAGAATTAACAGCAAAGAGAAACAGTCATAGGCACAAAAGACTCTTGAAAGAAAGAAACAACTTTTCCTAATACGCCCCGTAGCCTCTTGCTAATAGATGTGGTGCACTACACACCGATGATCAAGACTCTATGTAACACGGCTTGTCAGACTCCCTAGGACTCCTTGAACCTTAGGCTTTGATACCAAGCTTGTAACGCCCCGAGAACCCATCCCGATAAATCACATGGTGCTCAAGGCCATAAGTGGCCTCAAGCTAACCCTTTAAGCCTGTCATCACTTCCAAAACTCTCTACGACACAAATCATCATGAGGTAGTAAAGAATAATCATGAATGAACATACTGAGATACAAAGTAATATGATTTTGTACAAACAAAATACTGAAATCTCTGTACATGCTAGCACACTAGTCTGACAAAGCCTCTACTACATAGGACTGAGGAGCAATTGGGACAGATCCCCAACTGACTCGTACTGAACTAAAAGTAAACAACCATTTATTAATAAGACAAAATTGAAGACACGGGTCCTCGAACCATGAGGACTCACCAATCTCAGAAATACAGATGAAGGTACTCAAAGATCACTGTCTCTACTGAAACTGAGCACCTGAACCTATATCATGAGGAAATATAGAATACAAAAAAGTATGGGAGTCAGTACTTGGGAATGTACTGAGTATGTGGGGGTGGATGCAAAACTTTAAATAATATCATAAATGTATAAGAAAATCATGCATGCTGACAATAATAACTATCTTCGTTTGAATTATCTAAAAGATCATTTCCGTAAGTCATCAGTAATAACATATGCTTCATAAATCTCATAAATCATTTAACTCAACTCAATCTCTTTGACTCATGACTTAGAGTGACTCGGTAACTCATGGTACTTAGATCATTATGGATGTGGGAGTTTATTATAACCGACATAACTACACCATGTGAGCCGCATGGAGTCCAACGTTTTGCCCTTCTAAGTAGAAAACCCCACATTGGTGAGGTGTTGTACTCTTTACAGGGAGTACAACCTCAATCTCATCATCACAATCCCATACTCGGCCTCTGGCCCATAATTATCAACATTAATCCTATGGTGGCACGTAGTTTTGGGGAAATACCACATTTCCTGCTTGGTGCTAAATACTCCGCCCAGACTCAGCTCAGAACGCGTTAGAAAATCCACCTTAATCAATATCAACTAATGGGTCTATTATAAGGACCAAAACATAAATATATATATCTCATCTATAAATCATAAACATCTTGTGGATTCCTAACCCGACTCAACTCAATATAATCTTTCTCAACATCAAGTACATTTGCTTTTTGAATCATTTTCAAATATCAAAAGATTCAAGGAAACATCATAGGACTCAATCCTGACTTTTAATCTCAAATATCGATATATATGTTCAATAGTCAAATTTCTCATGGAAAGGCATAACTCATGACACTTGTCTTAAATCGCTTAGAAATCATCAATACATAATGACAATATACAACTCATGGAATAAATTCTCAATTTAAGAAACATGATGGTGAAATAATCATAAATATCAAACTTATTCAACTCAAATCTCATAAATCATAAATAAATAAAAAAGTTTGGGTGTAAACCCACTCGCAAAATCATGTAAATCAATAATAGAAAGTAAATCTTTAGGCACAAGAACGAAAGGAGTGTTCTTGTTCAAACCCCACATACCTTGGATTATAATTTTGGAGATGTAGAAACTCGTTTGGAACTTCTTTCTCACACTTTTATACCAAGATTCTTGATTCTCTTGACTTGGGGAACTTAATTCTCAAACAACTTGGAGAAATCTATGGAAGATCCTTGAATTTCTTAGAAGAAGATTGAATTTTTTTTTGGGGGGTTTTGGAAGAAACCCTAATTTCTAGATGTTTCCTAGAAGAGAAAAGGAGGAAAATAAATGGCTATTCTCTTCTAGGATATATATATATATATATATATATATATATATATATATATATATAAGACCATATGGGGCATAAATGATCAAAATACCTTTTTAAAAAAGCTAAAATTCACTGATTGAGGCCTGTGACGGTCGATCTAATGGTCCGTCAAGTCTCCTGATGGTCCACCAAATCGTCCGTCACTCGAGTTCCAAGGCTAGAACATTTTGCCTCGACGTGACGGTCAAAGTGATGGTCCATCAGGAAACTGATGGACCACCAAGTCGTTCATCACTCAAGGACCAGAAACGAGACATTCTATCTCAACCTGACGGACCCCTTGACGGTCCATCAACTTTTTGACGGTCCACCAACTTGGTCTTCGCATGATGGCCTTAAAAAGGAGTCACTTTCTTGGCTTGACATGGCACTTGATGGTCTACCAGGGACCTGATGGTCCGGCAGGTCGACCGTCAAACCTGGGAAATCTGATACCGTTTAGTAAAACGGCCAGAGGAAAAGGTACTTCCCTTTTGGGCTGGATGTGGGCGAGGAGGGATTCAAACCCCCGACACCGTGGTTCGTAGCCACGTGCTCTAATCCTCTGAGCTAGATGCCCCACCTCGTCTCTATTGGATCTGTTCCCGGGAGTACCCTAAAAAAAAGGAACCTTTTCTCTCCCCAGCCATTTCGGGTTAAGAAGATGTGAAAGCACGTTTATCTCTATAAGAAGGGTGCGCTCCAAGGTGTGAAGTGGGAGATAAGGGATGTCACAATTGGGGTTTTGAATAAAACGACCTTTTGATTTTTCTTTTGATTTTTTTTTTGGTTTTCATATTGAATAAGAATGAGAGGTGTTAAGCTTTTTATCATCCTGGTGTCGAGCTATTTTTCCGTAGGACCTCCCCTACAGTATCATCATCGCAGTAGAGTTTAACCACCAAGTTCGGGATGGATTGGTGTGGTTCCTCTACGCCTAGGACACCAGAATATCGAACCATGAACAAAGAAAGGCATGAGAGAAAAACATATTGGCTAGTGATTGTGATGCCCCAATTCTTGACTAGAGGGGACACCAAAGGCCTCTGCCCTTCCATCCCTTAGATAGATAGAGAGGGGGGCAGAGCTTTTGCTTTTTTTATGTTGTCAAAGATTTGAACAATGAAAATAGATGGCGAGTGCCTCATCGAATTAATAATGAGGTCAATTTTTGATTTGTT
Organism: Capsicum baccatum var. pendulum; assembly: GCA_030864225.1. Lineage (NCBI taxonomy): Eukaryota > Viridiplantae > Streptophyta > Magnoliopsida > Solanales > Solanaceae > Capsicum > Capsicum baccatum. Next base: position 66,587,693 of record CM061559.1, on the reverse strand, counting down.
ACTTTATGCGCTGTTCTCTTATTTGTCAGTGCAGTTGCTAAATCCGCCCAATTCCCCCTTCATGTATGGTTACCTGATGTCATGGAGGGGCCTACTCCTATTTCGTCTCTTATACATGCTGCTACTATGGTAGCGGCGGGGATTTTTCTTGTAGCTTGGCTTCTTCCTCTTTTCAGAGTTATACCTTACATAATGTATTTGATCTCGATTATAGGAATAATAACAGTATTATTAGGAGCTACGTTAGCTCTTGCTCAAAAAGACATTAAGAGAGTTTTAGCCTATTCTACAATGTCTCAATTGGGTTATATGATGTTAGCTCTAGGTATGGGGTCTTATCGAAGCGCTTTATTTCATTTGATTACTCGTGCTTATTCCAAAGCATTATTATTTTTAGGATCCGGATCCATTATTCATTCAATGGAAACTATTCTTGGATATTCTCCAGCTAAAAGCCAGAATATGGGTCTTATGGGAGGTTTAAGAAAACATGTACCAATTACCAAAATCACATTTTTATTAGGTACACTTTCTCTTTGTGGTATATAACTTTGAAGAAATCTTTGAGGAGTTAATTAAACTTTTTACACGTCATTAAAAATCTTTGCAATAAACAAAATTATTTAATTTTAAATAATCAAAAGTTACACTGCCAAACACGTCCGATTAAACTAATCTAATTTAATTTTAGAACTTAGTCAAATTTCCTTACAGAAAGCGTAGGAAGCATATAAAAATGATTTGAGGCCGTAATAAACAAGTAAATGGACAAAGGTAGTATACTTTTATCCTTACAAAATAATTTATAGCCATACAAATACCTTAATTTTTTTTTAATCACAAATTCCAAAATCTTTCTAGTTTTCTTAAATTTATATCAAAATTAGTTTAGGTGTACGCGCCTCGCGCGTGTACCTCATTTTATTGAGTTCAAACGTTACACTAAATAGGATATTTGTTTAAATAATAGAGATGAATGCAATAATTAAATTCAACATCTTTTGAGGAATTTATTTAATGAGAGAAGTATCGATTACCCCCTTGAACTTGTGATGTTTTATTCATGATACACCTGAACTTTGACTAGTTCTAAGTACTCCCCTCCCCCCTCCCCCCAAACTTGTTCTTTTAGTATGTCCCGTGGCCCCTTTTTGTAGATGTGGAAAAATGTTTGATTTCACACTCCATCATGCGCGTGATGGAGTAATGTTTCAGCCACATCAGCATTTTTAATGATTAAAAAAATGAAGAAAAAAGCATTTTTATTTAATTTTTTCAAAAAATTCAATTATCCACTCTTCCTCCATTACTTTCAATATAAAAAAATGTTTCATCCATTTATTAATTTTATAAAACTCCAGTTTATTAATTAGTTTATGAAATAAAAATTTCATCCGTTTATTAATTTTGTAAAAATTTTGTTTATTAATCTAAAAAAATTTCTTCCATTTATTAATCCAATCTAAAACTCCAGTTTCCATTCCTATAAAACTCCTTCAATTTTGTAATCTTGATTATATATATCATATGAGTTATTGTAACTAAAAAAATGTACTAAATATCGAAGCAGATATTTTAAAAAATAATAAATAAACAAATACTAAAGAAACTAAGACATGTACTTATAATAAATGTAGTTATATTGGTTATCTATTTTTAGTTCCTAACGATTTGATTTTCGATTTAACTGATAAGAAAATACTCATAAAATAGAAAAAGTAGTAATTGACATGAAAAAAATGAATTTTAGTCGCAACCAAAATCCTACTTATGGGGTGTAAAGTCGTAATTTAGCATAAACTTATTGGGTTATCGGTTTACCCAAATAAAAAAATCAAAATCGAATCAATGACCCAGTGATTTTTTTTTGACAAAATCATTAAAAAATCGTTAACCCAATAACGATAAATCAATAACTTTTTTATCAATTCGATTTTTGTACACCCCTAACTTAAATTGCAATTTCTTACTCCATTAATTATAACAAGAAACGTATTTGTGCATGTGAGTCTCCTCAAAATACTAATCGAAACACTAATCGGAAACTACTATGAAACACTAACCGAAAAAAATAGTTTTATATTTTTAACACACCCAAAAAAATATAAATTTTTAGATAATAGCTTACTTGATCGATCAAAATTCAACCTTTCACTATTTTGGAGTTGAGGAAAACTGAAAAATATAATTTTTTTAGAGAGAAATTGGATAATTAAGGGTAGAAGTGAGTTATTTTTTAATATAGGATAAATACAAGGAATGTGGGTGATATTTATCCACGTGGACACCAGTCATCACTTTTAAACCACGTGTCCACGCGTGTATTGTATGCAGCGGACAGTCCAACAAAAAGGGGCCACGGGACATACTAAAAGAACAAGTTCGAGGGAGGGGGGGGGGTACTTAGGACTAGTCATAGTTCAGGTGTACCATGAATAAAACATGACAAGTTCAGGGGGTAATGTATACTTCTCTCTTATTTAATTAAACCTAACCTTTACCAAAACAATTTCTCAAAGTCGATCGACATTCATCTACTACCTGCAAACTACAACAAAACAATATGATGATAGAGACATCAAAATAATATAGTTAAATCTAACCTTTACACAAAAATTTTCTCAAAGTCGTCCGATACTCATCTACTACTGTAAACTATAACAAAATAATACGGAAATAGAGATATCAAAATAATACAACTAAACTTTACCTTTACATAAAAAATTTCACAAAACAGAGATTTTAAATTAACCATTACCTAAAAAATCCTCAAAACTGACAGGCATTCATCTACTAACTGTAAATTCATCTACAACCTGTAAACTACAGTAAAATAATACAATAGTGATTACAAAACTTCAGTTTTAATGAAAATAATTCTTGTCTGAGTGAAAATTTTGACACTAAAGAATGACTTGAATGAAACAAAGAAGATATATATATATATACACACGTTGAATTCTATTAAGTTGATAAAAATCGCAAAGAAGTTGAGGGTTAGAAAATTAAGCATCCATTAATCTAGACATGCAACCGAATCAAGTTAGATGAACATCAATCATATTTTCAAAATAAGTAAACCGATTTCTTGTGTAGTTTAACGTACATCTCAATATTTATAGAAGTATTTTTTTAATAGAGTCCTATTTTAGGAGTATTTTCTAATTGATCATTACAAAGAAAAATATTAATTAAAAGAGCAGCTCGGTGTACTAAAGTTACCGCTATGCACGGTGTCTGGGGAAGGGCCCATCACTAGGGTGTATCGTACGCAGCCTTACGATAATTGATTGATTCCCATATATTTTAGGAGTCTAGTTAATACAACTAAGCTTAACCTTTACACAAAAAAATTCTCAAAACAGAGATATAAATACAAGGTATGTTGTTCCGAATCAAGTCAGATGAGCATCATGTTTTTTCAATGAGTAAATCAATTTCTTCGGTAGTTTAACGTGCATCTCAATATTTGTAGAAGTATTTATTTAATAGAATCTTATTTTAGGAGTATTTTTTGAATCCTATTTTACGAATATTTTTCTAATTGATCAGTACAAAGAAAAATATTTATTGATTCTCCTTCCATATATTTTAGGATATATTTTAGGAATCTCATATATTTCAGAGTCTAGTTAATATAATAAAAATAATTAAATTATAAATTAAAGAAAATAGTGAAAAGACTGTTTTGTCTACGGAGGGTTTTTAATGAAGGATAAAAAGTTCAAATCACTTTTCTAAGGGTCTTCGCACTTTTAACCTTACTTTGATGAGTTCAGACATTACATTAAATAGGATATTTATTTAAATAATAAAGATTAATATAATAATCAAATTTAATATCTTTTGAGTATGTAAAGATAGAAAATTTATTTATTAAACCTAACCTTTACCAAAAATATTTTTAAAATTCGATCGACATTCATCTACCATCTGTAAACAGCAACAAAACAATACAATGATAAAGACATCAAAATAATACAATTAAATCTAATTTTTACACATAATTTTTTTTTAAAGTCATCTGACACTCATCTACCACCTGTAAATAATAACAAAATAATACAATAATAGAGATATCAAAATAATACAACCAAAGCTAACCTTTACATAAAAAAATTCTTCAAAGCCGATCAACATTTATCTATCACCTGTAAACTGCAGCAGAATAATACGATAAAAGTGATATCAAAATAATACAATTAAACTTAAATTTTACACACAAAAATTTTTCGAAGTTGATCGAGATTCATCTACGAACTGTAAACTACCACAAAGTAACAAACTAATAGAGAGATTACGATAATACAATTAAACCCAACCTTTACCTAAAAAAAATTTCAAAGCTGACCCACATTCATCTAGCATCTGTAAATTAAAATAAAATAATAAGACAATAAAGATATCAAAATAATACAATTAAATCTATCCTTTACACAAGAAATTCTTCAAAGCCAACCGACATTCATCTACAACCTGTAAACTATTAAAAAAATAATATAATAGTGATCACAAAACTTCGATTTTGATCCAACTAATTCTTTTCTGAGCAAAAAATTTGATCCTAAAGAATGATTTTGAATGAAAATAAAGGAGATATATATATACACACATGTTGAATTCTATTATGCTGACAAAAACAGTGAAGAAGTTGAGGGTTTGAAAATCAAACATCCACCAATCTAGACATGCAATCGAATCAAGTTAGATGAGCAACAATCATATTCTTTAAATAGGCAAACCCGTTTGTTCTCTAGTTTAACGTACATCTCACTATTTATAGAAGTATTTCCTTAATAAAGTCTTAATTTAGGAGTATTTTTCTAATTGAACAGTAGAAAGGAAAATATTAATTAATTCTCCTACCTTATATTTTAGGAGTCTCATATATTTTAGGAAGCCTAGTAGAAAGGAAAACATTAATTAATTCTCTTATCATATATTTTAGGAGTCTATATATTTTAGGAAGTCTAGTTAATATAATAAAAAATAATTAAATAATAAATTAAAAAATAGTGAAAAGACAGTTTTGTCTAAAGAAGAATCTTTTAATGAAGGGTCAAAAGTTCAAATCACTTTTCTAAGATTTTTACACTTTTAATATATTTTAGATATAGATTATAAATATAGATAGAGATTATAGATATAGATAGATAGATAAATATAAATATAGATATAGATTATAGATTATACATAAATATTGTCACAAATGAGACGGAAATGGTACAATACAATAAGGGGTTGTTTGGTAGAGTGTATAAGAATAATGCTGAATAAGGTGTATTAGTAATACTTATATTATTAATGGAAGTATTAGTAATACTGGTATTAGTTATGCAAGCATTATTTTTTATACAGTGTTTTGTTTAATGTATTAAAAATAATATATATTTACATATTTTTTATAAAATAATATTTATTACCGAAATACCCTTTTTATATATAAACACTAACAATTCTATACTAATGTGTATACACAGCTGTAAGAAATCGTATGCACTGGCAAGCTTCACTGAGAACACCATTACTTTCAAATTCCTCGTATGCACTGGCAAGCTTTACTGAGAATATCCAATGAATTCATTTGTTCATTGAATGCTTGGATACACCAACATTCCAAGATCTTGTATGCACCAAATTGCATTAAATATCCAAGCCATTGAATACCCAATTTGGAATGTTGGTGAATGCAAAATGAACAAATGAATTTATTGAATGTTGCCAGGCGAAGCGGATCTTGCCAGCAGCTGGTGTATCCAAATAACCAATGAATTCATTTGTTCATTTTCATTGTGCTGTATCCAAATATCCAAATATCTAATGAGTTGATTTGTTCATTTTTATTGAGAAAGAAATCTAAGGAAGGTATGCAATCTTGAAAATTTAATTTTTACTTCTTCTCTAAATTCACCCTTCTTTGAAAACCCAATTTCATGTATTCTTTATATCCAAAAGACTTGAAACTGAAATTGATGGAATTTGATCGGAATAAAAATAAAGAAATTGGAATACAAAAAGATGTTTGATTAAGAAGAAGATGTGGAGAAATGGTGGAAAAAAGAATTTAGTTATTTTGAAGGGGAAATTTATCATTTAATAATTCAATGCATGTATTGAAATGCTTTGTATTATTAATACATAGAAAAGAGTGGGTATTAATAATACATAGCTCAATACCTAATATAGTGTATAACTAATGTTTTGCATTAGTTATACAATGACAAAAATATACCAAACGGAGTATTAATAATACATAAGAATAATGCATATATTATTTTGATTAACACACTCTACCAAACGATCCTATAGTGCATAACTAATACTTTGAATTAGTTATACAATGACAAGAAAATACACCTAATGAAGTATCAATAATACGTAAGAATAATGCATGTATTATTTTACTTAACACACTCTACCAAACGATCCCTAATTTTTAAGAAAATTTTATTTGGGGTATATTTTACTAAATTCTTATGAATGATGTTTTGAAACTCTAATTTTTTGATAAATAAACACTTTATTTATTACCAAGTCGGAGAATTACACATCAAGAAAAAAAAGAAAAAATGATACTGTTCAACTCTGGGCAGACCCAGGTTGTTCCATACTAAGCTACCAATTATAACAAAGACTACTCAAACATACTAATCAGGGTACCAGTTGTGGCTATTCAATTTGTTGGCTAGCTTGATCTGCATGCTTGCTGTGACAAAGATTTCTTGGATTATCATTCTTACAAGGTTGTCACAGGGACTTCTTTTGCCTTGAAAAACAATTTGGTTCCTCTCCAACCATATGTGGTAAACAACAGCTGCAAGTGTTAATCTAAGGAATATTGTTGTACTACCGCTCCCATTGTATCTGGAAACACACCTACAAATCTCCTCTGTCCATTTCATGGGTTGTCTATTGATTCCATGCCAGTTGAGCAGTTTAAGCCATACTTTTGAGGTTATATCGCAGTGAAAAAAAAGGTGGTCGATGCTTTCCAGCTCCTTCTCGCAAGGGGGCTCATAGGGTCGACTTTTATGCCCCATTTACATAGCCTATCCCTTGTATAAATTCGACCATGTTCTACCAGTTGCAGTATAAACATCCATTTGGGAGCTCCATGGGTATTACAAATTAATTTCCTCCAATACACTTTATCATAGTCACCCCTCAATTGTCTGTACATTTGTTTTATGGAGAATTTGGGTGTGCCAAGCAGCTTGTCTTTAGTCCATCCTGTAGCTACATAATACTTCTTGGCTTTGAGAATTTTTTGAATAACCCAGCAGGCTTGAGGAAAGTATTGACCCCACAGGGATCTACCCTTGCCATAGTATATGTGAACCCATTGAATCCACAAAGTATCTTTTTTCTTGCATTAGTTCCATAACAATTTACACATTGCTGCCTTATTCCATGTGTGTATATCAATTACATTCATTCCTCCTGCAGATTTTGGGAGGCAGAGCTTATCCCAAGCTATGTGTGCTTTCCTTGTAGTGTCCATACCCCAGTTCATCCGAATGTCTTGCACATTTTTCAATGATCTCCAGTAGGGGTGTGTATCGGTCATTTCGGTCCAATTTTATATATTATCGATTCAATTTATCAATTTTCAGTTTTTAAATATGCTAAATCAATAAGACATTTTTTATCGGTTTTTGGTTTATCAATTTTTAATCCTTATCGGTTTGGTTTTTGGTTTAACCGATAAGAAATAGTAGTAACTAACATAAGAAAAACCAAATCTTAGTTTTAACGAAAAATTCTACATGATGTATTTTAATTTACAATAATCTTCAAATTTAAACTAAATGTTGTTAGAAGAATTTAAGAGTTTGTATAATTGAAAATAATAGTTTTGTTAATTTTTAGAAATTAAACAGAAATTAAGATTTTATATGTATATATATTCTTATTGGGTTATCGATTTATTCAACAACCCAATAAAAAAAATCGAACCGAACCAATAACCCAATAATTTTTTTTTATAAAATTATTAAAAAATCATTATCCCAATAACCCAATAACATTTTAATGGTTTGGGTTATTGGTCGATTAGGTTTTTGCACAACCCTAATCTCCAAAATTTCTTAGGTAGAAGGTATAGTTGGGACCAATAGGTTTGGATTGAGAATAAGATTGACTTCAGAAGTTGGAGTCTTCCTGCATAAGATAAGAACTTCGATGTCCAAGATGTAATCTTTCCTAGCTTTTTTTCAATCAAAGGTTGACACTGAGCAGTAAAAAGTCTCTTAGTACTTAGTGGCACCCCCAAGTATCTAATAGGTAGTTCTCCTTTAGGCATGCCCAAAATATTCAAAATCTATTGTGAACTAGATGGCTCATTCCACCAAAGTATATTGAGCATTTTTGCAAGTTAGCGTGTAACCCCGAGGCTTGGGAAAATTGTTGGAAGCAGTGAAACAATGCTTGTATTGATTGGGTGTCCCCTTTGCTAAACAACAATAAATCATCCGCAAAGCTTAACTGTATAATCTTAAGTTTTGCACACCTAGGATGGAACTGGAAGGAAGGATAATTATGTAGAGATTTCAACGACATGTTAAGGTACTCCATGTCTAAAACAAAGAGATAAGGCGACAAGGGGTTGCCTTGTCTCATTCCCCTCTTAGCTTTAAAGGGAGGGGTGGGTGTACCATTATTGTTGATAGAGTAACTTACAGAAGTCAAACAAGTCATAATCCACTTGATGAAGGTATCAGGAAAGTGCAAGCTGGTCAAAATTTGTTCTATGTACACCCATTCGATAGAATCGTATGCTTTTTGAAGATTAATCTTCAACATGCACCTCGACGAAATGCCTTTCCTTGAATAACCTTTTACTAGCTCATGGCTTAGCACAATATTATCTGAAACGAGCCTCCCCGGGACAAATGCAGCTTGGATTCCATCAACCAAGTCCTCTAATACCATACCCATCCTTGTAGTGATAATTTTCGTAATGATCTTATATAAGACATTGCAACACGATATCAGTTTCTATCCTTGTTGGATATGTGATGTTTTACCTTGGGAATGAGGGTAACTGATGTACAGTTAATTGCCGTATAGAGTCTATTATTTTTGAAGAAATCCAAAACTGCTTCAATAATGTCATCACTAATATAGTCCCATGCCTTTTTATAAAAGAAAGCATTGTACCCATCACTTCCGGGGGCTTTGTTATTTTCAATGCCTTTAATAGTTGTAATCATGTCATTTCGGGTTACGAGAGCAATCAAGTTGCGTTGCTGATCTCTGGTTAGCATACTACCTTTCTGCATGACATCCATTTTGACACAAGGAAGCTGTTTAGCTGAAGTTCCCAGTAGGTGTTTATAGAATTTCAAAATTTCCTCTTGAACCTCCTCAGTTGTGTGAATTAGCTTGCCTTCTACTATAGTAAGGCTTCTGATGTGGTTTTGGGCTACTCTATTCTTTAAGCAAGCATGAAATTAGGACGAATTAGAGTCCCCGAACCGAAGCCAATTGACTCTAGCATGAAATTAGGACGAAATTAGGACTAATCTGACAGGCTAACATATCTCAACCTACGTTGGCTACGTAGTTCTGGAACACAAAGATGACTGCTAAGAATCACACCCTAAACTGGTAGGTGTGTTCCTATCCCTGGGTTCACTCGGTGCTAACTTCTACTCCCATCTGAAGAGACTGAACATGAATAACTGATTGTACTGATTAACTGAACTGAACTGATTTTGAGTTTACTGAGTTCCATAGTTGATGGAATAATACTGATATCTGATAGCTAACTGAGTTCATGAGATTACTGATCTTACTGAGTACTGACTTCATAAGATTACTGAGAGTACTGAATTATAGAGATTACTAAGTTACTGGGTACTGAGATTTTTAAGATTAACCGAGTACTGAGATTTCTGAACTACTGAGATTACTGAACTACTGAGACTACTGAGATTTCTGAGTTTTCCTGAGTCACATGACTGACTGAATTCTGTAGATCTAGGCATGACTAGGTATCGTGATAACATGACATGGATCTAGGCACACGGCTATATTTTTTGGGTACGAATACCCCTAGGACTCGATAGAAGGAAACTGACTCAAACATGATATGACTTGATTACAAGATTGGAGTCCACAATTCACAATATCATAAGTAGGGGATATTATACTTCATGTATTTATTCAACATCTCAAACATGGTAGGGAAAGCATGGATATGTTTCGTGTACATAATTCATATCTCCATTATCATACATTCTTCATACCACAACAATATCTACACATAAATAACATGGAATTTCTATTGGAATGTATAACTAACATGGACTTGTCATCTAGATATCATGGAATCATGTGAATATGAACTTCTAGCATCCTAGGCATTTTATCAAACACCTTGCATGCATTCTTTAAGGCATAGGTGGATTTCATACTTTCATCATATCAAACCACCTAAAGTTCATGTTTTTCAACTAACAACCACATATATTCCATGAAAACACCTTTAGACATCACATTGAAACTTAAACAACAATCGTCAACATGTACATACTCATATCACCACAAAACGTTTACAAAATAATATTTAAAACATGGTTCTTGAGCTCTATGAATTGATTGGATCCATAGATGAACACTACGCATACTTTAGAAACAAAACCTTGATGATTTGCTGGAGAGATCTTGGATTGGGAAACTTAATTCTTGATTATCTTAGAAAAAGGCTTGAATCTTGCTTTTGAGAGATGAGTTTGATGAAAACCCTAATCTTGTGGTTGAGAGCATAAGAGAGGGTTTTTGAGATGCTTAACTAAAGAAAAATGAGAAAAATTATGCCTCTTTAGGGTTATAAGTCATGGAAAGTGAAGGAAAAAGACCAAAATACCCTTATGAAATAAATTCCCAGTTGCTGAAAATAATAGCAGACGACATTTGTGACAAGGCATCAAAAATGTGACAAGTCGTCAAAAATATCGTCACACAGAAGCTGGATTCTGCATAAGACTGACGACATTTGTGACATGGCATCAAAAATATGGTAAGCCGTCAAAAATGTCGTCACACAGAAGCTGGATTCTGCCTAAGGATGACAAAATTTATGACAAGTCATCAAAAATATGGTAAGCCATCAAAAATGTCATCACACAGAAGCTGGATTCTGCCTAAGGCTGACGACATTTGTGACATGACGTCAAAAATATGATAAGCCGTCAAAAATGTCATCACACAGAAGCTGGATACTGCCTAAGGCTGATGAAATTTGTGACATGGCATCAAAAATATGGTAAGCCATCAAAAATATTGTCACACAAAATCTGGATACTGCCTAAGGTTGACGACATTTGTGACATGGCGTCAAAAATGTGGTAAGCTACCATGAATGTCGTCACTTAGGAGCTAGTTTCTGCCTAAGGATGATGACCTTCGTGATAGGGCGTCACAAATATGGTAAGATATCACGAATGTCATCACTTAGGAGCTAGTTTCTGGCTAAGGCTGACGACCTTTGTGATAGGGCATCACAAATGTGGTAAGCTACCACGAATGTCGTCACACTGTTTCCAGCCTGACATACTGGAGTAAAATAGGAATAACTCTTTGCTCTGATATCGGATTTAGGATAAATTCGTATCATTGGAAATATAGTTCAATTATATATCTGTTGATAGGTCATGAGCTAAAAAATTCCAAGTATAATGAGAGATATGTTTGTTTGAAGTTGACTATACAAATATCCTTCTCAAGAATTCAATCGGTAAGGAATGTTTTGATTCGTCTGATAGCTGGGAGTTATTTAAAGCCTTAATATACATCTAACTTACTTATAAAACTATAAAAGAACCATGATGTACTATGCATGAGCTTGGTACATGGCTCTAATATTGGTTTGGATTTTTCGGGGTATTACAATATCTTCTCCTTGGAAACATTCATCCTCGAATGATGACTGCTTGAGAGGGGAGAAAAGATAATATGATGCATATATAACATGAATGACTGATCATGATTTCATGGCTGACATGACTAAAAACTGAGCATATCATACTGTACATGCATATCTGATGCATGGGTAGCTGATTTATGAATGTAGGACTGAGTGTTTTGAGAAACTGAGTTTCTCAAACTAAGAATGCATATCTGATTCTTAACTGATAAGTTGAATCCATGCATATCTGATGCATGGTTATACGACTGACATGATACACGAATGCATGATAGAAAGTACTGATAAGCTGACCACGTATATCTGATGCGTGAATACATAGTTGAACTGACTTATGAACATGTGACTGAACATGTAATGGTAAAGATACCAAGTTTGAACTGAAAACTAAGCATGGAACTGAATACCAAGTTTGTTATTGAAATTTGAACATGAGAATGAGTAACTTCAAGGAAGGCTGTTACCTTGAACTAAAAATACCAATGAGTCTGAGATTGATTACTCAATAAGCATGAGCTGAGACATAAGAACATAACTGACTCTGGAGTATGATACATGAACTGAACTAAGTCTCTAATGTGTGACATAGACAGAGTATCGTATCATGGCAATACTGAGCCATTGAGTACATGGCTTACGACTGAGTTTTGAAGCTAGAGGGTCGGCTCATAAGTAACACTCCCTCCAAGATAAATTCATCAAAGAAAACAATATATCTAAATCAAGAAAGTTTAGGGGCTATAGTGAATCTCTCCCTTGGGACACTATGTCCCTGAAGGATGCTGGACTGACCTTGCTGAGATATTAAGGAAGTTGAGACGATGCATAAGGCACCTAGGTACGAAATCGTGATTGATTATCTGAAATCTAAAATTAAAGCGTGATGCATGAATGTATAGACATACTGACTTATCTGATTAATTGAGTAACTGGTAACTGAACGTTGGGTATGCAAGACTGAATTGCACTTAATCTGAGTAGCTGGGCTGAGGCCATAAAGTATTATGAATATAATAAGGGACTGACTGGGTAACATGAGGTAACTGATCATGGATTTCATAAAAGCTTTATTGTTTGAAAATGCAGGACCAAATGTATTACATGATTTGGGAACATTCCATGGACTGAGGTATTGAAATACCTATAACTGAGTAGCTGATAATTGTACGCTATGGTCAAGCAAGTCTAAAGTTGAACTGAATTTCTGAGCTGAATATTGACCTAAAGCTGACACTATAACTTAAGACTGTAACGGGGATCCATACTGGATCTAAATGCTGGGTCCTGATAACTGAATACTGGAACTGAGGTTTAAACTGATACTAAAGTGCTTAATTCTGAGACTGAACACTAATTACTGAGTACTGAACTGTAACTGAGATAGAAACTGAGTTGTGATAGTTGCACAATGAAGGCTGACATAAGTCAAGGGTCTGAATACACATTCATACTCTGAACTTTCCAAATTTCTAAATATTACCTCATGCTAGCCCTTTGCTTGCATACTAACAGGATATTCAAGCTTATCTTCGTATCTACACCCTCTTATAAAACATGCATGCAATAATCTGCTCTTAACATGAAATATTAACTCTCTCCGATCTAAGCAATTTCTCAACACTACACTATTCTCATAAAGAAAGCTCATAAAGGGTTAAATCAGGAAAACCTGAAACATGAATGGATACTGACTGAACTTGACACATGACGAAAACTTGAGGAGTAAAATATAAACAACATAGATTTACCAAAAAGGTCTGAACTGAGTATATACATGATATAGTCTGAATTTATCTGATCTGTGAGGGCGTAGCATAAGTCAGGGAAACTGAGTATACTGGGGATCATGATACATGTACATGAGTCATGAGCTGCATGACCTGAGTCTGGAATTTTTGAGTTCATGGAACATGATTTGTAACACTGAGTGATCAAGAACTGAACTCCCTATATTGGGAACTGAAAGCACACATAATTCTATGGAATACGTGTGAATGTATGCAGTATTTATGGAATCTAAGACATGAAGAATGCATAGGCATTATGCCAACTAAAGTATGAAGCTTTACACTGAGATAAGGATGGGTCAGAAATCATCTTCCCTAACTGCTTTTCTGTACATACTGGCACTACTACTGGAATATGAGAGCCTGACTTGGGTACTTGATCTACTATCTCCCCCTTGGCTTTAAGACATCATCATTAGTCTGTGAACACTAAACTAATCTCTGAACTGAACTGTAATCATCATCAAATACTTACACTCTAATCAACACATACTCCCCTTACTAAATACATCATCTGCCTCTATTTTCCTCACATACTACTAATATCACATCCACACCATTATGCTTAATTTTAAGTCACTAAACTTAAATTTTCTAACTCACACTGTTTAAGCCTATTGATTCATTATAGCACAACTATCCCCATGAATATATGATATATTCAATTTGGATATTGTATCCTAACTTGTCTATTGCTAAACTCCTGGGTTCATGCTTCTAACTCTGGGTCACATGCTATCATACGATTTTGAGAAGGGATCTGATGGTATATCTAAATCTGGGTTCGAGAACGAGTTCTCATGATCATGAATGAGATTTGTACAACTTTGGAACATAACTTAACTTATGGGATACTATCTGAGAAAGCCCTATCTTTAGGACTTAAGATTCACTATTTTTGTTACCTTGAAAGTAAGGTAAAGATGACATATGGGGAGCATGATATAAAACTACATAAGTTCCTTAGAGAACCTTGCTTTAGCACGATTTGAGACATGAAAGAAGGGAAACTGTTCCTAAAACATCTCATAGCCTCTTACACATAAGTGTGGTGCACAACACACGCATGTACAAGACTCTACTAGATGCAGCTTTTAGACTTCCTGGGACTCTATGGAACCTTAGGCTCTGATACCAAGTTTATAACACCCAATTTTCTGAACCAAAATGCTAAACCATGACTGATATCTATACCTGTATACTACATAATATATCATAAAAGGAAGAAACATGAACATGAAAGGCCATAAGGTTCAAATTGAATAAACGTCTGATGACAAAATATCTGAAAAAGGTATAGCAATACCAAAATAAGTCATAAATACTGAAAATAATGAGATCTAAATATCTAATCTGACATCTAGTCTGAAAACCTCTAACTGAACTGCATAAGGAGTTGAAGGAACATGTCTCCAACTAACTCTATCTAGCAACTGAATAGTAAATATAGCAATAATCATATCGTCCTCGAATGAGAAGGACTCACTGTAAACTCTGAACACTGGAATGCTACTGCTGATATGGAGCTCGTGCCTCTGAACCTATGGTGTAACATAAGAGAAAGCACCATAGCATAGCATAAATGCGTTAGTACGTCTGAATGTACTGAGTATATGAGTGAGGTAGGCTAAATGCAAAGGGTTATATGCAAGAACAATGCTGACTAATATGAATGTGAGAATACATATATGTATACATAACTGTAACTAAACTCATGGAGATACTGACTACTGAGTCTGAATACTGACAACATGAGTGTACTGATACTGAGATATTGAATAGATGAACGACTATTTCTGATAGTTCGAATTATGAAGAACTGGTCTTGTTGACTGTGTCTGACAGTCCTAAAGCTGAATACTGATATCATGAATTTGGATAACTGATATGACTGATATAATTGTGATGATCAGCCTAACCGATGTAACTGATACTGAGCAACTGTATTCGACAATCTAAGTTCTGATGGAACTATCTGTGTTCTATTTTATATAGAGTAACTGAATTTAAGATTAGTCCTATCTAGCGAGTGATCTTTAAATCTGATGATTCTGATACTATTTAACTATTATTGAGATCAGTCCTATCTAATGGGTAATCTTAAAGTCTATTTATAATGATAAGGATTGATTGTCCCTAACAATACTGAAGCTGTACTACTAAACTGAGTTGACTGTATCTAATGGTCCTGAATCTATAACTGAAACTGTGGGATGTATTCATCTAATCAACATGCCCTAATTAAGAGAATATATCTATGTTAGGGTCCAATCTCTACCCCAACTGGAAGGGAGTCAATATCGCGCCACTGGTAAGGATAAGCTGTGAGTGACCCTTATCTGGCAGGTACTCAAAGAAAGAATGGTGGGACCCTAAACTGATAGGTTAATCCACCTCATCAACCCTAATCTGACAGGCTAAGATGTCTCAACCTACGCTGGCTATGTAGTTCTGGAATACAAGGATGACTGCTAAGAATCACACCCTAAACTAGTAGGTGTGTTCTCATCCTGGGGTTCACTCAATGCTAAATTCTACTCCCATCTGAAGAGACTGAACATGAATAACTGACTATACTGATTAATTGAACTAAACTGATTTTGAGTTTACTGAGTTTCGTAGCTGACAGAATAATACTGATATCTGATAGCTAATGAGTTCATGAGATTATTGATCATACTGAGTACTGAGTTCATAACATTACTGAGAGTACTGAATTATAGAGATTACTAAGTTACTGGGTATTGAGATTTCTGAGATTAACCGAGTAATAAGATTTTTGAACTACTGAGATTACTGAACTACTGAGACTGCTGAGATTGTTGAGTTTTCCTGAGTCATATGACTGACTGAATTCTATAGATCTTGGCTTGACTAAGTATCGTGATAACATGACATAGCTGTAACACCCTAATTTTCTGAACCAGAATACTACATGGTGCTTATGACCCCGAAGGACCACAAGCTAACCCATGATTGATATCTGTACCTGTACACTGTATAATAAACTTGTAAAATACAAAAAATATGAACAATAGGCCATAAGGTTCAACTGAATAAAGAAACTTTCAAAACATGACATCCATGTGGGTAGCTAATACCCAAAACAACTGAATTTGAACTGAATCTAAAAACCTCTAAGTACTGGCTGAATAAGGAGTTGAGGGAACATGTCTCCAACTAACTCCGTAAACTAAAAACTAACTGAATTAATAAATGAATAAATGAAGTAATATCATCCTCGAATGAAAAGGACTCACTGCAACTCTGTGTGCTAAACGTGACTGCTACTACTGGTCTGGAACTCGTGTCTCTGAACCTATGGTGCAATATAAAAAGAAATTACCATAGCGCAAATGCATCAGTATAACTGGAGTACTGAGTATACGAGTGAGGTAGGCTAATGCGAAGGGTTTACATACATGAATAATGCTAACTGACTGATTAATATGAACGTAAGAGTGCAAACATACATACATAGTAACTAAGGTCATGAGTACGTGATAGCTAAATCTGTATTCTAATACATGGCTAAAAATGTAGTTCTGATAGCATGAGGGACTGTATCTGACTGTCCTGAATCTGATGGAACTATCTGAGTTCTGTACTATAACTGAGATTTGACTGTATCTAACAGTCCTGATATACAGATAGTTGAAGAACTGTCTAAGTTCTTTTACTGAGACTGATTTTAAAACTGTGGGAGGTAGTTGTTTAACCGACATGCCCCATGTATGCTAAAGTAGCTGAACTGAGGCCCAATCGCTGCCCTGATTATAAGGGTGTCAATACCGTACCACAGGTAAAGACATGCTGTGAGTGACCCTCAAATCTGGCAGTGTCCCTAAAAGAGAATGGTGGATGTCCGCCCCATCAACCCTCACGCTGGCAGTGTTGATGTCTCAACCTATGCTGGCTACATAGTTCTGGAATGCAAGGATTGCTTCTAAGAATCACACCTTGATCTAAAGCAGGTGAGTTCCTATACTTGGGTTTGATCGGTGCTAACTCCTACTCCCATCTGAAGAGACTGAATATGACTTAACTGACTATACATGAACTGGGTTTACTGAATTTTTGTTGACTGATGGAATAATACTAATAACTGACTAAGATTATGAGGTTTCTAAGGTTTCCTGAGTCACATGACTGACTGAATTCTATGGAACGTGGCTTGATTGAAGATATTGTGACAACATGACATCGCTCTAGGCACACAACTATAGTTTCGGGTATGAATAGCCCCAGGACTCGATAGAAGGAAACTGACACACATGACATGACTTGATCACAAGATTTGAGTCCACAATTCATAATATCATAAGTAAGGGATAGTGTACTTCATGAGTCTATTCAACATCTCAAACATGGTAGGGAAAGAATAGATACATTTCGTGTACATTTTCTATAATTTCATTATCACACATGCTTCACACCACAACAATAGCAACGCATAAATAGCATGGAATTCATATTGAGTGTATGGCTAATATGGACTTTTCATTTAGGTATCATAAAATCATGTAAATATGGACTTCTAGCATCTTAGGCATTTTAACAAACACCTTGCATGCACAACTTGGGCATAGGTTTTCTCAACAAATGTTAATCATCTTGAACCACCCAATTTCATAGGTTTTAACCACAAACATGCATGCTTCATGGAAATCATCTTAAAATAATAGTCTGACGTTTAAACTATGGTCATTGACATGAACAACATCACATAGAAACAAGGAAATCAATGTTTCTCAATTAAAATCATGGTTCTTGAACTCTATGAACGAAAGGGGTCCATAGATGAATAGTACGCATACCTGACTCAAGTTTCTTGATGTTTTTGAACTGGAAGGATTTGAAATCCCCTAATTCTTGAAGAAGATTGAGTCTTGGTCTTGAAGATTTAATTTAGGGAGAAACCCTAGTTGTTTGTAGTGAAAGAATGATGAAAAGTAGTTAAAATTAGGTATAATTAGGTTTATATAGACGAGTGGTAAGTTACCTACATACCCCTATTAAAATGACCTGGAAATAAACTGAACGTGGCGTGTGACGGTTCGACTGATAGTCCGTTAAAATCTTGGTGGACTGACATTTAGCCCATCAGACGTGGACCAGAAATGGGCTTTACTAGATAAGGGTTGACGGTATGAGTGATGGTCTGTCAAATATTTGGTGGTCTGTCAACTCATCCATCACACCTTATCCAGAATGTGGCTCAACTGGCATGGCTTTGACGGTCCAAGTGGTGGTCTGTTACTAAGTTGACGGTTTGACAACTTGGTTGTCAGGCCTTAACCAGAATGGGGTCTTTATGCCTTGGAAGTGACGGTCCAAGTGGTGGTCCATCACTAGTTTGACGGTCCGCCAACTGGGCCATCGTACCTTGGAAATTGTGACAGTTTCGAGTAAAACGTCCATAACTCTTTCGTCTGATGTCGGATTTGGATGAAATTGGTATCGTTGGAAAGCCAACTCAATTTCTCACATAATAGAAAGTGAAAATCTCAAAATACTGCATGTACAAAAACAGATTTGCATTTCAAAGTAAGTCCTAGCATTCTTGAGATGATTTCTAGCTAGGAAAAGTCACGGGTATTACAATATCTCCTCCTTGAGAAAATTCGTCTTCGAATGAAACTGACTGGGAGGGGAAATAATGATCTAAACATGTATAGATGGAACATGATCTCACAACTGACAAACTGTACATAGCATACTGATCATGTATAACTGATGCATGGATAACTGATACATGAATACGTAACTGAGCAATCTGATAAACTGAGTTTCTCAAGGTGCATGATTAAATACTGTACCGACACATGAACGCATGTCTGAGTATGCAATGGCAATAGATACCAAGTTTATACTGAATGCTGAATGTGAAACTGAATAAGCTTAAGAAGGACTGTTACCTTGAGCTTGATCCAAATTGGCGGAGAAAAGGTAAGGGTACTTTGTACGCATATCTGATTCTGTTTCCCAAGTAGCTTCCTCATAAGACTGATTTTGCCAAAGAACTTTGACTAGAGGGACTTCTTTGTTCCTCAATCAATGAGTCTGATAGTCTAAGATTTCAAATGGAATCTCTTCATCAAAGAGGCTGTTCTGAATGTCAATGCTCTGAATAGGGACTACAACTGTTGGGTCACCTATGCACTTCTTGAGAAAAGAGACATGGAAGACTGGATGGGCTGAGGCTAGATCTGAAGGCAATTCGAGCTCATAAGCTACCTTGTTGAAGCGACTGAGAATTTTGAAGGGACCAACATAACAAGGACTGAGTTTCCATTTCTTTCCGAACCTCTTCACTCCCTTCATGGGAGATATCTTAAGATAGACATAGTCGTTGACCTAGAACTCGAGATCTTTTCTACGAACATCTACATAAGACTTCTGCCGGTTTTGAGCAGCCTGAAGTCTCTCCCTGATCAACTGAACTTTCTTTAAGGTGTCAAATACCAAGTCAGGACCTATGACTGAGCCTCACTAACTTTCAACCCACCGATTGGTGATATACACCTCCTACCATCGAGAGCTTCGAATGGAGCCATCTAAATACTGGAATGATAGCTATTATTGTATGAAAATTCAACCAAAGGTAAGTGGTCATTCCAACTTCCTTTAAAATCAACTGCACACACCCTTAGCATATCTTTGAGAGTCTGAATGGTCCTTTCTGGTTGACCATCTATCTGAGGATGAAACGCTGTACTGATATGGACTTGGGTACCAAAACCATTTTGGAATGCTTTCCAGAAGTGAGAGGTGAACTGCGTTCCTCTATCTGAGATAATAGATGAGGGAACACTGTGTAATCTGACCAACTCCCTAATATAGAGTTTGGCATAATCCTTGACTGAGTAAGAAGTACGAACTGAAAGAAAATAAGATGACTTAGACATTCTGTCTACAATGACCCAAACTGAATCATGCTGATGACGAGTGCGAGAAAAACCCGTCATCAAGTCCATGTTCACTTTTTTCCACTTCCAAGTAGGAATGGTGAACTCCTGCATGGAACTGCTAGGTTTCTGATGCTCTATCTTAACCTGCTGACATGTGGAGCACTTAGCCACAAACTCTGCAATATCTCTCATCATTCCTCTCTACCAATAGATCTCCCGCAAGTCACGGTACATCTTTGTGGTCCCTGGATGAATAGAGTATCGCGCACCATGCGTTTCTGCAAGAATTCATTGCCTCAATTCATCTACATCTAGAACGCACAAACGACCCTGATACCTTCTAATTCTGAACTTACTCTTTTAGCTTGACAAGGCTAGAATCCTTGTCTTACTTTTTTTTTTACCTCGGAGACTAGAGATGACTCTGAACTACTCTGAGCACATACACCACCCTCTGAAGAGTCGACTAAGAGAACGCCTAGTCTGGAAAGCTGATGGATTTCCTGAGTTATTTTCTTCTTGCTATCCTCAACATAAGAAATACTACACATGGAGAGTCTACTGATAGCATCGGTCAAAACGTTGGCCTTGCCCAAATGGTAAATGACACTCATGTCATAATCCTTCAAGAGCTCTAACCACTTTCTCTGACGAAGATTGAGATCTTTCTGAGAAAAGACATATTGGAGACTTTTATGATCTGTGAAAACGTCTACATAAACTCAGTAAAGATAATGCCTCCAAATCTTTAAGGCAAAGACTACGGCTGCTAACTCAAGATCATGAGTAGGATAATTCTTCTAATGTGTCTTTAAATGTCTGCAGGCATAGGCTATGACCTTGCAATGTTTCATGAGGACACAACCTCAACCTACTGTGGATGCATCACAATAAACCACAAAATCGTCTGAACCATCTGGAAGGGTTAGAACTGGAGCTGAGGTAAGTCGAGTCTTCAATTCCTAAAAACTCTTCTCGCATGAATTTGACCACTAAAACTTGACCTTCTTCTAAGTCAATCTAGACATAGGAGATGCAATAGAAGAAAATCTCTTGATAAACCATCTGTAATAGCCAGCCAAACCCAAGAAACTCCTAATATCTAATGGAGAGACAGGGCGAGGCCAATTATTTACTACTTTGGTTTTATGAGGATCTACTCTAATGCCATCACCGGAGACAATGTGGCCAAGGAATGATACTGATATTAGCCAAAATTTACACTTGCTGAACTTAGAGAATAACTGATGATCTATGAGAGTCTGAAGAACAATTCTAAGATGGTCTGAATGATCACGCTCTGTGCAAGAGTAGACCAAAATATCATCTATGAAGACTATGATGAACATGTCCAAGTACTGCTTGAACACCCGATTCATCAAGTCCATGAAAACTGCAGGTGCATTGGTAAGTCCAAAGGACATGACTAGAAATTCGAAGTGACCATACCGAGTATGGAAAGCTATCTTTGGAATATCACATTCTCTAACTCTGAGCTGATGATATCCTAATCTGAGGTCTATCTTGTAGAAGTAATTGGTGCCCTAAAGTTAGTCGAATAGATCATCTAGTCTGGGAAGTGGATACCTGTTCTTGATCGTAACTTTTTTAGGTAACGGTAATTGATACACATTCTGAGAGAACCATATTTCTTGTGCACGAATAAGACTGGTTCACCCCATGGGGATACACTTGGCCTGATGAATCCTTTATCTGAGAGATCCTTCAACTGATCTTTTAGTTCCTTAAGCTCTGCTGGTGCTATTCTATATGGAAAAATAGAGATAGGCTGAGTATCTGGGAGAAGTTCTATACTGAAATCTATTTTCCTTTTAGGAGGAATGCCTGGAAGATCTTCGAGAAAAACATTAAAATATTTATTGACCACTGGGACTTATTCGGGAATGAGAGATTTGGAGCTGGAATCCTTAATATTCATCAGATGATAAGCACATCCCTTAGATATCATTCTCCTTGCCCGAAGGTAGGAAATAAGCTGACCCCTGAAAGATGAAGTACTACCCTGCCACTCTAAGACAGGTTCATTCAAAAACTAGAATTGAACTATTCTGTTTTTGCAGTCGACTATGGAATAGCAGGAATGAAGCCAATCCATGCCAAGAATGACATCGAAATCAGTCATCTCTAATTCAACTAAGTCTACTGAGGTGACTTTCTGAAATATCATAACCGGGTAGTTCCTGTATACCCACCGGGCTATGATGGTTTTACCCACTGGGGTAGAGACTAAAAAAGGCTCTGCTAGAATTTTGGGACTGATTCCAAAATCTCCTACTATAAAGGGAGTAACAAAAGACAACGATGCACCTGGATCTAGCAAAGCCTAAACATGAACATGAAAAATATGTAACGTACTAGTGATGACATCAGGAGAATTTTCCTGATCCTGTCGGGTCTGAAGAGCATATAGTCTATTTAGGCGTTGCCCACTATTAACACTGGAAGTGGCACCCTGCTGATTCGGTCGACCGGACTGAGCGAGGGAATAGAGATTTTTCTACTGACTTGACTGAGGACAATCCTTGATCCTATGGTCTGGCTTGCCACATCTGAAAAAAACATCACTACCGGCTATATAAATACCCTTGTGGTTCTTACCACAAGTCTGACATAGGGGATTAGTTCGGGCACTGCTAACACTGCTCTGAGACTTAAGAGCCTAGGGTTCTATCTTAGTTACCCTCTATGAACATAGAAACTGAAGCACTGGCTATAGAATAAGCTGGAGCTGATGACTTGGGATGAAAATATGAACGGTTTCCTCCCTCAGATTTGGGTGGAGAAAAACTAAAACTGCTTGATCTTGCTCTCTTATTCTGCCTCTCTCTAGTCTTAACCTTCTGTTCCTCTATCTGCTGAGCGTGGGTCATGAGTCGGGCTATGGTCATATCACTGTTTATCATCACAGACCTATACTCATTTACCACACTGTCGTTCACTCCTGACACGAACTTTCTCATCTTAGCCCTATTGTCTGCAACCATTTGAGGGGCATATCTGTCTAGCTAAGTAAATCTAAGAGAATATTCCCTAACCTCCATGTTTCCCTACCTGAGTTTGATCAATTCAACAACTTTGGCTTCCTTCAGCTCTTAGTGAAAGAATCTGTCTAAGAAAGCCATGAAAAATTCCTTCCACTCAATAGGACCTACACCATCTAACCTCTTGAATTTCCACTGTTTGTACCAAGTGTGAGCCACATCTTGCAACTGATATGCAGCTAACACAGCACTCTGAACAGAAGTAACACCCATGATGTCAATGACCTTCTGGACTTGGTCAATGAACTCCTAAGGGTCTTCATCAGACGTAGACCCGAAGAAAGATGGAGGGTTCATCCAGGTGAAGTCCCAAATCCTAGCTGCTGCGGAATTTTCCATTAGATTGGCTAGAATAGCTGGTGGCCGTTTATTGTGGGCAGCCACAGAATGAGCAAGTGTGGTGAATGTGGCCCTAAACTCCGCACGGGAAACATGTTCACCCAAAGGATGTTCAGGATGAGGAGCTGGCTGGTTTCTTCTCTTTGGAGGCATATTCTAAAATAAGAGAAGGATGGATTAGACTGAGGGTTTAACTTGACATTATGCTCACTAGCATGACATAAGTAATGAAAGAAGAGAAACTGTTCCTAAAACATCTTGAAGCCTCCTGCACATAAATGTGGCACGCAACACACCCTTATACAAGACTCTACTAGATACAACTTTCAGACTTCCCAGGACTTTATTGAACCTTAGGCTCTGATACTAAGTTTGTAATGCCCCAATTTTTTAAACCGGAATGCTACATCATGGTTATGACCCTAAAGGACCACAAGCTAATCCATGACTGATATCTGTACCTGTACACTGCATAATATACTTGTAAATTGCAAAAAACATAAAAAATAGGCCATAAGGTTCAACTGAATAAAGAAATTGTCAAAACATGACATTTATGTGGGTAGCAAATACCCAAATAACTAAATCTTAATTGAATCTAAAAAGCTCTAAGTACTATCTGAATAAGGAGTTGAAGGAACATATCTCCAACTAACTCCGTAAACTAACTAAATTAATAAATGAATAAATCAAGTAATATCGTCCTCAAATGAAGCGGACTCACTACAACTCTGTTTGCTAAATACGACTGCTATTGCTGGTCTGGAACTCATGTCTCTGAACCTATGGTGCGACATGAAAAGAAAGCACCATAGAGGAAATACGTCAGTACAACTGGAGTACTGAGTATATGAGTGAGGTAGGCTAATGCGAAGGGTTTGCATGCATGAATAATGCTAACTGACTAACTGATATGAACATAAGACTGAAAACATACATATATAGTAAATGAGGTCATGAGTACGTGATAGCTAAATCTGTATGCTAATATATGGCTGAAAATGTAGTTTTGATAGCATGAGGGACTGTATCTGACAGTCCTGAATCTGATGGAACTATCTGAGTTCTGTACTATAACTGAGATTTGACTGTATCTAACAGTCCTGATATACAGATAGTTGAAGAACTGTCTGAGTTCTTTTACTGAGACTGATTTTAAAACTGTGGGAGGTAGTTGTTTAACCGACATGCCCCATGTATGCTAAAGTAGCTAAACTGGGGCCCAATCGCTGTCCTGATTGGGAAGGGTGTCAATACCGTGCCACGGGTAAAGACATGCTGTGAGTAACCCTCAAATCTGATAGTGTCCCTAAAAGAGAACGGTGGATGTCCGCCCCATCAACCCTCAAGATGTTAGTGTTGATGTCTCAACCTATGCTGGCCACATAGTTCTAGAATGCAAGGATTTCTTCTAAGAATCATACCTTCGTCTGAAGCAGGTGAGTTCCTATCCTTGGGATCGCTCTATGCTAACTCCTACTCCCATCTAAAGAGACAGAACATGACTTAAATGACTATACATGAACTGGGTTTACTAAATTTCCATTGACTGACAAAATAATACTGATAACTGACTGAGATTATGAGGTTTCTGAGGTTTCCTGAGTCACATGACTGACTGAATTCTATGGAACATGGCTTGAATGAAGATATCATGACAACATGACATGGCTCTAGGCACACAACTATAGTTTCGGATACGAATACCCCCAGGACTTGATAGAAGGAAATTGACACACTTGACATGACTTGATCACAAGATTTGAGTCCACAATTCATAATATCATAAGTAAGGGATAGTGTACTTCATGAGTCTATTCAATATCTCAAGCATGGTAGGGAAAGCATGGATACATTTCGTGTACATGTTCTATAATTCCATTATCACACATGCTTCACACCACAACAATAGAAACACATAAATAGCATGGAATTCATATTGAGTGTATAGCTAATATGGACTTTTCCTTTAGGTATCATAAAATCATGTAAAAATGGACTTCTAGCATCTTAGGCATTTTAACAAACACCTTGCATGCACACCTTGAACATAGGTTTTCTCAACAAATGTTAATCATCTTGAACCACCCAATTTCATGGGTTTTAACCACAAACATGCATGCTTCATGGAAATCATCTTAAAATAATAGTCTGACGTTTAAACAATGGTCATTGACATGAACAACATCACATAGCAACAAGGAAATCAATGTTTCTTATTTAAAATTATGGTTCTTGAACTCTATGAATGAAAGGGGTCCATAGATGAACACTACGCATACCTGACTCAAGTTCTTGATATTCTTGAACTGGAAGGATTTGGAATTCCCTGATTCTTGAAGAAGATTGAATCTTAGTCTTAAAGATTTAATTTAGGGAGAAACCCTAGTTGTTTGTAGTGAAAGAATGATGAAAAGTGGATGAAATCGGGTGTAATTGGGTTTATATAGACGAGTGGTAAGTTACCAAAATACTCCTATTAAAATGACCTGGAAATAAATTGAACATGGCGTGTGACGGTTCGTCAAACTCTTGGTGGACCATCATTTAGCCCGTCAGACGTGGAACAGAAATGGGCTTCACTAGATAAGGGTTTACAGTATGAGTGACGGTCCATCAAATATCTGGTGGTCCGTCAACTCGTCCATCACACCTTATCCAGAATGTGGCTCAACTGGTATGGCTTTGACGGTCTAAGTGGTGGTCCGTCACTAAGTTGACAGTCCGTCAACTTGGCCATCAGGCCTTAACCAGAATGGGGCCCTTATGCCTTGGATGTGACGGTCCAAGTGGTGGTCCGTCACTAGTTTGATGGTCCGCCAACTGGGCCGTCTTACCTGGGCAATTTTGACAGTTTCAAGTATAACGTCCATAACTCGTTCGTCTGATGTCGGATTTGGATGAAATTGATATCGTTGGAAAGCCAACTCAATTTCTCACGTAATAGAAATTGAAAATCTCAAAAATACTATATGTACAAAAGCAGATTTGCATTTCAAAGTAAGTCCTAGCATTCTTGAGATGATTTCTAGCTAGGAAAAGGCACGGGTATTACAATGGCATCACTTAGGAGCTGGTTTCTGCCTAAGGCTGACGACCTTCGTGATAGGGCATCACAAATGTGGTAAGCTACCACAAATGTCATCACTTAGGAGCTGGTTTCTGCCTAAGGATGACGACCTTCGTCATAGGGCATCACAAATGTGGTAAGCTACCACGAATGTTGTCACACTGTTTCTAGCCTGACATGCTGGAGTAAAATAGGAATAACTCTTTGCTCCGATATTAGATTTAGGATAAATTGGTATAGTTGGAAAGCTAATTTAATTATATATCTATTGAACGGTCATGAGCTCAAAAATTCCAAGTATAATGAGAGATATGCTCATTTGAAGTTGACTATACTAATATCCTTCTCAAGAATTCAATTGGTAAGGAATGTTTTGATTCGTCTGATAGATGGGAGTTATTTGAAGCCTTAATATACATCTAACTTACTCATAAAACTATAAAAGAACCATGATGTACTATGCATGAGCTTGGTACATGGCACTAATATTGGTTTGGATTTTTCGGGGTATTACAATCCCAATAACTACTCAAAAGTGTTCCTGCAAGTGTTTCATCTATAATATCACCATCACAAACACAGAAATGACCAAACTCAAGATGATGTGCCAAACTAATATCATGATCAACATAACTTAAAATTGCATCCTTATATTCAATAGTGCTGTTCAACAACAAATATGCAGAATTCCACCTTGTAGGAACACCTAATCATAAAGACTTCATAGTAAGATTCTCATCTTCACAATAATCCTTAAAGTTTTTCTATCTAGCAGGATATTGCCTAATGTATTTCACTACTTGCCTAATTCGTTCAATAGACATGGTTTCTTCTTTATTACCATCCTGAACGATAAGGTTTATGATATGCGTCATATACCTAACGTAAATGTGTTTGCCACCCATAAGATTGGTACCCCACTTAGTCAATTATTGGGAAAACTCACCCCCCACCCTATTTGAACTAGCATTATCAACTGTAACAGTGAGAATTTGAAGCAATCCCCATTCATGCAAATACTTAATAATAACCTTTTTCTGTATCTTCACCTCTATGGCTTGAAATTGGACAAAAATTGATAATATTCTTATACAAAGTTCAATCTTTATCAATTCAATGAGCAGTAATACACATCTAATTGATTCTTTGCACAGAAGTCCAAGTATCAGTTGTTATACACACTCTTTATAGTGTTTCCTACAAAATTCTCCTCATTTTATTTTTCTCTTCATCAAAAAGATCAAAACAATCACGAATAATAGTGGTATGAGATGGAATCCAAAATAAAGGTTGTACCACTTTTATAAATTATTTAAAATATCATTTTTCAAAAAATCTAAAAAGAAGCTCATCAAGAATTATCATATGACACAAAGGTTTTCTACACTCTTCTTGATCAAATTTTGATGAAACAATTGATACATCACTCTTGTTACCCCAGTAACTGGTTGAAATATTATCTTTGTTATCCTAGTATCAATATTATGGGGCATTCTTTTGCATTTTCTTATAAGACCAAGCATTGCTGTCGTACCATGATCTTTTGTATTAGCAAAATACTCTTGATTACAATATTTGCAAACACCCATTTTATTTTCTTCAGAATAAACTTTTGTAGAACAATGATCCATACACGAGATCTTTTTCTCCTTTCTTTTTTTTAAGACTCAACAGTTTGACTTTGATTCACTACATTCAAATCAGAATTATACTTTCACCAATCACTTTATCAATATTAGTATTTTGTTCCATCTAGTTGTGTCACTTTGACTTTGATTTTAAAAAGAAAGTTAATTAAACAACAAGCCAGTAACAAAATACAACATCTTGACTATGTATGCGAATGTCAATACAAACAACAACAGCAATCCAAAAGTAATCCTTTTTAATTTAACAGACAATAGTTTGTCATGCCAAACTAATCCTTCAGTAATTCAAAATATAAAAAATGTCAATACAATTAAATCTGTCATTTCAAAATTGTATAGGCCAAAAAAAACACACAATTTATCTATATCTAAAGTAATCAAAGTCCAAAAAATCAAAAGTTCTTATGCAAAGTACAATATTCTCTATGCGCAAAAACAATCTCTCCAAAACCTTAATCAACTATCAATAAAGTTTGACCAAAACTGTCCATAAACTTTCTCATAACATTCAACAACTAAGATTAATAAAATTAGAAAATTCCAAACTACAAATCAAATCCGCCCAATTGCAAGCACAACCAAAGCCTTTAACTAAACTACAATTTCACAGTAAAAATTGTACTATCTTTTTTCACAGTAAATATTCAACAACTTGACCACTACTTATCCAAAATGGACAGAATTAGCAACAATATTATTCAACCAAAATAGACAAAATTCACTTCAGTTAAGACAACCAAAAAAATTTTAATTACAAAGCAAAAAAAATACTATAGTGGTCAGGATTAAAATATTCCATTTCACAATTTTATAGGCTAAAAAATACACACGATTTATCTACATCTAAGATAATCAAAGTCTAGAAAATTAGAGGTTCTTATTCAAAGTATAATATTGTCTATGTGCAAAATCAATCTCTCCAAAACCTTAATTAACCATCAATAAAGTTTGACCAAAACTGTTCATAAGCTTTCTCATAACGTTCAACAACTAAGATCAAGAAAATAAGCAAATTTCAAACTACAACTCAAATCCTTCCAATTACTAGCATAACCAAATCATAAATTATCCAAAATGAATAGAATTGACAACAATAACCTTTAACCAAAATGGACAGAATTAACTTCAATCAAGACAACTAAAAAAATTTCAATTACAAAGCAAAAAAATACTATAGTGGTCGGGTCGGGTATCAACTATCAAGCAAAAAATACCTGAATTCTTTAAAATTAAGTATTAAAACTAAAGATGTACTATTAAATCTTTTAAAATAATGACACACATCGAAGATTGGATAGAAATCAAAGATGGAGTAGAAAACTAACTATCTGAGAATGAGATGGACATATTATTCTTACCTGTTGAGCAATAATAACAACATTTCGTCTCTTAAGTCTTGAGCAACAATATTTCATCTCTTTAGTCTTGAGCATTGAGAAATATTTGTGAATTGTAAGACTGTGAGTAATGAGTAGTAAGAGACTGAGGTCTGAGAGTTAGAGACGAGTAAGTGAATAAACCCTAAAGTCTTTATAAATGAAGAATATTAGGCTTGGGTTGATTTTTGGGCTAGTGGGTATTGGGATAATTGGTGAGTTTCTAAAATTATAGGCTGCCTATTTGTTTATCGAGTTATCAGGTGACCCGATAAAAAAACTAATTAAATTGACGCCCGAACCAACAACCCAATAACAGAACTAATAAAATTGATATGCGATCCAAAAATTAAATAAATTGATCCGTTAATCCGATAATCAAATTATTAGTTCAAATTAATGGGTTGACCCAAAATCTGCACAGCTCTACACCGAGTTGGTTATCCATGACGAAGGGGAGACATCCTAAAAAAAAGAACAAGGTTGAGGAAAAATTCTCCCTTGCTACTTTTGGTAGCTCGGTGGAGGATCAAATTTAAACAACATAGAATACTATGAAAATAAGCCACATTGTAATTCTAGAGCCGAATGATAGGAACAAGGAATCAGCAAAGAATGTGAGTGCGAGCAGAAGCAAATTTAGAATTTCTAGAACATGGGTGAACTACTAAAGAAAAACAAAAAGATAGGAAAAAAAATTAAATTTATTCCTCTACTTTGAAAAAATTAGCTAAATATACCATTCGTCATACTTTGAGGCCAAATTTACCCTTACTGTCGTACTTTGGGGCCAAATTTACCCTTCTGCTTTGTAGAATTTTCCAAATATACCCTTAGTCATACTGTGGAATCAAATTTACCCTCGATATCATATTTTGGGTTCAAATTTATCCTCATTGTTAAGAAACTTTTCACATGTATCATTTTTTTTATAGAAAAGCTTAAATCAATGTTAAATGCCCTATTATTTAAAAATAAAACACACCATAATCTAACCTGCCTGATCCGACTCGAGCTATAAAAGACATAAATAAATATACCCCCTTCAGTTTTGTTGGTCAAATTTTTTTCAAAAAGATTAAGCCAATGGATATTTATCAGTGCACAACTTATGAAAAATTGATCTGCATTGGTGCAAACACAAAGAAATATACCCCTCTCTCAGTTTCTTAGATCTACATCATTGTAGAGCTCATGAAAGATGACAGTTAATGATCAAATACAATAGATTAGGCCTACTAGATATTTCTTTGGATGATTGAGTTAAGAGGTCTCTCTATGTGTCAATCGTGACACTCTTCACTCATATGTCTTTATATGCAATTTAGATCTATATAATTTTCTCATCATTTCATTTTCTCAAAAAATTTATTCACTGATTCTAGAATCTAGATGCATAAAGAATTGCATACCAAACTTTGAAATTTGAACATAACTGAACATGAGCAAAGTTTATAGAAATTTTCTCTAGTTCCATGCTTTTATGTTATTCCATCCCATTTTACCTTTTGTTCATTTGTAAAAAAACCTACAAGCATTGCACGTTGAAAGGTATGTATTTTTGTTATTGAAAAAATTTGACCAATAGATCTCAGGAAGAAGTATATTTATTTACGTATTTTTTGTGGGTCGGATTGAGTGAATTAGATTAGAGTGTGATTTATTATTAAAAATTAAGAAATTTAGCGTTGATTTCAGCTTTTCACTTGAACAAAGGGTACATGTGAAAAATTTCTTAACAACGAGGTTAAAATGACCACAAAGTATGACATCGAGGGTAAATTTGACCCCAAAGTATGATGAAGGGTATATTTTGCCAATTTTTCAAAGTAGAGGAGGAAATTTTGCCCCAAAGTATGACAACGAGGGTTAATTTAGCCCCAAAGTATGACGAAGCACATGTTTAGCTAAGTTTTTCAAAGTAAAGGAGTAAATTTGACCCTCTTTCCAAAAAAAATATCAAGTGGGAATTGATATCTATTCCTTTGGGTAAAAAACTTAGCCTTCAAGTATGTCCATTTAAACTTCTTAAAACATAAGAGCCGACAAATAATATATATCAATTTTTAAAAATCTTTACATAAAATACTTAGTTTATGAAGAGCTCACAAATTTATGTGTCCTATAATTTAAGCTACAAATTCACCATTGAGCGCGAGTACACTAGGTATTGCTAAACAACCTAACCTTTCATCAGTGCAACTTAGTAGTACTTCGAGTATTAATGAACAATACCCTAAGTAGTTGGGTATCAATGGAACTGTAGATCCACGATAAGATGGAAATGGAATATTGCCTACACCTATGATTGTGCCTCAAGTGAAATCTTGTGCAAAAAGTTAAATGAAAAATACATCCTAAGGAATAAGTGTAACATGAGCCTCCATTCGGGGTGAACAAAATATCTACAGTTGATGGTAAAACTATGTCCAGTGTCCCCCTGAAGTTTTTGATAGCAAGTTGGTAGCCAGCTAGACAAAGAGGATGTGGATCCAAAAAGTCAAAAAAGGGAGAGTACTTTTATTTTGTATTTCTTGGGTCGAATACCTGGTTATAATGCTATATGTAGATATATTTATACTAACTAAAATAATGTATCTTAACCTAATGCATTATTTCATGACGAGGGATACTGATACAAGCCAAATGGTTGTCTTAGCTTTTGATGACTTCTTTGGAGGCCAACACCTAAAGTCCCAAGACTTGGTTACCCCGAGGGCACAAGAATATGCAAGGAAGGCCCTTTTTGAGCAAGACATAAAGTAATCCCGTATGTGGAAGGTTGCTTGCCTTGATACTAACCCAAAGACCATAAGCCTTGAAGAATGAACCATCCTCAGTTTTGAGAGCATGAAAGAGGTGCCATTCTTCAAGTCCAAACACACAAGGCACCATTTATAAAGATGGAAGCTCATGATAGTATGTTGCATTCATCCAAGGGAGTGTACTTGGTAATACGTAAAGTGGGACCTTGAACCCTTGGATACACTCCAAGGAACCCTTGGATACACTCCAAGGATGCCTTAACTTAAGGGTATTATGGTCTTTTGATACTCCTCTTTTACACACAAAAGGAGCACCCTTCATTAAAGGTATTTTAGTCTTTATTTGTAATAAGTATAAATAGATAATTAGGCTTCTATTTTCCTTAGTTTTGAAGAATTGATTGAGTGAAACTCAAATTATATTTTCTTTCCTTAGTGTAGGGCTTGTAAAAGCCATCTTAGTGTAGGTCTTGGAAAAGACATTGAAACTAGGGTCATCTTTGAGTGTGGAATCACTTTTGTTGACATTTTGGCAAGAAAGGTTGGGTGGTGCTTGAGGAGTGGATTCCTTTCTGTCCACCTAAGAGTGTGGTGTTATCCTCCATTGGTGTTGTGTGTCTTGGTGTTTGATACACACCTTGGTGCAATTCATTGATGTCGGTGTATGTCTCACTATCTATCTTTACGTTTAATGCAATCCGTGTGTTCTTTTCTTCATCTACTCTTCTTCTAGTTGCTGATTTTTGCTTCTTTAGTCTTAAATTTTAGTTATTAGGTTAGTTTTTGTATCATTTGGTATCAAGAGCCATGTATTAGAGTTGTTCCCACAAATCTAAGCCTTGGATCTAAGAAAATCTCAACAAAAAAAAGAGTCTAGAGTCCAAAAATACAAAAAAAGTGTTGAATCTTGTGTGTTTGATAGTAGATCCAAATTTCTCAACTTAGATCTACTAATTTTTAGCTTGTTTTGATAGTTTCTAGTGTTAGATTCTTGTTTTTAGCACTTAAAGGGTCTAGATCTAAGTTTAGAATAAGATTTGGTTATTTTTGAGCTAGATCCACCATTGTTGTGCCTTTTTTGAAAATTTTGAGGTGGGATCTCATGGTGAATACCTTGTTTGTAGCGTGTTGTGGATGATTTGTTGATATTTGAACTTGTCTTGGCTAAAGGAACCTAGATCTAAAAGAAAATTTGAATTTGGGGTTCATTTGCCTAGTGGTCAAACCTTGGTCAACTCTTGAATATTCATCTTGTTCATCCATCATCTTCAAATCTTGTTGAAGAAGAATATTCAAGTAGCTTGTTTGATCCAAAAAAGGAGAAGAAAGAGAGTGTACTAAGTGTTTGCACAAGAATATTCCCTAGCATATTCTAAGTCTTCCATAAAGAAAGAGGGGATAAAGGGACAAGCAAGTACAATTGAAAGTACACTTGAGGAGACCAATCCATTTTAAATTCATTTGAAGCTCAAAAAAGGCTTCAAACCTTCAATTTCCCCCTAAAACCAAAAGTTATTCTTCTCCTAAGTGTGTTTGGCTGAAATAAGTGAATTAGGATTTGAAAGTTTTGAAAAGTGGCATCCAATCACAAGATGCCACATCATCGCTTATATAAACAACCAAATGGAGTCCTAAATTAGATTTCTAAGTTTCCATTTGTTGTTTCTAGTTGCTTTTGTGTTGATTCTACCACTAATTACCAAACTAATAACGATCTACTAGGTTGATAATTAGTCTAGAGTTCTTTGTTTCGTGTCTACATTTTTTTTTGCTTTTATCATTTGTAATTCGTTGTAATTTGTTGGTTCAAGTCCGTAAGAAATTTTCTTTGATTTATATCAAATGAAAATCTATTTTAGGTCAAAGTAGAATCATTCCTCACTCACTTGTCAAGTACATGCAAAAGTTTCAACACTTGTGAGACCAAGTGTGAGGTAAGAATCAGAGAGTGAGAGAGTTGGTGAGGATATTTGAACTAACTTGTTTGTTCGTTTTGTAGGTTTCTTTCTTTCTTTAAGGTTCCATGGCTACCAATAATTTTAATGCCACGTTTGATCGCATCAATGACCATTGCGATAGTTTCATTTCCCATTTAGAAAATTGCATACAAACCATTAAAGAGATACGCTAAATGCTTAGTGCACTAAATCCCAATATTGGGAAAAGAGATGAAGAGGTGAAATAAGGGAGGAGACTTGACAAACTCCCTTGTGATTCAATCTTCTCAAAAGATAAAGTAGGCTGCCATGATTCGAACCAACACAAAGAAGAATGTGCTCAAGAACTTAAAGGTAAAATAGCTAACTCTTACACTTTTATGCATATGAACGATGATTGTGTGGCTAGTAGCCCATTGAGCGTGAGTGGTAGATTATCTATTTGTGAGTCTATTGTTTCTTTGCCTCTTAATAATGATATACATGTTGTGAGTATGGATACACTAGTTGATCTAATTAATGACTGGATTGACTTTTCTTGTAAGATCAATTTAAGTCCACCTAGCATTGAAGCCAATGTGAGGAATGAAAGTACATCGGCTATGATTCTTTGCCTATTATTGATGATGTACATGTTGTGAGAGTGGATACACTAATTGATCCTATTGATGACCGAATTGAATCTTCTTGTAAGATTGATTTATGTCCACCTAGTGTTGAAGCCATTGTGTTGAATGAATGTACATCATCTTGTGAAACTTGTGTTGATCAAATTGTGTGTGAAAATTTCCCACCACTTGAGGTTATGTGTGTTTTAATTAATAGAACTCAAGTAAGTGAAGAATTTGATAATGTTGGTTGACAAAATGAGAGTCAACCCGAGAGCTATTCTCGGAACAATCTTGTGCTTGGAACCACTTTGAAACTTGATATTGATCTTTTAGAGAGTGAAGTACTCACATGTTCTGAATCTTCCTGTGGATTAGATCATGCTCTCTTTAGGAATAATGTCTTGTTTGAAGATGATATAAATGTTCCTAATGAGCCTAGTGGTGAAAAGGATGGAATAGCTTACTTTGGAGGCTATAGCCTATATGCTAACCCACTATGGTGTGACAACAATCCTTCTAAAGATGGAAATCCCTTCTTGAAAGGTGAGAGTACTCTTAAGGGTAAGGAATGTGTAGTCCTGGAAAGGAATAACCAATTGGGTGATGAATGTTTTGATTTGCTTGAAAATTTAAGAAAACCAATAGGTATTTTTTCCTTGAAAAATGATTGCAGATGTGATCCTTGTTATGACACCCCACCTATGTTTGATAATTATGATGATGAATTGCTTGCTTCTTGTAAAGACTTAAGAAATAATCCCTTTGATTTTTGTGGTGGTATGTGTATACTTGAGGGATCTTCCATAAGAGGAGAAAGTGTCCATTGCTTGGAAATTACTTCTTCTTCTACTATGTGTGACCTTATTGTTGAGAGTACTTATGGAGATGATGTTAAAACTAGTGGTGAGTACATACATGAAGACACTTTAGTAGAAATTGACTTGCGTGATATCTTTTTCTACTCTCTACTTGCTTTTGATGATATATATGCTATTGTAAAGAGTATGCCATGTAGTTTGGGTGAATCCTATGGGAAATGAGAGTTTTTTCTAGACTCGTGTCTATGGCCACTCTTCCCGTTTGACCACGGTGCCAAATATAGAATTGATGATGTTGGTGCACCCAAATTGTTGCTTGGTGTACATGACAAACAAAGTATCACTTTTGGTGAATCCCATAACCAAAACCTTTGTGCATCTTTCATTGAACTCTTAATATTTGATTCAAGGAATCCTTGGTTATATTTCAAATATGTGCAACCTTGGCATGTTGATATGATTTGTTGTGCTAATCCTAACCCTTATGCCATGAGGATTTTGAATTTGTTTGTCCTCTCTTTGGTTTTGCAAGGTTTGGATTCGAGGTTGAATCCTTTTCAAGAAGGGGAGGATGATACAAGTCAAATGGCCATCTTAGCTTTTGATGACTTCTTTAGAGGCCAACACCTAAAGGCCAAAGACTTGGTCACCCCTAGGGCACAAGAATATGCAAAGATGGCCTATTTTGAGCAAGACATAAAGCAATCCCGTATGTGGAAGGTTGCTTAGATGTTTTCCTTGATACTAACCCGAGGACCATAAGCCTTGAATAATGAACCATCCTCGGTTTTGGGAGCATGAAAGAGTTGCCATTCTTCAAGTCCAAACACACAAGGCGCCATTTATAAAGATGGAAGCTCATGAGAGTATGTTGCATTCATCCAAGGGAGTGTACTTGCTAATACTGAAGAGGGACCTTAAATATACTCAAAGGAATCCTTGGATACACTCCAAGGGCGCCTTAACTTAGGGGTATTATGGTCTTTTGATACTCCTCTTTTACACTTCAAAGGAGTACCCTTCATTAAGAGTATTTTAGTCTTTGTTTGTAATAAGTATAAATAGACAGTTAGGCTTCTATTTTCCTTAGTTTTGAAGAATTGATTGAGTGAAACCCAAATTGTATTTTCTTTCCTTAGTGTAGGGCTTGTAAAAGCCATATTAGTGTAGGTATTGGAAAAGACATTAAAACTAGGGTTATATTTAAGTATGGAATCACTCTTGTTGACATTTTGGCAAGAAAGGTTAGGTGCTTGAGGAGTTGATCCCTTTGTGTCTACCTAAGAGTGTGGTGTTATCTGATAACACCCAAACTACAGCTCTCGTTAGAAAGTGTAAGCGGTCGCTGTCAAATATAGAACCCAACTGGGTTGGGTGTCGAATCCCACAGGGAATACTCGGTCACTAAGTGTTGCAATTTTTAGTAGACTGTTGGTCAAGAATTCTATGGAAAAGGGGAGATTGGATTATGGCGTGAATTAATAATAGTAAAGTAACGATGGAATGCTTTGTTTAGTAAGATTTAATCACAGAGAATAACAAGTTAGAGTTATGTCCACCTTATGAGTTCTACGTATCTATTAGCTATGAGTAATACGGAATTTAGGCATGCACGCACTTATAGAGATTCGTATTCTAATGGTAAATACTTGTGTTTCTCAACCATCAAGAATTATTTCACTTTAGCTCTCTCGAGCCTAAAGCGTGTAACTAATGGTACGAACTCTCCAAGAAATTAATCCGGTTAAGGCATTAACGTGTAAATAGGGGTTGGTAGCCCTATTTCCTTGTCACACTCTCTTTTCCAAACATGTAACTTTTCTCTCGAACAATTTAATGCTATAATGGCATGTTCTCTATGTTTGCAACCATGAGAATTAAATTAAAACGAAGAGAGTAATGATATAAGTAGCATACACATCAAGAATTCACAAACTCATAGTAATAGATAGTATCTCATAAGACTTCCATAACCCTAACAGAGAAGTTTAGCTACTCATTACTACAACGGGGATCACAATAGACATAATCATCATACAAAAACCTAGAATAAACTTGGCGATGGAAGTGATTTTGGCGTAAAAAAGGGATTGACGTTTTTCCCGTATCCGTTGCTCACAAGAGCCGTGTTTCTCTCTGTTAAACTTACAGATTCTATAATCTGAATTATGAATGAATAATGATGCTGAAAAATTCAGCAATAAGTTTTTTATAGTATCCTTCTCTAACTAAGTTGCTACTGCATCCTTAAGTCTTTAAAAATACTGGGTTTGCCCGGGAAAAAGTTCCCATGCATCACTTTCAGTCCAAAAGCTGCCTTCCCTCTAATGTGAAGTTTTCCTTTGCTGCTCATAAGTCCATAAAGTGCTGAAATCTTCATCATTAATACCTGAAAAACATGCTAATCACGTAGGTCAGCTCATTTAAAGGAAAATAGATTAAAAGTGCAGGAATTATATATTTTGTCCTCAAAACTTAGCTAAAATAAGGTTAAATTATGATTCTTAAGCGTGTGAATACGCCCAACATCACCACCCCACACTTAAAGCTTTGTTCATCCTCGAAAAAAATATAGCATCCATGCAAACAGCTAACTAGAATTTCACAATAGCAACACCTAACTAGAATTTCACAATAACAACACAAAATTTATCCTCAAGACAAGCACGACAATTATTCACAAAGAGTAGGTTTCTTGATCACTACTAGAAACAATTCAACCTCCAACCTAGACTCGTGAGGATGGTTAATTCGTATCCACAAGTTAAGTCACAAAGAATCATATAACACTACCCAACAATCATCAACCATGTGTGTCTCACACAAGATATCACCCATAATCACTCATAAGTTTTGCATTTTTTGAAACATGGGTACAAGATTCTCCTTGCTCTCACTCTCACAAAGAATTCTTATGTTGCAACTGAGGACCATAGGCTTGCCCTTAGTGTAATGCTCCACTAATATCAGAATGCTAAGCTTAGGATCAAATAGGTCTTTACAGGTTGTAATGTAGGCTAAGGGACAGGTAGGACTATTTTGGCCAGAAATAGTGACTATGTTCCCTAAGCGCTTTAATACATCACATTATGCCATTAACATTCTCTTTTAAACAACCCCTCTACTTTCCTTTCATCTACCACCCCTTTTCACCTATTTTGTTATTCAATTATAAACACAACTATCTTTTTATTTTTCTATTTCTTTTTTTTTTTAATTTTAATTTGATTTATTTATTTATTTATTTTTTCTTTTTTTTTTTTTATAAAACACCTCTATGATAGCCACTCTTTTTCACAACAATTTCAAGTACCAATACACTCTGAGGTATCACTCTCAGCCAATTTCCTCTTATTTTGTCACATGACTCTATAAATTAAAGCGCTTAAGAATTTGGATCAAATTATGGTCTTGAAAAAAATGGATTAAGCTACATAGGAGGCTGTCAAAGAAAATAGCTAAAGGCTCAAAGGGGGTTAACTAGGATAATGTACACAGGTAGGTAAAAAGAAGGTAAACAAATTCAGAGCTGCCAAAGAAATGCCTAAATCATCTCCTAAACTCACACTCTTTATTTCACTTTACACACACACCAGGTAAGTTCTAGCATCAGTCACAACACATAATATAATATAACCTCACACACACAAGGCACATGGTCAACTTTAATGGGAGCAGTATAGACTCTTGACCCAACAGATGAATGAATTAAACCACACAATTATCACACAATGAGTCACACTTGGAGCCTAAATGTCTCAATAGTAATGATTGTAGCACAAACTCTTGTCATAATGCCATGCCGCCTATCAGAACAATTTCATGCAAAATCTAAAAAAAAAATCTAAAAATTTAACTACAAACAAGAATAAATGTAGGCAAAGAAGTACAATATAACATACAAATACCAGCACCCCACACTTAGACGGGACACATTGCCCTCAGTGGAAAATAAATAAGGAAAACCTGATTAGTCGGACTCTTCCTCTATGTCTGGGGTCATACCCCCTGCGTCGGAATCATCATCAGAGTCGTCATCCTCAGAGTTTCCTCAAAATGTACCCCACTTGATCCCAAAAGTGCATTGAGGCATTTGCAAAGATGAGGGCTCATCTTGCTCTTTTCTTCCCATTTTCTGACCCTTCTGTGGGGTGGACACTTTTTCTTTTCCTTGTCATCCTTTTGGTGCCATTCTTCCTGAGATTAAAATAGAGTCATGTTAGCTTCATCTCGGAAGATTCAATCGAAAAACAAACAGTAGTGGCACCACCCCACACTTAATTTGTTGGCCCAGACTAATTAAGTGAGTGATGTTGATTACTCAGACTTCATAGACATACATTTAGGCTATATGTTCCAACAACATGTTTAGCACAATCATATTTTCATGTAATCTTGACTACACTTTTATGTTTGGATTAATGCACTCTTTGAACAAGACTACCACATAGAGATTGTATCAAGTTATTGCATAGAAATAATCACAACATCTCATGCTTGTGGTCAATCCTGATCCGTATCTCGATGAACGAGTCATTCAAACATTCAAGCTTTCACATTCAAGATTATGCATTAACTTCACAATTTTGATTCCATAAAAATATGATAGTGTATAACAATCAAACACAAGTCGAAGTCGAAACAAAGTCAAGAACGCCCACACTTATCCTCTCACGCGACGAGATTCATCATAGCAAACCAACCATATTCTTTATCACCAAACACCACTTCAAAATCTAATAAGTCATTATACGTATAGCATCGCAACAACCACAGAATATAAAAGAATAACTTACTTGGTGATGGATCCGGAAGATGAACTTGCAAGATTAGATGAAAAAAAAAAAAACTTTGAGAGAATGGGGAAGCTTGGGCGGCGCCTATATTAAGCAAACATTTGCATTTTGTTCTAAGGTTGAAGTTCTATTTATAGACTAAGCCATGGGTCGGGTTTTATCCATGTAAAATTGGGTTAGGAGACAAAAATGCAGAAGTAGGCGGCGCCTAATGCTTTGCCTATGCTTAGCATAGGCGGCGCCTTTAGCAAAGCATAGTTGGACATAGGCGGCGCCTATGCTATGGCCTAGTTGGGCATAGGTGGCGCCTATGCTATGGCATAGTTGAAACAGTGAGCATACGCAATGGCATAGGCGGCGCCTATGCTATTGCCTAGTTGGGCATAGGCGGCGCCTAATACTTTGCCTAGATTTACATAGGCCTTGCCTTGTTCGTTGCCTAGTTGAGGCAGTGAGCATAGGCAATTACATAGGCCTTGCCCTGATGCTTAATTGTAGGTACACAATCTTCTTCAAGATGAATCTTGTGCATACATATCCCAGGAGGGATACCAATTATATCATCAATGGTCCAACCAATAGCTCTCTTGTACCTCTTTAGAGCAGAGATAAGAGCCTTTATGTGTTGTTCACCTAAATTAGCCGCAACAATAACTGGAAGTGTATCACCACTTCCCAAAAATGCATACTTTAGGTGACTGGGGAGCTCTTTCGATTCTAGCACTGGTGGCTCTTCAATGGAAGGTTTCGCTGGTGGTGAAAGTCGATTCTTAAGATCAAGGTCCAGCTTCTTAGGAGCATGAGAATATGACCCCTATCCTGTTAGAGCACAAACAGTTTCTCCATACTCTTCAACATCCTCATGCTCCGAATTCAAAAGCACAGCAGACAATGGCTCAACAGTAAGCTGCTTCTCTACAGATAATTCTTTCTCATCCTCATGATAAACATCAGCTACAGAGAACACATTCATATCTCTAGGCTGCTTCATCGATTTGCATACATCAAAACGAACCACTTCGTCATTCATCTGAAATAAAAGCTCATTGGTTCGTAAATTAATAAGCACACTTCCAATTGCAAGGAAAGGACGACCCAAGATTATGGGAACTTCATAATCCACCTCGCAGTCCAAAATCACAAAGTTTGAAGGAAAAATAAAGGTGGAAACCTTCACCAATACATCATATAAGATACCAACAGGTCGTTTTACCGACCTATCTGCCATCACGAGCCACATATTGGTTGGTGTAGGATCACCCAACCCTAACTTTCTGTAAATAGATAG
Source organism: Capsicum baccatum var. pendulum (assembly GCA_030864225.1). Taxonomy (NCBI): domain Eukaryota; kingdom Viridiplantae; phylum Streptophyta; class Magnoliopsida; order Solanales; family Solanaceae; genus Capsicum; species Capsicum baccatum. Next base: position 66,545,355 of record CM061559.1, on the reverse strand, counting down.
TGGCATAAAATTGATGCTAGCTCCTAAATCGCACAATGCCTTATCAAAATCCAAAGATCCAACCGTGGAAGGAATAGTGAAAGCACCAGGATCTGCCTTCTTTTGTACTAAAGATCTCATGGCAATCGCACTGCAATAATGAATATCATCTGCCAGTTCATAGCTTGCTGCCCTTTTCTTTGTCAAAAGGTCCTTCATGAATTTGGCGTACCCAGGCATCTGTTCCAGCGCCTCCACCAAAGGAACATTAATAGTCAGCTGCTTCAACATAGTCATGAATTTACTGAACCTTGTATCATCAGCTTTCTTCTTTAGTCTCTGAGGAAAAGGTGGTGTTGGAAGGGGAATAGTTTTCTCCACCACTTCCTTTTTATCTTGCTTCCGATTATCAATCTTTTCAGGCTGGTGACATCTAGGTGTAGTGTCATGAACGTTGTTATTCTGATTTTCAACTTCTACAGACTCATCACAATCTGCTTCAATCATATTCTCCTCTATATTATCAAACACCTGCTTGCCTTTAGACGGATTTTCCAAAACTTTACCACTCTGGGTAGTAATAGCCATACATGATCCATCATTCCTTGGATTTTGCACAGTGTCACTAGGTAAAGTACCAGCCTTTCTTTGATTGAATACCGCTGAAAGTTGGGTCAGTTGTTGTTCCAGCTGTTTTATTGCAGTAGAATGTGAGTAAACCAATTGATTTATTGAGGACAAATCATTCATTACCTCAGTTACTCCCGTGTTGGTTTCCTCCACTCCTTTCAATAGCTTAGCCATCATATCTTCCATGGACATCTTCCCAGAGCCAGACGCCACAGCCTCACGATTTCCAAGAGGAATATACAAACCACTCCTGTCAGTCTTGTTCTTTAAACTACATTGATCACGGTCCTTGTATCATGATTTATCATAATAGTTCCAACCTTGGTTTCCTTGGGCATTGCCTCACAACGCCCCCTGATTATTCAAGTAATTCGCTTTTTTCTCAGAATCGGAGTCGTCTCTTCCCTGTGATACAACGGCCTTAACTTTTTCGGTCTTCCCTGATAATAAATGCTTGGTAAGAAGATCCATCTGCATTTTCATATGAGCCATATCCTGGTCACGTTCCTCTTGTCTTCATCTTTGTTCTGCTGTCATGCCAATAGATACAGTAGAGCTTGCTACCTCAGAATCCCTGGTATGCCAAGCTCTACTCTATTTTGTCATACGATCTAGCATATCACTTGCCTCAATAAAATTAAGGTCCATGAATGACCCACCCGCAGCATTATCAACCACTGGCTTTGTCACCGAGTTCAAATCCCTATATAATATTTCCATCAAGTGGATATTGGTCATTTGATGATTTGGGCACCACATAAGCATCTTATTGAACCTCTCCCATGTTTCGTGGAGAGCTTCAGTTTGAAGATGTTGAAAATTGCTGATCTCATCTCTTAATTGTGCTCTCTTGGATGGCGGATAGAATCTTTCTAGGAAAGCGTCTTTCAATTGCCTCCAATTAGTGATAGAGTCAAGAGTTAGCCCGTTCAACCATAGAGTTGCCTCTCCAGATAGAGACAAGCGCAGCCGGATCGCATTCTGTCCAACCCCTGGATTGTCAAAATCCTTGCATGTTGAGATAAAATTAATCAGATGCATATTCGGATCATCTCCTGCAAGTCCACCAAACAACCCTTTGAGTTGCAATAGCTGAATCATGGTGCTAGTGATATTGAACTTGGATTTGGGAGCCAAGGGTGGAGGAATAATAGCACCTGTGGCACCAGATCCATCCAGATCATCATCATCATCAAAAGGACCCTGCACAACTTGGCGGTCAGGTCTTATTCTAGCTTGACGATCTCTTCTGTTCACAGGCGCTGCCACCTCATCTGTACACCTTGGATTTAGTAACTCATCATCACCCAGGTCCTCATCATCATAATTTATTGCTTGCCCTGGGTTATTAATATTCTTTTGATGCACTTGAGCAGCTGCCAATGCAGCTAATGTAGCCTACTCCAGTTGAGCAGCCCTTCTTTCAATGTCACATTGTGCATCCATTCTGCCGATAAAATATGGTTCAGGATTTAGAGGTAATAATGGCTGACCAGAACTTCGTGTATTTGGCATACACTCTACCAAACCTGAGCAAAATAAAAACAACAAACAGAAAGTAATATTCGAGAAGCTTTGACCAAAGGGTCTAGTAACTATCACAAACTTAGTTGACAACCGTATTCCCTAGCAATGGCACCAAAATTTGATAATGCCCAAACTACAGCTCTCGTTAGAAAGTGTAAGCGGTCGCTGTCAAATATAGAACCCAACTGGGTTGGGTGTCGAATCCCATAGGGAATACTCGGTCACTAAGTGTTGCAATTATTAGTAGACTGTTGGTAGAAAATTCTACGAAAAAGGGGGGATTGGATTATGGCGTGAATTAATAATAGTAAAGTAATGATGGAATGCTTTGTTTAGTAAGATTTAATCACAGAGAATAATAATTTAGGGTTATGTCCACCTTATGAGTTCTACGTATCTATTAGTTATGAGTAATGCAGAATTTAGGCATGCATGCACTTATAGAGATTCATATTCTAATGGTAAATCCTAGTGTTTCTCAACCATCAAGAATTATTTCACTTTAGCTCTCTCGAGCCTAAAGCGTGCAACTAATGGTACGAACTCTCCACGAAATTAATCCGGTTAAGGCATTAACGTGTAAATAGGGGTTGATAGCCCTATTTCCTTGTCACACTTTCTTTTTCAAACATGTAACTTTTCTTTCGAAAAAGTTAATGCTATAATGGCATGTTCTCTATGTTTGCAACCATGAGAATTAAATTAAAACGAAGAGAGTAATGATATAAGTAGCATACACATCAAGAATTCACAAACTCATAGTAATAGATAGTATCTCATAAGACTTCCATAACCCTAACAGGGAAGTTTAGCTACTCATGACTACAACAGAGATCACAATAGACATAATCATCATACCAAAACCTAGAATAAACTTGGCGATGGAAGTGATTTTGGCATCAAAAAGGGATTGACGTTTTTCCCGTATCCGTTGCTCACAAGAGGCGTGTTTCTCTCTGTTAAACTTACAGATTTTGTAATCTGAATTATGAATGAATAATGATGCTGAAAAATTCAGCAATAAGGTTTTTATAGTATCCTTCTCTAACTAAGTTGCTACTGCATCCTTAAGTCTTTAAAAATACTGGGTTTGCCTGGGAAAAAGTTCCGATGCATCACTTTCAGTCCAAAAGCTACCTTCCCTCTAATGTGAAGTTTTCCTTTACTGCTCATAAGTCCATAAAGTGCTGAAATCTTCATCATTAATACCTGAAAAACATGCTAATCACGTAGGCCAGCTCATTTAAAGGAAAATAGACTAAAAGTACAGGAATTATATATTTTGTCCTCAAAACTTAGCTAAAATATGGTTAAATTATGGTTCTTAAGCGTGTAAATACGCCCAACATGATTATCCCCTATTGGTGTTGTGTGTATTGGTTCTTAATACACACCTTGGTGTTATTCATTGGTGTAGGTGTATGTTTCACTATCTATCTTTACATTTAATGCAATCCCTGTGTTCTCTTCTTCATCTACTCTTCTTATAGTTGCTGATTTTTGCTTCTTTAGACTTATGTTTCAGTTATTAGGTTAGTTCTTGTATCAGATACTGCATCATAAAGTTTCAATCCATTGATATGCATGATTTCCTTTATTCTGGGTCATATTCTATTAGTAATAAACCTATCATATTTAAACCTTGGTCTCCTACTTTTGATTTTAGTGTTGAGCTTCCCTCTGAGATTCCATTATAGGTGTTATTTCCCGTGTTACGTACAATCTGTTGGGGTTTTGGATCCATAAATAGGATTTTTAGTTTTTTAGGAATCTCCATCTTTGTAGATAAATATACATCAATACAAAGAAGAATCTCATAAGCTCGGATGCTGATTGAGGCTAACATGACCAAACTTCTTTTTAACAAAATTATTGTTATTAATCCTAATAAGCACTAGTTTCTTCAAGAGGTAGATTATGAATGGAGGCTAAACTTTTGTGAGTAGTGTATGGTGGTAGGCCACAAATGTGCCCTAAAGAAGGGCCAAGAAAAAGTGTCACCACTTAGGTGTAATGACCCTTATAGTGAAATTTAGAAATTATTTTATTTTAATTAATTCATTCTTCCCTGTGATTGCTTTATCTTGTTTTAGAGTTGTGAAGATGGTTAACACGATTACCAATTGTAAGACCCCGCAAAATCCTAAGCTTAATTCAGTCCATTTATGCTTGCTAAGGGGGTCCCATACTTAGAAAATTCAATCTAAGTTTTCAGACTTAGTTTATTTTGTCCTTTGAAAGTTTGCAATCTCATTTCACGTTCTTAACATTTTTGAATGGTCTATATTTTCATTAATTCATGATCAGGAAGGTCAATAGCTATTCCCGAACAAGTTTCAGATTATTCAAAACTCGTTTAGACCATGTTCAAAATCCCAAAATAGTGGACCAACGCAATTTTGGCGCACCGCATCGCCAATTGCTTTGGTTGATATTGTTGTAGGTTGCCAAGGTCAAAGTACCGAGACTCGACACGATGATGGCATAAAGCATCGACTATCGCGTCGATGCCATGATGCACCGCATCGCTAATAGTGTTGGTTCCCAGTTCTCAGTCATTTAAATATCCATATTTTTAAGGGAAAAAGGGTCAATTTCCCTCTCCTATATTAGTCTAAAGCACGGGATTTATCCCCAATTGAACCAAAATATAGTGTCTCTCTCAAGTTTCTCTCAATAAGAAGTTAGGGTTTTCAATTAAGAATTCAAATTCATTACTCAAATTCAAGAATCTCTCCATCAATCTTCATACAATCAAGAACTAAGGTATGTCTAGTGTTCATTCATGGATTCCTTTTGTCCATGAAGCCCAAGAATCAAGTTTTAAACTATGAATTCTGATATTCATGTTATGGATTGATTATGTTCACGTGGTTGTTGTTGTACGATTCCTAAGTTGGAATCTTTATTTGTTTTATGAAACTATGTTAGAATGCAAGTTGAAAACTATGAACTTAGTTGGTTATGGTGTGTTAATTTGATGATTATGCCTATTCCCTAAGTGGTGCATGTATGGTGTTTGATAAAATGCCTAAGAGAATAGAAATTATGCATTATAGCTTAATTGTGACCCAAACAACAAATTCATGTTTTACCCTTATGTTCAAATAACTCCCATGCTATTGTTATGCATTGTAGATGTTTGTTGGAATGCTCATGATGTTAGAGTATGAAATTATGACATGATTATATGCATTTCTATCCATGTACAATGTTATGATAACCATGTGCTTCATAAAATCCCCAACTTATTATATGATGAATTGTTAATATTGGTCATATGTTCAAGAAGTGTCAAGTCTTGTCAGTTTTATACTATTGAGTCCTAGGGATACTTGTACCCGACAATTTAGCTGTGTACCTAGAGCCAGTGTCAGTTTTCATGATACTCTCAGTCAATCCATGATCTTTAGAATTCACTCAGTCTCATGACTTAGGAAAATTCAGTGAATTCAGTATCAGTCTAGTCCTAGTCAGCAACCTTAGTAATCTCAGTAACCTCAGTAATCTCAGTAACCATAGTGATCTCAGTGATTTCAGTAATCTCTGTAATCTTTGTAATCTCAGCAATCCTAGTTAGTTATTAGATCTTAGTAGTATTTCGTCAGTCAATGGAATTTAGTGAACCCAGTTCAAATCAGTGATACGATATGATTAGTAATAGTTTAGTTTAGCTAATCATGTTTAGTCTATATTCATATGGGAGTAGGATTCAACACCGAGTGAGCCCAAGGATGGGAACTCACTTGTTATTAGAGGGTGTGATTCTTAGAAACAGTCCTTGCACTCCAGAACTACGTAGCCAGCATAGGTTGAGACATTAAACCTGCTATTTTAAGGGTAGATGAGGTGTCTTAACCTGTTATATGAGGGTCCCACCATTCTTCTTTTAGTACCTTCTATATGAGGGATCACTCACAGCTTATCCTTACCAGTGGCGCGGGATTGACACCCTTCCAATTGGGGTTACAGATTGGACCCCAACTCAGTTATATTGCTTTATCTAGGGCATGTTGGTTAGATGATTACTTCCCACAGTCTCAGTCTCAAATTCAATCTCAATAATAGAACTCAATTCAGTTTTACAGATATCAGGACTGTCAGATACAGTCGCTCAGCTCAGTACAAAACTCAGCTAGTTTCATCAGAATTGAGATTGTCAGATACAGTCATCCGATTCAGTCTAGAACTCAGATAGTTATTTAGATTCAGGATTTTCAAATACAGTCACTCAGTCCAGTAAAGAACTCACAGTTTCTCAATATCAGTATACTCAATTATCAATTATCAGTAATATAGTATCGGTAACCTCAGATATTGGTTACCTATAAAATCCATAATTTATATCATCAATAGACTTAGTTATTCAATATCCCAGTATTAGTAAACTCAGGTATCAGTACATCAGTATTCAGTATTATCACGACCCCAGTTCCAGTTTATATATTCATGTGTATATATGTCATGCATTTATGTTCATGCCATCAGTCAGTTATTATTGTTCATGCATATGAACCCTTGCATTTTGCTTACCTTACTTGCATACCAGTATATTCAATCGTACTGACGCATATGGTGTTTTATACCATAGATTTAGAAGCCCGAGCTCCAAAGCTCCCTTAGTAGATCAGACATTCAGTAGCCAGACTAGCAGTGAGTCTTCATCATTAGAGGATAGCATGAATATTTTATTACTTTATTATTTTAGTAGTTCAAAGTTAGTTGGGGATATATCCCATCAACTCCACAGTTTTCAGATAATTTAGAGGCTTTCAGACTACAATATGTTTCAGACAGTTTATATCAGTTTTGGGTTAGCTTATGGTCCTTCGGGGTCATGAGCTCAGTTATAGATATGGGTTAGCTTGTGGTCCTTTGGGGTCATGACCACCGTGTAGCATTTCGGGTACTAGATTTGGGGTGTTACACCAATTCATTCAAGAGTGTTTTAAATAAATTTGTAATTTTGAGCATCCTTAAAAGGGGTAGTTTGACTTCAATCAATATTTTATGATTTGAGCCTCGTGTGATGATTTTGACCGTTCCATCAGCTCCAAAATCGTAATTTTGAGTTAGTAGCATGGTTAGTTTAGCTTTTGAGTCTTTATTTTATTTTTTGATCCCCTTGTTTGAAACCTAGTTAAATTTGGGTTTACAAGGGTCTCAGGGGTTAATTATTGGAAATAATCTTTTTAAAAAAATACAACATTGCCATTGAGTTTGTAACATCAAAATTAGACTAGTAGCATTATTAGTTTATTTTCAATTGGTTCCAAATAAATATCAAAATCAGAGATTTTTTGAACTAGTGTATTGATAGTTTCAGTTGTTTTTGGTGTATGGCTCACTTTTCTTTGCATTTACGGCCTTATCTGTTACGTTTTTAAAAGGGTGACATTCTTTTCTTTACTTTCATGAAGGAAAACAAATCCTTCATTATAATTGCGATGGAGGGTATCGCGATTGCGAAGTATAGTTTGTTGGCTGGATCAAGGCTCCTCGTTGTGTTCGCGGGTAGAGGCTTGAGTTCGTGAAGGGTCGGGTTGAAAAACCTCGCGATCGTGACCAAGGGCCCGTGTTCATTAAGACCAATGACCTGGATAGATTAAACACCCTTCTTTTGGTCCCAAATTGTATTTTCTCCATTTTTTGACTTCTAAAAATCGAATTAAGGTGATTTCAAGGTTTTTTCTGAAGATTTATTCCATGGATACGTTTCCAAATCCTTATTATATCATTCCCAATGATTTTATTTTCAAAACAACTTCAAATTCAGGATTTTAAATGTGCTTTTGGAGGGTTTTTACTCGTTAAAGTGTAAATTAGGTTTTTCAATTTAAGGCTTGATTTCTACTCTATTTTTTGGCTTTTTAACTATAGACTCCTCTTGATATGGGATCATTATTCTTAATTAAATTTTAATTCTGCTCCTTTCATTTTTGAACCCATCTTATATAGGGTTAATATGTGTATTATTACCTTAATTTTGACTTATAGTGGACATATTTAGTTAGATTGAATGTATTTGGTATTGATTCGAGGGAGTCGAGCTTTCTATTGAGGATTTGAATGGTGTTTGCGCTTGTGAATCTTCATTTAAGGCAAGTTGAGATGTACCTTGACTTTTTCAAAGTGTTTATATATTGTATGCTTGTTCGTTGTATTTTGTGTATCGTTTTGGTTTGCGGGTCCTGATTAGGTGAAATGGCAAGTATCTCCATGGGTACCTGAGTTCCTGATGAATTGCCGTTATATAGTAGCTTATCTAGTTAGTCTTACTACTTGCATTTATTCTTAGAGTATAATATAGATAGATAACTAGTGATCTTAAATAATTGCTATTGGATTGCCTATTTTAGAACTTAAATCTTGTTAATGTGATAATTATGATTTTGTACCTTATTAGGGTTAATTATGTTAGTATGTCATTATTGATTGAATGATTGAGAGTTTAGAGAATACCTAGAGTATGGATATACTTGTAATAGTTGATGAGACTTTATGGATGGACCAAGTTAGGTTTGGGCAGTCTGTGAGATTATCGAAATTGTTGTTTATTTCATTTTGTTCGTGTTGGGCTTATGCAGACTATATTATGGACTTGAGTAATTATTTATAATTGCGTGCCTGAGAAGGGGCTTATATGCATATTTGAGAGGATATACCATTGTGATGCCCTACTGAGGGCTTGACTTGATGTTGCTAGTCATATTCTTGTGCATTAAATACCTTATTTATTGTTCTGTTACTCGAGTAAAGACTTGACCCGACATTGCAGGTCTTATATGAGCATTTAATTACATATTCATTATAGTGATGCTCGAGTGAGGGATAGGAAATGATAGTATTGATGACTACAAAATTATTTATTCTAGTGGTGCCAAGTGAAAACTAATATCATGAATTATTGATATGTTGAGTTGATTCTGAGCTCATTTATCCATGTATTGAATGTATACCGATTATTTGTGAGCATTACATCCTCATATCACACATGCATATTCATGAGACATTGGCACCTTTGAGACATTCTAAGTTTTGTAAGAAAATAAGGCACCTTATAAAATGCCTATACCAAGGGGTGTGTCGGTGAGATTGATTTGAGACATGAGATAAGATTATACGACTATATGGGTTGCGAAGCCCCTATGGATCCTCCTTGGTATCTGCAAGCTTGATGGGTATATACAGAAAGTCATGTGATGACTTTCTCCATACATTATCACCCCATCATTATCCTTATATTACATTGCATTTACTTTTTTGGTATTGTGTTAGTATTTTCTTTTGTATTATAGTACTATGATAGCACCTTTTTTGTGATATTGTGTTTGAGCATTCATTTCACTTTATTATATTATCTTATTTCATCTATATTGGTTGGTAGGTTGACGGTGGCTGGATCGAGAAGATAGATGAGTAGCACCTTTTGGTACATGGGATACACCCTTATATACACTCTCCCTATTGCTATCCTATAGTATTGGTTAATGATAATTGATTAAGCATTTTATATCATATTTATAAGTTGTCATAAAAGACTTTCTTTGTTGTGGAATATAAATGAATAGTGTTGACTCACCTAGATTAATGTGTCAATCCTGTGTTTGATACGTTAGGATAAAGTGCTGTATATAATTAATTTTATGATTGTTGGGGAGCCTTGGGCAGTTGGTGTGGTGGTTCTCTTCGTCACTTTAGATTAGGATCGCTTATCGATTATGCTTGTTGAGTACACGTGATTTATACTTACCCTTTCTTATTTTTTCTTTTTCTTGTTTTCTGCACCCTTTGCAGGTATTGTTTCTAGCATTAGACTGTATATTGCATTACTTTTAGTATTGGCATTGGGGAGATCGAGGCAGTGGCTGATGAACTTCAAAACTACTTGGATCATTCTACTTATGTCTCACATATTATTCATATCTAAGATGTATTTGATTATTGATATTATTTCAATGATGTATTAAAGTCTTGTATTACTGACTACTAGACCTAAGTATATTCTTAAGACGTGTCTCGTATATATACATATATTTGGGAATATTCATTCTTCTGCTTCCATTTCTGTCTCCTTAAATTGTTTTCTTGGGATGGGTTAGACATACTTGTTTGAAGTATTTGATAAGTTCCATCACATTACCCATTTTAGGTCGTGACTTTAGGTCTAAGAAGAAACAACTAAGGATAATGAGACAGGCTAAAACTGTGACTTAAGAGTGACAATGTAAAGGTTTTGTGCCCACTAAAGAGATTACTATGATCTTAGAGGCTAATGAGATTCTACAAGAGTAATCACATGAGACTAGAACAACACAAAATGTTAGTAAAATTACAATAATATTACAACCGAAAAATTACAAGTGAAGAAAAATAAAAAGTTATCTTCGTCGTCTTCTTTGGCTGAGGCACAAATATCTCTCTCTTTAAGGATATTCAAGCTAGCTACAACAAATATTTTCACCAGTCCAGCAGTAATCGTCTTGACTTGTCCCCCCAAGATACAATAACCTTCTCACAAAGAACAACTCAACAACTATGGACAAGAGTTAAGTTCAAAGCTCTACAAAAAGAACACCCCCTTCAACTAATGAACTCTCTTTTTAACTATCTTTTGTGAATTCTATATTATTTTGTATGTATAAAAATCATGCAATACTACCTCTATTTATAGGTAATAAATCTTTCATGCAATGAATAAGAGGATAAATGTGTCAACTGAATGGCATAGAAGTTACAAGAGTTATAAAGGTTACAATACATAAAAGAGTAGGATAATGGGGGAATAAAGAGTGAAAGTTACATGTAACTTATATCCACATTCTACCACTACTAACTAAGAGTCAAATAAATAAATGAAAGAAATGGAGCAATAGGAACATAATGCCTAAAACATATGGAGTAATGCAGCAAAACTCCGCTAACTCCCAAACATTAAAGTGCATGTAATGTGCAATACAATTACACTCCATACTAAGACTACTTAATTCCTAAAACCAATTTCACGAAATAAAAAATGGTTAAGGCAATAATATAATGTGTGATAATAATATATTATAAAAATAATATTAAAATGCTCACTTATAACCAACAATTCCCCACTCATTTTAATATTAACAAGAGAGTCCACTAGATAAAGGGACACTACCATGCATAATGAGGGTTTGCTCTGCATTGAACCTCCACTTAATAAAATAATATTTTTTTACTTCAGAGCCGTAGTGGTCTCATACTTGAACTATGACTGCTTAAGGAAAATAAAAAGTTACTGCTTACACATAATAGTCAAGGTGTTGACATGATCTTTATAGCCAACACATCCCAATTTTAATGAGTGTCTTTTGAGAATGATCCTAATTCTCATAGGAGGCGGCTGTAACGCCCCGTGTTTTGGGCTAGAATGAAAATCGTCATTTTTATGTGTAGATGATCCCAAATCCATAAATCCTACGGAAATTTTCCATGTTAATCAATTATGTAGTGTGGTAACCTATTTGATCATGAATTGATATCATAAAGGTCCCCTAACTCAAGGTCAAGTTGAAAGCTTTCCTATCGTTCGAGTTTTAGCAAGCGTAAAAAATTAAGTCAAATTCAATCAACCACAGATCCTTGTATATAACTAACTAGGTGGCCTACTATATATCAAATGAAATATCTTCTAATTAGCTTTCCATCGATACCAAATTCTCCTAAAACGGACACTCGGTGAAGAAGTTAGAGCATTTTTAGTGTCAACGTTCCTAATTGACTGGCCACCGCGTCGCGATGAGCCTTAAATAGACAATTGTTAATTCCAGTAGCTCACCGCGATTTCCAGCGTATCATGGTGAAGCTTTTTACGGCGTTCCAGTCTGGAATTTTAAATTCCAAGGTCAAATTAGACATTTTCCATGGCCCCAAACCCATCCAAACACGGGATTTAATCCCAAATACACCTAAATACATACACTTTCCCCAAAATTCATCATGAACTCTTCCTAGGGTTTCAAACAATAATCTCAATTAATCCAAGATTCAACTGTGAGTTTTTGAAGATAATTAGAGATTTGGAATCCCCTATCCGTAAGCTTCAAGAATCATTCATTATTCTCCGAAATAGAGGTACGCGGGGTTCATCCTAAAAACTACATAGGCTATTAAACTCTAGAGCATGATTTAAAGATTATCAAGCATGAATTTTAAAGGGGTTTTAGAACATATGCTTTAAATTCCGCATTATGGATGTTTTGATAATGATATTGTTTGGCCTTTAGTCCTTCCCCTTAAATTGATTTACACCTATGTGTATATGTATGATATTGAGAATTTGATTGAGAGCATTATTATTGAAATCCCTCTCTTTGATGATTTAGAGTTTGTGAACTTGTTGAGAAGGATTTGAGATACATATGTAATGTTTTGAAAGTGATCTTTTCAATAATAAATATTTATCATTATTTTGATAATGATGAAAGGGAGTTTATTGAAATAATTATGTTCTTGTTTAAAGAGGAAGAATTGCATGTGATTTGAGGATTTGACATGACCACCACATGTTTGTTGAAATGATAAAGAGAGAGGGTCTTTGCATATTTTGACATATGTTTTGAAGTATGATTTTACTTGACTATTGTTTAATAACATGGTGGTCCAAACTTTATGTACTAAAAGAATATATGATAATATGCTATAGATGGCTCAGAGATGTGACTTTCAAGTCAATGGTATGATGATACCATAAGTATGCATGCCATAACAGAGTATGTTTTTAGAGTATGATTTTACACTACGTTTTCAGAGAATGCATGTTTTGAAAGAGTTAAAAATGGGCTTAAAGAAGGTTAAGTGGTTACCTGAAGAAGGCGCGAGTTCAAGCAACTCTTATCCTAAAATCGTGTTTTGCCGCTATGGGTACATTATTTTCCCATGAGGGATTTTCACGCTGGCTGGTGCCCTGTGGCGTACAAAGGAGAGACTTCGACCCTTGAGGCAAACTTTGGTTGAGGGCTTGGCTACTGAGTTTTTGGCAGATTCTATATAGCCCGTGGAATAATAGATTTGTAGGGTATACCACCAAGCGTAGAAGTAAAACAAAGAGTCACAGAGTTCAGATAATTTACAGAGTCTTTCAAAAAAACCCATGTGATTTCTTACTATATGATATGGTTATTAATTGTTTTAAACTGCTCTCATATATGTTGATTATAAATGACTATTTTTGATTAGCTCTGTGTACCAGTACATCTGTGTTGATTCCCCCTCCCCCTACCTCTCAGGTTCTGAGGCTCAGTCTAGGGGTCTAAATAAGCAGTAGATAATTCAGACAACTGATTAGATTATGCAGTGGTGAGTCTTCTATGTACTAGAAGGCCTGTCTTTTTAGATTATGTCACTTATTTCAGTTTTGGTCTATTGAGGGGCCTTATCCCAGTTTCAGACATTTGTCAATTTTTCATGTAGTAGAGATTTCGCAGACTGAGTCAGATTTATTTAGATGTAGTTGATTTACAGTTTCCAAACTTATGTTGAATTCAGAATTGACCATGTTTTTGTAGAAGATTATGTTTTCGCATCTTCTTTTATTATATGAATGTTGTGCATGATTACCAGATAGAGAAGGGCATTTCGGGCCTTCATGGTACAGGATGTTTGTCACGGCCAGGCCCTAGTTTGGGTCGTGACAAACTTGGTATCAAAGCATGGTTCATGGTCCCAGGGTGTCTGCGAAATCACGTCGTGTAGAGTCTTGTTTATGAGTGTGTAGTACGCCATACTTATAAGTAGGAGACTACGAGGAGTTTAGGAATATTTCCCTTTCTTTATGTTCTAGTTCGTGCAGTAGAGTTAGAAGGTTCCTCTTTCATGCTCTAATTCATACTATGGTGTCACCCATACGAAGTAACAGTCACCTCAATTATTTCCTTACTTTGATGTGCCCAGATATGTCTCGTTATTGGGGTGATTCAAGTGCAGAAGTTTAGAGTCTAAATGGTATAGTCCTTTCTGATTGAGACATGTAAGAGTTTAAAATTTGTGCAAGGACTTGAGAAGAGTCCGTTTGTGTCTCAGAGTGTATTGATTTTTGTGTGAACTTTGATTATGATGAAATCATGCTTTTTGGCCTACGGTTCTAAGAGTATTCCATCTCTTTTCAGAATTTATATTACAAATGTCATGCTTCAACAACAAACCCAGTGTATTCCCACATAATGGGGTTTGGGGGGGGGGGTAAGATGTACGCAGTCCATACCTCTACCTCTAAAGAAGTAGACAAATGTCATGCTTAAGAGGGAATAATGTGTAGCAGAATATTGGAACTGTATTTCCACCCGAGTAGTAGTATAAGTTAAGTATCGGTGTCATGACCTATTGGTAGTGATGTTGGACCAAGAAGTTGGTGATGTGAAGTCACAAGTTAGAAGTTAGAGTGAGGGTGACTTTTGTGTAAATAAATATTTTAGTTGAATATTTTAGTTTAAAAAAAGTGTACTTAACTCGAACAAGATAATAGAAACATCCTTTAGATATCATTTTCCTTGCCAGAAGGTAGGAAACAAGCTGACCCCTGAAAGCGAATACACTACCTTTCTATTCAAGGACGGGTTCATTTGGGAATTGAAAATAGACTATTCTATTTTTGCAGTCGACTGTGTCATAGCAGGAATGAAGCTAATCCATGCCGAGAATGATGTCAAAATCATTCATCTCTAATTCGACTAAGTTTGTTGAAGTGACTTTCTAAAATATCAAAATCAGGAAGTTCCGATATACCCACCGAGATATGATGGTTTTACCCACTAGGGTAGAGACTGAAAAGGGCTCTGCTAGGATTTCAGGACTGATTCCAAAATCGCTTGCTATATAGAGAGTAACAAAATACAAAGATGCTCCTGGATCTAGCAAAGCGTAAACATGCACATGAAAGATCTATAACATACTAGTAACTACATCAGGAGAATTTTCCTGATCTTGTTGGGATTGAAGTTCATAGAGACGATTTGGGCATTGCCTACTAGTAGCACTGGAGGTAGCACCCTGCTAATTTGGGCGACCTAACTTAGCTAAGAAGTGATTCAATTGACTCTGAGGACCTGGCTGAGGATAGTCTCTGACTCTGTGGCTTGGCTTGCCACATCTGAAACAAATACCACTGCCAGCTCTACAAATACCCTGATGGTACTTGCCATAAGTCTGGCAAAGAGGATAGGTGTGGGCATTACTAACACTACCCTGGGTCCTAGAGCCTGGCGCTCTATCTTTGTTACCCTCTCTAAACTTAGAAACTGGAGAACTGGCTAAAGAAGGAGCTAGAACTGATGACTTAGGATAAAACTGAGAACAGTTTCCTCTTTTTGACTTAGGCTGAGCGAAGTTGAAACTACCTGTCTTCGCTCTCTTATCCTGTTTCTCCCTCATCTTAATCTTTTGCTCCTCAATATGCTGAGCATGAGTCATAAGACTAGCTAAAGTCATGTCACTATTCAGCATGGTAGATTTGCACTCATTAACCACTCTATCATTCACCCTTGAAACGAACTTACTCACCCTTGCCCTGCTATATGCAACCACATGAGGGACATATCTGGCTAATTGAGTAAACTTAAGAGAATACTCTTTCACTGTCATATTTACCTACCTAAGGTTGATGAATTCTAGCACCTTAGCTTCTCTAAGCTCTAGGGGAAAGAATCTATCAAGGAAAGTAGATATAAACCCCTTCCACTCAACTGGCCCGACATCATCTGCCCTCTCTGACTTCCACTACTTGAACCATGTATGAGCAACATCCTGCAACTGATATGCAGCTAGCTCAACACTCTCAATAGTAGTCGCCACCATGATGTCTGTCATATTCTGCACCTGATCTAGGAATTCTTGAGGGTCCTCATTTGTCTTAGACTCGAGAAAAGATGAAGGATTTATTCGGGTGAAATCTCAAATCCTGGCTTCAGCTGAATTAGCCACTGAATTGGCCGGAAAAATAGCTGGTCATTCATTCTGAGTAGCAACTGAGTTAGCAAAAGTAGTGAATGCAGCTCAAAACTCTGCATAAGAAAAATGTTCGCCCAAAGGATCTTTGAGCTAAAGGGCTGACTGATTCCGTTTCTTCTTTTAGGAGGCATGTTCTGTAGAAGAAAGGGAGAAATGGATTAGACTGAGAGATTGACTTGAGATTATGATCACTAGCACGACATAAATACTGAAAGAGGGAAAATTGTTCCTAAAATATCATATAGCCTCCTGCACATAAATGTGGCGCACAACACACCCATGTACAAGACTCTACTAGATGTGGGTTTTAGACTTCCTAGGACTCTATTGAATCTTAGGCTCTGATACCAAGTTTGTAACGCTCCAAATCTAGTACCTAGAATGCTACACGGTGCTCATGTCCCGAAGGACCACAAGCTAACCCATGACTGATATCTGTACCTATATACTGCATAAAATACTGAATAATGCAGAAATATGAACTGAAAGGACATAAGGTTCACATAACTAAAGTAAAATATAACATCTAAACGGGGTATTAAATACCTAAAACAAAATTAAAAATATTGAAGTCTGAAACATGATAGTCTAGAAAGCCTCTAACTGACTGAACTATCTGAGTATGGAGTTGATGGGAAATATCCCTAATTAACTCAAAATAATAAACTAATTAATGAGATAATAAATAAATAATCATTTTCTCAAATGATGAGGACTCACTACTAACTCTGACTGCTGAAACTAGAATCTACTGCTGATATGGAGCTCGTGTCTCTAAACCTAAGGTATAAGACACCATAGCATAAATGCATTAGTACTTTGACTGTATTGGTCTACATGTGGGGTAGGATGAATGCATGGGGTTTATATGCATGAAAAATACTGGCTAACTGGCTAATATAAATGTGAGAATACATGCATGCATACATAGTAACTATATCTGAAATCGCGATTACATGAGTAGTAAATCTGAATACTGATAATAAAACATATTGATAACTGATATAACTGATAACATGAGTGAGTATATTTGATAGTCTTGAATCTGGTGAAACTATTTGAGTTCCATTCTGTATTTGAGTTGATTGTATGTAACAGTTCTGAATTCTGAAGAACTATCTGAGTTCTTTTACTGAGACTGATACTGAGACTGTATGAGGTAGTCATCTAACCGACATGCCCCAAATAATGTATTATAGTTGAATTGGGGTCCAATCTATGCCTTGATTGGAAGGGTATCAATACCGCGCCACCGGTAAGGACAACATGTGAGTGACCTTAATATAACAGGTAACTCTAGTGAGAACGGTGGGAACCGTCATATAGCAAGCTTAGCCACCTCATCTACCCTCATATAGAAGGAAATGATGTCTCAGCCTAAGCTGGCTATATAGTTCTAGAATGCAAGGATTGCTTCTAAGAATCACACCCTCATATCAAAGGTGAGTTCCCATCCTTGTTTTCGTTCGGTGCTAATATCTACTCACATCTGAATAGAAACTGAACATGATTTACTAAACTGAACATGGACTGAGTTACTGAATTTCGTTGACTGATGTAATATTAATGATATTTGACAACTGACTGAGTTCATGAAACCATGGAGATTTTCTGATTCATAAGACTGTCTGAAGTCTAAGGATTCATAGCTTGAATGAGAGTATTGTGGAAGCATGACATGGGTCTAGGCACACAGCTAATATTTTGGGTACAAGTACCCCCAAGACTCGATGGAAGGAAACTGACCAAGCATAACTTACTTAAACATATAACTAACATCATAATCCATAATACATTTATAGAAGCATTCCATCAAAACATATGATAGCATAACTTGTACATATATGGGGATTTCATGATATCATACTAGTTGGGCATTGTTCCTTCATCTAGGCATTTAATCAAACACATGGTAGGCATAGCATATGTAGACAACATTATACAGCAATTAATCATCATGATTCATCTGTAATTTCATCATCCTAGGGCTTATTAATAGGTTCACATGAATATACATATCTGCAAATCAATTCCATATAAAATTCATCATCCAACATGGATTTGAATTCAATTGATCATTCTGAAGATAAAAAAAACTAACCCAACATAAAATTAAAGAAATCTATAAACTTAAAATTAGAAAAGAGATTCTTGGGCTTCATGGAAGAAAGGAGTCCATGAATGAACACTACGCATACCTTAGTTCATGATTTCGTGAAGATTGATGGAGAAAATTTCTTGGAATTAGATATTCTATGAAAAACCTAGCTTGTTCCTGAGTGGTTTTTGAGAGAAGAGAGTGTATTTTTGGTGAAGAGTAGCTGAATCACGTGTTAAAGGGCTTAAATAGTGGTGGGAAGTTGACCCTTTTAACCCTCGACGCGTAATTTAATTTCAGTCAAATTTTCTCGAATTGAATCGCTAGTGCGATGAGGAGCAATCGCGCTGTGTCACTGGAATTTGACAAATGGAAAACTGAGGGATGGCGCGATGCAGAGCCATCACGTTGCCCCTTCTTTTGTGACCTGGAACTTTAGCGCGACGTAGAGGAAATCGTGCTAAGACAGTGGAAAAGAAAAATTCTGAATTTGGGCCCTGGCACGAGCTCCATAATTGTGGACCCATACTGGAATTCACCAAATTCCATTTCCTCTTGTGGCGTGGCGCGCCACTGACTAATATGGCATTGTTTTACAATGGGAACTTAAAATAGTCATAACTTTTACTCGGTTATAGGATTTGGGATAATCTTATATCAATGGAAAGCTTATTAAATTTCCCATATGAAAAAAGTGAATATCTTGAAAAATCCTCATGGAATAAACATCATTCAATTTAGAAGCTAATACTATTCATTCTTGAGATGAATTTGTTAGGAAAAGTATGGGGTATTACAGAATGGTGGGACCCTCATCTGACAGTGTTTATCCACCTCATCAACCCTCATCTGTCAGTATTGATGTCTCAACCTATGCTGGCTACATAGTTCTAGAATACAAGGATGACTTTGAAGAATCACACCCTCATCTAACAGTGTGTGTTCCCATCCTTGGGTTTACTCGGTGCTAATTCCTACTCCTATCTAAATAGACACTGAACATGATTAACTAAATTATACTACACTAAATTCATAGAGTTCCATTAATTAATGAAATACTATTGAGATTACTGAATTACTGAGCTTTCCTGAGTCACATAACTGACTGAGTTCTAAGGATCATGGTTTGACTGAGGATATCGGGAAAATATGTCGTTGACTCTAGGCACACAACTATATTTTTTGGGTACAAGTATCCCAGGAATCAATGGAAAGAAACTGATAAAGCATGAATTTCTGGAATACGTGACCAATATCTATAATCGATAATACAATATGTTGGGGATCTCATGAAGTACAAGTTCTAAAGCACCACAATGGCCACACATAGATCCATAATTCATTTACTAAGACATTTCATCAAACACTTGACATGCGTGAACTTGTACATGAATGGGGATTTCATAGTCTTATACTAGTATGCCACTTTACCTTCACATAGGCATTTAATCAAACACATGGGGAGCATGCTTTGGTTATACAATTATTAACACATCTAATAATCATGGATAT
The DNA here is from genome assembly GCA_030864225.1 of Capsicum baccatum var. pendulum. Taxonomy (NCBI): domain Eukaryota; kingdom Viridiplantae; phylum Streptophyta; class Magnoliopsida; order Solanales; family Solanaceae; genus Capsicum; species Capsicum baccatum. Next base: position 66,525,635 of record CM061559.1, on the reverse strand, counting down.
ATCAATCAACTTGTAAATTAAAGGTTTATCATGAGCATCGCATAATTCATCACATATTAGAATCAATTCTTGTAATTAATAGTCTATAACATGGAATGAAACCAAACAACAACATGAACATCACTTTTCAATTCAATCAAATCATGAACATTCATAAATATACAAATCATGGATTTTCAAAAGAGATTATTGAGATTTATGGGTGAAAGAGACCCATGAATCAATACATGACATACTTTAGAATGTAACTCTATAAAGATCCTTGGAGAGATTCTTGATCCTTGTCCTTGAATTTTTAAGATTAGGGTTTCTTGGCTTTGAGAGAGTATAAAGAAATTGGGAAAAAATAGAGTGAATAATGATATCATTAGGTCATTAGGGTTAAATTTAATGTTTAAGGATGAAATAAAATCATGGGAAAAGACCCATTTAACCCTGGATGCGTCTTTTGATTTTTGTCAAAATTTTCCGATTTGGTAGGCTGGCGCAATGCGTCGCTATCAAGCTGTGTCACTGGAATTTGACAATTAGGATTTGGGAGCCCTCTGTGATGCGGTGAAATCGTAGAGTCTTATAGGAAATTGACAAATGTCATTTTGGCTTATGGCACGACGCGCCATTGGCTGAAATAGCGGTGTTTTACGACTGAAACTTGAAATTGCCATAACTTCTTACCCGGTTATCGGATTTAGGCAAATTTGGTATTGATGGAAAGATTATTAAATTTTCCACATGATAAAAAGTAAAAATATTGAAAATACCACATGTATAAAAGTGGATTCATCTTTCAAACAAGTCTTTGAGATTTTTGGGATGAATTTAAGCTAGGTAGAAGTACGAGGTATTACATATGTAACACTCCAACTTAGGAAGGAGTCCCACATTGGTAAAACACAGGAGGGATGCTAGGTATATAAGTAAGAAATCCTTAATCCCTAGTGACGCATCTTAAAGTAGTGCGGCCCTAGGGCCAAAGGGGGTAATATCACTAGTGGGTTGGGGAGTTACAAGGGTATCTCGGGCCTTCATGGTTTGGGATGCCTATCGCAGACAGGGCCTCAGCTCGGGTCATGACAGAATGGTATCAAATTCGCTCTTATGTCAACCCTATCAATGTGGGTCAGAGTTCAAACTGAGTATAGGCAAATCCCGATAAGGCGGGGCAAACCTCAATCCTAAGTGTAGGAAAATCCCATTCGGTAGGGCAAACCTTAGTGATAATGCTGATTCCATAAGGGGGTGTATGTAACACCCCAACTTAGGAAGGAGTCCCATATCGGTTAAACATAGGCGGGATGGTGGGTATATAATTAAGACAACCTTACTCCCTAGTGACTTATTTTAAAGCCATGCGGGATTGGGCACAAAGTGGACAATATCACTAGTGGGTTGGGGAGTTACTGGCCAAGTTTGTAACACCCAAAATTTGATACTCGAAATGCTACACAGTGCTCATGATCCCGAAGGACCACAAGAGAACCCATGACTGATATCTGTATCTGAACACTGCATAAAATAGTGTATAAATGTGGAAATAAAGGATGAAAGGACATAAGATTCAAAACTGAGACATAATATCTGATAAAAAAAATAACATCTGGGTGGGGTATGAAATACCCAAAACAACTGAAATAACTGTCTAATCATGATAGTCTGAAAAACCTCTAACTATATGAATAATGAGTTGATAGGACATGTACCTAACTAACTCCAACTGCTAAAATAGACTAAGTACTAAAATGATAAATTAATACTCGTGTTCTCAAAGGATGAGGACTCACTGTTGACTTTAACTGCTGAGTACTGGAATGCTACTGATGCTCTGAAACTTATGATTCTGAACCTATGATATAAAACACCATAGCTCAAATGCATCAGTAGATTGAATGTATTGGTATGCATGTGAGGTAGGCTGAATGCAAAAGGGTTCACATGTATGAACTACACTAACTGACTAGATAACATGAACGTGAGAATACATAGTAACTGTAACTGAGTTTGTGATAACATGATTACTAAGTCTGAGTACTGATGACATGAGATACTGATAACTGTATGACTAGAGTAACTGATACTGAGTGACTGTATATGATAGTCTAGGTTCTAATAGAACTAGCTGAGTTTCATACTATTCTGAGTTGACTGTATCTGACAGTCCTGAATTCTATAACTGAAACTGTGGGAAGTAGTATCTAATCGATATACCCCAAATAACGTATTATATCTGAGTTGGGGTCTAATCTGGAACCCCAATTAGAAGGGTGTCAATACCGCTCTATTGGTAAGGACAAGCTGTGGGTGACCCTCATCTGATAGTATCCCTAAAAATAAACGATGGGACCCTCATCTGATAGTGTTTATCCACCTCATCAACCCTCATCTTTCAGTGTTGATGTCTCAGCCTATACTAGATACATAGTTCTGTAATGTAAGGATTTCTTCTAAGGATCACACCCTCAACTGTCATTCTGTGTGTCCTTATTCTTGGGTTCACTTGGTGCTAAATCTTATTCCCATCTGAATAGACACTGAACATGATTAACTAAACCGAACTGGACTAAGTTCATTAAGTTCTGTTGACTGACAAAATACTACTGAGATTACTGAAGTACTGAGCTTGTTGAGATAACTAGGATTACTGTGTTTACTTATTTTTCCTGAGTCACCTGACGGACTAAATTCTACTGAACATGGCTTGACTGAGGATGTCGTGAAAACATAACACTGGCTCTAGGCACACAGCTAACTTGTCGGGTACAAGTACCCCTAGGACTCGATAGTATAAGAGTAATTCATGGAATGAATGACAAAGCACAACAATGGCTATACATATATCCATAATCCATTGACTAAGACATTTCATCAAACATTTGACATACATAACTTGTATATAAGTGGGGATTTCATATAGTACATGGTTATAACAAACTTATACATGAATAGGATTGTATGTAAACATGGTATACTTTTATAAGGCTAATTCATGAGCAATCTAACAAACATTTACAAGGCACATTTATAGCATGGAAGTTCTTTGAACATAAGGGCAAAACATGAATCCATCACTTAAGTCACAATTGAACTATATTGCATAATTTCTATTCTCTTAGGCATTTTATCAAACTCATAGGATGCATGATTTAGGGCATAGGCATGACCATTAAATTAATACAATAAAACTCCATATTTCAACTCAATTCCATATGTTTCAAATAGGTTTATGAACAACATAAAGATTCCATCTTGGGAATCATACAATCATAATCACATGAACATAATAAATCCAGAACAAAATATTCACAATACTATTATGAGAATATGAAATCCCCATTCATGTACAAGTTCCTGCATGTCAAGTGTTTGATGAAATGTCTTAGTCAATAAATTATGGATATATGTGTGGCCATTGTGGTGCTTTAGAACTTGTACTTCATGAGATCGCCTACTTATTGTATTATGGATTGTCGATGTTGTTCACATATTCTAGAACGTCACACTTTGTCAGTTTTATTCCATTGAGTCCTAAGGGTACTTGTAACCAAAAAATATAGCTATGTTCCTAGAGTCAGTGACATGTTTTCACGATATCCTTAGTCAAGCCATGATCCCTAGAACTCAGTTAGTCATGTAACTCAGGAAAGCTCAGTAATTCTATAATCTCTATAGTATTCCGTTAGTTAACGGAACTCCATGAATTCAGTGTAGTCCAGTTCAGTTAGTCATGTTCAGTGTCTATTCAGATAAGAGTAGGAATTAGCACCGAGTGAACCCAAGGATGGGAACACACACTGTCAGATGAGGGTGTGATTCTTAGAAGTCATCCTTGCATTCCAGAACAATGTAGCCAGCATAGGTTGACATATCAACACTATCATAATTCAGTCATATCAGTTATCAGAATTCATGATATCAGTATTCAGCTTCAAGACTGTCAGACATAGTCAACCAGTCCAGATCTTCATAATTCAAACTGTCAGAAATGGTCGTTTATCTATTTAGTATCTTAGTATCAGTACACTAATGTTGTCAGTATTCAGACTCAGTAGTTAGTATCTCCACGAGTTCAGTTACAGTTATGTATGCATATATGTATTCTCACGTTCATATTAGTCAGCATTGTTCATGCATATAACCCTTTGCATTTAGCCTACCACACTCGTATACTCAGTACATTCAGACATACTGGCACATTTACGCTATGGTGCTTTCTGTTATGTTACACCATAGGTTCAGAGGCACGAGCTCCAAATCAGCAGTAGCATTCCAGTGTTCCGAGTTTCCAGTGAGTCCTTCTCATTCGAGGACAATATGATTATTGATACATTTACTATTTAGTTGCTAGATGGAGTTGTTTAGAGACATGTTCCTTCAACTCCTTATTCAGTTTAGTTAGAGTCTTTCAGACTAGATGTTATATTAGATATTCAGATCTCATTATTTTTAGTATTTATGACTTGTTTTGTTATTGTTATACCTTTTTCAGACATTTGTTATCAGACGTTTATTCAGTTCGAACCTTATGGCCTTTCATTTTCATGTTTCCGCATTTTATGATATATTATGCAGTATATAGGTACAGATATCAATCATGGGTTAGATTGTGGTCCTTTAGGGTCATGCGCACTGTGTAGCATTCCGATTCAGAAAATCAGGGTGTTACAAACTTGGTATCAGAGCCTAAGGTTCAATAGAGTACTAGGAAGTCTAAAATTCGTATCTAGTAGAGTCTTGTACATACGTGTGTTGTGCACCACACTTATGTGCCAGAGGCTATGAGATATTTTAGGAATAGTTTCCCTTCTTTCAGTATTCATGTCGTGCCAGTGAGTAGTCTGATTTGTATAGCTTGTTTTCTCATCCTTGCATCTATTCATGCTATCCAAAATCTCAGAGAATGTAACTATTTCAAGGTAGAACCTCCTAGTAGTTACAAGTTCAATCCATCTCATGCATTAGTTTTAGACACCCAAAGTTTAGTTATAATCTTAGATGCCCTATGCATCGCCCAGTATCTCTGTAAGGTAAGCGTTCTTAGAGAGACATATCATCCTAAGGGGCAGATACCCCACTTTCTCTTAACACTCTCATGTCTTAGATCCTTTAATTTCTCCTTGCATAACAAATTTAGTCTAGAATAGAGGGTACTCATAAGTTGACCTTCAAGTTAGACCTCAACTGTAAGTCAAGTATTCAGATGTTCAGTTCAGTTCAAGACGTTTAGTCCATATGTAACGTAGCAAAATCAGTCATGTTCTCATGTTTTATTTCAATCTTAGTGCCTTTACCATTGCATGTTCAGTCGCATGTTCGTGAGTCAGTTAGTTATGTATTCACGCATCAGATATGCGTGGTCAGCTTATCAGTACTTTTAGTTATGCATTCACATATCATGTTAGTTGTATAATCATGCATCAGATATGCATGGATTCAACTTATCAGTTAAGCATCAGATATGCATTCTCAGTTTGAGAAACTCAGTTTATCAGAACACTCACTCCTATATTCATAAATCAACTACCCATGGATCTGATATGTATGTACAGTATGATATGCTCAATTTTCAGTCATGTCAGCCATGAAATCATGATCAGTCATTCATGCTATATATGCGTCATTTTATCTTTTCTCTCATCTCAAGCAGTCGTCATTCGAGGATGAATGTTTCTAAGGAGGAGATATTGTAATACCCCAAAAAATCCAAAACAATAGTAGAGCCATGTACCAAGCTCATTCATAGTACATCATGGTTCTTTTATAGTTTTATGAGTAAGATGTATATTAAGGCTTCGAATAAATCCCAGCTATCAGATGAATCAAAACATTCCTTACCGATTGAATTCTTGAGAAGGATATTGGTATAGTCAATTTCAAACGAGCATATCTCTCATTATAGTTGGAATTTTGAGCTCATGACCTATGAACAGATATATAATTAAGTTATCTTTCCAATGATACCAATTTTACCTAAATCCAATATCGGAGCAAAGAGTTATTCCTATTTTACTCTAGCATGTCAGGCTTGAAACAGTGTGACGACATTCGTGATAGCTTACCACATTTGTGATGCCCTATCACAAATATCGTCAGACTTAGGCAAAAACCATAAATTCCAGCTCCTGTGTGACAACATTTTTGATGGCCTATCATATTTTTAATGCCTTGTAACAAATGTCGTTAGACTTAGGCAGAAACCATCAATTCCAGCTCCTGTGTGACGACATTTTTGATGGACTGTCACATTTTTGATGCCTTATCACAAATGTCAGCAAACTTAGGCAGAAACCATCAATTCCAGCTCCTGTGTAATGACATTTTTGACGCCTTGTCACAAATGTCATCAGACTTAGGCAGAAGCCATCAATTCCAGCTCCTATGTGACGACATTTTTGATGGCTTGTCACATTTTTGACGCCTTGTCACAAATATCATCAGCTATGATTTTTAGCAATTGGGAATTTATTTCATAAGGGTATTTTGGTCTTTTCCTTCACCTTCCATGACTTATAACACTAAAGAGGCATAATTTTTCCTATTATTTTCTTTAGTTAAGCATCTCAAAAACCCTCTCTTATGCTCTCAACCACAAGATTAGGGTTTCCATCAAACTCATCTCTCAAAAGCAAAATTCAAGCCTTTTTTCGAGATAATTGAGAATTAAGTTTCCCAATCCAAGAACTCTCCAGCAAATCATCAAGGTTTCCTTTCTAAGGTATGCTTAGTATTCATCCATGGATCCCTTTCATCCATGGAGCTCAAGAATCATGTTTTAAATTATAAATTATGATTTCCTTGTTGTTTTATGACTATATTCATGTTGATAATTGTTGTTTGGATTCAAGGTTGTATCTTGATGTGTTTTTCATGAACCATGTGAATAGGTTAGTTGGAAACCCAGGAATTTGGGTGGTTCAAGATTTCTAAATTTGTTAAGTACACCTATGCTCAATATTATGCATGAAAGGTGTTTGATAAAATGCTTAGGATGCTAGAAATTCATGATTACATGGTTTCATGATATCTAAATGACAAGTCCATGTTAGTTATATACTTCAATATAAATTCCATGCTATTGATATGTTGCTATTGTTGTGGTATGAATCATGTTTAATAATGGAGATATACTATATGTACATGAAATATATCCATGCACTCCCTACCATGCTTAAGATGTTGAAGAACTACATGAAGTATAATATCCCCTACTTAAGACAATATGAATTGTGGACTCCAATCTTATGATCAAGTCAGTCATGTTGTGTCTGTTTCCTTCCATTGAGTCCTGGGGGTATTCATACCCAAAAATATAGCTGTGTCCTAGAGCCATGTCATGTTATCATAATACTCTCAGTCAAGCTATGATCTATAGAATTCAGTCAGTCATATGACTCAAGAAAATCCAGTAACCTCAGTAATCTCAATAGTTTAGTAATCTCAGTGATCTTAGTACTCAATAATATTTGTAACCTCAGTATTCAAAGTCAATCTCAGTAAATTTAGTACTGTCAACCAGTCCTCAAAACTCAGTATATTTTGTCAGTCATCAGAATCTAGTAAACTTAGTTTAGCTTTGCTAAACAATACCACTAGTATCAGTCTAGTTAATCAGTATCAGTTTAGCTAATCAGTTCAGTTTAGTTATGCAGTTCACCCCAGTTATTCAGTTCAGTGTCTTTCAGATAGGAGTAGGATTTAGTACCGAGTGATCCTAGGGATGGGGACTCACTTACTAGATTAGGACTGAGATCTTAGAAGTAATCCCTAAGTTCCAAAACTACGTAGCCAGCATAGGTATGAGATGTCACCCGTTAGATAGGACTGACATACTCAGGGGTCACCCGTTAGCACATTTATATATATAGGACTGATCCTAGGAGTCACCCACTAGATTAGGACTGACTCCATAGCAGATATCTTTACTGGTGGTGCGTTACTGACACCCTTCCAGTCAGGGCAGAGATTGGACCCTAGTCAGCTTAGCTTGGGGCATGTCGGTTAGATGAATACATCTTACTGTTTCAGTTATAGATTTAGGATTGTCAGATACAGTCAAGTCAGTTCAGTAGTACAGATTCAGTATTGTTAGAGACAATCAATCCTTATTATTTTAAATAGAATTTAAGATCACCCATTAGATAGGACTGATCTCAACTATAGTTAAACAGTATTAGAATTATCAGATTTATAGATCACCCGCTAGATAGGACTGATCTCAAATTCAGTTACTCCATATAAAACAAAACTCAGATAGTTCCATCAGAACTTAGACTGTCAGATACAGTCGCTCAGTATAAGTTACATTGGTTAGGCTGATCATCACAGTTATATCAATTTTCTAAACTCATGTATCAGTCATATCAGTTATCAAAATTTATGATAATAGTATTCAGCTTCAGGACTGTCAGACACAGTCAACCAGACTAGTTCTTCATAATTCGAACTATCAGAAATAGTCGTTCATCTATTTAGTATCTCGATATCAGTATACTCATGTTGTCAGTATTCAAAATCATTAGTCATTATCTCCATGAGTTTAGTTATAGTTATGTATTCATGTATGTATTCTCACGTTTATATTAGTTAGCATTGTTCATGCATATAACCCTTTGCATTTAGCCTACCTTACTCGTATACTTAGTACATTCATACATACTGACGCATTTTCACTATGGTACTTTCTCTTATGTTACACCATAGGTTCAGAGGTACGAGCTCCAGATCAGCAGTAGCATTCCATTTTTCAGAGTTTGCAGTAAGTCCTTCTCATTCGAGGACGATATGATTATTGATAAATTTACTATTCAGTTGCTAGATGGAGTTAGTTCGAGACATGTTCCTTCAACTCTTTATTCATTCAATTAGAGGCTATTAGACTAGGTGTCAAATTAGATATTCAGATCTTATTATTTTCAGTATTTATGACTTATTTTGGTATTGTTATACCTTTTTCAGACATTTTGTTATCAGACATTTATTCAGTTCGAACCTTATAGCCTTTCATGTTCATATTTCTGCATTTTATGATATATTATGCAGTATACAGGAACAAATATCCATCATGGGTTAGCTTGTGGTCCTTCGGGGTCATAAGCACCGTGTAGCATTTTGGTTTAGAAAATTGGGGTGTTACACGGTGGAATCACGCTGGTGTACAAAAAATTGACAATTCTAAAATTAAGCCTTGGCGCGATATGTCATAATCGCAGAGGCTCACTAGATTTTGATGATTGCCATTTTGGCTGGCTCCATGATGCGCTAAAGTGCCAGGTGGTACACTATCTCACTAAAATGGCTCTAACTCTTCGCCCGAGTGTCGGATTTAGGCAAATTTGGTATCAACGGAAAGCTTATTCAATTTTCTACATGAAAAAAAGTCGATATTAGGGAAACTATATATGGTTCAAAAATACTTCTCACTTGGGAAGACACCTTTCCCCCTTTTAGGGCCAGATTAACACTTTACTGAACACGCTCTAAGGCTCAGACTACGAGAGAATTTTGCGGGGTCTTACAATTGTGTTTATGAGTCAACCACACAAGACTTTATGATGAGTCGTATCATCTGCAAACTTTTTTTAAGTGGTTTTTCTTCCAATTTCCTTCCAAGACTTTCAAGAATAAATTCTTTGTTTTAACCATTTAAAGTGTTGTGTTTACGTATCATAGTAATGAAACACATGTTCAGGACTTATTTGGACTTCTTTGTGATTATGTTCATTGATGATATCTTTGTGTATTCGAGGAGTAGTGAAGAGAATACGCAATATTTGAGGATCATGCTCTAGACTTTGAGAGATCATTTGGTTTTTTCTAATTTCTCCAAGTGTGAGTTTTGGCTTGAGTCGGTGACATATCTTGGGCATGTGGTGTCTAAGGAAGGTATTATGGTAGACCCAACCAAGATTGAGGATATTCCTGATTGAGCTAGACCTTCATTTCTGACTGAGGTTTGTAGCTTCATTGGTTGGACCGATTACTATAGACGCTTCATCAAGGGTTTTCCTACTATTTCATCCTCCATGACTGGATTAACTCAGAAGGAGGTCCCTTTTTGATAGTTGAGGAGTGTGAGTCGAGCTTTGGAAATCTCAAGGTCTTCCTTACTTTAGCTCCTGTATTAGATCTTTCTATTGAGGGTGAAGGATTCACCATATTTTTGACACTTCTAGTGTCATCTAGGATATGTTTTAATGCTGCAGGTTTGTGTTATTGCTTATCCTTTTATGTAGCTTAAGGTGCATAAGTGTAACTACCCTACTTATGATTTTGAGCTAGCAATGATAGTATTGGCTCTTAATATTTGTAGGCATTATTTGTATGGTGTACATTGTGAGATTTTCACCGATCATCGAGTTTTCAACATCTTATGACCTAGAGAGAGCTTAATGATCAATAACATAGATGGATGGAGTTGCTTAAGAACTATGGTATTTCCATTTTTTATTATTTAGGAAGGAAAAATATGGTAGAAAATGCCTTGAGTTGCAAGTCAGTGAGTATAGGTAGTTTGCCTCAATATTTAAATCCTAGGAAGGATTTAGCTAGTGTGGAGATAAGGTCCTCACTCTTTTAGCAAATTTGGGATCTTCAGTTTGATGATAGAAAGCTTTTCTTTCTTTATGATCAGGTGTTCGATGGTGAGTCTGAGAGGCATACCATTAATTTTGATGGTATTTTGAGGTTTGAGACTTCCTAGTTAGGCTCTATGGTATAAATATGATTTAGGATTCATTGGATAGATTCAGGGTGATTAAGTATAGGTTAAGAGTGGCTTAGAGTATGCAAAAGTCCTATGCAAACCTTAGGCTTCGTGCCTTGAGATTTGGAGTTATTGATCATGCATTGCTTCATATATCTCACATAAGGGTGTGATGATATTTTGGAGAAGGGTAAGCTCAGTCTGAGATATGTTGGACCTTTTGATATTCTTTGCACAGTTGGTGAGGTATCCTATGAGTTAGCTTTGCCTCTAGATTTTGCTGCTGTTCATATAGGTTTCCATGTCTCTATGTTATGACGATACATTCTCATTCCTTATCATGTGCTTAGATGGGACTCAGTCTAGTTGAATAAGTGTTTGGCCTTTGTAGAAGAGTTAGTGCTCATTTTGGCTAGTGATGTGAGGTGGTTGCATTCTAGAAGATCGAGAGCAATATGAGATCTCAATATCCTCACCTATTTGAAACTTAAGGTATTTTCTAATCTTTAACTTCAGGTTATTTTCCATATTTTTGCTTATATTTTCCGTTAGAGCTTTTCTTTAGGTGCCCCAAGTCATGAATGACTTGCTGGAGCTGATAGTTCAGTTACCGGGCAGTTTATTTGGTTTGAGCCATTTTTTTTTGAACTCTTCGCTAGTTCCAAATAGCCATGAAGAAAAAGCTTCAAAAAACAATATCGGATGCAAATTCTAACTGTGCCAACAACACTAAAATATCAAGTTTAGTCAAGGTAGACCTTTGGTTCAGGACTAGATGCATCTGAGCTCATTTGACCTATTGGTTAGAAAGTTTGACAATTAGAAACATGGGTGTAGGACCTATATTTGATCAAAATAATCTTGGATTGAAAAGCCAACATTGCCATTGCATTCGAAACATAAAATTTAGTATGGTTACATAGTTTATTTTCATATATTGTATTTCGAATGAATCCCAACAAATTGGAGAAAAATTAGAAATTTTCCAAGTTTCAGCTGTCAGCTGTGCTGACAAGAATTACTGTGATTGCACAAGGGAGGATAGCAATCTCCAAACCTACTCTTGTACTCAACTAGTTTGATAACACACCCAGTTATGCGATAGCCATACTTGATGACCCGATATTAGAATAAAATGACCCCTTAGGCCTTATTTTAGTCATTTTCCACTTATCCTTGAGAGCCAAGAACCCTAAAAGGGTGTGATAACTTAGAATTGAGTCTTGGGGCTGACTTGGGAGTATAATTAACATATTGTTTTGCAAATATCTTCATATTTAAGGTAATAATCCTTTAAATTCTTGCTTGCATTTTTTGAATTTTAGACAAAGCCTCAATTCCTCTAGGGCTTGATTTTAGCCCAACCTTAGCATGGTTTTCACCCATTTATAGGGTTTTGATTCCATGATCTTGTATCATGTTGGGTTGGTCTCAAAAATATGTTTTTCCATGAGTGGGATCCACATGAGGTTTTTGGCATGATTTTTGGACCTATATCACAATGGTGTAATATGAATAGTGGTATTTTCGTATTGATGAGTAGATTAGCTTGCCATCTTGAAAAATTTTCTCAGAAGGAAAGATTGAAGGTTTAGCGGATTATTGAGAATTCTTTGGCGTTGAGTTAAGTTAGGTTAACCTTTGTTAGATTCAGCTACTTTTAGTATTTTTGTGATATTGTGTTGGATTGGGAGGGGTTTTAGGCGTTGGTTTGATGAATTGACACTGTAAGATTGTATCCTTTAGATTGTTTCGATGTGCTTTAGATAAATTGGACTTCATCACTCATGATTAACATTAGAATGACTTAGGTCACTCAAATTAGGCATAATTAATCAAGGTACTCATGTTTAAGGAGAAGTTCCTATCTTAAGGCTAATTAAGGATTGTTCGACATCTAAGGGTGAAATTAGATACCTTAAGCCTAGTTAGGGTAGAAACTTTCCTAAAATAGAAATCGAGGAATAGAAGTGGACTCTTAACTTACCTTAGGCTATGACATACTAGTTTTGGTGAATCTTCATGATTATTAGACTCTTAAAAAGGCCTATTGAGGCAATAATGAAAAATATTGATACTTAATAATTATGTGGGTGAATTTGAGGTTTCATTTCCATTTTTATTTATGCTATTAATGATGTTATTATGATGATGGATATGATATTTATGACCGGTTCAATTCAAATTCTTGATGATATTTATGACCGGTTAAATTTCGAGTCTTGATGAATTTTATGATTGGTTCAATTTTGAGTCTTAATTATATTTATGACTGGTTTAATTTGAGTATTGATGATATTTATGATTGGTTTAATTCCAAATCTTGATTATATTTATTATCGATTCAATTTTGGATAGTGATTAAAATACTCCATGCTAACATATGGTATTAAAAATGATGTTGGTTTCTATTATAATAGCTAATGATAGAGGATTCATAGTAGATAAAATGGTGATTAGTGTATGTATGGTGGCTAGTTTTTGAATAATTTTAGTTATTAGAAGAAATTAATGGATAACTAGTTGATTGTGGAATATTGTTGGTAAATTTCTAAGTGATGGTATAATGCTGAATGGTGATGAATTGTGAGGTGATGGTTGAATTATGGAGATGGTTAATGTAAATGATTCATGCATAAATTATTCTATCTTTGTGTGTACTTTATAGTAGTATCGGATTCTGTGATGAGTGTTTTTTACCTATTTGTACCAATTGGCTTATGGGAGGCAATTTTGTAATTATGTTTGCTAGTGTTTGATCTCTTTACGTTATGTCATTGCTATTATTTTGATTTATTTGATAATTATATACTGTGATGATGGATATGATTCAGGTTCGATTTTGTACCTTGACTTAGTTATGATCATCTTGCATTATATAATCTTTATATCATGATTTAGCTCAGTCGATCAATGATTCCTACTGAGTACCCATTGTTTTGGTATTTATACTTCTCTTATGTACCTTTTTGGTTTAGAATCGAGTACTAGCGTTTGCCGTTGACCGTTATTCATGTGGAGTTGATCTTTCGAAGATTGGGTGAGCTCTTGGAGTTCTAAGTCACCCATATTCTTCTATCTTATTGTTATTCAGTTTTTTGTATCATCAAGATGTATTTACTGTAATATGATTCTTTTAGGGTTATATTATTGTCAATAAATGCTCTTGTACTAGCTCTACCAGGTAGTGGGATTGGTAATCATATGTTGACTTATTTATCTACTCTGAGAACTATGGTTGTTTATACCTTGTGTTCATTGGATTTGGCCTATGATGGGCATTCCCTACCAAATTAACCCATTACGTTAGCTTCAGGTTATGGTATTAGATTACCTACTCTCAGGAGTTAGTAGGTGCCATCATTACTCTCAATCGGGTCATGAGAGAAATGATCATGAACTTAGGGGTTGGGAATGAGTTTTAATTTCCTCTGGGGTTGGTTATTACATTGATTATATGTTTTGTATTTGTCTTTAGATCGAAAGCAATCAAAAATCACATGAAAAGGCAAGGCTCCAGTTTAGTTGAGTTGTACAAAATTGGATTAAGGTAGGTGATGGTTATGTAGTTTAATCTAACTTGTGATATATCTGCATGTTAACTATTTCCTAGTATTGTTGGTTGATGCATGTTTTTAGGTGTGATCACATTTCACCGAATGTGTATGCAAGACTTATAGATATGCAAGTGTTGGTAGTTGTCATTGTATTGGATGCTTTCTTACATATGCAAATCCTTTTTGATTATGGAATGTTCTGGTATTTGAAGATTCTCAAGGGATAGTTGTGGAAGAAGGTTGTAAGGCACTTATTTCTAGTATTTAGTACATGGACAAGCCCTTGAAGAACATGATTAGTGACACGACCCGAGCCAAGGCCTAGTCGTGTTGGCTGCCTCAAGCCAAATTGGGATTGGAGACCACCCCCAATACCCAACAATAACTGCCCTAAATCCTTTGTCGGATGAATTTTGAACATATAACAAGATGGAAAATCATAAATCAAAGTCATTCAAATGGTTTCAGCCCATATACCAACACCAATGCCAAGGCTGACACCAATACTAACACCGCCCATGCCCATAGTAGTAACACAAAGCCTCTAACATAAAACAAAGAACAATCAATTGAGACATACCCCCGACCATAGCAAAAACCAGTGACCAATAACCAAAAATAAAGTAAGGAAGTCCATATCATGAAATGGAGTCTTCTGGAGTATGGAAGCTCACCACTTTAGTCTGGCACAAAGTTATACCTGAATCTAAATCACTGAGCAGGAGGAGTAGTATGGCAGGTTCCTGCATCGCATGGGGATAGAGCGCCTGAAGACGGTTAGCTTGATAAAAGCTATCATATACTCAGTAATAAGGATATAATAATGTTGTCATTAAAAACCAAAGAAAATCACCATATGCAACCACATACATATATACATATATACCATGCCGGGAAAGGGAATCGGGTTTAACATTCATTTAAAACCATTACCTTGGCTGTGTAGCTTTGCCGTCCATAAACCACCCACGGGCTATATGGGTTCAGCTCCCCTTGCTGAAAGGGACCCAGTGTGTAAAACCGCATGACCAGAGGAAAGAACCTGGGATGAATAGTATATCCCCAAATATAAAGTGTGACATCATGCATACGGTCACCAAGACCAAACCTCACATTCACAAACATGAGTTTCCAGTTTCGGTCCACCCGGGACCTCCACCTTCTATAGTTTTGCCACACATCCACCTCTAAGCCCAATTAAAACCATTTACACATTATAACCATTTACCAAGGTGTCTTTTAATTAGGTATTAACCATTGGTATCGTTATACAAAAATTAGAGCTTGCAAGTCTATCCATTTATGCCATACTAAAGCCATTAAACCAAATTGACTCCAATGTTTCCAATTAAACTGAAACCATGGCCACTAAGGCCTTTCCAATCCATTTAAAACTATCCAAATCAATTTAGGTTTCATTACCATATTATGCAATGCAATGTTTTCCACAAATAGTCAAACTATAAGACAAATCATTCTCATTGGCATTTTGACAAACATATTTGAGGGCATATAGTTTCCAAAACCAAAACCAAGCATTAATTGACCATTCCCATGTAACCACATGTTCAAACCATAATCATAAGATGAAAACAATAATAAAAACATGGGAAAACATTATCCAACCGTTAATAACCAAAACCCCAATGCATAATACAAAACCCAAAATAATATCAAGATTATGTCATGAAAATCATTCATTAAAACATGCTTTTTGTTGAACGAATAATGAGGGAGGATTAACACGCCTTATAGACCAAGGAAGACAGAGAGAAAACCACCCTAAGATTCTTAATTCATTGCCTTGAAGAAAACCTTAGCCTTTTTTGAAACAAGGGATTGAGAGAGATTTTTATGTGTTTTGAGAGTTTTTTGACTTGGGAATAAAGGGTTAATGGAGTCCCAAAAATGGTTTAAGTCATGGAGTAAAAAGGGGTTAAGAGAGGAAATGTCCAGAATGCCTGCAACTTAAACTATAAAAATTCCCGCAGGTGGATTTGAGTTGACCCTTCAACTCATAACCACATCATACTACTGGTACCATTTAATCACACCCAATATAGAATCAAAAGGGGTTGAACACTAGACAACATACTACTTCACTATACCGCTCGTACTTTATCCTTATGGCTCACAGTACCATTCGTACTCATAGCCAAGTCAAGTGACTAAGTTTTAGATTAAGTGAAGGATCAACCCAATAACCTTTCACCAACTATACGACCCGTACCCCATCAAGTAGTAACCATAATATAAACCTACTCATCACTCACTGGACACCTTACGAGTTGGGTCACCTGACCTGTACCCACACCATACGACTCGTATGATGAGTTGTAACAAGAACAGTGAGCTTAAAACTCAAGAAATTTCCAAGGGCCAAACCCAGGGTGTTTTAATTCTCTCTCACTTGTATCATTCATCGTCGAATGATGGAACAAGGTAGTACAAGCACGATTTATGCCCCACATCTCTACTCGGACCTTTAACTAAGTTTGAAAACAAATATGCAAGGAATTCAATCTTTCATTTAACTAAGTTAGAAAACAAAGATGTGACGAAGAACCCATACCTTCTACATGAATTTTTGGAGTAGAAAACAGGAACAGATACTTGGACATTATGTCCTTTTCCGCTTCCCAAGTAGCATCTTTAACCTTATGGCTCCTTTATAGAACTTTACCGAAGCCATATATCGGTCCACAGTCGATGAACCTGCTAATCCAAGATCTCAATCGAGACCTCCTAATAAGATAGAGAATTCAAAATATCAATATCCTTGATAATCACAACTTGCGACGGATCACCCATACACTTCCTCAACATAGAGACATGGAACACCAGATGAATAGAGCTAAAAATAGAAGGCAACTCCAACACATATGAAACATTGCCAACCCTTCTCAAAACCAAGTAAGGACCGCCATATCGGGGACTGAGCTTTCCCTTATTCCCAAATTGCATGACTCCCTTCATTGGAGACACCTTCAAGAACACTCTATCCCCAACCTCAAACTCTAACCCTCTTCGCTTTACAACCACATATGACTTTTGGGGACTTTGAGCAGCCTTAAGTCTATCCGAATCCTCTTCACCTTTTCCATGGCTTAGTGAACCAAATTCGGTCCAAACATCTCCGCCTTACCAACCTCAAACCACCAAATTAGGGACTTACACCTCCTACCATATGAGTTATCAAACGGAGCCATCCCAATGCTAGAGTGGTAGTAATTGTAGTAGGCAAACTCCAAAAGGGGTAAATGCTCATTACAACTACCCTATAGTCAATCACTCAAGCATCCAGCAAATTTTCCAATATCTGAATAGTCCTTTCTTTTTGCCCATCCAACTATGAGTGAAAAGCAATACTCAGGCTAACCGTAGTTATCAACCCTTTTTGAAACGACCATCAAAAACAAAATGTAAATTGCATATCGCAATCTGAGATGATAAAAATAGGTACCCCATGTAGCTTCACAATCTCATAGAAATATAATCTTGCATAATCCTCAGTCGAGAAATTAGTCTTCACTAGCAAGAAGTGAGTGGACTTTGTCATCCTATCCACGATAACCAAAATCGAATCAAATTAATTTTGAGATCGAGAATGGCCGATAACAAAATCCATGTTGATCATTTCCAACTTTCACTCTGGCAACTCGATTTATTGATACAAAATCCGTCCTTAAGCACAATGACAAACAGATCTAGGAACTGAAGGAAGACTTTATTCATCAAATCCATGAACACCGTTAGGGCATTAGTTAGCCTAAAAAACATAACAAGAAATTCAAAATGGCCATAATACGTAGTCTTAAGGATATCCATCTCCCCAATCTTAAGCTGTTATACCTGAACCAATGGTCAATCTTGGAGAAAAACATAGCACCCTGCAACTAATCAAATAAATCAGCTATCCTTAAAAGAGGATACTTATTCTTTACTTGTGCCTTATTCACAACTATTGGTAATCAATACACATCCGAAGGGAACCATCTTTCTAAGCACGAATAACACAAGTGCACCCCATGGGGACATACTAGGATGGATGAAACCATTGTGTAAAATATCCTTTAATATCTCTTTAAGCTCCTAAAAATTAGTCAGAGCCATTCTATATGGGGGAATAAAATTTGGATGAATGCACAAAACAAGATCAATCCCAAACTTAATCTCCCTATTGGGAGGAATACCATGAAGGTCATCAGGGAAAACCTCAGGGAATTCATTTACCACAGAGACAAAATGCAAAGAAGGACCCTACGAGTTAGAATCTTTAACTTAGACCAAATAATAGAGATACCCTTTGGAGATTAATCTCTGAGCTCTATGATATGATATGAACTTGCCCTTAGGATCTAGGGAACCACTCTCCTACTCAATAACTGCTAATTAGGGAATTTAAAGCCAACCTTATGGGTCCTGTAATCTAGAGATGCATAGTATGAGTGCAACTAATCCATCTCCAATATGACATAAAACTCCACCATGTCTATTTCAAACAGATCCACCAAAGTTTCTTTAAGACCAATAGATACCAAACACCCCTTACAGACTCTCCTAGCAATCACAGAGTCATCTATTGGGATAGAAATAGAAAAAAGGCTTGAAACACACTTGAGTCCAAAACTAAAATGTACAACCATAAATAGGGTCATATAAGAGAAAGTGGACCCCAAATCAAGTAAACCGTACACATAAAGGGATAAGAGTTTCAACATACCACTAACAACATTAGGTGATGCCTCAAATTCTTGTTGGGTAGTGAGAGCATTTAGATAATTCCAACTAGTGCTGAAGCCAGATAGTGCACCCTTTAGTGCCAGGGCTGAAGATGAGGCAACAGGAACCATATTTATTCCCGAAGTAACCTTGGCCACGAGATAGTTTTGAATCATGTGCCCTGGTTGGCCACAACTGAAGCACAACTGGGCCTCACTAACCTAATATTGGTCACCCTATGGCCTAAAGTTGTCACCATAATAAAGATGCCTGTCACTCGATGACTTTGGGTAGGAAACACTAGCTATCGAGTAAGACCTAAAATTGTCCCACTTCTTCTAGAGCTACGTACCCTAATCCCTGCGACTATGCTGTTGGCCACCACCCTGCTTAGAGAATCTAAACTTTTTTCCCTGCCTCTTGCCTAACTTAGCCTATTTATTTTTCTATTTCTCAACCTGCTACATGTACACAACCAACCTGGAGATATCCATGTCATTTTTTTTTTAGAAAAGAAGCCTTACATTTAAGGATCAACTCAGGAGACAATCTCAAAGAAAACTTTCTCATCTGTTCCCCTGTGCTTGAAACCAATTCCGAAGCATACCGCGATAGCTGGTGAAACTGTAAGACATACTCCTTGACTGATATCTTTCCTTGATTCAAATTAACAAACTCTTTCACTTTTGCCTCCCTCAACTCCCGAGGAAAGAAACGGTCTAGAAATATATTAGAGAAATCCTCCCATAAAGATGGCTCAATATCATCACCCCTTTGCCTGATCCCACTTCTCGTACCATTAGTACGCCACATCTTTTAGCTGGTAGGTGGCAAACTCTATGCCCTCCACATTGGTGGAATGCATAACATAGAAGATTTTTTCCATCTTATCTAGAAAACCATGAGGATCATTTTCAACCATAACAATAGTAAAGATCGGAGGGTTCAACCTCATAAATTGGCCAACCATTGTTACCTCAAAAGATGGAGTAACAGATGCACTACATTCATCTTGAGAAGCTACCAACTTTGCTAACATGTGAATAAACTGATGAAATGAAACTCAATATTCATCACTTTGGCCTGAGGATTTTAAGAAAGTCTAGAGAGAACCGGTGGAACTCCAAGATATTCAAGAAGATGACCCCTAGATCAGGCCTGGACTCTATAAGTAAAGTGTTTCCTATCAACATTGTCCCTAATTGGTACAAATGAGTTTTTGTGAGCTTCAGATCATCGATGCATGATCATAAAAGTGAACAAACAGGAATTAGAGAAGATTTTAGGACTCAGACTCTATATCTTGCAAATAGAACATAAGAAAGCAACACATTCCTAAATTCCTTATTGCCTCTTTCTTTTGAGTATGGCATGCTACACACCCTTAAATGACATGTTACTCGACATGACTTTGTGGACTCCTAATTAACTATGAACCTAAAACTTTGATAACAATTTGACAAGACCTGAACTAGGGCCTAGTAATGTCGGGTACCTCAAGAACAATCGAGGCCAAAGACTACCCCCAATACCTAACCATAACCACCCTACACCTTATATCGAATGAATTTTGAACACATAACAAGATGGAACAATCATAAATCAAACACATTCAAATAATGTTAGCCCCAATACCTATACCAATGCTAAAGCTGACACCAATACCAACATAACCCATGCCTATAGTAATCATACAAAGCCTCTAACTGAAAACAAAGAACATCCAACTGGGACATGTGCCCGAGCACCACCAAAACTAATTTCCAATAACCAAAAATAAAGTAAAGAAGTCCATAACATGAAATAGAGTCTTCCAGAGTATGCAAGCTCACAACTTTAGTCTGACATAAAGCTGTCCTCAAATCTAAATCACTGCGCAGGAGGAGTAGAATAGATTGTTCCTCCACCGCGTAGGGATACAATGATCAAAGACGATTAGAACAATAAATGCCAACATGTACTCAGGAATAAAGTTAAAATAATTCCATCATTCAAAACCAAAGTAATCACCATATGCAACCATATACATAGATACATATATATATCATACCGAGAAAGGGAACCAAGATTAGCATTCATTTAAAACTATTATCAAAGCAGTGTAGCTTTGCCATCCTAAAACCACCACCGCTCTATATGGATTTAGCTCCCCCTACTGAAAGGGCCTAGTGCATGAAGCTGCATGACTAATAAAAGAAGCTGGGATGACTAGTACGTCCCCAAATATAAAGTGTGACATCATGCAAATGGTCACCAATACCAAACCTCACATTGGCAAACATAAGTTTCTAATTTTGGTCGCCTCCCGACCTCCACCTTCCACGAATTTTCTACACATCTACCGTTAAGCTGAATTAAAACCATTTACATATTCTAACCATTTACCATGAAGTCTTTTAATTTGGCATTAACCATTTGTATCATCATACAAAATTAGAGACTGAAAGTCTATCCATTTATGCCATACCAAAGACATTAGACCAAATTGAATCCATAGTTTCCAATTAAGCCAAAACCATAGCCACGAAATCATTTTCAATCCATTTAAAACCATCCAAACCAATTTAGGTTTCATTACCATATGCAATGAAAAGATTTCAAGAAATAGTCAAACCATGTCACAAATCATTCTCATTGGCATTTTAAAAAACATTTTGAGGGCATATAGTTTATAAAACCAAAACCAAGCGACAATTGACTATTCCCATGAAACCATATGTTCAAACCATAATCATAACTTAAAAACCTTAAGAAAAACACAAGAAAATACTATCCAACCGTTAATAACCAAAACCCCCAACACATAATTTAAAACCCAAAAAAACATCACAATTATGCTATGAAAATCATTCATTAAAATATACTTTTCGTTGAACTAACAATAAGGGAGGAGTAACATGCCTTAAAAACTTCGGAATATGGAGAGAAAATCCTCTTAAGAGCTTGAATTAATCGCCTTAAAGAAAACCTTAGCCTTTCTGGAACCAATAGCTTGACATAGATTTTTATGTGTTTTGAGAGTGTTTTGATGTGGGATTACTGCATTTATGGAGTTCCAAAAGTGTTTTAAGTCGTGGGGTCAAGAGGGGTTGAGAGGGAAAATGTCTAGAATGCCCATAACTTCAACTATAAAAATTCCTGCAAGTAGGTACGAGTTGACCCTCCAAATCGTAACCACATCATATGACTATACCATCCAATCATAGATAAGATAGAATCAAAAAGAGTTGTACACTAGACAATAATTGACTTTACTATACCACTCATAACCTATCCTTACAGGTCATAGTGAGCTACTCGTACTTAGAGCCAAGTCAAGTCACTAAGTTTTAGATTAAGTGAAGGATTAAACCAATGACATCTCACCAACCATATGACCCATATCCCACCAAGTTATAATAATAACATCAACCTACCCATTACCCAATGGACACCATATGAATTGGGTGACCTAACCCATACCCACACCATACGACTCATATGATGAGTCATAGTAAGAACAATAAGCTCAAAGCTCAGGAAATTTCCAAGGTCCAAAACCCAGGGTGTTTCAAGTAATGGGCAATCGTAAGACCCTTAGTATGTTTGTACAAGGTAAAGGTGAGTTTGATGATTCCATGAGTGAAATAGGTAAATTTATGTTTTGTTGTTGTACCTTATAGATTGACTTGACTTGGTTGCACTTATCTTGAATACCTTATTTGTTGATCTATTTTGATAGTTATTAAGGTTACAAAAAGTTCTCTATGTATTTAAAGAATACTAGAGGTGAGCATTTGTTAACTCGCTGTATGGTATTATGTTTATATGTTCGTATTTCTCATCTTGGGTTAGGTGAATGATCCTACTAGTACACCATTATTTTCATATGTACTGATACTACACCTGCTCTTACTTCTGATAAGTGTAGTGCATATTCCAGTAGCTTCTACAATTCCTCACATGTTACTCTAACTTGTATTTCAGATTAAGGGTGATCAACATATTTTGGGCTACCATGCATCCTTCTTTATTGGTATATTCCCTTGTTATGGACTCATACTATTCCTTTTGTTCCTAGGGTTTCATCCCCTTCTTGACAATCTTTAGTAGTTTTGGTACATCAACTTTTAGATACAAAGGATAGGTATTGATAATGTTTCTTATTTTTTCTATTTTGTTTTAGATTGAATTTATTTTTGAATTATTAATGTATTTTTTCCATTTTTTCCTTAAGCGGTTGTTATTAAGTCAAGATAATGGGTTCTCCACTGGATAATGAGGTGGGTGCCACTAACAGTATTTGGGGTTGTGACAAAGTTTGTATCAGAGCCTAGGCTCATCGATCTCATTATGCCAAAATAGGTCCTTAAGTGTCTCACAGAATTATATCATGACATTTGTACTTTTCTTCATGAGGCTATAGGACCTTAGAAACACTATTATTTTTGCTTCATTTATGCTATAACTTGATTTCAATTAGTATTTGGTTATCCATATTGGTATCTGATCTTTTATACTCTTTTGTCCATAGATAGTGACTACTAGATAAAATAAAAATTAATTAATAACTCTGATATCAATGCTCTAGTTGTAGAGACAAGACTAATAAGAAGGGGATAAGAAGGGTTAGGAGAGGAAAAAAAGAGCGATACCTGCCAGGGGTAGAGCTCAAGCAGCTGTTGGTCAGGATTGTGAAAGTTTAGTATCACCTATCTACCTCAGGTTCACTTTGAGGAAAGAGACACGGTGAAGAAATAGTTAATAGAGCTAAAGGTTGTGGAATTTACTGGTGGTGTTATCTTACCCCTTATTTCTATAGAGGTAATTTAACAAGTAATAGTTTTTTTAAGTGGAATGGCTAGAACTAGAGCCACTTCGATTGTACCAGTTGTTCAGGCTATAAGTGTTTATCCTATCATCGTTATGCTCCTATACTGGATGAGGCTTTAAGGATGATATTTTTACCCATCTAATTTTGGGTTCGGTGATGACTGGCATTGAACATAAGTTGCTGACCATGTTTTTAATAATAAAACCTACATTATTTTAGTATACTGAGTCCGAGGATACTTTTAAGTTCACTATTAATTTATACTAATTGTTACATAATATGGACATTATGTAGCAACACAAGGTTGGTTTGTTATATTTTTATTGGAGAAGGATACAGGACAATGTCGGATGGTGTATGTTGAATGTTGGTCACCAATCCATTAACATGGGAACAATTTTGTTCTTTTTTATTAAATAAGTATGTATCTAGAGCTCTCTATGATTGCAAGAAGGATGAGCTTTTATCTAGTTATATCCTATGAGGATAAGTTTCATGCCTAATCATGCTATTATACTTAGATGTCGACTACTAAAGAGGAGAGAGTTCAACTTCTTATCAAACATTTGAATATGATTATTAGGTTTGTCTATTCGTATGACTTCAACATAGAAAGGGTTCAATAAGGTTTCCGATTATGTGAAGAAGTTGGAAGGGTTTAGCATGCCGATCAGTCTACGATGTTAGATATAAAGTCCCACAATGTTGAAAATTTTAGTGGATAGTCATTAGCTTACCCTACCCACCTTATTTAGTTTGCATTGTGAACTTGTATTATGGGTATAACTAAGGCCTCTTCTCTCTTGCATATTATGAAGAGCCAAGTGGCTTCTTCCTCCTCTACTAATTGGCCTTATCTCGATTGGGAATGCTATTATTGTGGCGTTGTTGGTTATTTTAAGAGAAAGTGTCTACTACTGTAGGAAGGTAGTCTAATATAGCAGGAGACTTGAGCTATAGTTTTGGTATGTAGAGGAGAAAAAGGGAATAGTAGGGGTCATCCACAGGGTTGATAGGGAAACCAACAAGGTGGTCGGAGGGATCAAGAAAATAGTGGTGCAGTGGGAAGAGTGCAACAAGGTAGAGAGTTATCTTAGATTAATGATAGGGCTTACTGTTATATCTTCTTAGGAAAGACAAATATCAACATTTTTGATATGGTTATCATAGGAACTATTTTAGCTTATGACCAGATACCTTCTATTTTTAGATCCGAGGTCTACCTATTATTTAGGTTTTATGTTTACTATGGGTCTGAAATTGGTTTGTGATGTACTTGACTATCCTGTATATATGTCTATCCCAATTGGTAAGTCTGTGGTAGTAACCCATGTTTATCATTCTTATACTATGTTGTTTATGGGTTTTTAGATTAGGTAGATTTGATTATTCTGGATATGTTATACTTTGATATTATTTTGGATATGACTGAGTTATCTCCCTATTATGCTGTCTTAAATTATATGCTAAGAAAATGACTCTATCTATGCTTGGGATGGATGAATTACAGTGGGAGGGAGTGTGTCGTGAAAATGATATCATTTATCCATGATAGGAAGTTAGGGAGGAAGGTATCTTTAACATTTTTAGCCCACCTCTAGGATGCGAGTGTTGGTTCCCCTTTGATAGAGCAAGTTTTGGTGGTTTCCAAATTTCAGAATGTGTTTTCTTTAGATTTGTCGGGTATGCCTTTCGATAGAGATATTGATTTTTGAATTGAGTTAGAGAAGGGAAATCACCCTATTTATATTTCTTTCTATTAAATGGCTCCAACAGTGTTGTAGGAACTCAATACTCTATTGCAAGAGCTATTGGACAAGGGATTTATTCCTCTAAGCGCTTCACCTTAGGGTGCTCTAGTCCTATTTCTGAAGAAGAACGACGTCAGCATGAGGGTGTCTATTGATTATAGACAATTGAATAAGGTTTTGATCAATGAATATTGGATTCTTTCTTCAATGTAGAATAAATTCACACCAATTCTTCTATTTTTTTTTATAGAAAAATAGGATTTAGAATTAAATATCCTTTTCCTTGTATAGATGATCTATTTGACCAGTTATAGGCTGAGATAATATTTTCCAATATCAAATTGTAGTCAGGTTACGATCAACTAAAAATAAGGCCAGATGATATGCCAAATACAAAATTTTAGAACCTGGCATGGCCATTATAAGTTTTTGGTGATGTCCTTTGGGTAGGCCAAAACATGACAACCTTTATGAACTTGATGAATGATATCATTAATTCATATTTGGATTATTTTGTTATTGTGTTTATTGATGGCATCTTAGTCTATTAAAAGAGAAAGTAGAAGCATGTAGGTCATCTTCACATTGTGATGGGGATTCTAATAGTGAAACAATTGTATGCCAAGTTTTTGAAATGTGAAATTTAGTTTTCTTCTATTTCTTTCTTAGGGAATATTGTTTTTTAAAATGGGGTGATGGTGGATTCCCAGAATATTGAGGCAACTATGAGTTGGTTTAGGCCTAGATTAGTGACTAAAGTAAGGAGTTTTTGGTTCTTGCCAGCTTCGAATGCATGTTTTCAAGAACTTTGCATCTATAGAAACACACTTCACCAGGTTAACTAAAAAAGGAATACCTTTTTTTGTTTGGATAATTGTGATGGGTGATTTCAAAATTTCAAGACATTGTTGACCACGACTGTAATGACCTGGGACTACCCCTAGTTGTCACACGGTGCTTACAACCCCAAAGGATCACAAGTTAACCCATGAATGATATCTGCTGTGAGCAATGAATAATAATACTGAAATTAATGTAGAAAATGGGCTGAAATACCATAAGGTTCAACACATCTAAAATACTAATAATGAATAATAACATCTAAATTTGAAATACTATCTGAAAATCTTGTTTGAAAAGCTTCTAACTGAATTTGTCTAAAAGTGGAGTTGATGGAACAATCCCCCAACTAACTCCATCTACTAAAATACTGCTAAGCTAAAGTACCAAAATAAAAGCATAACCTAGATAGATGAGAACTCACTGCTAAATCCGCTGCTCCTGGCTAGATCTGGCTAAGTGCGATCAGAAACTTAAGCGTCCGAACCTATGATATAAAACATCATAGCACAGGAAAGCATGATTCAGTATGTGGAAATGTACTGGTATGCTAGATGAGGTAAGACTGAATGCAAGGGTTCATATGCATGAACAAAAACTAACTAAATAATATAGATTAACTGAATATAAGAGTACATGTATACTATAACTGAGCTTTTCTGAAGCTAAGTACTGAGTTCTACTAACTGTGTAATAGATATTTGAAATTACTGATAACTGAATTACTGATGATGATTGACTGTTTCTGACAGTCCTAATTCCATAAAACTGAGATGTGTTCTAAACTAAAGACAGAAACTAAAATTGTGGGAGGTAATCATCTAACCGACTTACCCCAAATGAGAGAAGATAACTGAACTGGGGTTCAATCTATAACCCCAATTAGAAGGGTTTCAGTATCGTGCCACGAGTACAGACAACTGCTATGGAGTCAGTCCTAACTAACAGGTGACCCTTGAGATCAGTCCTAATCTAGAGGGTGATCCCTGAGTATGTCAATGCTATCTAACAGGTGACATCTCATAACCTACACTGGCTATGTAGTTATGGAACTTAGGGATTGCTTCTAGAGTCCCAGACCTAAATAATGAGTATGCCCCTATCCCTAGGATTGCTCGGTGCTGATTCCTACTCCCATATGAAAGACACTAAACTGAGTATACTGAACTGTATTGAACTGATACTGAGATTACTGAGTTTTCCTATGTTTTGTAACTGACTAAATTCTACTGAGCTCTTTAATAGGCTGAGAGTATTACTGATCGAGACATGACTGATACTATTATGTAACTGATACTGGCTCTAAGTAACAGCTAGATTGTCGTATATTAAATACCACCAGGAGTCGTGTAACACCCTGTTTTTCTAAACCAGGATGCTATACGGTGCTTATGACCCCTAAGGAGCACAAGCTAACCCATGATTGATATCTGTACCTATACACTGCAATATATGACATAATAATGCAGAAAAATATGAACAATAGGCCATAAGGTTTAACTGAATAAAATATCTAAAAAACGTAATATCCATATGGGTGGCAAATACCCAAAAACAACTAAAGTCTGAATCAAATCTGAACTAAATCTAAAAGCCACTAAATACTGTCTGAATAGGGAGTTGAAGGAACATGTCTCCAAATAACTCCGTCTATTAAAACTGAACTGAAATAATAAATGAAATAAAATAATATCATTCTCGAATGGATGAGGACTTACTGCAACTTTGCGACTAGAATGCTACTGCTGATCTGGAACATGTGCCTCTGAACCTATGGTGTAACATAAGAGAAAGCACCTAAATGTACTGAGTATACAAGTGAGGTAGGCTAAATGCAAAGGGTTATATGCATGAACAATGCTGACTAATATGAACGTGAGAATGCATACATGCATAAGCAACTATAACTGAACTCGTGGTGATACTAACTACTGAGTTTGAATACTGACGACATGACTTTACTGATACTAAGATACCGAATAGATGAATCAAATTTTCTGACAGTTTAAATTATTAAGATCTGGTCTGATTGACTGCGGCTAACAGTCCTGAAACTGAATACTGATAACATAAGATATGACAATAGACATAACTGATATACTGTGATGATTGACAAGACCGATATAACTGATATTGAGCAACTATATTTAACAGTCAAAGTTCTAATAGAACTATCTGAGTTCCATTCTATATGGAGTAACTAAATTTGAGATCAGTCCTATCTAGCAGGTGATCTTTAAATCTGATAATTCTGATACTAATTAACTATAGTTGAGATCAGTCCTATCTAATGGGTGATCTTGAAGTCTATTTATAATGATAAGGATTGACTGTCTCAAACAGTATTGAATCAATACTACTTAACTGAGTTAACTGTATCTGACAGTCCTGAATCTATAACTGAAACTGTGGGATGTATTCATCTAACCGATATGCCCCATGCTAAGCTGACTAGGTCTGATCTCTGCCCTGGCTACGTAGTTCGAGAACTGAGGGATTGCTTCTAACAATCTCTGTCCTTTCTAGCGGCTGAGTTCGTATCCCTAGGCTCACTCGGACTCTAGTGAACCTTAGACTTTGATACCAAGTTTGTAACACCTCAATTTTTTGAACTAGAATGCTACACGATGCTTATGACCCTGAATGACCACAAGCTAAACCATGACTGATATCAGTACCTGTACACTGCAATATATGAGGTAATAATACAAAAAAACATGAACAATAGGCCATAAAGTTCAACTGAATAAAATATCTGTCAAACATAATATCCATATTGGTGGAAAATACCCAAAAATAACTGAAGTCTGAATCAAATCTGGACTAAATCTAAAAGCCTCTAAATTCTATCTGACTAAGGAGTTGAAGAAACATGTCTCCAACTAACTCCGTCTAGCAAAACTAAACTAAAATAATAAATAAAATAAAATAATATCATCCTCAAATGGATGAGGATTCACTACAACTCTATGACTGGAATGCTATAGCTAATCTGGAACACGTTCCTCTGAACATATGGTGTAACATAAGAGAAAGCACCATAGTGCAAATGCATCAGTCTGTTTGAATGTACTGAGTATACGAGTGAGGTAGGCTAAATAGAAAGGGTTATATTCATGAACAATGCTGAATAATATGAATGTGAGAATACATACATGCATAAGCAACTATAACTGAACTCGTGGTGATACTGACTATTGAGTGTGAATACTAACAACATGACTTTACTGATACTGAGTTACTAAATAAATGAATGACTATTTTTGACAGTTTGAATTATGAAAAATTGGTCTGATTGACTGTCTAACAATCCTAAAACTGAATACTGATGACATAAGCTATGACAACTGACATAACTGATATAAATGTGATAATCGGTAAGACCGATGTAACTGATACTGAGCAACTATATTTAATAGTCTGAGTTCTGATGGAATTATCTGAGTTTCATTCTATATAGAGTAACTGAATTTAAGATCAGTCTTATCTTGCGGGTGATCTTTAAATCTGATGATTCTGATACTGATTAACTATAGTTGAGATCAATCCTATCTAATGGGTGATCTTGAAGTCTATTTATAATGATAAGGATTGACTGTCTCTAACAGTACTAAATCTGTACTTCTTAACTAAGTTGACTGTATCTGACAGTCCTAAATCTGTAACTAAAACTATGGGATGTGTTCATCTAACCAACATGCCCCATGCTAAGCTGAGTGGGGTCTAATCTCTGCCCTGACTAGAAGTGTTTCAGTACCGCACCACCAGTAAAGACAACTGCTGTAGAGTCAGTCCTAATCTAGTGGGTGACTTCTGAGATCAGTCCTATACATATAAATGTGCTAACGGGTGACCCCTGAGTATGCCAGTCCTATCTAATGGGTGACATTTTGTACCTATGCTGGCTACGTTGTTCTGGAACTTAGGGATTGATTCAAAGGATCTCCGTCCTTTATAGCGGTTGAGTCCTCATCCCTAGGCTCACTCGGTGCTAAATCCTACTCCTATCTGAAAGACACTAAACTGGATAACTGATCTAAACTGAATAACTAAACTGAACTGACTAGCTAAACTGATACTGATTAACTGTACTTATACTAGTGGTATTGTTTGGCAGAGCTAAACTAAGTTTACTGAGTTCCCTTGATTGAAGAATCGTATTGGGTTCTGAGGACTGACTGAGATTACTGAAATTACTGAGATCTCTAGAAATACCGTTGTTACTGATATCACTAAGATTACTAAGTACTGAGGTTACTAAACTACTGAGACTGCTGAGATTTCTGAGTTATCCTGAGTCACATGACTAACTGAATTCTATAGACCATGGCTTGACTGACAATATCGTGATAACATGACATGGCACTAGGCACACAACTATATTATTTTGGGTACAAGTACCCTCAGGACTCTATGGATGGAAACTAACACACATGAATGACTTGATCATAAGAATAGAGTCCACAATTCACAATATCTTAAGAAGGGGATTTCATACTGCACTTGGTTCTCAACATCTTATACATGGAAGGAGATGCACATAACATGTATATGCTCTCGTTGCTTTAATTTCATGCTCATTCTATATCACATTAACATACAACAATAACGTGGAGTTCATGTGGAATCATAAAGAATAGAACATGGGCTTGTCATTTAAGCACTATTAAGTCATAAAAACATGGATTTTATCATTCTTGGCATTTTATCAAACACCTTACATGACAACTTTGGGCATAGGTGTATTTATCAATTTGAAAATCTTAATCCAAATAACAATCATCAACTTGAATATAGTCATAACACAACAAAAAAAATCACAATTTATAATTTAAAACATGATTCTTGAGCTCCTTGGATGAAAGGGGCCCATGGATGAACACTACGCATACCTTAAAGCTTGATCTTGAAAGAGATCTAATGTTTCTTGAAGGTTCTTGAAGAAATTCGTAGGCTTGTTCTTGATTTTTCTTGACTAGGATTTAACCCCTTTTGGAGAGAATGTTTTTGTTCCTAAGGAGATGATCTTGAGAGAAAACCCTAATCTTGTGGTTGAGAGTGTATGAGAGAGCTTTTTGAGATGTTTAACTAAAGAGAATGAAAGATAATACGCTCCTTGAGGGTTATAAGTCATGGGAAGTTTAGGAAAAGACCAAAATACCCTTGAAAAAATGTCCGTCAATTTATGGGAAAAAATATCTGACGACATTCATAACAAGCCGTCATACTGGTGATAGGTCATCACAAATTGTCGTCACAAAAAGGTGAAATCTTAGTTTTCTCGTTAAAGTTGACGACATTGGTGATAGACCATCATGAACGTGATGGCTTGTCATAAAATGTCATCACTAGGGGTTAAAATATGCCCAGGGTTGATGACATTGGTGATAGGCCGTCACGGGCGTGACAACTTATCACGATTGTTGTCACTCAGTTTCGCAGCCTGACATGCCAGAGTAAAATGGGCATGACTCCTTTCTCTAATAACCAATTTAGGAAATATTGGTATCATTGGAAAGATAATTAAATTATTCATCTTTTGGTAGGTCATCAGATAAAAAAATCATAGTATAACGAGAGATATGCTCATTCGAAGTTGACTATAGCAATATCCTTCCCAAGAATTCAATCGGTAAGGAATATTTTGATTCGTCTGATAGCTGGGTGTTATTTGAAGACTCAATATACATGTAACTTTCTCATAAAACTATAAAGGAACCATGATGTACTATGCATGAGCTTGAAACTTGGCGCTAATATTGGTTTGTATTTTTTTTTCGGGGTATTACAATATCTCCCTCTTGGGAACATTCATCCTCGAATGAGAATGACAGAGATAGAAGAAAAGATCAACTGAAGTACGTACAATACATACACTAATAAAACATGGATTTGGGACTGACATGACTGATAAGATAAATACATTATACTGAACATGCATATCTGATGTATGAGTAACTGATTCAAGAATGCACGACTGATTGTTCTGATGAACTGAGTTTCTCAGAATAAGAATGCATATCTGATGCCTAGTTGATGAGCTAAATCCATGCATATCTGATGCATGATTATACAAATGTCATGATACATGAATTCATTACAGAAAGTACTGATAAAGTGATAACGCATATCTGATGCGTGAATATATGACTGAACAGGATCAGAAATATGCGGCTGAATATGCAACGGTAAAGGTACAAAGTTTGAACGAAAAATAAGTATGGAACTGAATACTAAGTTTGGTACTAAAATTTGAACATGGGAATGAGTAAGATCAAAGAAGACTGTCACCTTAAACTAAAAATATCGATGAATCTGAGATTAATTACTCAATATGCATGAGCGGAAACATAAGAACATAACTGAGTTTAGAATGTGATACATTAACTGAACTAACTCTACAATGCATAACATGGATAGAGTATCGTATCGTGGACTAAACTGAGCTATTGAGTACATGGCTTACTGCTGAGTTTTAGAGCAAGAGGGTCGACTCATAAGTAACACTTCCTCCAAGATAGATTCATCAAAGAAAATGACATGTTTAAATCATGAAAGTTTGGGGGCTATAGTGTATCTCCCCCTTGGGACACTATGTCCCTTGAAGGATGATGGACTGACATTGCTGAGATGTTGAGGAAGTTGAGGCGATGCACAAGGAATCAACAAACTAGATTATAACTAAACCTCGAGAGTCTGGGACTAATACTTGATGCATGAACTAAACTGAGCTTTCAACCACTATGAGGTTCTACTTGGAATAGTTACATTCCCTGAGATCTTGGATAGCATGAATAGATGCAAGGATGAGGAAACAAACTATACAAATTTGACTGCTCGATTGCTAAACTAACTTGCTGGCTTGACTAACTAAATCATGCTAAAATATATGTCCAAATCAGATCAAGAGATCTAATAATGCATACCATGAATATGAAAGACTAGTAACATACCCAAATCTAGGTCAGGGAAACTTTTCGGATCATGACGGGTCTAGAGTGCATAAAGTCTATTCTGACGCTGATCACTCTTGGTGCATTGCTGACGTAACTCTTTACCCCTTTGTGATATAATTCTACACTCTCGCATCTTGTGTCCTGTCTTGCCTCACCCAAAGCATACATCACTACCTGCCCTACATGCACCTAGGTTATTCTTATCACACTCTTTGCAAAGCAGATAATTAAGACTTCTATTCTCACTACCCTGGGTCTCGAAGCTTGGCGCTATATTATGATGGTTATTTTTGGACTTAGGTGCTGGTATACTAGCTAAGGATGGAGCTAGGGCTGAAAACTTCTGACTATGATGAGAATAGTTAACACCCTGTGACTTAGGCTAAGCAAAGCTAAAACTACCTGTCCTTGCTCTCTTACTCTGTCTCTCCTTTATTCTAATCTTCTGCTCCTCTATCTACTGAGCATGAGTCATAAGTATGGCTAAAGTCATATCACTATTCAACATGGTAGATCTGGACTCGTTTACCACGCTATCGTTCACCCCTAACATGAACTTACTTATCTTGGATCTACTGTCTGCAACCACATGAGGGTCATATCTAGCTAATTGAGAAAACCTAAGAGAATACTCTTTCACTGTCATACTTCCTTACCTGAGGTTGATGAAATCTAGCACCTTAGCTTCTCTAAGCTCTACCAGGAATAATCTTTCATGGAAATCAAAGCAAACTCCTCCCACTCTATAGAACCTTCATCATCTAACCTTTTCGACTTCCACTGTTTGTACCAAGTATGAGCCACATCCTGTAAATAATTGCAGCTAACTCAGCACTTTCTATAGTATTCACCCCCATAATATCTATCACTTTCTGAATCTGGTGTAAGAATTCCTGTGGGTTCTCATCTGACTTAGACCTTGTGAAAGAAGGAGGATTCATTTGGGTAAAGTTCTGAATTCTAGCTACAGCGGAATTGGCCACTGGATTGGCTAGAACAATAGTTAGTCATTCATTCTGGGCAGTAATTGACTGAGCAATAGTGGTGAATGCAGTCCTGAATTCCGCATAAGAAACATGATCGCCCAAAGGGTCTTCGAGCTGAGGGGCTGACTGATTCCCATTTATTCTTTTCGGAGGCATGTTATGTAGAAGAAAGGGAGAAATGGATTAGACTGAGAATGACTTAAGATTATGCTCACTGGCACGACATGAATACTGAAAGAAGGAAAACTGTTCCTAAAACATCTCATAGCCTTCTGCACATAAGTATGGTGCACAACACACGCATGTACAAGACTCTACTAGATACAGCTTTCAGACTTCCTAGGACTCTAGTGAACCTTTAATATGAAGTTCGTAACACCTCGATTTTTTGAACTAGAATGCTACCCGATGCTTATGACCCTGAAGGACCACAAGCTAACCCATGACTGATATCTGTACCTGTTCACTGCAATATATGAGGTAATAATACGAAAAAACATGAACAATAGGCCATAAAGTTCAACTGAATAAAATACCTGTCAAACATAATATCCATATTGGTGGAAAATACACAAAAATAACTGAAGTCTGAATCAAATCTGGACTAAATCTAAAAGCCTCTAAATTCTATCTGAGTAAGGAGTTGAAGAAACATGTCTCCAACTAACTCCGTCTAGCAAAACTAAACTAAAATAATAAATAAAATAAAATAATATCATCCTCAAATGGATGAGGACTCACTGCAACTCTATGACTGGAATGCTATAGCTAATCTTGAACACGTTCCTCTGAACATATGGTGTAACATAAGAGAAAGCACCATAGTGCAAATGCATCAGTCTGTTTGAATCTACTGAGTATACGAGTGAGGTAGGCTAAATAGAAAGGGTTATATGCATGAACAATGCTGAATAATATGAACGTGAGAATACATACATGCATAAGCAACTATAACTGAACTCGTGGTGATACTGACTATTGAGTCTGAATACTAACGACATGACTTTACTGATACTGAGATACTGAATAAATGAATGACTATTTTTGACAGTTTGAATTATGACGAATTGGTCTGATTGACTGTCTAACAATCCTAAAATTGAATACTGATGACATAAGCTATGACAACTGACATAACTAATATAACTGTGATAATCGGTAAGACCGGTGTAACTGATACTGAGCAACTGTATTTAATAGTCTGAGTTCTGATGGAATTATCTGAGTTTCATTCTATATAGAGTAACTGAATTTAAGATCAGTCCTATCTTGCGGGTAATCTTTAAATATGATGATTCTGATAATGATTAACTATAGTTGAGATCAGTCCTATCTAATGGGTGATCTTGAAGTCTATTTATAATGATAAGGATTGACTGTCTCTAACAGTACTAAATCTGTACTACTTAACTGAGTTGACTGTATCTGACAGTCCTGAATCTGTAGCTAAAACTATGGGATGTGTTCATCTAACCAACATGCCCCATGCTAAGCTGACTGGGGTCTAATCTCTGCCCTGACTAGAAGGGTTTCAGTACCGTACCACCAGTAAAGACAACTGTTGTGGAGTCAGTCCTAATCTAGTGGGTGACTTCTGGGATCAGTCCTATACATATAAATGTGCTAACGGGTGACCCCTGAGTATGCCAGTCCTATCTAATAGGTGACATCTTGTACCTATGCTGGCTACGTAGTTCTGGAACTTAGGGATTGCTTCAAAGGATCTCCGTCCTTTCTAGCGGTTGAGTCCTCATCCCTAGGATCACTCGGTGCTATATCCTACTCCTATATGAAAGATACTAAACTGATAACTGATCTAAACTGAATAACTAAACTGATCTGACTAGCTAAACTGATACTGATTAACTGAACTTACACTAGTGGTATTGTTTAGCCGAGCTAAACTAAGTTTACTGAGTTCCCTTGATTGAAGAATCGTATTGAGTTCTGAGGACTGACATAGATTACTGAAATTACTGAGATCTCTAGGAATACAGTTGTTACTGATATCACTAAGATTACTGAGTACTGAAGTTACTAAACTACTGAGACTGTTGAGATTTCTGAGTTTTCCTGAGTCACATGACTAACTGAATTCTATAGACCATGGCTTGACTGAGAATATCGTGATAACATGACATGGAACGAGGCACACAACTATATTATTTTGGGTACAAGTACCCTCAGGACTTTATGGATGGAAACTAACACACATGAATTACTTGATCATAAGAATAGAGTCCACAATTCACAATATCATAAGCAGGGTATTTCATACTGCACTTGGTTCTTAACATCTTATACATGGAAGGGGATGCACACAACATGTGTATGCTCGCGTTGCTTTAATTTCATGCTCATTCCATTTCACAATAATAACATACAACAATAACGTGGAGTTTATGTGGGAATCATAAAGAATAGAACATGGGCTTGTCATTTAAGCACTATTAAGTCATAAAAACATGGATTTTATCATTCTTGGCATTTTATCAAACACCTTACATGACAACTTTGGGCATAGGTGTACTTATCAATTTGAAAATCTTAATCCAAATAAAAATCATCAACTTGAATATAGTCATAACACAATAAAAAAATCACAATTTATAATTTAAAACATGATTATTGAGCTCCTTGGATGAAAGGGGCCCATGGATGAACACTACGCATACCTTAAACTTGATCTTGAAAGAGATCTAATGTTTTTTGAAGGTTCTTGAAGAAATTCTTAGGCTTGTTCTTAATTTTTCTTGACTAGGATTTAACCCCTTTTGGAGTGAATGTTTTTGTTCTTAAGGAGATGATCTTGAGAGAAAACCCTAATCTTGTGGTTGAGAGTGTATGAGAGAGCTTTTTGAGATGTTTAGCTAAAGAGAATGAAAGATAATACGCTCCTTGAGGTTTATAAGTCTTGGGAAGTGAAGAAAAAGACCAAAATACCCTTGAAAAAATGTCCCTCAATTTCTGCAAAAAAATTAGCTGATGACATTCGTGACAAGCCGTAATACTGGTGATAGGTCGTCACGAATTGTTGTCACAAAATGGTGAAATCTTGGTTTTCTGGGTAAGGTTGACGACATTGTTGATAGGCCATCTCAGACGTGAAGGATTGTCACAAAATGTCGTCACTGGGGTGAAATTCTACCCAAAGCTGGCTACATTGGTGGTAGGCCATCACGGGAGTGACAACTTGTCATAATGTCGTCACTCAGTTTCACAGCCTGACATGCCAGAGTAATATGGGCATAACTCCTTGCTCCGATATCGTATTTAGGAAAAATTGATATCATTGGAAATCTAATTCAATTATCTATTTTTTGGTAGGTTATGAGATAAAAAATTAGTAGTATAATGAGATATATGCTTATTCGAAGTTGACTATAGCAATATCCTTCCCAAGAATTCAATCGGTAAGGAATGTTTTGATTCGTCTAATAGCTGAGAGTTATTTGAAGACTTAATATACATCTAACTTGATCATAAAACTATAAAGGAACCATGATGTACTATGCATGAGCTTAAAACATGGCGCTAATATTGGTTTCAATTTTTTTTGGGGTATTACAACTCGATAGCATGAAAAGTAAAGCAAATCATAATCTTGAATAACATGAAAATGTTCACTTGGTCATAATTCATTCAGCGAGACATTTCATCAAACACTTGTGATGCATTAACTTGTACATGAATGGGATCACATAATACCATGTCATGACTTCACTAGTAAATTCACATAAGCATTTTATCAAACACTTGTAGGGTATAAGCTTGTATATGATTAAGATCTCATAATAAAATCTCATGATTCCTCTATCTACTTCACATAGGTATTTTAGCAAATACTGGGGAGCATGAGTATTTCACATGATAATGGACATCACATAAATATCATAAATACAATACTTAGTTGCAAATCTAAGGGTTTAGTAAGTAATTCATATAATTCCCCCTAAATACTATTATATTTTTTATGAATCTTATCATAATCATGGATTGGAACCCAACTAATATTATAAACATGAATTAAATCTAATTCAAACATGGAAATCATAAATACATCATCTTTGTACTTTGAAAAAGGATTCTTGGACTTCATGGGTGAAAGGGACCCATGAATGAACATCTAACATACCTGAGAAGAAGAGTTATTAAAGTTTCTTGGAGAGATTCTTGAGGATTGACCTTGATTCTTGAACTAGGTTTTTTCCCTCTTAAGAGAGAATGATTTAATTTGGGAAAAAACTGAATGAATAATGATGTAACTAGGTTTATTAGGGTATATTTTTGTGTTAAAGGCTGACTAGAGCCATGGAAAAAGACTCAAATACCCCTGTAATGATTTAAAAAATCCTAATCTGGGCCCCTGGCGTGACGCAACGCTATCGTGCTGTGTCACTGGAAAAAGGACAACTGGGAAATTGCTTGGTGGTGCAATGCGGCGGTATCGCATTGGTACACTAGAAATTGACATTTTTGAATTGGTTCTATAGAGGGATGTGCCAATATCTCGAAGCAAAACTGGAAATTGCAAATTTCTATTTTGACACACTCCGCCACGCGCTATTGACCTGAATGACGATGTTTAATGACTGAAACTTAAAATTACCATAACTTTTTACCCGGTTGTTGGATTTAGGCAAATTTTATATCGTTGGAAAGCTTATTCAATTTTCCACACAACAAAAATTTTAAATCTTGAAGATTCCACATGTATAAAAGTGTATTCATCTTTAAAGTAAGTATTTAATATTTTTAGGATGAATATAAGCTAGGTAAAAGTATGGGGTGTTACAACGACCCCTATTCTCTGTCTGATGGTTGAAGGTAAGGATTTTATAGTGTTTTGTAATGCTTCACTCTTGGGAGAGGTAATTGTGTTAATGTAGGATAAGCATGTTATTTACCATGCTTTGAGGCAATTGAAGCTTCATGAAAAGAACTACCCAACCTATGATATGGAGCTGGCAGTAGTGGTGTTTGCACTAAATATTTAGAGGCATTATCTTGAGGATGTAAAGTGCGAGGTATTTGTACACCCTCATAGCCTACAATATATCTTCACTCTAAGGGATTAGAATTTAAGACAACAAATATGGTGAAGCTTGTTTTTGTTCTTGTAAAAGGAGGAGGGTTTCTTAAGAGCAATTTAGGGAGAAAGGGGAAAATAATTCCCTTATGGAAGTTCCAATTCGTGTTAAGGACAAAATAGGGTGAGAGAAATAACTAAAACGCCCAGTGGGCACTTAAACTATAACATTGTGTGGGACAGAGCCACAGACCACACCTCTCTCTATGTGGGAGAGAGAAATGCACCACATCACTTACTTCATGGAGAGAGAAACATATTGCGGAGCTCTTCACCATGAGAGAGAACAATGCGTCGCAGCCTCATTGCTTTGCTTCTCTATTTTGGCATCCAAACACGACTCGATCCTCGTCCAAAAATCCAAAAACTTACCTAAGACCTAATTTTAACCTCCCTATCCTAAAACCACTTAAAAACCAATATTTTGAGGTTCTGGAAGGCCAAACTAAAAATCTGTAAAGTTCAGGGATCTTAAAAATGATTAAGTCCTCAACACTTATTGAAATTTTGTAACCTTACATCCCTTAAGCATGCAACTATGAGTTAAATCGAGATTGGAATATTAATGGGTATTATAATATCCCCCTTGCGAACATTCATCCTTGAATAAGACTTGTTTAGCTGAGAATACTGAGGAAACTGAGATCATATACAAAATATGCATGACTTGGAACATGATTACATAACTGATTCTGAAGCATGATACATGAACTGAATTGATTTAATGAATGCATGAAATGACATGAGAATGTTTACATAGTTGGATTGAGAATGAAAAAGAGTCAATCTAAGGAAAATTACTACGTGAAGCTAAATTTGAGTTTGCGGTGAAAAGATGAGGGTACTTGGTTTGCATATCTTCTTCTGCATCCCAAGTAGCTCCCTCAACAGACTAATTCCGCCACAGAGCATTGACCGAGGGAATACTTTGTTCCTTAGTCTATAAATCTGATGATCAAGAACCTCAACTTGGACTTCTTCGAAGGAAAGGCTATCCTGAATATCCATACTTTCTAAAAGAACAACAACAGCTGATCAACAACAAATTTCTGTAACAAAGAAACATGGAGCACTGGATGCATTGATGCCAAATATGCAGGTAACTCAAGATAATAGGATACCTTCCCAAAATGATCCAAGATTCAGTAAGGGCCAACATAGTTGGGATAGAGTTTTCCTTTCTTGAAAAATCTCTTTGCTCCTATCGTAGGCAAAGTTTTTAAATAGACCAAATCACAAACGTCAAAGTCCAGATCTGTTCTCCTTACATCTGCATAAGATTTCTGATGGCTTTGGGCTATCTTTAGCTTCTGTCGAATCAACTAAACTTTATCCATCGCCTCAAATACTAAATCTAGCCCTATTAATATAGCCTCACCTTCTTCAAACCAACAAATAGGAGATCTACATCTCCTTCCATAGAGAGAATTAAATGGAGATATATGGTTACTAGAGTGATAGCTATTGTTATATGAAAACTCAATCAAAGGTAAGTGGTCATCCCAACTACCTTTAAAGTCCATAACACAGGCCCCAACATATCCTCTAAAGTTTGAATAGTTCTTTCTGCCTGTCCATCTGTCTGAGGATGAGAGGCTATAATGAGATGAACTTGCGTTCCCAGACACTTCTGAAAAGCCTTTCAAAAGTGAGATATAAACTGACTACCTCTGTCTGAAATAATAGAAAACTGAATTCCGTGCAACTTCACTAACTCTCTAAGATAAAGCCAAGTATAATCCTCAGCTGAGTACAAAGTATGAACTGATAAGAAATGAGCTGATTTGGTCATACTATCTATAATGACCTATATCAAATCATGATGATGATGCGTATGAGGAATCCCATCACAAATTCCATGTTCACCACCTCCCACTTCTAAGTGGGGATGCTAAACTCCTGTAATGTACCACTAGGCCTTTGGTGCTCAACTTTAAACTGCTGACAATTTGGAGACTTAGCTACAAACTCTATAATATCCTTCTTTATACCACCCCACCAATAGATTTCTAGTAAATCATGGTACATATTAGTGGTAGGTGAATAGAATACCACACCCCATATGCTTATGCAAGTATTCGGTGTCTCCTCCCATCAACACATAGAAAACGCAACCTACCTTGACAATGAAGCATACCTTCTCCCTCTTGGGAGAAAACCTCTACTTTCTGACCTATAACTGCCTCTTTCTTACCAAACTAGGATCCCTATTTTATTTTTTCTTCACTTTAGTAACCAATGAAGATTCCAAACTATTATGAAACCATACACTACCTTTAGCTTAATCAACAAACCTAACACCCAATCTAGCAAGTTGATGAACCTCATTGACTAACTTTTTCTTATCTTCCTCAACATCAGCAACACTACCCATAGACAATCTACTAAGGGCATCTGCCACTATATTGGCCTTGCCTGGATCATACAACATACTCATATCATAATCTTTTCTTAACTCAAGCCACCTTCTCTAATGAAAATTTAGGTCTTTCTATATGAACACGTACTGTAATCTCTTATGGTCAGGGAACACATCAACATAAACCCCATAAATAAAGTGTCTCTATATTTATGAGTAAGATAGTTCTTTTCATGTGATTTAAGCTATCTAAAGGCATAGTCTATGACCTTGCCTCTGTACATCAAAACACAACCAAGGCCAACTTTGGAAGCATCAAAGTTAGCTACCATTCCATCTAAACCATCTGACAAAGTCAAGACTAGGGCAGAAGTGTGTCATGTCTTCAACTCATGAAAACTCTTCTTGCAAGAATCTGACAAAAAAAATTTAACTTCCTTCTAAGTCAATCGGGAAATGGAGGATGCAGTATAAGAAAATCCATCATAGAACCATCTGTAATAGATAGATAAACCTAGGAAAATCCAAATATCTAATGGAGAGATAGGTTTAGGCCATTTTTTCACTACTTTGGTTTATTGAGGGTCAACTCGGATGCTGTCACTAGAGAT
Organism: Capsicum baccatum var. pendulum; assembly: GCA_030864225.1. Taxonomy (NCBI): domain Eukaryota; kingdom Viridiplantae; phylum Streptophyta; class Magnoliopsida; order Solanales; family Solanaceae; genus Capsicum; species Capsicum baccatum. Next base: position 66,483,255 of record CM061559.1, on the reverse strand, counting down.
AATATGGCCAACGAAAGATACTGATCTTATCCAAAATTCGCACTTACTAAACTTGGTGAAAAAATGATGATCTCTAAGGGTATGCATCACAATTCTCAAATGGTCTGCATCATTATTCTCTCTTTGGGAATAAACAAGGATATCGTCAATAAAATCTATGTCAAACATGTCCAATGTTTGAACACCCTATTCATCAAGTCCATGAGAGCTGTAGGGGAATTCATTAGTCCAAAAGACATAACTAAAAATTCAAAGTGACCATACCGAGTTCTGAAGGCTGTCTTCGAAATGTCACATTCTCTGACTCTAAGCCAATTTTAGCCGGATCTGAGATCTATCTTAGAGAATTAATTGGCACCTTAAAGTTGGTTGAACAAGTCATCAATTCTAGGGAGTGGATACTTATTCTTGATTGTGACTTTATTCAACTGACGCTAATCAATGAACATTCTAAGAGAACCAACTTTTTTACGCATGAACAAAAGTCGAGTGCCCCATAAGAAAACACTGGGCCTGATTAAACCCTTATCTAAGAGATATTTTAATTGATCCTTCTGTTCCTTAAGCTCAAATAGATCTATTATGTAGGGTGAAATAGAGATATGCTGGGTATCTGGAAGGAGATCTATTTCGAAGTCAATTTCCCTCTTGGGAGGAATTTTGAAAAGAGCTTTAGGGAGCACATCTGGAAATTCTCTTACTACTAAAACTAATTCAAGACTAGAGCCTCAGAATTTGAGTCTTTGACTCATAAAAGATGGTAAGCTCTCCCTTTAGATATCATCTTCCTGGCTATAAGATATGAAATAATCCAACCCCTAAGAACTCGGGTAGTGTACTACCCCTCTATTCAATAACTGGTTCATTTGGAAACTGAAACTGAACGACTTTATTTCTACAATCAACTGAGGCATAGCATGAGTGGAGCCAATCCATACTGAGAATGACATCAAAATTAGTTATCTCAAACTCCATCAGATCAAGTTAGGTGATTTTCTTAGATACTGTGACTAGGAAATTTTTGTAAACCAAAATGGATATAATAAATTTACCCATTGGGGTAGACACTGAGAAAGGCTCTGCTAATGTTTTGGTACTGACACTAAAATTGACGGCTATATAAGGAGTCATAAAAGAAAGTTAAGCTCTGAGGTTTAATTAAACATAAACATGAGGATGAAAAACCTACAATGTACCCATAAATACATCAGGAGAACTTTCCTGATCATGCCGAGTCTGTGGTGCATACAACCTGTTCTTGCACTACCCAATGGTGGCACTTGATGTGGCACCCTATTGAGCTGGGCGACTATTTGAGATGATGAGAAATTGGACTGGCCCTGTTGGCCCTTAGTTCTGCCCCTCAAAGTGACAACCATACACTCCCAAACCTTGGGGCCTGGGTTGCCACAACCAAAACACACATCACTACCAACCTTACACTCTTCTTGATGATGCCTGCCACATTTCTTGCAGAGCGAATTAGTATGACCACTGTTCACACTACCTTGGGACTTAGAGCCTGTCACTCTATCCTAACTTTCTTGCTTGAACTTAGGCATTGGTGCACTAGCTGAAGATGAAGCTGGGGCAAAAACTTCTGACAGAACTAAAAATGGTTACCACCTTCTGACTTGGATTAGAAAAGTTGTAATTACCTGTTCTGACTCTCTTAATCTCTTCTTTTCTTCTTACACTTCTCCTTCTCAATCTGTTGAGCATGAACCATAAGTCTAGATAAATCCATCTCCTTAATCAGCATAGCTATCCTACACTCATTGAATACACTATGATCTATAATAGATACAAACTTACTCATTCTAGACCTATTGTCTGCCACCATAGTAGGAGCATACCTCATTAACTGAGTGAAATTATGAGAGTAATTCTTCACGCTCATATTACATAGATTTAAATTGATGAACTCCTAAAACTTAGCTTCCCTTAACTCTAATAGAAAGAACCTGTCTAAGAAAGCCGTGGCAAACTCTTCCCACTCAACAGGACCTGCCTCCATACCTCGGTCCTCCTTCCACTCCTTAAACCAGGTGTGAGCTTTATCCTATAACTGATTTTTAGCCAACTCTGCACTCTCACTTGAAGTGACGCCCATGATACAATCACCTTCTATACCATATCCAGAAACTCCTTTGTATCCTCCTCAGACTTGGATCCCGAAAACAAAGGGGGATTCATCTGAGTGAAATCTCAAATCCTAGCTCCAACTATATTTTCTGTTGGTTTGGATAAGGCAATAGCTTGTTGATTGTTATGAGCCTCTAATAAATAGGCTAAAGTTATGAAAGAGCCTGGAATTTTGCATGAAGGACATGCTCATTCAGGGGATCCTCCTAAATAGGTGATAGTGCGAGTTGATCCCTGTTTCTTTTTTCGTTGTTTCTATTGGGGGCATTGTCTGAAATAGAATGAAAGATAAATTAAAAAGTGAGTTTAAATAGAGATCATTCTCCCTTGCATGACATGAACACTAAAATAAGGGAAACTTTTCTCAAAATATCTCATAGCCTCTTGTCGATTAGCGTGACACATTTCACACCCATGCATAAGACTCTACTCAATGAGAATTTTAGACACCTTAGGACACCTTACAACCTTAGGATTTGATACCAATTTTTTTCATGACCTAAGGATACCCCCTAGTCATGACAACAGAGCTTATGATCACAAGTGACCACAAACTAACCCATGAACTGGTACCTACTATAAGCACTGAGTAAAACATTAATCTAACACGTGTTCAAACAATACATTGATAAAGGTACTATAAGATTGAATATTGAAATACATATCAAAGTATATCTAAAATATCTGATAAAATACTAGAAACCAAACTATCTGAAACAACTGTTAATTCTAAAATAACTAACTGATTGTCTAACTGATTATTCGTAAGCCTCTAAACGTTATGAGGAGTTGATGGGAAAACCCCCAACTAACAATCACTGACTACCCATAAGGAAGTATTGAAAAAACTTAAATAAACAAATTATGTCCTCGTTGGATGAGGACTCACCAATACTGCTATTGAGTAACGCTGAGCGATCTAAGGACGGTCGAGAACCTGAGCGTCCAAGCCTATGTTATAAGACAACAGTGTGTAAAGAAAAGTATGTGGTCAGTACTTTGAATGTACTGGTATATGAGATAAGGACCGGCTTAAATGCGTGAGATAACTGAGAATGAATACATGAACATGTAATATTTCAGAATAGAATACCATGACTAAATATGTACTAAAATAATCTGTATAATCAAATGACTGATTTTGAAATAACTGAATAACTGCACACTTGGTCATGCAAATCTGAACAGACATACTCTGAATACTGAACTGAGACTGTAGGAGGTATCATTTAATCGATATACCCCAATTTGAGCTAATCAAGGTCCACTCTATGACCCTAATTGAAAGGGTGTCAGTACTATGCCACGGGTACTAACACTGGCTGTGTGGATCCACTAAACTGGTATCCCGAAGGACTAGGGTGTCAATCCAAACTGACAGGTGACCCATGAGAGAAAGTCAAGTCTAAACTGGTGGGTGACCCCTTATATCCTTTACTGGATACGTAGTTTCAGAATATTGGGACTGCTGCTAATGACTCCTTCTAAACTGATGGGGAAGCCACTATCCCTGCATTCACATAGTGCTAAATCCTACTCCCAACGGAACTAACACTGGTACTGAACTGAATTTATTTTCAGGAAACATAATAATTGACATTGCTCATCATGATTATAACAACTGAGTAAATGGTAATATTCATGGTTTAAATGAAATCATTATGTGAAAGATCTAAAATTATGTAAAATGCGTAGGTATCGGGTGTTCATAACCCAACAACACTGAATGATCATAAAATACTATGTTAAGGCTTAAAACTATAGTATGAAATCATGGTTCAAAGATCCCAAAACTTGGACAATTCATCAAACATGTGAGAATCATGAACTTGAACACGAGAATGTCTTAAAACAAGGGAAAACAACATGGTTACGTGACTAAGAGCATAACTTGATAATATAACATAAAATTCACTTGAATATAACATAAGAGGCTAAAACTTAAATCATGGGTTAACCTAACTTTTCATCGTATAATTCTTGAACATGAATTTAGTCAAACTACTAAGGAAACACATGAATTTAATCTATCTTGAACATTCAACACTCCATAATAAGAGAAAAGTCCATTCTTTTGTTGAAAAGAGGATTTTAGGGCTCCATGGGAGAAATGAACCCATGGATGAACATTCCACATACCTTAATAGCTACAATCCTAAAGTTTTCTTGAACTTAGTAGCTTGAACCCTTGATTTCTTGAGAATGATGCTTGGGTTTGTTCTTAGGAAAGGAGGAGGGTTTCTTGAGAGAAATTTGGGGTAAAAAGGGCAAATAATGCTCTTTTGGAAGTTCCAATTCGTGTTAAAGACTGAAATGATTCAAATGCGCCTTGGGCACTTAAATCATAACATTTTGTAGGATAGAGATATGCACTATGCCTCTTTCTCCACAGAAGAGTGCAATATGTTGCAGTACTTATTCTGCGGGAGAGAGCAACACGTTGTAGAGCTCCTCACCATGGGAGAGAGAAACACGTCGCAACCTCATCATGCTGTTTCACTATTTTGGCTATCCAAACACATACTAATCCTTATACAAAAATCATAAAACTCACTTGAGACATACTTTTCACCTCCATAACCACGAATCAACTTAAAAACAAACATTTAAGGGTCGGGAAGGCCAAACTTAAAATCCATAAAATTTAGGGGTCTTGAAAATGACTAAGTCCTCAACACTTAGTGAAATTTTCAAGCCTTGGACCCCTTAAGAATGCAACTAAGAGCTGAATCGAGCTTAGAATATTATAGAGTATTACAATATCTGCCCCTTGGGAACATCCATCCTCAAATGATATTGGTTTAGATGTAAATACTGAGGTTACTGAGATCATATTCTGAACATTCATGACTTGGAACATGATTACATAACTGATTCTAAAGCATGATACATGAAGTGAATTGATTTTGTGAATGCATGCAATGACATAAAAGTGGTAACATAGCTGAACTGAGAATGGAAAAGATTCAATCTATGAAAAATCATTACCTTAAGCTAAATCTAAGTTTGTAGTGAAAAGATGATGGTACTTGGTTTCCATATTTGCTTCTGCTTCCCAAGTATCTCCCTCTACAAATTTATTTCACCATAGAGCTTTGACCAAGGGAACTTTTTTGTTCTTTAGTCTTCAAATTTGATGATCAAGAATCATAAATAGGACTTCATCGAAGGAAAGGATATCCTGAACCATTCATACTTTCTAAAGGAACAACAACTGCTTAATAACCAATACATTCTTTAATAAGGAAACATGGAACACTAGATGCACTGATGCCGAATCTACAGGTAACTCAAGGTCATAGGCTACTTTTCCAAAATGATTCAAGATTTTGTAAGGGCCAACATAGCGGGAACTGAGTTTCTATTTCTTGCCAAATCTCTTCACTCCGTTTATAGGCAAAATTTTCAAATAGACTAAATCAACCTCAAAATCCAGATCTCTTCTCCTCACATCTGCATAAAACTTTTGATGGCTTTGGGATATCTTTAGCCTCTCTCAAATCAACTGAACTTTCTCCATTGTCTCAAGTGCTGAATCTAGCCCTATCAATATAGCTTCACCTACTTCAAACCAACCTATAAGAGATCTATATCTCCTTTTATAGATAGCTTTAAATTGATCTATCAGGATACTAGAGTGATAGCTATTGTTATATGCAAAATCTATCAAAGGTAAGTGGTCATCACAACTACCTATAAAGTAAATAACATATGCCCTCAACATGTCCTCTAAAGTATGAATGGAGATTTCTACCTGACCATCTATCTGAGGATGAAAGGCTATACTGAGATGAACTTGGGTTCCCAGACCCCTATGAAAAGACTTCCAAAAGTGAGAGGTAAACTAAGTACCTCTATTTGAAAGGAGATAAAACAAAATCCTATGAAACTTCACTAACTCAATAAATAAAGCCTGGCATAATCCTCAGCTGAGTTGAAGTATGAACTAATAAAAAATAAGCTAATTTTGTCATTCTATCTACAATGACCCATATTGAATAATGCTGACGACGCGTATGAGGCAATCCCATCACAAAGTCCATGTTCACCACCTCCCACTTCCAAGTAGGGATAACTTTTGTAATGTACCACTAGTCCTTTGGTGCTCAACTTTAACCTGCTGACAATTGGGACACTTAGTTACAAACTCAATAATATCATTCTTCATACTATTCTACCAATAGATATCTTGCAAATAACGTTGCATCTTAGTGGTGGGTGAATAGAATACTGTGTACCATTTGCTTCTGTAAGTATTCAATGTCTCAACTTATCAACACACGTAACAAACAACCTACCTGAACAACAAAGCACACCATCTCCCCTTTAGGAGAAAACTTCTGCTTTCTAATCTCTAACTTCCTTCTTCAACTTAACCAAACTAGGATCCCTATCTTGTTTTTCCTTTTCTTCAGCAACCACTAAAGATTTTGAACTATTCTAAACCCATATACTACCTTCAGCTGAATTAGCCAACCTAACACCCAGTCTAGCAAGTTGATGAACCTTATTGACTAACTTTTTCTTGTCTTTCACAACATGAGAAACACTACCCATAGATAATTTACTAAGGGCATGTACCATTATATTGTCTTTGCCTAAATAATACAACACACTCATATCATAATTGTTTAACAACTTAAGCCACTTTCTCTAACAAAGATTTAGGTTTTTCTACGAGCACATGTACTGTAAGCTCTTATGGTCAGTAAACACATCAACATGAACCCCATAAAGATAGTGTCTCCAAATTTGTAAGTCTAAAACAACAACATCCAACTCAAGATCATGAGTAGGATAGTTCTTTTCATGGTGTTTAAGTTGTCTAGAGGCATAGGCTATGGCTTTTTCTCTCTAAATCAAAACACAACCAAGACCAACTCTGGAAGCATCACCGTTAGCAACAAATCCATCTAAACTATCTGGCAAAGTCAAGACCGGGGATGAAGTAAGTCGAGTCTTTAACTCCTGAAAACTCTTCTAGCAAGAATCTGACCACTGAAATTTTACTTTGTTTTGAGTCAATTAGGACATGGGGGATGAAATAGAAGTTAAACCTTCAACGAACCATCTGAATAGCCATCTAAATCTAAGAAACTCTGAATATCTAATGGAGTGATGAGTCTAGGCTAGTTTCTCACTGCTTCAGTCTTTTGAGGATCAACTCGAATGCCATCATCAGAAATAATATGGCGAAGCAAAGCTACTGATCTTAGCCAAAATTTGCACTTACTAAATTTGGTGAAAACTGATAAGATTTAAAGGTTTGCATCACAGTTCTTAGATAATCTGCATGATCATTCTCACTATGGGAATAAACAAGGCTATAGTCAAAGAAGACTATGATGAATTGATCTAAGTACTATTTTAACACCCTATTCATCAAGTACGTAAAAGCTATAGTGGCATTCGTTAGTCTAAAATAAATAACTAGAAATTTCAAAGTAACAATACTAAGTTTTGAAGGCTATCTTCAGAATGTCATATACTCTGACTCTAAGCTGATGATAGCCAGATTTGAGGTCTATCTTAGAGAAATAACTGGCACCCTGAAGTTGGTGGAACAAGTCATCAATTCTGGGGAGTGGATACTTATTCTTTATTGTGAATTTATTCAATAGACTATAATAGATGCACATTATAAGAGAACTATCTTTTTACCCATACACAGAATTGGAGCACCCAAAAGGGAAACACTAGTCCTGATGAAACCCTAATATAAGATATCTTTTAACCAATCCTTTAGTTTCTTTAGCTCAGTTGAAGCCATTCTATAGGGTAGAATAGAGATAGGCTAGGTATAAAGAAGGAGATCTATTCTAAAGTCAATTTTCTTCCTGGGAGGAATTCTGGAAAGAGCTTTAGGGAACACATCTAGAAATTTTCTGACTACTGAAACTGACTCAAGACTAGGAGCCTAAAAATTTTAGTCTTTGGCTCGGACAAGTTTGTAAAGCACACTCCTTAGATATCATCTTTCTATCTTTAAGATATGTAACGATATGACCCCTAAGCACGGAAGTACTACCCTTCCATTCAATAACTGGTTCATTGGAAAGCTAAAACTGAACAACACTATTTCTACAATCAACTAAGTCATAGAATAAGTTGAGCAAATCCATGCTGAGAATGACATCAAAATCAGTCATCTCGAACTCCAAAGGCTTAATTGAGGTAATTTTTTGAGATACTGTGATCGGGAAATTTCTATATACCTGACTGGCTATAATAAATTAACCTATTGAGGTAGACACTGAGAAAGGCTCTACTAACATTTCGAGACTGACACCAAAATTAATGATACTATAAAAAGTCACAAAATAAAATGAAGCTCTGGGGTTTAATAAAACATAAAGATAAAGATGAAAGACCTGCAACATATCCATAACCACAACAAAAGAACTTTCCGGATCATGCTGAGTTTGTAGTACATACAAACTCTTATAGCAATGCCCATTGGTGGCGTTAGATGTGGTACCCTGCTGAGCCGGGCGACCTACTGAAGTTGATGAGAAGTTAGACTGGCCCTGTTGTCGATTACTTTTGCCCCTCTGAGCAACCACCATACACTACCGAACCCTATGTCTTGGCTTTACACAACCAAAACACATATCACTACCAGTCTTACACTCTTCTTGATGATGCCTACCATATTTCTTGCAGAGTGGATTAGTACGACCACTGTTCACACTACCCTGGGACTTAAAGCTTGGCGTTCTATACTAATTGTATTTCCTAAACTTAGGCACTGGTGCACTAGATGGAGATAGAGATAGAGCTTAAAACTTTTAACGCTACTGAAAATGGTTACCAGCTTCTGACATTGTCTAATAAAAGTTGAAACTACCTGTTCTGGCCCTCTTATTCTCTCTCTCTTTCTCCTTATGTATATCCTCCTCAAAGTACATAGCATGAACCATTATTATAGATAAATCCATCTCCTTAATCAACATGGTAGTCCTATACTCCTTGACCATACTATAAGCTACACCAGATACAAATTTACTCATTCTAGACCTATTGTCTGCCACCATAGTAGGAGCATACCTCCCCAATTAAGTGAACTTAAGCGACTACTCTTTCTCGCTTATATTGCCCTTCTTCAAATTGATGAACTCCTGAATCTTATCTTCTATCAACTCTAATGGAAATAACCTATCTAAGAAAGTTGTGGCAAACTTTTCCCACTGAACAGGCCCTGCCTCTACCCTTCAGTTCTCCTTCCATGGCTTAAACCAGGTGTGAGCTACATCCTAAAACTGGAATATAGCCAACTCTGCACTTTCACTCTAAGAGACACCCATGATATTAGTCACCTTCTATACCATATCAATAAAATCATGTGGATCCTTCTCAAACTTGGATCCTAAAAACAAAGGGGGATTCATCCAAGTAAAATCCCAAATCCAAGATGCAATTGTATTTTCCACTAGATTGGCTAGTGCAAAAACTTGCTAGTTGTTCTGAGAAGCTACTAAATAGGCTAAAGATATGAAAGCAGCCCTAAATTCGGAGTGAGATATGCTCATTCATGGGATCTTCCTAAACAGGTGATGGTGCAGGCTGATCCTTATTCTTTCTCCTATTATTTCTTCTTGGGGGCTTTGTTTGTAAATAGAACAAATGATGAATTATAAAGAGATTTTAATTAGATCTCAATCTCTCTCGCATGACATGAACACTGAAAGAAGGGAAACTTTCCTAAAAATATCTTATAGCCTCTTTTTCATAAGCGTGGCACGCTTCACACCGATGCATAAGACTCTACTCAACGCAACTTTTAGACTCCCTAGGAACTTTAAAACCATAGTCTATGATACCAAGTTTTGTCACTACCTGAGGCTACCCCCTTATTGCTACAATGGTGCTTATGATCACATAATATAATATGTGAGTGAAAGATACACTAATAAGGTACTGTAAACTAAATACTAGAATATGTATTAAAAAATGTCTGAAATATCTGATAAAATACTAGAAACCAAACTTTCTATCTGAAACAACTGTTAATACTTAAATAACTAATTCACTGACTGTCTAATTGATTGTTCGAAAGCCTATAAACATCATAAGAAATTGATGAGAAATACATCCATCTTACTCTAACTGACTAAATGTAAAGAAGTACTGAAATAGATGAAATAAATAGTTCATGCCCTCCATGGATGAGGACTCACCACTAATTCTGTTGAGTAACACTGAGCTTTTTAAGGATGATCAAGAATCTGAGTGTCCGAACCTATACTATAAGACATCATAACGCAAATAGAAGTATGCAGTTAGTACTTTGAATATACTGCTATATATGATGAGGTTTGGCTAAAATACATGACATAACTGAGCATTAATACATGAACATGTAATATCTGAGAATGCAAGACCAAGCATAAACATGTACGGAAATAATCTATATAACTGCATGAATGATATCTAACTAACTCAATAACTGTATACATGGTCATGCAAACCTGAACTAATATACTCTGAATAGTGAACTGGGATTGTGTGAGGTTTCATCTAACTGACATCCTCAATCTAAGCTAATTGGGGTCTAACTTGTAACCTAGTTGGAAGGATGTCAGTACCATACCATGGATACCAACATTGGCTATGTGGATCCATTAAACTGGTGTCCTAAAGGACCAGTGTGTCAAGCCTTAACTGATGGGTGACCACTGAGAGGAAGTCAAGCCGAAACTGACAGGTGACCCCTCATAGTCCTAAAGGACTACTACTAACGACTCTGCCTAAACTGAAGGGGAAACCACCATCCCTGAATTTGCTTGGTGCTAAATTCTACTCCCAACTAAATTAACACTAGTACTGAACTGAATTTAAGTTAACATAACAACATACATTGCTTATTATGATCAAAACAACTGAGTAAATGGTAATATTCATGGTTTAATTAAAATCATAATTTGAAAGATCTGAAATCATGTAAACCATGTAGGTATCAAGTGTTCATAACCTACCAGTACTAAATGATCTTAAAATATAGTGTTAAGGATTAAAGCTGTAGTTTGATATCATGGTCAAAGATCCCAAAACATAGACATTTCATCAAACATGTGAGAATCATGAACTTGAACATGGGTATGTCTTAAAACATGGGAAAACATTATGGTTACATGACTAAGATTATAACTTGATAATGTAACATGAATTTCACTTGAATATAACATGGGAGATAGAAACTTAAAGAATGAGTTAACCTAACTTTTCATGGAATCATTCTTGAACATCTATTGAGTCAAACTACGAAGGAAACACATGACTTTAATCCATCTTGAACATACAAAACTCCACAATAAGAGAAAGATACTTTCATTAGTTGAAAAGAGGGTTTTTGGGCTCTATGGGTGAAAAGGACTCATGGATGAACATCCCACATACCTTAATAGCTATAATCCTGAAGATTGCTTGAACTTAGAATCTTGAACCCTTGATTTCTTGAGAATGAAGCTTGGGTTTGTTCTTGGGAAATGAGGAGGGTTTGTTGAGAACAATTTGGGATGAAAGGGGAAAATAATTCGCTTTTAGATGTTACAATTCATGTTAAGGATGAAATAGGGTGAGGGAAATAACATAAAAGCCCCTTGGGAACTTAAATCATAACATTGTGTAGGACAGAGCCATGGTCGCACCTTTCTCTTCGTGGGAGAATGTAATGCATCGCGTTGCTAACTCCACAAAAGAGAGAGCAATGCACTGCACTGCTTACTCTGGGGGAGAGAGCAACGCATTGTGGAGCTCCTTACCATGGTATAGAGGAACGCATTGTGGCCTCATCGTGCTGCTTCACTATTTTAGCTATTTGAACATGTCCCGATCTTCATTTAAAAATTCCAAAACTCACCCGAGACATACTTTTAACCTTCCTAGTCATGAATAAACTTAAAAACCAACATTCTAGGGTGGGTAAGGCCAAACTAAAAATCCATAAAGTTTAGGGTTCTTGAAAATTACTAAGTCCTCAACACTTAGTGAAATTTTCAAGCCTTGGACTCCTTAAGCATGCAACAAAGAGTTGCATCAAGCTTGGCATATTACGGGGTATTATAGTGTAAAATATAACAACTTATGTATCACCTAACCATGTCTTAACCTTGGTCTAAATGAATTTCACTCATCTCTTCTTGGTCTAAGAATATTGCATTACTAACCCTTGTTCTAGATCTCAGATTAACTATTTCTTCTCCATCTCAAGTTAATTAGATGAAGGTTGGTCACATCAAATTACTGTTGTTCTCTCATTTTCCTAATCGTTACCTTTATCTCAAGAAAGTATTGAATACTGATGATTTACTAACCTTTGCAAACATTAATAATGCAATCAAAGCAAAGAAAACCCTAATACATGCAAAAGCATGAATCTAGAATGAATTTGCACTTTCTCTACCTTGTTAATCTATCAGGGTTCCCACAACTTTGTTATGGGTTTTAGTAACTCATTGTTGTAAGAACACACATAGATTTCATAGATGAAATCATACGAATTCACTTAAGAAGAATAAGAACGAAAACCCAAAATCTAAAATTAATTATAAACCCTAAAAACCAAGAACAATAATTCCCAGATGAATAATGTATCTCAAAACTCAAAACATAGTCAAAAGTGTATAAAATGCATTATATTTTGTAAAATAGTCCAAAATATCATAAAACCCTCTAGAGGTATTTATGGATATAAAATAAAACCTATCCTAAATAATGTAGGAAAGCTAGGTCGGGCCCATCCTACCACTCGTATCTTGGGTCATAAATACAACATACAACTGGCTTCTCGTAGGATGGATCATAGAAATCATAATCAGCTTTCAATCTTAAGGATATCAACCTACTACCTATAGGTAGGGTTGTAAGTACAACCTACACCCCATAGCTAGGGATGTAGAAACAAGATCAACTTTAAATCTTTATAATCTCAACCTACTCCTCATAGGTAGGGTCGTAGGAACAACCTACCCCCTCTTCTCCCAGGGTAGGGTCGTAGGTTGCTTTTTTAGAAACTCTTTTTCTCTTTTTCTCAGTCTTTTCTTTGAATCCTGTTTTCCTAAAAAATCAACACAAACACACATCATATCCAACAAGAATACCTAAGTACTTTCATAATTTCCTTATTTTAAGCATCGAAAGTGACATAAAACCATGACACATCAACACCCTCAACTTAGAATGGTTGTATATCCTCAATTAACTAACATAAAACATACAAATATGATGTTTAACTATAAGAAACCTAAAGGTACCTACAACAATCAACTCAATTTAGCTTAAATTTCATACCCCTCCTAATAAAAACTTTCAAAACTATTGTGTGGATATAGTTAGTAGAACAACATAAAAAAAGAATCAAGTGATGACTTTAGATTAGCTATAAACAACCAATCATACATGACACTACCCGAACAAATAAGTAATTAACAACCCAACCCATCTACCTTCATAGTAAGAAAGTCCCAACTCTCACTGTATCATCATACATGTTATTGCAAGGACTACATCAAACACTCACGCTCTAAAAAGAAATTCAAATAATGTGCATAAAATACCATAGTATTGCCCTTATTTTCTAAACCTTAGTTTCTTGGGCAATTGGACTGGAATCCTATAGGACTTTGCTAGGCTTGTAATACAGGCTTGGGGGCTGGTATAGTATGTATGAGATATAGTGAGTGATCCTCTTTGACACTAAACTTACATTATTTTCTTCGCTACTTAACTATGCTTATTTTATTCTCTCAATTTCTCCTTTATTTCATATTCAAATTGTATGTGGTTTCCTTCATTCTCTTTATTTATTCCCTTTTTCTTCTTTTGTTTATTTTTTTCTTTGCATACTTTTCTACCACACCAAACCCTACTTTATTTTCTTTTATTCAACACCCTCTTCTTACCCATTTTTACTATACACCCCAATTATTGCCACCCTTAACTTTGGTGATTTGCCTGAGTTGAAGTACATAGTGTTCAAGGAGGGACCAAGGCCAAAATAGGTTCATTGTAATTAAATAGAAGGTAAAAATGATTAAAACAAAAAAAATAGGTCAATTTAGGCTCAAATTAGGGATTAAGGGATACTTATTATTATTATTTGGTTTGTCTTTTAAGCTAAGAGTGAACATATTTAACCACGACCTTTGTTCATGTCTCAACCAACTATCCTACAACCTAGGCAATACTATCCGAGCAAGTTATGAATTAATTACACAAAGTAAACTAGGTAAATGCCTCATAAGTACATGGTTACATTCTCAACTACTGGCAATTTAGTTCATGCAATGCTAAGCTTTGATTATTTTGTCCCTTATACTAATGCCATAACAAGATTTTACAACGGTCTTACCTATATTCATAACACATAGTTCACAAAATTTTATAAGGGGTATCATATTTTTTCAAACACTTAAAGACACAAAATACTTTCAGTGTGGTTAGTTTCCCTATTTTATTCCAATTAAGCAAAACAATACATAACCCATATCATGAACACAACACAATAATCTAAACATGCCAGCTCTACTATGATAGCACACCCAGGGAAAAAGAGACATAACAACAAAAATCATAAGAGGATCTAGACCAACAAGTAGCCATACCCCCATCCAATAAGCATGCATTGTATGCAATGTATTAGGCCAAAATAAAGTAAGACAGTTAGTAACATACCTGTGGCACTTTATGTGCTTAGAATTGATGTCAATCATAAATAAGACAAATTTTCACAAATGTAGAAATAACAAGATCCCATGGGTTTCCTCTCAAGAAATGACTGATTAAACATCGAGATACAATGTACGGACCTTATTTACTCCAACTTCATCAAGGTAGCCATATGGTTGGCTTATAGGGTTATCAAGACTATTTATTATTGAAACGACCCTTATTTTAGTTGGCTTCTTTATAGTTCTACAAACATTGAAAGTGACTTCCTCATTATTCAACCTGAACTTTAGCTCACCACTTTATATATCCATCAATTCTCTACCCATGGCTAAAATGGTATCTCCAAAATTCTGAGCATCTCAAAATCAACCTCATAATCAAATGAAACAAAGTCTCATGAAATGATAAAGTTTTCCACCTTGACCAAAATATCAAATGATATGCCCAAAGGCTTTTTCATTGTATGATTCACAATCAACAACTGCATAATCATTAGTAAGGGGGGTCTTAAGCCTAATTAGTTGAACACTGCCAAGGGAATCA
This sequence comes from Capsicum baccatum var. pendulum, assembly GCA_030864225.1. Classification (NCBI taxonomy): domain Eukaryota; kingdom Viridiplantae; phylum Streptophyta; class Magnoliopsida; order Solanales; family Solanaceae; genus Capsicum; species Capsicum baccatum. Next base: position 66,467,898 of record CM061559.1, on the reverse strand, counting down.
AGTTAATTCTTGCACCTAGGTCACACAAAGCCCTAGAAAATCTAGATGACCAATCGTGCAAGGAATTATGAAGGCACTAGGGTAACACTTATTTTCCATAAGAGAGAGAGATATAATCGCACAACAATAACTATTATGCCCAAGCTAAGGTATCTGATAATCAAAATTTCCATCAATCTATGACCCAACATAAATAAAAATAAAATTGAAGTAAGAACTAATATGTGAAAATAAAATACCAACCTTAACTTTGGTTGCCTCCCAAGAAGCGCCTGATTTTGTTTCACAATAATACCTCAATCACTATTTCTCATCCATATTCCTTCATACTCTTCTTCTTACCCAGAGGCTATCTTCTTACTCTTTTCTAACCTCTTGATTGTGTACTCTCATGTTCTGCATCTTCGTAAACCCTTGACATGTATGGATCCTTCTTAATCTTCTCGACTTCAAGCTTAAATGGTGGCTTGGACAACTCTTTGATATAGTCTAAAGAGGTATTTGGTTGTTTCAAATCCACCCCATACTCATCCAATTTCATGGTTGTGATCATACATATGTCTTTATAGTGTGGTAGTGGATTGAGTGGTTTGTATACATTGAAGACCACCTCTTCATCATCTAGTCTCATCTTAAGAGTACCCTCTCTAAATTCAATTAGTACTCCTCCTGCCACTAAAAATAAACGTGATAATATGATTGGAACCCTATCTGTATAATGAGAAAAAACAATAAAGTAACCAAGATTAATGAACTTACCAAACTTAATAAGCATGTCCTCTATGATTCCTTTGAGATGCACTCTGGTCCTATCCACCATTTGGATTACCATTGAGCATGGTCTCGAATTTCCTAATCTAGGAATACTAAACACCGATAGGGGAATCAAGTTTATACTTGCCCCCAAATCACTATAAGCATGGACCACACCACTATCACCCATTTATATAGGGAGGGTGAAACTCCCTAGGTCCTTCATCTTCTTAGGCATCTTTCGTATCACCACTGAGCTGCACTTCTTAATCAATGTCACTTTCTTAATGTCTTACAGTTTCATCTTATTTGTCACTTCATCCTTTAAGTACTTATCATACTTAGGTATACCCTGCAAAATATCTAACAAAAAGATTAATGTGTAGTTCTCTTAAAGTGTTAAAGAACTTCTTACAACATGCATCCTCCTTGGCCCTTTTAAGAATTTGAGGGAATGGTGGTGCTGGTCTTTCTTGCACGTGCTCAACAACATTTACTTCTGGATACTCAAACTTCCCTAAATTTTAAGCCTTTTTACTTGCAAATTGCTTTTCTTTAACCTGCTGTGGGACAAACACGGCCTGAACCTCCTTATTTTTCATGGGAGGCCTATTAAGGAGGTTTATACCACTCTTCAAGTTGATTGTCATAACTTGCTTTAGGTTTGCTATGTGACTTTGCATTCCACCTTGGGCTTGGTATTCTGTACCTGAGCTAGCTGACCCAACTATTTCTCTAACTTATTATGGGCAAGTTGTTGATTTTTATTTTAGCAACATTTTATTCTTGGTTGGCCAAGCTCTTCTTAAATATCTCCTCAATATTGCTGGCATGTATGTTCTATTACTGAAATTATTGACTTTTATTATTGCCCCACAAGGCTAACTCTTCCATTTGTGCTTGTAGGCATTATCATAAGTTCCCTTCTATACATTTCCCACAAAATTTATAGCTTCTGGATTTGCTCTACACAAGTCTATAAAGTGGCCATTGTTGCCACAAATCTCAAACTAAGATAGGGTTTGCTGAATTGCATTTACTTGAGCCTGAGATTGATTTACATCTAATTTGATTAACTATGCATCACCTGGTTCTAATGAGCTAACAATTGGGTGGCTAAGGCTATGACACTATCAACTTCAATAATTCATGCATGGTTTTTCACTATACCTTAAGATATGTTACCATTCCAATCATGATTACCTTGTGCAATTTGGTTAAGCAAGTTATACAACTCATCATAAATTTTCTCCAATGCTTGACCACTTGTAGTTGAATTTAACAAAATCTTTGTATTATTGTCAAGAGCTTCAACAAAAGTGTGAGACAATACCTCGTTAGACTTTTGGTGATAGGGAGAGTCCCTGAGTATAGATTTAAACATCTCCCATCATGATACAAGTTCTCATCTGACATTTTGTGAAAGCTTAAAATTTCACTCTGCAACCTTACAGTCTTGCCAGCTATGGAGAAACGAATGAGAAACTTATTTTCCATATCATCCCATGTAGTGATAAAACTTGAAGGTTCTGCATTTAACCACTTTTTTCCACCCCCAGAAGGAAGAAGAGGATGAGGGTGAGCCTCACGTAGTCATTAGAGGCACCAGTGGGAATTAACCTGTCACTAATTTCCAAGAAATTCTATAAATGGACCTATGTATCCTTATATGACAAGCCTGTAAACTACCTACTAATGTGAAAAAGTTGCATGATGTTCCACTTCAGCTCATATCTACCTCTAGGTGTCGGTCTGTGAATGGCGGAGATAACATTAGTTATGAGTGGGATTACCATCTCACCAGTTATTCTGTGGTTTGGTAGATCTTTAGCCATAGGAGTAGGATAGTTTTCTCTTTTTAAATTTGAGGTATCCGATAGAGAAGTACTGTTTCTCTCCTCAACTGTTGTAAGCGTAACTAATGTTCAAGAAGTGGGTCAACCAAATCTCTTTCCCTTGCCAGCTCACTCGATTTTCAGACTTGAACCAGAAAATTCAGAAGCTATTTTACAAGACATTTGCCAATTTATAGGTCCTCGGCAATGACGTCAAAAACATGTTGGGCCAATGCATGCATGCAAGTGTACGTGGCATCTAAGTAGTAAAGTAGCCTTTTAATGCCAAGTATCGATCCCTCAAGGACTTGTACTCAACAACTATCCAATTCTAGTTTCACTATAAAGATTTGGTTGGTAAAAACTATGAATAAATGTAAACAATGCAATAATGTAAAGTACTTGAACAATAATTGAAGGAACCCAGGTCTAAGTCACTACGAACAATCTTACTTAGATATATAATTTCATTGGTTTAGTTAATTATTTTTGTTGTTGATTCACGAAGTTGATAACATGATTATGGTCTTTCGAGCCTCTAATCAAATATCTAACTTAGCGCCACAACTATATAATTGAGTGGGGATGCAAGAACTAAGATAAATGCATGTGTATTTCTTGTTATAGATGAATCAAATATGGAGAATTAGGTATATTCCTATCCTAACCTCAAATGATAACTTCATTCCCTTGAATGATTACAATCCCATCCCATATATACCACGTTCTATTCAATCCTTCCTCCTTTTGGGCTCTCGATAGAAAATATGTGTTTATCCTAAGGGATCGAAATTCGTAGAATAGTAATATCTAGGATATATGAAAAACTAATTATGATAATAAACATAAATCAATTTAATTACAATCTTATGTACTCATGTTCGTGGCCTCAACCTCGGATGATGGTATTTAGCCACTCATGGAATTACAACAAATCATATTTGCAAAATTCATGTAACAATCCCAAATTAAACTAAGTAAAAGGATTAAAAACCCTAAGTGAAGCCTTCTCAAATGTATTCCAATGACGGGTAAGGTAAGAACAAGTATGAGTTAACACCTCAACACCTCAACACCTCAACTCTAACCTTTAACTAAGTTAGAAAACAAAGATGCAAGTAGATCAACCTTTCCATTAATAAAGTCTGAAAACAAAAGTATGTTGAAGAACACATACCTTCTGCATAAATTCTAGGAGCAAAAATCAGGAATGGATACTTGGACTTCATGTCCTCTTCCGCTTCCCAAGTAGCTTCTTCAATCATATGGTTCTTCAAAAGAACCTTTACAAGAAACACATCCTTTGTATGCAATCGATGAACTTGATGATGCAAAATCTTCACCGAGACTACCTCATAAGATAAGAAATCCGAAATACACAACACTTCAAAAGGAACAACCGAAGAATGATCACCCACACACTTTCTCAACATAGATACATGGAAAACCAGATGAATGGAGCTCAAATTAGAAGGCAACTCCAACTCATAGGCAACATTGCCAACTCTCTTCAAACAGCGTAAGCACCAACATACCGAGTACTTAATTTCCCTTTCTTACCAAACTGCATCACTCCCTTCATGGGAGATAACTTTAAGAACACCCTTTCACCAATATTGATCTCTAAATCTCTATGCTTTACATATATATAGGACTTTTGATGACTTTGACCGGTTTTCAATAAGTACCGAATCACCTTCACCTTCTCCAAGGCGCGGTGAACCAAATCAGGGCAAAACAACTTACCCTTACCAACTTTATACCACCCAATAGGAGAACAACATCTCCTACCATACAGTGTCTCAAAAGGAGCCATACCAATGCTAAAGTGATAACTATTATCATAAGAATACTCAATAAAAGGCAAATGGCCAAAATAATGGCCACCATAGTCAATCACGTAAGCATGAAACATATCTTCTTCTGTCTGAATGGTCCTCTCTGCTTGTCCATCTGACTATGGGTGGAAAGCGGTACTAAGAAACACTTTAGTTCCTAAAACTTTTTGAAATGACTTCCTAAAATATGATGAGAACTAAGTACCACAATCTGAAATGATAGAAACTAGATCACCATGCTGCTTCATGATCTCTGCAAGACACAACTTAGCATAATCCTTCACTGAATAACTAGTCCTCACCTACAAGAAGTGAGCGGACTTAGTCATACTATCCACAATGACCCAAATTAAATCATGTTGAGTTAGAGACCGAGGAAGACCGATAATGAAATCTATGTTAATCACTTCCCACTTCTATTTGGGCAACTCTATATTTCGTTAAAAACCATCGGGTCTCATGTGCTCACCTTTTACTTGTTGACATACTATACACTTAGCTAAAAAGCTAGCCACATCTCGCTTCATATCATTCCACCAATAAAACTCCTTCAGATCATGGTATGTTGTAGTAGAACCAGGATTAATAACATAATGAGATTCATGAGCTTCAACTATAATTCTTTCCGTCATTCCATCAACATAGTAAACACATAACCTACCTTGGTACCTCAGGATACCATCACCATCAATCACAAAGTCAACAACCTTTTGTGTACCCACATTACTCTTAATCTTCATCAATTTGAGATCTAATATCTGCTTTTCCTTTACCTCTACAACAAGAGATGACAGGGATACTTGATGCACAAACACACCTCAACCTTTGGAGTTCATTAGTCAAACTCTAAGACTAGACAAACGGTGAATATCCTTCACTAACTCCTGCTTATCCTTATCTGCATGAGCCAAAATCCCCATGGATAACCTGATAAGAGCATCAACAACTACCTTAGCTTTACCTGGATGGTAGTGAAGACTTATATCATAGAACTTTAACAATTCAAGACACCTTATTTTCTTGAGATTTAGCTCTTTCTTATTAAACACATATGGCATGCTCTTATGATAATTAAATATATCAATAGGAACACCATAGAGATAGTGACGCCAAATCTTCAGCGTAAATACCATTGCTAATAAATCCAAGTCATGAGTGGGGTAGTTCATCTCATCAACTTTCAATTACCTAGAAGCATAAGGCACCACCCTGCCATATTGTATCACCATACAACCCATCCTAACACGAGAAGCATCACAATGCACTACGAGGCCATCACAGCTCTCAGGAGGGTTAAAACTAGAGCTGAAGTCAACTTATCCTTTAAATTCTCAAAGCTACCTTCACATACATCTGGCATAAGAACTTTACCTTTTTTTGTGTCAACTTAGTCAGTGGGGAAGCTATAGTCGAACAAATTTCCAAAAATCTTCTATAATAACTTGCTAAACTTAAAAAATCTTCAAATATTGGTTGGAGTCGTTGGTCTAGGCCACCTCTTAACCACCACAACCTTCTGTGGATCCACCATGATCCCTTCACTAGAGATAACATAACCAAGAAAAGTTACAACCCTTAACCAAAACACACAGTTAGAGAATTTGACATATAAATACTGATATTTCAAGGTTTGCAACACAACACGGAGGTGATTGACATGATCCACCTCACTCTTAGAGTAGACCAATATGTCATCAATGAAGACAATGACAAACAAATCTAGAAACTGATGGAAGACCCAATTAATCAAATCCATGAATTCCGCCGGGGCATTGGTCAACCCCAAAGACATAAATAGGAACTCATAGTGACCATACCGAATTCTAAAAACAATATGAGTGATATCTACTTCCCTAATCTTAAGCTTATGATAACCTAGCTTAAGATCAATCCTAGAGAAAGAATTTTCACCTTTAAGCTGATCAAACAAATCATCGATCCTAGGAAAAGGATACTTATTCCTTATGGTCCCCTTATTCAACAGACGAAGTCAATGCACATCCTAAGGGAACTATCCTTCTTGTGCACAAAAAACATCGGAGTATCCCAAGTAGACTTACTAGGGCATATAAAACCTTTGTCTAACAGATCCTTCAGGTTCTCCTTAAGTTTCTTCAACTCAGTCGGAGCCATTATATACAAAGGGATGGAAATAGGATGAGTGTTCGATAAAAGATCAATCCCAAAATTAATTTCCCTATCGGGAGGGATACTCGGAAAATCATCAGGAAAACCTCAGGATACTCATAAACCACAAGAACAAATTCTAGAGAAGGACCTCTAAAGTTAGAATCTTTAACTCAGACTAAATAATACAAACACTTTTTAGAAATCATTTTCCTAGAAAACTTATGAAATCAAGCCTTATACTCTACAATAGTTATAGAGCCCTGCTCCAACCTTAAGAAGTGATCCTTTAAATGATCCCTAAGACAGTAAGGTTTATAATTCTCCAAGAAGATCTCAAAGAACTGAGTCCATGTTAATGGGGGCGATCACGCTTGCCTGGAATCAAGATGACCTTGCTACCAATGTTGAGCTACCAAGTATAACTGAAAAGTAATGTAATCCACATAATGAGTATGAACTAGGCCTATATTATAGAGCCTATCCTCACAAGCAATTAAGTATTATACCCATTCTCATCCCTACGCTCCAAAATACCTTGATGAGGCCAATCTTAAGAATCTACCCAGCATCTTCTACTCCTCAATAGAAAAATTAGGTTGGGCAACTACTGACTGAGTAACCATGGGTGCAGAAGGGACCTCAAATCTAGGAGATAGCTGTGGCCTTTCCCCATTACTACTTTTCCCATAGACTGTGCACCATTAGACTGTGGGCCACCAACCAATTCCAAAAGCTGAACTACAACATCCCTAAGCACAAAAGAAGAAATAAATCCCTGCAGATCATTGGTTGGGGCAAAAGAATCTCTAGCTTAGGAGCAGGAATAAGGTCTAGGGAAGGCCCCCTATCCTAGTAGCTAAATAGGGCTGCATCTCTATAGCGATAGCACATGTCCTACCCATCTGTGAAAGAGTATAATCAAAAGAATCTTTGGAAAATAACTCAAACCCTTAGTACAGAATAATTAAAAAAAGTGAAGAACTCCTAAGAATGCCCTATATTCTCCTGAATATAAGAAAATGAATGCCACTATTCTAATCTAGAAGGGGACTCTACTATACACTTGCTCTTATACCAAAAATATCGGTGAGCCTAGGCTCCGATACTAATTATTCATGACCTAATTTATGAGTCAAAGTGACATCTACTTTATCCCGCTAGTAGGTAATCCAAGTTGTAGCCTAGAGCTATAAGCAATGAGCGAATTTGGTGAAAAATAACCTAAAATATAAATAAATCATTAACAACCATCCCATAACCTATATAAACATAATAAGGTAATAATGATAGTCTAAAATATAGCTAAATCATCAACAACCATCTACGACCTAGTAGTGTCGGTACAAGAGCTACTACAAAAGGTACATAATTACTTAAATAGTAAAATACAATATGTCTCAAAAACTGAATAACTAGACATAGATAATAGAAAGAAAAAAGGGTAATTCCAACTTTGAGATCTTAGCCTATCTCCAAAATCAACTCCATATGATGTCATGTCAGTGGAGACTAGTAGTACTTGAATCTGTATAAAAAAGGTGCAGAAGTATAGTATGAGTTCCAAAACTACAGGTACTCAATAGGAATCATGGACTGGATGAGATAAATCATGATATAAATATGATAAAGATGTGATATAAATAAGCTAAGTGAATGTAAAAGGTCAAACTTGGAAATAAGCTCCAACACTGTAAATAAATAACTGGAAAAGATATAATATGAAAAAGAACAATTCATACTATAAGACTTGCCCCCATATTCTAAAAAGCATGAAAATATAAATAACCCAATGCAGGCCCCATAAGCTCGGAGGGTGCCAATAAAGGAAAGTACTTAACTGAGGTTCCATAAATTTACCTAATATCCAAATATAACCATGAATCCATCCATTTTATTTCATAAAAAAAATAAACTCTCATTGTTGGACTCAAAACCAAACTCAATAACATCATCATCATTATAATCATTTGTCGGACTTGAATCGGAACTTATGTAATCAGTATCATTATTAATTGACAGATTTGAATTGGAACTCTATATCAATAAATTATCTGGGTTTACCTAAAATTAGCACCAACTCCTGAGTACCAAACTAGCATAATCATGAAGTATATAGTCTCATGAAAGTCCCCAAATAAATACTTTTAAAGGGTATAACATGGATTTAGAAGTCTACAAGAGCTAATACAAATCTTGACCTAAGGTAGGTCGGAGGGGCCCACTTCTAATCTCCTAAATCCATTCTAAAACAATTCTACCTCGGACTAGGATAAGGTATCTAAGTTCACTTCTTGATGTTATGAAAGCCACAATTAGCAGTAAGCTAGCAATTATGCCTAAATCATGTACCAAATCAGTTATGCCTAATTTACGGTTCCACGATGGCTTACATAGTCCAAGAAATTCTAACATTGTTAATTATACCTCTAAGACCTAAATCCCATCTCATATCTAGAATAATATTATTATTATACTATGAATTAAATCAATCAATGAAATAGGACAATCGAGCCTACCTGGATGTTGAAAAAAGCCCAAAATATTTGCTAAAATAATAATTTACCTTTTTGAGAAGCTTTTTCAAGATGCCATGCTATCAAAATCACAATCTACTTATCCAAATGAGATTAATGATACCCATTTTGTACTTTTTTGCTTCGGGTCCAAAATCATGTAAAAATTCTATATGGGGTCTATTTGCAGAATTGCACTTTCAAAATTGACAACATATCCCTCATGCTTAAAGAACATTTATCCTAAAAATAGATGAATTCTAAGTCAAATGGTGCTACAGTTAACCCACCAATATTTTAGGATTTTGGAAAAACATGAAGATTTAATCATGAAATTGATGGAAGTTTACCATGAATTTGGACAAGAAACATGTAATTTAAGTTCATAAATGCTCCAAACCAACCAATGATTCTCCCAATTTTTCACACTTTTTAGGGTTATACACTCTTGGAAATGGGTGGAAAATAGGAGAAATTGGGCTAAGTAAGGTATTTATATGGTACCAGGTGCCGAAGTGTCTCTTAACCAGACAGAGGGTCGCTTAAGCAACCTAATATCACTTTAGTAGACATTAGGCCACTTAATAGACCTAGTGTCACTTTAGTGATATTAGTTGTCTGTCATACATACCGCTTATACGGTCCCTTGACCTTTTAGGTATCCATTGATTAAGCGGAAGAGGTGCCGCTTAGGTGAAACTATAATGGATCAGCCAGACCGCATAAGTGGTTGGCTGGGCGCTTTAGCAGTCCTCTAGTTAAGCACCCCAAATGGCATCTAGGAAGCGCACCAACTGATTGCACCAGCTAAAATCTTAAATTATTAGGGTCTCCACGACCACTCAGGAATTAAATTATTAGGGTCTCTACGACCCCTCACGATTAATTCAAAATCTCGTATATGTAAATGAACTAAGCTACCCAATCAAATTTCGCATTCCAAACTCAATGGTGCAGTCAAAATTTCCATCCAAGGTTTTTCTAATAAAAAGTGGATCCCACACCCATGTGCTATTTTCTTAATTTTTGGCCAATAACTTGAAATTATTTTGGGAGCCTCGGTACCAGACCCAGGGTTCACCTAAATTTAAATAAATGTTCCAGAGATGTTAAAACTATAAAATTAGCATGCAAGGTTGTTTGATAGAAGTTTTTTCTTGATAGCAAATTTGAACCAGTGAAGACTTTAAAATAGGGCAATGACTCTATAAACTAAACAAGCTACCCGATAATTAAATTATGAGCTTAATCAAGTCATAAATGAATTCGGGTATCTATAAGAAAGCTCTAAATATAAAAAATAATAAAAAATAAAGAAAATAACCTGGAGGGTCATTATACTGGGTTTAGCTACTCTTGGTTTTAACAAAACACATAGACTTTATAGATGAAAGCATACGAATAAACTTATGAAGAGTGAGAATGAAAATTCAAAATATCAAATTAATTATAAACTATAAAACCACCAACAATGTATCTTAGAACTCAAAACAATATCAAAAGCCCATAGGTTGGGTCATAGAAATCAGAATCAACTTGAAATTTTTAGGATCTCAACCTACTTCCCATAGCTATGGTTGTAGGTACAACCTACTGCCCCGCAAGTAGGGTTTTAGGTGAAAAATAAACTTGAAATATTGAGAATCTTAACTTACTCCCATAGGTAGGGTTGTAGGTACAACCTACCCCCTCTCCTTATTGGTAGGGTTGTAGGTTACTTTTTCAGCAACACTTGATACCTTTTTCTCAATCTCTACTCTAAATCCTATTTTCCTAAAAAATCAATACAAATGCTCATCATATCAAACAATAATGCCTATGTACTTGAATAATTCCCCTATTTTAAGCATCGAAAGTGCTATGAAACCATGACACCTCAATCACCCAGGAAAGGCCAATGTGGTCGCAGATGAATTCATCCAAAATGCTATAAGTATATGTAGTTTTTACTTCTTTAGAGTGTTTAGGCAGCCTTTAGATAGGGAGTTTTATAATCTAGTATCACAGTGCTTGTAGTTTGGTGTTTCAAATAGGAGAGGAGTTTTTTCTAATATCGAGGTAAGGATAATATTTCTATATCATATTAAGGCCCAATATTTTAAAGACGAGAAGTTGGATGTGCTCAAAAATTAGGTGGTGCATGGATAGGTAGCTGACACCACTCTTGATATGGGTGGGGCATTGTGGTTTAAGAGAAGGATATGCGTTCTCATGTTAGAATTTTATTTGAAGTGTACTTTCTGACTCCCATGGTTTGCATTACTTTATTCATCGAGGTGCAATCAAAATTTATTATTATTTGAGGCACCTTTATTGGTAGCTTGGTATGAAGACAGATATAGTGGAGCACGTGTCTAAATGTCTCAACATTCAGAAAGTAAAGTATGAAAATCAAAGACCCACGGTATTGATTTAGAGAATGCATATGCCAGAATGGAAATGGGAGAATATTCATATGGATTTTATGGTGGGTCTTCCTAAAACCCTAGGTTAATGTGATTCTATTTGGGTTATAGTGGATTGATTGACTAAAATCTATGTCAAAAAGATAGTGAGGCTTTATGGAGTGCCTCTTACCATTATTTCTAATAAAGATGCAAAATATATATCTAAATTTTTTGACAAGTTGCACAGGGATTTGGTGACCAATCTCACCTTTAGCATAACCTTTCACCCTTAATCCAATGGGCAATTAAAGAGGATGATACATGTGCTAGAGGCTATACTGAGATCCTAGGTGATTTAATTTGGTGGTCACTAGGACCAATTCCTTCCATCGTGTGAGTTTTCAAACAACAATAGTTATTACTCTAATATCGGTATGGCACCATTTGAGGAACTCTATAGAAGGAGGTTTAAGTCATCTATTAGGTGGTGTGAGACTTGAGATGTTAAAATTTAGGTATTGACTTGGTATAGTAGGCTAAAGAAAAGGTAAGTTTTATTCAAGCCAAGTTTTTGGCTATTCAAAGTAGATAAAAAGAGTATGTGGACCGTAAAGTAAGAGACATGGCTTTCAAGGTTGGTTTATAGGTGTTTCTCAAAGTGTCTCCCTTGAAGGGAGTCATGAGGTTTGACAAGAGGGGAAAGTTTAACCCTCAATATACCTTTGAGGTTCTTGAGCATGTGGGTTCTTTTGCTTATAGACTAATATTTTTGTTAGGGTTATTAGGAGTTCATCTGATGTTTTATTGTCTATGCTCAATTGGTACCATGAGGATGGAGATTACATTATTAAGTGGGTCTCCATTTTATTAGATAAGATTTGTCCTATGATGAAGAGTCGATGGAGATTCTAGATCGGGATGTTCGAAAGTTGAGGACAAAGGAAATTCATTCGATCAAGGTCTAATGGAAACATAATTCAATTGAATAAGACATTTGGGAATCTAAAAAGGACATGAAGTACAAGTACTCTCAGTTGTTTCAGGAAATATGTATTCTACTATTCTCTTGTTGTAGCCTAATTTTCTTATTTGATCATTCAATGATGAATCATAGGTAAATTAGTGTTTATTGTAGTGAAACTCTCTGTTATTTTGTGTAAGTCTCACATTTAAAAATTAAGCAAAGATTCTCCTTGGATTTGAAGTTATAATTTTAAGGCTAGGCTAGTCTCAGATAAAATTTGAGCGAGGTGTGGTCTAGGGCAATCTGAGAATGAATTAGATAAATACAGTGGTGTTCACATAATTGTTAGTTATTTAAGATTATAAAAAACTTGTTGAACATTTTTGAAGTGAATTTGAGTAGGTAAAAATCCTGGAATGGACCTCCACGTGAAGAGGATTGTTCGTGATGTATTGAATTTAAGGTGTGTTTTGAAAAAGGGAAACTCTAGAGAAAATCATGTATTATATCTTGTCTATATCACTATAGCAATGTTTATGCATCTATAACAAAATTTCCAAAAGAGAAATAATTTCTATTATAGCGACCACTCAATGCAGTCAAGGGCCACTATAGCGACATATGTCCCTATAGCAACATAAATTGCAGTTTTATTTCAAACTCTTTTGATAATAGTTTATTTGTCAGTGAAGTAATTTAGGGACTCATCAGTAGTGATTTGGGATAAAATCATTAATTTTCACCATTCTTCTCCGTTAAGGTTAGGATTTCATCCCTGTTAACTAGTAAATTTATAAACTAGCCTTAAAATTGCTGATTTACATATTTTGAGAAGGGTTAAATCTAGTATAGTTGATTTTCTAGTGAAAATGAGTTAGTTAGTACAAAATCATTAGGTTTTGGTGAATTATCATTTAATTATCCTTGTATATTGTTAATGCACTAAATTATACTTCTTGTTGGTATTTTTAGGCGATTTATTATAGAGATGCCCTAGAATGGGGAGGGAATAGTCATGAACTTGACCTTAGGGGTTGGGAATGAGTTTTAGATCCTAACAGTGTAGGTTATAACAATGATTATATTTTTTTTATTTTTCACTAGACTGAAAGCAACCGAAAATTGCACGGAAAGACAAGGATCCAGTTTAGTTAAGTTTTACAAGCTTGGATTGAGGTAGGTGGTGGTTATGTAATTTAATCAGGATAAATATTTCCTAGTATTTTTGGTTAATGCAAGTTGTTAGGTGTGATCATATTTCACTAAATGTGTATGTAAAGCTGGTAAATATTACAAGTGTTGGTTGTTATTATCGTTTTGGCTATTTTTTGCATATCTATATCATTGTTGATTGTGAAATTTTCCAATATTTGAACATTATCATAGGATATAGGTGGAATAATGTTGACAGGAGCTTGTGTCTATGATTAAGTACATGGACAGTAGTTGTCACTTGAAGGTCATGATTAATGGGCGATTGCAAGATCCTTAGCGTGTGTGTACATGGTAAAGGTAAGTCAGAGGTTTTGTAATTGAAAATTGGGAATATATATGTATAATTTTTGTACTTTGTTGATTGACTTGAGTTTACTTAACCTGGTTTTACTTGACTTGACTTCCATATCTGTTGATCTCAAAGTGTTTAAGGTTTACTAGAGTTGAGCATGAGTTAACTTGTTATATTATTCTATGGTTAAGTGTGCTTTTTTCTCATCATGGGTTCGCCAAATGACCCTGACAATACACCATCATTTTATTATGTACTGATACTACACCAATTCCTACTTTTTTGGAATGCAGTGTATATTCCAGCCGCTTGTGCAACACCTCACATGCGACTCTAGAGTGTAATTTTGATTCAAGGGCGAGAAACTTTTTTTGGGATACCATGGATCTTTATTTGATGATATTTTCATTTGTTCTGGACTCATGCTTTTACTTTTTATTCTTAATATTGTATCCCTTTCTTGACAATCTTTAGTAATTTTGGTACGCCAACTTCCAAATTCTAGGGTTGGGTATTGATAAAGTTCTGCATTTCTTCTATTTTGTTTTAGACATTAAATATCTTTTCAAATTAGCTGCCTTTATTTCTTTAAGAGTTTGTTAATGTTTTAAGGTTAATTGGTTCTCCCACTAGAGAATGGGGTTAGTGCCACTCGCATCCATTTGGGGCCGTGACAACAATTTCAGGTACCACCAATCTCTCATAATTTACTCAAATCACACTCACAATTCCACTTTTCACACTATATCCCAACAAACAAGAATATGGGAAAACAACCCAAGCAAGTCAATTAATTAGTTTTAACCCTTTATATAATATCGGTATACGCATATATGTTCGTCATCTCATCTATCTATGACCCCTATCTCCTTATTTCTCCCCATAAAAGCAACTAGCATATTCACACTTCGAAAAAGGGTCAAGAAAAGTCTCAACTTGCCTTAAAAGATATCGAAAAAGTTAACTCAAAGATTTATTCTTCCATAAAGCCACCAAACAAGTAAAATCTAATCAAAACTTATTCTATTTAAGAAAATGAATCTATAGAAACCCATTAGCTATATTTTATTTTGGGTAAAAAAATTAAATCTAAAAGTCAACCCAACCACACAAGGGAAAAATTGAAATTTTACTTAAATCACAATTCCCATAATTTAAGAAACTAAACTATGAAAAATTATTAAATGTTGAGTGAAAATTGATTTATAAATCATCAAAATACCATTTCTTAACTTTATCCTGAAATTTCCAAAATTTTCAATTTAAAATAGAAGATTTGATGATGAAATTATTAATAAATGGCATAATAGTGTAAGAATCATACCCAAAGAATAATTCTTGAAAAATTATCTTTAAGGTATCCCAAAATTGAGGTTCCAAGCTTTAAAAATCAACTATATGGTTCATGTTTTGAAATGAAATTAAATAATCTACCCAGTTAAAACCTTCTTCATGATCTTGAACACCATTCTCACAATTGGGAGGTCATTACCCATCCATCCTGATGGTTTGATCATACTTGCAAATACCAGTTCATACCTGATCCAGACCCTTACAAGCAACCCTTCTTAATAGAGATCACTTCCACGCGACGAGAATATCCATCTAGGGACGTTTTCTACAATCGCAATAGGTGGACCATGAATGCAAAAGGAATACCCATACAACCAGAAACTACAAGAAAATAGTAGAACAGACTTGAATTTGTTTTCTGAGTAGACAAGTCGCAGAATGGCTTGAACTAATCCATCAAGAGTTTTCTGAAAGTTTTAGTCACCATGAACCAGACCAAATGGCATGAGATTAGTTTATATGTCATAAATCAACTCTTAGTGATGAGCCAGAGAGGAGATCCATAGAATTAATCCTCCCAAGGAACCACAAATCATACTATGAGTAGTGGTATCCATTATACAGGTCGTACATAGGACCCCTAGGTCATTAATTAGAAATAATCCAAATGGAATTCCTGAGATTACAAGTCTCAATATGACTTATGGTACCATCACATAAGTCGTATAGTGACTTATGGAGACCTAATATTGAAGTAATTCAAGCCTTCCTAGGATCCATGAGTTAGACCATGAGTCGTGGTCCAATAAGCGAGTCGCACATTGATTTATGAAACCTAGTCCTAACAGTTTTAAAATAGTTTCTTAGGGGGAAAATTAGTACCTAATTTAAGTTCTTTCAAGAGAAATTAAGAGGTGAACAATCAATTAATTCCTCATTCATCCACATTGAACTCCCAAACTCACAAACAAAAGCTCTCAAATTCCAAGCATAGTATTTCTGTTTCAAATTCAGGTGATCAAGTTTCAATCAAGATTCTTCAGAAATCAGGTATGTGGCAATTCAATTAGGGATTCCCTTAACCCTTATGCTCAGAATCTCAGTTTTTTAAATTATGATTTTTCATGACTTCATGATTTCAGGTTATGCTTATTTGTGCAAACCTTATAATTTTTAATTGTAGTATATTCTCTTATGAATATTACACTATTTAAAAAAAAATTTCTTGTTTTACATTGATAAAGCCTTAGCTTAAAATCCTACAAGATTTAGAATTACGTGAACATAACTGAGTATGATTTAGATGATTTCAGTATCAATTGATCTTTGATCACAGATTTCTAGTAAATTAGACATTACTAGAATCAATATTCCAAAATTCAAGTTAAATAGATGAATTAAACTAGTTAGTGATTATTTTTAGATAGTTCAGTAATTATGAGCTAATAGTATATAATTTTAGGAGTAGTATTTAAAATCAAGTGGATATGGGATCCAGCTAAGATCCCAGAACTATGTTGCTATCGTAGGATAAGGTTCCTTGCCAGTTGAGAGTGATACCTTAGTTTGAATGAGCAGTAGTTCTTATTTTTAGATAGGTTAGCTATTATGAGCTAATAGTATAATTTTGAGAGTACTATTTAACATAAAGTGGATATGGTATCCAGATAAGAAAAGTCCCAGAACTATGTTGCTATTGTCGGATTAGGGTCCTCGCTAATTGAGAGCGACACCTTTGTCTGAATGAGCTCAATTAGTGGATCCA
Organism: Capsicum baccatum var. pendulum; assembly: GCA_030864225.1. Lineage (NCBI taxonomy): Eukaryota > Viridiplantae > Streptophyta > Magnoliopsida > Solanales > Solanaceae > Capsicum > Capsicum baccatum. The sequence goes on along the minus strand of CM061559.1, from coordinate 66,450,913 downwards.
TACCAGACATGTTCTATACTTTTGGCTAGGTATAAGGCACCCTCCCAACTAGTATTGTATGTTGCTCTCCATGTTAGCTTATATGATTATGTTGATTAACTAAAACTCCTACAAAAATGAATTTAAGTGTATCAAGTGTACATGACCATTAATTTTTAGTATTGATATGATAGTTTATGATTTACTTACATTTTCAAGTTTTCCAGCATGGATTAAATAAATCATGGTTCATTATGCATCCATTTATACGTGTCTCAAATAATTATTTATGTCATCATGATTTTAGCTTTCAACATATTTTAGATAAATTTGCTACATGAATTGCATATCATACATGCTTACTACATCCTATAGTACTAACCACATACTTTACTTCTGTACTATATCCTATCATTATATATATTCAAGCAATTATTTCTAATTGTGTGCGTAGTTCGATTCCTGCTCCTACCTTCAACAGCATGGTGAGTCCTCATCATCTGATGATGTATTTCAGTTTTAGTTTTTCCTCCATTTATGTCACACATTACTTTCACTTTTTAGTGTTTGAGATAGCTGAGGACTTGTCCTAGAAACTAGACTTCAATTTTTAGAGGCTTTCAAACATAGTTACTTTACTTCAGTATATTTTAGTTTCAGAAATTCAGTTATATATAAATCTTCCCTATTTTTTATTTATTGATGCTTCTGCACATTTTTCATCACCCGAGGCTACCTCATAGTTGTGACATGATGCTTAAGGCCACAAGTGACCACCAGCTAACCCATGATCTAGAACTGTTGTGAGTATTGAATAAAATAATGATAAAGTATCATATGAGAAAGTTGAAATGATATAATTACTATGAAGGTGGGATAATGAAACAAATACCAACTTGTCTGAATTATTGATAAAAGATACTTAAAACAAATCTAAATATCTAAACATATGAATATCTGAAGCATTTTGTTTGAAAGCCTCTAAGACATGTGGTGTTGATGGGACAAACCCCCAACTAAATTTGACTGACTAAAATGAATGAATTACTAAAACTAACTAAATATAACTTGTCCTCGATAGATAAGGACTCATCACTACTTCTGTTGAGTGGGTCTGACCTGACTAAGGGTAATCAGGGAACAGAGTATCTAGACCTACATAGTGAAATCAATATAGCTCAAAAAGAGTATGCAGTTAGTACTTTGTATTATTAGCATGTAAAATAGTAAATATCTTAAAGCATATGGATACTGAACATGGATAAAGAGAATGCAAGACCAAGTAAAACATGTACTGAAATAATCTATAAAACTGACTAACTGAATAGATGATAGGCTAAATACTTGGTCATGTAAACCTTAACTGATATAACATTAGTACTGACTGAAACTGTGGGACCTATCATATAATCGAGATTCCCTAATCTGAGCTAATTGGGGTCCACTCTATAATCCCAGTTTGAAAGGTGTCATTTCTTTGCCACGGGTATTGATACTGATTATGTGGATCCACTAAACTAGTTTTCCAAAAGACTAAGGTGTTATTCATTTACTGGAGAGGGATCCCTAAGAAAGTGCTAGTCCTATACTGGATGGGGACATATCATAACCTACGTTGCCTACGTGGTTTGGGAAAATGGGATTGCTACTAAAGGTCCCCATCCTATACTGACGGGTGAGCCTTTATCCCTAGGTTTTCTTAGCGCTAAATCCGAATCCTAATTGAACTAACACTGGTACTAATTAAAGTTAATTGGACATTACAACTGATAAGTGCTCATCATGAATATAATAATCTAAATGTGATAATAAAGAATCATGATCTGATTGACTTGTAATTAGAAAATGGAAACATGTATAAACATATAGGTATCGGGTGTTCATGACCCTCCACACTGAAAATACAATAACATATCATCACAACCTAGTAAGGAATTCTTGATTCATAGATCCAAAACATAGTGTACTAGACTAAACTGATGAAATCCATGAATTTGAGTGTGGGGAAATGTTAAAGTCATGAAACAAGCACGCTCACATAATTTAATTCATAACTTGATAAATTTACATTGTATCAACTTAATACAATAGGGTGGATTTAAATTGAAAGCATGTAATAACATAATGTTCATGGGAAACATATTGGCATGGCATGAATTCAAAACTACTAAGAAAACATGGATTGAATTCTTAAGTGACATGGATAATTTTATAAACGGGGATAAAAGTTTCATACTTTAACAAAAAAGGATTTTGTGACTTAATGGGTGGAAGAAAACCATTGATGAATACCCCACTTACCTTAATTATTTAAGTCCGTGAAGAAAAAGATTGGAATTTGGACATTGAGTGCTTGAATAATTGAGAAGAGGCTTGATTTTAAGTTCTTGGGGAAGGGGATGGGTTTTACATATGATAACTGATGGAGAATGGGGAAAACAATGCCTCTACATGGGTTTTAACTCGTGTATTGAACATTTGGGATAAAGATGAAAGGCCAAAATTCCCCCTTGGATTCTTAATAAAAATTCAGGGAAAACCAGCCTCTGTGGCACGGAGGCTAGCCTACGTTACATGACATGTATCGTAGAAACTAACATCCATGACACGCCATGTATAGTAGAGGTACTGACTTCGTAACACACCCATATGGTAGAGGCATTCTGCCTTCGTGGTGCAAATGCACCCCAAACTCTTCCATAAATTCCGAAACTCTCTCGGATGACCCTTTTAATATCCCTAAACACAGTTTAACTCAAAAATCAATGTTTCAGACTCAGGAAAGACAAAAATAGAATGTTTAAATTCTTGGGGTCTTAAAATGGCTGTTTTTTGTACTCTATGTGAAATTAATTCCTTGGACCCATTTAAATATGCATCTAGGATCTAGAAACGTTTTTAGAATCTTGTGGGGTATTATAATATCTCCGCATTAGGATCATTTGTACCCGAATGAAAATGGTTAAGTTGAGATACTAAGAAAATTGAGATTGTGCACTGTACACCTATAAGCTAAATCATGATTTGATAACTTAATTTGAAACATGATACATAGATTGAACTGAAATCATGAATGCATGAATGACATGAGGATGGTTGGATAGCTGAGATTGAAAAATAGAGAATTAATTTAAAAGAAACCATTACCTCAAGAAGAATCTGAATTCATAGAGAAAAGATGGGGATACTTGGCTCACATATCTTCTTTTGCTTCCTATGTAGCTTCCCCAATGGACTGATTTAGCCATAACACTTTAACTCAGAAAACATCTTTATTTCTCAACCTACGAATCTGATGGTCAAGGATCTCAATTGGGACTTCTTTGTAAGAAAGACTATCATTCACATCCACAATCTATAAAGGAATAACAGAACCTGAGTCACCTATACATTTCTTTAGCAAAGAGACATTAAACACTGGATGTACTGATGCCAAATCTGCAGGCAACTCTAAATCATAAGATACCTTCCCAAAATGGCTAAAAATTCTATATGGTCTAATATAGCAGGGGCTAGGCTTCCCTTTCTTACCAAATCTCTTTACCCCTTTTATAGTAACAATTATAAAATAAACCAAGTCACTAACATAAAACTAAAGGTCTCTTCTCCTTACACTTGCATATGATTTATATCGGCTTTGGGCTGTCTTCTGCCTTTCTTGAATTAACTGAACTTTCTCCATCACCTCATAAAATGAATATGGACCTATTAAGGTAGCCTCACCAACTTCAAATCAACCAATAGGAGATCTAAATCTCTTTCCACAGAGAGTCTTAAACCGAGCCATCGCAATTACCCTTAAAGTCAATAACAGAAGCTCTCAACATGTCCTCTAAAGTGTTAATGGTCCGCTCTGCCAGACCATCTATCTGAGAATGAAAAGATGTACTGAGATGAACTTGGGTACCAAGACCCTTCTAAAAAGCCATCCAAAAGTAAGAGATAAACTGAGTACCTCTATCTGAGATGATGATCAAAGGAACCCTATGTAACTTTAATAACTCCTTGTGATAAAATCTAGCATAATCCTCAGCTAAATACGAAGTATAAACTGGAAAGAAATGGGTTAACTTAGTCATTCGATCTAAACTGACCCAAATCTAATCATGTTGATGACGCGTATGAGGAAACCCTGTTAAAAAATCCATGTTCACCATCTTTCACTTCCAAGAGGGGATGCTATACTCTTGAAGCATACCACTAGGCCTCTGGTTCTCAACCTTAACTGGCTGACAATTCGAGCATTTAGCCACAAATTCTACAATATCTTTCTTTATACCTCTCCACCAATAGATTTACGACAAACCATGGTACATCTTAGTTGCTCCTGGGTGGATAGAATATCGCACACCATGTTCTTCACCTAACATTCACTGTCTCAAACTATCAACATATGAAACAGATAACCTTTCTTGATAATGAATCATACCATCTCCCTCTCTACCTTCTAATCTCTAATTACCTCCTTTAACTTGACCAAAATAGGATCTTTGTCTTTCTTTTCTTTCACTTCTCCAACCAATGAAGATTCCAAACCATTCTTAACCCATGTACTACCTTCGAATGAATCAACCAACCAAATACCTAACCTAGCAAGATGATGAACCTCATAGACTAACTTCTTTTACCCTCCTTAATATGTCCAACACTTCCCATATACAGTCGATTAAGGGCATCAACCACTATATTGGCCTTACCTGGATGGTACAACACACTCATATCATAGTCTTTCAATAATTCAAGCTATCTTCTCTTATGAAGATGTACATCCTTCTGAGTGAACACATACTGTAAATTCTTATGATCCGTGAATACATCAACATGAACCCATAAAGGTAATGCCTCTAAATATTTAATGCAAAGACAACTTCTACCAACTCAAGGTCATGGGTTAGATTATTCTTCTCATGGGGTTTAAGTTTCCTAGAGGCATAGGCTATGACCTTACCTAAATGCATTAACACACAACCAAGATAAAATCTAGAAGCATAACAGTAAACTATAAACCTATTTGTGCCATTGGTATAGACAAGACTAGAGCAAAAGTGAGTCGAGTCTTCAACTCTTGAAAACTCTTCTCGCAGGAATATGACCATTGAAATTTAACTTTTTTCTAGGTTGGTTGAGACACAGGAGTAGCAATAGAATAAGGACCTTCAACAAACTATTTATAGTAACCAACTAAACTCAAGCAACTCCTAATGCCTGATGTAGAGGTAGGTCTAGGACAGTTTCTTATTGCTTTAGTATTTTGAGGATCAACTCAAATGCCATCATTAAAAATGATGTTACCAAGGAAATCTACGAATATCAACCAAAATTTTCACTTACTAAACTTAGTGAATAACTGATGATCCTTAAGGGTCTGCATACAATCCTCAAATAGTTTGTATGATCATTCTCACTATGATAATAGAAAAGGATGTCATCTGTGAAAACTATGATGAACAGGTCCAAGTATTGCTTGAATACCCTGTTCATCAAGTCCATAAAAATTGTAGGAGAATTTGTTAGTCTAAAAGATATAACTAGGAATTTATAGTGACCATACTGTGTTTTAAAGGATGTCATCGAGATGTCACATTCTCTAACTTTAAGCTGATGATAGATAGATCTGAAGTCTATCTTAGAGAAATAGCTTTCATCCTAAAGTTGGTGGAACAAGTCATTAATTCTGGGGAGAGAATGCCTATTCTTTATTATGACTTTGTTCAACTAATGGTAATCAATGCACATTCTAAGATAACCATCTTTCTTGCGCACGAAGAGAACTGGAGCACCCTATGGAGAAATAATAGTCCTAATGAAGCCCTTATCTAAATAATCTTTCAATTGTTAATTCATTTCCTTAAGCACAGCTAGAGAAATTCTTTAAGGTGTAATTGATATAGGCTAGGTTTTTGGGTGGAGATCTATTTCGAAGTCAATTTCCCTTTTGGGAGAAACTCCAGAAGATCATCTAAGAACACTTCTTTAAAATCATTCACTACTGGAACCAACTGAAGACTCAGTGTTTCAAAATTTAAGTCCTTGACTCAAACGAGATGGTAAATACATCCCTTAGGTAATATCTTCCTTATATTAAGATAGGAGATAAATGGACTTTTAGGCACTGAATTACTACCCTTTATTCAATATCGGGATCATTGGGAAAATGGAACTGGAAAATTCTATTTCTACAATAAAATAAGGCATAGCTTGAGTGAAGCCAATCTATGTCGAGAATTACATCAAAACCAGTCATCTCTAACTCCACAAGATCAATTGAAGTAACTTTCTAAGACACTGTGATTGAGCTATTTTTGTATACTCATCATGCTTTAATAAAATTACCCACTGGGATAGACACTGATAATGGCTCTTCTAATATGTCGGGATTAACACCAAAGTCTATTGGTATATATAAAGTCACAAAAAAAGGTGAAGCTCCAAGTTCTAACAATACATTAACATGAAGATGAAAGACTTGTAATGTGCCCGTAATAACATTTGGGGAACTTTCCTAATCAGGTCGAGTCTAGAGAGCATAAAGTCAGTTTTTATATGCCAACTGGTAGCACTAGAGGTGGTGCCCTACTGAGTCGGGCGAACAGCTACAGCTGATGAAAAGTTGGACTGACCCTGTTGGAGAAAATCCTTTCCCTTTTGGGAAACCACTGGGAAATCCCTAATCATGTGGCCTGGATTGCTATATCCAAAACACACATCACTGCCTGCCTTGTACTCCCCCTAATAATTCTTACCACACTGCCTACAAAGTAAATTGGTATGACCATTATTCACGCTACCCTTAGACTTTGAGCCTGGCACCCTATCCTCATTTTCCTACCTAAACTTAGGCACTGGTGCACTAGTTAAAGATGGGGATAGAGCTAAAGATTTTGGCAAAATCAAGAATGATTATTACCTTTGACCTTGGCTAAGAAAAGTTGAAGATACACGTTAAGGACCTTTTTTGCTCCTTTCCTTTTCCTTATGTTTCTCCCCCTTAATCTACTGAGCATGGGACATCTACCTAGAGATATCCATCTCCTTGATCAATATATCTCTCCTACACTCCTTTACAACTTTCTCATAAACTCCCAACACGAACTTACTCATCCTAGACTTAGAATTGGCTACCATAGTCAAAGGATACCTCTCCAACTAAGTAAACTTATGTGAGTACTCCTTCATACTCATGTTACCCTACTTTAGATTGATGAAATCCTAAACCTTGACCTCCCTCAACTTTACTGGGAATAACCTGTCTACAAAGGTCCTAACAAACTCCTCCTACTCTATAGGCCTTGCCTCAACACCTCCGTCCTCCTTCCAATGCTTAAACAAAGTATGGGATATTCCCTAAAATTGATAAGCAGCAAAATCAAAACTCTCACTAGATGTAATACCTATGATGTCTATCACTTACTACACACCATAAAAAACTCCTACGGATCCTCTTTAGACATAGATCCTAAAAATAATAAAGGATTCATCCAAGTGACGTCTAGGATCCTAGCTATAGATGTGTTCATCAATGGATTGGGTGGGGTAACAGCCTATTGGTTATTCTAAGAATCCGTAGAATAGGCCAAAGTTATGAAAACAACTCTGAACTTAGCATGGGAAATATGATCGTTCAGGGGATCCTTCTAAATAAGTGGTTGTGCAGGCTGATCCCCATTTGTTCTTCCATTGGAGACGTATGAAGGACTAGTTACAAAAATGAATTCAATAGAGCACATGCTCTTTGCATGACATGAACACTGAAAGAAGGGAAAGTTTTCTAAAATATTTCATAGCCTCTCACCCATAAGTATGGCCCACTTCACATCTACTCAACACAGCTTTCAGACACCCAAGGATCAATTAAAACCTTAGGCTCTGATATCAAATTTTTTCATGACCTGAGGCTACACTTAAGTCGTGACACGGTGATTAAGGCCATAAGTTACCCTAAGATAACCTATGATCTGCTACCTGCTGAGAACATTGAACTAAATAATAATAAAGTATCATATGTGAAATATAAAATACTATAATTACTGTTACGGTAGAATAATGAAATAAATACCAAAATGTCTGAATTATTGATAAAAGATACTAAAAACAAATCAAAATATCTGAATATCTAAATGGCGGGTGATGTCTCATAACCTATGCTGGCTACGTAGTTCTAGAACTTAAGGATTGCTACTAAAGGTCTCGGTCCTCTACTAGTGGGTAAGCCTTCATCCCTAGGTTCGCTCGGTGCTAAATTGTACTCCCAACTGAACTGTAACTGGTGCTGATTCGTAGAAAGGATCTCAAGTTCTAGGAAAACGACTATGTCTATCTTAAGATCTCTCCCATGAAGGGAGTGAAGAGGTTTGGCAAGAAAGGTAAACTCAATTCTCCCTATCTCGCTCCCTTCAAGATTCTTAGTTGCTTTGGCAAGGTAGCTTATGAGATCGAATTTCCTTCAGATCTAGCCTCATTCCATCCAGTCTTTCTTGTCTCTTTGCTTAAGAAGTCCATAGGTGACCCAATAGTTATAGCCCCTATTCAGAGCATTGACATTCAGAACAGCCTCTCTTATGAAGAGATTCTAGTTGAAATCTAGACTATCAGACTCATCGATTGAAGAAAAAGAAGTTCCTCTACTCAAATTTCTTTGGATAAATCAGACTCATGAGGGAGATACTTGGGAAACAAAAGCAGATATACATACCAAGTACCCTCACCTTTTCTCTGCTAATTCAGATCAAGCTCAAGGTAATAGTCCTTCTTAAGCTTATTCAGTTTCATGTTCAGCATTGAGTATAAACTTGGTATCTATTGCCATTGCATACTCAGACATGCGTTCATGCGTTGGTACAATATTTAGTCATGCATCAGCTATGCATTCTCACCTTGAGAAACTCAGTTTATTAGATTGCTCAGTTACGTATTCATGTATCAGTTATCCATGCATCAGATATGCATGATCAGTATGCTATGTACAGTTTATCATTCATGAGATCATGTTTTAACTATTCATGTTCAGATCATTGTTTCCCCTCCCAATCAGTTTCAATTAAGGACGAATGTTCTCAAGGGGGAGATATTGTAATACCCGTGTTTTTTTCCTAGCTAGAAATCATCTCAAGAATGCTAGGACTTACTTTGAAATGCAAATATGTTTTTGTAAATGCATAGAGTTCCTTTCATTCATAGAGTTCAAGAACCATTATTTTAAATGAGAAACTTTAATTTCCTTGTTTCTATATGATGTTGTTCATCTCAATGACCATTGTTTAAACTTCAGAATATTATTTTAAGATGATTTCCATGAAGTATGCATGTTGTGGTTAAAACCTATGAAATTGGTTGGTTCAAGATGATTAATATTTGTTGAGAAAACCTATGACCAAGGTGTGCATGCGTTAAAATGTCTAGGATGCTAGAAGTTCATATTTACATGATTCTATGATATCCAAATGACAAGTCCATATTAGCTATACACTCAATATGAATTCCATGCTTTTTATGTGTTGCTATTGTTGTGGTGTGAAGCATGTGTGATAATGGAATTATAGAACATGTACACAAAATGTATCCATGCTTTCCCGACTATGTTTGAGATGTTGAAAAGACTCATGAAGCACACTATCCCTTACTTATGATATATGAATTGTGGACTCAAATCTTGTGATCAATTCATGTCATGTGTGTCAGTTTCCTTCTATCGAGTCCTGGGGGTATTCATACCGGAAACTATAGCTGCGTGCCTAGAGCCATGTCATGTTGTCACGATATCTTCAGTCAAGCCACGCTCCATAGAATTCAGTCAGTTATGTGACTCAGGAAAGCTCAGAATCCTCATGATATCAATCAGTTATCAGTATTATTTCATCAGTCAATGAAAATTAAGTAAACCCAGTTCATGTATAGTCAGTTAAATCATATTCAGTCTCTTTAGATGGGAGTAGGAGTTAGAATCGAGTGAACCCAAGGATGGGAACTCACCTGCTTCAGATGAAGGTATGATTCTTAGAAGCAATCCTTGTGTTCCAGAACTATGTAGCCAACATGGGTTGAGACATCAACACTGGCAGCTTGAGGGTTGATAGGGCAGACATCCACCGTTCTCTTTTTGGGACACTACTAGATTTGAGGGTCACTCACAACATGTCTTTACCCGTGGAATGGTATACACCCTTCCAATCAGGGCAATGATTGGACCCTAGTTCAGCTATTTTAGCATACATGGGGCATGTCGGTTAAACAACTACCTCCCGCAGTTTCAGTATTAGTCTCAGTAAAAGTACTTAGACAGTTTTTCAGATATCAGTATACCAGGACTGTTAGATATAGTCAAATTTAGTTATAGCACGGGACTCAGAAAGTTCCAGCAGATTCAGGACTGTTAGATACAGTCGTTCATATTATCAGAACTACAGTTTCGGCCATGTATTAGCATATAGATTTAGTTATCATGTACTCACGATCTCAGTTACTATGTATGTATGTTTGAACTCTTACGTTTATATCAGTCAGTCAGTTAGCATTATTCATGAATGTAAATCCTTCGCTTTAGCCTACCTCACTTGTATACTCAGTACTTTAATTGTACTAACGCATTTGCGCTATGGTGATTTCTTTTCATGTTACACCATAGGTTCAGAGACATGAGTTCCAGACCAGCAGTAGCAGTCGCATTTAGCACACAGAGTTGCATCGAGTCCTTTTCATTTGAGGTCTATATTACTTAATTTATTGATTTATTAATTCAGTTAGTTTTTAGTTTATGGAGTTAGTTGGGGACATGTTCCCTCAACTCCTTATTTAGATAGTACTTAGAGGTTTTCAGATTTAATATTCATATTCAGTTCAGATTCAGTTGTTTTGGGTATTTGCTACCCACATAGATATCATGTTTTGATAGTTTCTTTATTCAGTTGAACCTTATGGCCTATTGTTCATCTCTTCCATATGTTACAAGTATATTATACAGTGTACAAGTATAGATATTAGTCATGGGTTAGCTTGTGGTCCATCTGGGTCATAAGCATCGTGTAGTATTTCGGTTTAGAAAATTAGGGCGTTACATAGAGGGGCACCCCCTTTTATTAATTTTTTTGGGGTATTTACTCTTTTATGTAATAAATAGACTATATATAATTTTATATTATGGTTTTATTTAGCTGGTTAATTATTGTTGTAAGTTCTTTAAATACTTTGAAACACAAAAGTCCTCTCGACTTGAGGCAAAACTGAAACTTGGTCACGAGTATGGTATCACTTGTGTGTTGTAAGTGTTGGCTTGACACGTTGGTGCTAGAGGAGAAAACGTTCCTCTTGTGTCTACGTAGGATATTGGTGATAGTTTGTGTAGGTCGTAAGGATCCTTAGGTTTGATATATCTTAGGGTTCTTAGGGTCTATACATTATTTTGTCAATCTATTTATCCTTTAATATATTGTATTTTGTTTCTTGTTCTTGTGTTGAGATTTTGTGCCCTTTTTAGTATCTTGTTGTTGTGGACTACTTTTGACGTCTTGTGGCTATTTTGTGTCTTCCTTTGACCTTTTGGTATCATAAGTCATGAAAGGTCAATTTTCTCAAGGTTAAGGTGGAAATTCTCCTTTGAGGTATGATTTTTCTCTCTTTTTATTTTGATTAATCAGTTCTTCTTCTAGAATCATTTGAATGAGAAAGTATTGTAAAATGCTTTTAGATTAGAGCATTAGGTTCATAAATTTCTTGGGAAAACCTATGGTATGAATATTTTCAACTAGAATTGATTCTACGACATAAATTAACTTGTTCCAATACAAAATTATTGTTCAAAAATATGAAATTTGATAGTTGGAGCCCCCATGTTCCATAAATATGGAACCTTTCAGATGTAAAACTCTATTAATGGAGATGAGTTGAGTTTAATTGAATCAGTTAATGATTAATTAACCCTTAGATAATGATAAATATCATAAATAAGGCTAGAACTAGAGGATTTAAATTTTCAAAGTATTCGTTTGAAGAGTAGTTGATTAGTTACTCTTATAATTTATTATTTATTAGATGAATTAGCATTTGGAAATGTGAAGAAAAGGAACAACATCTGTGGTATAAGGTACTTGTTACAATAGCTTGGCATCTAGGTGAGCTATGTTTAATGTATAGTTTGATAGGAGATTTCATGCTTACAACAATGAATGATTGATAATAATTAAAATGTGAACCTGAATTGAATCAAATTTAGATTAATTATTATTTTTGATATTATGGTGAAGTAGAGATAATAGTGAATAGATCAGAATTTTTGGTTGAGTTGGTGGATTGTAATCATTGTTGAGTAATTGGGAAATAAGTTAGTCAATACTAATGCTTTTTCATAATTTCATGGTTATTGAAAATCTAATTAAGGGTAATTGACTATAAATGAGAGTATTTAACTAAATACTAGGTCACTGATTGCACCATATTATAGTAAATATGAGTACTTGATCTCGATTGAGAAGCTATTGAGCATACTAAATGAATATCACAAACATTGTTAAACAATAAAATTATGGTATTTTTGAATAAAGACTATGTCGTGGTACGAGTTGTGAGATTTGTAAATGTACTTGATGATAACACATGTACCAGTATGTGACGATTAAATGTAGCTGAAAATTCAACTTTATTTAGGTGTACATGTCAACTATTTCTTCGTATACTTGTCACAATGCATGGTAAAAAAAGTAATTATCAAATGATATTCTAAGTCACATATAATGAAGTTATATTAAAGGTTTTATGATTGTACAATCTTGATCGTTTATTCTCATTATGTTGTGATTGTTGTGATATTTGTGCCATTTGTGGGATAAGACAATAAAGGTCATCTTTATGGGATTATTATTATTATTATTATTATTATTATTATTATTATTATTATTGTAGAATAAGGTGATAAAGGAAATCTTTATAGTATTTATTATTATTATGAGATGTATTGATAATGGACATTGTCACCAGATTGGTTGAAATAAGGTTGGCATCTTCATTTTGGTGGAGATGATGGCATTATTTTTCAAATTTGATATTATTCATTGGTTGGCTCAAGTACTACATTGGTAAAGTATATATGATCCATTTATTAGTTCGGATACCACACTAGTATAGTATATGAACAAATCTCATCCCCCGCCGGTCATGGCTACTAGGCGATCATAAGATCCCTAGCACGTATGTACAAAAATTTTTGTAAGTTTGATAGTTCATTGAGTGGATCATATTTATTTGTATTTGGTTCCTTGAGTGGACAAAATTTATTTATAGTTGGTTCCTTAAGTGGACCAAGTTTATTTATATTTGATTCCTAGTATGGTCTGGTTCATGATACTGATATGTAGTGTTCCTTGTGTGACCATTAATGATATTATTGAGTTAGGTTCCTTAAGTGAATTGTTGAATTAATATTTCAACTTGCAATTTGAACTTGGGTTTCTGGTGTGAATAGATTTTCTTGCCTTATAATTATCCTTGACATGATGAAAATTATAATTTCAATATTTGACAAACTTCAAGAAATGTAGAACAACTAGAGTTCGTTATAAAATAGCCTTGTGTGTTGACTTGTAGTTAAGTGTATATTTGTCTAAATATTAATATTGCAATTGAATATTTGAATTATATGCTATGGTTATTTTCTAAAATGTGGTAACTGGAGAGGATAACAATGGTTTTATAAGTGAATGTTAAGGAAATATTGGATAGTTGATTCTTGTTGTCCAAGCTATGATGTGTAGTTGTGTGTACTCATATTTAGCCTAAACCAGAGATCTAGAGGCTGATGTATTTGAGGTGAAAATGGAAGTTACTTACATTAAGTGATGACATGAAGGGAAGTTAAACTAACATATTATATGTACATGATTTATCTTGAATTTCTATATTATTTTTTATGTGCTTTGTCCTTGATCGGCCGATAATGCCTACTATAACGTGTTATTTGTACTGATGCTACACTTGCTATACCCTTTTTGAGATGTATTCTAGTTGTAGGATTAGTTCATATTTCTCAGATGACATGGATAGTGATCTCCAACTATACATATTATGTAATACCCCATAAATCCAAACCGATGTTAGAGTCATGTTCCAAGCTCATGCAAAGTATATTGTAGTCCCTTGGTAATTTTACGAGTGAGTTTGATGTATATAAAGGCCTCAAATACCTCCCAGCTGTTAGATGAATCAAAATAGTCATTATCGATTGAGTTTTCGAGAAGAATGTTGCTTTAGTCAACTTCAAACGAGTATATCTTTTGCTCTACTGAGAATTTTCCAGCTCAAGACCCACCAAATGAAAGGAAATTGAATTATCTTTCCAACGATATAAATTTTTCCCAAATTCTATACTCGGGTGAGAAGTTATGGCACTCTTAGTGTAAAAAAGTAGTCCAACATGATAAGGCCGCATTGAGGTGATGGACGAAATCACATTTGTCCTTTTCCAGTGTGTCATCGCGATTGCCACCGCGTTGCACCAATGGGCCATCTAACAATTTTCCTTTTTCCAGTGGGGCACCTCGATTACCACCACATTGATCCAAGGGGCGATTTCACAATTGTCCATTTACCAGTGAGGCACCGCGATTGGCATTGCGTCGCCCCAAGCTTCCAGTTGGGGATCGTCCATTTCCAGAGGGGCAATGTAATAGTACTGCATCGCGCCATTGGGAAAAATGGGAATTTTTAGATTTCTAGTGGCGCAATACGATAGCACCACGTCGCACTAAAGGCCAAAGTCTGTATTTTCCAGTTTTGCAATTTAATTTCCAGGGACCATTTGATCTTTTTCCAACACCCTAAATATGCTCAAACACAGGATTTAAGTCACAATAGAGCATTATTTGCTCATTATTTTACAATTCCCTCAAAAATTAAAGTACCCCTCTTTCAAGAACAAAAACCCTAGCCTTCAAAGTTCAAGATCAAAGCTCAAGAATTCACCATTAATTCTCATGAATTCATCACCCCAGGTATGTTAAGTGTCCATCTATGGGTCCCTTTTATGCATGGAGACCAAGTATCCAATTTTAAATAAAAGGTGTGATCTTTACAAGTAATTGTGATTTGAACATGAAGTCCCATGAATTAAAACTCTATACCATGTTTACATGAATTTGATATTGTTATCAACCCCACACGTTTGATTAATTTTATTTGCTGATTTAAATCATAAATAGTAATGTTGGTGTTGAATTTATTCTATTTCTACAAAATTTATACTATTACTATGTTTAATGCCCCGAGTATGCACCCCGGACTCTACAGGATGCTCATAATCCTGAAGGACCACAAGCTAACCGATGACTGGTACCTGCTGCAATAACTAAATAACAATACTGTGATTATGCAAAAATTAGGCGGAAATCTTCCATAAGGTTCAAATATGAAATAAATATTGAATATCAATACAGAGAACTAAATACTGATACATCTATCTGAAATACTCTAGTCTGAAAAGCCTCTACTATCTGAATAAGGAGCTGAAGGGACAAGTCCCCAACTAACTTCGGCTACTGAAGTAAACTGAGTACTGATAACTAAAATGATAAATCTGTCCTCGAACTATGAGGACTCACCATTAACTCTGTTGCTAATGGATTGGGCTGCAAAGTGCGGTTGGGAATCCGTGCATCTGAACCTATGCTATAAGACATCATAGCACAAAAGAAAAGTATGTTTCAGTACTTTAAATAAATTAGTATTCTAAGTGAGGTAGGCTAATGTGCTTGGGTTCATATGCATGAATAATAACTAACTAAATAACATAAATATAACTGAACGAGAGTATATGAATGAATGCTTAAACTATAACAGAGATCATGGGAACCCTGAATATGGAGTTCTGAATCACTGGTTTACTGATATCTAAGTTTACTAATACTATATTACAGATAACTGAGTGACTGTGACTAACAATCCTAATTTTGTGAAAGTATTCTGAGTTCCGTACTGAACTGAGTGACTGTGCCTAATAGTCCTGATTTTTATAGAACTGAACTGAGTTCTGAAATGAGACTAGAACTAAAACTAAGATTATGGAAGGTACATCTAAATAACATGACCCTCTCTAAACTGATTGGGGTCCAACTTGTGACCCCAGCTGGAAGGGTATCTGTACTGGTCCATGGGTAAAGACAAATGTTGAGTCACCCTTATCTCGAAGGTGATCTCAATTAGTTCAATTAGTTACACATGAAACTTGTAATAAATCATGGATTAGAAACCCAATTAATCATTATAATCAAACCCAACATGAAATTCATGAAATCAATACTCTTGAAGTTTTAAAAATAGTTTCTTGAACTCTAAGGGTGGAAGGAACTCTTGGATGAACACTTCACATACCTTAATTTCTAACTTCGTGGAGATTAGGGTGAATTCTTGAGGTTTGTTTCTTGAACATGTTGAAGCTAGGGTTTATTCTTGAGATGAGTTTGTGAAAATTATGAGGGATTTGTCTATTTGGGGCTTTGATCCCGTGTTATGTTGTTGTGGGGTGAAGGAAAATAACCTATTTACCCTTAAAAATATGGAAGAAAACTAAAGAAAATATACGGGCCGAACTAGCCAGCTCGCCACGGTCTCTAGAGCGCCGCTCTGCGTCAGGCTCCGTGGTATCCATCGTAGGCTTCACCTAGCATCAGACTGAGCGAGGCGCCACAGGTTAATCACTTTGACATGCTATTTTGGAATTTCAAACACACCCTTACGCTTGTCCAAAAATTCCAAAACTCACCTTAGATGTACTATTGACTCCCCCAATTATGAATCAACTTAAAAATTAACTTTCAGAGGTCGGGAAGGTCGTAAATAAATTCCTCAAAGTTTGAGGGCTTTAGAAAAGACTAAGTTCTAACACTTAGCTAAAATTTTCTAAGTCTGGCACCCCTTATCAAGCTCTAAGGGACTGTGTTACGCTTAGGATTTTTTTGCAGGGTCTTACAATTTCTCCCCCTTAGGAATATTCATCCTCAAATAAGACTGACTAGGATGAGAATACTGATAGATTGAATTCATGGACCGAACATGCACAACTGAACATGATTATAAGACTCTCACTACTGCTATACTAAAATTTCAAACTGAACATGCATATCTGATGTATGAATACATGACTGGGATTTCTAATAAACTGAGTGTCTAATACTGAATATGCATATCTGATGCATGAACATCTGACTGAACTGACTCATGAATGTATGACTGAATATTCAATGGTAACTAATACCATGTTTGTAAGTGATATCTGAGCATGAAACTGAGTAAGTTTAAGCAAAACTATTACCTTGTGCTGGGTCTGAGTTCGCGGAGAAAAGTTGTGGATACTTGGTACGCATGTCTGCTTATGCTTCCCAAGTAGCTCCCTTAATGGACTGATTCCGCCAAAGGATGTTAACTAGAGGGACTTCTTTGTTCCTCAGTCTACGAAGCTGGTAGCTAAGGATTTTGACTGGGACCTCTTCGTAAGAGAGACTATTTTGAATATTTAGGCCCTCTGTAGGGACTACAACTACTGGGTCACCTATGCACTTCTTTAGTAAGGGGATGTGAAATACTGAGTATACTGAGGCTAGATTTGGAGGCAACCCAAGCTTGTAAGCTACCTTTCTGAAATGGCTGAGAAATTTCTGAGGGTCGACTTATCTGGGACTGAACTCCCCCTCCTTGCAAAACCTCTTTACCCCTTCAATGTTAGAGATTTTCAGGAGTATATCAAAATAGAGATCCTTTACTGAACAAACATGAATGGGAATATGAGAACATAATTGAGTCTGAAACGTGATACATGGACTAAATATCATGAACTGAACTGAGTCCCTGAATACATGTCTTATGACTAAGATTGGAACATAAGGGTCAACTTATGAGTACCCACTACTGGAAACTTGATTCGTTACTTGACCAAAAGATGGAAGGTATAGGTAATGCAAGTTTGGGGAACTTATAGTGTATCTCCCCCTTGGGATAATACATCCCCTGAAGGATACTGACTTGGCTGAACTACTGAGTAATGGCTGGGATGATGCACAGAGCACCTACGAACTAAATTGTAACTAAATATATGGGATCTAAAACTGCGACATGACACATGTACTAAGATGAACTCACAACTACATGGTAGTTCGATCTTAGAATAGTTACATCCATGCAAATTTTGATAGAGCGACTAAATGGAAAGATGGAAAACCAACCCATACGAACTTATCTGCCTGACTGCTAAACTGAATTGATGACTTGCAGACTATCTTATGGTAAAATCTTATACTTGACTGGAGCCGTCCATTGACACTCTTTCTATAGAGTGCTAGTGACTTTAGAGATCAAGGAATCTTGACATGGGCTGAATAAAATGGCAGAATAAGAAATCACATCCTGGCTAAAATTCTGTGATATGAGGTGAGGCCTAGGAAACGTCATCTAAGATGGTGTGACTAAGATTATAAATTGGAACTATAATTTTTCAACCTTAGATATATTCTTCGAATATCCTCTCAACTATACTCTCCACTTTAGTACAACACTTCATCTGAGACTACTAAAAATATTCACATGGGCGCTGAGCCCTAATGCATACACATACTAACTTATCTGATTAACTGAATGGATAATAGTTGAATATTGGTCATGTAAGATTGAACTATACTTAGTTTGAATAACTGGGCTAAAACTGTAGAGTATTATGCATTTAAGGTAAGGACTGGGTAACATGAGATGACTAGGCGTAAATTCATGAAAACTATATTATTTGAGAATGTAAGACCAAACGTATAACATGATTCTAAAATTGTCTATAAACTGAGGTACTAAAATACTAAAAACTGAATAACTAATAATTGTATGCTATGTTCAAGAAAACCTGAAATTGAACTGAGTTACTGATCTTATTACTCGATTGAGACTGTGACTGAGACTATAACTAAGATGGTACTCGAGACTATAACTAAGTTCCAATAACTATATGATGGGGAATGATGTAAATCTAGGATCTAAGTAGACACTCACACTCTGCATTTTCTCAACTTCTCATCTCGGGGAAAATTTTGACTTCCCTCCCCTTATCAACTAAATATAACTTCTTGCTATCCATTTATTTTCACAAGCACACTAACAGGACAATCAAGCCTATCCTCATAACTACAACCTCGTATAAAAAAAGTATGCAAAAATATTTCCTTACCATGAAACATTTATTCTTCCCAACCTAAGTAATCTCTCATCATTACATAATTTCATAAGGAGAATTCATTGAAGGGTTAAAACATGAGGGCCTGAAGCATGAATGGACACTATACTGAACACGACACTTAACTGAGGCCAGAGGATCAAAATGTCAACTCATGGATATATTAAGAGATATAAATTGAGGATATACATGACATAATTTGAATTTAGCCGATCGTTAGGAGTGTAGCATAATTCATGGGAATTGAGCATACTGTAAGGAATGGCATGAGTACATGGGTCATGAGCTGAATGACCCGAGTCTGGAGTTTCTGTATTGATGGAACGTAATTCATAACATTGAGAGAACTATAACTCCTTATACTAAAAACTGTAAGAATACTTGATTTCCGCTAATGTGTACACGTGTGAACTATGATCATAGAGATGATATGTAAGTCATGGATGTATACCATAATAACTAATGGGTTTTGAGGGTCTGAAGTATGATTTTGAGATGACCTGCATGATCATTCCCACTATGGGAATAGACAAGAATGTAATCGAAGAAGACTATAATGAACATGTCTAAGTACTATTTGAACACCCAATTCATTAAACCAATGAAAGCTGTTGGGCAATTAGTAAGACCAAAACACATGACTAAGAATACGAATTGGCCATATCAAGTCCTGAAAGCTATTTTTGGAATGTCATATTCTCTGACTCTGAGTTGATGATAGCTTGATTTGTGGTCTATCTTAGAAAAGTAACTGGCACCCTGAAATTGGTCAAATAAGTCATCGATTATGGGGAGTGGATACTTGTTCAAGACCTTAAATTTATTTAGCTGACGGTTGTTGATACACCATCTTTTTATGCACGAATAGAACCAGTGCACCCTATGGGGACATGTTGGGTCTGATGAATCACTTATCTAAGAGATCCTTCAACTGTTCTTTTAACTCCTTGAGTTCTCTAGATCCATTCTATATGGAGGAATAGAGATAGCTGGAGTATGTAGAAGAAGATCTATTTAGAAGTAAATTTCCCTTTCAGGAGGAACTCTGGGAAGATCTTCGAGAAATATATATGGGAATTCATATGTTACTGACACTGATTCAAGATTAGGTATTTTTGAGCTACAGTCTTGGAATCAAACGAGATGGTAGACACACCCCTTAGATATCATTTTTCTTTCCATTAGTTAGGAAATAAGCTGACCCCTAAGTGCTGAAGTACTACCCATCCACTCTAGGATGGGATCATTTGGAAACTGAAACTGGACAATTCTATTTCTAAAGTCGACTGAGGCATAGTAGGAATAAAGTCAATACATTCTATGAATGACATCAAAATTGGTCATCTTTAATTCGACTAAGTCTGTTGAAGAAACCTTCTAAGATACCATAACCAGACAATTCATGTATGCTCGTCGGGCTATCATAGATCTACTCACTGGGGTAGAGAATGAAAAATTCACTACTAGGATTTTGGGACTGACTCCAAAATCAACAGCTATATATGGAGTTGCAAAGGACAAAGAAGCTCCTCGATATAGCAAAGCATAAATATGTAAATAGAAAACTTGTAATGTACTAGTGACTATATCAAGAGAACTTTCCTAATTCTATGAGGACTGAAGTGCATACAATTTGTCTGGGCGTTGCCCACTGATGGCATTAGAAGTGGCATCCTGCTAATTCGGGTGGTCGGGCTGAGCAAGGGGATGATTATATTGACCCTGGGAACCTGACTAGGGACAATCTCTGACTCTGTGGCCTGGATTTCTATACCCAAAACATACATTACTTCCAGCTCTGCAGACAACCTGATGGTGTCTTCCACATTTCTGGCAAAGAGTATTTGTTCGGGTACTTTTTGGCCTTAACATTATGGCCTTCTTATTTTTTCTCCCCTTTTTCCTATGACTCTCTTCCTTAATCTGCGGAGCATGGGTCATTAGCCTAGATAGGATAATAGCCAGATGATTGTTTTGAGTAACTATTGAATAATCTAAGGTGGTGAAAGAAACTCTAAATTCAGCGTGAGAAACATGTTCATTCAGAGGATCTGCCTGAACGGGCGGAGGGGCTGATTGGTTTTCATTACTTCTTTCGTTAGCTTCTCTGGAAGACTTGTTCTGGAATCATAAGGAAGAGATGAATTAGACTGAGAGTTTAACTTAAGCTCATGCTTTCTCGCACGACATAAACACTAAAAGAAAGGAAACTTTCCTAAAATATCTCATAGCGTCCTGTCCATTAGTGTGGCGCACTACACACCCATTAACAAGACTCTAATAGATGCAACTTTTAGACTTTCTAGGACTCAGTTGAATCTTAGGAAAGCCCTAAGTCTGCACCCTGAATGCTACACAATGTTCATAATCCTGAAGAACCATAAGATAACCCATGATTGTACCTACTGCAATAACTGAATAACAATACTGTGATTATGCTAAAATCTAGCATAAGGTTCAAATATGAAATAAATATTGAATATCAATACTGGGAAATGAATACTAATACATCTGTTTGAAGTACTCTAGTCTGAAAAACCTCTACTGTCTGAATAAGGAGCTGATTGGACAAGTCCCCAACTAACTCTGATTACTAAAGTAAACTGAGCACTTATAAAACTAAAATGATAAATCTATCCTTGAACTATGAGGAATCACCACTAACTATGCTACTGATGGGTTGGGCTGCTAAGTATGGTCAGTAGCCCATGCGTTTAAACCTATGATATAAGATATCATAGCGCAAGAGAAAAGTATACCTCAGTACTTTGAATATATTGGTATTTTAAGTGAGGTAGGATGATGTGCATGAGTTCATATGCATGAACAAGAACTGACTGAATAACATGAACATAATTGAATGAGAGTAAATGCACGAATACTTAAACTGTAACTGAGATCATGGTAACCCTAAATACTGAGTTTTGAATCACTGTTTTACTGATATCTGAGTTTACTAATACTGTATTATTGATTATTGATTGATTGTGTCTGACAGTCCTGATTTTTTGGAACTACTTTGAGTTCTATACTAAACTGAGTGACTGTGCCAGATAGTCCTAATTTCTATAGAACTGGACTGAGTTCTATACTGAGACTGGAAATTGAAACTGAGAATGTATGATGTAATCATCTAACCTACATGGCCCTCTCTGAACTAATTAGGGTCCAACCTGTAACCCCATCTAGAAGGGTGTCAGTACCATGCTACGAGTAAAGACAAATGCTGAGTCACCCTCATCTGGTAGAGTACTCTTAATGAGAATGGTGGTACCCTCAACTGGCAAGTAAGACATATCAACAACCCTTAACTAGTAGGTTGATGGCTCAACCTATGCTGGCTATGTAGTTCTGGAATACAAGGACTACATCTTAGGATCATACCCTCTGCTGGAAGGTGAGTCCCCATCCTTGGGTTCACTCGGTGCTGAATCCTACTCCAAACTGAAAAAAACTGAACTGATGTACTGAACTGAACTAGACTTATACTAATTTTACTAAATTTTCCTAATTTCTATTACTGACTGAGTTCTTCTAAGTTTTGTATCTGACTGAGAGTACTACTGATTATGACATAACTAATACTATTCTGAAAAGACACTAGCTCTAGGTAAATAGATAAATTATCGAGTATTAAATACCCCCAGGACTCGATATCATAGATAATACTAAGACATGGCACTTCTTGATAACATTACAACAATCAACTATTCACAATGCAGTCATTGAGACATATTAACTATTCTTGGGCTTGTACATGAATGGAAACGCATGCTCGCATATCATAATTTCACTATTCAATTCTCATGGACATTTCAGCAATCACTTTCAAAGTATATCTTTATCATGGGAGCAAATTTGGAACATATAGTTCTAGCATGAATTCTTCATAAGGTCACCAATCGACCACAATGCATAATTTATTCACTTAGGCATTGTGTCAAACACATGGAAGGCATAACCTTATACTTGGTAATGATCAATATGCTAATGCATCATGACTACCATAATAAATTTACACATTCAAGGGTTTAACATGGATTCACGTGATACTACACATATATCAATTAACTACACGTGAAACTTGTAATTAAACATGGATTAGAAACCTAACTAATCATTATAATCAAACCCAATAAGGAATTTATAAAATCAATACTCTTGAAGTTTTAAAAATAGTTTCTTGAACTCCAAGGGTGGAAGGAACCCTTGGATGAACACTTTACAAACCTTAATTGGTAACTTCATGGAGATCAGGGTGAATTCTTGAGATTTGTTTCTTAAACATATTGAAGGTAGGGTTTATTCTTGAGATGATTTTGTAAAAAATATGAGGGATTTGGCTATTTAGGGCTTTAATCCCATGTTATGGAGATATGGGGAGAAGGAAAATGACCCATTTTCCTTTTAATATGTGGAACAAAACTATTTAAAATATATGGGTCGGATTAGCCAGGGCGCCGCGGGCTCTGAATCACCGCTATAGGCGGGAATCACGTAGCACTGGACTGAGCGAGGTGCCGCGAGCTAATCGCATTGAGCTGCTATTTTGGATTTTCAAACCCGCCCTTACGTTTGTCAAAAAATTTCAAAACTCACCCGAGATGTACTATTGACTCCCCCGATCATGAATCAACTTAAAAATTAACTTTCGAAGGTTAGAAAGTTCGTAAATAAATCCCTCAAAGTTTGAGGGAGTTAGAAAAGACTAAGTTCTAACACTTAGCTGAAATTTTCTAATTCTGGGACCCTTTACCAAGTTCTAAGGGACTGAGTTACGCTTATGATTTTATTGCGGGGACTTACACTATTCTTATCTTACAATATGCATATCAAGTGATTGGTAAATTTCCTACAAGAATGAATTTTGTATAAATAATTTCATACAATGTCCTCAAAGTTTTAGTGTTATTTCGCGATTATATCTATCGAGTCTTGGGGTTATGAATACTCAAAAACATAGTTGTTTACTTAGTCTTAGTATCTTCAAAATAGTTTTAGATAAATCATGAGTTCCATCAGTTAAGTCAGTTATGATATTTAGTTAAACTTAGAACAATTAAGTATTTCGAGTCAATTCAATTGGGAGTAGGATTTAGCACCGAGTAAACCTAGGGATGGGGTCTCACCTGCCAGTTGAGGGTGTTATCTTTAGTAGCAGTCCTCACATTCCATAACTACATAGCCAGCATAGGTTAATATGTTAACCTGCCAGTTGAGGGTAACCCTTAGTTATTCGGGACAACACTGTAATGGATCCATACAGCCAGTGTTAGTACCCATGGCACAGTATTGGCACCCTTCCAACTGGGGTCATAGGTTGGACCCTAATTTGATCATATTGGTGAATATCTGTTAGATAATAGCTCCCACATTCTCAGTCCAATAATCAACTCAGTTATTCAGTTTCAGTTGCTTGACCATAACATATAGATATCTATAATCCAGTTATCAGATCTCACTATTTTAGTTTACAGATTGTATTCAGAACATGTTTATTCTTGGTTATGTCTCAGTATTTACACATTTCATGCAACTTTAGTATTTACAGATTCATGCATTCTATTTAGTATTTCATGATATTTATTCAATCAGTTATTAATACTTATGCACATTAAAACCATGCATGTCAGCCTATCTCATTTAGTATACTAGTACATTCAAAGTACTAATCGGACACTCTTTTCATATGCTATGATCTATCATATCATAGGTTCGGATGCTCAGTTCCCTGACCGCACTTAGACCTTCCATATTACCAGTCGTAGTAGTGATGAGTCCTCATATTTAGAAGACCGACTATATTTATTTTCATGTTTTAAATGCAGTATTTAGATGGAGTTAGTTGGGGCCTATCCCATAAACTCTTATTCACTCAGTTTAAAGTCTTTCGAGCACATCAGGCAGTCAGTCAGTTTTCTCATTATTTTATCTATTTCCAACAATTATTTTTAGGCTTATTTTTCTAGATTTATGATTTAGAAAAGTTTTAGTATTTAAAACCTTATGGATTATTTAGATATTCCACACATGTATGTTGTTATTATTTAGTACTCACAACAGGTATTAACTCATGGGTTATCTTGGGGTCCCTCGAGATTGTAAGCACCATATGGCACCTAGGGTGTACTCTCAGGGCATTACAAACTTGGTATCAGAGCTTAAGGTTTTAAAGTATTCTAGGAAGTCTCAAAGCCGCATCAAGTATAGTCTTGTGCCTAGGTTTAAAGCGCTCCACACATATGGACAAGAGGCTATGAGGCATTTTAAGAAAAGTTTCTCTTTTTTTTAGTGTTCATGTTGTGCGAATGAGAATGATGCTTATGATAAAATTTTTGTCTATTATTTTCTCTCTTATGTTTATAGAATATGCCTCCCAGAAAGACAAATGGAAAAAGAAACATAAACTAGACAGCACCTCCGCCCATTCAGGAAGATCCCCTGAATGAGAACGTTTCTCAGGTAGAGTTTCGAGCTGCATTCACTACTCTATCTCACTTTGTAGTGACTTAGAATGCTCTGCCAACTGCTATTTTGGCCAACCCAGTGGCCAATACTTCCGCAGCTAGGATTTGGGACATTACCCGAATAAATCCTCCTCTATTTTGAGGATCTAAATCTGTCAAGAATTATTAGACATAGTCTAGAAGGTAACGTATATCATGGGGGTAACTTCTAGTGAGAGTGATGAATTGGTTGCTTACCAGTTGTAGGATGTGGATCATACATGGTTTAAGTAGTGAAAGGTAGATAGAGGCGTGGATGCAGGGCCTATAGAATGGGAAAAGTTTGCTACAACCTTCTTAGATAGATTATTATCATTGGAGATGAAGGAAGCCAAGGTGTTAGAGTTTATTAACTTGAGGCAGGGAAACATGAGTGTGAATGAGTATTACCTCAAGTTTACTTAGTTAGCTAGGTATGCTCCTTATGCGGTAGTAGATAGTGGGTCTAGGATGAGCAAGTTCATGTCTGGGGTATCTGACAGTATGGTCAAGAAGTGTAGGACTACAATGTTAATTAAGGAGATGGACATATCTAGGCTTATGGTCCATGCTCAACAAATTGAGGAGAAAAAGACTAAGGAGAGAGAGAGAGAGAATAAGAGGGCTAGAATGGGTAGCTTTTATTTCACTCAACCAAAGTTAGAAGGTGGTAACCGTCCTTAGTTCCATCAGAAATCTTTAGTCCCAGCTCTATCTTCAGGTAGTGCTCCTATTTCCAAATTTAGAAATGATTATTGAGATAGGGCGCCAGGCTCTAAGTTCCAAGCCAATGTTAACAGTGTTTCTACGAATCCTTTTTTGTAGAAATATAGTAGAAACCACCATGATATTTGTAGGGCCAGTAGTGATATATGTTTTGGGTGTGGCAATCCAGGCCACTAAATCAAGGATTGTCCAAAGAGTAGTGAGTAGGGTCTGTCCAGTCGTCCCTTAGTTCTAGCCGACCACCCAACTCAATAGGGTGCCGCTTCCAGTGTTACCAATGGTCAGCATCCAAACAGATTGTATGTACTTCAATCCCAATAGAATTTGGAAAATTCTCCTGATATGGTTACTGGTATGTTACAGGTCTTTCATTTACATGTTTATGCTTTATTAGTCCCTGGAGCTTCTCTTTCTTTTGTAACTCCTTACATAGCCTTCAACTTCAAAGTCAATCACAAAATCTTAGCAGAGCCTTTTTCAATGTCTACCTAGTAGAGATTTCTATTGTAGCCAGGAAGGTATACAGGAACTGACTGGTCATAATATCTCATAAAGTCACTTAAGTTGATCTTGTAGAGTTATAGATGATGGATTTTGATGTCATTCTCAGCATAGATTAACTCCACTCATGCTATGCTTCAATTGATTGTAGAAATGGAGTAGTTCATTTTCAATTTCCAAATGAACTAGTCCTTGAATAGAGGGGTGATACTATAATGCTTAGGGGTCAACTTGTTTTGTACCTTAGGGCGAGGACAATGACATCCAAGGGGTGTATTTATTATCTTATTTGAGTCAAATACTCAAATTAAGAGACTCCAAATCTTGAGTCAATTTCAGTAGTGAGGGAATTTCCAGATGTATCCCTAAAGATCATCTCGAATTTCTTCTTGAAAGGTAAATCGACTTTGAAATAGACCTTTTTCTATATACCCAGCCTATCTCTATTCCTCCATATAGAATGGATCCAGCCGAACTCAAAATATTGAATGAACAATTGATAGATCTCCTAGATAAGGGATTCATCAGGCCAAGCATCTCCCCATGGGGTGCACCATTCCTATTCATGAGTAAGAAAGACGGTTCTCTTAGAATATGTATTGGCTACCCTCAGTTGAATAAAGTCACAATCAAGAACAAATACCCACTTCCTAGAATTGATGACTTGTTTGACCAACTTCAGGGTGCTACTTATTTTTCAAAGATAGACCTCAAATCCGGTTATTATAAGCTCAGTTTCAGGGAATGTGACATTCCAAAAATAGCTTTCAGAACCAGATATTGTCACTTTGAGTTTCTAGTCATGTCCTTTGGTCACACGAATTCCTCAAAAGCCCTTATGGACTTGATGAACTGAGTGCTCAAGTAGTACTTGGACATGTTCTTCATAGTCTTTATTGATGACATTTTTGTCTACTCCCATAATGAAAATGATTATGCAAACCACCTCAAAATGGTATTGTAGACTCTTAGAGCCCATCGGTTGTTCGTAAAATTCAGTAAGTATGAATTTTGGCTAAGATCAGTAGCCTTTATTGACCATAGTATTTCTGGTGATGGAATTAGAGTTGATTCTCAAAAGATCAAAACAGTGAGAAACTAGCCTAGATCCATCTCTCCATCAGATATTAGAAGTTACTTGGGTTTGGTGGGCTATTACGGATGGTTTATTGAAGGATTTTTGTCTATTGCACACCCCGTGTCCAGATTAACTTAGAAGAAAGATAAGTTTCAGTGGTTAGATTCTTGTGAGAAGATTTTTTAAGAGTTGAAGACTCAACTCAGCACAACCCTAGTTTTGATGTCACCTGATGGTTTAGATGGGTTTGTTGTATACTGTGATGTTTCTAGAGTTGGTTTGGGGTGTATTCTGATGTAGAGGGGTAAAGTTATAGCGTATGCCTCTAGACACTTAAGCCCCATAAAAAGAATTACCCTACCCATAACCTTGAGTTAGCAGCTGTTGTTTTTGGCTTAATGATTTGGAGATACTATTTGTATGGTGTGCATGTTGATGTATTCATAGATCAAAAAAGATTACAGTATGTATTATCATAGAAGGATTTAAATCTGCATCAAAGAAGATGGTTAGAGTTGCTGAAAGATTATGATATGAATGTTTTGTACCATTTGGGCAAGGCTAATGTAGTGGCAGATGCCCTAAGTAGATTTTCTATGGGTATGTTGTTCATGTGAAGGCTGATAAGAAAAAGTTAGTTAGAGAAATTCATTATCTTGCCAGGTTAGGTGTTCAATTGGTTTATTCAGCTAAGGGTAACATTTGGGTTCATAATAGTTTGGAATCTTCTTTGGTTTCTGAGGTGAAAGAAAAACAGGATAGGGATCCTAGTTTTGTAAAACTAAAGGAGTCAGTCAGAGATCATAAAGTAGAGGATTTATCCCAAGGGGGAGATGGTGTACTGCATTGCCAGGGTAGATTGTATGTGTCGTGTGTTGGTGAGTGGAGAGAAAATTCCTGTAGAAGCGCATGGTGCATATTACTCATTTCGTCCAAGGGCTACAAAGATGTACTACAATCTATGATCAATCTATTGGTGGAGTGGGATAAAAAAGGATATCATAGAGTTTGTAGCTAAGTGCTCCACTTGTCAGCAGGTGAAGATTGTGCATCAAAAACCTAGTGGGTCTATGTAGGAGTTCAGTATTCCCACTTGGAATCTGGAGGAAGTAAACATAGATTTTGTGACTGTTTTGCCTCGTACTTATCAATGGCATGATTCCATTTGGGTCATTGTAGATAGTATGACCAAATCAACCTATTTCTTGCCAGTTCATACTTTTTATTAAGCCGAGGACTACGCCAAGCTCTATCTTATAGAGTTGGTTAGGTTGCACAATGTTCTACTATTTATCATCTTAGATAGAGGTACTTAGTTTACCTCTTAATTTTCAAAAGATTTTCAGAAGGGTCTTGGTACCCAAGTTTACCTTAGTATAACCTTTCACCATCAGATAAATGGTAAGCCACAAAGGACTATTCAGACCCTTGAGGATATGTTGAGAGTGTGTGTTGTTGACTTTAAGGAAAGCTAGAATAACCTCTTGCTTTTGATTAAATTTGCATATAATAGCGACTATCATTCTAATATTCAGATGGCTTCATTTGAGGCTCTATATGGGAGGAGATGTAGATCTTTAATTGGTTGGTTTGAGATTGGTGAAACCACTTTGATAGGGACCGACTTGGTGCTTGATGCTCTAGAGAAAGTAAGTTGATTAGGGAGATACTTAAGGCAGCCTAGAGCTGACATAAATCTAATGCGAATGTGAGGAGGAAAGACGTTGAGTTTGAGATTGGTGATCTCGCATATTTTAAGATCTCTTCCATGAAGAGAGTAAAGAGCTTTGGTAAGAAAGGGAAGCTTAGTACCCGGCATATTGGCCCTTACAGGATTTTGAGTCAGTTTGGAAAGGTGGCTTATGATCTTGAGTTTCCTACAGACTTAACATCAATGCACCCAATATTACATATATCCTTGTTGAAGAAGCGTATTGGTGACCCAGTTGTAGTTGTTCCCTTAGAAAGTGCAAATGTTAAGAACAACCTTTCTTACGAAGAAATTCTAGTCGAAATGCTTGATCGACAAATTTGTAGACTAAGGAACGAAGAAGTTCCCCTAGTCAAATTTCTTTGGCTAAATCAGTCTATGGAGGGAGAAACTTAGGAAGATGAAGCAGATCTGCAGACCAAGTACCCCAATATTTTCTCTACAAACTCAGACTCTGCTTGGTAACAATCTTCTTAGAATTTCTCTTCTCCATGCTCAGTTTTAGCTGCATATCATTCTCATGTCAGTCATGCATTCACAGAACCAGTTCAGCAGTGTGCCATGTTTTAGACTCATCCATGTAATCATGTTTTCATCACTATATATAACATGTACTTTCAGTTCCTCGGTGATTTTGGCTTAAGCAGTCTCATTCGAGGACGAATGTTCCGAAGGGAAAGATATTGTAATACCCCAAAAATCCAAACTTATATTATATTCATGTTCCAATCTCATGCAAAGTACATTTTAGTCCCTTGGTAATTTTACGATTGAGTTTGATGTCTATTACAGCCTCAAATACCTCCCAGCTATTAGACGAATCAAAATAGTCCTTACCAATTTTGTTTTTGGGAAGAATGTTGCTTTAGTCAACTTCAAATGAGCAAATATTTTTCTCTACTAAGAATTTTCCAGATCAAGACCCACCAAATGATAGGAAATTGAATTAGCTTTCCAATGATACCAATTTTGCCCAAATTCGATATTCGGGAGAGAAGTTATGGAAATTTTAGTACAAAGCAGTAGTCTAATGAGATAAGGCCGCATTGAGGTGATGGCCGAAATCACGTTAGTCCTTTTCTGGTGTGTCACTATGATTTCCACTGCATCGTGCCAAGGGGCTATTTCAGAATTATCCTTTTTCTAGAGGTACACCGCAATTGACACCTCATTGCACCAAGCTTCCAGTTGGGATCATCCGTTTCTAGAGGGGCAACGTGATAGCACCGCATCACACCATTGGGGAAAATGGTAATTGTCAGTTTTCCAGTGGTGCAACGCGATATCACCGCGTCGAGCCGAAGGCCAAAGTCGGGATTTTCCAGTTTTGCAATTTAATTTTCAGGAACTGTTTGGTCTTTTTCCATAGCCCCAAATCTGTCCAAACACGGGATTTGAGTCCTAGTAGAGCTTTGTTTGCTCATTATTTCACAATTCTATCAAAAACTAAAGTAGCCCACTTTCAAGAACAAAAAACCTAGCCTTCAAATTTCAATATCAAAACTCAAGAATTTACCATTAATTTTCACGAATTCATCACCCTAGGTATGTTAAGTGTTCATCTATGGGTCCCTTTCACCCATGGAGTCCAAGTATCAAATTTTAAATTCAAAGTTGTGATCTTTACAAGTAATTACAATTTTACCCATTAATTCCCATGAATTGAGACTTTATACCATGTTTACATGAACTTGATGTTGTTATCAAACCCTTCAAATTTTAATAATGTTATTTGCTAATTTAGGTCATAAATAGTGATGTTGGTGTTGAATTCATGCTCTTTCTACAAGCTTTAAACTGTTCCCATGCTTAGCTTACAATATGCATATCAAGTGATTGATGAAACGCCTAAAAAATGAATTTTGAATAAATGTTTTCATTGTATGCCCTCAAAATTTTAGTGTTATTTTGCTATTATTGCTATCGAGTCTTGGGGGTTATGAATACCCTAAAACATAGTTATTTACTTAGTCTCAGTATCTTCAAAATCGTTTTAGATAAATCATGAGTGCCAACAGTTCATTTAGTTATCATAATCAGTTAAACTTACAACAATTCAGTATTCCGAGCCAGTTTAGTTGGGAGCAGGATTTAGCATCGAGCGAACCCAGGGATGGGGTCTCACTTTCCAGTTAAGGGCGTGACCTTAAGTAGCAGTCCCTGCATTCCATAACTACATGGCTAACGTAGGTTGAGATGTTAACTAGCGAGTTAAGGGTTGATCTCATATGGGTACCTGCTAGTTGAGGGTAACCCTTAGTCCTTCGGGACAACACTTTAGTAGATCCATACATCTAATGTTAGTACCCGTGGCACGATACTGGCACCCTTCCAACTGGGGTCATAGGTTGGACCCCAATTTGTTTATATTGGGATATGTCGATTAGATGATAGCTCCCACAGTCTCAGTCTAGTAATCAGCTCAGTAATTCAATTTTAGTTTCTTGACAATAGTATACCGATATTAGTAATTCAGTTATCAGATCTTAATATTTCAGTTTATAGATTATATTTAGAATATGTTTATGCTTGGTCACGCATTCTCAGTATTTATAGATTTCACACATCTTCAGTATTTACAGATTTCATGCATTCTATTCAGTATTTCATGCTATTTATTCAGTCAGTTATTAATACTTATGCACATTGAAACCATGCATGTCAGCCTACCTCATTTAGCATACCAGTACATTCAAAGTACTGATTTCATACTCTTTTCTTGTGCTATGATGTATCATATAATAGGTTTGGACACTAAATTATTAGATTACACGTAGACCTTCCAGATTATCAGTCGTAGTAGTGGTGAGTCCTCATATTTCGAGGACAGAATATATTTATTTTCATGTTTTCAGTTCAGTAGTCAGATGGAGTTAGTTGTGGAATGTCCCATCTACTTTTACTCAGTTAGTTTAAAGGCTTTCAGAAACTACAGACAGTCAGTCAGTTAGTTTTATCATTATTTTATCAGTTTTGAACAGTTATTTTTAGGCTAATGTTTCTAGATTCATGATTCAAAAAAGTTTTAGTATTTAAAACTTGATGGTGTATTCAGATATTCCACACATGTATTATGGTGCAGGTGCCAGCTCATGAGTTAGCTTGGGGTCCCTCGGGACTTTAAGCACCATGTGGCACCCAGGGTGTACTCTTGGGGTGTTACACATTATGTTTCAATGGTAGGAGCTATGTCCTTTGTGTTATTTATTTATTAGAAGCTCTTATACATTGTCTAGACTAGATCTCGAAAAAATATTTTTATTTATGATTTCATTGTAAAATATTGTTTCATTTCCTTTCTAGGAGGATTAGAGTGGGTACCCTCACGGTCTACTTAGTTGGATTGTGATATAAAGATAGGATATTAATTTTTTTGTTATTATCTCCATGATGTATTAAAAACTTAATATGTAACTATGACATAACTAGTTGAACTATGGACTAAGTTGAAGAATTAATATCACCACCTAAAATTTACAGTATTACTAAAAGCTCGATATAACTGGATACACCTTTGATTTTAAGATTTTAAAATCATAACAGAGTGTAATTATGCTATTCTTAAAGTAGGATTTATATTAAACTTATATGAAAATACTATTACTGATGAGGATTTAGTAAAGATTTTTTTTCACTTTTCATGATTTAAATGTATTTCTACAAAAATAATAGTTTAAAAAAAATTTATATTCTGAATTAATTACATGCCTACTTGTGGATGAGAAAAATAATAGTTTATTAATTAAATAATTCTTCAAGGGATAAAGTTAACATTTACCACTGATATGGTATGAACGGTCATTGGCAATATGCTTTTTGTATGATTGATAATTTTGTGAAAATTTATCAAGCGTCCTACAAAAAAGGAAAGTAATATAGAAGCACACTTATCCTCTCAAGGTGATGATGATGAAGCATCTCCCGAAAACAAGTACAATGCTATTGAGGCAAAACTAGCTTATAATAATGATGACTTTGAAATTCTGTCAAATATTACTCGTTTGAAAGCTGAATACATCTAATAGGATACTGATAGAAAAGGTAATAATGTCATCGAAAAATAAAATTTTAAAACTTCTTTTCCTTTTTTGTTTGTAACTCCGTTGTTTTATTAAATATATTTCTTAAAGTACCATGTATTGATAATCTCTATATTTCTAATGAAATTTCTTATGTTTTTAGTTTTTCATAGTTTATGTACTTGACTTTTTATTTTTATGATGAATATGGAAATTTCACAACCATCTGTTTGACACAAAGTTAATTATGGTGATATATCCCTGTATATAATGCTAAAACACACTATTTTAAGAGATAAAAAATATTTTTCTTATTTACTGACGAAAGAAGTCAATATTAATACTATATTTAGTAGCACAAGATTAAATAAAGGCTCTGAGAAAGTAATTTATTACTTACCGAATGAACAAATTTGGTAAATGATGAAGCATTATATTATGTCGAGTTGCAAAGAAGATTACTGAATTTAGAAGACATTTACAACAACTGCTATGTGTAACAATCCGAATAGTCGTTATGTTGAATTAAGAGGTAAAAATTGTACTGATAACTCTCACCTATATCATGCAATTTAGTAGAGGAAGGTCATTATCTATATCCCAACTTTTGTTGAGGCCGAATCCACAAGGAGTGAAATTAGAATTCGATTCTTATGGGTCTTATCACTTACTTAGAAAACACCCAAAGTACAAATAAGTAAAAAGCCTGATTTAAAATTGGGGTGGTGGTTGGTTTTGAGAGAGTGTTTGCCAATATTAACTCAATTTTGAAAACTACACAACAACTGTAATTTAACTCGGTATAGAGAGAATCTGGGGATTATGTCTACCTAAGGGCAAATTAGGTATTGGTATGTGTAGATTTGACATACATACTAGTTGTTAACAATATTGTAGGCTTGATCTAGGATCCTTGAGGTTAGCTTGGCAACAAAACCTCAAGAATTTCACTTATTGAACGTTTTGGTTACCTGACAAGTATGATAGTTATATTCACCTAACACTTCAATTGGGTATCCCTAGTTTTAGAAAAATATCCAAAGTATAGTCAAATTCATAATCATTCTTATGTCTAAGATAGTGAAAATTATCAAACTAAACCCATTAATTATTTACTATTTCCTTGTTTCCCACATCTCTCTTTCAAGGATGATGTGGGTTCCAAGAGTTCACCCAAACTTCCTCTTTAAAGGATGGTTTGAGATTTCAAGAGTTTGGGGTTTTCACCCACAAACCCATTTTGAGTATTTGGGGCTTTCACTCATAACTCCAAACCATTTTAATTAAAAAATAGTAGAACCATCATCAACCAACTGTTATATACACAAATACATCACAACTCACAACTATTTACACCTTAGTTCAACCTAATCCTAAGACAATGAATTTTAGCTACTCATGATGAAAAGAGAGAAATTATATGATAATGGTTATGCAAATCATCAATTCTTCAAGAAATTACTAAAATCAAAGTCTCCACATCAAATTATAATTCTTACCCAATTTAGGGTTTCAACTTTAAATTCAAAATACTGCTAGTCTACAGAATGCCCAAAATGGGAAAGGGTTTTAAGATTTTAAGGGATTTGAGATCGATTGTTGAAAATTAAAAAACTTCCCCTGTTGCTAATTTTGCCATGCCGTGATCGCAAAAGATTTGCTACAATCATGGTTACCACAACCGGGGGTAGATCAATGAGATCATGGTTGCTGACCTTCTTGACTGTCTACGATCACGACCCTGAGACTGAGATCGTGGTAATTGAGCCTCGTTCTTTACATGGTCCTTCAGCGGTTCACTTTTCTTCTCCTCTTAGTTCCTTTTCAGCTTAATTCCATATCCTTCTCTCATCACCTGTATTCCTGCAAAATATGTAAATTAGTGCATTTAGTCACAATGCTATCTCATTTACGTTTTCAAATCATGGTACTGTGCATGAATGATAAGTTCAAATGAGTGGTAAATTCACAGCTCATCAACACCCCAACTTAAAGCTTCACTTATCCTCAAGCAACACTACTTCTTACCATGAGACTATGCATATTTATGCCTAAATTGAATGACCCAATGATCATAATGACTTCAAGCTTAGTTAACACCACAATTTAGCTCTTTAAGTATGGGAAAAACTATTTTCACGGCACCCATCAACATAAATATTGATTTTTCAAAGATGCAAGACACTTTAAGGAGCCACCATGCAACAACCACAAATAATCTAGAAATGACTCCCCTTTGACCTCAACTAGAATATACTCCCTTTTTCCTCATTTTGCGAGTGATGACAAAATAACCCACCTCGACTTGTTTACATGCCTCCTCATAAGAAAGAAAATTTCACACACCAAGTCATCAATTATGCAATAAGGAATTTAAGTTTAAAACACACACTCTCTCTCTCAAGAACTCTAGATTCTAACAAGTGCCTTGCCATAGGCTTGCCCCTATTTTCAATCGCCACTACAATGAGAAAACCTGGTTGGAAATCATGAAGTGATTTTTGAGCTTGTAATGTATGTTCGGGATAGGATAGGATATCTTTTATGAACAATATGGCTATACCCTCCTTGAACATCTACATCACACTATTCCATCTAACATTTGATCATGGGCCACTTCTTTTGTTTTTACTCTTTACAAATATCCTATATTTCATTTCCTTGGTTCACCCATTTTCTTTTCAATTCTTTTTCTTGCACCTTTTGTGCTTCTCTTTCCTTGTTGGATCCTTTCCTTTTTCTTATTCATTTGTTCTTAATACTTAAGCTCATCTTACATCTTTGTGGCCCAAAGTTACCTCTTTCAATTATCACCACCCCTAACTTAGGATTTAACCTCAAGTTGTAATTTTAAGTTTAAGAAGGGTAGGTTTCAATAAAGGGATAAAAATTATAAGGCTTATGGACTACAATGTGTTTGCTAATGAACAGTCCAAATTCTAAAAATGAGTGACTAGGGACAACCACTATGCAAGGGTATGATTTTTAAGCTAAAGTGGACTTCCAATGTCACAAAGATGGCCTAAGATCATCTCCCCAACCAAGTATAGTCAAAATTAGCCTTGAGAGACCAATAGGGCAAGTTCTAGATGGTACAAGAACACATGAGATTTGAAAAAATAAGCTCACTATAGGTGTCAAACAAATTCACCAAGGAGGCTCAATTTCCCCTTCCGCTAGAGACAAAAATGGAGTATCTACCAATTTTTACAAGCCAAAAATTTTGGAGTCACAAAAAGAGAAAAAGTATCAATACAAGATTGCTCACGTCCGTGCCCTCAAATTTTTTGAAAACTTTTTAGACGGATAGGGATGTTTGCTTTGCATTTTCACCATGCAAAATTTGGTAACTATGGTACAAATATAAGCCTTCGTCTTATATTTTGGCTTTTACACGGGCAAACCATATGGTTACTCAGACTTTCCCATAGGTACAAGTGTGATCTCAAATCCCAAAATTCCACAGGTACACAAATTTTCCTTGCATTTATGACCTCGATGCTACAGGTACTCAGACTTCCCCTATATCCATGACTCAAAACCCAATCACGATATTTTTCCCTTGAGAATTTTGTCACTCAATCTATGATCGGTAAATGCTCGTTGAATATCATCACAAAAAAATAATGATAACACAAAAATCTGACAATGAAACAAAATGACTAATCCATGTAAATGTCGGAACCATCAAAGCTCCTGAATATTACAAACTAAATAAAAATACAAATCATTAAAAGAACATAAAGCCACCCCAAAATATCAATAATTCTGGCCCAAATCAAGTGAATTCGGAGACAGACATCTCCAACTAAGTAGTGAGCAGTATCCTCACTTCATGAACTATAAAACATTAGGAAGTAGAATCTGCATCATTATCAGCATCCTCAATATCAAACAACTCATCTAATGCCTCATCATTACTCCCCACTCAGTAGGAAGGGTGTCTATCATGGGGTTTAGGACCTTGCATAGGCCCTTCACCCCCTTCCACATCCTGCTAAAGAATTCATCTCTCTTTTTCTCCCTTTTCACTATCTTCTTATGTGCAATTCGAAGATCATGATGTGACTCTGCCAAGGATGAATAGGCTCTATCAATCCTAGAAATGGTAGCTCTTTAATTCTTTTGGTCCTTCTGATACTCCTTATAATTAGATCAAGACACATATGAATAATGAGTGATGGAGGGATCCCCCGGTCCCTAGGGTAGACCAAACACGAGCTCCCTGATGGCAGTGATATCAACTCTAATAGCCTCAAGAGGCCAAGTGGTGGATGGACTACAAGACTCTAGCTCCTTACATGTCGACTTCCCTAAATCAATTCTCCTTTTCTTTCTCTTTCCTGGTATGCCCTCTACTCTAATTTTCAAAGGATAGATAGAAGTGTCATGGTTCACCTAAGTATCTCTAAAGTATTCATCAACCCCAGCTCTCCTACAAAGCTCAGTAATTAAGAGGGAAAGAAAAGATGTGCCCCACCTTAATTTTTGAAAGCTTTAATTTCAGAAACCACGAGCTGACTAACATCCAAAGAAATGTCATCTAAAATGCAAGAAACCATTTCAGTTGGCAAATCTGAGACTGTTGTCATGTGGGTCTAATGGGATACTCGACTATATATGATGTTCAACCAAATTTGAGATTCTATAGTGAAGTCATTCATGTGGTTGTTACTCTTGGTTGATGCCCATGAAACTTTCTTTTTGAGGCATAGTTTTTCTACCAACCAAATTCTCAATTTGAACCCCTTTTCTTCAAAGTCACCTATGTCTGTATTTGGGAGCCCTTAGAGAGAATTGATTCACTCCACGCAAAAGTTCACTATTTTCCCTCAGATATTGATAGTAATGTAGGATGGATTTGAGAAAGAAACTATGCTAAGGTTGGCGTAGAATTTGCAAACCTACTGTTTATTATCCTTCCAAGGATCTGGGGCAAAACACTACCACCCTATGACTTCAATCCTTTCATGAAATGCCGAAAGTATGGCATATTCTATAAGAATATTACTCTCTCCAGGAGAAGCTTTGTCCTTAGAAAATCACCAGTAGTAGTGAGTGTGGCACTCGGGTGCCATGAATCAGATGTGGTTGTATTTCTCCATGAGATTCTCCTAAAAAATAATAGACAATAAACCAACATAAATAATTGAAAAATTCTTGCACAAACTATGCTATGTTGTCCACTAAAGCTCATTGGATGGTTATTTGAAGGTGTTTGGACAAAAAATAGAATTGCAGAATTTTTGGCATAGATAGGAAATAAGCCTTGGTTACCAAAATCACGGGCCATGAAGTCACAATCACGGTCCCAATGACTGTGATCTGGTATACAAGACTAGCTTCAACCTAATTTTACAATTTCCAAAAATTCAAACTTGTACATGGTGCATGTTCTACAACAAGGATTTAAACTAAAAGCATTGATCAAGACTACTAGGTACTCGATTATGCCACTAGAATTCAAAAACCATTTGTGAATACTCATACGGAACACCTAGAAAGAACTTGGTGTGCACTCTTTAGTTTCCTCAACTTTACACACAATTTGGGTACTCAATACTTCCCCACTTATGTGCACACCATAGTCTAGAAGCTAAACACCATGCAAGAACAATTTATGAAGCATTTAAGCATGAAAAACATCATTTCAAGGCTTCCCTATTGCATGCATTCTATGGATTTTTCACCACAATCACGACATAGATTCCAAGTACATATCAGATAAGTGATACAAGAGGAATGGAAGGTTGTTGTTGGAATGCTCACAATTTGGCTAGAACTGGGTCCAATTAGAGAGAAAAGTTAAGAAGGGTGTGTTGGGATGAAATGGGGTTCAGATAGTTATATGATTTATGTATCCACAATCACAGTTAGTGTTTTGTGATTGTGGACACGAGGGTGACCGCGATTGCGGCTAATATCCTACGATCATAGTAACTGGGGGCATTTCTGCTCCCCTATTTTCCCTTGTTTAACTTACTTCATATTTGGATAGATTTTCCCCTGTTCAGTTTAGCATGCAAAAATTTCATACTTTCCCCTTCTCAACTTCATCCAAAATACTCTATCGTACCATAAATGCATAGGTTACTTAATTGACAAAACTAAAATCTACTTCACAAAAATAAAAATAAAGGATACGAGCCACTCTTATGGCATTTATGGGTTGCCTCCCACATAGCACCTTAGTTTATGTTATGGAACAATGTCTTCCTTCTTTCTCAAGGGCCCCCTCATTCACTTCTTCGATTTCAACATCAATCACTGATATCACTTGAAATTCCATGGGTTGTTTCTTTATTTTGCATATTCATAAGGAGACCTCGCCATCATGAACTCTAAACCTTATTTCCTCTAACTCTAAGTCAACAATGGCTCTTCTAGTAGCTAAGAAAGGTCAACCAAGAATGATGGTACCTCTTGGTCAATTTCACAATCTAAAACCATGAATTCCACCAAAAGTATAAATTTGTCCACTTTGACTAGAACATCAAACAAAATCCAGATCGACCTCTTGATAGACTAATCTACCATTAAAAGTGTCATAGATGTTAGAGTTGGGGTGTCCAATCCAAGAGTTTTTAAATGAAAAAAGGCATGCATTTTATATTCGCACCGAGGTCGCATAGAGATTTCACAAACATATGCATTCCAATGATACAAGTGATGGTAAAAGCCCTGGGGTTTTCCTTCTTTTCTGAAATTTTTCTACCCATGATAACACTATAACCATGGATGACTTTGATCGAGATACCTTATATAAGTTTTTTTTTGACATCAACTTCTCTATGATCTTAGAATATCCCGGGATCTTTTAGATTGCTTCAAGAAATGGGATATAAATAAAGAGGTTTCTAAGCTTGGACATAAATTTCATGAATTTATCACCCTCCTCTTTTATTTGGAGCCTTTAAGAAAGTGAGGAGGGACATGTATTGTAGGCATCACATCATTTTGTGGTTTATCATTTTTCACCACCTCTTCATCAAATTCCACTGATTCCTTTTTATCTTCTTCTTCTTGAGATTGTGGTGACATTTCTTTTGACTTAAACTTAGGCATCAATTTACTCGAATCTTCTTTCAAGAAATCACCAAGGGTCTTCCCAATCCTTGTTATTATTGCTAAAAATTGAGATTCATTCTTCGAGTTTATAATAGTGTCACTAGGAAGAGCACCCTTTGGCCTAACATTCAATTAGGTGGAAATTTTCTCAATTTGAGTCTCCAATTGTTTAATGGAGGCAGAGTGGTACACCATGATTTTATTAAGTTGTGAAAAATAGCTTTTCATTTCATAGAACATTTTGTTTGATCCTTGCACTCTCATCAAAATCCTTGCTAAGACATCTTTTGTTTTATATATGTCAAGGTTGATGGTGCTACCATCTTTGTTATTTTCTTGGTCATAAGGGGGAACATATAGCTTATAATACCAATCTCTATCCCTCCAATCATGGTCACATTCACAATTCGTCCAACCTTGGTTCCTACCTTGCTTTTGATAGGCGGGGTGGGAAACACCCTGAATAATTTGCCAAATGCTGAATCTTCTCATAAAGCTTCTTGGCCTCTTCTTCATCATAGGCCTTGGATGCCTTGTAGGTGTTCCCATCACATGTTTTGTCAAAAGCTCCAATTGTGTCATTATTTTTTCCATATCCTCATCTCTTCTATCATCCCTCTTTCTTTGTTTCTTGTCAACCATGGAGGTAGTAAGAGACCCCTTTGGTACTTTGGCATCCTGAATGTGCCATACCCAGCTTTTCTTGGTAACTTTCTCAAGCAAATTTGAAGCCGCATGATAATTTAACTTTATAAGAGAGCCACCCGATGTATTATTTACCATGAATTTTGTTGTGCGGATTAAGATCACAGTAGAAGATTTGGTAAAACATCTTCTCTAGGAACTCATAGTTTGGACATTGCGTTAGTTTTCTGTTGAATCTTTCCCACACTTCATAAAAAGGCTCTCCATTCCATTAACTCTACTTGATGGTCTCATCTCTCAATTGGAGCATTTTAGATGGTGGAAAATACCAGTCAAGAAAGGTGTGGTGAGTTCATTCTATAAAGTGATAAACCCGGCCAGAAGAGATTAAAGCCAAAATACTGCTTCTCCCGTTAGAGAAAATGGGAAGATCCAAAGCTAGATGGACTCTTTGGTTATGTGTGTAACATCAAAGAGTGCGCACACTTTGATAAATTTCTTCAAATGCAAATTGGGTTCCTCATACGCTTGTTCGCAAAAAAGACCCTTCATTTATTGCATATGAAACTTGATTCTTGTGACATGAAATACACCAATTCTGTAATTAGGTCAGATACGAAGAGAATTTAATCGACCAACGTCATTGATTTTCTCTTCATCATTAAGAGGGCCATCGAAAGACCCATCTTGACTAGCATTATTACTTATCATTCCATTTATGCTACAAAGATCACCTAGAAGGAAACAAAAACAACAACCAAAAAAAATATACACCACTACGAGTATTCCCTAAGTAATAATCAATACCGTACAAGTGAAAACAAAATTTCATTCAACGACAATGATGCCATTTTGATAATTCTCAACTATACCATGCAATTTAGTAGAAGATGGTCATTGTCAAAATCCCAACTTTTGTTGAGGTGGAATCCACAAGGAGTAAAATTAGAATTCTATTCTTATGGGTCTTAACACTTACTAATAAAACACTCTAAGTTCAAATAAAGTAAGAAGCATGATTAAAATGAGGGGTCTTGTTTTTGGACAGTGTTTATCAATAGCAATTAAATTCCACAAACTACACAACAATTTTAATTTAAATATGGTATTGAGAGAATCTTGAGATTATGTCTACCTAAGGGCAAATTAGGTATGGGTTGATGTAGATGCTAGTTGTTTACAATATGGTAGGCTAGATCTAGGATCCTTGAGGTTATCTTGTCAACAAAACCTTAAGAATTTCACTTATTTAACCTTTTGGTTAACTAACAAGTGTGTTAATTATATTAACCTAACACCTCAATTGGGTATCTCTATTTCTATAAAAATACCCAAAGTATAGTCAACTTCAGAATCACACTTATGTCTAAGATAGTAAAAATTAGCAAACTAAACCCTTTAATTATCTACTATTGCATTGTTTCCCACATCCTTCTTTCAAGGATGATATAAATTCTAAAAGTTCACCCAAACCCCTCTTTCAAGGATGGTTTGAGTTTTCAAGAGTTTGAGGTTTTCACCCATAAAACCCATTTGGCTAAAGACACCAAATCAAATTACAATTCTTACCCAATTTAGGGTTTCAACTTTAAATTCAAAATATTGATAGTCTCCAGAATGCTCAAAATGGGAAAGGGTTTTAAGATTTTAAAGGCTTTGGGGTCGGTTGTTAAAAGTTACAAAACTGCCCTTGGGCCTAATCCCATGTTGTTGTGATCGCCCCATATTTCCTGCGATCACAGCTATCGTGACTGCAAGTAGATCCACGTGATCGTTGTTTCTGACATTCTTTACTACCCACAATTACGGTCTTTAGAATGGGTTTGCAAAAATCTAGCCTCGCTTTGTACATTGTCCTTAAGCTGTGCACTTTTCTTTTTCTCTTAGTTCATTTTAAGCTCAATTCTACATCCTTCTATCTCATCACCTGTATGCCTACAAAATATGGAAATTAGTACATTTAATCACAGTTTTGTCTCATTTATGTCTTTGAATTATGGTAGTGTGCATGAATGATAATTACAAATGAGCAGTAAATTCACCACTCATCTTGTACCTAGTCCTTCCTTAATATATTTTTGAGAAATTCAAGGCTAGTCTAGTGTGGAACGATCTGAGGGTGTTCTTCTTTGGAAAAATGTGATACTAATGTGGGTATTAGTGGTGATATTTGACTGAATTTTTACATATATAACAAGTTTAGAAAGTTGTAACAACTTTCAATACCTAAAATAAAGTCGTAGAACTCCGATTATAAAGCTTATCCTATAGGGGTTAGTTTGTGATGCCATAATTGATAGAACATATAGTAAAATGGACATAACTGTAGAGGGTTCCTAATTTTCTACCTCAGACTGTTATAACAGAAAAAGTAGCCATTGTCATTGTACTGTAGAAATAGAAAAAGGTATCACCATCTCGGATAACCATTTAAGTCATAAAACACTACAGTGGTATATTAACCACTACAATAGTAACACGCAACATCTAACAATTATAAATCCAAAAACATTTTTCTTTTCATACTTTCTATAAAATGCAAAGGAGCTCTAGGGAAGGCAACTTTCTACAAAAATTAAAAGTTTTTCATCTTTAGAGGTAAGTTATTACATTCTAAGCTTGAATTACTTCTCATAATCTTTAAAAATCATTATAAAATAGATTTGTGGTAAAATTTAAGGTTTATCCCTAATTCATGATATTGGAGTAAAGTGGTGGGAATGAGTGTCAAATTTGTAGATAGTGATCCTAGGCGGTTAGAAAATACTCATGAATGTAGGATTATGGTTGTTCATGGTAATCCAAGTTTTATTTATGGGATTTAAGGAATAAAACCCCCTAAGAGGATGAAATAGGGCAAATTTATGGTTGAAATCCATGGTTTTTAATCTGTAGTAGCACAAAAGGGATGAATTAATGAAATATATGTGTAATATTATTGTTAAATATAAAAAATAAGTTGAACAAAGAGTTAAATGCAAATATATATCTTAATGGTGACTTTAAGCAAGGTTTTGTGGCTGGTTATAGTTTGTTGTAGCAATTAGACTTGCTTGACTCTGTGCTTATATGTGAATTAAATATTATGATGTCTTTCATGTACTACAAATGATTAATAATTTCATTACATATTCATTCATATTGATTTTATTGAGTTGATGGTTAAGGTAATGATGTTGATATGTAATCCATGATGTTCATGAGGTTAGTAATGTTGATATTGTTGATCAGACAATGATGATGTTGATGTTAATGAGAATAAGAAAAGATAGAGATGATAACCACATCTTGCATTTATGTATTCATTCATGTTCATTGAA
The DNA here is from genome assembly GCA_030864225.1 of Capsicum baccatum var. pendulum. Lineage (NCBI taxonomy): Eukaryota > Viridiplantae > Streptophyta > Magnoliopsida > Solanales > Solanaceae > Capsicum > Capsicum baccatum. Next base: position 66,406,192 of record CM061559.1, on the reverse strand, counting down.
TGAACACTTATAATAGTATTGTGTGTTGCAATTTGTTGCTAGATTTAACTAAGTGTAAAGTTACAAGGGTATGTGTTTATATTTTCCCTCAAATTAAAATGCCATGATTACTTATATGTCTATAGTTATGAGTTCTATGATGATCCCTTGTATCCACTTGATTTACTTATTTTTAAATTGTCAAGTTGAGTTAGTCTATGATGCCTACCAGTACATGTTTTTACTAATGGTACCCATGTTATTAGTTTAATTGAGTGCAGAGTGTGTTCCAATGTTTGAGACAAGACCTTACCTTTAGCTAGTAGTACCAGACTCTGTTTTAAAGGTGAGCATCATGATCGCAACGACGTTGGATCTTCTTATCATTGTTCGTGTCCTACGTTTCAGAACTAAGACATTCTTATTCATTCTTTGTTTTGGATAATCATTATGCTTTTAGACTTGATTTTCTTTTAGATGCTCTTGTACGGTGACTTAGTGTCCTGAGAATTGTAATAGATAAAGTTTTTTTCATGTTATTATTGGTTGGATTATTTTATTTATTTGATGTTAATTACTTAACACTTTAATAAAGACAGTTTAGACTTGTTTAATGGTGAAGTAGGCTAATGTAAATATAAATGTGGCATAGGGTTAACTAAGGATTTGGGTTAAGCATGATTCTCTCACCATAGGTTAGGGTAGGTGTCAATCATGACCAGTTGGATTTAAACAAAGATGGTATCTGAGAATTAGGTTCATAGATCTCATCATACAAGGGCAGGTCTAGTAGATTCCCATGAAATAGTACAGAGACATCTGTTATATTCTTTGGGAGGTTACAGGGCCTTAGGAAAGAATCTCTTTTCTTTCTTTCATTTTATTAATTGATTCCAATTGGTATTTGGAGCACTAAATAGCTTCTAATTCATTCACTCTTATTTGTAGATAGTGAATACTTGTTCTACCAGAGCAGCAATAATCGCGTCCACAACAACGCCAACACCGGTCACTGGGTTATAATTTGGAGCATACCTTGAGTTAGTGGCTGACAAGAATCGACTCAAGGCCTTTTCATAATGCGTGTCCCAAGTCTGACTGGGATAAGAGACCACACCCATTACCCAACCCAACCTCCAGCCTCCTACCCTGAGTTGGCTGAATTTTGAACATATAACAAGATAGCGTAATAACACACATTAAAACTCTAGGAAGGATCACGACCGTGACCAACACAATCGAGTCGAACTGTCCCATAACAATCATCCAACTACACCTAGACAAACCAAAACCATAAATCCGACTATAACCAAATAAGTTCCAGTATTAATTAAATATAATCCCAAAATAAAATATGATGGAACAGTGAGAAATTTAGTCCAATGATGTCTGACCCAATACCAATGCCAATACTAAGGCTGATACTGATAGAGATTCTACCCATACCAACCCATAGTAGTTCCAAAAAAGCCTATAACTAAAATAATAAAAAAATCCGATTGGGAAATGCCCCAACCATACCCAAAACCAATGTCCATAAATACATCAAAGTATAAAGTAACATCCATGAAATGGAGCCTTCCAAAAAGATGGAAGCTCACCATTTAAATCCAAAGTTGACCCCCGAATATCCGAATGCTAAGTAGGAAGAGTAGAGTCGTCGGTTCGTACATTGCGTGGGGATACAACCGTCCAAATATGGGTTAGCGGGTGAATACTAGCATGAACTCAGGATAAGGATAAAACAATACCATTTAAGAAATCCCATATGTACATACATACATATATATATATGCATATATATATATATACATATATATACCTATTTATATATACCTATACATATATAGATATATACATATATATATATAACCATTCCGGGGAAGGGAACATGGTTTAGCATGCATTTAAAACCTTCAAACTGGGGATGTTAATCTTAACCATCCAAAACCCACCCATGGGCTATATGGGTCTTGTGTAACCCCCTGAACGGGCCTCGATGTATGTACCCGCACGAATCGGAGATAACATAAGAGTTAGGGATACCCATACACCCTTCACTCTCTATAATACATATGTACAGTGTACTTAGAGGATTCAATTATACCTCTTGAGTATCATATAAGGTTTCCATGTCCTACCCCTCATGTCTGCAAACTTGAATTTCCAGTGTCAGTCTATTAGACTCCCACTATAATACCCTAAAAAATCCAAACCAATATTAGCTCTATGTTTCAAGATCATTCATAGTAAATCATGGTTCTTTTATATTTTTATGATCAAGTTACATCTAGATTACATCTTTAAATAACTCCCAACTATCAGATGAATCAAAATATTCCTTACCGATTGAATTCTTGGGAAGGATATTGCTATAGTTAACTTCCAATGAGAATATCTCTCGTTATACTACAAATTTTTGAGATCATGACCTATCAAAAGATATATAATAATTATCTTTCCAACGATACCAATTTCTCCTAAATCCGATTTCAGATCAAGGAGTTATACCTATTTTACTCCTGCATGTCAGGCTAGGAAACTGAGTGACTACATTCATGAAAAGCTGTCACGTCCGTGAGCCTATCACCAATGTCGTCAGCCCTGGGCAGATTTTCACCCCCATTGACGATATTTTGTGACAATCTGTTATGCCCATGATGGTCTATCACCAATGTCATCAACCTTAACTAGAAAACCAAGATTTCACCTTGTTGTGATGACAATTCATGACGACCTATCACCAGTATGATGGCTTGTCACGAATGTCGTCAGCTATTTTTAGCATCAATTGAGGGGAGTTTTAGTAAGGGTATTTTGATCTTTTCCTTCACTTTCCACGACTTATAACCCTCAAGGAGCATATTATCTTTCATTCTCTTTAGTTAAATATCTCAAAAAGCTCTCTCATATACTCTGAACCACAAGATTAGGGTTTTGTCTCAAGAACAAAAACATTCTCTCCGAAAGAGGTTAAACCCTAGTCAACAAAAATCAAGAGCAATCCTAAGGATTTCTTCAAGAATCTTCTAGAAACATTAGATCTCTTTCAAGATCATGCTTTAAGGTATGCGTAGTGTTCATCCATGGGTCCCTTTCATCCATAGAGCTCAAGAATCATGATTGAAATTATAAATTGTGATTTTCTTGTTGTGTTATGACTATGTTCATGTTTTTTGGATTCAAGGTTGTATCTTGATGTATTTTTCATGAAGCATGTGAGTAGGTTAGTTGAAACCCATGAATTTTGGATTGATTAAGATTGTCAAATTGATAAGTACACCTATGCCCAAAGTTGTGCATGTAAGGTGTTTGATAAAATGCCAAGAATAATAGAATCCATGTTTTTATGACTTAATAGTGCTTAAATGACAAGCCCATGTTCTATTCTTTATGATTCCACATGAACTCCACATTATTGTTGTGTGTTATTGTGGTGATATGGAATGAGCATGATATTAAAGAAATATGAGTATATTCATTTTGTGGGCATCCCCGTCCATGTATAAGATGTTGAGAACCAAGTGTAGTATGAAATCCCCTACTTATGATATTGTGAATTGTGGACTCTGTTCTCATGATCAAGTCAGTTATGTGTGTCAGTTTCCTTCCATCGAATACTGGGGGTACTTGTACCCAAAATAATATAGTTGTGTGCCTAGTGCCATGTCATGTTATCATGATACTCTCAGTCAAGCCATGGTCTATAGAATTCAGTTAGTCATGTGACTCAGGAAAACTCAGAAATCTCAGCAGTCTTATTGGTCAGAAACCTTAGTACTCAGTAATCTCAGTGATCTCAATAATAATAGTGTTCTTAGCGATCCGAGTAATTTTAGTTATCTCAGTCATTCCTCAGAACTCAGTACGTTCCTTCAGTCAAGGGAACTCAGTAAACATAGTTTAGCTCCACTAAAAAATACCACTAGTATCCATTCAGTTAATCATTATTAGTTCAGCTAATCAGTTCAGTTCAGTTGTTTAGTTTAGCTCCATTATCTAGTATAGTGTCTTTCATAAAGGAGTAAGATTCAGCACCGAGTGATACTAAGGATGAGGACTTAACTACTAGAAATGACGAAGATCCTTAGAAGCAATCCCTAAGTTCCAGAACTACGTAGCTAGTGTAGGTATGAGATGTCACCTGTTAGTTAGGACTGGCATACTCAGGTGTCACCCGTTAGCACATTTATATGTATAGGAATAATCCCAATAGTCACTCGTTAGATTAGGACTGACTCCATAATAGTTGTCTTTACTGGTGGCGCAGTACTGATACCCTTCCAATCAGGTCAGAGATTGGACCCCAGTCAGCTTAGCATGGGGCATGCGGTTAGATGAATACATCCCATAATTTTAGTTATAGATTCAAGACTGTCAGATACAGTCAACTCAGTTCAGTAGTACAAATTCAGTACTGTTAGAGACAGTCAATCCTTATCATTATAAATAGACTTCAAGATCACCCATTAGACAGGACTGATCTCAACTATAGTTAAACAGTATCAAAATCATTAGATTTAATGATCACCCACTAGATAGGGATGATCTCAAATTCAGTTACTCAATATAGAATAAAACTCAGATAGTTCCATTAGAACTCAGACTATTAAATACAGTTGCTTAGTATCAGTTACATCGGTCATGTCGATCATCACAGTTATATCAGTTATGTCAGTTGTCATAGCTTATGTTATCAGTATTCAGTTTTAGGACTATTACACACAGTCAATTCGACCAGTTATTTATAATTCAAACTGTTAGAAATAGTCATTCATCTATTCAGTATCTCAGTATCAGTAAAGTCATGTCATCAGTATTCAGACTCAGTAGTCAGTATCACCATGAGTTCAGTTATAGTTTCTTATGCATGTATGTATTCTCACATTCATATTAGTCAGCATTTTTCATTCATATAACCCTTTACATTTGGCCTACCTCACTCGTATACTCAGTACATTCAGACATACTGGTGCATTTGTGATATGGTGTTTTATCTTATGTTACACCATAGGTTTAGAGACACGTGTTCTAGATCAGCAGTAGTATTTCAGTCGTAGAGTTTCAGTGAGTCCTCATCCATTCGAGGTTGATATTATTTTGTTTCATTTATTATTTTAGTTTAGTTTTTCTAGACAGAGTTAGTTGGTGATATGTTCTTTCAACTCCTTACACAGACAGCATTTAGAGGCTTTTAGATTTAGTTCAAATTTGATTCAGAATTCAGTTGTTTTTTGGGCATTTTCCACCCATATGGATATTACGTTTGTCAGATATTTTATTTAGTTGAACCTTATGGCCTATTATTCATTTTTTTAGCATTATTACGTCATATATTGCAGTGTACAGGTACAAATATTAGTCATGGGTTAGCTTGTGGTCCTTCAGGGTCATAAGCACCGTGTAGCATTCCTTTTTAGAAAAATCGGGGTGTTACAAACTTAGTATCAGAGCCTAAGGTTCATTAGAGTCCTAGGAAGTTTGAAAGTCACATCTATTAGAGTCTTGTACAAGCGTGTGTTGTGCACCAAACTTATGTGCAGGAGGCTATGAGATGTTTTAGGAACAATTTCCCTTCTTTCAGTATTCATGTTGTGCCAGTGAGAATAATCTCAAGTCACTCTCGGTCTAATCTATTTCCCCTTTTCTTCTATAGAACATGCCTCCTAAAAGTAAAATGGGAATTAGTCAGCCCCTCAGCCCAAAGACCCTTTGGGCGATCATGTTTCTCATGCAGATTTTAGGACCATATTTACCACTCTTGCTCAGTCAGTTGCTGCCCAAAATGAATGACCAACTGTCATTCTGGCAAATCTAGTGGCCAATTTAGCTGCAGCTAGAATTTGGGACTTTACCTGAATGAATCCTCCTTCTTTCACGGGGTCTAAGTCAGATGAGGACCCATAGAAATTCTTAGATCCGATTTAGAAAGTGATAGATATTATGGGGGTTACTACGGTGAAAAGTGCTAAGTTAGCTGCATATCAGTTGCATGATGTGGCTCATACTTGGTACAAACAGTGGAAGTCAGAAAGGTTAGATAATGCAGGTTCTATAGAGTGGGAGGAGTTTGCCTCTGCTTTCTTTGATAGATTTTTTCCTGTTAGAGCTTAGGGAAGCTAAGGTGCGACAATTCATCAACCTCAGGAAGGGAAGTATGACAGTGAAAGAGTATTCTCTTAGATTTACTCAATTAGTCAGATATGCCTCTCATGTGATTGTAGACAGTAGAGCCATGATGAGTAAGTTCATGTCAGAGGTGAATGATAGTGTAGTAAATGGGTGAAGATCTGCCATGTTGAATAGTGATATGACTTTAGCAAGACTTATGACTCATGCTCAGCAGATAAATAGCAGAAGATTAGAATGAGAGAGAGAGATAGAGTAAGAGAGCAACAACAGGTAGTTTCAGCTTTGCTCAGCCTAAGTCACAGGGTGGTAACCGTTCTCAGCATAGTTAGAAATTTTCAGCCCCAGCTTCATCCTCAGCTAGTGCACCAACACCTAAGTCCATAAATGACCATCATGATGGAGCGCCAGGCTTCGAGGCCCAAGGTAGTGAGAATAGAAGTCTTACTTATCCGTTTTGCAAAGAGTGTAGTAAGAATAACCTAGGTGCATATAGGGCAGGTAGTGATGTATGCTTTGGGTATGGAAATCCAGGCCACAGGATGCAAAAGTGTAGAATTCTAGCACAGAGGGGTAAAGAGTTGCGTCAGCAAGGCACCAAGATTAGTCAGCATTAGAATAGACTTTATGTACTGTAGACTCATCATGATTCGAAAAGTTTCCCTGGCCTAGATTCGGTTAAGTTACTAGTCTTTCATGTTCATGGTATGCATTTTTAGATCTCTTTCTCTGATTTTGACACACGTTTCAGCTTGAGTTAGTTAGTAAAGCCAGCAGGTCAGTTTAGAAATCGAGTAATCAGATTTGAATAGTTTGTTTCCTCATCCTTGCATCTATTCATGCTATCCAAGATGTTAGGGAATGTAACTATTCCAAGTAGAACCTCCTAGTAGTTGCAAGTTCAGTTTAGTTCATGCATCGTGCAATAGTCCCAGACTCCCGAGGTTCAGTTATAATCTAGTTCGTAGATGCCTTGTTCATTGCCTCAACTTCCTCAATATCTCAGCAACGTCAGTCCAACATCCTTCAAGGGATATAGTGTAACAAGGGGGAGATAAACTATTGCCCCCAAACTTTCACTAAATCTATCTTGGAGGAAGTGTTACCTATGAGCCGACCCTCTATCTCCAAAACTCAGTTATAAGCCATGTACTCAGTGGCTTAGTTTAGTCCATAATATGATACTTTGTCCATGTCATACATTGCAAACTCAGTTTAGTTCATGTACCACATTCCAAACTCAGTTATGTTATTATGTTTCCGATCATGCATATTGAGTGATTAATCTCAGACTCATCGATATTTTCAGTTCAAGGTGACAGTCTTCTTTGATCTTAATCGTTCCCATGTTTAGATTTTAGAACCAAACTTTGTATTCAGTTTCATGCTTAGTTTTTAGTTAAAACTTGGTACCTTTACCATTGCATATTCAGTCGCATGTTCCTGAGCCCGTTCAGTCATATATTCACGCGTTATATATGCATGATCAGCTTATCAGTACTTTCTGTCATGCGTTCATGTATCATGTCAGTCATATAATCATGCATTAGATATGCATGGATTTAGCTCATCAATTAGGCATCATATATGGATTCTTATTATGAGAAACTCAGTTCATCAGAACATTTAGTTGTGCATTCATGAATCAGTTACTCATGAATCAGATATGCATGTTCAGTATGATATATTCATCTTATCAGTCATGTCAATCCAAAAACCATGTTTCAGTAGTGTATGTATTGTATGTACTTCAGTTGATCTTTTCTTCCATCTCAGGCATTCTCATTTGAGGACGAATATTCCCAAGGGAGATATTGTAATATTCTGAAAAATCCAAACCAATATTAGCGCCACGTTTCAAGATCATGCATATTACATCATTGTTCTTTTATAGTCTTATGATAAATTTACATGTATATTAAGTCTTCAAATAACTCCCAGCTATCAGACGAATCAAAACATTCCTTACCGATTGAATTCTTGGGAAGGATATTGCTATAGTCAACTTCAAATGAGTATATCTCTCATAACACTACGAATTTTTGAGATCATGACCTACCAAATAATAGATAATTGAATTATATTTCTAATGATACTAATTTGCCTAAATCCGATATCGGAGCAAGGAGTTATACTCATTTTACTCTGGCATGTCAGGCTAGGAAACTTAGTGACGACATTCATGACAAGCAGTCACGCCCGTGACGACCTATCACCAATGTCATTAGACCTGGGTGGATTTTAACCCCCATTGATGACATTTTGTGACAAGCCAACACACCTGTGATGGCCTATCACCAATATTGTCAACCTTGACCAGAAAACCAAGATTTTACCTTTTTGTGACGATAATTCGTGACGATCTATCACCCGTATAACGACTTGTCATGAATTTCGTCAGTTATTTTCCCTAGAAATTGAGGGACATTTTGGTCTTTTTCGTCACTTCCCATGACTTATAACCCTTAAGGAGCGTATTATCTTTCATTCTCTTTAGTTAAACATCTCAAAAAACTCTCTCATACACTCTCAACCACAAGATTAGGGTTTTCTCTCAAGATCATATCCTCAAGAACAAGAACATTCTCTCCCAAAGGGATTAAATTCTAGTCAAGAAAAATTAAGAACAAGCCTAAGGATTTCTTCAATAACCATCAAGAAACATTACATCTCTTTCAAGATCAAGCTTTAAGGTATGCGTAGTGTTCATCCATGGGTCCCTTTCATGCATGGAGCTCAAGAATCATGTTTTAAATTATAAATTGTGATTTTCTTGTTGTGCTATGACTATATTCATGTTAATTATTGTTTTTTGGATTCAAAGTTGTATCTTGATACATTTTTCATGAAGCATATGAGTAGGTTAGTTGAAACCCATGAATTTTGGATGGATTAAGATTGTCAAATTGATAAGTACACCTATGCCCAAAGTTGTTCCTGTAAGGTGTTTGATAAAATGCCAAGAATGATAGAATCCATGTTTATATGACTTAATAGTGCTTAAATGACAAGCCCATGTTTTCTTCTTTATGATTCCACATGAACTTCACGTTATTGTTGTGTCTTACTGTTGTGATATGGAGTGAGCATGATATTGAAGCAATGTGAGTATATGCATATTATGATCATCCCCTTCCATGTATAAGATGTTGAGAACCAAGTGTAGTATGAAATCCCCTACTTATGATATTGTGAATTGTGGACTCTATTCTTATGATCAAGTCAGTCATGTGTGTCAGTTTCCTTCCATCGAGTCCTGGGGTTACTTGTACTCGAAATAATATAGCTGTGTTCCTAGTTCCATGTCATGTTATCATGATACTCTCAGTCAAGCTGTGGTCTATAGTATTTAGTTAGTCATGTGACTCAGGAAAATTCAGAAATATCAGCAGTCTCAGTAGTTTAGTAATCTCAGTACTCAGTAATCTTAGTGATATCAGTAACAACAGTATTCATAGCAGTCTCAGTAAATTTTAGTAATCTCAATTAGTCCTCTAAACTTAGTACGTTCCTTCAATCAATGGAACACATTAAACTTAGTTTAGCTCCGCTAAATAATACCACTAGTATCAGTTCAGTTTATCAGTATAAGTTTAGCTAATCAGTTTAGTTCAGTTATTCAGTTTAACTTAGTTATCAAGTTTAGTGTCTTTCAGATGGGAGTAGAATTTAGCACCGTGTAAGACTAGGGATGGGGACTCAACCGCTAGAAAGGACGGAGATCCTTAGAAGCAATCCCTAAGTTCCAGAACTATGTAGCTAGCATAAGTACGAGATGTCACCCATTAGATAGGGTTGTCATACTCAGGGGTCACCTGTTAGCACATTTATATGTATAGGACTGATCCCAGGAGTCACCCGCTACATAAGGACTGACTCCTTAGCAGTTGTCTTTACTGGTGGCGTGATACTGACACCCTTCCAGTCAGGGCAAAGATTGGACCCAAGTCAGCTTAGCATGGGGTATGTCGGTTAGATGAATACATCCCATAGTTTTAGTTATAGGTTCAGGACTATCAGATATAGTCAACTCAGATCAGTAGTACAAATTCAGTACTATTAGAGACAGTCAATCCTTATTATTATAAACAAACTTCAAGATCACCTATTAGACTGGACTGATATAAACTGTAGTTAAACAGTATCAGAATCATCAGATTTAAAGATCACCTGTTAGATAGGGCTCATCTCAAATTTAGTTACTCCATATAGAACGGAACTCCGATAGTTCCATCAGAACTTGGATTGTTAAATACAGTTGCTTAGTATCAGTAACATCGGTCTTGTCGATCATCACAGTTATATTTGTTATGTCAGCTGTCATAGCTTATGGTATCAGTATTCAATTTCAGGACTGTTAGACACAGTCAATCAGACTAGTTCTTCTTAATTATAACTGTCAGAAATAGTCATTCACCTATTCAGTATCTCAGGATCAGTAAAGTCATGTCGTCAGTATTCAGACTCAGTAGTCAGTATCACCACGAGTTCAGTTATAGTTGCTTATGCATGTATTTATTCTCATGTTCATATTAGTTAGCATTGTTCATGCATATAACCCTTTGTATTTAGCCTACCTCAGTCGTATACTCAGTACATTTAGATGTACTAACGCATTTGTGCTGTGATGCTTTCTCTTATGTTACACCAATGGTTTAGAGGCACGTGTTCCAGATCAACAGTAGTATTTCAATCCCAGAGTTTCAGTGAGTCCTCATCCATTCTAGGATGATATTATTTTATTTCATCTATTATTTTAGTTTAGTTTAGCTAGATGGTTAGTTGGAGACATGTTCTTTCAACTCCTTACTCAGACAATATTTAGAGGCTTTCAGATTTAGTTTATATTTGATTCATACTTCAGTTGTTTTTTGGGCATTTTCCACCCATATGGATATTACATTTGTCAGATATTTTATTCAGTTGAATCTTATGGCCTATTATTTATTTTTCTTGGCATTATTACGTCATATATTGCAGTGCACAGGCACAGATATCAGTCATGGGTTAGCTTGTGGTCCTTCGGGTTTATAAGCACCATGTAGCATTATGGTTTAGAAAAATCAAGGTGTTACACCCACCTTCATGGTTAGCTATCACAACCCGCCATTGTTTCCCAGTTAAAACCATTTTCAACCAAATTATTATTCCATTAATATTATTAACCAATGCTATTAGATTGTGGTATCATCATACTGACTATAACTTGCAAGTATTGTTCTTAGCCAAACCTTTTAGTGGTCAAGCAATTTCCATGTACTCATAGACCATGTTATCCAATTAACTTAGGGGATTCCCATGTACCCTACAAGTATTCATTACCATATTAACTTGGGGGATTCCCTTGTACCCCTCAGGTATGTTTATTAAGACAAACTATTCCAATTCCATTTAGGGATCCATTACCAAATTTAAACCATGCATAAGTTCCATTATAATCCAATGACAAATTTAAATCATTATCATAGTTGTTTTATCAAACATATTGAGGGCATAGTATTTCCAAGATCATAGCCAATTACCAAATAACCATTCCCATGCAACCAATTGTCCAAAACCACCACTAATGCATATAAAACCATAATTAAAATATTTGAAAACCATAACCAAACATTTATAGCCAAAAATCCCAAATAATATTAGGAAACCCAAAATCATACAACATTCAAATCATGAAAACATTGTATAAAATCCATGCCTCTAGTTGGAACTAACAATGAGGGAAGAGAACATGCCTTAAACCAACAAGATAATGGAGAGAAATCACCAAGAAACACCGCAATTTACTCCTTAAGAAAAAACCCTAGCTTCCTTTGCCCAATAATTCTAAAGAGGATTTAAGAGTGTTTTCTAAGTATTTAAGAATAGAATAGTATGGAAAATAACCTCCTATGTGCAATATAAGTTTTGGGACATTATTTTGATAAGTGGGGAAATGTACAAATTTCTCTCACTTAAACTGCACTCAATTCCTGTTATCGGGTACGAATGACCCTTACAAGTTGTACCCATCGTGTATTAGTGGTACCCACCTGTGATACCCTAGGTTTTCCCCCTTGTACCCAATACTGTCCAAGGTACAACATCCCCAAACCTAAGTCATATTAAAGCATACAAATAGTACCCATAAGCCGTACCCCTGGCAGAATAGAATCCTAGAAGGTTTGAACACTGTCCGCTATACGAGTCCTGGGTATGAATCGTACCCTGGCTTATGGGTCATGGTGAGCCACTCATACTCAGATCAAACTTAAGTTACTAAGTCTAAGGTTATGTAAAGTAACCAAACAACCCGTATTCACTGATATGACTCATACCTCCCATGTCATACCCATTCCAGTAACTAAATCCACCCTACCAACCAATACTGGTCAGCATATGATTAGACCATACCACCCATACCCAAGTGTACGACTCGTTCTCTAAGTCATATTGTACCTCAAAACCAAAAATCAAGGAATACTTCTAACGTCCAGAAAATAGGGTGTTTTCGTTGCCGAGCAACGAAGGAAGGACAAGTTAGCCTCCTAAGTCTATGTATTAAAAATAACAAACTAACAAGTTTATCTTTACTGGATATTAAAAAGGATAAAGAAAGATGGCTCCAGGAATAGAAGGACATCAATTCATGATCCATGACATCTAAGTAAATCAATCACAAGCTCCAGGAATTAAAGGACATCAAGTCACGATCCATGACATCTAAGTAAATTGATCACAATGAGAACAAATAGAAGGAGAATATCATCCCCAAAAGTCACAAAAAATCTGATCAATCATTATTAAGTAAAAGGAGAAAAAGTTCACAAACATATTGGAAAAGACATCAATCTTTATGAAGATCAAAATAAATAATAAATGATGGATATATCTAATATAGATGTGACTAACAATCGTATATGTACATATCTGATATGGACATATCATAGGACTATATTTCTCAATTAAGGAATTAATTCAAATCCTTGATTGAGAAGACGTCTCTTGGATTTCTTTATGAAGAGTTGCGGCCGAAGACAATAAAATATGAAGATTGAAGATGGACATGTGTTTCGTAACTTTGAAAAAGAAAATCAAAGTGTCTAAATCATAATCTCACAAGGCTTTGTAACTTTTAGTTTACAATAGTTATATAAAGAGTAGGATCGAGTCAACTTTATAACATCAACTGAAGTTGTGTCACATGATCTGAAGAACAAAATAAGTCTTTGAAACTTATTTCTCACTATTGTACTCAAGCCTAACATTGAATGATCTAAGGAAACATAAAAACCCAAGGGGACTAGAAGTAGGCACCATATTGGTGTTCCAAACTAGGATAAATCTTGTTGTCCTTACTTTATGTTTAATACTTATTTACTTAATTCCTTTAAATCTAATCTATCTTGTGAAGTGTGCTAATATGAAAGTGAGTAACAGAGTCAATAGTCGACTTATAGAAAAATTTCAATTTACTCCCCTTTTGAAGTTTAATTAGTATCCGATCAGGTCTCACCAAAGTGTTGCGTAACCGCAAGTGAGTAATTATCAAATGTCAAATTATCAAATCCTTCATGCTATTCTCTGGGATGTCCACTCCTCCACAAGACCACCATACTTTAATGGACAATATTACTCCTACTTGAAAAATAGGCTTAGAATCTTTGTCCAATCAGATGACTTCCAAGCATGGGTTGTCATCAACAAGTGTCCAAAATTGATTCCAGGAGTTAAAGAGAGGTCAAAGGACAAAGACAAAGAATCTAGTAGTTTTGATGTAGAAGACCTTGAAAGCATTGAGGTCACCAAAGAACAACAAGAGGTAATTCAAAATAATACACGTACTATAAATTTTCTTCTTTGTACAGTTAGTGGAGAAGAATACGACAAGATATTAAATAGCGAGACTGGAAAAAAGAGATGTGGGATAAATTTGAGGAAACCTATGAAAGAACCACCAAAGTAAAAAAGTCAAAGATTACTGACCTGGTCAATCAATACAAGTTATTCAAATAGAAGAAAATAAGAATGTTGAAATAATGTTTGCTAGATTTAGTAAGATTATAGGTGAACTAAAATCACTTTGGATGATCTATCCACATAACTTACAAGTCCAGAAGCTAGTCTGGTGTCCCTAAAAATTTGGGAAACGAAGGTTACTATTTTGGAAGATGGATATCTTCAAAACATGACATATGATGAACTATGATATAACCTCAATGAATATGAATGCAATTATATAAATAGGTACCAAAAAGAAGAGAAAAAGAAACCAGCATCCTTCAATGTTGCTCCAACCAAAGAAGTGGACATTCTGAAAGATTCTAATAATAAAGGAATGGCTATCATAAGTCGTGGAGTAAGGAAAATCATTAGATAGAAAAAACAAAGACCCCAAGGATCAAAGAGTGATGATTCCACTAGAAATGATGATCACTATTATTATTGTGGAATTCCTTGTCACTTTAAACAAAACTGTCCTGAGTTAATAAAAAGATCATCAAGAAAAAATCAAAATTTAGAGCATAGAGTGATGAAGATGAAATCGTAAAAAAAGTAGAAAACGCCAATATATACTTCACGAAAACAAGTGAATATAGCGAGGAACAAGTTTACAAGAGCTATAAAAAAGTAATATGGGTCATTGATAGCAAATGTTCCAGACTCATGACTGAAAAGAAAGAAAATTTCTTTACTCTAGAGAAAATAGATGAGGTATTAGTAAGGCTCAGTGACAATGCTAGAGGCAACATTATTGGAGTTGGATCAGTAAGACTAAGCTCATCCTGTGAATTCACGAAAGTATATCAAGTAGACGTCCTCAAACATAATCTTCTCAGCATTAGTCAGCTCTATGATGCAAGATTTGAAGTACTCTTCAAAGTCGAAAATTGCTCATTCAAACATGACAACAGAGAAATTTCTCTCATCAATAAAGACCTTAATAATATTTATATTTTAAATAGTCCCAAATTTACTTCTTAACTTGCCTCATTTTGCAAGCCAATGATACTTGGTTATTGCGTAGAAAGATCGGGCATGCTAGTATGCATATCATTGAGAAGTTGCCTGGACTCGAATTTGTGAAAGGTCTACCAAAACATAAGCTTGACAAGGACCATATCTGTGATGCCTATTAATTAGGTTAGCAGATCCAGACATCATTCAAAGTCAAATACATTGTCTCCACTACAAAACCTTTTCAAACAGTCCCCATGGATCTGTTTAACCCACCAAAACTGCAAGCATTAGTGGAAAAAAATATATTTTTGTCATAGTTGATGATTATTAATGTTTACTTGGGTAATTTTCCTTGCTCATAAAATGAGGATTTAACAAACTTTGAGATTTTTTGTAGAAAGGTATAGAGAGAAAACGAACACCTCATCACTTAAGTTCACAGTAATCGTAGAAGTGAGTTTAAAAATATGACATTTGAGGAGTATTATGCTCAGAATGGATACTCTCAAAACTTCTCTTCACTTCGGTCCCCTCAGCAAAATAGTGTAGTGGATCAAAAGAATTTGTCTCTCCAGGAAACTGCCAGGACAATGTTATTGGAACATAATATCCCAAATTATTTCTAGGCAGAAGCAGTAAGCACCACATGTCACATTATCAATAGGTACCTGATCTGACCTATCCTAAAGAAAATGACTTATGAACTCTGGAGAGTAAAGAAGCCCAACATTAGTTATTTCCATCCTCTTGGCTAAAAATGTTTTATTTACAACAATGGTAAGAATATCTTGGGAAAATATGATCCATGAAGTGAAGAAGGTGCGTAATCTTCGATCAAAAGAAGTAACAACACAATCTCTGAGCAGTCATAAGACAAGTCGATTACACCCTCCCAAGAGTTGACTCCTAAAGTAGAAATAGTAAATCCAAGTTATTCAAAAGAATGGAAGCATGATGCTAGTCATCCAAATGAACTCATCATTAGAAATCCAGAAGATAGAGTGCAAACTAGAGCATCACTGAGGAGACAAGTATTTGTCTCCCTTGTGTCTCAAATTGATCCCAAGAAAACCAATCAGGCCCTCAAAGATGAATCATGGGTTAAAGATATGAAGGAAGAACTGGACCAGTTTGACTGAAATCAAGTTTGGACTCTGGTTGAAAGACCAAGAAACTGCTCAGTAATTGGAACCATATGGCTCTACAAAAATAAATTAAATGAAGAAGGTAAAGTTATAAGAAATAAAGTCAGACTTGTAGCACAAGGTTACTATGAGCAGGAAGGTATTGATTATGAAAAGACCTTTGCCCTTGTGGAAAGGTTAGAGTCAATACGAATTTTATTAGCTTTTGCAGTGTTCAAATGTTTTAAGTTATATCAAATGGACATCAAGAGTGCTTTCTTAAATGACTTTATGCATGAGGAAGTTTTCGTAAAACAAACCCTCAGATTTGAAGGTCCATCATATCCAAATCATATTTTTAAATTATCAAAAGCACTCTACGACCTCAAAAATGCTCCAAAAGCTTAGTATGAGAGATTGAGTACCTTTTAATGAAATAACAATTTTCAAAGAGGTAAAATTAATATAAGTCTATTCATACAAAAACTTTTTTCAAATCTTTTCATTGTAACAATTTATGTTAATTATATTATTTTTGGTAGTTTTAATATCTCTATGTGTGATAATTTTTCTAATTTGATGAAAGGAGAATTCTAAATGAGTTTTATGGGCGAGCTTATATTGTTTATGAGATTACAAATCAAAAAAACTCCCAAAGTCACTTTCATCAGTCACACCAAGTACATAAAAGAACTCATCAAAAAGTTTGGTATAAAGAAAGAAAAGGCCTATGGAACACCAATTATCCTATCCACAAGCATTGATTCATACTAGTCTAGAAAAAACATAAATGAAAACTTGTACTGGGGGATGATCGAATCTCTGCTCTACTTGACTGGAACTCGACTAGACATTAGGTTTAGTATGTGTAAATATGCCAGGTTCCAGTCAACTCTCAAGGAGTCTCATCTCACTACCGTCAAATGAGTCATCTGATATCTAATAGGAACTCAAGACTTTGAACTATGGTATCCCTGCTCTTTACATTTTGATTTAATTAGTTATTTAAATATTGTTTTTGAGGAGATAAAAATGATAGAATGAACACTAGTAGAACATGTCAAATTCTTGGTGATGCCCTTATCTCATGGCATAGAAAAAAGAAAACTTCCATTGCTCTTTCAATAAGTGAAGCTAGATACATAGTTGTCAGAAGTTGTGGCACTCAAATCTTATGAATTATGCATTAACTTCTAGACTTTGACTTATCTTTTGAATCAGTTCCTATTATGTGTGATAACACCAGTGCTATTATGTTATCTAAGTGTACATTTGCATCATTATAGGGCTAAACATATTAATATTAAGGATCATTTTATTCGAGATCATGTATAGAATGGTTATTTTAGTGTAAAATTTGTTAACTTCGAAAATCTACTAGAACATATTTTTATAAAACCCCTACCAGAAGAAAGATTTTTTTTCCTTAGAAAAAGGATTGGTAGTCTTAGTATTGAAGAGTTTTAAGCCTTATTTTGGATAGTATTTTCCCACAATTTTATGTTACATAAAATAAATTCTTAAAAATGATTTTGTCACAATATGCATAAATCCATCACATAATTGTTGTATCTCTATGTGTGGATTTCATTGTCTGTATATTACTTTCTTGTTGTTTCTTTTTTATTATGTCAAAGGGGTATAAAGCAAGAACATCAAAGCTGGCTACAAGTCAGGGAGAGCCTACAACTCAAGAAGAGAAAGATGATAGGCAGGGAAGTCAACTGATGTTTACTCTTGTTTGTGATTCGAAAAATAGGGGATGTGGTTAGCATCCTAAGTCTACATTATAATAATGAAAAACTAGCAAGTGTATCTTTGAAAGATATTAAAAATGATAAAGGAAGCCGTCTCCAGGAATAAAAGGACATCAGAATGGAAGGACATTAATTCATGATCCACGGTATCTAAGTAAATCAATCACAAGTTCTAGGAATGGAAGGACATTAGTGACAATTCACAATATCCAAGTAAATCAATCAAAGTGAGAAAAAATGAAAGAATAATATCATGCCCCAATTTTACGAAAAATCAGATCAATCATGATCAAGTAAAAGAAGAAAAAAGTCACAGACACATTTGGAAAGGCATCAATCTCTATGAAGACCAAAAGAAATAATAGATCAAGAACATATCTGATATGGATGTGAGTAACAGTCGTATATGTATATATCATACAGTTGTATTCCTCAATCAAGGAATTAATTCAAATCCTTGATTGAGAAGAAATTTCTTGGGTTTTCTTATGAAGAGTAGCAACCAAAGACTATAAAATAGGAACACTAAAAATGGACATGCATTAAACAACTTTAAAGAATAAAATCAAAGTGTCTCAATCTTAGTCTCAGAGGGCTTTGTAACTTTTAGTTTACAATTGTTAGAAAAAGAGAAGGTCGAGTCAACTTTGTAACATCAACTGAAGTTGTGTCATAAGATCTAAAGAACAAAATAAATCTTAAGAACTTGTTTCTCACTACTATACTCAATCCTATCATTTAACAATCTAAGGAAAGTTTGAAAGTCAAGGGGACTAGAAGTAGGCACCACTTTGGTATAACAAACTAGGATAAATCTTGTGTCTTTACTTTATGTTTGATTACTTATTTGTTTAATTTTTTTATATCTAATTTGTCTTGTGAAGTGTGCTGATCTGCAGGCAAGTCGACTGTGAAGAGTCAGTAATTGACTCACAAAAGAATTTCAATTCACCCCTCTCTTGAATTTTAGGATAAGAGGACAACACCTATTAGAGGTTGATGCTAAGTAGTTGAAAAATCAATATGGCAGACATCACCATCCCCTCATTTGTAATTGGATGCTCGAGACCTTAACCAGAATGAAAAAGTGGTTGCTGAGGAAGAATAAATTGTAATCCAAAGAATATGGAAGCAATGTGGAATGGTGCATCCCCAGTGCCTGTCTTTGGAATTTATTCAGCAAGTGTTGGGATTTTTGAGTAACTTGGTCAGCACTAGCCATACTATAGTTATTCCAACTTTTCTACCTCTATCCTTGCAACACACTACTACTATAGAACCAAGGATGGATGAAGATTTTGAAACATTAGTGTATCCCTAAAAGATACTTGGGCTAGTAATAATTGATGATAAACATATTATTCTGAAAGTTCATAAGAATAAAGCCCCTAATATTCCATGGTACAAAGTGTGAGGATGCATTAAAATTTTTGATAGATTTTAATGAATGCCTGCATAATATGAGCATTATTAAAAGGTATGATTCTGAGTTTGTTTCTTTTCAACTACAGGTCAAAGCTAAGAAATGGAGCATATTTTTTAAATACAGGGCCTCCTTATCTCTACTTGGTTACAATTTCAGAATTTGTTCCTTAAGAAATATATAACCAATACTTATCATGATTTTAATATTGATGAATTCTTGAGGTTAGAATAGGATAACACATGTGTGGCGGCCTATGAGGCCAAGTTTCATGCCTTGTCTCAATATGCACTACAGTTGATCACTTTAGAGGAGGAGTGGTTAGGTATCTTTTAAAGGGTCTGAATTGTGGGATTCAATTGTTGACCTTATATGTGGCACTATTTGGTAAGTCTTTTCATGAGAAAGTTGAGTTTTCCAAAAAGGTTGAGGCCCTTGAGAAACTAGGACAGGTAAAAGCTAAAGAGAAAAAGGCCTGGAAATTAGTCCAATTTAATGTGTACTTTTTTTAAGAGTGGTTGTTTGTCACGACTCAAACTAGGGCCTGACTGTAACGGATATCTCAAGTCCATCATAGAACAGAGACCATCACCTTAACCTACCTCAAGAGAACAACAACAATAATAATAACTATAATAATAATGTGGAAGCCATTAAATAGTAACAAAAAGATAGATAAATTACTCAAAGAAACACAGTGTCAAAACAATGACCAACCAACCTGCACTTTTCCACAATAGCCTCTAAAACTAGAATACCAAATAGGTCAGGACATACCCCCAACTATGACCAAACAAATCACAAAATAATGAGTCACAATAAGATAATATAGAAATAACAAGGCCTTGAGAAAGATGGAGTCTCACCACTTCACAACTACTCAACACACATTCTAATCCACCTAACGTTTTATAGGGGTAAATGAAGAATATTCAGACCATACATTATGATACAATGTAGCATCCTTGGACGGTTAATGGGGTGAGTTCTAGGATGTAACTCAGGGGATATAATAACATAATTCCATATCCTTAAATTAGTCAAAACCACAATGCACACATTTATATACATATATATAGTATGCAAGGAAAGGGAACAAGGTTTAAACATGAGATTTTAAAATTATGAACATGGACTATGTAGCTCTAACAATTCTAAAAACACCCATGGGCTATATAAGTCTGGCTTCCCCCAATGAAAGGGCCCAACTGCGTGTTAGCCGAACGAGCTCGATAAGTCTAAGAAAAGTACATGGAATCCATGACTCCACACAAATCCAAGGTTCATATATATCAAGTTGGAACTATACACACAGTCATGAAAATCTCCATGCCGGTAAACATGGTTTCCATTATTGGTCCTCTCGGGAACTCTATCAAGGAATTAAAAATTTGGTATCATTATACCTATTAGGATTGCAAGGTAATCTATATTAGATGGAGGAATTCGTGACCCCCATCCACGCATCTATGTTGGGGGAATCATCCACCCCCATTTGACTCCAAAGATCAAATTTAAAATCAATCCATGGCCTCTGAGGCCTTTTAAAATCATTTATGTTCCATTAACCTCTTATTCAATGAAAGGTTTTAAAAGTGAAGTAATTTATGTATATATCTTAGTTTCAAACCAATTTTACAAGTTTGGTTAAGATTAAAGCTAGTTCCAAACCATTGAACCATAAATTTAGGAAAACCCATGTTTCCTATTCCAATCCCATGTCCATGTATTTATTTAGTTTAAAACCATGATATTAAAGCATAAATAATTAATTTAAATCCATGGGGATCCAATTCATCTAATAACCATTCCAAACACCTCAAACCATATTCAAAACCCAATAATTAAATCACATGGATGACAATTAAATACATGTTTTTGCATAAAATAAATTTAGGGAGAAGATACATGCCTTAATTACACAAGAATTTGTAATCAATTTGAAACTTGGAGCTCGGATGATGAATTCTCTATGAAACCTTTGAGTTTTTCTTAGGTTTTGAGTTTGAGAGTGAAAGGGAGTACTTGATCTTAAAAACTAAAGAAAATAAACTTTTTTATATTTAAGAGTCATACAAGAGTAAAAAAACCCAAAAGTCCTTCATCCCAAGTGAGAAAATTAAAAGCTGCACAAAAATTATGCCATGGCGTGGTGCACCAATATTGTGTAGACTATCCTCTGTTCCACACAAATATCACGAAGGGTAGCCTCCGTGATATGGAAATAATACAAAGTTTAACCCTATGGCATATTTATATTAAGGACTCCTATTGCCTCGGGGTCCAAAAATGTCCCCAAACCTTTTAAAAATTTTTTTGAAACCTTCCGTGAACACCCTTTAACATCTCAAAACAAGTTTCAAGTGAAAAATTGATATTTCAAACATGGAAAGGTCAAATATAAAATAATGCAAATTTTGAGGTTCTTATATCTTCTAAGCCTTATACTTAGGCCCTTCCAATATCTACAGTAGGACAATCTAGAGCCAGTTATCAACTTTTAAGGGCATACAACTAAACACCTTTATCTTCGCCAGTACTGAGGCCTTCTTTGGACATTAGATGTCATACATGTATGGGTTTGGGCTATATTATAAGGTATTATCCTATTATCTTTTTTTCATGTAAGTTGACTCAACAAGCAACTTCTACTACTCTATTTTGATAGGTTATGGTAGTTGAGGAAATGGTAGGGTCGTCCATAATGTGGGAGTGGTTTTAGGCTTTAGGAAGGGGTGGCAACAGGCCAACCAGGGTAAAGGAAAAGTTGGTTAAAATGGTATTCAGGCTAGTAGAGGTGGAGGTCAGGGTGGTGATAATTCTTATTTTTATACTATTTTCGATTTTCCTAAAGTAGAAGTTTATAATGCGGTGATTATACGTACTATTATAGTTTGTGATCATACGGTTTCTATATTGTTTGATCCTTGTTCCACCTTTTATTATGTATGTGCAGAATTTGATTTTGGCTAGGATTTAAACTGTGAATATCGTGATACTTTTATGTATATACTTATCAGGTGAAACATATGTTTTTTGTTATGTTTATGGGATAGACATTGGAAGACTTAGTGATTCTAGATATGGAGGAATTTAATTTCATTATAGGGATGAGTTAAGTGTCTCCCTATTATTCCATTCTTGATTGTTATGCTAAAACTATCACTTTAGTTATGCTTGGGATGGATAAGTTAGAGAGAGAGTACCTTAAGCCTACTCTTATGAGAATGGTGTCAGTTCTTTATGCCAAAAAACTAGTAAAAAGAGGGTATTGGAAGTTTTTGTCCCACCTTTGAGAAGATAACTTGTAGTTCCTCCTTTTACAACAGTGTCAATGGTATGTGATTTCTTAGATTATTTCATGATGATCTTCCATTTATGCCTCTAGATTGAGAGGTTATTTTTGTATATATTTAAAGGCTGAAACATGACCCAACATTATCCCTCCTAAACATAGAGCACCAACAGAGTTGAGAGAGTTGAAATCTCAATTACAAAAATTCTTAAAAAAAGGTTTTTTCTTCCAAATAGTTTCCCTTGGGCTGCATCTATGTTATTTTTGTAAAATAGGATGGTAGCATGAGGGCGTGCATAGACTACAACCAATTGAATTAGGTGACCATTCACAACAAATATCCTTCTAAACTTGAATGGATGACCTATTTGACAAGTTTCATGGAGCTATAGTATTCTAGAAAATAGATTTGACATTTGGTTACTATCATCTTAAGATTTGGGAGGAGGATATCCTGAAGACTACTTTTTTGACCTGTATGGACACTATGAGTTTTTAGTTATGTCATTTGGCTTTACCAATGTTTGGGTGGCTTACAAGAGTCTGATGAAAGGGGTGTTGAAATCGTTCTTGGATTCATTCGTGATTGTGTTCATCGATGTCATATTAGTCTACTCTAAAATAATAGAGGAGCATGAAGCTTACTTGTGTATGATGTGAGGGTTTCTTAAGGAGAAGCAATTAAATTCTAAATGTTCTAAGTTTAAGTTCTAGCTATATTCGGTGTCCTTTATAGGGAACATAAGTTCTAATAAAAGGATTATGGTAGACTCATAGAAGGTATAAGTTGATAGGAATTGGTCTAGGCTAATGAATGTAACAAAAATCTAGAGTTTTATGGGGTTGTCCAGTTACTACCATAGATTTATTAAGGGGTTTACTTCCATTAACTTGCCTATAACCAACCTTACTCAGAAGGTAGTTCTATTAGTGTAGGATGACAAGTGTGAGTAGATCTTTCAAAATCACAAAACATATACACTTCAACTCTAATTTCACTAATTTTTCATTGAAGATGAGGATTTCATTGTATATTTTTATAGCTCGCACTTATGTTAATGTGTTATTTTTATACAAAATTAGATGGTAATTGCTTACGCTTCAAGGTGACTAAAGCTTTATGAGAAAAAATAAGATTGGAAGCCATGGTGTTTGCTTTGATGATTAAAAAACACTACCTCACCGACCATCACAATTTTTAGCATTTGTTTACCCAAAAAAGATTTGAACCTAATCAGAGAAGGTGGATAAAGATAATCAAATATTATTAAATATCAATTCTATATCACCAAGGTAAGGTCAATGTGGTGGAAGACACACTAAGCCAAAATCCTGTGAGCATGGGGAGCTTAGCATGGCTAGAAGTCCCAAGGCTCCCACTGGTGAGAGAGGTACAATATTTGGATAATGGTTTTCTGAGATTAGAAGAGTCTAGTAAAGGGATAATATTAGCACTAGTGGTAGTCAAGTCCACATTCTTTGATCAAATCAAGAGCAGGCAGTTTAAAAACATATAGATAAGCAATATTAGGGAAAATTTATTGTAGGGTAATGAGTAGAGAATCCATTCTTGATGATGAGGGATTATTGATAATTTGGGGATACTTGTGTGTACCCCGTGTGGATGATTTAATTTCAACTATTCTAGCTGAGGATCACAACTCCAAGTACTATATATATCAAGGTGCTAAAGATATGTATAGAGACTTGATACCATATTTGTGGTGGCAAAGAATGAAGAATGACATTATGGATTTCTTAACCATGTGTTAAAACTGCCAGCAAGTCGAATATAAAAATAGTAAACCTGGTGGCACAATGAGAATACCTATTCTAGAATTGAAGTGGGAAAGAATAACCATGTATTATATGGAAGGCTTCCTAAAACACTGAGGAAATATAACTCTATATGGGTCATTTTAGAATATTTAACCAAGTCAGCTCACTTCATTCAAATAAGAGTAGATTATATTAACGCTAAGTTGGCAAAGATCTTTGTGAAAGAGATTGCAAGTTTACACGTGGTACTTGTTTTGATTGTGTCATATAGAGGTAGTCAGTTCACCATTAATTTTTGGGAGAGTTTTTAGTTAGAATTGGGTTTTAGGTTAAACCAAAGTAAAACTTTCCATCCTCACACCAACAACCAGTCAGGATAAATTATTCAAGTGCTTGAGTGTATGATTCTAGCTTATGCTATGGACTTCAGGTGTCAGTGGGGACAAGTACTTACTGTTGTGTTTATTTTCCTACAATAAGATCTACCACTCTAACTTTGATATATGAATCCTTTTGAGGCATTATATAGTAGGAGGTATAGGTCTCTAATTAGGTTTTTTGATGAATTTTAAGTGAGCCCTGGGTCAATGACATACTCTAAGATTTGATGGAAAAGTACAGCTCATACAAGAAAATATCATAGCATCCTATATCTAACAAAAAATACATACAAAAAACAAGGTGAGAGATGTGAAGCTTGAAAAATAAGAGAAGGTACATTTGAAGGTATCACCCATGATGGGTGTAGTGCGATTTGGAAAGAAGGGTGTCACGACCCAATTTCCCGAGTAATGATGGAACCTACTTTAGCCTGCCAGTAGGTAAGCCAAACTTGTAATTCCCACATTTTTGGGCTAGTCTTTGAACCATCGTTCTTACATGTATAAGTTATAATCCGAGTGATTCTCATGTGAATATAAGTTTTATGATCCTTATACTAGTGTGTGAAATGCTCATGAGGTTAAAAACGTTCGTATAAATCATTTATAGCCAAGTTGAGCTAATATCCCTTTATTCATCCAAAGTATGATATTCAATTATATAAGGGTCAACTTTAAAATTTTTTAACTTTTTATATAAGTATAATTTTTCATCTCAAGACCCACCAAATTGTAGATAATTGAATTAGCTTTCCAACGATACCAATTTCTCCAAAATCTAATACTCGAACAAAAAGTTATGCAATTTTTTGTGTGAGGTAGTAAGGGGTCGCGATAGCCTCATGAATCGAGGGATACTTGACCCAAAATAGGGGTGTCATCACGAGGGCTACTTCACCCAACTAGGGGTCGCGACACAAGGGATATTCCCCTACAGTTCTAGCTTCATAAGGGCTAAGGAGAACTTTGCTCCTTTCCTCTCAACCCCAAACGCCTAATGGACGATTTATAACACCCCAAAGGACATTATTTTCCCATTTTTCATCATCAGAACTCACGTAAACCGTCCCCTTTTTCCACTATGAACAAATTTCAACTTTTCTCTCAAGAACTACAGGATTTATGTTTTGAATTCAATATTTCTTCAAGAATCCAAGGTTTAAAGTTTCCTAGTCCAATAAACCTTAAAGAAAAATCAAGAATGAAGTTTCTTTCACAAGTTCATCATTCAAGATTCCAAGATTCAAGCTTTCTTCACAATTCAAGAAAAATAGAGGACTGTGGGAGTTCATCCATGGGTCCTCTTTCACCCATGGAGCCTAAAACTCAAATTTCAAGTTTAAAGTCGTGATCTTTACATGTTCCCATGAATTTTGCTTATAAGTTTTCATGAATCTCAAGCTTACATTATGTTTCCATGAAATTGTGGGTGATATTAAACCTCACATGTTTGAATGGTATTGTTTGCTAAATTTATGCCCTGAATGGTGATTTTAGAGGTGGAATCATGCTATTACTACTATTTTAACTATTCTCATGCTTAGCCAAAACCATTAATTACAAGTGTTTGATGAAATGCCTACAAGAATGATTTTGAACAAAGGCTTACATATTATGTCCTTAGTGTTTTAGTTCAATTTCATGGTGGATCCTATATTCAAGATAATAAAAATATTTCCATGTTTTAAGTTCATGTTTTCCTACATTTTTTATCCTTTGATGTTGTGATGAAATGGCTATGTCCTATTTCAAGTGAATTTCATGTAATTCCCCAATTCACGGGTTGGTTATGAAACCATGTTATGCTTCCATGTTTTAAGATATTCCCATGTTCAAGTATTAATCTCTATGTGCTTGATATAATGCTCATGTGGATTGAATAGGGTAATCATGACATGTTACCATGTGTTCTCATTTATGTACAAGTCCATATCCTCCAAGTTTTTGACAAAATGTCTAAATGAAAGCATTTTTAATAATTGACTATTGTTATGCTATTATGATTATGGCATTCTTTACTTTCATGCTATCGAGTCGTGGGGGCATTTAATACCCAACAATTTAACTGCTTACCTAGAGCTAGTGTCAGTTACAGAATAGTCTCAGTCATGTCACGATCATTAGTATCCTCAGTCAGTTATAGAACTTAATAGAACTCAGCCAGTTACAAAACTTAGAAAAATTTAGTAAAATCAGTATCATTCCAGTCTAGTTCAGTATTTAGTTCAGACCTTAGAAGTATTTAGTATTCACTTCAAACCTCTATAGTATTTAGTCAATTAAAAGAACTCAGTAATATTTTCGTTAGTTATCGAAACTTAGTGAACTCAGTTCAGCTCAGTTAAATAGTACGATCAGCAATAGTTTAGTCAAGACTAGTGTTATAAAGGAAATCAATTCACTGTTTATTCAGTTAGGAGTAGGAATCAGCACCTAGTGAACCCAAGTATGTGGATTCACCTGCCAATAGAGGGTGTGATCCTTAGAAACAATCCTTGCATTCCAGAACTATGTAGTCGGCATAGGTTAAGACATCAAACCTGCTAAATGAGAGTTGATAAGTTGTTTTAACCTTTCAGTTGAGGGTTCCACTGTTCTCATTAGAGTACCTGCTAGATGAGGGTATCTCTTCAGTTATCTTTACCCATGGCACGGTACGACACCCTTCCAACTGAGGTTATTGGTTGGACCCCAATTAGTTTAGATATGGCATGTCAGTTAGATGATTACTTCCCACAATTTTAGTTTCAGTAGTACATAACTCAGTTTAGTTCTACAGATTCAGGACTATCAGATATAGTAACTCAGCTCAGTACAAAACTTAGCATAGTTCAATAGAAATAGGACTGTCAGATACAATCTCCTATTTATTAGTGATACAGTATCAATAAACTCAGATATCAGTTAATCAATTATCAAAAATCAATATATAGTCTCAGTTACATTCTTATTTATAGCCTCAGTCCCAGTCCCAGTCCGGTAATCAGATCAGTAACTTAGTTCAGTTTCAAGTTTGCTTGACTATCACGTACAGTTATCAGTTGTTAAATTATCAGTATTCTAGTACCTCAATTGATAGACTATTTTAGAATTATGTTATGCACTTGGTCCTGCATTCTTAGATAATATAGTCTTCACAAATTCATGTTTAGTTACCTCATGTTACTCAGTCAGTCGCTCTCTCATATTTATAATACTGTACAGTTTCAGTCCAGTTATTCAAACTAAGTATAGTCCAGTTCTACATGCCTAGTATTCAACTTCAATTGTACTTCTATTATTAAAGTAGAGTTTTACAGAAGCTAAGTGTAGAGATTCACCATCTTAAAAGAGAATGTTTGTCACTCATGCTTTAAGATATATCAGTTTTCAGTTTAGTCAAGCCTATTAGTGAGTCTACTTATGCTTAGCATGTATGTTTTACGATTATGTATGAAATAAGTTTTACTTATTGCATTCACCCCTGCATACTCAGTACATTCCAGAAGTATTGATCCACATGTACGTCTGTGTGGCTACATTTCTCATAATGTAGGTACTAGTTGTGGCTTGTATATCATAGTCAGACAGTTGCAGATTCCAGCTAGTAGGTGATGAGTTCTCCTATTTCTAGAACTCCAAACAGTTTTAGTTTGTGTACAATTTATGTATTTTCCATGTGTATTGATTTTTGGTAGTTGAAGGCATGTCCCAACTATCTATAGTCAGTATAGTAGAGGCTTCACAAATGTCAGTTAGAGTCAGTAATGTAAATTTCAGTTTCATCTTTCAGATTTATTAGATTGTAAAGATTTATCAGTATTGTATCTATTTTAGATCTTTAGTATGATTATATTTCAGTACAACATAAACAATTATTTATTATGTGATAATTCAGTTGCTTAACAATATGCTAGTTTATGGGTGAGCTTGGGATCACTTGTGGTTCCAAGTACCGTTTGACGTCTTGGGACAGATTTTCAAGGCATTATAAAATTGTAGCCCAAATTGACAATTAATGGTCATGTTGGTGGAAAATAGGATAAATGTTAGTATTATGCTAGTAACTAGATTACAAGCCATCAAATATAAGGATAACAACATAATTAAAGATACATAAGGAAAAGAGTAAAACATGCCATGACTTAGTAAGCCGGTAAGATAGCCTCTAGCAAACGAATCAGATTACTATCACTATCAAATATACAATAGCCTCAAATAGAACGACCATCGATTAATGGAAGAAAGAGATAAAGTCACCTCAGCTCCAAAATCTCACCTTATGTTTGTAATCCGACAACCACTAATACAACATCAATGGTGACAACTAGCACTTAAATCTACTCTATAATAGATGCAGAAGTATAGTATGAGTACCAAAACAATGGGTACTTAGTAGGCATCAATGATCTATTGACCAAATCATAATATAGGCACAATATGATGCGAGATAATAACTAAAGTTAGGAAAAGGGGAAAACCTAGAATCCTGTTTCAAATACTAAAAGTAATAAACCGAGTAAATAATATAAACAGGAAAGCAACTAACTATAGTATAACTAGGCCCTCATAAACTTAGAAAATGAAAACAAGAATAATTAACCCAATTGGGCCACTATATGCCCGATGGATGCAATAAAGAAGTAAATACTACAATAATGCACAAAAGATATACGAATTTCAAAATCGTAATAATGGATCCCCTCATACCATAAACTCTGGACTCAAATAGTTTCATAACCATCATGAATAACCTCAATGCCTGACTCAAATTGAGAATAATATATCACATGCTGGACTTGAACTAAAAATAATATCATGAATACCGAACTTTAATTCAAAATAATATCATCATAGATACTAGACTTGAATTGGTCTAAATATTATAATTACTGGACTCAAAATGATCTTAATAAATCCAGGGTATAACCTTGAGAACATCAAAATATGTCTAAATCCTCCTTCAACTCAAGAAGATAAACAGAATAACAAAAGAAGGCCTTCTAAGTCTATAAATAAATACTTGTCTTCTTGACCTAAAGTAGGTCAAGGGGCCCATTTCTACCCCCCCCCCCCCCTAAAGTCCATTCTAAGACAATTACTACCCCAAGCTAGGCTAAAGTTCCAAAATCCCAATACAGGGTGCTAATTAAGTTTTATCAAGTCCTAGGGTAGCAATTTAACACAAGTAATAGGTATTTAGATAAGTCCACTTAAATACAGCTCACTAACCAGTTAAGTAATCAAAATTTCACAAAATATACCTTTAAGCCTTTAATTCCCAATCTATGGCTGGAATAATATCATGGCTATATCATATTTAAGTTCAATCTAAGAAGAAAGTAAGCCTACCCTACCTTGATGCTGAAGAATGCCTAATAAAGTCCTCCAAATTTGAGATTTTCCCTTTTGAGAAGCCTCTACATGATCCCATGCTATCATAATAAGAATTTATACATTAATACTAAATTAATGATACCCATATTGTATTCTTATGATTAGAGTCCAAAATCAATTCGAAAACCTATGAGGGCCCTACTTGAAGAATCTTAATATTGAAATGATAAATATGTCCCCTTATACTCAATGATCATTTACCCTCAAGATTGGGTAAATTTTGAGCTCAAACGATATTAAAATAAGCCCAACAAGGAACTAGGGATTTATGACTAAGTTAGAGAATTAAATTAATAATTAAACAAAAAATTACAAGAATTATGCTAAGGATATAACTATACCAAGATCTCAACACCCCACAATAATCCAAGGATTAATATTATAAATTTCTACACTCTCTAGGATTTTAAGGCTTATAAGACTTGGAGAAGATGAATAAAAATTAGGTGAGGGCACTATGGTTATAGCTTAATCGATCACTTGAATGCTTAAGAAGTCATCGCTAAAGCGATATAGGATATCTTATTCGATTCTTGCCCTCGGCCAACATCCGCTTTAATGGATAACATGTTTCTTAAGAAACATCTGATAAAGCTTTCTAGCATCCATTATAGTGGTTATCAAGGAACCAACCTTGGATTCTAAAGTGACCTTTTGGCCACTTAAGCAAGAACATCTTAAGTTACTGAGTACCCAACTATTCCAAAAAATTCCCTTAAGATGCTACAATTACATACTAAGCCACTAATTCAAATAATAGATATAGGTACTCCATGCAAGTAGACTATCTCATGAACATGATACAAGAGAACTTATCATCACAGAAAGACATATAAATAGGAAAGAAATAAACCAATTTGGTCAATAAATATACAATGATCCAAATACCATCATGATAAAGTCCATAGTGATCTACTCTCACTTCTGCTCACAAATAGGTAATCTTAGATTTAGCCCACTAGGCCTCTGATGCTCAACCTTCACTTACTGAAAACATAGGCAATGAGCTATGAAATCTACTACATATTTTTTCATAGCACTCCATTGGTAATGTTGCCTCAAATCCTTATACATCTTAGTTGTCCTTGGGTGAAAACAGCATCTGAAGCTATGAGCCTTAAACAATATAAACTATATCAAATATCCAATACTCTGAACATAATTGAAGACATCATATCTATAAATACCCTCAAAACCCATGGTAACCCTGTGAAATACCCTGAGTTTTAGTCCTTTGAAATTTCCTAAGCTTTGAGCTCACATTCCGTGTAACAACTCATCAAATGAGTCATATGGTAAGGGTACGGGTTAGGTGACCAAATCATAAGGAGTCTAGTAGATGTTGGTTGGATTTCTATTATGGTTATGACTTAGTGGTACAGGTCATTACGTGTAGTTATAGGTTGTTAGAATAATCCTTCGTTAAATCAGAAGCTTAGTGACTTTACTTGGCTCTGGATATAAGTGGATAAATGAGAGCCATGATTATAGGTTACGATTCGTGAGGTGAAGTCCTATGTTATCCAGTGTCCAATCTCTTGTGTTTTGTCTTTGTTATGACTAGACCATATGAGTTATATGGTCAGGTCATGAGAGAGGGTCATAGAATCATATGGTAGATAGTGTATGGGAGTGAAACTCACTATCTTGTGAAAACACAATGGTAAGAGTCGTATGATATGGTCATGAGTCACGGGGTCGACTCATAACCACCTGCAGTATTTTTACAATTCTAAGTGAGGGGCATTCTGGACATTTTTCCTTTTAACTATTTTTGATATAATAACATAAAACACCTTTAGGGACTTTATTAACCTATTAATCCCAATCAAACACTCTTAATATCTCTCTCAAACTCTCTATTCAAGAAAGAGGCTAGGATTTCTCTAAGATAATAAATTAAGGCTTATAAGGGTGGTTTCTCTCCATTTCCTTGGTGTATAAGTTATATTACTCCTCCCTCATTGTTACTTTAAAAAGAGAATGTATTTTAACATTTCATTTGATAATATTAATATGGTTTTGATATAATATTTTAGGGGTTTGGATGTTCATGGTTGAATAATGTTTCTCATGGTTTAATTGTGGGTTTTCCTTGTCTCAACATGATTTTGAACATTGTGAAATGCATGGTAATAGTAAATGGATTTTGAGGTGTTCTGGATTCCCCAAATTACTTAGTTTTTGTTTTGAAACGTATGTGCCCTTAACCCATTTGTTAAAATACCAATGAGAATGATTTTGTCACATAGTTTGACTATTCTTGAAATCATTGCATTGCATAACTAGTAATGGAACCTAAATTGGTCTGGTTGATTTTAAAAGGTTTTTAAAGTCTTTGGTAGCCATGGTCTTAGTTTGATTTGAAATGGTAGGGTCTTAATTTGGCCTGATGGTTTTATATGGTATGGTTGGAATAGACTTGTAAGCTCTAATTTTTGCATGACGATATCAACAGTTAATGCGTACTTCAAAAACTCCTTGGTAAATGGTTGGAATGAGTAAATGGTTTTAATATGGACTAAAAGGAGGTGTGTAGCAAAGTTGAGTGAGATGCAGATCCCGATGGGACCAAAACTAGAAATTCATATTTGTCGATATGATGTTTGGTCATGGTGACCACGTGTATAATAACAGACTTTATATTTTGGGGGATGTGCTAGCCATCCCAGGTTTTTTTCTCTGGTACATGCGTCTACACGCATTGGGTCCCTTTAAGCAAAAGAGTTAAACCTATATAGCCCATGGGTCGTTTTAGGATGAAAAAGCTACACAACCCAAGTAAAGTTTTTAAATACAGGATAAACCATTTTAACTATCCCAACACAGTATATATGTGATTGCATAT
The DNA here is from genome assembly GCA_030864225.1 of Capsicum baccatum var. pendulum. Taxonomy (NCBI): domain Eukaryota; kingdom Viridiplantae; phylum Streptophyta; class Magnoliopsida; order Solanales; family Solanaceae; genus Capsicum; species Capsicum baccatum. The sequence continues at coordinate 66,373,162 of CM061559.1, read as the reverse complement.
GGTTATTTTACTTGGTTTTGAATTATTTGCATTACTTTCTCTTTTTCCTAAATACATACTAGTGTTCACTCCTTTAACCATCTTCGAAACATTATATCCCCACATGATGCATGAACCAGCCATACTACCATTCCTTCTGCTCAGTGACTTAAATTTAGGGACATCTTTGAGTTAGACAAAAGTGGTAAGTGTCTATAATCTTTAAGACTCCATTTTATGCCATGGACTTCTTTTTATTATTGTTATTTCTTTGTATCGGTTTTGTTCTATGGTCAGGGACATGTGCCAACTGTATGTTCATTGATTCTGGATAGAGGATTTATCAAACTACTATGGGCATGGGCAGTGACAGTATTGGTGTCAATCTTGGTATTGGTACTGGCATTGGATTGGTAAAGGTTAGATATTTGGTTGTGACTATTTTGTTATGGTTATATACTTTATTTAATGTCCTTAAAATATTATTTTTTTCTCTTGTTATATGTTCAAAACTCATTAAATATAGAGTGTAGGGAAGTTAACGGTTGGGTAGTAGGGATGGTCTCTAGTCCTGGTTGGACTTGAGATGCCCGACAAGACCAGGCCTTGGTTCAAGTCATGTCAAATTAGTATCAGAGACCAAGGTTCATGGTCAATTGAGAGTCCACAAAGCCATGTTGAATAGAGTCTCTTTTAAGAGAGTGTAGCAGGTCACACTCATAAAGGAGAGGCTATGAGGCATTTAGGAATATTTCTCTTTCTTGTGCTCTATTTATGAGATATAGAGTCTAAGGTCCTGAAATCTTCTCTTATTCCCTTTTGTTCACTTTTCAGATAATGCCTCATCGATGATATGAAACTTACAAAAAATCCTCTGCCCCACCCAAAGATAATGTTGATGGGAATCATTGTACTAATAGGGTCCAGACCTTGTCTAGGGGTCCAGTTCTTGATTGTCCTTCTGGAGTTCCACTAGCCCCCTTCAGTCTTTCTCGAGCTCTTTAGGCTAAAGTGATGAATGTTGAGTTTTTTTAGTATATTAATATGTTGCCATATTTGGTAGCTTCAGTCTGAGCATGGTGTTTTCTGTTACTCCATCTTCTAAGGCAACATGGGTTGGCCAATTTATGAGGTTGAACCCTTTGGCCTTTACTATTGTTTAGGCTAAATAGGATCCTCAAGGTTTTCTATATGGGATCAAAAATATCTTTCGTGTTATGCATGGCACTAATATAGAGGGCATGGAGTTTTCCTCCTATCAACTAAAGAATATGGCATACCAGTGGTATGAGGAATGGTATCAGTCAAGGGTTGACCACGCTGAGTCATCTTTATGGAAGGATCTTTATAATTCTTTTGTAGACTATTTCTTTCATTAGGAGCTGAGGGAGGCAAATACAAAAGAGTTTGTTGATATAAAGTAAGGCAAGATATGGGTCAAAGAGTATGCCTTGAAGTTTCAGTAAATATCTAGGTATGCTCCGGAGCTGGTTTCAAGCATAAGGGATAGAATGAGAAAGTTCTCTTTCAGTTTGTCCAGAGACTTAATCATGAAGAGTATGGTTTTCTTATTGAACAAGGACATAGACATCTCCTAGATGGTTGTGTACATGCAATACATTGAGGAATAGAAGGGAAAGTAGGATGAGCTAAGGGAGAGACAAAGCAAAAGGTTTAAATTTTTTGAGTAGGGTGGTATCTAACAACAAAGTGGTAGGGATGGTAGAAAGTGGCCCAAGAAGAAGTAGGGCAATTTGGGGTCTTACTCAAGGACTAGTGCTCCCCGCCCAAAGCTATCGGGTGATAGGCATTTTTATGGTGGCAGCAACTTTAGGAAAAAAGGTTCCCAAATCAAGCTAGTGGGGCCTAGTCAGCTTCATCAAATCCTTTATGTACATTTTATGGTTGATTGCATCAGGGTTACTATGATGAAGGAAAGGACATGTGCTTCAGCTATAGTTAGCCAAAGCACATGCTTAAGAACTGTCCCATGGCCAAGGTTACCTCTAGGGCAAACAAGGTTTTGGTTTCCTCTTTATTAGCTATGACACCAAAAGGTACATCGTCTAGCTTCGGCATTGGTCTAAACTATCACTATGATCTCAATACCCAACAGGAGTTTAAGCCATCACCAGATGTTATAACAGGTATGTCGAAACTTTTTTCTAGTGATGTGTATTATTTACTTTATCATGGACCCACTCTCTTTTATATGACCTTATGGTACCAATAGAGATTAAGTGTTCCCAACATTGATGGTTTACAAGAGAGGATCTTAGCTGAGGCCCATGATTTGTATTATGCTATTCATCCTGGTTTGACAAAAATGTATCATGACATTAAGGAGATGTATTAGTGGAATAATATGAAGTGGGATGTGTCTAGTTTTGTGGCTAAATGCATGGTGTGCCAACAAGTAAGGGTTGAGCACATGAGGCCTAGAGGATTGTATAAATAAATTGAGTTGCTTGTGTGGAGTGGGAAGTGATCAATATGGATTTTGTTACTAGTCTAACTCGATCTCATAATTAATTTTATTTAGTATGGGTCACTATAGATAGGATGATAAAGTATGCTCTCTATTTGCAAGTGAGGACTAATTTCTTGGCTGAGGATTATGAAAGATTATACCTCCAATAAATTGTGAAATTGCATGGGGTACCTATTTCTATCATCTTGGATCGTAGTATGTAATTTTTTTTATAGTTTTGGTGGTCATTTTAAAAGGATTTGGGGACTAAGGTAAGTCTTAGTACTGCTTTCCACTTGAAGTCAGATGTGCATTCAGAAAGCACCATCCAGACATAGAGGATATGCTTTGAGATTGCGTGATTTACTATAGTCGTGGTTGGGTTGAGTATTTACCTCATATAGAATTAGGTTACAATAATAGCTACCGCTCTAGCATTGGGATGGCTCTGTTTGAAGCTTTGTATAGTAGGAGGTTTAGGTCTCCTATGGGTGGTTTGAGGTTGGTGAGGTGGAGATGTTTGGCCTGAAATTGGTCCACCAAGCTATGCTAAAGGTAATTCAGGCTAGGATTATGGCTCCCCAAAGTCACCAAAAGTTCTATGAGGATGTAAGGCATAGAAAGTTGAAGTTTTAGGTTGGGTATAGGGTATTCTGGAAGGTGTCTCCCAGGAGTAGCACAATTTGGTAAGAAGGGGAAGCTTAGTCCCAGGTATGTTTGTCCGTACTTGGTTTTGAGAAGTGTAGGAAATATTACGTATGACTTTGAGCTATATTCTAGGTTGAGCTTTATTCAAAAGGTGTTCCTTATTTGTATGATGAGAAAGTGTATGGGTGATCTGTTGCAAATTCTACCTATCATGGATATCAATATCTTGAACTCCTTATCTTACGAGAAAGTCTCGATTGAAATCTTAGATCAATCGGTTTGCCTGTTATGGCCAAGGATGTAGCTTCGCTAATGGCTATATAGAGAAACCATAAGGATAAAGAGGCTACTTGGGAAGATGAAGAGGACATGAAGTCCAAATATCCATTTCTATTTTTCGCTTTAAAAAATCATGCATAATGTATGTGTTATTCATAACATCTTTATTATCTAACTTATTTAAAGGTAAGAGTTGAGCTTTTGGGAGTTTATATAGTTCTAGTCAATGCTATGTTCTATCATTCGAGGATGAATTATCTAAGTAGGAGAGAATTGAAATACCTTAGGTTTTGGCCCTTGTAAATTTTTTGCTTTTTGAGCTCACTGTCCTTGTACTGACTTATCATACGAGTCATATTATAAAGGTATAGGTTAGGTAACCCAAATCATAAGGAGTCAGTTGGATGGTAGTTGGGTTTCTATTGTGGTTACGACTTGGTGGTATGGGTTACTAGGTATGGTGATGGGACGTTAGGATGACCCTTAATCAAATCAGAAACTTAGTGGCTTTACTTGGCTTTGAGTATGAGTTGCTCACTAAGAGCCATGAGGATAGGTGACAAGATGTGTGGTAAAGTTGTATGTTGTACAATGTCCTATCCCTTGGGTTCTGTCATACTTACAACTAGACCATACGAGTCATATGGTTAGGTCATGATTTAGGCTTGTGGAGTCATATGGTTGATAATGTGTAGGTATCCAACTCACTGTCTTGTTGACGACTCAATGGCATGAGTCGTATGTTATTGTCACGATTCACAGGGTCGACTCATAACCACATGTGGTATTTTTATAGTTTTAAGTTAGGGGCATTCTTGACATCTCCCCCTTTAACTCCTTTTGATACGACGACTTAAAACACCTTTAGGGACTTCATTAACCGATAATTCCCTATCAAACACTCAAAAAATCTCTATCAATCTCTTTATTCAAGAAAGATTCTAGGGTTCCTTCAAAATAATCAATTAAGACTTTCAAGGGTGGTTTCTCTCTGTCTTTCGTGGAGTCTAAGGCATGATATTCCTCCCTTATTGTTATTTTGCAAGGCGTATATCTTTGAATGTATGGTTTTCATAATATTGTTATGGCTTTGACATAATGGTTGGGTGTTTGGATGTTTATGGTTGAATAATGTTTCTCATGGTTTAATTGTGGTTTTTACTTATCTCAACATGATCTTGAACATTGTGGAATGCATGGTAATAATAAATGGATTTTGGGGTGTTATGGATTCCCCAAATTACTTGGTTATGATTTTGAAACTTATGTACCCTAAACCCGTTCGTTAAAATGCCAATAAGAATAATTTTGTCACATAGTTTGACTATTCTTGAAACCTTTTCATTGCATAAGTGGTAATGGAATCTAAATTGGTGTGGTTCATTTTAAATGCTTTGGAAAGTCCTTAGTGGCCAGGGTCTTGGTTTAATTGGAAATGGTGGATTCTAATTTTGGCTTAATGGTTTTATATGGCATGGTTGGAATAGACTTGGAAGCTCTAATTTGGTGTGATGATACCAATAGTTAATGCCTACTTAAAAGACTCCTTGGAAAATAGTTGGAAGGTGTAAATGGTTTTAATATGGACTTAAAGGGGGTTGTATAGTAATGTCGTGGAATGTGGATGTTCTGAGGGGGACCAAGACTGGAAACTCATGTTTGCCTATATAATGTTTTGTCATGGTGATCATGTGCATGATGACACACTTTATATTTTGGTGGATGTACTAGTTACCCGGGTTTTTTCTCTGGTATATGTGGCTACACGCACTAGGGCTACTTTAGCAGGGGAGCATAACCTATATAGCCCGTGGGTGGTAATAGGACGGCAAAGCTACATAGCCTAGGTAAAGGTTTTAAATACTTGTTAAACCTTGTTCCCTATTCCAACATGGTATATATGTGATTGCATATGGTTATTTGACTTGGTTTTTGAATTACTAGCATTATTTTTTCAAATACCAAAGTAAAACCTAGCCTTCACTTTGCTAACTGTCTTTGGGCGTTGTATCCCCATGCGATACAGGCACCAGCCATACTGCTATTCCTCCTACTCAGTGACTTGGATTCAGGGATAGCTTTGTGTCAGATAAAGAGGTGATCTTTCATACTCCAGAAGACACCATTTCATGCCATAAACTTCTTTTTATTATTTTTATTTCTTTAGATCAAATTCTCGCTATGGTGGGGACTTGTCCCGATCGGATGTTCTTTGGTTCTGGATAGAGGCTTCGTTGGACAACTATGGGCATGGGTAGTGTTGGTATTGGTGTCAACCTTTGTATAGGTATTGACATTGGGATTGGTAATGTTTGGATATTTAGTTGTGACTATTTGATCACGGTTGCTGACTTTATTTAATATCATTAAATTATTATTGTTTTATCTTTGAGTTTGTTAAAAATTCATCTGACATAGGTTGCAGAGAGGTTACTACTTTGGTATTAGCGGTGGTCTCTGATCCCGGTAGGACTTGAGATGCCCTACTCGACTAGTTTCTCATTTAGGTTATCAGAGAATTGTATCAGAGCCCTAGGTTTATGGTCAATTGGGAGTCCAAAAACTGGTGTCGAGTAGAGTCTCTTTTAAGGGTGTGCATGATGCCATACTCATAAGTAGGAGTCTACTCGGCATTTATGAATGTTTCTTTTTCTTGTGTTCTTTTTTTGGATGTAGAGTCTAAGGTCCTGAATCTTCTCTAATTCTTATTTGGTCGCCTTGTAGATCTTTCCTCTTTGATAATTTAAAGCTTACAAAAACTCCTCTGTCCTACCCGAGGGCAATATTGATAGGAAATATTCTACTTATGTGGTCCAGCCCAATCTAGAGGTCCAGTTCTTAATTATCCTTCTGGAGTTCCACCAGTCCCCTCCAGTCCTTCTCGAGCTCCTTAGGCTGAAATGAAAAGTATTAAGTTTCATTAGTCTATTCATCTATTAACTCTGTTGGTAGATTCTCAGTCTGAGCGTGGTGTTTTCTATTACTATATCTTGTGAGGCCACAAGGGTTGTCCAGTTTATATGGTTAAACCCCCAACCTTTACTAGTGTTAAGGTTGAAGAGGACCTTCAAGGTTTTCTAGATGATATGGAAAAGATCTTCTGTGTTATGCCTACCACTAATATGGATGGCATGGAGTTTTCCGCCTATCAACTAACAAATGTGGTGTACCAATTGTATAAGGAATGGGATCAGTCAAGGGGTGACATTGCTGAGTCATCTTTGTTGGAGGATTTTTCTAACGCTTTCCTGTACTACTTTTTTCCTCAGGAGTTGAGGAAGACAAAGGCAGAATAGTTTGTAAATCTGAAGCAAGGCAAGATTCAGTCAAATATTATGCCTTGAAGTTTCACTAGTTATCTCGGTATGCTCCGGAGTTCGTTTCTAGCATGAGGTTTAGAATAAGAAAGTTTATTTCTAGTATTTCTAGAGACTTAATCTTGGAGAGTAAGGCTGCCTAGTTGAACAAAGACATAGACATATCTAGGTTGGTTGTGTACATGTAGTAGGTTGAGAAAGAGAAGGGAAAGCAGGTTGAGTTAGGGGAGAGAAAAATCAAGACGTTCAAATTTTCTGAGTAGGGTGAGTTAGGGAAAGCTGGTTGAGTTATGGGAGAGAAGAATCAAAAAGTTCAGTTTTTTTTAGAAGGGTAGTGATAACACCAAAGTGGCAGGGATGGTAGAAAGTCTCCTAAGAATAATTGGGGAAATTTGGGGTCTTACTCGACAGCTAGTACTCCCTACCCAAAGCCGTCGGGTGATAGGTATTTTCATAGTGGTGACAACTTTAGGGAACAAGGCTCCCAAACTCAGGCTAGTGGGGCCAAGTTAGCTCCATCTTATCCTCTCTGTAGATTTTATAGTCGATTGCATCAGGGTTATATGATGAAGGAAAGGACAACTGCTTCTATTGTGGTCATCCAAGGCACATGATTAAGAATTATCCATTGGCCAAGGTTTCCTCTGTGGAAAACAAGGTTCTTGTTTTCTCTTTATCAGCTTCAGTACCAAAGGGTACACTATTTAGCTCCAGTACCAGTCGAAACTATCTGTATGCTCTCACTACTCAATAATAGTTCAAGGAATCACCTGATGTCATGACTAATATGTTGAAACTCTTTTCTCGTGTATTATACTACTTACTTGATCAGAGGTCAACTCTCTTTTATTTGGCCCTATTTGTGGCTGTGCTTTCTGGTTTTGGTCCTTAGTATATTTCAGACCCTTTTTCTATTTCTACCTCAGTGGGTGACACTGTGGTGGCTAGAAGAATCTACAGAGGATGTGTGATATTTGTGGGTTATCATGAAATTACAGTGGATCTGGTTGAATTAGACATGGTGGATTCTGATGTCATATTGGGGATGGATTGGTTGTACTCATGCTATGCTTCTAGACGATTGGACCCATAAAATCTTCATTAAGTTCCTTAATGAGATAGTTATTGAGTGGGAGGGTGGTTCATGTTCTCTTATTGGGAAGTTTATATCATATCTTTAAGATCGAAGATTAATCTCTAAGGGATGTCTTTATTATCTAGTCCGGGTTAAAGATTCTAACTTGGAGGGTCCTTCTTTGCCTTCCAATTTGATGGTGAAGGAATTTCCTTAGGTTTTCCCTGATGACCTTCCTGGTGTCCTTCCTAATAGGGAGATAGTGTTTGAGGTTGATCTTATTCTGGGCACTCATCCTATTTCTGTTCTGCCATGTAGAATGGCTCCAGCTGAGTTGAAGGAGCTTAAAGAGAAACTAAAGAATCTTTTTGACAAGGGTTACATCTATCGTAGTATGTCCCTGTGGGGTTCACCTGCATTATTGTATGTGTATTAATTATCGACAGTTGAATAAGGTGACGGTAAAGAATAAACCCTCTTCCAAGGATAGATGATTTGTTCAGTCAACTTCAGAGTGCTAAGTTTTTCTCCAAGATTCATCTTTGATCCAGGTATCATCAGTCAAAAATTAGGGAAGTGGACATCCCTAAGATTATTTTTCATACTTGATATAGGCATTTTGAGTTTCTTGTTATGTGTTTTGGGTTGACCATTACCCCAACGGTATTCATGGATTTGTTGAATAGAGGCTTCCATCAGTTTGTAGATTTTTTCATCATTGTATTCATAGATGCTATTCTTGTGTACTCTAAGAGTGAGGTGGATCATGTTTATCACCTCTGCATTATATTAAAGACCCTAAGAGATCAGCTATTGTATGCTAAATTTTTGAAATGTCAATTCTTGTTGAACGCTATCACTTTTTTGGGTCATATCATTTGTAGTGAAGGGATCGTGCTAGATCCGTAGAAAGTTGCAATGGTTAAGAAGTGGCTTAGACCCACATCTTCAACCGATATTCAGAGCTTCTTAGGTTTAGCTTGTTATTACAGGAGGTTTGTAGAGAGATTTTATTCTATAGTTTTCCCGTTGACTAAGTTGATGCAAAAGAAGGTAACATTTTTATGGTCCGAAGCTTGTGAGGGTAATTTTGACAAGTTGAAGGATAAGTTGACTTCAGCTCCAATTTTGACTTTGCCTGATGGCACGGATATGTTTATGGTCTATTGTGACGCACCCCATGTGGGAATTGGTTGTATTTTAATGCATTACGACAAAGTGGTAGCTTATGCCTCTAGACAGTTGAAGGTCCATGAGAAGAATTATCCGAATCATGACTTGGAATTGCTAGCTATGATGTTCGCGTTGAAAATTTGGTGTCACATTTGTATAGAGTGCATGTGGATATCTTTTCAGATTATAAAAGCCTACAATATGTTTTTACTCAATAAGAGCTTAACCTCAAGCAAAGGATATGGCTTGAGCTGCTCAAAGATTATGACATGAGTCTTTACTACCGTCCAGGTAAAGCTAATGTGGTTGCTAATGCTCTTAGCAGGTTTTTCTTGGGGTTCTAGCTCATTTGGATAAGGATAAGCGGGAGTTGGTGAGGGATATTCACCATTTGGCTAACCTTGGAGTTTGTCTCGCTAACTCTGAGGATGAACGATTATTGGTACAGGAGGTGACACAGTCATTACTTTGTGCTGAGATAAAAGAGAAATAAGTGTTAGATCTTGTCTTGATAAGGATCAAGGGTAATGTAGGTGGGCAAAAAGTGATGGCCTTCGAAATTAGCGGTGATGGTAACTTGCGGTACCAAGGGAGATTATGTGTTCCCAACATCGATGTATTATGAGAGAAGATCTTAGTTGAGGCCCATAAGTTGCATTTTTCTCTTCATCCTGGTTTGACAAAAATGTATCATGACCTTAAGGAGATATGTTAGTAGAATAATATGAAGTAGGATATGGCCAATTTTGTGGCTAAGTTCATGGTGTGAAAACAAGTAAGGATTGAGCACATAAGGCCTAAAGGATTGTATCAAGAAATTGAGTTATATATATGGAAGTGGGAAGTGATCAACATGGATTTTGTTACTAGTCTTCCTCGGTATTAGAATCAGTTTAATTTGGTATGGGTCATTATGGATAGGATGATAAAGTCTGATTACTTTCAACCAATGAAGACTAATCTCTCGATTGAGTATTATGCAAGATTATACCTCCAAAAAATTATGAAGTTGCATAGGGTACCTGTTTCTATCATCTCGGATCATTGTATGCAATTTTATTCACAGTTTTGGTGGTCGTTTCTAAAGGGTTTGGGGACTAAGGCGAGTCTTAGTACTACTTTCCACCCGTAGTCGGATGGCAAGCAAAAAGGACCATCCATATGTTAGGGGATATGCTTCGAGCTTGCATGATTGACTACGGAGGTTGTTGGGTTGAGAATTTACCTCTTATAGAGTTCTTTTACAATAATAGCTACCACTCTGGCATTAGGATGGATCCATTTAAAGCTTTTTATGCTAGGAGGTATAGGTTTCCTTTTGGGTGGTTCAAAGTTGGTAAGGCGGAGATATTTGGCCCAAAATTTATCCACCAAGCTATGTTGAAGGTAAAGGTTATTCGAGACAGGCTTAAGTCTACCCAAGTTCACCAAAAGGCGTATACGGGTGTGAGGCATAGAAAGTTGGAGTTTGAGGTTGGGGATAGGGTGTTCTTGAACGTATCTCCAATGAATGGAATGATACAGTTTTATAAGAAGAGAAAGCTTAGTCCTTGGTATGTTGGTCTGTACTTGTTTTCTAGAAGGGTTGACAATGTAGTGTATGAGTTGGTGCTGCCTTTTAGTTCGACATATATTCACCCAGTGTTCCATGACTCTATGTTGTGGAAATGTACCTCGCAAATAGTACCTATCAAGGATATTAGTGTGTCGGATTCCATGTCTTATGAGGAAGCCTTGGTTGAAATCTTCGATCTGCAGGTTCTTCGATTGTGGACCAAGGACTTTGCTTTCGTGAAGGTTCAGTAGAGAAACCACAAGGTTGAAGAGATTACTTGGGAAGCTGAAGAGGACAAGAAGTCCAGGTATACATTCCTATTTACCGCTTTAGAAATTCGTGCATAAGATATGTGTTATTCATAACATATTTGTGTTCTAACTTAGTTAAAGGTAAGAGTGGAGCGGTTTGGGGTTTAAATCTTGCTAGTCAAAACCATGTTCCACCATTAGAAGATAAATGATCCAAGTGGGGGAGAATTAAAATACCTTAAGTTTTGGACGTTGGAAATTTCCTGCACTTTGAGCTCATTTTCATTGGAACGACTCATCATACGAGTCATATTATAAGGGTACAGGTCAGGTGACCCAAATCATAATGAATCCTATGGATGGTGGTTGGGTTTCTGTTGTAATTACAAGTTGGCGGTATAGTTCGTTGGGTGTGGTGATGGGTTGTTAGTATGATCCTTTATCAAATCAGAAACTTAGTTACTTTAATTGGCTCTGAGAACGAGTGGGTTACTAAGAGCCGTGAGGATAGGTTACGAGTTGTGAGGTGAAGTTGTACATTATCCAGTGTCAAATCCCTTTGGTTCTGTCTTGGTTATGACTAGACCACATGAGTTGTATAGTTAGGTCACGAGACAGGGTTATCGAGTCATATGATGGACAGTGTGTGGGTGTCCAACTCACTATCTTGGTGAAGACTCAATGATATGTGTCGTATGTTATGGTCATATGGTCCAAGCTCTAATTTTGTTATGACGGTACCAACGGTTAACACCTACTTAAAAGACTCATTGATAAATAGTTGGAATATGTAAATGGTTTTAATATGGGCTTAAAGGGGGAGGGGGTGGCAAAGCTATGGAAGGTGGAGGTCCCGAAGGGGACAAAAACTAGAAACTCATGTTTGTCGATATGAGCTTTGGTCATGGTGACCGTGTGCGTGATGACACACTTTATATTTTGGGGGATGTACTACTCGTCCCATGTTTTTTCTCTAGTACGTGCGGCTATACACACTGGGGCCCTTTCAGACGGGGGGAGATGAACCAATATAGCCCGTGGGTGTCTTTAGGACGTCAAAGCTACACAACCCACGTAAAGGTTTTAAATAAATACTAAACTTTATTCCCTATCCCAGCACGGTATATATGTATTTATGTGATTGCATATGGTTATTTGACTTTGGTTTGAATTAATAACATTATTTTATCTTATCCATGAGTACATGCTAACGTTCACTCCGCTAACCATCTTCGGGCGCAGTATCCCCATGCAATGTAGGAACCAACCATACTACTATTCCTCTTTCTTAGTGACTTGGATTCGGGGATAACTTTGAGACACACTAAAGTGGTGAGCTTACATACTCCGGAAAACTCCATTTCATGCCATGGACTTATTTTTATTGTTGTTATTTATTTGGATTTGGTTTTGTCTATGGTCGGGGGAATATCCCGACCGAATGTTCTTTGATTCTTGATAGATGCTTTGTTGGACTACTATGGGCATAGGCGGTGTCGGTATTTGTGTTAGGCTTAATACTGGTATTGGCAATGGGATTGGTTATGGTAGGATATTTCGTTACAATTGTTTGGTCATGGTTGTAGACTTTATTTAATGTCTTTAAATTATTATTGTTTTATCTTGTTATATGTTCGGAATTCATCTGACATAGGGCGCAAGGAAGTTTACGGTTGGGTATTGCGGGTGGTGTCAAATCTTATTTGGACTAGAGATGCCCGACACAATTAGGCCTTAGATCGGGCTGTGTCACCCTCCTATACGTATCCCTCAACACCTGTTCACAGATGACACAAAGTCCCCTTTCATCAACATTATGACTCTGAATCTGCTTAAATAAGGTAGACCTAGCCTCAACACTAGTAAGGATACTCCTAGATCTTTAAGTATAAAGTCAGACCATCAAGTTGGGTAAAGATTAGATGTCCCACTGTTATGGTTTATCCAGAACGGAAATAAAAGCTAAGCTACCATACTCTCCACCTTTCTGCCAAAGGTGTCCGCTACCTCTTTCGCCTTGTTTGAGTGGTATAGAGTAGAGATGTTATAGTCCTTTAGTAACCCCATTCATCTACGATGACTACAATTAAGCTCTCTTTAAGTCATAAGTTGTTGAAGACTATGATAATCAATGTAGATCTCACAATGAATGCAAGAAAAATAATTCCTCCAAATATTAAGCAGAAAAACTACCGCCACTAACTCCAAATCATGAGTGTGGTAGTTGCCCACATAAAATTTAGTTTCTTGAATGCATAAGAAATAACTCATCTCTTCTTTATCACGAAACAACCCAAACCAACACTGAAAGCATAATAATATACAATAAACTATTTGCACTAAAAAAGAAGAGTAAGTATTGGAGCCGAAGTGTGAAATTAGTCATCGGTGCTACAATAGTGGGAAGACCTACTAACTAGCCAAACAAATAAATATTTGAACCTCAGTTTGAGCTATAGTCTTATTCCAATCACAAATAGCCTCAATCATCACTAAATCCACCATAATCCCACTTATAGACACCACGTGTTCGGGGAATGTAACCAACTCAATCTAGAACTCGCACTTTGAGAACTTTGGCAAAAATCCTATGAACACTCAAAGCCTAGAGCATAATCATCAAATGTTGCTCATGCTCCTCTGTACGCCTCGAATGAACAAAAATGTCATCGTTGGACACAATCACAAAGGAATTCAAATAGTGTTTGAACATGCGGTTTATCAAATCCATGAATGCGGCTGGGGTACTAGTCAACCCAAAAGACATTAATAGGAGTTTATAATTACCATAACTAGTCTTGAAGGCTATCTTTGGGATTTCCATATCCCAATTCCTCAATTGATGATAATCGAATATCAAGTCTATCTTTGATGAAAATGTCGATCCCTAAAGCTTGTCAACTAAGTCATCAATATGAGGCAGAGGATACCTATTCCTCATTATCACCTTTTTAGTTGCCTCTAATCAATTCACATATACAAATAACAATCATTTTTCTTGATAAACAAGACAATAACTCCCTTAGATGACATACTTGGATTAATGAAACCCTTACCTAGAAGATCCTAAATTTGAGAATTCAGCTCTTTGAGCTCGGCAGGATCCATACGGTAAGGTGCCATAGAAATTGATTGGGTTCCTAGCTAAAGATTAATAATAAAATTAATATTACGCTTATGAGGATGGACAGATAGGTCAGTATGAAAAACACCAGGATAATCATAGACTATAGGAACTTGATCATGTGAAGGACTCTCCACACTAACATAATGAATATAAACAGGATAATACTTATAATCCCTTGATCTGAGTCTTCTCTCTTGACTTGAGAAATAATTCATGTCAGTACTCGGGTAAAATATCCCTACCATATAATTGAGTGTATGCCCAGCATGACTAAGGTACCAATATTGGAAAAAAAAAAACAAAAAACACATGATAGGAGGGGAACTACTCCATGGCATGAATAACAACAAAGTCCTCCATATCTAACACAAAATGATCAGCCTGAGTATCAAACTATCAAACGTTCATAACATATGATCTATAACTTGATCCACTACAAAAATCACCTACAAGAGTAAATACATATAATGGCAAAGATAAGGAATCCCATGACAACTCTAACTGCGGTGCATAATAAGAATGCATGTATGAATAAGTGGAACCTGGATAAAATAAAGCAAAAGCCGACTAATGGCACACTAAGATCATACCTATAATAACAATATCTAAAGACTCTGTCTACGGTTTACTAGGTATAGTAGATAAATTATCTTTCCTGCTACCTGGCTGGGTTCCTGATAGATCACCAATCTAACCTGTCTCAAGACCTATTTAAGAATACTAGGGACCACCCCAATGACCCTGCATTCCACCTCTAGTTAGGAAATGCATTGCCTTAATCGGTATGATACTTTGTACTGCAGGTACAATTGTTCCACTCAGAGGATAGTTTTTATAATAATGGATGGTGTCCCCACACTCATAATACGCCCCAGGCAATGCACTATATCTAAAGGATTTGATTGTATTGGAATAGCTGCCTTGCCTTAAAAACCAAGAATATGTATCTCTATAATGCTGACCACTACGCTGGCTAGGATGATCACTGTGGCTGGGTTGACCCATATTAGTTATCTTAAGTACGACATAAATGGGCCTACTACATTGGCCCTGATGCTAATAATACAGACATAGATATTGCGTGCTATCATACACGCAAGTGTATGTGGTATTTCAAGTAATAAAATAACCTTTCAAGCTAATATCAATTTTATAGGGACTTAGTGTTTTGTAAGAAATCCATTTCTACCATTACTACTGAGATTAAATAAGTGCGAGTACTAACCAAAAAGTGGAGTTCAATGTGTGTGACATATTTTTAGCATGCACCCTTCCTAAATTGTGACATTGAGAATTTTGTCCAAAGGTGTTGCAAAATCTTATCTCGAAGCTCAGGGAGCATGGCACGCTCTTGTGCTTAAATTTCCAGTTCTCCGCTATGGTGCAGTCTCTTCACTTTTCTTCACGGCCCATGCATTATAGATGCCTTTACAGCTCTATTTAAGCTTATTTTATTACCTAGAGTTGCTTCTAATAACTTTAATGGTCTCCTACAATATCATGTAATAAGTATTAGTTCATATAATACAATTGAGCTCATCAAAGTACACTAGAACAAGCATAGCTCAAGCTAGCATCACTAGTTTTCTTGTCTAAACTGTATTTGATCATTTTGATTCTAAACTTCTTTCAAAAGCATCTTAAATACTCTAAACATGTTACCTAACACATAATTACCCAACTACGCCATTAATAACTAATTTAGAATATCAAAAAGTCATCAGAACTAAGCTAAAAATACATGGATAATAATGCTTAGGTTTATAAATATGCCTAAGACTAGTGCGGTTTCTTACCTTGAGAACCTCTGCCTCTAAACCATGAGCCTCTATGACTCCCACTAAAACTACCCTAGTAACCCAACCTCTTATTGCTTCCCTCTTAGGCCTTTCAATGCATCTATTCCATAGCCTGAATATAATTAAGAACCTTAATAAAAGACCTGCTAGCTGCAAGTAAACTTTGTGTAACCCATGCAAAGGGAAAGTCTCCATCCCCAAACAAATACCAAATTTGCTAATACTGGTTAGTAAGATAGTTGCAGCATGTCTAGTCGAAATCATAAAATCGAACCTCATACTCCAAGACTATTATAGAACCATGCTCTAGTTTCAAGAACTGATCTCTTAAGAGACCTATAAGGCTGCAAGGCATATACTTATTCAAGAAGAACTCGGAGAATAAGTCCTTGTCAATGGAGGAAATTCAATGTTGTAAGTCTAAATTAGGCACAAATTATAGAGCCTATACTCACAAGCAGTCAACAACTCAAATACATGATATCCTGATACCTCAGCAAACCCTAGGCAGAGTCAATCTCAAGAACTTGTCCAACAATTTTTTCTCTTCAATAGACACAGTTGCTTGGGTAACTACCAGTTGAAAAAATACCTATGCTGAAGGGATCCACTCTGTGGGTTGCAGCTATAGGATGCACCTCTACCTCCGTTACCACTAGGATTTACAAACTGAGACAATCAATTGATGCAACACTAACCAAACCCAACAGTTAAAATAAACTATCTCTGATCAATGACGAAAAAATAAATCCAAGAAGAGCCTAGGCTACCTCCTTGAACCATCATTGTCTAGGGTGGAGAAATTTTTGGTTCAAAAGTAGAAATAAGGTCTGGTGAAGGCTCCCTATCCAAATCTCAACCTAGGGCTATAGCTCTCACTTTCTCAGAACTCTAAAAAGATCCCTAGTCGTGGACTCGAGGTCCTTATCTCCTGTAGTAGTAGCTCGCATCCTAGCCATTTATGAAAAAGTAAACAAGATGAATTTTAGTACCCACTTGGACTCATATCTTAAAATAAATGAAGAAGATGAAGGACTACTATGAATGTTCTATAGCCTCTCGAAGATAAAAAATAGATGTCATCATTATAATCCACTGGACTCTATTAGAAAATTTCTCATGTGCCAACAATACCAGTGAACCTAGGCTTCGATACAAATTGTTACAACCAGATATCTCGAGTCATGATGACACCAACTTTATCCCTTGAGTAGTTTAGCCAAATCGTAGCCAAAATGGAAAATAATGAGTAATTTCATATAAAATAATGTAATAGCCGAGATCACACAAGTAACTAGGTTACAAGCCATTAAATATAAGGATCACAACTTTACTGAAGATAAGTAAGGAAAAGAGTGAAATATCCCAAAACCTAGTAAAGTTAGTACAAGAGCCTTGAGAAAAAGAATTAGAGTACTATTTGTATCTAATATACAATAGTCTCGAATAGAAAGACCATTATAAAATAGAAGGAGTGAAATTCAGCTCCGGATTAAAAAACACGCTATATCTCCAGACTTCTACCAATATTAATACAACACCAATGGTGGCATCTAGTACTCGAATTTGCACTAGAAAGATTTAGAAATGTATTAGGAGTATTATACTAATGGGTACTCAATAGATATCATTGGTTGACAGAGCTAAATCATAATATAGATACCATAAATTATGGCATAGTAACTACAGTTAAGAAAAGGGTCCAACCCATAATTGTGATAAAAATACTAAAAGTAAACAACCGAGTAAATAATATAATTAAGAACATGACTAACTAAAGTATAACTAGGCTCTGATAAACCTAAAAAATGCAAAAAAGAATAAATAACCCAATCAGGCCCCTATATGCCTGATTGATACAATCAAGAAGGAAATACTAAAATAACACACACTAGATATTTAATCTTCAAAATTGTAATAGTTGATCACCTCATACCATAATTAATGGACTCAAACCAGTTCCATAACAACCATGAATAAAATCTCAATACAAGACTCAAAAGAAAATAGTATCTCACATATCAAACTTAATATTTATGCCTTTTGTAGCAGAAATTTATCAAGTAGAGGTTTCTGTGGCTATCATGGTAGGATAGTTCAGGTTGCTTTGTAAGGAACAAGTCATAGACCATAAGGATATACAATTTTAGGTATCCTGGCATCATGTCTTGCTTGTGTATGTAATAACATAATTCTTTAGGCTAGGGAGTCTATCTTAGTTTGTTTGTTCTCCCTCAGATTAAATCAATACATAGGGGTAGTTTGTATGCGATGAGGATTTCCATTTAGCCAAGTATTTCCCATAATATATGAACAAACCTACCCAATAGGGTTCTTAGCTTCATATTTCCCTACTTTTATATCTGTAATGAGAGGTGGTTTTCAAGTTATAGGGGTGTTTCTAGTAATGCTTAAGGTTGTAAAGGTAGAGGTAGTGTTCACAGGGTTACTCAGTACAAAACCAAACTTGACCAGTGTTATGTTATACCTAAGACTCGAGGTAGAGGCTTTTGATATAATTATTACAAGTATGATCCTAGTTTGCTACATATTTCTTTCATGTAATTTGACTACCAAACTTATGTGTTTACATTTGCAGGCCATGAGACTTCGGTAGACATGATTTTCATAGATATGGTTAATTTTGATATTATTTTAGATATAAATTGGCTAGCTCCCTATCATACTATTTTAGACAGCTATTCAAAAACCATGACCTTAGCTATGCTAGGTGTGCCAAGGTTAACCTGAAGGGTACACTTAATTCATTTTTGAAAAAAGTTATATTTTTTTATGTGCTTGACACATGGAAGAGATAGGGTTTTTGTCTTATTTAACCTATATCCATGATACTAGTATTTTCTTTTCATCTTCTAAGGATTTTATTCGGGTTGTTCGCGAGTTCATGGATGTGTTTCCAATAGATTTTCTTGGAGTGCCTCTAGATTGGGATATTGATTTTGCTATAGATGTGAAGATGGGAACCAATCCATTGCCATCCCTCTATACTAGTAGGCTTAGGCTATGGAAGGAATTAAAGGGGTAGTTGTAGAATTTATTAAGTAAGGGGCTCATTAGACCTAGTGTATTTGATTAGGGTGCTCCGATCTTGATTTTTAAGTAAAAGAATGGTTCTATGCATATGTGTATTGATTATAGATAGCTGAACAAAGTGAAAATTAACAATAAGTGTCTTATTCCTCACATTAATGATCTTTTTGACTAGTTTCAGGGTGGTTTTGTGTTTTCCAAAAATGATTTGAGATTCGAGAATCACTAGTTGAAGATTAGATCTTTGGATGTTTCGAAGATGACTTTTTAAAGTTGATACAAACATTATAAGTTCTTGGTCATGTATTTTAGGTTGAATAATGCCCCTTTAACATTAATGGAGTAGATAAATTGGGTATTTCAACTACATCATATCTCCTTTATAATTGTATTTATAAATGATATCATGGTTTATTTCAAGAATAAGGTTGGCCTTGTGAAGTATTTGAGAATTGTACTTTAGAGGTTAGATAATAAGAAGTTGTATGCCAAGTATTCAATGTTTGAGTTTTGGATGGATTGTATCTCTTTCTTAGGACATGTTGTGACCAAGGATGGCATTATGGTTATTCCAACCAAGATCGAGGAAATTCATGATTGGGTTAGACCCACTTCTCCTACCAAGATTTAGAATTTTATTGGTTTGGTAGGTTATTATTGGTGTTTTATAGAGGATTTCTTTTCTTTTACTACTTTGTTGAATAAGTTGACTTAGAAAAGGTTAGTGTTTCAGTGATTTGACACGTGTGGGAAAAGGTTCCAAAGGCTCGAGGAGCTGTTGACTTTGGCTCCTATTTTGACTTTGCCCAAGAAGGGCATGGATTTTATCATATTTTGTGATACTTCTTGTGTTCTTTGGGTGAGCTGTTGAAGTAGGATGGTAAGGTATTGTTTATTGCTCTTTGAATTTGAATCCCCATAAGAGAAATTACCCTACCCATGATTTAGAGTTGAAGCCCCATATATCATCATAGACTTCAGTAATTCTTCAATAAACGGTAGAGGTGTTGACTTGAGTTGCATTATATTATGACCTCACTTCATTATCATCAGGGAAAGGCTAAGGTGGTTGTCGATGCCTTGATCTAAAAGTAAACCTGTATGAAGAGTTTAGCTCATCTTTTGACCCAAGAGTGACCTTTATACTTGATGTTCCATTCACTACCTAACTAGAAGGGTAGGCTTTATATTTCAATACCCAAGCAAATTTTAGCCTTTGTTGATGCTAGATATTCATTAATGGAGCTGATTTGAGCTCACCAATTTGATGATGATAGTTTGAGAGTGATTCAGGATATGTGTTGAGTGGTAATGATAAGGAAACATCTCCTTATTTATATAATGTGTTGAGTATTAGTGGCTGAGTTTATATGTCGTAAGTTAGAGATTGGGTGACATTGATTTTGGAAGAGGCACATTATTTGAGATATCCAATCCATCAAGGTGTGATCAATATGTATTGTGATTTAAAGCAACTTTAATGGTGAGGTGGCATGAAGAAGGATATGGTAGATTTCATTGCTCGTTTCTTTTGTTGTCAGTAGATGAAGGATGAGCATTAGAGTTTAGGTAGAGTAGAAGTGGGATCCGCCACACTGAAATTTGTTACTAGATTCCTCATACTTCTCAAGGTTCTAACAGTATTTTGGTCATCGTGGACCTGTTGACGATTGCATTCTTGAGATATTATTATGGTTGAGATTCATTGGAGACACCATCCCATTGAGGAGGATACGTGAGAGGTCGAATCCATCAGGTATAGTAGTTACCCTCAGTTCATTACCTATTAAGGTACTTCTTTGCATTTTAGTTTGAGGACAAATTAGAGTCTTAGTTATGGATGTTGAAAAGACCTGATTTGTGAAATTTTTCTTTTGATGTTGTTTGACTATATTTTTCCTTATTGTAGTTTCTACATATTGATTTTAGAGTGTGGGGATGTTCAGTATGATTCTCGATTAGGTTAGAAATATTTTGGAAGATTTTGTGGTTCTACACAGTTCTATTAGGTCTAGAATGTCATATTTGGGTTAGTTGCAGGTTGATTCAAATTTGAAACCTTTATTTTTGCATTTTGACTCTTCATTCCAAAACTTTCCTAAAAAGGGTCATGGGGGTTAATTTGGTGAATACATTCTTTTTTAAAAATCCAACATCACCATTGAGTTTGAAACATAAAAAATAACTTAGTATTGTAACGCCCTAAGTCGGTACCCTGGATGCTACACGGAGCTTACAACCGCGAAGGATCACAAGCTAGCCCATGATTGATATCTGCTGAGAGCACTGAAACATACGAGTGTGTACCCTAGATGCTACAAGGTGCTTACAACCTCGAAGGACCACACAGTAACCCATGACTGATATCTACTGTGAGCACTGAAACATGATACTGTAATAAATCCGTAAAAAAATAGGTTGAAATGCCATAAGGTTCAAAATCTGTAATTACTAATAAAGTGCATCAAATAAAATAACAATCTGTAAAACCGAACACTATCTTAAAACTAGTCTGAAAAGCCTCTAGTCTGAAAGTGGATTTGATGGGACAATCTCCCAACTAACTCCATCTACTGAAATACTGAGTCTACTGTAATAATAAAATGAAAGAATATCCTTGATGGATGAGGAATCAATACTAAATCAAATGTTGGATGAATCTATCTATATATGTGTGGTCAGGAACCTAAGCGTCCGAACCTATGATATAAGACATCAGGGCACAAAAAAAGAGTATGCATCAGTACATGGAATGTACTGGCATGCTAGATGAGGTAAGCTGAATGCAAGGCTTCATATGCATGAACAATAACCGACTGAATGATATAGAGAAACTGAACATAAGAGTACATGGATAATCTGAACTATTGTAAAAATTGATCATGCAATACCGTGCATATATATATACTGTAACTGAGCTTTTCTAAAGCTAAGTACTTAGTTTTCATACAGAGTAACTGATAATATGAGATTTTTCATGACTAGGTTACTGATACTGATTGACTGTATCTGACAGCCCTGATTTTGTAGAATTGAACTAAGTTCAAATCTTAATACTGAAACTGAAAATGTGGGAGGTAATCATCTAATCGACATGCCCCAAATAAGATAAGATAACTGAGTTTGGGTCTAATCTGTAACCCCAATTAGAAGGGTGTCAGTACTGTGCCACGGGTAAAAACAATCTAAGAGTTACCCTCATTTGGCTGGTACTCTAATGGGAACGGTGGAACCCTCATCTAGCATGTTGAAACACCTTATCAACCCTCAACTGGCAGGTTGATGTCTCAACCTATGCTGGCTATGTAGTTCTGGAATGCCAGGATTGCTTCTAAGGGTCACACCCTCTACTGGCAGGTGAGCCTCTAACCTTGGGTTCACACGGTGCTGAATCCTACTCCCAACTGAAAGACATTGAACTGAGCATTCCAAACTGGACTGGACTAAGAGTGAGTTTACTAAGTTTTTCCTGAGTTCTGTAACTGACTGAGTTTTGTAACTAACTGAGAGTACCACTAATCATTACATGACTGATACTATTATGTAACTGACACTGGCTCTATATAAACAACTAAATTGTCGGGTATTAAATACCCCCAGAACTCGATAGCATGACAAGTAAAGTATAGCATAATCTTGAAAACATAATAATGGCTACTTGATCACAATCCACTCATTGAGACATTTTATCAAAAACTTGTAATGCATTTACTCATACATGAATGGAGAATACATGCTATCATGTCATAATGGCACTATTTCATTCACATAGGAATTTTATCACACACATGGGGAGCATGCTTAGATCATACAATAATCAACACATATAGTTGTCATGGCTACATAAATCAACTTGCAAATTCAAGGTCTTATCATGAAGATCATATAATTCAACACATAAAATGATCTATTTCATAAAATCTTGTTATTTAATCATGAACTAAAACACAACAATAACATGAACATCAATTCAATTCAATTCAAGCATCGAAGTTCATAATTCAGAAATCTTGTAGTTTGAAAATGGATACGTGGACTCTATGGGTTAAAGCAACCCATAGATGAACACCTAACATACCTTGAAAAGTTAATTCTTGAAGGTTCTTGTAGAAATTCTTGAGTTTTGACCTTGATTCTTGAAGCTAGGGTTTGTTTCCTTCAGAGAGAATGCTTTGATTTGGGGAAAAGTTGATGTTTCATAAATAAATATAATATAAGGATGTAATGCTGACAACCAATCAAAATAAGAATATCCAATATCCAACCAATATACCAATCATGTGGGTCAAAAATCCATTCAAATCAACCAACCATCCGTAATCAAATATAATCTAGAAATCATCAAGTAAAGCATACAAGAAAATGTCATTTATACCATATAAATCCCAAAAACTCGGCTTTTTCCACCAAAAAAAAGTGCAACCAAACAAGTATATGTCATTACCATGCCAAAAACAACATATAATACCCCCACACGATCACATATAGCATATAATGTCTCAAAAACCATAAAATTTTATCCACATGGGTACATCAATCACCTAAACACATTTCCCATGATACAACCCCATACCCATAGAATGCTTTTACTTTAGTATTAACTACCCAATCTAGTTTGAAGAAAGTTAATCCATAACCTACCTCAAATTCAAAAATTGAAATAAATAAGCCACTATGAATGAGCTTTCACCTTACACACAAATCCAAAAATTATATATAACACAAAAATATAGAAGCTATTCTTCAAAATAAAGCCAATGATACTCATATTCCCCATTTTTGAATTGCGGTCAAACAGATCCCAGAAATAGCTTTTCCAAAAAGAAGGGTAAAACAAAAATTTTAGTCCAAAAATATTTTTTCCAAGATTAAAGGAACTCATAGGAGAAAACCAAAGTGCAAATGAGGTTAAACTGGTGTTCGAATTGAAGAAATGATAATCTGGGCCTTCTGGCAAACATCCTCAAATTCTAGTTTTCAATTCGAGTTTAAACAAGATTTAAATGTTAAAATTGAAGATAAGTAGTTGAAATCGGAGTGTAATCCACCTAAGCATCACCTTAGCGACTATCGGGTTGCTCAGGTGGCCATTGATTAAGAGACTAGGCATTGATTAAGTAAAGAATGCCTCATCAGATAAGAGACTTGGATGTTGCTTAAGCAAAAGAATCCTTGCATGCCAGCGCCACTGAAGCGACAAGGCCATCGCTTTATCACCAATCTCTTAAGAGTGCCTAGTGTTGTTTAGTTGATAGTTTAGCCGTCAAGGGAAGTTGCTTAAGCGGCCAATGTATCACTTAAGAAAGTGCCCAAGATGAGTGGTGCACAAACTTGAGAGTTGGAGAATTCCAATTCTCTATGGACCCCTCGAGATTCATCCAAAATCTCGAGTACACCAAAAAACTATGCTACCCTATTAAATTCAATGCTTTGAACTCAATAGCAATATCAAAATTTTCAAATACATTGTTTTCACATAATTGCTCACTGAGACTTATTTTAACAAATTTTAGAATAGAGGGCTGAACTGAGATATAAAAACTATAAAACAACACCAACCATGTTACCAACCTAAGTTCATCGTTCTGGATATGCTAGCATAGTCTATTTTCTCATCTAACGCACAAATTAAAACATATTGAGAAAAGTCAACTAGTAAGCCTTTAAGACTTTAAAAAGGAACAATCATAGACCACACCAAAATACATTAGGAACTGTACCAATCATCCCCACTCCATGAAACACCATAATGCAACCACAAGGAGGAGTAAAATGGTTAAATCACACAGAAATATATATTTCACACAAATCGCCAAAAGTCATGTCATTACATCATCTACCACTAAGAATCTATTTCGTCCCTAAACTAAGGGCAATAGAAATACTTGAATCAGCAGAAGGCAGGGATAACTACTATGCACATCAGACTTGACCTCCAAGGTAGACTCATCTATATGTTGATGCCTCCACCGGACCTTGACCACAGGAATAACTCTAGAATGCAACCTTCTAATATCCCTAGATAAAATGGAGATAGGCTTCTCAACAAAAGACAACTACCTGTCGAGTTGGACTGAATCCCAATGAATGACATGAGGTTTTTCTGGAATGTAACACCGAAGTATGTAAACATGAAAACTAGATAAACAACTGATACATCAAGAGGCAATGCTAACTCTTTAGCCACATCCCCAATAGTCCAAAGGATCTCAGTGGGTCCATATACATGGGGCTAAGCTTACCTCTCTTCCGTAACCTCATCACGCCTTTTATGGGTGACACACAATGGAAGACATGATCACTAATATTAAATCTCAATGAACAAATTCTACAATCCACATAAAACTTCTACCTACTCTGAGCCACTCAAAGTCTATCCTAAATGGACCGACCTCTAGCAAAAGGATCACTAAGTAAGTTTGTACCTCGAGGTCTAATCTTAGAAAACTCAAACCAACGAACTGAAGGGCAACAACGCCTATAGAACAAATCCTCTAAAGGAGCAATCCCAATACTGGAATTGTAGCTATTATTATAAACAAACTCTAACAAAGATAGATATTGCTCCCAATGACAACCACAGCCTATCACCAAACACAGAGCATATCCTTCAAAACCTGAATAGTTTCCTCTAATTGAACAACATTCTAGGGGTGAAACATTATACTAAGATCAATTCGAGTATCCAAATCCTCCTGAAAAGTATTCCAAAAGTGAGATATGAACACTGAACCTCGATATAAGAAGATAGACACCGACACTCCTTGAAGATAACTATCTCCTAAATATAGATATAGGCCAACCTCTTAGCACTAAAGAAAACCTAAATCAAAATAAAATGAGTATATTTAGTCAATCTTTCAACGATGAACCAAACAATATTCGAACCATAAGAAGTACCAAGAAACCCTATCATAAAGTCTATATTGATCCGTTCCTATTTCCACTCGAGAATGGGTAAACTACTAGGTCACAAATGCTCGGCCTTCACCTAATGGTAATATATGCAACAAGCTACAAAATCCGCTACATCTTTCCTCACACCGCCCCACCAATAATGTTGCCTTAAGTCATAGTACATCTTAGTCACCCCTAGATAGATAAAATACCTAGAACATTAGGCCTCCTCAAAAATAAATATAATCCAATTATGCACACTCGGCATACAAACTCGGCCTCCAATCCTAAAAGAGCCATCTGAATGAAGTAAGGCGTCCTTAGCCTCACCACCCAATACTACATTCCAAATCACTCTCAACCTAACAATATTAAACCAATGGTCTCGAATCTTCTCTATAAAGTAAGACCTAGCCACCACAAATGACAAAACACTTTAGATGTCAAAATATCAAGCCTAACCATTTGGTTAGCCAACGACTGAACCTCCAAGGCCAAAGGCCTCTCCTGAGTCAAAATGTGCAAAAAGCTACCCATATAAGTTGACTTCTGGCTCAAGGTATCCATAACCACATTAGCCTAGTCATGTCATAATCCTTAAGCAACTCCACCTAACGATGCTTCTATATATTAAGATCTCACTGGGTGAAGAAATACTGAAGATTATATGATCTGAGAAAATCTCATAATAGACCCCATACTAATAGTGCCTCCATAGCTTCAAAGAAAATACTGCCATATACAACTTTAAATCATGGGTAGGATAAATTCTCTCATGGGGCTTCAAATGAAGAGAAGAGTACGCAATCACCTTACCCTCTTGAATTAACAAAACACCTAAATTGACACATGAAGCATCACAAAATACGGTAAAACTCATGCCTTCTTTGAAACAGGTCAAGATAGGAGTTGATGTCAATATATTTGGGAGTTTTTGAATGCTCATATCACAATCATCAAGCCACTAAAACAAAATCTTCTTTTGAATCAACTTGGTAAATAGTGCTATAATAGATGCAAAAACCTCAACAAAACTCTAATAGTAGCCCGCTAAACCAATAAAACTCCAAATATAGATAGGAGAAGTAGGGCTAGCCCTATCATGAACCATGTAATCTAGGATAGATCGACTATAATACTATCTTTGTTCACCACATGACCTAAGAAAGATATATACGCTAACAAAACTTGAACCTTGAGAACTTAGCATACAACTTCTCATTCCTTAATCTCTAAAGCACAATCTATAAATGCTCCTTATTATTGGTCTCACTTTTGAAATATGCCTTAGAACACATGGTAAGAATGATCCACATGATTAGGAACAAAATGAGAGATATTTTCTAAAGATATCTTATAACATCTCAAAGATAGATATAGACGTCTATATACTAATTTGTAACACACTATTAGAAACCCTATTCTTATACCATTGAGACCAATGAACCTGGCTATAATACCAATCTATCACGACCCAACAACTAAAGGTCATGAGGGAACTTATTGTGGCTAGCCTTGAAAGTAAGCCTATCACCCAAACTGATATAAAATATGAAATTAACATTAAAAACTAAGGTAGGGCTTTTAGAATAAAGTCAAACCAAAAAAATATGATAATATTATAAAATAACCAAGATACCAAAGCAAATACCAAAAACCTAGTGTCATAGTGTAAGAATCAACTAATACAACTCGAAGTAAAATATACATAAGATGTCAAAAAAGAACAAACTCTGTCTCTAAATACTATAAGACATAGTCTAGATAAGAAAAGGTAGTAGTCAACTCCGAATGCATAGATCAACTACTATCTTGAATTGGCTCCAAATGCCGCCTAAAAATACTATCAATATGGTGCACTCATACCTAGATCAGTATTAGAAGGGTGTAGTAGGATGAGTATGATCCATTTGTACTGGGTAGGTATCATAGATCGACTAAGTAAAGTAGAAATAAAGTATATAAACAAAAACTATGGGCACATCATCTGTAATCAGAAAATGTCCCAAACAATAAGCTACACTGATTCCACTAAAAGTTCTACTATATACACATATAACAAGTAAGTGAAAGAAGAACAAGTATACACATACTCTGATTACAAGGTTAAAAGATAGAACAAATGGACATATATCATGTCATAAATAAAAATACAATTACAGAACAAGAACATTATATGAAAGGAAATAATGAAGAAGATGATGATGATGATGATGATGATGATGCATGAGTTTATTGCACAACCTTCGTATATACCTACCAAGCTCAGCTATGGATATAGGATCCATGAGAGGTTCATCAACTCATACCTATTAAGATCTATGTAGGATCCATAGGGGTTTCATCAACCTGTATAAAACTATTATCAAATACCAATACCTATAACTCCTCTTCAGCATAAACATCATCAGAGAGTTTTTAAAAATGCAATATTTTTGTTAGATAAAGCCACATTTCCATTATTTTCATGGTGGGACTGATGTTTAATGAGTGAATATGATATGAGGATATATGCTCACAATCTACCAAAATGAGAATATCTAATATAACAACCATGTTAGTCAAAAATCCACTAAATCAACCAACCATCCATGATCCAATAGTATCCAAAAATCATCAAGTGAAACATACAAGAAAATACCACTCGTACCATATAAATCCCAATATCTATGATTTTTTCACTAAACATACATATATCATTTCCAGGACAATAACAACATAAAAGACCTCATATGGTCACACATACCATATTATGTCTCAAAAACCACCAATTTTTATTTATATAGGCCCCCAGATGGGCACATAAATGATCTAAACATATTTTACATTATACAACCCTATGCCCATAACATGATTTTACAATATTATTAACTGCCCAACAAGGTATGAAGAAGGCTAAGCAATAACCTACCTCAAATAGCAAAACTAGAAAAAATAAGCCTCTATCACCGAGCCTTTGCCTTACGTATAGACCTAGAAATCAGTTAAGACAAATAAATATAAAATCCAGATGTCAAAACAAAGACAATGATACTCATATTATTCACATTTGAATTAGGGTCAAAATATACCCCCAAAATAGGTTTTTCAAAAAGAAGGGCAAAATCAGATTTTTAATCCAAATCATTTTTCTCAAGATTAAAGGAACTCATATAATAAATCCCAAGCAAAGATGTGGTAAAAATGGGGTTTCAATAACAGAAATGATAATTTTGTCCTTCTTGGCCAAAATTCCAAAATTTTATGTTTTAATTTGAGTTTAAACAAGATTAAAATGATAAATCAAACAAAAGTAGTTAAATAGAAGTTTAGGGCTTACACAGGCTTAGAAATGGAAGAAAATATCCAAAAACCCAAACCCCATGTTCCAAGTCTCCAAAATGGTGAAAGAATCTCAAAAAAATGGGTGTAATCCACCTAAGCATCGCCTTAGCAACCACCAAATCGCTTAGGCAGCTATCTCTTAAGAGGCCAAGGTGTAAATCGCTTAATCAATCCTGGTGTCACTTAAACAAATCTTTGGTTGGAAGGCAAAGTTGACTGAATGGCAAAAGCAATACTGAAGATAGTGCACAAACTAGAGACTTGGAGAATTCCAAGTCTCCATGGACCCCTTGGGATTCATCCAGAATCCTAATTACACAAACAAACTATGCTACTCCACTAAATTTGATGCTCTAGACTTAATGATGATATCATATTTTTGAAAAAAATGTTGTTTTCACAGAATTGACCTCCAAGGCCTATTTTCAAAAATTTTCAAATAGAGAGTTAAAATAAGATATAAAAGCCTTAAAAAACACCAACTATGTTAACAATCTAAAATTGAAGTTCTAATCTATTGGCACAGTCTATTTTTTCATCCAACGCATAGATCCAAACATAATGACCAAAGTCAAATAGTAAGCCTTTAAGACTATTAAAAACTACAATCTTGCATAAACCATACAGAAATGCGTTTGGAACCATGCTAATCATCTCTAAACCTCAAAAACACCATAATGCAATGATGATAGGCGTATTTACACCCCAAAAGTGCTTTAATTTACCCATATTTTAGCTAAGTTTTGAGGACAAAATATATAACTCATGCACTTTTAGTCCTTTTTCCTGTAAGTGAGCTAACAAACGTGATTAGCAAGTTTTCAGGTATAAATGATGCAGATTCCAGCATTTTATGGATAACTTGACGCTAAAGGAAGCTTCACGAAAGAAGGGAAGGAGAGCTTGGATGCCTAGGACAAAAAGTGACGCATGGGAAACCTGTCCCGAGCAAAAACAACATTTTCCAAGACTTTGGGGATCAGCAGTAACCTATAAGGATTAGGATAATGATGCAGTAATTTATTAGGATTAGGATAAGTATGTAGTAGCCTTATAGGAATAGGATATGGGTATTATAAATACCCTATTTTGCTGCAGTTTTTAGACACACATCATTATTCTCATCACTCACATTCTAATTCATTCATCTACAACTCTAAACAAATTGCTTTCAATTAATTCTTATTTACTTTCTCTTCATCTATTCGTCTTAAATTGTCACAACAAGAGAAACGCT
Source organism: Capsicum baccatum var. pendulum (assembly GCA_030864225.1). Lineage (NCBI taxonomy): Eukaryota > Viridiplantae > Streptophyta > Magnoliopsida > Solanales > Solanaceae > Capsicum > Capsicum baccatum. Next base: position 66,342,980 of record CM061559.1, on the reverse strand, counting down.
ACTTGCAAGGTCATCACGCCACAAGCCATACCAAACCCTACTACACGCGAGATCTTTATTTTGGTATAATGATAATGACTATTGTGATTTCCCTTGCACTCATGAGTAGCTAAACTTCTCTGTTGGGGTTATGGAAGCCTTATGAGATACTATCTATTGCTATGAGTTTGTGAGTTCTTGACACGTATGCTGCTTATATCATTATTCTCTTCATCTTAATGCAAATTCTTGTGGTTGCATACACATAGGATACGCCAGTATAGCATTAACTTGTTCGAAAGAAAGGTTATATGTCTGGAAAAGAGAAAATGTCAAGGTAATAGGGCACCAACCCCTGTTAAAAAGTTAGTTCTGTAACTGGATTAACCTCTTGGAGAATTTGTACCATTAGATACACTTTAAGCTCGAAAGAGTTAAAGTGAAATAGTCCTTGTTAGGTCTAAAGACGCATGAATTCACCATAGAATACAATTCTCTATAAGCACATGCATGTCTGAATTCTGCATAACTCATAGCCAATAGAGACGTATAACTCATAAGGTGGACATAACCCCAACTCTCAATTCTCATTGGTTAAACATCTTACTAAACATTCTTTCTTTTTACTTTGCTATTCTCCATTTTTACTTTGTTATTTTATTACACCATTGCACGCTACAAAATCCCCCCTTTTACGAGACTTTCACCAAAAGTCTACTAATCTTTGCTTACTTAGTGACCATCTATTCCCTGTGGGATTCGACACCCAACCCAGTTGGGTTCTATATTTGACAGCGACCGCTTACACTCTTACGAGAGCTGTAGTTTGAGTGTTATCAAATTTTGGCGTCGTTGCCGGGGAATACGGTTGTCTACTAAGTTTGTGATAGTTACTAGACCCTTTGGTCAAAGATTCTCGTACTTTACTTTTAGGAACATAGTCACTATTTCTGGACAAAATAGTCCTACCCATCCCTTAGCCTACATTACAACCTGTAAAGACCTATTTGATCCTAAGCTTAACATTCTGATATTTAGTGGAGCATTACACTAAAGGCAAGCCTATGGTCATCAGTTGCAACATATGAATTCTTTGTGAGAGGGAGAGCAAGGATAATCTTATACCCATATTCGAAATATATACAATACTTGTGAGTGATTATGGGTTATATTTTGTGAGACACACATGGTTGATGAGTTTTGGGTGGTTGTGTATGATTCTCCGTGCCTTAACTTTTGAATATGAATTAACCATCATCACGAGTCTATATTAGAGGTTGAATTGTTTGTAGAAGTGATCAGAAAACTACTCTTTCTAATAAGTGTCGTGCCTGTCTTGATGAATATTTTGTGTTGTTACTGTGAAACCCTAAGTGGATGTTTAAAAGGACATGATATTTTATTCGAGGACGAACAAATCTTTAAGTGTGGGGTGTTGATGATAGGCGTATTTACATGCCTAAAGTGCTTTAATTTACCCATATTTTAGCTAAGTTTTGAGGACAAAATATATAACTAATGCACTTTTAGTCCTTTTTCCTGTAAGTGAGCTAACAAACGTGATTAGCAAGTTTTCAGGTATAAATGATGCAGATTTCAGCATTTTATGGATAACTTGACGCCAAAGGAAGCTTCACGAAAGAAGGGAAGGAGAGCTTGGACGCCTAGGACCAAAAGTGACGCATGGGAAACCTTTCCTGGCCAAAAACAGCATTTTCCAAGACTTTGGGGATCAGCAGTAACCTATAAGGATTAGGATAATGATGCAGTAATTTATTAGGATTAGGATAAGTACGCAGTAGACTTATAGGAATAGGATATGGGTATTATAAATACCCTATTTTGCTGCAGTTTTTAGACACACATCATTATTCTCATCACTCACATTCTAATTCATTCATCTACAACTCTAAACAAATTGCTTTCAATTAATTCTTATTTACTTTCTCTTCATCTATTCGTCTTAAATTGTCACAACAAGAGAAACTCTACTTGCAAGGTCTTCACGCCACAAGCCATACCAAACCCTACTACACGCGAGATCTTTATTTTGGTATAATGATAATGACTATTGTGATTTCCCTTGCACTCATGAGTAGCTAAACTTCTCTGTTGGGGTTATGGAAACCTTATGAGATACTATCTATTGCTATGAGTTTGTGAGTTCTTGACACGTATGTTGCTTATATCATTATTCTCTTCATCTTAATGCAAATTCTTGTGGTTGCAAACACATAGGATACGCTAGTATAGCATTAACTTGTTCGAAAGAAAAATTATATGTCTAGAAAAGAGATAATGTCAAGGTAATAGGGCACCAACCCCTATTAAAAAGTTAGTGCCGTAACTGGATTAACCTCTTGGAGAATTTGTACCATTAGATACGCTTTAAGCTTGAAAGAGTTAAAGTGAAATAGTCCTTATTAGGTCGAAAGACGCTTGGATTTACCATAGAATACAATTCTCTATAAGCACATGCATGTCTGAATTCCACATAACTCATAGCCAATAGAGACGTATAACTCATAAGGTGGACATAACCCCAACTCTCAATTCTCATTGGTTAAACATCTTACTAAACATTCTTTCTTTTTACTTTGCTATTCTCTGTTTTTACTTTGTTATTTTATTACACTATTGCACGCTACAAAATCCCCCCTTTTACGAGACTTTCACCAAAATTCTACTAATCTTTGCTTACTTAGTGACCAGCTATTCCCTGTGGGATTCGACACCCAACCCAGTTGGGTTCTATATTTGACAGCGACCGCTTACACTCTTACGAGAGCTGTAGTTTGAGCGTTATGAATCAACCACAGGGAAGGGTAAATTAGTCAAATCACACATAAATAAATATTTCACACAAAACACCAAAAATTAAGTCATTATAGCTTTAGTGGTCAGTGTTTGCTTAAGAGGACATTACTTCAGCGGCTAGGAGATTGCTTTAGTAATTCCCCTTTTTAATGCCTGACCTCTTTAGTCGACTTGTGTTGCTTAAGTAGAAAAAATATCGCTTTAGCGGCACATGGAGATTCTTAAATCTCCCTTATTTACCTGATCTTCCTCTCATTTTATCAACCATTTTCCCACCATTTTTGAGATCTTGAAGAGAGGAAAAGTGTAAGGAATCATTCATTGAAGATAAGGTAAGTTTATCTAACACTCCTTGATCATTTTTCATTATTTACCCTGTCAACTCGATCTTATTTTATTATACATTCTTTGAAATTAGATCTTTAAATTTTTAGAGTTTAGGCACTGATTAGGATCCAATTTATGCACCATTTGTGCTCAACTTTTGAGAATGTATTTCCTGTCCTTTGAAGGACCTCCTGACGGACTCAATTTTAGATTCTATTTACAGGCCTAACAGATCCGTTATGGACACAAATTTGGACCTGACCCTTTATATAGTAATGAGGCTCATTTTATTTCTATAGGAATGTACAATTTTGATAGCATAGTAGTATTTTGGTTTCATGGAGCAAAGACGAGTAATTTATGGATAATTCAAGAATTGAAGTTTCGATATTGAGGTAAGCTGCAATCACTTTTTATTTATAAGATAATATATGGTAGAGATTGCATACTAGGTAAGGATGATAAGACATGTTTAAGACTAGAATATCATGACTTAGCATATTTAGGGAATTTAGGTTAAAAATGCAATCCCACCCTTAGGATGAAATATTTTCTATACCTATTGAGTTCTATCACCCAAGATTATAAGAATGTTAATCATTATTGATGTAAATCATTGTTGATGCTAACTACCTAAGTACCCTTTAGTATAACATTTATTATTTGACTTAGTGAATTGAATCATTGTTTCCTGGATTACAATAGTACTATTATGTTAGTTATATACTATAATGCCAGAGGTCGTGTCTACGATACAAGTTGGATTCTACGTGAGTACTATATCCTTATAAAGGCCATGACTTTAGTGTATAGATGCCTAGTCGATTATGATTGTATTATTTGGATACTAGGGCTATCACTTATAAATTTTTATATATTCATGCTCATAAGTGGTACGACTCCAACCAAAAACATGATTTGACTATTGTTTTCTAAAAAGGGATTTATTCACACTTTTCACTTTTAAAATTAATTATCTTATAATAGGAATCATACCAACTTAATTGATGATTTATGAGCTTTTGGAAATAAAAATAAGGTTTTGGAGATTTGATCAAGATTGATTCTGGTCCATGGCTTATCCATTTTCTTACCACTACTATTGATTTGGTTTTGGGATATTTTAACCATTGTACTCTATGATACTGATTTAGTCCTGGAGTTGATCTTAGGAAATGGATTAATAGACTTGCACTTTTTAGACACATTTTGAGTCCATGCACTTCTAATATATACATATCTTCGATATTAGATGAAGTAGATTAATGATGATTATGATTGAAAATCCTAGATTGGGATTATGCACTATGAATAGATATTCCTAAATCTCCTAAAGACCCTTTTATTTGTGAGTCATTGAACTAGAGAAAAGATATTATCATATGTCCTACCTTTGAAAGTTGCTGATCTAAAGAAGCTGTATAAACTTGGTATGTTATGGAACCTAGATCAGATATGATACTGTGGATTTACTTGCATTCATTCATATGGATTTCCTATCACTAATATATGATTTGGTGGTTTTATCTATTTGCCTTATAGTGGGTTGCATAGGTATAGGTATGGTTTTCATTCATTGAGTGTTGATTGAACCTTTCTAGTTTATGGGGAACAAATTAGGTATTATTTGTATGGACTAATAGGTTTCTTCCTTATTGTTATTATGGTTAGTTCATGCTAGGCTGATTATGGATAGGTACTGAGGTTTGAGGTATGATTCTAATCCTTTTCCTTTTTTACGGTGAATAACTTTATGGATGGTTATCTCATGGTTAGAAATTATGATTAGGGACCTTGATTATGCTAGCATTAGCATCCTTCTTGGTTAGGATCCCTTAGAGAACTGAGATTGACTACCTTATGTTGTACCTTTAAGTTAGTCTTATATGCCTATATGTATGTTTATACGTGGTATTATCGTACATGACTTTTTTCTTGATCATTCACATTGTATATTACTATATATCATTCTTCAACTCTTCATTGGTATATTTGATAGAAGCTGGCTCTTTTATCTCTTAAGTTGTTGATCACGCAATAGCTATAAGAGAGAATGTATTAGGATATTTAGAGGTGGCAGTAAAAGGCTATGTCCTTTAGTATAGTATTAATGGCAATACATCTGGGGTTAGGATCATTTTTCTGTGGATCAGTTTACCTTGTAGATTTCCAGTTCCAAACAAATAGAATCACAAACTTTAGGTGACTCTCAAATCAATCATGGTAATCATAATAGTTAGAGTTTTTTTCATATGTTGCAGAGTATTAAATATGGATCTTTAGGTTGTGGCAGCCATTCTGGATCAGTGGGTATAGTACATTAGAGTATTCCAAGAGCTTGATTTGGTTGTAGTGAGAGTAGTCATTGGTTTAAGGAGTGCCCCAAATGTGATTTATATATTCAGGCATGGTCAGCATATGTTCCCTGCCAACCTAAGGCTCTTGATATATGTTTTGATTATGGGGAGAATGGTCACTTCAGCAGTGAGTCCCAAATGTTAGTTGGTTAGAGTTGGGGTCAAAATATATTTCTCTCTAGGTTAGGGCTTTAAGGGTTTGTTACAACTTCAGAGAGACCATTCATTAGTCCAATGAGTGCCACCGAAGTGGGATCAAGTCACTCAACTTATCAAAAATAATCTTGTAATGACCCTTTGGGTCATTTTATGTATTTTTGCTTATTTTTGTCATTTAGATATTTCCTATATCTCATATAAGTCATTTATGACTTTTTGGGACTGACATTGTGGTTACCAGGTGGTTCATTTGTTTTTTAGAGCCTATTCTCAATTTTGAAGCCTTCATTCATTAAAATTGTCTATTGGGTGAAAACTTTAGTCAAACGACCTCATATTCCAATTCTAACTATTCCTATAACTCTGGAACATATTTTGGGATAGGCGGACCCTTAGTTAGTCTTAAGACTCCTAAAATGAATTTGAGATATTGGCCGAAAGTTAAGAAAAAGGGTAAGTGGGTGTGGGACCCACTTTTTATTGAAACGACTTTGGATAAAAAATTTGACTATGCCATTGAGTCCAACACATCAAATTTGATAGGGTAGATAGTTTATCTATAGAAAAAGATCAGAAATACCCTTCAAGTATTAAAATTGGGTCAAAAATACCCTTCGTTAACCTATTGGGCAAGAAATACCCTTCAAGTGTTGAAAATGGTTCAAAAATACCCTTTCAACTAATGGTTTGTAAAAATCATAATTAAAAATTCAGAAAAGGGTCAGAAATATCCTTTAAGTATTGAAATTGATTCAAAAATACCATCCATCCCCCTTTATGACTCAAAAATACCCTTGCAACTAACGATTTTCTTAAATCATAAATAATTTTTTTAATATACGTGGCATCTTTCACTTGGTTGAAACTAAATTAATTTAAATTTTTTATTCAATCCAACCTCAACTCAAGCTTTGGGGTGGGGTGGGTGATTTTGAGTGGTATAAGCTTTGTAATTTATTTTCCCTACTTTGATTAGGGAAGTTATTTTTCTTAGTTTGAAATTTAGAACAAATATGCTTTTTAGGAAAAATATTTTTCAAAACTTTTAGTCAAACGATCATTTTTGTTCGCATCGAACCCAGCCTTAAAAGTTGTAATGGTGCGGTGATGCTTTTTCTGGTAGTTCTAGCGTCGGCATAAAAGAACACTCCAAGGTTCATGATTAATCAAAGTTTTACATCAAAATATCTTACCTATTTTTTTTCTACAAATGGCCTTAAATAATTAATTATCATTTAACTCGTGTGGAATTCGTATTTATTATATTCTTCATTATATAATTTTCTATCATTTTAACTCTAACCTGAAATATTATACTAGTAGATTGCGATGATTCTTTATAAAGGGAAGAGAATGTACTCCATAGTTATATTCCCTGCCCAAAAAAATGTAGCATGCAGCTTTAAGGTTAGATTTTGACTATATTATAAAACAATAATGTCAAATAATGATACTGTATATCCTCCGTTTTAATTTATTTATTTTAATTATTATTTACATAAAATATTTTAAATTATTAATTATATTAAATCTTTTAATAGTGCAATTATTTATGAACATAATTTTTAATATATAAATTTTATTATAAAAAATTAAAAAATTTATATCCAAATTCACATCAAATATTAATTAGCCTGATCATTATACTTCGATAAACAAAGAAACAAAGTAATGGATAATAGTTCCAAGATTTGACATTTGCATGAAAGAGTAAAATTACTGAAAGTACTAGTATTTTATTTACTATAGATATTCTGCACAATCACGGATTAAATAATGCTTTCACAAATTTTATATTGTCTCGTTTTGCCGCTATATTAAAGCCTAGCATTATTGACGTTGGGGAAACCTTTATACGATTTGAATCAGATAGCTTGAGTTGGGGTTGGATTGGATATAACATTTTAATTAATTTAGTTTCAACCAAGTGAAAGGTGCTATGTATTTAAAAAATAATTATTTATGATTTAAGAAAATCGTTCGTTGCAAGGGTATTTTCGATCCATAAAGGTGGATAGATGGTATTTTTGAACCAATTTCAATACTTAAAGGGTATTTCTAACCCTTTTTTGAATTTTTAATTATGATTTTTAAAAACTGTTAGTTGCAAGGGTATTTTTGAGCCATAAAGATGGATGGAGGGGTATTTTTGAACCATTTTCAATACTTGAAGGGTATTTTTGAACCAATTTCAATACTTGAAGGGTATTTCTGACCCTTTTCTGATTTATCTATGTATAAAGGATTCCAGATGAATATTGAGGGAATGGTAGAGACTTATCAGCTGGTGTCTAGTGTATCGCGTACACAACCAACAAGTGACTTAAGAGACCTAGATTGGCCCACTAGTATCGCATAAACAAAGCATGTGTCACGTGAGAGAATGCCTTTTATGAGATACTAACATCACTTACGCAACATATGCAGAGGTTTCTAGTGTCATGAATACAACACCTAATTGCTTAAGCAACATTTACTTAAGCGACCTGATGTTCACTTAAGCGACACCTGTAAGCCTGGGAAGGATATAAATACCCCAATTTTCACCACTTTTCATCGTTCTCTAGAATTGTGAACCCAAAAAGGTTTGAAAACTTGGGAGAATCAATTATGGGTGATTTTGGATCTTTGGTTTAGTTAATTTACGTATTTTACCATTGAATTTGTGGTAAGTTCCCATTAATTTCTTAGTTAATTCCTCTATCTTCTTCTAAAATCACTAAAATTTTGGTGGCTTAGTTATAGCACCATTAAACCTTAGAATTCACCCATTTTTAAGGGTAAATGTTTCTGGAGCATAGAGGTATGTCTGTTGGCGTCCATAGTGCGAGCACGTAAATAGCTCCATATGATATTTTTACATAATTTTTAACCCAAAGGATAATAGTGCAATATGGGTATCATTGTTCTTGTTTTGATAAGTAGATTATGATTTTGATAGCGTGCATTTTGCAGAAGCTTCTTAGAAAATAAAATTAGTGGTTTAGTAAATTCTTTAAGATTTTCTTCGGCGTCTAGGTAGGCTAGGTTTACCTTCTTTCTAGATTGAGATATCTCATAGTATGATATGACATGATACTAGATATGGGGTAGGATTTAGATGGTGGAAGTATGAATGAAAAAATTGGATTACTTGATCCATTTAGGCTATCTTGAAATTGTAAATTTGGAGTAATTAGCTTAGTTATCATGTCTTCGGTGATATTGGCTTCGTGATTTATATTAAGGATGAATTTTCCTTAGTTCCTCATATTATGAAAAATTTCCTTAGTTGTTATTACTTTAGGTAGGATTGACTTAGTTGATTACAGTTGGTTGGAAGGAACTGTTATCCAAGGTCTAATAGGTCTTATTCAACATCTAGAAATGAATTTAGATACCTTAGCCTAGTTTGGCGTAAAATTTGCCTAAATGGATTTTGAGAATTAGAAGTAGTCCCCTCCGACTCACCTTAAGCCAAGGATTGCTTTAGTTATGTAAACTTATTTATGCATGATATACCCTTATTAATGTTTGGTTCGAGACTTGAGAGGAGTGAATATATTTAATGATTGCTAGTTGGTTATTGGAAGTTGATGCTAATTCGATTATTCATTGATATGATTAATGATATCGCCTACAAATATATTTAATGTCCTGGCTTATAGATATGATTAATGATATGGCATATATATATGATTAGTGATAATGATATGGATTATAGATATGATTAATGATATGACCTATAGATACGACTAATGATATGGGCTATAAATATAATTAATATTATGTCTTATAGATATGATTGTCAATATGACTTATGGATATTACTATTGACATGGTCCATAGACATGGTTATTGGAATGACTTGATAAATGTAGGATCGGTATGGTTTATGGTTATGGGTATTGGTATGAACTATTGATATAATCCTTGGTCTGGTGTTTAGATACGAGTAAAGGGATTATTATTTTTATAGTTTGTTATGGTAATTTATTGATATTAATTATTGGGATGGTTCATTGATACGGTTTATATATATATATATATATATATATATATATATGAGATTCGGCTCAATTCCTATAATTGATTATAATGCAATTGATTTCTGGTTCAAGTCTCACATTGGGAGTTATTATGATAAGATACGGTTTGGATGGATTCTAGGTTAAGGAATGATAATTGGTAACTTATGGTTATTCATTTAATCAATTTCCCTTAATTGTACCCTCCAGGCTTATGGGTGCCAGCGTTGGGTTATTTACTTTGCCGCGCTTATTGGCTTATGGGGGCCAATCTAGTAGTTATACTTGTATGACCTTTGTGATACCATTTTGTATATAGTTAATTATCTATATACTACAGTGTTGGAGCATATTTCCAGGTTTACCCCTTTTACTTTGAGTTTGCCTATTTTATCTTGTATTTTATCGAATTCATATCATGAATTAGCTTAGTTAGCCAATGATGTCTACTGAGTACCTATGGTTTTGGTACTTGATACAAGAATTACAAGGACAACATGAAACACACTTCAAAATCAGTCCAAAAGATCAAATATCCAAGGACCCTTTTGAACACCACACTCGGATTCAACAAATAACAACAAGAACACCATGTATTGATGTGTTAACAACAAGAACACCATGTATTGATGTGTTTATCACCTAAAAATATCTAACAATAAACTATGTTAACAACAACAATATAAATAACAACAACAATGGAACAAGAACAACAAGTCACGGATTTGAATTACAAGAATACAAACAAGCGATTACAACATAAACAAAATGGATAGATAGTTAGACCTTGGTTGGTATAATCTTAAGAATCCAAGAATATGGCAATCTTGGACCCTTAATACTACAAATAATGGTAAACCTAACTCCTACATTGACACAAGAGGAACTTTACCTCCTATAAACACCAACGTCTTAAGCCAATATTCCAACACAAGTGATATCGACATTTGTTGCCCTCGGTATGGTGGCTATTCCAAGCCCTACAACTAAAGGTGTTTCATGTTCCAAGTCTTACATCAATGAAAAACTAATGAAAAAAAAAACTAAAATGTTCTATTTATATTCTATTACCAGACAAGGCAAAATGACAACAATGCCCTTAAAGGGTGGGGTGACCATGGAGTGCATTTGGACCCAATGAAAGGACTATAACGCCCAAACTACAGCTCTCGTAAGAGTGTAATCGGTCGCTGTCAAATATAGAACCCAACTGGGTTGGGTGTCGAATCCCACAAGGAATACTTGATCACTAAGTGTTGCAACTATTACTAGACTGTTGGTCGAAAATTCTACGGAAAGGGGGGATTGGATTATGGCATGAATTAATGCTATCAAAGTAACAATGGAATGTTTTGTCTAGTCAGATTTAATCACAGAGAATAATAAGTTAGGGTTATGTCCACCTTATGAGTTCTACGTATCTATTAGCTATGAGGAATGCGGAATTTAGACATGCATGCACTTATAGAGATTCGTATTCTAATGGTAAATCCTAGTGTTTCTCAACCATCGAGGATTATTTCACTTTAACTCTCTCGAGCTTAAAGTGTATAACTAATGGTACAAAATCTCCAAGAAGTTAATCCGGTTAAGGCATTAACGTGTAAAAAGGGGTTGGTAGCCCTATTTCCTTGTCACACTCTCTTTTCCAAACATGTAACTTTTCTCTCGAACAAGTTAATGCTATACTGGCATATTCCTACGTTTGCAACCATAAGAATTCAATTAAAACGAAGAGAGTAATGATATAAGTAGCATACACATCAAGAATTCACAAACTCATAGCAATAGATAGTATCTCACAAGGTTTCCATAACCCGAACAGAGAAGTTTAGCTACTCATGGGTGCAACGGAAATCAAAGTAGACATCATCATCATACCAAAACTAGAAAAATCAACATAATGAAGATGGTGTGGCCTCAATAAGGGGATGACGTTTTCCCTCTTTTGTCGTTGCCCCCACTCTAGCGTGTTTTCCCTGTGTTAGACTTACAGAATCTGTAAGCTGAATAATTCTAAAGTGTCGAATGAAAAAGAAGCGAATGAATGAATCCTGAAAATTTCAGAAAATAAGGTTTTTATAACCTCCTTGTCCTAGTCCTACTAAGTTACTGCTGCACCCCAAAGTATTTAACAATACTACTTTTGCCCGGGACAAATTCGCCATGCGTCACATTCAGGCCATAAGCTTCCAAAAGATGCCTTCCCTCTTATGTGAAGTTTTCCTTTGCTGCCCAAAGGTCTACAAAGTGCTGAAATCTTCATCATTAATACATGAAAATATGTTAATCACATAGGTTAGCTCACTTAAAGGAAAATGGACTAAAAGTGCAGGAATTATATATTTTGTCCTCAAAACTTAGCTAAAATATGGGTAAATTATGGTTCTTAGGCGTGTAAATACGCCCAACATCAAGTACCAAAATATCCTTAATGAAGATGACCAAATCATGACCTATAAAGTGTTGTCAAAAACCTTGAGTCCTCAAGTCTTCGATGCTCCAAGCAATCTTCCACACATGGCCTTGCTTGTACTCAAAACGAGTCTTCCTTGCATATTATTGTGCCCTCGGGGTGACCAAGTCTTGAGACTATAAATGATGATCTCCAATCATGTCTTCAAAACTTAAGGTGGCCATTTTACTTGAATCATCCTTCCCTTCTTGAAAAGGATTCGACCTCGAATCCAAACCTTGCAAGAACGAAGAGAAGACAAACAAGCACCACATCCTCATGACATGGGGGTTAGAGTTAGTATAATAAAAAATATCAACATACCAAGAAGGTACACACTTGAGATATAACCACACGTCCTTTGTATAATCACGAGGGACTTAGAAAAAAATTACAAAGGAGTTGGCGGAAGGAATCACCATCAAGAGGTGGTGTCCTACTTGAAAGTAAAGTCCACCTAACATATATAATAATATCACTCAAACAAGTGGATGGACCAACAACTATCCATCCTTCACACCCTAAGAAGTTACCGGGATCGAATGGGAGACGTAACCAAGGTCTTAGGTCTCGACCACTCTCACTTTCCCCTAGGGTGTTATCCTTAAAATTAAGCAATCCCTCTTTATCACTATTAAAAATATCATGAACTAAAATAGGGTTGAGAAAGGTGTTCCATAAGTCAACTACAAATAAAGGGTTCCCATGCATGCACTAACTACTAGTTTTCAAAATTTCCACTAGGAATATCCCCAACATAAAAAACATATAAAGACAAAGTAGATGGCATTTCTAAGCACATATCACCTTCTCTTTCACAGGAGTTATCCATATACGTACAAACCATCACGGGAAGACAAAGGACCACAATAAAAATCATCTTCACAAAGATAATCACAACTCGGGTTTTCTAAATATTCAAGCTAATCAAGATTATCTACGCCCGGTTGATCATTTTTCTCACCCTCACTAGTTGTAGGAAATTCACATACCAACGTAGACTCACCTTGTTTTTCACAAAGGTCAACTAGTGTGTGAATACTCTCATCACTTGGTAATGGAACCTTAGTCAAGTTGTAAGTGCTAGCACCAGAGGGACACAAATCATTCTCATGACGAGAATCAATTTTGTCATCTAAATTATCAAATAGTGCTTATGTACCTACAACAAGAGTTTGGTACTCATGTGACCTAACAATATCAAGAGTATCACAAAATGAAGACTCATGCACTCCTACACTAGGTAAAACCGCAACTAAATTCATATGAGTGCATGGGATAACATTTTTACCTCGTAGCTCACATGAGCTACGGTCTTCATATTGACGGATGTCCAGGTAGCCCACTTGCTCCCTTGGATGTCCCATGTGATCCAACCTTTTATTTATCACTTCCTATTGACCGGTAATGGCTTAAAGTTTACCCAAAATAGCAGTTGCAGTCGTGGGTTCCATCGTAATTGCACCTATTAAAAAAAAAGAACAAGTCTACAAAATAAAACACAAGTTAGTTCAAAACAACCTCACCACACTCTCACACACTTGATCGTTTTACACTTGGATTCACAAGTTTTGCAAGTCGGCTTGTAGTTTGTGATGAGTCGAGGGGTGAGTCTACTCCTTGGTTGGAATGGATTCTTTGTTTGAAGACTCAAGGAAATAATGTCCGCACATGAACCAAGAAATTTTATATTTCAAAAACAAGAAAAGCACAAAACAATGCTAATACAAACAAACGGGCACAAAAACTAACTAACAAGTTAGTAGGAGATTACTAGATCGTCAATTAGTGTTCAAACCAAGAAGTGCAACTAAGAAACAATAAAATGAATCTAAGAAATCTAAAAGTTGAACTCAAAATATTGTGTGAACAGTAATTTAGTGATGTGGCAGTCCACTATTGGCCTCGGTTATGTCAAAATTTTACCCTCCAATTTCAAGTCTTGACCAATCTACAATTTGTAAATGGTGGATTCGGTTATCGGAGGGAAATTTGGTCCTGGAGCTTCATTTTCAAGTTCAAAACAAGACTTGACCTTCTTGGTACTTTCTCTTTGAAACAAGGTCCTTAAATCAAGGAAAGTAGGTGAAAAGTGGTTGTCAAGTCTTTTGAGTGATGTGATCAAGTCTTTCACCAACAAGTACTACAACTTGGTCTTTCACCTTTTGTAGATCTAATGTTAACTTTTTGTTTTAACAAAAGATGAAAAGGATGAAGAATAACAAGAACACAATAACAACACGAACAACAACAATATTCGCCAAGAACAACAACAAATTCCAATGCCCAACTCCATAAGAACAAGGCCTTCAACACGGTCAATGCTTAGAATGACAACAACATCAAATCAGCCATACTTTGTTCACATTAACAACATCAACAGGTTCAAGTTAAAGCATAGATTTAGGCACTTTTTAGTGTTGGTGAGAAAGAAACCAACATTAGAAACACTCTAAACAACAAAAGACTACAAGATCTAGTAACAAAGAAACTTGTCTCGGCCAAGACAACAACAAGAACATCAACTTTCTCAGCCAAGAACAACAAGAACGGGCAGATTACTCCTTTTTTGGAATTTTTTCACTTTTTCAACTTTTTTTTAAATATTTTTATCAACTCTCAAGCCCAAGATTGATCTTGTTAGAACAAAATGAAAGATGGCTCTGATATCAAATGATACAAGAATTACAAGGACAACATGAAACACACTTCAAAATCAGTCCACAAGATCAAAGATCCGTGGACCCTTTTGAAGACCACACTCGGATTCAACAAACAAAAGCAAGAACACAATGTATTGATGTGTTTATCACATAAAAATAGCTAACAACAAACTATGTTAACAAAAACAAGATGAAGAACAACAACAATGGAACAAGAATAACAAGTCACGGATTTGAATTACAAGAACACAAACAAACGATTACAACATAAACAAAATGGATAGATAATTAGACCTTGGTTGGTATAATATTAAAAATCCAAGAATATCGTAATATTTTACCCTTAAAACTACACACAACGGTTAACCTAACTCCTACGTTGACACAAGAGAAACTTTACCTCCTCTAAACACCAACGTCTCAAGCCAATATTACAACACAAGTGATATTCACACTTGCTGCCCTCATTTCGATGTGGTGGCTATTCCAAGACCTACAAATAAAGGTGTTACATATTCCAAGTCTTTCATCAATGAAACACTAATCAGAAAAATACCTAAAATGTTCTATTTATATTCTATTACAAGATAAGGCAAAATGACAACAATTCCCTTAAAGGGTGAGGTGACCATAGAGTGCATTTGGACCCAATGAAGTAACCAAAATACCCTTAATGAAGATGAACAAATCATGACCCATTAAGTGTTTTCCTAAATCATGAGTCCTTAATTCTTCCATTCTCCAATAAATCTTCCACACACGACCTTGCTTGTGCTCAAAACGAGTCTTCCTTGCATATTCTTGCGCCCTCGGGGTGACCAAGTATTGTGACTTTAAATGATGACCTCCAATCATGTCTTCAAAGATTAAGGTAGACATTTGACATGTACCATCACTCATACTACACTTTCTACCTATTTGGGAAAATTTAACGACTAGTTATCACCATTGATTTGATGCTCGTGCAGGGTTGATTCAAAGATTAGGTGAGCTTTTAAAGTCGGAGTTACCCTTTTCCTTTTATTTATATATGTCTTATCTTTCATCTTCAAAAAAGATTATATTTGAATATTTAGTACTTATGGTTATTTTGTATTAGCTCTTGTACCAATATTACCGAGTCTTCTGATGGTTCAACATATTTTACATATCTATCTATCTATAAGACTATTATGATTGCTTTATCGCTTCTTAAGTCATCAATTGTTAAATTTGGACTTTTAGGCCATTTTCCATTGATTTAGACCATTGCAGCTAGTTTTGTACTATTGTTTGGCTTACCTACTACTAGAAGGATAAAGTATTTACCATAACAACATATAAATCATGTCATGACAAATTGGTATCAGAGACTAGGTTTCACCAGTATTATTGATATAAGAGCTATTGTCCAGTAAAGTCCTATGAATTAGAACAATGATGTTTATTCCTTATATTTAGGAGGCTATAGGACATTCTTAGGAGTTCATAACTTATTTCACTCATTTTGTTCTAAGAGTCTAATTTTTTTCTAAAGCATTATTTTGGTTTCACTCTTTCGTATATGACTAGGACATGTGCTACCGCTACACGAGATGAGGATGGGGTGACCATGTAGTGCATTTGGACCCAATGAAAGGAACAAAATATCCTTAATGAAGATGACCACATCATGACCCAGTAAGTGTTATCCAAAACTGTGAGTCCTCAAGTCTTTGATGCTCTAAGCAATCTTCCACACACGACATTGCTTATGCTCAAAACGAGTCTTCCTTGCATATTATTATGCCCTTAGGGTGACCAAGTCTTGATCCTTTAAATGATGACATCCAAGCATGTCTTCAAAAATTAAGGTGGCCATTTTACTTGTATCATCCTTCTCTTCTCGAAAAGGATTCGACCTAGAATCCAAACCTTGCAAGAACAAAGAGAAGACAAACAAGCACGACATACTCATGACATGGGGGTTTGAGTTAGTACAGTAAAAAACATCAACTTACTAAGGAGGTAAACACTTTAGATATAACCGAACGTCCTTTGTATAATCACAAGGGACTTAGAAAAAAATTACAAAGGAGTTGGCGAAAGGAATCACCATCAAAAGGTGGTGTCCTAATTAAAAGTAAAGTCCACCTAACATATATAAAAATATCACTCAAACAAGTGGACCGACCAATAACTATCCATCCTTCACACCCTAAGAAGTTACCGGGATCGAATGGGAGACGTAACCAAGGGCGTAGGTCTCGGCCACTCTCACTTTCCCCTAGGGTGTTATCCTTAAAATTAAGCAAGCCCTCTTTATCACTATTGAAAATATCATGAACTAAAAGAGGGTTGAGAAAGGTGTTCCATAAGTCAACTTCAAATAATGGGTTCCCATGCATACACTAACTACTAGTTTTCAAAATTTCTACTAGGAATATGCCCAACATAAGAAACACATAAAGACAAAGTAGATGGGATTTCTAAGCACATATCACCTTCTCTTTCACAAAAGTTATCCTCATAGACGTACAAACCATCACGGGAAGCCAAAGGACCACAATCAAAATCATCTTCACAAAGATAATCACAACTCAGGTTTTGTAAATATTCAAGCAAATCAAGATCATCTACGCCCGGTTGATCATTTTGCTCACCCTCACTAGTTGTTGGAAATTCACATACCAACGTAGTCTCACCTTGTTTTTCACAAGGGTCAACTAGTGTGTGAATACTCTCATCACTTGGTAATGGAACCTTAGTCAAGTTGTAAGTGCTAGCACCAGATGGACACAAATCATTCTCACGAGGAGAATCAATTTCATCATCTAAAGGATCAAATAGTGCTTGTGTACCTACGACAAAAGTTTGGTCCTCATATGACCTAACAATATCAAGAGTATCACAAAATAAATACTCATGCACTCCTACACTAGGTAAAACTGCAACTACATTCAGATGAGTGTAGGGGATAACATTTTTACCTCATAGATCACATGAGCTACAATCTTTATATTGATGTGTGTCCAGGTAGCCCACTTGCTCCCTTGGAAGTCCCATATGATCCAACCTTTCATTTATCACTTCCTATTGACGGGTAATGGCTTAAAGTTTAGCCAAAATAGCACTTGCAGCTACGGGTTCCATCGTAATTGCACCTAAAAAAAAAAAGAACAAGTCTACAAAATAAAACACAAGTTAGTTTGAAACAACCTCACCACACTCTCACACACTTGATCGTTTCACACTTAGATTCATAAGTTTTGCAAGTCGGCTTGTACTTCGTGATGAGTTGAGGGGTGAGTCTACTTCTTGGTCGGAATGGATTCTTTGTCTGAAGACTCAAGAAAATAATGTCCAAACTTGTACCAAGAAATTCTACATTTCAAAAATAAGAAAAGCATAAAATAATGCTAACACGAACAAACGGGCACAAAAACTAACTAACAAGCTATTAGGAGATTACTAGGTTTTCAATTAGTGTTCAAACCAACAAATGAAACTAAGAAACAATAAAATAAAACTAAAAAATGTAAAAGTTGAATTCAAAATATTGTGTGAACAGTAATTTAGTGATGTGGCAGTCCACTATTAGCCTCGGTTATGTCAAAATTTTACTCTCCAATTTCAAGTCTTGACTAATCTACAATTTAGAAATGGTGGATTTGGTTAACGGAGGGAAATTTGGTCTTGGAGCTTCATTTTCACGTTCAAAACAAGACTTGACCTTCTTGGTACTTTCTCCTTAAAACAAGGTCCTTAAATCAAGGAAAGTAGGTGAAAAGTGGTTGTCAAGTCTTTTCAGTAATGTGATCAAGTCTTTCACCAACAAGTACTACAACTTGGTCTTTCACCTTTTGTAGATCTAATGTTCACTTTTGGTTTTAACAAAAGATGCAAAGGGTGAAGAATAACAAGAACACAATAACAACACGAACAAAAACAATATTCTCCAAGAACAACAACAAATTACAATGACCAACTCCACAACAACAAGTCCTTCAACACGGTCAAGGCTTAGAATGATAACAACATCAAATCAGCCATACTTTGTTCATATTAACAACATCAACAAGTTCAAGTTCAAGCTTAGATTTGGGCACTTTTTAGTGTTGGTGAGAAAGAAACCAACACTATAAATACTCTAAAAAACAAAAGACTACAAGATCTAGTCACAAAGAAACTTGTCTTGGCCAAGAAAACAACAAGAACATCAACTTTCTCGGCCAAGAACAACAAGAACGGGCATATTACTCCTTTTTTGGAATGTTTTTTTCTTTTTCAACTTTTTTTATATATTTTTTTCAACTCTCAAGCCCAAGATTGATCTTGTTAGAACAAAATGAAAGATGGCTCTGATATCAAATGATACAAGAATTACAAGGACCACATCAAACACACTTCAAAATCAGTCCACAAGATCAAAGATCCGAGGACCCTTTTGAAGACCACACTCGGATTCAACAAACAAAAACAAGAACACAATGTATTGATGTGTTTATCACCTAAAAATATCTAACAACAAACTATGTTAACAACAACAAGATGAAGAACAACAACAATGGAACAAGAACAACAAAGTCACGGATTTGAATTACAAGAACACAAACAAACGATTACAACATAAACAAAATGGATAGATAGTTAGACTTTGGTTGGTATAATATTAAAAATCCAAGAATATCGTAATATTATACCCTTAACACTACACATAACGGTTAACCTAACTCCTACGTTGATACAAGAGGAACTTTACCTCCTCTAAACACTAACGTCTCAAGCCAACATTTCAATACAAGTGATATCCACACTTGCTACCCTCATTTCGGTATGGTGGCTATTCCAAGCCCTAAAAATAAAGGTGTTTCATATTCGAAGTCTTACATCAATGAACAACTAATGAGAAAAATACCTAAAATGTTCTATTTATATTCTATTACAAGACAAGGCAAAATAACAACAATGCCCTTAAAGGGTGAGGTGACCATGGAGTACATTTGGACCCAATGAAGTGACCAAAATACCCTTAATGAAGATGACCAAATCATGAGACTTTAAATGTTGTCCAAAATCGTGAGTCCTCAAGTCTTCGATGCTCGATGCAATCTTCTACACACGGCCTTGCTTGTGCTCAGAATGAGTCTTCCTTGCATATTCTTGTTCCCTCAAGCTGACCAAGTATTGAGACTGTAAATGATGACCTCCAATCATGTCTTCAAAAATTAAGGTAGTCATTTGACTTGTATCAGCACTCATACTACACTTTTCTACCTTTTTATCCAGATCTGAGTACTAGTTATCACCATTGATTTGACGCTCTTGTAGGGTTGATTTTAGAGATTGGGTGTGCTCTTAAAGTCGGAGTTACCCTTTTTCTTCTATTTATCTATGTTTTGTATTTCATCTTCAAAAAAATTGTATTTGAATATTTTGTACTTATGGTTATTTTGTATTAGCTCTTGTACAAAAATTACCGAGTCTTATGATGGTCCAACATATTTTATTTATCTATCTATAAGACTATTATGACTGCGTTATCGCTTCTTAAGTCATTAATTGTTAAATTTGAACTTTTAGGCTATTTTCCATTGAGTTAGACCATTGCATCTACTTTTGGACTATTGTTTGGCTTACCTACTACTAGAAGGATAAAGTATTTACCATAACAAAATATAAATAATGTCATGACAAATTGGTATTAGAGACTAGGTTTTACTGGTATTATTGATATAAGAGCTAGTGTCTAGTAAAGTCCCATGAATTAGAACAATGGTGTTTGTTCCTTATATTTAGGAGGCTATAGTACATTCTTAGGAGTTCATAACTTCTTTCATTCATTTCGTGCTAAGAGCCTAACTGGTTTCTAAAGCATTATTTTTGTTTCACTCTTTCGCATATGACTAGGACATGTGCTACCGCTACACGGGATGAGGTTCCCAAGACCTAGCCTACAAATCCTACACTATTTATGGATAACCTAGATTTCATAGACAACCTAGGGATGTGTCCCTAGCTAGTGTCTAGGATTGGTTCTTTCACTAGACCTTATTACCTCTTTTGAGCCAGAGATTTTTCTTCCTCAGCCAGCATCAAGACAGGGACCAACCTAGGGTCCATCAAGATTATTTCTTCAATGCTCAAGAGTGAATAGGATTAGCTTTTGGCATTTTTTAGTTGTGTATAGTCTATAGATCATACCAGTACTAAGGCAGGTGTGTAACCTATATTTATGGCTTCTAGAGTTGAGGAACCTTCTGTGTTGTAGTTTCCCATTTTGTAGTTATTTAGTTAGTGGTTTCCTATCCTAATATGTTTGTTTAGGAGTAAAATATATTGTGTAGGTTGTAGATATTATCCCCGCCTAGGTTTTCTGGTGTACTGGGCAACTATGCTTATTGGGTTTTGATTGCTTGTGAGGATAGACTCCATAATTTAGGCCTACTTGAGACTCGTGGTATGGATTACACTAATGTTCTATTGGATTTGGCATCTTTACATTGGTGTATAGGTCTTTAATTTCAGGCCATTTGGATCTCCCATATTGGCATGAACTCATTTCTGTGAGATCTTCTCTGAGAAGTATAAGCCCTGATGTCTTAGGGATTATTTGAAGGATCGGTTCTCGAAGTTGGAGTAGGGATCCATGACTGTTGTGGAGTATGATGATTGATTTTATGAGGTTTATAGCCATGCTACTTCTATGCTGACTACTGAATATGAGAGGGTTTGTTGCTTTTTTTAAGGTTTGAGACTTCCTCTTTTTGTGTCTACACAAAGTTTTCTTGTTATGGGTAGGTATTTTTTTGAGATTTTTGATCATGCACAATTTATGGAGGAGATAAATATTGAGGTACAAGGGGCATCAATAAGAGGCCATAATACCAGGATAAGTTCAGTGGGAGTCATAGTAGCTCACTATTTAGAGGCAGTGGATCTCAGGGTAAGTACGTTTCGCTTCAGCCATATCAGCATCAGGGTTCGTCTAGTAGACCCATTCAGACCATACTTTAGATTACCAATGGAGTCCAGTCTCGCTTCAATAATCGTCCTGCTAGGGTTATGGTTTGTCTTTGAGAGGTTCATCTTGTGGTTATTCTAGTCATAGTGGTTCATTCAGGTCAGTTGGATCTTTTAATTTTGGCTCAGAACCTGGGGCATATTATGGTTGAGGATCTTTTGGTAATTTCCATATTGAGTGCCCCAATCATAGAGTTATTATTCTATTATATCAGAATGATCCACCCATTAGGGATATTCAACCCCCACCTAGAGGAGGTATACTGGTTGAAGTGATGGACCTCAGGGTGCTCATGAAGGTTCTCAAGCAGGTAGAATTTGAGTTCGGTCAAGACCCTAGTCAAATAGTGGGCATGATCAGTTGTATGTAGTACCAGCTAGACCCCAGGTAGAGGCTTCAGATCTTGTGATTATAGGTTTGATTTTAGTGAGGTATTAGTAGGCTTTTGCTTTATTTGATCTAGGATCCATATATTATTACGTGTCTACTTATTATGCCCAATAATTAAAGTTATCTTGAGATTTATTATCCATGTGTTTATGTGTCTAACCCCATGAGTGATGATGTGATATAGTTTTACAACACTTTAAACATTTAAAATATTGAACATATGTAAGTTACTTAGGTGTTTTTCTTAGATATGATGTGTTTTGGTTATGTTTTATAGTAAATTAGGTTTTGGAACTATTCTAGAGAAAAAAAGTGAAAGTTGGAGTTTTGAACCACTAAATTGGGCGCCTACAAACCACATGTAATACCTGTGGGGCGTAGGTGCTAGAGTATGTGTTAGAAAGTGAAGTCCAGATGCTTTGAAGCTGAGAAAAAAAGACATTGCTACTTATAAAGGTCACCTACGGCCCGTAGGTGCTATCTAGAGTTCGTCGGTGATAGAGTAGCTGATAGAGAAGCAAAATACAGAGAGTTTTTAGGAGTTTTTGGAGAAGAGCCACCTACATGGGACCCTACGGTCTGTAGGTGCCATCTGCAATCCGTAGGTGGCCCAGTATGTGGCTACCGACCTTAATTATCCTCTTTTGTTTATGAATAGTTTCCTAGGATTTTTTTGTACTCTAATTTACCCTTCTGATGTTTTCTAGTTAGTTTATGCACTTTTGATACTTATAAAAATATATCTGATTCTTACATACAATTTTGATCTTGGGATTACTTTGTTCTTGGTTTGGTTTTATAATTCAGTTGTAGACACCAAGTTTTATTCATTGGTCATTCTGATATTTTTTAGTGTGTTCAATTATGAATTTCATTAATCATTTCATAGTAATGAGAGGCCAAAGCCCTTAGTTAGGTTTGTGGGAAGCCTGGTGGATTAATGAAGTAGTAGAAGTACTAAGTTGTTCTAAATCAATAGTCTTACATGTATTGTGGTTACCTTCAATTTAATAGATTTCTTAGCGGTTGCAAATGTTATGATTCCGCCTAGTATATCACTACTTACTTCACAAGAGGAGTATGAATTAAGAAAAAAATCACTACAAAAATTTAAAGATTAATTCTCGATCTAGGTTAATCAGCATCATCTACGTAAGACAGTTATCTTTCATCTAATAACTTGAGACTAAAAAGGTAATAGTTAGTTGGGATCAAGGATAAGGTAGTAATGCAACATCTTGAAACTCAAAAGGTAAAGGGTGAAATATATCGATGAGTCCATAAGATAGTTGATAGTACATAAGTTATAAGATTTCACATGCAAGATATCGGTTTGTTTCATCAAAACACGATAAACCTACTTAGTTGAGAAGCCAGGGGGAACACATTCCAGTGTTCATCTCCGATTGATTACAACTAATGTTTAGATCTTCTGTTATTGACTTTATACAACTACAAACCCCTCGTTTACTTTCTTCACGGCCCATTTATTCCATCAAATGAGCGATATAGTTCAACGTATTCCTTTGGGATTGAACCCCAACCTTTTTGGGTTACTATATTTTTCTTCGACTGCTTTTTCCTTATCTGGGGGTGTAGCTTTGGATGACATCTATTGTACATCGGTGTATGCCTAACAACAAAATTCAAGGCTTTCCCTTACTCCCATTAAATCCTAACCCCGAAAGAATCTTATAGCCTAATCATATAATGATAAAACAAGTACGTGTTGGCCATCTTGTAGGGGTTTGGGATGATCCTAATGTTGTGCCTCCACCTCCTATAATAGGAGTTCAGGAAATTACTGATCTAAAAATAGAGTAGTTGTTAGAAAATATAACTGCTAACTAGAGAAGGGAAGATGAGGCCCGTCGTATAGTTCAGGAGGTAGAGCTGGCGAGGATGAGACCGACAGTTAATTCTTGAGCAGAACCTAACGGTAACGAGATAGTTTTTGAGGTGTTCAAGCTCAAGTGATCCCAATATACCATTACTTACCGCTATAGATAATGAGGAGGATAGGGGATACATTGACTCGGTTAAGGCAGGATCTATTATCCCTCATGCACTACCCTCAAATGTGAAGTTTGGCATAACAAGTGCCATGATCTGGATCTTAAATATGAAAGGTGTGTTTGCAGGTTTTGATATGGATGACGCAAGTATGCATCTTGCTAACTTCATTGGGATTTGTAATTTTTATACCATTCCTAGGGTAGATCAAGAGGTCATCAGATTGAGGTTGTTTCCTTTTTTGTTGACAGGAAAAGATATATTGTGGTTGGGGGAACTTTCTCGAGGATCAATTACTACTTGGAATGAGTTATCCAAGAAATTCTTGAACCATTTTCTTTCTCCATATAGAATTTTGTAGTCAAAAGATTAGATATGCAACTTCAAGAAGTTATATTCTAAGTCAACGTATGAGGCTTGTTTTTGGCTTAAGAAAAAGTTGAGCATGGTACCCAATCATCGTATTTTTGGGACAAAATGGTAGGAGATATTCTATAGATCCCTAAACATAAGTTCAAGAGCTATATTAGACATAATCACTGAAGGATCTTTCATGCATTTACATTTGGAAGTAGCATCTGATATTGTAGGCCAGATCTCTCTCACCAACCAAGGGTGGCAATCTTGGGAGGCGGATAAGGGTGCTGGCACTTATGGCATCGACGATTTCAGCGACCATAGAGTGGTAGATGCTTCTGTGGAATAAGAGAATACACAACTTAAAACTGATATTGGGTTGCTGACAAAGCACTTTGCAATAGTGAATTTTGTAAGGTAAATATAGTAGATTCACAGAGTAAGGCCTATAATATTTATGATTCTAGTATAGAGAAGGCAACCAAGTAACTTGAAAGAGAATTGGTAATTTTCTAAGCCAAGGGGAAAGAAACCAATGTTGAAACTATTATGGGATAGATATAGAGATTGAAGTAGTGATTATGGTAGTGATTAGAGAAAAAAGAATGACTACGAAGAGAAGGGAGATAGGTATATTCTATCAAGAAGTTAGGATGCTGAGTCAAGGATGGAGGTGATGTTCTCCAAACTTGTTAAGGATTAGAAAAGGCAGGAAATATGCACTAAAGAGATTAGGGAAGATATCTTAGGATTGACCAAAAAGGTTGAATCACATGAAACTGCGATAAAACAATTAGAATAATAATTTAGGCAAATGTCTACAACTTTGAATCAGAGGATATCGGGTACCCACTTGAGAAATATAGTTTAGAATAATAAAAATGAAGGCCATTTCCTATCTAATAACAATTTAAGTGGTAGGTCTGCTGTTGATCCCATGTTGCCTGCTGCTGATGAATCGATGAATAATAGTATTGTGGTTGTTAAGACACCTGATGTAGAGTCGGATAATGAGAAATGTGTTGATGTTAGTGTTAATGAGGATAAAAGTAAGGGAAAGGTTGATGAGCCTTTAGTAAAGAAAATCCCACGATTGTCCCCACCTTTTCCTCAAAAGATGAAACAAAAGAAGAAAGAAAGGAAGTTTAAGCAATTTATTGACATGCTAAAAGAATTAAGCTGAACATTCCTCTTCTTAAGGATTTAGAGAAAATACCTTGATATCCCAATTTTATGAAAAAGTTGGTGACAGGGAATATAGATATGAGTTTTAAGGATATTGGTAGACCGCACCACTTTAGTTCAGCTACTTCTAAGTCTCTAGCCCAAAAGAAAGGTGATCGTTAGGCATTCACGATACAATCCTTTATTGGGACATCCAGGTTTCTAGAGCGTTATATGACTTGAGAGCCAGCATTAATTTGATGTAACTGGTTCTGTTCAAATAGTTAGGCTTGAGTCCTCCAGAATCGACAACTATGCAGTTGTTGATGGTAGACTGCACAACAAAGAAACCCATGGTCTTATCATTCGATGTGTTGGTGAAAGTTGATAACTTTATTTTTCCAGCTGTGTTAGTTATCCTGGATTGTAAAGTTACCTTCGAGATGCCCATAATATTAGGTAGACCATTCATGGCCACGGTTAGAGGATGGTAGATATAAAGAAGCGAGATCTCAATTTCAGTGTTAATAATGAGGAAGTCACATTCAATATCTAAAGAACCATGAAGAAACCAACCGACATGAGGGTTGTGTTAGTTATTCATTGTGTTGATAACCCATGGGGTATTATTTTGGGTACTTTGATGAATTCTGAGTAATAAAGGTACCTGAGTTGTGCCATAATTTTAAATCAAGCGTTGCATGGGAGAAAACCCTTGGGCTTGTCGGTGAAGTTTGAGTATCCACCTTAGCCACATCATGCCACAATTTTAAATTAAGCATTGGGTGGGAGGCAACCCGTTATTTTAGTATTCATATAATTTTTCATTTTTAGGTACAGTAGCATAAGGAACGACCTATAACGTGGTAATACATTGCTTAATTCAAAGTATTCCATGTAAGGGGACTTCTAGACCCACTCATGGGGGTTGAGGATATTTCATACATTGCTTAATTCATAATATCCCACTCGAGCCAGGTAAGTTATACATTAAATATTAAAAGGAAATTTTAAGGATATTTAGGGATTTTTTGGACTTGAATTTGTGAAAATACTTATGAGGTCGTAAATACTACTTATAAATTTATAAGTAGTGCAATATGGGTCAGAAAAACTAGTTCAGAGCGTAAAAAAAGTCTCAAAAAATTAAGCCCATGTACGGTGGATACCTATGGCCCGTAGCTGCCAGCTACAGTCTGTAGGTGGTGCTGTAAGTTGCCCAATGTTGGACTGAATTTCTTTTAAAAATCTAGGCCCACCCCGACCTAACCCAACCCAAAACTGACTAGTGGGGCTATTTAGGAACCCAAACCCAATTCTCAACCCCACAAAACCTAAAAATTTCTCTTTCTCTCTAAAATTTATACTTACCAACTTTCTCCAAAATCCAGTTACAGAAAGAACACTAATTTAACTAGCTACCAACTTTTCTAAATTACACATCTTGTTCATCAAATATAAGGTTCTACATCATTTTTAATCTTTACTTCTGGTTCTTAAAACAAAATGTAACCTTCTTTGCTCCTAATAATAGTTTATTGTGCTAAATTAGAAATAAGTAAGTTTATAAGTTCAGTTGCATGAAAAATATGTGAAAAAAAACAACCTTATGCATGGGAGCCAAGAATCAGCTCAAAATTAATATAGGTGCATTGTTTTTGAAATATAATTTAATGGCCATGCCCTAAATGAAAGTAGAAGTTGAAAGGGTCGAGGAATCCAAAAAGTTTAGTGTGCCTTAGTAGAAATTGAAAATTTGTTTCTAGTTTTACGTGCAAATATTGGACTTGTTCTGACTGAGTATGAGTTATAGGGATGTGAAACTTAGTAAAAATTCAAAGTTTTCAAATATTGAGCTTATCTTCAAGTTTTGCAGTACCTCACTATCTTTCAAACACTAACACTTGGTTTTTCAGGTACACATAGCATCAAAGACTTTAAAAATACGGTGGACGTTCGAGGTGACGGGATGAATCCTCCAAGAGAAGTGGCTCGGTCAAGGAGTACCTAATCACCCCAACCATAGTTATACGGCCACAGAATAGAGACCAAAGAAATGATATAGTTGAGACTATTATTACGACTACCTTAGGCGTACCACTTGTAGACTGGTCATAGTGGGCCAGAAGGGCTACTACTACTCAGCCTAGAGATCAGCCATAGACCAGTATACCAGTACCCAAGACAATGGTAAAGTTGGATAGGATGTCAAATCCATACTCTTCCTAGTATGAGAAGGGAGAGAATCATGATGCGAAGGAGGTGGGGTCTAAGTCACTTTCAACGATAGTCGTAAAGACCCTCAGTATGAAAAAGGGTCACACGATGAGTTTGAGACAATAATTTAGGAGCAGTCATCAGCAGTACCCCAGTCTGAAAAGGATACAAATAAGTCTTTATAGTAGGTTCCACCACCAAGAATAGAGCCACCATCTTAAACAGATCTGGCTTTGGAACCTACACAAATCTCGTTGGAACCTATTGAAAAGGTGAACCTAGGTTGAGTCTACATGGAAATATTAATATTTAGGAGTATGATATATTTGTGACTGGAACTGGTCATCCCAAGAGGACTATTTATGTAAAGAGATGGATCTAGTTGTTTGGGTTGGCTGGAGCACCATTATTATAGGATGTGTTTGATAGGTATCAGTTGGGAAGGATAACTAGATCCTGGGTTCATACATCCAGGCAGTGGTGCATGAGTTATATGATTCTCATTCCTCTTTGGTATCATTGATTATACCTAAACATAGTAGAAAGATAGAAAAACTTTAGTTAGATCAGACGTTGGTGAAAGGTCGTACGGTTGATATTTCAACAGTGGCCATCCACTAAGTTATCTTTGGTCTTGAGTATATTCCTTCAGCATTTACTATAGAGTGTGATTACAGATTGAGATTTGTGTGAGACAAACATGCCACATAGGATGTGAAGCATAATAGAGAGAGGGTAGAGATGGCAATATGGATTACCAGTTATATTTCACCTATAGGTATAGATTACCCTTGAATAGAGGGGTACGGTGTGATTAAGATGGCGACATTGACTTTTTCCACTAAGCTCTGGTGGCTAGTAGTCTATTATAGATTATGTTCAACTATTGCGGATAACTTATTAAACTAGGATGGAGTTACATTAATCATGAGCATGATAGCAAGATATGATATTAATTTTGTAGCCATTATCTGGAATGAGCTTCATGAGAGAGTCTTTGGAGATATTCCTACACTACCTTTTCCATGTCTGGTTTAGATGCTATGTGATGAGGTCGGTGTGTCAGAGGTTCAAGGTGTTGATGTAAGAGTGGAGGCAACGATCATATCCCGGACTAGTATGAATAATGATCCAGCAAACTCAATCTTTGCATAGAGGACCCATATGCCTCCAATAGTGATTTTGGCATAGTATAAGGGCCCATCATTTCCTGCGCAACCTACTAATAGATAGCAAGATGATATTGGTGTTATAATGGATTTTAAGGTGGGAGAGTAGCGGGAGGACCCTGAGATGATCACATAGGGTGAGGGGACTGCAGCCACATCCACTTCAGTTATAACATCAACTTCGGAGCCTATTAGGATATTTGGAATGCCCCTTAGTCCCTCTACTATAACTGCTGCTACAGGCATGGTTTTTGTATTGGCAAAGTTTATGTCGAGCTCTATATATGGTTAAGTTTACTACCACCCAGCTAGTGAATATTGAGGCTAATATGGCATCGTTGTATGGAAATATTTGGCCTTTGGTTCTGAAGACACTAGAGATGGAAGAGACTATATTATAGGTTGCATATAGGACTGAAATGTCAGAGTTTTGAGCTTAAGTACATGCCCGTATAGATGCTTTTAAAGGACAAGTATAAGTTTGATTTAGGGAAATTGAGGCACATTAGAAAAAAGGTGGCCACACTATGGATGAAGATATGTTCTCTTAATGAGAGCAACATTCTAGTCATCCCCTAGTTTATACCACCAGTTGTTCACCCTGTACCTTTTTATGGACGTAGATATTTTGATTTATTTGTAAAGAATAGGGACGCAGTCCCCATAGTTAGGACAAAGAAAGGTAGAGAGGTGGATTTATAAGATCCTAATGTACTATATAATCAATCCCTGAAATGGGCAACACGTGATTTGAGGAAGACTAATTTTGTTGATAGGTAAAGGCATGTTGAGGTAGCTATGGGTGCATTCTCTAGTAGTGTACCACCATCGCTACTTCCTCCGCCTATCTAGATATCCCTGCATGGGGGCGATCATGATAAGGACATCTAGTGCATCCCAGGTATGTCCCTATTCCCTTGATTTACATTGCTTACACACACTAGGGACAGTGCACAATTTTTTAGTTGTTTGTGGGGTACACCATTTTTATCGCAGTATTTTTCTCACACTTCTTTTCCTATCGGTTGTGCTATTATTATAGAATCGACATGTCTAGAATAATTTTTGTCCATTATTGTTTTTTTATTTGATATTGTGTTCTATTTTTGTTTAATTATAAGATTTTTTAGTATCTAAGGCAGTGGACATGGTTTTTTTATTGATGAAAAAAATGATACCCCTCCAAAAATTGTGTGATATGTATATATGTGTGACCTTTGTAAATCTTGCTATGGCCTAAAGATTAGGGAAATGATAATAATAGCTAATAATTGCATGAACTCGATAGGTAGTAACTTCTAATGTAACCCTTTTCCATGTAAATTTTGATACTACTTAGTTCTCTTTGTGTGTCAAATCAAAACCTTGCCCGATTAGTCTTGCCTAGGTTGTACATAGTCGGCTAGGAAAGGATCATAGTCCATTTTTAAATGAGTCCACTTTTAGCCTAAATGACCTTCTATATGTGAATAAGTATCCTTGATCCCTATTTTTGAGCTTGTATAGCCTATTTTTCTAGTTATATCTTTCACTTTCCTATTTTGCTATAATGAACCTATTTTGGCCTTAATCCTTCTTGGACATTATGCACCTTAAATCAGAAAAATTGCCTAAGTTAAGGGTGGCTATGATTAAGGTGGGTAAGGTGAAGTCGGTATGAAGAAAGACAAAATAAGAGAAAAGATAGTAGGACTGTTATGGTGGAAAAAGAAAAAAAATATGAAAAAGAACAAAAAGAGAAAAGAAGGAATAAAATAAACTACACCCAACCTAAATGAGTGACAAACGAATAAAAAGGGAGAAATATAAGTAGATCAAAAACAAATTGGTTGATAAGAGAACCCTAAAGTAAGTGTAGTGCCAAGAAAGCTTAGTCACTAAAAATGTCCTTATGTATCATACAAGCCCCCAAGCCTACATTACAACCCAAATAAAGTCCTATAGTGATCCTAGCCTGACTATCTAAAAGCTTAGGTAAGAAAATAAGGGCAAGCCTATGGTGTTTGATGAGTATTGGTGGAACTTTTCTTGTGAGTGAGAGTGTCTCGTTATCATCCCTGCATTGACATCCATGATGTCATATGGGTGAGTAGGACTTATTTGTTGTGAGAGAACATGGGTTATATTGCTAGCTTCTTACTTTTTTGGGGTAGTGTAGCTCGTACATATTCATGCTTTTTTGTTGCTAATATAATGTCGTATCTGGATTCCCTTGTGTCACATTATTGTTCATCATGTATACACATTTGGTTTTGAATGGTTGAAATAGCAGGGGTTATATTCTTTATCTTAAAGTGATGATTAACGATCATAGATGGCTTAGGTTTCTCTTAGTTAAGCATCGTAGTTTTATTTTTTTGTATTGTGTTTCCTGAGTACATATAAACGTTCTAGGTTGAGAGTATTGATGTGCTATGCTTTCATAGAACTTTTGACGCATAAAATGATGAAAATATGCAAGTTACTTAGGTATTTTTGTTAGATGTGATGTTTTTTGTGTTGAGTTATATAGGAAATCATATTTTGAAACTATTTATATGAATGGGAGTAAAAATTGAAATTTTTTATCACTAAAATGGGCACCTACAGATCGTAGTACTACCTACTAAGCATAGGTGCAAGAGTATGCATCTGAGAAGCTGAGAAACAATGAATCAGGAAAAAAAAAGTTGACAATGCCATCTATAGAGGCAACCTACCGCCATAAGTTCTACCTACAATGCGTAGGTCCCAGAATAAGTTTTAGAGGAGAAAAATCCAGAGAAGTATTCATAGATATTTGATAGAGGACTCCTATGTGGAACCACCTAGGGTCGTAGATGCCTCCTACTACCCGTAGGTGGCCAGTAAGTGGCCACCGAGCTCAGTTTTCCTTCATTATTTAGGAGATGTTTCCTAGGGTTTTCGTGTAATCTATATATACCTTTTTGATGTAATTTTTCATTAGTTTATGTACTTTTAACACTTATAAACATATATTTGATTTCAGGATTCAATTTTGTTCTTGGGAGTGCTTTGTTCTTCATTTTGGTTGATTATTCGATTTGAAACTTTGGGTTTTATTTTTTGATCATTGAAACATTGTCTTTTGCTTTCAAATATGAATTCTTGTTTTTATTTTACAATAATGAGTGGCTAAAGCCTCTAGCTAGGGTTGTGGGAACCCTGGCAAATTGACAATGTAGGGAAAGTGCAAAGTTATTCTAAACTAGTATTCTTACATATAGTGTGGTTGTCTTTAGTATAGTAAATTTCTTAGCAGTTACAAATAATGGAATTCTTCCTAATATATCACTACTTACTTCATAACAAAAGTAGGGATTAGGAAAAAATAATCACAATAGTAATTTGAAGATTAATTATCGATCTGGGCTAATCAGTATTATCTACTTAAGACAATTATCTTTCATCAAATAACTTGAGACTCAATTAGGATCTAGGATAAGGGTTAGTAAAGGGATATACTGATACTCAAAAGTTAAAGGGTGAAATCCATCAATGAGTCCATAAGATAGTTGATGGTACATATCTTATTAGATAATGCATGCAAGATAATGTAACGCCCCAAATCTGGTAACTGGAACCCTACACGGTGCTCATGACCCCGAAGGACCACAAGCTAACCCATGACTGATATCTACACCTGTATACTACATAAAATACTAAATAATGCGAATCATGAATTGAAAGACCATAAGGTTCACATAACTGAAGTAAAATATAACATCTAAACGTGGTATGTAATACCCAAAACAAAACTAAAAAACTTTTTTCTGAAACATAATAGTTTAGAAATCCTCTAACTGACTGAACTTTCTGAGTAAGGAGTTGATGGTACATGTCCCCAACTAACTCCAACTAATAAACTAATTAATGAGATAATAGAGAAATAATCATGTCCTCGAATGATGAGGACTCACTTTTAACTCTGACTGCTAAAACTGGAATCTACTATTGATCTGGGGCTCGTGTCTCTAAGCCTATGGTATAAGACACCATAGCACAAATACGTCAATACATTGAATGTACTGTTATGCATGTAGGGTAGGCTGAATGCATAGGGTTCATATGCATGAACAATACTGGCTAACTGACTAATATGAACGTGAGAATACATATGTGCATACATAGTAACTATATCTGAAATCGTGATAACATGAGTACTAAATCTGAATATTAATAACATGACATACTGATAAATGATATAACTGATAAGATGAGTGACTGTATTTGACAGTCCTAAATCTGGTGGAACTATCTGAGTTTTGTTCTATATCTAAGTTGACTATATCTGATAATCCTGGATTCTAAAGAACTATCTGAGTTCTTTTACTGAGACTGATACTGATACTATGGGAGGTAGTCATCTAACCGACATGCCCTAAATTATGAATTATAGCTAAATTGGGGTCCAATCTATGCCCTGATTAGAAGGGTGTCAATAATGCGCCACTGGTAAGGACAACATATAAATGACCCTAATATAATAGGTAACTCTAATAGGAATAGTGGGAACCCTCATATAGAAGATTAAGCCATCTCATCTACCCTCACATAGCATGCTATGATGCCTCAACCTATGTTGGCTACATAGTTATGGAATGCAAGGATTGCTTCTAAGAATCACACCCTTATATAACTGGTGAGTTCCCATCCTTAGGTTTGATTGGTGCTAATTTCTACTCCCATTTGAATAGACACTGAACATAATTTACAGAACTAAACATGGACTGAGTTACCGACTTTCGTTGACTGACGGAATACTACTAACATATGACAACTGACTTAGTGCATAAGATCATGGAGATTTCCTAAGTCAAAAGACTGGCTGAAGTCTAAGGATCATGGCTTGACTAAGAGTATCATGAAAACATAATATGGCTCTACGTACACAACTAACGTTTGGGGTAAAAGTACCTCCAGGACTTGATGGAAGGAAACTGACCAAGCATAACTTACTTGAACATATAACTAACATCATAATCCCTAATACATTTATAGAAGCACTCCATCAAAACATGTGATAGGCATAACTTTTACATACATGGGGATTTCATGATATCATACTAGTTAGGCATTTTTCCTTCATCTAGGCATTTAATCAAACACATGGTAGGCATAGAACTTGTAGAAAACATTATACAACAATTAATAATCATGATCGAACTCTAATTTCATCATCCTAGGGTTTATTCATAGGTTCACATGAATATATATCTATACAAATCAATTCCACATAAAATTAATCACCCAACATGGATTTGAATTCAATAGATCATTCTCAACATAAACAAAATGAATCCAACATGAAATTCATAAAGAAGTCCATAAACATAAACTTAGAAAAGAGATTCTTGGGCTTCATGAATGAAAGGAGTCCATGAAAGAACACTATGAATACCTTAGTTCTTGATTTCGTGAAGATTGACAGAGAAACTTTCTTGGAATTGGAGCTTCTATGAAAACCCTATCTTGTTATTGAGAGGTTTTTGAGAGAAGAGTGGCTGAATCACATGTTAAAGGGATTAAATAGGGGTAGGAAGTTGACTCTTTTAACCCTGGATGCATTATTTAATTTCGATAAATTTTCCCGAACTAGGCCCAGGCACGACGCGGCGCTATCACGTCGTGTCACTGGAATTTGACAATTGGGAAATTGAGGGATGGCACGATGCAAAGCCATCGTATTTCCACTTTTTTTGTGACCTGGAACTTTGGCACGACATGGAGGAAATCGTGCTAAGACACTGGAAAAGGACAATTCTAAATTTGGGCCCTGGCGCGACACACCATAATCGCGGACCCATAATGGAATTTGCTAAATGCCATTTCCTCCTGTGGCGCGGCATGCCACTGACTAATTTGGCACTGTTTTACGACGAAAACTTAAAATAGTCATAACTTCTAACTCGGTTATCGGATTTGGGAGAATCTTATATCAATGTAAAGTTTATTGAATTTCCCACATTACAAAAGTGATAATCTTGAAGATTCCTCGTGGAATAACCATCATTTAATTTAGAAGTTAATACAAGACATTCTTGAGATGAAATTAGCTAGAAAAAAGTATAGGGTATTACAATATCTCCCCCTTGAGAACATTCATCCTCGAATGAGACTGACAGAGAGGGAAGAAAAGACAACTGACGAACATACTAAACATGAATAACTGGAACATGATCACATAACTCACATGACTGACAAGTTGAACATATAATACTGAACATACATATCTGATGCATGTTTAACTAATTCATGAATGCATGACTAAGTATGCAATGGTACTTGATACCAAGTTTATAATGGGAACATGAGCATGAAACTACATACCAAGTTTTTGATGAACACTGGACATGAAACTGAGTAAGCTTAAGGAGAACTATTACCTTGAGCTTAATTTGAGTTGGCGAAAAAGAGGTGAGGATAATTGGTATGCATATTTGCCTCTGATTCCCAAGTACCTCCCTCGACGGACTGATTTTACCAAAGAACCTTAACTGGAGGGACTTCTTTGTTCCTCAATCTACAAGTCTGATAGTCTAAGTTTTTGACTGGAATCTCTTCATAAGAGAGAGTGTTCTGAACATCAATGATCTAAATAGGGGCTACAACTGATGGGTCACCTATGCACTTCTTGAGAAAATAGACATGAAAGAATGGATGAACTGAGGCAAGATCTGAAGGTAATTCAAGCTCATAGGCTACCTTGCCAAAGCAATTGTGAATCCTGAAGGGAACGATATATCGGGGACTGAACTTTCCTTTCTTGCTGAATCTCTTCACTCCTTTCATGGGAGAGATCTTTAGAAAGACATAGTTACCAATCTCAAACTTGAGATCTTTTCTTCGAACATCTGCATAAGACTTCTATTGGCTCTGAGCAGCTCAAAGTATTTCTCTGATCAACTGAACTTTTTCTAAGGCGTCGAATACTAAGTCAAGACCTATGACTAAGGCCTCACTAACTGCGAACCAACCAATTGGAGATCTACATTTCCTACCATAGAGAGCTTCGAATGGAGCCATCCAAATAATGGAATGATAGTTGTTGTTGTATACCAACTCAATCAAAGGTAAGTGGTTGATAACGCTCAATCTACAGCTCTCGTAAGAGTGTAAAGCGGTCGTAGTTAAATATAGAACCCAACTGGGTTGGGTATCGATCCCACAGGGAATAGCCGGTCAATAAGTAATCAAAGATTATTAGACTTTTGGTGCAAGTCCCGTGAAAGGGGGGATTGTAAAGTGTAACCAAATTATTAAAGTAAAAACTGAAAATAGTAAAGTAAAAAGAAAGAATGTTTAGTAGGTTGTAAAACAATGAGAATTGAGGAGTTGGGGTTATGTCCACCTTATGAGTCTTACGTCTCTATTGGCTATGAGTTATGCGGAATTCAGACATGCATGTGCCTATAGAGAATTGTATTCTATGGTAAATTCAAGCGTCTTTCGACCTCAACAAGGACTATTTCACTTTAACTCTTTCGAGCTTAAAGCGTATCTAACGGTACAAATTCTCCAAGAGGTTAATCCAGTTAGGGCACTAACTTTTTAATAGGGGATGGGACCCTATTACCTTGACATTATCTCTTTTCCAGACATATAACTTTTCTTTCGAACAAGTTAATGCTATACTGGTGTTATTCTATGCGTCTGCAGCCACAAGAATTTGCATTAAGATGAAGAGAGTAATGATATAAGAAGCATACTTGTCACGCATTCACAAACTCATAGCAATATATAGTATCGCATAAGGCTTCCATAACCCCAACAGAGAAGTTTAGTTATTCATGAGTGCGATGGAAATCACAATAGACATTATCATTATACCACAATAAAATATCTCACGTGTAGTATGGGGTGGTATGGCTTTAGGCGTGAATTCCTTGCAAAATAGCGATTCTCTTGTTGTAAAATTAAAAGTCGAATAGATGAAAAATAATGTCAACAATGAATTAATAAAGAGAATTGTTTTGATGGATGGATGGATGGTGGATGGATGGGAATTGATGGAATGGGGGAATTGTGAGGAATGTATAAAAATCTCTAGCAAGATAGGGTATTTATAATACCCATATCCTATTCCTACTAAGCTAATGAATTACTTAACCCAATCCTACTAGGTTAATGTATCATTATCCTAATCCTAATAAATTACTGCTAGTCCCCAAAGTCTTCAGAATTGTTGTTTTTGCCCGGGACAGATTTTCCATGCGCCACTTTTGGTCCTTGGCGTCCAAGCTTTGCTCTCCTCCTTTCGTGAAGCTTTCTTTGGCATCAAGTTATCCATAAAATGCTGAATTTTGCATCATTTATACCTGAAAACTTGCTAATCATGTTCGTTAGCTCACTTACAGGAAAAAGGACTAAAAGTGCATGAAATATATAATTTGCTCTCAAAACTTGGCTAAAATATGGGCAAAATCTAGTGCTATAGGCGTGTAAATTCGCCTATCATCAGTGGTCATCCCAACTTTCCTTGAAATCTATTTCACACACCCTTAGCATATCTTCTATCATCTGAATGGTCCTTTCTACTTTACCATCTATCTAAGGATGAAAGGTTGTACTGAGTGAACTTAGGTACCAAGACCCTTTTAGAATGCTTTCCAAAAATAATAAGTGAACTGGGTACCTCTACCTTAGATAATAGATAGAAGAACACCGTGCAATCTGACCAACTCCTTAATGTAGAGTTTGGCATAATCCTCGGCTGATTAAGAGGTATGAATTAGAAGGAAATGAGCTGATTTGGTCATTCTATCAACAATGACCTAGACTGAATCATGCTGATGATGAGTTTGAGGAAAACCCATCACAAATTCTATGTTCACAACTTCCCACTTCCAAGTAGGAATACTGAACTCCTACATGGACCCACTAGGCTTCTGTGCTCTATCTTAAATTACTGATATGTAGAGCACTTATCCACAAACTCTTCAATGTCTCTCTTCATCCCACTCCACCAATAGACCCACAAGTAACGGTACATCTTTGTGGCCCCTGGATAAATAGAGTAGCGCGTACCATATGCTTCTGCGAGAATTTGCGGCCTTTAGTTTTCTACACCTGGATTACAGAGACGACCTTGACAATGAAAAACACTATCTCCCCCTTTCGAGAAAACCTCTACTTTCTGATCCTGAACTGACTCTTCAAACTTGACAAGGCTGGGATCTCTATCTTGTTTTTCTTTCACCTCAGAAACTAGAGATGATTTTAAACTACTCTAAACCCATATATCACCCTTATCTGTATCGACTAAATGAATGCCTAGTTTAGAAAGTTGATGGACTTCCTGAGCTAACTTCTTGTTACTATCCTCAACATGACAAAAACTACCCATGGATAGTCTACTGAGAGCATCGACCACTACTTTGGCCTTTCTTGGATGATAGAGGACACTCATGTCATAATATTTTAAGAGATCTAACCACCTTCTTTGATGAAGATTAAGATCTTTCTGAGAAAAGACATACTGAACACTCTTATGATCAGTGAACACATCTACGTGAACACCGTATAGATAATGCCTCCAAATCTTTAAAGAAAATATTACTGCTGTTAACTCAAGATTATGAGTAGGGTAATTCTTCTCATGCGGCTAACCTGTCTGGAGGCGTAGGCTATGACCTTACCATGTTGCATGATGACATAACCCAAACCTACTCTGGATGCATCATAATACACTACAGACCCATCTGGACCATCTGGAAGAGATAAAACTAGAGCTGAGGTGAGTCGAGTCTTCAACTCCTGAAAACTCTTCTCACAAAGATCTGAACACTGAAACTTGACTTTCTTTTGAGTCAATCTGGATATACGGGATGAAATAGAAGAAAATCCCTCAACAAACCATCTGTAATAGCCAGCCAAACCCATGAAACTCCTAATATCTGATGGAGAGATAGGTCTAGGCCAATTTCTTACTGCTTCGGTCTTTTGAGGATCAACTCTAATGCCATCACCAAAAATGATGAGAACAAGAAATGCTACTGACCTTAGCCAAAATTTGCACTTACTGAATTTGACGAATAGCTGATGATATTTGAGAGTCTGAAGTACTGTCCTGAGGTGGTCTGCATGATCACTCTCACTATGGGAATAGACTAGAATATCATCTATGAAGACTATGACGAACATTTCTAAGTACTTCTTGAACATAGTTCATCAAGTCCATGAAAGCGGCTGGGGCATTGGTAAGACCAAATGACATGACTAGAAATTTGAAGTGACCATACCCAGTTTGGAAAGCTATTTTTGAAATGTCACATTCCCTAACTCTGAGCTGATGATAGCCGGATCTAAGATCTATCTTAGAGAAATAAGTGGCACCCTAAAGTTGGTTAAACAATTCATTGATTTTGAGAAGAGGATATTTGTTCTTGACCGTGACCTTATTGAGTTTGCGATAGTCTATGCATATTCTGAGAGAATCATCTTTATTCCACATAAATTATACTGGAGCACCGCATGAGGAAATTCTAGGCTTGATGAATCCCTTATCTAAGAGATCCTTCATTTGTTCTCTCAGTTCTCTGAGTTCTGTTGGTGCCATTCTATATGGAAGAATAGAGATAGGCTGAGTATTGGGAAGAAAATCAATACTGAAGTCTATTTCCCTTTTGGGAGGAATTCCTGGATGATCTTCGGGAAAGATATCTAAATATTCATTCACTACTGGGCTGATTTAAGGGTGAGAGTTTTGGAACTAGTGTCCTTAACTCAAAAAATATGAAAGACACATTCTTTAGGTATCATTTTTCTTGACCGAAGGTAGGAAACAAACTGACCCCTGAAAGAGGATACACTACTCTTCCACTCAAGGACGGGTTCATTTGGGAACTGAAATTGGACTATTCTGTTTCTTCATTCGATTGTGGTATAGCAAGAATGAAGCCAATCCATGCCGAGAATGACATCAAAATCAGTCATCTCTAATTTGACTAAGTCTATTGAAGTGACTTTCTGAAATATCAAAATCGGGCAGTTCCTGTATACTCGCTGGGCTATGATGGTTTTACCCACTGGGGTAGAGACTGAAAAGGGCTCTGCTATGATTTTGGGACTGATTCCAAAATCACCTGCTATATAGGGAGTAACAAAAGACAAAGAAGCTCCTAGATCTAGTGATGTGTGAGCTAATGCTAACACATTTGAGACTTTTAACTAAGAATAATTATGAAGTCTTAAGCAACTTTTGTCATTTTTTATTAGTTTATGTTTGATTTTACAGTAGAAGCTAATATGATAGAGAACCAACAAGAATGGAAGAAAAGGAGTTGAAATCAGAAGTAGATAAAGGCAAAAGTATGGCTGACGACATTTCTGAAAGTCATCAGCCTTGTGATAAGCTTTTAGATTTATTATCAGCCATAGATAGAGAATCGTCCTAATATTGAAAGCTGTGATGACATTTTATGATAGGTCGTCAAGGATCTGATAAGCCATCAAGAATGCTGTCAACCTAAGGCAGCACATGAGAACTGAAGAAGAGACTTGACGATATTTTATGATAGGTCATCAAGGATCTGATAGGGCATCACTTTTTGTCATCATCAGTAGGCAGAAAGTACCAAAATCATAAAGTAAGTTGATGACATTTGTGATAAGTCGTCAGCCTCCTGATAGGCTATCATAAATGGCATCACCTAATCCGAAGAATTTCTGAATTTTATTATTTTTTTTTCATAATTAGGGTGAACTATTTAAGCTTTGTTGAGGGATTTCTTAGGAGTTCTGGACCTTGAGTTTTGAGCAATATACTTTGATTTTTTTTTCTCTTTAACTTCTTGGCTTGAGAAAGAACTTACTTGGAAGAGATTATATTCATTATTTTGGGATTTCCTTTGGGAGTTAATCTGATAATCTCTAGTTTCTATTCATCTTATGGTAAGTTTATCTTTCAAAAAATGAATTCGTCTAGGTGTTTCGATTATTACGTCATGTGCGGCTAAATTCCTTTAACCTAAATTATGGGATCTAGGGTTAGGTCTTGATAAGGTATTGAGTGTTCAAGATTCAAAAGGTGGTAGGAGTCCTTGATGATTATGATGTTTTAATTATTTTTGCTTGGTTGCAAACAATAGATACCACCTTCTTTGATTTGCTTGAGAAAGAAATCAAATATAGTTGGAAGTGAATTATCAACAGGGACTTTGAAATACTCCGTTTAATAATTAGCACTGTAACAAGGTTGGTTAACCTGAGGTAAAATCTGGATGGTAAATATAAATTCCCTAAGTCTGAGAGGATTACGTAATTAAATGCTTAGGTAGGTTGAGAGACATTTAAGTATAACTTCGATAAAGAAAACTTGTTTCACTACCTACGTGAGAATCTTGAACCGCTAGTAGCATCTTTCAAGTACCAAAAGCCCTAGTGAACATAATTCTGGGTTTTTTTTCATAAACTCTTTATTACGAACATTGAATCTAAAGTAACCAACAATTACTTGTTAAACTAAAAACCCCCTTTTCTAGAAATATCCAACTATCTGTTGATTAAATCGCAAACGACTTACGTTCACACCATATTCCGTGTGGGATTTGACCCTAACCTAGTTGGGTTTTATATTGACAAAGATCGCTTACATTCTCATTAGAGAGGTGTAGTTGGAACGTTATCAAAAATGGTGACGTTGCCAGGGAATATTGTTGTAAACTGAAGTTTGTGTACGTAAATTGACTGCTATTTAAGTTTCCTAGTTTTACATTAATTTGTTATTTTTGTTATTCTAGGATCTTTATAGTGTATGCCAAGAACCAGAAGTTCCGGTGAGCCATTATTACCACTTAATTCAGAACCGCAACGAATTAGAAGAATGGAGAACAGCAAGAGACTGACAGATTAGCAGCCTTAGCTAGAGCTCATGTGAGTGTGTAGAATGTTGGTCAACAAGCATGACTTCAAAATCCTGAGGATGAAGATTTGGGAGAAAAAGAGTTGCTGAATCCTGGTAACCCAAGGCGTGCAGAATAGATAGCTGCACCAATACGATGTAATGTTAACAGGAACCGTCCGTTCAACAATGACAAGAGTACTAGCTGTTCTGGTATGATCTCAATGATAATGATGATGGAATGGACGGAGCAGGTGCAATGGGTGAAATCATTCCTCTACCATTGGAACCTAGAGCTAAATTCAATATTACTAGTACTATATTCCAACTCCTCAATCTGAAGGGGTTGTTTGGTGGCCTTCCTGGGGATGACCTGAACCTGCATCTGGTAAATTTTGTCACCATATATAAATCTTTTGATAACCTAGGAGTGGGCCAAAATGATATTTGGTTGAGATTATTCCCGTTGTCTCTGTCTGGGGAGGCCTTTGTGGATAAATAAGCTGACGCCTAATTTTATAACCAACTAGAGGCAGTTGAAAGGATCTTTCCTGGAAAGGTTTTTTCCACCTTCTTAGAGGGTATAGTTGAGGGATGAGATCAGCAACTTTAGGCAGCTCCCGCTGAAGCCTTGCATAAAACCTGGGAAAGATTTAAGAAGAAGCTGACACGGTGTCCGAGCCACAACATGATGGACATACATTTGATGAAGACTTTGTATAGGGCTCTTAACTCTGTTACAAAGCCAATTGTAGACAATGATGTTGGTGGTTCATTTGTTTATCTTACATTCCCAGAGACTTCGGAGATGCTGGATAGAATGACCAAACAGAGTCGGGCATGTCACACCAGAGACTCTATGGTGGCCAGCCCCACTGCTTCTATGGGTATTATTGTGGAACAACAAAGAAGAGAAGAGAAGAGTGACCAAGACATGGCTCACCTTAAAACACAGATGGATTTGGTAACCAAGCACTTACTATCAAGCAAGCTTGAAAAGCTAAGAGTTGTGGGATCTCAGGATAGGATTGAGGTTGATACAGATGAAGAGGCTAACTATGTTAATAATCAGGGGGTTTCTGAGGCAATATCCAAGGGAATCAAGGTCGGAACTTTTATGATAAGCCTGGTTATAAAAATATGGAGTAGGGAAATTGAAAGAATAACAATGACAGAAGCGGGCTATATATTC
The DNA here is from genome assembly GCA_030864225.1 of Capsicum baccatum var. pendulum. Taxonomy (NCBI): domain Eukaryota; kingdom Viridiplantae; phylum Streptophyta; class Magnoliopsida; order Solanales; family Solanaceae; genus Capsicum; species Capsicum baccatum. The sequence goes on along the minus strand of CM061559.1, from coordinate 66,299,891 downwards.
CATCAAAAAATTGTAAGGTTGCTTCAACAAGTTCTATAAAGATGTCCATGGAGGACATGATGGCTAAGTTATTGAAGGGGGTGAAGGAGACCAACTCTGGTATAACCGCTATGAATAACAATCTGACATCCATCAGTTAGTTGATGCATTCGTACTCTACCTCAATCAAACAGTTAGAGAAGAAGATGATCCAACTCTCTGTAGCATTCAACCAGAGGAAGTGTGGAACATTACCAAGTGATACGGTCCAGAATCTGCAGAATGATGCCTCATGCATGGCTATTACCACTAGAAGTGGTAAGATATTACCTGGCCCTTCTATGGGCAAACCTGTAGCTGATGAAGTAGTTGATGTTGAACAGGAAGAAAGTGGTCCAGTGAAGTCTGAGAAGCTGGATGATTCTGATGATGCTCTAGAAAGAAGAAAAGAGAATAAGAAGGAGGTAGTGTTGAAAACTATCCCAAGACCACCACCTCTCTTTCCTCAATGATTGAAGAAGAAAACTGATGATGCAAAATTCAGCAAATTCATGGAATTACTCAAACAATTGACAATAAATGTGCCTTTAGTTGAGGCACTTGAGCAAATGCCAGGATACACAAAATTCATGAAGGACGTTGTAACTAAGAATAGAGCAGTGAGCTACGAATTGGAGGGTAATCTCCATCATTGTAGTGTTATTTCTACAAGGACCTTGGGGTAGAAGAAGCCATACCCCGATGTATTCACTATTCCCTGCACAATTGGGACTATGGAACTCACCAAGGCATTATTTGATCTGGAAGCAAGCATTAATTTGATGCCGATGGTTGTTTATAGAAACTTAGGATTGGGAAATCCCACACCCACCAACATGCGACTCTTGATGGTGGATAGGCCAGTAAAGCGACCTATTGGCATTTTGTATGATGTGTTGGTGAAGGTGTCCAACTTTATATTCCTTGAAGACTTCATCATTCTAGATTGCCAGGTGGACTTTGAGGTACCCATAAACTTGGGTGTCCTTGCAACTAGAAGTGTGTTGATTGATTTGAGAGCGAATAATCTCTTATTCAGGATGAATGATGAAGTGGTACGGTTTGATGTGTGTAAATCAATGAAGTCTCATGAAGAAGTGAGTGTGTCCTCAGTATTTGGTGTGTATTATGAGGACTAGCAGGAGGTGTCAATAGCTGAGCAACTTATTGTCGAACATTTGGCTGCAGTTATGATGAATTTTGATAGTGAAGATATCAGGGAGTATGAAAAGACTGTTTGTTCTTTGGAAGGAATGGGATCATATACTTATGTCCCTAAAAAGCTATATATTGACCTTGCTAATCGACCAGCACCACCAGCCAAGCAATCTATTGAGGAGCCACCGATGTTGGAATTGAAAGAACTACTTGGGCACTTACGGTATGTGTTTTTAGGCAACGGGAACATGCTACCTGTTATTATTGCGGCTGATTTGGGTGAGAAATAGGTAAACGTACTTATTTTAGTACTTTAGAGGCACAAGAGAGCTATAGGATAGACCATCACAGATATTATTGGCATTCTCCCTGGCAACTGCATGCATAAGATTCAACTTGAGGAAGATTTTATTCCAACCATAGTGCACCAGCGTCGTCTTAACCCACCAATGTAAGAGGTGGTTAAGAAGGAGATTATTAAGTGGTTGGATGCAGGAGTGGTTTACCCTATTTGTGACAGCAAATGGGTGAGCCCAGTTCAATGCGTTCCTAAAAAAGGGGACATAATAGTGGTTGCAAATGAAAAAAATGAGTTGATTCCACTCAGGCCTATGACTGGGTGGAGAGTTAGCATGGACTACCGCAAGCTGAATTCATGGACTCTAAAAGACCACTTCCCAATGCCCTTTATGGACCAAATGCTTGATCGATCGGCTGGAGGGGGTGGTATTACTTCTTGGATGGGTATTCAGGATACAACCAAATCTGTATTACTCTTGAAAATCAGGAAAAGATGGACATTCACATGTCTATATGGAACCTTTGAATTGAAGAGGATGTCGGTTGGGATATACAATACACTCGCCACTTTTCAATAGTGTGTGATGCCTATCTCCTCAGATATGGTAGAGGACACCATAGAGGTATTCATGGATGATTTCTCTGTGGTAGGAGATTCATTTGAGATATGTTTAGCGAACCTGAGTATAGCTTTGCAATGATATATTGAATTCAATTTGGTGCTTAACCGGGAAAAATGCCATTTTATGGTAAAGAAGGTCATCGTTCTTGGCCACAAAATTTCAGAAAAAAGGATAAAAGTTGATCGATCAGAGGTATAAGTTATTGAGAAGCTACTACCTTCCATTTTAGTGAAGGGAGTATGTAGTCTTCTTGGATATGCTGGCTTTTATCAGAGATTTATAAAAAACTTCTCGAAGGTTGCAAATCCACTTTGCAAACTTTTGGAGAAAGAAGTGAAATTTTCCTTTAATGATGAGTGCTTGAAGGCATTTGAATGCCTTAAAAAGAAGCTGGTTGAGGCCCCTATTGTTGTTGCACCAGACTGGTAAAAACCATTTGAGATCATGTGTGCTACAAGCGGTGTTGCCCCTGGAGCTGTAATAGGATAAAAGAGGGACAACCTATTTCATCTAATATATTATGCCAGCAAAGCACTGAATGGAGCGCAAAAGAATTACCCCATCACTGAATAGGAACTTCTTACGGTAGTGTATGCTTTTGAGAAGTTCGAGGCTTATCTTCTTGGGACCAAAGTGGTGGTCCACACTGACCATGCAGTCTTGAGGTATTTGATGGCAAATAAGGATGCAAAACCAAGGCTGATTAGATGGGTCCTGCTGCTACAAGAATTTGACTTTGAGGTCAAAGTTAGGAAAGGTTGTAAAAACCAAGTTGAAGATCATCTATCTAGAATGGAAGGTGAACAGGTAATTAGTGATGAAATAGAGATAAATGATGCATTCCCAGATGACGAGATCTTGGTTGTTGTTATGGAACAATTGCCTTGGTATACTGATTATGCAAATTATTTTACGAGTGAGGTCATCCCAGAAAATCTTTCTTTCCATCAAAGGAAGAAATTCTTGCATGATGTGACACATTACTTTTGGAATGAGCCGTATCTTTTTCAGTGATGTGCAGATAATATTATAAGGAAACGCGTGCTGAAAGTGGATGTATTGTGCATATTGGAAGCATGTCATGCTTCCTCAGTTGGAGGTCACCATGCAGGTGACCGAATGGCTAGGAAGGTGTTGCAGAGCGGTTACTATTGGCCAAAATTGTTTCAGGATGCCCATGAGTTTGTTCTTAAATGTAACCAATGTCAGAGGTAGGGGTAAATCTCCAAAAGGCATAATATTCCTTTGACTAAGATGCTTGAAGTGGAATTATTTTATGTATGGGGCATCGATTTCATGGGCCCTTATGTAAGCTCATATGGGATGAAGTACATTTTGGTTGCTATCGACTATGTTTTGAAATGGATCGAAGTTGTTTCCTTGTCTGACAATGAAGGAAAGAGAGTTGGTGTTTTTCTCAAAAAGAATATCTTCTCTCGCTATAGAGTACCACGCACTATTATAAGCAATGGAGGATCTCATTTTTGCAACAAAGTATTCCGAACAGCCTTAGTAACATTTGGGGTGAAACAGCATAGAGTAGCTACTCCATATCACCCACAAGCTAGTAGGAAAGTAGAGGTGTCAAATCAAGAGATTAAAGCCATCCTAGCAAAAACAGTGAATGCTAGCCGAAAAGATTGGTCTTGAAAGCTCGATGATGCCTTGTCAGCATATTGGAATGCTTTCAAGACACCCATTCACATGTCACCATTTCAGTTGGTCTATGGAAAAGCTTGCCACCTAACAATAAAGATGGAGCACAAGGCCTTATGGGCACTCAAAAGTCTGAATTTAAGCTAGAAGGAGGCAGCAGAGCTGAGACTGGGACAACTAAATGAGATGGATGAATTTTGTCTTAGAGCATATGAAAGAGTGGACCTATATAAAGAAAAAAATGAAAAAGTACAATGATTGGAGGATAGAGAAACAAGACTTCCAAAAGGGTGATTTGGTGCTTTTGTTTAATTTCAGACTTAAAATGTTCCCAGTTAAACTTAAATCCAAGTGGTCAGGCCCATTTAGAATTAGTCAAGTCTACACATCTGGAGTAGTAGAAGTTGAAAATAAAGATGACAATACCTTCAAAGTGAATGGGCAATGATTCGAGCTTTACATTGGTTTAAAAGAATCGATGAAAAGTATCACTACTATCTGTCTCGATAAAGTCTGAAGTAATGAGATAACTGAGTCATACTGCGACATTAAATCAACCGCAGCATGGGAGACAATCCATGACCCTTGGGATTGATCCATTCCAGGTATACTCTAACCTTAAGTTTAGATTTTCTTTGATTTTAAGTTGAGGGTGTAGGGTAAATTTGTTGTAAAATTTTGTAGTCAACCAGGAGAAATATTTGTACTTGAGGCAGTTGAATTTTTTTTTGTGATTTTTGACCACCTCTTCAAGTGGTCGACTACTTTAAATTGAGTGATTTGCATCTAAGTGTGACCACTGTGCATCTTTGTATGGCATTAGTTCTAGTAACATAATAATCATTGCTAAACAGTGGCATGAATTGAATGAATCGTAGCTTGTGATATATTTGTGTGCCGTGTGTATGCGAGAAACTACTTAGTTCCCTTGGTGTGCTGAAACCAGAACTTTCCTCGTTAGTCTTACTTAGGTTGAAGGATAGGGGCTAGAAAACGATCATAGGCCATTTTGATATTAGCTCACTTTAGCCTAAATAACCTTCCCTGTGCGTATAATATCTCTTGATCCCTGTTTTAAGCCTAATTAGCCTATTTCTTTTTATGTCACCTATCACCTTCCCATTTAGATCGCAATGAACCTATTTTGGCCCTGGTCCTCCTTGGATACTTTACACCTTAACTTAGGCAAATGGCCTAAGTTGATGGTGGCTATCATAGGGGTGCGTGATATAGAATGAGTATGAAGAAAGGTAGCATAAAAGAAAAGAATAAAAAGCCAGGTGCAAAGGAAAAGAGCAAGAAAAAGAAAAATTGTGAAAAAGATTAAGTAATTGAGAAAAGACTGCACCAATCCTAAATAAGTATGATCAAGAAAAGAGAAGAGCAGAAAAGGCTAACGAGTGAAACCTCAGAAAGCTAGTATAGTGTCAAGAAGGAAAGCCGGCTCCAAAATGGAAAGACTTCCAATCATGAAAAGAAGGATCACAGCACTCAAACAGCATGGCAAGAAAATCAATCAAATGTCTCAGAAATACAAGGAGAATCACTTTCCTAGAATTACAACTACTATCTCAAAATCACGGTTGACTAGATCAATCAAGAGATCAATAAGGAAAAAAAGCAAAAGAAATGAATACCATAACCTTCACATAGAAATCAATCTATACAATACTAAAAGGAAAGATAAATCACAGACATATATGATATGGACATGACCCAAACCCGCATACAGATATATCTAATATGGACATATCAAATGGATACATTCCTCAATCAAGGAACCAATTTAAATCCTTGATTGAGAATAAATCTCTTGGGTATCCTTATGAAAATTAGCAGTCGGAGACTATAAAAGGTGAAGACTGAAGACAAACACGGTTTATGAAACTTCAAGGAGAAAATTCAAAGTGTCTCATTGTTAGTCTTACAAGGCTTTGTAACTTTTAGCTTACAATTGTTATATAAAGAGTAGGATCAAGTAAACTTTGTAAAATCAACTAAAGTTGTGTCACAAGATCTAAAGAGAAAAATAAGTCTTCAGAACTTGTTTCCTATCATTGTACTCGAGCCCAACATTCAATGATATAAGGAAACTTTGAAACCCAAGGAGGCTGGAAGTAAGCACCACATTAGTGTTTCAAACCAAGATAAATTTTGTGTTATTACTTTGTGTTCTATTATTTATGCGCTTAACTATTTTAAATCTAATCTGTTTGTGAAGTGCACTGATCTGCGGGCGAGTTGACAATGAGGAGTTTGTAGTCGACTCACAAAAAAATTTTAATTCACCCCCCTCTTGAATTTTAACTATTTCACATAGGAAAGGTCATTAAGGCTACAAGCGAACTAAAATTAAAATAAATGGCCTATTATCCTTTCCTAACCGACTATCCTACAACCTAAACAAGACTAATCGGGAAAGTTCTAAATTCAACACCTAAAGGGAACTAAGTAGAATCTCACACACGCATGGAACATAGTCAATATTACAAGTTACAACTTATTTGGTTCATACAACTATTAACCAGTGATTATTATGTCCCTAATTCTAATGCCATAACAAGATCCTTAATGTTCACATATATATACGCTCACACAGTATTAAGATACAATTTCTTGAGGGGTATTATTTTTCTTAAAAATCAATCAAAAATATGACAACTACCCTAAATAATTAAAAAAATCTCCTAATTACACAATAACACAACATAATACGAAACAAAACATAATACGACACTAATTTTATCCGAGACATGTCGATTCTACAACCATACCACATCTGACGGGAAAAGAAGCATGACAACAAAATCCATGGCGGCTATGGTATACCCCACCCCAAACTATAAACTGTGCATTATTCCTAATATATTAAAATAATATAAAAAAAAAGGAGGACATACTTGTGATATACTAAGCATATGTGTACCTTGGGTTGCCTCTCAAGTAGTGCCTGATTTATTGTTGCGGCACGACTTAGTTCCCTTGGCTACTTATGCTTCACCAATGTCTATATAAACACAGACTTTTGCTTCATCTAGGTTTCCCATGTAGTTCTTCACTCGCTACTTATTTACCTTGAACGAAATTTCACTATCACGCCTTATCTCTATAGCACCATGTGGGAATACCTTAACAACAGTGAAGGGTAAAATCTACCTGGATTTTAGCTTTCCAAAAAATAAGTTGAATCTTGAATTGCACAATAAGACCAAATCACTGGGCTTAAATAATCTTTCTTGATCTTCCTGCCATGATACAACTTCATTCTTCCTGTGTATATGGTCGAGCTCTTATAAGCACGGAGTCAGAATTCATCCAACACATTTACCTTCATCAACATTATGCTTCCTATATCACGTCACTCAAAATTTAGCCTTTTCAACACCCATAGTGACTTATGCTCAAGTTTAACCATTAAATGACATACCTTTTCATATACACATTGAAATGGGGAGGCACCTATAGGGGTATTATAAGCTGTCTGGTAGGCCCATAATGCATCATCTAGTTTTCTAGAATAGTTAGTCCTATTGGCATTCATAGCAAGATGGACTTTATCTCTCTATTGAAGACCTCAACTTGTCCTCTCATTTGAGGATGGTAAGGCATTGCCATCTTATGTCTAACACCAAATCTATCAAGAAGAGGTCTAAATAGGATGTTGGAAAAGTGAGACCCACCATCACTGATAATTGATCGAGGAGTGCCAAATCAAGAAAAAATATTTTTCTTCAAAAAGGAAGTGACACTTCTACCTTTATTGTCTGGAAGTGAAACTGCCTCACCTATTTGATATATAGTCAACCATTACTAAAATATATATCATTCTATAGGAGCTCACAAATGTGCCTATGAAATTAATCCCCCACACATCAAATAACTCCAACTCTAGATAGGTGTCATGGGGAGTTTATGTCACCGTGAAATAGTACCTTGACACTGACATTGGTTACAAGCTTGCACAAAATCATGAGAACCTTGTAAATTGTAAGCTAATAGAATCCACACTAGAGAATTTTATGGATTGTGCGAGTACCACTATGGTGAACTCAAACTAGTGATGAATAACAAGCTTCCAGACTGCTCATTATCTTCACCTCAGGGATACACCTCCAAATAACACCATCAGCACAAACCCTAAACAAGTACCGCTCATCCCAAATGAAGTTTCTCACCTAGTTCATGTATCTCCTTCGCTGCTGGAAGGATATATCTTCTGGGATATAATCACTTTCAAAAAAGTTATCAAAGTCAGCAAACCAAGGTACTAAGTCTTGAGATTCTACTAAAACCTGCTCATCTGGAAATGTATCATTTATCTTAATACTATCCCCTAGTCTATGTATTACCTCATTTTCAAGTCTAGACAAGTGATCTGCAATCTGATTTTTTATCCCTTTCCAGTCCTTTACTACAAAATCAAACACCTACAGTAAGAGACCTAATGAATCAACCTTAGTTTGGTATCTTTATTCGACACTAGGTACCTCAAGGTTGCATGGTTAGTATGAACTATAACCTTAGTCCCAATCAAATAAGATAAAAAAATTTCAAAGGCAAAAACCACCACAAGCAACTCTTTCTAGGTAATTGTATAATTTTTTATGCAGAGTTCAAAGCCTTGCTAGCATAGTAAATAGGATGAATTATATTATAACTTCTTTGGCCTAGGACAGCACCCAAGGCCACTCTAATTGCATCATATATGATATGAAAAAGGTACAGAACAGTCAGGAGACACAATAATAGGCACCAAAATCAACCTCTCTTTTAGGTATGTGAAAGCCTTGAGACATGCATCATCAAACACAATTTTCTCCTCTTTCTCTAAAGGTTTGCAGAGAGGATTTGAAATTTTATAGAATTCCTTGATAAACCTCCTATAAAATCCTACATGACCCAGAATACTTCATATGCTACTAACTGACAATAGCAGTGGCAATTTCTCAATTACCTCAATCTTTGCTTTGTCTAACTCAATACCATGTTTGGAGATATTGTGCCCTAGAATAATACCTTATTTCACCATTAAGTGACATTTTCCCAATTTAGCACCAAATTGCCCTCTTCACATCTCTACAGTGCACTGGCCAAATGGGCCAAACAATCATCAAATGAGTCCCCAACCATTGAAAAGTCATCCATGAATACTTCGATCATGTCTTCCACTATGTCATAGAATATGGATGCCATACATTTTTGAAAAGTGGAAGACTCGTTTCATAATCCGAACAATATTATCTTGAACACAAAAGTCCTATAGAGGCAGGTGAAAGTAGACTTTTCTTGGTCGTCGAGGACAATCATGATTTAATTGTAACCTAAGTACCCATCAATAAAACAATACCAACCCCTGCCTTCTAATATATCCATCATCTAATCCGTGAACGACATAGGGAAATGGTCATTTTGTGTCCACTTATTTAGATTCATGTAATCCATACAGACTCTCCAAACCGTTGTTAGCCTCATAGGTACTAATTTATTCTTTTCATTAGGAACCACTTTGATCCCCCCTTTCTTCAGTATGAATTGAACCTGGCTTACCCATTTTTTATCTGCAATGGGGAAAGCCACCCCCAATATCAAACCACTTAATTATTTCTTTTTTTGTCACCTCTTGTAAAGAAGGGTTCATCATCTTAGATAACCAATACTAGGAATGTTGTCTGCCTTAATCTGTATCTTGTATGTGCATATACTTGGTGGAATCCCCACAATGTATGCAATGGTCCACCTAATAGCTCCCTTGAATTTTTGCAATACCAAAGTCAAAGCTTCCACCTGTGCTCCTACCAAATCTTCCTTAATAATCATCGGTAAGGTATTGTTGGCCCTCAAGAATGTATAATGCAAATAAGATATGAGGGCCTTTAATTTCAATACCGGTGGTTCATCAATAGATGGTTTTGTGAGAGGTGAGGTTTCGTTCTCCAAGTCAAGATCCAGCTTCGTAGGGGCATATTTGTATGAATCCACTCCATGTAGTGCCTTAACTAGCTCGTCATATTCATCTATCCCATCACTATCAAAGTTCATAATTATTGTTCCTAATGATTCTACCCTTAATCTCTCTTTAATAGGTACATCCACTCCAATCCCGTTATCATCCATTGTGTATATCACTGCCACCACTCTTATATCATCTAGTTGTTGCATTGTCATGCATATATTTAACACAATTTGCTCATTGTTCCATTTGAAGGTGATTTCCTTCAAGTCCATATCAATCAACACCAGAACAGTAGACAAGAAGGATTTACCCAAGATAATCAGAGCTTGTGCATCAACTTCACAGTCTAAAATCATGGAATTTACTAGATAAGTGAATGATGCCACCTTTACTTTTACATCACGCAAAATACCCGTTGGCTTCATTACAGATGAATAAGAAATCAACAACTTTGTAGATATAGGCTTGAGTTCTCTTAACCCCAACACCTAGTCTATCACTAACGATATTATATTTATTCCTTCTCCCAAATCACATAGAGCCTAATTAATTTCAAAATTCCTAATAGAAAATGAGATAGTGATCGCACTTGGGTCCCTCTTATTTTATACTGATTGTGCATGAGAAATCATGCTAAAATATTGCACTTTATCTTCGGTCTCATCTATAACCCAATCTTTGCTATAATCACTGTAAAAATTATCATTAATACAAGTTAGCTTCTAAACTCAGCTTTAGATGGCTCATCAGAAAAATATTATTATTCTTCGACTCATTAGAAGTGGGAAAAAAATTCTAATCATGTGGGAAGCCACTCTTAGTGTTAATAGCCAGATAATGAACAAGTGTTGGAGGATTCTGCATAGTGTCACTAGGAAGTGCACCTGACTGCTATTGATCAAAATTAGAGAAGATTCTCCCATACTGCTACTCCAACTACTTAATAGTAGTTGGATATGACTCAAACTTTTGAGTTAATCCTGAAATATCATACTTAAGTTCTTTAAGGCAAGTGTCTTGGCTCTCTTGACCCATCATCAGTTTAGCCAACATTCATCTATTCTTGATTCTGCATTTCCTCTGCTAACTGGAATGTATTTCTCGCTATCATCATAATAGTTTCAACCTTGGTATCCTTAAAATTGGGCTTGAAAACCCAAAAACTAATGATCCAAATACTTTGCCTCTTCCTCTAACACAAACGCATGGACCATAGAGGCTGCACCACATGCCCTTACTTCATTAGCCTTTGTAGAATTTACTGTTGTGAATTGTTTAGCCAACTCACCAATATCAGTCCTTAATAGTGAAATTTTCTAATCTACAACATCCTTAGTTACTCTTTGATCACCGAAAGCTCTAATGGCATAAATGTTAGAACCTCTCTCATCCTCTAGAGTTTGCCACCCTTGGTTAGTTAATGAGATCTGATCCATAATTCTCAAACCTATCTTCCATCATAATCTTATTAAGTCTCCTCCAGAGGTAGTGTCTACCATGGCTCTTGAACTGATAGTCAGGACTCTATAGAATATCACCAATAAGTTTTTCCCTGAATTTGATGGTTGGGCACCATGTTAAGCTTCTTCATGAACCTGAACAATGAATAGTACATAGATTTTAATTTTAGGTGCCTAAAATTATAAAAATAATCCTTCAGCTGCAACACTCTCGATGGAGGAATGAATATGCTTAAGAATTTTCTGCGTAACTCATTCCATGTAGTGATAAATCCTCTTAGAAGTTCCCCCAACCAGAAATATGTTTTTCTAGTAAGCGATAAGGGAAACAACTTCAATCTAAGTGCCTCATGATCTACCCCAGGTATGGTATATGAAGTGCAGGCCCCATACAATTTTCTATATGCATGGTTGCATCATCGGTAGGCAACCCTACAAACACACCCTTAAAGTATAATAGCTTGATCATATCACTAAATATATTAAACTTTAAAATCGGGAAAGATAGGAGAAATAGTGGCTCCAATATCTACCGGATCAACGTCTCCCATATTTTCTTCATCATCCTTGTATGGAAGTCACATACTGATATGATGAGATCACTAAAGACAGTCTCCTCTGACTCTATTCTAATTTTCACCAAGTACTTCTTGATTTTCTACTTGTTATCTCCGCACAACTAACTCTGCCTCTCAAGCTATCCACTGAGTTTCTTATACTTCCCTTCTCGCATTTTTAGCTTAAGATAAGCACTCACCAGTCTGTCGTTCAACAAGATCCTAAACTTCTTCAGGATGAGGGGGAGGTACATCATTACAAATCCTTCAAGAGCAACATCTCTTTTCTATTTGTCATCCTATTAGGTATTTGTAGAATCCTCTGTGTATTTGAATTCAGTGGGAGTAAAGAATTGCCTCTACTTTGTGTTCTAGGCATACACCATCATATACCCAACTACAAAAAAAAAGAAAAAGAAAAACCATAAACTGTAACAACCTCAAATCACAAATCAATGCTATATTCCCCGTCAACAAAACCAAAATTTAATAATGCCCAAGATATACCTTTACTCCTAAGGTTATGAAGTTGCTACCAAACATATTAAACCAACAAAGGTTGGAGTCAAATCCCAAAGAAAAATGTGGAATCATGGCTCTCAGCAGTTGTAATCAAAGGGCAAAACTGGAAAGTAAATAGGGGATTTTGAGTAGTATTATCGAACCAGTAGCAAATATCAACTTCAGATTTAATCAATCGTAGGTGAATACCAGGATTGTGTCCCACTTAAATTCTCAGCTCCATAGGCTTATCATAATTTGTTGGAGCAACCCGATAGCATGTATGCAGAATTTGATAAGTTATGTACCTTCGACAGTTTCTTAGACGAGTAGATGGATTTCACCCTTAACGTTTTGAGTCTTAGAATGTCGCCTTACTAACCCTTATCTTAATCCCAGTTAACTATTACCTTTTATGTCTTTAGTTATTATATGAAAGAAAACCATCTTACATAGATAATACCTAGCAGTGTAGAACAATAGCTAACTATCAAATTACTATTGTCATTATCTTTTCCAAGTCAGTACTCCTCTTTCAGATTAAGTTGAAATTATCGAGGAGGGATCCTCTAAAGTTTTCAAGCACTAATATAACTATTAAAGTGAAGATAACACAATGCATTCATCGGTATCAATTCATAACAACAATAGCACTTCACCTACATCACCAATTCACTCGAGTTTTCACAACCCTAGCTAAGGATTTTTAGCCACTCATGCTTGTAAAGTAATCAACAACATTTATGATTGAAAGAATATGATGAAATCACAATAATTACAAGTAAAAACTTAAAACTGTAACTGAATTAATCAACCAAAATCAATATAAGAGAATTCTAAGACCAAAAACAAATCTTGAAATCAAAATACATTTTTAAGTATTACGAGTGCATAAGTTCTACTAAAAACACATAAGGGGTATTTATAGTACATGATGAAACCCTAAAATCAAAGCCCGAATGAAAAATGATAAAAAAACATTGGTGACCATATGTGGTGTCCACATGTGGCCTGGCGTTACGTGCATGTGACACATGTGGCCTAAGGCTTGGCACATGTGGCCACTGCATGTGCTCAGACAAAAAGTCCAACAATCTGCTCTTGGATTTTTGAACTTCTAACATATGCTTTGCTAATATGTGCTCCACATGTGTTACATACGGTTCGTATGTTGACATAGGTAGGTGACAGAAGTTCTTTTTTAGCTCTTTCACTCCCTGGATTCTCTGGATCTTAAATTCCAGAACTTACCTTAGTCTCATAAAGACCATCTGTGCGACATATGGTCCACATGTAGGCAAAGGTAGGTGTCAAGCCTTCCAACACTTGTAACCAATCTTCAAATCCTTAACCTTAATCATATGATTTGGTCATATACAATCTAAGAAGTGTCACTAATACCTAATATTGAACAAAATAAGCAGTGAAAAATACTATTTTTATTTTTTTTCATGAACTTAGCATCCAAAACCTATTTTCGTACATAACATACCCAAAATGCATCATATATTACAAATAACCTAAGAAAATTGTATTTTTACATAGTTTTAAGCATCGAAAGTGCTATATTTCTATAGCACATCATCCATAAGATGAAATAATTACTATGATTATATAGTCTGATCAACCTAGATTATAAGAATGTTGATCATAGTTGATGCTAAGGACCATTTAATATAAGGTTTATTATTTGACTTAGTGAATTGAATCATTGTTTCCCAGATTATAGTATTACTATTATGCTAATTATGTACTATTGGTCCCGAGGCCATGGTTACGATACTAATTGGACTCCAGTGAGTATTCTATCTTTATAAAAGATGTGGCTTTAGTCTTGCTCCTAGGAGATTATGGTTGTATTGTTTGGATACTAGTGATGGAATGTACAGACTTTGGTACATTCATGCTCACTTAGTGGTATGACTCCAACCAAAACTATGATTTTATTATTATTATTTAAATAGGAATTTATTTATTTATTTAACTTTTAAAACAGACTCTTTTATAATGGGAATCATAATACCTTAACTGATAATTAATGAACTTTTGGAACTAAAGATAATATTTTAAAAATTAGACCGATATTAATTTCAATCCATGGTTTATCCACTCTTTTACCACTACTATTTAATTTAGCGGGGAGAGATTTCAGTCCTTTCTACTCTATGATACTGATTTTGGCCTAGAGTAGATCTTAGGCAATGGATTCATAGACTTACACTCTTTTAGACACATTTTGAGTTCGTGCACTTATTATATATACATTTCTCCTATATTGGATGAAGTATATTGATGATGATTATTGGACATCTTGGATCAGGACTAGGTAGTGTATATAGATATTCCTAAATCCCCTACTGGCACCTTCATCTATGAGCCATCGTGCTGGAGATTAGAGGTCACCATAGGTCCTGTATTTATGATTTGTTGAGATAGAAGAGGTGTATACACTTAGTACATTATGGCACTCAAATCATATATGGTACTATAAATTTTCTTACATTTATTCATTCATATGTATTACCTATCACAGTATATTTTTTGCTTCTTATATCTATCAGCCTAATGGGGGTTGCATAGGTATAGGCTATAGTCTATGGTTGTTATTTACTAACTGTTAATTGAACCTTTCGAGTTTATGAGGACCCAAGTAGGTATTGTCTGTCTGAACTACTCGGTTACTTCATTATTTTTATTATGGTTAGTTCGTGGCAGGCTTATTATAGACTGGTACTAAGGTTTGAGGTATGATTCTGAACCCTTTTGTTTTTACAGTACATTACATTATGGATGGTTATCTTATGGTTAGAAATTATGACTAGGGACCCTGATTATGCTAGCATTATCTTCCTGCATGGTTAGGATCCCTTAGAGAGGTTAGGTTGACTACCTTAGGTTGTACCTGTAAGTTAGTCTTATATGCCTATATGTATATTTATACGTGGTATTATCGTACATCCTTGTTTCTCTTGATCATTCACATTGTATGTTTATTCATTGGCCTTGTATATTATTATATATCATTCTTTCACTCTTAATTAGTATATTGGCTAGTGATATATGATATTCTACATTAGACTCATATTACTAGTATGATAGGATAGTTTATCCTTATTGCCTCATTAGCCTTAGTATGTTTATCTTCCTGGATAGTTGCTTGTAATTTATATTCTGAATTTACATGTTATTTATGATTGCACTATCTTTGAAACTCAGTCGGTAGTTGTCTATTGAGTACCAAGTGTTTGGTACTCATGGTACACTTACCACATCTAGCAGATCATAGTACGAATACTCACTGTTGATGTGTGTAGCATGTGGAGCAGCTATGGATCGGAGATTTAGGGTGAGCTCCTGACGTTCAGAGTTTTACTACACTCCCTCTTATTGATTAGACTGATCTCTATGTTGTATTCAGAGATGAGTTGTACATGAATATTTATACAACATTTTACCTGTACACTTACTGTATTAGAAGCTCGGGTATAATCTTCACAAGGTTTTGGGGTTGTTTTATATATATTAGCCCTTTATTATATTTATTTCATTATTTTCTTTCATTCCTATTGATAGTCCGTTACTAGCAATTTTGGACAATGGATTGGCTTACCTACAGGTGGGTATAGTAGGTGCCATCCTGAGAAATTAGATCGTAAATTTGATTCGTAGTTTACAAGTCAACATATTTGATGCATTGTACTCATATGTGAAAAATCAAAAATAAATTCTTTTGTAGTTTAGATTCTGATTATTATTAGTTTTAAGATGGGTAGGGGATTGCTGGAAAATAAGTTTACATATCAAAAATAAGTTAATATTATTGTAAGTAATTATATGTGAATTTCGTGCGATAGGGTCCACAATTGCTTCTTTAGAAAACTGCAATGCCAACACCACAAAGGAAACAAAGCTATTACATATTTTCTCTCGTTCTAACAACTCTCTCTCTCTCATCTCCCTTTCTTTCAACCCTCTCTCAGTATCTTTTTGTTATTTAATTTTAGTATATTGCCTTTATTTTTAATACGTTATCAGCATAAAACTTATCATTTTTACATTCATTTTCTCTTCCTTCTTGTTACTAAAATTTTAATATATAATTTCTTATTTCGGAGTAAAATATTGTTATAGTGTGCCTCGATTTATTTTTACGAGCAAATTTACCTTGATAAAGGAACGACATCGTCTGATAGTTAAAGTTCCATGTTCTTTTTGTACATTAAGCCTAGATTCTTATTTAAAGGGCATGCACTAGTTTTAGTAATAATGTTATATCTTTTAACTAAATTATTATATGATATTATTTTAACTAGATATTTTTGTGTACTCATGTCCATTACTAAATATATAATCTATAATAATTTAAATTTCGTTGACAATAGAATCAACAGCGACATGAAAAAATATAATATTTGTGTAGGCCAGTTGACGGGGTCGGGCCGGGTCAACCCAAAATTGGCCTATCACATTTAAATGGGTGGTAGGCTAGTTCGGTTCCAGGCCTGGTTTAACAGGGCGGTCTGATTTCGAACCCAATTGTAAATCTTCAAGAAACAACCTGGGACCGGCCTATTAACCCTAACCCGGGTCCAACCCACCTAAACTCAGTCAAAATCGATTAACAATTTGGTCAAAATTGGTCAAAACCGAAAAACATAAAAGTTTTTTATCCAATATACACTATATATACCCACCTATATACATTTTAAATACGTTAAACAATATATATATACACACTATATATATAGTATATACTACATTAGAATTTTAAAAACATATACACATATACACAATTACACATGTAATCATGTATACGATTATACATTAGTTAAATATATATACTACTTTAAATAAAACACATACTACAAGATATATACAACAATATATATACTAATTTATAAAACAAATACACATGTATACGTTAAATATATACTACTTTAGAATCTATAGAAAATATATACACATATGTACATACCATTCAATATATGTACTACTTTAAATAAAACATATACTACAATATATATATGTACTAATTTATAAAACATATACACATGTATACGTTAAATATATACTACTTTAGAGTCTATAGAAAATATATACACATATATACAAACCATTCAATATATGTACTACTTTAAATAAAACGTATACTACAAGATATATACTACAGTATATACACACACTATATATATAGTTATGTACGATTTCATACAAGATATACACATGTATACATTAAATTTATATTACTTTAGAGTCTATAGAAAATATATATACGTACCACTCAATATATATACTAATTTAAATAAAATATATACTACAATATATATATATATATATAAACTAATTTATAAAACATATACACATGTATACGTTAAATATATACTACTTTAGAGTCTAGAGAAAATATATACACATATATACGTACCATTCAATATATGTACTACTTTAAATAAAACATATACTACAAGATAATACTACAATATATACACACACTATATATATAGTTATATACTACTTTATACAAGATATAAACATGTATACGTTAAATATACACTAATTTAGAGTCTATAGAAATATATACACATATATACGTACTATTCAATATATGTACTACTTTAAATAAAACATATACTACAAGATATATACTACAATATATATATATATATATATATAGTAATTTATAAAACATATACACATGTATCCTTCAATATATACTCCCTCCGTTTCAAAAAGAATTATCTACTTTGACTTGACACAAAGTTTAAGAAAATAAAAGACTTTTGAATCTTGTGGCCTTAAATTTAAGTTGTGTCAAATGTACCAAAATGTTCTTTAATCTTGTGGTCCTAAACATGCCATGTGGAAAATTTAAGTTAAAGTATTGCCGAAAAAGGAAAGGGGTCATTCTTTTTTAAACGGACTAAAAAGAAAAGTAGGTCATTCTTTTTTAAACGGAGGAAGTACTACTTTAGAGTCTATAGAAAATATATACACATATATACGTACCATTCAATATATGTACTAATTTAAATAAAACATATACTACAAAATATATACACAAACTATATATATAGTTATATACTACTTTATATAACATATACACATGTATACGTTAAATATATACTACTTAGTCTATAGAAAATATATATGCATATATACATACCATTCAATATATGTACTACTTTAAATAAAATATATACTACAAGATATATACTACAATATATATACTAATTTATAAAACATATACATATGTATACCTTAAATATATACTACTTTAGACTCTATAGAAAATATATACACATATACAAGTACCATGCAATATCTGTACTACTTTAAATAAAAATCATTCTATTTAATATAATAAATTAATAATACTTGAGGTTTTGAACTTAAAAGAAATTTATTTTTTTATTATGTCTATATATGATTATATGTTTGTTATGTTTAAATTTTAATTGTCTATTACTCAGTGTAAAGATTGATAGTAAATTAGTAATATATTAAAACTAAGTATTTAATTTAAACTAAAAATTCAATTTAAATCATGAAATGGAAAAAATTACAAAGTAAGGAGTGAACGAATGTTATATTTTATTGATTGCAAAATGATTCAAAATTTATAATGTACTTGAATGAAAAATCTACAAAGTTTTTATCATTTTTTCCAACTCATCCATGTTAACATTAACGGGAACTTGCATAGGATAGTAAAAATAAATGGGGGCAAAACCATGCATTGGACTTGATTATGCTGAGTTATCCATTGAAGTCATAACTTCTTCAAGATTTTGTTCGTCTTTCGGCTCCACCTCCATTCCTTGATTTCTTCGTTCCACTCTAATCCAATCTCTAAGGCAAACTAGAACATTAATAGCATTGCTTTTTAATGAGTGTCGGTTGTCTCCAAGTTGTTGTCGTCCCTGACTAAATGTGCTCTCTGATGCAACGGTTGACACTGGAATATTCAATATATCTCTAGCTAATCTTGAAAGCATAGGATATTGTGTTTCATTATTCTTCCACCAATCCAACACGTTGATCCATCATCTACGATCTTCTATCGGCGTTCGAAAATAATACTTGAGCTCTTCTCAAGAAGCTGATGTGTAAGTTTCCTCCTCAAAACTATTCCAAACATTTAAATCATAAAAGTAATCAAAAAAACTACTATGTGTCGGCCTTTTAGAAGATGATGGCTTCTCGAGAGAATGAGGAGTGACAGTTGGAGTGATATTTGTCGGTATAGCTAAATCAAGTAAATCAGCATAATGGTTATATCATTTATCTATGTAAATGTTTGCATCACAAATAGCCGAATACAAATCTGGTTGTTCTTGTTCTTCATCATCAAAATCATTGTTAGTATTTATCTCTAAGTTAGAATAAATAAGAGTACTAAAGTAGCACATAGTAGTATATTTCATACATGAATTTAGCATAGCACAAACCAAGTAAATAGGGGGAATCAGAAAAAATATTTTTAAAATTTAGCAAACATAGCACCAACAGCTTCTTTGTAACCTTATTTATTCTTATATTCTTTGAGAAAAGTAAAAATATCGGCAATATATGCTAAAATATAACAAACAGTAGGATAATAAGCACCAAAAAATTCAACCATAGCTATATAAATTTTTTCCAAAAACTTAACAAGATCATCAATTACAACTCAATTAGAATCACGTAGCATACATTCAGTCGAATCAACAAACGAACCACAATGTTGGTTAAAAGTTAGTGCAATAGGAACTCTATAAGTATGACAAGTTTTTAAATAATAATACGTAACATTCCATCTAGTATCACATTCTTCAGGCATCAATATCGGTCTAAGTCCATTTTGTTCACATTTAACTATAAATTCTCAAATTCTTTTTCTTCAATTATTTCCTTGAATAAAGCCAATAGCAAGTCAAAAATTTTCAATATAAAGCTCAAAAAATTCAAGACCATCTCTTAGAATTAAATTAAATATATGACAAGCATACTTAACATGAAATATTTCAGGTAACGATGGAGAGAGACTAGCTTTTAACTTTGTAATAGCAGTCTTGTTGTTAGAAGCATTATCAAAAGCAATACATATGACTTTTTTTTTCAATACCATAACATTTAAGAACTTTACTAATCGAATCAACAATAAATTCTCTAGTATGTCTACAATCTTTATCATACAAAAAAGGTAGAACATGATTTTGGATAACAAAATAACTATCTATCCAGTGACAAGTAATGGTTAAATAATCATTTTTATTAACAGCACGACCAAGATCAGAAGTTAGAGCCATTCTACATTGAATATTTTTTAACAATGTAGATAAATAAAAAAACATATTGTGAATACAACAACAACAAACACAGTATATTCCCACCTAGTGGGGTCTGGAGAGGGTAAAATGTACGCAATCCATACCACTACCTCTGAGGAAGTAGAAAGGCTATTTCTGATAGACCCCCGCCTCAAGAAAAAAGGACAAAGGACAAAAACATCAAAAGCATGCAACAGGAATAAAATAACACAATAATAAAGTACACAAACAGACAATGGACACCCCCCACCCCTAGACCTACCAACCAAGCTACACCAAACCCTCCTAACTACAGACTACGACTCGACCACCCACCTTAGCCCTCTACCCTAATGTTTTTCCTCCATACTTTCCTATCAAGGTTCATGTCCTTAGAAACCTGTAACTGCTCCATGTCACGTCTAATTACTTTTCTCCAGTACTTCTTCGGTCTACCCCTCCCCCACTTGAAACCATCCATGGCCAACCTCTCACACCTAAGAACAGAGACATCCGTGCCCTTTCTCATCACATTACAAACCATCTCAACCTCACTTCCTACATCTTATTTTCCACCAATGCCACTCCCACCTTCTCTCAAATAATCTTATTTCTAACCCTGTCAGCCCTCGTGAATCAAAACATCCAACGCAACATTCTTATTTTTTCCACCTTCAACTTTTGGATGTGAGAGTTCTTAACAGGTCAACACTCTACCCCATACAACATAGCCAGCCAGATCATAGCTTTACAAAATTTTCCTTTGATCTTGAGGGGCACCTTTTTATCGCATAAAATCCCTGAAGCAAGCCTCCATTTCATCCAACCTGCCCTAATACGGTGAGAGACATCCACATCAATCTCTCCATCTCCCTGAACCATAGACCCAAGATACCTAAAACTATCTCTCTTACAAACTACCTGCGAACCCATTCTTGTTTGTGTTGGCCCACCAATAGCCTCACCACCTAGTGAAATAAATAACTATCTTTTGTGATTATCATTTATATGTCTCATTAACGCACTCATACCCCCTTGATTGCCTCTTCTTTAATGCTCATATACTTGTTAACAAAAAATATATTATGAAAAGAGTCTAAAAATATTGGCCCTACAAGTACTTCTAGGAATACCATTAAATATAGGATTATAAATTTCTCGAATACAATGAATAAAAGCATCCGAAAAAGGAAAACTGAAAGGCAAATAACCCACAGCTACCATTTTTGCTATTTCTTCCCAGTCCCTAATTTATTATAATTCTTAATTACCTGACCAATTTTTGGGTCCATTCTTATTTGTGTTGGCCCACCAACAGCCTCACCACCTCGTGTAATAAATAACTCTCTTTCATGATTATCATTTATATGTCTCATTAACGTACTTGTATCCCCTTGATTGCCTCCTCTTTAATACTCATATACTTGTTGAAAAATATTGCATTGCACCTTAGTCTCTCCTTATATACATGTAAAAAATTATCATGCAATACTAGTTGTTCTACAAGCTCTTGGGGCACGGAGAGGACGAAAAGAGTGATTAATCAATTCAGATCTAACATTAGCATTTACTACTGCAGGTGTCTCACCAATAATTTTATCACCTTCTTCTAAATTGACCACATATACTTCATTTTCTTTTTCTATATTGGAATTTTTTTGAGCTTCTGCATAATTCATATCGTGAGCACCTTCACCTATTTCTTCTTCAAAAGATTGACTAAACGGTACCAGAGGCACACGGGTACATCTACTACTTGAACTACCTCTACCACCAGTAATTTGCTTTTTACTACTACTAACACTTCTAGGACAAAATTTTTTGACACTTACCGGCAAGATTTCTTAATTTAACCATAATATAAATCAAACTAAAAAAATTTAAAATACACAAAAATAATACAATTAAATATTCAACAATTAATACACTAATTCAAAATTAAAAGTAAGAGATGGAACGAACATACCAAATTTTGAAAGTATCTGAAAGTTGCGCCTTTAAAAACTTTCACTCGTACTTTGTAATGGCAAAATTAAAAAACAAAATTGAGCACTTTAGGAGATATAAAGAATATTTGAGAATTGAGATTTGAGAGAGAATGAGATTTGAGAGAATGAAAATTGTGTGAAAAATGATTTGAAAGTGTAAGATATTTATAGGATTTTTTTTGGGTTTTAAAAAATATTTTAAAGGAAAAAATATTTTTTTTTTAATAAAATGGGCCAAAATAGCCATTTTGGGGTCCAAACGGCCATATAGCCATTGGGCCCAACAGCTACTTTTGGCCCAATGTCAAATTCCCATTTTTTTTAAATAAAAAATTTATTCGGGCCAATTAATCGAAGGGCTCGAATCAGATTTGGTCCGGGCCGAGTTAACCGGGTCCAAAAATAAAATTGGCCTAGCCTAGGACCCGAAGCCCTACAACCTGAAGGCTGATCGGGCCGGGTCAAACCGGGCTGATTTTCTAAACATGCTGGGTCAAATAGGCCTATTTGACACCTTTATATTTGTGACACACAAGCATAAATAAAAATATTGTATTCTTTGAGAAGTCATGTTATTGTAGCCTATAGATATTATATAATTCTATTGAAATTTCTTCTGAGATGGTCATGTTATTGCCTCATGTTATTTTTAGAAATATATTATATCAAACTTATTAATCTTTTTATAATAGTTTCACTTTGTCAGAATTTAAATTTTTGCCACTGAATATTATCGGAAAGAATTATGTATCAAGGATCCTTGATGTTGAGATTCACTATAATTATCCTTTCCATCGTTACACGTAAGTTTATTGTGCCAAATTTTGAGTTAATTTTTTTCCCAATTAAGAGTTTGAAATTTCAGACAAGGCTAGTCTTGGACAAAATTTGAGTGTGGCATTGTCTAGGGCAATCTGAAAATAGATTTGTTAAAGGTTAAGTAATTGGAGTAATTTATGATAGCTAAGACGTTAAGGAGTTAGAAAAAACTTTTGAAAGTGAGTTCAAAATAGTGGAAATATTGATATCGAACTTGACGTAAAAAGGTTAATATGAGATATTAAAATTCAAGGGTGTGTTACATAAATGAAAAACTGGGCGAAATATTGAGTTTCTGGCTTACCTAATCCACTGTTGTGGGTGGCAGGCCACTACAACTGCGTTGCTATAGCAAGATTCACGCTATAGGACAATAAGGCCTCTATAGCAAGATATGCCCGAATTAATGCCGTAAATATTTTTAAATATTATTTTTATTCCATACTAGTGAAATTGACAACGATTCATATGATTTTCATAAAATTAATAATTTTACGTTGATTTAAAATAGAATAGATGAAAATTTCCATGTATGTTCATATGCTAAATATTTTTTTTTAATCCATTAAATCATTATATATAAAATTTATATGAATATTATTTTTTATTGACATATATTTAAAGGAGACAATAGAAAGAGAAATATGGGTGCATGTATGACTAAAAATTTTAATAATGTGTTCATTAAAATTGTCCTAAGGTAAGCATTCATGATTATCGTTTATACTTAATCATGTATAAATATACTTGCAATACCCTACAATTTTTACAATCCTTAACTTCAGTAATTACAATATAAAATAAAATTAGATATCAAACAACAAAAATAAAAATAACATATTCAATGTAATTCTATAAATCTTCTATATATTTGTATTCAATGTAATCATATATGGAATTTATATAAATACACATGAAAAAATGAAACAAAAGAGGCATAAAAGAGAAAGAAATTAATAGAGTAAAGAAGTAAGAGTTCCTTTTGTTAGGTTTGATTCCTTTTCAATTTTATTGCATTTTTTATTTATTTTTTACTATTGTACTCTTACCTTATTGATTTTTCTTCTCCCCTTATGTTTATGGAATAATATCTTCTTTCAAAATAAAAAATAATTTTTACTTTATTCTTCTCGTAATTAGATATGAATTTTTCAAAAATAGATTGATTGCTTTTCCAAATAATTCTTCTTGCCTTTTGATATTTTCAGCACTCGTCCTATAAATTTTAGGACTAATCCTATAATAATACCTTCTTCAAGAACCTTTTATCTTGAGTGAAATGTTTGTCCCACAATATATCTTTTCATCTGCTGTCTTGTATTCATATTAGAGCCCATCTAATTTGAATTCGCGTTGGATAGGTCAAATTGAGGGGTAGCGCTACGTATAAAGAATTTTTCAATACCCTTTGATAGGAGAGGATAGAGGAGCAACCTCATCCATTACACCACATCTTTTGATGGTCACAACCTTTATCATTACACACAAAATTTTTATTAGGATCATGATATAATATCTCTTTCTATTTATTTATTTTTGACAAAATAATATTTCACAAGGAGAAGAGGCAAAGTTAAGAAGACAGATTCTCAAATCATCTTATTTTATATGCTAAAAATTAAACAGCTTTGGAAAATGAAAGACTTTTGGTCTTTTCATTTTTCATTTACTTAAATGTGTATTGATTTTAATTGATTCTTTAATGGACATGATTCACCAGTACGTATAATGCACTTAATGGCTTTCAATTTTAAAAATGTGAATAAAATAAATAGAAAACAAACGTAAAATGTCAATAAATGAGATAGAAATTTACCATTCCAGCTTTCATGTTATAAATATTATTATATATCATTTCAACTTCCATATAATTAAGTTGGCAAGTTTTGCCATAGAAAATGTGTACATTAAATATAATAATAACAATAAGTATTATGACTGTACACAGTTAAAGTAGTAAATAAAGGAAGAGATATTCCATTCTTTTTGAAAGATTTTAAAACTAAAAAATAGGGGGAAAACCTCAAAGTTCTAAAAAGGATAAATACTAATACTAGTGAATGAACATGTCGCATCAACTTTTTCATAACCTTCCTATATATATATATATATATATATATATATATATATATATATATATATATGTACACGTTGGCGTGTAGATAGATAGATAAATTTGTCTAAGAGCTTAGAGAGGTGATTTTGAGTGATTTCGACCTAATTTACTTCAAATTCCTTTGTTAAGGTAAGTTATCCCTACCATTAACTTATTTTTTGCTTATTAATTGTTAGAATCACTAGTTTTTGGATTTTGAAAATGAATTAACATTATCTAGGTGATTTTTATGGTGCAATTAGGTTAATTGGATAGCAAACCTTTAGGTTTTCATTAAAAGTTGTTAATTTATAATTACAGGTTTAGAATTCACTATTATATTTCTGAAATTGATAGGATTAAGGTTGAATGATTTAGAAAATCCTAGAATAGGAGGAATTATCATTAATTCGATCTTGGGGTTATGGGATAAATTGTAATCTTTGAATACATTTGGTCATTATTTTAGTTATATCATGTTATGTTTTTAAACCACAACTAAGTAGAAATTGCACGAAAAAGAAATGATTAGGATCTTCTGAGTAGTGCAAGCTTGGATTGATAAGTGATGATTTAACATTATTGAAAATCAACTTGATTAATGTGTGCATGTGAACTGTTTCATTGTATACCTGTTGCAATGAATTTTCAAGAAGTAATTTATTCAATGATATCTTAAATATTAATCAGATCGAATGAGGTTGTATTAAAGACATTGATTTTAAAAATGTGGTTGTTATTTGATTATTATGAATGTGGTTGTTGTGATATCTATTGATGATTGTGTAATGTATCGGTATTTGGACATCTTTATGTGATATTATATTAAATTATGGAATGTAACAGTATTTTAACATCTTTATGGGATTGGGTGATATAAGTTGGCTGACACTAATGTCTGGGATTTTTGTACATGGACAAGAGCTAGTCTCTTGAAGGTTGTGGCTAGTGGGTGACCATAAGACCCTTAGCAAGTGTGTAGAAGGTATTGGTGAGTGTGATGGTTTTTTGAGCGAATCAAGTGAACTTATTGATTTCTTATATTTGGTTCCATAGGTAAACTGAGGTTTATGATCATTGTTATTTCTATTGTTGAATTAGATTCTTGTGTGGTCCAAGATGAACTTAAAAATGATTGTCATATCTTGTTTGTTGTCTACTTACTTGTGTATTTGAGGGATGATATAATTTTTCACTGTTGAGTCATGGTTTGTTGGCTTGGTTAATGTTGGTAGTCATTGTTATTGACTTGGATTATTGTTTGTATTGACTTGCACTTAGCTAAATTCAATAGCGTTATTGAAAAGGATAAGTGTCACATAACTAAAGTAAGGTTATATGGTAGGTGTTCATGGTTCTTCTTGTTTACTAATTTATGATTGGTTGTTCACATTTCTTATTTCGGGTCGGCCGATGAACCTACCAGTACACCATTATTTCTTATGTACTAATATTACTTGTGCTCTTATTTTTGAAGAATGCAGAACATTTTCTAAATATTGCATTGAGACCTCAACGTTAGAGAAAAATTCCATTCCGACTCAAGGGTGAGCAACATCTTTTGGGTATCCATGAGTCATCTACTTAGTTTCTAGTCCATTTGTTTAGGACTTGGATATTTTCACTTATATTTTCACTTTGACTTGTTGGTTTATGTAATGTAATGACAAGTTCTCTTAAAATTTGACGAAGTATCGATACTGAGTTTTGGGTTGGATAGTTCTCCCACTAGAGTGTTAGTGTAGGTTTCACTCATGATGGGTTTGTGTTGTATCCAGTCAAACTTTTACTCTTTAAAAAAGAGAATGGGACATCAAAGTATCTCAAATCTGAAGAACTTGAATCAACAAGTCAAAAAACCTTTAGTAGCTTACTGAAGCCGCCACCAAAACCCTAGCCGACTATTACTAATAAACTAGCTGTTTCTAGCGAAAATGGTCACTATAACTGGTGGGACTATCCCACCGGATAATAATAACAATTAGAGTATAGAGGAAAGTAATCATAACACTCAAAAAGGAGATGGAAATACAAAATATGTAGATCTATTGAAGCCAAAAGCGGTGGATTCTAATAATATTAGGGTTCCTACTAAACTAATTATTATGTTACATGGGGAGCCTACAATTACGTGAAAGTTATCAGAAGTGGGAATTCTTATCATGCAAGAGAATCTACAGTATGCTATCATAGGTAAATTCTCATATGGTAAACCACATATTGAAGTGTTACGTAAAATTATTCCATCTCAATGTGGGATCAAGATTCAATGTACAATAGGATTTATGGATGAAAGGCATCTTTTAATAAAGGTTGAAAGAATTTGAGGATAACATTCCATTATTGTCAACTGGATCGATGTATAGATATTGGCAGAACAGGACTGTCAAATGGGATCCATGGTTTGAGCCAGATGTCGAAACCACAGTTGTAGTAGCTTTGATCTCAATGCCAGACCTTCTCCCAATTTATTTTTGCTAAAAATGCAATATTTTCTATTGCTTCAGTAGTTGGCAAACCCCTTACAGTTGATATGGCTACTAAAAATCACACTAGACCCAACTATGAAAGAGTGAAAGTGGAGGTTAATCTAGTAGCAAGACTACCCCGAAGAATTCTAATTAATAAGGAGAATGAAACTACAGGTGAAATCAAACCAAAATGGGCACATATCCAGTATGATTAATGCCAAAGTATTGTACTGAATATTTTCTACAAGGACATGATGAAGAAAGCTGTTAGAACAAGCACCCAGAATTATATGATAAACTAAAGGAAGAAAAGAAGAAAGTAGCATCAAATACAAAGGATAAAGATAATAACAAGAAAATCAAGCAACCACATATTCAGGATAATGCAGGAAGAGAAAGCAATAATAATCATTAGTAGATCACAAGGAAAAATAGATATAAGAAGGATAGGTATGATCATATTCTGGGTGAGGTGAATCAGAATAAAGAAAAGAAGATAGAGATATCAAATACATTTGAAGACTTAGAAGATGCAAGGGACAAGAATAAAAATAATAAAAAGGATGATGGGACTACTGACACTGATCAACAGGAAGGGGGTGATAAGATTAGCACAAAAACTGGGTTACTACAAGTTTTGGAAAAACTACAAAAGGTGAAAAAGGTGTAAAGACAACAGAAGGAAAGAAAGTAACATAGGATATAGCAGCCAGTGAGTAAGAAATGATTCAGTAGTGTACTAAAGATCAGACAAGAGTAGAAGAGAATAGAAAGTTAAGTCAACTCATGAATCAGAGTGAAGATAGCAGGAAGGAGAAGAAACCACAAAAGGATAGTACTCAGTATGTAGAGGAGGAATTGATGGTACTAGAGGGGATTAAACCCATAGTAATACAGGTTGAGAATTTTCTAGAGATTAGTAATAAGACAAAGGAAGACCTTAATGAGCAGACAAGTCACCTAAACAAGTGGAAGCTTTGAAGGAGAAACAAGGAAGAAAAAATATAAGAAAAAAGTGTTAGTACCAGTGTAGCAGAAGATAAATCACCAACAATACATACAAGGAGTCATACAGCTAGATCAAAGTCAAAATGAATGCATTGATTTGGAACGTAAGGTCAGTTAACACAAACAGGCCTTTACCATAAAGAAGATACTAGTTTTACTTTATTGGACTTATGGAACTTTTTCAAGACGGCCAACACATTGGGGAGTATAGGATGAGGCTGCGTATGAAACATGTTGTACTAAATGCTTCTAGAAAGATTTGGGATTTCATGGAATAGAATGTGGAGTTTTGTATTATAAAAAATGAAGACCAGCAACTAACCTTGAAATTGGCCAACCAGAATATAGGTATATCATTGTTAGTGACTTTAGTGTATGCTATATGAAATGCTAATGAGAGATTGATACTGTGGGATTACCTAGTAGATTTGTCAGATTCATATCAAATGTCTTGGTTACTAGAAGGGGATTTTAATGTACTAAAAAGTGACAAGGAAAAGTTGGGGGGATACCTGTTTCATTTAATGAAACACGTGTTTTTAATAAGTGTATCAATTTATGTAATATGAAAGAACTCTAGTTTAAGGGAAGTAAGTTCACATAGTGGAATGGAAGAGCAGATGATGACTGCATATTCAAGAGATTAGATAGGATTTTATGCAATGACAAGCTGCAAAATTTATTTCTGATGATGGAAGTAGAACATCTAGCTAGGAGTGGATCAGATCATTCTCCTTTATTATTTTAATACAGAATAGTGATAACGCTCAATCTACAGCTCTTGTAAGAGTGTAAAGCAGTCGTTGTCATATATATAACCCAACTGGGTTGGGTATCGATCCCACAGGGAATAGCCGGTCAACAAGTAAGTAATGATTATTAGACTTTAGGTGCAAGTCTCGTAAAAGAGGGGGGATTGTAACGTGCAATTGATGTAAACAAAATAATAGAATGAAAACAGATAATAGCAAAGTAAAAAGAAAGAATGTTTTAGTAAGACGTTAAACAATGAGAATTGAGAGTTGGGGTTATGTCCACCTTATGAGTTATACGTCTCTATTGGCTATGAGTTATGCGAAATTCAGACATGCATGTGCTTATAGAGAATTGTATTCTATGGTAAATCCAAGCGTTTTTCGACCTAACAAGGACTATTTCACTTTAACTCTTTCGAGCTTAAAGCGTATCTAATGGTAAAAATTCTCTAAGAGGTTAATCCAGTTACGGCACTAACTTTTTAACAGGGGTTGGTGCCCTATTACCTTGACATTATCTCTTTTCCAGACATATAACTTTTCTTTCAAACAAGTTAATGCTATACTGGCGTATTCTATGCGTTTGCAACCACAAGAATTTACATTAAGATGAAGAGAATAATGATATAAGAAGCATACGTGTCGCGAATTCACAAACTCATAGCAATAGATAGTATCTCATACGGCTTCCATAACCCCAACAGAGAAGTTTAGCTACTCATGATTGCAACGGAAAACACAATAGCAATTATCATCATACCAAAATAATCTCACGATAAGTATAGGGGTAAGAGTGGCGTGAATTCCTTGCTGAGTAATGTTTCTCTTGTTGTGGAAATTAAGAATTGAATAGATGAATAGAAGAAGAATAAAAAGTAGAATTAATGGAAGAATTAGAAGTAGTCGTGAATAATAAGAATAATGAGAATGCTCAAAAGCTTCAGCAAAATAGGGTATTTATAATACCCATATCCTATTCCTACTTGGCTACTGCGTACTTATCCTAATCCTAATAAATTACTGCATCATTATCCTAATCCTAATAGGTTACTGCTGATCCCCAAAGTCTTGGAAAATGCTATTTTTGCCCGGGAAAGGTTTTTCATGCGTCACTTTTGGTCTTGGCTTCCAAGCTTTCCCTTCCTTCTTTCGTGAAGCTTTCTTTGGCGTCAAGTTATCCATAAAATGCTGAAATCTGCATCATTTCTACCTGAAAACTTGCAAATCACGTTTGTTAGCTCACTTACAGGAAAAAGGACTAAAAGTGCATGAATTATATATTTTGTCTTTAAAACTTAGCTAGAATATGGGTAGATTATAGCACTTTAGGCGTGTAAATTCGCCTATCATCAACACCCCACACTTAAAGCTTTGTTCGTCCTCGAACAAAATATCATGTCCTTCTAAACATTTACTTATGGTTTCACAGTAACAACACAAAATAGTCATCAAGACAGGTATAGCAATCATTAACAAAGAGTAGTTTTCTGATCATTTCTAGAAACTATTCAACCTCTAATATAGACTCGTGATGATGGTTAATTCGTATTCAAAAGTTAAGGCACGAAGAATCATGCACAGCCACCCAAAACTCATCAACCATGTGTGTCTCACAAAATATATCCCATAATCACTCATAAGTATTGTATATATTTTGAACATGGGTATAAGATTATCCTTGCTCTCACTCTCACAAAGAATTCGTATGTTGCAACTGATGACCATAGGCTTGCCCTTAGTGTAATGCTCCACTAAATATCAGAATGCTAAGCTTAGGATCAAATAGGTCTTTACAGGTTGTAATGTAGGCTAAGGGACGGGTAGGACTATTTTGGCCAGAAATAGTGACTATATTCCTAAGCGTTTTAATACATCACATTATGCCATTTATGCTTTCTTTCAAACAACCTTTCTACTTTCTTTTAATCTACAACCCTTTCTCACCTCTTTTGTTTTTCAATTTTGAACAGAATTAACTTTTTATTTTTCTTTTCCTTTTTCTTTTCATAACACACCTCTTATGATAGAAATTATTTTTCATAACAAATTCAAGCACCAATTCCCTTTAAGGCACTAATCTCACCCAATTTCCTCTTATTTTGTCACATGACTTTACAATTTTAAAGCACTTAGGAATTTGGATCAAATTATAGTCTTGAAAAAAATGGATTAGGCTTACATATGAGGCTTGTCAAACAAAATAGGCTAAAGGCTCAAAAGGGTTTATCTAGGATGATGTCCATGGGTAGATAAACGAAGGTAAACAATCACAGGTTGCCAAAGAAATGCCTAAATCATCTCCTTACTCACACTCTTTATTTCGCTTTACATACATACCAGGCAAGTTCTAGCATCAGCCACAAACATAGAATATACTATCATCTCACACACACAAGGCACATGGTTGACTTTATTGGCAGCAGTATAGACTCTTGACCCAACGTATGAAGGAATTAAACCACACAATTATCGCACAGTGAGTCACACTTAGAGCCTAAACATCTCAATAGTAATGATTTTATCACAGACTCTTGTCATAATACCATGCTGCCTATCAGAACAATTTTATGCAAAAAAATATTTCCTAAAAAATTAAAACAAACAAACATAAATAAGCAAATGCAGATAAGGAAGTATAGCATGCAAATACCAGCACCCCACACTTATACGGGACACACTGCCCTCAGTGGAAAATAAATAAGAAGAACCTGGTTAGTCGGACTCCTCCTCTATGTCTGGGGTCATGCCCCCTTCGTCGGAATCATCATTGGAGTCGTCGTCATCAGAATTCTCCTCCACGTCGGAGTCTGGCATTCATCGATCATCATCGGTTTGCACATCGTCATCAAGAGGTTCCTCAAAGTACACACCTACTCCACACATTTGCCTTGCATGCTCATTCATTGGGTAGTCATAATCTAGCTGTTGGAGCTCTGCAGCAGTTCGAACACGACCTCCACTCATCATTGTAAACCGAGTCATGCCATAAAGATGGCGAAAGAAACTCTCATCCCGAGCATGTCTCTCAGCAGTAGTAAGGTTGACGCCATGTGTAGATTCAGCATCTTTAACCTTTGTGAGGTCAACCTTATTCGGGTTGTGTGGAAGCTTATGATCAGTCGGTTCCTCTTCGATGTCCTCCTTCCTCAATATTGCAGTCAACAGGTTGCCAAAACTGAAGTGGGACCTCTTGTGTAGCCTAGCTTTCCGCATTGTAGATTGAATAATTGCCCCAATATTGATAGGGACATTCGTCATCAATGCGTATACCAACAACACTCTATCTCATGTTATCTTCATGTACTGGGTCCCTGGAATCAGACAAGAGTTGACTATTCACAGCCATATCCTAGCTTCCCTATTCAAAGGAGCATATGGGAAGGTATTGTGCCGACCGGTGTTCTTGTGTCTACTCCATCGTGCCATGGATCTTGTTCCACAAAGTGTGTGTCGAATGGCCCTGTATGGAGGTTTATTTTACAGCTCCTTGAGTGGTGATGGATCAACTGAAGGCAAACCTAGAAAGGAGTTGAAGAAATCCGCAATTAGTTGTAAGACTTGGCCCCGAATCTTAACTTCATTCCCTGTGGTTTTCGGTGACCAGTTGGCATAGAATTCTCGTGTTAAATCGAGATTGCACTCTCCCATATCTCGGAAGATGAAATCAAGATGTAACGCCATTATCTTGGCCAACATGCGTGGCTCTTTCTTTGCTAGGCTTTCTTTGTGTATCAGGTCCACATCAACATATTTTCTCTCTTTATTGTTCCTATACCACTCCTTTGCTTCCTCCTCGAGGACCCATTTTATTCCGAACATACGGCGAGGTATTTGCAGCGAGGAGGATTCTCCTTGCTCTTTTCATCCTCTTTTCTTGCCTTTTTGTGAAGTGGTTGCTTTTTCTTTTCCTTGTCTTGTTTTTGGTGCCATTGTACCTGAGATTACAACAATAGTCATGTTAGCTTCATTTCGGTGGATATAATCAATAAACAAGCAGTAGTGGCACCACCCCACACTTATTTTGTTGGTAGAAACTAGTGAAGTGGAAGTTTCTCTATTATTCAGACTTCATCGATATACGTTTTAGGCGCTATATTCCAACAATAAAATCAGTGCAGTCATACTTCCTGCGACCTTGGCAATACTTTCATGTTTGATATATCAAGACTTACTACATAGTGATTAAATCAAGGTATAGCATCTAGAAACAATCACAACCTCATATGTTGGTAGTCAACCATAATTCTTATCTCGATGAACAAGTCATTCCATCATGTGAGATTTCTACTGACAAGATTATGCAATTTTCTTGACCATGTTAATTCCGCAAAAGTATGACAGTGCATCAAAATCAAATTCAAGTTGGAAGCATGTTAAGATCATTCTTACGTATTCTTTCACTCACTTAGTTGTATAACAACACATCAACCACATTCAAATCACCTATAATACTTCAAGATGTAACAATTCATAATAAGCGTAGTAGTGTAGTACTTATGAAATATAAATGAAGAATAAAGAAGTACTTACTTGGTTGATTACCTTGGATGATGTTCTTGCAAAGTAAAAGAGCAAAAGGAAAATTTTTGAGAGGATTTGGAGAGGTAGGGGGCGCTTATGCTAGGTTTGCAATGTATTTTTGGTCTAAGACTAAGTCTCTTATTTATAGGGCAAGCTTGGGTCGGGTTTTGACCCATTTAAAATCGGATTTGAAGACCAAAAGTGACCATAGGCGGCGCCTAAAGCTTTGCCTATGCTTGGCATAGGCGGCGCCTTTTGCAAAGCATTGTTGGGCATAGGCGGCGCCTATGCCATGGCATTGTTAGGCATAGGCAGCGCCTTTTGCATAGCATATGAGATTCAGAGACAAAAGGCATTGGCATAGGCGGCGCCTATGCTATGGCATACTTGGGCATGGGCGGCGCCTATGCTATGGCACACTAGATTCCGAGAGCTTAGGTCATAGCATAGGCCTTGCCTTGTTCGTGGCCTAGTTTTACATATGCCTAGCCTTGTTCGTTGCCTATATTTTCATAAGCAATGCCTAATCCATAGCCTTTTGCTTCTTCATTACTAACATACCACCTTCAACATGCAATACGACCAAATCAAAATTTGGAACCAATCTCCTTGTTTACGCCTCTTGTCCCTACACTTGCTCAAAGACAACAAACACGATTAGAATGATGGGTTGCCTCCCGTCAAGCGCCTTAGTTTTGGTCGTGGCACGACTCTTCTTTTTGGATTTTTATTTATCAAAGGTAAACACAAAAGAAAGAAAAACATGTAAAACGATGGGTTGCCTCCCATCTAGCGCTTGATTTATTGTCGCGGCACGACATAGTTACCTTGAGTACTTAGACTTCGTCAAGATAAGTGATGGCCATATAATTTATTGAGTCGAGAAGAACGATATAAGGTTTTACTCGTTGTCCATTCACCTTGAAGACAACACCATTATTTTCTTTCAACTCAACTACTCCGGACGAGTAGACTTGGTTAATTTTGTACGGACCAGACCACTTGGACTTCAACTTACCTGGGAATAACTTCAATCTGGAATTGAAGAGGAGTACCATATCATCCTTTTGAAAGTTTCGTTAAACAATCCGCTAATCATGATACTTTTTCATCCGCTCCTTGTATAGGTCTGATCTTTCATAAGCATGTAGACGGAATTCATCCATCTCGTTCAGCTGCTCCAATCTCAGATTCATTGCATCATCCCAATTCAAATTCAATCGCTTCAACGCCCATAATTCTTTATGCTCGAGCTCAATGGGTAAGTGGCAAGCCTTCCCATAAACTAGTTGGTACGGGGACATGCCAATTGGTGTTTTGAATGCAGTCCTATAAGCCCATAGTGCATCGTCCAGCTTCCGAGACCAATCTTTCCTATTAGCATTTACCGTCTTTGCAAGGATTTGCTTGATCTCTCGATTGGAAACCTCTAGCTGCCCACTAGTTTGTGGGTGATAAGGTGTGGCTACCTTATGTTGCTTGACACCATATTTTGCCAACACAGATTTGAATAGCTTGTTGCAAAAGTGAGATCCTCCGTCGCTTATGATAGTACGTGGTACTCCAAAGCGGGAGAAGATATTCTTCTTCAAGAATGCTACAACACGCTTTCCCTCATTGTCGGCCAACGCTACTGCTTCAACCCATTTTGAAACATAATCTACGGCGACTAGGATGTATTTCATTCCAAACGAATTTATGAATGGACCCATGAAATCAATACCCCATACATCAAAGAGCTCGACTTCAAGAATTTTTGACATGGGCATCTCATGGTGTTTTGAAATCGCACCTTGTCTCTGACATTGGTCGCATCTTCTCACAAATTCATAGGTATCTCTAAATATCAACGGCCAATAATATCCACTTTCTAATACCTTTCTTGCTGTCTGATTACCTGCGTGATGTCCTCCAACTTGGGAAGTGTGACATGCTTCCAATATATTAGGCACCTCTACATGGGATATGCATCGCCGGATAACACCATCCGCGCATCGTCGAAATAAATATGGCTCATCCCAAAAGTAGTGTTTTACATCATGCATAAACTTCCGTTTTTGATGGAAAGATAAATTTGCAGGTATGACATTACTCACCACAAAATTTGCAAAGTCGGCATACCATGGTAACTTTTCCATTATCGTGGCTAAGATCTCCTCGACAGGGAATGCATCATCAATCTCGATTTCAGGCTGCGCCATATGCTTGTTCTCGAGTCTAGATAGATGGTCAGCCACTTGGTTCTCGCAACCCCTTCTATCTTTTACCTCGAAATCAAATTCTTGCAGCAACAATACCCATCGAATTAGCCTCGGCTTTGCATCCTTCTTCGTCATTAGGTATCTCTGAGCTGCATGGTCTGTATGAACGATCACTTTGGTTCCCAACAAGTAAGCACGAAAATTCTCAAAAGCATACATAACCGCTAGGAGCTCTTGTTCTGTGACAGTATAGTTCTTTTGGGCTTCGTTCAGGACCTTGCTCGCATAATAGATAGGATGGAATAACTTTTCCCTTCTCTAGCCAAGTACAGCGCCCAAAGCTACCCCACTGGCGTCACACATGACTTCAAACGGTAGGGACCAATCTGGAGCGACCATGATAGGAGCTTCAATTAGCTTCCCTTTGAGGCATTCGAATGCCTTCAAACAATCTTCATTGAAGTCAAACATTGCATCTTTCTCCAGAAGTTTGCATAATGGACTAGCCACTTTGGAGAAGTCTTTGATGAACCGCCGATAGAAACCTGCGTGCCCAAGGAAACTACGAACTCCCTTTACGGAAATTGGAGGTGGTAGCTTCTCGATGACTTCAATTTTAGCTCGATCAACCTCAATTCCTTTTTCAGATATTTTGTGCCCAAGAACAATGCCTTCCTTAACCATAAAGTGGCACTTCTCCCAATTCAGCACTAGGTTGAATTCTACACATCTTTGCAACGCCATTCTCAGGTTTACCAAACACAATTCACACGACTCGCCCACGACTGAAAAATCGTCCATGAATACCTCCAAAGTATCTTCAACCATATCAGAAAAGATGGACATCATACAACGCTGAAAGGTGGCTGGTGCGTTACATAGCCCGAATGGCATATGTTTAAAGGCAAACGTACCATATGGGCATGTGAACATTGTCTTCTCTTGGTCTTCGGGGGCAATACAAATATGATTATAGCCAGAATAACCGTCTAAGAAACAAAACCAGCCTTTTCCCGCTAATCGATCAAGCATTTGGTCCATGAATGGCATTGGAAAGTGATCTTTGAGCGTCCATGAATTCAGCTTTCGGTAGTCCATGCATACTCTCCATCCGGTGACGGGTCTGAGTGGAATAAGCTTATTCTTCTCATTCGCGACTACCGTTATGCCTCCTTTCTTGGGAACATATTATACCGGGCTTACCCATGTACTGTCAGAGATTGGATACACTACCCCCGCATCTAACCACTTAATAATTTCTTTCTTCACCACTTCTTGCATAGGTGGATTTAGACGCCTTTGATGTTCAATAGTGGGTGTGCAATTTTCTTTAAGCTGAATCTTGTGTGTACAAATCCCAGGTGGGATACCAATAATATCAGCGATGGTCCAACCAATGGCTCTTATATACTTCCGTAAAATAGAAATGAGAGCTGCAACTTGCTGCTCACCCAAATCTGCCGCCACAATGACTGGAAGTGTGTTTCCGTTTCCTAAGAATGCATACTTTAAATGGCTTGGCAGCTCTTTCAATTCTAACGTGGGTGGCTCTTCAATAGATGGTTTAGCTGGTGGTATGGGTCGATTTTTTAGATCAAGGTCCAGCTTTTTGGGAGCATGAGGATATGTTCCAAATCCTATTAGAGCATCAATAGTCTCTTCATGATTTTCAGCATCCTGATGCTCAACATTCATAAGCACAACCGCCAATGGGTCATCAATAATTTGCTCCTCTTCAAGTAATTCTTTCTCATCATCAAAGTAAACATCAGCCACCGAGAATACGTTCAGCTCTTTGGGTTGCTTCATTGATTTACATACATCAAAATGAACTACTTCGTCATTTATCCGGAATAAAAGCTCATTAGCTCTTAAATCAATAAGCACACTTCCTGTTGCAAGGAAAGGGCGCCCCAAGATTATGGGAACTTCTGAATCTGCCTCACAATCCAAAATAATGAAGTCTGCTGGAAAGATGAATGAAGAAACCTATACCAATACATCACATAGAATACCAACAGGTCATTTTACCGACCTATCCGCCATTACGAGCCTCATATTGGTTGGAGTAGGATCACCCAACCCCAACTTTTTGTAAATAGATAATGGCATCAAATTGATGCTGGCTCCTAAATCGCATAATGCCTTGGCAAAATTTAAAGAACCAACTGTGCATGGAATAGTGAAAGCACCGGGGTCGGCCTTCTTCTGAACTAGTGATCGGGTAGCAATTGCACTGCAATGATGCACAGTATCTTGCAACTCATAGCTTGCTGCCCGCTTCTTTGTCAAAAGATCTTTTATAAATTTTGCATACCCAGGTATTTGTTCTAGTGCCTCCACCAACGGAACATTTATGGTCAGCTGCTTTAGCATTGTCATGAATTTGCTGAACCTTTTATCATCCGCTATCTTCTTCAAT
Organism: Capsicum baccatum var. pendulum; assembly: GCA_030864225.1. Taxonomy (NCBI): domain Eukaryota; kingdom Viridiplantae; phylum Streptophyta; class Magnoliopsida; order Solanales; family Solanaceae; genus Capsicum; species Capsicum baccatum. The sequence continues at coordinate 66,261,097 of CM061559.1, read as the reverse complement.
CTTTAAGGAAAAGGTGGTGGTGGGAGTGGGATTGTTTTCTCCACAGCTTTCTTCTCCTCTTGCTTCCGTATTTTAGTCTTTTCAGGCTGCAATACACTTGGTGTGACGTCATGGACGTCGTGGTTGGCTTCTACTGCGTTTTCTCCATTAGCCTTATCATCGTTGTCCGCTACATCGTCGACCACTTGCTTGCCTTTGGATGAAGTTTCCAGTACCTTACAACTGCGAGTAGTAATAGCCATACATGATCCATCATTCCTTGGATTTTGCACGGTGTCGCAAGGTAAAGTGCCAGCCTTTCTTTGATTGAGTGCTGTGGAAAGTTGGCTCAATTGCTGCTCTATTTGCTTTATTGAAGTGGAATATGAGTCAACCAATTGCTTCATTGAGGACAAATCATTTATTACCTCCGTTACTCCTGCGCTGGTTGCTTCCACTCCTTTCAACAGTTTAGCCATCATATCTTCCATATTTCTAGAACCAGATGTAGTGGCATCACGTCTTCCTGGGGGAACATACAAACCACTCTTGTCATTCTTGTTCTTCCAACTACCTTGGTCCTTGTTTCCAGATTTATCATAATAGTTCTGACCTTGGTTTCCTTGGGTATTACCTTGGAAACCCCCCCGATTGTTTAAGTAGTTGGCCTCTTCTTCCGAATCAGATTCGTCTCTTCCTTTTGACGCAACAGCTTTGACTTTTTCGGTCTTCCCTGATAATAGATGTTTTGTAAGAAGATCCACTTGTGTTTTCAGGTGTGCCATATCTTGATCACGTTCTTCTTCTCTTCTCCTTTGGTCTGCAGTCATGCCAATAGATAAAGTGGGGTTTGCTACCTCAGAATCCCTGGTATGCCAAGCTCTACTTTGCTTCGTTATCCGATCTAGCATATTGCCTGCCTGACCAAAGGTGAAATCCATAAATGATCCTCCAGCCGCATTATCCACCACTGGTTTAGTTATTGAATTCAAAGATCTGTATAGTATCTCCATTAGGTGAACATTGGTCATATGATGGTTTGGGCACCACATAAGCTTCGTCTTGAACCTCTCCCATGTTTCATGAAGAGCTTCGGTTGGAAGCTGCCGAAAATTGCTGATTTCATCTCTCAATTATGCTCTTTTGGATGGTGGAAAGAATATTTCTAGGAAAGCGTCTTTCAATTGCCTCCAATTTGTAATAGAATCAGGAGTCAGCCCATTCAACCATAGAGTTGCCTCCTCAGATAGAGACAATGGAAATAAGCGTAATCGTATTGCATTCTGACCAACACCAGGATTGTCAAACGACTTGCATGTAGAAATAAAGTTGATCAGGTGCATATTCGGATCATCGCCTGTAGTCCACCAAATAATCCCTTGAGTTGCAATAACTGAATCATGGTGCTTGTGATGTTGAACTTGGCTCCGGGTGCCAATGGTGGAGGAATAATGGCTCCTGTGGCTCCGGCTCCATCTAGATCATCATCATCATCGTCGAATGCTGGTTGCACGGGTCGTCGTTCATGCCTAAACCTAGCTTGACGATCTCTTCTGTTAGCAGGTGTTGCGATCTCAGCAGCATGCCTAGGGTTTAGTAACTCGTCATCACCTAGGTCCTCATCGTCATGATTTGTCGCTCTCCCAGGGTTATCAATGTTCTGTTGATGCACTTGAGCGGCTGCTAGAGCAGATAGTCTCGCCTATTCTTGTTGAGCAGCCATCCTTTCAATTTCATGTTGTGCCTCCATTCTGCCAATACGTTGTGGTTCAGGATTGATAGGTAATAACGGTTGACCAGAACTTCGAGTATGGGGCATGCATTGAATAAAAACCTGCAGAAAACAAAGACAAAAACTAAAAGTAAAATTACGAGAATCTTTGACCAAAGGGTCTAGTAATTATCACAAACTTAGTTGACAACCGTATTCCCCGACAACGGCGCCAATTTTTGATAACGCTCAATCTACAACTCTTGTAAGAGTGTAAAGCGGTCGTTGTCAAATATATAACCCAACTGGGTTGGGTATCGATCCCACAGGGAATAGCCGGTCAACAAGTAAGTAAAGATTATTAGACTTTTGGTGCAAGTCTCGTAAAAGAGGGGGGATTGTAACGTGCAATTGATGTAAACAAAATAATAGAATGAAAACAGACAATAGCAAAATAAAAAGAAAGAATATTTTAGTAAGACGTTAAAAAATGAGAATTGAGAGTTGGGGTTATGTCCACCTTATGAGTTATACGTCTCTATTGGCTATGAATTATGCGGAATTCAGACATGCATGTGCTTATAGAGAATTGTATTCTATGGTAAATTCAAGTGTCTTTCGACCTAACAAGGACTATTTCACTTTAACTCTTTCAAGCTTAAAGCGTATCTAATGGTACAAATTCTCCAAGAGGTTAATCCAGTTACGGCACTAACTTTTAAACAGGGGTTGGTGCCCTATTATGTTGACATTATCTCTTTTCCAGACATATAACTTTTCTTTCGAACAAGTTAATGCTATACTGGCATATTCTATGCGTTTGCAACCACAAGAATTTGCATTAAGATGAAGAGAATAATGATATAAGCAGCATACGTGTCGTGAATTCACAAACTCATAGCAATAGATAGTATCTCATACGGCGTCCATAACCCCAACAGAGAAGTTTAGCTACTCATGATTACAACGGAAAAAACAATAGCAATTATCATCATACCAAAATAATCTCACGATAAGTATAGGGGTAAGAGTGGCGTGAATTCCTTGCTGAGTAACGTTTCTCTTGTTGTGGAAATTAAGAATTGAATAGATGAATAGAAGAAGAATAAAAAGTAGAATTAATGGAAGAATTAGAAGTAGTCGTGAATAATGAGAATAATGAGAATGCTCAAAAGCTTCAGCAAAATAGGGTATTTATAATACCCATATCCTATTCCTACTTGGCTACTGCGTACTTATCCTAATCCTAATAAATTACTGCATCATTATCCTAATCCTAATAGGTTACTGCTGATCCCCAAAGTCTTGGAAAATGTTGTTTTTGCCCGGGATAGATTTTCCATGCGTCACTTTTGGTCCTTGGCTTCCAAGCTTTCCCTTTCTTCTTTCGTGAAGCTTCCTTTGGCGTCAAGTTATCCATAAAATGCTGAAATCTGCATCATTTATACCTGAAAACTTGCAAATCACGTTTGTTAGCTCACTTACAGGAAAAAGGACTAAAAGTGCATGAATTATATATTTTGTCCTTAAAACTTAGCTAGAATATGGGTAGATTATAGCACTTTAGGCGTGTAAATTCGCCTATCATCAAATAGAGAGTGAGTAGATAATTAGATCTTTTAAATTTATAAATTTGTGGCTCAAAGAGGAATCCTGTATAAAGGTGATCAAACAAAGCTGGAGTTCACAGATTGAAGGCAATCCATTTATCGTTTTCCAACAACAATTGAAAAATGCTAAGTTAGCTTTAGCTAGGTGAAGCAAAGAATATTTTGGTAATATATTCCAGGAAATTGCTACACTGGAGGATATTATCAAGGTAAGAGAGAAGCAGTTTGAAGAGAATCCCATTGGAATAAATAGATCTAATTTGTTTTAGGCTCATGCTGAACTAAACATGCAACTCAAGAGAGAATAAGATTACTGGAGGCAAAAGGCTGGGTATGAGTGGTTCAAGGATGGAGAGATAAATACTAAATTTTTTCACACTATTGTTAAATGAAGAAAGAGTAGGCTCATGATTAATAGAATTCAAAATGAAAATAGAGAATGAATGGAAAAAGTACAAGATATTGCAGAGGTAGCAGCAATTTTTTCTAGAATCAGTTTACCAAGCAAAAGTATGCTGCAGATTTTTCCATGTTGGATGAAATACCAAAGATGGTGACTAAAGATCAGAACAAGGAAATTATAAGAATACCTGATGAGAAGGAAATCAGAGAAGTTGTGATGGGGTTAAATAGAAATAGTGCAGGTGGACTAGATGGAATGACAGGAGCATTCTATTAAGATGAATGGGAGATTATTAAGAAGGACATTCACAAAATGGTAAGAACTTTCTTTTGTGGTTTTCAACTTCCTAAATTCATTACTCATACAAATTTGGTGTTGTTACCAAAAAAGTTAGGAGTGAACACCTTCTCTGACATGAGGCCTATTTCCCTTAGTAACTTTGTGAACAAGATTTTTTCAAGAATTGTTCATGAAATAATTAAAGGAATACTACCTCAATTGATATCACCAGAACAGACAGGTTTTTTTCAAGGAAGGAGTATTGTTGAGAATGTTCTGGTGGTTTAGGAGATTGTGTCTGAAATTAGAAAAAGGGACAAACCACCTAACATAGTTATGAAGCTTGACATAATGAAAGAATATGATAGAGTGGAGTGACTATTTTAAGTAAGATACTGAGGACATTTGGTTTACATGGTCTTTAGAATACTGGAAAATAATTGGTATTCAATACTTTTGAATGGTTAGCCTAAAGGATTTTTCAGATCAACAAGAAGATTGAAGCAAGGGCATCCATTGTCACCAACATTGTTCATAATAGTAGCAGAGGTGTTGTCAAGGTCATTGAAGAAACTAATACAGAATAAGGATTTTAAGTTGTTTGGGATGTTAAGAGAAAGTCCGAAATTGAATAATATGGCATTTGCAGATGATATGATAATTTAATGCAAAGCTGAGGTGAAAACTCTACAGCTGGTCACTGTAACCTTCTATAAATATGAGGAAGTATCAAGGCAAAAACTAAACAAAGAAAAGAGTGCAATTTATTTGCACAAAGGAGTATTAATGGAGTAGGGGTTCTATCAGAATTAGTTACTGGTATCGTTAGAAGAGAATTCCTTTCCTATATTTAGGTTGTCCTATCTTTTATATGAGAAGAAAGAAGGATTATTATCATTAGTTAATGAATAAAATTGCTAGTAAGGTGCATTCATGGAAAGGTAAACTGTTATCTTATGAAGAAAGAGTTGTGCTGATCAAGCATGTTTTACAGAGTATCCCAATACATTGCTTATCAGTGATAAACCCCTCCTTTAATGTGTTGTATTCTATTCAAAGAATGCTAGATCAACTTTTTAGTAGTAAAATTGGAGAAAAGGGAAGACATTTGGTGCAATGGCAAATAATTTATTTACCACAAGAAAATGGTGGTCTGGGTTTTACAACGATTTATGATATTTCTATGGCTTTATGCTATAAAATTTGGTGGAATTCCAGGACTACAAAGTCAATATGGAGGGAACATATGTTCAATAAATATTGCAAAAAGGAGCATCCAAAACTGGTAATGTGGAAAACTGGTGCAGGTGGATCACAAGTATTGAAGAAGATGCTTATGGCCAGAGATTTAGTGGAACATCTTATTGTATGGAACCTGAATCAAGGAAATTTTGATATCTGGTTAGATAACTAGACTGGGCAAGGTGATCTTTATTCCATAATAGAAAGAGGTGAAGAGGAAAAAGTACAGTATAAGTAGGTAAAAGATTTGGTAAGAGAAGGTAATTAGGATGAACAGCTAATTAGAACAGTATTCATAGAGGAGTTGGCAGATCATATTACTAATAAAGTGATTCCTCCATCAGATGGACTATATGGAGTATTGAACCAAAAGGATTTTTATAGTCAAATCATCTTGGAAGTATATAAGGAACAGGGAAAACATGGACAACACATTCAAGAGGATATGGGTGAAAGGTTTACCATTCAAGATAAGTTTTATCATGTGGAAGTTGTGGAGAAGAAGAATTCCAATGGATGACACAGTAATGAGATTAGGTATGCAAGGTATTTCTAAATGTTGGTGTTGTGATGAACCAGAAGTAGAGACACTTGCTCATGTCTTCAGTAACTCTTTTTAGGCTAACAGGACCTGGTCCTACTTTTCTTCTTTTGCAGGTATACATATTCAACATCTGACTCCTAAAGAAACTATGCTATGTTGGTTGAATGCTGAAGTAAAAGGAAGAGAACAACCATACTACTTTGCTATGCCTAACATTATTCTTTGGCAGCCGTGGAGATGAAGGAATGGGAAGAAACATAAAAACTAGAAAACTTCAGGTCTGAGGATTTTATATAATGCTACAAAGAACCTAAGAATGTTGTTGAAGTTCAAAAAGCCAGCATTGGAATTTCCAACTAAATGGCCACATATAATTAGGGAGATGGACAAGTTAAAAATGAAGTGAAGGCTATTAAAGTCTCGGGGAAGGAACCAAAGGAGGAGTTGGTAAAATACAATGTAAATGTAGCTGTTAGAGGAGAAGATGGAGGAATTTCATATGCATTTTGTTTAAGGGATGAGAATGGTGATGTCTTATTTGCTAAAAAAGAACCACATCATAATGCAAATAGTATGTAAGTAGAGGCTAATGCAATCTTCTATGCAACAAAACATTGTACACAATCACAGCATTATAAGATCATCATTCAGATGGACTCACTACTTATGCAGAAGTTGTTAACAGGTGAACGGCATTGCTCAGATAATATAGCACGTACAGTCAAATAGATTCACAAATTCATGCAAATAAGCAAGTACAATATCAGCATATCTTCAGGAAGGGTAACCAATTATCATATTATCTAGCTAACTTAGCCATAGATACAGGTGCTTTTACCATTACAAATTACCATCAATTATAGAAAAGAGTAAAAGAAATCTTAAATAGTAACAAATGGCAGAGTCCATACTTGAGGGTCATACAAGCCTAAAGATAAAGGGTAGGTGGAAATTCAAGCTGAATAGTTTACATAAAAATTATATACAGAAGTTAGTAGCATAAAAAATAGTACATGTGTTATTCCTAAGCTATTATAGCCAACAAAAAGGACTCTCAGCACCATGGGAGGGCTGACGGGTCAGATAGAGCATCATAAACCTGAGATAGAGATGGATAGCCAAACAATCGTGGGTCCAAGCAACTCATTTTCTTCATCCCTTCTATATCTATAGAATACAAACAAGAGAATGTGAAGTTAAGTCAAGAAACACCATTACTCAGCTGTTACAGCCTAACTCAGAAGACCATATCCCTCTTAACTGCACTAGAACATTCAAACTTTCCCATTTATTAGAGATCGCAGCTGCAGCAAAAGAAACACCATTACTCAGCTGAAAAGAGAAATCAAAGAGCGCAGAATAGAGGGAGAGTCAGTACTTTCTTATGCAAGCTAAAGACAGGAAAAAATCAACCTAAAGGAGGCACAGTATTGATCACCCAAAGCATCAATAGGATGAACCTCAGATTTGAGAAAGGGAGCACCATGGTGGAAGAGGTAGACACAAGTTGAAGATTAGGAAACTAGTTTGTTTTTGGAAACCTTAATCTTTGTATATGTTAATAAAATATATCTGGGTTGGGCCGGGTTATATGAATAGGGCTAGGCTAATTTTTTGTTGTATGATGGGTTGGTGCATCAAGTATTGATTATTAATAAAATAAAAAATTAAACCAAAAAAGGTTTTGTGTTGTGAAAAAGTTGGTATTATATCCCTAGGTCCGTTGATTTCATTGTAACAAAATAGGTCTAATAGAGTCTTGTGCAATGGTATAAAGATGTTTGTACTTTTTCTTTGAGGGTCTATAAAATTTTAGAATACTATCACATTCTATTTTATTTTGTTCTATAACTTTATACCAAATTAATATTTAAACCCCTTAATTTTTTTGTCCATAGATGGTGAACACTAGAGCTAATCGAGTTAGATCAGCATCCTTCAAACTGGCAACTCTAGGTGCAGAACCTGTTGTTCAAAGAAAAGAATAGGGTAGGGGAAGGGGGGTATAGTAACACCTGCTAGGGGTGGAGCTCAAGCGGCAGCTAATCCGGCCTATCAAATAAAGGAGACACCTCCCCCATTGAAGTATCAATTTAAGAAGTTTATGAATTAATATGTTATGAAGAACAAAGAGGCAGCAGCAATAGGGGATGTAGATTTTTCTCTGGTGATTTTTGGGATGATTTAGCTAGTGCTTTCTTTCCTGAGTGTCTTGGGTAGTATTAGATACACTTATGTTATGCATTCTTATCAATTTATAGGTGCTCAACTGACTACTGTTATTGCTCCTAGAGTTTGTGAGGCCTTAGAGACTGGGATTTTCCCTCACATGATGTTGGTCCTATTATGACTAAGACTAAACGTGACATGATGAATAAGTTTCTAAAAATAAAACCAACTACTTTACTTGTTTCTAAGATTGAAGATGTGTTTGAGTTTATCAGTGATGATCATAAGAGACTGTTTGAATAGGTATTATGAAGCAGCATTGTGTTGGGTTTGTGTTTTCCAACTACAAGGTGATTCAAAGTAGTGACGGAGGGCTTATGTGGAATGTCAGTCTCAACTTTACCTCTATGAAATAACTTAATCCCATACTCAATTTGTGAAGACGTATGTACCCCATATTATCTGTGATTATAAGAAGGATGGGTTTTCAGCCCTTGGGCAGGGTATTATGTATATTGCATCCTATGAGGGAAAGTTTCATACCTTGTCTCATTATGCTACTCAGTTGCTTGGTACTGAATAAGAAAGAATACAACTTTATGTGAAATCTTTGAACACTGACTTGCAGGTTTTAGTTGTGCTGAAGACTATTGCGAGAAGACATTTGATGATGTTTATGATTATATGACGAAGGTAGAAGGAAGCAAATAGGTAGTCCAAGCCAATTTTCTAGCAAAGAAATCCTAAAATACGGGTACCATTGGTGGTTCTTATTTAGGGGTCATAGCTATCAGGACTATTTGGATCACCCTATTCAGTCAAATTTGCTAGCTTCTATAGTGGGTTAGTCAGGGGTCACTCAGTAGCCCTTATTTGCTAGAAACCAAGTAGCTTCATACTCATCAGCTAACATGTCATTCTTATATCAGTGTTGTTATACTTATGGTACTATGAGGCAGTTCAAGAGGGATTTTTCTTAGAGACAAGATGGTTTCAAAGGCGACAACATACTAGAGTTGTGGTTCCTACTGATAGAGGTAGCGGGAGGTAATTGTAAGGATCATCCATAGCGTTAATGGGTTAATCGTTAGGGGGGATCTGGTGTAAACCAAGGTGATGGTAAATAAGGGTGTGGTGTTTTGCATTCTACTAAGAAGGTTGCTCATATCGATAATAGAGATCATTGTTATGCCTTCCCAAGAAAGACTGAGGCAAAGGCTTGTGATGTTGTAATGATCGTTTTCAAAGAGTCGAAAAGTTCATAACATCATGGAAAAAAGTTCTATTTGATTTTATTTGAAAAATAATTTGGAGTCGCCACTTAATTTTTAGGAAATTAAGAAAATCATTTAAGCAAAGGAATTTTTAAAGAAAATCTTTAATTGAAAACCAGAATGTAGGTAAGAATTTAAGTTAAATTTGAAAAAAAGTGTTAAAGACACTTTTGAAGATCCACAAAGTTTTATTCGCGGTGGATTAAACTTATTTTGCTAAACTTTGAAAAAATTGTTAAGTTGCTTGAAAAATCTTATAATATTTTTTAGAAAATAAATAAATCTTTAAATTGCTACAAAAAAAACTCATTTGAAAGTATAGGATTAATAAATAAATATTCTATTCAATTTATCCCGAATAATGAAAAAAAATATTGAAGTTTCAAAATAGTTCTAACTTTAATAATTCATTTAATTTCATATTTATGAGTTAAAAGAATTATCCCAAATTATCAAACATGGATTCCTAGCTAACTACTAACTAAAAAGAATATGAATAATTCTCAAGTTAGTGCCAGAGTTTACATATATTGTCTAAATGAAACATATTTGAAGACATAAATATTAACTTGAAAGCATACAATCAATATAGGAAATAAGTTATTTATAATTTTCTTTTGGGTATTCAACCGAATTAAATTAAAATTTTGATGTATTGATATTGATAAAATGACTATAGGAATGATGTCATCTAACAAATAAAGGATAAAATGGGTTTTAGACCCAAAACACAGCTTCTCGTTGTTTACTGCTGCTACAATTTTTTAATTATCAATGGCTTGCTAACTCTTTTTTGCAGAAATCATTTGCATCTTTGGCCTTGAAAACCTGCTTCTTTTTGGATGAGATTTGACTCGAAAGGGTATGCAAGAAAAGGGTCGAGTCCGTATGAACTCATCTCGGGCAGTTTCACCCAATAGGGGGGAGAAGAATTAATACTCACACTAAAAAATACTTAATCAATCAAACACATAACAAACTAATGACAAAAAAAACAAATATGGAATTAGACTTTAAATAAATTAAGATAAAGGGAATTGATATTAAATCACCCCGAGTAGCTAAATTATGACATGAACGTACTGTTATGAAACTTAATAAAAATGGTATGAGAAAAGCTAATAATTTCAAGGTTGCTGATTTTGCTCGAATAAATTAAGCTATTTGAAAACTCACTTTTATACTGACATGGAAAACAAATTGTTTAAAAAGATAAGGCAAAGATCTAATCTTTTATCAGACCAGGAGCAACTTAGGTTGAAAATCATATTTACTTGTAATAACACACAAATGAAACTACTCCTTTGACACATGAAAGCAGGATCGAAATATGTATGAAACCAAATAATGAACTCAAGCTATGCTTAACAATAAGACCTTTAATTCATTTGAATGATCATGTATGTTTTAATTTTACTATTAGACAAACCAATAAAGGACAAATTTCGAGAAGAAAATTATCTAAAATAGAACACAACCAGTAAATCCTCATAAGCATAGGCACATTATATTTTTATCAAGAACATAACCACAATAAAACATTCAGAAAATACATTCCAAAAAGAGATACTGTGAACAGAACGCACCAAGGATTATAGTTGAAATTCTTACATCAGGCCAAACACCATCGGGTAAACAGATCTAAAATCTAAATCTGAACTTCACAATTCAACAAAGAGTTCCGTTGTCTCCACTTTGTAAATCAAATCATTAATCATGGAGAGGATCTGCACAGGTCTAAAACTCAACAAAAAAGAATTTTTTTCAAGAGATAATACTAGATTTAATACTAAAAATAAAATATTTAAGGTACTTGGATTTTAGTATTTAACAAAAATTACAAAATCACTTCTTAAAGTGAGTATAGGTTTAAACAAAAGTTGGTATCTCCCATTTCAAATAATCATAGCTTCATCTTTAAATGCAAAAACCTCGTAACAGTAATCTTATTCCAACAAACACACATAGATTCTATATTTTAGAAAATTCATATATCACTAAAGAAGTATATAACCATTATATAACAATCTAGATATCAATCACATCAACACATCCATCCTACGAATGGTAAAATCCAATCAATAAAAAGAAAATGATGATAATAAAAAATTATAGTAGAAATAAAAATGAATCAAAGAATCATACTCGCACCACATCAGTTAAAAAACTCAATAAAAAGGGAAGATTTTTTACCTTCTTTTGGGCAAAAAATTGGACTACGAATTTTCATAGGAATTCTTTCCACCACCAAAAAATCAACATATTTTTTTAGCTGAAATTCAAAGATAAAACCAGTCTTATATGGATTCGAGTTTAGAAACTTCGAATTATACAAAATTCCTTTCTCAATTAGGGTTCTAAGCTAATTCCTTCCTCTTCGACTTCTATCATAAATGTAGAAATAGTAGGGTATCTATAGGAATGAGATTGGGGCTTTGCGGATGAGATTATTAACGTAGGAATTGGGTATTATTATAGGAAATTCTTGAATAGGGATAAGGATGAGCTGGAATCATACCCTTTTAGTATAAATTTTGAAATTCAAATTAGGAAAAAATCTTGAAAAAGAAGAATAAACTATTGGAGTTTTTTGTAGAAGCTTCACATACAATCTCGTGCCTAGCACGATGAAGGAACGAATTTGCGAGGGATAGAGAGAGAGAAATAAAACAGATAAGAGAAACTACATATTTTCGCTGGTGTTGTACACTACTGACATTGTTGTTTTCATGTTGTCTAGCTATTGTTGTTGTACACTGATAAGGTTTGGCTAAATTGGTGTTTATAAGGGATTGGGCCTGGATTGGTTGACTTTTTTTGTTATTGGGGTGGTTAGAATTAGGAATAATCATTTAAGAAATTTATCTAATTGCTAAATAACCTTAAAATTGAGAATTCATTCCAATACATTTAAATTTTAACCACATTAAAAATAAATTATTCAATTAAAATTATGGTCAATTTAATTTCAATTAGGGTTAAATTTTATAAATTAACCTAAATCAAATTTTGAAATAAATTAACAAACTATTTAACCCCTGAGCTTCTTGATTTAATAAAATCAAACTGATATTTTTCAAATAGATTATTTTAAGAATAAATTATATTCAAATCAAGATTTACTAATTTGAGCTAATTTTCAAAATAATTACTGATTAAAAGCTGATTTTGAATAAAATAACTATTTAATCAACACAAATTATATGTTCTCATAAATGAATATGGAAATGTATAATAGTCGCATAAATGATATATTTAACTCAAATAAATATTTTAGTAAGTCATTATCTAGATAAATAACATTTCAATTTTATTTAAAACTGAAGAAACTTTGAGTTAAAACCAGCCGTGGAGAGAAAATTAGGTGTCAACAAATGCTCCCTCCCTTTGGGTAGGGCGAATGCTAGTAACCCTAGGAAAGAAAGTTTGACGTACCTAATTTTGTCCAACCTCAAATTTATTTATCAAGAGCGGTTGGTTTTTGCATGTGTTTTTAAGGAGTTATGACCGGATGCCGGTACCAATTTTCTTTCATTGCATGTTAAATTATAATTCAGGCCACTTATAGTTCACAACACTTGATTTGTATGTACGATTTCAAAGAATTCACAATCTATTTCAATTTTGAATTTTATGGAAATATAAAATCTATGGAATAAAAGGGTTAGGGGTTTGCATTGCAAACCAATTTTCAAATAAAAAAAACCCAGTCTAGATATCCCAATATTTAGGGAATCATACAACTTGTAATTTGACTCAGTCAGTAGAAAAAATGTAGTCTTTTGTTTCAGACAGCCCTTAGGTTTAGATGAAAGACAAATATATCGAGTTATAAAAAAGGGGCTTGTAATATCTTAATTATGAACATGGGGCCCCTTACATCTGCAACTAAAGCTTTACAGGCATGATTTCCAAAGCCTTGGGTGTGTCATCACTTAGATTTGAAAAGGGAAAGTTAATTCTAGTGCGAGTTTAGAAATATTGCAGAATTGAAATTGAAACAAAAATATCCTGAAATACACACGTCTTCTAATAGGTATTTGGTTTGATGGTGGTGGCTACTGTCCTTTAGCTTACATCTAAAGAGTTTGATGTCCCTTTCTGGGCTGCATCTTAAATTTGCTACTAAGAATAACTTCCACATTATGCAGTGTCCTTTTTGGAGTCATCCACGCCTTTGGTTTTGACTTGAAAATCTCATCCTTTTGGATTCTCTCAACAATATTTCAAACAAGATGGTTAGTTGAAAATGTAGCATGACATAAATACTATTTGGTACAAAATTGTTTGAACATGTCACGTTGAAAGAACTGATGAACTAATTTGCATGAACTATTTTAAATATATCATGCCAGTTTGAATAAGGTGAAAACCCAACGTACACTAGTAAAAGGCAAACAATTTATCTTGAATTTTTTTGCCACTTTGAATAGGGTGATAGCCTAATGTCTTTCATTAAAATATGACATTTGAATGTTTTATGCTGCTTTGAATGGAGTGACAGCCCAACATTTCTCATTGAAAGGAGAACAACATATCTTGAATGTATTTTGTCACTTTGAATGGGGTGATAGCTCAACGTGTCTCATTAAAAGGCAGACTGCCTACCTTGAATGTAATGTGCCACTTTGAATAAGGTGATGACCCACTGTGCCTACTAATCACCTGCACAAAACTTATTAGTAGCAAATGCAATATAACAGTGATTGTGCAAACCTTGTTTCATTATGCCACACTGAAAGAGATGACAATCCATAATATAATATCATTCCACTTTGAAAGAGGTGATAGTTTGTAACATATTAATATGTCATATCGAAGGAGGTGACCGTCTGTGATATAGTGACATGTAATATTGAAGAAGGTAATGATTCATAATATAATAACATGTCAGGTGTCGATCCATAACATAACAACATGTCACGCTAAAGGAGTTGATGGTCCATAACATAACAACATGTCATCTCAAATAAAGTAATGGTCTGACTCCTCTCAAATATAATAAGATGTCACCTCAAATGAGGTGATAGCCTAATACAACCTTTTGAAATGGTGGATAACTTAATATTAATAAGATATTTCACCTCTAATGGGGTGACCATCCAGTAGATTTTCGTAGAGGGTAGAAAATCCTAATAAAATAAGATACATCAATTTCGAATGAAGTGATAATCTAAGTTGCCTCTTTAAAAGGTGAGAGAACCTATCTACACTCACAAAACTTGTCATTTTAATAACATAAAAGTTAACATAATAGAACCATTTGAATAGGTTATAACATTCTCATAACCATGAAAAGCTTATGCTTCCAGACAAATGTGTTGAGAGGGATTCTAAAGGCCGATTAGGAATGTCCCATGAGGTTCATCCCTACTTTAGATAGTTTCTCTCTTAATGAGATGTATTTTTGATGAGGAATTGATGTCTCCCAAAGCTACGCCTATAAACAAGGCTAAAGAAGTCGATGCAAAATATAGTAACCTAATTAAGGTTGGGGTCGAATCCCAATGGAATTCGTTAATAATCTATCTCTAGTTTGCTAAAGTCAAAATTTGGTAGTGAAAAGTAAATGGGGGTTTGTAGTTATAAATAGTAAGAAGTAACAGAACTCAACTTTGATTGTAATAAATCAGAAACGAACACTAGGACACTATTCTCCCTGTATTCTCAACTTTGTAGGTTTATCGTGCTTTGTTGAACCAACCCAATTTCTTTCATGCAGAATCTGATAAGTTATGTACCATCAACTATTTTATGGACTCATTAATGAATTTCATCTTTTACCTTTTGTGTCTTGGGATGACGCTTTACTAACCCTATCCTATATCCCAGTAAACTATTACCTTTTGAGTCTCAAGTTATTAGATAAAAGATAATCATCCTAAGTAGATGATGCTAATTAGCATAGATTGACAATTAATCTTTAAACTATTGTTGTGATTATCTTTTCCTAATCTTTACTCCTTTTGTGAAGTAAGTACTGACACATTAGCTGGAATACTAACATTTGAAACCGCTAAGATATTTATTAGACTGAAGACAATCACAATACATGCAAGAATATAGGTTCAGAACAACTTTGACCTTCCCCTACTTTGTCAATTCTCTGGGGTTCTAACAACCCTAGCTAAGGGCTTTAGCAACTTATTATTGTGAAACGATCAATGGAATTCATAATTGAAACATTAAATAATATCATAATGATCAACAAATAAAGCCAAAATTTTGAATTGAATTATCAACAAAAATCAAGAGCAAAGCAATCCCAAGATCAAAATTGAATCCTAAAATCAAATATACGTTTATAATTATCAAGAGTGTGTAAACTAACTAAAAACATCAAAAGGGTATATATTGAGTAAATGGAAAGCTAGGAAGTAACTATTGAACAAAGAAGGCAAACTAAAGTCGGTGGATACTTCCTGGCTACCTACGGGCAGTAGGTGGCACCTACAGCAATAGGTGGTCCCACCAAGGTGCCCCCGATCCAAAATCTTTTGAATATAGATACGTCCAAATTACCCCTCTCTTAGGAGAGAGTAAGCTATCGTTGTCAAATATATAACCCAACTAGGTTTGGATCGAATTCCACAGGAGATATGGTGCTAATTAAGTTGTATGTAGATTAGTTGACTTTTAATCATTCGTTTCCGTAAAATAAATAGGGTGGATCTGATTCAATTCACAAACTAATGGTTTTAGTTTAACAAGATGAAATATGTGTAGTAGTATTCGAATTCAGAGAAATAGCAAGCTAGGGTTATGTCCACCTTTTAGTTTTCAATACTTTCTAACTATGGGCTTTACAAATTCATACATGCATCGTGCTTACAGAGAAACGTATTTTATTTAATAACATAATCCTAGCGTTTGTCAACCATCAAGGACTAATTCACTTTAGTTCTCTTGAATCAAAAGTATTTACCAAAAACAATACAAAATCTCCAAGTAGTTAAACCTGTTAGGGCATTAACATATGAAATAGGGGTTGGAAATCCTATTTTCTTGTCACTACTCTCTTTTTCGAACATCAACCTTTCATTCAAACAAGTTGTGTTTTAAGGCATATCCTCTATGTTTGCAACCACGAGAATTCAAGATAAGCAAAGAGAGTATGATGTAAACAAATTAATGCATAATGAATTCAAAACCCAAAGCAATAGATTGTATGCTACAAGGCCTCCATAACCCTAACTAATAAACTTAGCTACTCATGAATAAAATGAAAAGCATCATAAATATATTCATCATACCAAAAACTAAAAGATGATCTTGGTGTTCGAATAGTGAAAACAAGAGAGAAAATATTTTTCTCTCTCTCCAAGCTAAACCGCCACTCTCCTCTCTCAAAATAATACAGAATAATGAATAATGAATAAAAATTCAGCATTAAGTCTTTTAATAATCTATTATCTCATAATTGCCTTCTAAGTCCCTAAACTAATTATAAATGATAAATTAGTCTTGGACATAGTTTTTAGGCGCCACATTTGGTTCAGACTGCTACGCTCTCTTGTGTCATATGTCATCCGCATTGTATAATCCCATTATGTCTTCATCTACCTCATTAATACCTGAAATCATACTAATCACATTGGTTAGCTCAATTACATAGAAGTAGAGTAAAAACATAAGAAACTAGGAATTTTGTTCTCTAAACTTAACTAAAACATGGATAAATTATGGTGCTTAGGCTATAAATACACCCAAGATCAAATACTTCTCTTGATTTTTCTCCTCTACAACATAATATGGTACCTATATACCGTAAGTGGCACCTACGGCCATAGGTGCCCACCATAGGTGGCAGCGTCTACTTTTTTTATTTCTGATTCTTTGTTTCTCAACTTCTCTAACATATAATCTTGCACCTACGTCCCATAGGTAGTACATACGGCCTGTAGGTGTCCACTTAAGTGGTCAAAAACGTTAATTTCTAGTCATTTTCTTCTGAATATTTCCATAACTTGTTTTCCTGCAAAAACGCAACACAAAACACATCACAGATAACAAAAAGATCTAAGTTACTTTTATATTTTTATTGTTTTAGTGTCGAAAGTGCTATGAGACCATAGCACATCAACACCATCAACTTAGAATGTTTGGATGTCCTCAGGAAACACAATACAACAAAACAATGATGTTTAACTTGAAGAAACCTAACCTATCTATAACAGTCAATCATCAATTTCAAGCTCAAAACGTTACCCCTCCTAATCAAACATTTTAAAACCAATTGTGTGTATACATGACACATTCCAATATGACACAAGGGAATCATGATATGACATTACATTACCAAGAAACAACCATGCATACACCCAAACAAGTAAGCAGCTAGCAATATGGCCCATGTGCTCTCACAACAAAGAAGTCTTGCTCACTCATATGAAATCATGCATGTCAATGGGGAAATGGCCAAGAGACTCTCAAACTCAAAAGAGAAGTTTCACCAATACGTAGGTAATACCACAGTCTTGCCTTTGTTTTCTTTACCTTAGCTTTTAGAGAGTCAGGTTAGGATAACTATAGGACTTTATTCATCTTGTAATGTAGGCTTGGGGACTAGAATGTACATATGGACATTTTTAGTGACTAATCATCCATGGCACTACACTTACTCTAGCGTCCACTTATCAACCAAATTCTTTTTATTCCACCCGTATTTCTCCCTTTTTATTTTTTATTACACATTCAGGTTATCTGTGGTTTCTTTTATTTTTGCTTTTTCTATTTTTCATAAGTTTTCTTTTTCTACCACACCCAGCCCTACTTTCTTTTCTTTTATTTTACCTTTCTTCATACCATTTCACGTACACACCTATATGATAGCCACCCTCAACTTAGGCGATTTGCCAAAGTTGAGATACACAATGTCCAAGGAGGACCAGGGCCAAAATAGGTTCATTGTAATAAAAATGGAAAGGTGAAAGCTGTAACAAGAAAAATAGACTATAACAACAACAATAAACCTAGTGTATTCCCTCACAGTGTGTTCTGGAGAGGGTAAGATGTACGCAGTCCATCCCACTACCTCCAAAGAAGTAGAAAGTCTGTTTCAGATAGATCTCCGGCTCAGGATAATGAATAATAAACAAAATCATAATAAAAGCATGCAACAAGATGTAACAACAGAAATAAGACACCCACAAAATAATACCCTACCCTAACAAACCAAAGGCACCCCCCACCCACATACCCCTCTACCCCAACGCTCCCCTAATTACTAACTACAAACTTCCCACATGCACTAGCTTTCTATCCTAATTTGCATCTTCCAAACCTTCCTATCTAGGGCCATATCCTCAGAAAGCTATAGCAGATCCATTTCACGTCTAATCATCTCTCTTCAATATTTCTTTGGCCTACCCCTACCCCACCTGAAACCATTCCATGCTAGCCTCTCACACCTACGAACTGGGGAATCCGTAGCCTTTCTCATCACGTGCCCAAACCATCTCAGCTGAACTTTCCACATCTTGTCCTCCACCAAATCCACCCTAACCTTCTCTTGGACAGTCTCATTCCTAACCATATCACCCCTAGTAAGCCCATACATCCAACACAGCATCCGTATTTCCACCACCTTTAATTTTTGAATATGGAAGTTCTTGACTATCCAACACTCCTCTCCATATAGCATGTCCATACGGACTGCCACTCTATAGAATTTTTCATTAAGTTTAGGTGGAACCTTCGTATCATACAAGACTCCCGAGGTGAGCCTTCACTTCATCCATATTTCCCTAATACGATGGGAGATATCCTCATCAATCTCTCTATTCACTGAATCATCAAACCAAGGTACTTAAAATTATCCCTCCTACAAACAACCTGGGAACCCAAACTTACTACCACCTTGTCCTCCTGTCTCAGGTCATTAAACTTGTATTCCATATACTTAGTCATACTCCTACTCAACCTAAACCCTTTAGACTCAAGGGTTTGTCTCTAAACCTCTAATTTATTATTCACACCTCCCCGTATCTTATCAATCAATACTACATCATCTGCAAAAATCATAAACCAAGACACCTCTTCTTGAATATGCCGTATTAACACATCCTTCACCAACGCAAAAAAATGAGCAAAGAGTCAATCCCTGATGGAACCTTAGTACATCGGGGAAATGCTCTGAATCTCCTCCTGCTATCCTAACCTGAGTCTTTGCTCTGTCGTATATGTCCCAAATAGATCTGATGTATGCTACTGGGACCCCACTCACCTCCAATCATCTCCACAAAACCTCTTTAGGGACTTTGTCATATGTTTTCTCCAAGTCGATAAACACCATGTGAAGGTCCTTCTTTTTTTCCCTATACTACTCTAACAGTCTCCGTACTAGGTGAATTGCCTCCATCATTAAGCGACCAGGAATAAATCCAAACTGGTTCTCCTAAATAGACACTATCTTTCTCAACCTCCACTCGGCCACTCCCTCCTAAATCTTCATAGTGTGACTCAACAACTTAATACACCTATAGTTATTGCAACTCTGGATGTCACCCTTGTTCTTATATAAAGGAATCATAGTACTCCATCTCCAAGCCTCAGGCATTTTCACAGTCTTAAAGATGTCATTAAATAATTCAATTAACCACCTTAAACCAGCCTCGCTAGTAAACTTCTAAAAATCCACAGGAATCTCGTCAGGCCCTGTCTCCCTACCCCTTAGCATCATACGAATAGCCCCACTTATTTTCTCTACCTTAAAATTTCTGCGATAGCTAAAATCATGACACCCCATAGAGTACTCCATCTCCCATAACACAATGTCTTTGTCCCCCTTATCATTCAAGAGTCTATGAAAATCCGACTGCCATCTTCTCTTAATATGAATGTCCTCCACCAACACACTACCATCCTCCCCCTTAATATACTTCACTTGATCAAGGTCACGACCCTTCCTCTCCCTAGCCTTAGAAAGTGCATACAAATTTTTTCCCTACCTTTTTCCTCTAATCCCACATATAACATCTCAAATACTGCTGTCTTAGCAGCCGTAACTGCTAACTTGGCCTCTTTCCAAGCTAACTTGTACTCCTCCCTATTTAACCAGCTATCCTTTTCTTAGCCTCTACTTTCTTCTTTACATCTTCAATCCACCACTAGTTCCCCCGA
Organism: Capsicum baccatum var. pendulum; assembly: GCA_030864225.1. Taxonomy (NCBI): domain Eukaryota; kingdom Viridiplantae; phylum Streptophyta; class Magnoliopsida; order Solanales; family Solanaceae; genus Capsicum; species Capsicum baccatum. The sequence goes on along the minus strand of CM061559.1, from coordinate 66,240,765 downwards.
CGTTGACCAGCCCGGCCCCTCGAGACACCCAACACCTCTCTAGAAGTCTTCTTGATGCACTTGGTCGCCATATCCCATATACTATCCACGTCCCCCTACACTCCCACACCCTCAATTCCACCACCTTCTCCTCTATCTCCAGCACTCACACGGATGTCAAGCCCTCTACTTTATTTTAGGTCAACTCTCTCTACTCTTTCTCTTCTTATCTTTCTTTAAACCCAGGTCCATCACCAGAAGCCTATGCTGGGCAGAAAGTTTCTCGCTCGAAATAACCTTACAATCCTTACACAGCACCCTATCCCCCTTCCTAAGCCATAGAAAGTTAATCTGGGTCTTGGCTATTGCACTTTGAAAGGTGACCAGGTGATCCTCCTTCTTCGAAAAGCTCAAATTTGCTACCACCATCGCAAAGGCCCTCACAAAATCCAATAGGGAAACTCCATCATCATCCCTCTCCCTAAAACCATAACCACTATGCACATCACCATAGCCTCACGATAACACCCCGATGTGTCAATTTAAATCTTCTGCTACAACAATCTTGTCAGAGCTAGGCACTCCTCATACCACCTCATCCAAAATCATTCATGAAAGTATCTGATCATTAAAATAATAACAAAGGTGTTGAATAGTCATTACTGAAAATATGTTAACTTTCTGACTGTTTGAAAACCTTTAAACAGAAGGAGTTATTGGGAAAGGACCCCAACAAACTCTGACTACTGAAATAACATGAAATAAGGTACTAGAAAACATGATAGATAATATAAATAGTCCTTGACTAATGAGGAGTAACCAAAGCTACAGCTGAGTGATACAAGAATGAACTACGTGTGATATGGGAACTACGCGTCCAAACCTATATTTTGAAATCAATATAGTTCAAATGAGAGTATGTGGTCATTACTTTAAATGTACTGGTATGCGAGATAAGGACTAACTGAAATACATATAGGTACTGTGCATTAATGCAGGAACTTGTAAAATGAAAGCATGACCATGTAAAGCATGTGGTAAAATAATCTGTAACATTGGATAACTAAATAATTGATAAACTAAACACTTGGTCATGCAAACCAAGAAGATATAATCTGAATATTAAACTAAAACTGTCAGGAAAAAAAATTAACCAATATGCCTCAGTTTGAGCTTATCGAGGTCCAAGATATACCAATAGTTGGAAGGGTATTAGTACCTTGCCACAGGTACTAACACTAGCAGTTTCAATCCATGTAACCCCCTGATAGTACACCTTGGATGCCACACGTTGCGTACGGTCCAAGGAGACCACAAGCTAACCCATGAGCTAGTACCTACTGTAAGTACTAAATAAAACTGATAAACAACATATGAAGATTTTCACCTGAAATGCCATAAGGTTTTAATAACTGAAAACAATACTGAGATATGGTTTAAAACATCTGGAAACATACTTGTAAAATAACTAAAAATTGAGTAGAATGTCTGTACTGGTCTAAAAGCCTTTAAATTGTTTGACTGTGGAGTTGATGGGACAAGTCCACAGCTAACTTCGACAGACGAAATGACTGAACTACTAACATAATTGAATAGAAGGTAACTCATCCTCGAAGGAAGAGGGCTCACCACGGCTGTTGTTGCTAATGCACTGGAAAGTCTAAGTACGGTAGGGAATTCAAGTTTCTGAACCTATAATATAAGACATCATAGCGCAAGAAAACGAGCTTGGGGTCAGTACTTTTGAATGTACTGGTATGCTAAATGAGATTAGACTAATATGCTTGGGTTCATGTTTATGACTAATATCTGACTAAATGTATAACACAAGGAACTAAGTAATGGTGCATGAAAACTGTAAAGACTGAGAATTCATGACCATGTATAAAGCAAGTACTGAAGTAGTATGTAAATTGAGATACTAAAATTTGATAGATAAATAACTTGTAAGTATGTAAATTGAGATACTAAAATTTGATAGATAAATAACTTGTAAACTATATGCTATGGTCAAGCAAGACTGGATTGAATTCTAAACTGAGTACTAAAACTGAAACTATGGGAGCCTTCATCTAACAGACATACCCCAATATAGACTGATTGGTGTCCAACCTGTGACTATAATTGGAAGTGTGTTAGTACCATGCCATGGGTTTCTAACAAAGGCTGGGTCAACCATAATCCGGCAGGAAGACTCATGAGATATATATATGCATGTCAACCCTAAACTGGCAGGAAGACATAACAACCTACGCTGGCTATATAGTTCTATAACTCAGGGACTGCTGCTAAGGGTCACACCCTAGGCTGGCAGGAATACCCCCATCCCTGGGTTCGCTCACTGTTGAACCTTCTCCCAACTAAAATGACACTGAACACTATATTGGGATAATCTTGACAAAACTTTCATTGACATGTTAACTGACTGAGTGTTACTGCTCATGATACAACTAGGACACTTCTATAACTACTAAAAACTAAGTAAACAGCTAAATGTCAGGTATTATAACCCGCAAGACTCGATATCATTGACAATAGAACCATACCATAAATTTAAATACATAGAAAATAGTCACAATTCAACTCTCACTCATCTAGATATTTTATCAAACTCTTGAAACGCATAACCTTGTAAATGGGAATAACAGCAAGCTAACATATCATGACTTCAACATTCAATTCACTATTTAGGGGATTTAACATGATACTTACATCAAAAAACATACATATTAGTTTATTTCATATGAAATTCACATATTCACAACTTGACACTCAAATTACAACACATACATAAACATATTATGATCTAAATCATGAGAACTAATAACTTAAGCTTTGAAAAAGATTCTTGGACTCTAAGGGTTAGAACGGACCCTTGAATGAACACTTAACATAACTCAATTCATGAATTCTTGGAAGTTGTTAAGAGATTTCTTGAGAATTGAACTTGAAGCTTGAAAGGCTAGGGTTTGTGTTCTTGAGAGGGAATATTATGGATTTGAGTGAAATATGAATTTAGTGCCAAAAATGATGTTTTGGGACTCAAATCCCGAATTAAGCTGTGGGAAAAAGACAAAAATACCCTCTTGGGCTCGAGATTTAAAAGGCTGAAAATGTGCCTCGTGATGCAATGACCAACGCATCGCATGACCCACCTATACGATGGATGTCGTATCCTATTGTTGAGGCCAACACGGTACCCAAAGAGATGTGACCTAATCACGTTGGGTCACTAGTTTGGCCATCCAAACATGCTTCAAACATTATTCAAAAATTTCGGAACTCACTCAAAATAAACTATAGACAACCCTAACCATGAATTAACTTAGAGATCAACTTTCTGAGGTCGGGAAAAGTTGATAACAAAATCATTAAAGTTTAGAGGCCAAAAAAATGAGACTAAGTCTTCAACACTTAGCTAAATTTTAAGGTCCTAGGCCTCTTATGTACACTTTGTGAGTTAAATTAGACTAAGAAGCATACGAGGTATTACAATATCTCCCTCTTGGGAAAATTCATCCTCGAATGATACTGGTTAAGCTGAGAATTACTTAGAGACTTAGGTTATATACTGACATGCATAACTAAAACATGACTGAATCTTGAAACATGACACATGGACGAACTAATTCATGAATGCATGACTAATATTAAGATTATATGCAACTAGAACTAAGTATGAAGAAGAATAAATCTAAGAAAGACTGTAACCTTAGGCCGAGTCTGAGTTTGTGGAGAAGAGATGAGGGTACTTTGTTCACATGTCTGCTTCTACTTCCCAAGTGGATCCCTCAACAGACTAGTTTTGCCAAAGAACTTTGACCAAGGGAACTTATTTGTTTCTTAGTCTGTGAATTTGACAGTAAAGAATTTCAACTAGAACTTCTTCGTAATAGAGACTATTCTAAACATCTACACTTTCTAAGAGGACAACAACCACTTGGTCACCAATATACTTCTTTAGCAATGATACGTGAAATACTAGGTGCACTGAAGCTAAGTTTGTAGGCAACTTTAGTTCATAGGCTACCTTTCCAAAATGGCTTAGATTTTGTAAGGGCCAACATACCGGGAACAAAGCTTCCTATTCTAACCAAACCTCTTTACCCCATTCATGGGAGAGATTTTCAAAAAAACTTTGTCATCAACCTCAAACTCAAGGTCTTTCCTCCTCATATCAGGATAGGACTTATGTCGCTTTGGGTTGTCTTAAGTCTTTCCCTGATCAACTGAACCTTCTTAAAGGCATCAAATACTAAATCGGGCCCTACCAACGTAGCCTCACCTACCACAAACCAGCTAATAGAAGACCTATATATCCTCTCATAAAGAGCCTCAAATGGAGCCATCTGAATACTGGAGTGATAGTTATTATTATATGCAAACTCTATCAAAGGTAAGTGATCATCCCAGCTACCTTTAAAATCAAGGACACAAGCTCTCAAATATCTTCTAGGGTCTGAATGGTCCTCTCTGCTTGACCGTTCATCTGAGGGTGAAAGGTTGTACTGAGGTGAAGTTGAGTACCAAGACCCTACTGGAAGGCTTTCCAAAAGTGAGAGGTAAGCTGAGTACCTCTATCAAAAATGATGGACAACGAAACACCATGCAACCTAACCAACCCTCTAAGTTAGAGATTGGCATAATCCTTAGTTGAATAGGATGTATGGACTGGTAGAAAATAGGCTGACTTGGTCATCCTATTCACAATAACCCAAATCAAATTATGTTGACGATGAGTATGAGGCAAACCCATCATAAAGTCCATGTTCACTTTATCCTACTTCCAAGTGGGGATACTGAACTCTTGCATAAAACAAATAGGATTTTGGTTCTTAATCTTAACCTGTTGGTAAGTAGGGTACTTAGTTAAAAACTCTGCAATGTCTCTTTTTATCCCACTCCATCAATATATTTCCTGCAAATCGGATACATATTAGTGGCCCTTTGATGAATAGAGTATCATGCACTATGCATTTCAGCAAGAATGCACTGTCTCAAGTCATCTACACATGGCACATACAGTATAACCTCGATAAATTAATAACCTCGCTAAAATAATAATTTTCTTCGGTCCCGAGTCGGGATCAACGTGGTAAATTAATAATTCGCTAAATTTATAAGGTAATACAAAAAAAAATTCATATAGGTCCTATTTGATATATAAATTAATAATTCATCTGTATCAAAATATTTCATACATAATACATAAGTAAACTAAACAGGTTTCTGAAAATATGAATCTAATGTTGTTTGTTTCTTCTTGAAATCAATATCACCTTGAATCTCATCTCTAACCCTTCTTACTGCATTAAGAATATCAGGTGTAGTCTTCTCATATTGCAAAAGGAAGTGATGTAAGGTGATTGTTGCTTTCAGAGCATCTTTGCGTGAAACTTGTTCTAATTCCACACTATCATCTTCCACTTCATCTTCTTTATGTGTTTCCATAACACTCTCAATTATTTGTTCATCCGTAGGTAGCTCAAAACTCGTATCATTTTCTCCCGAATAATTAAAAACATCTTCAGCATTCATTGCATTTCAATACTTCAATCCATTCATTAGATTCTGCAATTGTTGTAAGCCATCATTATTCAACTGTTCTTGATTTTCCGAGGATTCATCATCTAACAACCTAAGTTTACAATGCTTAAAACAATTTGCAATTGTACTTGAGTTGACATCCATTTTCCATGCCGAGATTGCAAGATTCATTGCATCTAAAACATTAATCTTTTCTGGATTTGAGATCCCAATTTCATAACCCTCCAAAAGATTTCGATAAAATCGCCTACGATAATGCATCTTAAAAGCTCTTATGATCCCTGCATCACAAGGCTGAATCTTTGATGTTGTGTTAGCTGGTAAAAAAAATAATTCAACATTTCTCAAACCTTCGACATTTTTTGGATGAGCAGGACAATTATCAACAATTAAAAGAATTTTCCTGCCGTCCATTTTTGCATCAAGTTGTTGAACATATTCTTGGAATAGAATCCCAGTCATCCATGCTCTTTTATTGGCTCGATATTCACAATCCATGCTTCCCAAATTCACATTCTTGAAACAACGTGGTTTTAAATACTTCCTAATGATCCATAAAGGAATTTTCTCAGAACCATCCTCATTACAGCAAATAACAACTGTAAGTCTTTCTTTATCTTGTTTCTTACCTTCAAGTTGCTTCGTTGCAAGAGAATGATCTGGTTGTAGCCTAAAGAACAATCCAGTTTCATTCCATATTGAAAACATCTTTCTTAGCAAACTGATCAAGTTTCTCTCTAATGGATTGTAAATTGCTCTCCATGGCCTCCATATTAACTGATCCACTTTCTCCAAAACGACGATATTGCTTGATACCGTGTCTTGCTTTGAAACTCTCTAGCTAACCTTGAGAAAAATGAGAATCAGGTGTATCGATGGGATACATCTTTTTTAGAAGATTTTTTCCCTTTGTTACAATTAGTTCCCCATTCATATTAACACGCTCTTGGTAATGAATAAACCACTCGAACAGAGCCTTCTCTAATTCTGGAAATTTGGCAGCTTTATGTCTTTTAGCCTCATCTTTTGGACTGTCGGCTACTGATAGATACTCTGCTGACCTCTTGATCGTGTTTGATATTGTGGCTTGACTCACTTGCAAATTAAACTTCTCTAACGCCCATTGTTGCAATTGCTTTTGAGTGCATGCTAGATTTTGTTGTTTATACTCACACAGTTCTCTACGTATACCATTAGTCATGGTTGATTTTTAACACCTTTGAGATGAGAAGCCATTTTTTTTGTTTTTTGATTTGAAGACTTGCATAATACATCTATTTATATAGTAACTTAGTTAATGTATGTACGTGTAACTACATTAATAATTGAGTGGATTTATACATTTTAATGAATGTAGCATCTAACTACATTAATAATTAAGTAGATTTATATATTTTATTAAGATATACATAGAATATTGAAAATGTATCAGCAAAAATACATGAATTTGGTTAAGTATGCATAGTTAATAGTCAATGTAGAAATTAGTTTTCACGTACACCTAGGTACATTCATAATATGGACCCAAAAAGTATATAATTTATAAATTAATAATTATTAATTTATACGATTAATTAATACCTCGCTAAATTAATAAAATTTGACGGTCCCAACAGTATTAATTTATCGAGGTTATACTGTATAGTCTACCCTAGCAACGCGACACACCATCTCCCCCTTGAGAGAAAACCTCTACTTTCTAATCTTTGACAGACTCCTTCAACCTAACCAAACTAGAATCCATATCCTACTTTTCTTTCACTTCGGCAACCACAGAGGATTCCAAACTATTTTTTACCCATACACTACCCACGACTAAATCAACAAAAGAGATACCTTGTCTGGCAAGCTGATGAACTTCCTGAACTAGCTTCTTCTTATCATTTTCAATGTGAGCAACACTACCCATAGATAATCTACTGAGGACATCTGCCACTACAATGGTGTTTCCCAGATGATACAGAACACTTATGTCATAGTCTTTTAATAACTCTAACCACTTCCACTGGCGTAAGTTCAAATATTTCTACGAGAATACATACTGCAAGTTCTTGTGGTCTGTCAACACATCAAAGTACACCCTATACAAATAGTTCCTCCAAATTCTTAAGTGAAATACAATAGTTGCTAGTTAGAGATCATTAGTAGGGTAATTCTATTCATAAGGTTTAAGTTATATAGAGTCATTGGCTATAACCTTATCCTTCTGCATCAAAACATACCCCAAACAAACTTTGGAAGCATTATAGTATACAAGAAACTCGTGTGAACCATCCGATAATGGTAAGACTAGGCTTTGGTGAGTCGAGCCTTCAACTCCTGAAAACTCTTCTCACAAGCATCTGACCACTTGAACTTGATTTTCTTATGAGTCAATCAAGACATGGGGGATGCTATTGACAAAAAACCTTTACCAAACCCTTGGTAATAGCCAACAGTCCAAGAAACTCTTGATATCTGGTAGAGAGATGGGTCTAGGCCAATTTCTTACTACTTTGATATTTTGAGGATCAACGCTAATACCATCACCAAAAATAATGTGACCAAGAAAAGCTACTAACATTAGCCAAAATTCACACTTGCTGAATTTGGCGAACAATTGATAGGCTCTAAGAAACTGTAATACTATTCTGAGGTGGTTTGCATAATTGTTTCTGTTATAGGAATAGACAAGAATGTCATCATGAAGACTATGATGAACATATTTAAATACTATTTGAACACTCGATTTATAAGGTCCATAAAGGCTGCTGGGGCATTTATGAGACCAAAGGACATAACTAGAAACTTGAACTGACCTTACCAAGTTCAAAAAGCTATTTTTGAAATGTCACAGTTTCTTACTCGAGCTAATGATAGCCGGATCTGAGGTCTATCCTAGAAAAGTAACTGTCCCTCTAAATTTGGTCAAAGAAGTCATCTATTCTAGGAGGTGGGTATTTATTCTTGATTATGACTTTGTTCAAATGACAGTAGTTGATGCAAATCCTAAGAGAAACGTATTTCTTATGCATGAATAGGACTGGTTCACCCCACGAGAAAATGTTGGGCATGATGAATCCCTTATCTAGGAGGTCTTTCAAGTGTTCTTTTAACTCTTTGAGTTTGGATGGAACCATTCTGTATGGTGGAATAGAAATAGGCTGAGTATCTGGAAAAAAGTTTATTCCAAAGTCAATTTCCCTTTCAGGAGGAACTCTGAGAAGATCTTTAGGGAACATATCTGGAAATTCCCTTGCTACTAGAATTGACTCAAGATTGGGAGTCTCGGAACTAGAGTCTTTGAGCCACACAAAATGATAGACACATCCCTTGGATATCATCTTGTTACTCTAATGTATAAACAAGTTGACCCCTAGGCGTTGTGGTACTATCCCTCCTCTCAAGAACTGGTTCATTTGGGAATTAGAAGTAGACAATTCTATTTCAACAATCAACTGAAGAATAGCATTAATGAAGCTAATCCATGCCGAGAATGACTTCAAAATTCATTATCTTTAGTTTTATAAGGTCTACTGATGTGACTTTCGGAGACACTGTAACTGGGCAGTTCTGATATGCCCATTGGTCTACAACAAACTTACCCGCTAGAGTAGATAATGCAAAAGACTCTGTTAAGGTTTTGGGACTGACTCCAAAGTTTATCGCTATATAAGGGGTTACAAAAGAAAGAGAAGCTCCAGGGTCAAGCAAAGAATAAACATGTAAATAAAAGACTAGTAATGTACCAGTAACCATATCAGGAGAACTTTCCTAATCCTGTTAGGACTCAAATGCATAGAGCCTATTTGGGTGCTGCCGGTTGGTGGCACTGGAAGCAGCACCAAGCTGAGATAGGCAACTGAACTAAACTAGGGAAAGATTGTGCTGACTCTGTGGACATTCATTGATTCTATGACCTGGCTTTCAGCACCTAAAACTTATATCTCTATCATCTCTACACACACCCTGATGATTCCTACCACATTTTGGCAAAAAGGGTTTGTTCGAGAACTATTCAATCTACCCTGAGACTTAGAGCCTGACGCCCTATCCTTGTTGTCATTCCTGAATTTGGGCATTGGTTCACTAGCCGATGACGGAGCTGGGACTAAAGATTTTGGAAGAAACTAAGGACGGTTACCACTCTCTGACTTTGGCTGAGTGAAATTAAAGCTACCTATTCTAGCCCTCTTGCTCTCCCTCTCTCTCTCCTTAATCTTTCCTCCTCTATCTACTGTGCATAGACCATTAACCTTGCTAAGTCTATCTCTTTGATCAATATTGTGGTCCTACACTCCTTGACCATACTATCAGATACCCTAGACACAAACTTGCTCATCCTAGACGTGTTGTCAGCAACTACATGAAGAGCATACCTGGTCAACTGAGTAAACTTGAGGGAATACTCGTTCACACTCATGTTGCCCTACTTAAAATTAATAAAATCTAACACCTTATCCTCTCTCAACTCAAACGAGAATAATCTATCTAATAATACAGTAGCAAATTCCTTCCACTCTATAGGTCCAGCCTCTGTGCCCCTATCCCCTTTCCACTGCTTAAACCAAGTATGAGTTGCATCTTGTAACTGGTAAGTAGCTAGTTTAGCACTCTCACTAGAACTCACTCCCATAATGTCTGTTACCTTATACACCATGTCTAGGGATTCCTGTGGATCCTATTCAGACTTAGATCCCAAAAATGAAGGAGGATTTATTTGGGTGAAGTATTGAATCCTGGCTGCAACAGTATTAGATACTGGGTTGGCCTGAACAATAGTTGGCCACATATTTTGGGTAGCTACAGTGTGAGCTAGAGTGGTGAATACAGCTCTAAACTCTGCATGAGAAACATACTCATTCAGAGGATCTTTCTAAATAGGTGAAGGTGCTGGCTAGTTTTCGATTCTTCTTCCGTTAGTCTTTTTGGGGAGGCGTATTATGTAAATAGAAGGAAAATTTGAATTAGATAGAGAGTTTAACTTGATCTCCTACTTATTCGCACGATATGAACACTGAAAGAAGGAAAACATTTCCTAAAACATCTTGTAGCCACTTGCCCATAAGTGTGGCGCGCTACACACCCATGCACAAGAATATGCTCGACATGGCTTTCAGACTCCCTAGGATACTTTAAAACCTTAGGCTCTGATACCAATGTTGTAATCCCTGGGGAATACACACTGGATGCCATACGGTGTTTACGGTCCTATGAGACCACAAGCTAACCCATGAGCTAGTACCTACTGTGAGTACTAAATAAAACAAATAAATAACATATGCAGATTTTCAACTGAAATTCCATAAGGTTTTAATAACTGAAAACAGTACTGAAATGTGATTTAAAACGCCTGCAAACATATTGATAAAACAACTAAAAACTAAGTAGACTGTCTGTACTAGTCTAAAAGCCTCTAAACTGTTTGATTATAGAGTTGATGGACCAAGCCCCCAACTAACTCTGAACGACCAAATGACTGCACTACTGACATAACTAAATAAAAGGTAACTCATCCTCAAAGAAAGAGGACTCACCACGGCTGTTGTTGCTGATGCGCTGGAAAGTCTAAGTACGATCAAGAATTTGAGCATTTGAACCCATGATATAAAATATCATAGCATAAGAAAACGAGTATGCGGTTAGTACTTTTGAATGTACTAGTATGCTAAATGATATTAGGTTGAAATACACGGGTTCATGTTCATGAGTAATATCTGACTAAATGTATAGCATGAGGTACTGAGTAATGATGCATAAAAACTGTAAAGACTGAGAATGCATGACCATACATAAAGCAAGTACTAAAGTAGTCTGTAAACTGATATACTAAAATCTGATAGATAAATAACTTGTAAACTATATGCTATGGTTAAGCAAGGCCGAACTAAATTCTGAACTAAGTACTAAAATTGAAACTATGGGAGATTTATTCTAACTTATATGACCCAATATACCATGATTAGGGTCCAACCTGTGACCCTAGTTGGAAAGGAGTTAGTACCATGCCACGAGTTACTAACAAAGGTTGGGTCAACCTTATTCTAGCAGGAAGACTCATAAGATATATACATGTATGTCAACCCTAAACTGGCAGAAGGACATAACAACCTACGCTAGCTATGTAGTTCTGTAACTCAGGGACTGCTACTAAGGGTCACACCCTAAGCTGGCAGGAATATCCCCATCCTTGGGTTGTTCGGTGCTGAATCCTGCTCCCAACTGAAATGACACAGATCACTAGAATGGACTAAGTTTGACTAAACTCTCATTGACCATGTTAACTGACTGAGTGTTACTGCTCATGATACAACTATAACACTTCTATAACTACTAAAAACTAAGTAAAAAGCTATATTTAGGGTATTATAACCCCCAGGACTCTATATAATTGATAATAGAACCATATCACAAATTTAAAGGCATAGAAAACAGTAATAATTCAACACTCACTCGTCTAGATATTTTATACAAAACTTGAAAGGCATAACCTTGTACATGGGAATGAACAACTTGCTAACATATCATGACTTCAACATTCAATTTACCATTTAGGGGATTTAACATAATACTTATATCAAAAACATACGTATTAGTTTATTTCACATGAAATTCACATATTCATAACTTGTCACTCAATTACAACACATACATGAACATATTACTATCTAAATCATGCGAACTCATAACTTAAGCTCTGAAAAGGATTCTTGGACTCCAAGGGTTGGAAGGGACCCTTGGATAAACACTTAATATACCTCAATTGATGAATTTTTGGAAGTTGTTAAGGGATTTCTTGAGAATTGAACTTGAACCTTGAAGGTCTAGAGTTTATGTTCTTAAAACGAAATGTTTTGAATTTGAGTGAAATGTGAATTTAGGGCCAAAAATGTTGTTTTGGGACTCAAATCCCATCTTAAGGTGAGGGAAAAAGACTGAAATACCCTCCTGGGCTTGGGATTTAAAAGGATGAAAATATGCCTAGTGATGCGATGACCAACACGCCACTTTAACCACTTATGCAATGGTCGTCATGCTGCATTCCTGAGGCTAACACGGTACCCAAAGAGATGCAACCTAATCGCATTGGGTCACTGGTTTGGCCATCCAAACATGCTTTAAACGTCTCCCAAAAAATTTGGAACTCACCCAAAATGATCTATAGATAACCCTGACCATGACTTAACTTAGATACCAACTTTCCAAGGTCGGGAAAAGTTGATAACAAAATCGTCAAAGTTTAGAGTCCAAAAAAAAGGATATTAAGTCTTCAACACTTAGTTAAATTTTGAGGTCCTAGGCCTCTCCTGTATACTTTATGAGCTGAATTAGACTAAGAAGAATACGGGGTATTACAATCCACTAAACTGATATCCCAAAGGACTAGGGTGTTAGTCTTAAACTTGCGGGTTACCCCTAAGAGAGTGTAAGTGCTAAATTGACGGGTGACATCTGATAACCTATCCTGACCACGTAGTTCTAGAACTTAGAGACTTATAATAAATGTCTCAGTCCTATATGGGTGGGTGAGCCTTCATATGTAGGTTCTCTCGGTGCTAAGTTCTACATCCATCTGAACAGACAAAGAAGCATAAACTAGTATATGTACAAATAACTGATTTTCTCAAATATGGTATTCTGAAAATGAGAGTGCATTTATAATCTGAGTATAATGATCCAAACATGGTCTAAATGACTTGTAACTTAAAAATTTGAAGCATGCATGACTATGTAGGTATCGGGTGTTCATAACCCACCAGCATTGAAAAATACAGTTAAATACAATAATTTCAAAGTAATGACATAATAAGAAGTTTCATGACATAAACTAAAAACTTCTACGATTTCATCAATTTAACTACTTATCATGATTAGAGTATGGATGAATGCTTGAATTTATGAGGAAACACTATTTCGTAGCAGAATTCAAGAATTACATGGAGAAATCATGGAATTTATACTTTTCATGAAACCCTAAATCACAATAAAATTAAACTTGAGAATTGATGAAAACTTTGGGACTTAATGGGTAAAAGGAACCCACTAATGAATATCCCACATACCTGAATTACTTGACTTCTTGAAGGGACTTGGAATTGAGACCTTGGGAGGGTGACTTCTTTGAAGAAAACCCTTGCTTTTTCTCTTAAAAGTAGGAGAGGTATGGATGATGTTAACTAATTGAGGAGAGGGAAAATTATGCTTATTTAGGGTTCCTGGTCGTGAATTAGGTGTTTAAAGAAAAGGTAGAAAACAAAAAGTCCTTTAACCTTAAGAAAGACTACACTATTGTACACAGCCTCCGTGACACTTTGCCTATTACGGAGGCTATCTTCTGTGACACTCTGATTATCATAGATTCATACTGCCTTCATTCCATGCTCCATATTATGGAGGTCTTCCTCCGTGAAATGGCAAAAATACGGAGGCATATAGCCTTGACTATCCAAAATCATCCCAAACCTCTTCTGAAAATTCTAAAACCCTACCGGGTGGCCTTTTTAATACCCCTAAACATATTCCAACTTAAAAATCAATGTTTCAAACATGGTAAGGCCAAGAAACAAATTCTTACCATTTTGAGGGTGTCATAATAGACATGGCACTTGCCTCTAGTGTATAATAATATCTTTGGGGCCTCTAAACATAAGATGAATTGCTGGATACTTTTCTAGGATCTTGCAGGGTATTATAAATAATATAAATAATAACCTATGATTCTTTCCTAACCAACTATCCTACAACATAGGAAAGATTAATCGGGCAAGTTCTAGATTCAACACACGAAGGGAACTAAGTAGTATCTCACACACACATGGCAAAGAGTCACATTACAAGATACTACCTATCTGGTTCATGCGCAATTTATATATAATTATCATGTCCCTAATCCTATGCCATAATGAGAATCACAATGGTCACACATATATACATATTACACAGTTCTAAAACAAATTTTTAGAGGGGTATCATTTTTTAAAAGTCAACACAAAAAATATGTCAACTACCATAAATTCTCAAAAATCTCCTAATTAGACAAAAACACAACACAATACAAAACAAAACATAATACGACACAATATTTAACCTAGACATATTGGTGCTACAACTATACCATGGCCTACAAAAAAGGAAGAACAACAACCAAAACGTACAGTGGCTATGATATACCCTGCTCCCAACTAAAAGACTATGCACTGTACTCACTGCATGACACAAATATAAAATAAGGGAATGAGGACATAACTGGGATACACTAGGCGTATGTGTCATGCTCATCCTCGTGTGGGAGTATCTCAACTGACGGAGGTAGTGGTAGTGGCAGTGCACTATTAGAATATACACCCGCAGCTAGCTTAGCATGATTCTACATTTTAACAAAGGCAGTCTCCCTCGAATTATGTGTGGCCTATTTTCAGGCTTGATCAAATGGCAAGTCAGGATCCTGTAGAAACTTATCTCTATCTCTCTTGGTCCTAACTACGGGTACCATCTCCTCATCCTCCGTGAACAAGTCAAAATATCTAGGTCCATATGTAGGTACCATATGAACAACTGGAGGTATAAATGGAGGGATGGTTAGAATATTTCTCTTAGTGAGAAAATGTATATCGACCCATAATAGCCACCTCATTCTTATTCTCATCAAGATTGGGTTCCTTAAGATTACTGAATTGGGACAACACTCAGCCTTCAAAATCATCTATATAGGCATGTGCCTCATCTCAAAATTTTAATATCTCAGCCCTGTGTGTAGCCGCAATCTAGTATCTGTCGTCTCTATTGCCGTTCGGACCCAAGGCTAGATCTGCCCATATAATAATTCCACCTCAACCTTAATATTATCTAGGTGGGTTGTAGTAATACGCTGACTCTCTAATAAGCTCTACAGGAACTCTCGTAATACAATTACCATACTTATGGCAGCAGTTGTAGTAGAGGGGTGAGGGGGCATGAAATATGTCCCAACTCGCTTTGAGGTGGAATTTGGGACTGAAGTAGATGTATTTAGGGTACTGACAGTGGCCAAGCGCACACGCAAATGTACGTGGTCTATCAAGTAGTATAGTGGCCTTCAAGAAGCCAAGTATCAACCCACAGGGACTTATTCTCACGATGATTCAATTCTAGTTTAACTTCTAAGATTAATTTGATGCAAAGGTAACCAAAAAGAGTTTGGAATATTGTAAACTAAAGTAAATAAAACCATGCGTAAAATAAAGTATTGAAACAATCAATGGGAGAAAACCCAGGGTTAAAGCACTTTGAAAAATCACACCATGTTATTGAACCTCATTTGTTAACTTGCTTATCTTGGTTGCTGATTCGTAGGGTTAATTATATGATCATGTTCTCCCAACCTCTAACCGTTTACCAACTTTAGACATTAAAACTACATCGTTGAGCGGGGATGTAATAATTCAATTAAGTTCTTTAATCTATCATCCCACGTTTGAATCAAGTAAGGAATCTAAGAACATCCCTGTCCTAGAATCTAATTTGAACTCCTTATTTTATAAAAGAATACAAATCACACTTTGTTGATTCCCATTTACTATCTCCCTATTTCCTCTTCCGAGATCAAAAGGGTGATGATAGATGTATTTTTCGGGAGATAAATCCTTCAAATAATCAAATCAATAATAAACAAAGAACCAATAATGATAAACAAATCAAAAAAATTTAATCCAAAACAATAGTACTCATGTTCTTGACTTTAACCCTGGAAAGGGAGTTTTTAGCCACTCATAGCTATAATCATCATCCAAGTAATTGTATGAATGATTAAAACCATAATTAAACTAAAAAAGAGATAGTATAAAACCTAAAAAGAAATTGCAGTAGCCTCCAATGATGTTCCAATTGATCTTGTGTGTTCCAAGACTCTCCAAGATGTTTAAAACGTGTTTTAAGACGTTATATTTATAGTGCACAAGTCAGAAAACAACTTGGATTAGGTTTTTGCACTATTTTCTTCTAGCTAGGAAATTTATTTTCTGATTTTGATGCTCACCGCTGAGCGGTATAGTGCCAAATGCCATCATTAGGCACTTTTTCCCAATTTTAATCCTCACCCCTGAGCGGTATAATTGTGTTGAGCTTCTGTTTTAGGACAAATACCAATTGACTTATCACCGCTGAGCGCTGGATTACCATTTGAAGACACTTATGAATCAGATGGTGTACAACACGCTCCCAATGGATGATCTACATGCCTGCACTCACCCAAGACATTTCAGGTGTCCAAACAATGCCAAATTGGTGTATTGTGCTTCCGTGATCCATTCCAAGCCTTTTTGAGTTGTTTCCACTTGATTTGAAGCTTGTACATCTTTCATAAATCATCATAGTCCATTGAAAAAACATCCTATAGAATTAAAAACTACAATTTAGACCTCAGAACAACACAACATTCTCAATGGTGAACTAGAAACACGAGCTAAGCATAGGCTTCATTCACTTTGATCTCTAACTTATTGTTTTGACCCTTGGCTTGATCCAATTGAACCTTGAAAATTTTAAACAAGTTGTTTCACCTATAAATACACAATAATGACCTTAGGAACTTATTAACCACGTTAGAACCCAACACAATAGACTAGACAAATACCTAGCTCAAGCTAGTCACACTAGTTTTCACGGTTGAACTCTAAATGATCAATTCAAATCAAAACTTGTGTGAAAACACCATTAAACATTATAAACTGATACATGGACACTTAGATTCACATTTATATAATTATAAACACATTAAGCACATGAATCATCCTCAAACAAGGCTAAAAAGGCAAGAAAGGTAGCGCTAGAATGCATAAATACACCCAACATCACCACCCCACACTTAAAACCTTGTTCGTCCTTGGACAACCCTTAACTATAAGCATCATGAACTGGAAAGACTCCACACTTCTACTACCAAAAATACATTCAAGCTAGTACTACAATGATTATACAGAATGCAAGTTTACAACACTAAGCATGTTTTACACAATTGAAAGCTCAAGAATCCTACTTCAAAACATCCTAGACTTAAGAATGGGCTCCACAGGTGGGAAACTCATGCTAATTGCTAAATCAAAGACATCAAAAGAATCCCCATATTCATCAAATATGTGACCCTTACCACAAGAGAGTTTCTCATAATCACTCACAATAATGCAAATTATCACAATGGGTATACAAATCAAGTTATGCTCACTCTCACAAAGAATTCACAAGTTACATATAATGAACCATAGGCTTGCCCTTAGTGTGTTACTCCACTAATACCAGATTTTTAGATTTAGGATCAAATAGGTCTTTTCCGGGTTGTAATGTACGCTAAGAGACGGGTAGGAACTATTTGGAAATAGTGACTAACCTCTCTAAGAGATTTAATACTCTACATTATACATTTACAACCAATCTTCAACAACCAAATTACACTATTTTTTTCTGCCCATATCTTTTGTATTGCCCCATCTCTTATAAATATTTTCACAAACACATGGTGGAAGTCTTGTTTATTACCGCATGAATTAATTTTTTTTCATTTTTCTCAATCATGGGAATATTCCTAACACTATTTGCATCACTCCCGTCCACCATGCATCAAATATAAACACCAATAACTATTACCTTGGAGCTTTAATTTCACCTTTTCTCCTCATATTTTTCAAACTCCTTACTCACTCAACTTTACATTAAAGTGCTAGGAGTTTTTGGATCAAATTAAGGTCTATAAAAGAAGGGATTAGGCTACATATGAGGCTAACAAAGAAAAAGGCTAAAGGCTCAATGTGCTAACTAGGATTATGCACAAGGGTAGGTCAAAAATAAAGTATCAAACAAGGGAATCAAAGAAAAGCCTAAATCATCTCCGAAACTTACATTTTTTAGTTCACTTTGCACACACACCGGGCCAATTCTAGACATTACATGAAATAAGGAATATACAAAAACTCACATCACACATGGCACATGCTTAAGCCACACAAGATCATCATAGATTCTCAAACAAACAAGAACATGAATTCAAATTTAAGCCAATAAGTACAATAGTCATAAACTTCAGCCTAAGAGTCTCAAAAGCAGTAATTCGCATCATTCAACATGCTTACACAACTAAAAAACTTGCAGCATGCAATAAAAAATAGCACCAACAAAAATATCTTACACAATAAAAATTTTAAATTGAGATAAAAATTAAGAATCTCCCCACCCCTCACTTAAAAATCTACTTTGTCCCCAAATTGAACTTAAAATTAAGAGATAGGAATACTCCCTGAGGCCTCTAGTCCTATCTAGTAGCATCTTTAAATATCAAGGAGGTCCGTGGGACTCCACGCTCAGTCTTTGCATGCTCCTTAGCTCAGATATCCGGTACTCAGACTATTCATTAACATGTGAGTCAATCAAAAACAAAAACTACGTGAAGTAAAAACTAAAAACTGAAAAATAAAACATACCTAATTTAACTTGGGTTTTCATCCAAGCAACGCCTAATTTAGTGTCACGGCAGAATAACAATAACGACTTAGTCATTCTCTTTCTCACACTTAGTCTCTGTCTTCTTATTATTTTTACCCCTTTTGGGTGTGAATTCTCAAGGGTAACCGATTTTTCAACTTTAGCCTTTTAAGGCTCATCAACTTACATCATGTCAGGCTGTGGTGGTGGTGGCTTAGGTATCTCAATAAGGTAGTCCAAAGAGGTATTTCATGGAATAATCACCCGACACTCGTCCCCTTCAATAACATTTACCATAATCAAATCTTTATAATGAGATGTTATGTTGAGTACTTTGTAAACTTTAAATACCTCCTCTTCATCCTCCAACATCATGGTGAACGTTCCTTCTCTAACATCTATCAATGCTCCACCCATCGCTAAGAATAGACACCCAAGATGATTGGTACCTGTTCACCTGACTCAAAATCAAGAACAATAAAGTCTACAGGAATAATAAATTTACCAACCTTTATGAGTATATCCTATATAATTCCTTAAGTATAGGCAATGGATCCGTCTGCCAACTACAAAACCATGGTGGTCGGTCTTGGATTTGCCAAGCTCAAGGTATTAAACAGAGATAGTGGCATCAAATTTATGTTCGCCCTTAAGTCACTCAGTGTGTGGACCACTCTACTCCCAATTTGGATAGGGAGAGTAAAATTCCCTTGATCTCAATTTCTTAGGGATTTTCTCTATTATTACCACGCTACACTCTTTAGTGAGTGTTATTGTATCCACATCCTGCAAATTTAATTTATTAGCAACCACATCCCTTAAGTACTTGGCATACTTAGGCATACCCTGCAAAATATCTAACAAAGGTAAGTTAATGTGAAGCTTTCTGAATGTCTCAAAGAACTTTTTAAACATTGCATCCTCCTTCTTTTTTTTTGTACTTTTATGGGAAGGGTAGTTGTGGTATCTTCTTCTCCTTTTCTGCAGCCACTTTTTCTTTTGAGCACTCGGACTTCCTTGTTGGTTCAGCAACTCTGCCATTTACCTATTTAGCCACCACATCAGCATCTACCTCCTTAGTTACCTTTAGAGGTTCTCCTTAAAGCTCTTTACCACTCCTCAGACTGTAGAGTATGGACTGGATTATTTGGTGTCACCAAAATGTGATATCTATAGTAATGGAATCATGTAGCTGGAAACATTTACTAGAAAAAAGCCTAATGAGCTTGAGGGAGATCTTCAGCTTGAAGAAATGAGTGAATTATTGACTTCTAGAGGTAGTATTGGATGTTTTAGATGTGAACATGGTATCACCAACGGATAATCACTTATAGAAGGAGCTCGATATTTTTGAATCAATTATAAAAGTAGCATTAGATTGTTGTACTTAATCTTCTGCAAGAAGAACAAATATAAAAGAAATTACAAGAATGCTATAGAATATCTAAATTAAACTTCCTGCGTTTTGAGAATATTGGAGTTTGTTGTCCAAATCACTAGTTTGTCTCAAATTTTTGCTAAACTGTTTGATTCACAGAATTTGTGCTTGAATCTATTATCACAAATTCTAGCTGATTGCAATAAATCTCACTATATTTTGACTAAAATTAATTCCTGGGTACCTTATATAAGTGGTCTACTACAATCCAAACAATGTTCCTCCTTTTCATCAATTTTTCGCACATCAAAGAATACTATTATGGTTGTTGTATTCATAGTAAAAGCAAGTAGAGTCTTAAGCTTGTAGTGAAATGAGAAATTTTCTAAGCATGTTCTCAGCATTATTTCTACGGAAGGATATTCAATTGTCTTGTGTTGTACTCTTTTTCCACTCTGTTGTTTATGTGTGTGTTTTTAATAGTGCAAATATTTTTCATTCCCTTATGCAAACTCATTATGTTCATTATCTGACCTGAAGTTTGTAAGATATAGAATCCTTTTTACGGCCATATCAGGCCAGACAACAGATAATTTACTTAACAATTACCAGGCCTGACATTACTTTTGCAGTTTAGGTGCTTATTTAGTTTAGGCATCTATCAAAACAAATCTTATTTTCCAGCTACTTTTATAATTGTTTGATATGTTAAAAGCTCTCCCCAATTGGGATTTTTGGTTGGCCACGGGAAGTATGGACCCTCTTGAAGAATTTTTTAACTCATATTTCATGAGAGGACTATGAAATTCAAGGGGGTGGGGGTTGAATTGAAAACTTTTCCTGATTCAACTGATTAGTCTTGACAGTCAACTCACCTGCAGATTAGTATAAACAAAAAAGATTAAATAAATGCATAAACAAATAAACAAGTAAGAGAATAACACATAGATTTTTCCTAGTTTGGAACATCGATGTGGTGCCTACTTCTAGTCTCCTTGGGTTACAAGGTTTTTCGTAGAGCTTTAAAAGTAGAGTTGGTGTACAAATATAGGGAAAAAGTTCTAAATCTTATTTTGTTATTCAGATCTTATGACACAGCCTCAACTGGTTTGACTAAGTTGACTTGACCTTTCTCTTTTGTAACTAGTGTAAACTTACAGATGCAAAGCTTTATGGAGACTAAGATTAAGACACACTGATAATTTCCTATGAAGTTGCATAGGTAGTCTTGATATTTAGTCTTACGTTTATATTCTTTAGCATATATGGCATCTTTTATCTATAAGGAAAACCAAATGGATTTCTTCTCAATCAAGGATATAAAGTGATTCCTTGATTAAGGATTCACATCCTATAATACGTCCATATCATATGTGTCCATATATTATATAAGACCTACCTTTCTTGGATGCAGACTTACAACCATTCATGTCTATATCAGATATGTCCATGAAGAGGGTGTGATCTTCCTTCCTTTCGTGGTTCTTCTATGATACTTCTTTTCATGTTGCTCTGGGATTTAGAAATTTTCTTACTTATAGTTTGGGATCTAATTAGATCTTGATGTTGTTCCAAATAGGGCATTAATTTCCTTATAATTAGGGATTGCATGAGATGCTCTTCAAAATTTAGTTTCGTGATACTCTTCCTTGCCTTGATTGTATCATGCATGTCATCAACTAATTAGTTTGTCATTATTAAAATATATTGTGTCAACATAGGAGCTAGAAATCTCCCTCTTTTTTATAATGACAAATAATAAAAATCAGTTGACTTCCCTATCCTTGTAGTCGATTGGATCCCCCTGTCTTGTTGACTTCGCCCCTTCTTCATGAGCTGACTTCCCTATATTTGTAGTCGACTAGCTCTCCTTACTTGGAGGTCCTTTTATTCTGATGTTGAATCTTCTTCCTCTTTTGACATAATCAGAAAGAGCAAAGAAAGCCAAAAAAACAAGACATATACATAAAATAGGAAACTATAATAGATAACCAAAAAAGTTTCATGCAAGCAAAAAAAACAGTATAGCAGGAGGACAAGTTCAAAAATATCAATTACAAACCCCAAAATAAAGAAAGGAATAGAGCCCATTTGAATGACAGTTTAAAAAAATCATTGTTTGGACAAGAAATATGTAAGAGTGTTATGCATGTTATGATAGAATCACTCATAGGATTTTTCAACCTTTTTGGAGAAGCTGGAGTAGGAATTTTGGACTGATATGGAAAGTTCATTATTGGAGGAGTTGGTCTCGGATTTGATAGAGTCCACTCAAGCAAAAACTATGTTAAATAGCTTGACACCCTCCTAATTTAAACAATCAATAGATAAGCACACCTTGCCCACGTCAGTACTGTTTTTCTTACCCAACTATAACAACTTAGTAGTTGACTCCTGGATAAGCAACAATCCTTCATCAATGTCCTTGATCCAATCTTTATGTTCCTCAATTTTCTTCATCATAAGAAGCATAAGGTTAGGCATATTTTTGTTTATCTTGGGAATGCTAGCCGTACTTTGGCGGTCTCCTTCTTGCACTATTTATTGTCGATCAAAACATATCCCATGCTTTTGAATGTCTTGGAGTCATAAGTGGATGATACTTCCACCATCAGATACTCAGTGAGATCAATAGAGTAGTAGAGTAGGATTTTGGTAATCAATAAGCCATAGGGTAGACTGGCTGAGATAGGAGCGTCTGCAACACTTTCCAGCTTGTATTCCCAAATCCAAGTAGCTGAATTAATTTTGCACTTCTTAATCACGCAATACAACACAAACACATCACGACAAATCACATTGATAAAGTAGAATTTCCTAGAGATTAAGGTGGTGGTGATAATATGCGCCAAAATTTGATACTTAAAAAAGAGTGATAAGTGACCAAAGATGGATAAATTTATTTCTGGGTCAGAAACTGCCTTTTTAGCTTTCTCGAAGCTAACCTCAAAATTATCATCCCATGAACCATTCAATTGATTATAAGTTCCCTCAACAGCCTTAAAAGCACTAGCTGGAGATAGTCGATTCAATGCTTGGATTATCCTAAAGTCCTTCATTACGAGCTCCATGCACATACTTTTCCATCTTAGGATTCGATGGTAAGGTCAATTTAATCTCCAAATCTAAGGGAATCAGTGGATTTCCTTAACTTCTAGTGTTGGGTATACATTGGCGTATGCCCTAAAAAGATATAAAAATAGAAAACCAACAACGATAATAAATAAATTTGTAATCGTATTTATCAAAAATGACACCAAAATTTGATATAGCTTGAATTAAACCTCCTAAAAATATAATACGGTCGTTTGTCAAATATAGAACCCAATAAGGTTAGGATCAAACACACGGGGAATAGGACAAAAATCAGTCAAAAGATTGTTGATGTTGCGGAAAAGTGCACAAAGTAAATGAGGGGTTTTGTAATACCAATAGTACTAGTAACAATTGCTGACAAATAGGGTTGTTATTAGTATGAGACGATCACTAGGATTATGTCCCCCTTGACTTCTTAACTACAGACTTATCATGGTCGTCAAACTATCTTGGAGCCTTACATGTACAATCTAACAAGTTATGTATCACCTAATTGTCTCTCGGCCTTGGTTTGAGTGGATTTCACTCATCTCCTCTCAGTCTTAGAGTTTTGCATTACTAACCCTTGCCTAGATCCCAAATTAAATATATCTCCTCGATCTCAAGTTAATTAGATAAAGGTTGGTAGCTTTAAATTATTGTTGTGATCTTCTTTTCCTAATATCAACCTCTCTCTAGTTATTATCAAATACAGGCAGGTTCTTAACATCTGCAGTCATCAAGAAGGAAATCAATACAAATAAAATCACAATATATGCACGAACACTAATCAAAAATAACTTTTCACTTCCTCTATTTTATTAATCTATCAGGGTTCTTACAAACATAGTTATAGGATTTAGATGCTCATGATCATAAAAACACACACATAATTCATAATTGAAAGCATATGAATGAACTCACAAATAATTAAGAATGTAAACCAAAATCTCAACTTTATATCAAACCCTAAAAACCAAAACAAGAATCCTAAGATCAAAAGTGTATCTTAGAACTCAAAATAATGTAATAAGTAAGTAAACTGCATAAACTAATAATAAAACATCTAATGGGTATTTATAGATACATCAAAAATTCTAAGAAACCTATCCAAAATAAAGTAGAAAAATAAGGTCGACACCAATCTACGACCCCACTTATGGGTCATAGGTAGTACCTATGGGCCCTAGTAGGTTCATAGGAATCAAATATCCTTCAGGTCTTCAGAACCCAACCTATGATGGGTACTTATAGGGTCATAAGTACTACATATACCTCGTTGGTTGGCCTTAGTAGGAATCAAAGAAGGAATTAACTTTCAGAATCTCAAGTGAGAAATCTACGGACCCAACCTATAGGCCCGTAGGTAGATCTCGTAGGTAGCCTTCCAGCTACACTTCATTATATTTTTCTCCTTTTCTGCTCCAAACCCTATTTTCCCATAAAACCAACATAAAAACACATCACATCTAACAAAAATACCTAAGTACTTGCATAATTTCCTTATTTTAAGCATCGAAAGTTCCATGAAACCATGGCACATCAGGCACCAAGCTATTTTAACAAGCACTAGCAGTCTGTGGAGTCATGAAGTCATGGGGGAACATAATTCTAGTGATCATGCCCAATATTTCTACTATTACTCTTTTTGTTAAGAAAACCCCTCCTTTTACTTTATCCACTTTTCATTTACATCAATAAGCTTTTGATAGATTTTTTACCTATTCTCATGGAACCGACACCAAACTAGTTAGGTTCTATATTTTACTAGTGAATGCTTTATACTTTCTTGGATGTGTAATTTGGGTGACATCATTGTACCAATGGACATTGATACCTTGGGTTTTGCAGATCTTAAGGGCTAATAGGTTGAGTCTTACACTGGGACTGAGCGGCTCATGTCACAATCTACAGCTAATGCCATTATGTCCACAACCTTCAGGCCACTTGCAACCTTTATTCCACTAGCCTTAACTCTAAGATTGTTTATGCCACGTCCAAATATTGGTGGATATGTCTTGGTCTCCCTGGAGTTCTTGAATAGAGTGATAAAGAGATTAGTCATCTTTTAACAAAAACTTGCTAACATTAAGGATGAGGTGTAGTCGTGGGTCAAGAAAGATATTCAGAGTGAAATGCATGAGATGTAAACCCTCTTTGATGGCTTTGAGAAAAACATCAACACAAAGCATGAAGGGGTAAATTCGCTAGATTTATCATGTATTAATGAGGAGTTATTCTCATTATGAGCTACTATAGCGGACATGGCCGTGAGTCCATATCCTATTTTTTTAGCTCCCACCATGCCTATCATTGAAGAGATTTTGGTAGAGGAGGTGCCAAATATTTGTGGCACAAAAGGTAAGGAGAAACACCCCAATGATAGTGGTAAGAGGGAAAGCAAAATAAAAAAAAGCAAACTAGATAAGTATGAGATAAAGCAGGAGATTGAGGCAAGCAAGCA
The DNA here is from genome assembly GCA_030864225.1 of Capsicum baccatum var. pendulum. NCBI lineage: Eukaryota > Viridiplantae > Streptophyta > Magnoliopsida > Solanales > Solanaceae > Capsicum > Capsicum baccatum. Next base: position 66,214,894 of record CM061559.1, on the reverse strand, counting down.
GACTGTATAGGACCAGCTTTTTGAGGTCCATGAGATATATCTTAAAGCTGAAGTTCTAGGATTTTTGAGGCCCTGTTTGCTGATGTTATAGGAGTTTAGGAAAGTAGGGGTACAATACTTGCCCCTATACATGTGACATCATTGATTGCACTAGACACCACTAATCTCAATGTTGATTTAAGAGACACAACCACTATTGAGGCTACTATTGTTGAGACTAAGGTCAATTTTGAGACCCAAGTATATGAGACTTCATAATTCAATGCCTTGTGTGCTAAGGGTGGGGGTGAACCAAAGCTAAGGGTTTTTGTTATAATATTTTATTTTTCTTGACTGTGTTATCTTAATTAGAACTGGTATGTTTTGATGTTTTTATTTAATGTTTTTGTGTTTTTGTGTGCCATTTAGAGAAAAATGAGAAAATTTGGTGTAGTCCAACTAAAAAGAGCATGTGAATTGTATTTTGAATGATTTAACTGATACCCCTTTAAAAATTTATTTTGTGTGTCGAGTTGTGTGCTTACTTGAACTGTAACAAATGTTTGGATCTTGACATGGAATTAGGATTATTAATATGATAACTTGGCATAACTTGCATAAACCAGATAGGTAGTAAATTAATGTGTTACCCAAAGTTAAGTGACTGTGAGGTTTTACCTAGTAGGCATGTGTGTGTAATCTAGAACTTGTCCAATTAGTCTAACCCAAGTCGTAGGATAGAAGGTTAGTAAAGGATATAGGCCGTTTTAGGAATAGTCTACTAAATGCCTAATAAGTCTACCAAATAAACATGATATTTCTTGAACTCAAATGTGAGCATACTTTTTCACCTTTCCTATTTTTATAATGAACCTACTTTAGCTTTAGTCCTTCCTTGGATATTGTGCACCTCAACTCGAATAAATCTCCTAAGTTGAAGGTGGATAGATGATGTTTTGGCTTTTGACAGAAGATTCTTCATCTTTTACAAGTGATAATTGTGTGTATTTAAGAAACTATTAGTGTATTTGATGTTGGATTTTACTGTTTTAAGGAAAAGGACTCAACAGAGGAAATAACTTAGGAAACAAATAGAAGCTAAAGACTTTTAACGGTCAAATTGACAGGCAGTCAATTGTGTGACGAACCATCAAGATGTCCATCAGGCCTAAATAGAGTGAAAGAAACTGAGGTTTCAAGCAACGGTCTATGTGATGGACCATCAGGACACTGACGGCACGTCAAACTAACCATCAAGATTGGGACAGAAAAAGGCAAAATGAGATCCAAGTAACAGTCCAAGTGACAGACCGTCAGGTCTCTAACGGACTGTCAACTTAGCCATCAGACCTAAGACAGATCAAGGCCATCTGGGTATCCAAGCGACGATCCAAATGATGGACCGTCAACATGGATGTCAACTGTGACGCGGAAAATTTAAGTTCAAATTTCAATTTCCAAATACCTAGGGACATATAAATACCCATTTTAGGGTTAGAGTAGGCATCTTTCATCTATCTTTTATCTCTTTTCAAATTTTGAGCTATTTTTAACCTACTATTCTAGGAGAAATAGCTGATATTGTGGATCTTAACATTTTATTCACTCTTCTTCTTTAGAGATCAAGAAAATCCTTTGAATATTTTTGTTGTAAGTAATTTTCTTAATTATCTATGAGACACACAATGGAATATTCTTATGGGTGCCTTGATATAGTTGGTTGTTTAGGATTGTGAGATTGCATGAGTTCTGTAACTAATTGCAATTGTATAAACTCCTTTTCATTATTATAATCTTTATTTGTTTCAAACTTGAAGGGTAAGCCCAAGAACACCACTTGTTTGAGTAGAAATATGTGTGATGGTAAAAGAGGAGATTTACAAAAATCTTAAAGGCTTTATTTAACCTTTGGGTTAAGGGTTGATGCATTAACAGGATTAAACAACTTGAGAAATCAATTGAACATATCAATATATTCTTTTAAGTTCGAGAGAATTAGAGGGTAATCATCTATTAAGGTTGAGAAACGAATAGATGAACTTTAGAGTTCAATAATTCTTGCAATTGGAAATTGTTATGTATGAATTCGGTATAACTCACAACCTTGACTACTGTAACATCTTGGTGAACTTAATCCTAGTTTATTTATTCTCATTGAATCAAAACTTACCAGCATACTCATTAGTTGGAACATGATTTGCTACAAGCATACTTCACTATTAACAAACAAACTCAGTTTTATTTTAGAACCTTCGATCAACCGTCCATTAATAATCATAACACTTACTTTACATAGTATTACTTGTGGGATTTGACCCCTACCTAGTTGGATTCTATATTTGACAATGATCGCTTACGCATTCTAATGAGAGTTGTAATTTGGACGTATTAAATTTTGGCACGTTACCGAGGAATATGATTGTCAATTAAGTTTATGAGTGTTAATTGACATTTGGTCAAGTTCCTACTTTTACTTTAATTTATTATTTTTGTTTATTACAGGAGCTTTACTTTGCATGCCACATATGAGGAGGTCAGGAGAACCACCATTACCATTTCATCCAAAACTTTAATTAATTGGCAGAATGGAAGATCAGCAAGAAGTAGATAGACTAGCCTCCTTGGCTAGAGCTCAATTAAATCAACAAAATAATGGTCAACCAACTCATGATCCTAACCCAGTTGAGGAGGACCTGGGAGATAATGATCTGATTGAGCCTACAAATAGGAGGCGTGCTGAGAATGTAGATGCATCGGTGAATAGGAATTGGACAGTTAAGAAAGTGTAAACCGCCAACCTACTATGCAGTTTGTAGCTGATGAGGAAGATGACACTGATTTGGATGAGGTTGGTTCTACAGGATAAATTATTCCACCAACATTGGCACTAGGAGTAAAGTTCAACATCATAAGCACTATGATACAGCTGCTAAACCTCAAGGGGTTGTTTGGTGGACTTCCAGGGGATGACCCAAATATACATTTGGTAAACTTTATCAATATCTGCAAATTTTTTTACAATCCTGGAGTTGGACAGAATGCAATTCATCTGCTGTTATTCCTACTATGTCTATTTGGGAAGGCAACAATGTGGTTGAATGAGCTATCTCCCGAGTCTGTAACAAATCAAAAGCAATTGAATAGACTATTCCTAGAAAGGTTCTTTCCACCTTCCAGGATATTACAGTTGAGGGACGAGATTAGCAACTTCAGGCAACTATTAAATGAATCTCTCCATGAGATAAGATTCAAAAATAAGTTGACGTAGTTTCCTAACCATAAGATGACAGACGAACATTTGATGGGGACATTCTATAGAGCTTTAAACTCCATCACTAAGCCAACCGTGGACAATGCTACATGGGGTCATTCATGAAGCTTACTTTCACTGAGGCTGCAAAGATGTTGGAGAGATTGACTAAGATAAGTAGAGTTTGGCATGCCAAGGATTCTGTGGTAGCAAGCCCTACTGTTTCTAGTGGTATGACAGCAAAACAATATAGGAGAGAGACACAACGAGATCAAGGCATGGCCCATATGAATACACAAATGGACTTGCTTACTAAGAATTTGTTATTGGGAAGCACAAAAAAAGTGAAAGTTGTGGGGTTACAAAGTAGGGAAGCTGAGTCTGATTCTGAGGAGAAGGCTAACTATCTGAATAATTAGGGAGTTTTCCAAGCAATAGAGAAGGCAATCAAGGTCGGAACTACTATGACAAAGTTGGTTACAGAGATCATGACCAAGGGAACTAGAAAAATAAAAATGACATGAGTAGATTGTATGAGCCTTCTGGAAACCTTGATATTGTGCTACTACTTCGGGTAAGATATCTATGGAGGACATGATAGAAAAGTTATTAAAATGGGTGGAGTCGACTAATGTTGGTGTAACAACATGAAGAGTGACTTATCAGCTATAAGTCAGTTAGTTGACTCACATTCAACCTCTATAAGACAGCTGGAGCAACAGATGAACTAGCTTTCGACGGTATTTAATCAGAGAAAGAGTGGTACATTATCGAGTAAAATAGTGCAAAACCCTCAGAATAATTGTTCTTGTATGGAGATTACTAACCGTAGTGGTAAAGTATTATCGGGCTCATCTGTGGTAAAACCTACAATAGATGATGTGGTGGAGTTAGATGAGGAAGCAGAATAAGACCGTCCAGTAGAGTCTGAGAAGCTGGCTAATGATGACATTCCATCTGACCACCAATAGCTTGATGAGTTAGATAAAGATAAGGGAAAGGTAAAGAAACAGTGGTTAAAGTAATACCAAATCCACTTCCTCCATTTACTCATCGATTAAAGAAAAAAGTGGATGATACAAAATTTAGCAAGTTCATGGCAATGCTAAAATAGTTGAGTGTAATGTGCCTTTGGTGGAGGCACTGGAACAAATGCCTAGGTACACTAAATTCATAAAGGATCTTGTCACAAAGAAGAGGACGGTGAGCGATGAACCAATAGACAATCTTCACCATTGTAGTGCCATTTCTACAAGATCCTTAGCGTAAAAGAAAGCAGATCCTTGAGCATTTACTATCTCATATACTATTGGATAATTGGATTTTGTGAAGGCTCTATGTGATCTTAGGGCAAGTATTAATCTAATGCCACTGGCAGTTTATAAGAAGTTGGGTTTGAGAGATCCCACACATACTAACATGAGACTTATGATGGTAGATAGATCAGTGAAACGGCCAGTTGGTATATTATATGATGTGCTTGTGAAAGTTGTTAGTTTTATTTTCCCTGCTGACTTTGTGATCCTAGATTGAAAGGTGGACTTTGAGGTACCCATAACCTTGGGTAGACCTTTCCACACAAGGTATAAAGTCTACAATCAGTATAGCACTTTTGCCTACTCTGAGCTGCTCTAAGTCTATCCTAAATGACCCAGACTCTATCCAAAGACTCACGAAGCAAGTTCGCACCTTGAGGTCTCATCTCTGAAATATCAAACCCATTCACTGAGGAGCGACAACGCCTACCATACAATGCCTCAAAAGAAGCCATATCAATACTAGAATAGTAGCTATTATTATATGTAAATTCTGTTAAAGACATATACTGCTCCCACTGGACACTAAAATCTATCACGCATGATCAGAGCATATCCTCCAAAACCTGGATAGTCCATTCTAACTGGCCATCAGTCTGGGGGTGAAATGATGTGCTAAGATCAACCCGAGTACCTAACTCATCCTGAAAAGTCTTTTCAAAGTGAGATGTGAACACAATACATCAATCTGAAATAATAGACACCGTCACACCATGCAGATGAACAATCTCACAAATATAGATACAAGCCAACCTCTCAGCACTGAATGAGACCTGAACCAGAATAAAATGAGTTGACTTGGTTAATTGATCCACGATAACCCAAACACTATCAGAACTATAAGATGTATAAGGCAAACCAGTCATAAAATCCATGGTGATGTGTTCTCACTTTCTCTTGAGAATGGGCAACCTCTGAAGCAATCCATCAGGCCTTATATGCTCGGCCTTCACATACTGAAAACATAGGCAACGAGCCACAACGTCCACCACGTCTTGCCTCATACCACCCCACCAGTAGTGTTGTCTCAAATCATGATACATCTTAGTCACACCTAGATGGATAGAATATCTAGAATAGTGGGCCACCTCTAAGATCAAACTAATCCAATCACCCATTCTTGGCATACAAACTCAGCCTTCAATCTGCAAAACTCCATCTGAATCAAGTGAGTCTTCCTCAGCCTCTCCACTCAACACCTTATCTCGAATCAACCTCAATCAATATCATTAAACTGATAAACTCGAATCTGCTCCATCAAAGAAGATCTAGCCTCCACAAAATTCAAAACACACCCAAGTATCAAAATATCAAGCCTAACCATCTGGTTAGCTAAAAACTAAACTCTAAGGACAAAAGCCTCTCCTAGGTCAAAAGATGTGCCAAGCTACCAATGCTAGTCGACTTTCATCTCAAGTCATCTGCAACCACATTAGCCTTGCTCGAATGATAGAGAATAGTCAAGTTATAATCCTTAAGCAACTCAAACCAACGGCGCTGCCTCATATTAAGATCTCGCTGGGTGAAGAAGTACTGAAGGCTACGATGATCTGAGAAGATCTCACAAAAGACTCCATACAAGTAGTGCCTCTATAACTTCAAGGAAAATACAACTACGCACAACTCCAAATCATGGGTAGGATAATTCCTCTTATGAGGCTTTAACTGACGAGATGTATACAAAATTACCTTGCCCTCCTGCATCAACACAATACCTAACCCAACACCTGAAGCATCACAAAAAAAGATAAAGCACCCTCCTTGGGCAAAGCCAATATAGGAGCTGAAGTCAATAAATCCTTGATCTTTTGAAAGCTTGTCTCACAAGCATCGGACCACTAAAAAGAAATCTTTTTCTGGGTCAACTTGGTTAATAGAGCTGCAATAGATGAAAAACTCTCAACAAAACATCGATAATATCCTGCTAAGCTAACAAAACTTCGAATCTCGATGGGCGAAGTAGTTCTAACCTAATCACGAACCACTGCAACCTTGGCTTGATCAACCATAATACCTTTCTTAGTCACTATATGATCCAAGAAATAAACAGACTCCAACCAAAAATCGCACTTAGAGAACTTTGCATACAGCTTCTCATCCCTCAATCTCTGAAGCATAATTTGCAAATGCTCTGAATAAACCAAAAAAAAATTTATAAATACAAAAACAAAAGAGTCGAGATACGGTCGAAACATTTGATTTATCAACTCCATGAACACGGCAAAGGCATTGGTCAACCCAAATACATGACCAAGAACTCATAATCACCATATCGATTCTGAAAAGCTGTCTTCAAAATATTCAAAGATCTAATCCTCAATTAGTAATAATCTAACCTCAAATCAATCTTCAAAAACACTACAACACCCGAAGATGATCAAATAAATCATCAATGCAAAGAAGAGGACATTTATTCTTAACTTTCACCTTATTCAACTGTTGATAATCAATACACATCCGTATAGACCCATATTTTTAATTCACAAACAAGACAGGCGCATCCCAAGGTGAAATACTAGGTCGAATAAATACCTTATCCAACAACTCCTACAATTGATCCTTTAGTTCCTTCAACTCTGCTAGGGCTATCCTATAAGGAGGAATGAAAATGGGCTTGGTGCCCGACTCAACATCAATAATAAAATCAATATCTCAATCCGAAGGTATACCAGATAAGTCCATAGGAAACACATTTATAAACTCACAGACAGAATCTAAGGAGGAAAAATAACAATGGTGTTATCAATATGAGTCAAAAATGATAAACATCCCCTCTCAACCAATTTACGAACATGAACATAAGATATAATCCTCTTAGGACCAAAAACAGTGCACTCTTTTAAGCTATCCTTGGCACACTCGACGAAGCTAAAGTCACAGTCTTGGCAAAATAATATAAGACAACATGATAAGGATCCAACCAATCCATGCCCAAAATAACCTCAAAATCGATCATATCTAACATAAGCAAGTCTACTAAATTCTCACGTCCGACAAAAGTCATAACATAAGATCGATGCATTTTATCCACCACTAAAGAATCACCTATCAGGGTAGATACACAAATAGTCATGGGAAGAGGCTCACTAGCAAAATCAAACCCGAAGTAAAATACACAGACACATAGGAAAAAGTCAATCCGAGATCAAATAATACAGATGTAGGTCTAAAACAAATTGGGATGATACCTATAATCACAGCATTAGAAGCCTCTGCCTTAGGTCTGGCTGACATATCATAACACTGACCACGACCACCAACTGCTTGGGTGGCCCCACGACCACCACTACGGGCTCCACCATCTTTTCCTCTCGCACCTCTAGTAGAACCCCTACCTCTCATAGATAAAATAGAAGTAGCCCAAATATCACCCAACAAGGATAGTTCCTGGCCATATGGCTAATCTCATCACATGTATAGAAACCTCTATGACCAGCCTCAATAGGAAAAGGTACAACTGGCTGAATGGCCACCCTGAACTGCTGAACTAGAAGATCCACTAGTTGAACTCTATAAAGTCACCTGCACTGGCCTACCATGGTATCCACAAAAACCTCTAAAATCTCTGCCTCGAGAGGTATGACTCCAGAATTCACCAAAATGTCACACCTTCTTGGCGCCTACTTGAGATACACTAAGAATATCCTCCATCATATTAACATGATCCACAATACTCTAAAAACAAAGCCCCAAACATAACCATGTGAGCTGCAGCCAACCAAAGAGAAAATATCCAAACCCTTCACGAACTTTTAAATCTTCTCAAACTCAATGGAAATGTTATCATAGAAAGATCTGGACAGGATATGAAAGAATTCCTCATACTCAGCAACTGTCATGGAGCCTTTGTCTAAATGATCCAACTCGTCCTGTATCCAATCTCTCAAACTAAGGCACAAATCTCTCTAAAAAGGCATCAATAAACTGATCCCATGACAACTCAGGAACATCAACAGGCCTACCACCAATAAATAATATCCACCAATCTCTCACAGTATCTCTCAACTGATATGTAGTATAAGCCACACCATCCACGCAAAAAGAGTGAAACACAACTCAAAACACAAGGTATGAAAGAACTTCACACGATAAAGAATAAAATAAGAGAAGTTTCCTAAAGATGTCTTATAGCCTCTTGAAGATAGATACGGACATCTACGTACCGATCTGCGATACTCTATTAGACATTCCGTTCTTACACCGTTGAGACCAATGAAACTTGGTTGCTCTAATACCAATTTGTCACGATCCAAAAAAATGAGGGTCATGATGGCACTTGTTGCGACACACCTTGACAAGTAAGCCTATCACCCAAACTGATATGAAAAGAGGAAAAGATAGGAAGATCCCAAGATAAGGCTTCTAGAACTAAGCCGAACCATATAAGTAATCATAACAATGTAGAAAAAACTTATCCAAAATACCAATCATGCCCAAAACCAAGTATCAATAGTGTAAGAACTACTAATACAATCCAAGAGTCAAATACATCAAAAATATCCACAAAGGAATAATATTTGTCTCCAAATACTAATAAAGACATAACTACTGTAGAAATATAGAGGTGAACTTCGGAGGCATGAATATCCAACCACTACCTTGGAAGCTCCAATAATAGCTCGAGTCAATCAAGGTGAGGTGCACTCGAGCTAGGACCTGCACCAAAAGGGCACGGTAGGCATAAGTACGGTCCATTTATACTCAGTAGGTATCATAGGCTAACCAAGAAAGGTAGTAAATAAAGCATACAAAATATACACTAAGGGCACATCACCTGCAATAAGAAAATATCCCACAATGATAGCCCACACCATTTACACTAATAGTTCTAATATATCACATATATTGGAACATCACAATAAGATAGAACACAAGTATGCAGTATATCATATATAAGTAGAACAAGACGGAACATGTATATACAAGATCATCAAATACAAGTAGAAGAAGATAAGACAATTACATAAATGGCAAGTTACTATGGCAATACAACACAATATAAACACAATAAAGTAAGTGCAATGTATATGATGATGAAGATGATTATGATGTACGAGGTCGTCGTACAACCTCCGGGATTATCACAAAATACCCGTATACACCTACAGAGGCAAGCCTCCCAACGTATGACACATGGGGGGTTCGTCAACCCATATACAATCCACATGTATCATATCTTCTATCTGGCACATCCCTCGAAAATGTGTTATCAGGTGTTGCCAGTGTTTCTCAGATGTTGCCACGATGGTACCAATTTTTATGAATGAGTATGATATGAAGATGTATAGCTCACAACCAATCACAATGAGTATTTCCATAACCAACCACATGATATATTACCACAACCAACAACAAGATATATTTCTACAACCAACAACAAGATGTATTTTCACAACCAACCATAATGATACATTTTTACAACCATATGAGCCAATATCCACTCATTATTTTCTCTTCATCCATGAATTTCCACATGTCTCATATGCCAATAAAGTATGAATATAATCATAATACACCAATGGTACCACATTAAAAATTTTAACAACATAATACAATTACTCACATGTGTTCAAGGATATCAATATCACATAGGAACCCACACGGTCACACATACAATAATAACATACCTAGTATATTCCCATCAAGTGGGGTATGGGGAGGGTAAAGTATACGCAGTCCATCCCATACGGTCACACATATCACATAATATCTCAATTTGAATAATTATACCACATATAGGCCCCCATATGGGCACAACACGTAAATAGCTATTTTTCATGATTAATTCCCACCCTTAACATGTATTTTGTATCATCATTTACTACCCATACCAGTCTGAAAGAGTTAAGCCATAACTTACCTCAAAAGTCGAAATCAGTTCGCTACACTTCGAACCCACGACCTTACTTTCACGAACAATCTTGAACTCCACTAAGAATATCAAATATGAAACCTACACATCAAAACAAAACCAACGACACTCATATTGACTACTTTTGATTCTAAGTCAAAACGGATCGCCGAAATGAATTTTCAAAAAAGAAGGGCAAAATCAAAACTTTACTTCAAAACATGTTCCCCATATTTTTAGGAACCTAAAACTGAAAATTCAAGTCAAATCGAGTAAAAAATGAGGTTCAAATCGAAGAAAAATCATTTTTGAGCTTTTCCGGGTAAAATTCTTAAAATTCGGGTTAAAATCAAGAATCAGAGTTGTTTTGAAAGTTAAATTGATGAAAAACTACTAATAAAAAAATAAAAATATTATTCAAGTGAAAAGAAGTGAAATTGGGGTTTAAAATCAAGCCCTGAGATTCTTGAGATTTTGAGAAATTAATCAAGAAATTACTAAGAAAATGGTGAATTCTTACCTTAAATCTGTAATAAAACTAAGAAATTGATGTTAATCTAGCTTCCCAAGCTCCCACAAACTTCACTTTTAAGCTCCCATGCTATTTTAGGATTTAACTTCCAAGAGGCAAGATGAAAATGAGCAAAATGGCCCAAAAAGAGGTGAAAATCTGTTATAAACAGTGCAGATTTTCTGCACCAGCATTAAGCAAAAAAGTTATTTTTTTTAAAGTTCAATCCGGACTTCGGTGGGGTGCTTGTGATTCATTTAGAGCCTGATACATGCAAACAAACTCTGTAACCATACTAAACTCGACGTTTCGAATGCGATGGTGATATCAGATTTTTAAAAAAATATCGTTTTCACAAAATTGACCCTCGAAATCCGAAATTATAATTTTTCAAACCAAGGGTCGAAATGAGATTTAAAAGTCGTAAAATCATACCAAATATATACCATTTCTACCTAACTACTCTTATAAATATTTATTATGTTAAGATCACGTAGAAATTTTAAAGATATACGAAATATACAGTTACTAGAAAAACAAATAAAAATAAATATAGACAAATACATGGAAAATAAAAAATATATAAAATCTCTTAATATAAATATGCAAGAACTACTAAGAAGAAAACAAATAACTATAAAATATCAATTTTAGAAAATAGCTCATTTAGACTACCTTAGAGTTTTAATCTTATATATACTTAATGATATAGAAATAATAGATATTAAGAAAATGATATTAGAAGAAGTAATAAACTACGAAATTGAAATGATAAATGCCTTAGAACAAATATACGAAGACATTTACCCAGAAGGATATTATTCAGATCAAGACTGTGGATGTTAGAATATATTAGAAAAACTAGAGAAAACCAAGATAATCTAAATAACGAAATTAATTATAGAAACCGAATTAGAAGAATAATAGAAGATCTAAAAGAAAAGTTAATATGGATAGAAAAAACCTTAGAAAATTTAGAAAAAAGTACATGTGATAGTTTATATAGTATAAAAAACTCACTACGAGAAGAACAACACAAGATAATAAATGACATAGAAAATCTAGAATTAGATATATACTACAGTACAGATAGAATAAATTATTACACAGAAATTTATAACTCCGCAGTTACTACAGGATAAAATAATATACCAAATAAATTAATGGATACATCTCACAAAAAGAATAAACAAAATTTAAGAAATATCCACGCACAAAAAAGAATAGATTCATTAGTTATGATAAATCTATTAATTAACCTAGTTATCCGCACCCCCCTAATGATGAAGGAACAGAACAAAAAATAATATTTGACAGTAATATATTTGATGAAATAAAAGGAAAAGAGTTAGATTTAAGTGTAGAAAAAATATTTAAAATACTAACAATAAAAAATCTTTTTACTAGAAAAAAAGATGAATATTATGTAGTATGCCAAAAAGAAAAGACACATATCAATCTCTTGTTAATTATCCTAAATAGAACATGTATAATTGTATATATATTTGATGCATAAGACAACATTAAATATATATACAAACACAAAGAATTTTAAATTTTTAAATAAAAGATTGTATTTCTAAAAATAAAAAGTTTTCTTAATGAGTTTCAAAACTTAAAATAGATTTAAATGATAAAAAAAATCTTTTTCTATTTTTCTCTTTTTCAGTTTTTTCCTTCGTTTTTTCATTTTTTTACAGTTTCATTTTTTTTCTATGCACTTGTTTTTGTATTTTCTTTTTCTGCTTTGCCTTCATTTTTTTCATTTTTTCTATTTTTTTTTCTTTGCATTTCCTTTATTTTTCATTTTCTGTTTTTTATCTTGATTTTTTTCTTCTTATGTTTTTCGATCTTTCTTCTTTTTTTTTTTTGTATTTATTTATTATTTCATTTTTTCTCTTTTTTGTCATTTTTTATTTTTATTTTTTTGTATTTTTTCTTATTCTTCTTTTTGTTGTTGTATTTTATATTTATTATTTTTATAATTTATATTTATTTGTATCAAATTATCTATATTAAATAAATTTATTACTTGTATTTGAATGTTTTAGGTGTGAATATGTACAATTTATCATCTGTATTTGTAACAAATAAGTATATGTATTATTTGTATTTGCTTGAATCTCTAAAATATACAATATATCATTTAATACAAATGTATTGTTAGTATTTATATGCCAAATTTATTATTTATATTTGTTTATGAAGATGTACCATTTGTATACATATGGTTCAGGTTGTATAAACATCTATATTTGATACAAATATAACATTTGTATTTATATAAATTATTAGTTGTATTTGTATTGTTCAATTTTTATCAATAAAATACAATTCATATCAATGAATCCAAAAAGAATTATTCATAGAAAGAAAAATAACAATTCTTTTTCACTTATTTATATTTGTTTATAAAGATGTACCATTTGTATACGTATGGTTCAGGTTGTATAAACATCTATATTTGATACAAATATAACATTTGTATTTATATAAATTATTAGTTTTATTTGTATTGTTCAATTTTTATCAATAAAATACAATTCATATCAATGAATCCAAAAAGAATTATTCATAGAAAGAAAAATAACAATTCTTTTTCACTTATTTAAAAATACAAATGATGCAGTCAACTACAAATTCAAATATGAATAAATGAAATTACAAATGCAATATGCAATCAACTTAAGAATAAAAGTAAAAAATAATTTTTAAAAATACAATGTATTGGCAAAAATAGATAAAAAAGGATACAAATACAAACAAAACAAACCCACAAAATACAAATACAATATGTAGTCAACAATAAAATATAAATACAAAATAATTCTTTAAAATACAAGTGTGAATTATATAAATATAAATAATGGTATGAACTATAAAATAGAAGTAAGAACTATAAAATACATACAAATGCAAGTATAGACTATAAAATACATACAAATACAAATGCAAACTATAAAATATAAATTCAATTGTATCAACGAATATCAAAATATAAATGATTGTCGAATATAAATTTATAATCGATTGTGAAAATTTCATTATCATTCATTACTTGTGCTCGAGGTAGCCATATTTTTCTTAGAAGAAGAAGAACAAAAAAAAATGAGAAAAAATAACAATAAAAGTAGAAGCCCAAAAAGGAAAAAAAAATAAAAATAAAAGCTAGAGATAGCAGAGTAAAACGCAAAAAGAAAGAACAAAATAGATAAAAACATGGAAAAAAAATGAAAATATGAAAAGAAAAAACGAGAAAGAAAAAAAAGAAACAGAAGCTAGGAATGGTAGAGAGAAAAAAAGTGAAAAACAAAAAATTTAAAAAAGAAAAACAATGAAAAAAGAGGTGGAAACACAAAGAAGAAGAAGAAGAAGAAGAAGAAGAAGAAGAAGAAGAAGAAGAAGAGGAAGAAGAGAAAGAAGAGGAAGAAGAGGAAGAGGAAGAGGAGGAGGAGGAAGAGGAAGAGGAAGAGAAAGAGGAAGAAGAGGAAGAAGAAGAAGAAGAAGAAGAAGAAGATGATGATGATGATGAAGAGGAGGAGGAGGAGGAAGATGAAGAGGAGGAGGAAGAAGAAGAGGAAGAAGAGGAAGAAGAAGAAGAAGAAGAAGAAGAAGAAGAAGAAGAAGAGGAAGAGGGAGAGGGAGAGGGAGAGGAAGAGGAAGAGGAAGAGGAAGAGGAAGAGGAAGAAGAGGACGAGGAAGAAGAAGAAGAAGAAGAAGAAGAAGAAGAAGAAGAAGAAGAAGAAGAAGAAGAGGAAGAAGAAGAGGAAGAGCAGGAAGAAGAAGAGGAGGAAGGGAAAGAAGAGGAAGAAGAGGAAGAAGAAGAGGAAGAAGAAGAAGAAGAGCAAAAAAAAATGAACAAAAATGAGAAAAAATAACAATAAAAGTAGAAGCCCAAAAAGGAAAAAAAAAAGCTAGAGATAGCAGAGTAAAACGCAAAAAGAAAGAACAAAATAGATAAAAACATGAAAAAAAATTAAAATATGAAAAGAAAAAGAAAAAACAAGAAAGAAAAAAAAAGAAACAGAAGCTAGGAATGGTAGAGAGAAAAAAAAAGTGAAAAGCAAAAAATTTAAAAAAGGAAAAAGAGGTGGAAACACAAAAATGAAGAAAAAGGGAA
This sequence comes from Capsicum baccatum var. pendulum, assembly GCA_030864225.1. Classification (NCBI taxonomy): domain Eukaryota; kingdom Viridiplantae; phylum Streptophyta; class Magnoliopsida; order Solanales; family Solanaceae; genus Capsicum; species Capsicum baccatum. The sequence goes on along the minus strand of CM061559.1, from coordinate 66,199,867 downwards.
AGAAAAAAAGATTAGATATATGAGAGTATTAATAAGAGAAAAATAAAGAAGGGTAAGGAGCTAGGGGTGTTCACGGTTTGGTTAAAAACCAAACCAAACCGCTATCCAAACCAATCCAATTAAAAAATCCAATATTTGGTTAGGTTTGGTTTGGTTTGGTTTGGTTATGAATTTTAAAAAATCAATACTAATTTGGTTTGATTTGGTTTTACTCTAAAATAACCGATAAAATAATCAAATCGAACCGATATATATATATATATATATTATAAATATTTAAATATTATTCATAAATACAATATAAATATTTATACATTTTATATTTTAATCATAATTTAACTTTAGTCGTAAAATATTCAGTCATATGTCTTTATCCAGTTGACAGTACCTTATGAAATTCTAAATGAATTTCGCACTTTGAATGACAAATAATACTAATTTTGAAAATAATATTTTGTTGTATATTGGAATTTACAGCTAAGATTCATTAGACTATAGACAATCACTAATTTTAACTTTCTTTTTTAACCTTGTCGAGCAAGAAGTTTATGTGTTCACCTTTTGAGGGGTTTATCATATCATTCTGTTAAATGTAGTTTTTAAATATCTTTTCAGAAGCATTTATCTAGTGTTATTCATGACTTTGCCGAAGTATAACACTCAGTTGATATCTTAGTTTCAAGGTTGAGATATAACACTCGGTTGACATCTCATATGTTAGATTGGATTTGTTTTTTTAAAATTTTCAACTTTTATCATTAGCTAAAGTTATAAATCAAAAAAATCAAACCAAATCGAACTAAACCAACAATAACCAAACCGATGATTATTTTTTTAGTTGATTTGATTTGGTTTTAAAAATTTAAAAATTGACTAAGTTGGTTTGATTAGGATTTTGACCAATAACCGACCCATGAATACCCCTATAAGGAGCCATTAAAAGTTTGTTATTTTGATGTTCCAATTAATTTTTTTAAAATATTAATGTTTAGCTTAATAATCAACTAAGCTTGCTCGAACTTGCACTTTTCCCAAGAAATAATAAAATGAAAGAAAATGAGCTAGTCATTTTCAAAACTAATGGCTCATGTTTGAGCCATTGGACCTTACATTATTAGTTGACCCAAATATTCTCAATTAAAGGCCATGTCAAGCCAATTTCTCCCTTCAGTCACTCGGTCTCATTCCCTCCCAAAACCCTTTTCCTTCTTGGTCCATTTCGGCCTTTAAAATCAGTTTTTTCAGATCTATTTTTAAATATTTTATTTTTTTATTTTCACTATAATTTTTTTTGGCTAAAAATATACTTTAATTTTTTAAAAAATTAAAGATAATTGTACAAAAATTATATAATTATTTTATATATATGTGTATAAAAATTAGATAAGATGTATATAGAAATTGTATAAAATATATATTTACATAAAATTTAGGAAAAATGGTCAAATTTATCCCTTTACTTTGAAAAAATGGACTTAACATACCCTTCATCATATTTTGGGGTTAAATCTACCTCCTCTGTTATATTTTGAGGCCAAAATTGTCCCTCTACTTTGAAAATTTGACTAAATATACCATTCGTCATACTTTGTGATCAAATTTATCCTTATTGTAAAGAAACTTTTAACATGTACCCTTTCTTTAATAGAAAAGCTCAAATCAACGTTAAATACCTCATTTTTAAAGAATAAAACACACTCTAATTAACTGGCCCGATTCAACTCAAGCCACAAAAAAGATACAAACAAATATACCTTCTCAATTATGTTGATCAAAAGTTTCCAATTAGATTAAATGATTAAATATTTATCAGCGCATAACTCATGAAAATTGAATATGCATCAGTGCAAATACAAACAAATATAATTTTTCTTCAGTTCATGAGTTTACATCACTGCACACACAAGCAAATATAATCCTCCCTCAGCTCAAGGATCAACATCAGTGCAAAGCTCAGAAAAATTAGCATTTAGTAGTCATATACAACAAATTAGGCTCACTGAATATTTCTCGAGATGATTGAGTTAAGATGTCTCCTTATGCGCCAATCATGGCATCACTTCATTCTTATGTCTTTATATAAAATTTGGAACTACAGAAGTTTTTCATCATGTCATTTGCTTAGAAAACTTATCCATTGATTTAGAATCTAGATGCGCATAAAATTGCATACTAAATTCTAAAATTTAGAGCATAATTGAAATAAGAGCAAAATTTGTAATAAACATTTTCACTAGTTTCATACTTTTGCATTATTTCATTTCATTTTACTTTTTATTTATTTGTAAACAATCTACCAGCACTTCACGTTGAAAAATAAGTATATTTATTCATTGTGAATATATTTATTTATATATTTTTGGTAGATCAGATCGGATGAATTAGACTAAAGTGTGTTTTATTTTAAAATAATATTGGCCACTCGACATAAACAAAATGACTAGAAATGAGATTTCCACATTATAGCTATTCTGGGTTCTCATATCTCGCTTCTTCTTCTTACTTTTTTTTTTGCTTCTTTTGTTATCCTTCTTTGGCTGCTTTTTTGTTTGTTTAAGAAAATTGCTCATTTACTTTTTGAAAGTCAAATACAAGTTTGTAGTTTTTTTTTTTTGTCTTGCTAGTTTCTATTATTTTTCTAAAAAAATCACTGCTCCACATTTTTGTAAATGCTCAGCCTTTTTTAAAATAAATTTTCGCTGCTCCATTTTTTTAAAATAAATTCACTGCCCTTTTTTTTTCCTAACTACTTTTATTTCTACACTCTTTTTTTGCAGATCTTTTTTTTAATTAATGCACTTTTCTTTAAACAATCAAATATAATTTTATAAAATTGTAATTAATGTTCTTCTTAATACAATATTTGACACCAAATAGATGTATCTTTCATACCAAACATAAATATATATATTTTAAATACGGAAAAAGGACCTAAAATGCTCTTCAACTATCTAAAATGATGCAAAAATGTCTTTCATCTACCTATTGGGCCTAAATTGCCCTTTTCGTCTACCTATTGAATCAATTTTGCCCTTCCATTTAACAGCAACCTTTTGACCTCACCTCATTTATGACATGACACATTCCAATTGGACAATTAATATTAAATTAAACTAATTAATTTTATCTCAAAACTCAACCCCCCCAGCCAAATAACCTGAATCCGACCCGCTCCAATTCCTTTTAACAAAAAAAATTCTCATTCATCGATATCTTCTCATCTCCTCTCTTTTCTCCACTTCACCATCTTCTCAATCCAAAATTTACCTTGAGTTTAACATTCTCAGTCTTGGAGGAATTATATTATAGAAGTAATTTTACTCCTTTTCAAGTAAGAATCCTTTTTTTTTAGTGTTTTCAGTTACGATTTTTAGTTAGGGTTTAAGGTTTTGTGTTTTTTTTCTAATGTTGTCGCCATTCAATGTATATAGATATTTCTGTATTGTTTCATGTGTCATATGTTTCTTGTAGTCATTTTTTAAGTTGCATCATGTTTATGCTTCCAATTACTTGTCACGAATTAGGATTTTTTATATTGTTGTCTTAAATGAAAGACTTGTTTTTCCAACATCTATTTCATGTCTTTTTCTTTGTCTTCCATGATTTATGGATGACTGTATGACTTTTAGGTATGTCATGGTTTGATATATTTATGGTTGTTAGGTATATGATATTTTTTTATTGAAAAAGTGATTCTTTTTTATTTGTTTTTAGTATTGCATTCTCTATGTGGTCCTTATCCCTTTATCCTTTATCATTGTTTGTACATAAAATATTAAAAGATTCCCTATTTTTTACTTTCTTTATTGGTTGCTGATGAGTCACTTTCTCCTTGTTTTATGTTTGACATGTGAACCCTTCAAAGAATGGTTGAAAAGGTTGATGTAGTCTTTAACTATGGGGGAAAGTGGATCTTTACTCCTCAGCTTACCTACTTAAAGAAAATGACCCATCTTTGGGAAGGCTATGATCCAGATTTGCTCTCATAAATAAATATATGTTCAGAGTACACTGAAAATTTAGGTTTTAGTAAGGTGAAACAATTGCTATGTACAGGGTCATTTGGTGAGTATTATCTCGTTGAGGATGATGCAGGAATTAGAACTTTACAAACTACATTGTCTACTCAATCTGATTTGCTTAAACTTCAACTGTTTGCCGTTGAAGAGGGTGAAAGTATTGTCCTAGCTCTTGATATTAGTCAACATAATGAACCTTTCCCTGCGACAGTTGATACATTAACTTATGGTGAATCAAGCGAGGAAGAGGAGGATGAAATGTAAATTTCTATGACCCATATAATTAATTTATTTACTGATTTAATAATAATTAAATAAGTTAAATCCTAAATCTGTATAGAGAAGTTACCTAGTAGGATTAAACTACTGACTAATTTGTTAGTAGGATAATTACTGACTCCTAGTAGGATAATTACTGACCGTTAGTGGATAATTATTATATCCACTATTTACATTGATGGAACGTGAAAACATAACTGACTATTCCCTATTATAAAAAGGGTCCTCTCTCTGCCAAAAGAAGGATAAGCCCCATCGTATTTTATTCTGTAAAGTAAGGCAAAGACAGAGAAATAGTATTCTGTTCTTGGTGAAATAAGTGTGCTTCCGCAAAATCTGCCAAAAGGAAACCATGGAGAATTCAGGTACGTAATTCATTACCGAATTACTGTAACTTTGTTTATGTGAAAATCATATAATTCTACGTTTTTGAATAATTGCTAGAATTATTTATATTAGATTGTTTAAGTTATACAATCTGTTAAATTCTTACATGTGGTATCAAGAGCAAGGTTTTCAGAACTAGTGATTTTCCATTAAAATTAATATTTTTTCAAATTTTGTGAATTTTAATTATGTTTGTTAGAAATTTCACAATTATTGAATAACGAAATTGAAACGATGAATATATATTTTCTTACGTAGTGTGACTATATGCATGAGGAGTTCTAAGATTCTCAAAATAGAATTATTCGTATTAAGGAAGAATATGATATGAAGACTGGATTGGAAAAGAATGATCATTAACATTCTAATAAGAAGTCCAATGATAGAAAGCCATGTGTATTGCACATCAAATTCTAAAGAACTTTTAATAGTTTATATATGTGATGAAATAAGTGAATTTAATTATTATTTCAATCCATAATGTGTATCCACTGTTTGTATCCGCATTACATGATGTCGTGGAGAATTTTGAATTCTGCTTCCTGAAATTATTGAATATGAGTTATTTTATTTTACCATAAAATTACAATAAAAGAAATCCTTAACAGTAAGTTTAGTTATTTGGTTCACTGCATCTTTTCAAAAGAATTGTTCCTATTTTGTACCTTACTAAAAATTTAATGAAAAATTAACGTTTTAATTTCTTTTTTTGGATTATAAGATTTGTTAATCTCCAAAGTGATCAAATCTTAATGATATTAATTCCAAAAATAAAGATTAAATTTAAATTAACTACCCATTAATTTTGATGTTTATAAATGATATAACAATTATGGGTAATTTAAAATTTTGGTTATAAGACATTTGTGAATCACCCAAAGGTTGATTGTTTGTTCGTATGACCAAAAAAAATATTAAAGAGATAATTTTGATGTATCGTTAATTTTATTTATTTATCCAAAGATAATAATATTATTAATTGATGCATTAAATATTATCGATTTGTGTTAAATATACTTTTAAGCATCATTATGTTTAAATTTGTATGTTAATATTTTGCCCAAAGGAGAACATCAATATACATTTAAGAAAATAAGCCATTTCTGAATTTGATAATATGTTTAATTTGATAACTCAAAGCATTAACAAATGAGCATGTTTTATTTGCAGCATTTGCTCTTCATTCGCATTCTGTCTCTGTTACGACTTTTAATGGACTTAACTTTTCAGATTGGTGCGAACAAATCAAATTTCATCTTGGGGTTTTAGATCTTGATGTTGCACTTTACTCTGAGAAGCCAACTGTTATTAATAAAGCTAGCAGTGATGAAAAAAAGTACTATTATAAGCACTGGAATCGGTCTAACTGATTAGGCCTAATGTTCATGCGAATGAATATTGCGGGCAACATTAAGAATACTCTTCCCAAAACTGAAAGTGCAAAAGAACTTCTGAAACTTGTGGAAGAGTCTTCCCAAACTGCTGGTAAGTCTCTTGATGGGACACTAATGGATACTTTGACCACAATGAAGTTTGATGGTTCACGTAATATTCATGAGCATGTCATTGAAATGACAAATATAGCAACAAGACTTAAGTCATTAGGAATGGAAGTGGAACAGAATTTCCTTGTGCAGTTCATCATCAACTCATTACCATCTGAGTATGGTCCTTTCCAAATGAACTACAACACCATGAAAGACAAATAAAATGTGCATGAATTGCATGATATGTTGGTTCAAGAGGAAACGAGGCTAAAGAATCAAGGAACCCACTCCATTAACTATGTAAATCATCAAGGAGCTGAAAAAAAAGGAAAGAAGCATAGTAAGGGACAACAGAAGCAACTTAATGTTAATGATTCCTCATCTCAAGTACGTAAGAAAGGAAACAAGAATGGAAAGTGTCATTTCTATGGAAAATCTGGACACTTTCAGAAAGATTTCTTGAAACGTAAGGCATGGTTTGTGAAGAAAGGTAAGCCTTGTACTTTTACATGTCTCGTATCAAATTTAACTGAAGTTCCTTATAATACTTGGTGGATTGACTCTGGTTGTACTGTTCATATTTCTAATACTATACAGGAATTCCTTACAATCCAAACCATAAATAAGAATGAAAGATTTATTTACATGGGGAATAGAGTGAAGGCTCCAGTTGAAGTTGTCGGGACTTATCTTCTGATTCTCGATACTGGACGTCACTTAGATTTAGTTGAAACGTATTATGTTCCTTCTCTTTCGAGAAATTTAGTTTCTTTGTCTAAGTTTGATAAGACGAGATATTCTTTTAATTTTGATAATGGATGTTTTAGTTTGTTTAAGAATAATTATCTCATTAGTATTGGTACTCTTTGTGATAATTTATACAAACTGAATCTTGATAATCTTTTTTCCGAAACACTCTTAACTCTGCATTATAATGTTGGAACCAAATGAAGTTTGGTGAATGAACAATTTGCTTACTTGTGGCATAAATGTTTAGGTCATATATCTAAAGAAAGGCTGGAAAGATTAGTTAAGAATGAAATTCTTCCAGATTTAGATTTTACTGACCTTAATATTTGTGTAGATTGTATTAAAGGAAAACAAACAAAACACACAAAGAAAGGAGCCACAAGAAGCACATAGCTTCTTAAAATTATGCACACTGATATATGTGGTCCTTTTGATATCACATCTTTCAATAAAAAATATTTTATCACTTTTATTGATGACTTTTCACGTTATGGATATATCTATTTGTTGCATGAAAATCTCAAGCGATTAATGCCTTAGAGATATTTATTACTGAGGTTGAAAGACAATTAGATAGAAAGGTGAAAATAATCAAGTCTGATAGAGGTGGTGAATATTATAGAAGATATGATGAAAGTGGACAACACCCAAGTCCATTTTCTAAATTTCTTAAGAAGCGTGGCATATGTTCTCAATACACAATGCCTGGCACACCATAACAAAATAGTGTGGCAGAAAGGCGTAATCGTACATTAATGGATATGGTTAGGAGTATATTAAGTAATTCATCTTTACCTCCTTCTTTATGGATGTATGCTTTAAGGACTGTCGTTTACTTGCTAAATAGGGTTCCTAGTAAAGAAGTTCCAAAGACATCTTTTGAACTGTGGACTGATAGGAAACCTAGTTTGAGGCACCTGCATATTTGGGGTTGCCCGGTAGAAGTTAGAGTATATAATCCACAAGAAAAGAAACTGGGTTCAAGAACAATCAGTGGTTTCTTCATTGGTTATCCAGAAAAATCAAAGGGGTATACATTTTACTGTCCTAATCATAGTACGAGAATAGTTGAAACTGGAAACGCTAGATTCATTGAATGGTGAAGTTAGTGGGAGTGAAGAACCACGTAATGTGGAAATTAAAGAAGTTAAGGTGCAAATTTCTCTACCCTGTGTTTTTTTAAAATTTGTTGTTCCTGAAGCTGTTGTACAACAAAGTAATCAACAAGAACAACAAATTAATATTCCTAATAATGAAACCATAATTCATGAACCCGTAGTAGATGAACCACAAGAAGTAGCATCAAGAAGATCTCAAAGACAAAGAAGATCTGCTATTTCTGATGATTATTTAGTATATCTACATGATTCAGAAATTGACTTGGGAATTGATAATGATCCAGTTTCATTTTTACAAGCCATTGAAAGTAATAATTCTGATAAATGGATAAATGCTATAAAATATGAGTTAAAATCTATGGAACAGAATGAAGTTTAGGACCTTGTTGAATTACCTGAAGGTTGCAAAACAGTTGGGTGTTAATGGGTTTTTAAGATCAAATGCGACCAACTAGCAACATCGGACGTCACAAGGCCAGACTTATTGCCAAAGGTTTCACTCAAAAGGATGGCATTGATTATAAAGAGACATTTTCACCCATCTCTATAAAAGATTCACTCAGAATTATAATGTCCTTGGTAGCTCATTATGACTTAGAGCTACATCAAATGGATGTGAAAATAGCCTTTTCGAATGGAAATTTGGAGGAAGAAGTTTATATGAATCAACCTGAGGGGTTTCTATTAAAGGAAAGGAACACATGTTGTGTAAACTTAAGAAGTCAATATACGAACATAAGCAAGCTTCCTGACAATGGTATCTTAAGTTTAATGAAACGATTATCACCTTTAGATTTAAAGAAAATACTGTTGATTGGTGTATATATCTAAAGGTCAATAGGAGTAAGCTTATTATGTTAGTCTTGTATGTTGATGACATCTTGCTAGCTACTATTGATCTTGGTTTGTTGCATGATACCAAGAAATATCTCTCTAATAACTTTGAAATAAAAGATATGGGTGAGGCATCCTATGTGATTGGAATAGAAATATTTTGAGATAGATCACAAGGATTGTTAAAATTAACTCAGAAAACCTATATTAATAAAGTATTAGAGAGATTTAGAATGGAAAAATACTCATCAAGTCCCGTTCCAATTTAGAAAGAAGATAATTTTAGTCTCAATCAATGTCCAAAGAATGACTTGGAATGAAAGAAAATGAAATATATTCCTTATGCATCAATAGTTGGGAGTCTTATGTATGCCCAAACATGTACAAGACCAGACATCAGTTTTGTTATTGGGATGTTAGGTCAATATCAAAGTAATCCTGGAATGGATCACTGAAAGGCTGCAAACAAAGTGTTGCGATACTTACAAGGAATGAAAGGGCATATGCTCACTTATAGAAGATCTGATCATCTAGATGTGATTGGATATTCAGATTCAGAATATGCTGGTTGTGTGGATACAAGAAAATCCATATTTGGATATTTGTTTCTGTTAGCTGGAGGAGCACTATCATTGAAGAGTGCGAAACAGTCTGTTATAGCTGCATCCACTATGGAAGCTGAGTTTGTGGCATACTTTGAGGCCATAGTCCAGGCAAATTGGCTGTAAAATTTTATTTCAGGACTTGGACTAGTCGACAATATAGCCAGGCTGCTGAAAATTTATTGTCATAATACCGCCACAGTTTTCTTCTCTAATAATGATAAGTATTCGAAAGGTGCTAAGCATATGGAATTGAAATACTTTTCGGTTAAAGAAGAAGTCCAGAAACATAAAGTGTCAATTGAACATATTAGAACTAAGCTTATGATTGTTGATCCTTTGACGAAAGGATTACCGCCCAAAACATTTGTTGAACATGTTGAAGGGATAGGTCTTATTGATAGCAATGATTAATTTTATGTAAAGACTTTATTATGTTTATGTAATTGACACTTTGAGCTCAAATTATATATGTTTCTGTTGTTATCTGTTTTCTCTTGTATACATAATATTGTGAATAATGATGACAGGTTCTGACTTAGATAAAGTACTCTAAGTATTATAGTTGGACCCATTATGTATTTGAAAGGTTATGTTAGGTAATAGACTAGTATTGTAGTACATGGAAGGATATGTCAATAAAGTGATGTACAACCCCCATGACTCATTTTAGTTGATTTATTTAACGATGACAAATGATGTTGGATTTAACGTTAATTGTGCACATGATTGACGTACATATTAAACCACTAAATTAACATTGTGTGTGCCAAGTGGGAGAATATAAATTTCTATGGCCCACATAATTAATTTATTTACTGGTTTAATAATAATTCAATAAGTTAAATCCTAAATCTGTATAGGGAAGTTACCTAGTAGGATTAAACTACTGACTAATCTGTTAGTAGGATAATTACTGACTCCTAGTAGGATAATTACTAACCATTAGTGGATAATTATTATATCCACTATTCACGTGGATGGAACGTAAAAACATAACTGACTATTCCCTATTATAAAAGGGGTCTTCTCTCTGCCAAAGGAAGGATAAGCTCCATCGTATTTTATTCTATAAAGTAAGGCAAAGAGAGAGAGAAACAATATTGTATTCATGTGAAATAAGTGTGCTTCCGCTAAACTCTGCCAGCAGAAAACCATAGAGAATTCAGGTAAGTAATTCATTACCGAATTACTATAGCTTTATTTATGTAAAAATTATGTAGTTCCACATTTCTGAATAATTTCTAGGATTATTTATGTTAGATTGTTTAAGTTATACAATCTGCTAAATCCTTACATGAAAATGAGCCTGTAGATAGTGACTACAATAGTGATGAGTTAGAATTCCTTGAGAGGGAAAAGAAAAGAGAAATTAATAAGATTCTGGACAACTTCTTAGAGTTGAAAAAAGAAATGAGCTTTAAGGATCTTGACGAAGCAAAAATGTTTGTGAGCTTTTACTCAATTGTTAAAAAGAGAGGCCTTAAAGTTACTAAAAGTGACCCTACTAGAGTTAGATATAGGTATGATGGTGGTTGCCCTTTTGTATGTCTGATATCAAAAGTTGATAAAGGCTAAGGATTTGAAGTTAAAACCTTGGAAATAGAACATACATGTCAGCCATGCTTTAAGAATAGAAGAGCCACACAACAAGCTTTAGCATACTATTTCAAGAACAAAGTCCAAAATAACCCTTAATATAAGGTAACTGAAATGAGGAAGAATGTGGATGATAGATTTTCACTTAATGTTAGATATACGATGAAGAGGGTTAAGAGAATTATCTTAGAGAAATTGGAGGGTATCTTTATTGATGATTTCAACAAGTTAGAAGCTTATGCTCAAGAGTTGAGGGATACAAATTCTGATTCTAATGTGGTGATAAACACTTCTAAAGATACATTAGAACAAGGTAAAAGAAGATTTTTAAGAATGTATGTGTGCTTTGAAGCTTTGAAAAGTGGTAGGAGAAGTGGCCTGAGACTATTCATAGGGATGGATGGGACATTTTTAAAGGGAAAATATAAGAGAATTTTACTGGTGGCCCTTGGATAAGATTCAATGAAGCATTTCTATCCACTTGCATGGACGATGGTGATAGAGAAACATCTAGAAACTGGAAGTGGTTCATTGAATTATTGAGAAGTTTATTAGGTTTGGCGGATGGTGAAGGATTGACACTTATGTCTGATATGCAAAAGGTAATTATCTATCACTTTCATTATTTCATTCTGATTCTTATTTGTAATATACTTGAACTATTTTTACTTGTGTTGTTGATTGTTTCATTATTTCAGGGGATGATTGATGTTGTTGGTCAATTATTTCTAAAAGTACACCAAAGATGGTGTGTAAGGCATACAGAAGCCAATTGGGCCAAGACTTGAAGAGGTGGAGAGATGAAAAAGTTAATGTGGTGGTCTGCTTGGAGTACGTATGTAGAAGAATTTGAAGATCAACAGAAGAGCATGGGTTCTGTTTCTGAATAAGTAGTCAAAGATCTGTTATGGTACCCTCCAAAACACTGGTGCAGGGCCTATTTTGACATAGTGTGCAAAAACTTCACATGTGAAAATAATTTCACCATGTCATTCAACAAATGGATTGTGGCTGCAAGGGCAAAACCAATTATTAAGATGCTGGAAGATATCATAATCAAGGTATTGCCTCTATGCTTAGTCTCATGTTATGTAAAGATTATGAGGAATTATCTATATCTTACTATTATATCGATGTCCTTATCTTACTGTTAATATTCTGTATAGGTCATGGGTTGGTTGAAAAATCTAAAAGAGGGTGAAAAATGGATTAAAAAGTTCTGTCCATATGCCATAGAGTTGTATAATAATTTTAAAATTATTGCACAAGGTTGTCAAGTTCAAGCTAATGGAGACTTGGGGTATGAGGTAATTGAAGGTACTGATAGGCATGTTGTGAGTCTTTTTAGTAAGAGATGCACATGTAGGATATGGGATTTGACAGGAATACTATGTTCTCATGCCATTAAAGCTGTTGAACATGATAAACAAGAACCAGAGAGTGAGATACACCAGCGGTATTCAAAATAGACTTACATGTTGCTTTACCAACATAAAATTCAACCAGTTAGGGGCGATAAGTTCTAGAAAGTTCATCCTTCACATGCTATGAAACAACCCAAAATACGTAAGATGGTAGGTAGACCAAAATTTAAGAGAGAAAGAGAGAAAAATAAGGAAAGAAAGAGAGAGGGATTGTGGTCAAGAAGTAGAAAGGGGTTGAAAATGACATGTGGTCACTGCGGTGAAAGAGGTCACAATCAAAGGACATGTCCTCTGGTAAGTTCATTGTTCATTATTTTCACTATTGTCTATTTAACTATATAATCATTTTTTCAAATTTTGTAGCTTCAAAGAAGAGAAGAAGTGCTTCAATATTTTGCGTCTTCAACTCAACAGATAAGCCAATCAATTGATGTTGTTGATCCATCCAACAAGAAGAGAAAATCCATGGAAAAATTTGTTGCACCTTTTAAGAGGTCTGTCAAAAATAATATTGCTGCTACTGGCATAGTTTAGAAGTCTATTGTACCTTTAAGAGCACTTGTTAATGAAGATGAAACTGAAGATGAGCTTGAAGGTGAGGATGAGCAGCCCTTGCTTAGGCTTAGGGCTTTATCAGAAGCTAAAACTAGGCTGAAAATGAAGATGTTGCAGCAAAAATCTACTGGTACAAGAGGGATTAACTTCGTGGGTGATGACCATGGTGTTAGTATGCCTACTAATATGCCATATTAACCAAAAAATATGACTTAGAAAGGCAAATCTTGTGTTACATCAAGTCAATTGGCAATAGAAAAGGAGAAAAAGATCGGCAAACTGAAGGCAAAAAGGGGCAAACACTAGAGAACGACAATTATGCATTATGTAGTGGTTTTAAGTTTTTGAGGATGTTATGTAATGGCTTGACCAAAATGAAATTTCTTATTATGACATCGTGTTGTGAATCAGTCTTAAACTTGACTGTATTATTTCACTTGAAAATATTAGGGTGCTTATTACCTTGACTGTTTTAATGTTGTGACTGGCTGGCTATGTATTTGTGATAGTCTATCTATAAAATGTTATTGCAAAAGGTATGTCTTTTGAGTTGTGTAAAGTGTAGAATTTGTTGAACGCAGAATTTTGTTTGCAGTTGGAGCAGAATATAGTAATGAGTGTATAATTCTTATGAATGCAGAACATAGAATGCAGAATATTTCTTGTGACTAGAAAATATATGGTTGCCTGGAATTCAACTGTTGAGCTCTGATTTCCTTATTAGATTATGATAAAGTGTTCAAATGCCCTACCCTTTTTATATCGTGGATTAATTTTATGTCAAAAATGAGACTTTTCAAATCTCACTCATAGTGTGGCTAGCAGCCAATAAAGTTTGGCTAAAAGTTCAAATCTCAGTTGAGACAAAAAGTGCTAGGTAATTTCTTTCCATTTGCCTAAGTGTGGCAGACAAAGTAACTTAGTGCCTCTACCTATAAGAGATAGCAGTTATATGGTGGAATAGTTGAGATGTGCAAGCTTTCTCAAACATTATCTTCATAAGACAATATGATGCTTTGAAAACTGCAGAAATACCCACTATTAGATGAACAGGTAATAGAATAGAGAAACAGAGGAATGCCTATTATGATGTGGTAGGAAGGATATTTTTATTGGAATGTGTTGTCTTAACAGTTCAGTGGTGCATTTTGCATCCAGATGTACCAGTTAGAATTGAAACAAAGGACTAAGAAGGTTATTTAAATTCCACTCTGTGACTCTAATATTTATCTAACAACGTCACTTTCTAGTGACTATTTTCTTTAAATTGATTTGCCATCTCTTCAAGTCTTCATTTATTTGTATGAACTTAAAATATCATTCCTCTTTTACTTACTAATGTTCCATTTCCGATGTTCCTCTTCTGCTACTACCTAAACTAGTCTAGTTATCGTACATGTAGGTAAGCTTAAGTAAGTGAGCTGATTTTCTTGAATCTCGAAACTTATAAAATCAAAATTCTAGTTATTATACATGTAGGTAAGCTTAAGTAAGTGAGCTGATCTTCTTGAATTTCGAAACTTATGAACTCAAAATTCTAATTATCGTACATGTAGGTAAGCTTCTGTATGATCTAGAATGGAACAATGGCACTCTATATCGCTACACTTTAGACGATAAAAAGAAGTGTAGTGTAGTACATATTAATGTTGGAGTTCTTCCACCAAATTGGATTCATGGAGATACTTATCTTGGACAATAATTATTTGATGGATTTCTCTACAATGTTTGGCAGAAGGTTGATTTCATTTGGTATTATGAAGATGTTGTTACAAAACGATTGGTCCATTGGATTTTCTATACTGGTACATATCCTCAATTCGACTTTTTTTTCTACGCTGGTAGTACTGTGTTTAGATATATTGTTTTTGAAGTTGAAAATTGGTAAGAAGTTGAAGTTGTGTTTGAATATGCATTCGCTTGAAGAACTCCATTGGATTTTCTATACCGGTACATATCCTCAATCCACTTTTCTTTTCTTACCGTTTGAAGTTGAAAAATGGTGAGAAGTTAAAGTTGTGTTTGAACGTACATTTACTTGAATATACCATCTAAATAAGGTGATAGTTGGTTTTGCTATCATTTTACAAAAGACTATGTAATTATGCCTATCTGAAATTTAATATAGTAAAGAATGTGGTTGAGAACTATGTTGCTCGGACTCTTAAAAAATGTCATTGGGTGCGTGTAGGATCCTTAAAAATAGTGCATTTTTGGAGGATCCGGCACTGGTGCGTCAACATTTTTGAAGAGTCTGAGCAACTTAGGTTGAGAACATTGCTGTGACACCCCAACTTAGGAAGGAGTCCCACATCGGCAAACCACAGGAGGGATGCTGGGTATATAAGTGAGAAATCCTTACTCCCTAGTGACATATTTGTAGAAGTAAGGTAGGGTGAAAATGTTGCTCTTATGAGTTGGGATGTATTTTAGGCAGCTTTTATAGATAGGTTATTTGCTAATGAGATATGTAAGTCTAAGGTATAGGAGTTCATGAACCTTAGGCAGGGCTCTATGTCGATGAAAGAATATTTCCTCAAGTTTACTCAACTTTCTAAGTATGCACCAGAGTTATTGTTGGATTCCAAGGCTTGCATGAGTAAATTTGTGACTGGAGTGTCTGGCATAGTATTCATGGAGTGTAGTACTGCAATGTTGATTAGGGATATAGATATTGCTAAATCTATACCTCATGCTCAGCAGATTGAGGTTGAGAAACTAAAGAAATAGGATAAGGTAAACTAGAGGTCTAGCATTGGACAATTTGAGTACAGTCAGCAAAATTAGAGAGGAGGAAATCATTCTTAGTTTCAAAGTCGTTTGTCAGCTGGCACTATTTTTAGCCAACACTTCCACACCCAGGCCAAAGGTAGAGTTGTTGGGGACCCAATTATATAGCCTGGAAGAGATATGGTAGAAATAATTAGGGTGAATATTTTCGTCGATAGATTAGGGTGTTATGGATATGGGAAGATGGACCATAGGTTAAGGGATTGCTCTTTTACAAGAGTGGTTAATAGGGGTATATGTTACCAGTTATACAATGTGGAAGAGATGTGGTAGAAATAATTAGGGTAAATATTTGGTCGGCAGAACAGAGTGTTATGAATATGGGAAGATGGACCACAGGTTAATGGATTGCCCCTTTTTAAGAATGGGTAACATGGATATATCTTATCTTGCTAGTTATGACCTCCAATACGATTGAAGATTGTTCTCAGTTATATGTTCATAAGTTAGTAAGGCTCCATGGGATTCACTTATCTATTATTATGGACCGAGGTACTCAATGTTCTTCTTATTTTTGGCAATTATTTTAGAAAGACCTTGGTAGAAAGGCAAAGCTTGATAATTACTTCTTATTTTTGGCAATTTACTTCTACATTTGATTGAGTTTGTTTATAAAAATAGTTACCATGCTAGTATCTAGATAGCTCCATTTAAAATATTATATGGGTGTAGGCGTAGATCACCTATAGATTAGTTTGAAGTTGGTGAAACAGATTTGGTTGGGCCATATTCTGTTCTCAAAGATAAGGAGAAGGTTTAATTGATTCATGAGAGGTTGGAAATCGCCCAAAGTCAACATAAATCATGTGCAGATATAATGAGATGAGAACTAAAGTTTGCAATGGGTGATTGGGTATTTTTGTTGGTGTCACCCATTAAAGGGGTGATAAAGTTTTTAAGGAAAGTAAATCTCATCCCCTGATATATTTTTCCTTACTTGTTCATAAGGCGTGTTGGATATATTGATATGAACTAGATCTTTTGTTAAAACTAGCCCCCGTCCATCCAGTTTTCCATGTGTATATGTTGAAGAAATGCATTAGAGACCCATCCTTAGTGGTGCCCCTATAAAGTATTGGAGTGAAGGATAGTTTATATTATAAGGGGATCCTAGTTGAAATTCTTCAGAAGTAAGTTTGAAGGCTAAGGAATAAGGACATGGATTGGGTAAAAGTCCTATAGAGGAATCAATCAGTAGAAGGAGCAACGTGGGAAGCAGAAGCAGGGATGATGAGTTGATATCCCCATCTATTTAATTCTAGCATAGAGTCAGTTTGAGGTAAGAAATCTCTTCTAATCTATTCTACTCAACAACATCCTTACTCATATCAACTTATCCGAAGAAGTTCATGTGTAGGAAGTCATTTACATTATAAGTTATTATTTAAGAGGAGTATTCTAGTGGTAGGACAAGATAAGATTCAGGAACTGTCTTAGTGAGTCCATAAAATATATCTTTTTGCATCCCAGGCTTCATTCAAGGACGAATAGTCCAAAAAGGCAGATAATATTAGACACCAAAAATTTTAATAATTTTGTTTAATAGTCCCTTTGTGACTTAATGAACTTTTAAGTTTAATAATGATAATGGGTGTTGATGATACCATTAGGAAATGTTTAAGAATTTTTGGAATATATTTTGGGATATTTTACGACGTTAAAATAGTAAAGGTCCACTATTAGGGAGTGCTACACCCATGGATGCTGTGACGCTAATTTTCAGTTTTTCCTTTAATTTTTCTAGGACTTTTGGTCCTTTACCTCCTAATTAATCCCATAACAGTACCAAACCCATTTCCTCACCCTCACAAGTCAATATACATAATTCATTTGTACCAAAACTCTCAAGAATACCAAAAAGAAGTTCCTCCTCAAATATTCAAGCTTTCAAGTTTCCAACTCAAATCCTGTCGAGAAACTTCATCAAGGTTAGGTATGTGGGGTCTGAAAAAGGATAACCGCTCATCTTTGTGCCCAAAATCTTGATTTTACATTGACTTTTATGAAATTTTAATTAGCGTTCATACCCACATTATGTGATTTTGAAGTTATGATGTTCCATTGGGAATTTAAGTACATTTAGTAAGAATATTCATGGTTCATGAAGTGAATTTTAGTGTTCATTATCAAAGTACTATAATTTTGGTAACAATATGTGATTTTAGCATGATTCACTCAGTTTTCAAGAAGCTAAGGCGTACTTTTTTTTTACTACAAGCTATTATAGTATTAGTTTATTCATTTTTATCTTATGATCTTAGACCAAATATGAGCACTTGAGAAATCAAGATTTTGAGATTAAAACAAGTGCATATTGTGTTTTCAGAATTATCAACTCATATGCCTATTTTTTAGGTGAATTTCATGTATATTACAAGCAATAATAAAATTTGGGAGTAATACCTAGCATGGAGGAGTGAAGGTTTAGTATACCTTAGTTCCATAAACTACACACCACCATAGGTTGTTATTCAGCTTGTCTAAATAGGCATGAAGCTTATCCTAATGGACATGTCCTAGATTATTCATCTTATTCAAACAGACATTTATATATGATCACCCTATTTATGTTGGGCCCTTTCGATGGGGGTTGTTACATCGAACTCCATGTCGCTTGCATATTTTATGTCGGTTAGGAGAATCTCACATATAAAATAGAAACTAAGTGTAGTGGTTCACTAACTGTATCAGATGTTTTTTTTATTATTTATGCTTTATGAGATTCTAGTTTTCAGCTTATTCATGACTAGGGTTAGTCTATTTACACTTAGCATGCATATTTTATGATTAAAATTCAGTTTTTGTTTTACTTATTACATTCATCCCTATATACTCAATGCATTCAAAAGTACTGACTACATATATGTCTACGTGGCTACAATATTTCATTATGTAAGTAATTGTGTTCGTCCTCAATAGTATGATTATCCATGATCACCACTTCCTACATCTAGCCAGTTAGTGTGTCCTTATATTTCGAGGGTCATGTTATGTTTGCTTCTGAGTGCTTATTATTACTAATCTGGATGATTATCAATTCAATTTCTATCAGTTGGGGTATGTCCTAGTGGCTCTTCAATTTTAGTTAGAGGTTTGTCAAGAGTAGCCAGATGATTATTTTCTTACAGCTTTTCATGAGTTCAACTGATGTTAACCTAAAGTGTTTTATTGAGGATGTTCATGAATTTAAACCAATTTTATAATTTACTTCATTTTTCATTCATGTTTTGACTTTATATTATTATGATTTAGTGCTAAGTAGATATCATGGGTTAACTTCGGGGCTACTTGTAGTTCTAATCATCATGTGATGTCTAAGGGATATCCTCGGGTAGTTAAAAACTTGGAATCGAGCCTAAGGTTTTAAAGACTCCTAGGGAGTTTGACAAGACGCGCTACGTAGAGTCTTAATCAAGGGTGTGAAATGCGCCACACTTATGAGTGAAAGACTATGTGGGGTATTAGGAAATTATACCTTCTTTCATTATGCGTGCCCTAAATTTACCTCTATATCCTCTAAATAATTATTTTATATGATGGATAATGACTCTTTGTAGAGCTTATGTCCACAAAAATAGGGACCACCCAACCTCACCATAGCTTGTAGACCCTTTGAATGGGAATGTTTCTCATGCTGAATTCTTGGTTGCTTTCCAAGTGTTGTCTCTAGTTGTAAATACAAATGCTCGAGGTAATCAACTAGCATTAGTCCCAATTCAGTAGAATAATAATCTAGTTGCATCCTGAGTTTGAGATTTTATGAGAATGAATCCACTGGACTTCGTTGGGTTGAAACTAAATGAGGATCCTCATATCTTCATTGATGAGGTATAGAAAATTACTAAGATTATGCATGTTACAGAAAAGGAAAGTGTGGAATTGGTTTCTTACCAATTGAAATATGGAATTGGCTTCTTACTAATTGAAAGATGTTGCTTATAATTGGATTACAACATGAAAGGAGGGTAGGGTGAGAATGTTGCTCCTATGAGTTAGGATGTGTTTCAGGTGTCACCCATGAAGGAAGTGATGGGGTTTGAAAAGAAAGGAAATCTCAGCCCCTGATATATTGGTCCTTACGAGATCATAAGGTGTGTTGGAAATATTGCTTAGGAACTAGATCTTCTGTTAAAATTAGTCAGCGTCCATCCAGTTTTCCATGTGTCTATGTTGAAGAAGTGCATTGGAGACCCGTCCTTGGTATTTTCCCTATAATGTATTAGATTAAAGGATATTTTATCCTATGAGGAGATCCTAGTTGAAATTTTTGATTGAAAAGTTTGAAGTATAAGGAATAAGGACGTCGCTTCGGTGAAAGTTCTATGGAGGAATCAATTAGTAGAAAGAGCAATATGGGAAGCAGAAGAAGAGATGATGAGTTAGTATCCCCATCTATTTAATCCCAGCACAGAGTAAGTTTGAGGTAATAAAAATCTTCTAATCGATTCTACTCATCGACATCCTTGCTTATATCAGTTTATTCTATGAAGTTCATGTATTGGAAGTCATTTCCCAAGTAAGTTAATGTTTAAGAGTAGTATTCTAGTGGTAGGGAAAAATATGCTCCAAAAACCATCGTAGTGAGTCCATGAGATAGATCTTTCCCCACCCCAACTTTCATTCGATGACAAATGATCCCAAGGGAGAGATAATGTTACACCCAAAAAATTTCAATGATTTTATTTTGGTAGTCCTTTCGTGTTTTAATGTGATTTCTAAGTTGAAATAACAAGGGATGTTAACAGGATCATCAGTAAGGGTTTCAAAAATTTTGGAATGCATTTTGAGATATTTTGAGACCCCAAAAGAGTAAGGGTCTACGTTAGGACGTACCATGCCTAAGGATGCTGTGATGCTAATTTTTAGTTTTTCCTTTAAGTGTTTGAGGGAAATTTGGTCTTTTACCTCGTAATTAACCCCATAATAGTACCAAAATATAATACACCAAATTTTCAAGATCCAAACCACTAAAAAATAGGACACTAAGTTGGCTTACCACTGCCACAAGTATCGCTTCAATCTGATATTGTGGCAAGAAGTTATGCAATTTTCCTATTAAGTGTCAGTCAACTGCCAGTTGATTCGAATCACGTGAAAACCCATAATTAGACGTTATGAGTCATTATGAGTAGTCGTTGCCACAACTAAATAAACCTTCAGTTTTAACCTAACAACTATGACTCCAAGCCACGATTTGTAATCAGATATTGCGAGTCATTATGAGGGACTCGTAATCACAAGTTCAACCAAGAATTTTTTACAGTGGTTACTATTCCAGCACATGACTCGTAGTCTAACAATATGAGTCATTGTGTGGACCCATAATCGGACTAGTAAGGGATCCAATAATCGGGCATCATACTATGACTCTACCTAATGACTCGTAGTCAGTCATAACTAGTCATACGAGGAAGGTCATAATCATAGAAGAAAGAACCCCAGACCTTAGGGTTCCAGGTTATGACTAACACCACGACTCGTGATCAGTCATAACAAGTCATGAGGTGAGTCATAACGACTGGGAACAGAATTCCTACACATTTTTAATAAGGGCTTTTTGGTAATTTCCACCCCTTTTAACCCCAAACGCACGTCGTTTGGGTACCCAAACATCATTTATTAATGGATTAAAACTAACCTAACACCTTATAACTTCATAAATCACTGCTCTTAGTATAATAAAGCGATTCCCTTTTTCCTCAAGAGCAAACTAGGGTTTCCCAAGAACAAGATCAACTTCAAGGATTTCACCAAGGCATCTATTCTCAGGTATGTGGGATATTCATCAATGAGATCCTTTCACCCATTAAGTCCCAAGAAATTCCCAAAATTTAAAAATACAAACCGTTTCCTTTTTTGTAGAGTTAGTTAAATATGAATTTTATCATCTCTTTCTTTTAGTTGTTTGCATTATGCACCATGAAAATATATTCCCTCATGGGAGTTTTGTTTCCATACGTTTAGTAATATTCATTGTCTATCTCAAAATAATTTATTGACATGTTTAGTATTAATTATGATTTTTGATACTATGGTTAGCTTTACCACTTTTATGATCAGTTGCATTAGTCTATGATGGTAGGTTATGAACACTTGATACCAAGGTTTTAAACATGCATCAATTTACAAGTTCATGATTTCTTCAGTTTATGTATACAATATTAATTTCATAATACAATGACTTGATCATATCAGTTATTGATTTATGTTTTAGTTATATTTCTGAGTCTTTTAATTAGGAGTACGCTTAGCACCGATCGAACACAAGGATGGCGGCTTCCTTGTTAGATAGGCAAAGTCGTTAGTAGTAGTTCCAAAATTCCAGAACTACATTGCCAGCATAGGTTAAGAGGGGTCACCCATCAATTTAGTCTTTATAGCCTCTTAGGGGTCACCCGTCATTTTAGGCTTAACACCCTAGTCCTTTAAAACATCAAATTAGTGAATCCACGTAAGCCAGTATTGGTACCCTTGGCAAGGTATCGACACCCTTCCAACTGGTGTTACAACTTGGACCTCGATCAGTTGAGATTGGGGTATATCAATTGTAATTAGCTCCCACAGTCCTCAATTTAGTTATTCAGGTTATGTTCAGTTCAGGTTTGCATGACCAAGTGTACAGTATCTTAGTCATCTAGTTATTTAGATTATTTCAGTACATATTTGTACTTGTTATTGCATTAGATTTTTCACATTTATGCATTCATGCTCTGTATATATGTATATCAGCTAGCTTCCATCTTACATACCAGTAAATTTAAAGTACTGATTTCATACTCTCTTTTGTGTTTGTTATCTTATAACATAGGTTCGGACACTCAACTTCCAGATTGTACGTAGTTCATTCCTGTGCCACTCAGCTGCAACATTGGTGAGTCCTCATCAGTCAAGGACTAGTTATATTTTAGTTATTCATCCCAATATTTTATTTTATTCTATTTAACTTAGTCAAAGTTAGTTGGGGACCTATCCTAACAAGTCATCATGTTTAGAGGCTTTCAGACAATCAAACAGTTAGATGTGTTTTTCAATGTTGTATTTAGTTACCCTTGATATTGTTTTGATCATCAGACACTTTTAAATGACTTCCCTATAGTATTTTTTACCTTTCTTTTTTTATATTTATAGCTTATACCAGATCATGGGTTGGGGTTACTCGTAATCTTAAGCACCATGTTACGACTAGGGGTAGTCTCGGGTCATGACAAAATTAGTATCATAGCATAAGTTTTAAAGTATCCTAAGGTGTTTGAAAGTTGCATTAAGTAGAGTCTTGTTCATGGGTGTGAGGCATGCCACACTTATGGGTGAGAGGTTATGAAATATTTTAGGAAAGCTTTCTTTCTTTAGTACTCATGTTATGTGATGGAGCGTGATCTCTATTAAACTCCTTCTTCTAAATCGTTCTCTACTATTTATAGAAATGCCTCCTAGAATGGCTAATAGAAGGATAAATAGGGACCATCCCACACCACCACCTGTTCTTGAGGACCCTATGAATGAGCAGGTCTCTCACGTTGAATTTGGGGCGGATTTTACTACCTTAGCCCAATCTGTGGTTGCCCAGAACAATCAACAAGTTTTTGCCCCAACCAATCCTTTGGTGAGCACGGCATCAGCCAAAATTTAGGATTTTACTCGAATGAATCCCCCAACGTTTTCTAGATCTAATGCTGAGAAGGATCCACACGAGTTTTTGGATTGCGTGTAGAAGGTGACTGATATTATGGGTGTTACCCTAAGTAAGAGTGTTGATTTATCTGTTTAGTAATTATAAGGGGTGGCTCAAACTTGGGTTAAACAGTGGAAGAAAGATAGAGGATCCAATTCAAGCCTATGAAGTGGGGTGAGTTTGCTACTACTTTCTTAGATAGGTTCTTCCCACTCGAATTGAGGAAGACAAAGGTGCAAAAGTTCATTAACTTGAAGTAGGGTAACATGAGTGTGAAAGAGTATTCACTAAAGTTCATACATTTAGAAAGATGAGTAAGTTTGTATCTAGTGTTTTAGAAAATGTTGTCAAAGAGTGTAGGACAACTATGTTGATTAAGGAGATGGAAATTTCTATATTAATGGTTCACGCTCAACAGATTGGGGAGGAGAAGCTCAAATAAAGAGGAAGAGAGAATAAGATGTCCAAAACTGATAGTTTTAACTTCTCTCAATAGAGGTTAGAAGGTAGTGATCATTCTCAGTTTTGCCAAAAATCCTCAGCTCCATCCCCATCTTCTGCCAGTGCTCCTGTGCCTATGTTCAGACAGCATAATAGGATAGAGAACCAGGCTTCAAATCCCAGGGTAGCATGAATAGTAGTTGCACTAACCTAGTTTACAGAAGATATGGTAAGAACCACAAGGGTGAGTGCTTGGAAGGCAACGATGTGCGTTTTTGGCGTGGCAAGTCAAGCCATCGAATAAAGAAATGTCTTGTAGTTACCCAATGAGGAAGAAATGATTGTGAGTAGGTCCTAGCTAACTTTTCAGCAGTCCTAATAGGACACGCGACTCAGCAGGGTTCCATGTCTATTGCCACCAATGTACAGCATTACAATCGATTATATGCCCTCAAACTCGATAAGATCAAGAAGGTTCTCCTGATGTGGTTATCGTATGTTACAAGTCTTCCACCTTCATGAGTATGCATTATTAGATCCCATAGCCACACTATTCTTCGTGACTCCTTATATAGCTTTAAACATTGGTGTCGGCCCATAAATTCTTGAAGAACCCTTCACAGTGTCCATTCCCATAGGTAGTTGCACCATAGCTAAATGGGTGTACAAAAACTGCCCAGTCATAATGTCCCAAAAATTTACCTCAGTCGATCTTATAAGATTAGAGATAACTAATTTTTATGTCATTCTTTGCATGGATTGGCTCCACTCTTGTTATGCATTAGTTGACTATAGATATAGAATAGTGCAATTTTAGTTTCCTAATAAGCCAGTCATAGAATAGACAAATAGTACCTCCGCGCCTATAGGTTAATTCATCTCCTACATTAAGGCAGGGAAGATGATATCCAAAGATTTCATCAATCATCTTTTCTAAGTCAACGACTCAAAATCTAAGATTCTAAGTCTTGAATCAGTTCCAGTAGTTACTGAGTTTTCAGAATTATTTACTAAAGATCTATTTGGAGTTTCTCCTAAGAGGGAAATCAACTTTGGAATAGATCTCCTCCTAGAAACCTAACCTATTTCAATTCTACCTTAAATACTGGCTCTAAGCGAACTTAAGGAATTGAAAGAACAGTTGAAAGATCTCTTAGATAAGGGCTTTATCAGGCCTAGTATTTCCCCGTGGGGTGCCCTAGTTCTCTTCGTGTGCAAGAAAGATGGTTCTCTCAAAATGTGCATCGAATACCATCAGTTGAACAAAGTCACAATCAAGAATAAGTATTCTCTCCCAGGATTGATGAATTGTTTGACCAACTTCAGGGTACTAATTGTTTCTCTAAGATAGATCTCAAATACGGCTATCATCAACTTAGAGTCAGACAAAAATATATCCCCAAGACAGACTTCAGAACTTGGTACGGTCACTTTAAATTTGTAGTTATGTCTTTTGGACTAAAGAATGCTCCTATAACTTTTATGGACTCTATGAACAGAGTATTCAAGAAGTACTTGGGCATGTTTGTCAAACTATTCATAGATGAAAATCCTGCAGCTTTGAAGATTATTTTGCAGACCCTTATGGATCACCAATTATTCGCTAAGTTCATCAAGTATGAATTATGGTTGCATTGGAGTTGATCCTCAAAAGACTGAGGTATTATGAAACTAGTATAGATCCTTCTCTTCATTAGATTTTAGAAGTTTCTTGGATTTATCCAATTATTACAGACGGTTTGTTACAGGATTTTTCTCTATTTCTTCTTCTATGTCCAGGTTGACTTAGAAGAAGTCAAATTTCAGTGGTTCAATTTCGACGAAAAGAGTTATCAAGAGTTGAAGACTCGACTCACTTTCGCTCTAGTTTTGACCCTACCAGAGGGCTCAGATGGTTTTGTACAATACTCTGATAATTCTAGAGTTGGTCTTAGTTGTGTGTTAATGCAGGAGGGCAAGGTTATAGTTTATGCCTCTAGATAGCTCAAACCTTATGAGAAGAACTACTCGACTCACGATCTTAATTTTGCAGCAGTTGTTTTTGCCTTACAGATTTGAAGGCATTACCTTTATAGGGTTCTTATTGACATGTTACTGATCACAAGAGTTTATAGTATGTGTTCACTTATAAAAACCTAAATATTAATAAGAGAAAGAGGCTAGAATTGCTAAAAAACTATGATATAAGCGTGTTGTATCACCCCAGTAAGGGAAATATTATAGTCGATGCCCTTAGTAGATTGTCCATAAGGAGTGTTACTCATATGAAGGATAATACAAAAGAGTTATTTTGTGAGGTTCATCAACTTGCTAGATTAGGTGTTCGATTGGTTGATTCGATCAAAGGTAGTGTATGGATTTAGTATGGTTCAGGATCTTTCTTGGTTTCCAAGGTAAAAGAGAAGAAAGATAGAGATCCTATTTTTGTTATGTTGAAAGAGGAAGTTTGGGATCAGAAGGTTGAGGTTTTCTCCTAAGGGGAAGATGGTGTACTTCATTGTCAGGACAGGTTATTTGTTTCAAACACGGGTGATTTTAGGCAGCGAATGTTAGTAGAGGCATATGGTTCACGGTATTTTATTAACCCAAGAGCCACTAAGTTGTATCGCGATTTGCGGGTAGTCTATTAGTGAAATGGTATGAAAAAGGGTATTGAGAAATTCATGGCTAAGTGTTCAAATTTTCAATAGGTTAATGTTGAGCACCAGAGGCCTTGTAGTATGCTTCAGGAATTTAACATCCCTACTTGGAAGTTGGAAGTGGTGAATATGGACTTTGTTACAGGGTTACCTCATACACACTATCAGCATGATTCTATTTGGGTCATTGTGGATATAATGACCAAGTCAACCCATTTCTTGTCAATCCATACTTCCTATTTTGCCAAGGATTATTCTAGAATCCATATCACGGAGTTGGTGAAGTTACATTGAATCGCATTGACCATCATTTTATATAGAGGTACTCAAGTTACCACTCATTTTTTGAAGGCTTTTCAGAAAGGTCTTGGTACCCAAGCTCATCTCAATACGGCTTTTCACCCCCAGAGAGATGGTCAGGAAGAGAGGACCATTTAGAACTTACATGACATGTTAAGGGATTATGTTATCGATTTCAAGGGTAGTTGGGATGATCACTTGCCTTTGATTGAGTTTACCTACAATAACAATTATCATTCTAGTGTTCAGATGGCTCCATTTGGGGCTCTTTATAGTAGGAGGTGTATATATTTTATTGGTTGGTTTAAGGTTGGAAAAGATTCTTGGATAGGTCCATACTCAGTGTATAAGGCGACGGAGAAAGTTTAGTTAATTTGAGAAAGTTTGAAGGCAACCCAGAGTTGAAAGAAATCCTTTGCAGATGTGAAGAGGAGGGAGCTTGAGTTTGATATGGGTAACCTGGTGTATTTGAAAATTTTTCTCATGAGAGAGGTGAAGAGATTTAGTAAGAAATGAAAGCTCAGTCCCCGCTATGTTGGCCCATATAGGATCTTGAACCATTTTGGAAAGGTAGCCTATGAGTTAGAGTTGCCTGCAGAGTTAGAATCAGTGCATCCAATATTCGATGTCTCTTTGCTAAAGAAATACATTGGTGTTCAAGATTCAGTCGTTCCTTTATGGAGTATGGGCGTGGAAGATAGCTTCTCCTATAAAGAAGTCCCAGTTGATATCCTTGATCATCAGATTTGTAGGTTGAGGAATAAAGAAGTTGTTTTAGTAAAAATTCTTTGGAGAAATCAGTTAGGTGAGGGAGATACTTGGAAAGCAGAAGCTGATATACGAGCTAAGTATTCCCTATCTTTTCTCTTTGAATCCAAATTCAGCTTGAGGTAATAGTTTTCTTAATTAATTCTCTCATTTTCTATCTCAGCTATCCAACCATCCTCAGGTCATAGCATGCATTCATGACTTCAGTTCAGTCCATGCATCATGTTTTAGATTTAGATTCATGTTTCAAATTTAGATAGCTAGTCATGATTCAGCTCATAATTTTTCAGTGCATGATCTCACTTTTTCCTAGTACCGAAGCTCAAACAATTTCACTCGAATAAGAATGATCCCAAGGGGGAGATATGGTAATACCCTATATTTTCAAGCTCTAAACCCCTCAAAAGATAGGCTACTAAGTTAGCTTTCCAATGCCGCAAGTCTCGTTTCAATCTGATATCATGGCAAGAAGTTATGCAATTTTACCTTTAAGTGTCATTCAGCTGCCTGTGGCTATGATTCACATGGTGATCCATAATGATATGTTATAAGACAATACAAGTAGCCATAGTCACAATAGAAAGAACCTTCTGTTTTAGCCCAGTGACCATGACTCCACTCCACGATTTGTAATCATATATTTTGAATTATTGGGAGGGACTCATTGTCACAACAGTGTTCAACCAAAAATATGTTTCAGTGGTTATGAGTATAGAACACGACTTGTAGTCTGACATGATCAGTCATTTATGGACCCGTAGCCTGACCAGTATAAGATCTAAGAATCAATCCTCAGACTATGACTCCACCAAACAACTCATAGTCAGTCATAACGAGTAGTAAGAG
The DNA here is from genome assembly GCA_030864225.1 of Capsicum baccatum var. pendulum. NCBI lineage: Eukaryota > Viridiplantae > Streptophyta > Magnoliopsida > Solanales > Solanaceae > Capsicum > Capsicum baccatum. The sequence goes on along the minus strand of CM061559.1, from coordinate 66,171,357 downwards.
GAAGGTCGTAATCATAGTAGAAAGAACCCCAGACCTCGGGGTTCCAGGTTACGACTCAGACCACAACTCGTGACCAGTCGTAATGAGTATTAATTATGATTTTCCATTCTATGGTCAGTTTTGCCACTTTTATGATCAATTGCATTAGTCTATGCTGATGGGTTATGAACACCCGATACCAAGATTTTAACATGCATCAATTTACAAGTTCATGATTCCTTCAATTTATGTATACAATCTTAATTTCAAAATACCATGACTTGAGCATATTAGTTATCAGTTTATGTTTTAGTTATACTTTAATATCTCTCAGTTGGGAGTAACACTTAGCACTGAGCGAATGCAGGGATGATGGCTCCCCCGTCAGGTAGACAGAGTCATTAGTAGTATTCCCTAAGTTCCAAAACTACGTTGCCAATGTAGGTTATGAGGGATCACCCGTCAGTTTAGGATTGACACCCTCTTAGGGATCACTCGTTAGTTTAGGATTGACACCCTAGTCCTTCAGGATACCAGATTAGCGGATTCGTAAAACCAGTGTTGGTACACTTGTTAAGGTATCAACACCTTTCCAATTGGGGTTACAGATTGGACCTCGATTAGCTCAAATTGGGGTAAGTCGGTTGTAGTTAGCTTCCACAATCCTTATCAGGCCCTATTTTTACCAAGGTTAAAACAAGCACGATATTATGGATTCAAAAAGAATTAATTTTATATAGAGTCGTCACCTAATTTGTAAGTAAAAATAGAAAAACCTATTTATCTATTAACAAGTATAACTTTATTTCAATTTGCGAAATCAATTTATATTCTGGATAAGGGTTCAAATTATTCTAAAGGAAAAAGGTTAGGTATCCTTCAGAATACACAAATGTGGTTCCCCGTCAGACTTAGATTTATTAAATGATTGAGGAAAAAATCAATATGATTATACAAATATAATATGTGTATTAAAATAATATAAATAATTTGTATGCAAAAGTATATATACATTACATATGTTGTCATAAAAATTGTAAGTATAAGAAGTATGTAAAAATATATAAATAAAAATGTATGAAAAGAAAAGATTGAATACAGAAAAATTTGATTTTAAAGAAAGACTACGCAACATTTTTTAGTGTAAAAAGTGTGAATTATTTGATTAAATATTTAAATTAATTTAATATAAATATTAACGGACTAAATTTGTCTAAACGCGTGATGAAGATTACATAAATAAAGAACATCTCACCCAACACCCTCAAAAAATAAAGTTTTCAATAAAATTAATATTTTGTCCAAGTATAAAAATATAAAATACAGACATAAAATTCAAACTCTCTTCTTAAGTGCCAATTTTGATAAGTGCTCCTAAAAATCTGTACAAGCACTTGAGATAAAAATGTAAGTAACAACTCAAAATAAATTAAGAAATATATGCGCATATATGTATGTAAAATAGAACTTTTGTTAAAGTGCGGAATCAGATAAAGTTTTAAATATTATAAGAATTTCGTCATCGCCCAAATTTATTTATTTTATTACATATTTTTATACATAAAATTTGCATTTTTATTTATGAAGTTCTCAAAAATTGATGGAGAATTTCTTCATCTGCCAAATATTAATACTTGTTCTTTGTTAGTTATGTCACTAAATAAAAAAATCAACCAAGGTTACAGTAAAAAATTTATGATAAATGAGACTTAATCAACAATACTTGTATGAGGCTCCACTAACTTCTTGACACGTGGATTGTGGAACCATTTTATTAATTTAAAGTTGCAAAATAGAATCAAGAAGGGAGAGAGACTAACATTTCAACAAAAAATTGAAAGTGGACAGTGGAGTCCACAGAAAAATGAGTCAAAAACACTAAAGTTATTGAAAGTAGAGGACTTAACGCGTATTAATTGTCTTTGCAATTTCCAACCAACATGGAGTGTTCTTGACATCTCTATTTCTTCTTCATCAGAAAACTTTCTTCTAAACAAAAAAAAAATTTCATTTTTCTTATCTAAGAACTTCTATTAAAATTTAAAATTACGTATTCATCTATTGATATTAAATTTACAATTTCGTTAAATACTAATATTCAAATATTGATTAGCGATTTGGGATGCTGCTAATGCAAAAAAATGATTGATATGTGTTGAAGATAAAAACAAATTGAAGCATTGTTCTCAAATTTTGGTTCTTTACTCAAATCTTTCTCTATTACTTCATCTTCATCTACAATTTTTCTTTATCAATATTTTTCAAGTACGAATCTTGTTTCATCTTCATGATTAATTTTTTATATATATCTATATAAATATGAAAAAAGATTATATAAAATGAGTAACAGAATTTAGATCTCTACAAATTTTTGTTTGCATGTCATTTCTAATGCCAAAATAGCAAAATACCTATCATATAAATATTTGTGATGTTAAAAAAGATAAAATCTATTACAAAGTGTGTTTTAGAGATTTACTATATTCCCTTTTCATTGATACCAACATTTTCTAATGCATTGTTTGAACCTTGACTTTGAAAGCACACTTCAGATTGTAGATTTAAGTTTTGTGTTAATAGTTGGCTGAAATTATTGTATGAATCTTTATGTATCTGTAGGTTTGAATATAAAAATAAAAAAATCAAGCTTAGTAAATCAATTTTAATAGAAAAAAGAATCAAAATTTATAGATAAATAAAGTAGCAAGACAATGATTAAAAATGTTTAATTTGATGAAGGAAAATAACCTTAAAGTTTAGTTTAGTGAAGCCTTGCATTGAGGTTGATTGCATTTCAAAGCTCGGTCCTATAGCATTCAAAGACTGATATTCATCTGATAATGCTACTCTGATTTTAATTGTCTTTTGTGATGTTTTTTTTTTCTTTGCTCACCTTTTGACTTCATTCTTCCATATCCATTTCTCGTCTTTTTTCTTAATTGGATCCAAAACTTGATCATTACACCCTGTAGTAGAATCAATTCCATCGAGCTTGTTCTTATCCTTCTCATAATTTTCAGCATAAAATTCACTTTGATGCTTAATAATCCCAATCTTTGCCTGATACAAATATTTTCGAACAATTTTCTCGAAGTCCAAGTCATTTGCCACTAAATTCATTACAGTAAAAAACTCCTTCATTAATTCATTTAAGCAATTTGCCAAGGAGAATTTCATTGTCTCCTTTTTTTTTGTGAACTCCTTAAATCCACCGCCATGCTTAGAATTCTTAGTCCACCTTTTCAAAATGTATTTCACAAGTATACAAGAAAAGTTTATGTCCAAGAATAAAACTTTAAATACATGACAACACAGTCAACCCGTGGCTTCAAACATTTGACAACTATAGAAGATACAATTATCAAGAGAATTGAACTGGACAGTTTCAATTTGCTCACTTTCACCCTTTAAGACTGTATATATAGTACAAGTCCCATTATTTTTCAAATTGATTACTTTCTTGATTGTTCCTTATAGAAAGTCATGTTGAAACCTTGTAAAAATTCTTCTTGTATACACACTATCAGCATGCTTCAAGATCCCACAGTCTACTATGAAAATTTTAGGCTTTCCTCGGCATTTGTAATTCTTAATTGCCTCGCTGTCACGCATTTCATTTATTCGCTGCTCATATTGCTTTACAAATTCAGTTACACTTATTGTCTTGCATGCCATTTATGTGAAAACTCTGTTTATGCTTCCACTTCTTTGAGCTGATTTAATTTCCGCTGAAAAATTGAAACGACTAAATGCAGGACATTATTTCTTTCTCAAATCATATAGCTTTTTAAGCAAAGTATTATTTGCACAATCCTATCCAGATATCATATTCTGCCATATCACTTCAAATTTTGATTTTGACTTGCATCTCCATAAGAGAGTATCGAAGTAGTTTCGAAATTCTTGTTTTCAGTAAAGGTGGGGTATGTTCTTATGAGCATTTCTGTCAATGTGCCATTCACATAACCGATGACATGTTTTAGGATAAACTTCTCTAATGACAGCCGCTATAGCAGAAACTTGATCGGTAAAAATTATTGTTAGTGCTTTTCCTCCCATTCTCTTTAGGAATATTTGAAATATCCAAATAAAAGCGCCTAATGTTTCATCACACAAGAATGCACATCCAAAGAAAATATTTTTCCAATGATTATTTACACCAAAAAAATGAAGCACAAATCATGTTATATTAATTTGTGTGATATGTGGTGTCAAAAATCATCACATCTCTGAAATACTCATAGTGCAATCTAGATATGTTATCTCTCCAAAGAAAAAGTTGCACAATCTACCATCTTCATCAATTTGAAAAGAATAAAAGAAATCTGAGTCCTCCGATTGCAAATGCATAAAATAATTTATCAAAGTTTGAGCATTTTCACCATTAATCATGTTTCTCTTATGTGCTTGTATGAAGTTATGAGCATCTTGCTCAATAAATCCTATATTTTCAATTCCATCTGCTTTATTTTGAAGATATCAAATAGCTTTTTTTGTGTGAATACCAGCATCGACCATAGAACCAAGAATATTTTTGGTAGCACTTGTAAGCTTTTGATCAGATTGTATGAAATATCTTAAATTATCTTCTATCATTGGATGACTATGCACATCATTAAATTCACATACTTTCCATATGTCATTTGATATTTTGAAGTTTATACGAGCCAAGCATCCACATCTATATTCTAATATTTTTTGCTTCTTTTATTGAAAAGGAGGAAGCTTATCAAATTGTCCTTCACAAGAACAAAAAAATAAGCATCTCGTTATCTAGTTGTTTCTATTTTTAGTCTTTGCACCTTTTTGAACACCAAAATCTTTTGCCATGACATATGAATTGTATGCATTGTATGATCCCTCTTCTGAATTAAATTTCATATCAATCTAAAAAATAAATTTTTTATCGATGGTATAAACATTATGAGCTCCTTAAAAATGTTCTTGATCATTTACATTATGATTTAAGGTAGCAGTGTTTAACTTAGAAGCATGAAAACACAAATAATAATAAACTGTAAGAATATTTTATAAAAGTGAGACATTACCTTCTTATTAAGAAGAACCTTTTTCAACATTTACATTTTTCATTTCTGATTTGAAACACAATTAATCTGTACAAACAAAATAAAAGTATTAAAAAATGTCAAAGCTATTTTAGTGTAGAAATGTTTACATGTTTTTCCTTGTGATACTATAAAACTTATATTATAATTTGAAATATGTATGACTATTATTAAATTTGTTGGGACTATTATTCAGAATAAAAACAATACCAGATCTGAATTCTATTTTTGTTTTCTAATAAAAATATTTTTATGTTTGACAGAATTTTTCAATAAGTCGTGAAGATCACATATTGCAGCAACAATTGATATACGAAAGTGCTTTGTATAAGGGACATTTTATTAATAAGTCATGTATAAAATATAATCTTGGTGATATATATGTATCAAAATAAAATATTTTGATAGCAATATCAAAATAAAGTTCACTAATAAGTAAGTAGATTCAAACAACAATAATAAATAAGAGTAAAAATAAGTTGGTATATTCTAAAATAAGTTGATGTATTCTCTACATTTAGAGTACATATTTGATATTTATTATATTTAGAGTACACAATTTGTTGTTCTAAAAATAAAAATAAAAAAAAAATGATGAATTTATTACATCTAGAGAAGAATTTTCTGATGGGTGAGAATATATTTGATGTATCTTTGAGGAAAAGGGTGATCAACAATGTTGTAATAGATTTGATCTTTTTGAGAAAGAAAATCATCAACAATGTTGTAATAGATTTGGTGTTCCTTTGAGAAAAGAAGTGATTAGCAATATTATATATGATCAATAAAGTAACCTATTAAGGAGGAAAAACTCACTTCTCATTCCCTCTATTTTTTTCCCACTGTACACTTACATTTTACTTGTTCATTTATACAAATGGGTCCCACAATGCAAGTATCAAGAATTTAGTGGAGCCTCGTACAAATATTATTGCTTCAATCTCATTCAAAATAAATTTTTTCTCAAAGTAGCACATTTGAATCCATGTTATAATATTACTTTTAAAATTAAAGAAATTGTAACAAATACCACAAAAATAATCATGGACCAATAAAATTATGACAATTGCAAAATGTATAAATTTAATTTTAACCAAAACTAACAACATAAAAGATTAAAAAAGCACTATTAGTAAAAATGAAATATAAACACACACAGAGTGATATCTAGAAAAAAATGAAAACAACACAACAACAAAGACAAAATTAAATCAACCTAAACAGGATATAACCAGGTTAGAAAACCAAAACAGAAAACAAGGAGCAGAGAAGATGAAGTTCGCCAGAAATGGACCTCCTCCAATCAGATTTGAACATTTCGGGATTGATACCGGAGTAGTTGGACTTCACCGGACAAACTGAAAAATTCAAAACTAAACAAAACAATAAAAATGATGTGATGGGAGAAAGGAAAACGGGAGCTGCTCCAGTTCATCGGAGCATGGAACTCCTCGCCGGAGCTCGAGAAGGGGAGTGGACGATGGGGAGGGGTTTTTGACGAAGCTATTCACCAGAGTTACTATTGTTCACCGGAGTTCGGAGCTTCGGTGAGTTCGTCAATAGTGGAATTTACCGAATCTCCCTGATTTGTTGTTGTTTGGAACTTTTGTTGCTATTTGTTGCGGCATCGCCGTGTTTTTCTGGTCAAATATCATTGGGGCATGATAGAACAGTAAAGAGGAAGTCGGTTTGTGGTTGTTGTTTGGGTTTTTGATTATATGAACGGGGGTGGTGAAGTGGTGGCTGGAACTAACTGGTTTTGCTCACTGGAGAAGCAGGGAGGAAGAGATGTAGAGTAATGTTATTTCAGAGAGAGAGAGTGATCTGATTGTGGTGTGGTGTATTTGTACTTGTATGTGTTAAAGTGTGTAACAAAAAAAGTTAATACATAAAAATAATCTTAAACTTAGACATCAAATTATAACTTTCATCTTAAACTTTGATAGTGTATAAATATGACCTTTAACTAATCAAAACTGTACAAATATGACCTCCAATTCTACGTGACAAAACGCGTATTCAACACACAAAATTGGGCGTGTCCAGCTTAAAATCTAAGGGCATAATGCATAAATATGACCTTAAACTTTGACAATGTACAAATATGACCTTAAATTATTCAAAACTGCACAAATATGACCTTTAAATGACTTTTTATTATTATTTTTTCATTATTTTCGGCTCAAAGATGAAAATGGCATCTAACTTCTTTTGTCATTGCGGAAAAAGAGCAATATTGAAGATTTATTAATTAGGCGAGTAAGCCTCATATGAAAAAATCGAGCAGGTATGTATATATATTATAAAGCAGGGGATGAATTTAAATTATATAATATATCTAAATATTATTTATTTAAATATTAAATTAAAGATGAAACTATACTAATAATAAAAAAATTATAGTTTTAGTAAAACGTTAATAAATTAATGTTACTAAGGATAGTAATAATAGTATATTAAATTAACGTTATCAAATTAACGTAATTAAAATGTTATTAAATTAACGTTATTAAAACGTTATTAAATTAACGAGGGGTGGACCTACGTGGTTGCTATGGGGTTCACCCGAACCTCCTCGGTAAAAAATTACGTTGTATATATATAAGATAGAAAATGTATATTTATGTATGTATATTAATGTTGAACCACATGAAACAAGACACTTAGATAGCCCAGTGGTGTTATTTGCTCTTCTTGGGCGCTTTCTTCAGCCTATTGTGCGGGTTTGATCCCTGCTAGTGACTATTTTTTAAAAAAAAAATTTAAAAAAGCTAGGCGCGGCTGCTATAGAAATAAATAAAATAATAATAATAATTTTTTAAAATTAAAAAAAAAGTTAGGTGCTACTTCTATAGAAATAAATAATAAAATTATTATTATTATAATAATAATAATAATAATAATAATAATAAAAACGACGTCGTTTTAACACAAAAAGCAAAACTTTAACAGTGCACAAATATAACCTTTAACTATTTAAAACTGCAAAAATATGACCTCTCTCCAAGTCAATCTTTTTAACGACGTGGCATCGTGTGATTGGATTATCTTTCCACGTAGGTGCGAGTGAGACTCACGCATGGGGTTGCAAAATCAGAGGTCATATTTGTTCAGGTTTTGAATAGTTAAAGGTCCTATTTGAGTACTATCAAAGTTTAAGGTCAGTTATAATTTGATGTCAAGTTTAGGGTCATTTTTATGTATTAACTCTAAGAAAAATATTGAGAGTAAATACATAATTACACCACTGATCATGTCCGAAAGTTTTAAAAAGGCACCTAAACTTTAACTTCGACCTATTACCCCACAAATCTTCTTTATTTCGTTGCAAATATACCATTTTGAACCTTTACGTGTATACACGCGCCACAAGCGCGTGAAAGGGCAAAAATTGACTTTTTTGATCAATTAGAAGTTGCCACGCGGAAATAATTTAATATATAATTTATATTTTTTTTAAATTAATATTTATTTATTTTTTAAAATTATTTCATAACCCTTCCCCTACTCACCCCACCCCTAACCCCACTCATCCACCATTGTCTTCTTCCCTAACTTCTTCTTCATCACCATAACTCAACAACAACATCAATTACAACAACAATAACATCAACTAAAGCAACAATAACAACATCATCATCACCATAATTTTAAAAAGAAAATATGATGTACAATCTCCATTTTAATGGAGCTTTAAGCTCCATTTTAATGGAGGAAATTGGACGGGAATGGGGGAGGGAGGTGTTGGACAGGGTGGGCATGGAGAGGTGAGATGGGGTCATAAATAAAAATAGAGCTTAAAGCTCCATTAAAATGGAGATTGTATAGGAGCTTTAAGCTCCATTTTAATGGAGGAAACTGGACGCAGGGTGGGGAGGTGGGGGAGCTGTTGACCTGGACGTGTGGGTGGGGGGCTGTTGGACGTGGGGTGGGGTGGGGTGGGGGAAGAAGGGGGTAATAAATTAAATAAAAAGGAAAAAATTTATTAAAAAAATAAATAAAATATGTAATTAAAAATATTTGACACGTGACAGCACCTGATTGGTGTGTGCATCCACTCTCTTTATTGTAACTGAGATTCAGCAAAAAATAGTGTATTTGCAACGAAATAAAGAAGAATCGTGGGTTAATAGGTCGAAATTAAAGTTTAGGTGTCTTTTTGCAAAACTCGAATAAGATCAGTGGTGTAATTATGTATTTACTCTATAAACCCATTCCCCTTTTTATAATTAAAATTGACCCCTCTATTTATCCAAAAAATAAAAAAATAAATACTCTTGTCCCATTAGAATCTTTTATAGTCCAAAGGTTATTAACCGAAGGATTTTGCATTCTTTTAATCAATGAATGAAGATTTTTTATTCAACGGTTGAAAATCTCAAACCGTCATTTCAAGTGTCAATGTTTTATAAGTGATGAGACCTTGATTTGACTGATTTGTTGCTCTGTATATTAAAATAATTGAGCCGACATCCTCGTTTGCAGACTGTATTAAATAATGTATAAAAATATGAATGTCGATATATAATTATAGAAAAATACAAACAAAAAATATAATATAGTTATTTTAAAAAAATGTATTACCCTATAAGCAATTAAAATTATAATATGTAAAAAGAGAATTGTAGTGTGCAGTAAAGAATTATAGTGTTATATTGTGTACACATGCTGATAACTAAGAAAAAAATATTAAAATGATAATAAGATGATAAAAATCCTAAAATTTATGAAATTAAGGATAATTATCAATAAATAATGCAAAGTTAAAATATGACAATAAATTGGTAAACATCCTAAAATTGTGGTGATTATCAAAAAATTATGAACAATTGTAAAAAAATATGTGAAAAATTGTATTTTATTCCATTTAAAGATTAGAAAGCCTAAAAGCATTAATTTTAAGCTTGGAGAGCCCAAATTGAGCATCAACAGTTTGTCCTTTGAAAATAATGTAGAAGTCTTTAGACGAAAATATTGACATGTAGCCAATTTTGGTTGACAAAAGCACCTCGACAAAAAAATTGACCAAACTCTAGTCTAGAGTTGCCTACATACCTCGAGTTGCATAAGTATCAGGTCCAGTGTAGTTCAAAAGATTAGGCAAATTGTCTTTTGTTATGTTATTAAGGGTGAAAGATCGTGTGAAATGATTATTGAGAGAAAACTATTTAGGAATAGAAGTGTTCACATATTCCTAATGTTTCTTTCAAAATAACCCCAATATCCAGCTGTGCGATGCAAGGTTGAGTACTTGCTGGAGAGAGAGAATGATTATGATTGTGACGATTGAGCTCTGGACAGAGTTTCCTACATATCTCGATTATCACAAGAATCAGGTCCTGAACATCCATAATTGCGCTAAAAAGTAGGCAAAATACTTTTTTTCCTCATTTACACAAGCTTAGCATTCAAAACATGATTTCCTACAAAACATACCCAAAATTCATCACATCTAACAAAATAGACTAAGAAACTTTCAAAATTTCCTTGTTTAAAGCATCGAAAGTGCTATATTTTTATATCACATCAGCTAGAGCTAGGATTTCTGGCAGAATTAAGAATGGTTTCCACTATCTGACCTTTATTGAGAGAAATTAAAGTTACCTATTCTGGACCTCTTACTCTCCTTTTCCCTGTCCATAACTTTCTCTTTCTCTATCTACTGAGTATGAACCATCATCCTGGAGATGTCCATTTCCTTCACCAGCATAGTAGTCTTGTACCTTTAACTACATACCAGACACAAACTTGCTCATATAAGCTCTATAATTAGCAACCATAGTTGGAACATACCTCTCCAATTGAGTAAACTTAAGGGAATACTCATTCACACTCATGCTAACTTATTTTAGATTATGAACTCATGCACCTTAGATTCCCTTAACTAAAGCATAAATAAACTATCCAAAAAAATAATCACAAACTCGTCCCATTTTACCAGTTCTACGTTTGAACCTTATCCTTCTTTTACTAATTGTACCTGGTGTAATCTACACCTTATAACTGATAGGCAGCCAGTTTAGCACTCACAGTTGGGGTAACACCCATAATCTTTCTAACATTCTAAATATTGTCAACCAAATCTTATGGAATCCCTTCAGACTTGGACCTTAAGAACACTAGGAAATTCATTCAAGTGAAGTCTCAAACTCTGGTCATTACCGCATTTATTGCTGGGTTGGTTGGTAGCATGGTTGACCAATTATTATGAGTGGTCAAAGACTAGCCAAAGTGTAAAGGCAGTCCTGAATTTGGCATGGGAAACTTATTCATTGAGAGGGTTTTCTAGAGCTGGTGGTGCTTGCTGATTCTCGACCCTGCTCTCATTTACATTCTTCCTTCTATTAGTCCTCTTTGGAAGAATATTCTCTAAAGGTATAGAAAATGAGTTAGAAGAAGGTTTTAATACACTTCATACTTTATCGCACAATATGAGCATGAAATAAGTGAATTTTTTTCTAAAATATATCATAGCCTCTCACTCATAAGTGTGTCACGCTTCATATCTATAAATAAGACTTTATTTGACATGACTTTTAGATACCTTAAGACTAACATGCCCTTTAAAATTTCATAACTAGAATTTATAGGAGGGAGTGTATAAGAACTTCCTATGATCGTAGGGCCAATCTATTATCAAAGTTTTCCCTTGTAGTTTAGAGGTTGTGAGAGCTCTCTAAACATGATTAGACAAGCCTTGGTACGATTGTGGGATCTATGTACAATCGTACCTTGGTTCATAGGTATTATTTGCTACATCAAAAGCATTTGTAGGACTCATGATTGTGCCTGGGGATCGTGATTCCCTCTTATGGTATGAGGGTATAATTTGTCGATTTTCATATGTTGGAGTTTTGTTGATTAGATGAAACCATTGTATGGTCATACAGTAAACCACAAGCATGGTTTGGCTCGTGGTTTCTTACTGCATAACAGTCTTTGCTAAAAAAGCCATAAATTTTCACTCCAAAGTCATATTAAGGAGAAAACAAATGTGTTGGAAATATAATTCAAATATCTATCATTTGGTGGGTCTAGGACTCAAAACTGCATCAGAATATGGAAATTTAACTCATTTAAAGTTGATCACTCCTTTAAGAATCGATTAGTAAGGGAGGTTTTGGATTGGTCAAGGGCTAACGGGTTCTCTGGCCTTAGTACATTGCCAAATATCCTCTCATGCTATTAAAACGTAATGATTTTGCCTACCTATACATGAATCATGGTTTTACCCTAGGCTTGCATTTTTTAGAGCATTACACAACCACCTATGGAAATTTTTTTAGTCTTTAATTTGTTTTGTGTGGTGTTGTGTATCATTGCTAAACACCCTTTTTTTTTTTGGTGTCATGGGTTTTAATAAGGATTGATGTAAGTGAACTCTTTCTCACACCTACCATCATATAGAAGAATTTATTTGAACCAAATATAATATTGACTCCATACTTTTGGAATTCTAAATGGCTTTGATAGAAGAGATGATTAATTTTTATTGGGGTCTAATAATGGGAATACATTGAATCAATATTAGTTTGTTTATTCAAAATGGTTTGAATTCCTATTTAGTTCCCCCATACCTATTTGTAGATGAACGATTGATAAATTAGTATCTAATGGAATGAATCATTTCACCGTAATTGAAGATACTTGTGATAAAATAACTAACTTTAAATTTTTTATATCACAAGTTTAAGTCAGAACTAGTTGTTATTCAGTCAATAAAAAATATTTGAAAGTGGGAATAAAAGTGTAACACCCCGTAAAAGTCGTGCATGGATTAGCCTTTAATAGAGTGCTCTTAGACTTAAAAACTTGAAAATTTTTCTAAGTGTAACTTAGAGTCATTTTAGCTGACAACCTTCGGGATACAACTTCTCGACCTTCTCGACCTTCATTTTTAGATTTTCAAGTTGCGTTACGATCGGACAATCTCATAGTATATCTCAGATAAGTTTTGGAATTTTTCGGAATGCATAAGGCTGCGTTTGGATTTCAAAACAGTAGCAAAACGCATAGCCTGTTGCCCAGTTTTTTTCAGCATTTCAGGGTCAACCTCAAGCGATCATAACTACCTGTATATAACGAACTGTGTGAGCTATAATATATCAAACGAAAGATCTTTGAGTCCTCTTTCCACTGCAACTGGTTTCATCCAAATCCAACATCTGAGTAAGAAGTTATATCCGTTTTAATTCAGCCTGTCAGTTTGTCAACTGAGGGATAGTTTCGACTTTTCTTGTTTTCTCAGGGGCATTTTAGTCATTTCACTTCACTCAATTCCGTCTATAACACCAGATTTAGCCCAAATTCAGCAGAATACAATCCTTTTTCTCAAATTCTCTCAAGAACACCTTTTAGGTTCCAAACAAAAATCCCAAATAACTCAAGATTCAACCGTAGAAAATTCAAATTGGTTCCGTAGTTGTGTTCACCATCTCGAAAGCTTCGAGAAGCACTCCATGGTTATGTAAGGAGGATTCCAAATACAAGAGTCCATTGTTAAGGTATGAATATTGTTTATTCTTGATTCTTATCCATGAATAAGTATTGATAAAGGATTATGAGTATTGTCTTGATGTTGGAAGATAACTAGAAACATAGTTATGAATTGTTGTGTATAAATTGTTAGTAGTAAATTATGGAAGTTACTGTATTGGATTATGAAGGATGAATTGTGGTGATATATCATTATATTAGTGGTTATGTATGCCTAGTGATCATGTTGGTATTGGATGGTTTTAAGAAGGGAAATAAAGGCTAAGAGTGATGTTGAGGGATTTTTAATGAAAATTCATGATATGTGAATGTAATAAGAGTATAAGAGGATGTATGTAGTACTCTTATTGATGAGCTAAAGGATTACTTCCTAGACATTAATTGGTGAATTTAATACCTAAATGGTAAGGTTTGGTTGCTAATGCTAGTTTGCCACAAATGACTTATTGTAGATAAGTGTTCGAAGAGTACGGGAAGTCACTTGTATTGAAGTGATTATATCAAGGTATGTAAGACATACTCTATCTATTCTTTGGCATGAGTAATGACCCATGACACTCTCAAGTAAGCTTCCAACATTGTCCTACGACACATGACACATACTAACATCATATGATCTTCGACACTACCAATTGAACTTGTTTTCACTTTTAAGATGTCCGGCTAGTCAAAAAAATATCCATATACTATTGTTGACTCCGAAATGGTTTAATGAGGTATCCATGATTCTCTACTTCATTTTCATGATAATGATTACCTATTTACATGTTTTTCCTATTGAGGTATCATGGTTTCAAGTTCCATAAAGTGTGACCACAAAGTAACCAATCTCAAAGATTAATTGAATTAAGAAATGGAATGTCTATATTTTAAATTGATGATATGATGTATTATATTAGTACCACTGATCAGTTGGCCATTGTATTATAAAGATTATGTATATATATGCTATTCCAGGGGTGGTCCCTGATGTATTGTATTAGTACCACTGATCAGTTGGCCATTGTATTATAAAGATTATATATATATATGCTAAAAAAATGGAATGTCTATATTTTAAATTGATGATATGATGTATTATATTAGTACCACTGATCAGTTGGCCATTGTATTATAAAGATTATATATATATATGCTATTCCAGGGGTGGTCCCTGATGTATTGTATTAGTACCACTGATCAGTTGGCCATTGTATGACATATGTTATGTATTGATAAGGATTACGGGAAGTAATGATATGAAAGTAATGTGCAGGTATCCCATCAGTTCTTTTAAGTGTGGTCTACTCATACTGTTTATTCACTGGTATCTGGGTTCTGTTGATCTTTTGTATCTCATGTTGATACTCCCTGCCTTACATACTCAGTACATATTTCCGTACTGACGTCCCTCACGGGGGACCTGCATTCATGCCTGCAGGAACAGGTACTTCAGGTCGTACACCTCCGCAGTAAGAGCCAGGACATTCTATTATTAGTGGTGAGCTCCAGTTGTTTCGGGGCATCCCAAGTCGTCTCTATATGTACCTTTGGTATTTGTATAAAAGTCTTTTGTGGGCGGGAGTTCGTCCCGACCCCAACTCGGTTGTGTATCTATGTAGAGGCTTTTGTAGACATATTGTACAGCCATAGGAGTGTTTGGTTGATAGACGTGATGGCTCTGACGGCCAATTACTGTTCATATATATATTTATGCGTGTCTGCTGGGCTGATACAGGTACTGTTTTCTTCTATTTACAACGAAGTGCTGCCCAAATTTCTAATTTTCATAAGTAATGTAAATGTGAAAGTATAGGTTATGAACGGGTTCTCCCGGGCCTCCTCGGCTACGGGTGCCAGTCCGCTCCAATGGGATTTGGGGTGTGACAGAAGTGGTATCAGAGAAGTTCGTCCTAGTGAGTCTACAAAGCCGTGTCTACGTAGAATCTCGTTTATCGGTGTGTTGTGCACCACATCTATAAACAGGAGGCTATTGGACATTTAGGGATTATTTCCACTCTCAATTTCTTAGTTTGTGCAATAGAGTCAGAATGTTCCTCTTTCATACTCTTATTCGTGCTTTGATGTCGCCCATATGAAAGTAAAAAGTCATCCCAAATTCTTTCCTTACTCTAATGTCTTCCGATATGTCTCATTATTGAGGTGATTCAAGTGTAGAAGTTTAGAATCTAATGGTATGGTCCTTTCTGATTGAACCATATAAGAGTTAAAATTGTGCAAGGACTTGAGAATTGCATTTAGTCCCTTTCAAATTTATGTTACAAATGTCTTGCTTAAGGGAGGATGATGTGTAGTAGAATGTTGGAACTGTATTTCTAGCCAAATAGTAGTATGCATTAAAGTGTTGTTGTCATGACCTATTGGTAGTGAAATTAGACCAAGAAGTTGGTGATGTGAAGTCACAAAGTTAGAAGTCAGAGTGAGGGTGACTTTTGTGTAAATGAATATTTTAGTTGAATAACCAATGTTCGAGAATGATTTACCCCCCTTATGGTGATAGACTAATGTGGTAACTAGTAGCATGTGTGGATGGTATGGTAGTCCGTGGAGGAAGTGTTTGACTCCGATTTTATTTATACAGAGTAAGATGTGTATTCATAGTTCATTGGATATTGCGTATTAAATTTCTATCTCATGTAATCTTGTCATCAAGGTGTTGTTGAAAAAAAAAATAATAAAGTCTAGTGAAGTCGTGTGGGGCTCTTTCGATTCACTAGCATAGTTGACTTGTCATTCATTTCATTTTCTTGTTCAAAAATACAAAAATCAAAGTCTAGTGAAGCCGTGTGAGGCCTATTTCGATTCACTAGCAACTTGTTGTCCAACTTGTTGTTCTTGTGTTGGTTTAATAGATGTATAGCTGAATTTGTTTGCATGAGATTGAGTTGGTAAAGAGGTGATTCATCCTTGTGTGTTGTTTAGTAGATGGTAGAGAAGGAGTTGTTAGTTAGGATGATTTGTAGGTTGCTTGAAGTGTGAAAATGGCTATATTAGCCAGTAAGTTGTAAGTATAGACTCATGGTTGTTTGTGGAACTTGAAGGTAGTCTAAATGTATGCTTAAGTAAGTAAGCGTGATGTGAGAGGCCGTATAAGTAGATAAGATTGTATGGGGTTATAGTATAAGATTAATGTCGATCATGTCTATTATGTGACTTTACCCCTTGACCTTCTTTTCCTTGGTAGTTATAAACTAGTACTACTAGTGAGAAGATATGTAGTAGATTTTTGAGGTATAGTAGTAATGTTGTAAAGGTGCTTTGGTCGTGGATAGTATCTAGATAAAAATCAAGTATTTGGGGTAGAATGTCCCAATTTGATGGACTAGTAAATTATGCTGTATTCTTCATGGGTGGTATTTACTGAATAAAACAAGTATGAGCTGATGCCTATGATGCCTTACACCATGTATTTATAGTACCTAAAAGTCCCTAAGTCAACAAGGTACAAAAATGCAAGCTATACAATTATCAACTGCAAGCTGAAAATCTGAAAATCCTGCACATGCATGCTGAAATTTCTGCACATGATTGCCAACCTTTGTGGACCTTTTAAAGTGGAAAATTTGCAGTTTCATACCAGCCCGTGTGAACTTCCTAAAGTCTAATAAATGTGCTGCCAGACTATTTTGACCATCTAGAAGGTGCTGGAACGTTGGCAACAATGCGGAGCATTTATCGAAGCCCCGCCAAGCTCGAAAATGCGCCCGAATAGTCCGAAACATGCCGAAAACGTGAGGAGTTTAATGGGTTGTGACGTTGAGCGTCACAATGTGGTTGTCACAATGTGGTTGTAAAAATAGTGACTTAAGATTATGATGTATGTTTTGTAAGAATTATGTATAAGGTTGGGTTGTAAATCATGTTAAGCACTAGACATTAAGTTTGAACAATTGATGTCCATGAAGGTGGATGTGATGATTTCTTGGTTGATGATACTAGTTTTATGGAAGTAATCTAATAGGCTTGAATGGTGTATGAAAGAGCCTAAGTTTATTTGATTCGTAGTGAAGTATGATGTTGCATATATAATGCAGAAGTATGCCCAAGGTGATCTGAGGTTACGGTATTTTCTAAGACTATTACACGTTTTGTGGGACGAGTGGTACCGTTGATTTGCTAGGTGGAGGAAGACTAGTTAGATGGTATATGGTGTTCTAAATAGTCAAGTTAAGGAGTTTTGATTGATAGTGTTGAGCCTTTTTATATGATCTTGATTCTCATAATAGAGAGATGTAAGTTTGGAGTCACGATATTGATAGACTATGTCGGAAGTAGTATGATTCATTGAAGGGTTGGTGACATCCATGTTGAGTGCTAGATTCTAAGTTTGAGTTTTTGAAGGTTGAACTAATAGAAATAAAGGTTAAAGCACTAGATGGTGTGCACTCCAACTATGGGGATACTCATGAAGACCCGAAGTTAGTAAGTGTGCAAGTATTATATGATGACTGCTGGGTCTATAGAATGATAAAGTGTATCTCAGAAGGTAGTATTAACAGTGTGTCTTCCACTTTTAGGTGTGGTCATTTGGGTTAAGTGCCATGATACGCATGTATTGTAGTTTTTCAGACCCCAGAGTGCAGTGAGTGTACTTCAGTTTAAAGTCTAGTAAGAGATCTCCCAAACTTAATATCATGGTTTGAAGCTAAGGGGGAGATGATAGAGCGAATAACCAAGTCAGGCCTTCAGATTCTAGTCGTGATGTCATGATGATATAGAACGTCAGAAAGTGAGGGTGAGACAACCCATTCTTATCTCAGTATATATATATATATATATATATTTTTTTTCCAGTTATCCCAATATCTACTCATGCCTTACGTTTCAGTCCAATGATCAAAATTCATGTTCATGCTTATGATAGAGAACCGTGTACTCTTCGAGTTCTAAAATGAGAAGTTTCAGTTCATTCAGTAGTCGGAATCCCATTTCATAAGTTATGAACTCCAGTTGAGGTCATGTAGCTCATGACTCATGTACTCCCGCTTTATAATATGCTTGTTTTAGATAAGACCATAAGTGTGAAGTAAGATCTTGGGCCAAGTTTTTGATATATGTGAGTTTTAGTGGAAATTTGTATGTGCATGTTCTTGGGGTAGCACGTGGGAGTTATATTAAGAGTGGTTTAGAGAATTTGAGAAGTGTTTCTTCATGGGTGTTTGGGTTGAAGTTCATATGACGTTATGAAGATAGGCTTGAATGACATGTTGGGATTTTAGTGAAGTGACGCAATATGCGCTAGTGAATCTATAGTAAGAGTTCAGAGTTAAGTCATTAATGTAGGAAGGCATGATATGCTTAGGGTGTAAAAGTTAAAAGGATATAGAAGATTGAATCATATTGTTTAGACTAGTATCATGGTATGACATGTTGTATTTTTGGGACTTGGAGTTAGGCTTGATCGCAGTGAAAGGATTTAAGCTACTATAGACATTGTAGAAAGAGCTATCAATGCCCATATGAGAATTATAAGTTGAATCGAATGAATGTGGTATCTAAGGGAAATAGTACAAGTTCAGGGAGTATTCGTGGAGTGTGCTGATCTTGGAAGTAAGAAATCGCATTGACTAAGGACTGACAATTCTATCATGATGTATGAGTTATATGTCTATATTCCAGGCTGCAGAGTAATGTCAATGTTGGGATCCTATAGTCGGATGTCTTGTGTGACTCATGCCCAAGATCTTTTGCTGCCTAATGCTACTAGAATTTTTTTTTTCTACGAAGAGTGTTGATAAGATACTCCAGATTGGGTATAAGTTTCCTGTGTAGTTCAGTCTGTTAAGCCAGCAAATCAGTTCAATAGTCAGAATGTCAAATTCTCATGATTTGTTTGCTTGTTTTTTTCAATTAGTCATGCTACCCGAATTCTCAGATATGTTACTATTCCAAGATTGAGTATACTAGTAGTTGCGAGTATAATTCAGTTCATGCGTCATGTACTAGATTCAGATTCCAGAGGTTCAGTTATGAATCAAAATCGTAGGTGCCGTGTGCATTTCCTCCATTTTCCAAGTATCTTAGTAAATTGAACACTCATAGAGGGATACAGGATCCCAAGGGGGAGATACCCCATTTGGTTGCGTGCATAGATTCTTATTACAAGCTTCGCATCAATTGATATTGCGTATTCATTCATACGTTCTTGTGTCAGCTCAGTCAGATATGCCTGTATTAGAAATGCACGTTCAATAGAAAAAGTTCAGCTTATCTATGTATTCAGTTCTGCGTTCATGAGATCAACTCAATAACAAATCCATACATTAGGTTTGCATGTTCATTATGAGAACTCAGCTTATGAGTGGCTCCAGTCGTGTATTCCATGCATCAGATATGCATGTCCGATATAAGAATTCAGAATATCAGTAGTTATATCCATATGGTCATGTTTCAGATCAGTGTATTCTTTATTAGAAGACATGTCATGCCTGCGTTATTCCATACCTTTAATGCTTCAACATTTCCAATCCATTATTCGGGTACGAATGATCCCAAGGGGGAGATAATGTAACACCCCGTAAAAGTCGTGCATGGATTAGCCTTTAATAGAGTGCTCTTAGACTTAAAAACTTGAAAACTTTTCTAAGTGTAACTTAGAGTCATTTTAGCTGACAACCTTCGGGATACAACTTCTCGACCTTCTCGACCTTCATTTTTAGATTTTCAAGTTGCGTTACGATCGGACAATCTCATAGTATATCTCAGATAAGTTTTGGAATTTTTCGGAATGCATAAGGCTGCGTTTGGATTTCAAAACAGTAGCAAAACGCATAGCCTGTTGCCCAGTTTTTTTCAGCATTTCAGGGTCAACCTCAAACGATTATAACTACCTGTATATAATGAACTGTGTGATCTATAATATATCAAACGAAAGATCTTTGAGTCCTCTTTCCACTGCAACTGGTTTCATCCAAATCCAACATCTGAGTAAGAAGTTATATCCGTTTTAATTCAGCCTGTCAGTTTGTCAACTGAGGGATAGTTTCGACTTTTCTTGTTTTCTCAGGGGCATTTTAGTCATTTCACTTCACTCAATTCCGTCTATAACACCAGATTTAGCCCAAATTCAGCAGAATACAATCCTTTTTCTCAAATTCTCTCAAGAACACCTTTTAGGTTCCAAACAAAAATCCCAAATAACTCAAGATTCAACCGTAGAAAATTCAAATTGGTTCCGTAGTTGTGTTCACCATCTCGAAAGCTTCGAGAAGCACTCCATGGTTATGTAAGGAGGATTCCAAATACAAGAGTCCATTGTTAAGGTATGAATATTGTTTATTCTTGATTCTTATCCATGAATAAGTATTGATAAAGGATTATGAGTATTGTCTTGATGTTGGAAGATAACTAGAAACATAGTTATGAATTGTTGTGTATAAATTGTTAGTAGTAAATTATGGAAGTTACTGTATTGGATTATGAATGATGAATTGTGGTGATATATCACTATATTAGTGGTTATGTATGCCTAGTGATCATGTTGGTATTGGATGGTTTTAAGAAGGGAAATAAAGGCTAAGAGTGATGTTGAGGGATTTTTAATGAAAATTCATGATATGTGAATGTAATAAGAGTATAAGAGGATGTATGTAGTACTCTTATTGATGAGCTAAAGGATTACTTCCTAGACGTTAATTGGTGAATTTAATACCTAAATGGTAAGGTTTGGTTGCTAATGCTAGTTTGCCACAAATGACTTATTGTAGATAAGTGTTCGAAGAGTACGGGAAGTCACTTGTATTGAAGTGGTTATATCAAGGTATGTAAGACATACTCTATCTATTCTTTGGCATGAGTAATGACCCATGACACTCTCAAGTAAGCTTCCAACATTGTCCTACGACACATGACACATACTAACATCATATGATCTTCGACACTACCAATTGAACTTGTTTTCACTTTTAAGATGTCCGGCTAGTCAAAAAAATATCCATATACTATTGTTGACTCCGAAATGGTTTAATGAGGTATCCATGATTCTCTACTTCATTTTCATGATAATGATTACCTATTTACATGTTTTTCCTATTGAGGTATCATGGTTTCAAGTTCCATAAAGTGTGACCATAAAGTAACCAATCTCAAAGATTAATTGAATTAAGAAATGGAATGTCTATATTTTAAATTGATGATATGATGTATTATATTAGTACCACTGATCAGTTGGCCATTGTATTATAAAGATTATGTATATATATGCTATTCCAGGGGTGGTCCCTGATGTATTGTATTAGTACCACTGATCAGTTGGCCATTGTATTATAAAGATTATATATATATGCTAAAAAACTGGAATGTCTATATTTTAAATTGATGATATGATGTATTATATTAGTACCACTAATCAGTTGGCCATTGTATTATAAAGATTATATATATATATGCTATTCCAGGGGTGGTCCCTGATGTATTGTATTAGTACCACTGATCAGTTGGCCATTGTATGACATATGTTATGTATTGATAAGGATTACGGGAAGTAATGATATGAAAGTAATGTGCAGGTATCCCATCAGTTCTTTTAAGTGTGGTCTACTCATACTGTTTATTCACTGGTATCTGGGTTCTGTTGATCTTTTGTATCTCATGTTGATACTCTCTGCCTTACATACTCAGTACATATTTCCGTACTGACGTCCCTCACGGGGGACCTGCATTCATGCCTGCAGGAACAGGTACTTCAGGTCGTACACCTCCGCAGTAAGAGCCAGGACATTCTATTATTAGTGGTGAGCTCCAGTTGTTTCGGGGCATCCCAAGTCGTCTCTATATGTACCTTTGGTATTTGTATAAAAGTCTTTTGTGGGCGGGAGTTCGTCCCGACCCCAACTCGGTTGTGTATCTATGTAGAGGCTTTTGTAGACATAATGTACAGCCATAGGAGTGTTTGGTTGATAGACGTGATGGCTCTGACGGCCAATTACTGTTCATATATATATTTATGCGTGTCTGCTGGGCTAATACAGGTACTGTTTTCTTCTATTTACAACGAAGTGCTGCCCAAATTTCTAATTTTCATAAGTAATGTAAATGTGAAAGTATAGGTTATGAACGGGTTCTCCCGGACCTCCTCAGCTACGGGTGCCAGTCCGCTCTAATGGGATTTAGGGTGTGACAAAAAGTCATGGGCCAATCTTCCTTAGGACTACCGTTGCGGTCCTTTGGCTGCTATAGGGTATCCACTATAGTGGACCACAAGTCGCTATAGTAGTGCTCGAGTAGTGTCCATTCGGGTTTAAACCTTTTTTGTCTAGCTTTATCCTAAGTTAGTTGTTTTCTCCTAAAAAAATACCCCTGGGGTTATTCTAAGCTAAAAGTTATCATAACGGAGAGTCAAACTCTCAAGGAAATATGACTTCATCTTCATTCTTGCAATTTCTCTATCAAAATGTTAGAATAGAGCAATAGATGGAGATTCATGCACTCTGCAATAGAAGTTTGGCGCCATGGTAAGTTATAGTTTATGATTAGTTTATTATAGTTATTAAACATGTACATAATATAGATTTGAAATGAGAATCATGATTAGACGTGTGGGCATGGCGTTTGGATAAATAAAAATATAAAAGTTACGTAAGGAGATCTAATTTCTTATTGATGTATTCTTGTGCATATTACTTGATGAAGGATTGTAAAAGTGTGTAATTGTTTGATGAATTTCTATGTGAACTATGTAAATTTGGTAATGATAGAGGAATAATGGGAGCTTATGTCCACAGAATTAGCTTATTGCCTCAAAGGGGGTGGAATTTATATGGGAGTGTCTTGAACGTATAATTTTATTATTGCAATGTGTAATGGGAATTGATCATAAGGAAAGACAGTATCATAATTATGAAATCTAGGTAGAGGGTTGGTTAAGTGTCAAGAAGTAGTAAGTGTAATCGTGTATGATTAAAGTTCGAATCATAATATTGACTTGTATGGTAGGATTTACTAGTTAGTGATGAAGTTTATCAGATTTGACACAAATAAGAGAGGGTTGGTTAGGTGAATGAGACTATGTATGTTTAATTGGAATATTAGACTTGATTTAGATTTCATGTTTGCTCTTAAATTGAATGTTTGTGGATTATTCTTGGGACATGCTTATGGTTCATGATATTGGTTGTTAATCTTAATTGAATAAGCTATGGAACAATGAAATTGACTAATTATACTGTGATAGTTAATGTACTTGGTATATCACTGCATTATGATATACCCTGAGGGATAGTGAACCAAGATATACATCATTGTGATCATATTCGGAGGGTAGGATATCGTCGGTATGGATACTTTAATATTTGATATTCAAAGGGCCGGTTACCATGTCGATACAATACATAGATGAAGTTGGTCCCCTGCAAGCTATGAGTATTGGGCATAAATAAGTCTCCTCAGCGTGTTGTACAAATATGACATTAGTGAATCATGTATGAATTGTATAGTTGCTTGTGATGATAGATGTAAAATTAAAACTACTCTTATGAGGTTGTATTGTGTTGATAATGGTATTATCAATAATGCACTTATGTGCTTATAGTAGAATTAGATCTTCATCATATTATAGATATGGTACTTGTGGTTGTTGTTGTGATACAATTTGATTGTATGGATAATATGTTACCTGATTGTGGATTTTGTTGGGAATGCGGGGTTAAAACTAATTGTAATATTTGTTAGTAACTTATGTATTTGTATTGTTGAAATTGTGTGGTAGTTGGGCTACTTGTTTGTTAAAAAGGACTATTTGTTGTTGTGTGTGTGATACTTGTGTTGTTATTTTGTTTGTTGGGTTACTCTTGATGTTAATAATAGTGTACAGATGTAATGTGTAAATAGAGGAATTATAGATTGGACTGTTAAATAGAACACATGCAATCTAGGGTCTGCTAAATAATACTGTAGTAACGATTGATAAAAAATATACCTAAACACAATCAAAATATTTAATGTAATTGATTGGGCTAAATTTTCTAATAAGGATAATAAGGAGTTTTCCTAAATAACAAACTGTTGTGCATGGACATCGATATATGTTAATTAAGGTATCAAATTGTCATGTTTATTCTTGTGATTTCTCTATGATGTTGTGTGATCTAATCCTAGTCGACCGATGATACCTATCAGTATATGTGGTGTACTTATACTACTCTTGCTACATCCTTTTCAAAATATTGATGTATTGCAGGTTGGCTAAAAGTCTCTTTTGTGGAATGATGAGTATTCATCATCAACTTCTACATCTTACTTTCTAGCAGAAGTGTATCTTTTCTTGGCTTATCTTGTGAAGAAACTCTTGTACATGTATAGAAGAGGTCTTGAAAGTTTCTTTATCTGTTTAAGTTATTACTTGGAAAAGGCCTTGTGTATTATAACAATGTTGTTATAAGGATGGTTTTGTATTTATTAAAAGGACTGTAATGATTTTTTTACACATACTTTATTGGGTGGTAATGGTTTTCCTATGAGAAAAAAATCAAAATATAAAACCTTAGATGGATTATTGCAGGTCATAGATACATTTAAAAACAAAAAAAAAACTAATTATCTATTTTGTAAATAAAATAAAATCACTCATAAAATAAGACATCAGTTACCAAAAGATTTCATTCAACCCTATTTCTCTCTTAAATGGCTTTTTTCCTTATTTCAAATGAAAATATTATCGATACAAAATAAAAATATTTCAATATTTGTAATGATTTTCAAAATTTAATTAATTAATTTATAATAAATAAATAAAATAAATAAATATATGTATATATATATATATTCAATTTTTATACTTTAAGAGTAATTTATATATAATTCATATACATATTACTTAGAATTTGTCTCAAAATTTTTGTTTATGAAACCTATATAAAATCAATATGAAATATCAATATTCCACTCAAGGCTTACTTGCACATATTTCAGTGTATGAATTGTGCATAAAATATTGTACATTTAATTGACTTAGATTTATTTTTATGTGTTATGTGTCTAAATTTATAATTGATGTATCTTTAAAAAACAATTTGTCTATATAGGTTTGTAATAAGATGTCAAATTGACGATTTGTTGGCACTTTTTAATCTTGAATTATCATGTTTACCATAGATTGAAAGTAATTCTCATGTTATAATGCCCATTTGTGCATGTAAGGATTGAAAATGAGGTTGAGCAAGCCATATGAGTAAATTGGGGTGCGAAAAGTGCAGAAAAGGAGCTAAATATTTTATTGGGTCAAGTTGGGAGCTACCTGTGCACGCACTTGCCTGACCTGCACATGCAGGTGGCTTAAATTGAACAACTAGTAGTACCTGTGAAGGTGACCTGCGCGCACAGTTCACTCACATTCGCTGGCACCTGCGTCAGCAGGTGACCAAGGAGGTGGTTGTTTCATAAATTTTACAAAACAAGAATTTGGATCTTAAAAGGGGGTTTTTCAGCTCTAGACATCCAAAACTTAGAATGAAACCTCAAGTGTGAAATTAGTGACTTTCTCTTAAGTTTTATCAAATTTGGATCTCTATTATTGTATTAATCTTTGATTTAATGGAACAATGGGCTGAGAATTTGAATACATTTTCTCTTTCTCTCTCTATGAGTAGCTAATTTATTTACTTGGGGTTATGCTTGAAAAGTTATGATTATTGTATGGGTATTGTTTATTTGTTTTTCTAATTAGCCAATTAACATGGAGTTCATTTCTGTTCCATGATTAATTGATAATTGGATGTTTCAAACTCTAATTTACAATTGAACCCTTATCATCCTTGACCACGGGGATGAGGGTGAGGAATGGGAGTGTACAATAAATTGATTCACATCATTTAATAGTATCTCTTGGATGCAAGGATACTAATTAGGCTATAGATTGCTCAAAAAGCTACATTTGTGATGTGTTCAAAAGAACCTATTTGTGAGATTTTGGTGTTTGATTGACAAATTGACACTAAATGCCTATAATCTAGCCTACTCATGAATCTTAACTAAATTCAGATAAATGTTCAATTACCTATGCATGAACCCGCACTTACAAGAGCATAACCCCAAGTCTCATTCCAAATTTGGTTTCAACTTTATTCATTTTAGCTTTGAATTTGCATTCCTAATACGATAAAATTGTTAATTATAAAGAATTCAAAACAAACCCACATTTTACTTTCTCATTTGATTTATATAGCATTACGAGCCAACTTTTAGTCGCTCCTAACACTTGATATTAAATTTTGTGTTCTAATTTCTTAAGCAATCAAATCCAACTCTTTCAGTTAACTATATTGACAACGATCATTTATATTTTTGAGATGTAATTTTGGCATCATCAAATTTTGATATCGTTGTTGGAGAGTGAAAGATGGATATTATTCTTTAGTGTTACATGTCACTTTGAGGTAGCCATAGTGTTTATTTTACATATTTATTATTTTTGTTCTCTCTCAGGTGATGACCATAGTTACACGAGATCATAAGCCAAATAGTCGTAATACCACCAATTTTAATGGACATCTTGAGAATGAGGATCTCCTTAAAGATCCAAGCCGAGCTAGTGTTATTTATATACCATGGCGATCGGGAAGGGAGTATTTCACATTAATAATATGATGCTTCATTTTTTACAAATGAAGGGATTGTTTGGGTTTGAAGCCCACAACGATGCCATCCTACATTTAAAAAATTTAATTGATATGTGCTGTCCATTAGATATCGTCAATACATCTTATGGTTGTGGGAGTTGTCCGTGGGATATATCTCTTCACGGGTTGAATTAACAAAAGCATTCATCGATTGGTTCATTCCTCCATAATGGATGTAGAAACTAAGGGATGAAATATTAACATTCATAAATTTAATGGCAAACCATTAAATGAGTCTTGGCAATGATTTAACAAGAAGCTATTGCAATGCCCAAATTATGAGGTCCTAGATAAAAATTTTCTCCAAATACTCTATAGGGAATTAGACTAATTGAACAAGATGATAGCCGATAATATGGCTGGAGGATCTATTATAAAACAATCTTATGGAGTTGCAGTGGCTTTACTAGATCAAGTGATCAAGCAAAGTCAAGATTGGCATACAAGAGATACCTAGGTGGGCGTGGAGGCTCCCTCCACATATTTTAAAATTCAGTAACAAAGGAAAAAGAATGAAGAGAAAGATGAGAATATAGCTAAAGTGAATACTCACTAGATCTTCTTATCAAACATGTAATAGAAGCTTCTCCAAAGGTAATTAGTGTTGTTTCTTTGAAGAGTATTAAAGCTTATGATGATGATGATGCAGAATTTCTTATTGGGAAAATTTGGTTTAGGTCGAACCAAATAAGGGGTTCCTGCCCCTACCTATTAAAGGCAAGGTGGGAATTAAGGTTCTAAAAAAAGGATCATAAATAGAAGGATCGTTGATAGAAAGACCATGACTGTGATACAGATTAGCGTGATAAGGAACATGATAGAGATCATGATTAGAGAGATAAAGAAAAATACCATGATTGATATGTTCCTCCACATGATTGGGTCAAGGGTAAAGAGAAAAGCTTTGTTGAACTAGAAGTTTAAGAGCAAAGATGTCCTTGCTTATATAATTATGAATGTTAAAGAAAGGTATAGGATGTTGAGAGTGATGAAGAGTGATTTTTTACAATTCAATCAAGCGGTTACCTCTCATTCGGCCTTTATCGAGTACCTTGAAACTTAATTGGGACAAATCTCATCTCAACTCAATGCAAATCTAAAAGGTGGATCACCTAGTGACACAGTGGATAATCCAAAAAATAATGCTCACATCATGGAAATTGAGACTAGGAGTGGTCGAACTCTTGGGAAGGATGTCGTTAATCTTGATAAAGACTCCAATGAAGGGTAAAGTGATGAACAATCTAATAGAAAGAGAAAGCGACTAGAAAAATCAAATGATAATGTTCCAAACCTTAATGAGCCAACTATTGAAAAGCCGAGAGTAGTTGAAGAAAAGGTTGAAAGTAAAGAAATACCATAGGTAAGTGATTGTAATTCTCCAAAATTAGAAGAAACATTGGTTGTTTCAATACCCAAACCAAAATTCCTCCTTCATTTATGCAAATGCTCAAGAAGAAGGAAGACAATTCCAACTTTAAGAAATTTCTTACAAAACTTAGCAACTTATCAGTAAATATACAATTGTTGTAAGCTTTACAAGAGATGACTGAGTATGCTAAATTGATGAAGAACATGTTCACAAAGAAATGAGTCATGGATTTTGAAATTACTAAGGTGACACAATTATCATGCCATAATTTCTAGCATGCTAGTTGTAAAGAAGAAAGATTTGGGTGTATTTACTATTACTTTCACTATTGGGGAGTACAAATTTGGTAAAGCATCGTGATCTTAGGACAAGTATTAATTTGATGTCATTTGACGAGTTTTGAAATCTAGATTTGTGTACCCTCTAGCCAACTACAATGAGTCTTTTAATGGATGACTGGTCCATCAAAAAAATCTTGGGTGTGTTATATGACATACTTGTAAAGGTGGACTATTTTATTTTATCAGTTAACTTTCTCATTATAGATTATGAAATTAATCATGAGGTCACTATTAAGGACATTCTTGGATACCATATGAGCCTTAGTTGATGTGCAATTAAATAAAGTTTTGGGTAAATAATGAGGATATTTTTTTCAATGTATGTAAATCCATGAAACAACCATGGATTTCTAAGTTGCTTCAGTGATCTATACGATTGATGATGAAGTGACTAACACCATAAAGGTAGATTTGTTGAATAACCCCTTAGTGGGTGTCTTGTGGTACGTAGGGAGTGAGGATATGAAGAATATGATGGGGTGGTTTCTTGTTAATGGGTATTGGATCCTAACTAAAAATCCTTGCATGTTAGATCTTGACTTGAAGAATCAAGAAAGCCCACCAACCAAACCTTCTATTATTAAACCACCTCAGCTTGTACCTAATTCGTTATCTTCCCATCTTTGTTATATCCTCTTGGGTGAGAATAATACCTTGCCAATCATTATTGCGGATGATCATTTCCTTGGTAAGTGGAGGTCTTCAAATCCATTGTGAAAAAGTTTGACCTTACTATTGGGTGGAAAATAGCCAATATCATAAGGATTTCTGCCAGAATTTGCTCCTATAAAATTAAGTTGGAGGTTGATCATATGCCTGGTATGGATCACCAATTAAGACTTAACCCACCAATACAAAAGGTAGTCAACAAGGAGATTATCAAATGGCTTAATACAGGTATTATCTAATGATTTTGAATAGTATGTGGGTCTGTCCAGTCGAATACGTTCCCAACAAGGGTGGTATGATGGTAGTCCAAAATAAAAACAATGATGTTGTACTCATCCGTCCAGTCATAGGTAGAAGGGTATGCATGGATTATCAAAAATTGAACGCTTGGACAAAAAAGATAACTTTCTTATGCCTTTTATAAACCAAATGCTAGATTGATTAGCCAAGCATGGATGGTATCATTTTATTTTTGGATATTCATGTTATAATCAAATTTGTATTGCACCTAAAGATCAAGAGAAGGCCATTTTTACATTTTCCTATGGGACCTTTGCATTTAAATATATGCCCTTTGGGATATGCAATGCACCCACTACCTTTCAATGGTGTATGTTATGATACAAGCCTAAAGAGTACAAAAGAGTACAATGCATTATCAAAGGTTCAAGCTTCGGAATTGACAAGTTATTGAAGGCCTTTTGGAGCATTTTTGAATCCTTCTTCAAGAGAATCTATGAGGAGAACCTTTACACTCAAGAGATGCCTCAAGTGAAGGGTATAGAAGACATTTTACTCATTAAAGTCACACTCAAGAGGTGCCTCAGTTACCTTATTCATTAAGGGTATTTTTGACATTTACTATGTAATAGTATAAGTAGACAAATTAGCTTCTCTTTCTATTAGATTTTGATGAATTGATTGAGTATTATTCAAATTGTATTTTCTTTCCTTAGTGTAGGGATTGTAAAATCCATCTTAGTGTAGTTCTTGGAAAAGACATTGAAACTAGGGATTAATACATTTGATGGATTTCACTTGTGTTGATCAATTGGCAAGAAATGTATGATTGAGGAATGTGAATTCCTTTGGTCCACCTAAGAGTGTGGCGTTATCCTTCATTAGTGTTGTGTGTCTTGGTGTTTGATACACACCTTGGTGCTATTCATTGGTGTAGGTGTATGTCTCACTCTCTATTCTTTTATTTTTATGCAATCTTTTTCTTCATCTTCTTTCTATGTGTTGTTTTCCTTCTAGTGTGATTGCTGATTTTTGTTTCTTTAGGCCTCAATTTCATTTTGGTAGTTTATTTTTGTATCGTTTGGTATCAAATCCTTGGTTAGGGTTGTTCCTACATCTCTAAATCTTGGTTTTAGTGTTCTTATTAAGAAAATCTCACAAAAAAAGAGTTAAAAATTTGAAAATCTCAAAAAAATTGTGTGTCGTGTTGTAGATCCGAACCTAAAAACTTAGGTCTACACAATTTTACCTTTTTTTTTTGAAGTTTCTTGTGTTAGATTCTTGTTCTCTAACACCTAGGGAGTCTAGATCTACACTTAGAACAAGATTTGGTTGAATTTGAGCTAAGACCTCCATGGATATGGTACTTTGAAGCTTTTAAGCTCTAGATCTGTGTGGTCTTTATATTTTGGACGTGGTTGCTGATTTTTAGATATTTGAGTTCATCTTGTCCTAAGGAACCTAGATCTAAAAGAAAATCCAAATTTGGGGTCCATTTGATAGAGGGTCAAACTTTGGTCAACTCTTAAATATTCATCTTGTTCTTCAATCTTCATCATATCTTGTTGGAGAAGAATATTCAAGAAGTGCATTTGATCAAAAAAGAAGGATAACAGAGGGTGTACTTGGTATTTGTGAAGGAATATTCCTTGGTATATTCATAGTCATCCAAAAGAAAAAAGAGACAAAGGAATAATCAAAGTACAATTCCTAGAACAATCCAAGTACAAACGGGGGACCACTGTTTTTGAACTCATTTGAAGTTCCAAAAAGACTTTCAAACCTTCAATTTTTCCCTCTCAAACGAAATTCTTCCTCTCCTAGTGTTTGGCCGAAACATGAAGTTTGGTAATTGAATATTTTGAAAATTCAACGTCCAATCAAAGATTGCCACATCATCAAGTGTAATCAGCCAAATTGAGTTCCTAAGTAGATTTTCTAGTTTCTAATTTTTTATTCTAGTTTCTTGTATGTTAAATTCTCTTACTAATTATCAAACTAGTAAGTACCTACTAGGCTGGTAATTAGTCTAGAGTTCGTTTATTTCGTGTCTTCGGTTTTTGTGTGCCTTTTCTCATTTTTAATTCGTAGTAGTTTATTGGTTCAAGTCCATGCATCATTTTATTTGAGTTTTATCAAACAAAAATCAATTCCATACCAAGGCATATTTACCACTCAATTCACTTGCCAAGTATTTCCAAGTTTTCAACACTTGTGAGACCAAGTGTGAGGTGAGATCCGAGTATGAGTATGGTGAGGCTTTTGAACTAACATGTTTGTTTGTTTTGTAGGTTTTCCTCTTTGCTGTTTTTTTTTTGCTTTATTTAGGTACAATTGACATGGAATCCGAGGGTACCACATCCCAACCCTTGGGTAATGATGTTTTGGGAGCCTTGATGGCTCGGATTGATGCCCTTTCCCGAGACTTGAGGGGTGATTTTGACATTATAAAAGGATACTTGAGATCCATGAAAGGTGACGTAAGATCCATGAGGGGTGACATGATTAGAATTAACGTGGGGGTTGATAGACTTGTCCACTAAAACCTCCACAAACTCAAATGCCACCTCAAAATCCATAAGTCCAAAGACCCTACACTTCACAAAAGCAATACCTCCTCTCCACAAGTTAGAATCAAAAGAGAATGAGGCCAAGACTCAAGATGGAGAGAATCTTGATGTTGAGATGCAATAAGAGTGTGAATAAAAGAGGGAAAGGGAAACGGAAACCATGGGTAGTGAAGTTGGAAGGGGAAAGAAATGCTTGATTATGGATCTTGTCCACAAAGAATCCTTATTACTCCCTAACCCAAATACTATCATTTCACCTAGTATTTTATCTTCTCATGTGCAGGTTCAAGAGCCTAGAAGTCCCAAGGAGAAGCCCAAGAAAGTTCCCTTTAAGCCCTTGGCCAAAAGTCTCGATTTTGGGATAAGTGATGAAAAAGTGAGCCCAAAGGGAAACCTTAACATAATCGCTTATAATGTGGAGCATGAAGGCTGCCACACAAATACAAGTAAATAACACACTTTCCCTGATCCACAAGGTAACAAAGCTATTTTCTACACTCCTAGAAACATGAATTGTTATGATGTGGCGAGTAGTGGCCAAAGTGGTGTAGTTTTGGATTTGCTTGGTGAAGAAGTGTACGAATCTTCCTTTTGTGATACTTTTCGTGATGTTAGGTTGTATAAGGGCCAAGATTTTGTTGTGAGTCCGCAAGCACTAGTTGATCCTTTAGATGACAAAATTAATTCTTTTCGTAAGAATGATTTGTGTCCACCTAGTGCTCGCACTAATAACTTTAATAAGGTTCCCTTACCAAGTGACTAGAGTATTCACACACTTGTTGGCCATGGTGAAAAACAAGTGGGCTGCTCTAGTACAAATCAAGGTGAAATTGGTACTCTACACTCCCTTAAGTTTAAAATATTGTGATATGGCTATTAATAGCTAAGGTGATGTGAATTCGGGTTTACACAGTGTAAAAGTACATTCTTCTTTTCTTGGTAGTTATCTTGTTGTGTATAATGATCAATGTGCTCTTAAGAATAACTCACTACCTTAACATGTGAGAGATATTCTTGAAATCTCTCAAGTAGATGTTGATGCTTGTAATGTTGATCTAGATAATGAGTATGGTCCTTTGAACTTGTGTGATGAAATTCATGATATTAGTCTTGTTCATAGTGACCATGTAGATGTCAAAGTTGTGAGAAATTCTTGGGTGATTGTGGGATTGATTCTCTAGTAAAAGGGATCGCTAACCTCGGCTTAAATCCTTGTCTATTTCTTTTATTTGATCCCGGTATATTATTGGGGTAGGGAAGGTTGTGTTTCAGATTGCATTCTTTTTTTCTTGATGTCTCTCTTAACCATGTACTTTGTGATGCTTGTAGTAAGTATTTCATGATCATAACAAAGTAT
The DNA here is from genome assembly GCA_030864225.1 of Capsicum baccatum var. pendulum. NCBI lineage: Eukaryota > Viridiplantae > Streptophyta > Magnoliopsida > Solanales > Solanaceae > Capsicum > Capsicum baccatum. The sequence goes on along the minus strand of CM061559.1, from coordinate 66,137,654 downwards.
TATTGGTTGTATTTTAAATATTTACCCCCTTGACTTAATAAACTAGTAAAAGGAATGGCTCCTCTCGGTTTAGACCCTAGTCTACTATTTCCATTTGATCCTGGTGTACTTGTGAGGTATGGGAGGTGTAGTTTCAATTCATTCTCATTATCTTTAATATTTATGCTATTCACTTCTTCGGTAGCCTTTATGCTAAGCTTCTCATATTGAATACCAAGGATATGTGGGTGTATATTAAGTGTGAACGACCATGGATTGATGATATGAGTGTGGTACTAATACTAACCCTCCTACCAAGAGGATTGTGTGCTTTTTTTTCTCTCTCTTTGGTTTTGTAAGATTTGAATTTAAGGAAAAATTCCTTTCAAGATGGAGAGGATGATACAAGCCTAAAGAGCACAAAAGAGTACAATGCATTATCAAAGGTTCAAGCTTTGGAATTGACAAGTGATTGAAGTCCTTTTGGCGTATTTTTTAAGCCTTGTTCAAGAGAAGCTAGGTGGATAACCTTTACACTCAAGATGCGCCTCAAGTGAAGGGTATAGAAGACATTTTATACATTAAAGTCACACTTAAGAGGCACCCCAATTCCCTTATTCATTAAGGGTATTTTTGACATTTACTATATAATAGTATAAGTAGACAAATTAGCTTCTCTTTCCATTAGATTTTGATGAATTGATTGAGTATTACTCAAATTGTATTTTCTTTCCTTAGTGTAGGGCTTGGAAAATCCATCTTAGTGTAGTTCTTGGAAAAGACATCGAAACTAGGGATTAATACATTTGATGGATTTCACTTGTGTTGATCAATTGGCAAGAAAGGTGTGATTGAGGAGTGTGAATTCCTTTGGTCCATCTAAGAGTGTGGTGTTATACTTCATTAGTTTTGTGTGTCTTGGTGTTTGATACACACCTTGGTGCTATTCATTGGTGTAGGTGTATGTCTCACTATCTATCCTACTATTTTTATGCAATCTTCTTCTTCATCTCCTTTCTATGTGTTGTTTTCCTTCTAGTGTGATTGCTGATTTTTTTTATTTAGGCATTAATTTCATTTTGGTAGTTGATTTTTGTATCAATTTTGTTTATATTCTTTGACATGGTAAAGGATACCATGTAAGTTTTCATGAATAATTTTTCCATGGTTGGTGACGCATTTGAATCTTGCCTTAAATATTTGTGTAAGGTCCTTGACCAGTGTGTGGAGATAGCCCTAGTTTTGAATTGGGAAAAGTTTCATTTTGTGTTCTAAGAGGGTATTTTTTTTGGCCACAAGATTTTGGGTAAGGTCATCCAAGTCGATCAAGAAAAGGTAGAAGTTATTGCTAAATTAGTTTCCTTTAATTTCTAGAAGAGGTGTTAGAAGTTTTATTGGTCACGTCGAATTCTATAGGCATTTCATCAAAGATTTTTAATAAATTAGTCACCCTTAGTGCAAGATCCTTGAAAAGAAGGTTATGTTGGAATTTGATGGTGATTGCTTAAGAGCTTTTAATTATCTCAAGGAGCTACTTGTATCGGCTACTATCATCATGGCTCCAGATTGGTCCAGTATTTTGTAAGTAATGTGTGATGCGAGTGGTGAGGTATTAAATGAGATGTTGGACTAAAGAAAAGAAAGGTGTTTCACCTGATCAACTATGCTAGCAAATCTTTGAATGGTGCCCAATGTAACTATATGATTATATAGCAAGAGTTTCTCCGTGGTGTTATATGTTTTTGAAATATTTTAGGCCAATTTATTTGATACGAAAGTTGTTGTACACATGGACCACGTAGCTCGTAGATATCTCATGGCAAAAAAAAGGCAATATATCAATTGATTAGATAGATATTACTCCTACAAGATATTGATTTTGAAGTTAAGAATCAAAAAGGTTGTAAAAATTAAGCAGTTGACCAGCTATCTCTCCTTGATTCTAATCATGAGAAGTTGGGTTAGATTAAAATTGATGAATACTTCACCAATGAACTATTCATGTCAATTTGGAAAGTACGAAGCCTTGGTATGCGGACTATGCTAATTATATTATGAGTGGCTTACTCCCTAATGATTTTAACCATTATCAAAAGAGGAGGTTCTTACTTGATGTGAATAAATACTTTTGGGATGGATATTACTTTCTTAGAGTGTATGGATGAAATGATTCGATGGTATGTTATAGAATAAAAAATGTAGACCATTAATAAAAAATGCAGACCATTCTTGAGGCTTCCCAATCATCTAAATTTGGTGGACATCATGATGGTATTAGAATGCCTGCAAATGTTCTTCAAAGTGGATTCTATTAGACTACTCTTTATGGAGATGCTCATAAGTAGATAAAAATGTGTCCTTAATGTCAAATGCAAGGGGGTATTTCAAGGAGGCATGATATTCCTTCAAAGCTTAACCTCTAGGCTGAATTATTCGACATATGGGGCATCGACTTCATGGTCCACTTCGTGAGTTCATATGTGAACAAGTATATTTTGGTATCCATAAATAATGTCTCAAAATGGATCTCTTCTATTTCTCAACCAAACAATAAAACCAAGATTATTAGCTTCTTCTTCAAGAAGTATATCTTTACAAGGTTCAGGATTCCACAGGTAATCATTAGCGATAGTGGATCACACTTTTTAAATAGGGTATTTGGTGCGTCTCTTGACAAGTATGGTGTTAATAATAAGGTTTATATTAGATATCATCCCCAAACTAGTGGCCAAGTTGAGGTTTTAAATTGAGAGAATAAATCAATCTTGGAGAAAACTTATCTGAGGTGGATTCTTGCACTTTAGTGCTGTTATTCAGGCTTAATTAGTTTTGTTTTGAGGATTTATCTTATGATTAATGAGTAAATATTTGTATAATTAATCATCTAAGTGTTAAAATACTTAATTTTAATGTTTAAGGATTGTTTTGAACAAGTTTGGAATTAATTTGGTCACTTAGAGTTTAGACGAGGAAACTAGTCTTACTAGCTTGAGCTATATGTTGTTTTAGTTGTTCTCAATGGATTATAGTTTGCATAATGAGTTAAAAAGGGAATTATTGTGTTAATTATTGGTGGAATAACTTGTTTATAGTGTTTAAGGTTCAATTAAAACAAACCAAGAGTCAAAACTAAGTTAAAGATCACAAGGACAAAACTAGTACTCTTAGCTTAAGTTACTAGTGCATTGTCTTGGGTTGAATGTTATTATGAGACCTAATTCGTGGTGTTTAATAAAATAGGATGATTTATGAGTTTATAAAGATGATATATGGATGATACACAAGCTGGAATTCAATTATAAATATCACCAAAAGCTTGGAAGGGATGGACAAACACTTGGGATATGACTTGACCAACTATGGACATTTTGGAGCCATTGGCGAGCCACGGACTTGGGAGCATACTAAATGACTAAGTAAATTATATCACCATTATAAGGTAATGTCATGGAACCTATGAAATGTGATAAGTGTGTGGCATGGCCCTAAGTCCAAATCCGCAACTTTTGTCCAAGTATAAATTGGACACTTAGTTTTTATGTTTTACACCTTGGACGACCTTGGAACTTTAAGGGAGGCTAGAGAACACTTAAATTAGGGTTTTTCATCCATTAATTTTTTTTTTATGTATTTTAACATGTATTCATTCATTGTTATTACGGTCATGTCCATGAGCGGCTAAACACTTTTTTCTGGGGTTAAGGCCAAGAACTTGGATACTATTGTTTTGAATTGATTTGGTTATGGTGGTTTATCATTATTTGTTGTTTATTTAAACTTATTATCACTATTTTAAGGATTTTTACCCTTAAAATACATGCATAATCATCTTAAGATCCCGAAAATAGGAACAAGAGGATAGAACATGGGATAAATAGAATAGGATTGTAATCTTCAAATTGAATGAAGTTATAATTTGCATTTATGATGGAATATACCTAGGTTCCATATTTTTTTCACTTATGGGATGAAATATGAATCCATTTAACTTAGTTCTCACATCCCTGCACAACAATATAGTTTTGGGGCTATGTTAGACAGTGATTAGAGGCTCAAAAGACCATGATCATAAAATCAACCCCGTGAACAAACAACCAACATAATTAACCTAACCAATGATGTTCTATAGAATAGTATGACTGTTAGCAGAGTCTTAACCCTGGGTTTATCCCCATTGATTGTTCAAGCCTTTACTTTACCGTATTGCTTAGTTTACAGTTACTTTAGCTTTCAAACTCTCGTGGTTATGTATACACTAAATTAATTTTATTAGTGAATAATCTTATATAGTTGTTAATACAAGTCCTTGAGGGATCGATACTTGGCTTGTAAAAGGCCATTATATTAATTGGTGAGACCACATACACTTTTGTATGTGCTTGGGTGAAACAAAAACCATGAATATTGGTCACACAAATTGAGCAAGACAACATGATAAAGCTTTTTAGGCACATTAAATGGCATTTAAGACTCCTATCTATACATCATTCTATTAATTAGTGTTTGGAAAGGCATGTCACCTTTACTTTGAGTTGGAGCACACATCATTGTGCGCCCTATGTAACTTGAACATGGATGGAAGAATGCCTCCAAATCAAGAGTGGACCAATTACATGAGTTGGAAATTTTTTAACTCAAGGAGTATGAGAGCTCAGTGCAATACAAGGAGAAAATAAATAAGTGGCATGATGATAAGATTTTAAAAAGAGAATTTTGTATGGAAGATGACATGCTACTCTTTGTATAAAAGATGACATGCTAATCTTCAATTCAAGATTAAAACTTGTAATGACCCTTCAAGTTATTATCCCTGTTTTCACTTATTTTAACCATTAGAGCTTTCCTATAGCTACCCAAAGTCATTTATGACTTACTAGTACTGAGTGTTTGGTTACCGGGCAGTTCATTTGATTTTTAGAATCAATTCTCAATTTTGAAGTCTTCCCTAGTTTCAAATGGCCATCGGGCAAAAACTTCAATCAAATGACCTTGTATGGAAATTTTTACTATTCTAATAGCTCCTAAATATTGACTTTAGTCTATATAGACTCTTGGTTTGGGTCCCGAAGCACCTGTCTCATTTCAACCTATTGGTTAAAAAATTAAGAAAATGGAAAATGGGTATAGGACCAACTTTTTGTCGAAACGACCTTGAATGGAAATTTTAACTGTTCCATTGAGTCCAAAATTTCACATTAAGTATGTGTGCATAGTTCATTTGCATATATGAGATTCTGGATGAAACCTGAGGGGCTCACGGAGACTTGGAGATTTCCAAGTCTTATTTGTACCTGGTGCCATCACTAATAGCGATGTTTTGGGATGTGATCAACATTCCTTTAAGCAGGGTATTAGATGCTGTGATCATGGAGATAATAGTCACGATCGCGACTAAATTTTGCATCTATAAGATGTGGAGATAGAGAGGCTTGGGTCGCAATAGTGATTCCCAAGCACCTAGGATGGGTACAAATAGTCCCTTTGTAGCCTGTTATTGTCATTCATCATTCATTTCTAAGAGAGATAAAATCCTAAGTAGTGAGAAAGCTTTGGTTGAAGCTTGTGGGTGATTTGGGAGCTTGGCTAACACTTGTTTTCATGATTCTCCTTCGATTTATGGTAAAACTTCATCCTTTTCGTGGTAGATTTTTCTCATTTCTTGTTTAAACTCCCTAAACCTTTGAGGCTTGATTTTAGCCTCAAATTTGCTCGTATTTTAACTATTTTTTAGGATAATTACTCCTTGAGAATAAGGGTGTGATGGGTTTACCTCAAAAATGCAATATTTATAAATAGGACCCACATATAATTTTGGTGTGATTTTTAGACCCAAAGCCCAATGGTGGAATATGGGTATCATTATTCTCATATTGATAAGTAGAAAGTGATTTTGATAGTTTGGCATCTTGAGGAAGCTTCTCGAATGGGAAAGGCAAAAGTTTAGCTAATTTTTAAATCTTTCTTTGGTGTTCAGGTAGGCTAGGTTTTACCCCTTGTTAGATTGAGATAACTCATAGTATGTTTATGATATTGCATTAGATTTTGGATGGATTTTAGGTTTTCAGGTGATAAATTGCAATACTTGGGTTAGTTGGATTGTTTAGGCTATTTTAGATATCGCTTTTGGGTATAATTAGTCTAGTCAATCATACCTTAGGAAGTTGACCTTAGAGGATCTTTTTTAGCATGGATATGCCTTAGTTACTCAACCATTGAGGAAACTGAGTTGGTCACTTGATTTTATGGTGGAACTTGCCCTAGTTGTCATTACCTTAGGCAGACCTATCTCAGTTGCTCTCTATTGGGAGGAATTGTTATCCTAGGGCTAGTTATGGCTTGTTCAACCCCTAATAGAGGATTTAGATACCTTAGCCTAGTCCGGGGTAGATATTTCTTGGTAAAGGATTTCGGGGATTTAAAAGTGGACTCTTCGGACGACCTTAGGCAAGGACTTGTATTAGTTAATGAAGATCGTTTATACAATTGTGTACATCTAGAAAATATTTATTGCGGTGATATGGAGATGCCTTGGTACTTGAATGTTAGGATGTTTTGACATTGGGAGTAATTCTTATTAAATTGTGCTATGAATGTCCTATTTATTAAGCTAATGATAAGCTATTGAGTATACTATTGAATAAGCCCTTGACTATGATATTAATTAAGCCATTGATTAGGTTATGGATTAGGCCATTGGGTATTCCATTGACTAAGTTAGTGATTATATTAGCGATTGATATCGCCCAAATCTACACCTCAAATTGAAGTTAAAGTGGTCAATGTAAAATATAGCAAACAACTCAGGTAGTTGTCGAATCCACAGGTAATACGTGATCTATCTCTTAATTTTGTTGAAATCAATGGGCAAAATAGGAAAGTAAATGGGGGGATTATTGTTGTAATGTGTGAAAAGTAACAAGATATGGAATGTTTTGGTTGTAATGAATCAGAAACGAACACTAGGATTGTGTTCCCCCTAGCTTCTTAACTTTTTAGGTTTATTGTGCTCTGTTGAACCAACGCAATATCTTGCATGCAGAATCTTATAAGTTATGTATCACCAATTGTCTTATGGAATCATTGGTGAATTTCACTCTTTACCTTTTGAGTCTTAGAGTGTCACTTTACTAACTCTTATCCTAGATACCAGATTAACTATTACCTTTTAAGTCTTAAGTTATTAAATGAAGATAATTATCTTATGTAGATGAAAATGATTAGACTATTTCGAAAATTAACTCCAAATTATTGTTGTGATCTTTTTCCTACTCTCTACCTCTCTTGTGAAGCAAGTAGTGAATATAGGCAGGATCCTAACATTTGCAATCACTAAGATTTCTATTAAACTGAAGATAATCATAATACATGCAAGAATATTGGTTTGGGAAAATGTTGCACTTCCCTTACTTTATTAATCCACTAGGGTTCCCACAACCCTAGTTAAGGGATTTAGCCCTTCATTATTGCAAGACACTCTATAGAATTCGATGAAGAAAGCATAAAATCAATATTGCAATAGTAAATAAATAAAACCCAGAGTCTCAAATTGAATAATAAACCAAAATGAAGAACAAACCAACCCCAATATCAAAATTGAATATTAGAAACAAATATATAATTGTAAGAAATAAGAGTAAACTAACTAAAAACATCAAAAAGGTATTTATAGAATACAAGAAAATCCTAGGAAACCAAGCCTAAATAAAAGAGGAAAATCGAAGTCGGTGACCACCTATGGGGCGTAACTGGTATCTACAGGGCATATGTGGTCCCACCATAGGTGACAGAGCCTAAATTTCTTGGAAAACTCTCTGAGCTTTTTGATTTCTGACACCTATTGGGCATAGGTACTACCTATGGCCCGTAGGTGGTCTATCGTAGGTTACAGTCCAAAATCTTTAGCTTTTGAATCTCTGTATTTCAAATTTCTAGCACTTATTCTGAAACCTACTCCATTTGGGTAGAACCTGTGGGGCGTAAGTACCTATGTAGTTGTCCCAAAATCTTCAATTATCACATGTTTTCTCCTTTTTACCTTCAAAACCTGGTTTCCTGCAAAACACAACACAAAATACATCATATCTAACAAAAAGACCTAAGTAACTTGCATATTATTATCGTTTAAAGCGTCGAAAGTGCTATGAAACCATATCACGTCAAAACCCTCAACTTAAAACGTTTACATGTCCTCAGGAAACAAAACATAACAAAAAAAAACAATAACTCTTAACCAGGAGAAACCCAAGCTATCTATGGCAGTTAATTATCAACTTTTAAGCTCAAATCATTACCCTCCCCACCTTCTATTTTAAAACTTCAAAACCAACTGTGTGTATCAAAAGCACAACAATATGACACCAGGTAATCAAGATATGGCATAACATTAGCAACAAACAACAACGCATATATACAAGTTACACTACCTAAAATAGGAAGCAGCTAGTAACACAACTCATGCACCCTTATATAATAAATGTACCAATCTGTCATATGAAATCATGCTTGTAAAGTGTTAACGCAGGGACGTATCAAGAGACACTCACACTCACAAGGAAGTTCCAATCAATATGCATCAAATACCACAGGTCTGCCGTTATTTTCTTTACCTTAGCTTTTAGATAGTCAGATTAGGATCACTATAGTACTTTACTCAGCTTGTAATGTATACTTGGGGGCTGGCAAGGTACATATGGACACTTTTAGTGACTAAGCCTTCTTGGTACTACTCAACTTTTGTTCCACCCTTATTTATTCTTTTTTTCTTTTATTGCACATTCAGGTTGGGTGTAGTATCTTTTGTTCTTCTTTTTTATTTTCTTTCTTTTTCAAATTTCTTTTATTATTACTTTGCTTTTTCTATCACACCCAGCCCTACTTTCCTTTCTTTTATTTACCCTTCTTCATACCTACTTCAAATTATGCACCCTTATCATATCCACCCTTAACCTAGGAAATTTTCCTGAGTAAAGGTTCACAATGTCCATGGAGGACCAGGGCTAAAATAGGTTCAATGTAGCACAAATAGGAAGGTAAAAGGGAAACAAGAAAAATAGGCTATAAGGCTCATAATAGGAATCAAGGGATACTTATTCATATTTGAAGGTCGTTTTAGGTTAAATGTGGACTTATTTCAAGAACGACCTATGATCCTTTTCTAACCGACTATCCTACAACCTAGGCAAGACTAACCGAGCAAGGTCTAGATTGAACACACAAAAGGAACAAAGTAATATCTCGCACACACATAGCACAGAATTGCATCACAAGCTACTACCTTTCTAGTTCATGCATTTTTTAGTTATTATTATTATGTCCCAAATTATAACACTATAATGAGATTCACAATGTTCACACATATATAAACGTCACACAGTTTAAAACAAATTTTTGTAGGGGTATTATTTTTCTAAAAAAATAAAAACAAAGTACATCAACTTCCCTAGATACTCAAAAATCTCCTAATTAGACAAAAACAAAACACAATATGAAATAAAACACAATACAACATAAAATTACCCTAGACATGCTGATAGGACAACCATACCGCGGACGACATAAAAAATAATCATGACAAGAAAAACTTATGATGGCTATGGTATAACCTACCCCCATATAAAAGATGATGCATTATACCCAGTGCATATAAATAATGTAAAGCAAAGGAATGAGGACATATCTGGGATACACTAGGTGCCTGTATCATGCTCATCCTCCTCAGGGGGTATCTCAACTGAAAGAGGCAATGGTGTTGGTGGTGCACTACTAGAAGATGCACCTGTAGCTATCTCATCACACCTCTACCTCTTAACAATTGCAGACTCCATCGATTCATGAGTGGCCCTTTTCAAAGCCTTATCATATGGCATGTAGAATTCCTTCAAATTATTATCTTCACTATCTTAGTCCCAACTCTGAGGATCATCTCCTCTTCAAACAAATCCAAATGGCTATAATAGTGTGGTGGCATCGACTGGGAAAATGTGGAGATCTCAGGAGAAATATTTTAAATATACTCTCGGTAATAGAGCATACCTCAGTGCATATTGTATCTACCTCCTCCCTAATCCCAACTAGATCAGGTGCCTCAATATTCATAAATCATGTTTTTACTCTCCTCTCAAAAATATTAATACAGACTTGTAACTTACCCCTTATCTTTACCATCTCAGTCCTCATAGCATCCCAAATTTGAGAGTTTGCACTCTCCAAAGTCATCCGAACGCAAGGTCCGATCATCTCATATAATCTGACAATCTCAGAGTCTACCTAAGTCAAATGGGCTATGTCTCATCCTGCCTCTCTACTAGGCATTGTAATAAATCTCAAGGTACTGCTATGAAGCATGACCTATAGAAATGGTAGTGGGGTAAAGGGCCTAAAAGATACCCAAACCAACTCAAAAATGGTGGTTGGGGATGAAGTAGATGTGGCTGGGGTCCCCTCCACCTGAGTGCACATCTCGGGTGCCTCTATTTTCTCACCTATATCAAAATCCACACCCATATACACATCAACACCCTTTCTATAACTAGGCTCTGCTAGTGCTAATGAGATCTTAGACTGGGCTGAAATCATAGTCTGAGACCTTTAGGTCCTCTAGGCAAGGATCGAGTTTATTGGATCCTTGATCAAACTTATCTGCCCCTTCCTCTCCATCCTTAACTCTACGATAACCACCTATAAACTTAGATACACCAGCCTCATTGCACAACCACTGGATAAGGCAAGGAAAAGGTAGTGTAGTCAACTCACCAAAAGCTCGCTTATGTATCTCATACCTAATAATGGTTGCAAAGTCTATATCATAACAAGCCATTAGACTCGTGATCAATGCAACACCATCTTATGTAAGCAAGTTGTCTACAACAGTTAAACATAATTGATAGGGAACCACTATCCACAAATAATTTATGGCAAAATTCGGTATCGCCTTCTTAATCACTTCTTTCTCCTTGATCCAAGGGTCACCTCAACAAGGTATAAAATATTATGGGAAATCCATCTCACTAACTCTAAACTCTATATCCTATGCTTAGTATCCAACATAGCGCATCTATCTTGTGAAAATATCAATCTAAAATTGAACTCTATAGTAGATACTGGAGTGATATAATCAGGGCCAAAGAGAGCTTAGAGGATGGAAACTAATTAAATATTAACTATGATACCTCTCACCAGAGTCTGCTCTAACACGGACTGAACAACATACTTTTCGCCTCTAAGAGAGCTCAAAGATACTATAGCATAGTAGGAGGATTAAAACTCTCGCACCAATATCTGGATATATGAAACTTGGGGTCTAGTAATCCACCCCAACTGATAAGAATAAAATACATCTCACAAAAGTTATGTTGCAACTAAATTAGATAACTCAATTTATCTTTCCTCCCAGATAACCCTTATGGTCCAGCCAGTCTCAATCACAAAGATGTCTCTCTCATAAATTATTTGTAACCCCTATACATACCACCTCGACTTCACCCCAACAATAGGATAAATCGAGATGTGAGTAGGGATGGAAGTTTAGTCAGTTTGAGCTGGTCGCTCAGTGTCTGGTGCTGGCACCTGATGAGATACCTGGGATGTACCCTTCCAGACTGGGTACTATAGATGATGGTTTAAGAACTACAACTATGGACTCATCCTGTGACCCCTTCTCAAATTGAGGTCCTCTACTAGTGGCTCTGACTCCACCTCATCATCATCATCATCCTCTTCCTCTTCAAACTGGGGATTATGTGGTGGTGACATCCTGGCCGACTTTATCCTCGACGTGGGAAATATTCGATGGCCTTTGGCTGAGCCCTAGCCTAAGTAGAAATGGGTCATGTTCCCTACTGTATCCATGCAAGGAGTTGGATGCCTAGAGTAGCTCTACAAATAGTCTCAACCGCAACCAATCATTGAGCTCTAGTGTGTGGGCAAACTTCTTTGGTTGGGGCAATTAGGTACTCCTCCATCGAGCAACTACGCTCAAGGGATTTGTACCATTGCCTTAGTGTTCCTTCCTTATTTGGTGCCATAGTAACTAAAAAAACAAGTATTTTTTCCCAAAAGAGAGTAATGGACTGCAAATTTGAAGAAAAACTCAAAATTATAAGACTTTAAATTTTTCCTAAATTTTACATCCCAATATCTTGTACTCAGCTCAAGAAAGTCCAATACTTGCACATATAACTAGAATCAAAGTTCAAACACGGATGTTGCATGCAAGACTTTTGGGTTTCCTTAACCTCTTCAACTTCCACTTCTATTTGGGGAATGATCATGAAGAAATAATTTAAGAACAATACAGCACTTTCAAATTTTAGGCTAATTCTAGTCTTCTACTCATATGTTTGTTGGGTTACACATATTTTGCGAAAAATTTAAACATACCAACTAACATAGTTTTAGATTAGCATAAGATAATATTATTAGGAGCGAAGAATTTTTCCCTTTGATTTTGAGAACCGAAAGTGAAAAATGAAAAGATCAAGAGAAACCCTAGCTTGGATGCATAATGCACGCAATTAGATTTGCTAGAATCGAGAACAAGTAGAGTTCTTGCTTTATATAAAGTGTCGGGGAAGTTGGATGGTTTGAATTTAAGAGGGATTTAGAGATTGTGAGTTTAATGGGGTTTAGGAGCTAGGTTAGGGTTTTTAAATAAACTTAGGGGTTGGTTTTGGATCAATTAGGGTCGAGTTAGGCCTATATTTTAAAACAAAATTAGGCCTAAACTTTGACCACTTATGGCACCACCTACGGGGCGTATGTAGCACCTATGGCCCATAGGTGCCCCAAATTTTTTGGCCTTTTCCTGCTCTCTAAACTTTTTATTCTGACATTTATCATCTACTTATGAGATCATAAGTGGTGCTCATGACACCATAAGTAGGTTCATAGGTTAAAGTTCAGAAATTCCCAAAAAATCCTCAAAATTTCTTTTGGACATTCAATGCATAATTTACCTAGCCCGAGTGGAACTTATGACCACGATGAGTCAGTCAATGAGTCCCATTAACTAGAATTTTCTAAATTTAGAAATTATTTACCATGATCATGCTATATAACTACAAAAACATAAAACAATAAGAACACTAAAAGGTGGGTTGCCTCCCACCCAATGCTTGATTAAACATCGCAGCACGACGTGGCTATGCTGGTTTCTCAAACTTCACCAACAAGCCCATAGGTTTACTCCTATGTAGATCTTGATTTAACATCACGGCATGACACGGGTACCTTGATTACTCAAAATTCATCAAGGTAACCTAAGAAGTGGGCTCTTGAGCTCCCCTTTCTCCATATCTACCATCTCTCTACCCTTGGTCATTAATGGTATTGCCAAGATAATGGACATGTAGAAGTTAACTTCACAATCAAAGATAAAAAAGTTAGGCAAAATAATAAAGTTGTCTACTTTCACCAACACATCAAACGATATGCCTACAGGTTTTTGTATTGTACGGTCTTCCATCAACAACTACATAGTCATAGGTTCTGGAAGGCTCAAGCCCAACTATTTGAACACACCCAGCAAGATAAAATTAATGTTGGATCCTAATTTACACAATGCTCTAGCAAACCTAGATGTCCCAATGGTGCATGGAATTGTGAATTCTCTGGGATCACCCTTCTTTTGATTCAGAGATCTAGAAGTAGCGGCGCTGCAGTGGTGCAACCCACCAACATATTTAAAACTAATAACTCTCCTTTTTGTTACCAAATCCTTCATAAACTCTGTGTAATTAGGTATCTACTCAATAGCCTCCAAAAGTAGGATGTTATGTTCAATTCTTTCACAATGGCAATGAACTTCTTAAAATTCCCTTATTCATTCTTATGTCTCACCCTTTGAGGAAAAAGTGGGGGAGTTCATGGAATTTTCTTCACTACAGACTCATTGACCTTTCCTTTAACTTTGTCCTTCTCAGTATCATAATCAATACTTGTAGCCTTTTTTGACTCTTCTTCAGGCATCTATCAACCACAGGACCATCAATCTTCAGCTCATGAACAATTGGAAATGAGGGATCAATAGTTTCCTTACCACTCTAAGTAGTAATGGCTAGAAAATGATTGCAATTCTGAGGACTCTAAACTGTGTTTCTCAAAAGAGTGCCCAGCTGCATCAAAATCAAAGTTGCAGAAATTTGTCCGAGAGGGTACTCGAATGCCTCCAAATTAAAGTTGCAAAAATTAGTCCAAATTGATGTTCCAGTTGCTTTATCGATGTAGTATATGACTCTACCTTCTGGTTCAACCCTAAGAAGTCTACCTTAATCTCATTAAGGCAATTTTCCGAATCATTGACAAGCTTGGACAACTTAGAATCCATTCTTGACTTAGTGTCTCAACTATATGGTGGTACATACACACTTTTCTTTTCCTTGTAATCATTCTTGCATCACCAATCACCATCCTGCTATCATCTTCTATCTCTGTATTGATCCCTGTAACAGTTCTTACCTTGGTTTTCATGCCCCTTGGCTTGAAAAACTGTCAACTCTCGATCTACATACTTTGCCTCTTCTTCTAAATTATAAGATCTAGAGGCCTTATCCTGTGAAACAAATGCATTCACCTTCTCAGAATTCATTATTGTGAACTTCTTTGTTAATAATCCAACCTCCTTTATTAGCTTAGCAACCTCATGTACCACTGCATCATCGACAACTCAATGCTCACTGGAAGCACCAATAAATATGTGCTAGTGCCTCTCTTTACCTCCCGAGTATGACATCCTTGGTTGGTGAGAGAGATATGATCTAATTTATCTAATGTTATCTTTTAGTGTATATGCATGAATATTTCTCTAATAATAGTATTGGCCACAGCACTCAAACTAATGTTAAGGGCTCGATAAAAACTCTCAATCAAGTTCTAACCGAAAATCATGTAGTTAGAAACCATCATCAACTTCTTTTTAAATCAAAACCATGCCTTACACATTGACTCAGAGTTTAACTTCCTAAAATTATGTATGTTGTCTTCAGCTGAAGCATTCTAGATGGTGGAAATAAATAATCTAGACACTGCCTCCATAACTCATTCTAAGTAGTGATTGATCCTCTATGAAGTTCCCCTAATGACAATGTAAATTCACCAATTAATAAAAACGGGAAGAATCAGGGTCTTAGTTCTTCCTGATTTACCTCAGGAATAGCGTATAAAGTGAATATCCTAATAAAGTTTGTAAGATGTATATTTGCATCATCTGTCAGCAAGCCTACAAACACACATTTTAAAATTAAGAACTAGATCATGGCACTAGTAATGTCAAACTTCATACCCAGTGGCAAAATATGAAGAATGATAGAACCTAGCTTAATAGGCTCAACATATCCCAAGTTCTTCTCTATATCATCATATGGAGGTAAGTAATGATAGGCTGGAAGTACTTGAGCTCTACCACCTTTAACTCTATCTCAATTTCCATTGAGTATTGTTCGATGATCTACTTCTTGACTTTGCTTTGCCCTAATCTAGTTATCATCGTCTTCTAATAACTGCTCAGTTCTTAGATCAATAATATTTTGAACATCTCTAAGATGAGTGGGAAGCATATCATTGGGGTTATTCCGAACCCCTTCAAGCATACCTTCTCGAATGTGTTCAGTCATTCTACCAGTCAATTATAGAATTTTTTATAGTTCAGGATTAAGTGGAAGTAAGGAAATGCCTCTTCTCTGTGTGTTAGGCATACATTGACATAGACCCAACTAAAAACTGAAAACAATAACCCAAAAATTTCAACAACATCGATCAACAATCACCATATTCCCCGTCAACGGTGCCAAAATTATAGTATTGCCCAAATCTATACCTCAAATTAAAGTTAAAGATATCGATAATATAGTAATCCAACTCAGGTTGGGGTCGAACCCACAGGGAATGCGTGATACATTTTTTAAGATTATTAAAATTAATGGGCAATATAAGAAAGTAAATGAGGGGATTGTAGTTGTAATCTGTGAAAGAAACAAGATGTGGAATACTTTGATTTTAATCAATTAGTAACAAATACTAGGGTTGTATTCCCCCTGGCCTCACAACTCTAAAGATTTATTGTGCTCTGTTAAACCAACCCAATATCTTACATGTAAAATCTGATAAGTTATGTATCACCTATTATATTGTGGACTCACTGGTGAATTTCACTCTTTACCTTTTGAATCTCATAGTGTTGCTTTAGTAACCTTTATGCTAGATCCCATAACTTTTACCTTTTGATATCAAATTATGAGATGAAGATAATTATCTTAAGTAGATGAAGATGATTAGCTTATTTCGACAATTAACTCCAAAGTACTATTGTGATCTTCTTTTCCTACTCTCTACCTTTCTTGTGTAGCAACTAGTTAATATAGGTTGGATCCTAATGTTTGCAACTGCTAAGACGTCTATTAAATTGAAGATGGTCACAATACATGCAAGAATATTAGTTCAAGGCAATGTTGCACTTTCCCTACTTTGTTAATCCACCAGGGTTCCCAAATCCCTCATTAAGAGCTTTAGCCGCTCATTGTTGCAAGGCAATCCATAGAATTTGATAAAGAAAGCATAAAATCACTATTTCAATTACAGGTGGCACCTACAAGGCATAGGTGGTCCAACCATAGGTTCCAGTGTCTAAATTTCCTAGAAAACTCTCTGAACTTATTGATTTCTGACACCTATAGGGTATAGGTACTACCTATGGCCTGTAAGTCTTTTGGTATACGTTACAATCCAAAATCTTCAGCTTATAAATATCTAAATTTCAACTCTCTGGCCCTTATTCTAATACCTATTTCAGATAGGTAGTAACAACGAGGCATAGGTACCCACCTAGGAGTCCCAAAATCTTTAATTTTCATATCTTTTCTCCTTTTCATCTCCAAAAATTGGTTTCCTACAAAACAAAATACAAAACACAACATACTAAACAAAAAGACCTAAGTAAATTGCATATTTTCATCATTGTAAGTATCAAAAATGCTATGAAACTATACCACATCAGCGATCACGCTATTCATCATACTAACAATCTTGCTTATTGGCTATATTAATGATTATGCTATTGATTATACTTACAACCATGCTTATTTACTATATCAAGGATTATGCTATTGACAATGCTAGAGATCATGCTTCGATTTGTGATCATGATAAATAGTTATGCTAATGGTTATGCTATCGAATACTCTGATAATTATGCTATTCGCCATGGTCATGATGATATGGTTATTGGTAAAAGTCTAAATATTGATTATGCTTTGAATTATAGAAATATCGATTTAATTCCAAATAATGATGATGATATCGATAATTTATACCTATTTGAAGTTTGAAGGATGGCTATTGTAATACCCAAAAGTTTCCTAACTAAATCTTTTATCTCAAGAATGTCAAGTGTTAGCTTCTAAATTGAATGATATTTATTCCATGAGGAATTTTCAAGATTTTTAATTTTTGTCATTTGAAAAATTCAATAAGCTTTTCATAAATATAAAATTTGCCCAAATCCGATAACCGGGTAAGAAGTTATGACTATTTCAAGTTTCCATCGTAAAACAGTGCCATATTAGCCAGTGGCACGCCGCGCCGTGCCACAGGATAAAATGTAAATTGTCAAATTCTAGTAGGGGTCCACGATAGTGGTACATTACTCCAAACTTCCAGGTTGCAAATAAAGTGACAACGCGATGGCTCCATGTCGCGCCATCCCTCAATTTTCCAGTGACACGGCGCGATAGCGCCACGTCGCGCCAGGTATTCAATTCAGCAAAATTTCACTAAAATTAAAAGACGTGTCCAGGGTTAAAAGGGTCAATTTCCCACCCCTATTTAAGCCCTTTAACATGATATTCATCTATTTGGAACCCAAAATATACTAGTTTCTCTCAATTTTCTCTCAAGAACAAGCTAGGGTCTCAATTGGGGATTCAATTTCAAGAAAGTCTCTCCGTCAATCTTCGCTAAATCAAGAACTAAGGTATGTCATGTGTTCATTCATGGGTCTCTCTCACCTATGAAGATCACGAATCTCTTTTCAAAATCCCAGATTTGGGTATTTATGAATATTCATGATTCAAATTAAATTGAAATTCATGTTCATGATGTTATGTGATTTTGATTCATGTTTTAAATTACATATTCCAATTATTGACCATAGTATGTGATGATTTGCATAATAATCATGATAAACTCCCTTCAATTTACAAGTTGATTGATTTATCCATAATTATTATATGTGTTGATGATTGTATAATCAAAGAATGCTCCCCACATGTTTGATTAAATGCCTATGTGAAGGAAAAATGCTATACAAGTATGATATTAGGAAATCCCCATTCATGTATAAGTTATGTATGTCAAATGTTTTGATGAAATGTCTTAGTCAATGGATTATATATTATTGATATTAGTCATGTATTCAAGAACATCATGTCTTGTCAGTTTCCTTCCATCGAGTCCTGGGGATACTTGTACCTAAAAAAAAAGACAGTTGTGTGCCTAGCTTTAGTGTTATGTTTTCATGACATCCTCAATCAAGCCATGATCCATAGAACTCAGTTAGTCATGTGACTCAGGAAAACTCAGTAATACAATAATCTCAATACTATTCCATCAATTAACAAAACTCAGTAATTCAATCTAGTTAAGTTCAGTAATCCATGTTTAGTATTTATTAAGATGGGAGTAGAAATTAGCATAGAGTGAGCCCAAGGATGGTAACACACACTGTCAAATGAGGGTATGATTCTTAGAACTCATCCTTACATTCCAGAACTATATAGCCAGCATAGGTTGAGACATTAACACTATCAGATGAGGGTTGATAAGGTGGATAACCTCTGTCAGATGAGGGCCTCACTGTTTTCTTTTAGGGACACTGTCAGATGAGGGTCACTCACAGCTTGTCCTTACCAATGGCACGGTATTGACACCCTTCTAATTGTTGTTACAAATTAGACCCCAACTCAGCCATAATAACGTATTAGGGGCATGTCGGTTAGATAACTACTTCCCATAGTTTCAGTTATAGAATCAGGACCGTCAGATACAGTTAACTCAGATACATTACAAAAATTAGCTATTTCTATTAGATTCAGGACTGTCATATATAGTCACTCATGTCATCAGTTATATCAGTCATCAGAATTCAGTTATCAGTCATGTTAGTTATCAGTAAACTCATGTTATCACAATCTCAGATAAAGTTACTACGTATTCATTCATGTATTCTCACGTTCATATTAGTCAGTTAGCCAGTATTGTTCATGCATATGAACCCCATGCATTCAGCCTACCTACCATGCATACCAGTACGTACATTCAAAGTACTAACATATTTGCATTATGGTGTTTTATACCATAGGTTCAGAGGCACGAGCTCTAGAGCATTAGTAGCATTCCAGTCTCAGCAGTCAGAGTTAGCAGGGAGTCCTCATCTCTCGAGGACATGATAATTTATTTATTATCTCATTAATTAATTTATTAGTTGGAGTTATTTGGGAACATGTCCCATCAACTCCTCATTCAGACAGTTCAGTCTGTTAGAGGCTTTCCAAACTATTATGTTCAGACTATCATATTATTTCAGTTTTGTTTTGGGTATTTCATACCCCATTCAGATGTTATATCTTTATCACTTGTGTTACAGTCTTGAACCTTATGGCCTTTCAGTTTATGTTTCTACAATCATACAGTATATTATGCAATATACAGGTACAAATATCAGTCATGGGTTAGCTTATAGTCCTTTGGAGTATGAGCACTGTGTAGCATTCCAGGTACCAGATCCAAGGCATTACAGCTATGATATTGATGATATTAGGATGATATAAAGGATGATATCATTGATGATATTTATGATGAAATTATTGATTACACTTACCGGTTTGAGTCTGGATAAATACATTATACTATGATGATATACTTATTGTGAAATTTTGATACTGAGATGTGAGATTGAGAATAGTGACTCTAGTTACATTTGAAAATGAGGAAATGGTTATAGTGTGGCATGATTTTAATGGATTCTAATGATACAATGATTAGTTGATAAATGGTGATTAGTTGATAAATGATGGCCAAGGGATAAATGATGGATATGGTGTGGCATGACATAAATAAATTCTAGTTGTATCATAAGAGTTGATACTATCGTGTTTGTAACTTCTAGGCTTATAGAGGCATGTGATGGGTTATTTAATTTTCCGCACTAATTGGCTTATGGGGACTAATTTTGCAGTTAAGATTACATGTGTTTGATTCTTTTCATATGTAATTATTTCGGTTTATTTATTTATGCATAGTGATGTTGGAGTTAATTCAGGTTTGCCTCTTTACCTTGACTTAGTTATGATATCTTACATTTTATAATACTTATATCATGATTTAGCTCAATCGGCCAATTATGACTACAGAGTACTCGTGGTTCTAGTACTTATCCTACACTTCTATACCTTTTTGGTGTAAATCCAAGTTCTAATTACCGTTATTGATCGACGTCTATGTTGTGTTGAGTTTCGGAGATAGGGTCAGCTATTGGATCCAGAGTCTCTAATTTTTTTCCACCTTACTAATGTCTAGTCTTTAGTTTTGAGACAAATTGTATTGTATATTTTTATACTTGGGTTGTATGTATAGTTGCTCTTGTACTGGCTCTACCAGGTCATGGGATGGTATCTATGGATGGACTATCTTTTATCTATTTTAATACCCTGTTTTATTTATAATTTGCACTTGTCTTTTTTTCCATGTGGGCATTTTCTACCAAGTTAACCCATTATGTTTAGATCTGAGTTACGGTTTGGATTATATGTTGGTGGGATAGAGTAGATACCATCATTACCCATAAATAGCATCATGACAAAACTCTTTGTGGGCAAGCTCAAACCCAAGTGGTCGAGCCCATTTGTGGTAACAAATTTCTATCATAGTAGGGGTATTGAATTGGAGGATCATGAGACGCGAAGGTTCATAGTGATTCACAAAGGATGAAATATTATCATGTGAGTGGACTTGGAGCGGCTAAGGTTGAGTTGCTCACTTTAAGTGTGCATTTTGATGATAAACAACACCATGCCACGATGATAACTAAGAAGCTTCTTTGGTGGAAACCCAAGGTTTATTATTGGTTGTTTTATATTTTTTTGGTACTAATTGTAGCCTTTTTTGGGTGAATGCAAGTGAATATCCTATGTTGGGAAGCATATACCCAAGTATTGAAGCATAAAACACTTGCTCGTGGTGGAAAATCCACCTGCGGATGGATATCATGCACCTTTGTGCATATGCTAGCCACGCAGGTGGTCATGAGATTTTAGGAGCAAACGACCTTTGTAAGCAATGCCTCTTGCGTCTGCGGACCAGGCACCTGCGTGCGTAGGCCAGCCGCACAAGTGGCTCAGAAGCCCCCAAGTATACTGCCTTGCCACTGCTTGTTGCTTGCATGCACAAGCCTTGTACCTATGTGCGTAAGTTATCGTGCAGGTCAGCCATTTTATTTTAAAGATATAATTTGACCCATTTCCACTTGCACTTAACAATTTTTTCAACCATTTTCACACTCTTATACCCGATTAGTTCTTCTCTTTGCACTAAATTTTCTCTATCTTAAATATTCAAAAAAAAAATTCACTTCTAATTAAAAAATTCTCTTGCACCTTAGCAAACTCAAAACTCTTGGGGTTTAAATTTTGCTTTCTCTCATCATATCATTGTATAATTGAATTAAAGAGGTAACTTGTGCAAAATTCCTTCAAGTTTCCCTTAAAATCAATGGTGAATCACATTCCTTGATACTAGCGGTCATAATTTGATTAATTTGAGTTCGATTAAAAATGGATCTTGGTGTGACTAATTTGAATCTAGTTCTATGCTTTTACTTGAAAATTAGGGAATTATTGAGTACCTAACTTATGCATCCCATGTGTTTGTTAAAATTTGCACATGAGTTTTCTTTTTAATTTTTTCTGGTGGGTGATCTGAATGTGAAGTAGGAGGCTCTTGGGTATGTTGGGAGTTGAATTGCTTGAGTTTGATTTCTTACATGTTGCATTGTCATATTTTCCAAGTTCATTCATTTCATGAACACCATGTGTTTGATAATATGCCAATGAGATGTTTTCAACATGTTTGTTACTAATTGTTAGTGAATTCACTTTTGAGGTATCATTTTCTCACTCCTTGAGTCATATTGAAAAGTTCACTAGTCTCTTAATCATAGCAACCTAGTAGTTAGAGTTGGTGAAGTTTGTTGCCGAAGAGTGCACCATTACTTTAGTTGAGCGAATTGATTGACATACAATCCATGTATTAAGTCTAAGTAACCCAGTTGACAAAAATGTATGACTTTCCCTATGATAGATTGGGTGATGTCATTCTTAAAGGTGAATAGTCATTTTTGTTCGAATGATTGCCATGAGTGTCACATGTTCTAAATTGGCAGGTGTGAGTAATGTGCATAGATGTGGTTCCTAAAATTGTTATTTTGTTAATTACTGTTCCCATGTTCTTTCATTTATTATTTTCCCAGGAACTCGCCCTAGTTTTGTAATTGTTATTTTCTTTCATGATATGTAAAAAATCCAAAAACATGTTTTACCTTTTATTTTTGTTGGGTTATTTTTCTTGTTTTTTTAAGTATGACTCCATATAAGAACTTTCCAAGGATCTCAAAGAAAGTAACCACAAATGATAAGGGAAAATGATTAGGTACTTCCTGAAAGGGTAAAGAATCGGAAATTAAAGAGGTCACAAGGGGTACCTGTAATAGCCCACATTTTGGACTAGAATGAAAATCCATCATTCCTATGCGTAGACATTTCAAAAGCCTCAAATCCTATGTAAATTTAGTATGTTAATCAATTATGTAGTGTGAGAATCTATTTTATCAGAAATTTAGATCATATAGGTTTCCTAACTCAAGTAAAAGTTGAAAGATTTCTTATTATTCAGGTTTTAGTGAGCGTCAAAACTTGGGTCAATTTCAATCGGTCATAACTCCTTATATATATATTGAGTTAGAGGGCCTACTATATATCAAATAAAATAACTTTGAATTAGCTTTCCAACGATACCAATTTCTCCCAGATCTAACACTCGACCAAGAAGTTATGACTTTGCAAAGTGGAGTACGTTGCCTAACGTAAGGTGTGCGATGCACAACCTACAGTATGCCATAAGGTGTGCAACGCACAAACTAATGTGTGCGATAAGGTGTGTGACGCACACCCTAATATGTGCGATAAAGTGTGTTCCACACATGTTGTAGTCCAGGTGACTTAAAAAGTCCATTTTTGGGGCAAAATGGTCCTTTTCCCACCCCTATATAATGACTAAACACGGAATTAAGCCCTTATTTCACCAAAACATGTTCCTTCTCTCAAAATCTTCTCAAGAACACAAGCTAGGGTTTTCATAGAAGATTTAAGTTCAAGCGATTCTCTCTATCAATCTTCATGTAATTAAGGAATAAGGTATGTGTAGTGTTCATCCATGGATCCCTTTCATCCGTGAAGCTCAAGAACCATGTTTTAAATAATAAATTATGATTTTTATGTTGTTGTGTGATTATCTTCATGTTGATGGTTGTTAATTGTGCTTCAATATGGTATCTAAATGTGTTTCCAAGAAGCGGATGGGCATGTTAGTTGGAAACCCATGAATTTGGGTGGTTCAAGATTTCTAAATTTATTAAGTACACCTATGCTCAATATTGTGCATGTAAGGTGTTTGATAAAATTCCTAGAATGATAAAAATCATGTATTATAACTTAGGGGTGAACTATATGATAAATTCATGCTAGTCTATTATGTTCAAAGAGCTCACTTGTCATTATTGTGCAATATATGTGTTAATGAAATGTACATGGTGATTGGGGAATGGATTCATAGTGTGTCTATATGCCTTCCATGCTATGAACAAGATCATGATGTTGAAGTATCACATGAGTTATCCCCAAATTATTACAATATGAACTAAATGTTACATGTTTGTCATTCTTAATGCTTAAATAGTTTCCATGCCATTGTTGTGAATAGTCTATGTTGTCAGAATCCCATAATATTTGATTATGAGATTTATGACTTGATTATAAGCATTCCTATTCATGTTAGATATTATGATGACCATGTACTTCATGAAATGCCTCACTCATGTATTATGGATTTTTATTGGTGGTCATGTACTTAAGAAAGTCAAGTCATGTTAGTTTTCTTCCATCGAGTCCTGGGGATACTTGTACCCAAAAAATGTAGTTGTGTGCCTAGAGCCATGTCATGTTATCATGATACTCTCAGTCAAGCCATGATCTATAGAATTCAGTCAGTCATGTGACTCGGGAAAACCCAGTAATCTCAGAAGTCGCAGTAATCCAGTAATCTCAGTGCTCAGTAACCTCAGCAACCTCAGTATTCATAGTTAATCTCAGTAACTTTAGTACTGTCAACCAGTCCTCAGAACTCAGTACATTCCGTCAGTCATCAGAATCCAGTAAACTTAGTTTAGCTTCGCTAAACAATACCACCAGTATCAGTCTAGTTAATCAGTATCAGTTCAACTAATCAGTTCAGTTTAGTTATTCAGTTCAGCTTAGTTATTCAGTTCAGTGTCCTTCATATAGGAGTAGAAATTAGCATCGAGTGAACCCAAGGATGGAAACTCACCTGCCAGTTCAGGGTGTCATTCTTAGCAGTCATCCTTGTATTCCAGAACTATGTAGCCAGTGTAGGTTGAGACATCTTAAACTGTCAGATTAGGGTTGATGAGGTGGCTTAACCTGTCAGTTTAGGGTTCCCACCATTCTTATTTGAGTACTTGCCAGATACGGGTCACTCACAGCTGTCCTTACCAGTGGCGTAGTATTGACACCCCTTCAGTTGGGGCAGAGACTGGACCCCAACTTAGATATATGTGTTATTGGGGCATGTCAGTTAGACAACTACTTCCCACAATCTCATCTTTAGTCCTAGTCTCAGTAAAAAAACTCAGATAGTTCTTCAGATTTCAGGACTGTCAAATACAGTCAACTCAAAAATAAAATAGAACTCAGGTAGTTCCTTCAGATTTATGGACTGTTAGATATAGTCACTTATGCTATCAGTTATATGAGTTCTCAGAACTCATGTTATCAGTCACATCAGTTATCAGAATTTATGATATCAGTATTCAGCTTCAAGACTGTCAGACACAGTCAATCAGACCAGTTTTTCATAATTCAAACTATCAAAAATAGTCATTCATCTATTCAGTATCTTAGTATCAGTACACTTATGTAGTCAGTATTCAGACTCAGTAGTTAGTATTGCCATGAGTTCAGTTACAGTTATGTGTGCATGTACGTATTCTCACATTCATATCAGTCAGTATTGTTCATGTATATAACCCTTTCCATTTATCCTACCTCACTCGTATACTCAGTACATTCAGAAGTATTGACGCATTTGTGCTATGGTGCTTTCTCTTATGTTATACCATAGGTTCAGAGGCATGAGCTCTAGATCAACAGTAGCATTCCAGTGTTCAGAGTTTGCTGTGAGTCCTTCTCATTCGAGGATGATATGATTATTTCTTCATTTACTATTTTAGTTAAATTGCTAGATGGAGTTAGTTGGGGACATGTCCCATCAAATCCTTATTCAGACAGTTTAGAGGCTTTCCAGACTATAGCATGTCACACAGTTATTTCATATTCGTTTTGGTATTGTTATACTATTTTCAGACATTGTCTTATTAGATGTTTTATTCAGATTTGAACCTTATGGCCATTCAATACATATTTCCACATTTTCATGTTATATTATGCAGTGTACAGGTAAAGATATCAGTCATGGGTTAGCTTATGGTCCTTCGGGGTCATGAGCACCGTGTAGCATTACGATTCAGAAAATCAGGGTGTTACAAACTTGGTATCAGAGCCTAAGGTTCAATAGAGTCCTAGGAAGTCTGAAAGACGCATGTAGTAGAGTCTTTAATATGCGTGTGTTGTGCACCACACTTATATGTAGGAGGCTATGAGATGTTTTAGGAACAGTTTCCCTTCTTTCATGTCTCAAATCGTCTTATAGCAAGGTTCTCTAAGAAACTAATGTAGATTCTCATCATGCTTCACTCATGTTAATTCCACCTTACTTTTAAGGTAACAGAAATAGTGAAGCTCAAGCCCCAAAGATAGGGCTTTCTCAGATAGTATCCCATCAATTCAGTTATGTTTGAAAGTTGTACGGATCTCATTCGTGATCATGAGAACTCGTTCTTGAACCCAGATTTAGATATGCCATCAGATCCCTTCTCAAAATCCTATGATAGCATGTGACTCAGAGTTAGAAGCATGAACCTAGGAGTTTGGCAGTAGACAAGCTGGGATACAATATCCAGATTGAATAGATTATGTATTCATGGGGATAATTGTGTTATAATGAATCAGTAGGATTGAACAGTGTGAGTTAGAAATTTAAGTTTATTGACTTAAAATTAAGCATGAAGGTGTGAATGTAGTATTAGAGTATATGAGGAAACAGAGGCAGATGATGTATTTAGTAAGGTGAGCATGTGTTGATCAGAGTGTAAGTATATGATGATGATTTCAGTGCAGTTCAGAGATTAGTTTAGTGTTCACAAACTTATGATTATGGATTAAAGCTAAGGGAGAAATAATAGATCAAGTAACCAAGTAAGGCTCTCAGATTCCAGTAGTAGTACCAGTATGTACAGAAAAGCAGTTAGGGAAGGCGATTCCCAACCCATCCTTATCTTAGCATAAAGCTTCGTACTTCAGTCAGCATAGTGCCTAAGCATGCTTCATGTCTCCGATTCCATGGATATAGCTTATGTTCACACGTATTCTATAGAATTGTGTGTGTTTTCAATTCCCATTATAGGAAGTTCAGTTCGAGATCACTCAGTGTTACAAATCATGTTCCATGAACTTAAAAATTCCAAACTCAGGTCATGCAGCTCATGACTCATGTACACGTATCATGCTCCCCAGTATAATCAGTTTCCATGACTCATGATACGCCCCCACTGATCAGATAAATTCAGACTATATCATGTATATACTTAATTCAGACCTTTTTGGTAAATCCATTTTGTTGATATTCTATTCCTCAGGTTTCAGTCATGTGTCAAGTTCAGTCAGTATCCATTCATGTTTCAGGTTCTCCTGATTTAACCCTTCATGAACTCTCTTTATGAGAATAATGTAGTGTTGAGAAATTGCTTAGATGGTAGAGAGTTAATGTTTCATGTTAAGAGCAAATTAATGTATACATGTTTTATACGAAGGTGTAGATACGAAGATAGGCTTGAATATCCTGTTAGTATGCAAGCAAAGGGCTAGCAAGAGGTAGTACTTAGAATTTGAAAAAAATTTAGAGTGTGAATGTATATTCAGATCCTTGACTTATGTCAACCTTCATTATACGACTACCATAACTCAGTTACCATCTCAGTTACAGGTTCAGTACTCACCACTCAGTAATTAGTGCTCAGTCTCAGAATTAAGCACTTCAGTATTTGTCAAAACCTCAGTTTCGGTATTCAATTATCGGGACCCAACATTTATTTCTAGTATGGATCCCAGTTACAGTCTTAAGTTATATGTCATCTTCAGATCTATATTCAGCTCAAAAATTCAATTCAGTTTTAGACTTGTTTGACCATAGCATACAGTTATCAGCTACTCAGTTATAGGTATTCCAATACCTCAGTCTATGGAATGTTTCCAAATTATGTAATATGTTTGGTCCTGCATTTTTAGACAATATAGCTTTCATGAAATCCATGATCAGTTACCTCATGTTACTCAGTCAGTCCCTTCTCATATGCATAATACTTTATGGCCTCAGCCCATCTACTCAGATTAAGTACAATTCAATCTTGCATACCCAGCATTCAGTTACCAGTTACTCAGTTAATCAGATAAGTCAATATGTCTATGCATTCATGCATCACGCTTCAATTTCAAATCTCAGATAATCAGTCATGATTTCATACCTAGGTGCCTTGTGCATTGCCTCAACTTCATCAATATCTCAGCAAGGTCAGTCCAGCATCCTTCAAGGGACATAGTGTCCCAAGGGGGAGATACACTATAGCCCCCAAACTTCCTTGATTTAAATATGTCATTTTCTTTGATAAATCTATCTTGGAGGAAGTTTTACTTATGAGCCGATCCTCTAGCTTCAAAACTCAGCAGTAAGCCATGTACTCAATGGCTCAGTGTAGCCACGATACGATACTCTATCCATGTCACGCATTACAGACTCAGTTCAGTTCATGTATCATATTCCAGACTCAGTTATGTTCTTATGTTTCCGCTCATGCATACTGAGTAATCAATATCAGACACATTGGTATTTTCAATTCATGGTAGCAGTCTTCTTTGAGCTTACTCATTCTCATGTTCAAATTTTAGTACATACTTGGTATTCAGCTCCATGCTCAGTTCCCAGTTTAAACTTGATATCTTTACCATTCATATTTATTTGCATGATCATGAGCCAGTTCATTCATATATTCGTACATTAGATATGCGTGATGAGCTTATCAGTACTCTCCCTCATGTACTTATAAATCAGTTACGCATGCATCAGATATGCATGTTCAGTATGATATGTTCATCTTATCAATTATGTTAGCTATGAAATCATGATTAGTTGTCCATGCTCTATATTCACGTCAGTTGTATTTTCTCTCATCTCAGCCAGTATCATTCGAGGATGAATGTTCTCAAGGGGCAGATATTGTAATACCCCACATTTTGAACTAGAATGAAAATCCATCATTCCTATGCGTAGACATTTCAAAAGCCTCAAATCCTATGTAAATTTAGTGTGTTAATTAATTATGTAGTGTGATAATCTATTTGAGAATGAATTTAGATCATAGAGATTCCCTAACTCAAGTACAAATTGAAAGCTTTCTTATCGTTCAAGTTTTAGTAAGCGTCAAAACTTGGGTCAACTTCAATCGGTCATAACTCCTTATATATATTGAATTAAAGGGCCTACTATAAATCAAAGGAAATCTCTTTGAATTATCTTTCTAATGATATCAATTTTTCCCAAATCCGACACTCGGCAAGAATTTATGACTTTGCAAAGTGGAGTACGTCGCCTAACGTAAGGTGTACGATGCACAACCTAAAGTATGCCATCAGGTGTGCGACGCACAACCTAATGTATGCGATAAGGTGTGTGACGCACACCCTAATGAGTACGATAAAGTGAGCGCCGCACATGTTGTAGTCCAAGTAACTTAAACAGTCCGTTTTGGGGGGAAAATGGCCCTTTTCCCACCCCTATATAATGCCTAAACATGGAATTAAGCCTTTATTTCACCAAAACATATTCTTTCTCTCAAAATCCTCTCAAGAACACAAGCTAGTATTTTCATAGAAGATTTAAGTTCAAGTAATTCTCTCCATCAATCTTAATGTAATTAAGAAATAAGGAATGCATAATGTTCATCCACAGATCTCTTTCATCCGTGGAGCTCAAGAACCATGTTTTAAATAATATATTATAATCTTTATGTTGTTGTGTGATTATCTTCATGTTGATGGTTGTTAATTGTGCTTCAAAATGGTATCTAAATGTGTTTCCTAGAAGTGGATGGACATGCAAGTTGGAAACCCATGAATTTGGGTGGTTCAAGATTTCTAAATTTGTTAAGTACACCTATGCTCAATATTGTGCATGTAAGGTGTTTGATAAAATGGATAGAATGATAAAAAGTCATGTATTATAACTTATGGGTGAACTATATGATAAATTCATTCTAGTCTATTATGTTCAAAGAGCTCACTTGTCATTGTTGTGCAATATATGTGGTAATGGAATGTACATGATGATTAGGGAATGAATTCATAGTGTGTCTATATGCCTTCCATGCTATGAACAAGATCATGATTTTGAAGTATCACATGAGTTATCCTCAAATTATTATAATACAAACTAAATGTTACATGTTTGCCATTCCCTTATGCTTAAATGGTTTCCATGCCATTTTTATGAATAGTATATGTTGTCGAAATTCCCATGATATTAGAATATGAGATTTATGACTTGATTATAAGCATTCCTATTCATGTTAGGTATTATGATGACCATGTACTTCATCAAATCCCTAACTCATGTATTATGGATTGTTATTGATGGTCATGTACTCAAGAAAGTCAAGTTGTGTCAGTTTCATGAAACTCTCAGTCAAGCCATGATCTATAGAATTTAGTCAGTCATATGACTCAGGAAAACCCAGTAATCTCAGTAATCTCAGTAGTCCAGTAATCTTAGTAATCTCAGTGCTCAGTAACCTCAGCAACCTCAGTATTCATAGTTAATCTCAGTAACTTCAGTACTCTCAACTAGTCTTCAAAACTCAGTACATTCCATCAGTCACCGAAATCCAATAAACTTAGTTTAGCTTCGCTAAACAATACCACTAGTATCAGTCCAGTTAATTAGTATCAGTTCAGCTAATTAGTTCAGTTCAATTATTCTATTCAACTTAGTTATTCAATTCAGTGTCTTTCAGATGGGAGTAGAAGTTAGCACCGAGTGTACCCAAGGATGGAAACTCACCTGCCAGTTCAGGGTGTCATTCTTAGCAGTTAGCCTTGTGTTCTATAACTACGTAGCCAGTGTAGGTTGAGACATCTTATATTGTCAGATTAGGGTTGATGAGGTGTCTTAACCTGTCAGTTTAGGGTTCTC
Organism: Capsicum baccatum var. pendulum; assembly: GCA_030864225.1. NCBI lineage: Eukaryota > Viridiplantae > Streptophyta > Magnoliopsida > Solanales > Solanaceae > Capsicum > Capsicum baccatum. Next base: position 66,106,979 of record CM061559.1, on the reverse strand, counting down.
ACCATTCTCATTTGAGTACTTGCTAGATAAGGGTCACTCATAGTTGTCCTTACCAGTGGCGCGGTATTGACACCCCTCTAGTTGGGGCAGAGACTGGACCCCAACTTAGCTATATACATTATTTGGGCATGTCAGTTAGAAAACTACTTCCCGCAGTCTCAGTTTCAGTCCCAGTCTCAGTAAAAAAACTCAGATAGTTCTTCAGATTTCAGGACTGTCAGATACAGTCAACTTAGAAATAAAATGGAACTCAGATAGTTCCTTCAGATTTATGGACTGTCAGATATATTCACTTATGCTATCAGTTATATCAGTTCTCAAAACTCATGTTATCAGTCACATCAATTATTAGAATTTATGATATCAGTATTCAACTTCAGGACTGTCAGACACAGTCAACCAGACCAGGTTTTCATAATTCAAATTGTCAAAAATAGTCGTTCATCTATTTAGTATCTTAGTATCAGTACACTCATGTTGTCAGTATTCAAACTCAGTAGTCAGTATCTCCACGAGTTCAGTTACAGTTACGTATGCATGTATGTATTCTCACATTCATATCAGTCAGTATTGTTCATGTATATAACCCTTTCCATTTAGCCTACCTCACTCTTATACTCAGTACATTCTGACGTACTGATGCATTTATGCTATGGTGCTTTCTCTTATGTTATACCATAGGTTCAGAGGCATGAGCTCTAGATCAGCAGTAGCATTCCAGTGTTTAGAGTTTGCACTGAGTCCTTCTCATTCGAGGACAATATGATTATTGCTTCATTTACTATTTTAGTTCAGTTACTAAATGGAGTTAGTTGGGGACATGTCCCATCAACTCCTTATTCAGACAGTTTAGAGGCTTTCTAGACTATAGCATGTCAGACAGTTATTTCAGATTCGTTTTGGTATTGTTATACTATTTTTAGACATTATCTTATCAAATGTTTTATTCAGATTTGAACCTTATGGCCATTCAGTACATGTTTTCGCATTATTATGTTATATTTTGCAGTGTACAGGTCTAGATATCAGCCATGGGTTAGCTTGTGCTCCTTCAGGGTCATGAGCACCGTGTAGTATTTCGATTCAGAAAATTTGGGTGTTACAGTACCAAGGTCCAAAGTACTGTTTGAGCTCACTAAAGAGTTGGCAAAAGAAGAAGGTAAAATTCAATTTGTTATTAAAGTAGTGTGGGACTTGTATGATGAATGCATGGATATTCGAGGTTTCAATTCCAAAAATATATCTTGCATGAAAGGTGTTGATGAAAACTACTTCCTTATTATTGAGCAAATCAAAGAGAGAGTATGGGATGTCTTCACCAATATTGATCCCGCCTTCTATCCACCTTGTTATTATCCAAAACTTGTACGAGGACTCTATGTTTCTTATGTTGTCTACCATAACAAACATAAATACAAGACACCGATATTAACCTCTCCTTCCAAGTGAGGTAGTTCAAGGAGTTGAGATACTATGTTCTGCATCAAAAATTAATAAATTTACTTTGTTTGTTACTTGGCATCTGGGGTTGAGTGCAAGAGGTGATTTCTTGGTGGACGTGATTACTTTTCTTGGCTTGACCAGGTTATTTTAAAAGGGCTCCCTTGATGGGCCAAGGCATTGGGCAAATTAAGAGGCAGGAACTTTCCATCCAAGTGACACATTGTCTTTTATTTGTAAGTAACCAGCTAATTCCTTCAAGAAATGATAAATATGTCACTATTTAGCAGGTGATAATTGTCGATTGCATCATGGATAACATTGTGGTTAATCCAGGTGAATTAATTGTGGATTTGATTAACTTAAGGTCAAGTAATTGGGTACTCTATTGCCAATTGTTTTTCTTTATGTATATTGTACCAATCTTCTCAAAAATTGAGAGAAAAATTAAGTTTACAGGGGTGATTGACATCACCCACCCCCAAGTTTTAAGAGAAAAGCCTCGAGGTAAGTTGATTCTTTTTCAGGAGATTTTCCTAGTTTAGAGGGCATGGATACCCCTCTGGTTCCTTTAGTTGTATTAGATACTCCTTATACTTCTAATGACACTCCTCTAGTGGTCGATATTCTTCATACACCACCTTCTTCGAGCACTTTACCACCCTCTCAGTCTCCTAGCCACCTCGATCATTCACAATTATATTTTCTAAGGTTGATTCTATTACTTTGGCAAACAACAGTGTTATTACCTAATTGGTGGCCGATATCCCCTATTTTATCCAGGCCTCTATTGACTGGAGTCTTGCACATCTACTATCTGTATAGTGGATTATGATCGAAGACTAACCACAACAGAGACTAAAGGAGATAGTGAAGGCATAATATCCTATATTTTTCACGCTCTAGACTCCTTAAAAGATAGGCCACAAAGTTATCTTTCCAACACTACAAACCTTATCTGAATCTGATATCGTGGCAATAAGTTAGGGAAGATTTCTCCTAATGGCCTGATTCACTGTTATGACTATGACTCAAGGTAACGAGCCATAACCACTCATTACTAGTCATGACTAGTGAGTCTAGTCACTCCAGTGGATCCCTCATCTATAGCCAAGTAACTACGAATCCTTACTATGACCCATAATCAGTGTCTATAAGTCGTATGGAAAGATTCATAGACACATTAGTATGTTATCCAAAAACAATTCAACTAAGTGATTACGAGTCCAACATATGAATTACATCCAGACATTACGAATAGTTATGAAGACTTGTATCCTTACTAATAAAGGATTCAAGCATCAAGCCATATGGTTTGGTAGTTTTACAAGTGACTTGGATATATATTAAGACCCCAAATATCTCCTAACTTATAGACAAGTCAAAACATCCCATAACGATTAAATTCTTGTGAAGAATATGACTAGGGTTAGATTCAAACGATCATAATATTGGGTATACTAGGAATTTCTGAGCGCAAGACCCACCAACAAGTAGATAATTTAATTATCTTACCAATTATGCCAATTTTGCTTTAATCCAATATCGAGGTGAAAAATTATGGCCAAACTACTGAAGCATTATCAAAGCTACCAGTGGTTACGACTCCTGATAACGACTCCTAAGAAGACCCTATGAGTTTCCAGGAGAAGTCATCGTCACAGAAGTAGGTATTAAAACTTGGGTTATTGATGATGACTCAAGCCACCACTTGTAGCCACACCTAACGAGTCATGGCTAAACTTGTCGGGACGGCTTCCAGACGTTTTTCAGATAATTCCTAAGGGGGGTTTTGATCTTTTCCCACTCTTTGAACTGCAAAACTATGTCATTTCACCCTCTAAACAACATTTATAAAGCGTAAATACTTCCCTAACCTATCATAACTTAGAAATCATCCATCAAAGAGATAAAAGAGGTGATTTCTTTCGACTCAAAACTAACTAGGGTTCATCAAGTTCAAGTCCAATACTAAGAAATTTATCCAAGGCTTTAACATTGTAGTATGTGGGATATTCATTAATGGGTTTCCTCCACCCATTGAGCCAATAAATCCCCTTTTGATTAAAGTATGAAGTTTCCCTCTTTTATGAAATTATCCATGTTAAATATGAACTTAATCCTGGATTTTCTTAGTAATTTGAATTCAAGCCATGTCAACATGTGTTTCTATGTAAATTAGATTACTTCATACTAAGAATTTCAATTACTCATGTCATATCAATTGATCCCATGTCAAACCACCAAGTTATGAACCAAACCATTAGAAATTTTATTCTCCTAAGTTTAACACATCCACATACTTAAATTCATGTATCATTCTCAGGAATTGAAATGTCCTATGTTTTAGGTCTCTTAACAATGAATTCATATTACTGTTTTTAAGAATTGCTATCGTAGTTTAGTAATGATTCAGTGTTGGCAGGTTATGAACACCTGATACCTATGTGTTTACTCATGTTTTAGACTTTTCAAGTAATAAGTCAGTCCATTCATGATTTTATTGTCATACTCAGTTTTCTATGATCATGTTGAGCACTATCAGTTGAGATGTTTAATTAACCTTAATTAGAAATAGTGTCATCAGTTGGGAGTAGCATGTAGCACCGAGTAAACCTAGAAATCCAGGCTCACCTGCCAGGAGAGAGTGTGACTTTAGTAACAATCCCTGAGTTTTAGAACTACGTAGCCAATAATAGGTTTTGAGAGGTCTTCCTGCTAGGTGAGGGTTGACATTCTATTAAGGGCACCTGCCAGTAGTGGGTGACTCCCTAGTCCTTCGATACACCGGTTTAGTGGATCCACACAGCCAGTATTAGTACATGTGACAAGGTACTGATACCCTTCTAACTGGGGTTATAGGTTAGATCCCGATTAGCTCATATTGGGGTATGTCAGTTACATGATAGCTCCTACGGTTTTAGTCAGTACTTAGTCTACATTAATTCAGGTTTGCTTGACCAAGTAGATAGATTTTTAGTTATTCAGATAGTTTATTTTATAGATTAAATTTAGTTCTTGACGTACTTAGTCTTGTATTCTCAGTTTTACATGTACATGCATCCATGTTCAGTTGCCATATGTATTTCAGTTAGTCCTTAAATCATGTGTCAGTATATTTAAAGTACTGATCGCATGATTTTCTCTTGTGCTATGTTGTCTTATAATATAGGTTTAGACGCTCAGTTCCCCGATCATCCTTAGACAATTCAGCATTACCCAACAAAAGTAGTGGTGAGTCCTCATCCATCGAGGTATGACATATAATTACCGTTGTTTCAGCATCTCTTTATGTTCAATCAGTCGGAGTTAGTTAGGGGTTTGTCCCATTACCTTCTTATGATTTTTAAAGGCTATCAGACAGATAGACACTCAGTTAGTTTTTAAGTCTATTCAATTCTTTTTAGACATATTGAATTATATTTTCATATTACATCGTACCAGCATTTTATCAAATTATCTTTCTCATAGGTTATTTCATTATTATTGTATTCAGTGTTCGCAGCAAGTACCAAATCATGGATTAGCTTGGGGCCACTTGGGGCCTTAAGCATCGTGTTGCGACTAGGGGTTAGCCTTGGATCGTAACAGAGTGGTTTTCTTCTTCGAGGGCCAATCTTGATGGTCTACATGTGGAGTTTCACTCCATACAGCCCTTTGTTGCTCTTGATGGGGTGGAGATTACCATTTTTCAAAATACTTTAGGACTGGCTTTCATTTGAAAAATTATTTAGGCACTCTCATGTGGTTGATGAGGTTGGTATTGATTTTAGTGAGGGACTTACTAAAGCCCAATGAGCAAACAAAGAAATTATCTCGGGATGAAAACATATTAGGATGGTTGGGGCTAGTTATAGCTCTCGACCTACTGATGAGGTGCCCTTTTATTCTGATCTAGTGATAGGATCCCAGTATGATGAGCCTCTTAGTATTCCTCTTCTTGATCCTTTACATCCATCGCCAGACGTGGACCCGCGCGACTAGTGCAGCACAAGAAGTCTTTACCCTTATTTTTTCTCTTTTTTCTTTTGCATTGGGGACAATGCAATGATGTTTAGTGGGGGTGGAAAATTTTATTTCATAGTTTATGGTCTGTATTTATTTTTGTGATAGGCTATATTAATACATTTCATTTCATATTTGATATTTGTTGAGATTTTTCCTTCACCAGGCTTATTTAATTATGTTGTTGGATTTTATTCAGATTTGGCCCTTGTCAAACGTATTTGTTATTGGATATTGGCCTCATCAGGATTTTGTATTTGCTTGCTATTATTCAAAATCTGATTGTATTTTCCTTTATATTGATTTGTTATTCGGGTAATGTTTATGAATATTTTGTGCATTGATTCTTTTTGCCTTGTGTAAATACGTATCAAATAAACTCTAAGGGTTTTCTTCAAAACCCAGTTCTTTTCCAAGGAGAAAATTTTATTTTCTTTTATGCTATATCTTTGTTGAATCGAGTGGGACTTCACCCATGATACATAATAAGGTGACATTCTTAAGTGAAGTACCTGGTGTTTAGAGTCAAGCGTCAAGTAAGAGTCGGCAAAAATTTAGAGAGTTCACTCCAATGTCATTGGCAATCAATTTCATTATTTTGAAAATAAAAAAAAATCATTGTTTTGAAAAAGAGCAAGGAGGTTTGTAAGCATTCTCTTGAGTTGAGACCACTAAATTTAATTTTGTCTCTCTCTTTACAAGGATGAGTCTTTGACTCGGAGTAACATATTAACTTCATTTTCTCAAATTGGTTGGTAGACTAGATTTTTATTCTAAGTGTATGGTGCCTTCTCTATTGAGGTGTTTGACTAATTTGCGTACATACGTGTAGTCTAGAACTTTCCCTGAGTTTATTCAAGCAAAATCCTAGACAAGCATTGTTTGGAGGATGACCCGAGGCCATTTTTGACCTATCACTTAAACAAAATTCAACCTTGAAATTATTCCCTAGTTAATTTATTTAAGCCTCTTCCCAATTTTCTTTTTTCTATTAGTGAGGACCATACTATGACACCTTTCAAGAATGGTTTAGTACTTTGAGATATAAATGTGAGGAAGATGAGGCTATACCTCTAGATAAAGGGGTGCCCTTACTCAAACCCAATGACTTGGTAGATCTGGAATGTTAGTGGTACAAATAATAGGTATAAGCAGAAGGAGATCAAGATTGTACTGAAGAACAAACATGTTTCTCTGACTAGCTTATTAAAGGCTAGAGTTAAGATTAATAAAGCACCACCAATCAGTAATAACATTGCTCCTACCTGGGGATTGATACGCAGCTATCAAACTACCTCTAATGGTAGGATTTGGTTGTTATGGGACACTCAGAAATATGAAACTACTAATCTTACTAAAGAAGCTCAATTGTTGCATTGTTTGATTGAACGGATAAGGGATGGCTTTAAATGTTAACTAATTGTTGTCTAGGGTTTCAACACTAGGGTGTAGAGAAAGGACTTATGGCTCAAGCTTGTCACACTAGCTCATGGGTTGGCTCATTTGTGGGATTTTAATGCTCTTCTATTTCCCCAAGAAAGTTTACATGGAAATCTTGTACAACTTGCTAAGAAAACTGATCTTTCAGATTATCGATAAAGCCAATCTCTGACTGAATTACCTTGGAAAGGGGAATATTATACATGGCCTAATAAGCAGTTAGGCTCTAGTTGAATATATAGTATCATTGATAGGGTATTGGGCAATTATGAATGGATATTGCAATGGGGAAATCTAATAGTGACTTATGAGGTGCCTGATATCCCTGATCATGTACCTATGTTTCTCAATATGAAGCATGATCAACACTATCCAAAGATACCTTCTAGATTCTCTAATATATTGGCTGACCATCCTGATTTCTAATCTTTAATTGAGAAGGAGTGGAAGTAGAGAAAGGCTGGTGATCATATGAGGAATGTTTGGCTTTAATTAAAGGGCTTGAAGTCCTACCTTATGACACTAAATAATGAAGAGTACAAGACTGTCTCTCTAAAGATCATTCAAACTAGAGCTGAATTAGATGTTGTTCGGGAGTAACTAAATAGAACCTGGTCTGATAATTTGCAAAAGTGGGAAAAGAGTATTTTATCGAAGCTTGATAAGTCATTTTGGATAGAGGAGGGTATTTTGAAGCAAAAATCTTAAGCATAGTGGATTAAATTAGGGGATGCCAACACTGAATACTTTTTAGCAGTTATAAAGGAAAGAGCACAAAAAAACATATTATTCAGTTGATATCCTTAACAGGTACTAAATTGACCAACCCTAAAATATTAAGACAGAAATGGTGCAGTTCTACAAGATTTTAATGGGTTCATTCACTCATAATTCACTAGAGTCAACAAACGTATAATGAAAGTTGGGCCAGCTCTGACTCATTAACAAAAAAAGGATTATGTATTCAAATTACTGACATAGAGATTGTTGATAGTATGAAGGCTATAGGGGTGTACAAAGCGCCTGGTATATATGGTTATAATGCTTCTTTCTTTAAGAAGGTATGGCATGTGATCAAAGAGGAGGTAATTATTGTTGTTTATCACTTCTTCAGTAGTGGGAAACTTTATCGGCCTGTTAACTGTAAAATAGTTACATTAGTGTCCAAGGTAGCCAATCCAAAATCCATCAAGGAATATAGGTCCGATGCCAACTACACCATTTTATATTGACTAATTGGCAAGATTCTTGCTAATAGTGAACAAAAAGTTGCTTCAAGTATTACTAATCCCTCTCAAGAGGGCTTTATACTTAGAATAAGAATTAGAGACAATATTATTATGACTCATGAATTGGTCAAGTCCTATTACAGGAAGAGTACTTCTACAAGATGCATGATAAATATAGATCTTCAAAAAATTTATGATAGTGTTGAATGGGATTATCTAGAACAAGTGATGCAAGAATTGAGTTTTCCCCACCTATACATTGCATGGGTCATGAAGTGTGTACGAACTCTCAATTACATAATACTGGTTAATGTAGATCCAACTGAACCTTTTCCTACTGTAAAAGTTTTTGAGGCAAAGAGATCATATGTCTCTTTTCTCTTTGCAATTGTAATGGAATACTTGAGCAGATGCTTCACCTATTTGGATGATCTAAAACAATTTAAATTTAAACCCAGATGTGCTAAATTACATATCAAACACCTCTGTTATTCTGATGATTTATTAATGTTTTCAAGAGGTTATGCTCCCTCTATTTAAGCAATGATGGATTGCACTAATCAATTTTCAATTGCTTCAGAACTGTAGGCTAATATTGGTAGAAGTTGCATTTATTTTGGTGGTTTGTCCAACAAGAGAGGACTAGTATAATGTAGAATACAAGGTTTAGCTGTGGTGAATTGCCTTTCAAATACTTAGGAGTACCACTGGAAACCAAGAATATCTCTCTTATACAATGGCAGCCTTTGATAGAGAAAATGATTGGAAGAATCTGTACATGGACCTCAAAGAAACTTTTCTGTACTGGAAGAACTCAGCTATTTCAATCTGTACTTTTAGGAATTTAGTCTTACTGGTCTCAGCTTTTTGTACTCCTACCACTATAGAATTGATTGATGGATATTGCAGAAGCTATTTATGGTAAGCAACTAATAGTATCACTAAAAAGGCACTAGTGGCCTAGTCTAGAGTATGCTCTCCTATATGTTTTGGGGGTCTCAATTTGGTTAATATCTTCTTCTGGAACAGAACTACTATACCTAAAACTTATTGGGCTTTAGAAAACAAGGAAGATAGGTTAGGGATTAAGTGGAACCATGCCTATTACATCAAAGACCACCATCTTGAAACAATGAATATACCTAAGCAAGCATGTTGGATGGTCAAGAAGATAATGGAGGCTAGAAAATTCATTGCACATTTTCAGCCTATTAAGACTATAAATAGATCCTGATCAAGTAAATATACCTCCACTTACTGCCTACTGAGCCTATAGTTGCATGGAAGAACCTGATGTACAAGAATGATGCTAGGCCAAAGGCAAGATTTACCTTATGGCTACCACTATTGAACAGGTTATTAAATAAGGATAGATTAATCAAATGGGGTCAATCTCATTCACCAATTTGTCCACTCTGCCTACAAGTTAATGAATATAGGAACCATCTCTATATGCATTAGACTATTGGAAATAGGCATAGACTTATTTGTTGCACTGGTTTAGAGGTCAACATCCTAGTGGTCAACCTAGGATCAACATATCTATGAGATTTTAATGTGTATAAAAAGAAAGACACAAGAAGCTCAGATATTCAAGATGATATATACTGAGTATATGTATTGCCTGTGGATGGAGATGAACACCAAGATCTTTGAGAAAGTTTGCAGAAAACCTCAGATTGGTGCCAAGGATGTAGTTTTTGTTCGTTGTATTAGAGCCTCTCCCCCCCCCCCCCCAGGATTAAACCTGCCATAGATGCTTTTTCTATTTTTGGAATTAGCCTTGTGTGGTTGCTTAGTTGACTACTTTTGGATAGTTGGTTGTGTTAGTTTACTATGGTGTTTGTAATTTCCGTACTGGTGACTAATTAATGAAATTGTTAATTACCAAAAAGTTCTCTTTTGGCACATAACATCCTCAGCGCATCTCATGATTTTAGAGTAAGTAAATGTTGGCAAGAGCTTAAGTTTGGCGGCTATATGATTGTGAGGATCATAAAGTGGTGATACAAATCCTAAGTTTGGGGGAAAATGAAATATACTAGAATTGGTCAAGAAATATGTATGCTTGGTTGTCTAATCATGTGCGAATAAAAAAGGAGATATGCGTGAAACAAAGACTAATAGCCTCGCCTATAGAATCCGAAGTGAAATTAGATAAATGGGGTCGTGGATGGCCAAGGGTTAGAAAATATCTTGAATGAACCAAAGAAGTGAATGAAAAAAGAAGTGTGTTAAATTTATTTTGCAAGGAAGAAGCTAGAGATTAATGGAAGCAAGGAAAAGCAATGGAGGAGAGTAAGGTAGAGAATTTGAAAGAAATTGGGATAGAATGTGACAAAGCGATTGCGTCTAGGAATATCTTATAGTCACTCTATCCATATATTCCTTACCGTACCTTAACCTTAATTCACACCCGCAAGTCCTTGTCAATTTCAAACTTTGTAAGTCTATACTAGTGGCAAACAACACAAAGGGAAAGCCAATGGTTCAACTTAATTTACTTGAATTTCTTTATGAGAGTGAGTGAAAATTCTTTCAATATTTGTGCTTCTTTAAAATTAAAATATCTTGTGTGAGTGAATGGTATATCTTGATTTGATGATGAGAAGCTTACAACAAGGGACCAGGTCCCTGGATCTTCAAGGCTAAAGTAAAGTTCGCACACATCTGTACGGTTTTGTCATCTAGTGTAACAAACTGCGCAGATTCTACTTGTACTATTTTGGACACCTGGTTCATTTGCATTTTAACCCTAATCATTACTCTATTATCAAAGTCAAGGGATGTTTCTCAATTGATAGTTTTTGTAAAATCGGAAAGTTGAAGAGTGAAAGAGGCAAAAACCCATCATTAAATATTACTCAAGTTCTTATTTCTTGTATGTGCTGAAATAGAGAGTGTTCTTGAGTAAAGATTGAGTTTGTAACTGAATTAATCATTCTATAAGAGTAATGTTCTTTTCTTGTTGTTTTGAGAGTGCTTAGGTAGAGTTGCCTGAGCTTGAAACTAGTTAGAGTTAATCACTATTGAGGAAGTCTTGGCAGAGTTGTCAAGGTGAAGTTGTAGTAGAGTTACTACTAGCAGGAGGAGCCTAGAGTTAGGTTCAAGTTTGAGTGTGTAATCAAGAGGTTAATTATAGTGAACTTTTAAGAGCTTATGAGGGAAATCTATGATTTTTCCTCCCTTGAGCGAGGAGGTTTCCATGTTAAATCTTGTGTTCTTTAAGTTTCCTGCACTATTTTGTGTTCCTGGTCAATTTACTAGTTTATTGCTTGTGAGTGATTTTAAAGGACCTAGTCCCTCACTGTGTGTTGCAACCCCTAAGGTTTCATCAATTAGTATCAGAGCTACAACACTCTAAAAAGTTTACACCTAGAATAATTCAGTTAGCATGGCTGCTCCACCTAACCCGTAAGAAAGGCAATCTACCACTAGGCCACCTAGATTCAATGGGTAGTTCTATAGGTGGTGAAAAACCAGGATGCTTGACTTTATTATGACTGAGGACAGTGAACTTATGGACATAAGTCTTGATGGTCCTTCTGTTCTAGTTAAAGAAGTCAAAGAAGGATAAATAACAAGAATGGTAGTAAAAACCAGGAGAGAATATGATGATGAGGATGGAAGGGAAGTTGAGAAAAATTACATGGCCAAAAAATTGCTAGTTTGTGGCATAGGGCCTGATGAATATAACAGGATTTTTGCATACGAAAATGCAAAATAAATCTGGGATTGTTTGAAGACTGCTCATGAAGGTACTACTGATATGAAGGATTCTAAAGTATACATGCTAACTACTTAGTATGAAACCTTCACCATGAAATAAGGAGAAACAATCCAAGAAATGCTTGCAAGATTCACTTCTATCATAAATGAGATTCACTGCTTAGGCAAAATAATCTCGTTGTATAAGAAAGTGAGAGAGATTCTTGGTGTTCTTCCTAAGTCCTAGGAAATCAAGGTGGATTCTATAACTGAGGCAAGAAACCTGAAACCCTCAATATAGATGAACTAATTGAAATTCTAAAAACCGATGAGCTCAAGACCCAGCAAGGGTTGGAGAAGCATTAAGAAAAAAAAAAGAAAAATCATTGCCATTGAAGGCTTCAAAACATGATTCAATAGAAGAGGACACTCATGTTGCCTATTTGGCAAATAGGATTGTCAAAGCAATGAGGAAAAGTAGTCAGTTCCGAAAAAGAGAAAACAGTAGCAAAAAAGGAAGCAAAGTTGAAGTATGTCACAAATGTGGAAGTCCTAAACATTTCATTGAGGACTATCTAATGCACAAAATAGACTATCACGAGTATCTCAAGGCTAGAGGTGACAAGCGAAAGAACAGGGACAAGGTTCCTAAATAATTAAAATGGAAGGCTACAGTTGATAATGCAGTAAATCAAAATCTGCAGTATGGGGAGATTCTTCCAGTAAACCTGATGAAGATCAGAAGTCTGAATACGTGTCCATGATAGTAGTGGAAGATAGTCCAATTATCTATGATTCCTTATTTTCATTCATGGCAAACATAGAAGATAAAATAGAAAATGAGGTAATTTTTTTTATATTAAGAAAAACCTAGACAACTACTCTTAAAGGAAGGTAAAAAGGCTTGCAAGTGTAATGATAGACTCTGTGTGAACTAACTACTAATAAAAATGCATTAGAGGAGTAGGTAGAGAATCAAGAACTTGAATTGATTTCTTTAACTCTCCAAGTATCTGAAACTGAAGAAACTGTCACAAAATTGAAATCAAAAAATTTGAGCTTAGTGAGTCAACTTGAAAGAGTAAATGATTCAAATGGTGAAGGAAAGAAAGAAGTTTCAAGGCTTTAGATTGAACTTGAAGATAAATTGAGGGAGTATCAAAAGCATCTTATGACTGCACTTCATAAGAATGAAGAGCTAGAAAGGGACCTGGTCTATATAAGAGAATCTTAAAAAATCTCTTAAATGGACCACTTCTTCACAAATCCTTTCTAACTTACCTAGTCAAGGTACAAATAATGGGAAAGGTCTTGGTTATAAAGGAAAAGCCCAAGTTCTTGGGTCTCAAAGTAAAGATGCTCAGGATGCTAGACACAAAGTCCACAAACCTCTTCGTACTCAGAGAGGAAGAGATGGGCACATAAAGAAAAATTTCCAGAGATGGATTAGAGATAGAAAGAATAGTTTCATGTATATTTAGCAAGGGAATTCACATCCTAAAGGTTTCAAGTCTCTAGAAATTGTGGAAAGAAACTAGCTATCTAGATGGGCAAAAGAGATTTGATCACACCACTATCCCCCTACTGGGAACTCAAATTTAAGTGGGTTCCCAAATTTAATAAGTAATCATAGTTCTAGATATGATAAAGGGGATTGCAGTCAGAAAGAGTCCATTGATAGTATGTGTTCAAAGCTTACTTTTGGAAAAACAAATTGGATTCTCTCTCTTAAGACACTTTAATGTAGAAGTGTCACATTTTAAAATAGTTGATTTCAAAGGACCTAGTACCGATCAAAACAGAGCTGAAATTTTCAAGATATAAAGTGGATAGAACTCCTGGTTAGTCAGGAAAGCTATTGATCCCTAGTGGTAGTGAAGTATCAAAAATTGTAAAATTCATTCATGCTCAAAAGTTGGAGATGCTAAAGATGATAGGTAAAAAAGATATAGATTAGAATGGTGACGATACAAAATACCAGTCATTTATCCCATCTCAAGTAGAAGATCAACAAAAAGGGGTCTTGTCAAAATTCTCAAGGACCTGGCCCCTAGTAAATCATCTCAGAAGAAGAAGCTTCAGCAGTACGAATTAAGTCAAGTTTGGGACCTGGTCCCCAGTCCTGCTTTGAGAATAATTTCTGAGATAAAAGAGAGTGCAGAGTTTAAAGCATGATACTAACCTTACCAAACATATGAATCAGTGTCTCTCTATAAAATTGACTATGATATGGAGACATGTATCCTTGATAATTTAAGTGTATATCAGTCTATCTCAGTATCATGCCTTTACTGGTATACACCCACAGGAATAGATTTGGAAGTGGACAAATGTGACAAGAACATATTTGAAGATTCACTCATAACAATAAAATGGGGGACCTAGCCCATCCCTCAGGTTAGTACTTATAAAGGATGCTCTAATAATCATAAATTATTGTCTAAATAGGCCATGAGTCTTACCTTCTTTGTAAAAGTAGTCAATCTCTTTACAAAATAAAAAGTTACTTTAATTAAGTTCAGACATGTCATTTCAAAAGGCACCTCTCTTAAATGACAAATGTCACTTCTCTAAACTGCTAAATTAAACTTTCTCGCATTCTTCTTCAACAACTTCAACTCATCCTCCTAAATCAATAATTCTCTATAAGCCAAACTGGTTCCATCTCATTTCTCTTACTCTCTAAATCAAGTGGCTGATAATCCTACTTTATCAAATCCTACTAAAATCCTAAAGTAGACAAAACCCAAAAAATTAGAATGAACAATCTCAAATCTATTATTCTAATCCTTCAACAACCAAAGCCATGGAAAATATCATATTGAATCTCCAACAATAACCTGAGTCAACTTTACCCACTGAGTCATCTTCAAAAAGTTCAAAAAACCCTTAAATAATTTAGTGCCTGTTGAACCTTCCTCAACCCTAAAACTCTATGCTCAACCAATTATGATAGAGGGTCCAAATTAACGATTTAGATCACCTATTGAACAGGAAATTTCTCAACTAAAAATTCCTCTTTTCTCTAAAAGTTCAAAAGTACCTGAAGATTTTCATAACCTTGTGTCGTCTAAAACACTCAAAAAAGCTAAAATGTCTGAGACCCTACACGTACCTGACTCTTCTTCCCCCTTAGATTTAAACCGTATTTCTGCTCAGTTATTTGGTGAAGAAATACTGGTAAAGAGGGTTGATCTTTCTTGCAATGAGAACTAGGTAGCTGAGATTTTACTTCTGCTTGCATATGATACCAAGGAAAGCCTAGTAGGTGGAGAAAAATAGAAAGCAAGTGATAAGGATGAAGTGAATAAGAGTAAGGAAATATTGTTACCTTCAAATGAGGAGAATGAGGATGAAATGCCTCTGAGATGGTCTTGAAGAAGCAGACAAGAAGCAAAGGGAAGGAGATAGTGGTGGACTCTAATGTAAAAGTGGATAGAGCATATTCCACTATAAGATCTAAAAAGAAACTGTTGTAAGATACCATGAAGGCTAGCAAGCTTTCAACCATTAAAATAAAAAGCCTCAAGAAAACTATTGTAGTTGAAGAGAAAGAAGATATTAATGTTGTAGAGGTTGAAGGAGAAGGGGACATTGATTCATAGGTTGTTGCTATAACAGAGGAAAGAAAAAAGAAAGTTCATGTTTCTGAGAGGACCAAGTCCACTAGTTCAAAGTCTTATATTTGGGCAGGAAAGGATAAGAAATATATAGTTCTAAAGAAGAAAAAAGTCTCTGAGGGACCTGGTCCCAAAAAGATAAAAGTTGTGATTGAAAAATGAGTAGTAGTCCCAAGAGAAGCAATAAGGAGAAACAAATGAAGGATGTTTCTAGAGAATTAAGGAATAAGATATTGATGACCTAGAAGGTTCTATCAAGGAGAACTTTTGATCCCAAGATATATGAGAATCCTGGAATGATAGAGTTGGTGGAGTATGTCAGAAACAAAGGTTGGCTACACTTATTTGAGGAATCAACTCCCATAGTTTTTGAGAATGAGGTCAAATAATTTTATTACACTATAGATTTCTCAGAAGATGGGTTAAGTTTGAATGCCCAGGTGCAAGGAAAGCCGATCAAACTGGATAAAGAGACATTGGGAAAGATCTTGGATGTACCTATTGTAGGTGTAAGAACTGTGGTAAAGCAATATCCCAACACTGAGTTTATGATAAATGTCTCAAAAGTGGGAGGTACTTCAACAGCTGCAATGAAAAAAGTTTCTAATAGGTGAGTTTCAGCTGGTATTATAGCTCATTAACAAGGTCCTGCTGCCAAGGTCTGAGAAAAGAACCATAGCATCTGTTGTGGACCTATTTTTGTTTGAATACTTGATCAAATCTGAACTAATAAGTCTGCCTACTCTGATGATAGAGCATATACATAAGGTGCTTCATGAAAAGGAAGGGAAGCACGAGATTCCATACGAATATTTCATGAACAAAGTGTTTAAGAATTTTGTATGGTTGGACTAAGGAAACACTAGGAACAGTCAAGCATATGATCAGTCTGATAATTCTGGTGGAAAATAAATGTATTAAAGGCAAGGCTAGAACAGTGTCTTAAGAGTCTGTGTTACTAGCTATTCAAGAAAAGTTGGGCAAGGAAATGGGATAATTGAGGATCAAGTTAGCTGTAAAAGATATTGATATAATGCACTTAAAAGTTAAAAACCAACAGTTGTCCTCTGAGGAACCAGGTGCCTTTGTATCACTTATGGAAGAAAATGCAAAACTCCACATGAAAGTAGCAGAACTGACTGGTGAAGTTTAAGGACTAAATACAGAAATAAATCATCTCACTAAGTAGTTGTTGGTGCCCATGCTGCTGAAAATGTAAGAATGGAGATGTTGATTAAGTCCATTTCCCCCAAGCCTCCCTCTAATAGAACCCTGTTATCCCTATTTTCTCATCAACCTTGTGTTAGTTTCATATCTTGGTAATCCTGATGGATTTTAAAGATAGTTAATTTTATGTTGTTATTTTATCTTGCTTTAATGATACAGGGTTTTATAGATAAATGAATGTTATTTTATGTGTTATGTTTGTTCCTTTATCTTAAAATTGTTCTTAATGTTAGTGTTGTCCCAATGGCCATGAGTTAGCTAACTTGTGATTATTGTACTCTTGGTTTACTATTTTCACTTTTCAATGATGTCAAAAGGGTGAATACTGATTTGATGTGGTAGAGAGCAGGTACCAAGTGTGTAACGGTTGAATTCATATTTGTGTATGGTATATTGATAGGAGAAAGTCTCTGATGTGCTACATAGATGGTATGAAGGCATAGTGACACAACTTAAACTAGGGCCTAGTGGTGTCGAGTATCTCAAGTCCAACCAGGACCGAAGACCACCCCCAATACCAAAACCATTAACCACCCTTCACCCCAAGTCGGATAAATTCTGAACATGTAACAAGATAACACAATATTTATTTAAAGATACTAAATTAAGTCAATAACCATAACCAAACATTCCCAACCAAATGGCCAACCAACACCAATCTCAATGACAATACCAATACCGATGTCGCCCATGCCCATAGTAGTCCAACAAAGCCTCTAATCAGAATCAAAGAATATCCAGTAGGGATATTCCCACGACCATAGCTAAAGCCAAAATCAAAGAAGTAATAATGATATAGATAAATCAATAGCATGAAATGGGGTCTTTCAGAGTATGGAAGCTCACCACTTCAGTCTGACTCAAAAGTTGTCCCTGAATCACCAAGTCACTGAGCAGGAAGAGTGAAAGTAAAGCTAGTTCCTACATCGCGTGGGGATATAGTGCTTGAAGATGGTTAGTGGAGTGAAGGCCAATATATAACTCAGGTTTAAAGATAAAATAATGCCATCAATTCAAAACCAAATCAAATAACCATATGCAATAACATTTATACATATATATATATATATATTGTACGGCAATAGGGAACAAGGTTTAGTATGCATTTAAATCCTTAACTTGGATCATGTTGCTTTACCGTCATAAGTCCACCCACGATCTATATGGGTCCAGTTTTACCCCCTGAACGGGCCCTAGTGCGTGTTGCCACACAAATCAGAGATATTATAGATGGTCGGGGATTCCCTTGTACCCTTCTCCCTCCAGGATACATATATACATATATAGACTTTGGGGATTCCCTTGTACCCAACAAGAACATAGTCATCAAGACCAACCCTCACATTGGTAAACATGAATTTCCAGTGTCCGTCCTGTGGACTCACACCTTCACGGCTAGCTATCACAACCCCTTTTATTGCCTAATTAAAACATTTAACACATAACCAAACCACCAATTATTAAGACATTATAGACTGGTATCTCCATACCAACTATAGCTTGCAAGCAATGTCACTAGCCAACACTTAAGGGCTTTTCATATGCTCTGCGGACTCCGTTAATAAATTCACATGGGGGATTCCCGTGTACCCCATAGGGTTTTTATTATAAGTTCACTTGGGGGAATACCGTGTACCCCACAACGTTTTCAAAACTATGCATACTATTTTAACCATTTATATATGCATTCGTATACAGAAATAAGTCAAACTAATATTTTAGGAATTCCATTGTACCCATAAGTTAAATTCCAACCTTTCTCATAACTATAAGTCAATTTTGTAATATGGAGCTGGGGTCATAACCACTTCAAAAGTCACAAGTTTAAAAACAATTTCCATTCTCAAGTTCAACCACCTTGCCCATGCACCCACATGTTCAAAACCACATTTACAACTGGGAATAACCGTAATTAAACCATGAGAAAACATAAGTCAACAATAAGCAATCAAAACCCCCAACCCTTGTTTCAAAACCATAACAATAGCTTGAAAGCCATAACGTAAAATATGTGCTTTTTATGAAATAACAATTAGGGAAGAGTACCATGCCTTAAACACCAAGAAGTACGGAGAGAAATCACCCTTGAAAGCCCTAATTGATTAGCTAGATGAAACCCTAGCTTTAGCTTGAACAGAGAGTTTGAGAGAGAATTTGGGAGTGTTTTATTGGGAATGATGTTATAATGAAGCCCCATGTTTGAAGTTGTGGGGTCCAAGGGGTTGAAGTGGGAAATGTCCAGAGTACTCTCAACTTCAAAGCTAAAGAGGTTTCGCATTTGACTATAAGTCAACCATCGACTCATCATCATAATATATGACTCGTGACCACGAGTCATAATCACGATAGTGACCAAGACCCCTACACACTGTCCATATTACGACTCAACCAGCCAAACCATAATAAGACTATACAACTCGTAATGTCCAGTTGTATTACAACATAGAACTTAAATGGGTTAAACACGTGACAACCTATGACTTCTCCTGATGACTCATAACCTATCCTCATAGCTCTTAGTGAGCCACTCGTACTTAGAGCAAAATCAAGCCACTAAGTTTTATGATTTTGTTACAACCCTACCTAATGACTCGTCACCACCCTTAATGACTCGTGCTCTCCGGTCGTATCAAAGACAAAATCCCAAACACCCTTCACTAGTCACCTTATGACTAGGGTCACCTGACCCGTTAAGATACCATATGACTCGTATGGTCAAGTTGTAAACAAAGCAATGAGCTCAAAGCTCATGAATTTTCCAAGGGCCAAAACCCGAGGTGTTTCAATTCTCCCTCACTTGGATCATTCATACTAGAATGATGGAACAAGGCATCGACCAGCATGATTAAACCCCAAAAATCTCTAATCTTACCTTTAAGATAGAAAATAGATTGCTAAGGAATTCACAATCAACCTTTAGCAAAGACATAATACAAAGATGTCAAGAATAACACATACCTTAAGCACGATTTTTTAGAATGGGTAATAGGAATGAATACATGGACTTCATGTCCTCTTCGGCTTGCTATGTAGTCGCTTCAACCTTGAGGTAACTCCATAGAACCTTTACTAAAGCTATGTCCTTGGTCCGTAATTGACAAACCTGTCAATCCAAGATTTCAATCAGAACCTCCTCATAATATAGGGAGTCTGAAATACCCACCTCCTCCAAAGGAACAACCGTCGAATGATCACCCACGCACTTTCTCAACATTGAAACATGGAATACCGGGTGGATGAAGCTGAAACTAGAAGGAAACTCCAACTCATACGCAACATTGCCAACCCTTCTCAAAACTAAATATGAACTAATATACCGGGGACTGAGCTTTCCCTTCTTCCCAAACCGCATCACCCACTTCATAGGAGACACCTTCAAGAACTCCTTATCCCTAACCTCAAACTCTAACCTCATATGCGTAACATCCACATAGGATGTTTGGCGACTTTGGGTAGCTTTAATTCTATCCTGAATCATCTTCACCTTCTCCATGGTTTGGTAAACCAAATCCGATCCAAAAATCTGTGCCTCACTAACATCAAACCACACAACAAGAGATCTACACCTCCTACCATAAAAAGCCTCAAACAAAGCCATCCCAATGCTATAGTGCTAGCTATTATTATACGTAAATTCTATACGAGGCAAATACTCCAACCAGCCACTACCATAGTCAATCACATAAGCTCAAAGCATATCTTCCAAAGTGCGAACAGTCCTTTTCGCTTTCCCATTCGACTGCAGGTGAAAAGCAATACTAAGACTCACCTTAGCCCCTAACCCATTTTGAAATGACCGCCAAAGGTGCAATAAAGTTGAGCACCACGATCTGACATGATAGAAATAGGCACATTATCCAACTTCACAATCTCTTAGAGGTACAACCTCGTATAATCCTCTATCAAGAAATTAATCCTCAGTGGCAAGAAATGAGAAGACTTTGTCATCCTATCCGCAATGACCCAGATCAAATCAATCTAATTCTGAGACTGGGGAAGACCGATAACAAAATCCATGTTGATTACTTCCCACTCCACACAGGCAACTTAATTTCTTAACGCAATTCTCCAGGCCTTAAGAGCTGAACTTTCACTTGCTAACACACCTTTCACTTAGCCATAAAACTAGCCACATCCCTCTTTATACTATTCCACCATTAAATTTTCTTAAGGTCATGATACATTTTTGTTGAACTGGGATAAATAGTGTAATGAGACCCATGCACCTCAGCCAAGATCATCTTTTGCAGTACATTTATGTTGAGAATGCACAATCTCCCTTGGTATCGCAAGGTACTATCACAACTAATATAAAAGCCCATCACTTTCTGCCCACCTACATCACTCTTGATTTGCATCAATATAGTATGTAACACTTGCTTCTCTTTCACCTTAGCACCAAGAGATGACTTTGCCACCTCTTGAAAAAAAACACCATTATCTTTTGAATCCAGGAGGTGAACTCTAAGGTTATCCAAACGGTGAATATCTTTCACCAGCTCTTATTTCCCCTCATCCACATAAGCTAGACTCCTTATGGATAACCTGGCAAGGGCATTAGTAACTACGTTAGCCTTACCTGGATAGTAATGAAGACTTATGTCATAATCCTTAAGCAGCTCAAGCCATCTTCTTTACACGAGGTTAAGCCCTTTCCAGGTGAACAAATATTGCAGGCTCTTATGATCAGAAAATATGTCTGTATGCACCCCATATAAATAGTGATGCTATATTTTCAACATGAACACCACAGCCAACAACTCTAAGTCATCGGACGGATAATTCTTCACCTACACCTTCAACTATCAAAAGGCATAAGCAACCACCTTGCAATGCTGCATCAAAATAAAACCAATCCCCATACGGGACGCATCGTAATAGACCACAAAACCATCAGTTCCTTCATGCAAAGTCAATACCAGAGTCAAAGTCAGCTTATCCATTAACTTCTCAAAACTACCCTCACAAGCCTCAGACCACAGGAAATTCACCTTCTTCTAAGTTAACTTAGTCAATTTGGTAGATAAAGTCAAAAAACCTTCCACAAACATCCCATAATAACTGGGTAAACCCAAGAAGCTCCAAACATTGATTGGAGTCATAGGCCTAGGCCACTTCTTAACCACTACAACTATCTGTAGATCCACCATGATCCCTTCACTTGATATCACATGGCCCAGAAAAGTTACAGCATTCAACCAGAATTCATATTTCTAAAATTTGGCATACAACTGTTGATCCTTTATGATCTGTAATACAATGCAGAAGTGATTGGCATGATCGTCCTTACTCTTCAAGTACACGAGAATATCATCTATGAAAACAATGATGAACAAATCCAGAAACTGTTGAAAGACTCTATTCATCAAGTCCATGAAAGCCTCTAGGGCATTAGTCTACCCAAAAGATATTACTAAGAACTAAAAATGCCTATACCGAGTGCGGAAGGCAATCTTAGGGATATCTGCCTCTCTAATCTTTAGCTGATGATACCCTGACTGAAGATCAATCTTAGAGAAAAACTTAGCACCCTGAAGCTGATCAAACAAATCATCTATCCTTAGATGAGGGTACTTATCCTTTACCGTCACCTTATTCCATTATCAGTAATCAACACACATCCTAATGGAACCATCCTTCATACGCACAAATAGTGTTGGTACACCTACGGAGACACACTCCCATGGAGACACACTAGGATGAATGAAACCCTTGTCTAAAAAATCTGTTAGTTGCTCCTTAAGATCTATCAACTCAGGTAGAGCCATTTTATATGGAGGAATTAAGATAGGATAAGTGTCTGGAACAAGATCAATCCCAAAATCAATCTTCCTATCAGGAAGCACACCAGGAAGGTTATCAAAGAAAACCTCAAAAAAATCATTTACCACCGGGACAGAATGTAAAAAAGGACTCTCCGAGTTAGAATTTTTAACCCGGACTAAATGTTAGAGACACCTCTTAGAAATTAATCTTCAGGCTCTAAGATATGATATGAACCTTTTCTTAGGTGCTCGAAAAGCACCCTCCCACTCAATAATTGGCTTATTAAGGAATTGAAAGATGGCCTTATGGGTCCAACAGTCAAGATAAGTATAGCACAAGTACAACCAATTCATCGCTAATATAATATCAAAATCAACCATGTCTAATTCAATGAATCCACCAAGGTCTCCCGATCACCCACTGATATAACACAACCCCTATAGACTTTTTTAGCCAATACAGAGTCACCCACCAGGGTAGAAATATAAAAAAAGTCCAAAATACCCTCAGGACCAAAACTAAAATGCACAGTATAATGGGATCAAATAAGAGAGAGTGGACCCCAGATAAAGTAAATAGTACACATCACAAGAAAAGAGTTTTAACATACCAGAAATGACATAAGGTGATGCCTCAGACTCTTGACGGATAGTGAGAGTATAGAGACTGTTCCAACTAGTGTCAGAGCAAGATGAGGAACTCTTTGGTGTCTGATCTAGTAAAAGGGCAACAGGAACCTTGTTTTCCCCAGAAGAAACCTTACCAATAAGACAGTTTCTAAGCATATGCCTAGGCAAAACACAGTTGAAATATTTTTCCATTCTTTTATCACAGAAACCCCGATATAATCAACCATAAAATCTATATGGAGGATATGATAGAGCTAGTTAGGCCCCACTATCCTAAGATTGGGTACCCTGTACTCTCAAACTATCACTGACCCAAAACGCCTATCACCAGACGACTTTAGGTAGAGAGCACTAGTTGTTGAGTGGAACACAGAATTACCCAACTTCCTCTTAGACCACTTTTCACCATCCTTGCCACTCTGTTGTTGAACTCCACCCTGATCAGAGAATCTAAAGTTTTTACTCTACCTCTCCCCTATCTCCATTTGCTTCTTCTTCTCTTTTCCAGCTTGTTGTATATACACAACCAAACTGGAAATATCTATGTTCATGTTTAACAGGGTAGCCTTACTCTCCAAAATTAAGACTCTGGACAACCCTGAAATGAACTTTCTCATTTAAGACCTCATATTAGAAACCAACTCTGGAGCATACCGATATAACTGTGAAACTTCAAGGCATATTCCTTGACTGATATATTTCCTATCTTCGGGTTAATAAACTCTTTCGCCTTGACCTCCCTCAACTCTTGAGAAAAGAATCAACCAAGGAAAGCATTAGAAAAATCATCCCACAGGGTTGAATCAGCATCGTCACCCCTCAATAGGTATACCACATCTTTCAATTGGTACGAGTCGAACTCCATGCCCTCCACATTAGTGGAATTCATCACATAAAAGATCTTTTCCATCTCATCAAGAAAACTTTGAGGATCCTCCTCAACTTTAATACCAATAAAAGTTGAAGGATTCAACCTCATAAACTGGCCAACCCTTGTAGCCTCAGGAGATAGAGTAAAGAAAGCACCCGCTCAGACTGAGAAGCTACCAACTGCTCCACTATATGAATAGACTAATGAAACTCAGCATTCGTCATATCAGCCTATGGAGCTTGAGAAAAATTGGAGAAAACCGATGGAACTCCAGACGGGCAGTCGGGAACTGGACCCCAAGATCGAGTCTAGGCTCTATTAATAGGACGTGTCCCATCAATATTTTCCTCGGGTGGGATGGAGGAATTTCTGTGAGCTTCAGATTATCTAGGAGGCATGATCTGAAAAGCGAACAAATAGTAATTAAAAAAGATTTCAGTTGCATTCAAAGGAACTATACGAGACATGGTTGAGGTTTAAGAAAAAGTTGTAGAATGTTCCAAATTCCAAGATTACTGGAACAAACTTGCTAGAGATGTTCCATAAAGCCTTGAATGCTAACACTAAGGTCATAGCAAACACTATCACTGATGGGACTTTATGAGTCTATAGCGGAAGCATGCATCTAAGATCTTTTAGGTTAGATTACAAAAATTATTTGAGTATGGCATACTTGAGAGGCAAATAGATTAGTCGGTTCTTATGAAATTTGAGCCTCTACAGAGCAACAAATGCTAGATGAAATAGTGGCTCAAGAGGTAGCATAGTTGAGGACTGAAATTGGGTTGCTTACTAAGTAATTTTCATTAGCTTGAGTAGAGAAGGTCAATGAAGTGGGTGCATAAAGTATGGCTATTAGATATGAAGATGTGGATTCTAGAGAAGAGGCTAAATATCTTGATAGAGAGGTAGCAGGTTTCCGAGCCAAAGGTCAAGGGTCTAATCAAGACAATTGGAACTTTAGGCAAGAGAATCAAGGTTGGGACAACTATGAAGGGAACTACAATAGGTTTGGGTATAGATAGGGGTAGGGATAGAGATAGTAATTAGATGAAGAAATATGGTTATAAATACAATAGTGGCCTTTATATTCCACCGAGGAACCATGATGCTGAGTCAGGAAATTCAAGAATGGACGCTTTGCTTTTGAAGCTTTTCAAAGGGATTGGAGAGACAAGAAAATTGCCTTAAGGAGATTAGGATATACATCTCAGGAATGATCCAAAAACTGAAATATCATGCGAACATTATTAAACAGCTTGACCAGTAATTTGGGCAGATGTTCGCCGCACTAAAACAGTATCAATCGAAAATACTTCTGAGCAACACCATTTAGAATCCTAATAATAAAAGCCATTAGCTAGCCATTACAACTCAAAGTTGTAAGGCTACTACTTTTCCACCTAAGCATAAGGTTGATGACAACAAGGATGACCTCGTAATCATTGACGATGGGGATAAGAATGAAGCTAAGAATTTGGTAGTGAATGAGGATGACTCTCAAAAGCCTTTTGTTGTTGAAAAGTAGGCTAAATTTGATAGAGAAAAGAGTAAGAAGGTCATACCAGCATAGAAGCCCATTCCATAAGCTCATTCTTCTTTTGCCCAAAGGTTGAAAAAGAAAACCAAAGAGAAAAAGTATAAAAAGTCTATTTCAATGCTGAAAGAGTTATCAGTGAACATATCTCTTGTGGAGGCTTTAGAGAAATACTGACCTATGCAAAATTTATGAAAAACTTGGTGAAAAAGAAGAGAACTATGAGCTTTGACCCTGTGGACAATGTGCACCGTTGTAGAGCAATTGTTTCTCGCTCTCTAGTTGAGAAGAAGCAAGATCTTGGAGCTTTCACAATTCCTTGTACTATTTAATCTTCGAATTTGTTAGGGTCTTATAAGACTTAGGTTCTTTAATTAACCTGATGCCACTAGTAGTTTACAAGCAGTTAGGTTGGGTTTACCTAAACCAACCTCTATAAGACTTCTAATGGTGAATCTCACTATGAAGAAATAAGAGGGAATCCTGTGTGATGTACTAGTAAAGTTAACATCTTCCATATTTTTGACTGACTTGGTGATTCTTTATGTGATATTAAATTTGAGGTCCCATTATATTACGAAGGCCTTTCCTCATGACAGGAAAGGCATTGGTTGTGTCACAACCCTAATCAGGGCCTGTTCGTAATGGGTATCTCAAGTCTTATGTAGATCGAAGATCACTCCCTTCACCTAGTCAAACTAGCACCACAACCTAAAGTATCGGATGAATTCCAAACATATAACAAAATAATGTAAAATAAAACAAATAATAATTAAGGATAAGTCTATACCAACCATCGGTAACCGGGAAACCATCCGTCACCAAACAACCAATCAAACCACCCAAGTCTACAGTAATCCAATAAATCCTCTACAAAATTGAATGTCAATAAAATATCAGGACATACCCCCGAAAGTAGCCAAAAACAAAGTCTAAACAAGGTCTAAGACATAGGTAATAAAGACTATGGAATAAACCTTCGAGGTATAGAAGCTCACCACTTCAATCCCAACTCAGGAACTCACTCGAACACCTGATCACTGTGAAGGAAAAGTAGGAGAAGTTTTGATGCCTGCATCACATGGATATACAGCATTCGGAGATGGTTAGCGGTTGGAGAGATGCATGTAACTCAGGGATAGAGGAATAAAATAATGTCATAATTCAAAACTAAATCAAATAACAATATGCAATCACATATATACATATATATCATGTCGAGATAGGGAATAAGGTTTAGCATGTATTTAAAAAACATAACCTGGGTTGTGTAGCAAAATCATCATATAACAAGGCACCTACAGGCTATCTGGGCCCAACTCTCCCTTAACTAGAAACGCCCCAGTAAGTGTAGCCGCACGAACCAAAAAATATCTATATCCATATATGCCTTTATGAGTGAATCAAACCTCCAAGCATAATTAAGGTGACTTAAGCACCAATGTATACAATAAGGGGGACTCAAACCTCCGATTCAGATAATCATTCAAGGCACTCAAACCTTCCAATCATATAGATACCTGCACCGGCTAGCGTGATTTATAGTATTAGTCCTTCAGAATCCACTTTCACATCCCGGCTACACATCCTGCTTTAAAGCCCAATTAAAACATACATTATACATGCACAACCATAAATCCAACTACTTAACAAAGGAATTCCGCTGGTATTGTCATACCAACCCCACTTGCAAATGTAGACCTTGCCAAAACCATTATTAATCTACTTGGGACACGAACCTATTATCCAAACATAGACATCCATTCAATTCAATGATTAGGGACTCGAACCCTTTTGGTATTTCAAATCTATTTATGGCCAACAAGGATTTCATAAAACCATTTACCAATCATAGTCATTATTAGGCCAATGCCTTAGTTCAAAACACAACCCAATTCAACTTATAGTCATCAAGATCTCTACCAAGCCACTAATCCTTCATTAGTATTCGCATGCTAAGCATTAGTTCAAAACACAATTTAAACTTGTTACATGATCATTCTCATAGAAATTTCACAAACAGGTTGAGGGCATAACATTATTAAGCCAAAAAATAACAAATCTAGGGTTAAACATGACCCATTTGTTAAATCACAATTTACATGAACCCGCATGTGCACAACCAATATCAAAACATATGAAATCACAATTTGAACCATGAGAAAACAATACTCAACATAATCCATTCAAACCCTCAACCATTGTTTTCAAAACCACCATTAATGACTCATGAACAATGCTCTAAATATATGATTTTAGTGAACTAACAATGAGGGAAGAGTCACATGCCTGAGTTTCGAAGATTCATGAAGAGAATTTGGTCCTTAAGCCCTTAGATGACCACCTTGAAGAAACCCTAGCCTAATCTTTCTTGAGAGGTTTTAGAGAGAGTTAGAGAATGTTTTGATCTTGTAAAGTGTATAATAAATGACTGAAAGGTGTTATAAGACGTGGGGTCATAAGGGCTTGGGGTGGGAAATATCCAAAATACCCTTAGCTTAAAAGCTGTAAAAAGTCCACAAGTGGCTACGAGTCAAGCCATTGAGTCGTTAACACAACATACGACTCTTACCATTGAATTGTCACCAAGATAAAAAATTAGACACCACACACTGTCCAATTTATGACTTCCTAGTCCCACTCGGCACTAGACCATACGAGTCGTATGGTCTAGTCATGAACAATACAAAACACCAAGGGCTTGGACACTGACAACATATGCTTGGACCCTAACCACTCATCGCATAAACATATGACTCTTGAGGAGTCTCTCGTAACCAGAATAGAACTTGACTAGTAACAGATTTGTTAACTTATGACAACGATCACCTGACCCGTAACCACATGATATGACTCGTATGGTGAGTCGTACGAAGGGTAGAGAGCCTAAAGCTTAGGAAACTTGCAAAGGCTAAAGTCTGGGGCATTTTAGTCTCCCCCACTTAAGATAGGACAGGGCATTGACTAGCACAATTAAACACCAAACATCTCTACTCTTACCTTTAACTAAGTTAGAAAACAAGTATGCCAAGGAAATCAATCTTTCCTTTAACAAGGTCAGAAAATAAAGATATTAAGCATATACACATACCTCAAGATCGAATTTTTGGAATAGGGAATAGGAACATATACTTCGATTTTATGTCCTCCTCAACTTCCAAAGTAGCTTTCTCAAACTTTTGGTTCTGCCATAGAACCTTTACCAAACCCATGTCCTTTGTTCGTAACCCACGAACTTGCCAATCCAATATCCTCACCAGGACCTCTTCATAGAATAAGGAATCTAAAATACCAATGTTCTCCAAGGGAACAACCAACGAAGGATTACCCACTCATTTTTGCAACATGGACACATGGAATACCAGATGAATGGAACTCATACTAGAGGGCAATTCCAATTCATATGCAACGCTACCAACCCTTCTTAAAACCACATATGGGCCCACATACCAGGTACTGAGCTTTTCCTTCTTCCCAAACCACATTACTCTCTTCATGGGAGACATCTTTATGAACACCCAATCTACAACCTCAAATTCCAAGTCCTTTCATTTTATGTCTGCATAGGACGTTTGGTGACTTTGGGTGGTCTTAAGACTATCCTAAATCACCTTTACCTTCTCTATATCTTGGTGAACCAAATATGGGCAAAACAACTCCATTTCATCAACCTCGAACCACCTTATAGGGTATCGACACCTCCTACCAAACAATGCCTCAAACGAGGCCATATCAATACTAGAATGGTAACTATTGTTATAGGTAAATTTAATAAGAGGCAAATGTTTGAAACAAATACCACTAAAGTCAATTACATAGGCTCGCAGCATATCTTCCAGAGTCTGAATAGTTCTTTTTGCTTACCTATTCGACTGTGGGTGAAAGGCGGTACTAATGCTCACTTTGGTCTCTAAACCATGCTGAAAAGAGCACCAGAAATGTGATGAAAACTGAGTACCACAATTCAAAATGATCGAGATAGGCACACTATGTAACTTTATAACCTTCTGATGGAACAACTTTGTATAGTTCTCAACAGAATAACTAGTCCTCATAGGCAAGAAGTGAGTAGACTCAGTTATCCTATCCATGATGACCCAAATTGAGTCACATTGACTTCGCAATCACGGACGACTGGTAACAAAATCCATGTTAATTACCTCTCATTTCCATATCGGCAGTTCAATCTATTGGATTAGCCAATCGAGCCATATGTGTTCGACCTTCACTTGCCACATCATGTACTTAGCCACAAATTTATCTATGTCCCGTTTCATATTATTCCACCATTACATCTCCTTTGAGATCATGATACATCTTTGATGAACTAGGATGAATCATATACCAAGATTCATGGGCCTTGGCAAAAATCCTACCTTGCAATCTATCCATGTTGGGAACACACAACCTCCTTTGGTACCTCAAGATACCATCACCACCGATCTTGAAAACCATCACCTTCTGCTTACCCACATAATCCTTGATTTTCATTAAGAGAGGGTCTAATACCTATTTCTCTTTTTTTTCACACCAAGAGACGATTGAACCACCTGATGTACAAACACACAACCATCCTCAGAGTCCAAGAAACAAACTCCAAGGTTATCCAAATGGTTAATAACCTTCACCAATTCCCATTTATCCTTATTCACATGAGCTAGACTCCTCATGGATAACCTACTAAGAGAATCAGCAACTACATTAGATTTACCTGGATGATAGTAAAGACTCATATCATAGTCCTTCAACAACTTAAGCCACCGCTTTTTCCTGAGATTAAGCTCTTTCTGAGTGAAAAAATACCACAGGCTCTTATGATCAAAAAATATATCAACATAAACTCCATTTAGATAGTGACACTAGATTTTTAATGTAAACATCACGGCTAACAACTTTAATTTATGAGTCAGATAGTTCTTCTCATGAACCTTTAACTATCTAGAGACATACACAACCACCTTACTATGATTCTTTAAAACACAACCCAAAGCAACCCGGAATGCATCATAATAGAAGATGAAACCCTTGGTGCCTTCAGGAACAGTCAAGTTAGGAGATAAAGTCAACTTATATTTTAGCTTCTCAAAACTACCCTTAAAATCATCAGACCATATGAAAAACTTGGTTAATGGGGCAGCAATAGAAGAAAAACTTCCTACAAACCTCCTATAATAACTGGCTAAACCTAAGAAAATCTAAATATCAGTTAGAGTTATGGGTCTAGGCCATATTTTAACCACAACAACCTTCTGAGGATCCATCATGATACCTTAACTAGACAGAACATAACCCAGAAATGTGACAGCATTCGACCAAAATTCACATTTAGAGAACTTAGCATACAATTATTGATCATTCAGGGTCTGTAATATAATGAAGAGGTGATCGACATGATCCTCTTTACTCTTAGAGTATACCAAAATATCATCAATGAAGACAATCATAAATGAATCCAAAAACTGATGTAAGACCCTATTCAACAAATCCATAAATGTCGTTGGGGATTAGTAAAACCAAAATACATGACCAAGAATATAAAATTCCCATATCGAGTATGAAAAGTTTTCTTAGGGATATCCACCTCCCTAATCTTTAACTGATGATACCCACACTGAAGACCAAACTTAGAGAAAAACTTAACACCCTGAAGCTGATCAAACAAATCATCTATCCTTGTAAGAGGGTACTTATTCTTTACCATCACCTTATTCATATGCCGGTAATCAATACACATCTAGAGGAAAATATTTATCTTACGCATGAATAACACCGGTGAACCCCATGGAGACACACTAGGACGGATGAAACCCTTGTCTAAAAGAGACTTTAATTGCTCCTTCGACTCAGTCGGAGCCATTTTATATGGGGGAATAGAAATAGAAGTATTTGAAACAACATATATCCCAAAATCATTCTCCCTGTCGGGAGAAATACCAAGAAGGTCGCCAGGGAAGACCTCCAGAAATTCATTCACCACTGAGACAAAATGTAAAGAAGGACCCCCCGAGTTAGAATCTTTAACCCGAACCAAATGATAGAGATACCCCTTGGAGATTAGTCTCCGATCTTTAGGATATGATATGAAACTCCCTTTAGGGGATAGGGAACCACCCTTCTACTCAATAACTGACTCATTAGGGAATTTAATGATGACCTTATGGGTCCAAAAGTCTAAAGAAGAATAGCCAAGTGTAGTCAATCCATCCCTAATATGGCATCAAAATCAACCATGTCTAATTCAAATAGATCCACCAAAATCTATTGACCACCAATAGATACCACACAACCCCTATAGACTCTTCAATCAACCACACAGTCACCCACTGGGGTAGACACAAAAAAAAGGGTCTGAACACGCGAGACCAAAACCAAAATACAAAGCCACAAAAAGGGTCACATAAGAAATAGTAGACCGCGATCAAGCAAATATTACCAGCACAGGAAAAGAGTTTTAACATACCAATGATGACATAGAGAGATACTTCAGAGTCCTGATGAGAAGCAAGGGCATATATTCTGGTCTTTGTCAGTACTAAATGCAGAAGAAGCACACGTTGGTGCAGGAGCTGATAAAGAGAAAATAGGAACCTTATTGGAACCAGAAGCAACCATAGAAGGACAATAATGCTGCATATGGCCAATATAATCATAATTAGAACATTATTTTCTCTCTTTTTCACATTGTCCATGATGTGGCTGACCATAACTTCTGCATGAAGGATATGATGTAGCGGACTGAGCCCCACCAACCTAAGATTGGGCACCCTATGCTCTATACCCACCACTATGCTAAGAAAAATAATCACCTGACGACTTCAGGTAAGAAGTACTAGCCATAGAGAAAGAACCAAAACTCCGAAACTTCTTCTTAGGCCACTTTTCCCTATATCGACCACTCTATTGTTGGCCTCTAACCTGATCCAAAAATCTAAATTTCTTACTCTGCCTCTCACCAATCTCAGCCTACTTCTGCTTTTCTTCCTCAACCTACTCACTGGATAACCTAGAATCAAACTTATACATTCTAGCTCTCATGCTAGATACCAACTTAGGAGCATACCTGGACAACTGATGGAATTTCAAGGCATACTCCTTAAGTGATATCCTACCTTGTCTCAGGTTCACAAATTTATCTACCTTCACATCTATTAGCTTTTGAGGAAAGAAGCAGTCCAAAAAGGCACTAGAAAAGTCATCCCATGGTGTAGAGTCAACATCACCTCCCGTAGACTGCTCTCACTCTTTGTACCACTAGTACACCACATCCTTTAATTGGTAGACAGTAAACTCCACACCTTTAACATCTGATGCATACAAAATCTAGAATATCTTATCTATCTTATAAATAAAATCTTAATGATCCTCCTCAACCTTAACACTAGTAAAAATTAAAGGACTCAACCTCATAAATTGGCCAACCCTTGTGGCCGTAGAAGATGGAGTACCATGCTCGAACTTAGAAGCTACTAACTAAGCTAACATATGAATAGACTAACAAAAGTCAGCATTCATCACATCAGCCTGAGGAGCTTAAAGCGGGATTTAGGGAATCAATGGAACTCTAGGAGGGAAATCAAGAATTGGACCCCTAGACTGGGTCTTTACCCCATAAGGAGGGTGTGCCTCATTTGCATTATCCTTGAGTGGGATAAAAGAATTTTTGTGAGCCTCAAATAGTTGGGGAGGAATGATCTGAAAAACAAATAAACAAGAATTAAAGGAAATGAAGACCTTAGACTCTACAGCTCAAAATAGAACAATAAGAAAGAGAATCATTCCTAAATGTCTCATAGCCTCTCTCTTATAAGTGCAGCACATTACACAGCCATAAAAGATACTCTACTTTTCACGACTTTGTGGAAAACAAATAGTCTATGAACCTAGGCTCTGATACCAATATTGTCACAACCCAAGCCAGAGCCTAGCCATGATAGGTATCTCAAGTCCCACGTGGACCGGAGATCACCCCCTTTACATTGCCTAACCAGCACCACAACCACAAGTATAGGAAGAATTCCAAATATATAACAAGATAACATAGAATCAAACAACTAACAATTCATGATAATTTTGTACCAACCATCAATAATCGAATAGTCGCCCATCACCAAACAACCAACCAAACCACCCAAGTCTATAGTAATCCAACAAAGACACTATAAAACTAAATATTAATAAAATATCAAGACATGACCCCGATAGTAGTTAAAAATAAAGTCTAAACAAGGTTTAAGACATTGGTAAAAAAGATCATGAAATGATGCCTTTTGATGTATGGAAGCTCACCACTTAATGTCAACTCACAAACTCACCTGAACATTTAATCACTACACAGAAAAAGTAGAATAAGTTCAGGTGCCTACATCATGTGGGGATACAGTACTCGGAGGCGATTAGCGTTTAGAGCACTAGCGTGTAACTCAAGGATAGAGGAATAAAATAATGTCATCATTCAAAACCAAATAAAATAACCATATGTAATCATATGTAAACATATATATCATGCTGGGATAGGAAATAAGGTTTAGCAGGCATTTGAAAACCTTAACCTAGGTTGTATAGCAAAACCGTCATATAACAAGGTACTCATAGGCAATATGGCTCCAGCTCTCCCATAGTTGGAAGGGCCTAGTGTGTAGCCGCATAAACCAGAGAATATCTAAATCTGTATATACCTTTATAGGGGACTCGAACCTCCAAGCATAATTAAGGTGACTTAAGCACCAACATATATAATATAGGGGACTCGAACCTCCCATTAAAATATTTATTCGGGGAACTCAAACCTCCTGGTCATATAGACACCTACACCAACTAGCGTAATTTCTAGTGTTAGTACTTTGGACTCTACTTTCACGGCCCAGCTACACATGCCACTTTAAAGACCAATTAAAACATTCATTACATATACACATCCATAAATCTTACTTACCAAAGGCATTATGTTGGTATTATCATACCAACCTCACTTGCAAGTGTACAACATGCCATAACCATTATTAATCAACTTGGGACTCAAACCCATTGTCCAAACAAAGATATCAATTTAATTCAATGATTAGGGACTAAAACCCATTTGGTATTTCAAATCTATTTATGGCCAACAAGGCTATCATAAAACCATTTACTAATCATTATCATTCTTAGGCCAATGCCTTAGTTCAAAACACAACATAATTTAATTAATGGACATCAAGACTTTTACAAAGCCGTTCATCCTTCATTAGCACTCTCATCCAAGCATTAGTTCAAAACATAATTTAAACTTGTGACAAAATCATCTCATTGACAATTTCACAAACGGGTTGAGGAAATACCATTATTAAAGCCAAAAACCAACAAATCTAGGGTTAAACATAACCCATTTATTAAATCACAATTTCCATGAACCCGCATGTGCACAACCATTGTCAAAACATGTGAAATCATAATTTAAACCATGAGAAAATAATACTCACATTATGCATTCAAACCCTCAACCATGATTTTCAAAACCACCAGTAATGACTCATGAACAATGCTTTAAACATATGATTTTAGTGAACTAACAATGAGGGCAGAGTCACATGCCTGAGTTAAGAAGATTTACAAAGAGAATTTGGTCCTTAAGCCTTTAGATGACCACCTTGAAGAAACCCTAGCCTATTTTTTCTTGAGAGGTTTTAGAGAGAGTTAGTGAGTGTTTTGATCTTGTAAAATGTATAATAAACTATCAAAAAGTGTTATAAGATATGGGTTCTTATGGACTTGGGGTATGAAATATCCAGAATACCATTAACTTAAAAGCTGTAAAAAGTCCGCAGATGGCTACAAGTCAAGACATTGAGTTGTCAACACAATATACAACTCTTACCATTGAGTCAGCACCAAAATAGAAAATTAGACACCACACACTGTCCAACTTATGGCTTCCTAGTCCAACTCATTACTAGACCATTTGACTCATATGATCTAGTTATGACCAACCTTAAACACAAGGGTTGGAACACTGGACAACATATGACTGGACCCTAACCACTCATCACATTAACCATATGACTTATGAGGAGTATCTTATAACCAGGATAGAACATGGCAAATAACACACTAATTAATTTATGACTAGGGTTACCTAACCCGTAACCATACCATATGACTCATATGGTGAGTCTTAAGAAGGGTAAAGAGCCAAAAGATCAAGAAATTTGCACAGGTCAAAGTCCAGGGCATTTCAGTTTGATATGGAAACTATCCAGATAAAGTTTTGGTTTAATAACGATCAGGTTAATTTTAACATGTGCCGGTCCATGATGCATTCGAAGGACATATGCATGATCTCTATGATAGATATAATAAATGAGTACGAGTTGGTAGTTCTTATTTAGGACAGACTTGGTGTTGAGGCACTTGCTGTAGTAATAA
Source organism: Capsicum baccatum var. pendulum (assembly GCA_030864225.1). Taxonomy (NCBI): domain Eukaryota; kingdom Viridiplantae; phylum Streptophyta; class Magnoliopsida; order Solanales; family Solanaceae; genus Capsicum; species Capsicum baccatum. The sequence goes on along the minus strand of CM061559.1, from coordinate 66,071,106 downwards.
TGAATTTTTATAGTGATGGTATTTTCGAGTGTAGTGAGATGGTGAGCGCACTTATTGGTTAGGGTTCATACACTTATGTACCAAAGAATTTGGATCTTGATTATAAAATAGAGTTACCCTACCAACAAAATCATCTATTGAGAAGCCTCTTATTTTGGAGCTCAAGGCCCTTCCTTTCCATCTGTGTTGTGTATTTTTAGGAGCCAAAAATACCTTTTCGATTATCATTGCATTTGATTTATTAGAGAGGCAGGTAGAGGCCTTAGTTTCTATTTTGCAAAGGTTCAAAATGGCCATTGGATGGTACATTACTGTATTTATTAGAATTCCACCTAGAATTTTTACTCACAATATCTAACTTAAGTCGGATTGTATACCTAGCATTAAGCACCAATGTAGATTGAATCTGACTAAGCAAGGGATTGTAAATAAAGAGATCATTAAGTGGTTGGATACAGGTGAGGTTTATCCAATTAAAGATAGTAAATGGATGAGCCAAGCTCAATGTGTGCCAAAAAAGGAGGAATCATTATGGTTCCCAATGAAAAGAATGAGTTAATTCCTATGATACCAGTCTCTGAATGGTGAGTTTTCATGGACTATGAAAAGCTAAATTCATTGATCAAAAAGAATCATTTCCCTATACCTTTCATGGACCAAATGTTAAACCTTCTTGCTGATAGAGGATTGTATTGTTTTCAATATGGTTATTCTGGATATACCCAGATTTATATCACCCTCAAATACCAATTAAAGACCAACTTCACTTGTACATATGGGAGATTTGTATTTTAGAGGATAATTTCTGTTTTATGTAATACTCCCGCTACTTCTAAGCATTATATGATGTACATCATTTATGAGATGGTAGAGGATGCTACTGAGGTTTTCATAGATGAATTTTCAATTGTGGATGACATATTTGATGGTTATTTGACACATTTTGCCAATATTTTAGGGAGATGTTATGAATGCACTTGGTGTTGAATTGTTATGGTTATAGAAGGAATAGTGCTTGGTCATAGATTTATAAGAAGGGAATTAAGGTCATTGAGGCAAAGATTAAGGTGATTGAAAAATTTCCACCACCAATTTTTGTGAAGGGTACTCGTAGTTTTTTGGGGCATGTAGGTTTCTATCGATGATTCCTCAAGGAATTCTCTAAAATTGTGAATCCATTATGCAAGTTATTAGAAAAGGACATAAAATTTGTGTTTGATGAGGCATGTCTAATGGTGTTCAAGTTTCTAAAAGAGAGGTTAATTTTAGTCCCTATTATTGTGTCTCGCATTTGGACTTTTCCATTTGACGTTATGTGTGATGCTAGCAGTGTAGCGCTAAGTGCAGTCCTAGGATAAAGGGGGAGAAGATATTACATTCATTCACTATGCTATAAAAGAACTTAACCCTATTAAGAAGAATTATATTGTAATTAAGTAAGATTTTTTTTTATTGTTTTTGCATTCAATAAATTTAGTCTTACTTGTTTGGCAAAAAAGTGATTGTGCATACTGATCATACAGCTCATGGCAAAAAATGATTCTAATTTGAGGTTGATTAGATGGGTACTTCTATTATAGGAATTCATGTTTGATGTCAAGGATTGAAAGTAGACTAAGAATCAAGTGGAGGACTATTTACCATGCCTTAAAGTGGAGGCAATGCTAAAACTAAGGATGAGCTTGAGATTGATGATACTTTTTCAACGAGCAGGTGTTGGCTGCATCATAAGACTTAATTACCTAGATTGCATAGTTTGCCAATTATTTGGCAAGTGATCTAGTTCTAGAAGATATGTCATTTCAACAGTGAAAGAGGTTCATTCTTGAGGTGAGAAAATTCTTGTGGGATGAACCATACTTGTTTTGGGTTTGTGTAGATAGTGTGATTAGGATATGTGTTCCTGAGGTTGAGATGATAAGTATCTTAGAGGCATATCACTCGTCAACGGTTTAGGTCATCATAAAGGTGTGCATACTGCACATAAGATCATGCAATGTGGTTACTATTGGCCCAACATTTATATAAATTCTCATGATTGTTCTAGGGCTTGTGACAAATGTCAAAGTCAAGGAAAAATCTCATGCAGACATGAACTTTTAATGATGACTATCCTTGAGATTGAGTTTTTTTATGTTTTGGGTATTCACTTTATGGTCCCCTTTGTGAGTTCACATGAAATGAAATACATCTTGGTGGTTGTTGACTACGTTTCCAAATGGGTAAAGTCAATGGCACTTTCGAACAATGAAGGTAGGAGTGTCACAGCCTTTTTGAAAAACAATATCTTCTCTAAATTTGGTTCACCCTTAGCTATCATTAGTGATGAAGGGTCATACTTCTGCAATGTTTTTTCAAAACCTTGCTTTATAAATATAGCATTAAACACAGGTGAAAACAACTTACCATCTCAAATGAGTGGGAAAATTGAGGTCTCCAATTGAGTGATCATGTCTATCTTGAAAAATACTATGAATGCCAATAAGACAAACTGGCTAAAAGTTTGGATGATGCGTTGTGGGCCTATCAAAAAGGTTCAAGACCCTTATAGGTGATTCCCTATATCAGTTAGTGTATTATAAATCATGTCACTTGTCTATCAATCTTGAACATAATACATTGTGCTCACTAATAAGGCTAAATCTTAAATACAGTGATACTGCGAAACTAAGATTAGAATAAATGAATGAGATGGATGAGGTCTATCTTCGTTCTATTGAGAGCTTGGACTTGTACAAGAAAAATATAAAGTTGTATCATGACAGAAATATTGAACGCAAGGAATTTCACTCGAAAGACTTGGTCTTGTTGTATAATTCAAGATTTTACTTGTTTCCTAGTAAGCTGAGGTCCAAATAATCTAGACCATTCACTGCAGTGAGAGTGTATCCGTATGATACAATTTTGCTAAAAGGGGATGAGGGTGTACCATTCAAGGTAAATAGTCAGCATGTGTAGTATTATATAGGAACTACATAGGAGATGAAGGCATGTGAGATATTGAAACTTGATAAAGTCAGAGTAGTCAAGGGAGGTGGATAATGCTGTGATCTTAAATCAAGCGTTTCATGGGAGGCCACTAAAGGGCTAGTTGGTAAAGTTTGAGTAACCAACCTAGCCACTTCATGCTGCGACATTAAATCAAGTGCTTTCTGGGAAAAAATCCATGCTTTGTGCTTTATAAGGTAATATTTGTTATCGATGTAGGGATTGTGCAGGAAAAAGAAATTGTTGAAAAAAGACTCAGGACTGAACCCATGAGAAAATTGTACAATCGAAAGAACACCCCTCTATTGTGGATTCAGTAATCTTAGCACACTTTCTCAAAGTCATTAGGGATAAAATTTTAGGAGTTATCCTATGATAGATCACCACGATCGTACCAAAATTTTATAATTGTGGTGCCCATTATATGATCAAAATCCTATAGATTTGCAGATTCAGCATCGAACCAACGATTTTAAGGAACAATTATGGTCACATAACACGATCGTCCTTAAGTATCATAGGTTCTCACATAAGTTTTCATAAACCATCATTGTATGAGAGGTAGATACAATCATAGTTTGATTCCACGATCGAATGTTTGAGTCTTCTATTAGGTCCATCAATTTAATAAAATTACAAGACAACCCAACCCTACACTCCCCAACTCAAATCTAAAACCTTAAACCCTATATGCAAGACCCAATACATGTTCTAAAAACATTCACACTCAAAACTCTTGCAAATATTCCCACATTTACAGAAAATTACACTCTTGATCTGTGTTTCATTCTAATACACTTAAATATGTTCTTTCAAATTAGAATTGAGAAGGAACTAAAATCTATAAATTTATCTTAATTATCATCTTTCTTTTAATTTGTTATATTAAAGTACAAATAATGGGAAAGTCTGGAGTACCTAATATTGTTACAATCGTGGTTGATGAGGGCTGATTGGGTAAAAATAGGGTCAATTTTTAATTTTGAAATCCATTAAATATTACGGGACTCTGCAACACAACTTATGATCGTGGTTTTGACCTACGATCATAGGATGAATCATAGTAGAGTACCAGTAACGTTTAGGAGTTCATCAAATGAACACATCTCATAATGGTGAGATCAATATACAATCGTGTTAGGTGCTTATTTGATATTACAGTTTCATATTATTTCTAAAGATCCTTCCTACAATAGGAAGGAACGATCTTCATTGCACAATCATAGGAAGGGTCGTCGATTGAAATTTTTGAACCTGTTTCAAATCTTAAAGACCTGCTTCTAACTTTATCCAATTAGTTAGAATGACACCATAGGCATAAAATAATCTGCAGAAGGAGGTCTCAAAGCAGGGATCACTAAAAGACACACCCCCAGCCTTGAATAAGTCACATAATTCAAGTGGTACTGAGGTGGATATTCCACTAGTTCTATAGAGGAAAAACACTCCCCTTGGACCACAAGAGCTAAGATGAAAAAGATGAAACAAGCCAAGGCCATGAAATTTATGATCTTGGTCGAGGCTACAAGCCACATAAACCTTCCCCAATCTAAAGAGGGAAGTAAATGAGAGGGTAATACTGAGGCTACTGAAAATAAGAGTTTCTCAAAAGAGAGGGATGAGTCTAACCCTATACGAATGTTGCTACTTTCCTACCTCAAAGGGGTAATGGTCTGAGAAGTAGGATAGTCCCAACCCCAGGGACTACTACATCGATGGGGTCTCAGTGACAGACCAGGGAAATAAAAATAAGGGCATCCAAAAAGAGATTCGACTCGTGACAGAGTCTCTCTAGAAGATTCCAAACTTGGTACATGGCTTTGAAAGGTATGAGTTGGGATGGATGATCAGACACCTACAAAAATATATGTCAAAGTTGGTGACTGAATTTTAAACCAACTATGCGGCCATACTGAAGAGCATCACTTATTTGGTCAAGGAGAAGGATATGAAAAAGCAACCCAGACATGACACTATCAGAGTTTGGGACACTGCGGTTAACTTTTCTATCAAGGCTATCTTAAAGGCCTTGTTCGTAGAAGCTTTTGAGTTGATTGAGGAAACTCCATAGTATGACTTCTGGATGAATGACTTAAAGAGATTGAAGATGCTGAGTGTGGATTATAAGGTGATGCACTACAGGTGGTTGTGGGGACAAATTGCTAAAGCTGGTGAAAACGCCCTATGGATTAACGGTACCACAATTTACAAAACACTTTGAAGTTAATCTCTAAAGTCTGGTGGTTGGTTTTTAGGTATTGGATTACACCTACAACCAATGGTAATACATTGGGAGTGATAAACTACTGCTTAGTAGTTGTATTTAGTTTTAGAGCAGAGCTGAATATCCTATAGATATCTCAGATAGGGTGCTTCAGTTTAGTACTAAACTATCTTTCACATATCTCGTTACTCAGTTGATGAGGAGTGAATAGATCTTGACTATTGGTGTTGTAGACCAAGTGATTCAGTCAACTAAGATTACAGATACAACGCTGATAAAGGATATTAGAAACTTAGTTTCCTCGGCTAGAGGTATTGAGATTCCAAACATAGTTGGGGGTGACCCAACTACTGATATACCGGTGTTTGATGCCGGTGTATCTTTATTCTCTGAACCACCGGCCTCATTTTATAGTCGCATATTAGTTTTCTCTAGATATACTTTAATTTTGACTTAACGGTTGAAAAAAATTATGTGAAGCCTGCTTTTACATGATACTAGGATTAAAAATCTAGAGATTAGGTTGAAGCCCTATGTTAGTGATGAGATTTAGGCTACGGTCAGGATACTGCAAACCCAAGCAGAGAGATTTAAGAGCCAGATGATAGCTAGGATGGATGTAGTCCAGGACCAAACTTGATAGATATTAGGGAAGACCTGGCCAAGCTTAAGAAAGTAATTAGGGTTTTGACTGAGTGGGTTGATGTTGCACATCCTCCTCCACTACTTATTCCTTCATTGGCAACTCTTATGGTGGATATGGATATGTTTGTTCTCGATTTCTATACTCTAGCCCAAGATATTAAAGAGACAGATGTAGAGGAGACAGGTGAAGACTTAGAACCTCAGAAGAGGAGGAAAGGTGTTGAGACTGATAGAGAGGGAAAAGGGAAGTCATATAATAAGAAAAAAAAAGAGCAGAAAAGAGAAGACGACCGAGCAAACTCCTAGGTGGTGATTTTGGTGGAAGGTGATATACCAAAAACCACAGAGGTAGTTGAGACTATTGGAGGTGGTACAGGGATTTCCCTCGGATTGAGTACCTTAAGTGCATGATTTTCTAGTTGGGAGTGAGGGTGTACCACGGCTAACGATTTTTTTTGTCTTATTTCTTTTCCCTCGGCTGCACTATCAGAGTTAGAACTAGCATGTTTAGGTATTTTATCAATTTTCTATATTATTTTATTATTTTTTGTGTAACTTAGAGAAAAATAAGAAAACTTGGTGCAGTCGAGTAAATTAAGCACGCAAACTTATTTTGAATGTTCTAAAATAATACCCCTCTAAAAATTTTATTTTTTCTATGATGTTATTTGCTCGCATATACTATGTTGTAACTAATATATGGATATAGATATGGCATTTGGATTCTTAGTAGTATAACTTGGCGGACATTGAAAAAACCAAGTAGATAGTAACTTAGACGGAAGCCATGATCCATGAGTGAGGAAGGTTTATACCTAGTCAGTGTATGTGTGGGATCTAGAACTTGCCCAGTTAGTCTCACTAAAAGTTGTAGGATAGGAGGTTAAGAAAGGACCATAGGTCATTTTTTAAAAAGTCCACTATAGCCTAAATAGCCTACCAAATGATTATGTATCCCTTGAACCTAAATTTTGATCCTAAATAGACCTTTTTTTAACTGCCTAATTCACCTCCCAATTCTTTACTTTGAATCTTCTTTGGTCATGGGCCCTCCTTGGACACTGTGTACCTCAACTCAGGAAAATCGACGAAGTTGAGGGTTGTTGTTTTATAAGGGTGTATTTTTGTAGTGAAAAGGAAAAAGGATTCAGGTGCAGTATAAGCAAAAAAGAAAAGCGAGTCATTGTGAAAATAAATTGCACCTAGGGTCCAAAAAGAGATAAAATTATAAAAATGGGGTAAAAATAAGAGAAAGCAAGAAATAGAGCCAAAAGTATTATGGTGTCAAGGAGTATTAAGTTTCTATACCCAAATGTACCATACCCATGCATAAGTCTAAGTGTTAGGTTGTCTGTTAAAAATGCAATGTCATATTCTAATCCAACTAGGTTAGAGTACTTTTCTTGCATACACACTGCATTGGTTAACTTTGAAACTTGGGCTGAAAATACTTATGCCATTTGCATATGTGAAAATTGGTTTTACATAAAGTGACTGCATAATGATCTTGGTTTTGCTCTACGTTTATTGTCTTAGTGAGTCTACTTTATTTTGTTTTTCTGAGTACATGCAAATGTTCTAAGTTGAGGGTGTTGATGTGTTACGAATTTACGACACTGAAGATGCTTAAAACTATGAATATTTGCAAGTACAAGTGTATGTTTATGTGCATATAATGTGTTTTCTAGTGTTTGTGGGTTAAATAGACTCGGAGGAGCTGGAAATTAAACTTAAAGTAGCTCATACAATCAAAGTCACGATCGTGGGATATAACCATAATCGTGCCAAGGTTGTCGTACCAAACACCAGAGAAATGTGTCTCAGAAGTCAATCAGATGAAAGCTTCCTACGATTGTGAAAAGATGTCACGACCATACAAAATGGTCATAGGAAGGACCCAAAATCAGTCTAGCGGGAGTCAAGTATAATAGATATCAAACGAGATCATACAACAACTATGGAAAGACTAGACAAACGTAAAATTCTATCATGGAAAGAACTCCAAATTTACAAGTTTTAGAAGTCTCAATGAAAGACCAATCAGATGACTACATTATACAATCGTGAATAGAATTTACGAAGTTGTACTAAAAATCATACCAACCAAGACTTGAAGACAAGAATCCATGGGTCAAATCACGATAACCCAAGGAAGATTGTGGGTTCTAACCATGATCATATATTTCTGTTGTCTGAGGTCACCGATTAGTATCTTATTTTGTTTAGGATAGGACTTATTTTTTCTATAAATACTCTTATAGGGTTATTCATACTAGGTTACACGACTTCATATTTTACGACATTATATTGTGAGATTCTAAGGCATATTCTTGAAATTTTACAAACATCATTTTTAGGGTTTTAATTCAAGTTGAGATTTCAAAGTTAAATTCTTATTGTAAGATCATAATCATGTTTTCATCTATGAATTCTTCTTGTGTTCTTGAAATTATGAGTAGATAAAGTTGAGATTTCAGAGTTTAGTTCTTATTGTAAGATTATAATTATTTTTTTATGTATAAATTCTTTTTATGTGCTTGCAATTATGAGTAACTATGAACCACAACTCGTACTTAAGTAGGAATCATGAGGAATTAACGAAATGGGTTAAGTACGAAGCATATCCAAACCGATTTGCTTGCATGTATTGGTATTTCCTTTGTTATGATTGCTTTTCTAACAGTTGCAAATGTTAGAAACTCGTATGTATTCTAAATTACTCGAAAGAGAGGTAGAGATTAGGAAAAGAAAATAGCAATAGAGATTTGAAGCTATCAATCTTTATCTAATAAGTTGAACCATAACAGGGATAGTTAATCTGAGATCAAGAACAAGGTTTAGTAGTGCGACACCAATAAGATGAGAGGAGAAGAGTGAAATTCATCTAACCAAGGTCAAGAGAAGTTTAGATAAACCTATCTTGTTAGATTTTGCATATAACACATCGAAATAGTTTCCTAGAACGAGCAACCCATGCAGTTATGAAATCATGGGGATCACAATCCTAGTGCTTTCTCATACTGATTTCAAATCCCACAACCAAAAATTGTAATTATTTTTATTTTGTTTCATAAAATATCTCCCCCCCCCCCAACTTGTTTGCCAATTACCTAGATAAACACTAGATAGAATTCTATCCTATTCCCTATGGGCTCGATCCCAACCTAGTTGGGTTTTATATTTGATTTAGCGACCGCTATATACTTTTTTAAAGGTGTAATTTGGGATACATCAAGTTTAATATGGAACCCCTTAATTACGCTCAAGTACTACAAGAAATAGATACCGAAATATAGGTTGTTGCTATGAAATCTGAAATAAAGTCTATGTACTGCAATCAATTCAAGGATATTTAACCCCAATTTCTCAGACACTTGAAATTCCCCATACACAAATGATTCACGATCGAATTTCACAAGAGAAATATACAGACACGTATACCATAGAAAAAATAGAGGAAAACACACGCACACACTGGAAAATCAATCAAAAAAATTGACAGACTGTATGATCATACAATGCTCTCATATGATCAAAACAGTCCCCAATATCTAAATGTTGAAAAGTATAAATCCCAAGAACGATAGGAAACCAGGACCTTGGTTAGAAACCAAAATCTTAGGTATGATCTTGTCCTTTAAAGTTGATCCGGTTGGAACTTACAACCTACGAACCAAGGTACGATCGTAGATGGGTTCGACGATCATAGCAAACCTCATTTGGTGGAGTGAAAGAGATTATATCCATATTCCAACCATAATGCCACCCATGATCATAGGTGGGTCCCATAATCATGGAAAGGTCTCATACGTCCCTTCCAACAGCTTATCAGCTACGAATTTAAGAGGGCACATCAATCTTTTTCCATTCTTTTAACAACAAAACTATGTCATTTAAGATAATTCAAGGATGTCTATTAAGGTTAATAATACCCTAAATCCTCAATACTTAGAAAACACTCGGCTCTTAGCATCATAGAGAAAGAACGAGGTAATTTCTCCTCTTTAGGAAAACTATAATTCATCTTCTTCAAGCTTTTAATTTCAAAGATTTCTTCAGGATTTTCATCTCTAGGTATGTGAGATTTCATCAATGCGTCTTATTTCATCCATTGAGTCCCAAAGTTAACTTAATTTCTCAGTTCAATTCCCATCTCAAAGTTTAGGATTCATGAATATTTTGATATTCTTGATATTCCAATTCCTGGACCTCATTGAGTTATAAACCCATGTTTTAACATAAATTTCGGTACTATTATATGTTATAATCATAAATCCTAATGATATTGTAAAATTCATGATTGTTGGACTTGAGTTATTAAATTTCTTAATTCATTTAGTTTGTGAAATTAGCATAATAGTTGCATTCTTCAGAGATGGTGGGTTATAAACGCCAGATGACCTAGGATTTCGTGCATATATTTTTAAGTATTATATCCTTTAGTTTACATATTTTGAATGCTTTTAAATAATGCAATTATTTTTCGTTTTCAGATTATTACCATTATTGAGCATTTCAGTTATAAGTGTCATTCATTTGGGACTAATACTTAGCACCGAGCAGATACAAGGAGGAAGGATCACTCATCAATTAGGCTGACACCTTTAGAAGAAGTCCCTAAATCCTAAAACTTTGGTGCAATCGTAGGTTATAAAGGGTCACCCCTCAAACCATCTTGATACCTTGGTTCTTTCAAACATTAATTAGTGGATCCACGTCAGTTAGTGTTTGTACCCTAACAAGGCACTGAAAGCCCCTTCAACTGGGATTATAGGTTAGACCTCGATTAGCTTAAATCGGGGTATGTCGATTATTAGTAGTTCCCATAATCCACAACTCATAGTGCAAATTCAGATACTTACATGACTCTATGTTCAGTTATTCAACTTATCATACAATACATGTTTATTACTTGGTCTTGCACCAGTTTTCCATGTTATGCATCATGTTTAGCCTATAATTGTTATTTTCTATCTCAGATACTAAGAACATTTAAAGTAATGGTCATATATTTCCTTTATGCTATATTATTTCATAATATAGGTTCTAACGTTCAGTATTCGGATAGTACTTAGTACAATAACCTACTATACCAGCAGAAGTGCTTCAGTGATTCTTCATCATTCGAGGACTAGTATTATGGAACTCTTTATTAAATAGACCTTTTAAGTCTATTTTTTAATTAAATGGACCATAAGTTTTTTTATTTAGTGAGATGACCCATTTTAAGACAGATTTATTACTTGTCCGACAGATATATACGCAAATAGATTATCAATCCGACAGATCTATTATCTATCAGACAGATATATAGACAGATTGATTATCAATCCGACAGATCTATTATCTGTCCGACAAATGAGAAAATAAAAGTAGGTCATTTTGCTAATTGAAAACTTAAAGAGGGTAGGACATTTTGCTAATTGGAAACTTAAAGAGGCTTAATAGCCAAATTTTCTCTTGTATTAGTATCATTTTAGTTTCAGGGAGTTAGAGTTAGTTAGGAGATTGTCCCAGCAACTCATCTTAGTAGAGGCTTTCAGACAGACAGTAGATATTCAGTTTCATCTGATTTTCATTAAATTTCTATTTTTGTTTTAACATTAATATTTGGTTGGATTTTCATATAACAATCAGACTTTAACTTCTACACAGAGTTATTCAGTTTTATACAGTATTCTTAGTGTAATGTCAGGCCATGGGTTAGCTTGACGTCATTTGTGACTCTAAACATCGTGTTACGACTAGGGGATAGTCTCAGATCATGATAATATATATATATCCATTAAATTCCTATATGCAAAATTAGCAAAAGAGGCTTGGACAATTTTGGTGAAATGGCATCGACGTGCTGCTGACGTAAAGAGAGAAAAACTTCAAGAGCTATGAGATAGTATGAGTTGGTCCAAATGAAACCAACTAAATTTATTAAAAAATTCTTTACAAGAATTAGAGAAATTATTAATTATATGAAGGCTAATGGAGAAATATTAGAAGAAGATAAAGTTGTTAAAAAGATATTGAAATCACTAAGTTTGAAGTTTCATGATAAGAAGACAATCATTAAAGCTATTCAGGATCATAATATTTTGAGACTTGATGATCTGGAAGATGAGTTGTTGACATATGAGATGTCCCTAAACCAACAGACAATTGAATTAGTGGAGGAGACATTGCAAGTAAGGTATGACCAACCAAAAGAAAAAGAAGAGTTGATAAATCTGACAGAAATAGATAAAGATAATCAAAATTTAAAATTTGTAGAGAAAAGAATTGAAGGTAAAGATAATTTTTATTATGGTATAGATGTCTTTGAGTGCAAAGAGGACACCAATAATGTCCAAACTAATTCACCAAAAATTCTTGAGATGACTAAAAATGATGATTTTGTTGAAACTAACGTTCTTTCAGTGGAAGATACTACTTCAAGTCAAGAGAAGTGTGATAAATGTGATTGGTCTATACAAGGTGAGGATATTAAAAAAGAAATACACATTGTTGTTGTACAAAAAAAAAGATATGTGAAGGTATTGAATATGAAGTTAGCAAATAAAGAAGCAAAAATGTTCATCAAGAGAAAGTTATTGATGATATACCCAAAATTGGAGAAGAAACAGTTAAGGATTTAGATTTACAATTAAAGTGCATGATCACGGATATTGAAAATACAAGAAACTTTAAGTCATTAACCAAATCTGTTGATTTTGAGAAGTATGAAAAATTAATTGTTGATGATACTACTCTACCACATAAAAAAAGGCAAACTGAAGTCAAATGGACGCGCAAGATCAAATACAAATCAACTGAAGAAGGAGATGATTCTAAGACAAGAATAATTATTCAAGTTTATAGGAATAGGTAAATATATGATGATGATGATATGTTGAAGATATTTGACATGAAGAAAGTCAAATTGATTTTGGATCGTGTTGGAGAAAAATTGAAGCTAACTAAAGATAGCATCCACAGTTTTATTTACATACATAGTTTAGAAAATTAATGGAGAGTCTAAAGTATCTGACTTTTTCAAGATATGATATTATTCATGAAATGTTCAAATTTGAAGATCTTGTTTTTGGGAGGTTATATTGGAATTAAACTAAAAAAATTGGAGATTGGAGAGACATTGTCCAACACAAATTAGAAATTGAAGATTGGAGAGAATTTATTGCAACAAAGACAACAAAAGACAAGAGTATATAACTTTGAATTATGGGAGGATGTTGGAAATAATAATTCAAAATTGAAGTAGGAAATCCAATTCGTTTAGAATTTAATATTTTTTATTTTTACTTAATTCATGTCTAATTAAAATTAAGATTTATTTGTCGTATAAGTTTTCTAGTCCTAGTTTAATTTGGTTATGCACTACTATATATAGGGGTGCTTGTTACACTTTTGCTCAGTTTGTGAGGTAGTCAGATATATAATAGAAATTCAAGAGCTTTTTAATTATTGAATAAATTTTTCTACTTCTCGTCTCTTATTTAACTAATTTCTCTATTTAGTTATTGTTGGGTTTTTCACTACAGCTTATATTATTTCTTTGAGGGATTTTAGTTCCTTCAAATGTTAATAAAAAAGAAATACCCACTGTTGTTGTACAAAAATATTGTGTGAAGATATTAAATATAAAGTTAACAATGAAAGAAGCAAAAATATTCATCAAGAAAAAGTTTTTGATGATAATACAAAATTGGAGCATAAACAAATAAGGGTTTTAGATCCACAATTAAAGTGCATGGTTACGGATATTGAAGATACCAAAAACTTGAGTCATTAACCAAAGTTGTTGATGATACAAAAGTATGAAAAATTGATTGTTGATGATACTACTCTTCCACATACAAAGGCAAACTGAAGTCAAATGGACGCGCAAAACAAAATGCAAACCAACTAAAGAAGGAGACGATTATAAGACAAGAATAATTATTCAATGTTACAAGAAGAGAAAATTATATGATGATGATATGTTGAAGATCTTTGACATGAAGAAAGTCAAATTAACTTTGGATCGCATTGAAGAGAAATTAAAGCTAAATAAAGATAGCACCTATATTTTTATTGATATTACATATTTTAGGGAATTGACAAAGAGTCTCAAGTATCTGACTTCTATAAGATATAATATTATTCATGGCATGCTCAAATGTGAAGATCTTAGTTTAAGGGAGACTACATTGGAATTAAATCAAGAAATTAATGATTGGAGAAAATACTCCACAAACTAAAAACTGAAGATTGGAGAGAAATGCCCCAATATTGCAACATGACAAGAAAAGTCGAGTATATCACTTTGAAATACCGGAGGACATTGAAAATAATAATTCAAAGTTAAAGTAGAAACCCAATTTGTTTAGGATTTAATATTTTTTATATCTATTTAATTCATGTCTAATTAGGATTAATATTTATTTTCATATAAGTGTTTTAGTCCCAGTTTAATTTGCTTATGCTCTATTATAAATAGGGGTGCTTGTTACATATTTTCTCAGATTGTGAGGTAGTCAGATATAGAATAGAAATTCAAGAGCTTTTTGAGTTATTGAATAAAGTCTTCTACTTCTTGTCTTTTGTTTAATTAATTTCTTCTGTTTAGTCATTATTATAACGATTGACTTTAAAAATCGAAGATAAACAGCTTTATGCATCCAGGCATCCGTGAAGTATTGGTATCTTAATCATCTCCTACAACGTGAACTATCACACAATTAATGATAATATATATATATATATATATATATATATATATAGTAATAGACCAGAAACTATAATAAAACAATATGATTAAAACAAATCTTTATACAAAAATCCATCAAAGTTTGACCAAACATTTATCTACTGCTTGTAAACTATAAGATATGATTAAACCCTAACCTTTACAAAATAATTCCTAAAAGTTCGATCAAACATTCATTTACCACCTGTGTTAAGCAAAAAAAAATAGATAATAACATTACAGAAACTATAATAATCGAGATATTAGAACAATACCATTAAAGCTAACCTTAAGACAAAAAATTCTTCAAAATTCGATCGAACATCCATCTACAATATAAATTTGAATAGAATAGAAACTATAATAAAACAGTATGATAATCAAGATATCAAAACGATTAAATCTAACCTTTTGTGATTAATATACGCCTCCTTCAAAGCTTATGGAAAAAGTAGTTATAAGAATATCTTTTCCAACAGCATTACTTAAATAGAACGTAATTTCTATAAGGTAATATTTTAAGTGATTTAGAAGTGTAAAATATTAGAACTTCTTACGTAACTAAAAAAAAAGAAAAGATTTTGCAATAATAAAAATTATAGTTCACTTTTATTTACCATATTATTATAAAATATTGATAAGGTAAATGTTTCTTGCAAATTAAATTGAAATGCCCGTAAATATTAACTATATCCTAACAATTTGAAATGACATTTTCCTAATATAGAGGAAGACTCCTATATTTAAAAGAATTCGAAAGTTGATAAAGTTTCTATTTTTTCTAGAGTTAATTTTTCTTACAAATCTAATTATATTACATAATTTAAGTAAGGAATGATTTATTACATAAAATTTAGTTAATTTAAATGTTTTAAATATACAAATATAGAGAAAAGATGATTTTATTTATTACGAGGTCTTAATGAAAGGTAAAAAGTTTAAATCACTTTTCTGAGGGTTTTACACTTTTAATATGTAGTCTAATGTCCGTGTTTTGCACGTGTCCATATTGACAATTCATATAACACAATAAGAAGAACAATTGTTTAAAAATAGTTGTTGACGCTACACTAATGAAATAATCCTATTTGTTATATAATATTCCTATTAAATACTTTTGGTTTTGAAATTCTTTTTCAACTTATTCAAAATTATTTTATTAAATATTTAAGTTAACCACGTAAAATTTATCGCCTTCTTTAGAGGCTTATGCATGTAATTAAAGGAGGTGACAACTTGAGTTATAAGTGACTATAGCTATGAACACTTTGTAATATGTTTAGTGCTTAATTGAAACAAATCATAATTCAAGTGTTTGAATAAAAATATATTATCCATGTATTTTGTCAATATATTATATTAGTATTATATTTTATCTAACATCTCTTTATATTATTGCATTTCAATCATTTTAATGGATTTATTTTATTTAAAATTTGCTTTAGATTCATAACTGCCTTGTAAAAATACATGAACCTATGACTAGACAAAAAAAAAATGATAGTATATAAAAAAGATAATATGGCCAAAAATATATATTCAGATTTTACTGTGATCAACCTAAAGAAAAAAGATACCGTCATTTTGATCTCAGCAACATTGCTCTGCTTTGTCTTCATCAAAGGCAAAACCCTAGGAGACATTACTCCTATGTAACCATGTGTGCATGAAAGAAAACCTACTCAACTTAATTCTCATAATATTAAAAATATACATCTAAATTTTTTCGTCAAAAATAGAAAAAAAAAATATCTAATTATTTTTTCGTATATTTATTTTATGACAGTTTTTTTCATATATTTTAGGAATAGTAAAGAAAATACTAAGTAAACGGCAACATAAATTTAAAGTAGAACTTATCAAATTGATTCTGAAATTTTATCTAAGGTCATATCCTCAGTAACCGCTTTTAATAATCATCAATTATCACAACAAATTTATTAAAATAAATGATTAAACCAAGATTAAATTATTAAAAAATAAATGATTTAGAGAGAGATATACAAAACATGACCACAAGGGAAAAAAACATGTGAAATGTAGTAAAGAGGTGTAAGCTTCAAAAGGAAAAATTTAAAATAACATGTAAAATAAGAAACAATGCTTAAAATAATCAATAAAAAACAATGCTTAAAAGAAACTCTTAATTCAACTATTTTTCTTAATAAAGGGGTGATATATATAACTACCACTTAGAAGCCGTTTGTCAGTGTGTTCCTCACGTGAATTGGGAATTTTTTGCCTTATTAAAAAGTCTCCTAAATATAAAAGGAGTGGTTTAATATTTATTGTGGGGACAAAAAAAAACTACATAAACATGAAAATAAAATTTACCATACTTTTTCTTCCAAAATTGCTACGATTTCTTATTTTAAAAATATATTATTTTCTTACCATATATTTTAGGACTCTTTAATTTTAAATTTTAAATATTATAAATATAAAAATAGTAAAAAAATATTTTTGTCTATTGCGAAAAATTTTAATGATGGACAAAAAGTTCAAATCACTTTTTAAGGGTCTTCACACTTTCAATATACTAATTTAAAATACGTACGTTGTACGTGTATCTCACATCAACCAATAAAATTATATCAAAAATGAATAAGAATATTTAAAAATAGTATTGATGTTAAAATAAGTATTATATCTATTTAAATGATATATCATATAAGATAACGAAAAATAGTGTATCGCAAATCCAGCAAAATTCACAACATGCTTAACTTTAAATAATTTAGTAAATTTCTTTTATATGTTTTGATTACTTTTTGTAATACAAACATTACGTCAAAATAGATATACGATTAAATTTTGACTATTTCAATTTTAATAAAAAAAGATATTGCAACAATTACAACTATAGAGGGTTAGGGACTTGGGGTCCTCAATTCTTAATTTTTATCTTTTTCATATCTGTAATATTTTACTTTTTGAATTTCAATTCTCTTGGTGCCTCATTATCATTCTAAGAATGCTTGGTTTTTAGGTGAAACCTCTACTTGATACAGAGTACAGTGAAGGTCGTGCATTATTATTATTTTTTTGTGACAATACATGCATCATTGATTTAACCTATTACTATTCTTTATTCCTAATCTTAAAGTCATGTTTAAAAAGAACCTTTGCATTCTCTATTTTCTTCTGTAATGAGATAAACCCTACTACATAACTCCTAAGCTCAAGATTAATCTTTTTTTTCTTCTCTGGTACGATAGATCCATTCGAAACTCCCTATCCTCAAGAGTCAACAGTGGACCATTTCACTTTGTTTCCTTGGTGACTCGAACTTTCACCCTCTTGGTTAGAAGTGGCTCATGGCACTGCGGTAACCTTACATGTAACCCTTTGCATTCACTTTTATTTTCACTATATTTGTGAAAGGAAAGGTTTTGAATTCCAAGGTTGTCTACACCTCAAATAGCATCTATTAACAAAGCAATTTTATGTTGATAAATCGCCCATTTTTACTGAAAATATTTCGATCCATAATGGCACATTTTTCATATATGGAAGCTTCTTCCTCATGCATTCACTATAACTCATTCTCTTAGATAATGCAGAACTATATTTACATAAAGTTCATATAGATAGTGTTACTGGTGCATACTTTGTAATAAAGATTACAATAACATCAACAACATGCCTTGTATTATTTCACAAAGTGGGTCAGAAGAGGGTAGAGTGTACCCCGACCTTATCTATACCAAAAGTAGAAAGGACGTTTCCAATAGACCATCGAGATCAAAGAAAGAGTGGTCCAAAGCAGTCCCAAAAATGAAGTAACAGAAGTACAAGAAATAGCAGATAGTAACAAAGACAACAGATAGTAACAGGCCTTCACTATTATTAAGTTCTGGATTACCTTTGATATTTTAGCAAAACAATATGTCTTTAACTTCAAAAATCTAACCTCAGGTGAAGCGATTGAGGTTAAGCTCTAAGAGTTTGTTCAAATCATCATGTTGCATAAATAAGTTGATCCTTTTGATGTTATGAGAATTCCTTCAAAATTAAAATAACATCTTAACGTGGTGATTTTACGCAACTCGAAGTCGACAAAAAGTTGAAACTTGTAACAAAGCAACACCACACGAGAAATAAGTTGACCTAAAAATAAAGAGAAAAAAGAGAAGCAGAAAACTTATTGTAAATAGTACAAATCGTGAAGGAAAAAAACTTGTTGTGCACTTACAAAACATATATGGTCATTGAGTTCTATAAATAAGTAAAATATTCTACGAATTTGTTTTCTGCTTGAACCTAATTTTTCTGATAATGAGTTGAAAGGAGTCCTTGATTAACTCAATTTCTTTTGAAATATAAAGTACAACTACTTTTAACAAATTAAAAATAACAAAAAAGATTATGCTAAGATAGAAGATGACAATCTGAAAATTGTGATGAAAGACATTTGCAAGTCATCTATCAAGAGCTAACAACATCATAGTTTTTTCACAAAACCTGTCACAAAAATAAAAGATAAATAGTGAACATAAAATAAAATTCTCAAAACGACGAAACAAAGCTACACATAGAACATCATAGGATAATATCAAAAAAATAAAATCAAAATAAAAATCTAACATGTAGTATAGATCCTAAAAAGCAATAAAACAAAGAACATGTTTTTCCTTAAAAATATGTCATGAGTTTTTTTTATATATATAAATTTTGGTTCTTAACTTTTTTTCTTTCCATAAATAGGTTTTTCCTTAAAAACATGCCATACGTTTTTTCATATATATAAATTTTGGTTTCCTTTCCATAAATAGGTTGTCCCTTAAAAACATGCCAAACTTTATATATATATATAAAAATTTTGGTTCTTAACTTTTTTCTTTTTCATAAATAGTGTTTTCCCTAAAAAGTTGCTAATGAAAAAGTTTAACATTGCATTTAATTCCTTTTTGGTATGAGATTCTTCCTTATTTCATTTTTTTTATATTCTAAATATTTGAATAATAATTTAATAATAATTATTTTTTAAAAATAGTGAAAAGATGATTTTGTCTATTAGAAAATATTTTAATGAAGGATAAAAAGTTCAAATCACTTTTCTAAGGAATTTCACACTTTTAATATATTATAAATTATAGATAGATTATAGATATAGATATAGATACAGATATAGATGATAGATTATTTCTTTGAGTGATTTTATTTCCTTCACCCTCACCGGGGACACAATGGAAAACACGTTTGTATTTTATGGCCATATTAGACAATTAAAATCTTGGAAACTAGCTAGCTGAATATACAATCTAGTTAGACTACAGGCCTAAAAAACTATAAAATTCTTACAACATTCCCTTATTTTATCGCGATTCTTTACTGGACTAAGCTCAAGGGTGGAGCCAGATAAGTCAAGTGTTTATTCAAACCTCCTTCGATGAAAATTACATTATTAAAATTATTGTTCATATATAAATAGTAGATATGAACTTCCTTCGATATTTTTGTATTTTTACTTGTTCATATTTTGAAAGCCAATAATAAAATTTTGACTTTGCAAATTACAAAGTCAATAGACAAAATCAAACATATCTGCGTCATATCTACCCTTTCATTATGTTTTGTCATCTCTTGCAATACATGACATGCAGGGATTTGGCATTTGTGGAGGGGGTCTTGGAAACCCCCAAATATTTTTGTAGGAAAATTATTTAGTTATTTCAAAATAATTTATATTTAAAATATATTAAAAAATTTATATATTTAAATGTATTTTGAAAATCATCTAGAGATATATTTGAGAAGACTTACTTTGAAAGTCATCAAGAAGTTTGTTTTAGAAGCTATTTTGTTACTTGGAGAGTAAGGAAAAATCTTTGATTAATTTCTAATCTTGCCCTTTGTTCCACTGCTTAACTTTCTATATATATATATATATATATATATATATATATATATATATATATATATATATTGATATAACATCAAAAGGGGGAACCAATGAAAAACATAGCAAACAGCAGCTTCTTTCTTTTCCTTTAACTAACACACTTTCAACATTCTGTCTTATTATTTATTTTCTCCCTACCCAACGTTTTCCTCTTCATTCTTTGCATAGATTTTGGTCTGGGTTTGTTTAATTAATTTTTAATTTAACTTATTGATATTTGTATTATTGAATTTGTTGATTCATGTATCCTCTGATTAATGAGGGAAGATTTATTTAACTCAGAATATCCTCTAATTAATCAGGATGTAATTATTTAATCGTGGAGAAATATTTCACACTGCTGAAATAGTTTCTCAGGACAGTGTCTAACACGACTCAAGTATAATTAATATATTAACTTGTTAAAAAGTAATTAGATTACTATTATAGTTGTCATATTGATTATAGTATTATCGTCATATTGATTATAGTATTATCACTGAGATAGTAATAATATTATACACTGTTGTGTTATTGTATTGCTAATATTATTAATATAGTATTTTGTTAACAGTTAAATAATATTGTTATTATTATTATTATTATTTTTCTGTTGTTCCCCAACAATCTAAGAAACTATGGCACATAATATTGGTTTTAAGACCGTTCATAATACTGATGTTGGTGTTGCTCTGGCTGCGTTCATTTCAGTCAGTTTGTCAGAAGATTATGGTACTGCAGATTACAGGCATGAAAATAAATTTGGTTACATGTCTAATGATAATAATAAAATCTTTATAAAAAATGCATCTCAATGCGAGAGAATATGTGAAAAAAATGACAATTCTGCTAAGTCAAAAATAAATTTGACTAAAACAAATGATATAATTATTGCAGTCATTTCATAAATGAATGAGACCAATGTGCGAAATTGGGTGGTAGACTCTGGTGCTACTAGGCACATTTGTATAAATAAAAATGATTTTATATCATACACCCAAGTTGATAAAGAAGAAGAAATTGTTTATCTTGAGACTTCGAGAACTATTCAAGTTCTTAGAAAAGGCAAAGTTCTTCTCAAACTCACATCTAGTAAAACCTTGGCATTGAGTAATGTGCTGCATATTCCTTATATCAGAATTAATTTGATTTCTGTGGCATTATTAGGAAAAGTTGGGATAAAGGTTATATTTGAAAATAATCAGGTCATATTAACTAAAAATGATATTCTTATTGAAAATGAACGTTGTAATCATGGACTTTATGCACTTAATAATATCAATGATAATGCATCAACTTTTGCTTATATGATTGAATCTATTTCTTTATGGCATACTAGATTAGGATATGTTAATATTAAATATATAAAGAATATGCAATCACTTGATTTAATATCTAGTTTAAACTCAAGTAATTTTGATAAATGTGAAATATGTGCTAAAGCTAAAATTACTAAAAAGTCATATTTTTCAATTAATAGAGAAACTGAATTGTTATCTTTGATCCACACTGATTTGGATGATTTAAAACAAACTATGATTAGAGGTGGTAAAAGATATTATGTGACCTTTATTGATGATTTCTCTAGATTTACTAAGTTGTATTTGCTTAGAAATAAAGATGATGCATTTGATGCTTTTGTGTCTTATAAATTTGAAGTTGAAAATCAGCTTAGTAGAAAAATCAAGAGAATTAGATCTGATAGAGGTGGAGAATATGTATCTTTAAACGCTTTTTTTTTAAAAGAGGGTATTATTCATGAAGTAACACCGTCTTATTCTCCTGAGTCTAATGATGTAGCTGAAAGGAAAAATAGGACACTGAAAGAAATGATGAATTCTATGTTAATTAGCTCTAATGCACCAATAATTTGTAGGGTAAAGCTATTTTATATGCATGTCATTTATAGAATAGAATTCCTCATAAAAGAACTGACAAAACTCTTTATGAATTATGAAAAGGTTATAAGCCTAATTTGAAATATTTAAAAGTGTGGGGTTACCTTGCTAAAGTTCTTCTTCATGAACCTAAAAAGAGGAAAATAGGTTCTAAAACTGTTGATTGCATGCTTATTGGATATGCTGAACATAGTGCTGCATACAGATTTCTTGTCTTGAAAAGTGATGTACTTGATAGTAATACTATAATTGGGACAAAAAATGTTGAATTCTTTGAACATATTTTTCCACTATGTGATAATATTTCTCATGCACCTTTTCAAAAAGAAAATGAATCTACCTCTAATATTGAGGAACTGAGAAGGAGTAAAATGCCTAGAAAAGAATATTTTTCTTATTGAAATGATTTTCAAACCTTTCTTGTTGATAATGAACCATCAAATTATTTTGAAGTTGTATCTTCTTCTGATGCTAAATTTTGGAAAGAGGCAATAAAAATTGAACTTGATTCAATTATGAAAAATAATACATGGGTCTTAACTGATTTACCTCCTGGTGCAAAATCGATTGATTGTAAATGAATTTTCAAAAGAAACTCAACCCGGATGGATCTATAGATAAATATAAAGCTCAGTTAGTAGCTAAAGAATTTTCTCAAAAGAAAAATATTGATTATTTTGATACATTTGCACCAGTAACAAGAATTGCTTCTATTTGAATATTAATTGTTGTGGCATCAATTCATAAGCTTTTTATCCGTCAAATGGATGTAAAAATAGCTTTCTTAAATGGTGATTTAGAAGAAGAAATTTATATGGTTCAACCTGAAAGATGTGTAATCTCTGGACAAGAAAATAAAATTTGTAAATTAATTAAATTTCTTTATGGCCTTAAAAAAACTCTTAAACAGTGGCATGAGAAATTTGATCAAATCTTAATAAAAGACGATTTTTCTTTTGTTGAGGTGGATAAATGTGTTTATACAAAAGTGGTAGACAATGATTATGTGATAATTTATTTATATGTTGATGACATGCTTATATTTGGTACATGTTTAAATATTGTGGAATGTATCAAATCATTTTTGTTTACTAACTTTGATATGAAAGATCTGGGTGAAGTGAATATGATATTAGGAATTAAAGTTATAAGGAGTAAAGATGGTATAATGTTGTCACAAGAATATTATGTGGAAATACTTCTAAAGAAACTTGAATGTTGGGAGGTAACTCCTGTAGCCACGCCTTATGATGTTAATTCTAAATTAAAAAGGAATAATGGTGACCCAGTTGCTCAGTCTAAGTATGCACAGATTATTGGGAGTCTAATGTATTTAATGAATTTTACTAGGCCTGATATAGCCTATGTCGTGTGTACACTGAGTAGATATACTCATAATCCTAATAATGAGCATTGGTCTGCATTAATGAGGCTGATGAAATATTTAAAAGAAACCGTGAATTATGGTATTTTATATAGTGGATTTCCTTCAATCTTAGAAGGATATGGTGATGCAAATTAGATCTCTAATTCAGATGAGACAAAATCCACTAGTGGTTATGTGTTCACACTTGGTGGTGGTGCAGTATCATGGAGATCAGCTAAGCAGACGATTATTGCTAGATCAACTATCAAATCAGAATTTGTAGCTCTGGAGTTAGCTGGTACTGAGGCTAGATGGCTAAGAAATTTCTTAGCGAATATCCCTTTTAAAAATGATGATCTGTTGCTCATAGCCCTTTGAAAAGGGATGATTGTTGCCTAATATCCTTTTGAAAAAGGATGATCTATTGCCTAATATCCCATTGAAAAAGGATGATCTGTTGTCTAATATCTCTTTAAACAAGGATGATCTGGTGCGTCCTATGTATATACATTGTGATTGTCAAGCCACAATTGTTATTGCGAAGAATAAATCTTACAGTTGTAAGAGTAGACATATGAAATTGAGGCATGATGTTATTAAGAAATTACTGAGAGATGGAATAATTTCCATTGATTATGTGAATTCGGAATTGAATTCGGCCAATTCACTGACTACACCCATGGAAAGAAAATTAATTCTTCAAACATCAAAAGAGATGACGTTAAGGCCAATATGATTGTCAATAGAGATGGTAACCAAACCTATATTATTGGAGATCCCATGAAGTAGGTTCATATAGGTAATAAAAAGTCAATATTGACTCTGCACACTTATTGAGAGTGCTTAAACTGCTACTAAAATAGAGGGATGGGTTATTAACTGTTAATGAATTCATAATCCTTATGTGTGGTGTATTTAAGGCAGTGTACACTTGATGAATTCACTTATATGAGAAGTGGAATGAGGCCGTTCCTATGAGACTTTTGGCCTTAATCTTTAGAGCTCTCATGAATACCAGGCACAGCATGGCCTATTGGTGCAAAACCGTGTTGAACAACAAAATTATGGTCAAAATGTGATTGATAAAGTCTCTGACTTACAACAAGAATTATTTGGTTCATAGAAATATTATATTTCACCAATAATTTTGTAAGTTAAATTTTATTGGTCTAAATTTAGTTCATAGTTCAGAAGACACCAAACCTACTACATTTTGTCCATGCAAATCGAGCAGGTTAAAACCTTTTTTATAAATTATTTTGAAATAATGTGGGGATTGTAGGAAAGTTATTTAGTTATTTAGTTATAATGTGGGGATTGTAGGAAAGTTATTTAGTTATTTAGTTATTTCAAAATAATTTACATTTGAAGTGTATTAAAAAAATCATGTTTTTAAATGTATTTTGAAAGCCATCTAGAGATATACTTGAGAAGACTTACTTTGGAAGCCATCAAGAAGTTCGTTTTAGAAGTTGTTTTATTACTTGGAGAGAAAGGAAAAATCTTTGATTAATTTCTAATCTTGCCCTTTGTTCCACCGCCTAACTTTCTATATATATATATATATATATATATTGATATATCATCAAAAGGGGGAACTAATGAAAACATAGCAAACAGTAGCTTCTTTCTTTTCCTTTAACTAACACACTTTCAACATTCTGTCTTATTATGTTTTCTCCCTCCCCCCAACGTTTTCCTCTTCATTCTTTGCATAGATTTTGGTTTTGGCTTGTTTAATCAATTTTTAGTTTAACTTGCTGGTATTTGTATTATTGATTTTGTTGATTCTTGTACCTTCTGATTAATTAGGAAAAATTTATTTAACTCAAAATATCCTCTAATTAATCAGGGATGTACTTGTCTAATCTGAAAAAAATATTTCACACTACAGAAATAGTTTCTTAGGACAGTGCCTAGCACGACTCAAGTATAATTAATATATTAACTTGTTAAAAAGTAGTTAAATTACTGTTATAGTTGTCATATTGATTATAGTATTATCACTGAGATAGTAATAATATTATACATTGTTATGTTATTGTATTGCTAATATTATTAATATAGTATTTTGTTAACAGTTAAATATTATTATTATTATTATTATTATTATTGTTCCCCAATAATTTTCGTATATCATGTAATTATATTAAAAATCTATTAAATATATAAAAATTATAAGTGAGGAACACTACTAGAAAACTGTAAATTATATGGGGATTTTACCTAGGGAATAATATCGCAGAAAATACATGCGGATTTACCTACGAAAATATTAAATTCCTCAACATTAAAATATATTACTTGCGAACTATATATTTGCAACAAATTCCTCATGTGAATTTGGCGTCATATTGCTCAAATTTAGTACTTGCGACATTACCTGGGGAAATATATCGGCAGGTATTTATCTTTAGGTAAATTCGCAAGTATATGGACAAATATATATATTTTTTAAATTCATAGAAAAATCTCCAGGTAATTTATCCTACGGATTTACTTAGAGATATTTTGGTGGAATTTTATGTAATGGACTTTATTACCTACGAAATTATTTGGGAATTTTGTGCTGCGAATTTGATGGGGATTTATTCTTGGAGATTTACCTGCGAAATTATTACTTGCGAAATTACCTGGGGAAATATATCGGAAGGTATTTTATCTTTAGGTAAATCTGCAGGTATATGGATAAATATATATGTTTTAAATTCGTAAAAAAATCCCCAAGTAATTTATCCTCTGGATTTACTTAGAGATATTTTGGTAGAAATTTATGTAATGGATTTTATTACCTAAGAAATTATTTGGGGATTTTGTGCTGCGAATTTTGCTGGGAATTTATTCTAGGGATTTACCTGTGAAATTATTACTTGCGACATTACTTGAGGAAATATATTGGTGGGTATTTTATCTCTAGGTAAATCCGCAGGTATATGAAAAAATATATATGTTTTTTAAATCCATAGAAAAATCTTCAGGTAATTTATCCTACGAATTTACTTAGATATATTCTGGTGGAAATTTATGTAATAGATTTTATTACCTGGGAAATTATTTGGTGATTATTTTGTGCTACAAATTTTGCTGGGGATTTATTCTTGGGGATTTACCTGCGAAATTATTACTTGAGACATTACCTGGGGAAATGTATTGGCGAGTATTTTATCTCTAGGGAAATTCGCAGGTATATGGACAAAAATTTTGTTGGGGATTTTACCTGCGAAATTATTACTTGCAACATTACCTAGGGAAATGTATCGGCGAGTATTTTATCTCTAGGTAAATCCGCAAGTATATGGACAAATATATATATATATATATATATATATATATATATATATATATATATATATATATATATATATATATATATTAAATCCATAGAAAAATTCTCAGGTAGTTTATCTTACGGATTTTACTAGAGATATTTTGGTAGAAATTGATGTAATGGAATTTATTACCTGAGAAATTATTTGGGAATTTTGTTTTGCGAATTTTGATGGGAATTTATTCTTGGGGATTACCTGCAAAATTATTACTTGAAAAATTATTGAGGGATTGTGTTGCTTCCAATTTAGCTGAAATTATTTCTTGGGGATTTACCTACGAAATTATTACTTGAAAAACTATTGGGGGATTGTGTTGCTACAAATTTAGCTGAAATTATTTCTTGGGGATTTACATAGAATTTTTATGACTTGAAAAATTTTAATTGGAAAAGGATAAACTTGTAGAATAAAAAATATAAAATAAAAAGAAATTAGACATTAAATCAGTTGACACGTATTATAAAACAAAAGATGCTCAAGAAAATAAAATTAGTTTATTGACATAGATGGTATCACAGATGTATTATCAACAATTTTAAATTTTATATTCATAATTTATAGGTGTCTATTTCGAATTATTGTTATCGTTGATTTTAAAGTAATATATTATGTGCCGTATTTTTATTTACACAATTTATTCAAAACTAATCTGAGAATAATTATATTATTTATTTTACTATTATTATTATTGTATTAATCCGCAACCTTAGTCAATTTAATTTTTTCTAATTTATTTATTTTCTAGCCTAATTTTACCAATTTTATAACAATGTTAGCCTAATTTTATCCAATTTATTACAATCCTAGCCCAAATTGTGTCCAATTGAACTCAATTTTAAATTCCATTCGATTTTTTAAACCAAATTCTTAATCTTTAGATCTCAGCTGTTGATCAATATTTATTTATTATTATTATATTTAAGTAGCAGTTTAAGTTGATTCAATTATCTTCTTAATTTTATTTAAATTTTAGCCAACCTTATATCTAATTGTTGTCAATTTTTGAATTCAATTTGGTTCATTTTAAACCAAATTTATATCGATTCCTATTATTTTCCTCGTTATTATTATTATGTTATTATTTCATTTATATCGAGTCTTAATTTCCGTCATTTTTTTTGCGGACTATTGTGCCAACTAATTAACAAATAATTTATATCTATATTTATATTTATATTTATATTTATATTTATATTTTTATTTATATTTATTAATTCATTTTCGCTAGTATACATGCCCATAATTTACAAACATTGTATATTATTATTATTATTATTATGATTATTATCATCATCATCATCATCATCATCATCATCATCATCATCATCATCATTATTATTGTCGTTGTTGTTGTTGTTGTTGTTATCACGGCTTTCCTATATTTATTAAATAGAAGTCTACTCAATTATTAAAATTAACAATTTTATATATTTTTTAATATTAATTTTATATAGTTAATATATTTATTAAATATCAACCTATTTCAATTCAATTTTCCTAATTTATTTAAATTCTAGTCATTTATACTCATTTTGTGTCAATTGAGTTTAATTTGACTCAATCGAAATCCCTAATTAAATTTTTTTAACCCAATATCTAATCCCAATTTGACTCATCTCCTCAATTCTAATCTCAACCGTTCATCATATTTGATCAACGGTCAATATTAAATCAATTTTTACTAATATTTTTCTTGAAATTGGATAGCTTCAAACTATTTTTCTTGAACCAAGGGTCTATTGAAAACAACTTATTTACTTCAGCGGTAAGGTCTGCATATACTGTACCCTCCACAAACCCCAATTTGTGGGATTAAATCGGGTTAGTTGTTTTATTCATTTTCTCGAAATCTCATAGAGAAAACAATCAAAAGATGTCACCTTGATTTTATTATTATTATTATTATTATTATTATTGTTGTTGTTGTTGTTGTTGTTGTTGTTGTTGTTGCTGCTGTTGTTGTTGTTATTCTTCTTCTTATTATTATTATTATGTTCAATTTATTTCAAATTTATTATCGATAATTTTTATATAATATTTTCTATGTGGCATACATAATTTATTGTAAGAATAACATTTTTTATAATATTTTTTAAGTTATTATTACTATAAATTTATTATTATATTTAAATAGCAGCCTAAGTTAATTCAATTATCTTCTCAATTTTATTTAAATTCTAGTCAACCTTATTTCTAATTGATGTCAATTTTAACCTATTTTTGAATTTAATTTGGTTCATTTTAAAACCAATTTTCAATTTCCTTTTCAATTTTAATCACAGCCATCGATCTCATGAGATTGATGGCTGAGATTAAATCTTATTTTTCATATAAAAAAAACTAAATATCAAAACTTACTTTTTTATTTTATTTTTTACAAAATATTTTTTTGATACTATTTGTGACTACAATAGTCAGAATATTTGACGGTAAATTCTGGGAAATATTTATTTCAAATTTTATTGTCAACGATTTTATATTACATTTTTTAACGTAACATTGATTTTACATACATAGCATATTTTAATATCGACATCTTATTATTTTTCTCGTTTTTATTAATACATCAGTTGTACATTTCTTAAATAGCATCCCTAATTCAATTCAATTTCTCAATCCGTTTGATTCTTAGTCATTTTTTATATCCAATTAATGTCAATTCTAGCCTAATTTTTTATCAATTTTTCATCCCCTTCTCAATTTTAATCACAGTCGTTGATCTCATGCGATCGACGGCTGAGATTAAATCTTATTGTTCGTACATAAAACACCCTAATACATAAAACCCTAAATCATTTTCCTATTTTTGCAAAAATTAGCCGCACCTTTTTTCT
Organism: Capsicum baccatum var. pendulum; assembly: GCA_030864225.1. Taxonomy (NCBI): domain Eukaryota; kingdom Viridiplantae; phylum Streptophyta; class Magnoliopsida; order Solanales; family Solanaceae; genus Capsicum; species Capsicum baccatum. Next base: position 66,041,219 of record CM061559.1, on the reverse strand, counting down.
TTTTTCTCTCTTCTCTCTCTTTAAGGTCAACCATCGGCGAACACCACACTCTGGTGAGCCGCATCGCCGACAAGTCCATCGCCCCTCCTTTCTTCCTCTCTCCTTTTCCTCCATCGCGCCACCAACTGCCCCTGCACAACAGCCATACAGCCAGCGAGCAAACCACTGTCTTCGCTGCCGCCGTATCTCATTATTTCCTCTATCTGCTACCACCACCGACAACTAGCCCAAAAATCAACCTGCGAAAAATGCATTCAGTTTAGCCCAACGATCCTTTTTGGTGCAATTTGTTTTTCTCTTCTTCTTCCTTCGTTCAATACAAGGTAAACTATTTCTATCTCCATCTCCATTTATTTTTATGTAATTCTATTTGATATTGTTGTTCATGTGTTAGTTTTGTACTTGGATCGATTTAGTTATGTGATGATTAATCATCCACCAGTAGATACAAAAGATCTTATAACTGTGTATGATCAAAGGAATGTCAAACAACATTTAATGATCTTATAACTGTTATAAGACGTGACAAACCTCCTTCCTTTTAAGATAGCTTTTAGATTGTGAGTTGGCCCTAAGCTATGAGAGTCAGGTCTGTTGTGTCCGATGTGACGCACCCATATCATGTGGGGTTGTGAATACGCTCATGGCCAAGACTTGATTAATTAATGCATTAAATTGGTTTAGCCGCTAGGTGATCTAGTTTGTAAGAGGAAAAAATAGTCTAATACCAGGCAAACCTCCAATTCCATTCTAGTTTTATTTTATCATCTGTACACAATTTTTTTTACCTACACTGTACATAAAATTTTGTTTTGATCTGATTCCCACACCCTAATTTCTATACGGTAAAGAAGCAAGGTGCAGCTAATATGAACTTTGTAGTTTCAATTGCTTTACAATATGGAAGTATATTCGCATCGCACCTGCGTTTTTTTACTTCTTCAATCCTAGATTGTATTACTATTTCTTATAAGGTCATAACTTAAGTTTTGATAGAATATGCATTTTGGTGAATGGAATGTCCCTCGTCATTGAATGGTAGAATCTTGGACTCCTTGTAAGGCTTGAGCAATGTCTTTCCTTTGAGCTAGCTTTTGGGGTGTGAGTTAGGTTTAAAGCCTAATTTGAAATGTTATTGGAGTTAGGCCTGATATGGTCCCTTACATTTGGGGAGTGAGTGAAATCTTGAGATCCTTAAAGGTGAACTTTTGTTTTGAATTTAGTTTAGTTTGATAACTTGTGAAGTGAATTAGTGACTTGAAATGTTTAAGTGTTGGTACTTTAAAGGTGAACTTTTGATTTGAATTTAGTAAGGTACATGGTCACTTAAGAAGTGAATTAGTGACTTCGATTTGTTTAAGTGTAGGTACTTTAAATGTGAACTTGTGTATTGAATTTAGTTTAGTTTGGTAACTTGTGAAGTGAATTAGTGACTTAAAATGTTTAAGTGTAGGTACTTGAAAGGTGAACTTTTATTTTGAATTTATTAAGGTACATGGTCACTTAAAAAGTGAACTAATGACTTCGATTTATATAAGTGTAGGTAATTGAAATGTGAACTTGTGTTTTGAATTTAGTTTAGTTTGGTAACTTGTGAAGTGAATTAGTAACTTGAAATGTTTAATTGTAGGTACTTAATAGGTGAAGTTTTATTTTGAATTTAGTAAGGTACATGGTCACTTGAGAAGTGAATTAGTGACTTCGATTTGCTTAAGTGTAGATACTTGAAATGTGAACTTGTGTTTTGAATTTAGTAAAGTACATAGTCACTTGAGAAGTGAATTAATGACTTGAAAATGTTTAAGTGTAGGTACTTGAAATGTGAATTTGTGCTTTGAATTTAGTAAAGTGTGGTCACTTGAGAAGTGAATTAGTGACTTGAAAATGTGTAAGTATAGGTACTTGAAATGTGAACTTTTGTTTTGAATTTAGTAAAGTACATGATCACTTGTGAAGTGAATTAGTTACTTGAAATGCTTAAGAGTAGATACTTGAAATGTGAACTTTTGTTTCGAATTTAATAAAGTACATGGTCACTTGAGAAGTGAATTAGCAACTTGAAAATGTTTAAGTGTAGTTACTTGAAATGTGAACTTTTGCTTTGAATTTACTTTAGTTTGGTAACTTGTGAAGTGAATTAGTGACTTGAAAATGTTTAAGTGTAGGTACTTGAAATGTGAACTTTTGTTTTGAATTTAGTTTAGTTTGATAACTTATGAAGTGAATTAGGGACTTGAAAATGTTTAAGTGTAGGTATTTGAAATGTGAACTTTTGTTTTGAATTTAATTTAGTTTGGTAACTTGTGAAGTGACTTAGTGACTTGAAGTGAAAACAGGAAAAGCGACCACATGTGGTCGATTTTTGAGGTCGCATTTCTTATTTTTTCTAGTAGTTGTAGTTACTTGAAAATATGGTTAAGTATAGTGATTTGAAACCTGTACTAGCGACTTGAAAATTGTTAAAGTGTAGTTACTTGAAATGTGAATTAGTTACTTGAAAGTGATTAAGTATAGTGACTTGAAAATGGTTAAGTATAATTATTTGAAATATGAAGTAGTTACTTGAAAATGGTTAAGTACAGTGACTTGAAATGTGAATTGATTATTTGAAAATGATTAAGTGTAGTGATTTGAAATGTGTACTAGTGAATTAAAAATGGTCAAGTGTAGTGACTTGAAATGTGTACTAGTGACTTGAAAATGGTTAAGTGTAGTTACTTGAAAATGATTAAGTATAGTGACTTGAAATGTCAATTAGCTATTTGAAAATGGTTTGAGTATAGTGACTTGAAATGTGTACTAGTGACTTGAAATGTGAATAAGTTATTTGAAAATTATTAAGTGTAGTTACTTGAAATTGTGAACTTGTGACTTGAAAATGGTTAAGTGTAGTTACTTGAAATTGTGAACTTGTGACTTGAAAATAATTTAGTCACTTGAAATGTGTACTAATAACTTAAAAATAATAAAGTATAGTTACAAAATAAATTTGTTTGGTTATATGAAAAGATCTCTGCTTTGAGAATTTATCATTGAGCAAATCTTCTTGTATAATCCATTGCAGTGTACCTTGTATAATTCATTTGATCAGGTATGGAGTTTTAAGAAATAAGAAAAGAGTTTTCTTCACACTAAGTGTTAAATACATGATACCACTTGAACCCTTCCTCTTGTTCTTCTAATTTCATCCTCTGTTATCTTAATAGAAGAAGTCATAACAATAGTCACAATAATTTGAAAAATCAACTTTAAGTTCATGATGTTTTATATTCTAATATATACATATTTATATTTGTTGATTGTTATGATTTTATTTGATACTATAATATCATATAATTTATGCTAATAATGTCTTTTTAGCACTTTTTGTGACCTGAATTGATATATTCTTATGCAGAATGAAAGAAACAAGAAATATTAGTTGCTCAAAGTGCATCAACTGTGGAAGGAGGATGAGAAAGGAATTAGACTTGTTGATGAAGCATGTATACAAGAAATCATCTACAAATGATGAACGTCCATCTCAAGAAGACAACCAAGCTTATGAGGATGAAAGTGATGGTGACTCTGACGACGTGAATGAAAGTGATAATCTTGATAACGTGAATGCAAGTGATTCTGACCCTGATGGTTGGTAGTTTTATTGAGGATTCAAGTTTAAAATATTTTGTTTTTGACCATTTAAGAATATACATTACTGATGTGGATGTTTTGAATTATGTTTTTTTTGTTAGCTGTAAGGGTTTACATTAGATTTGTATTGAATGATATTTTTGAGAATTATTGAAGGTTTTGAATAAATTTTTGATTAATTGTGAAATGTTTCTAGTAATTTATGTGTGAATTATTACTTGGAAATTTTCATGGGGATGTACATGCTAAATATTTATGAAAATTTTCTTGAAAAAATTTGTTCTTGCAGATTTACTTGGGATATTTCATACGAATTTGCTTGCGAAATAGTTTCATAAATATCCGCAAGAAATTTTACCAAATAATTCATGCAAAATTTTGATGGTTAATCACAAATAAATACGCAAATATCGTACCTACGGATTTATTTTTGCAGCTGAATTACCTAGGAATTTACTTGAAAATCTTCGTGGGGAATGATTTGGAAATTTTTTCCTAAACATCCGCAGGTAAAATTCTTTTTTATGAAATTTTATCAAATAATTCATGTAAAATTTTGATATTTAATCGCAAATAACGTACCTGCGGATTTATTTCTGCAGTAAATTACCTAGGAATTTACTTGGGAATCTTCGTGGGGAATAATTTGTGATTTTTTCATGGAAATCTGCAGGTAAAACCTTTTTTATGAAATTTTACCAAATAATTCATGCAAAATTTTGATGGTTAATCGCAAATAACATACCTGCGGATTTATTTCCGCAGCTAAATTTCCTAGGAATTCTATAAATCCGCAGGTAATAATTACCTACAAAGGTATTTCCTTTGGATTCTAATTGGTAAGAAAATTCGCCGGTAATCAAATTGCTTGGAGATTTTACCACATTATCCGTATGAAAATCTCCAGGTAATAAGCACTTTTCTTGTAGTGAAACTCATTAACAAAGTTGTTAGTTGGCTTAGTGGTTCAACAAGAACTTGAAAAAGTGTCTCATATGCTATACCCGAGTTTGAATTCTGTTGGAATGACCATTTTTAAATTCTTTGGGTATATTTATTTTATTGGAACCCACAAATTTAAAATCTTGGATCCCGTCTGCGGAGATGCATGTTTACAAGGGTACTATGAGTTAAGAAGTAAAAAGATTCTGATTCAAGTGTTATATTTACCACAAACAAGTTTTTAGAAGATAGTATGTGACAAGCTAGTACGTGACGCACAATTTGCAATTGCATGTGCATGCGCAACCACTAGATATGTTTGGCCAAAAGTAAGCCTGTCAAGTGGGCCGGGTCAGAAAGGACTCAGCTCCGATTTGACTCAGCCCGATAAGCCCTAGGGCTTTAGGGTTTCGGGTCCTGGACTGGCTATTTTTTTAATTTGGACCCGGTTAATTCGGCCCGGATCAAGACCGGTTAATCGACCCAGCCCGAAATCATTTTTTTTTAATTTTTGGGTTTTTTAAAATTAGTATATAAATTAGAATATAACTATATCTATATATACTGTAATGTTTATGTATTGTAGTATATTTAATTTAAAGTATTACATATACATAGAATAGAGTGTATATATGTGAATATATCTTCTATAGACGTGTATATTTAACATATACATGTGTATATGTTTTATAAATTAGTATATAACTATATCTATATATATATTGTAGTATATTTAATTTAAAGTATTACATATACATAGAATAGAGTGTATATATGTGAATATATCTTCTATAGACGTGTATATTTAACGTATACATGTGTATATGTTTTATAAATTAGTATATAACTATATCTATATATATATTGTAATGTATATATATTGTAGTATATTTAATTTAAAGTATTACATATACATAGAATAGAGTGTATATATGTGAATATATCTTCTATAGTCGTGTATATTTAATGTATACATGTGTATATGTTTTATAAATTACTCCCTTCGTTTTGGAATGAGTGAATTGTTGGGGTATTTATTGGTGTTTCAAAATAAGTGAATCATTGAATTTTTTTCCAAATTTACCCTTATGATTTGACAACCAATTAACTTTTGAAAAGGTATTACAGGGTCAATTTTTTCTTTTTTGGGGGGTAAAAATGGAAAGTTTGTTAAATTTATGTCTTTAATGCTTTTTCCTTAATATGTGTGCCAAAATACAATAATTCATTTATTATGAAACGGAGGGAGTAGTATATAACTATATCTATATATATTGTAATGTATATATATATTGTAGTATATTTTATTAGTAGTAGTATATATACATTGAATGGTGCGTATACATGTGTATATATTTTCTATAGATGTGTATATTTAACATATACATGTGTATATGTTTTATAAATTAGTATATAACTATATATATAATTATATATTGTAGTGTATATATATACATACATATATATATATATATACATATATATTAGTATATTTTATTTAAAGTAGCACATATATATTGAATGGTACGTATATATGTGTATATATATTCTATAGACATATATATTTAACCTATACATGTGTATATATTTTATAAATTTGTATATAACTATATATATAGTGTGTGCATATATTGTAGTGTATATATATTGTAGTATATTTTATTTAAAGTAGTACATATATTGAATGGTAGGTATATGTGTGTATATATCTTCTAAAGTAATATATATTTAACGTATACGTGTGTATATGTGTCACGCCTCAAATCCTATTGGTGCGGACTGGCACCCGTAATCAAGGAGGCCCGGGAGAACCAGCTCATCACCTTATAGTTCCCATGCATACCTCTATGACAACCCAAAATTCGGACAACATCATGTCGCATATAAAAGGAAATAATCACCTGTATAAGCTCAAGCACACATATATATATGTATATACAATACTTGGTCGTTGGAGCCATCACGTCTATTAACAAAACACCACCTTGACTGTACATTAGGTCTACAAAGCCTCTAGACAATACACAGAGTTTAACTAAGGTCGGGACACACCCCGCCATATAACTAACTTCTATACAATACTAAAAGTGACTGGATATGACACGGAAAGCCCCGAAGCAAACTGGAGCTCACCAAAAGCAGCTGGATATCCTGGCTCCTACTTGTGCAGTGTATGAGCTGAGGTACCTGTACCTGCAGCATGAAATGCAGGTCCCCCGTGGGGGACGTCAGTACGAAATATGTACTGAGTATGTAAAACTGTAGATAATCACATATGATATAGGAGCTCAATAGAAATAAAAAACAAGTGAATAAATCGTAATAGGAGTGGACCACACTTATTAGAACTTGTGACAACCTGTACATTGTATTTATTCAATCACTTTACCTTCGTTCTTATCATCTTTGTAATCATTACTGTACTGTACTGTGACCATTAGGCTGCCTCCAGTACATATCAACTGGGATCGACCCATGATAGGCTTATGCCCCTGGGATACCACCCATAAACACATAAATAAGGATCGACCCATGATAGGCTTATGCCCCTGGGATACCACCCGATAAGAGAGAACTTTCATCACTTAGTTCAATTAATATTTGGGATTGTTATTTCGGTCGCCACCGTATTTTTGATACTTTGAAACAATGATACATCAATAAGAGACATATAAATAGACCATCAATGCAATAACGATGAAGTAAAAACTCATTGGCACATCAATGAAGTGTTTTGGAGTCATCAATACCATAACAATGAAGTAGGAACTTATTAGTATATCAATGAAACGTTTTGGAGTCATTAATAGCACATGGATCTTGTTTGAGTAACCGGATACCTTCTGACATTCATTAGTGCAATAAATATGTAAGATTTGGAAAATAAGTAAGTATTGAAATGTTTTGACATCTTGTAGGGTGGAAACAAGTTCATTGGTAACGTAGGACATCATACAAAACCATTATGGATCATATGTTATTGAATAACTTTGAAAACTTTCTTAATAGAACAATTGTTCACTTTCATGCCAAAGATATGGTATAGAGTATGCTTTACATACCTGACTGTCAACCTTCAATACTAGTCCCAAATAGACTTCCGTCTTTTCCGATTACTTATCTACAATGAACATATATAGCAATCTAGTATTAGCAACCAAACGTCACAATTCAATTATTTGAATTCACCAAACTAGTGGTTAAGTAGTAAGCCTTAATTACACCATAAAGGGTGTCACTTTAACCCTCTTATACTCCAATTACATTCACATGTCATGCATATTCATACAACATCCTCCAATATCAAGTTTGGATTCATTTATCCTTCCAACCAATCCATTAAACCAAATTGAGTCATAGATATAAATAATCATCAATTCAATAGTATATCACCATATCCACCTTCCATAACTCAATTACCATATCCACCTTCTACAATTCAATATAACCAAACCATGCAAAATAGTCCATAACCCTATTTCTATCACCTTTCAATAACAACCAATACATATAATCCTTTATCACACATATACATATGGAAAAGAATAAAGGAAAACAATATTCATACCTTAGAATTCACCTCTTGATTATGCAATCCTGTTTTCACAAATAATAGGTGCCGTTTGAAGCTCTCGAGATGACAAACGCAGTTATCGGATTACTTTGGAATTTCTACGGTTGAATCAAAAGTAATTTAAAGGTCAAATTTGGCTAGGGTTTGTTCTTTCTCAATGATTGATGATGAAAATGAGTTTTTGAACACATATACATGTATATATACACGTATTCCCATCCATAATATAATAGGAAATGACCAAAATGTCTTTAAAATTTAAATAATGTCAAATTTGTCCTTTGGTGGACTGTTTTGATAAGCTAAAGTAGATCGACCATAACTCTTTGCTCCGATATTGAATTTGGATAAAATTGGTATCGTTGGAATGATAATTCAAAGGACTTTCATTTCATATAAAGTAGGCCACCCAGTTCGTCCTGTACAAGGAGTTATTGTCGTTTGAAGTTGACCCTAAAAATCTATTTTGATAGGCTGAAGTAAAACGAGTATAACTCCTTAATCAGACGTTGGATTTGGATGAAACCAATTGCATTGGAAAGAAGACTCAAAGATCTTGATTTTCATAGGTTGCAGATCTCCCAGTTCATTATATTAAGGGAGTTATGATCGTTCGAAGTTGACCCAAAAATTCGGCTGGCCTCAGTAGTTTGTGTGCAAGAAATTTTCCTGCACATTTACTATTCCCAAATATCCCGGCCACCATTTTATAGTTTCGAACGTGCTCGATTATATCCGAAACCTATCCGTTTTTGGAAATCTTTATATTTTTGGAAAGCTTATTCAATAACCTTCGCATGGAACCATCGACGGGAAAATTCCGGTATAAATAAAATAGAATAAAAAATTAATTCCATATAAATAAGACCAATACACGTACTTGAATACGCCAATACACGTACTTGAATACGGGGTGTTATAATATGTTTTATAAATTACTATATAACTATATATATTGTGTGTATATATTGTAGTGTATATAGATTGTAATATATTTTATTATAGTAGTACATATATATTGAATGGTGCGTATATATGTGTATATATCTAAAATAGACGTATATATTTAAAGTGTACATGTGCATATATTTTATAAATTAGTATATAACTATATATATATAACTATATATATATATATAGTTATATATATAGTATATATATATATTGTAGTATATATATATTGTAGTATATTTTAGTTAAAGTAGTACATATATATTGAATGGTGCGTATACATGTGTATATATCTTTTATAGACGAATATATTTAACGTATATATGTGTATATGTTTTATAAATTAGTATATAACTATATATATATATATAATTATATATATATATATATATATATATATATATATATATTGTAGTATATACATATATTGTAGTATATGTTTTACTTAAAGTAGTACATATATATTGAATGGTGAGTATATTTGTGCATATATCTTCTATAGACGTGTATATTTAATGTATACATGTGTATATGTTTTATAAATTAGTTTATAACTATATATATATATATTGTAGTATATACATATATTGTAGTATATGTTTTACTTAAAGTAGTACATATATATTGAATAGTGAGTATATTTGTGTATATATAATCTATAGACGTGTATATTTAATGTATACATGTGTATATGTTTTATAAATTAGTATATAACTATATATTGCAGTATATAAATGTATTATAGTATATGTTTTATTTAAAGTAGTACATATATATTGAATGGTGCGTATATTTGTGTGTATATCTCCTATATATGTGTATATTTAATGTATACATGTTTATATGTTTTATAAATTAGTATATAACTATATATATTATAGTATATATGTGTATATATCTTCTATAGACGTATATATTTAATGTATACATGTGTATATGTTATATAAATTAGTATATAACTATATATATATATATATATATATATATATATATATATATATTGTAGTATATGTTTTACTTAAAGTAGTACATATATATTGAATGGTGCGTATATTTGTGTATAAATCTTCTATAGACGTGTATATTTAATGTATACATGTTTGTATGTTTTATAAATTAGTAGATAACTATATATATATTGTAGTATGTACATATATTGCAGTATATGTTTGATTTAAAGTAGTGCATATATATTGAATGGTGAATATATTTGTGTATATATCTTCTACAGACATGTATATTTAATGTATACATGTGTATATATTTTATAAATTACACATGTATACGTTAAATATACACGTCTATAGGATATATATTCACACATATACGCTCTATTCAATGTATATGTACTAATTTAAGTAAAATATATATATATATATATATATATATATATATATATATATATATATATATATATATATTGTAATTTTTATATATTGTAGTATATTTTATTTAAACTTTTTCCTACTCTTATTTTTATTCCTATTCCTATTCTTCTTCTTGTTATGATTTCGGTGTTCCATGTTTTATTAGGTATCTGAGTGCTTCCCGATGTTTCCTACTACCTATGCGTTACTTTATATTTATATTTATATTTATATTTATATTTATATTTATATTTATATTTATATTTGTGTGGCGACTGTCTTGAGCCGGGGGTCTATCGGAAACAGCCTTTCTACTTCTTCAGAGGTAGAGGTATGGACTGCGTACATCTTACCCCCCCCAGACCCCACTAGGTGGGAATACACTGGGTTTGTTGTTGTTGTTGTTGTTGTATTTTATTTAAACTTTAAAGTAGTACATATACATTGAATAGAGCGTATATATGTGAATATATCCTCTATAGACGTTTATATTTAACGTATAAATGTGTATATATTTTATAAATTAGTATATAACTATATATATATATATATATATATATATATATATATATATTGTATTGTATATATATTGTAGTATATTTTATTTAAACTTTAAAGTAGCACATATACATTGAATGGTGAATATATATGTATAATTGTGTATATGTGTATATATTTTTTAAATTCTAATGTAATATATACTATATATACAGTGTATATATATTGTTTAACGTATTTAAAATGTATATAGGTGGGTATATATAGTGTATATTGAAAAAATTTTGACCGGGTTTGACCGAATTTTTAATCGAGTTTGATCGGATTTAGGTGGGTTTGATCGGGTTGGGTTAAGTGGGGCAGGTTAGGGTTGTTTTTTAAAAAAATACTGTTGAGCTCTGCCCAGCCCGGCCCACCTTACCCCCAACCCGAACCCGATCTGGCCCACAACCCGACTAATTTTAACGGGCTGGTTCCGGGTTGGTCCGACCTGGCCCACCTGACAGCCTTAGCCAAAAGTGCTCGAGGCCAAGTGAATTTGATGTGTTTGTGACCCGATGTGGAGCGGCCCTTGGTCATTGTTGCAGTTAGGAGCGACTCAACCAACTCAATTACCTAAATTTTAATATATTAATAAGTTTTAAATTTTTTTCTACATAAAATTCATATGTTAATGAAACATAAAAGAAACTCATATGACTTGATCTAATGAAATGCATTGCATGATGTATGAACTAGGCACGTGTCACCATAGAAACTCTCCCCTTACAAAAACATGATATTTGAATAGGGAAAAAAAAAAAAAAAGAGTTTGTCAATTATCCATTATCCATTGAGTTTCAAATCTTGTATCACTCACTCCAGGAATTTCTTAATGAAAAAAGATGCTAGCCTTTTAATTTATAGATCAATCAAATATTTAAAAAAAAAATAGTTAATATATTGAGAGAAATTAAGTTGAATTAAAAAAATATATCATAAATATAAAGTATTTTATTTTTTTGGGTCTTTAATATTTAAGAACCTAAGGTCCTAAAGCGAGAGCTTGACCTATCTTTATTTTTGAGCCGCCCCTTATAGTGATTGAATTGATTGCTAATTATCTTCATTTGCAACTATTGCACCATACATCTCCAACGTGCTCCATATTTTTCACTTATTTTGTGCTCATCAATATATAAACTACAAAAAGAAAAGTCATATATTTTGATTAACACTAATCTATACCTATAATATTATTTTAGTGCATCTTTTCTTAATATTTTTTTTAAATTCTGTTGTACTTAACTAATCAAATTTAAGTTCGTGATGTGATGTTTTCTGTCAAATTGGGTGTGATCTTCAACTTGACTCTAATACTAAACGTAAATGACATATTAATGGTAAAAGTTGGGCAATATGTTTGAACTCCATATCAATGCAAATGATGGATGTAAAATAATATACTACTAGTAACATTGATGAATGTACACTTCATTAGTTCATTTTCTTCTTTGGACATAATTATTTACATTCCTATGCTTTAGCCATGGATAGTTTTTCATTCAAAAAGGGGTGAATATATATATATACACACACACAACACTAATAACAACAAATTTTCTATAAAAAATATTAGTACCCTAAACGATCTTTGCACCTGCGGAGATTAGTCACATGTGTGATACCAGAGATACGGTGAATCTTCCCCAACAGCGAAGTCACTAACCACGCGATTTCGCAGGAGCGGTCCACATCCAGCAGAAGCAAGCTCATTGGCGTGATAAAGCATTGCAGATGCGGCTTCAACAACAACAACAACAACAAACCCAGTGTATTCCCACCTACTTAACCTGGCTTCACATGTGCAAACCCCAAAAGAGCGACTTCACTTGTGCAACCATGGTTTGCAAATGTGGTTGCACCAGATATCAACAACCCACCAACAACAACCACCAACATATCAAGAACTCACCCAAAATTTCTTGAACATAAATCAAATATATTACCCGATTGAAAACGATATTTTGATCTCAATGAATCGTCAAATCAACGAACAAAGATCTTCTGAATTAAATGTTGACTGTCATATATTTTCAACTTTTCAACCAACTACTCAAAATTCATTTAGAAATCATCAAAACCCAAACCAAAGATTCAATTAACCCAAAATTCACATTTCGAAGCTACTGGAACTGGCGGATTCTCATACAACGTCGTTATCATCAAATATTGACTTAAATCAACCATACTTACTTTCAAACCCTTCAAAATGAAAAACTTATATACTTTTCCATCGACCAGCTCAAAAATAGTGTCACCCACACATGCGGGCCACAAGTACCATAAGTAACTACAGAGAGGGTAAAATGATCAACATGCATCAAAATTAAAGAATCCCTATGAGGATTGCTACAATAATACATACATACATAATGCATGTAAAAGTAAAAACAATCACAAAAAGTATCATTAGATTATGCAACAAACTTATAAAAGAATTATTCTATTTGTGTGTTAATGGACTTAAATAAGAATCTATAAATACATATATAGGTTAAAAATAAAATATTATACATAATATGAAGCAACCAAACACGACTTTAAGTAAAATCATATATTATCTTTTTGGAGATTCTATAACTATTTAAGATTTTAACTATATTTTGGAAAGGCAAAAAGGTAATTTTACCTCTGAATTATTTGAGATGAAATGATCCTGTCCTTCATTCCATATTTTAAACACCAAACACCACCGTTGTTGGATCAGAAGTTCAAAAGTATCCTTCTCAAATTGGGGACGATTTCTCTCGTACCATTTGGAATGAGACAATTTTGTCCTAAGTCCATATTATCCAAAAATTTGAAACCAATACAATTGGATCTCTAATCATTTTAACACGTTATAAATTATGCCGGATGGATTTTATTTTTTTTTTTCAATTTGCTTTGTAATAGAGTAATTGATATTGTACTAATATTAATTTTTTAGTCTTGATTTTTTTTTTAAGTTAATAATCCATCCAACTGATGGAGGAGTTTAGACATGACTCGGACCTGTATATTTCCAAAAAATCCAAATTACATTGAAGAGGACATAAACCTTAGCCTTCAGAACATTGTGGAAAGAAGAAACAGACAACTTTTGATGAAGAAAATGTATACAATTTTGAGCTGTAAAGAGCATAAAATTGACTTTCCAATTGAAGTTTGGAGAAAAACAAAAGGAGGTCGACTTCCAGAAGCGACAATGCAGCATGTAGATTGTTGCTTTCGCTGATCACAAGAAGCAATTCCTTTTGTGTCTGAATCTGAAATTTGGCATTCCTTTTGCTTCCAACTTCATTGATGTTCTGACATTCATAGGTAATGAAACAACCTCAGTGAAGATAGTCATAGCTTTAGAAATTTCACCTAGACTAGCCAGACTGTCAGTGGTATTGTTACCTTCTCATGGAGTGTGGTAAAAGATAAAATTTCCTTCATTTAACATCTTCGTGATCTCCTCAATAATATGCTCTAACTCGCATGGCGGTTTCTTAACCCTTTTGACCAGGTTAAGGATGATCATCGAATCAGATTCCACAATAACGTTGGTAAGACCTTTAATTATACATAATAAAATACCTTTTTGAAAAGCCTTTGCTTCACCTAAATTGTTACTACAGCTTCCATAATAATCTACAAACGCACATAGAAAGGCCCCGTTGTGATCTCTAATTATGCCACCCCTTCCTGCGTTGCCTAAATTGCCTTTGTTGCACCCATCCACATTAAATTTAACCCATCCCACTTAAGGTTTAGCCCACACCACAGGTTGAGATTGTATAACAGGTTGCAGGCTTTCCACTCCTCTGATGAAGTCATGCCAATGGTCAAATGATTGTAGACCTGGAAATTGATGGTGGGTAAGCACGTAGATTATCTTAATAACTTGTTGGTTGATCGACCAGTGAGACATTTTTTTGTTATCAAACCTAGCAGAACATCTGTTCTTCCATATTTGCCAATAGATAACGTTAGGCAAGCAAAGCAAGATCATTTTATGAACCTCGTTCTTGGCTTTAGTAATCCACCACTTTATAGCCCTTTGTCTCACTTGACCTTGATTCATATTGATACCGCAAGAATTATTGAAGAAAGACCAAAATTTATTGGCAATATAACCACCACTAAATAAGTGACCGGTATTTTCCTCATGGTGATTATCTCTGCAGCAGCTACAAATAGAAGAGAGGTTCACTCCCGATCTTTTCAAAGCAATGTCAGTAGCAACCTTATTTAGTAACACCCTCAGCATGAAAAATCATATTTTAAAAGGGATTTTTGTATGCCAAATACATCTACCTGCAAGAGTAGCATCTCTCTTTGTCTCAAGATTTGCCAGGCTGTTTTACAACTGAAGTCTCCTGATTGATCGGGTTTCCAGATTGGACGATCTTCTTTTTTTGCATCGTATGGTGTAGTCATGATGGTATTGACCACATGATGAGGGAAGATCCTTAATAGTTTGTTTCTTTTCCAAGTATCATTGGAGTAAAATTCCTGAACTCGTGTGTTCTTAGAGGTCCTCCTATTTTGATCCACGCAAGCCAATGGTTCGAAGTCAGTCCAAGAGTCCCACCAAAAGGAAATATCACTTTTTCCCAACCTCCAAGTAATAGATGATTCCACCCTATCTTTGATGTCCAACATTCTCCTCCAAGTATGAGATTGGCCAGGACTTTTCTTCTTTACTACCGGGTGAAATCTTTTACAATATTTGGTGAGGAGGAAATCATTAAGGATGGACTTCTTTGATCTAAAATTCCACCACATCTTAGCCGAAAAGACATCGCATGTATCTGATAAAGATTTAAAATCGGCACCACCCTCCTCTACAGGATAACAAAGGTCCTCCCAGGTAATTCAGTATTTTTCCTTCCTGTTACCATGATTTGAGTAAGAGTAGTTTTGGGAGGGTTAATAACGGATAACGTATGAAGGGGCAGGGCCTGTAGAATGGATTTGATGAGTCCAGCCTTACCCCTGTAAGAGAGAAGTTCTCTTTGCGATCCTTGCATTCTTTTGCAAATATTGGCCACCATATTATTAAAATAGACAGTTTTTTGCGTCTATATAGATAGGGCAACCTAAGTATTGCATACGAAATTGACAGTGTTTGAAGGCGGTGATCTGATTGATCAAGTTGATTCTTGGGTCATCACCCGATTTGGATTTGTTAACTAGCTGCCCTGAGATCTTTTCATATATGTTCAACTTCTCTATCATAATCTTTAGAGAGTCCGCATCACCTGAGGAAAACAAAATAGTATCATCAGCATAGCATAAATGAGATATTATAGGACTATTACTATCCATGGAAAAGGTATTAAAGCAGTTTAGTTTAGAGAATTCATTATTTTGGAGAGAAGTTCTGCTCCTATAAGGAAAAAATATGGGGACAAAGGGTCTCCCTATCTTAATCCTCTCGTGCAACTGAAAAATCCATGTCTAGTACCATTGATATTAACAGAATACCATAAATTAGATATAAGTGTCCAAATCATATCAATCCACTTCTCACTGAATCCAAAATGTCTAAGAGTTTCACAACGGTACTCCCAAGATACCATATCATAGGCCTTAGACATGTCAAGTTTCAATACCACATTTTCATGAGGAGAAGTTTTAGAAATATTGTGGACCATATCCTGAGTTAGCATAATATTTTCGTTAATGGATCTTCCTTTGATAAAACCTGTTTGGTTTGGAGAGATTAATTTTTTCATAAGACAACTCAATCTTTTGTTAATTATGGAAGAAATGATCTTGCAAGAGAAATTGCTTAGGCTAATTGGTCTGAGATCAATGAAAGCTTGGGAATTATCCACATTAGGAATAAGGATGGAGCAAGGGTGAGTGGTAGCTCTTGGGTTTTGGTTTCCTGAAAAAAAATCAGAAATCATTAGTGAAAAGTCATCTTTAATGATATCCCAACAAGAGTGGTAGAATTTCCCTAACAACATCTTTTATTCATCTATAGAAGGTGTAATTGTGATATTGTCATTGTCCATGTCAGTGATCACTCTTGGGATATAATTTAAACTAGATAAATTGGTATCAGTGTGTTCTTTAGAGAATTGTTTTTGAAAAAAAGGATATGGCTTCATTGGCTATGTCTTCTTCTCCTTCAATCCATCTGCCATCTTCGATCTTGATCTTCTTAAGAGATAACCTCTTTTTCCTTCCTTTAACAATAGAGCGGAAGAATTTAAAATTCACCTCACCCTCCACTAGCCATTTAATACCTGATTTTTGTCTCCAGATAGTTTCTTCTTTCTTATAAGCCATAATAAGATGAGTATTAGCTTCATTTAGTTTAGCTCTATTGGTCTCAGAGTTGTCATTGGTTATCCTGTTTTCAAGGTATTTGACTCTCTTCTCCAGGTCTTAAACAATGTTAAAAACATTCTCTATGGTGTTTTTGGACCAAAAGGAAAGCTTTTTACAAGTTTTTTTAAGCTCAAGATGAAACCTCCGCATAGGTGAGCCTCGAACCTCAATATTCCAAGCTTGTTTCACAATCTCCTTAAAGTTCTCTTCATCATTCCAAAAGTCCAAAAACTTATAGTATTTGATGGTGGCATGACGACTAGAAGTAGCAATAGAGAGCAAAGGAGAATGGTCGGATTCGGTACTAATAAGGTGGTCCACACTTGTGGAATCAAAAGTGCTTGTCCATTCGTGATTGACTAGGACCCTATCAAGTCTTTTTTATACTCTTTTCTTAAGTTCCCATCCATAGGGGTGTTCATGGTTTGGTTTTTAATCAAACCGAACCGCGATCCAAACCAAACTGATTAAAAAAAATCGATATTTGGTAAGGTTTGGTTTAATTTGGTTTGGTTTGGTTTTACTCTAAAATATCGGTAGTATGGGCTATATTAGTGTCTGGTTTGTTCTGGTAATCCTCCTCTTGCGGGCTCTCACTATCCAAACTCTCGAAATTAGCAGATCCTTCAGTGCTCATCTCATCTTCATAGTCTCCATCATCTGAAGTTCCTTCCCCCCTTCATCTTGGGATGATGAGTCTATCATGTGATCAGGGGCTTCGGTAAATATAACTCCATAGCTTTGGTCTTCTTCTAGGCTGGTGTCACTAATTAACATGAGGTAGTTGTCATGTTCATCCCCTGGATCAATGGGATGAGTGTCTTTCATGGGGTGAGGGTCGTTATAGTTTCTGCTACTGACTTCCTCATTACCTTGTTTGGTATTGATTTCGCCCTTGTAGTTGATCATATGAGAAGATTGTTGGCTATTTTGATCATCCTTGTTAATTTGAGTAGGAGCCTTCTTATTTTTGTCCATCCGGTCCATAGAATGATTGGTCATTTGTTTATTGTTACATGTTTGTTCTGTCCCCATGTTCAGCGTCTGAGTTTGGTTAATATTATGATCCAATGTAGTTCTCTTTTTGTTTCTTCGGTATCTTCTTTTACTGCTGACTTGAGTGTTGTTTTTCTGGATATTGCTCGTTGTCGGATCTTCACCAACTTTTCCTTTTCCTTTACCAGGTACCTCCTTTAAAGCGAGGGCTTTTTGGTTGTCGGCAGGTTCCTTAATAATGATTCCATTCCTTCATCTTGTGACCTGCTCATGATCAGTTCCATTTTGAGCTTGGTGTTGTTTATTTTTGTTCACATACATGTTATTCCCTTCTTGATATTGTCCATTCTGATGGTTTTTGGTTTTGAATGTTTTCCTTCTAGATTCTGTCTGAAACTCATCCATCAAATCTTCATCGACTCTTTTCTCCTTATCCATTTTTGCCTGTTCCTCTTTTTGAGCCTTAAGTATGTCATCTCTAGCCTTGTTTCTGCATAAAGTCATAAGGTTACCTTGCATTTTTCAGTATAAGCGGTAACTTGGAACCTTCTCATATTCTATGTCTATCCATTTGCCACCATCCAACCTCTTGAAACCTAACCAAATCTGATAAAGATCAATTTCAACTTTAATTTTACCAACATTCCCTCTAGATTTAGAGTAGGTAGCTTGATCCGGAGCAACAGCAGTACCAATATCCCTAACAAATCTAGAGATGATTTGCCAATTGAAAAGATGTCAGGGAAGTTGAAGAATCAAAATCCACACCGGAACGATGCAAGTCTCTTCCTGAGGTTTAAAATCCGAAGTCCATTTAAGAATTTTCATCGGAGCCTCTCCAATATCAATATAATCCTTAGTGAAGACATGATTATAGTCTACTTCATAGGCAAAATCGATATAGACATGCTTAGGGTCGAAATACGCAATCTTGACCGGACCAATAAGTTGAAATTGCCTAACAAATGTTCTTCTAATTTATTTCATAGTAGGCTTACCCCGGTAGAATTTCTCAACGATTGTGAATTTACACTCTTTCGCAAGTTTGACAAAATAATCTTCCGCTTTGAAGGAAACGGCCCGTTTCCCCAGATGTGTACCATGTTGAATTTCGATCTGGGCTTCACCACTGTTGAGGGAAGGGAGTTTAGCTTGGACTATGGCGGCAAATGTCGGTTTGGACACAATTGGTTTACTGTTTGCATCCATGATTTTAGTGCCGTTATATATTGTTCTTCCCTCTTGAGTGCCGGAGGATAAATTTGGATTACAGGGATAGGATGTATTTTTTTCATTTTCTAGTTGGCTGTTTTGTTGTTCATTTTCATGATATTGATGAGTTTTTTTGGAATTGGGTCAAAATTGAAAGAATTTTGGGGAATTTGGCAATGATATTTGGAGAAGAGGATTGTATTAGTGTCGAGTTTGCATTTGGTGGAGTTGGCTAACTGATTCCAATGGTGGAAGGGGTTTCAATGACGGTTGCGGTCGTTTTTCCGATGGCTTCGTCGGGCACTATAGCCGTTGCAGTAGCCATTGTATGTCCATGTGTCTGAGTTTCAGTAATATTGCACTGATCTATCCTCATCCTATTGGACTGATCAGGTGGGTCCGGAGGTTATGTTGAATTAATTGAATTAGCATTCATGAAGAGGGAGCAATAATAGAATCCCGTTGGCCAAGCTTGAGCTCGTTAGTGAACTTAGTTGAAATGGTGCTTGGCTCTGAATAAATCTCCAAAAATCAAATTGATACGCGCTTGTTTTTTAATTCTAAAATTGATATAACATTTAGAAGAATGTTACAATTTACAAATTAAAGCATATTAAAACAAAGATTAGAAGGAAATTAAGGAGATAGAATTAAGTTTATAGCACTCAAATTGTTTATTTTGTAAAGAAATATCATTATCAAAATATTACTATCAATTTTTCAACATCATTATTTAGAGATGCAAACATATTATTTCTACACAACTTTATAAAACAGGTACGCAGGATAATTCATAATCTTTTACAATAAATAGAGACGAAATTTTTCCAAATACTTGGAGAATGATATTGACTTACCTATTGAAGGAGGATAAAATTATTTTATTTGAGAGAGAAATACCTTAAGTGGTAAAGCACATTTTTTAAATTTTATTTTTTGAGTTGAAAACCAAATAAGGGAGAATGTTATCTTATTTTGAATAATTTAGAAAATAAATTTGATATTTTCAGCATCATTCATGTAAGTTTTCACATAAACCATGTCATTCTCAATTGATGTACATCGTTAATGCGTTAGGGCTCATTTGTTTGCACTTAATGGAGATCTGAATCTGAATGCTCAGACTTCAGACCATTAAGTGCATTTATTTTTTATTAAGATTTTAGCTTTTAATAGGTTTGAATAGGTCTTAATCATTCAGATCTAGAATCAAGTCTTAATACGTCTGAAGAGGTATTCTGGTATTAGATAATATTCACCGACACTCTATTCATAATCATCAGTCACCATCTCTGTCACCGCCATCATTGTCAACCACAACCCACCAACAACAACACCTCCACCATCACAACCACCATCAACAACAAATATCGCTACCAACCACTATTGACAACTACTACCATACCTACTACCTTTATTTTTCTAATTATATTTATCTTCACCACCGCTGTCAACACCACCACCATCATCAACCACTATCGGTCAATCCCTACTATCGATCAATTCATCTATCACAACTAGCAGCACTGCTAACCACCACTAACACATGACAACCTCCACACATTCTACAGTGGCCACCACTATTGTCACTAGTAATGCCACCTCTACAATCACTTCAATCACCATCATTGCGACAATTTATCTCTACTAACAACCATCTTCACCATCACAACTAACAACATCTCCAACTAGCACCAACACATCGTCAATCATTATGCATTCATTTTTCAGTCATCACAATCAACACCTCCAACTACTAACATTACGTAACGTCACATCACAACCACCACCACTACTATCAACCGTCAACATCATAACAGTTACTACAATACTAACCATCACAACTATCACCACTAACATTACTAATCACTAACATCAATCATCCGCAACTGTCATTCTAAACCATCTCCACTATCACTAACAAACACAAATATTTTTTTTCAATCAAATAATAATTTTGTTGTATTAAATTACATATTTTTTTGATATATAATTAGTTTTTTATTTGAATTGTATTTTTTATTTTATTCTATATACAAATAATTTTTTTTTTTTGCACATTCAGATGTTGAAAAACAAACAGTCTTAGTCATTCAGTTTTCAGATCTAGAAACAACATCTTAATCATTCAGATGTGTATTCAGATTTAGACGTCTAAATCTTAAAAAAAAAAACAAATGCAGCCTTAGGCACTATTTGTTTGCACTTAATGGAGGTTTGAATCTGAATGGTTCAGATTTCAGCTCATCAAGTGCATTTGTTTTTTTTAAGAGTCTCTTAATGTATCTGAAAACATCTTAATGGATCAGCTATGAGAAAAAGTCTGAATAAATTCAGACTCTTTTTGAAACATAATTCCTAACTTCCTCACTTCATTATTTCCTCTCTCTTTTCACGTTATTTCTCTCCCTCTCTTTTCACGTTATCTCCCCCCTCCCCCCCTCCCCCCCTCTCTTCCTCTTCACTTGCTTTCCTTCTCTTTTAGGTATGATTCACCAAATTTTCTTATAAATATTTTAGTTATCAATTTGTGTATTCATTATTTGCTAAACCCTAAATTTCTGCTTGTAATTTTTTATTTTGATTACAAAATTTGCAGTTTTTTGGATAATAGAATCTTATGTGTGTCTGTTCATAACGTAACATTGAACTTACTAATGATATTTTCACTCAGATTTCATGGTTTACAAATAAACATCCGCTCTTGTATTAATTAGTTATTCAAATACTTTAATATTTATGCATCTAAGTCAAAATTATATTTGATTAATTATTTTAGTTTGTTGGGTCAGTTTAATTGACAGATTACTTTATGTTGACTTTAAATTTTTTATAATTACATCATATCACAATAATTTTTAATCGACATATTTTTTGTAATAATTTAAATAATTCAATAATTTATTTAACATAATATATATATCTTTAGATATTTTAATTATGACTCAAATAATAATTTTGTTGTTTAATTTAATACTTTATGTAATTTTTTTTTCATATAATATAATATTTTATTACTTTTTAAATTTGAATTGCATATTTATTACAAATAAATAAATTACGTATATTCAGATATTAAAAAATAAATGATCTTAATCATTCAATATTAGATCTAGCATGTTAATCATTTAAATATCCATTCAGATTCAGAACTCCAAATTTTAAAAAAAAAAAACAAAAAAAAAATGCACCTTTTAGAAGAGAAACTTGGACAATTGGTTGTTCTAGCAAAACCAATTAATCACGTGATTCTTATTGTTTTTTATTTTTGTTTTGATTCAATGTATTGTGGTTCCTAGTTGCTTTTATTTGAGTCGGCTCAGCATGTGGTCCTCCCACAAGCCCTAATTTCGTCTTCGATCATATATAACCAACAAAGGTTATACATGATAAAATGACTATGATTTATTCATTTTTAATTAGTAGTTTTTTTTCATTTCTTTTTATTTATCATATTTTGATTTATCATATTTTGACTTGACATATTTATTTAAAATTTAATTATTAACATTAGTATTTTATCATAGTACATATATTAATTGATGGTTATTATTGTATCTTAAAATTAGTTTAGAGAATAAACAATTAATGCTAAAGGTAAAATAGAAAAAAAATTATCTTTTATTAATATGTCAAAAATTATAAATAAAAATAAAAATAAAATTATAAAATTAATGACTAATAAAGTTAACGAAGGAAGTAGTGTTGATTTGAAATCCTAAATATTTTATATATAAAAAGAATTGTTATGAAGCATTTTACTCTAAAAAGTAAATTTTATACAGCACAATTTTGAATTAGTAAAAGTTATAAAGCAAATATCAAACAGGGATAGTTGCTAGTGGGGAGGGAGGGTTTCTTGGTACCCAAAGGTTTGAGTATCAAGAAACTCATCAGAATTCACATATACCTGCAGTCCATTTGTACCTGCAGTCCCTCTAGTAGTGGAATTTCATACAAAACTTAAATTCTTTTCTCTAAGACTTTTGTTAGTATGACCTTTTTTAGCTGGGGTTAGCCATTTAATTATTACTCTATCCATCTATTTTTATTTTTTTATATTATTAAAAATAGATGTTTAATTTTAAAAAATAAATAAATAAATTATTTATTTATGGTATTTTATTCTTGTTCTTAAATACTATTCATTATCTAATGCATTTTCATAATATTTAATTTATTATATTTAAAGAATGATGCAATAAAACTACTTCTATTATTTATTAATTCTTAAGGTGTGTGTAAAATTAAAAATAGATAAATAAAGATGAATGGAGGGAGTACTGATAATTGAATACACAAAAAAATTGAAATTGGTTTTTCTTTCTTTGTGCATTATTTTCAAATAGAATATAAATGTTGTGTGATTCCCTTTATTTGTTGAGTTTGCTATAGTTCTATAATTTCCATTGACGTTATACAGAAATGTTTTTTCATTTAATCTGGGAGGAAGTAACCCAAAACATTTGCAATGTTGGGGATTTATAATTTCTTAGGGACACACAAACAATTTATGGGTCTGAAATACTCCCTCAGTTTTAAAAAAAATTATCTAATTTGACTTGACACGGAATTTAGAAAAATAAAGAAGATTTTTGAATCTTATGATGTTAAATTAAAATATGTCAAATGTACTAAATGTCCTTGAATCTTGTGGTCTTAAACATGTCACGTAGAAAGTTAAAGCTAAAAAGTTGTTAAAAAAAGGGTCATTCTTTTTTAAATGAATTAAAAATAAAGTAGATTATTCTTTTTTAACGAGAGGGAGTAATATATATTCTATTTTCTTCGTTTCATTTTGTGTGTCATCTTTTGATTGAACACGAAATTTAAGAAATAAATTATGACTTTATAAAATTTACAAACTATCCTTTTTAAAGTCACTTTAATTTTAATTTTTAGTTGTTCTTTCTTATTAAGTGAGATCCACTAAAAATAAATAGGAATAATATGGAAAGGTGACATTTATTTTGAAACGATAAAAAAAAATACCAACACATAAAATGACATGAATGGAGTACTTCTTTTACTTTCTGCTCCCTCCGTTTCGGAATAAGTGAATTGTTGGGGTATTTATTGGTGTTTTAAAATAAGTGAATCATTGAATTTTTTTTCAAATTTGCCTTTATGATTTGATAATCAATTAACTTTTGAAAAGGTATTTACAAGGTCAATTTTTTTTTTTTTTGGGATAAAAATAAAAAGTTATGTTAAATTTATGTTTTTAATATTTTTTTCTTAATATGTGTGATAAAATTTAATAATTCATTTATTATGAAACGGAGGGAGTAACATTTTAAAGGGGGGATACCAACAATTAGGACATATCTTCGTCTGAGGATGGCAGAGGTACAGCGCATCTATTTTCAATAATTATTCAATTTTTTGCCCACCCTTCGTAGTTACTCTCGATCTTAGAATTCCATAGGTACCATCAGGTAGCCTCACTCAAATTGTTGAGGTAGAGTTTTTTTCATTTGAGGGAACAAATTTAGATTCCTATTTTCGGGTGGACAGAAATTGTCCGTTAATAAATCATGGCCCCTCATGAAGGGCTCGGTGCATATTTCTCTTTCTTCTTTGCAAAATATGACTATGAAGACGCCATGTCCAGATCAATTACGGCGAGTCCAGAATTAAAATATATCATGAAATCAAAAAAGATATTAAAAATATGTTATGTATATAAAAAGTGATAGAAATATGTTTAACTCACTTAAAAAATGAGTTATATCAATTCTCTTTAACGAGCTAAAGGACGTCATAAATCTGGAAAAGTACATAACTCACTTTTTAAGTGAGTTATGCATTTTATTTTTACAAAACTCACTTAAGAAATGAGTTATAGATTATGTTTTTGGTTTATTATATTTATTTTAATAATTTATGTGAATTTTTATAAAACTTACATATTATATGAGCAATCAATTTATCTTTTAAAAGTTTTATTTTTAAAAAACTGACATATTTATTTTTTTAAATCAATTTTATTTTTGTAAAGCTCACTAATTATGTGATTTTATAAAGTTCAGTAATTATTTTTTAGATATATTTTTATGTTATAAAACTATATATGTCTCTACTTTTATCATATACTCCTTTATTTTAAATAAATTGGCCTCTATGTACTTGGGATACTCACTAAGAAAAAAATTATTCGGGGTTATCCATTTACCATATTAGTTTTATTAATTATGCTTTGAAAATATAAATTTATGTTTATACACTTTATTTAGTCATTAATGATAGGGGTAGTATCGGAAGAATATAATTATATTCTCTTGATTTTATGAAAGGAACAACTAAGTTGAAACAAAAACTTTTAGAAAGAAGGTCAACTAATACGAAACGGGGGAGTAAAGCTCACTGATTGTGTATGATAAGTGCAAAACTTATTTTATATTTGGACAACTCACATAATCAGTGAGTTTTACTCCCTCCGTTTCCTATTAATTGGTCTTCTTTCTAAAAATTTTTGTTTCAATTTAGTTGTCCCTTTTATAAAATCAAGAGAATATAAGTATATTCTTTCGATACTACCCCTATCATTAATGACTAAATAAAGTGTATAAACTTAAATCTATATTTCAAAGTATAATTAATAAAACTAATTTGGTGAAAGGATAACCCCTAACAAATTTTTTCTTAATGAGTATGCTAAGTACATAGAGGCTAACTTATTTGAAACAAAGGGAGTATATGATAAAAATAGAGGCATATATAGTTTTATAAGATAAAAATATATCTAAAAAAATAATTAATGAGCTTTATAAAATCACATAATTAGTGAGCTTTAAAAAGACAAAATAGATTTAAAAATAAATAAATAAATTGATTGTTCATATAATATGTAGGTTTTATAAAAATTCACATAAGTTATAAAAATAAATATAATAAATCAAAACGTATAAATCAAAAAGCATAACTCATTTATGTAAAAATCAAATGCATACCTCACTTATTAAGTGAGTTATGTAGAAATAAAATGCATAACTCACTTAAAAAGTGAGTTATGTACTTTTCCAGATTTATAACAACGACGCCTGTCGTTAAAGAGAATTGGTTCCGGACTCAATTAGGGCAAAGTTCACAAAAGAATCTCTAGAGGTTCATAAGCTTGGATATAGAGCTAGTTTGGTTAAGAAATAAGTTGTTTCAAAATTAATTATTTGTGAATTAGTTATTCATTGTTATTTCATTCACAATGTGAAATAAAAATAACATTATGATCTCGAGATAATCAATCTCAAAATAAGTTATCGCAAAATTGTATTCTGCCCAAATATTAGATAAATACAACTTAAAATTAATTATCTCTTATTCTGAGCAACAAACGAGTCCATAAGATAGATTTTTTGTTGTCTTCAAAAATAATTTGATAATGAGAGAAAAGTACCATGGTCGTTAGACACGTGTCTTATCTGTACTGAACAATGAGAGAGAATCAAAGTCATCTCTAGCTAAGGTGTACTACTGAAAATTTGGTTAATTTTGTAGCACTCACCCCTTCCTTCAAAATAATCGATCTATTTATTATAATAAAAGAAATATTAGAGGATGTTTATGCCGTACCTCTTAATGGCCTCCATTTTTTTTTTAACTTTTCATCTATTTAAATTAATTTTATTGTAATAAAAAATCTAAATTGTTTTAATAGATGTATTAAAGTTGGTCATTATTGTGCAATTAAAAAAGGTAATTATAAGGTGAACATAAATGATAATTTTATTGTAGGAACAAGAAAAGACAATGAAAACTTATACAACAAATCATTTGAAAAAGTTTAAAATATTAGCATAGCAGCACATATGTCAGTGCGGAATTTTTTTTTGACATGAATATAATAATTCATTCAAAATTTATTACTGATTATTATCGGACGTTGAAATCACCGTTTGGTTATAGATAAACTAGGTCTCAAAGATCATAGATCCTATGTTTGTAAAGTTTGATTTACCAAGTGAATTGTCCAATTGTCACACCCTTTTTTCACCGGAGGGGTCGAATGATTTTTTCAATTAATGTGACGTTTTTGAATAGGAATTATTTAATTCATTTTCAGAGTCGTCACTTGAAATTGAGTTATGGTGTTCCAAGTCACCTTATTAAATTCCTAATCAAAAGGAAATGACTCTTTGTTGGTCTGCGAAAATAGAAAACCGGGTAAGGAATCCTGTTGACCGACGGGAAGGTGTGAGGCACCCCTCGAGTCTGGTGGTTCTAGCACGGTCTCTTTTATTGACTTAAACTAATTTGATAAATTATGCTTGAGCCTAGGTTCGCTCATTTTTAATTATATCGAAAATGTCTATCTACACCTCTTATATTAAATAAATCGATGAAAGTTAATTTTAGAAAGATATTTGCCAAGGTGCATTATTGCATCCTTGAATTCTTAAATGTCTCAGAAAGATACGTACGCCACATTCTTAATTGAGACGAATATTTTAAATGTGTCTAAAATTTGTCACCATTGATTTGTCTTTTGTAAACTCATAACAATTTATCTGTTCGAAATGCTACCTAATCTTAACAATAAACTAAAGCAATGTTCAATTAAAGCAATTAATTAATTTAATAAATAATTATTAAGCTTTATTAATGACAATAAATAAAAATAATAAAATAATAAAATAAACAAAGCTACCCATATTATGCTAATTTTTATCATGACTCCTCAAATCTATTCACTTTAAAATAAATAGATCCAAATCCAAGATTATGAGACAACTCAAAAACTAAAAACCCCGAAATATGATTCGTTCACAATATCACGAAGAACAAAGAGCAAATCGAGACAACGACACATAAATCCAAGCGAACCCCAAACAATATCACAGTCCCGGGTCAGTTTTGGGAAGAGTGGAATTGAGGGACGTCATTTTCCAGCGAGTTGTCGTCGGAATTGACCACAAGGATTAAATTTGATTGATTTTCCAGCGATGGGTGGAATCGTTGGCTTTGTCGGAGCTCCGGCTAGCTCCAGCGGTGGATGAAGACGGTAAAGGAGAGAGGACGATCATGTTTTTCGGGGAAAAATCCATTGGTTTTCGGCGAGGGTGGGTTTGACCGATGGTTTTTTGTGGTTTTTGACCATTTTTTGGTGGAGTTGCTTCGATCGAAAATGGCACTAAATTTGCAGCTGGAGTGACCCCTAGTGATTGATGGTACTTTTTGGTGGCGATTACGGCGACAATTTCGCTGGAAAAACACTCTTTCGCCGATTTTCTACTCTCTCCTCACTTCTGATTTCTTCTTTTGTTTTTCTCTCCTTTTCTACTCCCGCTTTCAGTAGTTTTTTTTATTTTTCTGTGTGTTAGCATGAATTTTTTGTGTGAGTGTTGTGTAAGTGCTCACTGTGTGTGTATTTGTTGAATGAAAAAAAGTGGAACATATGAGTAATTATTTATGCCTTCCCTTTTTTTTTGTTTTATGTATTTGTGAGGATGAATCTCTGTGTGTATATCTGCGTGGTCTATTTTCCTACTCTTTTTCGATTCTCTTTTAAAATTTGACAAAATTAACACACAGTATTCTAATTCCCCAACATATCTACTGAACAAATATATAAGTATTTGATAAATTAATAATATAATATATGATAATAAAAAATTTACATAATCAAACATACATACTAAATAATGCATTGAGATTATTCAAATATTTTCATTCATGCTTTTCCATAACAAAATTCATAACATAAATGATTCAAGATCAAATAAGAACCTGTGATGAATTAAAACGGATAGTGAAGCAAGAAAAGCCGTCACCGAAAACTCGATCGAAAACCCGAAACTCGATTCAAAACTCTTTCTTTTCTCTATTTTCTTCTCGGGTTTTGCTTGTTTATGTGTTTTTGGTCTCTCTGATTTTTTTTGTCCAATGTATGTCTGTTTTGGGGGTTGAGGGAGTTATCCTTAAATAGGGGATGTGGGAGGAGCAGTTGAGGGGAATTGTCAAATAATGGGGAAAGGTTGGGTAGTTTTAGGATAAGTATTTATTTTTATTTTTTTTAATTTAAAATATATAAAATAAATAATAATAATAATAAAAGAATATTTACTAATTAATTTTTGTATTTAAGAAAAAAATAATGAATGTTTATAAATAGCCTAAAATTAATATAATTAAGATAATACTAAAACTACTAGTCTATTTATTAAAATTAAAAGAGAAATATATCTTTTTGTATTTTCGTATTACTCTAAAAATAAAAATAAAAATAAAAATAAAAAATAAAAATATCCCAAAATATACCTTTATTTGTTTATTTATTTATTTATTTTCATCAAAAAATTATAAAAATAAAATAAGAGCAAAATAAATATTGGATAAAATATAAATATTTAATGGCGAAAAATAAGTTAAAAACTTAGGGAGGGTAAAAAATCACGTGTTTAAATTTTGCTCCTCTTTGTTTGAAATCTCGAAGAGTTTTCATACAAATAAGTAGACAAAGGAATGAGTTTTGACCCTCCGATTATTCGAAAGGTGAGGAAAAAATAAAATACAAGAAAAGATGTGACCGAGTCCCAGTTTTGGACTACCTATATATCTCGGGTTATAAAAAAATCAGGTCGCGTGTAGTTCAAAGAGGAAAAATGGTGGGACGACGAGTTAGAGATCAAGTGAGGTTCCGTCGAGTTTCTGGTTCACGATTTCTACTTTTACATCCAAATAAATAAAAAAAATAAAAAATAAAGATACAAGTGAAAGATCCTATCTTATGCTGTTTTTTCTAGAATCTTGACTCGAATCTTTATGACTTCTTAAGTGGTGAAAAGTCGTTATTTTGAATTGAATCTTGAAAAATGAAATGTGTATCTCTTTTGATTCGTGGTATTGGAGAGGAACTTCAAAATTGACTTATTTCTCACACTTTCTTCTGACTCGAATTTGAAAATCTTCATCCTATTCTTCAAGCGGACTCCTAAACTTGCAACTGATAATCTTTACCCCATTCTCCAGGCGAGCTCCTGACTTGCTATTTCTTCACTCCATTTTTTAGGTGCAGTCCTGACTTGCTATTTCTTCACCCTGTTCTTCAGGCGAAATCCTGACTTGTTATTTCTGATTTTCCAAACATGTTTATTAACTCAAAGTAAAAGGTGAACTAGAAAAGAAAAGTCCCATTATCCAGGAGGACCCTGAGCAGAAAGTAAATTTCAATTTCCCGGGAGGGCCCTGAGTAGAAATAAATCCCCATTATTCAGGAGGGCCCTGAGAAGAAAGTAAAATTCAAATTATCCAGGAGGGTCCTGAGCTGAAATAAGTTTCCATTATCCAGGAGGGCCCTAAGCAGAAAGTAAAATTCTTATTATCCAGGAGGTTCCTGAGCCGAAATAAGTTCCCATTATCCAGAAGGATCCTGAGCATAAAATAAATTTCCATTATTTAGGAGGGCATTGAGAAAAAAGTAAAATTCAAATTATCTAGGAGAGTCTTGAGCTGAAAAAGCTCCCATTATCAGGAGGATTATAAGACCTCGCAAAATTCTCTCGTAGTTTGAGCCTTAAAACGTGTTCAGTAAAGTGTTAATCCGACCCTAAAAGTTTAAGAAGTGTCTTCCCAAGTAAAAATTATTTTAAATCGTATAGAATTTCCCTAATATCGACTTTTTTTCAGGTAGAAAATTGAATAAGCTTTTCGTCGATATCAAATTTGCCCAAATCCGATACTCGGGCGAAGAGTTAGAGCCATTTTATTGAGACAGTGTGCCACCTGGCACTTTTGCGCGTTGCAGAGCCAGCCAAAATGACAATCATCAAAATCTAGTGAGCCTCCACGATTATGGCGCATCGCGCCAAGGCTTAATTTCAGAGTTGTGAATTTTCAGTGCACCAACGCGATTCCACCGCATCGCGGTGCCTTTACAGTTCGCAAACAAGGTGGCAACGTAATTTTCACCACGTCGCGCCACCGACCAGTTTACCAATTATTCAGTTTCCATTGAGCTGGCACGATTCCACGGCATCGCGCTAGCATGTGAAGTCTGGATTTTTAGATTCCGTTTTTAAATTTCAAGGACTAATTGGTAATTTCCTAAAGCCCCAAACCAGTCTATATAAGGGATCTATACCCTAAATAACGAAAATACTTCATTATTCATCAATTTTTTCCCCAAATCTAAGTATTTTCTCCCTCAAAAAGTCAAGAACCCTAGCCAAGAAATCAAGAACGAGCCTAAGGATTTTTTCAAGAACCATCAAGAAAGAGTCTTCTAAGGTATGCAGATGTTGATTCTTGGGTCTCTTTCATCCAAGAAGCTCAAGAACCCTTTTCTAAATTTCAATGATCTTATATTTATGAGTTTTCATGATTCATGTTAATTGAAATTGGAGTTCATGCTATTATTGAGTTTTTAATTCATGTTTTGTTCACGAGGTTTCAAGATTTGACCCTAATATGTGATATCATATGCTATTCATGATAAACTCTCTTCAAGTTGCTTGTTAAGTGATGTGTTCATGTCAATTAAGTGTAGAAATTGTTGAATAAGCAAATCATGCTCCCCATATGTTTGATAAAATGCTTATGTGAAAGAATTAGAGCCATTATAGCATGTTGACTAGAAATTCCCAATTTTGTGCAAGCCCATGCATGCCAAGTGTTTGTTGAAAGGCCTTAGTGAATGAATTATGACATGATAGCATGAAATTCCCCAATTATGTGTTCTTCAATACATACTAAGACTTTAATACATGCTGAGTGTTTGATGTAAGACCTTGTTGAATGGAGTATGAGCCAATAACATGTCTCCCTATACTATTACATGTTTATGATTTCTAAATACTTGAAGAGATGGTTTAGTGATTGTGATGGTGAATGAATGTCTATGGTCTTGATTATTCAAGAATAATTATGTTTTACTTTTATGTTATCGAGTCCTGGGGGATTTATACCCGACAAATTAGCTATAGTCTAGAGCCTGTGTCAGTTTTCTCGATAATCTTGGTTAAGCTATGACTCTCATAACTCAGTGAATTATAGAACTTTGTACTCTCAGACAGATACAGAACTTAAGAAATCTCATAAATCCCAGTAATCTCAGTATCGCTAGTATTCTAGCCTCAGTTCAGTACTCAGCTCAGACCTAGTAGTATTCAAGCATTCAGTTCAAAACTTAGTATCATGCAGTCAGATAATGAGATTCAGTAGTATTTCGTCAGATACAAAACCAAGTGAATTCAGCGTAACTCAGTCAGATCATTCGAGAAATATGATCAGTATCAGATTCAGTTAAGTTTAAGTTAAGAATCAATTCAGAGTCTTTCAGTTGGGAGTAGGAGCTAACATCAAGCGAGTGTAGGGATGGAGGCTCCCCATTAGAGAGGCAGAGTCGTTAGGAGCAATCTCTGAACTCTAGATCTGCATAGCCAGCGTAGGATATAGGAGTCACCCGTTAGAAAAGGTTTGTCACCCGCTAGATAGGCTTGACTATTATACTGCCTTAGGCTTGACTTCCTGTGAGGGTCACCCATTAGAGAGGCTTGACCAGAGAGGTCTTTATCCGTGGCACAGTATTAACACCCTTCCAGCTGGGGTTACAGGTTAGACCCTACAAATTCGGGGCATGTCGGTTAAGTAAGCACTCCCACAGTTACAGTTTCAGTATCAGTCTTAAAAAAAAACCTCAAAAATAAGGACTGTCAGATACAGTCATCTATCTCAGTGAGGAACTCAGATAGTTCCATTGACTCATGGATCACCCGTTAGATAGGAATGGTCCCATATAAAGTTTTTGAGCAATCTCATTATCAGATCCAGAGATCACCCGTTAGATAGTCTTGATCTCAGTCTCAGATTCAGTTGAGTAATATCATTATCAGATCTAGAGATCACCTGCTAGAGAGGCTTGATCCCAGTCTTAGATTCGTTTGAGTAATCTCATTATCAGATCCAGAGATCACTCGCTAGATAAGTCTGATCTCAGTCTCAGATTCAGTTGAGTATTCTTATTATCAGATTTAGAGATTTTCCGCTAGATTGGTTTAATCTCAGTTATAATGTTTTCTTATCATTGATAGTAGATTCTGAAATCATCCGTTAGAGAGGTTTGATCTCCGATGCAATCAGTCAAGTGTAGAAAACTCAGAATTCAATCATTGATATGAGTAGATTTAGTTAATCAGTTTCAGTATCATCAGTTTTTGAGATCACTTGCTAGATAAGACTGATCTTAACACCAGCACTCAGTTATCAGTATCAGATAATTCAGTGTTCAATATCTCAGGCATTAGTAGTGAGTTCAGATGGCAGTAAAGTAGTATTTGAGTTTCAATATTTTGAGTCACGATGATTCAGTTATGGTTCGTGCATTTATGCATGTGTTCTCATTCAGTACTCTCATGATTATTCAGTTAAGTAATTGTTTATGCATGGGCCCTTGTATTTAGCCTTACCTCATCTCCATACTCGATATATTCCCATACTGACGCATTTGCGCTATGTGTTTTAATTGACACCATAGGTTCGGAGGCACGAGATCCAGAGTACCCTTAGCAGCTCAGTCCCAGTCAGCAGTAGTAGACATAACAGTAAGTCCTCTTCAGTCGAGGATGATCCTTACTTTTATTACTATCATATCAAACTTAGTTTATTTTTAGTAGACGGAGTTAGTTGGTAACATGTCCCATCAAATCCACAGTTCAGACAGTTTAGAGGCTTTTCGAATAGATGTATTAGTATTCATATTTCAATTTTACGTATTTTTAGATGTTTTGAACCTTATGGCCAGTTTCCATATTTATTATCTATATTATGCAGTGTTTAGGTACAATATCAGTAGAGGGTTAGCTTGTGGTCCTTCGGGATCATGAGCATCGTGTGATGTTTCGATTCCAGAAAATTGGGTCGTTACAAGTGTCCTGAGTTGAGATAAATTCCCACTATCCAGGAGGGTCCTGAGCTAAAAAAAATTCCCATTATCTAGGAGGGCCTTGAGCAGAAAGTAAAATTTCCATTATCTAGGAGGGTCCTGAGCTGAAATAAGTTCCCATTATCCGGGGGGAGGGGGGTCCTATGCATAGAATAAATTTCCATTATCCAGAAAGTCCCTGAGTAGAAATAAGTTCCTATTATCCAAGAGGGTCCTGAGCATAAAATAAATTTTCATTATCCAGGAGGGCCCTGATCAGAAAGTAAAATTTCCATTATCCATGAGGGTCATGAGAAAAATGTAAGATTTTCATTATCCAGGAGGGTCCTGAGCAGAAAGTAAAATCCCCATACAGCACACATAAAATCTTGCCCCAGTTTGTATTGGAAAAATTTATGAGTGTTATCGGATCTTAAAGTTTTGGAAAATATAGTGAAATGATGATTCAAAGCTTGGAATAGATTTGGTAAGTACATTTCGTAAAGAATAAAATTTACCATGATCGAAATACAGCATCATGTACTGTAACCTTGCTTCTTGCATTGACAGAAGTGTGGAATTACATCCTTCATTTGAAAACTTTAATGTGAAGACAACATTCCATTTCTACTTCAAACAAAGAAAAGTTGTGAGTTTTAAAAATGTGGTGGTTGGTTTGTGGCATTTGGATTTTGAGGCGACCGCTCTTGCACTTGCCATGCTCAACTCCTTTTCAAATCATTTATAAGTATTAGTTGACATGTCATACTCTTGACCCCGAATTCTGACTACTGAAACTCTTGACTCAAATCATATTTCTCTTGCCTGATGCCTCTGGGTTTAACTTCTAATACACCTTTAATCTTTCCACGAGTTAAAAAATTGTCAGGTCACAAGCATTGCTGTGTACCTTACTTTATTTTGAAATATGTTATCTTTGTGTGTCAGCCCTTTGTCTTGCTTTGTACAATTGAAGGAGTTGGTCGTAAGTTTTGAAGTACTTTTTACTTGACTTGACGTGAATTCAACTCAAAAAATACACAAAAGATGACAATAATTTTTCATTTGACGACAAAGATACAAAAATAATAAAAAGCAAAAGACAATAGACATCTCTTTTTTGAAACAACAAAAAGAAAAACTGATCTGGGTGTGGTAGCCAATTTCAGCGATTATGACATGAATTTTGAATTAAACAACCTGATCGACTCACACTAAGCATTACATTTTTTTTCCACTTATTGAGTTTGAAATGAAGTCATTCTTGAACACGCTCCCTCTAAATCACAATCCTCCTTCGGCTAGTGACACCTCAATGGGTTTTCGCCAAAGAGCCTATCTCATTTTCACTTCTTTCTCAACTCACTATCACCTTATAATGCCCATGAGGTTTTCACCAATAAGACTCTCTCATTTTTTATTGTTCTCACAACTCAACATCGCCTTATAGTGTCCAAGAGGGTTTTCACTAATAAGATTCTCTCTCTCTCTCTCTCTTACTCTTTTAAAGAAAAACAATGCCCAAAATATGACACATCATGCACCCATAACATGTTTGGCATTAACATTCTCAAAGATGGATCAAAAGGTCTTTATTTGGTTGTAACTTGAATTTTGGATAGGGTTAAAAAAAAGGGCGGCATGAGGCTAAAAAATATGCATGACATTGGGTGAAGCATATAACTTTTGGAATCAACTTTTAAGGAAAATGATTTTTACCTCATTTTTATTTCAAACTAGGTAACTTAAATTTTTATTTGGTTGGACCGAACCCCAGAGTAGGGTTGCCTACATATCTTGTCATAGCAAGAATCAGTCAAACATAGTTCAGGAAAGTCATTCTTTTACTTAATTTTGATTTTTGATGATGATTTTGATGATTTTTTTTTAAAAATATTTTGAACTTTTTGACTTTACCTTGATTTCATAAGAGGGGTATGAAATAAAAATCAAATCAAAGCTCAAAGGAGGTAAGCAAGGGTTGATATAGTATTGTATAGCAGAACAAAATGCCTTTATCATTTCAATCTCTTAAAGTGCAAGTACAAAATATATATAACATAATTGTACATGAATATCATACATAATATTTTTTAATTGCGTTAGCATTGACAACCATTTCTTGTATTTTGCCATCTACATCAGTCAAATATAATGAACCATTGGCTAACACTCTTTTCACCAAGAACGGACCTTGCCAATTAAGGGAAAACTTGCTTTTAGCTTCGATCTGATGGGGAAGGATGTATCTCAGTACTAACTGACCGCCTTTAAAATGTCTGGTGCACACCTTTCTATTATATGCCTGAGTCATTCTCTTCTGGTATGGTTGGACATGACATAATGACGTTAATCTTTTATCATTAGTTAGGCTTAATTATTCTAATTGAGTTTTGACCCACTGATCATCATCAATTTTGGCTTCTACAATTACTCAAAGAGATGGAATCTCAATCTCTACACGTATAACTATTTCAATTTTGTATACCAACAAGTAAGGAGTTGCACCAATTGAAGTCCGAACTATAGTATGATAACCCAATAACGCAAAAGGTAACTTTTCATACCATTGTCGAAAACCTTGTACCATCTTGCGGAGTATTTTCTTTAGGATCTTGTTGGCATTTTCTATAGCCTCGTTCACCTTTGGACGATAAGGAGTTGAATTCTGATGCATAATCTTAAATTGCTGACATACTTCTTGCATCAAATGACTATTGAGATTTGCAGCATTATCTGTAATAATTATTTGGAGTGCCGAACCGATAAACTATGTTAGAATGAACAAAATTAAACACTGCATTCTTAGTCACTGACTTGAAAGTCGCTGCTTCTACCCACTTTATGAAATAATCAATTGCCACCAAGATGATCCTAGGTCTATTCGATTTTGGTTCAATTGATCTAATTACGTCCATTCCCCAGGCCACGAAAGGCCATGAAGCAGTCATTCTATGCTACTCAGATGAAGGGGCATGTATCAAGTCCCCCTGTACCTGACATTCATGACACTTACGAATGAAACAGATATAATGTCGCTCCATGGTGAGCCAATAGTAACCTGCCCAAAGTATTTTTCTTACCAAAACATACCCGTTCATATGCGGTCCACAAATCCCATAATATACTTCAGTCATGATATTTGAAGATTCTTTAGCATCTATACATCTTAAAAGTCCCAAATTTGAAGTTCTCTTATACAAGATTCTCCCACTCAAGAAAAATCCGCTAGCCAGTTGTCGAATGGTTCTCTTTTGGTTACCATCAGCATGTACTAGATATTTTTTAGTCTTAATATATTCTTTGATATCATGGAACCAAGGCTCCCCATCAAATTCTTCCTCAACCACATTGCAATATGCATGTTGATCACAGAATTGTATATGCAACGGGACGATATAAGTCTTGTCAGGATGTTGGAGCATCAAAGATAAAGTCGCCAAAGCATCAACAATCTCATTATGAACTATGGGAATATGTTTGAACTTTACTGATATAAATTATTGACAAAGATCTTGCAAACAACCTTGATACGGTATAAGATTTGAGTCACGAGTCTCCCAATCTCCTTGGATCTGGTGGACTAGTAAGTCTTAGTCTCCTAAAACCAACAGTTCTTAGATTCCCATGTAAATAGCTAATCTCAAACCTGGAATGCAAGATTCATATTCCACTATATTATTGGTACAGTATAATCGAAGCTAGGCTATTACAGGATAATATTATACCGATTCTAAAATAAGAACTGCTCTTATCCCCACTCCTTTTATATTAGCAGCTCCATCAAAGAACATCTTCCAACTAAATGGCAATCATCAAAAATAACCTCATCAACACACAATACCTTTTCATCCAGAAAATAAGTCTTCAATGGCTCATATCCCTCGTCAATAGGATTTTAAGCCAAATAATTTGCTAAAGCTTGAACTTTCATTTTAGTTCGTGTCACATGTACAATATCAAAATTTGTGAGCAGCATCTACCTTTTCCCGAGTCTGCCTGTGGGCATAGGCTTTTGAAAAATATATTTATGGGATACATATGGGAAATGAGGTAAGTAGTGTAAGATGAAAGGTCATGCTTCAGCATTTGTGCCACCCAAGTTAAGGCGCAACATGTCTTTTGAAGAAGAGTGTACTTAGCCTCATAAGTGGTAAACTTTTTGCTAAGGTAGTAGATGGCCTATTCTTTTCTGCCTATGACATCATGTTGACCCAATACACAGTAAAAAGAGTTGTCTTAAACTGACATACATAATATCGAGGGTCTGCTTGGCTCTAGAGGAACCAAAATAGGTGGATTTGACAAGTACATTTTGATTCTGGCAAATGCTTCTTGACATTCTTTAGTCTATTCAATTTTAGCATTCTTTTTCAACAACTTGAAGATTGGATCGCAGGTTGTCATAAGTTTGACAATGAATCTACTAATGTAATTCAACCTTATAAGTAATCTCATGACTTCTTTTTTGTGCTTTGGTGGAGGCAGTTCTTTAATAGCCTTTATCTTTGAAGGATCTAACTAAATACCATGTCTACTGACTATAAACCCCAAGAGCTTTCCAAACGGGACTCCAAATACACATTTTGCTGGATTAATTGAGATTATACCTGTGAAGCCTTTCGAAAAATTTCCTCGGATCTTTGACATGGTCGGACTGTTCTTTTGACTTAATGATCACATCATCCACATAAAATTCAATCTCTTTTTCCATCATGTCAGGAAACATTATGGTCATTGCCCTCATATAAGTTGCCACAGCGTTCTTTAGTCCAAATGGCATGGCTCGGTAATAATCTGTCCCCCATGATATAATAAATGATGTCTTTTCTATATCTTTTTGATCCATAATTATCTGGTGATACCCCGTGTAACAATCCATAAAATATGCAAGTTCATGTTTGGTGTAATTATCCAATAAAATATGGATATTGAGAAGAGAAAAATCATCTTTCGAACTTGCTTTAGTTAGATCACGATAATCAACACACATCTGAACTTTTCCATCTTTCTTAGGAACAGGGACAATATTTATTAACCAAGTAGGATATTGTGCCACTAGAATGAATTTAGCCTCAAGTTGTTTTGTGGTTTCCTCCTTTATTTTTACGCTCATGTCTGTTTTAAGCTGTCTTAACTTTTGTTTTATCGGAGGAAAAGCAGGATCAGTTGGTAACTTATGTACTACCAAATCAGTGCATAAACTAGGCATATCATCATAAGACCATGCAAAGATATCTTTATAATCAAACAAGGCTTCAATTATATCTTTCTTTTGTTATGTTCAAGCATGTACACTTATCTTAGTCTCCCAAATATTTTTATGATCCCCTAGATTGATTGCTTTAGTCTAATTCATGGGGTTTGACTTATTCTCAAATTGTTTGAAATCTTTGATTACTTCCTCAAATACTTTCTCTTTATCATATTCAACTTCCTTATTCATTTTTTCAGAATTAGATTGGGTTTTAAATTCGGTTGACAATTCTTCATACATGTCATATCACTAGAATCGACGTAGAAAGAACTGTATAATAGAAAATAAATATTAGACTCAAAATAAAATAAAGGAAAACTACATTTCATTAAAAGCAAAGATAGAAGAGTTTTCACCTAAAACAACAAGATAAAGAAATGAATTAAAACCCTAGAATGATTTAAAGTACAGAAAGAAACACAAATAAACTACCAAGACTCCTTCATAGTAGGGGGAGGGGTGGCCACCCAATTCTTAAGATGGACATTTGGGTCGATAAACTGTATATCTGCATTGATAGTACCTTTCCCAATTTCAACTATATCAGCTTCAATAAACATATTCTGGAAAAGTCCGATCAACTCTTTATCATCATCATTTATTGACCTTATGGCAGGTAATGTAGAGGATCCAACAGCATTGATTTTGATGAAAGACTCTTTGAGTAGCGATATTGGCTTGGTAAGTGACCATGAATCTTTCTTATGTTTCTTAGCCTTCTTTATATCATTTAAAGTGGGCTCGTATCCCAAACCAAAGGTACTGAAGCTCTCACGGAGGTATACTGGATGAGCCCTGCCTTGTAAAGACTTCCCTAGACCTTTTCCTAGTTCAAAACCATGCTTTAACATTTTGTTCACTACCATAACAGATGCAGAGGACAATTATGGTCTTGAAATGAGATTTTTCTCGAGGATATGTGATGATAGGCGATATTACGCACCTATATCAATATATTTTGCCCATATTTTAGCCTAGTTTTGAGAACAAATTATATAGTTCATGCACTTTTAGTCCTTTTTCCTGTAAGTGAGCTAACGAACATGATTAGCAAGTTTTCAGGTATAAATGATGCAAAATTCAGCATTTCATGGATAACTTGACGCAAAAGAAAGCTTCACGAAAGGAAAAAAGCCAAGCTTGGATGCCTAAGGACCAAAAGTGATGCATGGAAAATCTGTCCCGGGCTAAAACAACATTTCTAAAGACTTTGGGGACTTGCAGTAAATTATTTGGATTAGGATAATGATACATTAACCTAGTACAATTGGGTTACGTATTTCATTAGTTTATTTGGATTTGGATAATGATACATTAACCTAGTACAATTGGGTTAAGCATTTCATTAGCTTAGTAGGATTTGGTTAGATATTTCATTAGCTTAGTAGGATTAGGATATGGGTATTATAAATACCCTATCATGATAGAGATTTTTATTCATCATTCAAATATACATTCTACTTCTCAATTCTGAATTCTTCCTTTAATTCTATTTTCTTCTTCTATTCATCTATTCAATTCTTAATTTCCGCAAGAAGAGAAACGTTACTTTGCTAAGGAATTCACGCCTAAATGCCTACCACTTTTGTGCTACACGAAATTCATCATTATTGTGGTATAACAACAATGCCAATTGTGATTTCCTACGCACTCATGGGTAACTAAACCTCTCTGTTGGGGTTATAGAAGCCGAATGAGATACTATCTATTACTATGAGTTGTGTATGCGTTTGAGAAGTTTCGTGCCTATTTATTGGGTACTAAGGTGATCGTTCATACAGACCATGCAACTCTTAGGTATCTAATGACAAAGAAGGATGCAAAACCAAGATTAATTCGATGGGTATTGCTGCTGCAAGAGTTCGATTTCGAGGTCAAAGATAGAAGAGGTTGCGAGAACCAAGTGGCCGACCACCTATCTAGACTCGAGAATGAGCATGTGGTGCAACCTGAAATTCAGATTGATGATGCATTCTCCGACGAGGAGATATTGGCGACAACAATGGAAAAATTACCATAGTATGCCGACTTTGCAAATTTCGTGGTGAGTAATGTGATACCTGCCAATTTATCTTACCACCAAAGGAGGAAGTTTATGCATGATGTACAACACTACTATTGGGATGAGCCATATTTGTTTCGACGATGTGCGGATGGTATTATTCGATGATGTATATCCCATTTAGAGGTGCCTAATATTTTGGAAGCATGCCACACTTCCCAAGTTGGAGGACATCATGCAGACAATCGGACGACAAGGAAAGTATTGCAAAGTGGTTACTATTGGCCTTCGATATTTAGAGATGCCTATGACTTTGTTAGAAGGTGCGACCAATGCCAGCGTCAAGGTGCTATTTCGAAACACCATGAGATGCCCATGTCCAAAATTCTTGAGGTAGAACTTTTTGATGTATGGGGTGTTGATTTCATGGGTCCATTCGTGAATTCGTTTGGAATGAAGTACATATTAGTTGCTGTAGATTACGTCTCGAAATGGGTTGAAGCTGTAGCGTTGGCTGACAACGAAGGAAAGCGTGTTGTAGCGTTCTTAAAGAAGAATATCTTCTCTCGCTTTGGAGTGCCACGTACTATCATATGTGATGGAGAATCTCACTTTTGCAATAAGCTATTCAAATCCGTGTTGGCCAAGTATGGTGTCAAGCAACATAAGGTAGCCATGCCTTATCACCTATAAACTAATGGACAAGTAGAGGTTTCCAATCGGGAGATTAAGCAAATCCTTGCGAAGACGGTCAATTCTAATAGGAAGGATTGGTCTCGGAAGCTAGATGATGCACTATGGGCGTATAGGACTGCATTCAAAACACCCATTGGCATGTCTCCTTATCAACTAGTTTATGGGAAGGCTTGTCACTTACCCATCGAGCTCGAACATAAGGCATTGTGGGCATTGAAGCAATTGAATTTTAATTGGGATGATGCGATGAATCTGAGGTTGGAGCAGCTGAACGAATTAGATGAGTTCCGTCTTCATACATATGAAAGGTCAGACCTATACAAGGAGCGGATGAAGAAGTATCATGATCAGCGGATTGTTCGACGAAACTTTCAAAAGGATGATACGGTGCTTCTCTTCAACTCTAGATTGAAGTTGTTCCCAGGTAAGTTAAAGTCTAAGTGGTCTGGTCCATACAAAGTTATCCATGTCTACTCGTCTGGAGTAGTTGAATTGGAAGACAATAATGGTGTTGTCTTCAAGGTGAATGGTCAACGTGTTAAACCTTATATCGGTCCTCTTGACTCGATGAATTATCTGGCCATCACTTATCTCGACGAAGTCTAAGTACTCGAGGTAACTATGTCGAGCCACGACAATAAATAAGGCGCTAGATGGGAGGCAACCCATCGTTTATCGTTTTTCATTTTTTTAGTATGTGTTTTGCATTTGATAAATGAAAATCCAAAAATAAGAGTCGTGCCACGACCAAAACAAAGGCGCTTGGTGGGAGGCAACCCATCGTACTAATTGTTTTCATTGGTTTTGAGCAAATATAGGTGCAAGAGGTATTCAACGAGGAGATTGGTTTCAAATAACGATTTGGACGTAGTGTATGGTAAAGGTGGTAAGTTTGGAATAAAGATGCATAAGGCTATGGATTGAGCATTGCTCATGACAAAATAGGCATCGAGCAAGGCTAGGCCTAGGTAAAACTAGGCCACGAACAAGGCAACGCCTATACTATAGCCTAAGGTCTCGGAATCTAGTGTGCAAAGACATAGGCGCCGCCCATGCTCAAGTATGCTATAGCATAGGCGCCGCCTATGCAAAAGCATTTGGTCTCGGAATCTCATATGCCATGCACTAGGCGCCGCCTATGGTCCCTTTATGCATTACACTAGGCGCCGCCTATGCTAGCTTATGCTTTGCATTAGGCGCCGCCTATACCATGCATAGGCAAAGCTAAAGGCGCCGCCTATGGTCCCTTTTTGTCTCCAAAACCGATTTTAAATGGGTCAAAACCCGACCCATTCTTTTCCTATATAAAGGGGACTTAGTCTTGAAACATAAACACATTGAAACTTGACCTAAAGGCGCCGCACATCCACTCCAAATCATCTCAAAATTTTTCTTTTTGCTCTTTCAATTCACAAGAAACATCTCCAAAGGCTTCAATCACATAAGTACTCTTTTATTCTTTATCTATTTCTCGTAAGTACTATGTTGCTATGTCTATCATGAATTTCTACATCTTGAAGAAATATTGGTGATGTTAAAGTGTTTGAATAGTTGATGCACAACCATGTGAGTGAACATGTACATTAGGATAATCTTAACTTGTTTCCGACTTGAATTTGGTTTTAATTGCAGTGTCATACTCTTTGCGGAATTGCTATGGTTATGAACATTGCATAGTCTTGTCACTTGTATACCTGCATGTTAGGCTATCCCGTTCATCGGGATAAGACTTATAGTTGCCTACCGACATAGGAGGTTGTAATT
The DNA here is from genome assembly GCA_030864225.1 of Capsicum baccatum var. pendulum. Taxonomy (NCBI): domain Eukaryota; kingdom Viridiplantae; phylum Streptophyta; class Magnoliopsida; order Solanales; family Solanaceae; genus Capsicum; species Capsicum baccatum. The sequence continues at coordinate 65,997,116 of CM061559.1, read as the reverse complement.
GTTGATAGAAACTATACCATGATGAAACCCCTATGTAGTAGTCTTGATTTACCTATCATGAACGTATTGCAAAGGTATCAAGAAGTGATACAACACTGATTTTCTTGTCGGAATATAGCTCCTTAAACGTATGTAGACGAAGTCTAAGTAATCGACCACTTTCACTTCATTGATTTGTATCAACGAACGTAAGTGGGGGTGGTACCCCGATGGCTTGTTTATAGATTGTTTCCATTGAGTTGATGCTAACATGAAATATCATTTAAATCTCAGGAACAATGGCACCTAAAGCGAGACAAGATAAGGCTACCACATCCCAAAAGGGCAAGAAGAGAGGTCGCAAGGACCAAGGAGAATCATCCTCAATGCAATTACCTCGCCGAATGTTTGGAATAAAATGGGTTCTTGAGGAGAAAGCCAAAGAATGGTATAGGAACAACAAGGAAAGCAAATATGTTCATGTCGACTTGATCAACAAGGACAGCCTAGCGAAGAAGGAACCGCGTATGTTGGTAAAAATCATGGCATTGAATTTGGATTTCATCTTCCGCGACATGGGAGAATGTAATCTTGATTTGACAAGAGAATTTTACGCCAACTGGTCACCGAAAACCACAGGCAGCGAAGTCAAGATTTGGGGCCAAGTTTTAAAGCTCAACGCGGATTTGATCAACTCCTTTCTTGGCTTACCTTCGGTCGATCCAGCACCATTCAAAGAGCTGTACAGCAGACCTCCTTATAGAGCAATTCGACACACACTTTGTGGAAGTAGATCCATGGCAAGGTGGAGCAGACACCAAGACACCGGACGACACAACACCTTCCCCTATGCTCCTTTGAATAGGGAAGCAAGAATCTGGTTGCGCATTGTCAACTCATGCCTTATTCCTGGGACTCAATACACCAAAATAACAAGAGATAGAGTGTGTTTGGTCTATGCATTGATGCCAAATATCCCTATCAACATTGGTGCAATCATTCTCTCTACAATGCGGAAGGCCAGACTACACAAGAGGTCCCACTTCACTTTTGGTAATCTATTGACAGCAATCTTTCGGAAGGAGGATATCGAAGAGGAACCAGCTGATCACAAACTCCCACATAACCCGAAGAAGGTTGACCTCACAAAGGTCAAAGATACTGAAACAACACATGGTGTCAACCTTACTACTGCGGAGAAACATGCTCGAGATGAGAGTTTCTTCCGTCATCTTTATGGCATGACACAGTTCACAATGATGAGTGGAGGTCGTGTTCCAACTGCTGTAGAGCTCCAACAGCTAGACCATGACTATCCAATGAATATGGATGCACGGGAGATGTGTGGAGTAGGCACATACTTTGAGGAACCTCTAGACGATGATGTGCCGACCGATGATGATCGATGCTTGCCAGATTTCGACGTGGAGGAGAACTCTGACGAAGACTCTTATGATGATTCCGACAAAGGGGGTATGACCCCCGACATTGAGGAAGAGTCCGACTGACTAGGTTCTTCGTATTTACTTTCCACTGAGGGCAGTGTCCCGTTTAAGTGTGGGGTGGCGGTATTGCATGCTATACATCTCTATCGCATATATGTTTGTTCACTTTGTTTACTTTGTTTTATTTGTTTCATTTTTGTGTGTGTTTTTTTAGTTTAGGTTAAGTTGTTTTAGTAGTAATTTTTTTTACTTAGCTTCGCATGAAATTATTCTAATAGGCAGCATGATATTATAACAAGAGTTTGTGCTAACATCATGACTATTGAGACGTTTAGACTCTAATTGTGACTCATTATATGATATTGTGTGGTTCAATTCCTTCACTTGTTGGGTCGAGAGTCTATACTACTTCCAATAAAGTCGACCATGTGTCTTGTGTGTGTGAGATTAATAGTATATTCTATGTTTATAGCTGATGCTAGAACTTGCCTGGTATGTATGCAAAACGAAAATAAAGAGTGTAAGTTTAAGGAGATGATTTAGGCATTTCTTTGGCAACCTATACATGTTTACCTTCATTTTACCTACCCGTGGACATCATCCTAGTTAAACCCTTTTGAGACCTTAGCCTACTTCTTTTACAAACCTCATATGAAAGCCTAATCCATTTTTTTCAAGACCGTAAATTGATCCAAATTCCTAAGTGCTTTAACGTATAAAGTCATGTGACGAAATAAGAGAAAATTGGGTGAGTATGATGCTTTAGAAGGTATTGGTGCTTGAATGCATTATGAAAAAGAAAGTGCTATCATAAGAGGTATGTTATGAAAAGAAAAAAGGAAAAGAAAGCTGAAAAGTGAGTTATGCTTAAAATTGAAAAACAAAAAAGGAGAACAAGGGTGGTAGAATAAAAGAAAGAAGAAAGGTTGAAAGAAAAATGTTAATGATATAATGTGATGTACTAAAGCGCTTAGGAACATAGTCACTATTTCTGGCCAAAATAGTCCTACCCATCCCTTAGCCTATATTACAACCATCAAAAGACCTACTTGATCCTAAGCTTAGCATTCTGACATTTAGTGGCGTATACACTAAGGGCAAGCCTATGGACATCAGTTGCTGCATATGAATTCTTTGTGAGAGTGAGAGCAAGGATATTTTGATACCCATGTTTGAAAAATATGCTATACTTGTGAGTGATTATGGGTAATATATTGTGAGACACACATGGTTGATGAGTTTTGGGTAGTTGTATATGATTCCTTGTGCCTTAACTTTTGAATATGAGTTGACCACCATCACGAGTCTATACTAGAGGTTAACCTGTTTCTACTAATGATCGGAAAACTACTCTTTGTTGATAATTGTTGTGCCTGTCTTGACGAATATTTTGTGTTGTTGCTGTAAAACCCTAAGTTGATGTTTAGATGGACATGATATTTTGTTCGACGACGAACAAAGCTTTAAGTGTGGGGTGTTGATGATAGGCGATATTACGCGCCTATATCAATATATTTTGCCCATATTTGTGCCATGTTTCGAGAACAAATTATATATTTCATGCACTTTTAGTCCTTTTTCCTATAAGTGAGCTAACGAACATGATTAGCAAGGTTTCAGGTGTAAATGATGCAGAATTCAGTATTTTATGGATTACTTGACGCCAAAGAAAGCTTCACGAAAGGAGAAAAGCCAAGCTTGGACGCCTAAGGACCAAAAGTGATGCATGGAAAATCTGTCCCGGGCTAAAACAACATTTCTGAAGACTTTGGGGACTTGCAGTAAATTATTTGGATTAGGATAATGATACATTAACCTAGTACAATTAGGTTAAGTATTTCATTAGTTTATTTGGATTTGGATAATGATACATTAACCTAGTACAATTGGGTTAAGTATTTCATTAGCTTAGTAGGATTTGGTTAGATATTTCATTAGCTTAGTAGGATTATGATATGGGTATTATAAATACCCTATCATGCTAGAGATTTTTATTCATCATTCAAATATACATTCTACTTCTCAATTCCGAATTCTTCCTTTAATTCTATTTTCTTCTTCTATTCATCTATTCAATTCTTAATTTCCGCAACAAGAGAAACGTTACTTTGCTAAGGAATTCACGCCTAAATGCCTACCACTTTTGTGCTACATGAAATTCATCATTATTGTGGTATAACAACAATGCCAATTGTGATTTCCTACGCACTCATGGGTAACTAAACCTCTCTGTTGGGGTTATGGAAGCCGAATGAGATACTATCTATTACTATGAGTTTGTGAGTTCGTGACACGTATGCCGCTTATATCATTATTCTCTTCATCTTAATCTAAATTCTTTGTGGTTGCAAACGCAAGAATACGCCAGTATAACATTTAACTTGTTCGAAAGAAAGGTTATTTGTCTGGAAAAGAGATAGTGTCAAGGTAGTAGGGTCCCATCCCCTATTAAACAGTTAGTTCCGTAACTGGATTAACCTCTTGGAGAATTCGTACCGTTAGACACGCTTTAAGCTCGAAAGAGTTAAAGTGAAATAATCCTCGAATAGGTCGAAAGACGCCTGGATTTAACATCGAATACAATTCTCTATAAGCACATACATGTCTGAATTCTACACACTCATAGCCAATAGAGACGTATAACTCAGAAGGTGGACATAACCCCAACACTTCAATTCTCATTGTGTTACAACATACTAAACATTCTTTCTTTTTACTTTGCTATTTTCAGTTTTTACTTTAATATTTTTGTTACACATTACAATCCCCCCTTTTTACGAGACTTGCACTAAAAGTCTAGTAATCGTTGCTTACTTGTTGACCAAGCTATTCCCTGTGGGATCGATACCCAACCCAGTTGGGTTCTATATTTGCTAATGACCGCTTTACACTCCCACGAGAGCTGTAGATTGAGCGCTATCAAAAATTGGCTCCGTTGCCGGGGAATATGAGTGTCAATTAAGTTCGTGATAATTACTAGACCCTTTGGTCAAAGATTCTCGTACTTTTACTTTTAGTTTTTGTTTTTGTTTACTGCAGGTTTTTATTTAGTGCATGCCCCATACTCGAAGTTCTGGTCAACCGTTATTACCTATCAATCCTGAACCACAACGTATTGGCAGAATGGAAGCACAAGCAAAAATCAAAAGGATGGCTGCTCAACAGGAACAGGCTAGATTAGCTGCTCTTGCCGCCGCCCAAGTACACCAACAAAACATTGATAACCCTGGGCGAGCAACAAATCCTGACGATGAGGATTTAGGTGATGACGAGTTACTAAACCCAAGGCGTGATGCTGAAATCATAACACCTGCCAACAGAAGAGGTCGTCAAGCTCGGTTTAGGTATGATCGCCAACCCATGCAACCAGCTTTTGACGACGATGATGATGATCTTGATGGAGCCGGAGCCACATGAGCCATTATTCCTCCACCATTAGCGCCCGGAGACAAGTTCAACATCACAAGCACCATGATTCAGTTATTACAACTCAAGGGATTATTTGGTGGACTAGCAGGCGATGATCCGAATATGCATCTCATCAACTTTATTTCTACATGCAAGTCGTTTGACAATCCTGGTGTTGGTCAGAATGCAATTCGATTACGTCTATTCCCATTGTCTCTGTCTGGGGAGGCAACTCTATGGTTAAATGGGCTGACTCCTGATTCTATTACAAATTGGAGGCAATTGAGAGACGCTTTCCTAGAAAGATTCTTTCCGCCATCCAAAAGAGCACAATTGCGAGATGAAATCAGCAACTTTTGTCAGCTTCCCACTGAAGCTCTTCATGAAATATGGGAGAGGTTCAAGACAAAGCTAGCGAGATGCCCAAACCATCATATGACTAATGTTCACCTAATGGAGATATTATATAGAGCCTTGAATTCAATAACTAAACCAGTGGTGGATAATGCAGATGGAGGATCTTTTATGGACCTCACCTTTGGTCAAGCAAGCAATATTCTAGATCGTATGACGAAGCAAAGTAGAGCTTGGCATACCAGGGATTCTGAGGTAGCAAGCCCCACTTTATCTATTGGCATGACTGCAGACCAAAGAAGAAGAGAAGAAGAACGTGATCAAGATATGGCGCATATGAAAACACAAATGGATCTTCTTACAAAGCATTTATTATCAGGGAAGACCAAAAAAGTGAAAGCTATTGCGTCAAAAGGAAGAGACGAATCTGATTCGGAAGAAGGGGCCAACTACTTGAACAATTAGGGGGGTTTCCGTGGGAATACCCAAGGAAACCAAGGTCGGAACTATTATGATAAATCTGGAAACAAGGACCAAGGTAGTTGGAAGAATAAGAATGAAAAGAGTGGTTTGTACGTTCCCCCTGGTAGGCGTGACACTACCACATCTAATTCTGGAAGTATGGAAGACATGATGGCTAAATTATTGAAAGGAGTGGAAGCAACAAGCGCGGGAGTAACGGAGGTAATTAATGATTTGTCCTCCATGAAACATTTAGTTGATTCACATTCCACTTCAATCAAGCAAATAGAGCAGCAATTGAGCCAACTTTCAGCAGCACTCAATCAAAGAAAGGCCGGCACTCTACCTAGCGATACTATGCAAAACCCAAGGAATGATGGGTCATGCATGGCCATCACTACCAGAAGTGGTAAGGTGATGGAAACTTCAGCAAAAGGCAAGCAAGTGGTTGACGAAGCTGTGGACTTGGATGACAACGCAATAGGAGAGGAGACCGCGGAAGACATCAAGGACGTCACACCCAGCGACGTGCAGCCTAAAAAAGTGGAAAAACGGAAGCAAGAGGATAAGAAAGCCGTGGAGAGAACAATTCCATACCCACCACCACCTTTTCCCCAAAGATTGAAGAAGGTGGTGGATGACACGAAGTTCAGCAAATTCATGACTATATTAAAGCAGCTGACCATTAATGTTCCATTGGTGGAGGCACTTGAACAAATGCCTGAGTATGCGAAATTTATGAAGGATCTTTTGACAAAGAAACGGGCAGCAAGCTATGAGTTGAAAGAAGATGTGCATCATTGTAGTGCAATCGCTACTCGATCAATAGTTCAGAAGAAAGCCGACCCCAGAGCTTTCACTATTCCTTGCACCGTTGGATCTTTGAATTTTGCCAAAGCATTATGTGACTTAGGAGCCAGCATCAATTTGATGCCATTATCAATCTACAAGAAGTTGGGGTTGGGTGATCCTACTCCAACCAATATGAGGCTTGTCATGGCAGATAGGTCGGTAAAATGACCTGTTGGTATTCTATGTGATGTATTGGTAAAGGTTTCTTCATTTATCTTTCCGGCAGACTTTGTTATTTTGGATTGTGAGGCAGACTCAGAAGTTCCCATAATCTTGGGGCGCCCTTTCCTTGCTACAGGAAGTGTGCTCATTGATTTGAGAGCTAATGAGCTTTCATTTCGAATAAATGACGAGGTAGTTTGCTTTGATGTTTGCAAATCAATGAAGCAACCCAAAGATCTGAGTGTATTTTCGGTGGCTGATGTTTTCTTTGATGATAAGAAAGAATTACTTGAAGAAGAGCAAATTATTGATAACCCTTTGGCGGTTATGCTCATGAATGGAGAGACTGAGGATGCTGAAAATTGTAAAGAAGCTATTTGTAATCTATCAGGATTAGGGACATATCGTTATGCTCCCAAGAAGCTGGACCTTGATCTCAAGAATCGACCCACACCACCAGCTAAGCCATCTATTGAAGAGCCACCCACATTAGAATTGAAGGAGCTGCCAAGGCATTTAAAGTATGCATTCCTAGGAAGCGGAAACACACTTCCAGTCATTGTTGCAGCAGATTTGGGTGAGCAACAAGTTGCAGCTCTCATTGCTATTCTACGGAAGTATATTAGAGCCATTGGATGGACCATTGCGGATATTATTGGTATTCCACCTGGGATTTGTACACATAAAATTCAGCTTGAAGAGAATTGCACACCCACCATTGAGCATCAAAGACGTCTAAACCTACCTATGCAAGAAGTGGTGAAGAAAGAAATTATCAAGTGGTTAGACGCGGGGGTTGTATATCCAATCTCTGATAGTACATGGGTAAGCCCGGTACAATGTGTTCCCAAGAAAGGAGGTATGACGGTGGTCGCGAATGCGAAGAATGAGGTTATTCCACTCAGACCCGTCACTGGATGGAGAGTATGCATGGACTACCGAAAGCTGAATTCTTGGACACTCAAAGATCACTTCCCAATGCCATTCATGGACCAAATGCTAGATCGATTAGCGGGGAAAGGATGGTTTTGTTTCTTGGACGGTTATTCAGGCTACAATCAGATTTGTATTGCCCCCGAGGACCAAGAGAAGACAACGTTTACATGCCCATATGGTACGTTTGCCTTCAAACGTATGCCATTCGGGTTATGTAACGCACTAGCCACCTTTCAACGCTGTATGATGTCTATTTTTTCTGATATGGTTGAAGACACTTTGGAGGTATTCATGGACGATTACTCAGTTGTTGGTGAGTCTTTTGAAGCGTTCTTGGCAAACCTAAGCATGGCATTGCAAGGATGTGTAGAATTCAACCTAGTGCTGAATTAGGAGAAGTGCCACTTCATGGTAAAAGAAGGTATCGTTCTTGGGCACAAGATCTCCAAAAGAGGGATTGAGGTTGATCGAGCAAAAATAGAGGTTATTGAGAAGCTACCGCCTCCAATTTCGGTGAAGGGAGTTCGTAGTTTTCTCGGCCATGCAGGTTTCTATCGTCGGTTCATCAAAGACTTCTCCAAAATTGCTAGTCCATTGTGCAAACTCTTGGAGAAAGATGCAAAGTTTGACTTTAATGAAGATTGCTTGAAGGCATTCGAATGCCTCAAAGGAAAACTCATTGAAGCCCCTATCATGGTAGCACCAGATTGGTCTCTCCCGTTCGAAGTCATATGTGATGCTAGTGGTGTAGCCGTTGGAGCTGTGCTTGGTCAAAGAAAGGAGAAATTATTTCATCCTATCTACTATGCGAGTAAGGTCCTAAATGAAACCCAAAGGAACTATACTGTGACAGAACAAGAGCTCCTAGCGGTTGTGTATGCGTTTGAGAAGTTTCGTGCCTATCTATTGGGTACTAAGGTGATCGTTCATACAGACCATGCAGCTCTTAGGTATCTAATGACAAAGAAGGATGAAAAACCAAGATTAATTCGATGGGTATTGCTGCTGCAAGAGTTCGATTTCGAGGTCAAAGATAGAAGAGGTTGCGAGAACCAAGTGGCCGACCACCTATCTAGACTCGAGAATGAGCATGTGGTGCAACCTGAAATTCAGATTGATGATGCATTCCCTGACGAGGAGATATTAGCAACAACAATGGAAAAATTACCATAGTATGCCGACTTTGCAAATTTCGTGGTGAGTAATGTGATACCTGCCAATTTATCTTACCACCAAAGGAGGAAGTTTATGCATGATGTACAACACTACTATTGGGATGAGCCATATTTGTTTCGACGATGTGCGGATGGTATTATTCGATAATGTATATCCCATTTAGAGGTGCCTAATATTTTGGAAGCATGCCACACTTCCCAAGTTGGAGGACATCATGCAGGCAATCGGACGGCAAGGAAAGTATTGCAAAGTGGTTACTATTAGCCTTCGATATTTAGAGATGCCTATGACTTTGTTAGAAGGTGCGACCAATGCCAGCATCAAGGTGCTATTTCGAAACACCATGAGATGCCCATGTCCAAAATTCTTGAGGTAGAACTTTTTGATGTATGGGGTGTTGATTTCATGGGTCCATTCGTGAATTCGTTTGGAATGAAGTACATCTTAGTTGCTGTAGATTACGTCTCGAAATGGGTTGAAGCTGTAGCGTTGGCTGACAACGAAGGAAAGCGTGTTGTAGCGTTCTTAAAGAAGAATATCTTCTCTCGCTTTGGAGTGCCACGTACTATCATATGTGATGGAGAATCTCACTTTTGCAATAAGCTATTAAAATTCGTGTTTGCCAAGTATGGTGTCAAGGATCATAAGGTAGCCACGCCTTATCACCCACAAACTAATGGACAAGTAGAGGTTTCCAATCGGGAGATCAAGCAAATCCTTGCGAAGACGGTCAATTCTAATAGGAAAGATTGGTCTCGGAAGCTAGATGATGTACTATGGGCGTATAGGACTTCATTCAAAACACCCATTGGCATGTCTCCTTATCAACTAGTTTATGGGAAGGCTTGTCACTTACCCATCGAGCTCGAACATAAGGCATTGTGGGCATTGAAGCAATTGAATTTTAATTGGGATAATGCGACGAATCTGAGGTTGGAGCAGCTGAACGAATTAGATGAGTTCCGTCTTCATGCATATGAAAGGTCAGACCTATACAAGGAGCGGATGAAGAAGTATCATGATCAGCGGATTGTTTGACGAAACTTTCAAAAGGATAATATGGTGCTTCTCTTCAACTCTAGATTGAAGCTGTTCCCAGGTAAGTTAAAGTCTAAGTGGTCTGGTCCATACAAAGTTATCCATGTCTACTCGTCTGGAGTAGTTGAATTGGAAGACAATAATGGTGTTGTCTTCAAGGTGAATGGTTATCGTGTTAAACCTTATATCGGTCCTCTTGACTCGATGAATTATCTGGCCATCACTTATCTCGACGAAGTCTAAGTACTCGAGGTAACTATGTCGAGCCACGACAATAAATAAGGCGCTAGATGGGAGGCAACCCATCGTTTATCGTTTTTTATTTTTTAGTATGTGTTTTGCATTTGATAAATGAAAATCCAAAAATAAGAGTCATGCCACGACCAAATCAAAGGCGCTTGGTGGGAGGCAACCCATCGTACTAATTGTTTTCATTGGTTTTGAGCAAATATAGGTGCAAGAGGTATTCAACGAGGAGTTTGGTTTCAAATAATGATTTGGACGTAGTGTATGGTAAAGGTGGTAAGTTTGGAATAAAGATGCATAATGCTATGGATTGAGCATTGCTCATGACAAAATAGGCATCGAGCAAGGCTAGGCCTAGGTAAAACTAGGCCACGAATAAGGCAACGCCTATACTATAGCCTAAGGTCTCGGAATCTAGTGTGCAAAGACATAGGCGCCGCCCATGCTCAAGTATGCTATAGCATAGGCGCCGCCTATGCAAAAGCATTTGGTCTCGGAATCTCATATGCCATGCACTAGGCGCCGCCTATGGTCCCTTTATGCATTACACTAGGCGCCGCCTATGCTAGCTTATGCTTTGCATTAGGCGCCGCCTATACCATGCATAGGCAAAGCTAAAGGCGCCGCCTATGGTCCCTTTTTGTCTCCAAAACCGATTTTAAATGGGTCAAAACCCGACCCATTCTTTTCCTATATAAAGGGGACTTAGTCTTGAAACATAAACACATTGAAACTTGACCTAAAGGCGCCGCACATCCACTCCAAATCATCTCAAAATTTTTCTTTTTGCTCTTTCAATTCACAAGAAACATCTCCAAAGGCTTCAATCACGTAAGTACTCTTTTACTCTTCATCTATTTCTCGTAAGTACTACGTTGCTATGTCTATCATGAATTGCTACATCTTGAAGAAATATTGGTGATGTTAAAGTGTTTGAATAGTTGATGCACAACCATGTGAGTGAACATGTACATTAGGATAATCTTAACTTGTTTCCGACTTGAATTTGGTTTTAATTGCAGTGTCATACTCTTTGAGGAATTGCTATGGTTATGAACATTGCATAGTCTTGTCACTTGTATACCTACATGTTAGGCTATCCCGTTCATCGGGATAAGACTTATAGTTGCCTACCGACATAGGAGGTTGTAATTGTTGATAGAAACTATACCATGATGAAACCCCTATGTAGTAGTCTTGATTTACCTATCATGAACGTATTGCAAAGGTTGCAAGAAGTGATACAACACTGATTTTCTTGTCGGAATATAGCTCCTTAAACGTATGTAGACGAAGTCTAAGTAATCGACCACTTTCACTTCATTGATTTGTATCAACGAACGTAAGTGTGGGGTGGTACCCCGATGGCTTGTTTATAGATTGTTTCCATTGAGTTGATGCTAACATGAAATATCGTTTAAATCTCAGGAACAATGGCACCTAAAGCGAGACAAGATAAGGCTACCACATCCCAAAAGGGCAAGAAGAGAGGTCGCAAGGACCAAGGAGAATCATCCTCAATGCAATTACCTCGCCGAATGTTTGGAATAAAATGGGTTCTTGAGGAGAAAGCCAAAGAATGGTATAGGAACAACAAGGAAAGCAAATATGTTCATGTCGACTTGATCAACAAGGACAGCCTAGCGAAGAAGGAACCGCGTATGTTGGTAAAAATCATGGCATTGAATCTGGATTTCATCTTCCGCGACATGGGAGAATGTAATCTTGATTTGACAAGAGAATTTTACGTCAACTGGTCGCCGAAAACTACAGGCAGCGAAGTCAAGATTCGGGGCCAAGTTTTAAAGCTCAACGCGGATTTGATCAACTCCTTTCTTGGCTTACCTTCGGTCGATCCAGCACCATTCAAAGAGCTGTACAACAGACCTCCTTATAGAGCAATTTGACACACACTTTGTGGAATTAGATCCATGGCAAGGTGGAGCAGACACCAAGACACCGGACTACACAACACCTTCCCCTATGCTCCTTTGAATAGGGAAGCAAGAATCTGGTTGCGCATCGTCAACTCATGCCTTATTCCTGGGACTCAATACACCAAAATAACAAGAGATAGAGTGTGTTTGGTCTATGCATTGATGACGAATATCCCTATCAACATTGGTGCAATCATTCGCTCTACAATGCGGAAGGCCAGACTACACAAGAGGTCCCACTTCACTTTTGGTAATTTGTTGACAGCAATCTTCGGAAGGAGGATATCGAAGAGGAACCAGCTGATCACAAACTCCCACATAACCCGAAGAAGGTTGACCTCACAAAGGTCAAATATGCTGAAACAACACATGGTGTCAACCTTACTACTGTGGAGAGACATGCTCGAGATGAGAGTTTCTTTCGTCATCTTTATGGCATGACACAGTTCACAATGATGAGTGGAGGTCGTGTTCCAACTGCTGTAGAGCTCCAACAGCTAGACCATGACTATCCAATGAATATGGATGCACGGGAGATGTGTGGAGTAGGCACATACTTTGAGGAACCTCTAGACGATGATGTGCCGACCGATGATGATCGATGCTTGCCAGATTCCGACGTGGAGGAGAACTCTGACGAAGACTGTTATGATGATTCCGACAAAGGGGGTATGACCCCCGACATTGAGGAAGAGTCCGACTGACCAGGTTCTTTGTATTTACTTTCCACTGAGGGCAGTGTCCCGTTTAAGTGTGGGGTGGCGGTATTGCATGCTATACATCTCTATCGCATATATGTTTGTTCACTTTGTTTACTTTGTTTTATTTGTTTCATTTTTGTGTGTGTTTTTTTAGTTTAGGTTAAGTTTTTTTAGTAGTAATTTTTTTTACTTAGCTTCGCATGAAATTATTCTAATAGGCAGCATGAGATTATAACAAGAGTTTGTGCTAACATCATGACTATTGAGACGTTTAGGCTCTAATTGTGACTCATTTTCTGATATTGTGTGGTTCAATTCCTTCAGTTGTTGGGTCGAGAGTCTATACTACTTCCAATAAAGTCGACCATGTGCCTTGTGTGTGTGAGATTAATAGTATATTCTATATTTATAGCTGATGCTAGAACTTGCCTGGTATGTATGCAAAACGAAAATAAAGAGTGTAAGTTTAAGGAGATGATTTAGGCATTTCTTTGGCAACCTATACATGTTTACCTTCATTTTACCTACCCGTGGACATCATCCTAGTTAAACCCTTTTGAGCCTTTAGCCTACTTCTTTGACAAACCTCATATGAAAGCCTAATCCATTTTTTTCAAGACCGTAATTTGATCCAAATTCCTAAGTGCTTTAACGTATAAAGTCATGTGACGAAATAAGAGGAAATTGGGTGAGTATTATGCTTTAGAAGGTATTGGTGCTTGAATACGTTATGAAAAAGAAAGTGCTATCATAAGAGGTATGTTATGAAAAGAAAAAAAGGAAAAGAAAGCTGAAAAGTGAGTTATGCTTAAAATTGAAAAACAAAAAAGGAGAACAAGGGTGGTAGAATAAAAGAAAGAAGAAAGGTTGAAAGAAAAATGTTAATGATATAATGTGATGTACTAAAGCGCTTAGGAACATAGTCACTATTTCTGGCCAAAATAGTCCTACCCGTCCCTTAGCCTATATTACAACCATCAAAAGACCTACTTGATCCTAAGCTTAGCATTCTGACATTTAGTGGCGTATTACACTAAGGGCAAGCCTATGGACATCAGTTGCTGCATATGAATTCTTTGTGAGAGTGAGAGCAAGGATATTTTGATACCCATGTTTGAAAAATATGCTATACTTGTGAGTGATTATGGGTAATATATTGTGAGACACACATGGTTGATGAGTTTTGGGTAGTTATATATGATTCCTTGTGCCTTAACTTTTGAATATGAGTTGACCACCATCACGAGTCTATACTAGAGGTTAACCTGTTTCTAGTAATGATCGGAAAACTACTCTTTGTTGATAATTGTTGTGCCTGTCTTGACGAATATTTTATGTTCTTGCTGTGAAACCTAAAGTAATGTTGAGAGGGACATGATATTTTGTTCGAGGACGAACAAAGCTTCAAGTGTGGGGTGTTGATGATAGGCGATATTACGCGCTTATATCAATATATTTTGCCCATATTTTAGCCTAGTTTTGAGAACAAATTATATATTTCATGCACTTTTAGTCCTTTTTCCTGTAAGTGAGCTAACGAACATGATTAGCAAGTTTTCAGGTATAAATGATGCAAAATTCAGCATTTCATGGATAACTTGACGCCAAAGAAAGCTTCACGAAAGGAGAAAAGCCAAGCTTGGACGCCTAAGGACCAAAAGTGATGCATGGAAAATCTGTCCCGGGCTAAAACAGCATTTCTGAAGACTTTGGGGACTTGCAGTAAATTATTTGGATTAGGATAATGATACATTAACCTAGTACAATTAGGTTAAGTATTTCATTAGTTTATTTGGATTTGGATAATGATACATTAACCTAGTACAATTGGGTTAAGTATTTCATTAGCTTAGTAGGATTTGGTTAGATATTTCATTAGCTTAGTAGGATTAGGATATGGGTATTATAAATACCCTATCATGCTAGAGATTTTTATTCATCATTCAAATATACATTCTACTTCTCAATTCCGAATTCTTCCTTTAATTCTATTTTCTTCTTCTATTCATCTATTCAATTCTTAATTTCCGCAAGAAGAGAAACGTTACTTTGCTAAGGAATTCACGCCTAAATGCCTACCACTTTTGTGCTACACGAAATTCATCATTATTGTGGTATAACAACAATGCCAATTGTGATTTCCTACGCACTCATGGGTAACTAAACCTCTCTGTTGGGGTTATGGAAGCCGAATGAGATACTATCTATTACTATGAGTTTGTGAGTTCGTGACACGTATGCCGCTTATATCATTATTCTCTTCATCTTAATCTAAATTCTTTGTGGTTGCAAATGCAAGAATACGCCAGTATAACATTTAACTTGTTTGAAAGAAAGGTTATTTGTCTGGAAAAGAGATAGTGTCAAGGTAGTAGGGTCCCATCCCCTATTAAACAGTTAGTTCCGTAACTGGATTAACCTCTTGGAGAATTCGTACCGTTAGACACGCTTTAAGCTCGAAAGAGTTAAAGTGAAATAATCCTCGAATAGGTCGAAAGACGCCTGGATTTACCATCGAATACAATTCTCTATAAGCACATACATGTCTGAATTCTACACACTCATAGCCAATCGAGACGTATAACTCAGAAGGTGGACATAACCCCAACACTTCAATTCTCATTGTTTTACAACATACTAAACATTCTTTCTTTTTACTTTGCTATTTTCAGTTTTTACTTTAATATTTTGGTTACACATTACAATCCCCCCTATTTACGAGACTTGCACTAAAAGTCTAGTAATCGTTGCTTACTTTTTGACCAAGCTATTCCCTGTGGGATCGATACCCAACCCAGTTGGGTTCTATATTTGCTAATGACCGCTTTAAACTCCTACGAGAGCTGTAGATTGAGCGTTATCAATATGTTCAATAGCCACTACATCAAAAGCTTGATAAATTAATGCTATATCTGCATTGTCAACCTCAATAGATGAAACTGAATAGTCTTTATGCATAGACAAGTCCCATTCACCATGAACAACTATTTCTTGTCTGTCATTTTCAAATTTAACTATTTAGTGTAACGTAGATGCGAATGCCCCAGCACTATAAACCCATGGCCTTCCCAATAACATCTTATATAAAGCATCAATATTTAGCACTTGGAAATTCACGACAAAATTCATAGGCCCTATTGTCAGTTTAAGCTTTATCTCACCAATGATATCTATTTTTGCTCCGTTAAATTCTCTGACATATACATTATTAAGTTGGATCCTTTCCATATTAATATTTAACTTTTGAAAAGTTGACATACAACAAATATTAGCACCAGATCCTCCCTCAATCAATACTTGAGTGATATAGGAATTCTCACATTTCACAGTAATATAGTGGCGTCGATTATGTCCAGTACCTTATGCAGATAATTCATCATCTGAGAAAACGATCGTGCTTACCTCAAAGATTCTACTAACAATTTTCTCTAATTTATTCACAACAAAATATTCCAGCAATTTCATCATTTTCAGGAATTCTTCAGTCTCTTCTTTGGTAACTGGTTTCTTGACTGGAATTCAGTCTTCATTGCCTTGCTTAACTTTTTTTAAATCTTCTAGGGTATAAAATCTCCTTGAATGGGTTAATACTCCTATTCCATCTCTTTTTTCAATAACTTCCTTCCCCTTGTATGTCATTATAATGGGATAGTAGTTCCAAGGAAGTATCTTTGCGTTAACCATAGGAAGTTATGACACCGGTTTAATAATAATTGGAGTTATGGGAGCTCCTTTTACAATTAAGAGAGGCTTGGTGGGCCTTCCAAGAATAATAAGTTTTGGTTTAATATGACTTGACCCAACACTTTTTGAAGATTCTTTTCCCATAGCCAAAGAAGTATTCAACGGTTTAGGTTTTGTTACTACCTCCTCTATTTCTGCAGGTTTACCTTCGTCAAATCCACAGTATTTTCTAACTATTCCATATCAGTTTTGATATTAATGATAGACTTGAAGGAAACTATAGTCTCTTTGCTACTAGGTATCAAATCAAGCATATTTGTTTCAGTATGAGTTGGCAGTGGATTTTGATTAATGTTTGAAGCGTCTGGACTTTGCACCATAATTTGTCGTGTGTCGATCAACTCCTGCATTGTTCTTTTTAGGTACCCGCATTTCTTTATGTCGTGCCCTGTGGCATCAGAACAATATGCACATCTTCTAGAATAATCCAAGTTTTTTGGAGGAGGATTCAGTATCCTTCTCACCATAGTCTTTGAAATAAGATGGAATAAGATATTCTGATAAGAGTGAAATTATATTTACCTTTGTTAGCCTTTTTGTAATCTGCTTTAGGCAAAAAATTTAATTTAGGGGGCCGTTTTGAACTTGTGGGATTGGAGGATAATTCTGAATGGTTGGAGCACACCATTGTGGGTAAGAAGGAGCTCAAGCATATGGTTGTGCATTATAGATAGGATAATGAGGGGGTGGAATGGAATATAATGGATTTTAGGGACGATCATAGTATCGTGGATGATTATATGGATCTTGAACATAAATTTGAGATTGAGATTATGTGTATGGTTGATGCAATCCCCTTAAATTTTGTCGTAGACCTGGCACAACAGTAGCTACATCCTTCTTTCTTTTCTTCCAACCAAAACTTCCTAAACCATTTTGAATTGCCTGCGTTATTGCTTTCAAAGCGGACTGACTTATGATTTTTCCAGACTTAATTTCATTTTCTACCATTTCTCTGACCTTAATGACCTCAGCAAATGTACTTCCAATAGTAGAAAGCAAATGATGGAAATAGTTATGTTTCTACGCCTGTAGAAAACTATCAATCATATCTAACTCCTTTATTGATGGCCTGACTCTTGCAACTTGCTCCCTCTATCTAATAACATATTCTCAAAAGGTTTTAGTTATCTTTTTTCTCATGTTGGCAAGTGTGGTGCGATTTGACACTATATTACTATTATATTAAAATTATTAGACAAAATCTCAAGCCATGTCATCCCAAACGTGCCAATGAGAAATATCTTGGTCAATGAACTATTTTGAAGCTATCCCCACTAGACTTTCTCTAAAGTAGGCCATCAACTGTTCTTTTCCCCCCCATCTCTCTCAATTGATTATAAAATATTTTTCAAATAAGTCGCGGGATTTCCACGGTCTTCGTACTTATCAAACTTAGGATTTTTAAATCCTAGAGGCAAATGGACATCAGGAAACACACACAAATCTTTTTATGAACCACTCTTTTACCCTCCCAGTCCTTGCATATTTCTCATATTGTGATCTAAATTTTTCACCTTCATAGCCATCTCTTATTATCCTCATTCTTAATAGTCTTCTTAATCACAAAAGGAGAACCGTGTTGATGAGCAGGATAATATGAATATAGGGTTTTGAAAGTCACTTTATGAGGATACAATTGATCATGACTTGGTTCACCCATAGTCTTCTGCACTATCGATTGAAGACCTATAGTAGTTGGTACTACCGGAGTAAAAAATGGGTTGTTTGTGATAGATGGATTTGGTGGGTGCATGGAAGAAGTACCAGCAGCACCAGACACATTAGCATATGGGCCGAATTCAGGTGTATAAAATGGATTGCTAGTTTGGGTTTGAGCGAGATTTAGATCATTCATATTTAAAAGTTTAGGAATTGAGGAAGGCGGGGCTTGTCCATTCATCCAAGCTTGATATATTTTTGTCATCTGTTATTTCAATAACTTATTCTCCTCCATGGATGTAAACTCCTATGAAATCAACTAATTTTAATCTTCTTCATTGTCAGACTCTACACTTTCTTTGTGCATAATCTTTCTCTTTCCTTTATCTCTTGTGTTGTACAGATAAGATGCAAGTTTAAACCACAAACCAACTACCAACTACTTTATCTTTTCTCTGAATCAAGTAGAAAATAAGTGAGTTTTACATATTTAACACATTATAATGTCATGTTGTATGTTATGCCTCTATATACATTTCCCAGCCTATCTTGGAAGGCCTTGTGTTTCATCGCGTCTTTTCTAGGTACACTTTTCAAAAAGTTTTGATCAAACCCTTTCGAGGGTTGCCTACATATCATGCCAGGACATGAATTAGATCTTGTGTAGTTCTGGAAAAACTTAAAAAAATAATTTTTTAAAAGAAAATATATAGATTAAATAAAGTAAAATTTATGTAAGATATATATATATATATATATATATATATATATATATATATATATAGAAATAAACGACCAACTTCATTATATTCAGTAATTTTTTAATACAAGTAAGATGGAACAAATGACACGACTCCTAAAAGTAAACCTACTAATTGACATCTGAAAACTAAACTTAAACAAACAAGATTAACTAAAAGACATAAAATCTAGAAAAGAAGTTCTAAGACTGAAACTGAAATACTGTAATAAAAGAAAATAAATATTCATACCTACAACTAACTCCAGTGTCTCAAGGTATTCATCTGATCTCCACAACCTCAACATGCTCGATCAAGGAGATTTTGGCTTTATGTGGTCTCCCAAACCCAAGTATATGTCTTCCAATGAAGTGGTGAGACGTTGGGCGAATGATGGTACTTGTGCCAAAAATTGTTCTCGATTCAACTCTTGGTAGTCCTAACCCATTCTGGTGGTATCCTGTGCTACATGACAGACCTCCCCTCGAAGGAAACTGAAGGGTTGATCCCATCCTTGGCTTACCGATCACGGGAATCAATTATCTCTTTTGCACGTTGCTCTCGAGCAAAAACTACTTCTAGTTGTTCCCGTAGGATTCCTCTTTGAGATCTCTCTTGATTGAATTCTTATTGTATCTTATTATCAAATTCTTGGAACTGTTGGCTGTGAGATGTAGTAAGTTCTATAACATGTGTCCCCCTAGTTATGGCCAACTTTATTTGTCCTCAAATTTCAACCTCAATTTCTATTGACTTAGCTTTTTCCTCAGTAAATTTCCTCTATTGTTCTTCTATTCTTTCCCTAGCTCATTTTAAATTAGCATTTAGCACTTGAATAGTGGACTGATAATTTCTCTCTACCTCTAATCATGTTTGCTTAACTCTTGCCTTATTCTCTGCATCCTTATCTGATTGTTATTGAGTCAAGTCAGACTTAGCATGCTCTAATTCCGCTTTCAAAGATTGATTGACATCTCTATATTCTTGCATGGCCATCTCAATCCCTATTTTTATTGCACCCTCTTGATTTATGTGTCCCTTACCCGATCTTTCTAGTCTGACAGGTAGAGGTGGTTGTTTCTCAAACCATTCATAGTAGCCTGGGTGTAATTCTCCCTTCTCATGTTCTATGACCATTGTTTCAATTCTCGTGAGATGACAACCGTCTCAAATCTATTGCAACCTCTTGATCTATGGGTCCCTTAACTGATTTTTCTGATTTGACTGGCGGAGGTAGTTGTTTCTCAAACCATTTATAGTAGCTTGGGTGTACTTCTCCTTTCTTACGTTCTATGACCATTGTTTCAATTCTCATAAGATGATAACCATCCCAAATCTGCTGTGCCAATCCCTCTGGAAGGGAAATCTCTAGTCTAACCTCAAAAATAAATTCTTTCATATTTTTTGTTATTTGAATTATTTGACGTCTTCCTAGCTTACATAAAACCCGTAATGGCACATATGGTTTTAACACCTCTAATACCCATCAATAACAAGAAATGAGGAACAACAAAACTATGTATGACTTGTCTCCAAGGGAACTCAGTGAGATTCCAAGTGATCTTAACTATCATCAGTGAGCGAAAAAGCTTGTCCCAATCACTAACTCCTTCTGGACACTTATATTTCTCCATACTTTATTCATAATCTTTGCTGTAATTGACTCATTCAGGAATAAATCCCGCCACCATAGGATGTTGATAAAGATAATCTACAATCCACATTTGTATCAAGATGTTATTCCTTCGAGAAAACCTTTTCCCTTCTGACAAATGGATAGAGCACGATAAATGTTAGACAAAATCATGAGTACCATAGTTTAATCCTCTCTCTTAATCGATACATGCACTACTCCAGCTAAATAAATATTAATTTTTTTCTTTCTCCTTAGGAAGACCATAGTTCCTAAAAAGGCTACCTTGAATGCAAATCATCTATGAACTTTCCAAGCCTCAAGACTTTCCTTGTTACATAGTTGTTTACCGAACTCCTCAAACCCCTCTTGTCTTTCATAACTTTCATACAAAAACCGTAAAGAGACCCAACCTTTTTTAATTGAATATTTTTAGTTACGCATGTTTAGGAGATTACAAAATTTATTTATCAAGATGAGTCTTCGGCCTATAAGTTTTTTCTAGGTGCATATCCCTAAATTGAATATAAGTTGTTATCTCCTCTAAAGTCAGAGTCAACTTGAAATTTAAGAAGTGAAATACATTGTTCATTGGATCTCAGAAAGTCAGCAATATATCAACCACCTCTCTGCTAGGGTTGATTGTCATGATGCTTGACAAAAAACCCAAATACTTATATATCTTACCATGATCAAATGAATCCATCTTGTTCCACCATGTCCAAAGCTACTAGGAGGTACAATCCAAAACATGTAATAGTACATTCCCATCTCTTTTCCTTTTTTGACACTTTTTATGAATTGGAGGAGACATTTTATACCTATGGATAGAGACACTGTAACACCCCGTACATTTCTAAACTAGAAATTAAACCTTTGTTCCTACGTGTATAAACTCTAGTCTCATGATTTATTGTCACGCCTCAAATCCTATTGGGGCAGACTGGCACCCGTAACCGATGAGGTCCGGGAGAACCATCTCATAACCTTATTCTTCCCATGCATACCTCTATGGCAACCTGAAATTCGGACAACATCATGTCGCATATAAAAGGAAATAATCACCTGTATAAGCTCGAGCACACATATATATGTATATACAATACTTGGCCATTGGAGCCATCACGTCTATTAATAAAACACCACCTTGACTGTACATTAGGTCTAGAAAGCCTCTAGACAATACACAGAGTTTAACTAAGGTCGGGACACACCCCGCCATATAACTAACTTCTATACAATACCAAAAGTGACTGGATATGACACAGAAAGCCCCAAAGCAAACTAGAGCTCACCAAAAGCAGCTGGGTATCCTGGCTCCTACTAAGATTTGGAAAACAAGTAAGTATTGGAATTTCTTGACATCTTGTAGGGTGGAAACAAGTTCATTGGTAACGTAGGACATCATACAAAATCATTATGGATCACATGTTACTGAATAACTTTGGAAACTTTCTTAATAGAACAATTGTTCACTTTCATGCCAAAGATATGGTATAGAGTATGCTTTACATACCTGACTGTCAACCTTCAATACTAGTCCCAAATCGACTTCTCATCTTTTCGGATTACTTATCTACAATGAATATATATAGCAATCTAGTATTAGCGACCAAATGTCACAATTCGATTATTTGAATTCACCAAACTAGTGGTTAAGTAGTAAGCCTTAATTACACCATAAAGGATGTCACTTTAACCCTCTTATACTCCAATTACATTCACATGCCATGCATATTCATACAACATCCTCCAATATCAAATTTGGATTCATTTATCGTTCCAACCAATCCATTAAACCAAATTGAGTCATAGACAAATAATCATCAATTCAATAGTATATCACCATATCCACCTTCCATAACTCAATTACCATATCCACCTTCCACAATTCAATACAACCAAACCATGCAAAATAGTCCTCTATCACTTTTCAATAACAACCGATACATATAATCCTCTATCACACATATACATATGGAAGAGAACAAAGGCAAACAATATTCATACATTAGAATTCACCTCTTGATTATGCAATCTTGTTTGTACAAATAATAGGTGCCGTTCGAAGCTCTCTAGATGACAAACGCTGTTATCGGATTACTTTGGAATTTCTATGGTTGAATCAAAAGTAATTTAAAGGTCAAATTTGGCTAGGGTTTGTTCTTTCTCAATGATTGATGATGAAAATGAGTTTTTGAACTTATATACATGTATATATACACATGTTCCCGTCCATAATATCATAGGTAATGACCAAAGTGCCTTTAAAATTTAAATAATGTCAAATCTGTCCTTTGGTGGACTGTTTTGATAAGCTAAAGTAGATCGACCATAACTCTTTTCTCCGATATCGTATTTGGGTGAAATTGGTATAGTTGGAAAGATAATTCAAAGGAATTTTATTTCATATAAATTAGGCCACCCATTTAGTCCTGTACAAGGAGTTATGGTCGTTTGAAGTTGACCCTAAAAATCTGTTTTGAGAGGCTGAAGTAAAACGAGTATAACTCCTTACTCAGACGTTGGATTTGGATTAAACCAATTGAATTGGAAAGAAGACTCAAAGATCTTTCTTTTCATAGGTCGCAGCTCTCCCAGTTCATTATATTTATGGAGTTATGATCGTTCAAAGTTGACCCAAAAAAATTGGCTGGCCTCAGTAGTTTGTGTGCAGGAAATTTTCCTGCACATTTACTATTCCCAATATCCCGGCCACCATTTTATAGTTTCAAATGTGCTCGATTATATACGAAACCTATCCATTTTTGGAAATCTTTATATCGTTGGAAAGCTTATTCAATAACCTTCGCATGGAACCATCGACGGGCAAATTCCGGTATAAATAAAATAAAAAAATTAATTCCATATAAATAAGACCAATACACGTACTTGAATACGCCAATATATGTACTTGAATACGGGGTGTTACATTTATACTTGAATCCATGTTTCATAATCATTTACCTAGTGTGAAGAGAGTTTATGAGGTGGGAAAGATGTTCATAAGAGTCACTTAGAGCAAAGTGAGCTAAGAGTCTTTGATTTGGCTAAATTTTGGTGTTCGATTCCATAAGGATCAGCTTTGAATGAGTATACCTTTATGTATATGTGGACTGTGGCAGATTAAGTCACATCAAATTGTATATAATTGAATTAGCTTTCCAATTATACCAATTTTTTCTTAATCTGATACCCAAGCGAAAAGTTATGGCCATGCAAAGGGTTGTACGGTGCCTAACAATCGTCTGAGGCTACAAGAATGGGTGTGCGATTGGCTAGGCGTCGCCCAGCAAAGGGATAGGATATTTGCCATGCGCCTCCCATCCTAGGGTTAGGCGATTGTCCATGCATTTCCAACCTTGGCTTGGGCGATTGGCTGTGCATCGCCTAGGTCATTTCCCAGTGCCAAAAATGCTCTATTTTGACTTAAATCAAGGGTGTTGAAGTTATTTGACTCCCCCTAAATCATCTCTAATTACTTCAAAATGATTTGATGAAGTATTAAATATATTAACTCCTCTCCCTTAACCCTATGCAATGAGTAAACAAATCAAAAACCCTACCATCTTCCCAAGAACAAAATCCAAGTATCATCTCTCAAGAATAAAGAAGTTAAGTTCCAAATTTAAAGTTCTCTCCAAGGATTCTTCCAATCAAGGTATGTGAGATTTATGAATAAGGATACACTTTCATCCTTGTACCCAAAACTTATTTTAAAGTTAAGATTATGTGATTTGAAATTAGGGTTCATACCCAATCTATCTTGTTTTGATTTTATGAATTTACAAAGTGATTTAAGTATTAAAGTGCATGCTTATTCTCATCTATTTATGTTTTGACTTAAACATTCTCTGTTATAATTTGTATATCATGAGTTTGATTTGAATATTGATTAAAGATTTTTAATTAAGTTTTAAGCATGATATTATTTTACAAGTTATATGAAATAAAGCATGAGATTCAAGGTCTTTAAGTGCATCAAAATTACACATGCTCGTGTTTTGATTTATAAGATTCATATTGTGATTTTGATTTTGTTATCTTGACTGAAATTATTGAAGTATTTCAAGAAGATTATGAGAATGAAGCTCTATTGTGAAATTTTGAGAATTTAAGTATATATGCTCTAAACCCCAAGTATGAGTTTTGATATTCCAAGAAGACTATGATCTTAAGTTTCTTTGATAAGTTTATACCAAGACTTAAAGTAAAGATTGATCTTTTGATCCTAAGATAAGACATGAAATCCATATTTGTTCATCTTGATTATGATTTAAAGAAAGAGAAGCATACATGGTTTTTATTATACAAGCCTTGTGCTATTTTAAAGTGGATTTCCTAAAAGTATGAGCATATAAGTAATATGAGAATAGTATTTAGCACCGAGTTGGGTATGAGTCCATGGCCACATGCTCCAAAACTACGTGTCACCATAGGTTTAAGTCCCATTGTGGGTTAAGTATAGTGATCACTGAAGTTAAGGTTTCATTCCGATGGCAAGGGTAGAACAACTCTACTCAATGTGGGTAAGACATTGGACTCCATGATAGTTCACATGGTTTATGTCAGTTATAATAACCTCTTAAAAGAAAGAATAAATAGTAAATCTTTTAGAACTAAGTGTTATGGCTCCCAAATTTTATCCTTACGCTCCATTACTCATGTTTATAATTTTACAGCCTTTGTTTTATTCAAGCTCAAGGTGAGCCATCTATACTTAGCATGCATTATTTAAAAGTCTACGAGTATTTTCAGTTATTATTTTACTTATGCATTCACCCCCACATACTCAGTACATTCCAAAAGTACTGACCCACATATATATCTATATGCTACATTGTCTCATAATATAGGTATCAGCTGTAGCCTACACATCATAATCAAATAGTGTGCAGCTTTCAATCAACAGGCGATGAGTTCTTTTACTTCAAGGTCCTAAGTCAATCATAGTTTGAGTAGCATCTTATTTTCTTTATTCAGTCGTATTGATTAGGGATAGCTGGGGTCATATTCCGGATACCTATAGTCAGTATTAGTAGAGGCTTCATAGACAGTCAGTAGATTTGATGTATTTGATTCAGTTTTGTTTTATATAACTAGAGTTGTAATAATTTTAATAGAGTCTTATATTGATCATATTCAAAAAAAACATCCCTTCTGCTTATATCTTTTAGATTCATGTATCTTATTCAGTTGCTCATGAGTTATGCAAGTATAATGGGTTAGCTTAGGATCATTTGTGGTTCTAAGAATCGTGTTATGAGTAGGGGTAGTTTCGGATCATTACAAACTTGGTATTAGAAAATAGATTTCAAATGTCCTAGGGTGCCTATGAAGTCGTGCCTAGTAGAGTCTTGCAGAATGGTACAAAGACATCAGTACTTTCTTCGAGAGGCTATAAGGCATTTAAGAAATGACTCTTTTCTTTCATACTCTAGATCGTGCAGTAAAGTTGTTCTTTTAGAAACTTTTGTCGATTCGTGTGTTACTCTATAATTCTTTATCTACGACTTTCTGAGATAACATGAGTACGAGATTCCAATTTCTCTTAAGATGATACTTTCAAATTTACTATTTGTAACTTCAGACGTCATACAAGGGGCTTGAGAGGAGCTTACTAGTGTGTTAAAAGTCCCTTAAGTTGAAAGGTTATTTCCTTATCCGTATGAGTTGTGCAGTTAAAATAAAATATGCTATGTGTTCATATTCCTCATTAACACCTTTAATCCAGATAGTGCTCATGAGAGGAGATAGTGTGAACCCAAATTGTTAAATAGAGTTTGCATTTGAGAGATATTATGACATTAAGTGTTATGATTCATAAGTAGTAGAACCTTCTTATAGTTGGAAGTATGGGTATAGAAGTGTAGTGACAATAAATGTGGTTTTGGTGATTGATTGAATGTATATAGATAAACTTTTACATACGATTGAATTGGTAGTGAGGTGATATGTCCTTGTATGTTAGTTTAGGGGTAATGAATGTAGTACAGGTTCCTTGGTGGAAGGTAAAAAATAAATTATTAGTTAAGGTGAATTGTTGTTTTCTTGAAGTAGGAAAGGAGTTATTGATGGTATTTATTGTGTTAGAAAAGTATAGAAATTAATAAAGTATTTGGTGGTTGAGTATTGTTAATTTAGGTTTCCCTTAAGGTTTAAAAAGGAGTTTAATTGAAACTTATAGAGCTATGAAGATAATTTAGGTGTACAGATGGGTAAATAGTCATAATGTATAGAAGGAGGATGTGCTAATGGATTTTAATAATACCAGAGGATTATGATTGATTACTGTTGTTATGAGGTTCTAGTGGACTATTGTTTCTTGGTGTTTTATTTTATAGCTTTCAAGCGAGAATAGTATGTGAGGTTGTGTTGTTAATCATGCCTAGTACCAAACACTAAGTTTGAACAGTGAATGATCATCAAGGTGGAAATAATGATTGCTTGGTTAGTGATGCTAGTTATATGAGGGTGAACCAGTAGGCTTGAAACAGTGCATGCAAGAATTTAAATTTATTGATTTGAGATTGAGTATGATGTTGTAGGTATGAATTAGATGTATACCCAATGTTATATAGGGGTTGCATAATTTTTTAAGATTATTAAAGGTTGTGTATGGTTAGTAGTACCCTTGAGTTGCTTAATGGTCAGAAGGCTAGTTATATAGTATATGGTATTCTTAATAGCTAAGTTAAAGAGTTATGGATAGATGATGTTGAGTCTTTTGGTATGATTTTGATTCTCGTGGTTTAGGAAAAAATATAAGTTATAGAAATGTGATACACGTTAGGTGTTTAATGAGACAGGTATGTTTGTGGGGAACAGTGCAAGTCTATGGCGATGATTATTGAAGATAGAGAAAGTTAAGGATGATCTATGTGAAGGGGGATTATCCAAGAATGAAGTTAGTATGTTTTAAATATATTTCATTCGTATAAGTTGAGAATTTCTCTATAGAACATTAGAGTGAATAAATTATAGCTAAGTCTTAGGGATACGAAATAGATCCATAAGCTTAGAAAGATGGCTTTAATCTAAAGGGGAGATGATAGTGTTGATGAAAGATTATTTAGATGGGAGAGAGTAAATGTTTCTTGCTGAGGAAGGATTGTTGTATATGTGATTTACCTAAGGCTATAAATGTGAAGTTAGATTGAGGGCAAGCTTTTGATATGCATCATGGTTAGTTGAGATTTTGTGTATGTCTTCTTATGAATAGTGCAAAAAAGTTTTTAACGATAGATGTTTAGAGATATGAGAAAGAGGATTTTATGGGTGTTTGCCTAGAGGTTCGTATGTAGTTATAATGATAGGCTTGAATGTTAGGTTAGTATATAAGCGGATGGGTGTATTGTGAGCTAATTAGTTCTTAGTAAGAGGTTGAATTTAGTTGTTGAAGTGATAAGAAGAGTTATCCTAGAGCTGAGAAGTTATGAAAATGCTTGGGGTATTCAATTCATGGTTCAGACAAGTATTATGGTGTCATGTTCAGTACCTCATGATTTTAGGTTAAGCTTGAATGTGGTGAGAGTATGTGCTTGACTCAGACTTTGGCTAGAGTAGTTATATGTTCCCATGTAAGAATTATAAGTTGAATCAAATGAGCATTGTATTTAAGGAAATAGTATAGTTGAGGGATTATTTTAGAAGTGTGACTAATCTTGAAAGTTAGAAGTTGCATTGCTTAAGGCTTAGTAATTTTATCCTAGCTTATGTTCTATAAGACTATATTCCATCCCTATTAGCCATGTTTTGATTCCTTATTCAAATATCGTATTCAGATCATGCCTGAGATTTTTTGCTCCCTAAATATTATCAAAACTTCTTGCAAAGAGTTTTGGAGAAATACTATAATTGAGTATGAGCTCTCAGTATGATTCAGTCTGTATAACCAATAATTTAGTTTAGTAGTCAGACAGGAAAGTTCCTATGGTTTTCCATATTTCCATTTAGTTTCACTATCTGAAGTTTTATGAGTATGTTTATTCCATTAGGTAATCCAGTTCAGCCCTTGCATCATATCTAAAATTCAGATTCAGTTCATAAATGTTCCTTGAATAATCTTAGTTTTTCAAGTATTCCAGTTCAGCTAGTATAATACCCATTGTATAATCTTAGTCTCGTTGTCTCATGATTTGTGCTTACATAATGTACTTGGCAATACCATGAAGCCTCTTATTTTAATTTCCTATACGTGTTCTGTTGAGGAGCAATTTCTAATGAGAAGTTACGTACTTTATTCCATCCTTAGTAACTCTTGGAATGTTATTACATCGTAATAACTTCAAAATTCTATATGTAAGACCATATCATGAGCATTTCAAGTGAGTTTTAATATCTCAGCATGAATCAGCCCCTTATATGTCAATAGAGTCAATCAGCTCAGAAATCAATTTCATGATTGAAATTTTAATGTTTCAACTCAGCTATATCCTTCATTAACAGACATGTCATGTATACATTATTTCATACTTTTAAAGTCTTAATAAGTTCCAATCCATTAGTCGGGGATGAATGTTCTCAAGGGGGAGATGTTGTGACACCTCATACGTTTCTAAGTTAGAAATCGGACCTTCGTTCCAATGTGTGTAAACTCTAGTCTCATGATTCATACTTGAATCCATGTTTCATACTTGAATCCATGTTTTATGAGGAGGTAAATATTTTCATAAGAGTCACTTAGAGAAAAGTGAGCTAAGAGCCTTTGATTCATCCAAATTTTAGTGTTCGATTCCACAAGGGTCATATTTGGATGAGCTTAACTATATATGTGTAATTTGGCATATTAAGACCCATCAAATAGTATATAATCGAATTAGCTTTCCAAAAATACCAATTTTGCCTTAATCTGATACCCGAGCAAAAAGTTATGCTCATGCAAAGAGTTGTGTGTCGCCTAACAATAGCCTAAGGCTACTAGAATGGGTGTGCGATTAGCTAGGCGTTGCCTAACAAAGGGATAGGATATTAGCCATGCATCGCTGAGCCCGGGGCTAGGCGATTAGCCATGCATTGCCGACCTTGGCTTAGGCGATTGGCTGGACGTCGCCTAGGTCATTGCCCAGTGCCAAAAACGCTCCATTTTGACTTAAATCAAGGGTGTTGAAGTCATTTCACACCCCTAAACCATCTCTAATCATTTCAAAATAATTTGATAAAGTATTAAACATATTAAATCCTCTCCCTTAACCCTAAGTAATCATTAAACAAATCAAAAACCCTCCCCTCTTTCCAAGAACAAAATCCAAGTGTCATCTCTCAAGAATCAAGAAGTTAAGTTCCAAATTCAAAGTTCTTTTCGGGGATTCTTCCAATCAAGGTATGTGGGATTTATGAACAAGGATACTCTTTCATCCTTGTCCCCAAAACTTGTTTTAAGATTAAGATTATGTGATTTGAAATTAGGGTTCATACCCAATCTATCTCGTTTTAAGTTTACAGATTTACAAGGTGATTTAAGTATTAAAGTGCATGCTTAGTCTCATTTATTTATGTTTTGACTTAAACATTCACTATTATGATTTGTATATCATGAGTTTGATTTGAATATTGATTAAATATTTTCAATTGAGTTTTAAGCATGATATTATGTTACATGTTAAATGAAAGAAAGCATGAGATTCAAGGGATTTAAGTACATCAAGATTACACATGCTTGTGTTTTGATTTATAAGATTCATATTGTGATTTCGATTTCGTTATCTTGACTGAAATTATTGAAGTATTTCAAGAAGATTATTGAGAATGAAGCTCTATTGTGAAATTATGAAAATTTAAGTATATATGCTCTAAACCCCAAGTATGAGTTTTGATATTCCAAGAAGACTATGATCTTAAGTTTCTTTGATAATTTTATACCAAGACTTAAAGTAAAGGTTGATCTTTTGATCCTAAGATAAGACATGGAATCCATATTTGTTCATCTTGATTATAATTTAAAGAAAGAGAAGCATACATGGTTTTTATTATACAAACCTTGTGTTATTTTAAAGTGGATTTCCTAAAAGTATGAGCATATAAGTAATATGAGAATAGTATTTAACACCGAGTTGGGTATGAGTCCACGGTCACATGCCCCAGAACTATGTTCCACCGTAGGTTTAAGTCCCATTGTGAGTTAAGTATAGTGATCACTCACGATAAGATTCTATTCTGATGGCAAGGGTAGATCCTCAACGTGGGTAAGATGTTGGACTCCATGATAGCTCACATGGTTTATGTCGGTTAGAAGAACCTCCCAAAAGAAAGAATAAATAGTAAATATTTTAGAACCAAGTGTTATGGCTCACAAAGTTTATCCTTACGCTTTATTACTCATGTTTATGATTTACAACCTTTGTTTTATTCAAGCTCAAGGTGAGTCATCCATACTTAGCATGCATTATTTGAAAGTCTATGAATATTTTTAGTTATTGTTTTACTTATACATTCACCCCCACATGCTTAGTACATTCCAAAAGTACTGACCCACATATATATCTGTGTGCTACATTGTCTCATAATGTAGGTACCAGCTACAGCCCATACATCACAATCAGACAGTGTGCAGCTTCCAGTCAACAGGTTCTGAGTCCTTTTGCATCGAGGGCTTGAGTCAATCATAGTTTGAGTACCATCTTGTTTTATTTATTCATCCGTATTGATTAGGGATAGCTGGGATTCATGTTCCGGTTACCTATAGTCAGTATTAGTAGAGGCTTCATAGACAGTCAGTAGAGTTGATGTATTTGATTCCAGTTTTGTTTTGTATAACCAGAGTTTTAATCATTTTAATAGAGTTTTATATTGATCATATTCAGAAAAGACATCCCTTCTACTTATTTCTTTTAGATTTATGTAACATATTCAGTTGCTCATGAGTTATGCAAGTATAATAGGTTAGCTTAGGACACTTGTAGTTCTAAGCACCATATTACGACTGGGGGGTAGTCTCGGATCGTTACAGACACAAGGTTAGAAAATGTCTAGACTCTCGGCAAAATTTAATTCACTAATTTTTGAACTTTTTAACTTGACTCGTGAGAGTTAATGCAACCATTAAATTTGACTCAGATGCAAAAATAATTTTATTCAAAATAAGAAGTAAGAGAAATATGAACATCAACATTTCTTTTAAGAGATGACACTTATTTAGACCAACTCTACTGGGAATTTTGCAACAACAGACCCCTATAAAATTTCAACTATGAGTTTGGGAGAAAATACAACTAAGTACACTAAATGAAAAAGAGAATAAAATAATAATAACTGGAAATGAAAAGAAAATAAAAAATGATTATTTTATATTTGAAGTTGTGCAAAACTCAGTCTCACGACCCCTAAAGGTTCATGACTGTTAAGATATATATTTACATATTTTATTACTTTATAAAAACTCAGCTCATGACCCCTAAAGATTCAGGACTATAAGGATTTATATTAAAATTTAAATTTAAAGATACGAAATAAGAAAGAGAAAATAAAATAAAATAAAATAATATCACTAATGAAAAATAGTCATATTTTCAAAAATATTCCTCAATAAATTAATGAATAAATTTTATATTTTAAAAAGACAAGGTTGTATTCTGGGAAGAATTTCCTACGTATCTTACTAAAGAGTGAGAATCAGACCCCGTAGTTTATGAAAACCTTAAAAACTATATATATATATATTTTTAATTTCTTTGAAAATCGATTCATTGAATTTGAGCACAAAAATTCTCTTACATTTCACCATGTTGCCTAAAGTCGGTCAACAATTAAATGATCTTTCAAATAAATATTAAAGAGCACGTAGGATTACATGTTGGTCATTATAAAGAGGGGCTACTGTCCTAGACAGACCCAACCCCTGTGTCGAGTCCTCCTAAGTCAAATGCACATGATAAAAATAAAGCGGAACCTAATAGGGATAGTCAGATTTTGAGTTTCAGTTCTTCTAGGTTTAGCTGAATAGGGATAGATGTCTAGATTGGCTTATCCGTGCGGACACTACAGTCGGGGAGGGACAACTTGTTCGGTAGCAGTGCACTTCCGACTTTGTTGTGGATCCAAACCCCGCCTAACACGTGTGACTAATAATTCTTCACCAGGTGCGTTGATACTCTGGCTATCTAAAAAAGAAGGTAATATGCATACTCTATATTTCTTCTATCCTATTTCAGAGCCTCAGAGGGGGTGCGCAAGAGAAGACAATTTATTATACAATTCAACAATATCAAAATAATAAATGAGCAATGAGTAGCACATTAGGCCAAAAAACACAATATCAAAAAAATTAAAGCAAGTAAAGTCAATAACAAAAGCTCGAATTCTGGTTATTCCCCAGCAGAGTCGCCAGAGATATCACACCCCTTTTTCGCCGGAAGGGTCGAAAGATTTTTTCAATTAACATAATTTTTTTTAATAGGGATTATTTTATTCATTTTTAGAATCTCCAGTTAGAATTGAGTTATGGTGTTTCAAGTCACCTTATATCAAAAGGAAATGACTCTTTGTTGGTCTGTAAAAATAGAAGACCGGTAAGGAATTCTATTGATCGGAGGAAAGGTGTGAGGCTCCCCTCGAGTCGTGTGGTTCTAGCACAATCATTTTTATTGACTTTTATTGAATTAAACTAATTTGATAAATTATGCTTGGACCTAGGTTTGCTAATTTTTAATTATATCGAAAATGACTATCTACACCTCTTATATTAAATAAATCGGTGAAAGTTAATTTTAGAAAAATATTTGCCAAGGTGCATTATTGCATTCTTGAATTTTTAAATGTCTTGAAAAGATGTGTATGCCGCATTCTTAATTCAGACGAATATTTTAAATATGCCTAAAATTTGCCTAACATTAAAGCCATTGATTTGTCTTTTGTAAACTCGTAACAATTTATCTGTTAAAAATACTACTTAACTGGTGGCTCTGTCGGAGCTCCAACTTGCTCCGACGGTGGATGAAGATGACGAAGAAGAGATGGTAGTCATGTTTTTCGGCAAAAAACTCGCTGGTTTCCGGCGAGGGTGAGTTCGGCCGATGGTTTTTTTTGGAGGGGGGGTTGACCGTTTTCTGGTGGAGGTTCTTCGATCAAAACTGACGCTGAATTTGCAGCCAAAATAGTGACCCCTAGTGACTGATGGTACTTTTCGATGGCGATTTCGTCGAAAAAACACTCTCTCGCCAGTTTTCTACTCTCTCCTCACTTTCGATCTCTTCCTTTATTTTTCTTTCTTTTTCTACTCCCTCTATCACTGGTCTTTTTTATTTTTCTCTGTGTGTGTGAATTTTTCGTATAAGAGTTGTGTAAGTGTTCACTGTGTCTATGTATTGCATGAAAAAAAATGGAACCTATGAGTGATTATGTATTCCTTCCCTTTTTTTTGTTTTATGTATTTGTGTGGATGAATCCCTGTGTGTATCTGTGTGGTCTATTTTCCTCCTCTTTTTTAATTCTCTTTTAAAACTTGACAAAATTAACACCCGGTATTTTAATTTCCCAACATATCTACTGAACAAATATATAAACACTCGATAAATTAATTATATAATATATGATAACAAAAGATTTACATAATCAAACATACATACAAAATAATGCATTGAGATTATTCAAATATTTTCACTCATGCTTTTTCATAACAAAATTCATAACATAAATGATTCAAAGTCAAATAAGAACCTGTGATGAATTAAAACAGATAGTGAAGCAAGAAAAGTTGTCACTAGAAACTCGAACGAAAACCTGAAACTTGATTTAGAATTCTTTCTTTTCTTTGTTTTCTTCTCTGTTTTTGCTTTTTTGTGTTTTTTGTCTCTCTGATTTTCTTCTTCTTTTTTTTTCTTTTTGTCCAATGTACGTCTGTTTTGGGGGTTGAGGAAGTTATCCTTAAAAAGGGGATATGGGGGGAGCAGTTGAGGGAATTATCAGATAATGAGAAGAGGTTGGGTAAGTTTAGAATAACTTTTTTCTTTACTTAAAATATATAAAATAAATAATATAATAATAATAATAATAATAAAAGAATATTTACTAATTAATTTTTATATTTAAAAAAAATATAATGAAAGTTTATAAATAGACTAAACTTAATATAATTAAGATAATACTAAAACTTCTAGCCTATATATTAAAATTAAAAGAGAAATATATCTTTTTGAATTTTCATATTATTCTAGAAACAAAAATAAAAAATAAAAATATCCCAAAATATAACTTTATTTATTTGTTTATTTTCATCTAAAATTTATAAAAAGAAAAAAAGATAAAATAAATATTGGATAAAATATAAATATTTAATGTTGAAAAATAAGTTAAAACTCCGGGAGGGTAAAAAATCACGTGTCTACACCGACTATCATAGTTGATGCCTTGCACATACAACTTCGTGAAGAATAACCATATGACTGTTTGGTTACCTTCACAAGCTAATTCAATTCTTGGGTTTCCATAATGATTTGGATCAATTTTTAAGCGAAAAAGGTCGCCTATGTTACGGATATAACCACAAGCAGAAGGGGGACAGTAATACTCGTTATTCTTACATGTTTGAAAAATCTAAAGAAATATAATTATGAGAATTAATGTAACGTATTTTAGCACAAAGGTTCCCCCATACATTTTGAAAAGTAAGTGTGCACTTTTCATCAAAATCTTGATTTATCTTTTTATATATTTGAATTCATTATCATTTAACAATACAATTTTTTTTAAAAGTATATCTCTTCCTAAATGAGTTTCAGTTTGTCTGATTAAGTTGTATTGTGGCAATCTAGTTTTTTACTAGCTGAATGTCAATGTGAAATTTGACCATATTACGCTCTCTCTAACGTTCATATTTAACGGGCAACTTAACACTCCACTTCAACTGGCCGGCAGCCTCTGACGCTGGTAACGACATCGACGAGCCAGAAAAGGTAAGGTTAACCACCCTCTCTCCCACCTCAGATCTCTCTCCCCCCAGTTCCTCTTTATACCTCTCTCCCCAATTCTCTTTCTTGTCTTATCGCTGTTACACTCGATAGATTTAGGGTTTTCGCCGGCTCAACTCCGACAACGGAGAAGGGCTTCATCTGCAGCAAAACAAGTAGGTCAATTAAGTCAGTTTGACGTTCGCCGACGTCCAGATCCTGGTAAGATCCTGAAGCCTCTCTGACGTTACTCCGATGACTTTCCGGAGTCACTCCAGTGATGTACCAACAACTTTTTACCGGCGACCTTATTCTGGCAACAAATTATTTGACATCAAAGTGACGGAACCAACATCTAGCAGGTGTACCGGTTACTTCTAAACTCTTATTTATTTAGCCGCTGCATATAGTTTTGATTTCTTTTCATTATTTTGCTTTTGTTTCCCTATATTTTGTTTGTTGTTTATGTTTCTTTTTTTTGCGTCGTTTTCCTGTTGCTTGTGTGTGTAGTGGTGACCGACTGCTTTGTTTGGAGATTGTTGTTGTATTGTGTTGTCTTAAGTTGCTAGGACTATTAGTGTACTGTGTGAGTGCCTTCTCCTGCTATTTTTGTCCTTTGCTTTGTTCATGTGGCTGTCAGTTTGGGACTTTGTTTTGGTTTTAAGTAGTGGTTGAAGGGATTGATGGTGGAATAGGTTCATGTACGAGGGGGTTGTGGGTGAGTGTTATTTTAGGAAGGGATGAAGAGGGGAGAGCAGGGGTGGGTGGGTGTTATAGATCGAGTGTTAGGGTGAGTTTGGTCAGGGGTGTTAGAGATGGGCGAGAGGCGAGAGATGATAGGTTGAGGGTAGGGTCTTAGACCATTGGGACCCTTCAAGGGAAATCTGTAGAGCTGGTAAAGATTCTTAAGAAGGGGAGGATTAATATAGCGTGTGTTCAGGAGACTAAGTGGGTAGGATCTAAGGCTAAGGATGTGGATGGGTACAAGTTGTGCTACTCAGGTAGTGTGAGGCATCGGAATACAGTGGAAATCTTAGTGGATGAGGAGCTTAGAGATCAGGTGGTGGAGGTTAAGAGGGTTAGTGATAGGCTAATGAAGACTAAGTTGGTCATTGGGGTTTTTTTGTTGTATGTGTGTAGTGTGTATACATCGCAGGTAGGCTTGGTAGAAGAGGTGAAAGCGAGATTTTGGGAGGAGTTGGACGAGGTGGCGAGAAGCGTGCCTATCTCGAAGAAGGTTGTCATAGCAGGGGACTTCAATGGGCACATTGGGGCCCTTCAAGGAGTCTATGATGATATGTATGGAGGTTCTAGTTTCGGTGATAGAAATGGTGAGGGAGCTGCTCTGTTGGATTTTGCGAGGGGCTTTGGGTTGGTGGTAGTGAATTCGAATTTTTTTTTTAAAGAAAGAGCACCTGATTACCTTTCGAAGCGCGATAGCCAAGACCTAAATTGACTTTGTTCTTGTTAGGAAGGGGGATATGGTGTTATGTAAAGACTGTAAGGTCATTCCTAGTGAGCATCTTTCGATCAGCACAGGTTTCAAGTGTTAGACTTGTCTATCAAGAAGGGTAGGAAGAGAAGGGCCAAAGAGGGTCGACCTAGAATTAAGTGGGGTGGCTTGACGCCAGTTAGTGCACTGGAAATAAGGGAAAATGTGATGAGTATGGGGGTGTAGGAGTACGGGGGGGACGTGGATGTTATGTGGGATAGGGCTTCCAGCTACATTACGGAGACTGCAAGAGAAGTGTTGGGTGCTTCGAGGGGTCGGCCAGGTCGTCATAAGGGGGACTGGTAGTGGAATGAAGAAGTGAAGACCAAGAAGGAGGCGTATATTAGGTTGAGTGAGAGTAAAGACGAAGAGGAGAAGCAGGTTAATAGGGAGGTTTACAAAGTATCAAGGAAGTAGGCTAAGTTAGCAGTTATGAATGCTACATCAGCAGTGTTCGAGAGCTTGTATGCGGGTTTAGAAGAGAAATACGGGGAAAAGAGGTTGTTTAAGCTGGCTTAGGCTAGAGAGCGGAAGGGTTGTGACCTCGACCAAGTTAAGTGTATTAAGGGGGACGATGGTAATGTTTTGGTAGAGGATGCTCACATTAAGAAGAGATAGCAGGAGTACTTTCATAGCTTTTTGAACGGGGAGGGTGAAAGAGGTTTTGAGTTATGAGAGCTGGAGCACTCAGAGGAGAGATGTGATTTTAGTTACTGTAGGTATTTTAAGGTTGAGGAGGTCAGAGAGGTTATTCGTAGGATGCAGAGGGGTAGGTGACGGGGCCTGACGAAATCCAGGTGGATTTTTGGAAGTATGTTGGTGGGGTTGGTTTAAGGTGGTTGACTGATTTTTTTAACTGCATTTTCAAGACTGCTAGAATGCCTGAGGCTTGGCGATGGATTACGTTGATCCCATTGTATAAAAACAAGGGTGACATTCAGAGCTATAATAACTAGATGGGTATTAAGCTGTTGAGTCACACTATGAAGATTTGGGAAAAATTGGTTGAGAGGAGATTGAGGAGGGTCGTGTCCATATCGGAGAATCAGTTTGGTTTTATGCCTGGCCACTCGACGACAGAGGCAATCCACCTGGAGAGGAGACTGGTGGAGCAGTATAGAGAAAGAAAAAAGGGATTTACACATGGTGTTCATCGACCTGGAAAAGGCATATGATAAAGTCTCGAGGGAGGTTCTGTGGAGATGCTTGGAGGTGAGGTGGGTCCCGATAGCTTACATCAGAGCTCTTAAGGACATGTACGATGGAGGAAAGACCCGAGTGAGGACGGTGGGAGGAGACTCTGAGTATTTTTCGATTGAGACAGGGTTGCATTAGGGTTCGACACTTAGTCCCTTCCTATTTGCATTGGTGGTGGACATGTTGACGTGGAGTATTTAGGGTGAGGTGCCTTGGTGTATGTTATTTGTGGATGATGTAGTACTGATTGATGAGACGCGGAGGGGTTTGAATGACAAATTGGAGGTTTGGAGGCAAACCCTTGAGCATAAGGGGTTCAGGTTGAGTAGGTCCAAGACGGAGTATTTGGAATGCAAGTTTTGTGACTTGAGGCAGGAAGAAGAAGTAGTGGTGAGGTTGGGCGCCCAGAAGGTTTGTAAGAGGGGTAGTTTTAAGTATCTTGGGTCTATGATTCAGGGGAACGGGGAGATTGATGAGGATGTATCTATGCGTATTGGAGCAGGTTGGATAAAGTGGAGGCTAGCCTTGGGAGTGTTGTGTGATAAGAAGGTGTCTCTTAAGCTTAAAGGCAAATTTTATAGAGTGGTAGTCCGGCCGGCCATGTTGTATGGATCGGAGTGTTGGCCAGTCAAACACCTCCACATCCAAAAATTGAAGGTGGAAGAAATGAGAATGTTGCATTGGATGTGTGGGCTTACTAGAGGGGACAGAGTTAGAAAATAATGTATCCAGAAGAAGGTGGGTGTGGCTTCGGTGGAGGACAAGAT
This sequence comes from Capsicum baccatum var. pendulum, assembly GCA_030864225.1. NCBI lineage: Eukaryota > Viridiplantae > Streptophyta > Magnoliopsida > Solanales > Solanaceae > Capsicum > Capsicum baccatum. The sequence goes on along the minus strand of CM061559.1, from coordinate 65,958,303 downwards.
GAGGGAAGGAAGGCTGAGATGGTTTGGGCATGTGATGAGGAGGGGCGCGGATGCCTAAGTGCGTAGGTGTGAGAAGTTAGCTTTGGATGGTTTCAGGAGGAGTAGAGGTAGGCCGAAGAAATACTGAAGGGAGGTGATTAGGCATGATATGGAGCAGCTTCAACTTACTGAGGACATGACCCTATATAGGAAGGTGTACCTCATAAAAGACGTCAAGTTAACTTAAAACGTCAAGAGTTAATTTATCATTTTTATATCTATTTTATTTTTATTAAATATTATTAATTTTTTAATACTTAAATGATTTATAATAATTAATTAGGGGTGATATTTAGTAAAACTATGGTTGAAGCAGTTGATGCAGACATGTCATAAATGTCTATTTTTTTTATTAAATAGTATTATTTTTTAATAAATAAATGAATTATAATAATCAATTAGGAGTGATATAATAAAATCACGATTGAAGCAACTTAAGGGACATCAAACATATTATTTTGCCTTAGCCATCATAATATCATTAAGGATATGATGCATTGAGATTCAAACTCAACGTCTTATCCATATAAAGACATCTTAGGCATAATTGATGGGACATGAACCCAACATCTTATCATCATGGTGCATTGAAACTTTTAACCCAATGACTTACCTTCTTAGTGAGATGAGACTTATTTATCATTATATTTTTTAACAATATTATTCTTCGTGAGCAAATTTAGAGCATAAGTGATTTCAAATTAATTAATTTTTTTTCAAATCTAACAATAATTATATCATTAGTAACAAAAGACAAATAACATAAGAAATTACGAACCTTGAAATTACCTTTAAATTTCTATTTGAGGAATACTTGAGGAGTGAATTACAATGAAGGAAAACTCTTTTATTTATAGGGGAAAACTAACCTTGAGTTTCTAACTTTTTTCACAAATAGTCATTCACTGTATAATATATGGTAAACAGACATTCACTATATATGATAAAGTTGATATTCATGATAATATATTTATAACATTAACATTATTTTACCCTCTTTATTGATTTTTGTAATTAACGTAAAGCTAATGGGAGAATTGAAAAGCCTCATCAGCTTCAGGTTTGTTCATTATCGTGCCTCTCTCTACTGGCTATTGAGTATTAAATTTGAAGATATTTATTTAATATATTTTACCTATTTATTAAATAACTGTTGCAAGTTAATGGAGAATTGAAAAACTCCTCTTGCCATCCCTGTTAGTAATGCGAATATTTAATTCAATATATTGTTAGAATTTGTATTGTTTGAACTTTCATCCCTGTTAGTAATGCGAATATTTAATCCAATATATTGTTAGAATTTGTATTGTTTGAACGTCCATATATTCTTCACATTTATATACTAATTTAACCACGTGTAACGTTTGATTATTTAAAATTAAATAATTTTACTTATTGCGGAGATTTTTAATAAAGTGTAAAAAGTTTAAATCACTTTTTAAAAATCTTTCACACTTCAATATAATAGTGTAAATATAAACATATATGCATATATATTTTACCACTAGAAGTTTCAAGTGTTTGATGAATCATGACTTTTGCGTTGCCATATAGTACCTCTTTTCATTGTTGTCATTGGCTAAGAGAGAGACATCAATTTGAACCATATTTGTATTACGATTATTTTTTTTATATTTAATTTTTTTCTTATTTTTAAATTCAAATATTTATAAAATCATTTATTATATTCTTATTATATACTTAAAAATTTTAAAAATCCGGTACTTCTAAAATTTTCTTATTGTAATAGTTTTACATTTATTTCTAGATTTTTCAAATCTTCTTAAATCAAATTTAGTTGATTTAGAATTCTTAAACTAATAGAAAAAATATCAATTGTCATTAATTTTGATGACTTCTAATAAGAAAATGTTTTTACTATAAATATATTTAATTAATTTTCAATTCTTAAATTAGAAAAAAAAAATATTAAAATTCTGAGGACTTCTAATAAGAAAAGGTTTTACAATAAATATATTAATTAATTTTTAACTCTTAAATATTAGGTAAAAATAGTAAAAATGCGATTTTGTCTAAAGTAAGGACTTTTACTGAAGGACAAAAAATTTAAACAACATTTGTAAGACCCTTCACACTTTTAATAAATTATAGATATAGATAAAAGCAAAATTAAAAGCAAGACAAGAAGTCCAGTTACAAGATATTAAAAAGCCACGTGCCAGTTTTTAAGATAAAGTTAAAAAATAGTATAATAAAAATTTTGAATTGAAAAAATAAGTATTTGAATTTGAATTACATTATCCTTTAAAAAAATACTTTCATTATCTAAAAAATAGAAATCATAATTAAAAAGTTCTAACAGACATTTATTATTTCAAGATTATTTCTTCTAAAATTTAAATATTATAAAATGTATTTAAAATATAATTTATTTATACATTAGAAAAATATAAAAATATAAAAATATAATTAAAATAATAAAATTAATACACAAGTTGTAGTACTTTTAATTTAGAAAAGAAAATGTAGTAGTAGTGATGATGATGATGATTAATAACATTAGTATTAGTAGTAGCAACAACAATATATTATTAACAACATCAACAACAACGTAGTAGTTTAAATAGTATTATCTCCATTTAAAAAAGAATGACTTATTTTTCTTTTTAGTCCATTTAAAAAAGAATGATCCCTATCCTTTTTTGACAATACTTTAATTTCAACTATCCACATGACATATTTAGTACCACAAGATTAAAGAGCATTTTAGTATATTTGACACAACTTAATATAAGGTCACAAAATTCAAAAGTCTTCTTTATTTTCTAAACTTTGTGTCAAGTCAAAGTATGTTATTCTTTTTGAAAAGGAGGGAGTAATAATAAAATAATAATTACAATAGTGATAGTAATTAAAACAATTCATACAATATTGTTTATTAATATTTAATTGTGTGGTGTAATGGATAAAGTACAAGGTAAAATTTTAAATATTTTATCTCATTCAAATATGAATTGTAAGATAAATATATATTGTTTTTAAAAAATTATGGATAAGAAAGATTAACAATCTAATCTTATTATAATAAATGATATGATATTTAAATTTGGATTCAAAGGAATTTAAGATGAAATGAAGTTCGGTTGTATTAAGCTCTCTTATATATACTCTTACAATAATAAGTAATGTTAAGCTTCTTTCTCTTCTTTTGTTATTGATCATTAGCTTTATTTACTGCATTTTCATGTTTTTCATTGATTAAATTTTTTTGATTTTAACATTTTTATTTTTTATATGTTGAATAGTGATAATCGTATTGCAAACTATTTTTTCTACTATATCTATCTCTGAATTCAAGTAAGTAAATATTTATTTTGATATTGAATGTCAATTTTAAAAATAATTGAATTGGAATAAAGTTTTATCTTGTTAACCTTTCTCCCATGTTGATATATAAATTTAAGTTTCTTTCTCTCTTTTATTGCTATTGATCATTATATTCTTCATTCTTCACTTTTTAGATTTTTTTTGTTTAACTTTTTACTATTATACTTAATAGGTTAATTTTTATCTACTATATTCAAGTTTAGATTCAAATAAATGATATTTTTTAATCTAATTTTGTCCGTTTGATTTTTGTTAAATATAAATAAATTTGAATACATAAAAAAAAATCAAATTTTATTGAGAATTTTCATCATGTTGACGTTTATTGAGAAATTAAGCTTCTTTCTTCTATAATTTGATGCAAATTTAATATTTGTTTAATTAAAACTAATAATCTAGAATTGTATATTTTTTTAAAAAAAAATAGTAAACCTATTGCCACAAAGAATAATAATTTTTAAAATAAAAAGTCACAAAAGAGAAGAATCTTAAAAAAAAACAAAAAAAGTGCTAACATATAAGTTGAATTAATTGGTGGTGTGATAGAAGTGGATGAGGGGGGTGGGTGCGTCATTTGGGGGAGGGAGGGGATGGATTTGAGAGATCTTAGTTAAATTAATTTAGAAGATATAATAACAAGTATAAATAAAATACTTAAAAAATATTAATAATAAAATCAAACGATGAAAAATTACGAACAGTAGAACAAACTTTAAAAATTTTAAATAAAATAATAAATTGTATGTGTTTAATTTTGAAATTGAGTGTGGTGAAATATAAAATTAGAGTTTTGTAACTAACACTGTTAAATACTTTTAGTGTTTGAATTGGAATTCATAAATATAACCTTTTAAGAAGAGTGTTGTTAGTTGTTGAGGTTGAACTGATAGGAAAAAAATTGAAATTTGAAATGGAAGGAGAAAATTGTAATTTATATATTTTAATTGATTAATATAAAGGTAAACGTCCAACAACAAAATTAATAATTATTTAATATTTTTAAAAATCAACCAATGGAATATAATTAGAGAAAATCCTAATCTTATTCTTTTCATATCAAAACATCTAAAATAATTATAAATTAATTAATTTTATTATAATGAATAAGCTAACATTTGTTTAAAGAAAGATTTAAAAAAAGATTTTGTGCATTGCGCGGATACCTATACTAATTTCTTTAACGGGCAAGGATGATATCATGGATTTCTTCAAAGATTGTGTTGTTTGAGGATGCAATTCTTTTTGATGGAAGGCCTATTGGATAAGCTTTGGTAGAGTTTACTTGCACCGATGATGCTAAATCAGCCATGGCAAAGGATATAGGATGACACTGGGAAGTCGTTACGTTGAGCTTTTCCCATCCTCGTTGAGGATATGAATTACGTCATATCAAGGGGTCGATGATAAATTTTCTTTTCCTTGGTTAATAATCTTAATGTTGTAACTTGAGAATTGGGTGATAAATTTTTACTTTTATCAATCTTATTCTGGTGATGAATTTATCTTTCTTAATTTATTTTTATTTTCTTTTATTGCATGTGAGAGATCTCCTTATGATGTTATTTTGCCTCTCCATATCTTTTCCGTTAACATCAATTAATTGTCATGTTGTTTTTTTAATAAAGTTAACTAATGGTCATGTCATTCCTTTTTATAATGTTGTAGTTGTGCATGTTGGTGATATTACAATAGAAAATTATGAATGAAATGAAGAAAATACAAGAATATTTTCTTCTTCTTTGGCTGAGGCGTGGATGTCTCGCTCTCTTTAAGGAGATTCAACTCACTGCAGCAAATAGTTTCACCTATCCAACAGTAATCTTCTTGATTTATCCCTTCCATGATACAACAACCTTCTCACAAAGAACAACTCAACAACTCTGGACTAGAGTTGAGTTCGAAGCACCACAAAAAAAATACCTCCCTTCAACTAATAAACTCTCTTTTTTACTAACTTTAATTTTGTGAACTCTATATTATCTTGTGTCTTTAATAAAAAATGTAAGACCAACTCTATTTATAGGAGAAGAAGTCTTTCATGCAATGTGTTAAGTCCTTATTTTTTATGATTGACAAACTATATGTAATTGCATGTTGGACCTGTTTCCTAGAGTTTTTGTGATGACAAAGCTACTACAAATTAAGGAACAGGTTGGACTCACCTGTCACTATCACAGGCAACAATCACATCTCACACAAAGTACAAAAGTTGGTGAAAAAGCTGTTGCCATCTTTTTGCCTCAACCAATGGGATCTCTCCTAGGTTTTCTTGTGTCATACTATATATTGTTCATCTTCCTCAATAAGAAAACCAATGCTTCCATATTCTCTCAACTAAATGTCTTTTGAAGTTGAAAGCAAAGACTACACACTGCAGCGGGAAACTGATTGTTCATCGAATTGTATTTTTACTTCCTTGTTGTAGTTGAGTCTTTGTATTTTGTTCTAAAACGTTTGCCTACATTTACGTATGATTGTAGTAGGTTTTGAGGTGCAAACCTGTCATGCTCCAAAAACGAGGGTCATGATGGCACTTATCGCGGCGTAACTTGACAAGTAAGCCTATCACCCAAACTGATACAAAATGAGGAAAAAACTGAAATATTCCAAGGTAAGGCTTCTAGAATGAAGGCGAACCATATAAGTAATCATAAAAATGCAGAAAGAACTTATCCAAAATACCAATTATGCCCAAAATCAGGTGTCAATAGTGTAAGAACTATTAATACAATCCAAGAATCAAATACATCAAAAAATAACCATAAAGGAATAATATGTGTCTCTGAATTGTAATAAAGACATAACTTCTATAGAAATATAGAGGTGAACTTCGGACACATGAATGTCCAACTACTACCTTGAAAGATCCAACAATCTTCTGAGTCAAGCAAGCTGAGGCGCACTCAAACTCGGACCTACACCAAAAGGGCGCAGTAGAAATGAGTACGGTCCACTTGTACTCAATAAGTATCATATGCCGATCAAGCAAAATAGTAAATAAAACATACAAAATATACACTAAGTTCCACTAACTGTCAAAGAAGTAATGACATATAATAACATCAAACAGAAGTTGTAAAAATTATTGCAAAATTCAACATGCATTGAATGGATTAAGACACCATTATAACACTAATATATGTAACAACAGAAACTCCCGTCTCTATGTCTTATAAAAATTATTTACTACCATGATAATGAAGCAATTATTGATATTAAAATGCTTCAAGACCAACAGTCCCCCAATCATTTTAATATTAATAAGAGAGTTCACTAGTTGAAGTAAGACTACCACGTATAATGAAGATGTGCTCTGCATTGAACCTCCACTTAGTAAAATATTAATTTTTACTCCAGAAAGTAGTCTCAGACTTGAACTATGACTGATTAAGGGAAATAAAAAGTTACTGATTGCACATAATATTTAAGGTGTTGACATGAGCTTTATAGCTAATACATTATATCCTTGTGCTATTCTGATTACATAAGTGTCTTTTGAAAATGAGTTTGATTCTCATAAGAAGCGGTCTACCTCCACACTCACATAGGTGAAATCTGTCGAGAGTGCTCATGTAATTTTAACACCCAACTCATATGAGCTATAGATTTTCATTAATAATTTTTTTAAGATCAACCTCAAAATCATTATAGGTAAATACACTCATACCATAGAGAGGGATAAATAAAATAGTGCATTTTTCAGAACAATTCATCATGTGATTCGTTTTTTCCATTGAACCTGGTTATAGGATCTCTAGTCCTGAAGTTGAGTTTCCTCACATATGACTCAAGATGCAATAGGATTCAATCTCACCCTCCTCGATGTGCTCCAGACCTTTTCTCTTGCTAAGACCTTAGTCAATGAATCTGCAAGATTATCACAAGATTTGACATGATCAACATTAATTGTACCACTTATCAAATATGATCTCACATTATTGTGTTTTCTACCTATAGGTCTAGATTTATCATTGTAATAACGATTTTAAACTTTATTATTTGCAGCGGTGCTATCATAATGAATTAAAATAGGCGAAATTGATTTTTCAAAATAAGGTATTTTAAATAATAAATATCTCAACCAATTCACTTCCTCACTAGTTAAAGCTATAACAATTATTTTAGCTTTCATGGTAGAGTTAGCAATAATAATTTGCTTTTTAAATTTCCAACAAATAGTACCACCACCCAAAGTAAATACATAGTCAGTAGTAGATAAAGGATCATCTGATAAAATATTTCAATCCGCATCACAAAAGTCTTCAAGTACAGTAGGATATTTTTTATAGAATAAACCACAAGTTTTTGTTCCAATTAAACATCTCATTACTCTCGTTATAGTATGCCAATGTTTATTACCTAGTTTGCTAGTAAACCTGCTAAGTACTCCTACTGCATATGCAATATCAGGCCTAGTAAAATATGTCACATATCTCAAACTTTTAATTATGCTAGCATATTCCTTTTGATTTATAACATCATTTTCACTTTCAACAGAAAACAAGTGAACACTAGAATCAAATGGAGTTAGAACATGCTTGAAATCAAGGAAATTATAGTTTTTTCAAAATTTTCTCAACATAATGTGACTGGTCAAGGAAAATTCCATCACATGTTCTAGTAATTTTTATTTCTAGAATAAAATTTACCTCAACAAGATCTTTTATATCAAAATGACTTTTAGGAATATTTTTTATTTATCCAATAACATTCAAGTTAGAGCCAAATATCAATAAATCATCAATATATAGGCAAATAATAACATGCGAATTATTTCAAGACTTATGATATATGCACGCATCTCACTTATTTATTTTACGCCCATTATCAATCATGCAGTAATCAAACTTTTTATGTCATTGCTTTGGTACCTGTTTTAAGGCATATAGAAATTTAGTAAGTTTACACACTATGCTTTCTTGGCCAGCTTTAACAAAACACTCGAGTTGTTTCATGTAAATCTCCTTATTTAGGTCCCCATTTTAAAAAATGGTTTGTGCATTTATTTGGTGAATTTATAAATAAAAAATTACAGCAATAACAATTAAAAGTCTAATTAATATAATTTTAGTTACCGGAGAAAAAGTATCAAAAAATTTCAGGCATCTAATTGCTTAAAACCTTTAGCCACTATCCTAGCCTTGTATTTATCAACAAATCCATTCGATTTTAACTTTTTACGTAAGGCTCATTTACATCTAATTGTTTTACAACCCGATGGTAAATCAACTACCTTCCAAGTTTTATTAGTGATTTCATTTCATCATTTACAATCTCTTTCCAAAAAATAGCATCATGTGAACATAAAACTTCTTTTGAAGTGATAGGATCATCTCAAACATTAAAAACATAATAATCAGGACCAAAATTTTTTTCTACTCTAGCTCTTTTACTTCTTCTTAACTCAAAATCATTATTTTCTTTATTTCTCAAAATAGAAGTAGAAGAACTAGGTCGTGACAAAATATTTTTCTGAATCCTTTGACCTCCATTATTTTTAGAATCAAAAGGAAATTTATTTTTATGAAAAATAGTATTACCAGATTCTATTATAATACTATCTCCAAGAGTAAAAAAATCTATAGATTGTACTATTTGAAGCATAACCAAGAAAAACACAAGTAGTAACTTTTTTACCTTACGTAGAGATTTTAGGATCCATTAACCTTACATAGGTTAAGCAACTCCAAACTCTTAGATATTTCAAATTTGACTTATGACCTTTCCACAACTCAAAAGGTGTTAGTTTGGTTTTTTTATGAAGCACATGATTTAACACATAACAAGCAGTCAAAAGAGCTTCACCCCAAAAATTTAAAGGTGCACAAGACTCAATTAACATGTCACTAGTTAACTCAATCAAAGTTTTATTTTTTCTTTCCTCTATACCGTTAGATGCAAGAGAATAAGGAGGAGTAGTTTCATAATTATACCCAATGATCTAACAAAAGAATTGAACTCATTTGACTCATATTCACGACCTCTATCACTTCTAATTCTTTTTATTTTTCTACCAAACTGATTTTCAACTTCAACGAGAAAAGTTTTAAAATTCTCAAAAGCATCACTTTTATTTTTCATTAAGTAAACATACGTAAACTTAGAAAAATAATCAATAAAAGTGATAAAATGTCTATTTTCTCCACGTGTTAAAATTTCTCTAAGTTCACAAACATCAGTATGAACTAATTCTAAGAAATCAATTTTTCTTTTAACTTGAAAGTGAATTCTTTTAGTGATTTTGACTTTAGAACAAGCCTCACATTTTTAAAAATTCTCTTTGATCATTGAAATTAATCCTAAACTACTCATGATTCCTACACAACGATCATATATGACACAAACGAGCATGCCAAAAATTAGTAGAAGAAAGCATATAAACATAAGTAGATGTTTTATTCACTTCAACATTCAACTTGAACATACTATCATAAGCATACTCCTTTTCCACGAAAATATTATTTTTCACAATTACATATTGATTAGATTCAATAATCTGTTTGAAGTGTGCTTTATTAAGAAGAAAACTAGACATCAAATTTTTTCTCATGGAAGGAATATAAAGTATCTCTTTTAATATCAATACCCTTTAAGATGTAAAACTCAACTCGACATTACTTGTTCCAAGTACTTGAGCTTTGTGAGAATCTCCAAGTATGATGGTTTTGGACTGCTCAAAGGGAGTATATATTTCAAATCAGTCTTTGTCATAATAGACATGACGGCTTGCACTAGAATTAGCCCACCATCCATCAACATTCTCCACTATGTTTATGTCTGTTATCACCACCACAAATGGTTCTTCGATAATGTTTGTCTGAGGTGTAGGCTCACTTTTTTTAAATTTGCAAAATCGAGCAATATGTTCGCTCTTGCTACAAACAAAAGCACAATCTCTTTTCTTGAACCTGTCAACTTTTTACTTGATTCTTTCCACCATTATTATCCTTGGAATATCTACCATCATGTTTCTTGAACTTTTTCTTCTTAGACTTCAAAGTCGTATTTTTGTTAGTTTCAGGATTATCTTTATTTGAAGTAGTTGAATTTATCTTTGGTGTAATGTTGTTCTCTTCTATTTGCAAGAGTGCATCTTGGCCCCTTGCTTCTTCTTCTATGCGGATTTTCATTATTGAAGTTTCAAGAGAAGTTTCCTTTTGCTTGTGGTGCATAATTTTTTAAAATTCCTTCTAAGAAGGTGGAAGTTTATCAATTATGTCGCAAAGAATAAAGTTATCTCCAATTTTAACTTCTTCAGGCCTGAACTCTCCAACAATCATTATGAAGTCTTGAACTTGGTCTATCACTGATTTGTTGTTCGTCATTTGGGAATGAAAAAATCTGCTAGCGGCATACTTTTTCGCTCCAGCCTCGTCAGTGTCATACTTACTCTGCAATGATTTCCAAATTTTCTTTGCACTAAAGTAAGTTCTATCATAATAATCATAAAAATATGAGATAGACAATTAAGTAAAAAATACTGACACTTGTAGGAGTCATTATCATAATTTTCAACTTTCTCTTGAAGAGAAATAAGTTCTTCATCGATCATAGAAGAGTTATCTACTTTGTTTGGATTCTTCTCAGTTAACATATAAGAAACATTGAGAAGACTTAAGTAAAAATATAATTTACATTTTCACCTCTTGAAATGAGTACCGTTGAACCGGAATGGCTTGTTAAGGTCTCCTATCTTGACATCCGCAAATTTTTCAATTATTGCCATTGATTATCCTTAATATTATTGGTGAAATTACAATAAAAATTACAATTGAAAACTACAAATAAAATAAATAAAATACAAGAATATCTGTTTCTTCGGCTGAGGCGCGAATATCTCGCTCTCTTTAAAGAGATTCGAGCCCACTGCAGCAAGTAGTTTCACCGGTCCAGCAGTAATCTTCTTGACTTGTCTCCTCCAGGATACAACAACCTTCTAAAAAAAAACAACTTTAACAACTCTGGATAAGAGTTGAGTTTAAAGCTCCACCACTACAAAAACACGTTTAATTACAAGGGCTTATTTGCGAGAGTTATTTTTAATCCCTATAAAATTATATGAAATGTGGAGGTTAAATATGTATATCTAAAAATTATATATTTGCGAAGGTTAAAAATCCCCGATATCCATCGAATGTATTTACGGGGGTTAAAACCCTCCGCTATCCAACAAAAAAAATAACACCTAAATTTATAAACTTGCCTCCATTTTACATAAAAAAATATTTAATATTTTTCCCCATGAAATAGCGCATTATCTACCCCCCCCCCCCCACCCCCCAAAAAAAAAAAAAAAAAAAAACTAAGCCTAAACGACCAGAGACCAAAATCTATAGACTCCGACGTCTCGGATCAGCCATTGGTACTCCGGTGTCGTCTCGGGTTAACCTCAATTTTTTGTTTTTGTGTGGGTTTTTGTCGATTCAGGTAAATTCTAATCAATTCAGTATCGCAAGTTCTATTTCTGTTCTTTCATCACCATAATTATTTTAGCTCCACAATTTCTACATTAACTTGTTAGTTGGTTTAGTATAATTTTATACTATGTGTTTTGGTGTTGTGTAAATGAGAAATATGTTTTTGTAATAGCAACAATCTTGCCAACAAGCTTCACTAAGGAACCTGCTTTTGCTATATGCTTGTATTCTTTATCATTTTTTTACTTTGTATATATATGAGGAAGGTAGTGGACAGTGACTAATGACAGTAATAAGATGGTTTTATCAGAGTTGTTTCATTACATTTCATGTTTTGTTTGTTCGAAAAAAATTTCGTTGACATTTAGCAGACTTTGCATTTATACAGACTACTAACTTTGAACTAGCTGACTGAAGTTGCTACTTCTCCATCCTTGTTTTGTAGACTTACAATAGTGTTCACTTATGGGATGACTCTTAATGGTAAACTCATGTATGTCTGGAACTATTTTAAGGATAAACCATGTCTCTCTCTTTTGCTGAAGTGAATTCTTGATTTTCTTCTGTCGAATTTTCGTTCGATTGGTTTGATTTTTGTTTTGTTTTTGATGCTTTATTTGGTGCTTCAGCTATATTCACTACACTATCCACGGCTCTGGCAGCACAACAGGGCCCCGTGCCTATGTCTGGTCATCAGATCTAGTAACTACATAGTTGTCATTTCTATCGTTGTACAGAGCTGTCAAATTTTATTATCTGGATGAACTTGATATTTGAATGATAAACTACTTATTCTTGGCTTATTAATATGATCTATTGCATAGTTTGTTGCTGGATCTCAGCCAGTAAATGTTGCTGCCTTCGTTCTTGTTGTTCTATTATTGTGTTTTAGACTTCAAATTTGCTGCATATTCTATGGTAAGTATTATTACACATCACTGTTTTTTCCCCCAGAGAATAGTATTCTGACATGCAACACTAGAAATAAAGCCAGAGTAGAATCAAATTGAGAGTCCAAGAAAATTACAGCAATAATAACGGATGTGTTGACGCGGAGTATCCAACACTAATGTAAAAAGGAACGGACGAAGAGTCGATCCCTGATGCAACCCTGTCTCGATCGGAAAATGCTCTGAATCTCCTCTCACCGTCCTCACTCGGGTCTTCCCTCCATTGTACATGTCCTTAATAGCTCTGATGTACGCCGCCGGGACCCCTTTCACCTCCAAGCATCTCCAAAGGACCTCCCTCGGGACTTTATCATACGTCTTTTCTAGATCGATGAACACCATGTGTAAATCCCTTTTTCTTTCTCTATACTTCTCCACCAATCTCCTTACCAGGTGGATTGCCTCTTTCATCAAGCGACAAGCATAAATTCAAACTGATTCTCCGAAACGGACACGACCCTCTTCAATGTTAATGATATATAAATTGAACAAATATTGGATTGCAGGTTAAATGCCAAAAGAAACAATTAAATTTGAGCTAAAATTAGAATATATAATTAGTAATTGAAATTGATGCTCTCTACTAAAAAAAAAAAATTGCAAAGATTTTAAACTGCCGCAATTTGTAAATAAAAATTTATTATAAGAAAAAATAAATTTAGAGCGACGGGGATCGACCGCCGCAAAATAACCACCGTAAATTAATTATGGCAGTCAGGTAAAAAATGCCGCAAATTGATTGTGACGGCTTGTATTGTGGGGGTTTTAGGAATCCACGGAATCAAAATTTGCAGGGGTTTTAAAATTAACCTCCACAATTTGACCCGTTTTTTGTAGTGCACAAAAGAATACCTCTCTTCAACTAATAAACTATCTTTTTTATTAACTTTCGTAAACTTTATATTATCTTGGATTTTTAAGCTAAAATGCAAGACAAACTCTATTTATAGGAAAAGAAGCCTATCATGTAATGAATAAGAATAAACAAGGAATAATAAAAATGGAAGAACAATGGCCTAGAAGTTACACGAGTAAAAAAGAACTTATGACCACATTTCTATCACCATAACTAATGTGATTAATTGGCTTGAAAGCCAGTACCGTGAAAAAAAAAAAGGAATGCAGCCAACATCACAATGATATTTGATATTACGTTTTCACTAACTGCCAAAGAAGTAATGGCATATAATAACATCAAACAAAAGTTATAAAAACTGCTGCATAATTCAACATGCAACGGATGAATTAAGACACCATTATGACACTAATATATGCAACAGTAGAAACTCCCACCTCTGTCTTATAAAGATTATTTACTACCGTGATAATTAAGTAATTATTGATATTACTAGGTATGCCCGTGCGTTGCACAGGCCCAACGTGTATAGTAAAATAAAATAAAGATGTAACAGCAAGGGACTGTCTCGTTTGATTAGATCAGTTGATGAAAATAATTCCAAATGTATGTTTTATACAATCATGGGAATAACATACTACTGAATGCTCAAATTCACACATGATGGTAGCCACATGGCGTGAGCGCCTCATCGGCATCTAATCACATTATCCCTTACATGCGCAATACAACAAGAACATACCCATGTACGGAGATCTTACCCTTACCTTGGGAAGGTAATCACATTTTTCATGAATGTGCGAAGAGAGTAATAATCCTCGGGTACTAAAAATTCCTAGCTTGGAGTTGCAAATGAACCGTGTATATTGCACACAGTTTATTTATAATTAAGATGACAACATACTTATACATCGATTTACTATAGTGGCTCGTCTTTGAAAGAACTTCTTCTGCAACTTTTATTCTTAACAACCAAAGTACATCAAAGAGAAAACATTAAGGATGGTGGGGTACAAGCTCGCTTGTTTTGTAGGCAGGGAAGAAGGAAAAGCATAGAAAAACACTTCCAATTAAAAGGTCAATACAGATGCTGAATTCTCACATTTTCCTTATAGAATCTTCCATCTTCAATAGTCCTGAAAGGTAAAGCATTGAAGATTTGATTCATGCTACCTATTAGGATAGATTTCATAATAATGTTTGAGACTCCAACAAAAGCAGCGTAGATCCTTATCAAGATATTTAAAAGACAGGTGACAAATGATGCAAAACTAAACTTTATTTCAGTATATCTTACCTAGTGCTTGCCATAATGTGATCCAAGAGCAACTGTCGGCTGCATTAAAATGAAACGTTAAAAGTTACAGATGCCCATAATCTAGAATTTTTACTTTGAAATCTAAGCGGAAGTGGCTTGAAAAGAAGGAGTTGGTCGCCTTTTCCAAATTGCTTATATGTGAAGTAAGACTAACAAAAAGTGAGGTATATCAAAAAGCAATTACTTCTTCTATATGGTGCGTACAGATGTGTTTCCTCGATGGCCAAAAATGAGGAGTTTGAAAGACCCTGTCTTCTTAGTTCCATTTTCAGCCTACCGAGATAACTATGATCTCAAGATCATCTTACATTTGGTAGATTATTCACTGCACACTGTATGAGCTTTTTCTTGAAACTTCTTAAGGAGTTTTATTAGTATGGGAAGAGATACGTACTTTGACACCATTCCAAATATGCTGTACAACGACAGTTGGTCTAACATGGTTTTTAGGAGAACTTATCGTTTGATACCTAACTTTTCTCTAGATTTTTCATTCTTCTTACGCGGTTTGGTTACTGAAACAAAAGCTTAACCAAAAAAGCAAATATCACATAAAGATTTCTTTTTATGCAATATTCTTACCATCTGATTGAACCATATAGACTCTGCTAACCTTTTATCCCTTTTAATTTTTCCCTTTGTGGGACTACAATGGGTATGTTATTATTGCTGTAATTTTCTTGGACTCTCAATTTGATTCTACTCTGGCTTTATTTCTAGTGTTGCATGTCAGAATACTATTCTCTGGGGAAAAAAGCAGTGATGTGTAATAATACTTACCATAGAATATGCAGCAAATTTGAAGTCTAAAACACCATAATAGAGACCATCAAGAACGAAGGCAACAACATTTACTGGCTGAGATCCAGCAACAAACTGTGCAATAGATCATATTAATAAGCCAAGAATAAGTAGTTTATCATTCAAATATCAAGTTCATCTAGATAACAAAATTTGACAGCTCTGTACAAGGATAGAAATGACAACTGTGTAGTTACTAGATCTGATGACCAGACATAGGCACGGGGCCCTGTTGTGCTGCCAGAGCCGTGGATAGTGTAGTGACTATAGCTGAAGCACCAAATAAAGCAGCAAAATCAAAACAAAAATCAAGCCAATCGAACGAAAATTCGACAGAAGAAAACCAAGAATTCACTTCAGCAAAAGAGAGAGACATGGTTTATCCTTAAAATAGTTCCAGACATACATGAGTTTACCATTAAGAGTCATCCCATAAGTGAACACTATTGTAAGTCTACAAAACAAGGATGGAGAAGTAGCAACTTCAGTCAGCTAGTTCAAAGTTAGTAGTCTGTATAAATGCAAAGTCTGCTAAATGTCAACGATATTTTTTTCGAACAAACAAAACATGAAATGTAATGAAACAACTCTGATAAAACCATCTTATTACTGTCATTAGTCACTATCCACTACCTTCCTCATATATATACAAAGTGAAAAAATGATAATGAATACAAGCATATAGCAAAAGCAGGTTCCTTAGTGAAGCTTGTTGGCAAGATTGCATTGCTTTCTGATTTCAACCTTTGTTGCAATAAGTGGATTATTCTCAGAAAGAATAGTGATGGCTTTTTAGAATTCCTTGAAGAAATATAAGTTCCTTTATGTTGCATTATTTTGCATTGTTTTATTTAGTAGTTGTTATTGCTTCCACATTTGTATCCCTATTTGCAAACTAATTGGCACTCTTTATAAGCCGATGGTCTATCGAAAACAACCTCTCTATCTCCATGAGGCCGAGATAATGTCCGCGTACACTCTACTGAATCCTCCACAAAACCCACTTGTGGGATTATACTGGGTATGTTGTTGATGTTGTCGTCGTCGTAATCAAGACATTATTTCACCGCTAGAATCAAACAAACACCTTTATCACTAAAAGATATGAAATTTATAAGTTTGTAACTACTTAAAGCTGCTAGCATGACATAGGCTTCTTTTAAGTCACAATTACTAAGCTAGTGTAGAGGGTATTTTTCCTTTTAATCTTAAAGCGTTATAAGACATAGAACTTACCACTGTCTGTTCAATTTTTTCTGCATGACGATTGGAAGCAAGATCAGCGTTATAAGACAGAATTTACCACTAGCTCTTTAATTATTTCTGCATAACGAATGGCAGCAACTATCACGATTTGATTCTTTATAGAGACTTGTAACAAGACCAGGTTGGCATGCTCTAGCTGTACATTTAACCCTGTGCAAAAAATCTACACCGGACGTGGCAACGGAAAAAAGAGGAGCATTCAGCAGCATGTAGATAGCAAATGTAGAACTATTTTTCAGAGAAAAATAAAAGAGGGTGTTCCTCTAAACATATGTGTGCGAGATGCATGTAAAACTTGAGATATATTAGCTGTATATCGAACTCTGTGCCAAAAATCTACAGCGGACATGGAAAACTCTACTTAGAATGAGGAGGGAAAACCTACCATGAAGCGACTTAAATTTCCCTGTTCGATCAACTTCAACAGGATACTTAAGAAGGTGGCCTCTTATTTCAGTGACTTCATCAGCCACATAATGTAGCCAACTGTGTTCACCAAATACTCTCATTCATCTCACGCATTCAAGACTCTTTGGATGCTCAAAACATTGCTTTAGAGTTGTCGTGTGCTTTGCCCACAGTGACATTCTATATCCGTATATCTGCAGTCGAAATGCGATAGAAACATAGTCACACATTTTTACTACTTGAAAAGATTTGCATTGTAAGAATGGTCTGAGTATCAGTTCATAGCATCAATCCAAAGCAGATATTGTTATAGCAATTTATGTCAAAATTTACTTGTGTATGTGGTCCAGTGTGCTTGTTTGCCCATGTATGATGAGGCTGATATGCACCTATTGCAATTTCAATATCTCTGGTGCTTTCAAGAGAATGTTGATTGATGTTTGCAGATCCCAATATGACATACTCATCGTCTACTATCATTTCTTTTGAGTGAACATATATCATATATCATTGACTTTTCTGAGTGAGTTCCTGAAAAAGGATGGATTACATTTATAACAAAGATCAGAGGACGATAATTATTAAAGAATCATGAAAATGATCTAAGCTTAGATAGAGGAACAGTTGATTACCTGAGGTGTACTTGGCTTTGAACTTTTGGCAACAGTAGTGATTCCATTTTCGGAACCTTGCGATTGCCAAGGCATAAGAAAATCAAATAGTCCTGTGGTTCATATGTATTCTGCAGTCCTACCTCTTGTAAAGCTTTGTAAATAGTTTCATACATCGTCTGCATGGTATTGTGCTATAAATACAAACAAAATCGGTTATGAAGATGCAACCTGCATAAAATAAGCATCATATTTGGACACTAACACACAATTAGTCCCAAAGATATCACGAGGATAGCGAAGCACAATAAATATGAAGGTGAACATATCTAACGCGACCAAAAAGAGTTAAGCTGCTAACAAAAATTGCTCAAAGTAGGTGAGAATGCTACTGAACAGCTGGTTGTTACCTTTTATTACCTTTTGGTAAACAGAGGAGTATACTGTTATGGACTAAGAACTTGTATGAAGCTTGAGATAAAGTAACCTTTTTGAATTCTTGCACTTATTCATTCTGTTCTATTTTTCTCCTTCCATTGATTATCTAACCTAGATATAAATGTTCACTGCTAAATTTCTAAGTTTTCTCCACCTTAAGTCCAACCATTTCCAGTGATATGCTGCAAAGCTAAACCTTCCCCACAGTAATTGTGAGAAATAATGGAGAAAATATTATTGAATTGTTGTCTCTAAATTATTAGATTGAGACCCTATTTATAGACACTACATTTCAATCCTATTCCTAATAGGACACTACATTACAATTCCTTTCCAAGTAGAATTAAATATGTTATTCCTATTCATATTCTAAAACTCCCCCTTAAGCTGGTGCATACAAGTCATATATACCAAGCTTGTCACAAATGTAATTAATATGAGGACTGATGAGGGACTTGGTGAAGATATCTGAAAGTTGATCACTTGACTTCACAAATTTTATAACAATATCTCCCGAGAGTATCTTTTGTCTGACAAAGTGACAATCAATCTCTATGTGCTTGGTCCTCTCATGGAACATTGGATTAGATGCAATATGAAGGGCTGCCTGATTATCACATACAAGTTCCATCTTACCAGTTTCTCCAAATTTTACTTCTCTCAGCAATTACTTGATCCAAACTAGCTCGCAAGTTGCTGCAACCATTGCTCGATACTCTGCTTTGACACTAGATCGAGAAACCACACTCTGTTTCTTACTTTTCCAGGATACCCAATTACCTCCTACTAAAACACAATATCCAGATGTAGAATGTCTATCAGAGGGTGATCCTGCCCAATCAGCATCTGTATATCCAATGATATGCTTATGGTCTCAATCTTCGAAGAGTAGTTCTTTACCTGGAGATGACTTTATATATCGCAAAATTCGAACAACTTCATCCCAATGACTATCACAGGGGGAAGTCATAAACTAACTTACAACACTAACAAGAAAAGAGATGTCAGATCTAGTCACTGTGAGATAATTCAACTTTCCAACCAACCGTCTATACCTTCCAGGATCATTGAGTGGCTCCCCCTGTCCTGGCAAAAGTTTAGCATTTGAATCCATAGGAGTGTCAATGGGTCGATATCCCATCATTCCTATTTCCTCAAGAATTTCTAAAGCATACTTGCGTTGCGAAATAACAATACCTGAGCTGGATTGAGCAACGTCAATCCCTATAAAGTATTTCAATCTGCCAAGTTCTTTAGTCTAAAAATGCTGAAAGAGATGTTGCTTCAAGTTAGTGATACCATCTTGATCATTGCCGGTGATAACAATATCATCAACATAAACCACCAAATAAATACACAGATTTGGTTTAGAATAGCGATAAAACACTGAATGATCCGCTCTAATACGAATCATGCCAAACTCCTGAATAACTATGCTAAACTTTCCGAACCAGGCTCGAGGGGATTGTTTCAAACCAGAGAGTGACTTGTGCAATCAACATACAAGGCTACTAGACTCCCCCTAAGCAATAAAACTAGGTGGTTGCTCTATATAAACTTCTTCCTCAAGATCACCATGCCAAAAAGCATTCTTAATGTCCAACTGATAAAGAGGCCAACGACGAACGACAGTCATAGAGAGAAAAAGACGGACTGATGCTATTTTATCCACGAGAGAGAAAGTGTCACTATAATCAAGCCCAAATATCTATGTATATCCTTTGGCAACAAGGCGAGCCTTCAGCCGATCAAACTGACTATCTGAACCAACTTTGACTGTATAAATCCAACGATAACCAATAGTAGATTTACTTGCAGGAAGGGAAACAAGCTCCCAAGTACGACTCGTATGTAAACCAGACATCTCATCAATCATAGCCTGTTTCCATCCTGAATAGGAAAGTGCTTCACCTGTAGTCTTAGGAATGAAAATAGAGGACAAAGATGATACAAAAGCATAATGGTGTGATGACAAACGATGATAACTCAAGAAAGTATAATGTGGGTTAGCATTACGAGTGGATCTTATACCTTTTTGAAGTTCAACTGATTGACTAGGAAGAAGCAGGTTCGCAGTAGGGGAAGTGTCAGGCGCAAGACATGAATCATCTGGGACTGATACTGGACATAGGCACCGGTGATAAGTCAAAAGAGGTGGTACTGTGGCTGGAGATGGAGAAGTAACCGTAGATTCCTCATAGATTAGTGTGGGCAAGGCTGGAGGTATGGATAAAACCTCAGAGATATTAAGATGATCAGAAGACGTATAGTAAGGTTGAGTTTTAAAGAATGTGACATCAGCGGACATAAGGTAGCGACCCAGATCAAGTGAATAGCATCGATACCCATTTTAAACTTGAGAGTAACCAAGGAAGACACATTTGAGAGCACAAGGGGCTAATTTATCTTTTCCTGGGGCTAAGTTATGAACAAAACATGTTCTCCCAAAAATACGATGGGGGATAAAGTAGAGATGTGACTAAGAAAATAGTATGGAATGGGGAACCTTATTCTGGATCAAAGATGATGGCATTCTATTAATGAGATAGCAAGATGTAAGGATCGTATCACCCCAAAAATACAGTGGAACATGGGATTCAATGAGAAGAGTGCGAGCAGTTTCAATAAGATGCCTATTTTTTCTTTCTGCTATGCCGTTCTGCTGAGGGGTGTATGGACATGATGTTTGGTGGATAATTCCTTGATGAGTCATAAACTCCTGAAATTGGGAGGATAATTATTCTAAGGCATTATCACTACGAAAAGCACGAATAGAAACACCAAATTGATTTTGTATTTCAGCACAGAAACTTTTGAATATAGAGAATAACTCGGAATGATCTTTCATTAAGTAAACCCAAGTACATCTTGAAAAATCATCGATGAAAGTAACAAAGTAATAAAATCCTAATGGTGAACTGACTCTACTAGAACCCCAAATATCAGAATGAACTAATGAGAAAATAGAATCTGAGCGACTCTCAATACTACGTGAAAATATAGCACGGGTGTGTTTCCCAAGTTGACATGACTCACAATCTAATGTGGATAGACTAGACAAACTAGGCACCATCATTTGTAGCTTGGATAGACTAGGATGTCTCAAACGTTTATGAATAAGGTTGGGAGGATCTGTAGCGGAGCATGCTGTGAAGGAATTTAAAGCGGTAAGATGGTAAAAGCCTTGTGATTCATGTCCTATGCCAATTGTCTATCCCATTTTGTGGTCCTGTATTAGAAAAGAATCATCAAAAAGAGTTATACTACAATCAAGGGCACGTGTCAAACGACTAACAGATGCAAGATTAAAAGGACAACCAGGGACATAAAGAACAGAGTCTAGAGTGACAGAAGATAGGGGTTTGGCTTGTCCAACTCCTTTTTGGCTCTGTTCGAATTCCATTAGCTAAAGTAATAGCTGGAAGAGATTGTTAATAAACAATATTAGACAGAAGTGATTTATCACCAGAAATATGATTAGAAGCACGTGAGTCCACAACCCATAATCCAAAGGTAGGAGATTGTACAGTTGAGGCTATTGGTAGAAATATATGCTTACTTGTTTGATACTGAAGATACTCATTATATTCCTTGTCAGATAAATACACCCGTTGATCACCTATGGTGTTAAACTGAGCAATATGAGCATTTTTAGTTGGTCGACCATGCAAAGAATAACATATTCCATGAGTACGTCCAAGACTATTACAACAACTACCCTTAGGTCTAGAATAACATATGCCACGAGTATGTCCAATCCTTTTACAATAACTACACTTAGGACGATATCTTTCAAATCGACCTTCCCCTCGTCGATTCTTCATGGGCTGTGACGTTTGATATTCTGATCTACTCATTAAGGGCTCAGATTAAATCATAGGACTTGAACTTCTAATTTCAATATTTTTGGAGCCAAAAAAAAATATCATTCCCAAAAGATATCTTGGGAATTTGACTTGAAAATCTCAAGAACCAGATCTGAATTTCTAAAGAAAAAAATCCCCAAAAAAAAAGAAAACTGATGCCGCCGAAATTAGGGTTCCGGCGGTCGAAATCTTAAAATAATTGTTGGAATCTGGAAAGGAGTAAGTGGTCAGAGTCAGAATATACCGGCGACCCCAATAGAAAAAGAAACAACTCAAAAATCGATCGGAGATGGGCTCACGTGCCGGCGTGTGATGCAGATCTCGTCGAAATTTCTGGATTTTGGCTGGCGAGTGGAGAGTAATTTTTCGGCGATTTTCATTGGGTTTTTGTCGCCTAATCTTTCCGATCCTTTTGGTGGTGTTGTACTTTTCACACAACCCATAAAATAAAAATTGACCCAAATCAGTCGCCGGAATTGACGCACGGTGAATGAGTTATCTTTTCTGATATTTCTAACCTTCTCTGATACCATGTGAGAAATCATGGAGAAAATATTATTAAATTGTTATCTCTAAATTATTACATTGAGACCCTATTTATAGACACTACATTCCAATCCTATTCCTAATAGGACACTACATTACAATCTCTTTCCAAGTAGAATTCAATATGTTATTCCTATTCATATTCTAACAGTAACCTTTTCTATGTATTAAGGCACAAGTTGTAAGAAAGCTGTTAAGTGAAATACAACTATGGTTTTTTGCCTCTCAAACCAATATTGAGTGTTCGGTTTCTGAGGTTGAATGTTGCAGAGAACAAGCACCATCTGAGTGACTACTCTTGGCAAATAAGATATTAAAAATATAGCTAGACCAAATAGCATAGAACCACAGTGAGAACGGGGCAATAATTCTAACTTCGGAAACGTACTTTGGGTTCTTTTTCTGAATAAAATGCAAAGATTGTTTCTCAGCATAATCTTTGATTGTTCTCAGAAAGCTAATAGATCCAATTGAAGGGGGAAAAGAGATTAACTAATTAACATACTTGCATTTACTATTGATAATGTAGTTTTCTTTTGATGAAGTTAATATGTGATTTTCTTCTTTCCTTTTATTTGTTTTATTTCATGCTACTTATTTTTTTTAGCTAAATTGGTCTTTCTCAAAATGAAGAGGATATAAGGTTACCTACATGCTATTTTTGAAAAGAAACACTTTTGCTATAGTCGATTTAGTCGACCTAGATTACAAAATTAATGGATTAGTCTTCTTATTTGTTTAGTCATTCATCTTATTCATTATCAGTTCTTGATCCAGCAGTGGTATTAAAGTCCCTTTGATTGTCCTATCTCCCTATGTTATATGAACTTTCAGATATTTCTTAAGCCATTTCCCCTTTGTTTAGGCAAAGATTTAACTATAGACTTTGGTAAACTGAAGCATAAAAGGAAAAAAAGAGTGACAAATGAGAGCATTGATCTTCATCTGCAAACTCTGAAACTATTATATTACTGTTAATATGCCTTTAAGTATTATGGTGATTTGCTCTAACCCAAAATAAACTTTGTTTGCTCTAGAATATTTAGATATGAACAAATCTATGCCTCAAACAAGGAGCTAGTGATCCTGGATAAGAGGTCAAGTAAGGTAGATAAGAGGAGGCAAAACAATAGTCGGATTTTTCTTTCCCAGCTAAATTTAGTCAAAGGTACACAATAATTCAGCCCAACGTGGCATTTCAATTCAATGCAAGTTGTTTCAAGATTTGGCACAACGCTGAGTTTTGAATAAACAGGTAATTACATGCTCACATGTTTATAACTAACAAACCTTAACAGACTTCAGAACACAACAACTACTAAAAGTATTGCAGAAGCTAAACACGCAGATGGCAATCATACTGTTCCAAACCTAGAGTTTCAATATATAATTATTTATAGAGCTAAGTTAGACCTGTAACAGAGACATGCTACCAATCCATTCAGAAGCCGTCAAACGTCATGACGTTTATGCATAATTCTTAGATATACTTGGAGACTGAATAATTACCAGAGACAGGCTGAAGTGCTACAAAGGATACAAGCTCAGCAAGAGGTGGAATGAAGCTACTATCACAATCCAAAACAGGTGTATCTCAGTCCATCTCAAAGGGTTCGCAGTTAAGTTTGCAACAAAGCATCGTGACGAGCATGAAGAAACATATGTTATTAATTGCAATGCTTCCTGAAGATGATAGACGACACATAGAGAGAAGAGAGGAGGGAGAAAAGAGAACCTTCAGCTTTATTTCCAAGAAATTCAAATTATGGAAAGCTTTTTTTATCTCCAAAACTTTGGAACTTAGCTCTGTATCACTGTGTGGAATGTGGTCCAGCAATGGTATAACCGCACTGTCAAGTACGGTTCTGCCTACAAATTATGTCAAAGTGAAGATCTTTTTGGATATTGTGATTGTGAGAATAAGAGTGTCTATAATGCTTAAGTCAATATTCATGGCAAATGATTTCTAAATATGAAGTAGATTCTATACTAATAATCCCCTTTGCCATTAAATAACTTACTCGATTGGTGTAACTACCTATTATTTATAAAAGCGCAAAGTCGAATACCCCTTTTCTCCAATCAGTAAGCTGTACATTGACAGGGAAAATTAGTTGTACCTTGCTCCATACCGTACTTTTGACATCTATTGACTCTTAGTACCTTTTTCGTTGAACTTCAGTTGAAAGATTTTCTTCCCAGAATATTTTTTAGTATCTAAAAAATAATGAAACTAAAATCCTCTTTGATCGAATGACACTACTATTAGATATCAATTCATTTACATTAGCAATTAATGAATTAACAGTATTAATCACTCCATTATGTTTTGCCTTGCACTCTTCACATTTGCATGCATAAGATAAGCATGGAGGGGCAAGATCTCCAAACCTTTGCCCGAGTTAGTGAATAGATTAAACGATCTCAATATCTTAGCCTTTCTGCTGATCATTCTTCTCCCACATAGAGGACAACAAATCCGTTATGCAAAAGTCTACACCATCTCTGGAAATGCTTGCCATAATGAAAGTCTATAAAAGGTATATGGAGTCTGTTGCAATAAATGTAGAGTCTATTGTAACATATGTAAAGTCTGTTGCATCCGATATGGAGTCTGTTAGAATACATCAAACCAGCCTTGCTGGTGGTTTGATTTATTCCAACGGTTGCTCCGTCAGTTGCAATATCAACAACATAAACTACAAAGAAACAATAAATAAAAAATATTAACAACTAAAAATATAACAATATTTATTCCAACAACATCATCAATAATAAAGAAGCAACATCTTATGTTCCAACACCATTAACAACAACACACCACAAGTTTCAACAATGCCAACCCCACCAACAACATCAACAATAAAGAAACAAACAACATACATACAAAAAAATGATACTGCCAACAAGGCTTTTAAACTTCTCCCAATAGATGACTTTTTTCACATAATGTAATAAAAATTATCGGTTCGTTTATTCAACAATTAAAAGTTTCTTCAAATTTTTTAAATAAATATGATATGGGTAAATGGTAATTAAATAAAAAAACAGATGTAAATAACTTGCAAAGAAGAAGACGAGAATGAAAGAGCAATAGTGAACCATACCTTAATATCAAAAGGGAATCAAAATAGAAATTTCAGTCGAGGAATCTAAAATATGAATCGGTTTAGATCCGAAAGGATCTTTATGAAAAAGAGGAGAGAAAAAAGGCTGTGATAACCCTAAAGGGCAGAGAAAGAAAAAGATGAAAGACGAATAAAATAAATTTAGGGATGGAGGAGAGATGAGATAATTCCAAATTCTAGATGTACTACCCTTAATATTAAATGACTAAACAAAGCGTATTTATTCAAATTTATATTTTCAAAGCATAATTAATAAGGCTAGTTTGGTAAAATAAACCCCTAATTAATATTTTCTTAATGGGTGTGTCATATCAATTGGGGCCAACTAATATGACACGGAGAAAGTATTAGGGGTTTCAATATTCATTAGTAGTTTGAGGGGCGCAAGGAAGAAAACGAATGATATTGAAAAGACAAAATAAGACTACTTAATGAGATTTTTGAGTTATCCAAGAAATACTTTTTAATGCCTTTAGTAGTACTACTTTATCTACTCGAGCAGAAGCTTGCTTTAAAATTAAAAGAGAATTTTTTTTTAAAATAGATATGTCATCTGTTTCATCAAATATAAATATCTGTTTGAAAAATCCCAACAGCTCAGTCATCTATGACAACAGATGCAAATGTCCATTTGATAACTAAATCAGATAAGTCATCTGTTACAACAGATATCAATATCTGTTTAAAAATTTCCAATAGCTTAGTCATCTATCACAACAAATGCAAATGTCTATTTGATAATTAAATTAGGTATGTCATCTATTGCAATAGATATGATAATCTATTTGAAAATTTACAACAGCTCAGTCGTTTGTTGCAACAGATTTCATTGCAATTTATTTAGGTGGATCAAGGCATGAATGGAAGAGCTCACAGGTTCAACAACAACTTCAATTGAGTCGTTGCATTTGCATGGTGTTGGTATTGCGTTCATCCCAACCCAAGTAGTTGATCGATCACTCTGAATTGAAATGAGTTCTCATTAACTTAATGTTAAAATTAATAGTACCTAAATTGATTTGGGTGGAACTAGGGATGAATGAATGAGCTCACAAGGTCAAAAACAACTTCAATTGAGTCATTGCATTTGCATGGTATTGGTATTGCGTTCATCCCGACCCGAGTTGGCGATCAATCACTCTGAGTTGAAATGAGTTCTCATTATCTTAATGTTAAGATTAATAGTACTTATTGATTTAGGTAAAACTATGGATGAATTAATGAGCTCACAGGGTCAACAACAACTTTAATTGAGTTGTTGCATTTGCATGGTGTTGGTATTACGTTCATCCCGACCTGAGTCGTCGATCGATCACTCTGAGTTGAAATGATTTCTCATTAACTTAATATTAAGATTAATAGTACCTATTTGATTAGGTAGAACTAGGGATGAATGAATGAGCTCACAGGGTCAACAACAACTTTAATTGAGTCGTTGCGTTTGCATGGTGTTGGTATTGCGTTCATTCCGACCTGAGTCGTCGATCGATCACTCTGAGTTGAAATGAGTTCTGATTAACTTAATGTTACGACTTATAGTACCTAAATTTATTTAGATGGAACTATGGATAAATGAATGAGTTCACATGGTCAACAACAACTTTAATTGAGTCGTTGTTTTGCATGGTATTGGTATTGCGTTCATCCCGACCCGAGTCATTGATCGATTATTCTGAGTTGAAATGAGTTCTCATTAACTTAATGTTAAGATTAATAGTACCTAAATTAATTTAGGTGGAACTAGGGATGAATGAATGAGCTCACAGGGTCAACAACAACTTCAATTAAGTCATTGCATTTGCATGGTGTTGGTATTACGTTCATCCTGACCCGAGTCGTCGATCGATCACTCTGAGTTGAAATGATTTCTCATTAACTTAATATTTTAAAAACTATATCTTTTGAAATTGTAAAAATTAATTAAGATCAATTCAGACCAAATTAACAATTTTAAAACTTGTCATTCTTTTTCAAAATTACAAATCAACCCATACAAATCATCCATTTGCTGGAAAAACTTTTCCTCATTTTAAATCTCAATTTCACGCTCCTCTCTCTCTCTCTCTTAACAATGCGGACAACAACTACTCAACATATTGCTCAACCCTTCAAAACAAATCAATTTTCTTCCCATTTTCGGTCACATAGTTGTTCTTTTCAACTTTATTATCGCTTGTATCCATCATTTTCTCTATCTTTACGGGTAACAACATTCGAGCAAAGTTCTACATTTGTTCTTTATTCTAAAAATTATGGCTTTTTAGTTAATGATAAAAAAAAAAGACTTTTAGTTGTATTATCTTCGAGAATGGGTTAGCAATTTTGTGTTTTGATGCTAAAAAAGTAGGAAGCATCTGAGAAAACCCTAGTTTTTATCTTAGTATTTTGTTGACTGTCAAGGTATTATTGCATTGTATTTGTGGTGTTGTTGGTGGCTGTTATTGGTGGTATCGGTATTTGTTTTGTTGGTGGTGGTGTCGGTGGTCTTGGTGTTGGTATTGTAGCATTGGTGGTGGTCTTGGTGGCATTGGTTGTGGTGGTAGTAGTCCATCTATTGCAACGGGTAGAATGTCTATTAGGAGATATTAAATAGGTCTTCAAACAAATTGCCCATCTGTTGAAGTATTTTTTTTGTATTATGGCGTAGAATAATTTATTGAAATTTGTCTTACCTTTTTTTAAAAAATTATGCAGACATAAAATTCAATGTATTTTTTATTTTTTCTATTGTTTGTAGTTGAAAGATGTCTCCCAAAAGAAAAGAATCTGAGAGTGGAGAAAGTGGATCAGCTTCTGATCACCAAACAAAAAAGGCTAGAGTACAGATAGTTTCGGAGGAACTTCCAGAACAATCTCAGTCATGAAAAAATGAAGCTGAGGAAAGTGATAACTCCTTCTCACCAATGGGGCATGAAATAATATCGAAATCCGGGTATGATTCTGTCAAAACCATTAGTATTGAGAAGTTTCGAGTTGCGATGCCGATGAATAGCCCTAATGCAGTATTTGGTGATCTTATACTTAAATGTCAGCTGGGGAAACCTTTTGACAAACTTAGGATTATTATAAAGAATGAAAACATAGATGGTCTTTTTAAGAAGAGTTGCTTTACATACTTTCTCGAGCTGTCTGAGGACCGCACTCTTCATTTTCCAATGAGCATGGTATGGTCTTCTCAAGTGCATGATCAAGTATGCAGGGGATGATTAAGATTCGAAGGAGGGCGGAAAAAAGATGGATGAAGTCTAGATCAACTAGTGTGGTATGCTGGTTTGTTTTGGATTGAAAGAGTTTACCATAACGACGGGCTTGAGATGCGATCATCCAGAAGAACCTCTCATAAAGGAAACACCCCACAAAGGGTCCAACAAATGCAAGATAAAAAAAGATGGGTTGTTGGTCATTATTGGACCTAGTTACAAAGGAGAGGATTTGATGGCAGATCTAGAGAATAAAAACATACCGAAGCACTACAGGGAGAAATTGTGCTTAGTTTGGTTTGTCCATTCCATTTTATTAGCAAGAGACGTCAAGAAAGTCATAGAACATGATTTGTTGGCACTTGATGATGATTTTTGGGAAATTTAATGATTATCCCTATGGATACGATTGCTACTACTTGACTGTCGAGTATGTATTGACAAAGCTATCCCCGAAGATGATCACATTATACGGTTTTCCCTAGGCTTTCATTGTAAAATTGATCACTATTTTTACTCATCCATTAATTTATATTGAATATAGTTATTATGACTTTTATTTGCTTGCTTCCTGTTTACATTTTTTAAGGCTTAGGCATGTGAAGCCATTTCTCCCCTCCAAAAGCAATTCAAGGATTACCCAAATAAGGTTTCTCATCCAAGGATCCTTAGGTGGTTGGCTGCAACAAAGAGCAGAAAAAAATATATTAAGGAGATTGATCTCTTTAACCGTCCAGATGATGCAGTACGTCTTCTTTCAACTAAAATAATTTGCCTCAAAGAAAGATATGGAAATAGATGTTCCATTTGTTGTGACAGATAGGTCATCTGTTGCAACAGATTACCCGTCAACTGCAACTGGTGCAATGGATGGGTAATCTGTTGTGACAGATGATCCATATTTTGCTACAGATTAACCATCTATTGCTCTAGTTCTCTAAACCCGAATCAACAGATTACCCATCTGATGCAAATTATGCAATAGATGTGCAATCTGATGCAACATATTATCAATCTATTGTGACATACAGATCAGCTGTTACGGAAGCTAGATCGCCTATTACATAAGTTGGTTGTGTTAACATCTATGTAATCCAACTGACTGCTATATAATTTAAATGTCTCTTGTCTTTTTTTATAGGTTGTGCATCCTTGGATCGTGCCTGCCATTGATGAGCTAGAAATGACTTCTTTTCCTTCTATGGGTCTTGTTGATACAAAAGAAGACCCAATGGTGGAGTTAATAAAGAAGGAATTAGCTGGAGAAACATCCATAAGAAGAGAAATTAGGCAAGGTCAGCCTAATGTTGAAGCTCTTCACGACCAACCTCAAACTGCAATAGATTTGGGTGCTTCTTCTGGGGGGGGGGTGCTAGTGGAGTTATTTGTGTTGCTAGCAGCTATCCTAATACTGTTGCTGCTGCCAGTCGTAATTATGAGCATGTTGGTGCTTAGCGAAAAATAAATACTTTTGAAAACACCCTTTGTACAGGTCCCTCTCACCCCTACATCGGTCCCTTCCACCCTGACAGTGGTCCCTCTCACCCCTTCTCACCCTCATGTTCTCATTACAAATGCAAAGTGTGTAAGGACAGAGAGGATAAACTCCTTAAAAATCTAGAGGTCATTGCTAAAGCTGTCGAGAAGATGAAATCTAGGAGGGGTATCGTACCATTCAATGAAGTGAGGGAGCCATGCACTCCTACAGTGGCAGTTAAGAGGAGGAGAAGAAAAATTAGATAAATTCTCTCCATTCTAAAAATAACAAAAATTGCAACTCCTCCCGCTCCAAGAGTTGTTGAATTTCAGGGGCCACTGAAGAAGGTGGAAATATTTGTGGCACTTGGCAAGAAGAAGAACAAAGAACTGTAAGAAATCATGAATGGCAGGATGAAGGTTCAAAAAAAATATACCATGCATTCATTTGCCGCTAAAGACTTCACGAATATGACAAACATTCGTGTGTGGTACGAGGAAATTGTAAGTTTACTTTTCCTAACCTAGCCTTTTAATCCACTCCATGAAGAAGAATCTATGCAGCAGATGTGGAATCTGTTGCAACAGCTTGGTATTCTGTTGCAACATATTACACATCTATTGCATAAGTTGCGTTGGCTGGGTAATTTGTGAACTTATTCAAAGAACCCTCTGCATTGGATTCTTTCCACTGTATTTTTATTCTTTACAATTACTAACCTATTTAAAAATTATCTTCTTATAATATAGTATGTTGATGAAATTCTCTGACTCATTAGGGGAAGAAAATTAGCGTAACCGGATGCTTATGATGATGTCGATAAGATAATGGACCTCAACTTCTACAATAATTTCAAGGATAGGTACACTGATCTCCATAATCTAGCTGATTCTGGTGGCTCGAAATTTGATAAGTTAGTTTCTACGTTCTAATGGAATGAAGAAGTGATTAAATATGTTAGAGGAAAGAGGTCATATCTATACGGCAAGAGCTGGACCAAGGCAAAGAGAATCTTTGCAGTTATGAACGTGGAAGTCAAACATTTTCTCACTGTTGATATACTACTCTACGAGGGAAAGATTAAAGTTTATGACTGCAACTTACCTGTCTTCAGCGATGACATATTTTTAGCCCACATGCAGCCATTCTTAAAGTTATTGCCCAAGTTGTTGACGCAGAGTAAACTGATGGATCATTTGACGACTGAAGTCTTGACGAATGAATCATGGAATTTTGAAGGTCGAAATAACAACATTGAGCTCCCAAAAAATAAAATCGGTGCATCATGCGAGCTTTACTCACTTGCATACATCAAGTGTTTGCTGACCGGCACAGAAATGACTGGTATGTGCAACGCCATTATGGGAAAGATGTAATGGATCTGGACTTATGGGGTACTAACTAAATAGTTGGAGGTTGTGCATAAAGAAGAATATCTACAAAGACGGATACGAACATGATAACAATTTTTCATTTCAAGCCACTTCATTTTACATGTAGTGGCAATAATTTTTATACTGGCTAAGTTAAATTTTTGTAATGCAACAGATAGTATATCTGTTGTAACAGATATAGTACCTGTTGTGATAGATTGATTATCTTTTGGAATAGGTTGGTTATCTCTTGCATTAATAGATATTTCCCAGTCTGCTGTTGCAACAAATATCTAATCTGTTCCTACATATAACTATCTGTTGCAACTGATAGGTAATCTGTTAGAAAAAATCAAGAAAGTAGGAAGACCTGTTATATAATTTCCAGTAGATGACCTATGTGTTGTATCTCATGTTGCAATATATGTCTAAATTTATTTGATAAGATATGTCGCCTGTTGCAGCAGATGTATTATCTGTTATGACATTTGAATCTAGTATTCTATTTTAATTAACATGTTCAAAACTCAGGATTAAATTATATTCATAGACAACATAAAATAAGTTGAAACCTTCAAAAATTACATGAAATAACTCAACAAATAAATGAAAAGTAAAAAAATCATTATGGGTACAAACGATCTACTCTACAAATAAATCAACAAGTTAAACCAAGGAGGATAGGTTATTACATTGATGGACTCAAACTATAAAGACCTACTCAATATGGACAAGTTGTTCTTCATCTGGTGCTATAAAATTTGACTTTGGTCGCCGTGGATCTTTAATGTCGCTTTCGTATGGCTTCTGAGCTTTCGCTTTTTGTATTTTCATAAAAGAGTAGCATATCTTTTGCGGTGTAATTGGCATCAAGTCCATCATTTGGTACTTGTAATCCATCACTCAAATACTCAGCATACACGACAACAAAATGACCGCAATCTCTGTATTTTAAAAAAACAGATAATCCATATCTTGTCATTCATGCAAGAGTTGTGAAATTTGTGAAATGAAACTAAATCATGACACTTAAACTTACTTATAGGATACCAATGGTTTGTTGAGCAATTCCTTCAACATATTGTACATCAAATGGATTACCCATTTTAACTCGGTATGCTTCAATTATCGACCAATCAGTATGAACCTTTTGATCCAAAAAGCCACTCATATCAAGGTAAGTAGGCAATATTTGACCAGCTTTTGTATCTCAGACGACGGCCCAAAATATCTCATTCTCGACATCGAGTCATAAACTCGGATACGCCTCTTTTTTAGAACGACGACAGCCAACACCCAATAGAATTCATCACCACAATTGATTGGGATGTACACTTCATCAAACAAATGCCAAGGTAAGCCAGCCAGAATGCTAAAACCTTTGATGATATTGATTAAGCATTTATCATTTCGAGAAACTTCCGGTTGTTGTTAACAATACCTATCGTAGGCATTATCGATGTAAATTTTGTACAAACAATTGTCTGTCTTGTATCTGTATTATTCTTATGTTTGCAACTTGGCCTTATTTCGGAGGTAGTAAAAAATAACATCGATGTGCTGCGCATATTATCAAATATTTTGGATTACGTGAAAAAAATTAATACATAGATGCAATTAAATAAAGTATTAATTAATAGTAATATGTATGACATTTAAACCTCATCATTCCAGCAAGTTTGGGGATGTGACATCAAATAGAACCAATTCTTCATTTCGGGATGTACAACAATAAAGTTGAACATATCAAAACCAAGACTCAATTCGTTCACTTTGTAGCGTTTGCCATTTTGTTTTCTACGTGATGATTTATATGTGTTAATGTCACGTTCTTACAATAAGAATTGTATAAATTAATATCTTTAAAAATTGATTTATGTACCTGTCGGCATGATGCTTTAACAACCCATCGACAATCCATTCTGAATAGTCGTTGATTAACTGTGTTAGTTTTTTTGGAGCCTCGTCGGAGATTTTGAACCCTTCAAACGGGTAATTCTTCCGTTCTCCCGAACTGACAGGCTCTACTTTTTCTTCTTCTTTGGAAGCAGTTGATGGATTATCAACTGTGATATTATGCTCTTCAGCAGTGGTTTCTACTGTGATATCCACCTAGATAGCCAAAAATTATGAATGCTAATTACAAATATACAACAGATTGTCTATCTGTTGCAACAGATGAGTCTTATGTTATAGCAGATGGATCAAATTTTGGGACGAATTCAAATAGGTAAATCAGAGCAGTACGGTAATTTTGAATAGATGACCCATTAATTTCAACATAAGACTCATCTGTTGCAACAGATAACACATCTGATGCAACAGGTTAGACAATAGTTCAACAGATGTATATATCTATTTGATAATTTTCAGCAGATGTATCAGCTCTTTAAAATAGATATGTGCCTGTTTGTTTGTTGGAATAGATGATGTACATTCACCTTCTTCAGGTCATGATGCTCTCCTGTGACCCTTTCACACTGAATAATAGTGCAAGACAAAGACAGAGGAATTGCAATTTTGTTTTTTTTGCTACTTGATGATGCCTTGAAAGTATCTTTCCTTCTCCTCTTAGCCGTCTTGATCTCTAGTGGAGTGTATGAATATGAAATCCTCTTTGATAGAATAACACCCCTCTTAGATGCCATTTTCTTTACACAAGAAGTTAGTGCATTAATAACATTAATCACTCTATCATGTTTTGCCTTGCAGTCTTGACATTTGCATGCAGAGCATTCGCTAGATGTGGAAAAATCTGGAAAAAAATCTGTACAACTAGTATAATCATAATCGTAATGGATTTTTGTTTTAATAACTATAAGAGGAGCATCATTAGCCCCAACAGCAGCACCATTACCACTACCATCATCAACAACAACAAGCCCACCCTCCAAAATTATTTTTCTTCTGATGGTTGTTGCTTCAAATAATTTCATTTTTATTACATCAACGACCTTAGGGTCCGATAAAGTTTGCACAGACCGTAAAGTAAGAAAAATGGCATCTTTAACTCTCGGTTGGTCGGAACAAGCCACGGATGGACAATCTAAAATAATTAGTACATATATTAGAATAATGATGAAATCATTTAAAATAATCATTAATTAAAATAAAAACTTGATTAGAATTGGACTTACTTCTTCCTTCGGGGGTTGAAAAGATCATGAAATTTTATATTTTTATCTGTTTTGGCCGACAACTATCTCAGGATTCTAGGACAAAAAACATCTTACTGGTAGTTCACTTGTTGTTTCAAATAAGGAATGACTTCAAATGCCCAAGCCTATAACACAATGCCAATAAATCAAAAGCATTATTGAATAAAAAAATAATGAATCATATCATGATAAAAGAAATATTTACCATGAAGGCCCATGAAAAGCCATATAAGTTGACTGTCTTTGGCGTTGATGGAGTCAACAATTATTATAACGACCTGATTTTCTGGAACCAAAATGTCACACGATGCTCATGATCCCGAAGGACCACAAGCTAACCCTCTACTGATAACTGTACTTGAGCACTGCATATTATAGATAATAAATGCTAAAACTTTCCATAAGGTTCAAAATATCTAAAATACTCAACACTGAAAACTAAATACTGATACATCTGTCCGAAAAGCCTCTAAACTGTCTGAACTGTGGATTTGATGGGACATGCCCCCAACTAACTTTGTCTACTGAAAATAAACTAAATCTGATGTGATAATAAAATATGGATTATCCTCGAATGAAGAGGACTCAATGCTATATCTACTGCTGCTGACTGGGACTGAGCTGCTAAGGGTACTCTGGATCTCGTGCCTCTGAATCTATGGTGTCAAATAAAATACCATAGTACAAATGCGTCAGTACCGGAATGTACTGAGTGTGAAGTTGAGGTAAGGCTAAATACAAGGGCTTATGCATGAACAATTACTTAACTGGATAATTATGAGAGTACTAAATGAGAACACATGCATAAATGCATAAACCATAACTGAAATCATCGTGACTCGAAATACTAAAACTCGGATACTGCTTTACTAACATCTAAACTCACTACTAATACTGAGATACTGAATAACTGAATCTTCTGATATTGATAACTGAGTACTGGAGTTGAGATCAGTCCTCTCTGGCGAGTGATCTCAGAAACTGATGTTACTGGAGCTAATTAACTGAATCTACTCACGTCAATGACTGCACTCTGAGCTTGATACTCTCGACTGACTGAATCTGAGATCAAAACTCTCTAACGGATGATCCTCGAATCTACTATCAATGATAAGAAATGATTATGTCTGAGATCCAACCTATCTAGCGGAAGATCTCTAAATCTGATAATGAGAATACTCAACTGAGTCTGAGAACAAGATCAAGCCTATCTAACAGGTGATCTCTGGATCTGATAATAAGATTACTTAACTGGATTTGATACCGAGATTAAGCCTATCTAACAGGTGATCTCTAGATCTGATAATGAGATTACTCAACTGAATCTTAGAATAATATCAAGCCTATCTAATGGGTAATCTCTGGATCTGATAATGAGATTACTCAACTGAATTCGAGATTGAGATCAAGCCTATCTAATGGGTGATCTCTGGATCTGATAATGAGATTACTCAACTGAAGCTAAGAATAAGATCAAGCCTATCTAACGGGTGATCTTTAGATCTGATAATTAGATTACTCAACTGAATCTGAGAATGAGATCAAGCCTATCTAACGGGTGATCTCTGGATCTGATAATGAGATTACTCAACTGAATCTGAGACTGATATCAAGCCTATCTAATGATTGATCTCTAGATCTGATAATACTGATACTGAATAACTTTATGTGGGACCATTCCTATCTAGGGGGTGGTCCATGAATCAAATGGAACTATCTGAGTTCCTTACTGATATAGGTGACTGTATATGACAGTCCTGATTTCTGAGTTTTACTCTTAAGATTGATACAGAAACTGTAACTGTGGGAGCGCTCACTTAACTGACATGCCCCAAAGCTGAACTGGTGGGGTCTAACCTGTAACCCCAGTTGGAAGGGTGTCAATACCGTGCCACAGGTAAAGACCTCAACTCTGGTCAAGCCTTTCTAACGTGTGACCCTCACAGGAAGTCAAGCCTAAGGCAGTATAATAGTGAAGCCTTATTCTAATGGGTGACTCCTGCATCCTGCGCTGGCTAAGCAGTTCTAGAGTTCAGGGATTGATCCTAACAACTTTGCCTCTCTAACGGGAAATCCGCCATCCCTGCACTCGCTCAGTGCTAGCTCCTACTCCAACTAAAAGACTCTGAACTGATTCATAACTGAACTTAGACTGAACTGAGTCTGTTACTGATCATATTTCTCAAATGATCTAACTGAGTTACGCTGAATTCACTTGGTTCCGTATCTGACGGAATACTACTGAATCTCGTCATCTGACTATATGATACTGAGCTCGGGATAGATTACTCGAATACTACTAAGGACTAAACTGAATACTTAAATACTACTAGATCAGAGCTGAGTACTGAACTAAGGCAGAACATTAGCGATACTGAGATTATTGAGAATACTGAGATTTCTTACGTTCTATATCTGTCTGAGAGTACAGAGTTCAATAACTCACTGAGTTATGAGGATCATGGCTTGATTGAGATTATCGAGAAAACTGACGTGGGCTCTAGACTGCAACTAATTTGTCGGGTATAAATACCCCCAGGACTCGATAATGTAAAAGTAAAACATAACCATTTATGACCATGGACATTCATTCACCATCACAATCATTAAATCATTTCTTCAAACACTTAGGAATCATAAACATGTGATAATATAGGGAGACATGCTATTGGCTCATACTCCATTCAACAAGGTCTTGCATCACATACTTAGCATGTATTAAAGAGCACATAATTAGGGAATTTCATGCTATCATGCCATAATTCACTCACTAAGACTTTTCAACAAACACTTGGCATGCATGGGCTTGCACATAATTGGAGATTTCTAGTCAACATGCTATAATGGCTCTAATTCTTTCACCTAAGCATTTTATCAAATATATGGGGAGCATGCTTTGCTTATTCAACAACTCCTACACTTAATTGACATGGATAAATCACTTAACAAGCAACTTGAAAAGGGTTTATCATGGACATCACATGAAAATCATATACTAGGGTCAAAGCTGGAAAACCTTGTAAACAAAACATAAATTAAAACTCAATAATAGCATGAACTCCAATTTCAATTCACATGAATCATGAAAACTCATATACATAAGAATCTTTGAAATATAGAAAAGGGTTCTTGAGCGTCTTGGATGAAATGGACCCAAGAATCAACATCTGCATACCTTAGGAAAACTCTTTATTGAAGGCTCTTAGAGAGATTCTTGATTTCTTGATTTCTCTTGATTTTTCTTGAAGAAGAAAGAAGAGTTTTGATTTTGTAAAAACCCTATATTTTGATGTTGAAGAGGATAAATGAAGTTGTAAGCCTTGATCGGGTATAAATAAGGGCTGAAAAAAGTGGAAAAAAACCAAATATCCTTTTAAAAATAAGCTAAAAATGCTGAACGGGGATTGCGACGGTCGAAGCGACAGTTCGTCGCTTAGTATGACGGGTCCATTGGATCATCCATCGCACATCGGTAAAAAAAAGAACACACTGACTCGATGCGACGGTTTCAGCGACGATCTATCGGATCATCCGTCGCACGTTGGTCAGGATGAGGCCACACTGCCTCAGCGGCGACGGTCTGTCACAACCTTGACGGTCCGTCGTCCTGGCCGTTACACTTGGGCCAAAAAAGGGAGTTACCGCCTTAGTTGCGATGGGATGGGCGACGCTCCATCGCAAGCTCGACGTTTTGTCAGCCTGACCGTCGCACCTGGGCGGTTCTGACTGGTTTCAGTAAAACGGCCATAACTTCCTCGTCCGATGCCGGATTTTGATGAAATTGGTATCGAGGGAAAGCTTATTCAATGCCCTACATGACAAAAAGTCAATTTAGGGAAATTTTACACGATTTAAAATATTTCTCACTTGAGAAAACACTTTTCAACCTTTTTAGGACGAATTTACACTCCACTGAACACACTCTAAGGCTCAAACTACGACAGAATTTTGTGGGATCTTACAAATATTACATAGTCATTTTGAAGATTTCATAATACCAAGGATAGCTCTTAAATTCGTCAAGATCCTCGAAGAAATTTATTAAATCGGTACTTATGTTGTTAACGTCTCTCACCCAAAAAATATTATGTACAAACTAAACCAAGCAGAATGATTGCTTTTGCTTATTTGAGAGTCATTTACCTTTCAACGCTTCTATCAAATTTTTATTTTTGAAGCTTGGACCAACAATGGACACCAGGTCCTCACTATCACTCGACTTGCCTTTGTCTTTTTTGGGTGTGTGGGGTATTTTTTTGGGGTCAGAGTAGGTATAACTTGAGAAGAAGAAGGAGGATAATATTTTAGTGCGGTAACTATGGAAAACTCCCTCCAACCAAAACAAACAGGCATGCCACAGTAATTTATCCGCACCTCATCCATCTTGTCTTTGTTTTCATACATAAACCTATGCTTGAGAAGATCATATACAATTTTCATCTGGAAACGAGCATTGTTGTCCTTCGGTAAATCAAGATATTGCCCAAAGCAACTTTTCCTGAAATAAGCATCCAATTTT
Source organism: Capsicum baccatum var. pendulum (assembly GCA_030864225.1). Taxonomy (NCBI): domain Eukaryota; kingdom Viridiplantae; phylum Streptophyta; class Magnoliopsida; order Solanales; family Solanaceae; genus Capsicum; species Capsicum baccatum. The sequence continues at coordinate 65,918,584 of CM061559.1, read as the reverse complement.
TGTTCTCGAAGTATTTTTCTGAAAGCGTCGAAAGATTTTTTCATGGCTGACTTAACCATGAAATCACCCGTTAAATCTATGGCACATCGCACTACATTCTCACAGGATAATAATCAATGCTGAAGGTTTTGACCAATATTTTGACGGAAGGGCTATTAGCATTTGGATAATCTCTTTTGAGACATTCCTCCTCCCTGTGTTCATTATTTTCTGTTCCTGATTGAGATAACGCTTATAAAGCAAGCTCATAGAGTGGTGGATATAGCCGAGCTGCTGCACTGGTTCCTTTACTTGAACTTGATTCGATTTCTTTCCTTTTGGGCGCCATATTATCTTAAATTAACAGAAACATAAAATAGATTATAATTGATTAATGCATCATTAAAAAGGGATAACAATAAATCTAACATGCACAATGGTAAAATAACAGTTTCAACAGACCACACATCTGTTGCACCAGGTATGTTATCTTTTGCAACATATAATCGACCTATTGCAACGAATAAGTAAAGCGTTGAAAATGATAAAATAGATCACTAATTTATTACATAAGGTATTTTATCAAATGCAACATATAACCGACCTATTGCAACGAATAAGTAAATCATTGGAAACCATAAAAAGAGATTACTAACCTGTTGAACCAGGTAGTTTATATGTTGCAATGTATAACCAACCTATTGCAGGGATGAGTAATCCGTTGGAAATAGTAAAAATAGATCACTAATCTGTTGGACCAGGTAGTTTATCTGTTGCAACATATAACCAACCTGTTTTAATGAATGAGTAATCCATTGGAAACCATAAAACAAATCACTAATCTATTACACCAAGTAGTTTATCTATTGTAATATATAACCAACCTGTTGCAACGGATGAGTAATCCGTTGGAAAATATAAAAACAGATCACTAATCTTTTGCACCAATTATGTTATCTGTTGTAGCATATAACTGACCTGTTGTAACGGATGAGTAATCCATTGAAAACCATAAAAATAGATCACTAATCTATTGCAACAGTTATGTTATCTGTTGCAACATATAACTGACCTATTGCAACGGATGAGTAAACAGTTGAAGACAATAAAAATAGATCACTGAACTGTTGAAACATATCACTCATCTGTTGCAAAATGAGTTATCTGTTGGATCAATATTGTTTAGATTTCTTTCAAATAGAATAGTTGTCTGTCGCAACATATGAATGATCTATTAGATTATTCATCTGTTGTATCAGATTTTCATAATTGCATCAGATATTTTCATCTGTTGCATCAAATGTCTTCATCTATCATATCAAATATTTCATTTGTTGCATCAGATGTTTCATCTGTTGCTACACCATTTTTACCAAGACAAACAACAAATCAACCCAGCAACACCAACACATCACACACACTAAGAACATCAACTATGAACAAAAATCACCAACAAATCTAAATCAACAGTACGACAATAAGAAGCAGAAATGCCAGAAATTAGGATTTTATTTAGTCCACATTTCAATACTAGAAGAGTAGTTGGCTCAAGTTCCTCTGTTTCTTCATAATTTTTTACCAGTGAAAAAGGAAATGGGACGACAAAGAACTCAAAGTTATTGTCACCAGATAAGTCTTCACGTCGATTGACGGTTGAAAGTCGAAAGAAAACTTGCCTGACTATTTTTTTTCGGAGGTTGAAATCGCCGAAGATTGAAGAGAGAATTTTGCAGAACTGTTGGTTGGGAGAGAGTTGAGAGAAGCTGCCGAGAGAGAGAGGGGGGAGAGACTGGTTGATTTGGATTGTAGAGGGGTGTGGGTTGATTTCTATTTATGAAAAGATTAGAAAGTTTTGAAATGTTAATCAAGTCCATAATTAACTTAATGAAGTTTCCTAATGATGTTTGATCCTTTAAGTTGGTCAATGTCACCAATCCTTCATTCAAGACTTAAAAGACACCTTTCCTTCAGTTTACTACTGTTTCATGAAAGTAATTAAGTGTGCTCTATTAAATGACATACGAAGTCGCTTAATCAATGAATATGGTCTTTTTTTATAAGATCCATCCATCTCTATATGCATACGGTATACTGAAAACCCGACTGATAAAATTATTTGCGTTTATAATGACTTTGTAGTATCCAGAAACAGATTTAAGAATTTTATTTTATGCGTTTTGATAATAATTTCAAGAATAATGTCGTTGATAGTCAAATATTTAGAATTTTTTTTTAAATGTGTATTTAAAATATAAGTAAATTACTAGGTTCCCGGCCTCCTGTGAACAATGACGGATCCAAGATTTTGTTCACGTGAATACCAGTGACAGAGCCAGATTTTCGTTAAGGAGGTTGAAAAGTAAGCATACGAACTAATCGAAGGAGGTTCAACATCTACTGTATATACTAAAAAATAATTTTAACTATGTATAATAATATTTTTTTTTCGTCGAAGGGGGTTCAGTTGTAGCTCCGCCCCTGGTGGATGCAAGTTACAATGAACCGATAATCTATAATAATAATTATCAATTTTTTCTATTTTCATAATACACTTAGAAAATTTATTTTGAGGTGATATCTTATTCTAAAATAAACGAAGTGTGTGTGTATACTATGAAAACTTATATTTCCCTAATTTCTTTGAAAATATTGTTTTGAGGTGGTGTTCAATTTAAAAAAAAAAAAAATAAGCAAAATACTATAATTTACTAACAAATACTATATCAAATTTAACTACTAATTATAAAGTTAAAATTTTCCGCATATCTTCAATATAAAATGTTTAAGTATTAATCTCATAAATACTACTAAAAATATAGCAATTCTAAAAAATCATAAATAATACAAGAAAATAACAAAGACACACTAATTTAATTGGGTGTATCAAGAAGAACGGAAAAAAATAACCTAATTGGGTGTACCAAGAAAGAAAAAAAAATACACAATTTTGTATACTAAAAAATAATTTAAATTAAGCATGATAACAAGTAAGCTAATGCATTAACCTAACTAATTATTAATAATTTAAATCAATTTCAAATAATAAACTTAAAAGAAAACTGAACTCATAATTCATAATAATTAATATATGGACCCATAACTAGTCTACAAAAACAGAGAGTAAAATAGATTAGCCCTCGGCAATAAGTTTCAATCCCACGATCTTTTGTGTAATCAAACACAGTTCTACCATTGAGCTACACCTTTTCATTGAGTTCAATCGGTTCTTTGTATATATATATATATTAGTGAATTGATCCGCGCTTCGTGCGGTCATTAAAAGCATTTCAATATGATAAAAAAATTGATAAAATTTTCAATCATTTTCAAAGTTAGTATCAAATAAAAAAAAAAACTTTGTTCAACAAATTCAAGTTTTAAGGTCTAGAGAAGAATTGGAAGAAAACAAAGAGATGAGGTCAATAAATTTTGTGTGTGTATATATATATATCGAAATGCTCAAATCAATAGAGTGCAATAATAATCTATAAAAATGTAAAAAACTTGAGGACGACAGTAATTTTATATAGCACTAAATATTCACTTATGAATTGAAATATAGTATATAGAAAAATTACAAACTAATATTACATGGATTAACTTTACATAGCATGTTAAGATTGTGTATAATAGATTTTTGTGCTCCGATCTTTTCTCAAATCCCCTTCCCCCGCATAGCGAAAGCTTATGCACCAAATTGTCCTTTTTTAATACATTTTCTTATGAATTTTTACATAATAATGAACACTTCCTTATGAATGAAATATAGTACAAAATTACAAACTAATTTTATAGTCTCCTATTTTATCAATAGGTTTATTAATTCACATGATTACGGAAAGATAAATGCATACTTCCTTAAGCAACACACATGTATACATTGACTTCTTTCCCCTGTTTCTAGTTAGGAAAACAATCTTGACACACAAAAAGTGAACTTTATCGATAAAAAATATATAAAAAAAAAATACAAGAATAGTTAACTAAGCAAATAAAATTTTTAAAAAATGTTATAATTATAAGTTGAAGAGGAAAGTTTACAGAGGCATCCGAGGCATCAATTTGTAAGGAAGAAATGCCTCATACATATAAATAATTTCTTTTTTTTTTAGTAGCGATAATTAGAGCATTATTATCTCAATAATCTATTATATTTGTATGTTGATCCGAACTTCAGAGCAAAAGAGAAAAAATCAATAGCGTGAAAGGGGGAAAATTTGTTGGCAAGAAGCTTGTAATTTTATAAATTAATAATAAAAAAATACTAAAATGACGTTGCAATTTAAAGTGTATCTCGAGTAAGATTCTTTCTAATTACCTTACCTTATAAACTTTACCGTTATATAATATGTCTAATATCCATAATGAGTTGAGGACAAGAAAAATAATTCATAGCGTTAATCTTCATCATCTTCTACAACAACAGTATCTACAACAATAGTTCTAATAAAATTAGAACAAGAAAAAATACAAGACTACAAAGAATCTACTAATTATAAGCTACAGATAGTTAAAGAAAGTTATTCCAACATAGGAGCGGATCTACGGTAGTAGGTGGGGGTTCTCGGAAACCCCCACCCACTATCATAAGGCTTATAATTATACCAGAAAAATTCTCAATTGGTTTAAATATTAACAAGTAGGAACCTATAGCAAAGTAATGGAATAGATTAGTGGTAGGAGTCTTAGACTTGAAATGCATGTCATGCTGCTCTTGGTCATGAGTTTGAACCTCTATGGAGTTTTTTTTTATTTAATTTTTTCAGCTTTATTTATTTTATCGAGAACCCACAAGTTTGAAATCCTGGATCCGCCTCTGCAGTCCAACATAGCCTAGAAGAAAGTTACTCCAACAAAGCCTTATAGTACTCCAACAAAGTAATACTAAAATTATAGACTACACATACGAGAAACTTTTTGAAAGAGATTGAATCGTGATAATTTCTCTTCTCTGATTTTTTAAGGCTCTTATATTAACATACCACTGAGAGTAATTTTAAATGCAATAATAGAGGGTTATGAACATGAAAGATATCAGACTTATGAATAGGATATGAACATGAAAGGTATGAGAATTATGAATATTATTACTATTAATTAAGATTAGAATTTATGAAGATGTAAATGTGTGAGTTATTGAGATGATTTTTTTGTAAAATAAAATAATTAAAAAAATTCAAAAAAATTCAAAAAAGGAGATAAAAGAAAAATATGAATGGAGGTCATAGAGAGGTGCCACATCACCTCCTCTATGACCTTCATTTATATTATATATAAATTTGTTCGGAGAATTAGTACACGTAAAATGAAAAGAAATTCGATGAAGCATTCAGTTGAACCCACTTGAACTAATGTGGGTTCGTCCCTGCCTGTGAATATGTAGTGAAAATTATCGATCTGTCCATGACATTATAAAAAAATTACACAATTTTTTGCTTAATATATTTTAGATTCATCATATCTTATTGTTAATAAATCACTGTTTCATATTTACTCTTGTCATTTAACATACATTTAGAATAAAATAAGTGAACTTCCTATATATATGTCTAAATTTTTCGTGAAGATTCTTTGCGAAGAAAGACCCACAGTTACCAATAGTTTTGGCATAAAATCCACCTTTCATAGTCACACTTTACAATATTATCATTTATAGCTGATGTATTCGATTCACATGCATTGTATTCGTTTTCACTCAATAGTATGTATTCATATAAAATATAAATACATTAATCGAATTATATATTTTTTATTTTTTATTTTTAAAAAATATCACTACATCGAATACAATCCATGGATGATGACGGAGATATCATAACCACGCATTGTATTTGTATTTACCATCATTTTTTTATTTTTTATTTTTAATTTTTTGATTTTTTTTCCTATTTTCGCTTTCTTTTTCCTTTTTCGATTCTTTTTTTCTTTTTTTGTATTCTTTCCTTTTTCGTGTTTTTTCTTTTTTTTTTCTTATTTTTTTCTTTTTTTGTTTCTTTCTTTTCTTTCTTTTTATTTTATCCATCTCTATCTTCTATTTTTGATTCTTTCTGTTTTATTCTTTTTGTTCTTTTTTCTTTTTTATTTTCTTTTTTGAACCTTTTTTTTTCTATCTTATATTCATTGTATTTTTGAAAAATATGGCTACTCGAGTACAAGTCACGAATAATAATAAAAATACAATAATTTTTTACCGTATTTGTATTCAGATCATCATTTATATTTTTGTATTCGTTGATACAATTATATTTGTATTTACATTTTATAGTTCGCGCTTATTTTTGTATATATATTATATTTATTTTTTTGATAATTAGATTTTTATTAATCACCAAAAAGTGCCGAGTTACAAAGAAAAGCTAGTATTACTCATCTAGCTATCTCATCTTATGTATCATAACATGTAACTAACAAAATAGAAAACAATTAAAATTTGCATCTATCCAATACTACTCTGGCTTGGGTAGTAGCTCGCGCATAGCACACATAAGCAATCTTCTTTGCTAGTGCCTCCACTGTACTCTCGTTCTTCTCAAACACCTGCGTATTTCTCTCTTGCCATAATTTATGAGTGTATTCCGTGTAGAGTAATTTTAACACCTAAGCCTGCTTGGTTCTCCATTTTGTCATTTGTATTATCCATTGGAGCATTAAACTACATGTACTAAAGGAGGGATTAGGAATAGTTAACTATTGCATTAGTCTTCCCCACAGTGCCTTGGCATACACATAATCATAGAATAAGTGATCTCTGATTTTGTCCATTTGCTTGCACATAACACATAAGGGTTGAACAAGTAACTTTCACTTCATGAGTCTATCAATTGTAAGCAATATGTTATGGAGTTATAACCATGTAGTAAAGATGGCTTTAGGTCTGGCTGAGTTACGGCATATTATTCCCTTCCACTCTACCTTGGGAAGACTTTCCTAAAGTTTAATATATGCTTGTTTGATCAGACTTCTTTTGCCTAGCCTGACCTGATGTAGAACATGTAGTTGCGACTTTTCCCCTAAAATCTTCCTTACCATCCAACAAGCCTGATTTGGAACTCTTACTACTACCATGCTTTGGCCCTTTATATAATAACTATGAATCCACTTAATCCATAACTTATCTTGTTTTTGTGCCACATCCCAACATATCTTAATGATGTCTGCTTTGTTCCATAATTTGAGGTTCAATAAATTCAGACCTCCAGCGGTTTTTGGGGTGCTCATTTTATCCCAAGCAACAAGGGCTCTCTTAGTTATGGTATTTATCTTCGACCAGATATAACTCCTGCAGTAAGATTGAATTGCTTTCACTTAGCAGGTATCACTAGCAGTTGTGCCCAGTAAGCTTGAACTCCAAAAAGCACTGATCTAACAAGTTGTACTCTCCCAACGTATGACAACTTCTTGACTATCCATGAAGATATTTTAGCAATAATTTGATCAATCAAGGACTGCCATTGCATGATAGTGAGTTTCTTCATGGAGAGAGAAACTCGCAGGTATTTAAAGGGAGGTTCTCCAGAGCTATATCCTAATTTCAATTGGATTTGATTCTTTTCTTCTTCTGAAATACCTCCAAAATACAACGCACTCTTGGATAATTTAGCTTATAGCCTAGAAACAGCTGTGAAGGTGATAAACTTTTCCTGTAACAATATAATTGATGTGAGATCTCCTCTAGAGAACAAAAGTAAATCATCCGCAATGCTCAAATGTGTGATCTTGAGTCTGCCATAGAAAGGATGATAATTAAATTCTTTATTCAGCTCTAATGCGATCAAATTTCTACTTAAATACTCCATTACCATTGCAAGGAGGAAAGGGGATATGGGATCCCTTTGCCGGAGATCTCTTGCCGCTTTAAAGGTCCTTGTAAGTTCTCCATTAATCGTGATAGAATAAGTCATTATGGTTACACATTGCATCACCCAACCAATAAACTTAGTAGGAAAGCCTAATCCTAACATTACCTACTCTACGAAGTTCCAATGTCATAAGCTTTTTGAATGTCCACCTTGATCATACACCTTGGTGATATATGTTGCCTGCTCTAAGACTTCACTAACTCATGAGCAATTATGATATTGTCAGCCACCTTTCTACCTGGTATGAAGCCAACTTGAGTTTCTGAGACCACAGATGCTACCACATTATGGATTTTATTAGCAAGCACCTTAGCTATTAACTTATACACAACAGAGCAACATGCTATGGGCCGGTCTTATTTAATACTTTTAGGATTGGGCACCTTTGGTAATAAGGTTACTATGGTACAATTTACTGGCTTATATAATTTTCTAGTGGAAAAGATTCTTTCAAAACTTTATTCATATCACTTTGGATCACCTGCCAAGCTTTTTTTGAAAAATTTTGCATTATATCCATCTACTCTGGGTTCCTTGTCGTCGCCAATTGAGTGTAAACCACCATAAATTTCTTTATCTGTCACTTCAGCACGTAAGGCTAATTGTTGGGCATGACTTAAAGTTGGACTTCTTTTCATAACATTTTTATTGACTGCAGTAGTGTGAATAGCTGTTGTACCTATAAGGGATTTGTAGAAGGAGATTATTTCTTCATTAACAATTATAGGTTTCACCAATTTTGTGCCATCATCAATAGTGAGTTCAGTAATCTCAATGAACTCAGTACAGTATACTCAGTTCAGTCTCTTTACTTGGGAGTAAGATTAGCATTGAGTGAACCCAAGGATGAGGGATCACCTGTCAACAGAGGGTGTGATCCTTAGAAGCAGTCCTTGCATTCCAGAACTACGTAGCCAGCGTAGGTTGAGACATCAAAACCTGCTAGTTGAGAGTTGATGAGGTAGCTTAACCTATTAGTTGAGGGTCCCACCATTCTCATTTGAGAACCTATCATATGAGGGTATCTCTTCAGTGTCTTTACCCGTGGCACGGTACTAACGCCCTTCTAACTGGGGTTACAGGTTGGACCCTAAATCTATTCAGAAAAGGGGCATGTCGGATAGATGATTACCTCCCACAATCTCAGTCTCATTCTTCATTAAAGAACCTATATAGTTCTACAGATTTCAGGACTGTCAGATATCATCACCTAGCTCAGTACGGAACTCAACTAGTTCCATCAGAAACAGGACTGTCATACACAGTCACTCAGTAAATAGTATATCAGTTATCAATTATATCAGTTATCAGTAATCCATGTTATTAGTAAACTCAATATTCAGAATCCTTATGACTTCAGTTACAGTTATATATTCATGCATGTAATCTAACGCTGTTATGTTTATGTTATTTAGTTAGTTATAGTTCATGCATATGAACCCTTGCATTCAGCCTTACCTCACTTTATGTATTAGTACATTCACACGTACTGATGCATACTTCTTTGCGTTATGGTGTTTTATACCATAGGTTAGATGTACGGGCCCCAGAACATTCTTAGCGGTTCAGACATTCAGCCAGCAGCAGTAGACTAGCAGTGTGTCCTCATCATTGAGGATATTCTTTTATTTCATTTTTTCATTAGATTAAATATTTTAGTATATGGAGTTAGTTGGTTAATTATCCCATCAACTCCTTATTCAGACAGTTCAATTTAGAGGCTTTTCAAACTAGAGTAATTCAGACAGTTTTTTTCTATTTTGGGTATTGTTATACCTTGTTCAAATATTGATTTATTCAGTATTATTCAGTTTTGAACCTTATGGTAGATTTCTGCATTTATCTCAGTTATATTGGTATTATAGTATTACTATTATGCAGGGCTCACAGCAGGTACCAGTCATGGGTTAGCTAGTGATCCTTTGAGATTGTTAGCACCTTGTAGCATCCGGGGTACCAGACTCGAGGTGTTACAAACTTGGAATAAGATCCTAAGGTTCAATAGAGTCCTAGGAAGTTTGAAAGTCGCATCTAGTATAGTCTTGTGCATGGGTGTGTAGCGCACCAAACTTATGGACAGAGGCTATGGGATGTTTTAGGAACAATTTTCCTTCTTTCAGTATTCATTTCGTGCGAGTGAGCATGAGCTCAAGTTAAATTCTCAATCTAATTCATTTCTTTCTTTTTTTTACAGAGCATGCCTCCCAAGAAGGGTAACGGAAGGAGAACTAAAAATTAGTCAGCACCTCAACCCGTTCAGGAAGATCTCCTGAACGAACACGTCTCTTATGCAGAATTTAGAGTTGTATTCACTACTTTACCCAATTCCGTTGCTACCCAAAATGAACGCCCAGTTGTCGTTCTAACCAATCCAGTGGTCAATTCTACTGCAGCCCAAATTTGGGACTTCACCCGAATAAATCCTCCTTCTTTTACCTGGTCTAAGTCAGATGAAGTCCCTCAGGAGTATCTTGATCAGGTGTAGAAGATTACAAACATTATGGGAGTGACAGCTAGTGAGAGTACTGAGCTAGCTGTATATTAGTTGTAACATGTGGCTCACACTTAGTTAAAATAGTGAAAGGCAGAGAGTGTCATAGATGCAGGCCCATTGAATGGGAGGAGTTTGCCACTACTTTTATAGATAGATTCTTTCCCCTAGCGTTGAGAGAAGCTAAGAAGTTAGAGTTTATCAACCTCAGGAAGGGAAACATGACAATGAAAGAGTATTCTCTCAATTTTACTCAATTAGCTAGATATTTTTTTCATGTGGTGGCCGATAGCAGATCCCAAATGAGTAAGTTTGTGTATGGAGTGAATGATAGTGTGGTCAAAGAGTACAGGACCGTAATATTAATTAATGAGATAGACTTGGCTAAGCTCATGATCCATACTCAGAAGATAGAGGCACAAAAGAATAAGGAAAGAGAAAAGCAGAATAAGAGAGCTAGAACACGTAGCTTCAATTTCAATCAGCCTAAGTCAGAGGGTGGAAATCATTCTCAGTTTCATCCTAAATCTTTAATTTTAACTCCATCCTCAGCTAGTGCTCCAGTGCTGAAGTTCAGAGACGGCAATAGAGATAGGGCGCCAGGCTTTAAGTCTCAGGGTAGTGTCAGCAGTGCTCGAACTAATCCTCTTTATAGACTTGTGGCGAGAACCATCAGGGTATTTGCAAACCTGGCAGTGATATTTGTTTCGGATATGGCAAGCTAGGCCACAGAGTCAGAGATTGTTCCCAGTCAGGTTCTCAAGGTTAGCATAACCGTCCTCCAGCTCAGTCCGATCGCCTGAATCAGCAGGGTGCCTCATCTAGTGCCACCAGTGGGCAACACCCAAATAGACTTTATACTCTTAGTCCCGACAGGATCAGGAAAGTTCTCCTGATATGGTCACTGGTACATTACAGATCTTTCATATACATGTGTATGCTTTGCTAGATCTACGAGCTTCCTTGTCTTTAGTTACTCCTTATATAGCAGTTGATTTAGGAGTCAGTCCCAAAATTCTAGCAGATCCTTTCTTAGTTTCTACCCCAGTGGGTAAATTCATCATAGCTCGACGGGTATATAGGAACTGTCCGATTATGATATCTCAAAAAGTCACTTCAACATACTTAGTCGAATTAGAGATGACTAACTTTGATGTCATTCTCGGCATGGATTGACTTCATTTCTGCTATGCCACAGCCGACTACAGAAATAAAATTGTTCAGTTTCAATTTCTGAATGAACCCATCCTAGAGTGGAGGGGTAGTAGTTTCGCATTCAGGGGTCAACTTATCTCTAACCCAAGGGCAAGAAAAATAATTTCTAAGGGATGTGTCTTTCACCCCGCGTGAGTTAGAGACTATAATTCAGAAATTCCCAGTCTTGAATCAGTCCCAATAGTGAATGAATACTCAAATGTTTTTCCCAAAGATCTTTTTGGAGTTCCTCCCGAAAGGGAAATTGATTTCAGAGCAGACCTTCTTCTAGATACTCATCCCATATCTATTCCTCCATACAGAATGGCACTAGCAGGACTCAGAGAATTAAAAGAACAATTAAAGAATCTCTTAGATAATGGATTCATCAGGCCCAGTGTGTCCCCGAGGGGCGCACCGGTCTTATTCATACATAAGAAAGACAGTTCTCTCAGAATAGGCATATACTACCGTCAACTCAATTAGGTCACAGTTAAGAACAAGTATCCACTTTCCAGAATCGGTGACTTGTTTGACCAACTTCAGGGTACCAGTTACTTTTCTAAGATAGACCTTAGATCAGGCTATCATTAGCTCAGAGTCAGAGAATGTGACATTTTAAAAACAACCTTTCGAACTTGGTATGTTCACTTTGAATTTTTAGTTATGTCCTTTGGTCTTACCAATTCCCCAACATCTTTCATGGACTTGATGAACCGTGTGTTCAAGCAGTACTTGGACATATTGGTCATAGTCTTCATAGATAACATCCTTGTCTATTTTCGCAGTGAGTATAATCATGCAGATCATCTCAGAATAATATTGCAGACTCTCAAAAATCATCAGTTATTCGCCAAATTTAGTAAGTTTGAATTTTGGCTAAGGTCAGTAGCATTCCTTGGTCATATAATTTCCGTTTATGGCATTAGATTTGATCCCTAAAAGACCAAAGCAGTGAGAAACTGGCCCAGACCCATCTCTCTATCAGATATCAGGAGTTTCTTGAGTTTAGTTAGCTGTTACCGATGGTTTTTTTTAGGAATTTTCATCTATTGCATCCCCTATATTCAAATTGACTCAGAAGAAAGTCAAGTTTCAGTGGTCAGATTCTTGCGAGAGGAGTTTTCTAGAGTTGAAGAATCGAATCACTTCAGCCCCAGTATTGGCTTTACCAGATGGTTCAGATGGATTTGTTGTATACCGTGATTCCTCCACAGTAGGGTTGGGTTGTTTATTCATACAATATGGTAAGGTCATAGCCTATGCCTCCAGACAGCTTAAGCTTCATAAGAAGAATTATCCTACTCATGATCTCAAGTTAGCAGCAGTGGTCTTTGCCTTAAAAATTTGGAGGCACTATTTGTATGGGGTGCATATTGACGTATTCATAGACCATAAGATCCTTCAGTATATGTTCTATCAGAAAGAGCTAAACCTCCGTCAGAGAAGGTGGTTGAAGTTGTTGAAATATTATGACATGTGTGTCCTTTCTAATCCGAACAAGGAAAATATAGTGGTTGATGCTCTCAGTAGACCGTTTATGGGTAGTGTTGCTCATGTTGAGGACAGTAAAAAAAAGTTAGCTCAGAAATTTCATCGGTTAGTCTGACTAGGTTTCCGCTTAGTCAATTGCAGAGTGGTTCAGAATCATCTCTAGTTTCCGAGGTAAAGGAAAAGCAAGATAAAGATCCCAGTTTAGTCAAGTTGAAAAAATCAGTCTAGGATCAGAAGTAAAGGTTTTCTCCTAAGTAGGATATGGTGTTCTGCATTTTTAGCATCATTTGTGTGTGCCAGGTGTTGACGACTTAAGACAACAAATTCTTACAGAAGCGCATGGTGTGCATTACTCGATTCACCAGGGGCCACTAAGATGTACCACAACTTACGGGAGATCTATTGGTGGAGTGGGATGAAGAGGGATATTGCAGAGTTTGTGGCTAATTGGTCAACATGTCAGCACGTTAAGATTGAGCATCAGAAGCCAAGTGGGTCCATGCAGGATTTTAGTATTCCTACTTGGAAGTGGGAAAAAGTGAACATGGAATTTTTGATGAGTTTTCCCCGTACTCGTCGTCAGCATGATTCAATTTGGGTCATTATAGACAGAATGACCAAATCAGCTCACTTTCTTCCAGTTCATACCTTTTATTCAGCCAAGGATTACGCCAAACTCTACATCAGAGAGTTAGTTAGATTGCATGGTGTTCCGTTGTCTATTGTCTCAGATAGAGGTACCTAGTTTACCTCTCATTTTTGGAAAGCAATGTAAAAGGGTCTTGGCACTCGAGTAAACCTCAGTACAACTTTTCACCCACAGACAGATGGTCAAGCTGAAAAGACTATTCAGACTTTGGAGGATATGCTGCGAGCGTGTACAATAGATTTTAAAGGTAGTTGGGATGACCACTTGCCTTTGATTGAGTTTTCATACAATAATAGCTATCATTACAACATTAAGATGACTCTATTTGAAGCTCTCTACCGTAGGAGATGCAAATCTTCCATCGGTTGGTTGAAGTCGGGGAGGCCATAGTAATAGGGCCTGACTTGGTATTCGATACCTTAGATAAAGTTCAGTTGATCAGGGAAAGGCTCAATACAACTCAGATCCAACAGAATTCGTACACTGATGTACGTAAAAAAAATCTCGTGTTTGATATTGGTGACTATGTGTATCTGAAAATCTCTCCCATAAAAGGAGTGAAGAGGTTCGGCAAGAAGAGAAAGCTCAGTCCCCGATATGCCGGTCCCTTCAAAATTCTCAGTCGCTTCGGCAAAGTAGCTTATGAGCTCGAATTTTCTTCAGATCTATCTTCAGTCTACCCAGTGTTCCACGTCCCATTGCTTAAGAAGTTCATAGGTGACCCAAAAGTTGTAGTACCTACAGAGGGCCTAGATATTCATAAAAACCTCTCTTTTGAAGAGATTCTTATCGAAATCCTTGACTATCAGACTTGCAGACTGAGGAACAAAAAAGTCCCCTTAGTCAAAGTTCTTTAGCGGAATCAGTCCGTCGATGGAGCTACTTGGGAAGCAGAGGCAGACATGCATACCAAGTATCCTCACCTTTTCTCCACTAATCTAGACTTAACCTAAGGTAATGACTTTCCTTAAGCTTATTCTGTTTCATGCTCAGTTTTCCATTTCAAACTTGGTATCAGTTACAATTGTATATTCAGTCACATATTCATGAGTCATTTTAGTCATGTATTCATGCATTAGATATGCATGATCAACTTATCAGTACTCTCAGTCACGCATTCATGAATCAGCCCAGTCATGTGTTCATGCATCAGATATGCATGTTTGGTAGGAAATTCAGCATGTCAATAAGATCAATCCTACAGTCATGTCCCAGATATTCATGTCCAGTAAGTAGATTCATCCTACTAGTACTCTCAGTTTATTCAATTTTATTCGAGGATGAATGTTCCCAAGGAGGAGATATTATAAGACCCTACAAAATTTCTAGCTTAATTCAGTCCTTTAGGCTTGTTAAGGGGTCTGAACTTAAAAAATCCTAGCTAAGTTTTAAGACTTAGTCTATTTTTAGCCTTCGAAAGTTGGAAATCTCATTTCACGACCTTAAAGTCCTTTAAGTTCCTATATCTTAATTAATTCATGATCAAAAAGGTCAATAGATGTTCCCGAACAAGTTTTGGATTTTTTGAACCTCATTTAGACCATGTTCGATTGACTAAGATAGTGAGCCGATGCAATGTTGGAATATCACGTCGTCCATCTCGTCGACAGGTAAATTTTTCCTCAAGTCAAGGCAATTTCCAGTGAACCGATGCGATGTCGGTGTGTCGCATCAATTATTAAGTTGGTACCCTCGACGCGCCGTGTCGTTTGTAGCGTCGCTAGGCATGTTTTTTTTTGCCTTTTAAAGACATGTCCTTAAGGTTAATTAGGTCTTTTTCCCCCAACCTTCAGCCCTTATAACATAAAATTTAGCTATCTTTTGGCTAATTATATTCATTATTTCACAATTGCTCAAGAACAAGAAAAATCCTAGGTGATTAATTTCAAATCAAGAACTCAAGATTTTCTTCATTAATCTTCAAGAAATTATCAAGCAAGGTATGTAAAGTGTTCATCCAAGGGTTCCTTCCACCCTTAGAGTTCAAGACTTCTTTCAAAAAGTTAAATTATGATTTCCATGTTGTGGGGTGAATTAAATCCATGTTGATGTGTTGTATGATTACCAACTTGGAATCTTTAATGTGTTTTATGAAATTATGTTAGCATGTGGGTTGAAATCTATGAATTTAGTTGACTAATGTAATCTTGATATATTGATTTAATGTTCATGCCTAAGCCTAAAGTTATGCATCCTATGTGTTTGTCAAAATACCTAAATGAGCAAAATTGTGCATTATGACTCAATTGTAACCTAAATGGTGAACCTATGCTATACTCTCATATTTAAAATGACTCCCTTGCTAAAGCTATGCCTTGTAGTTCTTTAATGGAATGCTCATGAGATTAGAATTGTGAAATTGTGATATTTTAGAATGCATTCCTATTCATATACAAGATTATGATTATTAAGTGCTTTAAGAAATCCCTCAATGATTGTATTACAAATTGTTGACTATGGTCATGTATTTTAGAAGTGTTATGTCCTATTAATATTCATGCTATCGAGTCTTGGAGGTATTTAATACCCAAAAATTTAGTTGTGTGCCTAGAGCCAGTGTCAGTTACAGAGCAATCTCAGTCTTATCACAATCAATAGCACTCTCAGTCAGTTTTAGAACTCAGTCATTTATAAAACTCAGGAAAATTCAGTAATCTCAATGAACTCAGTCCAGTATACTCAGTTCAGTTTCTCTTTACTTGGGAGTAAGATTTAGCATCGAGTGAACCAAAGGATGAGGGATCACCTGTCAGCAGAGGGTGTGATCCTTAGAAGCAGTCCTTGCATTCCAGAACTACGTAGCCAGCGTAGGTTGAGACATCAAAACCTGCTAGTTGAGAGTTGATGAGGTAGCTTAACCTATTAGTTGAGGGTCCCACCATTCTCATTTGAGAACCTATCATTTGAGGGTATCTCTTCAGTGTCTTTACCCGTGGCACAGTACTGACACCCTTCTTACTAGAGTTACAGGTTGGACCCCGAATCTATTCAGAAAAGGGGCATGTCGGATAGATAATTACCTCCCACAGTATCAACCTCATTCTTCATTAAAGAACTCATATAGTTCTACAGATTTCAGGACTGTCAGATACCGTCACCCAGCTCAGTACGGAACTCAGCTAGTTCCATCAGAAATAGGACTGTCATACACAGTCACTCAGTAAATAGTATATCAGTTATCAGTTATATCAGTTATCAGTAATCCATGTTATTAGTAAACTCAATATTCAGAATCCTTATGACTTCAGTTACAGTTATGTATTCATGCATGTATTCTCACCCAGTCATGTTCATGTTCTTTAGTAAGTTATAGTTCATGCATATGAACCATTGCATTCAGCTTTACCTCAATTTGCATACCAGTACATTCACGCATACTAACGCATACTTTTCTTTGCGCTATGGTGTTTTATACCATAAGTTCAGATGTACTGGCCCCAGAGCATTCTTAGCGGTTCAGACATTCAGCCAACAACAGTGGACTAGCAGTGAGTCCTCATAATTTGAGGATATTTTTTTATTCTATTTTCTCATTAAATTCAGCATTTCAGTAGATGGGGTTAGTTGGGGAATTGTCCCATTAACTCTTTATTCAGACAGTTCAGTTTAGAGGCTTTTCAGACTAGAGTAATTCAGACAGTTGTTTTCAATTTTGGGTATTGTTATACCTTGTTCAGACGTTGATTTATTCAGTATTATTCAGTTTTGAACCTTATGATAGATTTTCGTCAGGTATCCGCCTTTATCTCAGTTATATTGGTATTACAGTATTTCTATTATGTAGAGCTCACAGCAGGTACTAGTCATGGGTTAGCTAGTGGTCCTTCGGGTTTATTAGCACCGTGTAGCATCCAGGGTACCAGACTCGGGGCGTTACATCTATGCCATACCATTTTTCAAGCTGGAGCAGTGATTTTTTCTCATCTTTTACACTATCACCAGAGTAACTATTATTCAGTTGTTGTTGAATGTTAGTCAAAGCATCTTTAATGAATTCAATTTTCTCTATGACTCTTTTATATTCTTTATTATTCAGTTGTCTTAACAATGATTTTAAATTCTTCAAATTTTACACATTTAATAGCATTACCTTTTCATCTACTTTGCCAATTTCTTTGAACTATGGTGAGAAAATTATCGTATTGCATCCATATATTAAAGAACCTGAGTAGGTTTTTAACATTGGTAAGTTGGAGCTTGATGTCCATCACAAAAGGGGAGTGGTCGGATATGTGTGGCAACCTGATGTCAAGAACTAAGTGGTCCTACTTAAGCATCCACTCATCATTCCTTTGGGCTCTATCCAGCTTACTAGAAATCTTAGCCATCCCAAATTGTTTATTATTCCATGAGTAATAGAGACCCTTCCAGAGAGTTGCACTTAACATGAGATCCTGAACATAATCTCCAAAATCTTAAATCTCTGCTCTGGTAACTGCTGCACGACCAAGTCGGTCTTGGTATTGTAGTATGGCATTAAAATCACCCCATATTAGCCATGGCATAGTGATTGGAGTAGCAAGATTCCTCAATTCAGCCCATAATTCCTTTCTCAATTCAATGGAATTAAAACCATACACTACTGTCATACAATAGGCTACCTCTTTGTCCCCTTTTAAGACCTCGCAATGAATGTATTGAACAATTTTGTTTAATCAATTTGACCTCATATACTGCTACATCCCAGCTAACCCATATTCGACCATTACCAGCACTAGCATAATTGTGAAAAAAATACCAGCCAGGTATTACTGCATTTGCTACTACCTCTACCTTATTTTTTTAACTTTAGTTTCTACTAAGCCTACAAGCTTTATATGATTATTTTTAATGTATTTATTCAGCTCCCTTTGCTTATACTTCTTATTAATACCTCGAACATTCCATGCTAACTAGGATATTATAGAGAAGATGAAGGTCCACCACTTTTATTTTGTGGTGAATTATGAGACACACAACCTGATTAGTTTGTAAAACCTCAAAACCATTTTTTGTGATCACCGACAGACCTTGAACATAACCTTTGGGGCCACTACTTTCAGCCACATTTTCCCCTTGATGCTCTGTTTACTCTTACCTGTGACAGGTGTAAGAACAAGTCTATTATAGTTCGCATTTGTATTTGTACTTGTATTTTATAGTTTGCACTTGTATTTGTTTGTTATAGTTCGCATTTGTATTTGTATTTTATAGTTCACACTTGTATTTGTGTTTGCTAGTTCGCACCATCATTTATATTTTATGCAATTCACACTTGTATTTTAAAGAATTATTTTATATTTGTATTTTATAATTTACTGGACATTGTATTTACATTTTGTGATTCCATTTTATTTGTATTTGTGTATTATTTTATCGATGCACTTGTATTTTTTAAAGAACTATTTTATATTTATATTTGTAAGTTGATCGCATATTGCATTTTTATTTGTAATTTAATTTATTTCATTTGTTTGTATTTGAATTTGTAGTTGACAAGACCACTTGTATTTTTAAACAATTATAAAAGAATTTTTATTTTTCTTTCTACGAACACTTGTATTTATAAAATGACAAATTGTACAAATACAAATGGTACGTTTGCATCAAATAATACATATTTATACAACTTGAACCGTATGCATACAAATTGATACTTGCTTATACAATTACAAATGGTAAATTTAAAATACAAATACTAACGATACATTTGCATTGAATGACACATTTCATATTTATATATTTAAGACCCAAACAAATATAATTAATCCATACAATTTTTTTATATAAATACAAATGATAAATTATACATATTCACGATTAAATTATTCAACTACAAATAATGAATTTATTTAAAATGTATAGTATGGTACAAATAAATATAAAATATAAAATATACATAACATATAAAACACAATAACAACAACAAAAAATGAGAGAAAAATACAAAAAAGAAAAAAGAAGGAAAAAAATGAAAAGGAAAAAAAAAGAAATAATGAAAAAGAAAAAAAAGGTGGAAAATGAAAAAAAAAAAAAAAGAGAAAACGAAAAAAGGAAAAGAAAAAAATAAAATAAAAAGAAAAGTAATAGAGAATAGAGAAAGAGAAAATAAATAAGAGGGATTATAAATTGTAATTAGGGATAATTAATAGATAAAATTGGGCTATGAATTATAATTAGTTGAAACTTAGGCTAAATAGGATAATTAGGAACATATGTTTTGCTAAGCCATGTAGTCGTGTCTTAAAATTAGACATAATATATAAACATGCCTTTTAATTTGGTCTCAGGTTACATCTATGACCTTCAACTTTGGGTGTGCACAAGTAGACACTTAAACTTGTATAAAGTTGAACAAGTAGACACATATATCCTATGTGGCGTCCTATGTAGTCAATTTTTGTTTTATATGTCGTCCTATGTGTATTTTGTCATATAAAACATGTGTGTCTATTTATTCAACTTTATATAAATTTAAATATCTATTTATGTATATTCAAAATTAAAGGTTATAAATATGATTTGTGGTCAAGTTAAAAAGCATTTATATGTATTATGCCGCCCAGGTAAAAAAGTCTTAATGACAAAAACAAGATTTTTTTTTCTAATGATTGGATAAGACTGATGGTAAAAATTGACCAATCCTGCAAAGCACATGGCAAATTTATTACTGATATCCTCCCCTGCTCAAGATAACCTTGTAAAAGTTAACATCAGATAGCACTGAAGTATTTTTTTTTTTCTTTTTAATTATGTCAGTGAATTGAATGAACTTAATAAACTACTACTAAAGAAATGAAAGCAACGGCATGGGATAATCAATTAACGAAATATTATTTTTTTATGTGACATGATTTGACATATATAAAATTTAAAAATAACAATTATTTTTAAAATTTATTATTCGAAAGAAAATTTATATATACAATAAATTATTTTATTAAAAATAAAAAAATTAAAATAAAATTATTTATAATTATAAAAAATATGAAGGACAGTGTTAGAGAAACAAGTAAAGTTATTGTCACGTAATCAAGAAATTATGACTTATGAATTTAAAACGTGAAAATAATAATTTAGAAAAACAAAAATACAAGATTAAACTGCATATAATAAATTCTTGTGGTTCAATTTTTTTCAAACTCCGGACATTAATTTTTTTCTTTTTACATATAAAATATGGGAAAAGTATCTTGTATAAATTGAAACACATATAGTATCGAATAAAAGTTTTACTCCTTTAGTTTCTTTTTTTATGTGTCATAATTTGACCGAACATCATATTTAAGAAATAAGAAAAAAGTTAATGATATTTATCAAAAAAAATTTTATTAAAAAATATACTATTATTATTTTTAATTAAGTAAGATCAATAAAGAAGGAGAGCCTTGAAGTTAACTGTAAAGTTGCTGTCATATGATCAGGAGGTCACGAGTTCAAGTTTTGAAAACAACTCTGACAGAAATACATAATAAGACAGCGTACGATACAACCTTATGGTGGAACCCTTTTTTAGACACCGCATATAGCGATAACTTTAGTGCACCGAACTGTTATTTTATTTAAGATTAATAAAAAAAATAAAATTATATCTTTAAATAATTTTTAAATAAAAAAATAATATGAAAAATACCAATACGGAGGAGAGTATAATTCTGCAACCCCAAAGTGGGATTTTTTCAGATAAGAAAGAGCTTCATTGACATTAATATATTAAAAAAAATTCTAAGCACGCTTTTTACATGTTTTTGAGACTTTAGAGAATTCAGAAAGGTACGAATAATATTAAAAGAATGAAAGAAAACGAGTTTGTTTTTTAGCGGTGGGGTCCATGTTTAATAGAAACCACATAAACATGGAAAAGAGGTAACATATGTTGATATTTTAAGGCGAACAAGCAGGAACACACATGATTCTATCTCTTTTTTAATAGTGCCAACAAGTGGGAAATAGTGACAGGGCCAGAGCCAGACAGTTATCAATAGAATTCAATAAGGTTAATGCATGACTTGTTGGATTTCTTAGGGACAATTTATGTAAGATTTAGAAATTTAATAGGAATATGAACTAATTAAAATATCAACATGCAAAAATTAAATAAACTTATTATTTTATTCCTTGACCTGCGTATGTATTTCACAATTCAGTAATTATTTTTGAGATTATGCATTTGTGTTACAAAAATTCATTTGATCTACAATATCAACATATTAAGTGTTATCCAATAAATAAAGTCTGAAAACAGTCACATTCCTATTTGAAATCACTCATGGTGGCTTACTGAATTTTTAGTATAAAAAATCACTAAAAATGATAGAAATAAACAAAAATTTCTAACTCCTCCACGATTACTAGTCACATTCCTATTTGACATTACACATGGTGGCCGATGAATAGTCACATCCCTATTTGACATCAAACATGTTGGCTTACTGGTTCTTTAGTATCAGAATGATCACAAAAAAATTGGCAGGGATAGACTAAAAAGAGCAGTCCATAAAAGAGCATGCAATAATATAGATCTTTACATGACAGAATTTTTGCTATACAAAAGGATTTGATCATCTCATCAAACAAGGAAATGATTTATTACAAAATAAAAAGGCACAAGAGTACTGAAGAAAATCTTAATCTGGACATAAATTAAACAACATTAATGCATAAATTAATCAAACATGTTACTACTACTGCTGCTCTAAGCTTCTAAGTAGTGCAATTTTTAATCCATCTTCAGTACCCAATCCTATAGGAACTTTAACAACTATGTCTTGTAACATAAGGTCATTGACACTTGAGATACTGGCATGGTGGACATGTAGTTCAAGGTCTTGAAGTGCACGCATCAATCTTGCTGATGGATAATTTACATTTTCAGATTGTACTCTTATCATAGCATCTGGACCTAATATCTTCACTTCAACTTCCACTTTCAAATTGTTTGGTATTCCAAATGATGCTACTGATGATGAATTTGGCCTAATTTGATTCACAGAAGTAGTAGTTGTTGTAGTACTGTGATTGTCCAAATTAGTACTATCCATAGATTCAATTTTCATCTTCTTTGGTTTGGTACTAAGCTGCACTTTCAATTCATCCACTTTGGATTTCAACTCATTGATATATGCTACAGCATCTGATAGCAATGAGGCTTTGTCCATTTTTGTGACATGAGGCACAACAGAACGTAAAGCGTAGAATCTATGGTTCAATTTCTCCCTCCTCTGCCTCTCCGCTTCTACGTGGTTCAAAGGCGTTTCACGGGATGCTCCCGGCTTTCTCCCTCTCTTTTTGGGCGTTTTCTTCTCTACTGGCTTCTCCATAAGTACTTGACAATCGGAATCAGATTGGTCAGAATCTTGAAATATAGTAGTCGTTTCCCCTGCTGCTTTCGCCTTTCTGCTAGTATTGTTATTGTAGTTCTCTTGTAGACCAATACCACCAAGAGAAATGTTTTTTTCATCAATCGGACAATTAACATTTTCTTGATTTGAGTTGAAAAGTGTCTTGACTTGTTGAACCAAACTCCAATTCTCTTTGATTAACTCACTTGACCCCAATTCAAGAACCCCAGTTGAAGTTGGAATACATACCAAAGTTTCAATCCCATGAACATGAGCTTCTTTAGCTCTTTCACAATTACTAAACTCAAGCTGTTGTGCACCATTTAGCCACACAAAAGAACCACTACTAAATGCTTTACCAGGTACACCATCACCAATAGAAAAAGATTGTGCTAAAGACATCACATAAAACCATTCTGCATCAGTGACATCACCATCACCATCTCCCTCCACTACACCATTATTATCACCGTTCTCACAAATCAAAGCTTGTAGCCCTTTAATTACATTTTTCCTCTCAACAGAACTGGCTTTGTTAGCACAAACTACACCTCGTTTTTTCACTTTTGTAACATGGAAATGACCATCACCCCATGCTAAGAAAAGTCTACCATCATCATCATTTGATGTCTGCCAGAAAATTGCATATGCCCAAGAATCTGTTTGAATCTTGAGAATGTGTTGAAGCATTTGTTGAAGGGTTGATGATGTTTGGTTTCCTTGAGAAAGTAAGGATGGTATGAAAAATGATGATGATGATGAAGATGAAGAAACAATTAGTTCATCCATTTTCTTTTCTTTTTTTTTGATAATTTCTTCTTTTAGTGTCAAGATGTGACGCTGGTGAGGAAAATAAAGGAGAAGATGAAGATGAAAGCTAGCTAATGAAGTAAACTGACAAGACATAGTTATTTATTAGTCGATTCGTTTTTTACTTATTCATATTTGAATTAACATATTTCTTAAAAATTAATAGTTTAAATTCTATCACATATAGTAAATTAATTAATTATAAGTCATCTAATTAACAAAATAGATAGTACTCACTTTGTTTCAATTTTCTTGACATACTTTCTTTTACAATATATTTAAAAATGAACACTTTCTCTTTTTAGTAATTTTTTAATTCTAAACTTTACACGTATAATGTTCAAGATTAAAAGTTATTTTGATATATTCTATATATTTTTAATTCAAGAATATAAAATCTAAAAATTTTATTTATTTTTTTAAATTTCAAGTCAAGTTAAAATAAAACAAACAAATTGAAATGAGATAGTATTTAATATAAGAAGAAAATAGACATATAAAATAAATTATTTTAAATTTTTAATTGAAATAAATAAAATTAAATACCTATTTTTAATATATTAAATAAAAAAAAATGAAATAGCCTAAAGACAGCAATAGTCTAGTCTAGGCTACTATGGTAAATAGGGTATAGTGTACCAAAGTAGTACAGTACAATGAAAATCAAAAGTTAGGTTGGAAACTAATAACTGTTGTATTGATATTTCGTTGGCTTTGGTACTCCTTTAATAATTGAAAAACATTTGGCCGAGTTTTGGCCATGAATTGATTGAGATTTAAAATTTTGTATATTTCAAGTTGAATTTTAAAAACAAAATGTTAGAAACTTGAAACATCATTTGAATATAAAAACACAATTTAATAAGTGTTGTAATTGGAAATTTTCATCTTGTTCCATGCTTTATTATGTATTTGTGTAATATTCGGTGTCTCGAGCCGGGGTCTATTGAAAACAACCTTTCTACTTTTTTAGAGGTAGAGGTATGGATTGCGTACATTTTATCCTCCTCAGGTCTCACTATGTGAGAATACACTGGATTTGTTGTTGTTGTAATTAGAAATTTGGAAATGAAAATTGAAAAACTCTTGAAACACTTTTTTTTCAAACTTTAAATTCTCTAATTTAAAATTTAAAGTTAAAATAATCTTTGTAAATTGACTTCTTTTTCTTTTTGTTCTTCAACTATCCATTAATTGAAATTAATGGGCCGAACTAATTTTTTTCCTGCAAATACCTAAATGCAAAATTCATATATAGCTATTTTTTAACCTTTATATTGAAAAATATTTGTTGTTATGGAATTTCTGAAGAAACAAATAAGACAATAAATAACCTAAAACTTTCTTTTCCGAAATAAATGTTACAGGAATATGAGTCAGAGATTTGGGCAAAAGAAAAACACATGCTTATCACTTCTCGAATTTAATAGTAAGCAAGCACCTCATCACATGAGTAAGTTCAGCCACATGACGATAAGGAAAGGGGCGGACGAGAGTTCTAATAATTCTCTTCCTTCAGGTCTGTCAACGTTCCATCTTTTTCTTACTTGAATGAAGAAAGACAGAACCTCCCATATATACAACACAAGATCGAAAGTGTCCTAGAAGACTAATATGTAACATACATGCTTATCACTTCTATGTTTTAGCATACAAAGTTTGATTAGTACTTATTATTCAAGGCTACCTCCTGTCAGTTAAATTAGATTAAGTTACTGTAGATTAGAGGGTTAGGAATCCTTAATATTGTCTAATCGAGTTGTCTTACAATTTTAAATTCAACAGTGAAAGTTTACGACAATGTCGCAAGTTTCATTTATGAAATTTGAAACTTATGACAACTGACATTGTTTAAAGATACGGTCAAAACGTTATAGTAAGGGTTAATTATTTCTAGAACTAGTTTTAGGGGCTTTGAGCTAAAAGTGAGAAAAGAGTTTGAAAATGGGGTGTAGGTGACTCACCTCTTAATAATTAAGTGTAGTTGATAATTACTTTATTATGGATTAAGAAAGTTGGGTAAGTTTGAGAATAACCCACAAATTTTTAAATTTTCACTTTGATCCAAATGTTTATCTAAAATAATAGAAAACGGAGGAAAAAAAGGCGTGTTTCTCTCTCATCTCATCCATTGTTGTTTTCTCTCTCGTAGCGATTTTTGTTGTTCATTGTTGTTGCTGTTTTATTCATCATCTTTTGTTTCATTATCATCATCTTCTACTTCATTATCATCATCTTCTACTTCATTATCATCTTCATCTTCTTCTTGTTAACCATTGTTGTTGTTGTTACCACTACTGCTCCTATTTGACCAATTTTTTAGGCCAAATTTTGTTTTATACATCACTTTCCACTTTGGCATTACTTCACAGGAGACTTTGGTAAGTCACATTATAATTTTTAGTTGAATTTGTCATCTAGATAACTGTTATTGTGTTGTTTTTTCAACAATAGATAGCACGCGAACATAAATATAACATAAGAGACATCTGTTTAAACAGATCAATCATCTGTTATGACAGATGAGCCATCTGTTGCAAGAGAAGACATATGTTGGATTCATGTGTATGGCTTTATAGTGTCGTAACATGAATCTAACAGATAGGTTATCTGTTGCAACAGACTAGTTATCTGTTGCAATAGGGTAAATATTTGTTGCAATAAATTAATAACCTGTTGCAACAGAACCTGAACTCGATTCCAACAGATATGTCATCTGTTGCAATAGGGTAAATATCTATTGCAACAGATTAGTAACCTGTTGCAACAGAACCTGAACTCGATTCTAATCGACGTGTCTTCTGTTGTAAGAGATGTATAGTCTGTTGCAACATATAATTCACCTATTACAACAGATGACTCGCCTGTTGAAATCAACTTCAGGAGCGTAACATGAATCCCAACAGGTAAGTAATTTATTGCGACTGATCACTTACCTGTTGCAACAGATTACACATCTGTTGGGATTCATATTATGGCACTATAAAATCACTATTAATTTTTTTAATAAATGACTTTATTTAGGTACCACTAATGGAGGGATGAATAACAATAGGGGTGGATTGTCATGGTCAATGGATCGAGAAGAGCAATCGATATGTATGGCATTGGAAGGAGGGTGAAATGCTAGAGACGATAGCTATGATAGTCCAAAGTGATGTTTCGTATGATGATTTTATGAACTTAATCATCAGATATTATAGACTAAATTATCAATCGGAAAAACTCGCCATCATCTATATGTACAGCTCCTTTGAAAATCAGAGGGTAATACCTTTCAAGATAACCGATTAGGTTCAGTTGCGTGCTTATCTTAGTGATTCATCCAGGCCGGTGTTAAGGGTGTCCGTGGTTGAAACATTGGGAGAAAATGAGAACCAGAATGTATAAAAAGAAGAACAACAAGACATCTTTGATGATGGTTGGATGATGTAGACATGAATATTCCAGATGATGATTAAACACCTACGCCCGTTGATGCGACCAATACGGTGGGCAGTTCTTCTCGATCGATACAGTCTGCCAATCATCAGGACGACGAGACCGACTTTTACAAGGAAATGTCATTCAAGGACAATAAAGAATTTCCTACTACTTTGTTTATTTCTTGATTGAAAAAAGATTTCAGAATAATGAAGGTGATTAATTTGAGCAAAGTCTTTTGCGACAAATGTGCTAATTCGAACTGTAAGTGGTGGTTGAGAGCGGTGAAGTACTTAAGTTCTGACAGATTCGTCATTCATAAACATGAAAAGTATCACACATTTGGTTCGGAGCACATTTCGAGTAATCCTTACGCCACGGCAACGGTCCTCGATTAATATTTCAAGAATAGATTCTCCGATGAAAAAAGCGTTTTTACTAGGGTTATGAACAATTAACTCCTTATGGAATTAGGTGTCCTAGTTAGTTATTGAAAGATATATACGACCATGGGTATTACCAAGGACTTGATTAGGGGGACACACGAGCATGGGTATGCAGATGCCTACCATTACATGCTTGAGTCCAAAAATCTCAAAAGTAAGATGGCGTTGTATGTTGATGAAAACGGAAGGTTCAAGTACTTTTTTGTATCCTATGGTGCTTAGATTCAAGGTTTTCGACATTTGAGAAAAGTCATAGCCGTCGACAGTACCTTATTTAGGAGCAGGTATAATGGAGTTCTGCTAGCGGCGGTGGCGCAGGATGCAAAGAATCACATCTTTTAATTGCTTTTTATGTAGCGTATAAGAAATGTGATACCTCTTATGGATATTTTTTTGAACAACTGCGAAGATGCGTTGAAGATACCGAAGAGTTGTATTTTATCTCGGATAGGCATCCAAATATTCCAAAGATGAGTTTAATTTTTTTCACTTCAGCTCACTTTAGTTGTTGCATCAGGTATTTTGGAGAGAATTCGGACCAACTTTCACAAGAAAGGGTCGTTACTCTTTTTAATAGAGCAGTTTAAGCATATAGTAGAGATGAATTTTTATACCATTTCAATCAAATAGCGGCTATGCATCCCAAGGAAGCAGAACATATCGTATGTGTTGGTTTCGAGAGATGGAGCTGGACATTCTGTCCGACAAATAGGTACTCCTTTCGTTTAAAAAAAATGACCTACTTTGACTTGGCACAAAGTTTAAGAAAATAAAGAAAACTTTTGAATCTTGTGGCCTTAAATTAAAGTTGTATGAAATGTACCAAAATGTCCTTTAATCTTGTGGTCCTAAATATTGGCTGTGGAAAGATAAAATTAAAGTATTGTAAAAAAAAAAAGAGGTCATTCTTTTTTAAATGGACTAAAAAGGAAAGTAGGTCATTCTTCTTAAAATGGAGGTAGTACATTCTTATGAATTTAATGTCTTGTTTGAGTTACAAGTTTAGTATGATGCCGTACTAAGTGATTCTTTTGTATAGATACAACATTATGACTCCAAACATAGTTGAATTGGTGAATTCATTGTTTGGTGATGAAAGAAAATTTTTATATCGTGGCTCTGTTTGAAATAATAAACAAAAAGTATGGCCAATTTTGTCACGAAAGGTGTATGGAGTTCTAGGATGCAGGAACCCCATTTGTTCTAGAAGCAAAAAAAATAATATCAACGGACATCAGTCTGGGAAATAGATTATTATATCATCAAATAGCATATTACAAAGTCAGTATCAACGGTCATAGTGATGTTGCCACGGTCGATCTTCAAATAAGATCTTGTACGTGCAGAGTTTTAAAATTGGACAAAATACCTTGTCCACATGCTATGGCAGTGCTTTGAGCACAATACGGTGCAAAATATGGAACTAAAATTTATGAGTACTCCTCTCCATATTATTTGGTGGAAAAATATACAATGGCATATAGTGGGCATATTACTTCGGTGCCTCCCGAAGAATCTTGGGTTGTTCCTGCAGAGCTTTTGGGGAGATTAATACTTCCTTCATATATTGATCCAAG
Source organism: Capsicum baccatum var. pendulum (assembly GCA_030864225.1). NCBI lineage: Eukaryota > Viridiplantae > Streptophyta > Magnoliopsida > Solanales > Solanaceae > Capsicum > Capsicum baccatum. Next base: position 65,889,342 of record CM061559.1, on the reverse strand, counting down.
CACTATCAAATAGGGAAGAAGTCCATATAAGAGGAGGCGTGGAATCGGAGAATCATTTCCATCAAGAAGAAACAAATGCTCCGTATGTAAGAGCGCTGGCCACAAAAGAACTTCATGCCTGAATCGTAATCCATCATGATCATTGTAATTGCAAAAATTTGTGTTGTTGTTTGTTGCGGACTTTTATCTATTTAACTCATTGTTGTGAATGTAAATGTTATCATTTTTTATATAAAATATCTTTTTAAATAACTTGTGCATTAATAAAAAATGGCAAAACGTAAACTAAATATAATAGACTGCATTTTTTTTCAACAGATTATTCATCTGTTGCAACATCTGGACATTAGCTGGAAGAACACCATACAGTTCATCAAACTGAAATGTCTTCCTCCAACAGATGACAAATCTGTCGTAACAGATGGATAATCTGTTGACAGAAATCCAATCGATGACTAATTAGTTCTAACACATGGTCCATCTATTAAAAGAACTCAAAATACAAAATTGCTATTGCTACTGGATTCAAAATTGCTCTTTACCTCCAACCGTCGACATGTTAACGTGTTTAGAAGAAGAAATAGACAGAATAAAAATTAAATAAGACCTAAAAAGCCAAAGTCGACCAAAAATAAATCTTTCATTAAATGAAAAATAAAATAAATTAGGTATAGATCTGATATAGAAAAATTAAAATACATACTCTAAAAGAAAAAACATATTTTAATTATTATTATTATCATCATCATTATTATTACCATCTGAGCAATCGTCAACCGGCAGCAGCAGGGCCTTCATCAGCCTCTGTATCTCTCTGAACATCCTTGCTCTCACGATGACCAACTCCCACTGCTGGTCGTTAATCTGCCTCTGAAGTTTTTGCACGGTGTCTCACAGAATAGCAATGTCTCAAACAGGATCATCCATATCTAGAACACGTATGAATTGACAAAAAACGTAAACATAAAAGTAAAGAAAAGAGTCTAAATGTAATACAACGTATACTACCAACTGGTACATTTACACTGAAAAAAACTTGCCTCAACAAGAAAGGAATATGCTCTTTGAATAGAAGTGGTTGAAGATTTAATACGAAAAGATAAAATGCAAGAAATAAATAAAAGTGGGGTAAAATGAAGATTAAGGAGGGACCTATTAATAGAGGATTGAATCTGAATGTGTTAGGCAAAAATGTACGACTATTCAACTCTATTGTATTAATTACATTTAAACTGCTGGTTTTTTGTTTTCTATGAAAAGTGATAAGTTTTTCTTTTAAATTCAAACTTCTCACCTTTTCAAAATGGTTTGAGACTTAATAACAGCTATTATTATTGAGTTGTTACAACAGATCATCCATCTGTCATATTAGATAACCCACTGTCACAATAGATTTACCATCTGTTGTAACAAATGGTCTGTATGTGCAACAGATAAGACATCTGTTGTAACATATAGATTATCTGTTATGGTAGATAGACCATCTGTTGGAGGAGATGTTTTGACTTCTTCTAACAGTTGATTCACCAGTTGCAGTAGATGGGAAATTTGATTCATCAATTATTTTGAATGTGTTAGATAAAAAGTCACGATTGTTCACCTTTTTTTTAATAGTCATCACATTCCTTAATTAATCTAAATTGGTGAAAGTTTTATTATATAAACATATTTAAAACAAAAAAGGTAAAAAGTCACAACTTGTAGCACTTATTTTTTCTTGACGGGTAAGTAGTCATCTACTTAACGAGGGAAGTGAAGCATAAACAGTGTCTGAAATTGATGGGGTAGTAAGAATAAGGTGTGTGCAAATGAATGGATCCACTTTCATGTGTAGGAGTTATGTATTATTGATCAGGCTATCGTGACAAACACACATAAAGTACAATGATTTTGTAAATGCAGTTTTTATCAATTAGACATTGATTCATCAAACAAGATCCTGTATTTTACAGTTTAGTTTGATAGGTGTGAACTGATAAGGACGAAGGGTTCCAAGACAGTGGTGTCGATACCCTGTTAAAATTTAATGACAATTTTGCTTATGTTTTTATGTCAAGTTTGGAGAAGGGTTCAAGCTTTTGACGGCAGTGTAAATATCCAACAGTGATTGGACCAATTTTAATGGTGCAATGGAATTTTGAAAGACCTCCGAATCCTCGCACTACAGGAAACAAAAATAGAAAACCAATAGAAATTCCCCTAATCCAAATTTATATGGATGCATTGCTCGAGGAGACTATTATATGCAGATGGTGCTTCGGAGAATACCTGTGCGGGAAGGGAAAGATGGAAAAGACCATATACTATCTCAGACCTTGTTTAAGAGGAACACAGAGAAACAAGTAAGGAACTTTTATCGAATCTGGCCAATGAAATTGACTTAAGAGATGAAAAAATTGAATGAGATTCAAATGTGGAAGTGTATCCAAATATTAAAATTTGTCAGTCGTTCTTGAAAAAGAAAAATGCTCAAGTGGACTGGAGCTGGACACTTTGCTAGGGACTGAGACTAGCGAGCGTAGCCTCAATGAAGACTCACAAAATGCAGGACTAGAACTCTAAGGAAGCAGTTTGACGAGCACAGGGGATTGGTAAGATTTTCTGTCAAGAATGAAACCTGAACCAACAACTCCAGAGGTAAAAATAAGGAAAGCCAAGGCATCAATTTCTGAAGTCTAACTTGTATCCTATGCCTTTTTTTGTGGTTCTGATCAGGTCAATGATAGTAGAAATGAAAAGGTATAAAGTTGGACAGAAATCTCATGCCTGTTATTTCCACTGCTTTTGACCAGAGCAGAGCCATAAACAGGAGGCATGGGATGTAAGTTTAACTTGAAAAATTGCCACCTTGGCTTGATCCCTTATTTTTACTTCAGGATTTGTTGGTTCAGGTTTCATTCCTGACCCACAATCTTACCATTATCAGTGCTCGCAAAGCTGAAACCTCAGAGTTCTGGTCCTGTATTTTGTGGGTCTTCATTCAAGCCATGCTAGTTAGTTGCAATCCCCTAACAAAGTGCACAGCTCCAATCCACTTCAACATTTTTCTTTTGAAAATAGACTGATGTATTTTCATTTTTAGATACACTTTCACATTTGCAGCTCACTCAATTTTTTTATTTTTCATGTCAATTTCATCAACCAGTTTCGCTACACTTGTCTTCCTACCCGTGCTTCTCCTTAATAAGGTTTGAGTCGATATATGGTCTGCTCCACCTCTTCCTTCCCATATAATTATTCTTCCAATCACATTCTATTGTATAATAGTCTCCTCGAGCAACTCATCCATATAAATTAAGACCAGAGAAATAACTATATTCATTTCCATTCTTATTTGCAGGCTTCGAAGGCCTTTCAAAAGTCTATTAAACCTTTAAAATCAGTCCAATCGCTATTTGAATGTGTACGCTGCCATAAAAAACGTGAACCCTTCTCCAAACTTGACACATAAATATTAGCAAAATATTCACTAAACTGTGACAAGGTATCGATACCACCTACTTGGTCCCTCATCCTTACCAATTAAAACCTAACAATCTTAACTGTAAAATGCCATATCTTATTTGAAAGATTAACGCCTAATAGGTAAAGAACAAACATTCATAAAATTAGTGTACTGGATATGTGTTTTCACAATAGGTTGATCAGTAATACATGTCTCCCACATATGAAGTGGTTCCATCTGCAAGCAGCTTATTCCTCTGAACCCATCTTTACTCTAGCCTTTAATGTTGGTCGGGCAAAAGTTGATCCAGTTTTACTTTCTTTTATTTACAAATAAGAGAAAAACATTTGATGTCAAACAAGAGAAAAACAGAAAGAACATTACAAAAGGGTAGCACAAAATTGAATGAATTAATAGATGACCTATCTGATGCAATAGATTCCCTATCTGTTCAATAGATAAGTCATCTGATGGAGAACATGTTACAACAGGTGGGTCATCTATTGAAATAAATTAAATCAGCCTTGTTACTGGTTTGATTTTTTCCAACAGTTGCTCCATCTATTTCAACAGCTGATTCATCAGTTGCAACAGTTGAGAAAACTGTTGCAACACCACCAAAAACATCAACAACAAAGAAGCAACATCATATGTTCCAACACCATCAACAACACAAACACCACATATTCCAACAACACCAACACCTCCAACAATAGCACCACCAAAGTAACAAACAAAAGACATAAAAAATGATGCTGACAATAAGGCTTTTTAAGTTCTCCCAATAGATGAATTTTTTTTACACATTTTAATAAAAACAACGATTCGTTCATTCAAGACTTAAAAGTCATCTTTTCTTTAATTTTCTTAATAAATAAAAAATTGGTAATGGGTAAATCAATAATAACAACAGATGTAAATATCTAATTTAAATAACATACAAAGAAGAAGACGGAAAGAAAAGAGCAATAGTGAAACCATACCTACAATGTCAAAAAAGCAAAAGGATCAGAACACCCATTTCAGTCGAGAAAAGATATGGATAGATTGAGATCCAAAAGGATCCTCATGCAAAAGAGGAGAGAAAAGAGAGAAAAAGGAGATGATTGTGATTACCCTAAAGAGAAGAGAGAGAGAGAATTCAGAATAAAGAAGAGAGATAAGTTGAGTTAATTTATGGCTAAAAGAGAGAGAATTTTAGAGATGGATTTTAAATATTCATTAATAACTTTGAGGGGCACGAGGAGATGGTGACATTGAAAAGTCAAGATAAGAATAATCAATTAGAAGGTTTTTGAGTAATCCAAGTAATATTTGTTATCGCCTTAGTATTCTTTTTTATCTCGAATAGGAAATTTCCTTGAAATTAAAAAAAAATCATAAAACATATAATCATCTATTTCAAGGGATGATAATTTCTTTTTGAAAATTTTCAATGGCTCAGTCATCTGTCGCAACAGATGGCAACACCTATTTGATAATTTACAACAGATAGTTAATCTGTTGCAATAGATGACTTAATTTATTTAATAAATTCCAACAGATAAGTCTGTTGTAATAGGTTAAACATTCATTTTTATATAATTTCAATTGAGTTCATATGTTCAACTACAACTTCAATTGATTTAGCTACAACTAGGGATGAGTTGATAGGGTCAACTACAACTTTAACTAAGTCTTTACAATTGCATGATGTTGGTATTGTGTTCCTCCCGACCTGAGTTATCAATCGATAACTCTAAGTTGAAATGATTCTTGTTAACTTATTATCAAGATAATACCTAAATTGACTTACCTAGAACTAGGGGTGAGTTCATAGGGTCAACTACAACTTTAATTGAGTCTTTGGCAATTACATCATATTGGTATTGCGTTCCCCCTAACCTAAGTCATCGATCGATCACTCTGAGTTGAAAATATTCTTATTACCTCATTGTCAAGCTAATACCTAAATTGATTTAGCTAGAACTAAGGGTGAGTTCATAGGTTTAACTACAACTTTAATTGAGTCTTTGACAATTGCATGATGTTGGTATTGCATTCCTTCCAACCTGAGTCGTCGATCGGTCATTCTGAGTTGAAATAATTCTTATTACTTCATTATCAAGATAATACCTAAATTAATTTAGCTAGAACTAGGGGTGAGTTCATAGGGTCAAATACAACTTCAGTTGAGTCTTTGGTAATTGCATAATGTTGTATTACGTTTCTCCCGACCTGAGTCGTCGATCGATCACTCTAAGTTGAAACGATTCTTATTACCTCATTATAAATCTAATACCTAAATTGATTAAGCTAAAACTAGGGGTGAGTTCACAGGGTCAACTACATCTTTAATTGAGTCTTTTGCAATTGCATGATGTTGGTATTGTGTTCCTCCCGACCTGATTCATCGATCGATCACTCTAAGTTGAAACGATTCTTATTAACTTATTGTTAAGCTAATACCTAAATTGATTTAGCTAGAACTAGGGATGAGTTCATAGGGTCAACTACAACTTTAACTGAGTCTTTATAATTGTATGATATTGGTATTGTGTTCCTCCCAACCTGAGTCGTGGATTGATCACTCAAAGTTGAAACATTTCTTATTAACTTATTATCAATCTAATACCTAAATTGATTTAGCTAGAACTAGGAGTGAATTCATAGAGTCAACTACAACTTCAATTGAGTCTTTGGCAATTGCATGATGTTGGTATTGCATTCCTCCCGACCCGAGTCATCGATCGATCACTCTGAATTAAAACGATTCTTATTAAATCATTATCAAGATAATACCTAAATTGATTTCGCTAGAACTAGGGGTGAATTCATAGGGTCAACTACAACTTCAATTGAGTCTTTGGCAATTGCATGATGTTGGTGTTGTGTTTCTCCCGACCCGAGTCGTCGATCGATCACTCTGAATTAAAACGATTCTTATTACGTCATTATCAAGCTAATACCTAAAAATTTTAAAAAATAATTAAGATCAATTTGGACCAAAGTAATATTTTCTAAACTTGTCATTCTTTTCCAAAATACAAATCAACCCATACAAATCATCCATTTGCGAAAAAAATGTTTCATCATTTCAAATCTTGAGTTCTCACTTTTTCTCTCTCTCAATAATACAGACAATAAATACTCAACAAATTTCTTAACCCTTCATAATAGATCAATTTTCTTCCTATTTTCAACAACATAGGTGTTATTTTCGACTTCATTCTTGCTTGTATTTGTCATTTTCTCTGTCTTCATATATAATAGAGTTCGAGAAGAGTTCTATGTTTGTTATTTTTTCTAAAAATTAGGGATTTTAAGTTAATGATAAAAAAAACTTTTAGTTGTATTATCTTCGAGAATGAGTTTACAATTTTGAGTTTTGATGGTAAAATCATAGAAAGAACTCGAGAAAACCCTAGTTTTTATTATAGTGTTTTGTTGACTATCGTGGTATTATTAGATGGTGTTTGTGGTTGTGGTGGTGGTGTTGGTGGTCATCGTGGTGGCACTGGTGGTATTTGTGGTTATTGTTGTTGGTGGTGGTGGTGGCATTGGTTATTGGTGTTTGTGGTGGCTGTTGGTGGTGTCGGTATTGGTGGTGTTTGTAATATATTTTTGAAAATTTATGCATACATCAATTGTGATGTGATTTTTTTTTTCTGTTGTTTGTAGGTAAAACATGTTTCCCAAGAGAAAAGAAAGTTAAAATGGATCAACTTCTGATCACCTAACAAAAAAGGCTACAGTACAGAGAGAATTAAAGGAGTTTCCTGAAAATCTCATTCAGGGAAAAGTGAAGTTGAGTAAAGTTATAAAAACGACATTGAGGGAGGTGGACAAGGGTATGTAGATAGTGATGAGAAAAATAAAAGTGAGAAGGGGGAGAAGAAGATAAACAAGAAGAGAAGGAAGAAGAAAAAGAGAAAGAGAATGATAATGCATCACCAATGGGGTGTGAATTAATATCGAAATCCAGCATGAGGTTATCAAAACTATTAGTATTGACAGGTTTCAAGTTGCGATGTCGATAAATGAACTTACAGAACTAACTGGTGATCTTGTACATAAATGTCAATTGGGCAAACCTTTTGACGAATTTAGGAATATTATGAAGAATGAAAACATAGACTGACTTTTTAAGAAGAGCTGCTTTGGACACTTTCTTGAGATGCATGAGGAGCACACTGCCCATTTCCAAATGAGCATGGTATATGGTCTTCTTAAGTTCAAGATCAAGTACGTGGGGAATGATAAAGATTCCAAGGAGGTGGGAAAATGATAGATGAAATGTAGATAAACTACTATGGCATTCTAGTTTTTTTTTTGCTTGAAAGAGTATGCCATAGTGACGGGCTTGAGATGAGATCGTCCAGAGGAACTCCTTACCAATAAAACACTACGTAAAAGGTCCAAGGCAATCAGGACAGTCAAACCACCACCATAAAATCGTGGGAAGGCATTGTCCCAGCGACGACCCACCCAAACCAACAAATGCAAGGAAAAAATAGGTGGGTTGTTGGACATTGTTGGACGTGGGTGCAAAATCAATAAGTTGATAGAACATCTCAAGTATAAAACTATATCAAAGAAGTCCAAGGAGCAATTGTGCTTATTTGGTTTGCCCATTCCATTATATTGGTAAGAGACGTCAACAAAGTCATAGAAGATGATTTGTTGAAGCTTGCCAAGGATTTTAAAAAATTCAATAATTATCCCTGAGGATATTATAGCTACTACTTGACTGTCAAATATTTACTGAGAAAGTTATTACCAAAGACGATCACTTTTATGGTAAATTTTTAAATTCTATTTGTTTACTTATCCATTAATTTATATTGAATAATTATTATGACCTATTTTTCTTCCATCCTATTTACATTTTTTAGGCTTAGGCATTGGAAGTCAATTGTAACACCCCGTACTTAATTACGTGCATTAGCCATGGTTATATGTGTTGGAGTATATGTATTGATCATAAGTTAGGTATATATGAGTTTAAGTATGAGTATTGATTATTTTGAGATGGTTTCAAGTGTATAGTTGGATTATATGTTTATAGGAATCGACTTTATTTATACCGGAATTTGCCCGTCGATGGTTCCATACGAAGGTTATTGAATAAGCTTTCCAACGATATAAATATTTCCAAAAACAGATAAGTTTCGGATATAATCGAGAACGTTCGAAACTATAAAACGGTGGCCGGGATGTTGTGAACAGTAAATGTGCAGGAAAATTTCCTGCACACAAACTACTAAGGCCTGTCAGTTTTTTGGGTTGACTTTGAACGATCATAACTCCCTCAATATAATAAAATGGGAGAGCTTCGACCTATCAAAAGAAAGATCTTTGAGTCTTCTTTCCAATGCAATTGGTTTCATCCAAAGCCAACATCTGAGTAAGGAGTTATGCTCGTTTTACTTCAGCCTCTCAAAATAGTTTTTTAGGGTCAAATTCAAACGATCATACCTCCTTGTACAGGACGAACTGGGTAGCCTACTTTATATTAAATGAAATCCCTTTGATTATCTATCCAACGATACCAATTTTACCCAAATCCGATATCGGAGCAAAGAGTTATGGCCGATTTACTTTAGCTTGTCAAAACAGTCCACCATGGACAGATTCGGATTTACTTAAATTTTTAAGGGCAATATGGTCATTTTCCATCACCTCATGGACAAAAATTGGTCATTATATACATAAACTTAGCCTCATATCCATCATTCATCATCCAATTATTGAAAATAAGAAACCCTAGCCTAATTTCAACACCAATTATCTTGTGATTCAATCGTAGAAAATCCAAATTGATTCCGTAGTTGTGTTCACCATCTCGGGGGCTTCGAGAAGCACCCCTTATTTGTGCCAACAGGACTTTGAAATTGAAAGGGCCATTTTATGGTAAGGATGTAAATTATGTTGGTGTTATTTATATGGATATGTATATATATGCATGTGAGCATAAGAAGTATGTTATTTGATTGTTGTTGAAAGATGATTGGAAATGATGTTGGATTATTCTTGTGCATGGTTGGATTATGTTGAATTGTGAAGGGATTTGGTGTGATGATGTGGTATTGAAATGATGACTATATATATATATACACATAAACCTATTGTTCAAGTTGGTTTTTGGAATGTTTTGCAAATATTGGTTGTATGGAATTATGGAAGAGAGTTGTGGTGTTGGGTTGCTAATCCTAGATGCCAAACATTTCATTGTAGATAAGTGATTTGTAAAGGCAAGAAGTTGTGTTGAATTGGTATCCGAATCTACAGCGAGGTATGTAAAGCATACTCTAACAATGTTCTTTGGCATGAAAACACCAATGTTCCATCAAGTAAGATTCTGAGGTTGTCCAAAAACATGTATAGTTCTACATTACCAACGAAGTTGTTTCCATTCTATAAAGTGTCAAATGTTTTATTGATATACCAAAAGGCTCCTATTTCATTGTTGTGATATTGATGTTTCTGAAACACATTGTTGATGTACCAATGAGTCCTTATTACATCGTTATTGTATAGAAGGTCTATTACTTGATTCCTATTGATGTATGGTTGTTCCAAAGGTACTATATTGGCATGAACACTAATGTAATAATCTCAAAAGCTTTTGAACTAAGTTGTTGGAAAGATCTCTTATGTGTGTTACTTGATATACGTGTGGGTGGTATCCCAGGGGCATAAGCCTAGCATGGGTCGATCCCTATTTATGTGTTTATGGGTGGTATCCCAGGGGCATAAGCCTAGCATGAGTCGATCCCAGTTGATATGTACTGGGGCAGCCTAATGGTCACAGTACGATACAGTATTAATTATTGTTAGGTGGTTGGAGGTTCGGGAGGAGGAGGCAATGGCGAATGATAATTGTAAAGAATGAAATGAACGAATGTATACCGTTCCACAAATGTGTTTGACTTCAAGAACTCAATTCAGATTAATGATAATGTGCATGATCCTAAAAGTGTTTATGAAGTGTGGTTCACTTCTATTATGATTTATTCACTTGTGTCTGATTTTCTTGATCCCTCATATCACATATGATTATTTACAGCTCTACATACTCAGTACATATTTCGTACTGACGTCCCTCACGGGGGACCTGCATTTCATGCTGCAGGCACAGGTGCTTCAGCTCATTCACAGCATAGATAGGAGCCAGGTCATACAACTATTATTGGTGAGCTCCAGTTTGCTTCGGAGCTTTCTGAGTCGGTTCCTTATGTTTTGTTATTGTACAGGAGTTATGTGTGGGCGGGGGTTTGTCCCGACCCTAGTTATGTCATGTATATCCTAGAGGCTTTGTAGACATAAGGAAGGGTAAAGTCATGGGATTTTATATAGTGATGTTATATCTGTATATGTGGTGGCCCCGACGGCCAAGTATTATATATATATATTTGTGCGTGTTGTACTGATACAGGTAATTAGACCCTTCTATATGCAACGAAGTGCTGTCCAAATTTTTGGTGACATGTAAGTGAAAGTACAGGCATTTGAACGGGTTCTCCCGGGCCTTCTCGGCTTCGGGTGCCAGTCCAGCCCGATGGGATTTTGGGGCGTGACATCAATCCTTACCTCCAAAAATAGGTCAAGGATTACCCAGTTGAGGTTCTCATCCAAGAATCCTTAGGTGGTTTGCTCCAAAGAGCAATATAGGAATTAAGGAGTCTGATCTCTTTAACCCTCTGGATGATGCAGTACGTCTTCTTTTAAGTAAAATAATTTGAATCAAAGAAAGATATTGAAACAGACGTGTCATTTATTTCAACAGATGGGTTATCTGGAGTATATAGATATGAAATTCTCTTTGATGGAATGACACCTCTCTTAGATATCAATTCCTTTACAGAACCAGTTAATGCATTAATAACATTAATCAGTACATCATATTTTGCCTTGCAGTCTTGACATTTGCATGAACAACAATCGCTAGGAGGGGCAAATTTAGTATAACCAATATAATCATACTCATAATGGTTTGTTTTAAAAATGATAAGAGGAGCATCATTAGCCCCAACAGCAACATCACTACCACCACCAACAGCTCCATTACCACTAACACCATCAACAACAATAAGCCCACCCTCCAAAATTATTTTTCTTGGATGGTTGTTGCTCCAAACAATTTTGTTTTTATTTTGTCAATGACCTTAGAGTTCGATAAAGTTTGTACAGATCGTAAAGAAAGAGAAAATGGTATTTTCAACTCTCTATTGGTCAAAATAAGCGATGGATGCACAATCTAATATAAATCATTACATATATTAGAATGATGATTAGATCATTCAAAAAAATCATTAATTAAAAGAAAACTTAATTATAATTATACTTACTTCATTCTTCAGGGGGTTGAAGAGATCAAATAATTTTACATTTTTATCAGTTTTGGCCGACAACCATCACAAGATTCTTGGACAGAAAACTTCTTCCTGGTAGTTCACTTGTTGTCTCAAATAAGGAATGACTTCAAACGCCCAAGCCTATAAAATAATATCAATAAATCAAAACCATTATTGAATAAAAAAAAATCATATCATAATAAAAGAAATCTTTACCATGAAAGCCCATGGAAAGCCATATAAGTTGACTGTCTTTGGCGCTAATAGAGTCAACAAATATTTGACAGTCATTTTAAAGCTTTCATAACCCTAAGGATAGCTGTTAAATGCCTCAAGATCATAGGAGATCTTTATTAAACCAATGGTATGTTGTTGTTAATGTCTCTCACCCAAAGATTATTGCGTACAAACCAAACTAAGCACAATGATTGCTTGTGCTTCTTTGAAAGTCTTTTACCTCTCAATGCTTCTATCAAAATTTTATTTTTGAAGCTTGGACCAACAAGGGACACCAAGTCTTCATAATCACTCGACTTGCATTTGCATTTTTTTTGTGTGCGGGGTGCTTTTAGCTTGAGAAGGGGGAGAAGGAGGATAACATTTTAGTGTAGTAACTATGGAAAACTCCTTCCAAACAAAACAAACTGGCATGCCACAATAATTTATCCACATCTCATCCAACCTATCTTTGTTTTCATATATAAACCTACGCTTGAGAAGATCATATACCATTTTCATTTGGAAACGAGCATTGTTGTCCTCCGGTAAATCAAGATACTGCCCAAAGTAGTTGTCCCTGAAATAAGCATCCAATTTTTATTCTTGAAATATTTTTCTAAAGGTGTCAAAAGATTTTTCTATGGCTGACTTAACCATGAAATCACCCATTAAATCTGTGCCACTATCGCACTAAATTCTCACAGGATAACTATCAATGCTGAATGTTTTGACCAACTCTTCGGTGGAAGGGCTATTAGCATTTCGATCGTCTCTTTTGAAAAATTCCTCCTCCCCATGTTCATTATCTTCTGCTCCTGATTGAGATAACGTTTGTAAAGTAAGCTCATAGAGTGGTGGATGTAGCCTAGTTACTTCAGTTGTTACTTTACTTGGACTTGATTCAGTTTTTTTCTTTTGAGAGTCATATTATCTAAAATTAACAGGAATATAAAATAGATAATAATTGATTAATACATCATTAAAAATGATAACAGTATATCTAATATATACAATATTAAAATAATAGTTCCAATAGATCACGCATCTGTTGCACCAGATAGGTTATCTGTTGCAACATATAACTAACCTGTTGCAACAGATGAGTAATCTACTGCAAAAAGACCATTCATCTGTTGAAATAAATGACTGGTCTCTGCAATAGATCACACATCTGTTGCAACATATGAGTGATCTGTTAGAATAGTTATCAATTACCCTATTGCAATAGATGATAATCAATTACAATAATAAAAATAGATCACTTATTTGTTGAAATAAATAAATAGTTTGTGCAATAGATCACACATCTATTGTAATATATGAGTGATCTGTTGCAACATATAACTAACCTGTTGCAACGGATGAGTAATCTATTGTAACAATAAAAATAGATCACTCATCTGTTGAAATAGATGACTAATCTGTCCAACAGATCACACATCGATTGCAACATATGAGTGATCTGTTGAAACAGTTATCAATGGTCAATATTGTTTAGATTTCTTCTAACAGAAGGGTTATCTATCGAGACAACTAAATGATCAGTTGGAAAAATAAAGTATTGAACATGTCCTGTTGAATAGTTGATAGGATTTTATCCAATAGAAAGTTCATTTGTTGCATCAGATGATTAATTTATTGCATTAGATTTTTATTCTGATGGTTCTTCCATCGCATCAGATGGTAAATCTGTTGCATCCAATTTTTAATTGGATGGTTTCTCTGTTGCAAACGATGTTAAATCTATTGTATCATATGGTTAATCTGCTGCATCAGATTTTTAATCAGGTGATAAATTTATTAGATTTTTAATCAGATGATAAATTTGTTGCATCAGATGGTTAATCTGTTGCATCAGATTTTTAAACTTCAAAAAAATCATATTTCACTCCGAAAAGAGAAGAGAAAAAATACCAGAAATTAGTATTTTATTCATATCGCATTTCAAATTAAAGCAATAAATATTGAAATTGTTCACCAATACTAGAAGAGAAGAGAAGTGAGAAGTTGACTCAAGTTTCCCTTTTTCTTCAAAACTAAAAAGGTCATAACTTTTTACCTGTGAAAGAAAAAAAGGGATGATGAAGAACTCGAAGTTGTTGTGGCCTGATAGCAAGGTTGTCACGTCGATTGACGGTTGAAAGTCGATAAGGAACTCGAAGCCTAACTATTTATCACCGGAGGTTGAAGTCATCGGAGATTGAAAGGAGAAATTTACAGAACCGTTGGTTGGGAGAAACTGTCGATCAAGAGAGAGGAGAGACGCTTGATTTGTAGAGGAGAGGGGTGTGGGTTGATTTGTATTTTTGAAAAGATTAAAAAATTATAAAAATATTAATCAAGTCCACAATTAACTTAATCAAGTTTCCTATTTATGTTTGACCCTTTAAGTTGATCAATGTCACCAATCCTTCATTCAAGACTTAAATGACACATTTCCTTTAATTTTCTCTAGTTTTAGAGTATACATCCCACACGTGTATTTCGTTCAATGGTCAGTTTAGAAAAATCACTTTGAGATTATAAAAGAAAATATGCTTTTAAAGTAAGAAAATTTTGAATTCTAAATTTTGAAAAATCACTTTGAGTTTAAAATTTTTTAGTCAATTTTAAACTACGATATATTGTGAATTCTACATCTTATAATAAATAAAATTTAATAATTATATGCCATATTTTATTGACGATGTACAGTGACAACGTGCTCTAAGTTGCAAGGTAATAACTGAAAAGAAAAAGAATTTCACATAAGGCAAAATCTTCATTGGTTTTCTACCTAATTCAAATAAGTAAAAAATTTATAATGTAAGACATTTAAGAAAAATAAATTAAATTTGGCTAAGAGTTTCATTACCGTTAAATTGCTCCTGTAAAATTTTACTCCGAGTATAGAATACTTAACGTGATCCACACTTAGGTTACTCCCATAGTTTTGTCAATTGAAAAAATTAATTAGTAATACTTCCTCCGTTTTATATTAATTGTTTATTTTTTTATATGCATTTTAAGGAAACATAAATAAAAAGGTAGTTTCACAAATTCACGCCTTAAAGAAACTTTTTTGAAACTTTATGAAAATTTAATTTTCTCTTGATTTAGTGTGGTGGACAATTAATATAGGACAAATATTATTAGTAAGGTGGTCAACTGGGATGAAGAGTGTATTTTCATTGATTTCAAAGTCCTAAATATTACAAAAACAAAAAATTAGCTTACCGCTAAATTAACTTTTTCATTTGAATTCCAACTAATTTATACTTAAAATTAACCAAAATTCGTTGATAATTAAATGTAAGAAAAACTTAATGCATGATATCCCATAATTTTAGGTAATCTATGCGAATACTTATTTATAAATCCAAAAGGTTAGGAATATAAACTTTTAATTGGTAGTAGAAACTCTAAAACTTTGTTAAAGTCCACAAGAATATAGGGTTTTTTAAGTGAAAAAAATAATGTTATTATATTGTATTTGTAGGAGTTACTAATAAATGTATAAAGACATTAAATAATAGTTATAAGATTTATTATTTTAAATCCGAAATAGTAGGACTTTGTTTACAAAAAAAAAAAAAGAAATAGTAGGACTTTCTACCTGTATCAAATTAGGAGATCTTTTAGCTAATTTTAAATTCATGAATATTAGAAAAATAGTAAAAAATGATTTTATCTATTGCAGAATTTTTTAATATAAGACAAAAGGTTTGATTAACTTTTCTGAGGACCTTCACACTTTTAATATAGTATAGATATGGATATCTAGTATGCGGAACTCATCGTCCAAACTAATTTGATTTCATGCTGTAGAAAATCCACTATAGAGAGTTCTAGGATTGTTTACCGAAGAGAACTAATTGTAGCAATCCAACAATCAAACATTAAGCTAATTCGGTAGCGAAGAACTACGGCAGAGGGACTAAGAAACTGAGAAATGTAGAGCAGTTGATAATGATGAACTGATATAGAGAATGAGGGAAGAAGAAGAGATAAAAGAGAAAAGAATGTAGTAGCCAAGTGTTTAGTCTTATTCATCATAATAATCAATGAGTACAAACAAGTATATATAGAATTAGTATAGGTCGGTTAGTTGGTGGATTAGTGGTAGGTTTGTCAGCTTTACTACTGTAACTGTCTTAACTAACTATGATCCTATTAACTAACTTTGTGAAGTGAGTTCATTGTCAACTAATTGTGCATTTATTCAACTGATGATTAGTTACTTCTTTCTTTTTCTCAATACCCCCCCTCAAGCTAGGTCTAGGAAAGACATTCATTAGGCCTAGCTTGGAGCTTAGGTGAACATGTTGAGCCTTGCATAGTCCTTTTGTCAGAATGTCTGCAGGTTGATCCTTAGTGTGTATGTACTCAGTCTTCACAATGCCTTGTTGAATTTTTCTTTGATGAAATGACAATCTACATTTATGTATTTTGTTCTCTCATGAAATACTGAATTGGCTACTATTTTTCTTGAAGCTTTGCTATCAATATATATTGTAATCGGTAGATTAACCTTAAATCCCACCTCTTAAAGCATTCCCAGTAACCATATCACTTATGCCACAGTAGAAGCTAGACTCTTATACTTTGATTTAGTTGAGCTTCTAGATATAGTAGGCTTTTTTTTTTACTTTCAAGATAGCATAGATTCTCCAATTTTCACTAGAAAATTTGTTACAGACTTTCTTGAATGTGCACCAGTTTCCCAAATTCATCACAATATGTTGTGATTGTACTGTGTGGTTTGCTGGACAACAGAACTCTAAGTCCTGACTACATTTTAGATACCTCATTATTCTTTCATCTTCTTTCATGTGAGATTTTTTTGATTGTTGTAGATATTGACTCCAAGTTTGAACATAATAAGCTATGTATGATCTTGTGACAGTTAAATATAATAACTCCCCAATAAGTTTCTGATGAGATCCTTAACCCTTAAGTAGTTCATCATCTGTAGTTGTTTTGTCTGATATATGATCATCATACTCTTTAGTGGTGAGTTTTAGATTGCAGTCCATATAAGTAGTAATTGGTCTAGAAGCTGACAAACTGATAGCCAAATGACTACCAAAACCGACAATGGAAGCAAATAACAAGATAACACAAGATAAATCAACATACACTAGAAAGAAGATGAAGAAGAATGCATAAAATGTAAAGATGGTAGAGAGACCTTTACTTCCATCAAGTGATTAAGAAAATAAGATGTATCAAATCTCCAATAACACCTCACCAATGGAATCTCAAACCACTCTCTTAGGTGACCCAAAGGACTCACACTTCCTCAAGCACACCTTTCTATCCAAATATCCAATACAAGTGAAATCCTCTTTCAATTGCATTTAATGTTCAATTTCGGTTTTCCCTCTCTTAAGGAGAAGAGGAAGACTACAATCTAACACTAAGATTACAATCTAAAAAGTCACTCAATTCATTATGTCCAAAACTAATGAAAATAGAAGGCTACTTTTCTATTTATGCTTATTACAAACAAAGACTAAAATACCCTTAATGAAGGGTGCTTGATGTTAGGCGTATTTACACGCCTAAAGCACTTTAATTCACCCATATTTTGGCTAACTTTTAAGGACAAAATATATAATTCCTGTACTTTTAGTCCTTTTTCCTGTAAGTGAGCTAACCAATGTGATTAGCAAGTTTTCAGGTATAAATGATGACGCCAAAGGAAACCTCACGTAAGAAGGAAGGCAGCTTTTGGAAGCCTATGGACTAAAAGTGATGCATGGAGAACTTGTCCCGGGCAAAAACAGCATTTCTAAAGACTTGGGGGATCAGCAATAACTTAGTAGGATTAGGACAAGTATGCAGTAACCCAGCAGGACTAGGACAAGGATAAAAACCCTATTTCAATAGGACTAGGATATGGATGTTATATAAACCCTATTTTGCTGAAACTTTTCAGCATTCTCTTTTTATTCCCCCTTCTATTCCTTCCCATTCTAATAAATTCTTATTCACTCAGTAATTAATTCAAGTCTTTTTCATTCAACGTTTGATCCTAATTCACGTTACACTTTCTGATAGAGAAAGCACGACCCTTGTGACCAACGTGAGATCATGATGATGTTTATTGTGATCTCCGTTGTAATCATGAGTAGCTAAACTTCTCTGTTAGGGTTATGGAAGCCTTATGAGATACTATCTATTGCTATGAGTTTGTGAATTCTTGACACGTATGTTGCTTATATCACTACTCTCTTCATCTTAATTTAAGTTCTTGTGGTTGCAAACATATAGAATACGCCAGTATAGCATTAACTTGTTTGAAAGAAAGGTTACATGTCTGAAAAAGAGATAATGTCAAGGTAATAGGGCACCAACCCTTGTTAAAAAGTTAGTATCGTAACTGGATTAACCTCTTGGAGAATTTGTACCATTAGATACGCTTTAACCTCGAAAGAGTTAAAGTGAAATAGTCCTTGATGGTCGAAAGACGCCTGGATTTACCATAAAATACGATTCTCTATAAGCGCATGTATGTTTGAATTCCACATAACTCATAGTCAATAGATACGAACAACTCATAAGGTGTACATAACCCTAACTCTCAATTCCCATTGATCAAAACCAACCAAACAATCCGTTTTACTCTTTGCTATTTTCCGTTTTTACATTATTAGTTTGTTACTCACGCTACAATCCCCCTTTTTATGAAACTTTCACCAAAAGTCTAATAATCTTTGCTTACTTAGTGACCAAGTATTCTCTGTGGGATTCGACACCCAACCCAGTTGGGTTCTATATTTGACAACGATCGCTTACACTCTTACGAGAGCTGTAGTTTGAGCGTTATCAGTGCGCATCTGGAGTGTAAAAAGAAAGTCTTAAAGGAACATAATAGCCCTAACTTAGGGTGCCTCTTGGGTGTTGAAATATAAGGTGAAAAGTCTTTTCCCTTTAAGTGAGGTGCCTCTTGAGTGTATTGATTCCCTTCTCCTCCTTCAACTTGACAAGACTTTAAAAAGGCTCCAAACACTTGCAAATTCCGAAGCTTGAGCCTTTGAACATGGCTTGCATTATTTTGTGCTCTTCATGCTTGTATCATCATCTCCATCTTGAAAGAAATTTGTCCTCAACTTCACACCTTGCAAAACCAAAGGAGGTGGAAACAAACACACAATCCTCATGATAGGAGGGTTGGCATTAGTACCATAAGTAAGGTAAACATGCCAGGGGGGTACACTCTTAGAATACAACCAACCATTCTTTGTGAGGAGTAAGAAAATACGACCACTAACATCACAAAGGACACACTTAAAGCAAACATCAATGAGTGGAGGATACAATCTGAAATCAATACATGGACACTTATTTTCAAGGGAAGACAAACACTCAAAATTAGACATCTATAGCTTAGAGAGGTTCCCTTAGCAACATATATCCTATCACTCACTACATTTCTATGAACATGATCAGTATGAAGCATACTACTATCAAGGTCTTCCTCAAACAAATTCAAAGAACAATATTCATCATCAAGACCTACATTATAAGCATCTACACTAACTTAAAAGTTTTCAACCACTCTATCCTCATGATCAAGTAGTGAGCTATCCTTAGGAGCATATAATTCATTATACACATCAAGAGAGCTCACAATGGGAGAGACATGCATATCTATAACAAGAAAAACCGAGATAACTTCACAAGGAATCACCTTAGTACCACACTCATATCATCAATCCTTGGTTGTTCACACTTGACATACACCCACATATCCATAGTATTCGGCATAAAAGACTTAGCATAGAGGATACCAAAGAAAGGGATAGTATCAACATTAGAAGATAATGAGCAGGACCTAAAACTACACTTCCAATACCTCTCAAGTACCCTGGGGTCAAAGGGAAATAGTAGCCATGGGTCTAGGCCGAAACTACCCACCCCTTGTACTTGAGGATTAAAATCATAAATTCCCAAGACATTACACATAATTTTGACATACACATGGTCACCTTGAACATTACTAACTTCATAGATTTCATCACACAAGTTCAAAATACCATACTCGTTGACAATATCAACATGACAAGTATCAACACTAACTTGAAGATTTTTAATTTCACAATTTACATATTCAAGTAGTGGACCGTATGTAGGGGTACATTGTTCATGGTACCAATTAAGAGAGTTGTTAAGATGAGAAGAATGCACCCCTATGTCAAGCAAACCCGAGACTAACACACTAGAGGGTACATCACAATATTTTAAGCTAAAAAAAGGGTAATGAGTAGCCTTAAGGGTAAGTTGATCATTGTTCATAACAAAAGAGGTACTAAGGAAAAGTTTATGCACTTGTAAACACAAAACTACTTTACAAGACACTAAATCACACCATTTTGAATTCAAGGAAGTGTAGAGAGTAGTGAACTTACCTCAGGATAGGCTTGGGCAGTCCACCTTTTTGAAGCTTTTGGCCAAGTGTGCCACTAGCTCATTTCTCTTGTTTTTAGGTGGAATTTCTTTTGGATCCTTATTAGATATCATATCATCTTTTACATACAAATAATAAGGATCAAATCTAGGTAAAATGCTAACATTTGGGTTAATGAATAATAAGGGTCCTTTATAGGCAAGATCCACAATCAAGTGTTTTTTTTCCCTTCCAATTTAACTACCCTCGGTTTCCTTTTCCCTTGCCTTCTTTTCTTCACACTTTTCCTGTGTATCACCCTTACATTAATCTCCATATTGAGACCCAAACTCATCACCCTCGAATTCTATCACCATCTCTTCTCTTAGTTGAATGGAGTGGTTTTCGTTTAGTGGATCTTAGAGAGGGGGCACTGGATTTGATTGGTGATGGATTTGGATTTGTCGCATGGAATTTTGTGAAGTGTGGAGTCTTTGGTTTTGAGGGATTTGGACTTGTAGAGGTTTTAATGGATATATTCTATCAACCCCCGCTTTCATTCTAGCCACACCACCCTTCAAAGTTACTATTTCACTCCTCATAGCATCCATGTCACCCTTTATGTCTCTCTTCATAGCATCCATATCACCCTTTATGTCTCTCCTCATAGCATCCATATCACCCTTCATATCTCGAGCAAGGGCCTCAAACCGAGCCATCAAGGCCCCCACAATATCATTCCCAAGTGTAACATTAGAACTCTCGGGTTCCATGGTCAAGATACCTAACAAACGAACAAACAACCTACAAAATAAACAAACACGTTAGTTCAAATAAAGACTCACTTCACTCACACTCAACCTTACCTCACACATGGCCTCAGAAGTGTTGGATAAGTGGTAATACTTGGAAAATTACTTGAGTGGTGAGAAGTTTTTAGTCCGGAATCGATCTTTGTTTGAAATGACCCAAATAAAGTGATGTACGAACTTGAACCAACAAAACACTATGACTTTAAAAATGAGAAAAACATACAAAAAATCGAAGACACGAATTAAACGAACTCTAGACTAATTACCAATTTAGTAGGACCTTACTAGATTTCTAATTAATGTTTTAATTAGCTTAAAAGAAACTAGAATAAAAAAGGTGAAACTAAGAAATCTAATTTTAGAGATTAATTTGGTTGATCACTAGTGATGATGTGGCACATCGTGGTTGGTTATCACCTTTTCAAATTTTTTATTTCCCAAATCCTTGTTTCGGCCAAGTATAACTTTGGGGAAGAAGAGTCTCGGATTTGAGGGGGTAAGAAGGCAATTTGGAACCCTTTCAAGCCTCAAATTGAAATTGGAATGAAATGGTCCCCCCTCCCCGTACTTGCAAGTGTACTTGGTTTGTCCTTTGGTCCTCTCTTTCTTTTGGATAACTTAGGAATATACTAGGGAATATTCTTGTACATACAATAAGCACACTATCTTTCCTCCCTCTTTTGGATCAAACTAACACTTTGAATATTCTTCTTTACTAAGATATGAAGATGATGGATGAACAAGATGAATATTCAAATGTTGACCAGGATTGACCAACAAACAAATGAATAATGTTAATTTTTATTTGAGATCTAGGGTGCTTAGGTCAAAACAAACTCAACCAACTAAAAAACAACCACAAAACACGTCCAAATCTCAAGTGTAATTTTGGATCTAGCTCAAAAAGCTTCAAAATGCCATAACAATGGTGGATCTTAGCTCAAACTCAACCAAACTTCACTCTAAAAGTAGATCTAGACTCCCTAGGTGCTAGAGAACAAGGATCTAGTACAAGAAACTTTAAAGACAAAGTAAAATAATGTAGATCTAAGGTTCTAATTTCAGATCTACCATAAGACAACACTAGACGCCATTTTTTTGTATTTTCTTCTTGGATTTGACTTTTTTTTGTGAACTTTTCTTAATAAAGACACTAAAACCAAGATTTGGAAGTGTGAGAACACCCCTAAACAAGGCTTTGATACCAAATTATTACCAAGTGACTTCCAAAACCAAAAATGGAAGCAAATAACAAGACAAATCAACACACACTAGAAAGGAGATGGAGAAGAATGCATAAAATGTAAAGATAGTAAACAGACCCTCACTTCCACCAAGAGATTAACAAAAGAAAATGTATCAAATCTCCAATCACACCTCACCAATGGAAGCTCAAACCACTCTCTTAGGTGATCCGTAGGACTCACACTTCCCCAAGCACACATTTCTTGCTAAATATCTAATACAAGTGAAATCCTCTTTCAATTGCATTCAATGTTCAATTTTGGTTTTCCTTCTCTTAAGGAGAAGAGGAAGACTATAATCTAATACTAAGATTACAATCTAAAAAGTTAATCAATTCATTATGTCCAAAACTAATGAAAATATAAGGCTACTTATCTATTTATACTTATTACAAACAAAGACTAAAATACCCTTAATGAAGGGTGCTCCATTAGAGTGTAAAAGAAAAGTCTTAAAGAACCATAATATCCCTATCTTAGGGTGCCTCTTGGGTGTTGAAATATAAGGTGAAAAGTCCTTCTTTCCCTTCAAGTGAGGCGCCTCTTGAGTGTATTGATTCCCTTCTCCTCTTTCAACTTGACGAAACTTTAAAAAGGCTCCAAACACTTGCCAATTCCGAAGCTTGAGCCTTTGATCATGCCTTGTATTATTTTGTGCTCTTCATGCTTGTATCATAAACAAAGCTCAGAGATTAACTCCATTGCATACTTTCTTTGATGCATGAGAATACCTTGATATGATCTAGAAAATTCTATACCTAAAAATATTTCAACTCTCCTAAATCTTTCATCTAGAAAGATTGTTATAATGTCTTCTTTGTTTCTCTTATAAACTCAAGATTATCTCCATTTATCAACATGTCATTATTATAAATGTGTACTATAGTTTATTTTTCTGTCTTCTTTATGAACAAGGAGTGATCAAACTTATTTTGATCAAATTCAAACATTGTTAGTGCTTCTATTAGCTTGGCATTCCACTGTCTTGAAGCCTGTTTAAGATCATATAATGATTTGATGAGTCTGCATACCTTATTTTTTTCGGACTCATAAATCCTTGAGGTAAGGTCATGTAGATTTCATCTGTAAGATCACCTTATAGAGATGCATTATATACATCCATCTAATGTATATGCTAATGCCTTGATGCAACCATAGATAAAATGGACTTTACTATCACCATCTTGACTATAGGAGAAAATGTTTTTTGATACTTTATCCCCTCTTTTTAACAGTATTCCTTAGTAACCAATCTGTCTTTCAGTCTTTCAATCTCATCATTTTCTTTATATTGATTTTTTAAATCCACCTAATTTAAATTAGCTTCTTTTTTGGGGATATGCTAACTATATCCTAGATATTATTGCCTTGCAAAGTCTGAGTTTTAGTTTAGATAGCTTCAATCCACTTAGGATCCTTAGATGCTTCAGTAAAGGATACAAGTTTTTAACTGAAGAAAAAGAAGCAATGTAAGCACTGTATTTAGCTGATATGTCATCATAAGATATGTAAATCTGATATAGGATAAGTAGTGTCTTAATGTAAACTATGAGAGATGAAATCTTTTAGCCAAATTGATGGTTGACTTTCTCTAGTTGATTTTTCTAGTAGGTTCTGTAGGATGAGCTTTTCTTGTCTTTGGAACAACTTATTGAGGTTGTGTTGTAGATGTATTATTAGTAGTAAGGGGTTGAGCTGTTGAATCAAATGAAGAAGTTTGGCGGTAGATACTTGAGAGTCATTAGTTTCTTGATTGATAGGTACTGCAGTAGGAATTGTTGATAGTGTATATACAAACACTGGACTGTCCATACATTTTTATGCAAATGGAAAATCATTTTCTCTAAAGATAACATCTTTGGTCACACAGAAAAAGTGATTAGTAAGATTATATAAGATATAGTCTTTTTGTACCTCAGAGTAGCCCATGGGTACATATTCTTTTGACCTAGATGACATCTTATCAATTTGTTCTAAGTTCATAGAAAAACATATGCAACCAAATACCCTCAAATGGTTTGAGGATGGTAATTTATTATAAAATTTTTGATATGGACTAGTTTCACTTAGAACACTATAAGGTAGTTTATTAATTAAATATTCAACAGTTTGTACACAATGACCTCAAAATTTGAGAGACACGTGAGCTTGTAACCTGATAGCTCTTGTAAACTCTAAAATATGTTTGTGGTTTCTCCCAGCAACCCTATTTTGATAATGAGTATAGGGATAACATATTTGATGTACTATTCCCATTTATTGAAAGATCATAGTGCAAGTGTGCAACGACCTGAAATTGCCTCCTGGGATGTCACACGGTGCTTAAGGCTATGAGTAGCCCTAAGCTAACCCTTAGAGCCGGTTCTACCAATAACACTCAATCCAAGATGAAATAGACTCAAACACTCTCATAGTCATATCATATGAAATGAAATACGAGAAATATAATCGGTCCATATGACCACAATACAGAGAAATCTCAATAAAACCACAATACTGAACCCTCGACACATCACAAGTCTGACAAAACCTCTATGAATCAAAAACTAGAGAGCCATTGGGACAGGTCCCCAACTGACTCGAAATGAACTGAAGATAAAATATAGTGTCTCAAATACAGAAAATATCTGAAGATAGGTCCTCGAACCATGAGGACTCACCACTACAAAAAATGTAGGCAAAGTACTCGAAGAATCACGGATGAGGCTGGGACTGAGCACCTTAACCTACATTATATGACAATGTAGCACATAGACATATATGTGAATCAGTACTTTGGAATGTACTGAGTATGCAGGGATGAATGCATATGTATAAAAATAGTACCGATTTTCCTCAATCAAATCATGTATGCAAAATGAGACTAATCACATGGCTTGAACAAGTATAAAATATAATGCTCATAAATTATGTAGAATGGGGCATGTAACACAAATCTCGTGAGTCATTATTTTTTAACTTTGAAATTAGAAATCTTCTCTTATTCTCAATACCCAACAAGTAAGGAACTTTAAACAATAATTTCAACTCATGCATATGTCTGATGGAGAGTAAAACCTTCTTAATGATCAATATTTCATGAATATTTAGAACTCATATACTTGGAATTCGGAGTCATTTGACTTGAAAACATATTTGAAGGCATTTCATTCACCTTAGGAAAATATCTCATTTCAAGCTTTAGGGAAATCATTCTATCTCAAATGGAAAAGCATTCTAGTTTATGGAAACAACTTATCTCAAGGCTTTATTAAAGGTACTATAACAAGGAAAGATACTTTCATTTAGGAAAAATAACACTCACATCAAGAAAATAATTTAGTTAGAGAACATCTTTGCAATTCAAACATTTAGGAAAATAGCTTATAGGAAAGGAAAATAAGTATTTAATCTCAAAGTTTGAAGGGCAAGGGAGGTTCTCGTAACCGACATAAATCATGCGAGTTACATGGAGTCCAACGTTTTATCCTCCTAAGAAAGAGACCCCACGTTGGGGAGGAGCGTCATACTCTTGCCAGGGAGTATAACCTAGGTCTAGTGATCACTAAACAAAACTCGGCCTCGAGTCCAATTATAATCATCATAAACTCAGCCTCAGGCCCAACCTACGGTGGCACGTAGTTTTGGGGTAAGAAACCGTAGTGACTTACCCGTTTGGTGCTAAGTGCTACTCCCTTTAGATTATCTGCACCCATCTCATAAAAATCCACTTTTAAAATAATCTCATGTTTCACCACTAACTCAATAATCAAATTGATAATCTCATATGATGAAGTGGATTTCAAAGATTTCGGACCATTAGGTCAATTTATTTCTCAATCATCTCATTATGGATGCTTATAGCATAAGATTTCATAATTTCACAAGTCTCAAATAGGCTTTACTAACCCATAATTTAGTCTCAAGTTAAAGCTCATCAAAAGCATAATATATAACATATAGATTCATAAATCATGTGGAAATTTGAGAATTTCAGCAATTTATCTCAAAATCTCAATTTAGTCATATGCTTCAATATCTCAACATTGTAAATATTAGCTTCTCAAGGAGTAAAATCATGGGGTTTATAACCAGCTGTAAATTCTCAATAAAACATGTAGAAATCATGTCATTTAACTCTTAATTCATTGGAAATATCAAGATAATACATTCAATAATAATGGGTGAAAAACTCTAATTCAAATTCATGTAAAAACCTCATAGATTTCAGGAAATTCATGATGTAAATAAGCCTTTGGGGCACAAGGGTGAAAGGGTTACCCTTGTTCAAAACCCACATACCTTGAATTAGAAGCTTTGGATGAACTCTTACTTTTGAAACTCTATTTGTGCTCTTGAATGAGGGTTCTTGAGGCCCTTGACTTGGGAACCTTGAATCTTGACTCAATTTAAAAAAAAAATTTGGTGGATTCTTGATATTCTTGGAAGAGGTTTTGGATACTTAGGGTTTTTTATGAGAGAAAATTTGAGAAAAAACTTATAGGATGCTTGCAAATGACTTTGATTTGGTGTTTGCACGATTTTACAGGCTTAGAAAAGTCCAAAATGCCCCTTTTAACATCCGTACGAAGATGGAAAAAAATTAAACTGGGAACCCGATTTAAGGGGTCACAGCGATATGCCACTTATCGGGTGGTTTACTGGAAATTGACGATTGGCAATATGGGAGTCACTGTGACGCGGAGCCATCGCATTTTCCCACTGGTTGCGACCTGGAACCTCAGCGCGACGCGCCAATATCGCAAAGTTCTACTGGAATTTGAAAATTGTCAAATCGACCCTCTCCGCGACTCTCCAAGCACTAAAATGACACAGTTTTATGACTAGGTCTTAAATTAGCCATAACTTCTTACTCGGGTATCGAATTTGGGCAAATCTTATATCGATGGAAAGCTTATCAGATTTCCCACGTGATAGTAAGTAGAAATTAGGGAAATTCTATATGGTTAACATGATAATTACTTAGGAAGCCATTTCTCAATCTTTTAGAGCCGCAATCACGCCTCACTCGACACGCCCTAAGGCTCAAACTACGAGGGAACTTTGCGGGACCTTACAAAGTTTCATTCATGAACTTAGTCCTATTTTCAAACCTGATAATCTTGATTGTTTTATTAAAATATGTCTTTACATATTGCAGATGTAGGAATGACAACACACACAATTGATTTCATTTTTAATAGATATAATCAAGTCACTCTAGTAAAGTCATAAACAAGTATTTGTTTCCATCAAAAGTATGAACTTTATAAGGGCCCTATACATCTATATGAATCAACTCAAAACTAGTAGAAGTACTTACAGAATTGGTACCAAAAGGCAGTCTACACTACTTGGCACAAGGACACACATTACACTTTCTAAGAGCATCAACTATATCCTAATACTTAGTAGGCAGGATTTTATTTAAGGTAGAACTAGACACATGGCCTAATCTCTTATGCCACAATTTTATATCAGAGCTACTGATAGGAGAGTCATCCAATTGAGCATTAAAATAAGCATTTCCAATATCCTTCTTATGAGTTTGATTGACTAGTAGATAGTCCATCACATTTTTTACCAATCTCCTTCACCTTGTCATTGCAAAGATTCTAAAATACACAAAAGTCAGGATCAAATAAAAACAACGTAATTTAATTCTTTAGTGACCTTGGATACAAACATCAGATAGAATTTGAATTGTGGTAAAATAAAGACATTATTTAATGTTTTGTCTGTAGAAATAGAGTCGGAACCAATGTATATTACTTGTACTATTTCACCATTAGGTAATTGAACTTACTTAGGATGAGGGATTTGAACTATAGAGGTCTTGTTAAACATGTCTAAACTAGACACCATGTGATTGGTGGCTCTTGCATCAATAATCCTATCCCTAAGAATTTTAGCCATAAGTAAAGCTTCATTTAGACCAATACCTGGTTCAACACTACCTGCTACATTTGCAAAAGATCCTGGAATACTGCTTGTTTTAGTGACTTATGCTTAATTCAGAAGCTGCACTATTTGCTCATATTACTTTGATAAAACATACAGGCTCTAGGTTGCGTGTAGTGAGGTGGTGTAAATTGACTTGGAACTGATTTGGGAGAATCACCAGCTAAACCATCAGTATCAGTTAAGACATTGCATGCAACAAATTATCCTATTTTATAGCCATTAGTCATACCACCACTCCTTTTTTCTTGGACCTTGAGTATTGAGGGTATCCAATCAGCTTATAACATATATTCTTTGTATGACCTTTTGTCTTACAGAAGTCACAAAATAGATTTGCATTTTTCTTGACTTTTAATGATTGACCTTAGAGTACATTACTGATGCATCATGAGTAGCACCATATGAACTAGATAGCACGACTCCTAACAAACCAACAAATTTTTTAGATTCATCACTAATAATCATGGCATAAGCCCGTGTAATTGAAGGCAGAAGTGTCATAAGAAGAATTTGGATTCTAGCCTATAGATAATTGTCATTTAACCCCATCAAGAATTGACATAACTTCTTTCTCTGTAGGTATATCAGAAAATACTTAGATTTAGCACATTTGCAACCATGTGGCTGAATAATTGCTTCTAATTTTATCCATAACTTTTTCAATTTAGTGAAGTAAGCAACAACAAAAGAAGTTTCTTTAACCAAAGTGGTAATTTTTTGTGCAGGTTAAAGGTTCTTAAACCATCAACCTTGTAAAAGCTTGACTGAAGATCTTTTCATACTTCTAGTGCAATATAAGCATAGATCATTACTCCAAGCAAACTACTAAAAACTGTATTCATTAATCAAGATTGCACTACTGCATTACACCTTTTACATTGATACTAAAGTTTCCCTTTAAAGGATTCTTTCTTCCAGGTTCTATCAACAAACCCTAGTTTGTTTCTTTTTAGAAGTGCAGTCCTCATATACTTGCTTTACAAGGTATAATTTTCAACCCCGATCAACTGAAGGAAGAGAAGCGAAATTCTACTTACATCAATATTATGCAGATATAGAGGATGATTGTGATCAAGCACCTGTGTGCCATTGGATGAATTTGAATCAACATGAACTCCAACATTCACGGGCTCAGCAATTCCATCACTAGCCATTGTTGCAATGCAGAAAAATTTAATAGGAAATTTCACAAACAGATTCTTCAAGAAATGAAAGAAATCGAACTGATCTTGATTGTTTGATCAATCAAGAACCAGAAATACAGAGTATCAAATCACTCAAGGTAACTGTTGCGGAAAGATTGATTAATTGATTGCAATATTCTGATACCATATAGCAATCCAACAATCAAACATTAAGCTAATTCAGTAGCTAAGAACTACTGCAGAGGAACTAAGAAACTGAGACATATAGAGCAGTTGATGATGAAGAACTGATAGAGAATGAGAGAAGAAGAAGAGAGAAAGAAGAAAAGAATGTCGTAGCCAAGTGATTAGTATTATTCATCATAATAATCAATGAGTACAAACAAGTATATATAGAGTTAGTATAGGTCGGTTAACTGGTGGATTAGTGGTAGGTTAGTAAGCTCTACTACTGTATAGGTCGGTTAACTGGTGGATTAGTGATAGGTTAGTCAGCTCTACTGTTGTAATAGTCTTAACTAACTATGAACCTATTAACTAACTTTGTAAAGTGAGTTCATTGTTAGCTGATTGTGCATTTATTCAGTTGATGATTAATAACTTCTTTCTTCTTCTCAATACTAATTCATGCGATTTGAATCGAGACTTCTAATTAAAGATAAAATAACACTCATTGTTGCACTACACCTTTTGTAATGTAAATACTCACATGGTCAATTTTTTAATTTTACTCGACTTTAATAAAAAGAAGAAGTCAAGAAATTAGGTTTGTGGAGCATTAGTCTATGCCCAATATAATTAAAAAAAATTCTACATTGGGGTTTAGCTTGAGTATCCACTTCATCTACCATTATTATAATATCCACGGCTAATGGAGTCCAGATCTCCCACGTCCTTTAAAACGTGAAACAAAATTAAAGTCAACCTATCAAATTATAAGAAAATAACTTAATTTTAAATCTATGATTGGAACCTTTTTTCCTTATTATATTTATACAAGAGTAGAAAACTTTCAATTTATATTAATTTTAATATCACAAGACGAAACATGTGACTTATTTAGGTTTCGTAATTTATACTAAATTAAAGAGTTGAGACATAAAGTAGGAATGCAGTTTATTGGTCGTAACATTATTTAATTAGAATAAAGTGCGAAAAAACTCAAAAAGAAAGTAAACAATTCTTATGATCAAACTAGGGCTATGTCTAGATTTTAATTTCACCAAATATTTCATCCGGAGAACTTTAGTTCATCATAAATTAATACGATATGATGAGTACCATATACCTAATACATTATAAAATAATATGCAAATGAAACAGAGTAGTCACACTCTCTTTTATCTTAGGATGTTCAAATTGTTTGTTATGATTTTATTTTAGAAAAGTTTCAAAAATAGTAAAAGTTTGGCACAGAACCAATTTTTCATAGTCACACTTTACATATTTATCATTTATAACCGTTGTATTCGATTCACAGCCGTTGTATTCACTTTTACTCAGTAATCTGTATTCATAAAAAAATATAAATACACTATATATTTAGTTTCGCCAAAAACTCTATCATTTTTTCTTTTTCATTTTTTTATATTTTTTCCTTTTCGTGTCTTTTTCATTTTTCTTCTTTTTTCTATTTTTTTTTTATTTTTATTTTTTTCATTTCTTTCTTTTTATTTTTTTATTTTTTATTTTTTTCTCTCTTTTATCTCTGACTTCTATTTCTCTTCCTTTTTTTTTTGTATTTATTTTCTTTATCTTTTTTTTTGTTCTATTTTACATTTTTTATATTTTTGAAAAATATGACTACTCGAGCACAAGTCATGGATGATAACGTAAATACCACAATTGTTTATCGTATTTGTAGTTATATCGTCATTTATATTTTTATATTGATTGATACACCTGTATTTGTATTTGTATTTGTATTTTAAAGTTCGCGCATATATTTGCATTTGTATTTTATAGTTCGCACTTGTATTTGTTATTTCGCACCATCATTTATATTTTATAAAATTCGCACTTGAATTTTAAAGAATTGTTTTGTATTTGTATTTTATAATTGACTGCATATTATATTGAATTATATTTGTATTGGGTTTTATTGTGTTTGTATATTTGGATTATATTTTTATTCTATTTTCGTCGAAGTCTCTTTATTTTTAAAGAATTATTTTGTATTTGTAAGTTGATTGCATATTTTATTTAGCCGCGACTATGTACAAGTTATCTTGTATACAAATAAGTAATGCATTAATTGTATTTTCATGATTCTAAAATATATAAATATGTAATGTATCATTTGATAAAAATGTACTGTTTTGTATTTGCATGTCAGAATTATCATTCGTATTTATAAATAAATAAATAAATAAATATTACTTGATACAAATACAATTACAAACAAATGAAACAACGGTTTTACAAATACAAATACAA
Source organism: Capsicum baccatum var. pendulum (assembly GCA_030864225.1). Lineage (NCBI taxonomy): Eukaryota > Viridiplantae > Streptophyta > Magnoliopsida > Solanales > Solanaceae > Capsicum > Capsicum baccatum. Next base: position 65,857,391 of record CM061559.1, on the reverse strand, counting down.
TATGTATTTGAATATGTTTGATTTGTATAAAAATTTGAATTGTATTTATTTGTATCAATAAATACAACTCGTATCAATAAATAAAAATAAGTATTCGTAGAAAGAAAATTAATCGTTTCTTTTCAATAATTAAAAAATATAAATGATAGTTCGCTTTTATATTTGTATTTTATAGTTCGCATTTGTATGTTACAGTTCACTTTTGTATTTATATTTAAATTTTATAGTTCGCACTTATATTTGTATGTTATAGTTCACATTTGAATTTATATTTAAATTTTATAGTTTGCACTTATATTTGTGTTTATCAGTTCGCACAAATAAAAGGAGGGAGAAAAATAAAATGAAAAAAAAATTAAAAAAGTAGAAAAAATGAGAAAAAAATACAAAATAAGGAGAGTAATAGAAATTAGAGTAAAAATACACAAAAAAGGAGAAAAAAAAGAAAAAGAAAAAATAAAAAGAAAAAAAGTGAAAAAAGAAAAAAAAGGAAAAGAAAAAAATTTTAAAAAGGAAAAAAAGTATTGAAAAATAGAGAAAGAGAAAAAATGCATAAGAGACTATGAATTGTAATTATAAATAATTAATAAATTAAAAAAATTATAAATTAAAATTAACTAAAATTTAAATTAAATAAATTTTTTAAAAATTTATATTTTATAAGTTATGTATTTATCCCTTTTATTTTTATATAACAACTTTCATAATTTTCAAGAATTGAAAATTGTTGAATTATTACTTTTCATATTTTAATTTTGATGCACACTTGCATAGTACAATCAGTGGATATGTGCCCACATATGTTCAAGCATTTTCTGGTGCAGGATGTAGGGTCCTGTGCCAGTTACTTTTGGCAGTTGATTCACTGTTTCCGTACAATTATTTAGGATCCAAGTTTTCCCACCAACCATCACTTGTCCATTACTTCTTCTATTCCAAAATAATTAATTATTGAAAATAGGAGTAGTACTTTTTGAAAATAATTTAGTATATAAATTATAAATTATTTTTTATTTTTATCCTTTTAATTATTCTTAAATTACTTTTCAAGAAATAAAATTTTATTAAATAAAAGAGTAAAATTGAACGAAATTTTCAACATCTCTTAAAAAAGTAAATAATTTATTTATTTTGAACATTAAAAAATAATTCAACAATTCATTTATTTTGAAATGAAGAGAATATCATAAATTTCTTCTCTTTATCTTTTTGCTTTTATTATTAGCAAGAAAATAGCATCATATAATTGAGGAAAATAGGGTAAATATATTGAGAGTTGGATCAAAATAGTATCTTATTAGGATCAATTTCAAAAAATGAGTTGATCATATTTTTCATGACCAAAATGGTGAAAAAGCACGGACCAAAATGGTGAAAAAGCATTTTTCAGTGTGTAATTTTCAGGTTAAAAAAGTAGACGGACGTTAAATATATTTGTAATGAAGGTGCTCTACTTTCACGAGTCTTCAGTGAATCTTTTACATTTTAAGGAAAGGCTCATTGATGGTCATGAACCTTTTGTCAATTTTACATTTTGAAAGAAAGACTCATTTCCTTCAATGCACCTTCAATATAAATTTTATTATCTCAAAATCTAAAAACACTGTCATCGTCTGAATTGATGGGATAAGAGAAGATCATTTTTTCACATACTAAAGACTTATCTTTACAATGCACCTTCAGTCAAATTACAAAAACACCTTTGAGAGTTTTCTCCAAAAAATAATTTTTTATCTTCACTTCATCTCAACTTTACAAAATCTTTATCTTTACCCGAGGCCCCTCTTTTTCATCTCAATAAAATACATTTACACTGAAGCTTCTCTACTCTCACGAGTCTTCGCTAAATTTTTCTGAAAAAGATTGTCATTTTCAGAACCGTCCATGAGTTTTTAGGGTAAGAAAAAGTCACCCCCTATTGTCCCATCAATTCAGAAAATAACAACCTTTTTCAGATTCTTGAACAGTAAATTTCACAGAAGGCTCATAACGATTAATGAGCCTTTCTTTAAAATGTAAAAAATTTACTGAAGACTCGTGAGAGGAGAGCACCTTCAGTGTAAATATATTTTATTGAGATGAAGAAGGGGGACCTCGGGTAAAGATAGAGATTTTGTAAAGTTGAGATAAAGTGAAGATAAAGAATTATTTTTTGGAGAAAACTTTCAAAGGTATTATTGTAATTTGACTGAAGGTGCATTGTAAAAATGAGTCTTTAGTATGTGAAAAAATGATCTTATCTTGTCCCATCAATTCAGACGATGACAGTCTTTTCAGATTTCAAGATAATAAAATTTATGTTGAAGGTGCATTGAAGGAAATGAGTCTTTTTTTCAAAAATGTAAAATTCATAGAAGGCCCATGACCATCAATGAGCCTTTCCTTAAAATGTAAAAGATTCGCTAAAGACTCGTGAAAGTAGAGCACCTTCAGTATAAATATATTTAGCGTCCGTCTATTTTTTTAACGTAAAAATTACAGTTGGATCAAAATAGTGTCATATTAGAGTTAATTCCAATAAATGAGTTTGTCAGATTTTTCATGATCAAAATGGTGAAAACGCATGGACATAGAGCACCTTCAGTGTGTAATTTACGTTAAAAAAATAGACAAACGTTAAATATATTTACACTAAAGGTGCTCTACTTTCACGAGTCTTCAGTGAATCTTTTACATTTTAAGGAAAGACTCATTGATGGTCATGAGTCTTCTATGATTTTTACATTTTTTGAAGAAAGACTCATTTCCTTCAACATAAATTTTATTATCTCGAAATCTGAAAAGACTGTCATCGTCTGAATTGATGGGACAAGAGAAGACCATTTTTTCTCATACTAAAGACTCATCTTTACAATGCACCTTCAGTTAAATTACAAAAACACCTTTAAGAGTTTTCTCCAAAAAATAATTCTTTATCTTCACTTCATCTCAACTTTACAAAATCTCTATCTTTACCCGAGGTCTCCCTTCTTCATCTCAATAAAATATATTTACACTGAAGGTGCTCTACTCTCACGAGTCTTCAGTAAATTTTTTACATTTTAAAGAAAGGCTCATTAATCATCTTTCTTTAAAATGAGCCTTTCTTTAAAATGTAAAAAATTTATTGAAGACTCGTGAGAGCAGAGCACCTTCAGTGTAAATATATTTTATTGAGATGAAGAAGGGGATCTCGGGTAAAGATAGAGATTTTATAAATTTGAGATGAAGTGAAGATAAAGAATTAATTTTTGGAGAAAACTCTCAAAGGTCTTTTTATAATTTGACTGAAGGTGCATTGTAAAGATGAGTCTTTAGTGTGTGAAAAAATGGTCTTCTCTTGTCCCATCAATTTAGACAATGACAGTTTTTTCAGATTTTGAGATAATAAAATTTATGCTGAAGGTGCATTGAAGGAAATGAGTCTTTCTTAAAAAATGTAAAATTCACAGAAGGCTCATGACCATCAATGAGCCTTTTCCTTAAAATGAGAAGGATTCACTAAATACTCGTGAAAGTAGAACACCTTCAAGTCTATTTTTTTAACGTGAAAATTGCACATTGAAGGTGCTCTATGTCCATGCGTTTTCACCACTTTGGTCATGAAAAATTTGATAAACCCATTTATTGGAATTGACCCTAATTTGACACTATTTTGATCCAACTCTCATATTCGCTGTTGAAAAAGTGTCATACATTCGTCTTATTTTATGTGTGGCTATTTGATCGGACACAAAGTTTAAGAAATAAATAATAACTTTATAAAGTTTATAAAATTGTTCCTCTTAAAGTCACTTTAATATTTATTTTTTATTTTTTTTCTTATTAAGTGGGACTTATTAAGAATAAAACGGGGATGATGTCATTACATAGTTGTCAAATAAGGAAAGATAACTTTTTTTGGGACGGATAAAAAAGAAAATGGCGACAAATAGTGGAAGTATATATCTTTGTTGTCTAACAAATAATGTATATATACTATCGTCATCTAACAAAAAGTGCATATTTATTATTTTTTTCTAAATAGATTGAATTAAACAAATCCTGAAATTATTTCTTTAAATTAAAATATAAAGTGACTTTAAAAAAAACTACCTTATTCATTTTCTTTGCCCTTTTAGGTTTGATCCAAATTGAATTCAACTAAAAAAAACACAATTTTTGTTTAAGATAATACCCAATTACCCCACTGAAGTATACCCAAAAAAGTTATGACACACCTTAAATTAAAGGGGGTTCTATTACCCCCCTGAATTAATTAAAAATGTAATTTTGACACGCTTAGTGCCTACGTGGCACATATGTGGCACAACACACTGAAGTGTCCACGTAGGCACACGTGTGTGCCACGTATGTGCCACGTAGGCACTAAGGATGTCAAAATTACACTTTTAATTAGTTCATGGGGTAATAAAACCCCTTTAAGTTGAGGTGTGTCATAGTCTTTTTGGGTATAGTTCAGGGGGTAATTGGGTATTTTCTCTTTTTATTTTTTTCAAATTCATTTTATGATTCAGCAGAAGAAGAATTATTTTTCATTTTGATCGGTCTGAATGGGTAAGGTAATTTTTTGAAAAAGTCATATGACATTTTTGAAATTGAAAAATCACTTTAATTTTTTTGAATAATTTAGTAAATATAAAGGGCAGCACAACGTACTATGTGCGTGGATCTAGAGAAGAATCGAGCCACAAGAATTTGTTGTTCACGACATTACATTAAATTTCTTCCAGAGGCTATTTTCACGACTTGAACCTATTACCTCTTGGTCATATGACAACAACTTTACCAGCAAATATATGTTTGTTAACGAAGAAGTTGGGTTGAATATCATGAGGTCTCAGGTTCAATTTTCAACAAAGACAAATACTAGGTTATTTCACATCTGTTTTAATCTTAGTGGACATAGTTACTTGGTACTTGTTGCTGATGGGAGGTGACACATATTCCTTGAATTAGTCGAGGTGCGCGTAATATGATCCTTACATCATGTTATCAAACAAAAGATTAAAAAATGCATCATTTATTAAACGACAAAAGTATAGATGAACCACTATTTTAACTAGGGGTATATCTGTTCTATACTGTCAAACATAGTAGAATTTTTTATTTATCAAACTAGTATTATTACTCGCGCGATGCGCAGTCGATATTAAGTGAAATTAAATATAGAAATTATTATCTTATTGATTTTATATAATAAAAAATTTATTCAATATCGTTCACTTATTTTGTAAAAAAAAATTATATAATTATAAAAGAAAAAGCATATTTAACATAATTATTATTAGTTAAGTGACTTCTAAATTTGGTTAGAAAAAAAAAAGAACTAATGAAGATATGTTTTAGAGTTATGCACAAGAGGCTTCTCTGTAAAATTTTAACTTAAAATTTAAATTCTTTTATATTAAATATTTTAATTTACACCCTCTTATCAAAAGGAAGAAAGGAGTTTCCCCTTCTCTTTTCTTGTCTTAGTAAATTTTGTATTCTTTTGCACGATCTTAGTCATATATATATTTTATAAATTTAAAATATTTTTGCGTCAAGGCAAAATTTTTGAGCAAGTCTCACTAATAGTCAATTTCCCCTCTCTCATATTTTTTATTACCATTTTTTCAACAAATAACTTATAACATTATCTAAAGTCCTAACCTGTTTGCACGATTTCACAATGTTCACTTATTCTCTCATGATAGTGGACCAATAAATATTAATGAATCTTATTGTATATTATTTTTTCGAATAAATGGTCTAGTCCTTCATATGTTTGAATATTCACTCTTCAACTCTATTTTTGATCAACTCTATCATACTTTCTCAATTTACCCAATTTGAATGAAATTATAAATATCGATCACTATCGAAATTGAACTCCATCTCATCTTAGAACATTTAGCTAATACTTAACCCCTCATGTTCATCAGTACAATAAGATACTAATCTTATTCATCTTTATCCTTTATATTGTACAAAGTAGATTAAAATAATTATTGCACCAAAAAATTTATAATATTCTAAAATTGGAGTTACAAATATAAATATAAACATGACTGAATTCATTGCCTGTTTATATCAACTAAAACAAAAAAATAAGAAAGTTAGTAGTTCTTTTTTATAAACATTATGCAATCTTTTCTGTGTAGTAATATTCATTCTAAAAAAATTAATATTTATTTATTTTCAATGTACCCTCCTTTTAAATTCAAGACTATTATTTATTCATTTCCTAATATAGAATGATAGTGTAATTACTCATTGATAGTTGTTCTTAATTACGAAAATCCTTTCATTAAATATGAATGCATATTGTTTTAAATATAGATTACTTAAAATATATTGAATGAAAATTCTTCCAATAAATATGAACGCATATTTTTTTAAATAAAATTACTGAAATATATTGAAATAAATTTCTTCCATTTTTTAGTTCAAAGTTACCATTTGACTGATCACATATTTTTCATAATATTTTTAATTTTGGAATAATTCTCTAATTATTATTTTGTTTCTTCATATAAGTTGTTTTATTACTAATTGGTCATTCTCTTAATTAATATTTCTTGATACTTTCTTGATTTAGTCAATTGTAATGAAATCATAAGTATTTGTTTTATATAATATTGTTATTTAAATTAATTATATACACATTTTGAGCGATGACATCTTTTTCATAATATTTTTAATTTTGGAAGGACTCATTTGTCATAATAATCTTTTTCATATAAGTTACTTGATTATTAATTAGTTATTCTCTAATTGATTTTTTTGTAATACTTTCTTGATTTAATAAATTGTAGTGAACTCATAAATATTTTTTTAAATAATATTATTATTTAAATTAATTGTGTATATTTTTTGAGGGATAACATTTTTTTCATAATATTTTTTTTTTATTTTGAAATGACTTTTTGATTATTATAATCTTATTCATATAAGTTACATGATTATTATTTACTAATTTATTTTTTGTAATATTTTCTTGATTTACTCAATTGTAGTAAAATCATAAATATTTACTTTTTATAATATTATTATTTAAATTGTTTAAATAAATTGTTCACATATTTTAAGGAATGACATCTTTATTGAAATATTATTATATTTTGGAATGACTTTTTGGTCATAGTAATTTTTTCATATAAGTTGCTTGATTACTATTGGTTATTCACCAAAACAAATTTTGTTGCCAACAAAATAGATTCTTGTTGCCAAAATACCAAGTTGCTAGTTCTCAAGATGCCACTTGGCTTAATTTTAAACTAATTTCTTTGCTTTATTTTATATATATAAATATAACAATTTTTAAAATAATTTATAGTAGATTTTTTTAAAAAGAGCTCATAGCAGCCTGTTTTCCTTTGTACCAACATGGGTTGTGGTGCAGTGGATGGGGCTGCTCCACCCTTAATCAGAGGTCGAGGGTTCGCCCCTGGGTATGGAGAAAACTTTGTTGGGAGCGTTGCCAACTTAATGGGCCCTACTATGCGTGATTCGGATTAGTCGGGGCTCCAGTTCGCACACAGGACATTGGATGAGAAACCAAAAAAAGCCCGTTCTCCTTTGTAACAGTCTTCTAATAACTTTAATATAATTTTATACATATTTGATCAAAAGCGATACCTACTTTATCAGCACTTATATAATTTGCTAGTTATGAGAAATCCGTGCTTCAATATCTGTTAAATTAATATTATAATAATAACCATATCAATTAATGTGATATTTTTTAAAATTTAAATAAATTTATTTTTAAAAATAATTTTTGAATATATTATTAAAATATTTTAAATTATCAATTATTCTGATTTATTATTCAAATATAAAATTTTATATTAAATTTTAATTCACGATTAAAATTAAAATCTACAAATATATAAATTAATAAAGAGTGTGAAAAGCAAAATTTAATGGCCTATATTACTGTTTTTCAGATAACACGAGTTCAGTATATGTTATTTTTTTGTCTTAATTTATGCAACACAAATAGAATTTAAATAATCAATCATACTTTTAATATATTTTTATATATTTTAAGTTGTTAACTATTGTAATTTATAATTTTTTTCTAGTTTTGAAATAATATACGTTACTCCCTTTGTCCAAACTTTTGTGGCGTAGTCAATTATATTTTTAAAATAATTTAAGTTTTTAATTATTGGGATTTATAATACTTTTTTTCTATTCCAATTTAAGTGGCATTGATATAATTTGGAGAGTCAACCAAATATTTTATATCTTTTTATTTTTGTAAGTTGTCAAATATTGTGATTTATAGTATTTATTGTATTTTTAAAAATATATAACAAATTAATTTTTTTGTCGTTAACTATTGTAATTTATAATACATTTATATATTATTCTCCTTGTCAAACTTTTGTGGCATTGATAGCCAATTACGTTTTTTATATAATTTAAATATTTAATTATTGTGATTTATAATATTTTTTTCTCCTATTTCAATTTAAGTGGTATAATGCTTAGATGGCCATAATAATTAATTAAGGATTAGATAATAAAATCACAATTGAAGCAACGAAGTAGGCATGTCTTAAATGACTTACAACAACAAATTAGAAGAGATATAACAAAATTACTATAAAAATACTTGTGAATAAAGTTTAAGTGACCCTCATATAAGACGTCAAATTAATTTATCATTAACTATTATTAATTTTTTAATATTTAGATGACTTTTAGTAATTTTTATGGCTTAAGCAGTTAAAGCAAACATGTCATAAATGTTTGTTTTACTTTTTTTTTTTATTAAATTTTATTAATTTTCTAATACATAAATGACATATAATAATTAATTAGGGGCAATATAGTAAAATTATGGAGCAAGCAGCTGAACAGGTTGGCAAACAGACATGTTCACGGCCTCCTGCTTGCTCCTTCCCTCTTATTAGATAGTATAAAAAATATCTACTTTATCAGGATTACAATTATATAGAATTTATATATATATATATATATATATATATATATATATATATATATATATATATATATATATATATATATATGTTTTATACACCAATCTTCATATATTTTTCAAGAAACTAACTTATACAAAATTTATACAATGATATTTATTTAATACAGAAGTTATACACCATCAATAAATGAAATCGTGAGCGAAATTTGAAGCATTTTTTGTATATACATTTGATTAAAAATACCTTTTTATGTTTGATGACTGAAAATTCCAGTTGTGTTCGGTAATTATGGATCATATTATGTATACTAGTGTAGTTTAGCCCGGCCCAACTACATTAATATTTATATTTATAATTTTTTTAACTTGCTATTTTTTCTTTTTGTTTGTTTTGTACCATTATATTAGTTAACGGTCTAGTTTGATTATTTTTTAATATTTTTAAAATGTTAAATTATATATCTGTTTTATTTTTTATCCTATTATTTTAGTTCATTTTTTAAAAAATGTCACTTTTCTTTCTTGGGTTAATGTCAGCTTTTCACATGGTATGTTTAAGACAATATGATCAACAAATATTTTGGTCCTTTCTACATATTGTTAGTATAAGATCATAAAATTCAAAAATATTCGTTACTTTTTCTTTGACTTTATGTTAAGTCAAAACCACACAAATAAATTAAAACAGAGGGAGTAAAAGTTTTTATAAGTTAAAAATAACAATTTTTCTTGTGGTATATTTTAGTCTTTCTTTTAATTTTTAAACAAATGCACACATGAAAATTTTCTCATTTTTATTTTACTGAAAGTTTTTGAATGAAAGTCTTTAATGATCTAAATTATTTTTTGCCATATGTGTAAATAATTTCATTATTTCTTCTCAATTAAACTTTTGGCTAATTCAATTTTTTTAAAAATAATACAATATTTGATTGATATAAAAATATTTGATCTATAAACTATTGTATGATTTATGATAAATTAAATAATTAAAAGTCAGACTCAATAAAAAACTTTTCGTGGATGTTTCTTCAATGAGTCCTTACAAGTTTATTAAAGCTTCACAAATTTCTTGTGAGGATTAAAAAAAGTTTTTTTTATTAAATTGCTATTATCCCACATAAAAGACGACAGTAAAATTTTGAATTAATTTTAAATTTAGTATGATAAATAGATATTTTATAACGTCACTATCACTTCTTTATGACTCATCATTTTTGTATAGCATTTTAAATGCTCATGTAATTGTTCAAAGTTACTAAAATGGATGAGATCTTGAAAGATCATTAAAACTTAATTAAGGAAATAGACAAAATACAGTCATGTGAGGACTACCAAAATGAGATGTTCTCCCTTATATATAGTCTATTTTTATAAGGCACGTGCTAAGCCCAATCCCAAACTCAAGTAATTTGATATTTTATGAATAACATGATTAAAATACATACATATAATAATTATAACTTGCAAAGATAGTAGAAATTGAAAAATATTAGTAAACTAATTTATGAACATATAATTAATTTATTTTCTAATTTCTCAATTCAAGTTCATCTTTGCAATACGAAAGTCATCAAGTGGATCAATTATTTTACTCAAGTCTTCTTGTGTGTGATGAAAAATATATGATTTTATTTATAATTTCACGTGACAAAAATTCATGCTAGTTAAATATGGCGCTTTAAGCGTAATTTTATACTAAATTAAGAAAAAAAATTAGACTCACTAAAATGAACATCGAGAACCAATTGATTCTCTCTCTATAGTTGATACTTAAAATATTGATTCTTAATTGACCAGAAAAGAGATTTTAAAAATAATTTGATCTTAATTCATTTCATTACCTTAATTTTTAAATTTATTAATAATTTTAATTTTCAGTATATGAAATATGTTTGATATTTTCAAAAGCAATGGATAAAATTGTCCACAAAAAAATTATTCAATGTATAAAAGATAATTAAGAACTACATCAGAACAACACTCGATTCGATAAAATAAAATATAACCTCATACAATAACTAATTTTAACCCCTCTTTTCTCCCTCTTCTTCATCCCCACGGTATTTGTATAAAACTCTTTCTTATGAAAAATAAATTATTAAAGATAAATACTAAGAAAGAAGGAAAAAAGTGATGAATTATTCATGTAACAGAAAAAGTTCTTCACGGTCAAAATATTTTTTCCTTAAACTACTTTAAATAAAGTTCATATAAAATATTAATTTTGTTAAGGCTATTTTCATTTACAAAAATTAATTAAATAATTAATTTTGATTTTAAAAAATAACAAAAGATAGTCAAATTAAATCTTTCTGGTCTTGTGAGTAGCAAAGGAAAAAATTAAAGCATTTTGATCTTGTACTTCATAAAGCATGAAGTACAAGTAATTTAATAAATAAAATAATTAAAAGATATTTAACGTTTATATTTTACAATTGACTTGATTAAATAATATATAAGTTGAGAAACAAAACATTATAATGGAAGATTTTAAAAATGATTTATCGATTAGTTAAACAATATGCGAATTTGAATGGTTCAATTAATTAACTACCTAAACTTTACTTTGTTGGTAAATATTTGATTTTTTGCTTTATAATCTCCTCCCTAATTTCCCTTTTCCTACTCCCAATTATTATTTTTGAAATAATTAATTTAATAATTAAAATTACAAGAAAAACTTAATAATAGCTTCTCACACTATTACACATGCATCAACTGCAAAGATCTACATAGCAAGAAAGAAGACAAAATAACTTCATCTATATAAACCAAATGTCACAATATTACAGGATTAAGAAATTAATTAAATTATTATAAAAGATAAAATCATGACACAAAAGTAATTAATTGAAAAGATTAAAATTAAGTTGGAAACACTTGTGAGGACTACCAAAGTCCCTGGATTGTTTCTTATATAATAATAATAATAATAATAATAATAATAATAATAATAATAATGACAATAATAATAATAATAATATAGGAAACCATCTCAAGAAAAAAATAAAATATGTTATGAAATATAATGCAAGAACAACAATAATAAATAGAGAGAGAAGAGGAGAGACTTTCTTTATTTCTCTTGAGGGATGAGAGATCATAAGATTGAGAATACAATGAACAAAACCCCTTTATTTATAAGGGAACATACTCTTAGTTTCTGACTAAAAGATAGATACTTCAAATCCTGATAGATATCAACTAGATTTTGATAGATCTTGATAGACATTCACTATAATGTAAATATATTTATAACACTCCCCCTTAAATATCTAGATAGATAATATGCCTCGTTAAAACCTTACTAAAAAAAAATCTAGTGAAGAAAAAAGAGTACAAATCTCTAACAATACGCATTTCAGCTGCCTCATTAATACCTTACAAGGAAAATCTGATGGGACAAAACCTTAAAAAGGAAAAAGAGTACAACACATATTAACTCCCCCTAATGAGAACATCCTTGAACCTTTGCATCCCGATCTTGTGCACCATCTTCTTGAAAATTGCAATTGGAGAATATTTGGTGAATAAATCAGTCACATTGTCACTTGAACAAATCTGTTGCACGTTAATATCACCATTCTTTTGTACCTCATGTATGTAGAAAAACTTTGATGAAGTGTGCTTCGTTCTATATCCTTTTATGAACCCTCCCTTAAGATGTGCTATGTATGCTGCATTATCTCTGTATAAAACTGTGGGTACATTATTATATTTCAAACCACATTTTTCTCGAATAAGATATATCATGGACCTCAATCATACATATTCTCGGCTAGCTTCATGAATAACTATTATTTCATTATGGTTCAATGAAGTGGCTAGATACACTGCTTTGTATATCTCCAAGATATGATAATGTCCCAACATGTGAACACCTTTCATGTTTGAGATCGAGATTTATGCGGGTCAAATAAGTACCCAACATCAGCATGACCAATAAGATTAGGACTACAATATTTAGAATAAAATAAACTCATGTATTTTATCCCATTTTGATGTCTCCTAGTAAGAGCAGAAATATATCATGCTTAACAAATTGACTCAAAAGGCTATATCAGGCCTTGTAGTATTTGCAAGATACACTAGTACACCACATGCACTAGGATATGGTACTTCATAACCAATTCAATTCGATATATTTTTCATGTCAGCAAACAATCTATTGTTTTTGAAAACCCTCCAAGAGTTCCAATAATTTTCAAGCTATAATCTTATACAATATAAGAATTCTAAATAAGTTTCCCAAAAATTTTTATATGCTTCAAATATTTTGAATCCTTAGGAAATGTTCATTTAAATTTTGTCAAGTGATAATATTTAACATTTGATATATGGCATCTTCAAGTGTCTGGACTGCAAATAAAATAAGTTTTACACTTACGAAGATGCATTCTTTCATGTCACTTGATAAATGTTTCTACACCAGCATGCTTAAATAAACATTGAATTCGGATCCTCGTATTCTCTCACAATATTGCGCAAATATTGTATCAAAGATATTGATGATATATCATTTTGTATCGGTTCACATTTTGAGATCTCATCACTTCATTATTTTTAGGTACCTGAACCTCTCATTAAGTTTTATGAAGTGTTATGTCGTAGGCTCTTCAAGAGTACATTGTCTTATTATTATGATTATTTTCTCCTTATCCTTTTTGAGGATTATTTCATTTATAACCGATTGATCTAACACATTTCACACATGTATAGACTTTGTCCTTTAGGGACACAAAATAGTAGCACTTGTAGCTTAAATATGAGATGCTTTCGGCATTTGACTTGAATTATCTTTTGAATGAGGATCTGATGATAATTCCTAACATGTTTCATAGCTGCTTGTAATCTCCCCTTTATGTTAGGAAAACTAACGTACATCCTCCATCTTCTTTGAAGAATCCATCTTTGTGCATCATGGTATATTTATTAATCGTATACCGCACATCAACTATAAGATAGTATAGTTGGTTCTCGACCTTGAACCAATAGAGGGAAGAAATAATCATAATTTATTGGTCTAATGTATACAAGTACTATTTTACGCAACATATCATATTTCAGACCAATACATGAAGCTTTGTTCTTATTAACAATGGTTTAGCTATTTATCGAAGGCATTCAATGTCAAACCATCATCATCAAGATGAATTGTCTTGACTGCACAATCTGAAAGTTATGCTCTTAACTGAATTTATTGAGCAAACAACTTTATGAATGTCCAACTACAAGTTGACAGTAAACGTATAAGTGATCATCTCATATCGATGCATTTTAATAGATCACATGATAAGTGAACATACCCTTATTCACCTTTTATACTTTACGTTTTATACTTTTAAAATTTTAAGGGATCAAATCCCAATGTTAGTTGGTCCAACCAACTTGTCATGAGAACAAGCAACATTAAAAGTAATGAAGAATCAGTATGAATATCTTTGGGATGTCGCAATCATTCATGTCAATTTATGAACTTTTATTCTAGCAAACTCCAAGTTTACCATGACATGTACCTTTTACTTAAGTAAATTTTAGATTTACTATTACATGAATAAATTTCAGATTTTACTACTTTAGAAGTAGATTTTAAAATAACTCTTTTGAGTTATCTGCCTCTTTCGGAGGTGAGTTGTGATACCATCACAATCAAGTGCACGTTGAATTAATAAGCTTCTCATTCCCTAGGAATGAAATATAATCATGTCTTAAGCCTATCGAATTCTGATAGCTTATAACCTTTTTCATGATATTGCTATTTCAGAAGCCAATTGAGGCATACATATAATGTCGAGAATTTTTCTCTGCCACATTCACTTCAAGAATGGAACAAATTGTCATCTTTCAGACTTATTATGTATTGCTACCACATTCACTTCAGAGAATAGAGCTTATTCAATAAGAGATTATTCATGACTTTTCATCGAAATCACATTATTTTACCTTAGCCAACATTATATCATCAATATGGTGCATTGAGATTCAACTCGTCTTATCCATATAAAGGCGTCTTAGGCATAAATCGATGAAATATGAACCCACCATTTTATCATCATGGTGCATCAGGACTTTAACCCAATGTCTTATCTTTGGAGTGAGATAAAACTTAAATTCATCGTCTTTCCCTCAATCAATAATATAATAAACAAATGAAAAATAAAACTCACGACAAGATACAAAAGTTTGCCAATTGATCCTTCAAAAAATGTATTAATCATGATCAACTAATATTCTTATCAATAATGCTGGAGCAATTATTTAACAAGTTGATTAAAATATTTGATTTTAAACATCTATTAATATTCATGTGTACATAAAACATAATTGTGATAAAATCATATTTCATCAGAATATATTACCTTTGAAAGTGACAAAACCCGCAAATACTTAGCTAAGAGAAAAACGTTATTTATAAATAATTGCAACACATACTTATAACAAGTAAGAAATTTTTCTTTTCTCTAAATCTCAATAGAAAGAACATAATACTCCAAAATCAAAATTCTAATATTAGTTAATAATCATTACCATCACGTGCATCTATGGTTTAAATGGCTTTACAGGAACACACCTTTGATGTTAATAACGGTAAGTAGAAGATGGGAGATGTTGGGAGCTTTATATTATTGCCCTATTACCTACTAACTTTTTATCTCTATTGTTTTTGTAAGGATACATACCTTCATCTCCAACAAGGCAACGGGTGACACCCATTGAACTAAACTCTATAAAAAGCTATTAGAGACTCGTGCTGATAACGTGTTATGAAATAATCTATATATATTATAAAGCAGAGGACGAAGCGTAAGAATAAGCCAAGTGGCAGAATAAGAATAAGCCACATGACAGTTTTAAGACAAAAAATAATAATATTGTAATAAAGTTTTTAATTTAAAAAATACATGTTAAAATTTACAAATATTAGGTTTTTCAAAAAGTCTATCACTGACTTAAAACCAGGAATGTAACATTTAAGAATTCTAAATGAACTCTTACTATTCATAAAATTATCTCATCAATGTTTTAAAATTTACCCAAATATTAAAGAAAGATAATAATATTGTAATAAAGTTTTTAATTTAAAAAATAGACATGTTTAAAAATTAAATAAATAATAATAGTAGTAGCTGCAATAATACATGGTATATTATCAAATTATAACATTGTAATAAAATTTTTGAATTAAAATATTAAGTATTTGAATTTGAAATACATTATCCTTCCTTTTAGAAAAAAAATCATTATCTTAAAAGTAGAAATCCATATTTGAAGAGTTCTAATAGACATTTACTATTTCAGATTTATCTCTTTTAAAATTTAAATGCTACATCAAATATATTTAAATACATGTGATTTAATATTTAATAAAATTAGCAATAGCAATTAAGATTTTTAGCCTACTCTAATTTTAATTATACGATTATAATTGAACAGAAAAGGGAAACTTCTAAATATTTGTAATTAGAAATCACCTTAATCAAGTTGAAATATTATTGAAATTTGAAATTATGATTCAAATTATTTCATAATAAACTATAAACAAATAGAGTAATAAAAGTAATAATAGTAGTATATGCATGACGTTGGTAGAAATAGTAAAATAATGATGATGATATGATGATGATGATGATAATAATAATAATAATTAAAGAAAAAATTAACATTCGCGGTAGAGTAGAAGTAGTAATAGTGCCCCCAGTAAATTTATTAGTTGCATTCTTCATATTTTTTATTTTTTTAGAAATTTAATATTTTTATTTTTTATATGCAGATTACTGATGGAGCTACTACAAATTAATTTATTCTCCCTATATCCAAGCTTGAATACAAGTAACATTTTTCTATTTGTTTGATTTCTGATAAAAATAAAGTCATTTACGTAAATGAAATATAAACCACCTTTAGTTGAGAAGTTAAGTTAATGCTTTTTAAATGCTAACTTTTATTATTACCTTTTTAAATTTATTTTTATAAAATAAATGCTCATATTAATTTATGTGTTTTTATTTTTTTGTGTTGAATTAAATATTTAATATGATATTACGAGTTCTTATAGTAAATTCGAAACTTAAATATTATGGGTTTAAGTTTGAAATTCCACACTAACAATTCAATTTATTAGGTTTGGATTTATTATTTTCAAATATTCAGTAAATTGTTTAACATATGTACACAATTTAAGTCAATCTCATATAATTATTCTCTAATTATTTCTAAAAAATGGTATATCGTTGCTGAATTTGTTTCATCTAAACATGCAAACTAGATTTAATCAATTTTATAAATTAGATAAAATTTAAGTTGTGATAGCTTACTTATTTTTATTAGAATTTGAGATGAGAATGTTTTGATCATAAGAAAAAAGGTAATATTATAGATAACATTACGTATTTATTAAAATATTTAATCGATAAAGTAAAAAAAAATAAACCGTGACAAATAAAACACAAGAACCAACTCAAATATTTATAATGATAGTTTCTCATGTTTGTAATGCTTTGATTAAAAAAATGGTTAAATCACCATAAATTTTTAATATTGTATCTTATAATATAATTAAATATTATGTGCACAGTTACACATTAAAATTATTTTTCGTATAGTAAATTGTGATTTTACGTTTTCAAGTAAAATTAATATTCAAGAATATTACATGCATTATGGAAATCCTTTTGATTCTTGGGATTGGTTAATAATTTCTTTTAATCTGAGTAAAAATAAAAATAAAATAGAATATGAGATAAAATTATAGTTTGATAGATGTGAAAGTATTTAACTTGAAGTTTAAATTATAACCATTTATAACAGATTAGATTATTTTAGAGTCTTCTTTTAATCTATATTTTATCTATTTTGGAATAACAAAGCTCATTTATTTTTTAATTTTTCTATAATGAAGTAATTAGATAGTATACGTATTACTATTTATAAATTTTAAATAAAAAAGAAGAAGACAATAGAATAAAAATTAATATTATTTTTGATAATCTGAAATTCTAAGTTGTAAAACAATACAATAAAGAAACATATAAAACATAAATCTTTTGTAATTATATAATTATTTTTACTCATATAGATTTGATTAGGGATGGAAGAGTGATGGTGAGGTGGAAGTGGGGGAGGTACTTTTCCATATTTCGCTCTTTCTTTTCTGGCTTCGAGGGTATTTTTTTTTTTAAATTGAGGGTGGGGTTTATGGTGTGGAGATGGAATTGGAGGTAAGGGTGAAAGGTGTGGAGACGGAATTGGGGGTACGGGTGAAAGGTGTAGAGATGGAGGTGGAGGTGGGGGTGGGAAATTATGGGTGGGTGGGGGTATATATATATATATGGAGATGGAATTGGAGGTAAGGGTTAAAGGTGTGGAGATGGAATTGGAGGTAGGGGTGAAAGGTGTGGAGATGGAATTGGAGGTAGGGGTGAAAGGTGTGGAGATGGAGGTGGAGGTGGGGGTGGGAAATTGTGGGTGGGTTGGAGTATATATATACATACATATAAGTTGCTCGAAAGAGATATTTCAATGTGAAACTACTACAAATAATACGTTATTATTATCCGTGCATCGCACGGGCACGTATACTAGTAAAGAACAAAGAAGGAGAGTAGAGAGAGAGGAGAGAATAATTATTATTTCTCTTGAGGGATGAGAGATCATAAGATTGAGAATAAAATGAGCAAAACCCCTCTATTTATAGGGAAAAATAATCCTAGTTTCTGACTAAAAGACAGATACTTCAAATCCTAATAGATATCAACTAAATCTAGATAGATCTTGATAGATATTCACTATAATGTAACTACATTTATAACAAAATACATGATATAACAACTTAAGCCCACTAATTATCCATTTTAGCAATAATTTTAAATTATTACAAAAATAACTAAATTTTTATTTTATAGCAAATTTTACTGTAGGAAACTTTACATAGATATCTTATATTTAGAAAATATTTGTCATCTGTAGCAATATATGCATTTTTCTTTTCTAGCCCGTATAAAAAAGAATGTCATCTTTCTTTATTACTATTAATGACACAATTTTCATTTTATCCTCATTAAGTCCCATTTATTTAAGTCAACCAAAAGATAGCACTAAAGTGACTTTAATAAGGGTATATTAGTAAACATAACAAAGTTTTCTCTTATTTTTTAAACTCTGTATTCGGTCAAATTATGCCACATAAATTGACATGGAGGTAGTATAATACATCTATATTGTATGCATAATTTACTTTTAATTAATCTTATATAACGAGAATAATACTCTTAAAACATTTATAATACATTTGTATTGCATATATAATTCACGTATGATGCATAATTCATTTGCTGTAAATGGTAATTAGCAAAAAATATGTCTAAAAGTAGTAATTATTTATTAAAAGAGATAATACATAAATATGACCCTAAACTTGACACCAAATTATAACTTTGACCTTAAACTTTAACAGTGCACAAATAAGACCTTTAACTATTCAAAACTGCACAAATATGACCTTTAAATGACTTTTCACTATTATTTTTCATTATTTTCAGCTCAAAGATTAAAATGACATCAAATTTCTTTTGTCATTGCGAAAAAAGAGCAATATTGAAGATTTATTAATTAGGTAGGTCAGCCTCATATGAAAAAATCGCCCAGGTTTGCATATATATTATAAAGTAGAGGGTGAATTTAACTTATATAATATATTTAAATATAATTTATTTAAATATTAAATTAAAGATGAAACTACACTAATAATTTAAAAAATTATAATTTTAATAAAATATTATTAAATTAATGTTATCAAGGATAGAAGTGGTAGTATATTAAATTAATATTATCAAATTAACATTATTAAAATGTTATTAAATTAACGTTATTAAATTAACGTAGGAGCAGACCTACGTGGTTGCCATGGGGTTCACTCGAGCCCCCTCAGTTAAAAAATTACGTTGTATATATAAGGTAGAAAATCTATATTTATGTATGTATATTAATGATGAACCACATGAAACAAGACACCTAGATAGCCCAGTGGTGTTATTTGCTCTTCTTGGGTGCTTCCTTCAGCCTACTGTGCGGGTTCGATTCCTAAATAAATAAATAAATAAATAAATAATAATAATAATAATAATAATAATAATAACAATAATAATAAAAACGACGTCGTTTTAACACAAAAAATAAAACTTTGACATTGCACAAATATGACCTTTAACTATTCAAAACTGCACAAATATGACTTCCCTCCAAGTCAGCCCTTTTAACGACGTGGCACCGTGTTATTGAATTACCTTTCCACGTAGGCACGAGTGAAACTCATGTATGGGGGTTGCAAAATTGGAGGTCATATTTGTTCAGGTTTTGAATAGTTAAAGATTTTATTTGTGCACTATCAAAGTTTAAGGTCAAAGTTATAATTTGGTGTCAAGTTTAGGGTCATATTTATGTATTATCTCTTATTAAAATGTAATCAACCAAAGTAATTAATCTGCTACTGTATATGATGGCTAGTGTATGTATGCCTTTATGATCGTGTATGGATGTCCGCTAGTTTATATTTGTATTTAGAGAAAAGGCATCGTTTCCATCCCAAACTATACCCGAAAAGTCGAAGTCACACCTAAACTATACTAGTGACCTATTATACACCTAAACTATAAAAAAGTGAAACTATTTACACCCTAGATCTGACGTGGAAATAAAATTAAATTAAAAAGAAAAAAAGGCACGTCTAAAGCCAAAATTATTGTTTAAAACCCCACCCCAGCCCCCAGCCCCACACAGATTCTCTCTCCTTCAATCCTATTTTAATTTTTTTTCTTTTTCTCTCTCAATCTTCTTTCTTCTTCATTTTTTTTAATTCACAACCACTGCTCCTTGTGGTTGACGAAAATAATTTTTCCATAGTAGTTTTTGTAGATAAAAAGAGAATTTGAATCATTGAATCAGCGTGTTGAAGTGAGAAGAAGGTTAACCGGACACAGTTGAACTATTGCTTTCTAAATTCAATTAATCTTGTTGATGTACTTTCAAATTAATCTGTTCATGGGACAAAAAGTTCAATTCAATTTAGTGATACTTGTACTTTCAAACTTCTTTACTCATCTTATTGAAAATCATTGAAATTAAAAAAAAAAGTTGATCAAAATTTTTTTTTTATGAGACTTGTAAAGATTGGAGAAAACTTATTGGAGAAAAAGAAGAAGAATAGGACATTGAATTTGAATAAAGTTGTTGCTTGGGTGTATTGATTTTATATCAACAATGGAAGAAGAAGATGGTATTATGGTCATTGGGAAATTGAATAAAAAGAAGAAGATGGTTTTGGACATTGAAGAAATTGAAGAAAAAGAAGAAGAAGATGACATTGAATTTGAATAAAGTTGTTGCTTGAGTGTATTGATTTTATATCATCTTCCCGTTAAGAATATGATTCCGTTAATTTATTTTTTCTTTTTGTTAATTGAAGAAAAAGAAGAAGATGGTTTTGGACATTGAAGAATTTAATGAAGAAAAAGAAGAAGAAGAAGGTTTTGGACATTGAAGAAGATGATTTTGGACATTGAAGAATACCTGCACATCCATGTTTTTGGACATTGAAGGAAAAAACATAATTATTTAAATAAAAAAAATTATAAAGAAGAAAGAAAGAAAGAAAAAGAATTTAAATTAAAAAGAAGAAAGAAAAAAAATAATAATTTATGAAAATAATAAATTTATTATTTTTCGGATGATGCTGACGTGGCACTGATGTGGCGCTGACGTAGCAGCGCTTGTAAAACACCACACCACATGCAAGTGGTGTAATGACTGATAGGGTGTAAAAAGTATCACTTTTTTATAGTTAAGGTGTGTAATAGATCACTCGTATAGTTTAGGTGTTGCTTAGACTTTTCGGGTATAGTTTGGGGTGGAAACGATGCTGTTTCCCTTGTATTTATATATTGCTTTTAAAAATGTTGTTATGTTTTGAAACTCAATAATATTATCATAATTTTTTATGGGAATTACCTATGTATACATAATAAGAAACATATTTACAATAAGTTACTAATAGTTTTCAGTTCACAAAATATATTAGGAGTTTTTTCACACAACATATCAGAAATTTTGTTCGAGACTTCAAAAAATTTGTTCAAAATTTAGTATATGAAACCTGTATGAAATGTGTACATCTAGATCAAGGATTAAAAATTTCAATCAGAATTTTGTAAATGAAAACTATGTGACTCGGTAAAAAATATGTGTATCATTCTTAAAACTTAGAATTTCATTCACATTTACGTGTACGAAAAATGTTTAAAAGTGATACAAAATATGTATATCTCACCCGAGGCTTGAAATTTCAGTTGTAATTTATATAAATTTGGTATGAAAATATGTATATAACTATATAAATTTTGTATAAAGTTATGGATAACTTGTTTTTTCAATAACTTTTTAGTTTGCCTTTGGAAGCTCGAGATTGACCTTTGAATTGACTTTTTATATTTGAGATTTTAACATAGCAGTATGGTGGTCTATGATTTCGTATTTTATGTAGAATCCGTATTTGAATAGATTGGGCTCGTTCAGAGGCTATTCAGATGGAAAAATCTTTGGTTTTACTTTTTAGGTCTTCTTTTAAGGCAAGTTGAGAATTTCTTGTAACTCTTTTTCAAAGTTCTTATATGTTAGTTACTTGTATTAATGAAAACGGGGGTCCTGCATAGATGAGATGATGGAAATCTACGTAGGTATTGATATATTGAAAAGAGATAAAAATGAAATTATTGACTTATTTTGGATATTCCTCTATTCTTGATTGTTGGATTATAATGTGAAAAGCAGATTAGTGATTTTATTAGACTTGATAGGTATTGATATTGATGGTATGCCTCTTTATGAGCAAGCTTTTAATAACTTGAGCTAGATTGATAATTTTTGGGCTTATAGCCAACATTGTTGGCTTGAATATGACCTTGTGAGCCAGACTTGAGATATTGTGTTGTCCATATATTTGTGATTCATACATACTCACTTATATTTGTATGATGGCACCGTTGAAGTGATATTTTGAGAAACTTGATTTGAGATAACTTGCAAACCCGATGAAAAAGTATTTCAGGTGGATTTTATTAACTTATGACTGACATACTTATGACTGGCATACTCGATGAAAAATTATTTCGAGTGGCCAGATGGAAAATGGGTCTGAGTAGTTTCATGATTTGCATGCCTAATGGAACATTATTGTAGATAGATATAAGTACCTCGTGAGTTTTTCATGGGTCTTGGCTATTTATATAGGTCAACGAGTGTATACTATAACACACACTACATCATGTTGCATTCATTTCACTATTTTCATTCAATTGGTTTTGTTGTTGTTGCATACCATAATTGGTGGATTATTGATATGGTTCTAGATTGAGAAATTACGAACTTGGACAGTGTTCTTTATTACTATTATTGTTGTTATCTACTAGTCTAGGTGGTGCCTTCCTGTTTGCAGGCGCTTCAAGGATTATAGTTGTAATAATGTTTTTAGAAGTCTCTCGTCATCACTTTGAATTAGGTTAGCCGACAATGTTGCTGAATACATGTAGTTTGATACTCAGATTTAACTATTTTTACACTTCATGTGCAGGTGTGGATCTTACTTTTCTATATGCTAAGTTTGTATCACGATCTGACTTCACGAGTCATGATGACACCTACTTAACCCCACCAGTAGGTAAGCCAAATCATAGTCTGGAACTACGAGTAATGGATTAGATGATGAAAATGACCTAAATGCTGAAAATATGCAAGTCAATGAATTACATGAAATAACATAAAATAAAGCATACACAAAGAGAAATAAGAGGAAAGTAATATCATCCCACGACCTAGTAAAGTCAGTACAAGAGCCACTAATCAAAAGAATACGAGTACCATCAAGTCAAAGATACAACAGTCTCAAAAATAAAAATACTATAAAAAAATAGAAGATGGAGAAAAGGTCAACTGCAACTCCGAGAGATCTCCTTGTCTTCGAACTCTGACCAACACAATCACAATATCAACGACGGTAGCTAGTACTCGGATCTGTACCAAAATGGTACATAAGTGTAGATGAGTATCAAATACACGGGTACTCAGTAGGCATCATTAGTCGATCAAGCTAAATCATAATATAAATACACTAAAATGCAAGAAAACTAAGCTAAGTAAGAACAGGGAAAACCTAGAATAACGCTCCAAATACTGAAAGTAAACAACTAAAATAACAATATTAATAAAACATAACTATCTCTACATAACTGGGCCCAAAAGCTTAGAAGATGCAAATAATGTAAATAACCCAACGCGGGCCCTCATAAGCCCCAATGGTGAAATCAAGGTGAAGTAATAATAGTACAGGTGATGTCACCCAAAATTACACCTCCAAGAAAGTATAAAATGGTCACTGTCAATTAAAGAATCCAACAAAGGTGGGGTCGAACCCTCAGGAAACAGAACGAATCTCTATCATGAACTTGCGGAATTACTCAGAAAGTGTAGAAAGTAAATGGAGGGATTTTGTGAGAACGAAAATAGTAGTAGCAAATCTTGATCACTTTAGGCTGAAATTAATATGAGACAAATACTAGGATTGTGTTATTCCAATTTCCTAACTCCACAAACTTATCGTGCTCGTCAAATTATCCGATGCCTTGCATGCAGAATGTAACAAGTTATGTATAACCAACTGTCTTTTGAACACCTTTAGTGAATTCACTCATCACCTTTTGAGTCTTAGAGTTCGCGTTACTAAATCTTGCCCTGGATCCTAAATTAATTATCTCACTTTGGGTCTTAAGTTAATTAGATAAAGGTTGATAGTTTTAAATTACTATTGTGATCTTCTTTAGAAAATTACAATACATGCAAGAACATCAATTAAGAAAGACTGTGCACTTTCTCTACTTTGTTATTCCATCAGATTCCCACAATCCTAGTTAAGAGGTTTAGCCGCTCATGTTTGCAAGAACACCCATAAAATTCATGAAAGCAATCATATGAATAATCTTAAAATAAATTAAGAATGCAAATCAAAATCTCAAATTAATATCTAATCGTAAAACTCAAGAACAAGGATTCTAAGATCAAAAGTATCTCCCAGAATCAATATAATGTTGTAAGTATAAAAAGTGCGTAAATTAATAAGAAAACATCAATGAGGTATTTATAGGATACATCAGAAACCTAAAATATCCTAACAAAAATGAAATAAGAAAACTAAGTCGGCACCTACCTATGGTTCTATTTACAGGTTGTAGGTATTACCTTGGACCCTAGGTGGGTTCATAAGTGTCATAGAAAACTCCAGCTTTCAGATCATCTACATATGGGGGTACCTACGAGGGTCGTAGATGCCATTTACGCCCCGTAAATGGCCTTCATAGGTATCAGAGCTAACACCTAACTTTTAAAACTTTTCTTCTGTCACTTATAGAAGGACCTACAATGGACCTAAGTCCCACTTATGGTCCGTTTGGTTCATAAGTGTGTGCCTCTATATCACTTCAACTCATTTTCTCTTCTTTTGCTCCAACCCTGTTTTCCTACAAAAAAATACAAAAATACATCACATCTAACAAAAAGTACCTAAGTACCTGCATGATTTTTGGTTTTAAGCATCGAAAGTGCCATAAAACTATGGCACATCAACACCCTCAACTTAGACTATTTGCATGTACTCAGGCAAATAACACATAACAAAGGCACTGCGATGCTTAATTAAGAGAAACCTAAGGCACCTATGACAGTCAACTCAATTTAAGCTCAAACAACTCTTACCCATTCCTATTTCCAACTTTTCAAAACCACAGTGTGTATCTATGTAGCACAATATTAATACACAAAGGAATAAAGCAATGACATTATATTAGCAATAAACCACCAAACAAATATGTAATATACACTATACAAACAAATATGCAGTTAACAACATAACCCATGTACCCTTACAACAAAGAAGTCCCAACTCTCACAATATCATCGTGCATATCAATGCAAGGGACTATGTCAAGACACTCACACTCACAAAAGAAGTTTCAATCAATGTCCACAGAATACCACAGGCTTGCCCTTATTTTTTATACCTTAGTTTTTTGGACAGTTGAACTAAGATCACTATAGGACTTTACTCGACTAAAACGTAGGCTTGGGGCAAGGTATGGTGTATTTGGGATATAGAGACTCACCTTCCTTGACAATACACTTACATTTCAGCTCCACTTTTCAACCATCTTCTTTTATTCCTTTTTTTTTTTATCCATTATTGATTTTTTAGATTGGGTGTGGTTTTCTTTTTTTGCTTT
Source organism: Capsicum baccatum var. pendulum (assembly GCA_030864225.1). NCBI lineage: Eukaryota > Viridiplantae > Streptophyta > Magnoliopsida > Solanales > Solanaceae > Capsicum > Capsicum baccatum. The sequence goes on along the minus strand of CM061559.1, from coordinate 65,831,153 downwards.
TCAGTTATTCTTTTTTTTTCTTTCTCAAGGTGTTTTAATTTTTTCTTTTCTCTCTTTCTTTTTTTCCTACCACACCCAACCTTACTTATTTTCCTTACATTAAACACCATACTGCATACCCAATATTAACAATACACCCCTATGATATCCACACTCAGCTTATGCTATTTACCTAAATTGTGGTGCACAGTGTCCAAGGATGCACCAAAGCCAAAATAGTTCATTGTAATCAATTGGAAAAGTAAAAAGGAGAAAATCAAGAAATAGGTCTATATAGGCTCAAATCAGGATCAAGGGATACTTATTCTCATTTGGATAGTTATTTAGGCTAAGAGTGGACTAAGTAAAGAAGGGCCTATGATCGTGTCCTAACCAACTATCTTACTACCTAGGCAAGACTAACTAGACAAGTTTTGAATTAAATGCACAAAAAGAAACTATGTAAGTATCACACCCACACATGGTATAGGTTTATATCATGAACTACTACTTATCTAGTTCATGTAATTCTAAACTATGATTATTTTGTCCGTAATCCTAATGCCATCATAAGATTCATAATAGTCACACATATATTTATATCACACAGTTCAACAAAACTTTGGGAGGGGTATCATTTTTTCGAAAAACTTAAAAACAAACAAAACATATCAGTTGCCCTTAGGTTCCATATTTTTATCCTAATTAAACATAAACAAAACATAACACATAAGACAATACAAACATAACCTAAATATGTCAATCCTACTAGGATAACACAATCGATGAGAAAAGAAACATGGAAGGAAAAATCCTCGACTATGGTATACCCCCAATCCCCAATGCATAATTGTAATGTAAAAACAAAGGGTGAAGACATACATGGGACACTTTAGGTGTTTGAATCTGACTCATCCCGTTTGAGGCATCTCATGGCTCAATTGGAGGAGGAGGTGGTGGTACGCAATAGGAAAAAGTGTCGGCTGCCATCTCAATACGTTTTGCTTATCAGTCAAAGCTGACATAATTGAATCCTGAGCTGCTCTTGTTAGAGCCTGTTGATAATCCATAATCGAATCCTGTAGCTCCTTCTTACGACCTCTCTTGGCCCCAAAAACTGAGTCCACATTATCATTCAAAAAAAGATCAAACACCATAGTAGGAGTTTGGGGTAGAGACTGTTCAAAGCTGGAACAACTCGAGAGACTACCAGAATATGGATCTCGGATAATGATCAAACCTTTAAACTTAGAGTTGTAGTCTCCTCACGTAGGCTCGACAAGTTTGGTGTATTGACCTCACAAAGTTGTGCACTTATTTGAGTCTCAAAGCTGTTTATACGTGCATGCAAATATCTAGTATACACCTCCATAGTTGCCATCCTCCTTTTGTTAAATCTGGCCTTAAAAGCCTCTAAAGTAGTCCGGGCCATGATTGAATTTACCCGAATAATGTGGATAAATGAGTCTCTATCTGGGTGAGGTGCTCAGTCACCTCATGTTGTCGCTTAACCATCTATTGTAAGAACTCACGCAACACTTCTACAATCCTAGTAGATATCGGGAGATGGGGCAAAGTAGTAGCCATGACTAGTGCTGGAGTAGACACCGAGGCTGGTATAGATGTGCCCGTGTCCCCCTCACCTATAGTAGTAATGGGTTTAGCTCTTTGACCATCCATCTAAATATCAATAATCACACCAAGCCTCTTAATAGGCTCCACCCTAATAGTGGGCCTCTCAAAATGGGTCATACTAGAAGTAGAAGGTGGCTACGCTCTATTTGCAAGGATCAGATTCACCATATCCTTAATCAAGATAATGTCTGCCATATGGGTCACTTTAATCCACTGATATATCTCTATAAATCTAGCCAAATCCAGTTGAAATGCTCTGTGCTCTGGGTCCTTCATAGTGTGCGTACTCCCCACAATCCATATACGATAATTGAGCTCAGTTGTCATATCTGATCCCAAATAATTTGGACCAAATAACACTAGATGGTCAGTATTCTAAAAATTATCAACTTTAAACCCATGACCAAAGTGTGGGTCAGCTGGTTCTGCTTAAACGCTCTACCCTCAGCTGTGGTAACTCTGTATATCGTAGATGTATAAAACTATCGAACAAGAGGCAAGATGTATGAACCTAAAGGCTTGGTCATACACCCAGTAACTATCTTTTAAAAGAAGCCTACATGTCTGGAGCTCTTGCTACCCGAGTCAACTTTATCCGGACCTCTCTTATTATACTGCATCTCGAGCAACCCTGCTCTTTGACGAAGCTATCTCTTTAATAAAGCTATTGTATTCCCTATATGCACCATCTCAAAGGAATCTCAACTATAGGTATGACCAAGACATATGTGTAGTCAGACTTCAGTGCAACAGGTGAGAAAATAGTAGGATGAGTGCCCTAAGTAGTAGCCTCGATGACCTGAGATAATAAAGATGATATCTCCTGTGGGACCTATGATGAATCAACACCCTGAGCTTGATACAGACTCACTGTTAGAATCAGATACAGTCTCTGACCTCTCCTCAGACTGGGAGCCGACTGCATCCTCCTCCTTTCCAAACTCGGTACCTGATCCTAACTAAACCTCCTTCTCTAAACCAATATTTGACTCATCCTCTCCTTTCTCAAACTGGGAGTGTATAATGATGACTAACTCAGATTCCTCATCCAAATCTCAGTCCGAATGAAGTGTGCTAGTGTAAGTTAGGGCTCTGTCTGTAGTGCCTGTGACAATGTGGGCTGAGTACCTTAATTAACCCCAACTGCTGTAGATGAAGTCTGTCTCTGTGATCGGCCCTGCATTTTCCATGGGGCCACTGGTGTAATATCCAGGCTCATGGGATACTCCTTAATAGAAACACTCCATTCAGGAAACTCATCTCTAGCATAGACTGAACTCCCTTATTTTGCACAACTTTTTGTGCCATCCTACCTAAAAAAGTAGTTGTTAGTGCTTGAAACAAAATAACAAAACAAAAAGATTGAAAAAAATTTGACGACCCAAGGCAAGAGCTACCTACGACTCCTACCTAAGGGTCATAGGTAGTACTTACGGGGGTCGTAGGTACTCTCATAAGTACCATACAAAGCCTTGAAGCTTCAGGGTGTCAGGTTTGATACTTACGATTCCAGGTACTACTTACAAAGTCCGTAGGTGGCTTCATAAGTGCCCCTCTGAGTGTGAGTTAGCTTTTCCCAAAGAATTGGATCCCACGTAGAGTATATTTTCAATTTTTGCCTAATTTTGTTCCCTACAACATGCAACAATCAACTGCAACAGGTCTTGCACAATCTTTAGGGATTTTATCTCATTATACAACTACTAATTTCATTATTTATGTGAACACAGGTTTCCAAAACAAGCATCATGCAACAAAATTTTATCCAATTTTAGGCTCCATAATTTTCATGAATCATGAGACTTAAACAAATTTAGGGCTATATCAAGCATTATGTCAAGATAAATGATTAGCATATTTTTAATTAGTTGGAACCAAGAGTTTTTTACCTGGATTCGAGAAATCTTCAAATAGAAGATAAACAAGCAAAAACAGCCCTACTTTGATGAACTTTTATGTGCAAGCGACGAACAAGGGAGAAGGGTTTACCTTTAATAGAGAAAAATAAAGTGGGAGAGTTTTAAGGTCCGACCCAGATTTTGATTAGGGCCCAAAGTTTTTTTAAGACACTTACGGGGCCATTTACTGCCCCTGCATTCTAAAGTTTTTTTGATTTCTATGACCCCCACTTATGGGATCCTACCATATCTCTCCCACTTTTGAAGTTTCTCCCAATTCAACATCAAGTTGCAATCCTCACATCTTTAAAGTGCATTAGCCAAGTGGGCCAAACAATCTTTAAAAGAGTCACCCACAATCGAGAAATCATCCATACATAGCTCTATAGTACCCTGTCATATCTTAAAAGATAGGCATCATACAATAGTGAGAGGTGGCGGGAGCATTACAAAGTCCATAAGGTATCTTCTTGAACAAAAACGTATCATATAGACATATGAAAGTTGTTTTTTCTTGGTCTTTGGGGGTAATAGAAATCTGATTACACCCTAAATAACTATAAAAAAAATAACACCATCCCCTTCCTGCAAGATGATCTAACATTTGGTCCATGAATGGAATATGAAAATGATTCTTCTGCATCCAAGTATTTAAATTTTGATAATACATACAAACTCTCCATCCCGTAATTGGTATCATGGGAAATAACTCATTATTCTCAATTGGGACCACAATAATCCCACCTTTCTTCGATACATACTGAACTGGGCTCACCCACTTGCTGTCAGCAATAGGGTAAACCACACCTATATCTAACCACTTAATGATATCTTTCTTCACCACCTCTTAAATAGGTGGATTATGATGAAGTTGATGCTTAATACTAGGTACACACTTTGGTTTAAGCTGAATCTTATGAGTACAAATTTTTGGTAAAAGCCTGATATTATTTGAAATGGTCCAACTAGTGGCCCATCTAAACCTTTACAAAACAAAAAGTAAGGCCTCAACCTGTGTATCCAACAAATATACAACAATAATAATAGTTAAGGTATTGTTAAACCCCCCAAATAAATAACCCAAGTGAGAATGGAGGGACTTTAATTCCAAGTTCGGTGGCTCCTCAATAAGTGGCTGAGCTGGTGGAGTCACTTTATTCTTTAAGTCCAAATCCATCTTCTTTGGCACATAAGTATAAGATCCTCTACCAATAATAGCATTCACCATCTCATCATTGTTGCTAATGCCTCTACACCAAGTCGATCCTCAATAGGTGAAATCAATGCATTTTCATCAACAATATCTATCACAGACACCACACTTATAGTTTTTAGATGCCTCATAGACTAACCCACATTAATAATAACATGTTCATTATTGAGATGAATTTCTATATCCTATCTCCAAGTCAATAAATGCCCTACCTAAGGCTAGAAAGGGACTTCTTAAGAAAATAGGAACATCAAAATCTACCTCATAATTGAGAATCATAAAACCAACTAGGAATATTAAAGGAAACTACTTTCACAAAAACATCACTCAAAATACCAACCAATTTTTTCACAGTCTGATCATCCATCAATAATCTTTTAAGACCCCACAGAATTCTAGGCTAAAGTTAGTCCTTTAGAGCTTGAAAAGAGGTTCCATACTTAGAAATTACAGCTAAGTGTTTACACTTAGAATTATTTTTAGCCTTCATAAGTTGGCGATCTAATTGCATGACCCATATGACCTTAAAATATTGATCCTTTGATTGAATCAAGTTTAGATGACCAATATAGTGGGTCGATGCAATCTCGACGCGCTGCGTCACCCATTGTGTCGACAAATATTTTCCCAGCCTCAGGGTGCAGAGTCCAGTGAACCAACACAAAGTTGGTGTGGTGAATTGGTCATCACATCAATTCCCTCGAAGTGGCGCGTCGAGCTGAGCATCACTGGGCACAATTTCTGCTTTTTTAATTTCGCGTCCATAAGGGTAAATAGGTCTTTTCCCACCTTATATCAGCTCCCAAAACACTAGATTAAGCCTATCTAAAGGCAAAATCCCTCATTATTTCTCAAACTTTTTCAAGAACAAACCCTAGGAGTATCTAATCTCAAATTCAAGCTTCAAGAACACGCCATCAATCTACACGTTCAACTTTCAAGGTATGTTAGGTGTTCATCTATGGATTCCTTTCTCCCATTGAGTCCAAGAATCTCTTTGGAAACTACAAACTTAATGATTCATGATTTACATGCTTAAATTGTATTGTATTCATGTTTATGAAATTATTTGAGTTTTCAATCCATGATTAATTACAAGTTCCATGAAATTGAAATAGTGTGTATGTCAAATTATGAAATCCCCAAGTTATAATCCTTGAATTAGCAAGTTTGGGTGTTTTAGTTACAATGTTTATGTGTTACCCATGGTTATATGAATTAAGTTGTACTCCCCAAGTGTTTGATAGAATTTCTATGTGAAGTAAATGGTGAAATCATGACATGCTAGTATATGCATAAGTTTATGCCTTACAAGTGTTTGATAGAATGTCTCAATGAATGAATTATGGAAAAGTGAACATTGTTATGCATTCAAGATCATATTATACTTTAATTTTCATGCTATCGAGTCTTGGGGGTATTCAATACCCAAAAATCTAGCTGTTGACTTAGAGCTACAGTAGTTATAGAATAGCCTTAGAAATGTCACGATCAGTAGTATTTAGTCCGCACAAAACTCAGAATATCCATTCAGATATTAGAAATTAGTGAAATTAGCAACAAGCTTAGTCCATCCCAGTACATTTTAGAAATTCGTTCAGTGTCTATTCAGTTGGGAATAGGATTCAACACCAAGTAAACCCAAGGATGGGAACTCACTTGTGAGTAGAGGGTGTGATCCTTAAAAGTAGTCCTTGTGTTCCAGAAATACATAGCCAGTGTAGGTTGAGACATCAACCTACCAGATTGAGCGTTGATGAGGTGTTTTACTTGCTAGATTGAGGGTACCACCATTCTCATTCAAAGAACCTTCCAGATTGAGGGTGACTCTTCAGTTTGTCTTTACCCGTGGCACAGTACTGACACCCTTATAAATAGAGTTACAGGTTGGACCCCAATCTGATGATTACTTCCCATAGTTTTAGTTTCAGTCTCAGTATAGAACTTAGTTCAGTTATGCAAAATCAAGATTATCAGACACAGTCACACAGTTATCAGTAATTCAATTATCTAAAAACTTCAGATATCGGTTGCTCAGTTATCAGAAATCAGTATTTATCTTCAATAATCGCTCAGATATAGTATACACGTATATGCACAGTATTGCATCCTCAACATTTACAGTAATTTTAGTTATCTAAGTGTTCTCATATTCAGTCGTTTACTGTTTATGCATATGAACCCTTGCATTCAGCCTCACCTCATCTTGCATACCAGTACATTCCACGTACTGACACATACTTTCTCTTGCACTATGATATCTCATATCATAGGCTTGGAGGCTCAGGTTCTTGACCACTTATAGACAGATTCATATTTAGCCAGAAATGTCAGATTTAGTAGTGAGTCCTCATCTATCGAGAATATGTTTTCTAATTTTAGTATTTCAGTAGTTGGAGTTAGTTAGGGGCTTATCCCATCTAATCCATAATTCAGACAGTTCAGTTAGAGGCTTTTTGGACTAGACTATTTTATATAGTATTCAATATTTCAAATGTTTTCATGTGATGTTATATTTTTACCAGTATTTCAGATTTTGAACCTATGAAATTTTAGTCTAATTTTTGCATTACTTTAAGTATTATTGTTCAATGCTCATAGTAGGTACTAGTCATGAGTTAGCTTATGGTCCTTCAGAGTCGTAAGCACCATGTAGCGTTCGGGGTATAGACTCATGGCGTTACAAACTTGATATCAAATATAGGTTCAACAGATTCCTAGGTAGTCTGAAAGTCACATCTAGTAGAGTTTTGTGCATGGGTATATAGCACGCCACACTTATGGACAAAAGGATATGAGGTATTTTTAGGAAATGTTTCCCTTCTCTCAGTATTCATAATATGTGAGTGATCATGAGCTCAAGTTACCCTCTCATTCTAATCCTTTTATTACTTCTATTTATAAAATATGCCTCTCCAAAAGAACAACAGAAGGAGAACAGGAAACCAGCTAGCACCTCCACCCGTTTAGGCAGATCCCCTGGATAAACATGTCTCCCACACAGAATTTAGAGCAACTTTCACCACTCTATCTCATTATCTGGAAGTCCAGAATGAATGCCCAGCTACCATTCAAGACAACCCAGTGGCCAATGCTACTGCAGCTTGAATTCGGGACTTCACCCGAATGAATTCTCTATCCTTTATCGGGTCTAAGTCAAATGAGGACCCATAGGAATTTCTTGATCAGGTGCAGAAAGTAACAGATATTATGGGGGTGACTGCTAGTGAGAGTGCTGAGTTGGCCGCATATCAGTTGCAGGATGTGGCTCACTCATGGTTCAAGCAGTAAAAGGTAGTAAGGGCTGCAGATGCAGGGCCCATAGAATAGAAGGAGCTTGTTGTTGCTTTTCTAGATAGGTTTTTCCAACTGGAGTTGAAGGAAGCAAAGGTATTGGAGATTATTAATCTAAAGTAGGGAAACATGATAGCAAAAGAGTATTCTCTTAAGTTTACTCAGTTAGCCAGATATGCTCCTCATATGGTAGTAGATAGAAGATCTAAGATGAGTAAGTTTGTGTCAGGTGGGTCTAACAGTGTGGTGAAGGAGTGTAGGACCACAATAATGATTAGGAAGATGACATATCCAGTCTCATGATACATGCTCAGTAGATAGAATAGGATAAGAATAAGGAGAAAGAGAGAGAGAACAAGAGAGCTAGAACAGGTAGCTTCAACTTCGCTCAGCCTAAGTCAGAGGAGGGAAATCATTCTCAGTTCCATCTAAAATCTTCAGTTCCATCTCCGTCCTGAGACAGTTCTCCAGTTCCAAAATTTAGAGATGGAAATAAAGATAGAGAACTAGGCCTTAAACCTCAGGGTAGTATTAGTAGTGCCCAAACAAACCCTCTTTGCCAGAAATATGGTAAAAACCATCAGGGTATTTGTAGAGCTGGCAGTGATGTGTATTTTGAATGTGGCAAGCTAGGCCATAGGGTTAAAGATTATCCTCAGTCAGATTCTAAGGTCAGTATAATTTTTCTCTAGCTTAGTTCGGTCACCCGAATCAGCAGGGTGCCACTTCCAGTGCCACCAGTTGGCAACGCCCAAACAGACTCTATGCACTTCAGCCCCGACAGGATTAGAAAAGTTTTCCTAATATGGTCAATAGTAGGTTACAAGTTTATCATTTATATATTTATGCTTTGCTAGATCCAAAAACTTCTTTGTCCTTTGTAACTCCTTATATAACTATTGACTTTGGAGTCAGTCCCGAAATCCTAGCAGAGCACTTCTTAGTCTCTACCCCAGTGGATAAATCTATCATAGACCAATAGGTATACATGAACTGTATGGTTATGGTATCTCAGATAGTTACTTCAGCAGACTTAGTAGAATTAGAGATGACAAATTTTGACGTCATTCTTAGCATGGATTGGCTTCATTCATGCTATGCTTCAATTGACTATAGAAATAGAATTGTCTATTTTCTATTTTTAAATAAACCTATCCGTAAATGGAGGGGTAGTACCTCAGCACTTATGGGTTAACTTGTTTCTTACCTTAGGGCAAGAAAAATGATATCTAAGGGATGTGTCTACCATCTCGTTTGAGTTCAATACTCTAGTCCAGAGACCCCAAATCTTGAATTAGTATCAGTAGCATATGAATTTCCAGATGTGTTTCCCAAAGATCTTCTCGGGGTTTCTCTCGAGAGGGAAATTAACTTTGGAATTGACCTTTTTTCGGATACTCAGCCCATCTCTCTTTCGCCATACAGAATGGCTCCAACAGAACTCAGAGCATTAAAGAAACAGTTGTAGGATCTCCTAGATAAGGGATTCATTAGACCCCGCGTATCTCCTTGGAGTGCAGCAGTTCAATTCATGCATAAGAAAGACTAATCTCTTAGAATATGTATAGCTAAACAAAGTCACGGTCAAGAACAAGTATTCCCTTTCTAGAATCGATGACTTGTTTGACCAACTTTAGGGTGCCAGTTACTTTTCTAAGATAGACCTTAGATCAGTCTATCATCAACTCAGAGTCAGAGAATGTGACATTCCAATAATAGCTTTCAGAACTTGATATGGTCACTTAGATAGCCTTCATGGACTTGATGAACCGCATATTCAATCAGTACTTGGACATGTTCCTCATAGTCTTTATTGATGACATTCTTGTCTACTCCCACAGTGAGAGTGATCATGCAGACCATCTCAGAATAGTATTGCAAACTCCTAGAGCCCATTAGTTATTTTCCAAATTCAGTAAGTGCGAATTTTGTCTAATATCAGTAGCCTTCCTTGGTCATATCATTTCCGATGATGGAATTAGAGTTTACCCTTAAAAGACCAAAGTAGTGAAAAACTGGCCCAGACCCATCTCTCCATTAGATATCAGGAGTTTCTTAGGTTTGGCTGGCTATTACTAACAGTTTATGGAAGGTTTTTCATCTATTGCATCCCCCATGTACAGATTGACTCAGAAAAAAGTCAAGTTCCAGTGGTCAGATTCTTGTGAAAAGGGTTTTTAGGAGTTAAAGACTCGACTCACTATAACCCAGTTTTAACTTTACTAGATGGTTCAGATGCATTTGTGGTATATTGTGATGCCTGAAGAGTTGGTTTAGGATGTATTTTAATGCAAAAAGGTAAGTTCATAGCCTATTACTCTAGACAGCTTAAGACCCATAAAAATAACTACCTCACTCATGATCTTGAGTTGGCAGTGGTGGTGTTTGCCTTAAAGATTTGGAGGCACAATTTGTATGGGGTGCATGTAGATGTGTTCACAGACCATAAAAGCCTTCAGTATATATTTTATTAGAAAGACCTGAACCTGCGTCAGAGGAGGTGGTTAGAGTTGCTAAAAGACTTTGACATGGGTATTATGTATTATTCGGGCAAGGCCAATGTAGTGGCTGATGCTCTCAGTAGGTTATCTATGGGTAGTATTGCTCATATTGAGAGTGGTAAGAAGAAGTTAGCTCAGGAAGTTCACTAGTTTTCCCGACTAGTTGTTCGCTTAGTTGATTCAGCTAAGGGTAGTGTGTTGGTGCAGCATAGTTTAGAATCATCTATAGTTTTTGAAGTGAAAGAAAAGCAGGACAGAGATCCCAGTCTGGTTAAGTTGAAAGAGTCAGTCAGAGATCAGAAACTAGAGGTTTTCTCCCAAAGGGGAGATGGTATGTTGCATTGCCAGGGTCGACTATGTGTGCCAGGTGTAGATGACTTAAGGCAACAAATTCTTGAAGAAGCACATAATGCGCGTTACTCTATTCATCCAGGGGACACTAAGATGTACCGTAATTTATGGGAGATCTATTAGTGGAGTGGGATGGAGAAGGATATCGCAGAGTTTGTAGCTAAGTGCTCTATGTGTCAGCACGTTAAGATTGAGCACCAGAAGCCTAGTGGGTACGTGAAGGAGTTCAGTATTGCCACTTAGAAAAGGGAAGAAGTGGACATAGACTTTGTGACGGGTTTGCCTCATACCCATTGTCATCATGATTCAATTTGGGTCATTATGGATAGTATGGCCAAATCAACTCACTTCTTGCTAGTTCATACCTCCTATTCAGCCATAGAATATGTCAAAATTAATATCCGAGAGTTATTCAGGTTACATAGAGTCCCAATATCCATTATCTCAGATAGAGGCACCTAGTTTACCTCTCATTTCTGGAAAGTATTCCAAAAGGGTCTTGGAACCTAAGTTTATCTCAGTACAACTTTCTACCCTCATAAAGATAGTCAAGCAAAAAGGACCATTTAAACTTTGAAAGATATGTTAAGAACGTGTGCCATGGACTTTAAAGATAGTTGGGATAAACACTTGCCTTGATTGAGTTCGCATATAATAACAATTATCATTCCATAATTTAGATGGCTCCATTTGAGGTGCTCTATGGTAGGAGATGTAGATATCTAATTGGTTGGTTTAAAGTAGGTGAGGCCACAGTAGTAGGGCCTAATCTAGTGTTTGACACTTTAGAGAAGGTTCAGTTGACCATAGAAAGGCTTAAGGCAACCCATAGCCGACAGAAATCATATGCAGATGTGCGAAAAAAGGATCACGAGTTTAAGATTGGTGATTATGTATATTTAAAAATCTCTCCTATGAAAGGAGTGAAGAGGTTTGGAAAAAAGGAAAAACTCAGTCCCCGATACGTCGGTCCCTACCGAATTCTCAGCCGCTTCAGAAAGGTAGCTTATGATCTTGAGTTACCTTCAAATTTAGCTTTAGTGCATCCAGTGTTTAATGTATCCTTGATAAAGAAATGCATAGGTGACTCAGCAGTTGTAGTTCCTATAGAGGGTATAGATTTTTAGAACAACCTCTCTTATGAAAAGATCTCAATAGAAATTCTTGATCATCAGGTTCGCAGACTGAGGAACAAAGAAGTTCCTCTAGTCAAAGTTCTTTGGTGAAATCAATCTCTGGAGAGAGATACTTGGGAAGCTGAAGTAGATATGCGAACTAAGTATCCTCATCTCTTCTCTGCAAACTCAGTCTTTGCTCAAGGTAATAATTTTTCCTTGAATTTACTCAGTTCCATGCTTAGATTTCCTTTACAACTCTATATCGGTTTAGTTGGATAGCATTCTTATATCATGCATACCTTCATGAAACAACTTAGTTATGTGTCAAGCCTTCAGAAATTCAGTCATGCTTCAGTTTTGCATAACTCAGTATACCAGTAGTTCAGTTATAAAATCATGCTTTAGTTGTACATGTCCAGTATGTAAATTTAGTCTATCAGTATTCTCAGTTGAGTTAGTCTCATTCTAGGTCGTATGTTCCTAAGGGGGAGATATTGTATGACTCCGAAGAATCCTAAGCTTAACTCAGTCCCTTAGAGCTTGAAAAGAGGTCCCAAACTTAAAAATTTCAGCTAAGTGTTTACACTTAGAATTATTTTTAGCCTTCATAAGTTTGAGATCTTATTTTAAGACCTATATGACCTTAAAATATCGACCCTTTGATTGAATCATGATTAGGTATGTCAATAGGTCACTTCAAGTGATTTTTAAAATTTTCGAACCTCGTTTGAATCAAGTTTGGATGACCAAAATAGTGGGTTGACGCGACAAATATTTTCCCAGCCTCAGGGTACAGATTCTAGTGAGACAACATGAACTCGATGTAGTGCGTTGGTCATTGTGTCGATGCCCTTGACGCGGCACATCGATCTAGGCGTCACTAGGCACAATTTTTGCTATTTTAATTCCGTGTCCAGAGGGGTAAATGGATCTTTTCCCACCTTATATTAGCCCCCAAAACACGAGATTAAGTCTCCCTAAAGGCAAAATCCCTCATTCTTTCTCAAAGTTTCTCAAGAACAAACCCTAGGAGGATCTAATCTCAAATGCAAGCTTCAAGAACACGCCATCAATCCTTATGTATTCAACTTTCAAGGTATGTTAGGTGTTTATCTATGGGTTCTTTTAACCCATAGAGTGTAAGAATCTCTTTTAAAACTACAAGTTTAATGATTCACGATTTACATGCTTAAATTGGATTGTATTCATGTTTATGACATTATTTTAGTTTTTAATCCATGATTAATTGCAAGTTCCAAGAAATTGAAATAGTGTGTATATCAAATTATGAAATCCCCAAGTTATAATACTTAAATTAGCAAGTTCGGGTGTTGTAGTTGTAATGTTTATGTGTTACTGTTCATGCATATGAACCCTTGTATTCAGCCTTACCTCATCTAGCATACTAGAATATTCCATGTACTGACGCATACTTTCTGTTGCACTATGATGTATCATATCATAGGTTCGGATGCTCAGGTTCCTGACCATGCATAGACAGATTTAGATTCAGCTAGCAGTGTCAGATTTTGTAGTGAGTCCTCATCTATTGAGGATATGTTTTCTTATTTTAGGATTTCAGTAGTTGGAGTTAGTTGGGGGTTTGACCTATCAACTCCATAATTTAGATAGTTCAGTTAGAGGATTTTCAGAGTAGACTATTTCAGACAGTATTCAGTATTTTAGATGTTTTCATCAGTTGTTATATTTTTAGCAGTGTTTCAGATTTTGAACCTTATGGCATTTTGGTCTATTTTTTGCATTACTTTTAGTATTATTGTCCAGTGCTCACAGTAGGTACCAGTCATGGGTTTACTTGTGGTCCTTCGGGGTCGTAAGCATCGTGTAGTATTTGGGGTATAGACCCGGGCGCTACAAATCTCATCAATGTTCGTTTAGGTAACCCAACCCTAACTTCTTGATACAACTAGCGACATCAAATTAATACTATCTCCCAAGTACCACAATGCTCGTGCTAAATTTAGAGAACTAATAGTGCAAGGAATAGTGAAAGCTCTGGGATCCTCTTTCTTCTCAACGAAAGATTAAGAGGCAATAACATTACAATGGTACATATTATCTGCGGGATCAAAAATCACTGTCCACTTCTTCATCACTAAGTCCTTTCTAAAATTTGCATAACCAGGAAGCTGCTGCAATTCTTCTACAATAGGGATATTCGCAAATAAGTCTTTCAATATCGATATAAATTTTTGATATTTCCCTTGTTCTTGTTTATTTTTCAACCTTGAGGAAAAGGTGATGGAGTTTGTGGAATGGTAGTCAAAACTGGTTCCACCTCCTTACCCTTTTCTTTGTCATCCTTAACTTATTTTTCAACACCCGTCCACTTTTGTGACATGTCACTATTTATCACCAATTTCTCACTTTCAGCTTTGGGTGCATCATCAAGATTAATAGTATTATTCCTTCATCATATTTTGAATGGTATTTCTCAGAAAAGCGCCTAGTTGACACTGATTTATAGTTGCTGACATTTGACCAAACTGGTGCTCAAGCTGCTTAATCTCAGTAGCAAGTGATTCTACTTCTGGCTCAGTCCTAAAATATTGACCTTAATCTCCTTAAGGCAACTTTTTTGACTATCTGGACCATTAACTAGTTTTTCAAGCAAATCTTCCATCCTCGAATCAACATTGCAATTCTTTGGTGGAATATACATACCACTCTTTTCTTTATAATCATCCTTTCTCCTTCTTCTATCCCTGTACCTATCCCCATAATAGTTTCGTCCTTTATTCCCTTGCCTCAAAATCCACCATATCTCTGCCCAAATACTTATCCCCCCTTCAGATTCAGAATCGTTATGTCTAGAAAACTTACTTCATTTTCCCACTATATTCACCTTTTCAACATTCATAGTTGCAAAATACTTGGTAAGTAACCCAATCTCTATCCTCAACTGTTCTACCTCTTGATCCACTGTATCATCTATGATTCTCTGCTCGCTAGAAACACCAATAGCATAAGTATCGACTCCTCTTTCCGCCGTTATAGTATGACACCATCTATTGGTATTAGAGACATAATCTAAGATATCCACAGCTAGATACTAATGAAGGTTTATGAAATCCCCACCGATAATAGTAACAACAACAACTTTAGTGTTCGCATTCAGGGATCTGTAATATAACTCGAGCAAATTTCTTCCTAAAATTCTCTGATTAGGCACAATTATTAACTTCTTCTTGAACCTTAAACATATCTCGTACAATCCTCTAAATTCAATCGATTGAAGTTGTAAATCTCATCCTTCAGCTGCAACATTCTAGAAGGCCGGAAGAATCGGTCCAAGAATTATTTTTCCAACTTATTCCAATTAGTAATGGACCTATAAAGTAGTTCCCCTAACCATAACAATGGTTTGCCTGTAAAGGAGAATAAGAAACTGAGTCTCAAAGCTTCTTGTCTCACCCAAGGTAGATTATATGAGGTGCAAATTTCAATGAAGTTCATGTTATGTATATTTGCGTCATTAATCGGTAAACTAGCAAACACATCCGTCAAATTAAGCAACTGAATCATAGCACTTGTAATGTCAAACTTCATACCTTGGGGCAACTCAGGAAAAATGATAGCTCCTATCTTGATGGGCTCAACATACCCCAATTTTTTCTCTGGATCATCAAACACTGGCAAGTACGAAAAAGGGGGTAGTTGAACTCTATCCCTTCTAGCTCTGTCTCAAGTTGCTCGATGCTCTTCTTTCCTTCTCACTATTTTCTCTTGAGTTGCACACTAGGAAACTTTAATTCTTTCACTCTCTTCATCGAGTAACCGAGCAGTGGTTTACACAGCAGTTTCTTGAACACTATGCAGGGTTGCAGATTCAAGAGATCTGGGTCATCATAATCCCTATGCTCATGCCTTTTTATCTTATGATTCTGTTGTAAGGTCTGCTCCAGCTCAATATCAAGTGGGATTAAGGGATTTCCTTGATTTTGTGTACTGGGCATACACTGACGTACGCCCCTATAATAGTAGAAAAATAAAATCCAGTAACCTCAACAACCTCAATCAATAAATCTATAACTATATTCTTCGACAACATTGCCAAAATTTGATGTCGCCCAAAATTACACCTCCAAGAAGTATAATGCGGTCATTGTAAAATAAATAACACAACAAAGGTTGTGGTCAAATCCATAAAGAATAGGATGAATGTCGGTCACAAACTTGCTAAAGTAGTTAGAAAGTGTAGAAAGTAAATGGGGGGATTTTGTAAGAACAAGAACAATAGTAACAAATCTCGATCACTTTAGGTTGAAATCAATTCGAAACAAATATTAGGATTGTGTTTTGCCTAACTTCCTAATACTGCCTACTTATCATTCTTATCAAACTATCTCAATGCTTTGCATGCAGAATATAACAAGTTATGTATCACCAATCTTGTTTTGAACACCTTTGGTGAATTTCTATCATCACCGTTTGAGTCTCAAAGTATCTCGTAACAAACCCTTGCCCCATATTCCAGATTAACTATCTTCTTTTAGGTCTTTGATGAAGGTTGATAGATTCAAATTATTTTTGTAATATTTTTTAGAAAGTCACAATATATGCAAGAACACCAATTAAGAAAGACTTTGCACTTCCTCTACTTCGTTATTTCATCAGGTTCCTAGTTAAGAGGTTTAGATGCTCCTGTTTGAAAGACCCATAGAAATCCTGAAAGAAAGCATATGAATAATCTTAAAATATATTAAAAATGTAAACCGAAATCTCAAATAAATATCCAACCATAAAGCTCCTGAACAAAGATTCCAATATCAAAAAAGTATCTCAAAATCAATATACTGTTGTAAGTATAAAGAGTGCATAAGCTAATAACAAAACACCAATGGGGTATTTATAGGATACATTAGAAACCTAAAAATCCTATAAGTTGGAACCTACCTACGGACCCACTTATGGGCCGTAGGTACTACCTACAGACCCTAGGTGGTTTGTAGGTCCTAGAGAAAACTTCAGCTTTCAGATCATCCACTTACGGGTGTACCTACGAGGGTCGTAGGTGCCACTTACGCCCTGTAGTCCTTAGTAGGTGTTAGAGCCAACATCCAACTTCCAGAACGATTCTTCTATCACTTATGAAAGGACCTACGATGGGCGTAAGTCCTACTTATGCCCCGTAAGTGGGTCTGTAAGTTGGTGCCTCTAAAACACTTCAATTCCTTTTCTTCTTTTTTGTTCCTCACCTTATTTTACTGTAAAACAAACATAAAAACATAGAACATATAACAATAATAACCTAAATACTTGCATATTTTTTAATTTTAAGCATTAAAAGTACCATGAAACTATGACACATTAAAAGGTACCAACTATACATATCTTGAACTCGTAACTGTAAATCCTTCCATACCGTAAACACCAGACTCTAACTGGTTCCATATCTATCTTATATAACCTCTCATTGTCGGACTTGAGCTGGAACTAGTATCTCATATATCGGACTTGAACCAAAACAAATATCATGAATACCATACTTGAATCGAAAGTAATATGGTAAATCGTCGGACTTAAACTAAAACTATCATATTCCTATCACAATGCTAGAATAAACCATCATAACAAATCCTCCTCGGGGTCATGAATGTATATAAGGTAACGTAACATGCCTATTGAATCTACAAGAGCTAATAGTAATCTTGGCCTAAGGTGAGCCGGAGAGGCCCACTTCTAACCTCAAAATTCTATTTTAAGGAATATTCTATCAAACTAGACGAATTGTCAAATCCCACTATTAGATGCTAAATAAGTCTTGTTGCATCCTAAGATAGAGATCATACCTAAAGATCGAGTAGTTAAGTGGACTAGGCCTAATCATGGTCCCATAATCGGTTGAATGATTCAAATCACTCTAAATACATATCCAAGACCTAATTCCCAACCCTTTAACCAACGCATAATCATATCCATACTATAATTAAGCCTAATATAATAGAAAGGTAAGCCTAGCCTACCTGGACGCCGAAGAATGTCTGATAAAGTTTGCTAAATTAGAAATTTCCACTTTCAAGAAGATTTCACACGATGTCACACTATTTAAAATGGTAATCTTACGCATTAATACGAGAACAACACTACCTATATTGCATTTTTATGCTTTGTCTTCGCAATCAAGTCAAAATCTTACATGCGGCCTACTTGCGCAATCACATTTTTGAACTATCAACACGTCCTCCTATGATCAAGGAATATTTACCCTCAAGAATGGATAAATTTTGAGCTCAAACGATGATAAAATTAACCCAACAAGGATTTAGAGATTTGACACTAAATTGAAGAATTAATTGAAAATTTACTAGGATTTTGATGAAGAAATGATTATTTAAGCTAACAATTACTCCACGATCTCCCAATAATCACTCTCCCAATATTCAATACTTTCTTAGGGATTTTTAACTATTGAGACCTATGAAAATTGGGGAGAAATCGGGAAAATGGGCTAAATTTAATGTCATCTAAGTGCCGTATAATTGGTCACCGCTAAAGCATTCCATGGATCACCTAAGCGATCCCCTCCTGGGTCACCCTTCGCTTAAGTGGGCATGGTGTCACATAAGTGATACCTATTTAGCAGGAAGGATACCTCCTACGTGACTCAACTGGGCAAGCCCTGGTCGCTAAAGCAACCATTTTTCTGCTTAAGCAGCCTCCGCATACGTGACCCCCTCGGGGTTCATTCAAAATTTTGAGAATGCAAAAAAATTAAGATACCCTATAAAATTCAACATTTTGACCTTAATGACGCCATCCAGATTTTCATTTGAGGCTTTTTTGATGAAATATGGACCTCACCCCATGGGCTATTTTTGTTAAAATTTGACCAATATATCAAAATGATTCCAGAAGCCTTAAGATCCAAACCAATGGTTCCCCTAGCCTAAAATTGACATTCCAAAACTAATGGAGTTGTAAGAATTAGCATACAAGATTGTTAAAACAAAGATTACTCCCAATATCAAATTCTTAGAATTGAAGACTTCAAAACAGGAAATTGGCTCTAAAATCAAATGAGTTGTTCCATCGCTGAATTGTCAGCTCCAGCAAGTCACAAATGACTTAGGCCATCTATAGAAAAGCTTTAAATCATAAAAATGTGTAGAAATGCAAAAAATAACTGAAGGGTCATTACAATAGCCAACACTAAATGAACTTTTGTCCATAAAAGTAAAGGGTTAGGATGTACTTGAAGTGTCAAACAGGTGGGGATATTGGAACCGTATCTCGCTCTCAATATCCCATGTATCTTTCTATACTAGGCGATGTGCCTGCTTAACTTTAACCATAAGATTCTCCCTAGAGTGAAATCGCCTGACATCCCTGGCTAATATGAACACTAGCTCCTCCACAAAGGTCAATCTCTCATCCAACATAATTGAATCCTAGGAAGCATATATGACTCATCAGGAATGTATCACTGCAACATAGAATCATGGAAAATTGGATGAACAATGACAGAATTTGAGGGCAAGGCTAACTCATAAGCCATATCTCTAACATGGCGAAGGATCTCAAAATGTCTAATATATCTAGGCCTGAGCTTGCCTTTCAACCTGACCTCATCATGCCCTTCATGGGCGATACTTGAAGGAATACCCAGTCTCTAACTCAAAACCTCAAGGCACAAAATCTATGATCTACATAAGCCTTTTACCTAGCCTGAGTTTCCCAGAGCCTATCTCGAATCGCTCTAACTCTTCCTAACAACTCTTGAAGAAAGCTAGTTCCACGGGTCTTAACCTCAGAGGTCTCAAACCATCCAATTAGAGATTGACAATGTCTATCATATTGTACCTCGAATGGTGCCATCTCAAAAATTGAATGGTATCTATTACTATACGCAAACTTTGCCAATGCCAAGTACTGTTCCCACTAACTTCCAAAATCCATAACACAAGTTCAAAACATATCCTTAAGAACCTGAATAGTCTGCTCTAACTGTCTGTCGAACTGAGGGTGAAAAGTAGTGCTAAAATCCACTTGAGTACAAAAATCCTCCTTAAAAGCTTTCTAAAAGCTTGAAGTAAATACCGAGCCCATTCTGAAATAATATATATTGGCACTCCATGCAGGCAAACTATCTTACAATCATAGATAAGGGCTAACCTTTTGACACTAAAGGACATCTGAATAAGAAAGAAATATGCCGTTTTGGTCAACTGATCTACAATGACCTAAATATTATTAAAACCACAGGAGGTTCGAGGCAAACCACTTAAAAAATCCAGGGTGATCTACTCTCATTTCCACTAGAGAATGGACAATCTTTGAATTAGTCCACCAGGCCTCTGATGCTCGACCTTTACCAACATAGGCAATGAGCTACAAACTCCACCACATCTATCTTCATGACAATCCACTAATAGTGCTTCCACAAGTATCTATACATCTTAGCTATCCTAGGGTGAACAAAGTATCTGGAGCTGTGAGTTTTATGCAATATCAACTGAATCAAGTCAGCAACCCTTAGAATATAAATATGACACTAAATCTCAGAATATCCTCTGAATCCATGGTAGCCCTCCTGGACTCACCCCTAAACACTTGAGCACAAATGATACAAAGTCCCCATCCTCAAACTGGAGACTTTAAATCTGCTCAAATAAGCTAGACCTCACCTTAATAATAGCAAGGATTCTCCTGGAATCTGAAATGTCAAGTTGCACCATTAAGTCAGATAACAATTGAATGTGCCATGCTAACCGCCTCTTAGGGACCAAAATAGAAGCCAAATTGCCCATCCTCACTCCTTTCTGGCACAAGGTATTCGCCATCATGTTTTCTTTGACCGAATGGTATAAAATAGAGATGTCATAGTCCTTCAGCAACATCATCCATCTGCACTGCCTAGAATTAAGCTCTTTTTGAGTCATATGACATTGAAGACTATAAAGATCAGTGTAGATCTCACAGTGCATGCCATATAAATAATTCTTCCAAAGCTTAAGCGTAAAACCTCCACCGCCAACTCCAAATTACGAATGGGGTAGTTTTGCTCATGCATCTTTAACTTTCTTGACATATAAGTATTAACTCAGATCTGTTGCATTAGCACACAACACAAACCAACACCGAAAGCATTATAATATATGGTAATCCCTCACCCTAAATAAGAAGAACCAATATAGGAGCCAATGTGAGAAGATCCTTGAGCTTATGAAAGCTCGACTCGCACTCCTTGGACCACTTAAAAGGAACCTCCTTTTGGGTGAATATGGTCATTGGAGCAGTAATGGTAGCAAAACCCCCAATGAACCGTCTATAGTAACTAGACAAACCAATAAAGCTATGAACCTCTAATAGAGATGTAGGCCCGGCCTAATTACGAATAACCTCAATCTTCACTAGGTCAACCATAATCCTATTCTTAGACACCACATGTCCTTGGAATGTCATCTACTCAATCTAGAACTCACACTTAGGGTTTTTAATAATGTCTGAACACACGGTTTATTAAATTAATAAATGCGTCTAGGGCATTGGTTAACCCAAAAGACATCACCAAGAACTCATAATAGCCATAGCGAGTTTTGAAGGTAGTTTTCGGGATGTCCTTAGCCTTAATCTTCAACTGATGGTAATCGAACCTTAAGTCAATCTTAGAGAACACTGCTCCTCCCTGAAGTTGGTCAAATAAGTCATCATAAGATGCCTATTCCTTATCGTTACTTTATTAAGCTGCCTGCAATCAATATACATACAAAGGAACCATTCTTCTTCTTCACAAATAAGATAGGAGCACCCCAAGATAACATATTCGGTCTAATGAAACCCTTACCCAGAAGATCTTGAAATTGAGAATTTAGGTCCTTAAGATTGGTAGGAACCATATGATAAGGTGCCATATAAATAGGTCGAGTGCCTGAATCAAAATCAATAATAAAATTATTATAAAACTAAGGAGAAAGACCAGGTAGATTAGTAGGAAAAATATTAGAAAAATCATGAACTATAGAAATAGAGTTAAGCCAGGGACTCTCCACACTAACATCATAAATATAAATGAGGTAAGACTCTCAACCCGTTGATGTAATTCTCCTAACCCAAACAAAAAAAATAATCACTATCGCCTTGCAACTAATAGATCCCTACTACACAACTGAGGGTACGTAGGGCATAGCTATGGTAACAATCTTGGCAAAATAATCCAAGATCACATAATAGGGGGATAACTAGTTCATGCCTAAAATCATATCAAAATCCACAATATATAATACAATAAAATCAAATGAGTATCAAACTCTCTAACAATCACAACACATAATCTATCAACTCGATCCACTACCGAGAGTAGATACACATAACGACATAGATAAAAAATCCTAAGATAAAGCTAACCATGGTGCATACTAATCAGATACATAAGAATAAGTGGATCTTGGATCAAATAAAGCAAAAGCTAACTGATGGCATACAAATATCATACCTATAATACAATATTTGTAGACTCTACTTTTGGGCTACCAGGTACAACATATACTTGTCCTCTCCTGCCACTTGACTAGGAGGTTGATTGATCTCCCATCCTACCTACTTAAGGACCTTCATGAGCACTGTGGGGACTACCCTGACGACCCAATATACCACCTTTAGTTGGAGATGGCACTGCCTTAATTAATAAAATGCTCTGCATTATCCAGGATACTCTGTAGAGATATGATCAAAGGCCCCATAATCATAAAATGCCCCAGATGCTACACTATAACCAAAAGATCCAGTGGACCCAGAATATCCACCATGATTACAATACCCAAAAGATGAACCTTTTGAAGTCCAACTACTACTTTGGCCATAATGATTGCTATAGCAAAGCTGACCCCCATCAATAATATGAAGTGCGGAATGAACGAGCCTACTAAATTGACCCTAATATTGATAAGATTAGAGTGGAGGGTACCTACCTTAAAAAACACTACCTTTGAATGGTGAGCCACTTTGGCTCTCACTAAATTTACCATGGAATCATAACCTCTTATTGCTACCCTCTTAGGCCTCGCAATGCATCTCCTCTATAATTTGAGAATGATCTAAAACCTCAGTAAATTACCTACCAGCAACAACTAAAATCAATATAGCCATCCAAAATGGAAGTCTTAATCCCTAAATAAAATACTAAATTCTCTCATACTCAATTGATAAGATAGATATAGCATAAATATCCTACTCATAAAACCAAACTTCATACTTCAAGACGATCATAGAACCTTGTTCCAATATTGAGAACCGATCTCTCAAATGATCTCTATGGCTACGAGGCTTGTACATCTCAAAGAATCCCTTAGAGAATCGAGTCCATGTCAATAGTGAGATCTATCTAGACTGTAATCAAGATAAACTCTCCATGATGATGAGTTGTAAAATCTAACTAAAAGGAGTATAATCGACACCAGAACTCTCAACTAGGCCCAAATTATGGAGCCTATCCTCACATGCAATAAAGAACTTATATTCATCCTCGCTAGTGCCCTATAAAACCAAGGCGTAGTCAAGTTCAAGAACATACCCAACATCATTTTCTCTATAATAGACATAGTAGTCCTGGTAGCTACCGATTAAGCAACTACCATTGCTAGAGGAATTTCAACTCCGGGAGCCATAGCTGCAGGTTATGACCCTGCATCGATACTATTCTAATCTGCAGACTGGGCACCATTAGACGGTGTGCCATAAACCAAACCCAAAAGCTAAAATAAGGTTTCTCTAAGCAATGATGAAGAAATAAAACTGATTGAACTGGCACTATCCATTGGCCCACCACTGGCTATAATAGAGGAATCTATAGTGCAGGAGAAAGAATAGGGTCTAGTAAAGGCTCCCTATCCTAGTTTTTAGTTGACACTATATCTCTTATATGTCATTGACGTATAGATTATCCACGTACTCTGATAAAATCCCTAGTCGTAGACTCTCGGGGTCCTCATCTCATATAGTAGTAGCATACATTCTAGTCATATGCAAAAAAGAGAAACCAAATAAATATTAGAAACCAACTCATACCCTTAGCACAAAATGTGTGAAGAAAGTGAAGATATCCTAAAAATATCCTATAACTTCTCAAAGATAAGAAACAAATATTATTATGCCAATCTGCAGGGCTCTACTAAACACTTACTGTTATACCAACAATACTAGTGAACCTAGAATTTTGATACCAATATGTCATGACCTAACTTCATCAGTCATGGTACTTACTTTACCCCACCTGTAGGTAACCCAAACCATAGCCCGAAACTATGAGTAATGGTCTAAATAGTGGAAATGGCATAAATATGATAAATATGCAAGTGAATAAAGTACATGCCATAACATAAGAACAAAACATAAATGAAGAAAAATAAGATATGAGTAATATCATCCCACGACCAAGTAAAGTTGGTTCAAGAACTACTAATCAAAAGAATGTAAGTAATATCAAGTCAAAGATACAACAATCTCAAAAATAGAAAGACTATAAAAATACAAGATAGAGAAGAGGTCAACTGTGACTTTCAGAGCTCACTCTATCTCTGAACTTTGACCAACATAATCATAATATCAATGACATTAACTAGTACTCGAATTTGCACCAGAAAGGCATAGAAGCTTAATATGAGTACCAAAGCCATGGGTACTCAGTAGGTATCATCGTCCAACCTGGATAAATCATAATATAAATACAATAAAATGTGAGATAAATACGCTGAGTCAAGGAATGCGTACACCTGGAATAACACTCCA
The DNA here is from genome assembly GCA_030864225.1 of Capsicum baccatum var. pendulum. Lineage (NCBI taxonomy): Eukaryota > Viridiplantae > Streptophyta > Magnoliopsida > Solanales > Solanaceae > Capsicum > Capsicum baccatum. The sequence goes on along the minus strand of CM061559.1, from coordinate 65,806,417 downwards.
AAGACTGAAAGTAAAACTTCAAAATATCAATATTATAGCAAACATAACTATTTGTACATAAATGGGCCCCTATAATCCTAGAATATACAAATAAAGTAAATAGCCTAACGTTGGCCTCGATAAGCTAGAGGGTGCAATCTAGGTGAAGTAATAACATCCATATTACAAAATTGTAACAATTGATCCTTCTATATCATAAACATCAGAATCAAACCAGTTCTATAACCATCATAAATAACCACTCAATGTCGAACTTGAATCAAAACTAATACCATAAATACTAAACTTGAAACGAAAGTAATATCGTAAATCACCGGACTTGAACCAGAACTATCATCTTCCAAAAACAATACTAGAATAAACCATCACACTAAATCTTTCTCGAGATCACGAATGTGAATAATATAACATAACATACCTATTGAGTCTACAAAGAGCTAATAGTAATCTTGGCCTAAGGTGGGCCGTAGGGGCCACTTCTAACCACAAAAATTTATTCTAAGGAAAATTCTATCCAAACTAGACTAGAGTGTCAAATCCAACTATTAGATGATAAATAAGTCTTACTATATCCTAAGATAGAAATCCTACTTAAAAACCAAGTAGTTAAGTTGACTACACCTAATCACGGTCATTTAATCAGCTAAATAATTCAAATCATACTAAACGCCAAGACCTAATTTCCTACCCAAAACCATCATATTATCATGTCAATACTATAATTAAGTCCAATCTTAGAGAAATGTAAGCCTAGCATACATGGACTTTGAAGAATTCTCGATAAAGTTTGCTGAATTAGTGATTTCTCTTTTTGAAAAGATTCTGCATGATGCCACTCTATCAAAATTATAATATACACATCAATATGAGAAAAATGGTAAGCATGTTGTATTTTTATGCTTCGGATTCAAAATAAAGTCAAAATCTCATGTGGGGCTCGCTTATGGAATCACACTTTCAAAATCGTCAACACGCCCCCTATACTCAAGGAACGTTTTCCTTAAGAATGAGTAAATTCCGAGATCAAATGATGCTAAAATCAACCCTACATGTATTTAGAGATTTAAGACTAAATTGAAGAATTCAACCAAGAATAATAGGAAATTTACAATGATTTCGATGAAGAAATGATTATTTCGAGATAAAAATTACTCCATAGTATCCCAATAATCAATCGTCCATTTTTTGCACATTCTCTATGTATTTTTAGCTCTTGAGATTAGTGGAAAATAGGGAGAAATCAATAAAAAGGGCTGAATTTAATGCCCTTAAGTTCCGCTTAAGCGGTAACTACTAATGTGGTCCATGGATCCTTAAGAGATCCCCGCTTGGACCTCACTTTGCTTAAGAGGGCATTGTGTCACATAAGTGACACCCATTTTAGCGGTAAGGGTTCCACCTACGCGACCCTGCTAGGAAAGCCTTGGTCGCTCAAGTGATCGTCTGGCCACTTAAGTGCCCTTCACTTAAGCAAACTTTGGGCCGCTTAAGCGGATGCACCAGCTAAACTTGGAATAATTCCAAGATTTCACTAACTACTCGAGATTCATTTAAAATTATGATAATGAAAATAAACTATGCTACCCTCAAATTTGACTTTTCGGACTTAATGATACAGTCAATTTCCATTTGAGGTCATTTCGACAAAATTTGGACCCTATACCCATGGACCATTTTTATTAAATTTTGACCAATAGCCCAAAATAAGTTCAAAAGACTCAAAACCCAAACCAAAGGTCCCATTAGCTTAAATTTTACATTTTAGAGTTGACGAAACTACCATAATTGGCATTCGAGGTCGTTAAACTGAAGTTTATGCCCAATAGACAATCTTTACCAATAAAGATTTCAAAGCAAGAAATTGACTCTAGAAGCCAAAAAAACTGCCTAGTAACTGAACTGTCAGCTTCAGCAAGTCGCAAATATTTTGGGGAACTATAGGAAAGCTCTAAACAATAAAAATTTGTGGAAATACAGAAATGACCTGGAGGGTCATTACAGTTTGAATCCTTGTTTGTTAGTTCCTTGAGATTTAGTGGTAGTAACTAATCAACTCTAGTGCCTACTTGATCTTTTTTATTCCCTTTTGGTTATCTTATATTTATTTGAGATACTATAGAACTTATTGATTTATTTCCATTTTATAACTTTATAGGCTTGTACCTTGTGACTGTCAAGGTTTGGAAGATTTTTATCTTTCACGTTTCTTGGATTAGCTGTGATAGGATTTAATTGAGATTTATCTTTATTATTATGTCTTTCTCTTAAATTTTTGTTCAATATTTATGTATGAGTAGGTTTTGGATTACCTATTAAGGGGGGAGCAGAAGGGGTGTGATATATGCCATTGCACTCGACTTTAAGGTTGTGATAAGTTGGTATCTGAGAACTTAGTTCATTGATCTCACAAAATAAGCCGAGTCTAGTAGAATTTTGCTGATCAGTTCTAAAATATTCATTATCTATCTTCCAGAGGCTAAAATATTTTAGGAAGAATCTTTTTCTTTTTTCTTATCATGGGAAAGTGATTTGATTATTTACTCAAATTTTTGTCGTATTCTCTCACAGATGGTAAGGACTCATGCATTTATAGATAGAGAGAGCGAACCCATTTCGACATATTTGCCTACTAACCGTGCTATGGCATACAAACATTATAAGGGACGTGGTAGGGGCCGAGGCCGAGGCCGAGGTAGAGGTATGACTCAAATAGTCTCTTAGATTTATGCTAATGTAGAGTCCCTTGATATTGGTTGATTGAATATGAGCTATAGGATGATTAGTTCCAAGTAGAGGAGGTATGCCCAGTGGGCCTAGTTCAAGCTCCACTTGGTTTTATTGCTACTCCGGTGCTCTAGGATACTTTGGTTTAAGTATTGGGTGTCTTAGAGAGTTTGGATCAACTTGGTGTCTTAGTAGGTACTCTCTAGGGATCAAAAGCTAGAGTAGGTGCCAAATCCTATATCAATAACCTATCCTAGTATTTTAGGGTCCATTAGGATATCTAGTAGTTACAACACCTAGATATGATGGTATTTTTTTTCCAGCAGTGGGGTTACAACTATGCTTAGGGTAGCTATGTCAGATAAGGAATAGAAGAAGTTTGAGAGGTTTAGAAATATAGATCCCTCTTAGTTTCTGGGTGACATAGGGAGGTGACATACGAGTTTCTTTTGAGTTGCCATGAAAGACATTAGGGTGCTGGGTTAAGTCATGCCCTAAATTACAGGATCACGGGGGCATCTCCTCTATTCTTAACAAGATAGGAGAAGTGAGAATTATCTTATATGTACCTTTTAGATTGTTTATTGCAAGTTATAATTGTATTTTTTTTATAATTATTGAATTAAGTTTTTATTTACAAGTTGTAGCATTTAAAAAAAAATATTGTTTTTAAAAATTTATCTATTTGATATATATCAAATAAAAATTCTCCTAAATATTTGCTTCCCCCCCCCTCCTAGTTCCTTAAATAAATGGTTGATAACAAATCCTTAATTTTTTTATATAATGCTTCTAATTTTTTTTATCGTATAATTCTACCAAACCCTTTACCTAACAAAGTAAAAAAATTACGATAAAAGGATTATAAAAAATCCTAAATTTATCCTTTTTTTAATTTTCTTAAATAATATTTTTTTTATACTAGTTAATCCTTCCAAGTTTTTTTATAGTGTTGTCTTTTCGTAAATTTCTCTCATATACTTTCCTTTTTTCTTTCATATTTTCTTTTCTTTGATATTATTCTCTATAATTATCTTAAATTGTTTCCATTATGTAAACTTCTATCAGATTGTTGAAATCCACATTTTATCATTAATTTCTTCACACACTAATATTTTTTTTTTGCACTATTAATTTTATTTGTGAATCAAATTTTATACATTATTTAATGTGAATTTCATGTATCCATTCATCATTTTTTATTTTTTTTTTGTAGGAAATAGCGAATTCAATGAATAACTTTTCATACACAATTGATACAAAATCGTTGTTTGAAGTTTTATTGAAAAATATATTTTATACCTTTTTATATGTATTTATTAATGAATAATACAACTTGATAAGAAACTAACAATGCCGAACGATACACCAATTTTCATATAAAATATAGATCCATAAAATAAAAGTACACCTAAATAAGTTAAATTTAGCATATTTAGACACAATCCATACATAAAACCTGTTTGTATATATCCATGATTTTCATAAAATGAAATAGCAAATTTAGTGAACAACTTCACATTCATGATTCATATCAGTTTGTATACAAATTTCATACATACAAACTAATGACGCTTAAATTATACCTCAAAGGTATAAACAATCATCATTAATATAGCTAACTCAATAAAAGTTGAGATCGAATCCTCAGGAAATGAGAATACAAAATTCAACCTCAAGTGTTATGAGCGACTAGAAGTTTCTCGTAATGCTATATATATCAAATGAGTAAGTAAAATGGGGGTTTTGTTTTGAACACTTTATAGTTAACAATTTTATCATATTAGAAATGCAAATTTAAAGCTAAAATGACTAGAGTTGAAACCAAATGTGGTATGAGACTTGGGGTTATGCTCTTGTAAGTGTGTGTTCATGCACGGGTAATTGAACATTTATTTGAGTTTAGCTAAGATTCATGAGTAGGCTAGATTATATGTATTTAGTATCAATTTGTCAATCAAACACTAAAATTTCACAAATGGTTCTTTCGAACTCCTCACAAATGTAGCTATTTCAATAATATATAACCTTAATTAGCATCCTTACGTTTAAGAGATACTATTAAATGATATAAATCAAGTTATTGTTCACTCCTACTCCCCACCCTAATCCCCTTTGTTAAGGATGATAAGGATTCAATAGTAAACTAGAGTTTGCAACCTCTAATTATCGGTTAAATCATAGAATAAGAATGAAACCCATGTCAATTAGCTAATTAAAAAGACAAATAAACAAGACCCATAAAATAATGGCAACTTATTCAACCATAACCTCAAGCAAAGAAATTAGCTACTCATAAAGAGAAAAAGTGGATATTTATTGAAATTCTTAGTCCACTGTTCCATTAGATCGAAGATTAATACAATAATTAATATCCAAATTCAATAAAAGGTAAGAGAAAGTCACTAATTTCACAATTGAGGTTTCACTCTAAAATTTTCATCTTTAAAAAGTACAGAGATGGATGCTTAGAACTGAAAACCTCCTTTTAAGCCCTAAATTCATGTTTTGCAAAAGTTACAAAACTACTACCGCACTAGCCATATGCTGGTGTAGGTGCTAGCGCATATGAGGGATCTGCGTGCATAGGCCATCTTTGCAGTTGCTACTAGAAGATCAATTTAAGACATATGTATGCGCAGGTCAGGCATGTCAGCGTATAGGTGGCTGCTGACTTTTCCAAATGATTTTAGTTCTTTTTATTCACTTCTCGCACTCTGATTGACTCATATGGCTAGTTCAACCTCGCTCCCAATCTTTAACTGCACAAATGAGCATTAGAATATGAGAATTACCTCAAATCAATGGATAAACATGATAATTCAAGATTAAAAAGTGACAACAAGTCATCAATTTGCCAACTTATCAACCTTCTGAACATAAACTATTGCATGTCCTCTAGCAACCAAGAACATTCACAACATAAGAGGGTATTTATAACTCCAAACCATCCAAAAGTCTATGCTAGATTTCTAATTTAATCTAGTTCGAAAGGATTCAGCTTTACCCTTTAGTGATAATGGAAATAACCTCAATTGAATAGCCTTATGACTCACTCCACAGATTATATGAAGTACAGATCCCCATAAAGTTTATGATATGCATGTTTATGTCATCAGTAGGTAGGACAACAAATGCCTATTTCAAATTCAATTGCTAAATCATCGCACCCATAATTTTGAACTTAGTACCTTGAGTCAATCTTTGTTAGATGATTTCAGCAGTTTCAATCGGCTTTACGTAACCCAAGTCTGGATCTTCATAAATAGGAAAATATTTTTTGAGCAGATGGTGTTCCTAATTTTTTCTTAATCTGTCCCTTGTATCAAGAACAACTAGATGATCTGCCTCATCTTATCAATTTCTCTTTTCCCTTGCTGCTCTTAGGGCAACTACTTGCCTATAATTTCTCACAGCTATTAACCAAGCAATGACTCATTTTGCAATTTCCTAAATATCATGCTGCTGTAGTGATTGGTTCAAAGCTGCTGGGTCATATAAAACCCCTCAAGAAGCGCTCCTTGATCATGGACTCCTTTTCTCTCAATCATTCAATTTGTTCTCAAAGTTCTCTCTAGTTAAGATCAAACAGAATCAAGGGATTTCCTTGACTTTGAGTATTGAGCTTCTACTAAGGTGTTCCCTAGAAATAGTTGAAAAGTAAATTTAGTAAATAAAACCAATAGCCCAACAAGTAAAATCAATCAACTTTGTAGAAATATTCTTCGACAATCGTGCCAAAATTTGATGTCGCCTAAATTACATCTCCCAAAATATATATGCGGTTGCAGAATCAAATATAGAACCCATCTAGGTTGGGGTCAAACCTGTAGAGAATAGGGCAAAATCCGATCAAGTGTTTGTCTAGGCAATTGGAAACTAAGTAAAAGAGGGGTTATTTTGTGAAACAAATAAGCAATAGGAAGAATTATTAGTTGGTGAATTTGTAATCAGCATGAGAGAAAACTAGGATTGTAATTCTCATGATTTTATAACTGCACGGGTTGCTCGTGCTAGAATACTATTATGATGTGTTACATGCAAAATCTAACAAGATAAGTTTATCTAAATGTCTCTCAACCTTGGTTAAATGAATTTCACTCTTCTCCACCTAGTCTCTGAGTATCTCACTACTAACCCTTGTTCTTGATCTCAGATAAACTATCCTTATTATGAATCAAGTTATTAGGTGAAGGTTGATAGCTTCAAATCTCTTTAGTTATATTATTTTTCTAATCTATACATATATCTTGAGAAATTTTATGATACTGGTAAGTTCCTACCATTTGCAACCATTATTAAAACAATCATAACAAAGGAAATACCAATTCATACAAGCACACCAGTCTAGAGTTGCTTTGTACTTAACCCGTTTCATTAATTCTTCATGGTTCCCACAATCCTAGTTGTGGTATTTAGATACTTATAATTACTAGCACATAAAATAATTCTTAGATTAAAACATGATCATGTGCATACAATAAGAATTAAACTCCAAGATATCAACTTGAATTAAAATCCTAGAAAGGATGTCCGTAAGATTCCGAGAATATGCCTTCAAATATTACAAGATAATAATGTAAAATATAAATTAGTTTAACCTCATATAGATAATACTATAAGATAATTTAAAGAAAAAAATAAATCCTATCTTCAAAAATACAGGAAATCTAGGTTAGTGGCCTCAGACGATAGAAAGATACAATCGTGGTTAGAATCCATGATCATCCATGGGTGCTCTTGATTTGGTTCATAGATTCTTGTCTTCAGGTTTCTACTGGTACAATTATCAGTACGACTTCATAACTTTTATTTACGATCGATAATATAGTTATCTGATTGGTCTTTTACTGATATTTCTAAAACTTGTAGATCAGGAGTTCTTTCCATAATATCATTGTATATTTGTACAGTCAATCCATGATCGTGGTTTACTCTCGTCTGATCTCCATTGTACCTTAATCCTAAAAGACTATTTTGGTATCCTTCTAATGTCACCTAAAACTACACTCCAATAGAAATATGCTATGGTCGATTACAAATATAATAACCCAACTAGGTTGGGGTCAATCCCACAACGAAAATGTAAACAGGTTCTTGACTTGATGTAATCCACGAGTAGTACAGGAAAGTAAATAGGGGGATTTTAGTAGTAGTAGGAAGTAGTAACAAAATCTTAAGTTCTTTTGAGTTGTAGACAATAGAAGGCAAACTCCAAGCTTGTGTTCCCCCTAGCTTCTTAACTCCATAAATTTCTCTTGTTTAACCTAACTATTCTGTTGTTCTGCATTCAAATCTATAAGATAGGATTTATCGGCCGCTGGTTAGGCATGAAGATAAATTTCACCTTTTACTAGTAAGGTCTTGGTGCGTTGCTGTGTTGCTCCTTTTTACGACCTCAATTCACTATCATTGGTTAGGATAAAGTGATAAGATCAGACGCGGGGACTAAAAAGTGGAGGTAGAAATCCCAAATCACTGTATTAACCTTCTTTTCCTAATTAGAAACTCCTTATTAGGAATGGATGCGAATACAAGAAATATCAAGCTCCTGCAGTTGCAATGAGGCTAAGTATTGCGAAGAAGATTAAGATACATGCATAAACCCTAGATTAGATGAATATCACACTTCCTCTACGTATCTAATCCATCAGGGTTCCCCCAACCCTAGTCAAGGAGATTATCCGCTAATGTTTGTGCAAGAAACCATAATTATCAATGAAGAACACATATAATTAATTGCACATGAGTGAGATGAATAAACTCCAAAATCTTGAATTGAATAAAAACCCAAAATCACAAGAATAATTTTAAAAAGTACTGTAAGAATGTGTATCCTATGATAAGAATGCGTAACCTAATAAAAGGTAAACCCTAGGGTATTTATAGTATCTCAAAATAACATAAAAATTCTAATAAAAATGGAAAAGGTAAATTTATGTCGGCACTCAGTATGACTTGATATTCTACTCATACTGGCATCATACGAGCCACACTCTGCCCTCTCGTATCCATTCCAGTGTCTATTCTACCAAGTCTTCAACTTTCTGTTCGGTATATGACTTCTGCTTATGAGTCATACCTGAATATACGAATCGTGTCCTTCACTCGTAACTACCTAAGACTTATATCCTTCCAAGCTTTGAACACTGGTTTGTGTACGACGTCCTTATACGAGTCATAATCAGAATTTGGACTTGTATAATTCTTAGACTTCAACTTTTGAATGGTAGTTTAGGTTCTGTTATGCTTACGACTTTTTTGTACAACTTGTATCCTAGCTTACGGCTTGAATATTTGAGTCATATCTTCCCCATACTCAGATTTTCATATTTACTTTTGGTTCTACTGTGTATATAATTCTGCATAAGAGTCATATCAAATGTTTACAACTCAAGAGCTGAATCTTACCTTGATCATAATTGGTCTTTACCAGGTCTTTTTCTTCCCTTTTCATTCCAACACTATTGTAGACCTGGTTTACCTACAATTTAGACCAAAGTGCATCATATCCAACAACATATCCTAAGTTCACGGATAAATTCCTGATTTTAAGCATCGAAAGTGTCATATTTCTACGATACATCAATACCCTCAACTTAGACTTTTGCATGTGTTCAGGGAAATAAAACCACAAACTATTTTCTAACATAGAGACGATGCTTAAACAGGAAGATCTTAAGCTACCCATGGAAGTGATTTCAAACTTAATTTCAATCTTGTTATTCCCCTCCTAAGTTTAATTTTTGAAGATTCAAACTGCGTATAATGATGTAGCACACATAGAACCATGAGAAAATCCGATGATGGTATTACATTAGTAATAGACAACTGGGCATCAACATAGATTAAATTCACCAAACAATCTAGCATCCTAGCAACACAATCTATACGCGCTCACAGTCAAAGAACACCCACTCATTCTTCGTATGGATAAACCAATCTATTCAGGGATATAACTAATGAATCTTTCACTCATAAAGATGAATCACTAGTGTATACAGAATACCATAGGTTTTCCCTTATACTTTTTTCCTAAGTTCTCAGACAGTCTTGGTAGGATCACTATAGGAATTTATTCAGCTTGTAATGTAGGCTTGGGGATGGTCTGATATCTTTTAAGATTCATCTAGTCACTAAGCCTCCTGGACACTATGCATTTCTCGGGGTCCACTTATTTTTCCACTTCTTTTTTTATCTCCACTGTTATGACTCCCTTTTTATTCCAAGCACATTCAAATTGGGTACGGAAGGGTTTTCTCACTTTTTTTTATTTTCTTTGTCTTTTACTTTTTATTTTAACTTTTGTTTCTTTTATTTTCCCCACACCTTCTCAAGTTTCAACTAGTTTTCCTTCTACACACTTTTTCATACTTGTTTGCTCTGATGCACTCCTATAATGGCCACCCTCAACTTAGGCAATTTGCTTGAGTTAAGGTGCACAGTGTCCAAAGAGGACCAGGGCCAAAACAGGTATTGTAACGTAAACGAGACGGTGAAGTTGGTGTAAACAACAAAATTGATCTATTAAGGCTCAAATATTTGGATCAAAGGGATTTATTCATTTGGTTAGGGCATTTTAGGCTCAGGTGGACTCACACAAAAAAGGCCTATGATCTTCTCCGACTTAACTATCCTAGACTTAGGTAAAAGCAACTGGGCACGTTCTAGATTTCGACACATTGGGAACTCAGTATACCTCACACACACTTGCACTGGGTTACACTACTAAGTACTCTTTATCTAGGTATGAAACTGTTTTCCCCTAATTGTTCTATCCCTAATCCTAATGCCATTTCCAGGTTCACAACAGTCTCACACATATATTCATATGACACAGTAAACAAATTTTTTTGGAGGGGTCAATTTTTCAACATAAAATCATTTCAAATCAGCAGTATTTCCAGATCCATAAATCAATTAAAATCCAAACTTCATAACACATGATTTTTTCAAAATCTTTCAAGAAATCATAATAAAAAATAATCAACGCTACCATAGGTGCTGATTTTCTCCTTATTTCAGGTGTCAGCACCAAAAACTGTAAGTCATAACAGACTTTCATCTATGTATGCTTTTCGGCTACTCTTATATTTCTAAATTAGATGTACACCCCCTAACTAAAAATCATTGCACTTCCCTCATTGCTATAAAAAAGAAAAATAAAGTATGGATGAAAGTTCAAACCTAGGCACTCAAGGTGGCGACTCATCAACATCAACACATAGGCCCTCAAATTGGGTCACACTCTCCTCAGCTACCATCCCATCAGTCGGGACAACAACAACAATAATTGTCGAGGGTACCACACTATCCCCCTAAGAAACAATAATAGATTCTCTATTTCCACCAGCTTCTATGGCTATCTTACGGACCCATGTCTCCCATACTCGCTCATCCTATATGCTTTCAGCCCTGGCCTTTTTTTCAGCTTCTTTTTCTTATTTTCTCTTTTTTTCCCTCTTCTTTTCTGTTTGGTCTCTTCAATAGGTGCTTATATTGGGTTCAGAATTGCTGAAATATTTGGCACATGAACTGTAGAAATCACTGTCTTAACAATAGGCTCCAAAATAACTAATCTATCATATAACTCTGTGACCACCTTATTAATTTTTTCAACCTCGAACCTAATCTCTGCAAAATCAGGAGTTGGTCCGCCACTAAGTTATTGATTTTCCTTGACTCAAAGGCATCCAGTCTGCTCTATACCAGTCTATCCCGACTCTAGAACTGCGCATCATGCCAGGGTCTTATGCCTTCTTCCATGTGACCCACTCTTAGCTCCAATGTGGATAACCTACTCATAATCTATGTAAGACCCCACAAAATCCTAAGCTTAACTCAGTCCGTTAAAGCTTGAAAAGAGGTCCTAGACTTAGAAATTTCAGCTAAGTGTTTATACTTAGAATTGCCTTCATAAGTTGGCAATCCTATTTTACGTCCCTTATGACCTTAAAATGTTGATCCTTGGATTGAATCATGATCTGGTGGGTCAATAGGTCACTTTGGGTTAATTTTAGATTTTTTAGACCTCGTTTGAACCATGATTGGGTGACCAAAATAGTGGGTCAATGTGGTCTCGAAGCATCGCATCGATATATAATTTTTTCCCAGCTTTTAGTGCAATTCCAGTGAACCAATGCAAACTCGATGCGGCACATTGATCATCGCTTTGACACCATCAATGCGGCATGTCGGTTTGAGCGCCACTGGACATATTTTTAATCATTAAAAGCCCACATCCAAAGGGGTAATTGGGTCATTTTCCACCCATATTCAGCCCCAAAAAAAGAGATTAAATCATTCCTAGGGGAAAATCACTCACTTTCTTTCAAATCTTTTTCTAGAACAAACCCTAGAGCTTTTGATTTGAAGTTCAAAACTCAAGAACACACAATCAATGTTCACGAATTCAAGCATCAAGGTATGTTAGGTGTTCATCCAAGGGTTTTATTCCACCCTTGGTGTTCAAGAACCCCTTTTAAATTAAAAGTTGGCTTCTTTCATGAAATTCATATTAAATATGATTGTATTCATGATTATGATGTTAGTTGGCTTTAGAATTCATAATCAATTACAAGTTTCATGAGAAATAAATAGCATGTGTGTGTTGCTATATGGTTTCATGTTAAAACCCTTGAATTTGTAAGTTGGGATTTTGATCATGATGCTTGTATATTATAGTATAGCCATGTGTATAAATCCTGCTCCCCAAGTGTTTGAGGAATTGTTCATGTGAGTTGAGTAATGAAATCATATCATGTTAGCATGCATACAAGTTTATGCCATGCAAGTGTTTGCTAAAATGCATCAATGAATGAATTGTGGCAATGTGTCTAGCTATCATGTATTTAAGATTGTGCTATGTTTTATAATTTATGCAATTAAGTCCCGAGGGTATCTAATACCCGACAATCTAGCTGTTTACCTAGATTTATAGTAGTTTCAGAATACTCTCAGTGATATCACGTATAGTAGCACTCAGTCAGATAATAGAACTCAGTATATTCAGCTAGTTAACAGAACTCGGTGTATTCAGTCAGTTATTAAACTCAGTGAACTCAGTCTAGTTCAAATCGACAGCACGATCAGTAATAGTTCAGTCAAGCCTAGTATAGTCTAGAAACTAGTTCAGTATCTATTCAGTTGGGAGTAGGAATAAGCACCGAGTGAACCTAGGGATGGGGGCATTCCTATCAATAAAGAGTTTGACCCTTAGTAGCAATCCCTACATTATAGAACTACGTAACCAACATTGGTTGAGATGTCTTCCTACAAGTCTAGGGTTGATACATCTCGTACGAGTTTTTCTACCAGCGAGGGTTAACAAAAGAGCTTCCTCTCAGAGATAGTTAACTCATAGCTATTATTAGTATCTCTTGGAAAGGTGCTAATACCTTTCTAACTGGGATCACAGGTTGGATCCTAACTCAGTTCATAATCAGGGTATGTTGGTTAGATGAACACTCCCACAGTTTTAGTTTCAGACTCAGTATAAAACATCAGTTCAGTTTCAAAATTAGTGCTATCAGATACTGTCACCCAACTCAGTACAGAACTCAGTTCAGTTCTGCAGTAGAAGGAATGTCAGAAATAGTCACTTTATAAATAGAAATTCAGTACCAGTAAACTCAACTATCAGTTATTCAGTTATCAGAATTTAGTACCCAATGTTAACATGATCTCAGTTACAACATGCCTAATCTTGAGTCAGTTCTAGTAGCATATGAATTCATTTCTAGTAGCATGTGAATTCCCACATGTGTTTCCCAAGATCTTCTTAGAGTCCCTCCCGAAAAGAAAATTGACTTTGAAATAAATCTTTTTCTAGATACTCAACCTAGATCTATCCCGCTATACAGAATGGTCCCAGCAAAACTTAAAAAGTTAAGAAAATAGTTGAAGGATATCCTAGATAAGGGATTCATCAAACTCAACATATACCTTTGGGGTGCACCAGTTCTATTTGTGCGTAAGAAATACGACTCTCTTAGAATATGTATAGACTACCATCAACTAAATAAAGTCACGATCAAGAACAAATATTCACTTCCCAGAATCGATGACTTGTTTGACCAGCTTCAAGGTGGCAATTATTTTCTAAGATAGACCTCTGATCAGGCTATCACCATCTTAGACTCAGAGAATATGACATTCTAAAAATAGCTTTTAGAACTCGATATGGTCACTTTGAATTTTTAGTCATGTCATTTGGTCTTACCAATAATCCAGCAGCCTTCATGGACTTGATGAATCGCGTGTTCAAGTAGTACTTGGACATGTTCATCATAGTCTTCATTGATGACATTCTTGTCTACTCCCGCAGTGAACATGATCATGCATACCATCTTAGAACAGTGTTACAAACTCTCAGAACATATCAGTTGTTTGCCAAATTTGGTAAGTGTAAATTTTACCTAAGGTTATTAGCTTTCCTTGGTTATATAGTTTCCAGTGATGGAATTAAAGTTGATTCTCAAAAGACCGAAGCAGTGCAAAACTATCCCAGACCCATCTCTACATCAGATATCAGGAGTTTCTTGGGTTTAGATGGCTATTACCTATAATTTGGATGGTATCCCATATGTCCAGATTGACTCAGAATAAAGTCAAGTTGAAGTGGTCAGATTCTTGTAAGAAGAGTTTTTAGGAGTTAAAGACTCAACTCACTACAACCCCAATTTTGATTTTACCTGATGGCTCAGATGTGTTTGTGGTATATCATGATCTTCTAGAGTAGGTTTGGGATGTGTTTTGATGCAGAGAGGTTAGGTCATAGCCTATGCCTCTAGACAAGTTAAGAGTCACAAAAAAAATTACCCCACTCACGATCTTGAGTTAGAAGCTATTGTATTTGCCTTAAAGATTTTTAGGCATTATTTGTATGGGGTACATGTAGATGTATTCACAAACCACAAGAGCCTGAAGTATGTGTTTTCTTAAAAAAATCTGAACTTATGCCAGAGAAGATAGTTAGAGTTGTTAAAATACTATGATATAAGCATCCTATATCATCTGTGCAAGGCCAATGTAGTGGATGATGCTCTCAGTAGGATGTCTATGTGTAGTGTTACTCACGTGAAGGGTGGTAAGATGAAGTTAGTTTAGGAAGTTCATCAGCTTGCTCGACTGGGTGTCCGCTTAGTCGATTCAGTAAAAGGTAATGTATGGGCACAAAATTGTTTAGAATCATCTCTAGTTTCGAAGTAAAAGAAAAGCAAGATAGATATCCCAGCCTAGTCAAGTTGAAAGAGTCAATCAGAGATCAGAAAGTAAAGGTTTTCTCCCAAGGGGAAGATGGTGTATTGTATTGCCAGGATCGGCTATTCATGCTAGGGGTAGATGACTTAAGGCAATGAAATCTTGTAGAAGTGCATGGTGAGCATTACTCTATTCATCCAGGGGCCACTAAGATATACCATGATTTGTGGGAAATCTATTAGTAGAGTGGGATAAAAAAGGACATTGTAGAGTTTGTAGCTAAGTGCTCTACCTGTCATCAGGTTAAGATCGAGCATCAAAATCCTAGTAGATCTATGTAGGAGTTCAATATTCACACTTGGAAGTGGGAGGAGGCGATCATAGATTTTGTGATGGGTTTGCCCCGTACTCGTCGTCGGCATGATTTGATTAGGGTCACTGTAGATAAGATAACCAAATCAGCTTAATTCTTGCTAGTTCATACTTCCTATTCAGCCAAGGATTACGCCAAACTCTATGTCAGAGAGTTGGTTAGATTGCATGGAGTCCCAGTATCTATTATCTCAAATACAGGTACCTAGTTTACCTCTCATTTTTGGGAAGCCTTCCAAAAGGGTCTTGGTACCCAAGTTCACCTTAGTATAGCCTTTCACCCTCAGATAGATGGTCAAGCAGAAAGGACCATTCAGACTTTTAAAGATATGTAAGGGCGTGTGCCATTGAATTTAAGTGTAGTTGGGATGACCACCTGCCCTTGATTGAGTTCGCATATAATAACAATTATCATTCTAGCATTCAGATGGCTTTGTTTAAGGTGCTCTATGGGAAGTGATGCAAATCTCCTATTGGATGGTTTGAAGTAGGTGAGGACACCGTAGTAGGGCCTGACTTGGTATTTGATGCCTTGAAAAGGTTTAGTTGATAAGAAAAAGGCTCAAGATAGCTCAGAGCCGACAAAAATCATATGCAGATATGCGAAGAAAACATCTTAAGTTTGAGATTGGTGACTATATATATTTGAAAATCTCTCCTATGAAAGGAGAAAAGAGGTTTGGCAAGAAGGGGAGCTTAGTCCATGATATGTTGGTCCTTATGGGATTCTCAGCCATTTCAGAAAGGTAGCTTACGAGCTTGAGTTACCTTCAAACTTAACGTCAATGCACCCAGTATTTCATGTGTCCTTGCTAAAGAAGTGCATAAATGAACCAGGAGTTGTAGTCTCGATAAAGGGAATTGAGGTCTAGAACAACCTCTCTTATGAAGAGATTCTAGTCAAAATTCTCAATTATCTAGTTCGCAGACTAAGGAACAAAGAGGTTCCTCTAGTCAAAGTTCTTTGGTGGAATTAGTTCTTTTAGGAAGCTACTTAGGAAGCAGAAGCAGATATGTGGACCAAGTATCCTCACCTCTTCTCTACAAACTCAGAATCTAATTAAGGTAACAATTTTCCTTGAATCCATTCAGTTCTATGCTCAGATTACCTTTACAACTCTGTATCGATTCAGTTGCATAGCATTTTCATATCATGCATACCTTTATGAAATAGCTAAATCATATGTCATGTTTTCAGAACTCAGTCATGCTTCAATTATTAGGTTTGTAGCTAAGTGCTCTACGTGCCATTAGGTTAAGATCGAGCATCAGAAGCTTAGTGGATCTATGCAGGAGTTCAGTATTCCCATATGGAAATCGGAGAAGGTGAACATGGATTTTATGAAAGGTTTGCCCCATACTCGCCACCAGCATAATTCGATTTGGGTCATTGTAGACAAGATAACCAAATCAACTCACTTCTTGCCAGTTCATACATCCTATTCTGCCGAGGATTACACCAAACTCTATGTCAGAAAGTTGGTCAGATTGCACGGAGTCCCAGTATCTATTATCTCAGACTGAGCTACCCAGTTCACCTCTCATTTCTGGAAATCCTTCCAAAAGGGTCTTGGTACTCAAGTTCACCTCAGTAGAGACTTTCACCCTCCGTTAGGTGGTCAAGAAGAAAGGACCATTCAGACTTTAGAATGCCCATCCATACATTCTGAATCACCAGTGAAGTATTTAGCTTACTGCCCTTCCACAAATGACCATGTGAGTATTGCCTCTGAATTTCTACCTTGAACGTTGCATAGAATTCTCAAACAAGTACCTTACTATATTTTTTAAGTGCTCTTATCATCCATTCAAATCCATATTGTTGGAAGAGTTCCTCAAATTCGGGTAATTCTGACATCCCAGTAGTTGTCAACCTACGCTCTAGATACAACACCCTTCTTATCTTTCCACCCATAAGTCCAAACAAACCAATGTTGAATGTATTCTACATACTAGGGTACCCCAATTACTCAAGGATGGGCATCGGGATGGTGGTAAGTGCTAGTAGGTGATGTGTGAGCTAATGCTAACACATTTAAGGCTTTTAACTATGAATAATTGTGAAGTCTTAAGCAACTTTTATCATTTTTGATTGGTTTATGTTTGATTTTGTAGTTTAAGCTGATATGATAGAGAACCAACAAGCATGGAAGTAATGAAGTTGAAATCTAAAGAAATCTGAAGACAAGTATCGCTGACGACATTTGTGATAAGTCATCAGCCCTGTGATAAGTTATTAAGTTTGTTGTCAGCAGTAAACAGAGAATTTGCCTAATTTGAAAGATGTGATGACATTTTGTGATAGGTCATCAAGGGTCTGATAAGCTGTCAAGAATGTCGTCAGCCTGAGGTAGCATAGGAGAACTGAAGAAGAGCTTTGACGACATTTTGTGATAGGCCATCATGAAGCTGTTAAGTTGTCAAGTTTGTCTTCAGCCGTAAACAAGAAAATCCAAAACTGAAGAAGGAAATGACGACATTTGTGATAAGTCGTCAGCCTCCTGATAGGCTATCATAAATGTCGTCACCTAATCTGAGGGATTTCTGAATTCTATTATTTTGTTTCTATAATTAGAGTGAAAAATTTACACCTTTGTTTTAGGGTTTTTTGAGGAGTTCCACACATTGAGTTCTGAGCAATATACTTTGATATTTTCTCTTTCTACTTTTGCCTTGAGAAAGCAATTACTTGGAAGAGATTATATTCATTATTTTGGGATTTCCTTTGTGATTTAATCTGAGAATCCCTAGTTTCTATTCATCTTGTGGTAAGTTTATCTTTAAAATCATGAATTCATATATTTGCTTCGATTTTTACGTCATGAGCGGCTAAATTCCTTTAACTTGAATTATGGGATCTAGGGTTAGGTCTTGATAAGGTGCTGAGTGATCAGGATTCAAAAGGTGGTCGGACTTCTTGATAATTCTGAGGTTTTAATTAACGTTTGTTGGTTGCAAGCAATAGATAAAACCTACTTTGATTTTCTTAAGAAAGAAATCAAATATAGTAGGAAGTGAATTATCAACATGGACTTGGAAATACTCCATTTAATAATTAGCGCTGTAACAAGGTTGGTTAACCTGAGGTAAAATCTGGGCAGTGAATATAAATTCCCTAATTCTGAGAGGATTAGGTAATTAAATGCTTAAGTAGGCCGAGAGACATTTAAGCATAACTTCGATAAAGATAACTTTTTGTCCTACCTACTGTGAGAATCCTGAACTACTATTAGCATCTGTCAAGTACCAAAATCCCAAGTGAACATAATTCTGCTTTTTCATAAACTCTTAATTGCGAACACTAAAACTAACGTAACCATAAATTATTTGTTAAACTAAAAAACCCCTATTTCTGGAAACATCCAACTATCAGTTGATTAATTTGCAAATGACTTACGTTTACATCATATTTCCTGTGGGATTCGACCCCAACCTATTTGGGTTTTATATTAACAATGATCTCTTACATTCTCATTGAGAGGTGTAGTTTGAGCGTTATCAGTAAGGGGTCTTGATGGGATATCGGAGTCACCTCATTCACTATCTCTGCAGTATCAGTATTCCCAAAACTTACCTCTTCCAAACTAGATTCAGCCTCATTATCATCTCAGATGGTCATGGTGTATGTGGAGGAGAGACACTTGGGTTCTTTCTCTTTGGGTCCCATTCAAGTGGTGATTCTTCTGGGGGTGCAAACTTCTTCCCCTTTCCTTTGTCATCTATCTTTCTTTTTAGGCAACCTTGATCTTTGATAAGTCTTTATAAAGTTCACCGCTACTATTGGCTGACACATTGAACTCAGAACCACTGGATTCCGAGTTAGTAACTAATGCTTACTTAGATCCCTTTTTGAATTGTTTGGATGAAGAAGTGTTATTTGGAGGCATTTTCCTATAAGTTCGCTAGCATTAGAAATTAATTAAATAAATAAAACCAAAAATTTGAAATTAAAGTTCAGTATGCATGTACTAGTAAGGGTATGAGTGGGGGGAGACTAGTAGTATTGACCGAGTATGGCTTGTATGGTCGAGTCGTATGATACACAGTGCATGACACTTGTTCACTGGTCAGCTTACGGCTCCTCCTAATGTATTGTATCGACACGGAATGACTCATTATCGATAGTCGTAAGTAGATAAAAAACATTTACGATAATTTCATTTCTACCAGGTCAGTATGACTCTTAGTTTGCGAGTTATATGGATTGGATACGACTCTTATAGGCGAGTTGTATCCATTCCAAAATCCTAAACTTGTTAGATTTCCATATTATCAGTGGGTATGAGTCCCATTAAGACCCCGTACCAATGGATACATGTCGTAAAAGGTCTCGTATCAACTGCAATATAGAAGTCTAACTTTAAAGTTTGACTGGAAAGCAATTACCCAAACTACCCCTGACACTTTGCAGCAATATCAATTAATATAGGAGATAATACTACAAAAAACCACTACCCAAAACCTATTTCCATCCCAATTCTAATTTTCCACCAAAACCACCTAAATTAGTCTATCAAAAATTCATCATAAGTGTAAATTCTACTCAAATCAAGTTCATATTGTCTCATATTAGTCATCTCACCTTGAAAAATAATGAAATGTTCAAAAACTTACTTGGTAGTTGGGGAGATTAAGTTGAAGAACAAATTTCTTTATTTCACTTTGCATCTCAAATTCGTTCCTAACTCGAGCCAAATAAGATTTTTGAACTTGTTGTAGTTAATTTAAGTTGTGTGGAAGTGAATTCTTGTGTTGAAGGCTTAAGGTTTGGGAAAAAATTGCATTGGGTACGGTTTATGAGTATCAGGTGCCCGTTGGTTACCCTAATTGTATTTAAATTCAATTTCAGGGCTTGGTTGACCCGCTATCTAACCGGGTAAGCATGGGTACGAATTGTGGATACAACTCGTAACCAGGCCTACGGGTCATTTCTCTTACTCATATAGGCTCGAAACCTTACCTAGGTTCTGTAGTAGATGCGACTTAAGGTGGCGAGTGGTACCTTGAGGTACGACTTATTCTGAGAATCGTATCCATTCCAAAAATTTTGCCTGATTCTGATTTTTCACCTAGGTCAATACGACTCCTACTCATGAGTCGTACCATCTAGATACGACTCATATAGAGTCCGTATGACAAAAACTTATCAAATTCTCTGGACATTTTCTGTATTCCTTAGTCTTGCACTTTGAACAAACATATTAACCTATAAATGAATAATTACAAAAACATAGGTTACCTCCTACGCAACACTTGATTTAACATCGCGGAATGACCTGGCTAAGTTGGATACTCAGATTTCCCCAAATATCCTCATGGGTTGCCTCCCATGCATCGCTTGATTTAGCATTATGGCATAATGCAATTGATTTAATGTCGCAGCATGACGCAAAAACATGGATGGCCTCCCACTCAGTGCTTGATTCAACAACTTTATTCACTTCTTCGATATTTCCCACATAGTGCTTGACTCTTTGAACATTTACCTTGAACGAGGCTTTACCATCCTTCTGAAATTTTAAAGCACCATAGGTATAAGCTTTTATAACCTTGTATGGACTGCGTAACCTTGACCTTAACTTACTTGGAAACAAATGAAGTTCAGAATTTTAAAGCAACACTTGATCACCTTTTTCAAATACTCTCTTCTTGATCTTGCAATCGTGAAAAAGCTTAATCCTTTCATGGAAAAGTGTTGAACTTTTATATATTTGGAGCCGGAATGTGTTGAACTCATTTATCTCATTAAACCTTGACTAGGCTGCATCTTTCCACTCTAAATTCAGCTTCTTTAACACCCATAGTACCTTATGATCAAGCTCAATTGGCTAGTGGCAAGCCTTGCCATACACCAGCTGATAAGGTAAATCACCTACGGGGGTTATATAAGCCGTGGAGTAAGAGCACAATGCATCATCTAACTTTCTTTCCTAATCAGTCCTATTGGCATTAACAGTCTTTGCCAAGATGGACGTGATTTCTCTATTGGACACCTCAACTTGTCCACTAGTCTGTAGTTGATAAGGCGTTGCCACCTTGTGTTTCACTCCAGATTTTACAAAAATACTTTTGAATAGACGATTGCAAAAATATGACCCTCCCTCACTAATAATATCTCATGGCATGGCTAATAGAGAAAAGATGTTCCTTATCAAGTATGAAGTGACACTTTGTGCTCCATTGTTAGGAAGTGCAATTTATTCCACCCACTTTGAAACATAATCTACAGCCACAAGTATTTACTTCATACCACACGAACTCATAAATGGTCCCATGAAATCATGCCCCATACATCAAACAATTCTAATTGTAAATTAGGAGTCATAGAAAGTTCATGTCTTCTAGAAATAGTACCTTGTCGTTGGCATTGGTCACATGTAGAAACATAATCATGAACATCCTTGTAGATTGTTGGCCAATAATAGCCACTTTGCAAAATTTTATGAGTTTTGTGGGCCTCTCCATGATGACCCCAAACTAACGAGGAATGACAAGCCTTGAGTATACTCATCATTTCCACCTCAGGTATACACCTACAAATAATCCTATCTGCACAAATCCTGAATAAATAAGGTTCATCTCAAAAGAATTTCCTTACCTTATGCTTGAATTTCGTTCTTTATTGATAGAAAAGATCTTCTAGATCTAGATCACTAGCTAAGTAATTTGCATAATCTACAAATCACAGGATTAGATCTTAGGATGCTGCTGATATATGCTCATCTAGAAAACTTTCATCAATCTCCGATCCATTTGCAACTTTCTGCATAGCTTCCTCATCTAATCTAGACAAGTGATCGACAACTTGATTCTTTATCCCTTTTCTGTCCTTTACCTCAAAGTCAAATTCTTGCAACAAAAGCAGCCATCTAATAGGCCTAGGCTTTGAATTTTTTTCCCATAAGGTACCTCAATGCTGCATGATCAGTGTGTACAATCACTTTTGTCCTAATCAAGTAAGATCTAAACTTTTCAAAGGCAAAAGCCACTTCCAATAACTCTTGGCCCATCATGGTATAGTTTTTTTTGAGTAGGAGCCTTACTAGCATAGTATATGGGATGAAAGATATTTTCTTTTCATTGGCCTAGTACATCCCCTAAGGCCAATCCACTAGAGTCACACATAATCTCAAAGTCTAAAGACCAATCAGGAGATACAATGATTGAAGCAGTCACCAACTTCTCCTTTAGGCTTTCAAAAGCCTTCTTACATGTATCATCAAAATTAAATTTTACCTTCTTCTTAAGAATCTTGCAAAAAGGAGCAACAATCATTAAGAAATCCTTGATAAATCGCCTATAAAAGCCTGTATGCTCTTAGAAGTTTCGAATTCCCTTCACAAAAATTGGGAATGGTAATTTCTCAATTACCTCAATCTTCACTCGATTAACCTCTATGCCCCTCTTTGAAATCTTGTACCCAAGCACAATTCCTTCTTTGACCATAAAATGGAAACTCTCCCAATTAAGTACCAAGATGCTTTCTTCACACCTATTTAGATAATTTGCCAAGTACTTTAGGCAGTCTTCAAAAGAATCACCAATGACCGAAAAATCATCCGTGAGCACTTCGATGGTGTCCTCAACCATATCAGAGAAAATTGACACCATACATTACTGAAATGTGGCTGGAGCATTGCATAGTCCAAACGACATAGGAAAATTATCCTCAGGTTCAATAGTGATATTATTGTTGCCTGAGTACCCATCAAGAAAACAATACCATCCTCTACCTGCTAATCTTTTTAACATCTAATCCATGAAGGGCATATTAAAATGGTCCTTTTGAGTCCACGCATTCAATTTTCTGTAATCTATACATATTCTCCATCCAGTGATTGGCCTTATAAGCACTAGCTCATTCCTCTCGTTAGGTACAATATTAATTCTGCCTCTCTTTGGGATGCATTGTACCAGACTAACCCACTTGCTATCAACATTAGGATATATTACTCCAGTATCCAACTACTTAATTATTTATTTCTGCACTACCTTCTGCATAGGATTTTTAAGACCATGGTGATGTTTAATAGATGGAACAAAATCTGGTTCAATATGTATTTTGTGAGTACACAAACCAGGTAGAATACCCACAATATCTACAATGGACAATCAAACAGCCCTCTTGAATCTCTGCAATACTAACAATATTGTACTTCTAGCTATCTCAGATCAACGGTAATAATAATTGGAAAAGTATTGTTGGCCCTCCAAAAATACATATCGCAGGTGTGAGGGGAGGGCCTTTAACTCTAATATAGATGGCTTCTCAATGGATGGATGGGCAGGTGAATTAGTTCTATTCTTTAAATATAAATTAATCTTCTTTGGTGCATAATCATAAGAACCATTCCCATGTAGTGCACCTACTATCTCCTTATACTTCTCAATACGATCAGAATTAAAGTTCATGATCATGGCTGCAAGCATGTAACACCCAGTCTCTTTTTACTAGGAACAACCACATTAGAACCATCACCCCAATGAGTAACTTTATCAACATCATATAATAAATCGGCCTCCCCATCATTCACATCAATCACAAATATCACTCTCAACTCATAAGACTGCCCTTATGGATTTGCATACATTAAATATAACCTGTTCATCATTCAATCTCAACATTAGATACCCTAGCTCTAAATCAATAAATGTCCTACCTACAACAAAAAATTGCCTTTCCAAAAAAATTGGGACTTGGAAGTCCAGTTCATAATCTAAATCAAAAAATCAACATGAAAGATGAAAATAACCACCTTCACAATACATCATATAAGATACCAACCGGCCTTTTCACCGTCTTGTCTGCCATTACTAGTCTTATGGTGGTAGGTTTTGAGCTCACAACCCTAGATGTTTAAATATTGTAAACGACATAAGTTTAATACTAGAACCCACCTCACATAATACACACACGAATGTGAAAGATCTAATGGTGCAAGGTATAATGAAAGAACCAAGATCCTCTTTGTTCTTCACCAACGATCTAGTAGCTACAATACTACAATGATAAACATTATCAACTGGCTCATAACTAACTTCTCTCTTCTTGGTGATTAAATCCTTCATAAATTTTACATATCCAGGCATTTGCTCCAATGCCTTTACAAGAGGTATATTGACTGACAGTTCTTTCAACATGGATAAAAACTTCTGATACTTACCATCTCCTTGTTTATTTTTAAGACTTTGTGTGTAAAGAGAAAGAATTTTTAAAAGGGGCTTCAATATAGGCTCTGTAAGCTTCTCATCTCCTACATCTTGATTGCTATTTCTCTCTACCTCAATAGGCTCATCATCATTTTTTTGCTGATCAACAATGGGTATAGGTGGGTCTGTGGTGACTTTACCACTCTAAGTGGTAATGGCATAGCAGTGACTAACATTTTTTGGATTTATCACTGTATTGCTCAAAAGAGTGGCAGACTATCTCTAAATTACTGTGGCTGACATTTGACCAAATTATTGCTCCAACTGCCTGATTTTTGTAGCACGTGACTCAACTTTCTTATTCAATCCTGATAAATCTGCTTTGATATCCTTCAAGCAGCTCTCTTGACTTTCTTTCCCTTTGACTAGCTTAGACAAAAATTCCTTTATTTTGGACTCTGCATCACGACTACCTGGTGGAATATACTTGTTACTCTTCTCTTTATAGTTATATTTACACCACTAATCACCATCTCTCTCTTTACTCCTGTCTCTGTATTTGTCATTATAATAGTTCTAACTTTAATTCCCTTGACCTTGGGCTAAAAAATCTACAAATCTATGATCAAGATACTTTACCTCTTCTTCAGATTCAATCTCGAATGGTTTATAAGTAGACCTTTGTGCCAAAACTGCATTTACTTTTTATGCACTCATTGTTGTAAATTGTTTTGTAAGCAACCTAATATCTGCACAAAGCTGTGCAACCTCTTGCGCTACCATATTCTAATCTACTCCATAAGTATTTATTTCTCTAATAGCATATGTGCCACCACCACATTCTGGATCTACAGTATGCCATCCTCTATTAGTCACCACAATATTATCTTGCATATCCTGTGCAAGATCACACCAAAGATGCATAAATGCTCCTCCTGAAATAGTATTTACCATTACTCTCAAACTCTTATTAAGTGACCTATAGAAGATTTCTATCAAGTTAGACCCTCTGATTATGTGATTTAGTACCATGCTCAGCTTTTTCTTAAATCTAAACCAAACCTCATACATAGATTCTGTAGGTAACTATCTGAAATTATAAATTTTATCCTTCAACTGAAGCATCTGTGTAGGATTGAAAAATTTGCTAAGAAATTATTTCTTAAACTTATGCCAGGTAGTGATAGATCCTCTTGAAAGTTCCCCTAGACAAAGTGATGCTTCACTTTTCAAAGAAAATGGAAAAAACCTCAATATTAATACTTCTTGATCTGCCCCAGGAATAGTATAAGATGTGTAAATCCAAAGAAAATTACCAAGGTGCATGTCTACATCATCCTTAGCTGCACCCAAAAATACACCCTTTAGATTCCACAATTGGATCATAACAGTAGTAATATCAAACTTCATATTGGTTGCTAAAGTAGGTGAAATAATGGCTCCTGACTTAGTAGGCTCAACATAAACCATATCTTTTTCATCCTCCTCATATGGGTCTATGTGTTGATATGAAGGAATCAGTGGAGGTCTACCGCTCGGTAATTGATGATCAACTACTATCTAGGACTGACTGATCCACTTTGCTCAACTTCTGCAGCAAGTCTAGCCTTTTAGTCCTTTCTTCGTTCTTATTCTAAAAGTTTTTGAATTTGTATGTTTGCAATATTCCATGGGTCTAATGGAGTAGGTGGGAGTTCCATATTTGGATCCATAGGTGGGGGATCTTGAACCCAATCACAAACTAGTCCTGCCATCCTTATCGGTGTTTGAATAATTCTCTCTGGTTCTGGATAAAAAAGAAGTAAGGGATTACCTCTCCTCCTAGTACTTGGCATACACTGGCAAATGCCAAATCAAAAATAGAAAATAAAACCAGTGAACTTTACCAATTGAATTCACTACTCAAATCATCTTTCCCGATAACAATGTCAAAAATTGATGTCGCCCAAAACTACACTCCAATAAAGTATGCTATGGTCAATTGCAAATATAATAGCCCAACTAGGTTGGGGTCGATCCAACAAGGATAACTTGAATAGTTTCTTGACTTGATGTAATACACAAGCAACACAGAAAAGTAAATGGGGGGATGTTAGTATCAATCGCAAGTAGTAAGCAAATCTTGATTGCTTTTGAGTTGTAGACAATATAAGATGAACACTAGGCTTGTGTTTCTTTGGATTATTAACTCCGTAAATTTCTTGTGTTCGACCCAACTATTCTACTGTTCTATATAAAAAGTCCACAAGATAGGTAGTATCAGCCGCTGGTTAGGCGTAAACATAAATCTCACCCATTACTGTTAGGTCTTAGGGCATCGCTGTGTTGGTCCTTACTATGACCGTATTTATTGGTTGGGATTAAGTGATTAGATAAGTTGTGTAGACTAAAAGGTGGAGGTAGAAATCCCAAATAGTTGTCTTAATCTTATTTTCCCAATCACAAACTCTTTGTTAGGGATAGATGTGAATATAGGCTATCTTAAGCTCATGTAGTTACTATTAGATAAATTATTGCAAAGAAGATTAAGATATATGCATAAACCCTAGAATAGATGAATATCTCACTTTCTCTATGTAGTTAATCCACCAGGGTTCCCACAACGCTAGAAAAGGAGATTATCCGCTCATATTTGTGAAAGAAACCATAATTATCAGTGAAAAACACATATAATTAATTGCACAGGAATAAGATAAATAAACTTCAAAGTCTTGTATTGAATAAAAACCCAAAATGTCAAGAATAATTGTAAACAATTTGTAAGAATATGTATCCTATGACAAGAATGCGCAACTAATATGGCATGGAAACTCGACACTTTCGATTCTTAAAATTGTGAATTTATGTGTGAACTTAGCAAATTTTGTTGGATATGATGTACTTTGGAGCGAAATGCAAGTAAAATAGGTCTACAATAAGGTTTGAATGAAAAGGGAAGAAAAAATCAACTTTGAGCTGTGTACGAGTCAAGTCTTGAATCGTACCCATACGATACGACTCGTATACTGAAACGTACTCATAATAGAACCAAAGGTCAGCCTATAAAGTCAAGTATGGGGAACATACGACTCAAGTATCTGAGTTGTAAGACCGGATACGAGTTGTATAGAGAAGTCGTAAGCATAACAGAACCTAAGCTACCATTTAAAAATTGAAGTATCAGAAGTATACAAGTTGAAAGTGTGAGTACAACTAGTATAAGGATATCATATACAAACTAGTGTTCTAGACTTGGAAGGACAAAAGTCCCAGGTGGATACGAGTGAAGGAAATGAGTCATAATCTCAGGTACGACTCATGAGAGGAAGCCAAAAGCTGAATAGGATGTTTATTACTTAGGAGATGAGACACAGGAACGGATAAAACAAGGTAGGGTATGACTCGTATGATACCGATACGAGTAAAGACTAAGTTGTACCGACTGCTGAAATAACGTTAACTTTCCCATTTTTATTAGGATTTCAATGATATTTTGAGATACTATAAATACTCTAGGGTTTATCTTTTATTTGGCTATGCTCTTTTACATATTATTACAATACTTCTACAATTGCTCTTAAGATTTTGGGTTGTTATTCAGTTAAAGACTTCAGAGTTCATTCATCTTATTCTTATGAAATTTATTTTATGTGTTCTTCATTGATAATCATGGTTTCTTGCTCAAACATGAGAGGCCAATCTCCTTGACTAGGGTTGTGGGAACATTGCCGGATTAGCTACTTAAAGGAAGTGTGAAACTCATTTGTTCTAGGGTTTCTATATGTATCTTTATCTTTTTCATGATAATTAATCTCGCAGTAACTTTTGTATGAAAAAGATTGTCATTTACCAATCGAGCTTGAGCATAAATTACTATGGGCATTGAAGAAGCTGAATCTAGAGTGGAAGGATGTAGCAAAGTCAAGACTGGATAACATCAATAAGTTGGATGAATTTTGGCTCCGGGTATATGAAAGTTCAGCACTTTATAAAGAAAAGATGAAGTTGCATCATGACTACAAGATTTAGAAAAGGGTATTTAAAAAGGTTACCAAGTGTTACTATATAATTCCAAGCTTCATTTATTTCAAGGTAAGATGAGGTCGAGGTAGCATGTTCCATTCATAGTTATAAGAGTTTATCCCTATGGTGCTTTAGAATTAAAGAGGGATGGTGATCGCCCATTCAAGGTAAATGGACAAAGAGTGAAGCACTATATGGGAAATATATAAAACATGAATGAAGTAGCTGAGATTGACCTTGATGAAGGCTGAGTAATCCAGGCAATTGTATCGTGCCCTGATGTTAAATCAAGCTCGACATAAGAGGCACCCTATGGGGATAGTTGGTGAAATCTAAGTATCCAACTTAGCCACGTCGTGCCACGATGTTAAATCAAGTGTTTCTTGGGAGGCAACCCATGTTTTGTGTACTTTTTTCATTTATAGGGTAATATGTTTGTTCAATGTGCAGGACTAACGAATGTATAAAAAATCTAGAGAAGGTGAAAAGTAGTCATACAGACTCTTTATGAGTCATATCTATATGGTATGACTCATGAGTGGGAGTTGTATTGACCTGAGAGAAAAATCAAAATCAAGCAAAATGTTTTAGAATGGAAGCAATTCTCAGAATAAGTCGCACCCCCAAGATATGATTTGTCACCTTGAGTCGTACCCACTCCAAAAACCCAGGTAAGTCGTAGGGCTTTATGAGTCAAAGAAATGACCCGTAATATTGGGTACGAGTTGTCATATACACAACTCGTACCCATGAATACTAGGTCAAATCTCAAGTTCACCCGACCCAACTTTTCAATCAAAAGGTAAAAAGATACACGATCTAGAACCCAATTGAAAATACTCATACCCACTTCATTCTTTACCCTAATTTCAATGATTATTCTACAAAATCAATTTGTATTCAACTGATTAAACTACCAACAACTCCAAATCTTTTAAATTGTGTGATTCAAACTTAAATTTGGGCAGAAATAAACATTGAACTCAAGTACTCAGCTTCTTCAAGCATCAAGTAAGTTCCTAAACTCATTTTCTCTACTTTTCAAGTTTAAATGAAGGATTCATCATTATGAACTTGTGTTGAGTTAGAGTTACACAATTATTGAATTGTTGGTACCCTAGCTTAGGTATTCTTATTGGAAATTAAAGATTGGGGTAGAACTAGGGTTTGGAGAATGAATTTGCTATGTTTGTGTGGACTAAGATGTGGATATAGTTGAAAATTATAGTGGGTATTTTAGAAAATTTCTATGGAGTCAAAACTTAAAAATTGGACTTCTATATTGCAGTGGATACGAGACCTCTTACGACTCATACCCACCAGTACGGGAGTCATAATAGGATTCGTACATACTGAAATCATAGAATAATAACAAATTTAATGTTCTGGAATGGATACGACTCAAACTTATGAGGTTTACCCATACCATATGACTTCTATATACTTAGTCGTGCCTACCTAGGATGATTTAGGTTAGAATAAATGTTTTTGATTAACTTACGACTGTTGGTAATGAGTCATACCCTTTAGGTATGACTGGTTAGGAGGAGCCTTATGCTGACCAGTAAACAAAGGTCATGAACTGAACAAAATATGACTCGTCTATACGAGTCGTACCCAGTTGGTACGAACTGTACCTACCACTGATACCCGAATTTGAACAAACATATTGAACTTTATTTTAAAATTGTTCTTTTCTTCTCTTTTCTTAGTTACTAATAATGGTGTATTTGCAGGAACTATGCCTCCAACGAACGCTTGCTCATCCAAGCAAGTTACAAAGAAGGACACTAAGCAACTTCCAGATGCTAGTGTAGAATTTAGTGATTCTAAATATGATACCTTATCCAAAAACAACGGGGAAGTTTATCGTAGAACCTCTAAAAACAAAGCTTCACAAAAAGGGAAGGAAACTATAAAGGTTATAGGGAAGAAGGTAGTTCCCAAAGACTCAGAATCACCCCCACAGGGCCCACAGAGAAAGAATCCTACTACATATCCTCCCCATACACCTCAACCATCTTTAGACGATGATAATTCTAATGATGATAATGATAATGATAATCAAGCTGAATCCAATTTGAAAGAGGTTAGTTTTGAGCTTGTTGAAAATGTAGAGGATATGAATGAAGTACCTCCAATAGCCCAATAGGACCCCCTACTTACTCTTACAACTGCCGTGGTGCCCATCGTTGAATGATGGGGGTACCCTAAAATGCAGGATATATTCAATAGTGGGTTGTTCAAGCTTGCGAGTGACAATCTAAAAAGAGTACTTTATCCTAAGAGAGGAATGACTACCATAGGGATGTTAGATTTACCTGAGCTTAAAGAGCGTTTCTGGTAGTACGGGTTTGAATAATGATGAGAGCACCCAAAAATATAGTAAAGCCTTTATGAGTTCTACACATCATATAAAAGTGAGTTATAGAGGAAATTCCCACAGGGCCAGTTGTAGAACGGAGGCGATCCTATTACCTCCCTTATGATTCATGGAGTTTAGGTTGATATTTCTCTCCGAACCATTAGGAGATTCTTGTATGGGACAAAATATTAGGCCTCAACTAATACAGTAGAGATGGAATATAGGATAGAAGAGATAAGAAAGATAACCAAGAGGATGTTGGGTTCTGAAGATAAAATAGTCATTTTTTGGTGTATTGCGGAGAGTACTTCTTCGAAAGGCTTGAATGCAATTTGAGTTGTAGGAGGCCTCGTGGTGGTCTAACGACAAATAAAGAAGAGTACCCTCAACTTTGAGGGTAAGGTTTGGTGGACACTAGCCTTACACCGGCTGTGTCTTATGACAAGTGATGATGTTCTGAGCTCGGTCTCGGATGGTATAAAAGTCGGTGTCATAGTCGGTTATGATTTTGATATTGGTGGGTTCTTATATTGAGAGTTGAGGGATAGTGCGGTCAGGGTCAAAAGGCATTATTGTCTTACCCCTGCATTATTACATAGATTTGTCTTGATGTGAGTGTTTTGGAACTCCCTGGGGTAGACGAGATAATTGAGGCAAGGAGGACATTTGACATTGGCTTGATCAGAGATGAACCCAACCCTCTATCCCAACCGATGAGATAGGTTACAGATTTTATGGTGGGAGTATTCCCTTAGGATGATCAGACTGACATCCCTACAACAGTTTCAGTTACTGAGGCAGAGTAACAGACAAAAGGCATACCTACAGATGCAGTGGCTACTTCTAGTGCCCCTCCACTAGTCCAGTATGTACCACCTAGGCCACAGGGGATTCCTCCAGCTATTATGCTGATCTCTGAAGCTGCATAGACCAAGGTTGTGACCAAGTTAGCTACTTTATGCGAAAGTAAGTCACATAGAAAAATGAGTGAAAAATTGGTTTGACAGGAAGTTTGAGAAGCAGGATAGGTGAGTCCAAGGGTGCTTAGATACTTTTTAGTTGAGGATCACTTGACAGTTGAGCAGAGGCAGACGCTTGATATTTCTGAGATTAGAATTGAGTTGTGAAGATCAAGAAAATAGTCTTAGAGCTTTAGGAGAGACTGGTGGTTGCTGAGATGATTGTAAAGATAGTGATTCCTGTTTTCCATGTGCCTAATATTTAGGCAGGACTGGATGATGAACCCGTAGTGGGGACCAGAGAGTAAAGATATGAGGGAAAGAGAAAATGGAATAAAACCAAAGAAGCAGAGAAAAGGTCTAGTGCAGGGGTTGATATTGTGCCCTTATTTACTGTTGATTTAGTCCCGGTTGATGGGATAGTAGATGATGAGAGTGGGGCCCGATATGCAAGCCTATATGCTAATATTGTTGAGCCGATGCATTGAGCGACGAGGTATGACCTTTATCCTTACTCTATTTTAATTTTTGTAGCACTGCGGATAGTGCAACAATTTTTTGTTGAGGGTGGGGGTTGTTCCATAAAATTTGGGAGTAGCTAAAAAGATGTAGTTAAAAAACTAAAAGTCTGTTATGGCTTGGAGGTTTGATGCAGGAAAATGAGATAGGGAGTAAATCAGCACGCCTGCGGCAGCTGATTATTTTTTATTATGATTTTGGATTTTGAAAAATTTTAGTTAGATTGAAAGATTTTGTTTTTATTTTTAATTCATGATTGTTGAAACACTGCTCATTTGAAATGCTATTGCAAAAAGTTGTGTTTAAGCTCCTTTGAAACCAAATTTTGTTTAAATAATTGCGTGGTAGGTATACTTGTGTGAGACCATTGTGAATATAAAAATGGAATTAGGATTAGGGATAGAACAGTTAGGGACAAAATAGTTGCATAGTAGGATAACTAATACTTAGTAATATAGTCATGTGCAAGTGTGTATGAGATATACTGAGTTCTCGGTGTGTTGGAATCTAGAACTTGTCCGATTGCTTTTACCTAGGTCTAGGATAGTTACATAGGAGATTATCATAGGACCTTTTTGTGTAAGTCCAGTTGAGCCTAAAATACCTTAACCGAACTAATGAATCCCCTTTGATCCAAATATTTGAGCCTTTATAGACCAATTTTTCTTGTTACACCTATCACCCTCCTGTTTAACTTATAATGAACCTATTTTGGCCCTGGTCCTCCTATGGACACTATGCTTTTCAACTCATGCAAATCGCCTAAGATGAGGATTGATATTATAGGGGTGCATAAAAGGAAATTGAGTATGAAAAAATGGATAGAAGGAAAATAGTTGAAACCTGAGAAGGTGTGGTGAAAACAAAAGAAAGAAAAGTTGCAAGGATAATCAAAAGAAAAAGAATAATAAAAAAATGTTAGTAAACCACACCTGACCAATTAGAAAGTGCTTAAAAGAAAAAGGGAGACATAAGGACGAAAATAAAAGAAGTGAAAAGTGAGTGGACCCTGAGAAAGGTGTAGTGTTCACGAGGTGTAGTCACTAAATGAATCCCAAAATATATCATACCATCCTGAAGCCTACGTTACTAGACAAATAAAGTCCTATAGTGATATTACCATGACTATATGAAAACGTAGGAAAAAAGCATAAGGGCAAGCTTATGGTATTTTGTATACACTGATGGTACTTCTTTATGAGTGAGAGAGTTGTTTATTATATCCCTGAAAAGATTGATTTATCCAAAAAGAGAGTGAATGGGATTTCTTTAACTGTGAGCAAACGTGGGTCATGTTACTAGGTTGTTTGATGAATGTAATCTATATTGATGCCCAATTTTCTATTGCCAATGTTATGCCATCATTGGATTCCCTTTTATTTTACGTGTGCTAAATTGTTATATGCAACTGAGTTTTGAAAATTAGAATTAAAGGGGAGAACACCAAGATTGAAATTAAGTGCAAAATCTCTACTATGGGTTGCTTGAGAATTGCTTGTTTAAGCTCGTCCCTATGCTATAAAATAGTTAGTTGAATTTATTTGACTGAGGATATCCAAAAGTCTAAGTTGAGGGTGTTGATGTGGTGTGGAAACATGACACTTTTGATGCTCAAAACCGCAAATTTATGTGTGAACTTAAGATATTTTATTGGATATGATGCACTTTGGTGTGAATTGCAGGTAAGATAGGTCTACAACAGGGTTTGAACGAAAAGAGGAGAAAAAGACCTGAAAAAGACCAACTTTGAGAAGTATACGAGTCATCTCTTGAGTCGTACCCATCTGATACGACTCGTACATTGAATCATGCTCACAATAGAACCAAAGGTCAGCATGTAGAGTCGAGTATGGGGAAGATACAACTCAAATATCCTAATCGTAAGATAGTATACGAGTCGCATAGAGAAGTCATAAGCATAACAGAATCTAAGCTACTATTTTAAGATTGAAGTATCAGAAGTATACTAGACAAAGTATGAGTACGACTCATATAGGGATGTCGTATACAAACCAGTGTTCAGGACTTGTAAGCATAAAAGTCCTAGGTGGATATGAGTGAAGGACACGAGTCATACACTTAGGTACGATTCATGAGAAGGAGTCGTTAGATGAACAGGAAGTTGAAGCGTTGAGAGATGAGATACTTGAATGGATACAATAAGGCAGGTTACAACTCGTAAGATGTCGATATGAGTTAAGAATGAGTCGTACTGACAACTGACTTAACTTTATCTTTCCCATTTTTATTAGTATTTTAATGATATTTTGAGATACTATAAATATCCCAGGGTTTATCTTTTATTAGGTTACACTTTCACATATTATTACAATACTTTAGAATACTTCTACAATTGATCTTAAAATTTTGGGTTATTATTCAATTAAAGACTTAGGAGTTTATTTATATGATTCTTGTGCAATTGATTTTATGTGTTCTTCATTGATAATCATGGTTTCATGCTAAAAAATGAGCAGCTAATATCCTTGACAAGGATTGTGGGAACCCTGACGGATTAGCTACGTAGAGAAAGTGTGAAACTCATTTGTTCTAGGTTTTTTTTGTAGGTATCTTAATCTTTTTCATGAATTAATCTCAAGTATCTATAGTAACTGGAGATAGCTTGTATTCACATCTATCCCCACAAGAGAGCTTGTGATTAGGAAAAAAAGATTAGGACAGTGATTTGGGATTCACCTCCACTTTTTAGTTCCCACCATCTCATCTAATCACTTGATCCTACCCCGTGATAGTGAACTGAGGTCATAGCAAGGAGAAATAAGGCGACACCCTAAGACTCACCCGGTAAAAGGTACAATTTATCTTCAAACTTACCAGGCAGCTGATAATACTCATCTTGTAGACTTTGCATGCAGAACAACAGAATAGTTGGGTTAATCACGAGAAATTTATGGAGTTGAGAAACCAGGTGGAACACAAACCTAGTGTTTGTCTCATATTGTCTACAACTCATAAGCATTCAAGATTTTGGTGACTACTTACAATTGTTACTACTATCTCCCCATTTACTTTCCTATATTACTTGTGGATTACATCAAGTCAGGCCATTGTTCACATTTTTTCTGTGGGATCGACCCCAGCCTAGTTGGGTTATTATATTTGCTATCGACCATATTATACTTCTAATTGGAGTGTAGTTTGGGGATACATCTGTAACCTAATAAAAGGTAAACCCTAGGGTATTTATAGTATCTCAAAATAACATAAAAATCCTATAAAAATGAGAAAGTCAAATTTATGTCGGCACTCAGTACGACTCAGTATTCTACTCGTATCGGCATTATACTAGTCGTTCTATACCCTCTCATATCCTTTCATTGTCTGTTCTACCAAGACTTCAATTTTTTGTTCAGTATACGACTTCTGTTTATGAGTCATAGCTGAAAATATGAATCATGTCCTTCACTCGTATCCACCTAGGACTTCTATCCTTCCAAGCTTTGAATACTCATTTCTGTATGACTTCCCTATACGAGTCGTACTCAGACTTTCGACTTGTATAATTATGATACTTCAACTTTTGGATGGTAGCGTAGGTTGTTTTATGATTACGACTTCTCTGTATGACTCGTATATTTCCAATACTTTACTTATGAGTCGTATATTTCCTGTACTTTACTTTTTAGGTTTGCTTTTGGTTCTGTTGTGCATATGATTCAGCATACGAATCGTATTAAAAGTTTATGACTCAAGATCTGACTCGTACCTTGATTAGAATTAGTCTTTTCTAGGTCTTTTTTTTCCTTTTCATTCCAACACTATTGTAGACCTGTTTTACCTGCAATTTAGACCAAAGTACATCATATCCAAAAACATATCCTAAGTTCATACATAAATTTATGATTTTAAGCAGCAAAAGCATCGTGTTTCCATGACACATCACCTTTCGACGATCACTTTATGCAGTCGAGATATCTTTTAATGATTGTAGGAAGTTTTTGTCTAATTGACTTCTGAGATACACTCCTCTGGTGCTTTTTATGATAGCCTTGGCATGATTGTGGTCAGATATCATGATCGTGACTTTGATTGTCTAAGACACTTTAAGTTTAATTCCCAACACTTTCCTCCTTCGATTCTATTTAACATACAAACACTTGATCGTTTCCATATAAACATACCATTGTACTTTCAAATATTCATAATTTTAAGTATCTTAAGTACCATAAATTCATGACACATCAAGGCTTCTCAAGGATTTTGTTGAATAAGTTTTAAAAGGGCATAAACCATACAGATTTTCAAGCAATTCACCCACTATGATGACTAGTCACTGTAGGATCTACTACACCTGAAATTAAATTCTAAACACCATGAACATCTTCCTACATAATGATAGGTTGCTCGCCTTTACCCTGAATATCTTCCTCCACAATTACAGGTTGCTCGACATAACTCCCATTACTTTGAGGTAGCAAGATTTCAAGTGTTCATTCTTGTGCAACCTCCTGCCTATTGATATTTATCCCACTTCATGGATGAAGTGGTGTGTCAATAACTATTTTCAAAATTCATTCTTGTGTTTCATTATTCGTTATGCTAGTGCTCTATTCCTGTAAAATGAGTTTATTTTTAGGAAAATGGTTCATTAAATAATTCTCTTTCAAGAACTTGATATTTGTCAGGACAATTACCTTTTTGTTTCTTAGGAGAATTAAATAATCTTCATTCATTTTGGATATCTAATAAAAATGCACATTTCTATCCTAGATTCTAATTTATCTGTTTTTTCTTTTAGCATATAAGTTGGACCACAAACCCGAGTATGTTGTAGACTAGGCTTGCACCCATCCAATAGTTCAGATAGGGGTTATAGGTATCAATTTTGAAGGAAACAAATTTAGAATATAATTCCAATTTCTTATGCATACTCCAAAAGAAAAAACACAAATCTGAATAACTTAACATTGATTTAACCATTTTCATAGGAGTTTTTTTTTTCATTTCATTATATTATTTTGTTTTGGTGTTCTTAGAGAAAAATATTGAGATGCAATTAATGATTTTAATAGGTACTTAATGAATTCTGCAGAAAGGTATTCATCGCCATGATCAAATCATATTATTTTTATATGTTTATCATGTCGCTTTTTCATTCATATCTTAAATTCTTTTAATTTTTTAAAGCATTTAGATTTACTGTGAAATAAATAAATATACCCATTTGAGTAATCACATGTGAAAGTTACATAATATTCACAACCACCTTTTACCTGTATTTCATAGGACCATACAAATAAGAATGAATTAATTCCAACTTATTATTGACTTTGTTTTTTTGGAAGAAAAAGATCTCTTGGTAACTTTACCTTATAAAAGAGATTCATAATTTAAGTGCCTCCACTTTCAATGAACTTGAAGGTCTACCAAAAACCAAACTTAAGATCTGATTTATGTTAATATGACCTAGATGTAAGTGTCATAGGTAAGTTTCACTCAATTTCGAGTATTTTCTCTTATGTGATTAGTCAATGTTATTAAATTCGATGTTTGTATCATATTTTGAGATGCATAAAATACAAAAAGATAATTGATAACATAAATCAGCATCCATTATTTTAGAAACAGACAACAATTTTCTTCGTATAGAAGGTACATTGATAACATTATTCAAAACTAAGGTACTCGAATTACTGAATGAAAAAGAAATATTTTTTATAGCTAAGGCTGATATGTCATTTAGGCGCCCTATTTTTTGAAACTTCCACAAATAATCATAGACATGATTAGTGGTCCCCAAATCTATAGCCTAAAATCGGGTATAAATAACCATAGAAAAAGCTTTTACATTTTAAATAAAGTATATTTTTTTTATTTTTCAACTTGTCTAGGTAGTTGAGGAATTGTTTCTTGTGGTGAAAAGATCGTTTTCAAATAACACTTGCCCTTAGGCATAGCCACACCACCACCACCACCTCCTGGTGATGCAACCTTACATGACTTCTTTTTTTTTCTTTTTTTTTTGTTTAAAAGACAAAAACGAAGGATTGTCAACCATGAATATAGTAGGGGATCGTTTTGCTTGATTAGAAATTCTGCTGCTTGCAACTTATTCAGTGGTTTCGTAAGGGACAAGTCCATATTGTTCATATTATAGTTTAAGCAAAACTGTGAAAAACTATTCGATAAAGTCTATTGGACCATCTCTATATGAGATTCCTTATCAATTACTGCACAAAGAATTTTCATTTTGTTCAACAGACTCATCATCTTTAGAACGTGATCTCTTACCAATGATTCTCTAATCATTTTTGTGGTCAAGTGCACTTTTATGACCGTCTACTTTGCAACATAATTTTTCTTAACGAATATTTATTTGAGAAATTTAAGCATATCCAAAGAAGAAGTCATGGTTTGATGTTGATGTTGCAAGACATTTGACATCGATGCATGAATTAAACATTTTGCCATCTTGTCAATCCTAACCCACTTATCATATGCTTTCATTTGATTATTAGAAGCATTGTCTAGTTTTCTAGAATATTTTTCAACTAGCACAAATTTAAAAGCCTTAACAGTAAGTACAATAATCAAATTTCATTTTCAATCAACATAGTTAGGCCCTTTCAGTTTATTTGATTTAGGATTGAGGTAAGGGATTTGAAAAATGACATGGTTAATCTGAGATATTAAATAGATTATAGATAAAGAATAATTAAATTATCAAAAAAACACATCACACATATTATCATGCACATAAACAGTCTGACTCATTACGGAGACTTAACTATTCAAGCAAATACACATACAATGTAAGATATATCATTTGTTAAATAAAATAAAATCAATTCAGTTAGAGAGTAAACTATTAGTTTAAGTTAGATAAATATCACATTTCATAAGTCTCTATACCATTGCACCAACATGTAACTTATTTGAAAAGTTAATACAAGTCATAAAAAATAAGAGACTGAAAAAATAGTATCATACTATATAAGTTTATTCGATGGAAAAGATGACCTATGTCAATATGTAAACTCATATTATATACTGTAATTAACCACTGAAAATAATAGGGACCGTATTATTGTTTTTTTGCAAAAAATAATTTTTTCAGAATTTTTATTTTTTTCAAAACATAAAAATACCCAAAAATCTATCAAAATGATTTTGAATGGCCAAAAAATTATTTTATATCAAAGCATGGAGAATTTTTCAATAGGTCATTTCTAATGAACCTATCAAATTTCATGTCAATCGAAGTTCGTCAAAATTTGAACAAACACCAAATCTGATCAAAGCAACATTCATCGACAAGGCTACTTGCGAGGGTCAGCAGCGTTGCCTGCGCCACTTGTCCTTACCACTATGCGACTTGTTAAGACATGAAAGTAACAAAGGTACTTGGGAAGATTCAAAATTCTTTGTGTTTTTTTCTTAATTTAGAAAAATGTTTTTGGCATTCATCGACAAGGCTGTTAGCGAGGGTGACACAGACTGTCCAGACAATTTTGCTTTGACACTATGCTGCTTGATAGAGTATGTAAATAACGACTATAGTTGGCATAGTCATAACTCTTTACTGTTTTTTCCTTCATTCATAAAATTATTTTTTACGAAATTCTAAAAAAAATATGTAAATTCATTTTTTGTTTTCTTGATGATTAACTTAGATTTCGTAAAACATTAATATAATCAACAATATAATTAATAGCTATCGACAACATGATTTATACAGTGAGTATTAAAAGATGTAAAACAATCATGTAATAATTTTTTTATATTAGTTAGCATATGTAAGAAGACGACTGAGGCCAAATGTTATAACACGCATAACGAAAGCAATTCTCATGGATCAATCTAATTCACATTATTGCTAGATAACATAAACTAAAATGAATAAAAAATCACTAACCTTTTAAGCTTTCACAAGCCTCGTTTAGTGTCATGAAATTCAGAAGTGTAACCTTCTACTACTTCTTGATTATCTTTCAACCAAAACTTGTGTGGGCTAGTAATTTTGTAATCAGAAAAGGATTTTTTTTTTGTGAATAATCGACTCCTTTTATTTTCAATTTTCTACTAAAGAAGGGAAGGGAAAGATTGGGCAAAACAAATGTTTTCGGTCCTTAAAATAAAAAAAGTAAATTCAAAATTATTTATTTTATTGTCCAAAATATTTTTATTATAATTTTGTAAAATATTTTTCTACATAAATATGTTAACATTTTTCTATACAAATATAAAAATGATTTTTTTTATTTAAGCAAAATATTTTCCTCCTTTTTATTTTTTAAATTTGATTAGTTACTTAGGAGTAGCATGGATTGCATATTTATTAACTGTGGCTTTTTGTTAATGATATTGATTACCAAATAAATGAATTACCATATCATAATAGATTACAAATTATTTCACTAAAAATTTATAATTGCATTCCTCGATTTAATTTCAAAATTTACTATACATCTTATTAAACTCTCCATGTTAGAGTTACCGACACCAATCAATTAAATTAAATTTTCTGATAATTTAATTTATTGACTAACTTAATTCTTTATATTATGCTCAACTTATTTCATGTGATGGTTACAAAATCCACCTGCATATTTTCACACAAGAACTTGTAAGCAACCATAAAAGGGTGTCATCTATCTCCAGTCCTAAATATTGTTCTATCAACTAATTATTATTTCAGTAATATGATGTGTTATCATCCAATCTATTAAGAATAAATTGATTCATAATACAGTCTCACCTTTTAATAGATTAAAATAATAAATTTAACTACATAGATCATAGTAATTATATATCAATATTAAGAGTATAATTGCATGTAATGGACTCAAGAAGTTATTTATAAATATTCAAAATATAAACGAACATCTCTACTTGGTCCTTTCAGTACATACAAAATGTACTAGCACAAGAAATTGTAATATTACCACTTTCATAATTAAAATCAAATTATACTTAATATATTGCTACAATCATCAAGGTGTTTGTCCTACTTTATTTTTGATTGTGAATATTAATTTATAACTTATAAGAATTGATAATTTTAATCTTTTGTACATGAATTAAATAACTTCGTACACAAAATCGTCTATTATATAAGTAAATGACACATATGTCAACACAATGATCTTATTCAAAAAAATTTATTACATAAATTAAACTAAAATTTTATATTAAATTAAAATATAATATTATAGCATAAATCACATGATTAATAGTATATTTTTAATAGTATATTTTATCACTGTGTGTTTTTTTATGATGAAGAAGATATGCACTAAAGAAGTAAAATAAACAAGTTATTTACTTGTGGATGGCTGGTGCATTGGCAACTTATTGCGTCATGTTTAGGTATTAGTCCGTATGTCGTGCTACGCATGATTCAATGTTGATTCTTAAAATTTTTATGTTATATATAATTTTATTATTTAATTAAAATCTTTATTTATTTGGTTGATAAATTTTAAATTAGATATATAATATTATATTTAGATTGATGAAATTTGCATAGTAATATTTTAAGTTGTTCAAACTTGTGGCATTGATAGATAATTATATTTTTTTAATAATTTATTTTTTAATTACTGTGGTTTATAATATTTTTTCTTCTATTCTACTAATTAGACGTGACAAAAAATTATTATAACAAATACTTGTGAATTTTTTTTAAGTGATCCCATATAAGATATCAAGTTAGTTTAAAATATCAAAAATTAATTTTTCATTTTATATCTATTTCATCTTTTTTTTTATTAAATATTATTAATTTTTTAATACTCAAATAACTTATAATATTACTTAGAAATAATATAGTAAAATTAAGATTGAAGTAACTGATAAAATAGGCATGTCTACTATCAACAAACTGCTTCATCTGCTTATTATGACTTTTTAAATCACACAATTAATAGTATATTTTATCACTGTATGTGTTTTTTTATGATGAAGAAGACATGCATTTTATCACTGTATGTGTTTTTTTATGATGAAGAAGACATGCATTAAACAAGTAAAATAGACAAGTTATTTACTTGTGGACGGCTGGCGCATTGGCAGCTTATTGCGTCTTGTTTAGGGAATTGCTGGCCAACAATTCTTCCACATTTGGTTTTATGCTTCCACATTTTCAAGAACGTATATTTATTTTTTGCTGCCATACTTTAAAACAATTCGTTCCTCATATTCAGTGGTAGATTCAGAATTTTCATTAAGGGAATTCAGAAGTAAATATATGGACAAGTTGAAGGGGGTTCAGCATCTATTATATATACATAAAATTTTTTTGATCATGTAAAAATAATATAATTTTCCAACGAAGGGAGTTCGGATGAACCCTGAATTCAATGTGGCTCCACCACTGCCCATATCTTGTACTCATTCTTTTTCTTTTTATTTTTGGTAACACTCGGGTGTGGATGCAGTTTTTATCCTGATTAAATAAGAAATTTAAAATATAAAAAGATTTCTAACTCTTATAGCCTTAATAAAAAGCATAAATAACATATCAAAGGTGCTCTATGAATATTGTGATCTTAACCAATTCAGTTTATTAATTTTTATATTAGAAAAATAAATATTGAAACTTAATAAGTATAGGAAGAATAGTTTTTTATGTCTAAATATTGGTAGTAAGACTTAAAATAGACGCAGTATAAACTCCCACTATGACTGTTTTACAATTGAGCTGGATCAACTTTGAATTGATGGGATTGAAGTAAATTGAGATGATGAACAACTTATGACTTGTAAAGCTTGTTTTGGTCATGATTCCTCAAACTCTATTTTTTATTTTTAAATCTATATATATGATCGAGCTTTCCGGAAAGGATTTATTGTACAACAATTATGTTGTATGCTATGAGATTCAAAATAAATACACAAGTATGTTATATACTATGAGATTCAAAATAACTTATTTGTCTCCTTTTAGTTACATATTTTTGCTTGAACTTGGACTAGTAGTGTATTCCAAGTTGATCTCACCATTTGAAAGAGTTAATTTAAAGTGAATATATCGTTTACCATGTGCAATTTGCACAAAGAGGTTGAGTATGTAGGACTGTTTTAAGTTTGGGGGATTATAATTATCAAAATCAGGATTCAAATCTCAACAAAGAAAAAAAGATAATTTTTTTTCATTTGTCTAATTTTATGAGAACAACACTGTTACCTAAACTGATGAACAGTGATAAATATCTGTTAAATACGCAAAATACATCATGCTATCACTCCCTTGTACTATATATATAAATATGAAAAATCTTGTATTTTTAATTAGATTGATAGAAAGAAACTACCTAACATATTTAATAAACGGGGTTGTCATTTTCTTGAAATTAT
The DNA here is from genome assembly GCA_030864225.1 of Capsicum baccatum var. pendulum. Taxonomy (NCBI): domain Eukaryota; kingdom Viridiplantae; phylum Streptophyta; class Magnoliopsida; order Solanales; family Solanaceae; genus Capsicum; species Capsicum baccatum. The sequence continues at coordinate 65,762,806 of CM061559.1, read as the reverse complement.
AACGTGCAAACTGTGAGACCAACAAACATAACAGCATCTTGGGTGGATTATATTTATCTTTTGATATAAAAGCATCTTGGGTGGATTATACTTAGCTTTTGATATGGTGAGTTGTCCGTGTTATCCGTATGGGAAGTTGGACGTCTTTATTTTTGTGAAGTACCAACAATGAAAGCTTTAATTTGTTCACCATGCATGCATGTGGTTTAGGGGGAGGATGAGACTCCTCCTGGGATGTAGACTACCAACTATATTTTCCATCTTTTATTTTATTTGACAGCTCAATATGATTATGTTGTTAGAATAAATAAATTTACAATTGCTCTTATCTTGACATCACCGATGGAGGCAGATTCACAATTTAATTTGGTCAAACACATGTCAAACACCTAAATTTGACACGTACTTTCACTTTGGCATCTAAAGTCGACGTTGTTCATTTCAGACACCTCAACTAATAATTCAGTGTGTTATTTTGATACTTTTTACAATCAGCAAAAATATACTATGTGCGTGCATGTATTACACGCGACAATGACTTGTAAAGTGACCAATAATATAATGTCATTTGTCATTTCTCTCTAAATTAATTTTTAAATTAAAATAAAAAAATTGCCAAACAAATATTGACACTTGGCATTTCTAACTCAAATAATTATAAAGAAAAAGATTATAAAATTAACCCCCACCCCCTGCTCCCCCACCCCTCAATTGTCTTCTCCAGCCCACCCACCCACCCCTCACCCCCGCCCACTCCCAGTCCCTCAATTCTCTTCTCCAATGTTCACCACCGTCTCACCTCCTCGCCCCCCTCCTCATTACTCCCACAATCAAAATCTTCTCTTCAATTACCTTTACATACACAATCTTTTTTTAAAAATAAATTATTAAAGAATTCATTTCAGACAAAATCTGTTGAGATTTCACAATTGGAGGAAATTTTTACAATTGAATTGAATTTGATATTGTTCATTGTTTCATGTTAACTCTAAAATCTATCTTTAAATTTTTTCCCATTGAAGGAGCTTAAAATTAAGTAAAATCGAGATGAAAATTGAGCTAAAATGAGTGATTAAAAATTATGAATTTATAGGAATTGAAAGAAGAAGGTGAGGTTCAATGTCTTGAAGGTGATTCCAGCCGGTTCTGCTGGTGGTGGGAAAAAATCTTTTACTGGAATGTGAGCTGAGTGCTTCTACATTAATATTTACATCTAGGAATGATGTCAAGACGTTTCTGCTTTTGCTGAATTCTTGTCTTTATTGATATTTCTTTCAGCTTCAAATTTTGAAACTTAAATGCTAGCAACAAGTTTTCTTTCCTATGTACTACTCATCTTGTAAGAGGTTTTGGTGATTGAATTTTTATCTTTAATAATGATTTTTTGTGATTGACTTAGCAAAAAAAAAAAAATAGAATAATTCTCCACCTTTTTTGACTATGTTAAGGACGAAGCCATAGTTTTGTGAGTGGTTGGTGGATAAAAATAGAGAAAGGATTAGAGGAGATCAAAAGGAAGAAGCTGAAGAAAAAAAATAGTAATATTTGAGTTGTTTACGTACTCCAAGTGTATGCAAGACACACAATGTGCCAAGTCAGTAAAATGTGCCAAAGTGACACAGTTGACGCTACCTAAGGCAATAAAAATGAACACCGTCTACTTTAGATGCCAAAGTGAAAGATCATGCCAAGTTGAGGGGCCTGGCGATGTGTTTGACCTTTAATTTCTATAAAGCGGGATGTAGCAAATTTGTGGCCAAGTATATGGTCTGTCAGCAAGTGAAGGTGGAGTAATTGAAGCTCAGTGATTTTTTTCAAGAGATTGAGTTGCCCGTGTAGTAGTGGGAAGTGATCAATATCAATTTTGTTATCGGTCTTCCTCGATCTCAAAATTAGTTTGATTCGATTTGGATCATCGTCGATAGGATGTCTAAGTCTGATCACTTCTTGCTAGTGAAGACTACTTATTCTGCGGAGGATTATGCTAAGATTTTCATTTAGAAAATTGTTAATTTGCATGGTGCTCCAATTCCCATCATATCTGATCGAGGTACTCAATTCTCGTCTTATTTGTGGCATTCTTTTCAGAGAGGTTTGGGAGCTAAGGTGAGTCTTAGCACTGATTTTCACACTTAAGCAGATGGACAAATGGAGAGCACTATTCAGACATTGGAGGATATGCTAAGGTCATGTGTGATCGACTTTGGTGGTAGTTAAGTTGATCATTTGCCTCTCATAGAGTTTGTTTATAATAATAGTTTTCACTCTAGTATTGGGATGGCTCCTTTCAAAGTCCTTCATGGTAGGAGGTATAGGTCTTCTGTTGGGTGGTTTAAGATTGGTGAGAATACGTTATTCGGTCCCGATTTGGTTCACCAAGTCATGGAAAAGGTGAAAGTGATTCAGGATAGGCTTAAGGCCTCCCAAAGTCGTCAAAAGTCCTATGAAGATATGAGGCATAGGGATTTAGAGGTTAGTGTGGATGATTTGGTGTTCTTGAAGGTATCTCCCATAAAGCGAGTGATGTAGTTTTGAAATAAGGGGTAGCTACGTCCCCGGTGTGTTGGTCCCTTTCATGTTTTGAGGTGAATGGGCCATGTGGGTTATGAATTGGGTTTGCCCTCTAGTTTGGATTTCGTTTATTCGGTATTCCATGTATCAATGTTAAAGAAGTATGTGGGTGATCCTTCATGTTTATTCCTTTAGAGAGTGTGGGTATTTAGGATTTCTTATCCTGTGAGGAAGTCTCGATGAAAATTTTAGATAGGCAAGTCCGTCGTCTAAGGACTAAGGATGTGGCTTTGGTGAAAGTTGTATGGAGGAACCATATGGTCGAAGAAGCTACTTGGGAAGCCGAAGAGGAAATAAAGTCAGTTGTGCCCAAGCGCACACGCAAGGGTACGCAGCTTCACCAAATAGTAAAGTGGCCCTTTAGAAGCCAAGTATCAATCCTACAGGGACTCATTTTAGCAAATATCTAATTTTAGTTAACAATTAATATTAAATTGATGTGAGAGTAACCAATAGAGTTTGTTGAGTTGTAAACTGAAATTAAAGTAAACAATTGAATAAAGTAAATTTCTTGGACAACCAATAAGGAGAAGCCCAAGGTTAAGGCTCTGCGAACAATCATTCCTAATGAACTTCATTGGTCAGACTAATTATCTTGGTTGTTGATTCACGGAGTTGATATTATGATCATGTTCCCTCGAGCATTTAATCACCTATCTAACTTAGCCCCACAACTACATCGTTGAGAGGGAATATGAGAACTAAGATAAACGCATTTATATTTCATCCCATAGTGAACCAAATAGGTCACGTAGGTATATCTCTATCCTACATGCAAATTACAATCTTCATTCTATAGAAGTTTATAATCCTACTCTATTTACCCCCACATTCTATCATCTTATTCCGCCTCTCGAGCTCACAAAAATGATAATAGATGTATTATAAAAGAGAAGAATCCTTACAATAGTTATAACAAGGATAAATAAACAACCAAATACGATAAGAAATCAAAACCTAATCAATTCATAGCAATAGTAATCAGGTTCTTGGCTTTAACCCTGGAAAAGAGGCGCTTAGCCATTCATGGACATAGTCATAATCACCATAGATGAATATAAGATAAAATACATAAATAAACAAAAGTAAAAGAATAAAATTCATATTTGAAGTGTTTTCCATCCCCTCTCCAAGTTTTAAAGCCGTTCAAGATGTTTTGCATTAAGTTCAAGTGTCCTATTTATAGGAGGACAATTTGGCTGCTTTTGGATTAAGGTCTGCGTCACCCCTCTTGTTCCATGGAACAGGGTGTGCGAAGAGGCCCCATTATGGTGAAACACTTGAAACTCATCTTATTATCCATATCCATGTCCATGACACCCCATTCATAGCATGGACCAAGGTCCGTGATGCCCTATGCATTCACAACCTCTATTTGACTCCTAAACTTGTTTCATGCACTTGCCCTTCCATCCCAAGACTTGTGGTATTGTTTACACTTGATTTCAATCTTGTGTATTATAAATGTATAATCATAATAAACTCACCAAGAATCCTATAGCACCAAACACCACGGATTAGAGCTCAAAACAACATAGTGCCAAGGACAATAAACTGGAAACTTAAGCTAAGAACTAGTTTTGCCCTTTTTGATCTTTAACTTATTTTTTGACTCTAGGCTTGATTAAATATAACCATCCACCTTGTGATTAATTACTTTAACACTAAGATTCTCAATCATACCATTATTAACACATTAAGCACATTAGTAGTCCTCAAATTAAGGCTAAATAATCCCGAATAATAACACTGAGATGCATAAATCCACCTCAGATCATCACCCCATACTTAAAGCCTTATTCATCCTAGAACAACTCTTTACTCTAAGCATCATAATCTGAGGTGACTCCACACTTCTATTGCAAGCAAGATACTCAAGCTGGTACTATAATGACTACACAAGATACAAGTCCTTACACTAAGCATTTTACTTACACAACAGACAGTTCAAGAATGCTACTTCAAAACATCCTAGCCTCAAGAATTGACTCACAACGTTGACAAACTCATGCATATTTTTCAATCAAAGACATCATGCAAATCTCCCAACTATCATCAAACATGTGCCCTCACAATAAGAGAGTTACCTATAATCACTCACATAGTTGTAATTGATTACAAATTAGGCACAAAAATCAAATTACACTCAGCCTCTCAAAGAATTCAGAAGTTACACAAGATGAACTATAGGATTGCCCTTAGTGTACTACTCTGCTAATATCAGAATGTTAAGGATCAGGATCAAGTAGGTATTTTAGGGTTGTAATGTATGATAAGGTACAGGTAGGAACTATTTTGGCCAAGAATACTGACTATCTTCCCTAAGCACTTTAATACATCACACTTTTCATTCAATTCACCTTTAACAACCCATTTATACCACTTGTATCTACCCACATCATTTTGTCTTTACCCATCTCATTAAGCTTATTCATATACCCTATGGTGGGAGTATTCTATGTACACATTATTCAGTTTGAACAATCTTTATTCTTCTCATTACACAACTCCCAACCACCACACATATTAATTTTCAACACAAATAACTATTACTTTGAGGATTTAATTTCACCTTTCCCATACTTGACTTTCAAACTAATTAATTAATTTTACACTAAAGCACTTAAGAGATTTGGATCAAATTAAGGTCAATCAAAGAAGGGGATACAGGCTACATATGAGACTGCCAAAGAAAATAATCTAAAGAATTAATAGGGCTAATTAGGATTTTGCACATGGGAAGGTAAAAGAGGGTATGAAACATGACGGTCAAAGAAATGTCTATATCATCTCCTAAGCCCACACTCTTTATTTCTCTTTGCATACACACCAGGAAAGTTCTAGACATAAAGTCCAAAAAGGAATACACAAAACCTCGCACTCTCATGGCACATATAGACTCCTAACCAAATAATAACATGAATTCAACATTTATCCAACAAGTACAAGAGTCATAAACTAGAGACTAGGAGTCTCAAAAGTAATAATTCACACAGTCAACATACTCTTTACAACCAAAACACTTGGATCATGCAATCATACGTAGCACCAACAAAAATATCTTATTTATTCTAACAAAAAAAAAATTTAAATTTACTCTTAAAAATGGGAATTCCCCAACCCCACACTAAAAAATCTACTTTTCCCCTAATGTATATGTTAAAAGTAGAGATAGAAATACTTCTTGAGGCCTCTAGGTCTACCTAGTAGTATCCTTATATATTAAGAAGGCCTAGGACCCCATACTTAATCTTTGCCATGCTGCTTAGCTCAGATTTTCCGATACTCAGACATCCCATCAACTTGTGACTCAACAAAAACAAAAACTAGTAAAGTAAAAACTAAAAATACTGAAAATAAAAAACTTGGTTTCCTCCGAAGTAGCGCCTGATTTAGTGTCGTGACACGACCCAATCTTAGACTTAGCCATTTTTCTTCATCATTTTCCTGTTCCTTAGAGGCCATATTTTTATTTATTTCTGACCTCTTAAGTGTGAACGTGCAAGATCATCAAACTTTACAATATTAGCCTTTTAAGGCTCATCAATTAGCATCTCTTTAGGCTTAGGTATTGAAGGCTTGGGCCTCTAAATAAGAAAGTTCGATGAGGTTTTTGGTGGACTAAACTCCACCACCCCATACTTACCACCTTTAATCACTGTAATTATGCTCAAATTCTTATAGTGGGATAACATGTTGAGCGGTTTGTGCACTTTGAAAATTGCCTCTTCATTATCCAGCCCTATTGTAAGCGTGCCCTCTCTCATATCTATCAATGCTTTTCTTTTTGCCAAGATTGGACGTCCTAAGTAACCGGCACTCTTTTATCTACATGAAAATCTAAAACAAAAAATTAGCAAGAATAATAAACTTACCAACCTTGATGAAAACATCCTCTATGATTCCTTCAGGACGAGTTAGGATTCGATCTTCCAATTGGAGTATCAAATATCTCGGTCTTAGCTTCCCCAAAAACAAGGTGTTGAACAAATATAGGGGCATCAAATTGATGCTTACCCCTAAATCACTAAGTGCATGGACCACCTCATTGTTGCCAATTTGAATGAGGTGAGCAAAACTCCTAGGGTCTTTGAGCCTTTGGGAATCTTCTATATCAGTACAGAGCTACACTTCTCAGTGAGTACTACTGTCTCAACATCTTGTAGCTTAAATTTGTTGGTGACCACACCCTTCAAGTACTTAGCGTAATTAGGCATTCTCTGTAAAAATAAAAAAAAGGAAGGTTAACATGCAACTCTCTAAACTTATCAAAGAACTTCTTAAAGCATGCATATTCATTTGATTTTCTAAGCCATTGTGGGAAAGGTGGTGGTGGTCTCTCCTTTACCCATTCAGTAACTGTTGTTTTTGAGTACTCAGACATTCTCGAATTTTTAGTAACTTTTTTATCTACGTGTTAAGGAACCAACTCTGTATCTACCTCTTCAGTTATCTTTGGAGGTTTTTCATTAAACTCTTTACCATTTCTCAAAGTTATTACCATTACTTGTTTAGAAGATTCAGTATCATTTGGCAACCACCTTGAGGCCTGGCATTTTAGGCATGCTATATTTGCCCAAACTGATATTCCAAATTCTTTTACAGTAGTTGGTGATTTTTTAGTTCAGCAGCCATTTATTCTTGAGTGGCCATGATATTTTTTAGCATGTATTCTATGTTGCTGGCCTGTATGTTTTGTTACTGTTGCTGTTGAAACTAATATTGGTGGTTGTTCTATGATTAAATTAGTGGCTGAGTTTTCTACTTTTGATTATAGGTGTTCCCATAATTTGGCCTTTGAGCATTGCCCAAAAACATCATTGACTCAGGATCTGCATTCACTTGAGCCGCAGTTTGATTCACACTCAAGTTGCTTTGTTGGTTTATTATTGGATGGCTGAGAGCTGTGCGGCCAAGGTTGTATCATTGGCAACTTCAATCATGCTTGCAATTTTTTTATTGACCCTCTTTCAATATCAGCATGCCAATCCAAATTTTCTTAAGAAATCTAGTTTAACAAGGTTTGTATCTCATCATACGTCAATTCCAAAGTCTGAGCACCTGCAGCTGAATCTAGAAAGTTTTTGGTGATTTGGTCAAGTTCTTCAACAAAAGTGTGAGATAGTACCTCATTGGACTACTGATGATGTGGATAGTCCTGAAGAAGAGCTTTAAACCTCCCCCACACATGATATAAGTTCTCATCTGGCCTCTGTTTGAAGCTTAGAATCTCACTGAACAGTTTTGCTGTCTTGCCAAATTGAAAGAATCGGATGAGGAATTTCGAGCTAAGTCATCCCAGGTTGTGATTGAACTTGCCGTCTCAGCATTTTTTCTTCTCCCAATAGTGAAAAGGGGAAAATCATCAGCCTAACATAGCCAGTTGACATACCTATAGGGAGTAATATGTCACTGATCTCTTAGAAGTTTCATAGCTGGACTTGTGGATCTTCATGTGAAATCCTGGTAAAGTGTCCACTGCTGACCAAAAGCTACACCATATTCTGTTTTAGCTCAAAGTTACCTCCAACATTCGATTTGGAAAAAGGGGAGGTCAAATTTATCGTAAGTGGGATTGCCATTATATGAACTATCCTACAGGCTGGTGGATCTTCAGCCATGAGGGAAGGAATATCTTGGTCTTCTTAGATTTGTGGAATGCAGTAGAGAAGGACTACTTCTCTCCTCAATTTATGAAGGCATTGCTATGGTTTGGGGCTTGGTTCAACCAATTACCTATCCCTTGCCAGCTTATTAGTATATTAACCTACTTCCTGCAAAGTCAAAACCAAGACCAAGTTAAAAGCACCAAAGAAATCTAAAGAGTAAAACTAAAACTAACATAGGTGCCAAATTGCAAGTCCCCAGCAACAATGCCAAAAACTTGTTGTGTCCAAGCACACACGCATGTTTACATGGTCTTACCATGTAGTACAGTAGCCCTTTAGAATTCAAGTATCGATCCCATAAGGACTTATTTTAACAACTACCAAATTTTAGTTAACAGTTAAGATTAAATTGATGTGAGAGTAACCAATAGAATTTGTTGAGTTGTAAACATAGAATTAAAGTAAACAATGCAATAAAGTAAATTTCTTGGATAATCAATAAGGAGAAGCCCAGGGTTAAGGCTCTGCGAACAATCATCGTAAGCTATTGAACTTCATTGGGTAGATTACTTATCTTGGTTGTTGATTCACAGGGTTGATATTATGATCATGGTCTCTTGAGCCTCTAGTCACCTATTTAACTTAGCCTTACAACTATATCATTGAGCGGACATATCAGAACGAAGATAAACGCATTTATATTTCATCCCATATGAACGAAATAAGTCACGTAGGTATATCTCTATCGTACATATAAATTACAATCTTCACTCTATAGAAGCTGATAATCCTACTCTATTTACCCCCATGTTCTATCATCTTACTCCCCATCTCGAGCTCACAAGGGCGACAATAGATGCATTCTAAGGGTGGTGAATCATCACTACATTACATTGTATTTTTTACATTAAATTGACATTCCTTGATATGATTTGGTATGGAGTTTGTATTTGTTATTGTATTGTATCCCCGTGATAGCACTTTACTTATGATATTATTTTTGAGCATTCATTTAACTTTATTACATTATCTAATTTTATCTTATATTGACTGGGAGTTTGAGGTATTATGAGACATGGGGGTATAACAGTGGCTTGATCAGAAAGATAAATGGATAACACCTTTTGATAGCATGTGATACACCCTTATATAAACATAGATATAAATGATGGAGGTTAGGATATTTGTGGTTATTCTTAGAGAGGGTTTGATCATAGTGGTCCTTTAGGTCATTTAGGCTTGGTTCAACGGGATCTAACATCTTCTATTTTCTTTTGGTGTGGATGTCTTAGACACTATAGGGGGATTTTCCACTGCTTAGACTGAGAGATGATTCATCATCTTCTTTGTGAGATGGCAGTTTTTATATCAGACTTCACAGGATGGACATGAGGGAGTTTATGATATAGTAGTCACAGGTATGATTTTAGTCCACCTTTGATTTATCTTGGTGGTGTTGGATTATGGGTATACATCCTTCGATATATTTGATTTTTTGGTATTGAGTATTGATATGATTTATAGACTTTTTTTAAGTCTATTGATATTGCTGCCCTATAGGTGATTTAGTGGTGGATTGGGTGTACCGATCCTATGTCATGAATCACTTTGAGTGCGTAGCAGGATTAGGCTTAATTTCTTGAGTTTTCTAAATTTTGGTGTATTTTAGTATGATATCTTTGATTGTAATGTTCTAGACTAGTGGTAGATCAATGGTGGGTTTTGGCATATTAGATTATAAAAGATTATCTAGAGGTTTTTTGGAGAGTCGTGGGTTATTTAGGACTGAGGAGTTGTTTTGATTATTGGTATGGAGAGTTGTGAATAAAGATACTTATAGATATAAAGATTATGTTGATTACCCACAAGTATCATTGACAATGTATATATTTGAGTTAGATGTTATAGGGGTTCACGTTGATGTATTTATGGCTTGAGTTAATCCTATATTAATGATATCAACTTTGTGGGATGATGAGTGGTACCTGATATATTGATTAATATTATCTGGTGGTGGTTCAGATTTGTTACAACCAACTTGGAAGGATCACCTTTCAAGGATTCTAGTTGGATAAGGGAAGGTTCTCTGGCATTTATGCCATTCATATTGATTACTTCCTTAGTGGTTGAATTTTGTAGCATGATGTGAGTTGATGGTATTAAGACACTCGTCAGTTAGGTTTTAAGGATTTCACCGTATGAGGGATTCTTACTTTGCTTAAAAAATAGTTTCAAATGGAAAGAAAAAACTTACCCATATTGTCCTCATAATGGTCCTCGGGATGCCATGCAACTTGACAACATTTTCAACAAACAACGAGGCTACAGCAGATGCTCCTCACTTTTAAAATATGGAATGAAATATGCTATTATAGAGAATCGGTCAACCATAACAAAAATACTATCCCTAACTCTTTTAGTCCTTGGAAGCCCCAAATAAATCAAACCAAGGACATAAAAGAGTGGGAAGCAGGGTATGCAACCCTTGAGTAAGGAGCCCTGACTTGGCACTCCTACAATCTATACATTGGACACAAATCTTAGCAATATCTTTGCGTATCTTTGGATAATAGAATTATTCCTCCAAGATTTGAAGGATCTCCTAAACCCCAAAGTGTCCCATTAGGCCACCATCATGTGCCTCTCTCATAAATAACTATCTCCAAGAACTTGAGGGCACACACAACAATCTTCCTTTGAATAAGTAGCCATCAAATTTGTAATAGGAGGTGTATACCCCATCCATAAGCCATTTCTCCGTACCCCAATGTTCACATTGACTAAAGCTAAGAGAAAAGTGAGGGTCCTCGGGGTATAATGATTTAAGGATCTCTAATCTCTAATCCCATTAGTGTCTATCTTGGATTCATCCACTTCGACCCCTCTTGAACTTATAACAAAACCCAAGAAAACAACTTCATCAACACTAAAAGAATACTTCTGAAGATTAGCATACAATTTCTCCATTCCTAGGACATCAGTGACACTTTGCAAATGCAACACATGTTTGTCTATGGACTTGCTGTAGACCAAGACATCATAAAAATACACAACAAACTTTCCAATAAACATTTCATCATATGATTCATTAACCTTATGAAAGTACTAGGAGCATTAGGCCGAATGGCATGCCCATCCATTCATAGAGACCAAATTTGGTTTTGTAGATGGTCATCTACTCATCACCGTGTTGCATTCTAATTTGGTGATAACCACTCCTAAGGTTAATCTTGGAAAACACATAAGAACCATTCAAATCATCAAGCATATCAGCTAATCTTGGACTGGGATAGCAATAATTTACCATGATTTTGTTGATGGTTTGGTAGTCCACACACATGCACCATGTTTCATCTTTATTTGGCACTAACAATACCAAAACCACACATAGACCCATGCTCTTTTTGATGTACCCCTTGTTGAGGATTTTCTCAACTTGATGTTGTATCTCTATGGTGTCCGTTAGGTTACTTATATAGGCCAGTTTATTTGGAAATTGTGAGCTCGACATGAAGTCAATTTGATGTTCAATGCCCCGAAGTAGGGGTAACCCTTGTCAAAGTTCGTTGGGAAAGTTATCCTCAAATTTTTGCAAAATAAGAAAAATAGAATGGGGAATAGAAGTATTAGAGGGGTTAGTCTTAAAAACATGAGCTAAGAGAGGCATAGGAATGTTGCCATCATGTTACAAGAAGAGATCCCTCTTTCTAGACAACATCACCATTGTATTCTTGCCCTTTGAAGTTGAGAAACCTTCGGGTTCCTCCCCTTCCTTACTCTCTGGTTCCCTTTCTTTCTCAGCCTTCTTGCCTTTTTCCTTTAACTCTCTCATTTGTTGATGCACCTCATTCACTTGAGATGGTGAGAGAGGGTGAAGTGTGAACTTTTATCCATTTAACTCAAGAGAGTATCAGTTGGTCCTCCCATCATTCTTGGTAGACCTATCATATTGCTAAGGTATACTCAATAATAAGTGACATGCTTGCATCAAAATCACATCACAAAGCACTTCATCATAGTAGTTTCCCACCTTGAACCGAATCACACATTGCCTTGGGACTTTCAATTCTCTACTCTCATTTAACCATTGGAGCTTGTAAGGACTAGCATGTTCAATAGTGGGTAGTTTCAAGAAATCCACTATAGTGGTACTAACAACATTGGCATAACTCACACTATCAATCACCATGGCAGACACATCTCCTTTGACAAGGAACTTAGTATGGAATAGATTCTCCCTATGGCTAGGATCATCTAAAGCCTTACTAACCATGACTCATCTCACCACAAAGTTTGGAACTAGACACTTACCCTCTTGTGGCCAAGTATCTTCTCCGTCCTCTTCTTCATGTATTTCATTATTGGTTTACTTTCCATCTAGAGGCTCGACCTCACTCTCTTCAGATTCAATGCCCATATCCTCTCTAAGATAGTATAAATTCCTTTTCCTAAGGATCACATTTCTTTGGTTTGGACTTTCATTGGATTTATGTCCCCAACATTAACACTTGAAACATTAGAATCCTCTAGGATTAGGAGTAGGATACTTGCTACCTTCTTATCTCAGAGGATAGTTTTGGAGTGTCTTGGTCTCGAGTTGGACAACCTTGGAGGTTTGGTCTTTGCCCTTGTGCCAACCCAAGTAGGGTTGAGCCATTTTTTGTTTCTAGATCAACCCGAGGGTTCTTGTCTGCTTGCTTTGTAACTTGGTCTCTCCTTGAGATCCCGTTCAATCTCTAGGGCAGCTTGGAAAATGCTATCAATAATATCAAACTTGTGAAGAGTCAAGTGTGTCGAAATGTCCTTGTTCAACCCAATCTTGAAATGGATGATGTCATGAACTACTTGTTCCTCTCGGTGATCAAGCTTCAATATCAATTGTTGAAACTCATCATAGTAAGCCATGACACTCTTGCTACCTTGTCTCAAATTGTACAACTTGGAAAGAAGATCATGTCTATAGCTTTCAGGTAGGTACCTTTGTCTCATGAGATACCTTAATCTAAAACAAGGTGGAGGCTACCTATCAATCAATTCATTCCCAAACCTCTTGACATATTCCCACCAAGTGTTAGCATACCCTTCAAAATGAGCCATGTCATAGAAACTTTTCTTTTCTTTTGAGAGATTATTAACTTGGAAGTTCTTGTCACAAGATGACTCCCAAGCAAGGTAGGCCTCAGGATCAATTTCACCCTTAAAGATTGGAAGGCTCAACTTGATGGTATTGATAGGTACATCTCTATCTTGGTTGCGATTTCCTTGTTGGTTCCATTGACCAACTCTTCACCCATGCCCTCAGTATCCTCTTTGATCTACACGGCCTCCTCTCATCTCCTCCCCTATATAAGCATCATCATAAGCTCCATACAATTTATGTTTATCTTTACCATATTCCTCTAAGTGTATGGTTTGATCTTGGTTAATTGGAACTTGGTTTGGAGGAATTGGATTTAGTGGAGATTGTGGCCTTTCGTTAAGTGGAGCTTTGAAGAGAGGGTTTGGATTTAGTTGTGGTATTTAGATACCAATTCCTTCTTGTGGGACTTGAGGGCATTAGGAATGGAATGGTCTATTGAAGTCTTGGTTTTGGGTGTAAGGAGTGGCTTGGCTTACGGTATTTAGTAGAGGTCTTGGTGGATTGAGCATTTGATGTAAGTTTTCAGGAGTAATGGTAGTGGAACAGTTTTTATCATGTCCACTTGAAGAAACATGGTAGTGTAGAGGCATAAAATGATGGGAGTTCCTTTGACTCTCCACTTGTTCTAACCTCCCATTCATTGTTGACACTTCTCCTTTCAACGATAATGTATCCCCGTTTATCAAAGTCATATCCGTTTGCATCTTTTCCATGTTTCGAGTTATGGCGTCAAAAGATGCCATGATAGTACTAAGTGTATTGTTTTCCATGTTTTTTGAAGTTTACCCTTCCATTTCTAATGTACCTAAAATAATACTTACAAAACAACAAACAAATTAGTTCAAAATAGCCTCACCACACTCGAACACTTGATTACCTAACACTTAGCTTCACAAGTGTTGTAAGTCGGCTTGTAATCCGTGAGTAGTCAAGGTATGATTTTACTCTTGTCTAGAGTATATTTTTTTTTGAAGACTCAAATAAATCTTGTCGGACTTGATCCAAGAATTTACAACAAATCCAAAAGACAAAAGCACTCAAGGATCGCTAGAACGAACAAACGGATTCAAGGACTAATTTAAAACCTAGTAGGAGTTTACTAGCTTGTTAATTAGTACTAGGAACAATAAATTAAACTAAGAAATAAGAAAATAAAACTAAGAATCCATAGTTTGAACTTAAAAATTGATGAGTGAATAGTAAATGGTGATGTGGCAGTCCACTATTGGTTACGGTTTTATCAAGTTCTTATTTTCCAATTTCAAGTCTTTATCAATTCACAATTTGGAATGGAGGAATTTGGTTAATAGAGGGAAATACAAGTCTAGGATCCCTTTTTAAATTCAAATACAAAGGCTTAAGTTACTTGTACTTCTTCCTCAAAACATAGTCCTTAAAACATGGAAGATGGTTGAAAAAGTGGTTGTCAAGTCTTTGACTTATTTGAGCAAGATTTTTCACCAACAAGTACTACATCTTTGTTTTTCACCTTTTTAGATCTAACACTCACTTTATGTTTAACAAGATATGAAAAGTGGTGAAGAATATCAAGAACATCAACAACAACCACCAGGAACAACAAAAATAACCACACTTCCAACTCCAATCCACAACAACAATGTCACAACACATGACCAAGTTTTAGGTCCACATCAACAACATCAACAATACAAGCTCAAACTTAGATCTAGGCTCCTTTAGTGTAAGTGAAGAAGAAACTAACACTAGAAACACTCAAACCAAGCAAAAATACTTCTAGATCTAGTCTTAGAGTCTCGGCAAAGATGCACAATAAGAACACAAATTTTGTGAGATCTTTTCAAGCAGCAAACCCAAGATTGATTTTATTGGAAAAAAATCAAACCTGACTCTGATACCAAATGATAGAAACTAGCCAACAACATAAGGAAAACAATATAAAAACAACAATATAGACGCAATACCACACATGACTTTCAATAGATCAAGAGAGAACAACAATAATATAATAATAAAAGTAAGATAGCTAGTTTGACATACAATATCCCAAAGTATAAGAAACCTAATATGTATCAAATACAAGAACCCTAAGACTAAGATATATAAACACCAAACTCTTACTTGGACCCAAGAGGAACTCAAACACCTCAAGAACCCAAGTTTCTAGCCAAAGAACAACACAAGTGTCACCACACTTGTTACAATTTTAAGGTGGACTTCTCAAGAGAAGGAGAAAATTTTTCAAAATATTACAAGTCTTCTTGTGTAGTATCAATAATGAACTAAGACAAAAAAAACCTAATTTGTTCCATACATAGTCTATTACAAAAGGAGTGAAAAATGACCAAGAAACTCTTGGTCCAAAGGGAGTCCTTGTAGTGTAATTATAGGCCCTCTTCACACTCCAATAAGTGTAATACCATAGATGGATTAATAACACACTCACACACGGCCATATTAATTAACATGACTTGGAGTTTTTATAACTCCTGAGCTTAGCTCCTTATGAATGGTCTTGATTTTATTGTACTTGTATCAAGCTACATAGTCTAGGTTATTGTTTTAAATCTAATGCTAAACATCATTCCCTATCCCAACATCTTATGTATATATGTATGTATGCATGTATGTGAACATATACATTGAGTTTGGATTGTATTTTTAATTGATATAATTCCATTCATTCCCCGAGTTATATGCTAGTGCTTACCCTGCTAGCTATCTCCAAATTTTGTATCCCCATACGATGCAAGGATCGAAGACACTTGCCAGCCCTGGTTTGGGTACTTAAGATACCCGTCACAACCAACCCCTGGTTTGGGTCATAATAAGTTAGTATTAGAGCCCTAGGTTTATGGTCGATTGGGTTTCCGTAAAGTCGTATTGAGTAAACCTTATTTTATGTATGTGTAGCACACCACACTTATAAGGAAGAGGCTATGAGACATTTAGTAATGTTTCCCATTTGTGTGTTCTAATTTTGGGCTGTAAAGTCTAGAATGTTGAAATCTCCTCTAATTCCATTTGTTCGCATTTTAGATCATGCCTCCCAAAGATTTGATGCTCGTGGAAATTCCTCTGTCTTACTTGAGGAAAACATGGATGGAACTCATCCTACTCATTGGTTTCAAACCCAGTCTAGGCCCCCTACTGTTGATTGCCCCCATGGAGTACCACCAATCCCTACTAGTCTTTCTTAGGATCCTCAGAATGATGTTGCTTCTACCACAATACCTTAGTTGGATGTGTCTAATGCTGAGTTTCACTAGTCAATTCATTTGCTTACTTAGTTGATGGTCTCCCAGTCATGCCAGTCTAAGTGTGTTGCTTCTGTCACTTCTTTTTCTGAGATCTCAAGGTTTGGCGAGTTTATGAGCTTGAGTACTCAAACATTTACTGGTTCTAAAGTTGAGGATAATCCTTAAGGGCTTATAGATGAGATGGAAAATATTTTTCAAGTGATGCATGGTTTTGACTCTTGGGGGTAGAGTTTGCCGCATATTAATTAAAAAATGTAGCATATCAGTGGTATGAAGAGTGGGAACAATTGAGAGGATATGATGCAAATCCAGCTATATGACATGACGTCTTTGATGGATTTCTTAACTACTTCTTTCCCCAGGAGTTGAGAGAGTTGAATACTGAGGAGTTTGTGAAATTGAAGCATTGCAGAATAACTGCGAAGGAGTACACCTTAATATTTCATTAGTTGTCTCACTATACCCCAGAGTTGGTATATTTTATGAGGTCTAAAATAAAAAAGTTTACTTCGGGCTTATCACGGGACTTAGTATTGTAGTGCTAGGCTACCTTGCTGAATAATGACATGGATATCTCTAGGCTTGTCATATATATACAGTAGGTTGAGGATGAAAAGAGAAAACAAGATGAAATAGGGAAAGCATAGTAAGAAATTCAGGTATTACGAGCCGAGTAAAGGCAATTAGAATTGGTAAGGCATTGGTAAGACCAAAGTTAAGGCATTGGTAAGACCAAAGGATATGACTAAGAATTCAAAGTAACCATATCGAGTTCTGAAAGCTATTTTCAGAATATCGTATTCTCTAACTCTGAGCTGATGATAGCCTAATCTGAGGTCTATCTTAGAGAAGTAACTGGCACCCTAAAGTTGGTCAAACAATTCATCAATTCTAAGAAGTGGATACTTGTTCTAGACCGTCACTTTATTTAACTAATGGTAGTCAATATATATTCTAAGGAAACTATCTTTCTTATGCACGAATAGAACTGGTGCACCCTATGGGGACACACTGGTTTGATGAATCTCTTATCTAGGAGATCTTTTACCTATTCTTTTATTTCTTTGTGTTTTTCTAGATCCATTATGTATGGCAAAATAAATATGGGCTGAGTATCTGGAAGAAGGTCTATTCCAAAGTCGATTTCTCTTTAGGGAGGAACTCTGGGAGGATCTTCAGGAAACACGTCTAAGAATTCATATGCTACTGATACTGACTCAAGAGTAGGGATTTCTAAACTAGAGTCTTGGACTTGAATGAGATGGTAGAAACATCCCTTAGATATCATTTTCCTTGCCCTAGGGTAGGAAATAAGATGACCCCTAAGTGCTAAAGTACTACCCCTCCACTCTAGGATAGGCTCTTTCGGAAACTAAAAATGGACAATTATATTTCTACAGCCGACTGAGGCATACCAGGAATTTAGCCAATCCATGCCAAGAATGAATTCAAAATCAATCATCAATCATCTCTAATTCGACTAAGTCTGCTAAAGTGACTTTCTGAGATACCATAATCAAACAGTTCTTGTATACTCATCGACCTATGATAGATTTACCTACTAGAGTAGAGACCGAGAAAGGCTCTACTAGAATTTTAGGACTGACTCTGAAGTCAACAACTATATAGGGAGTTACAAAAGACAAACAAGCTCCTGGATCTAGCAAAGCGTAAATATGCAAATGATAAAGTTGTAACATACAAGTGACCATATCAGGAGAACTTTCCTGATCCTGTCGGGACTGAAATATGTAGATTCTATTAGGGCGTTGCCCACCGGTAGCACTGGAAGCGTCACCCTACTGATTTAGGTGACCGGACTGAGCTGAGAGACAGTTATGCTGACTCTACAAACCCACCTGAGGACACTGTGTGACTTTGTAGCCTGGCTTACCATACCTGAAACATACATCACTGCAAGCTCTGCAGACACCCTGATAGTTTCTGTTGCAATTCTAGCAGAGAATATTTGTTCAAGCCCTAATAACACTACCCTAGGGTTTAGGGCCTGAAGCCTTATCTCTATTTCCATCTTTAAATTTTGGAATGGGAGCACTGGATGAGGACGGAGATGGAACTGAGGATTTTGGGTAGAACTGAGAATGATTCCCACCCTCTGACTTAGGCTGAACGAATTTAAAACTAACTATTCTCGCTCTCTTGTTCTCCCTCTTCTTCTCCCTACCATTAGCCTCCTCTATCTGCTAAGCATGGACCATGAGCCTGGATATGTCCATCTCTTTAATCAACATTATATTCCTACATGCCTTGACCACACTATTAGATACGCCAGACACAAACTTGCTCATCTTAGATTTGTTATCTACTACTATATGAGGAGCATATATGGCTAATTGAGTAAACTTGAGAGAATACTCTTGTACCAACATTTTTCCATTCTTCAAATTTATAAATTCCAAAATCTTCACTTCCCTCAATGATAACGCTCAAATTACAGCTCTCGTAAGAGTTTAAGCGGTCGTTGTCAAATATAGAACCCAACTGGGTTGGGTGTCGAATCCCACAGGGTATACTTGGTCACTAAGTATGCATCTATTAGTAGACTGTTGGTCGAAAATTCTATGGAAAGGGGGGATTTGAATTGTAGCGTGCAATAAGGTAAACAAAGTAAAGATTAAAACGATTAATGTAGTAGGAGTTAATCACAGAAAAGAATAAGTTAGGGTTATGTCCACCTTATTGGTGCTAAGTATCTATTAACTATGAGTTATGCGGAATTCAGATATGCATGCACTTATAGAGGTTTGTATTCTAATGGTAAATCCTAGAGTCTCTCGACCATCAAGGATTATTTCACTTTAACTCTCTCGAGCTTAAAGCTTATGACTAATGGTACAAACTCTCCAAGAGGTTAATCCAGTTACGACACTAACTTGTAAACTGGGGTTGGTAGCCCTATTTCCTTGTCACACTCTCTTTTCCAAACATATAACTTTTCTCTCAAACAAGTTAATGCTATATTGGCGTATTCTTTATGTTTGCAACCACAAGAATTTAATTAAGATGAAGAGAGTAATGATATAAGTAGCATACGTATTAAGAATTCACAAACTCATAGTAATAGATAGTATTATCAAAAGGCTTCCATAACCCTAACAGAGAAGTTTAGCTACTCATGAGGGTAACGGAAATCAACGAAGACATCATCATCATACCAAAACTATAGCAATCTCACGTTGAAGAGGAATATGGCGTCACAACAAGATTGACGTTTATCCTGTTGGCATTTTCCCAAAGTTAGCATCTTTCTCTGTTAAAGCTTACAGATTCTATAACTTGAATAATACTAAAAGTCGAATAGAAGAAGAATAATGTCAACAACGACTGAATCCAATCAGAAAAGAATGATGAAATATTCAGCAAAGTAGGGTTTTTATAACATCCATATCCTAGTCCTACTAAGTTACTGCATTCTTGTCCTGATCCTACTAAGTTACTGCTGATCCTCAAGTCCTTAGAAATACTGTTTTTGCCCAGGACAGGTTTTCCATGCATCACTTTCAGTCCTCAAGCTTCCAAAAGCTGCCTTCCATCTACGTGACGTTTCCTTTGCTGCCCAAAGATCCACAAAATGCTGAAATCTTCATCATTTATACCTGAAAACATGCTAATCATGTTGGTTAGCTCACTTACAGGAAAAAGGACTAAAAGTGCAGGAATCATATATTTTGTCCTTAAAACTTAGCTAAAATATGGGTAAATTAAGGTGCTTTTGGCGTGTAAATACGCCTAACATCACTCAACTCAAGAAAGAAGAACCTATCCAGAAAAGCAAATCAAAGCACAAAATAAATGTATTCATTAGTACTCTGAATGTACTGGTATGCTAAGTAAGGTAGGCTGAGATACATGGCTTTATATGCATGAACAATACTGACTAAATAACATGAGTATAACTGAATAAAATAACATGTATGAATATGTAAACTATAATTAAGGTTGTGATAACACTGGATACTGAGTTTTGAATTTCTGATTTACTCATATTTGAGTTTACTGAGATTGTATTACTATTAACTGGGTGACTGTACCTGACAGTCTTGATTCTATGGAACTATTCTGAATTCCATACTAAACTGAGTGATTATGTTTGGCAGTCTTGATTTTTGTAGAACTGAACTGAGTTCTATTCTGAAGACTAAAACTGAAACTATCAGAGGTAATCATCTAACCGATATGTCGTTTTCTAAATAGATTGGGATCCAACCTGTAACCCCATTTAGAAGGGTATCAATACTGTGCCATGGGTAAAGACAACTGTGAGTTAACCCTCTCTAACAGTAAGATCATTCATCAACCCTCACTGGCAGGAAAACTCGTATGAGATATATCAAACCTAGTCTGGCAGGAAGATATCTTAACCTACGTTGGCTAAATAGTTCTGTAACATAGGGATTGCTGCTAAGGGTCTGCTGGCAGGAATGCCCCCATCTCTGGGTTCACTTGATGCTGAATCCTACTCCTAACTTAATAGACACTGAACTAATTCCTAGTTCATACTAGGCTTGACTAAACTGTTACTGATTATATTTTCTAACTGAACTGAGTTCACTAAGTTTCATTGACTGATGGAATACTACTAAATTCTGTTAGATGACTGAATTTACCAAGGTCAAAACTGAATATTAAATGGGACTGGACTAATACTGAGTCTACTAAGTTTTTCCTGATTTTTGTAACTAACTGAGTGTACTACTGATCATGACATAAATGAGATTATTCTGTAACTGACAGTGGCCCTAGGTAAATAACTAAATTATTGGGTATTAAATACCCCCAGGACTCAATAGCATGAAAAATAAATCATAGTATAAACTTGAAATGCATAACCAAATGCACCTGATCCTAACTCATTCATGGAGACATTCCATCAAACACTTGCATGATATAACTTGCACATAAGCTAATATGACATGATTGTTTTCCCTTTTTCTTTGTTCTCAAGAGCAATTTATCAAACATTTGGAGAACATAATCCATGAACATGACATTGAACAACACATAGGCATCATAATTCAAATCCCCATTTACAATTTCAAGGGTTTATCATGGATTCACATGATTCTATACATATATCAAGTAAGTGTGGTACCCCTTACTAGCTTTTACAGGACTGAATCAAGCTTAGGATTTTGTGGGGTCTTACGATTTCTATATTAGAGACTTCCACTTACCCTCTAGTCAATGGATGGTAGGGTTTTTCCACCATATTTCTCACACCATATATATCAAGTAGGGACTTGAACAATTGATTGTAAGAGTGAGACCCACCATCACTAATGATTGGACGAGGGGTGCCAAATCTGGAGAAGATGTTTCTCTTTAGAAAAATAGTGACACTTTTGCCTTCGTTGTGTGGAAGTACAACTGCCTTCACCTAATTTGATAAATATTCAACTGCTATTAGAATGTACCTCATGCCATTGGAGTTCACAAATGGATCCAAGAAATCAATCCCCTACACATCAAATAACTTAAACTCCAAGATAGGTGTCATAGGTAGTTCATGGAATCGCGAAATATTGCCTTGATGCTGCTAGTGGTCACAGGATTATGAAAAATCATAAGTATCCTTGTAGATTATAGGCCAATAAAACCCACATTGCAGAATTTTATGGGCTCTCTGTGTACCACTATGATGACTCCTAATTGGTGATGAATGTTAAGCCTCTAGAATGCTTATCATCTCCACTTTTGGTATACATCTCCAAATTATTCAATCGGCATAAACCCTAAATATATATGGCTTATCCCAAAAGAATTTCCTTACTCATGTATAAATCTGCATCGCTACTGGAAGGATGAATCTTTTGGAACGAGATCACTTGCCAAGTAATTAGAAAAATCAGCAAACCATGGAATTAGACCATAAGATGCTACTAGTGCACGCTCATTTGGAAAGTATTCATCTATCTCAAAATCATTCCCTAGTTTCCGGGTTATCTCTTTTTCAAGTTTGGATAAATGGTCCGTGATTTGATTCTCTTTCCCCTTTCGGTTCTTGACCTCAAAAACTCTTGCAGCAAGAGTACCTAAAAAATCAACCAAGGGTTGGCATCTTTATTAGTCATCAGATATCTTAATTCTTCATGGTCAGTATGAATTATCATATTGGTCCTAGTCAAGTAGGACCAGAACTTCTCAAAATCAAAAACCACAACAAGTAGCTCCTACTCTGTGATAGTGTAAATTTTTTGTGTGGGGTTTAAAGGTTTTATTTCATAATAAATGGGATACAAAATCAACTCTCTTCTTTGGCCAAGGATAGAATCCAAGGACACTCTGTTTGTATCACATATTACCTCAAAAGATTTCAACCAGTCTGGTGATGCAATAATAGGTGCAAAAATAAACCTCTTTTTTAGGCATTTGAAAGCCTTGAGACACTCATCTTCAGACAAGAACTTCACCTTCTTCTCAAAATGTCTGCATAGTAGGGCTGTAATTTTATAGAAGTCCTTGATGAATCTTCTATAGAAACCCATATGACCCAAAAAACTTCATATACCTTTAACTGATACTGGTGGAGACAATTTCTTAATCAGTTCTATCCCTTCTTTGTTTTACTTCAATGACATGTTTGGAGATCTTATGCCCTAACACTATACCTTCTTTCACCAAGAAGTGACATTTTTCCCAATTTTGCACTAAACTACATTCTTTACATCAAAAGAATCTCCAACTACTGAAAAGTCATCCAAGAACACCTCAATTTTATCTTGTACCATGTTAGACAATGTAGATATCATACTTCTCTAAAAAGTGGCAGGTGCATTGGAAAGTTCAAATGACTTCCTTTTGAATTCAAAGGTCTCATAGGGGAAAATGAATGTAGTCTTTTCTTCATCCTCGAGAGCAATCATGATTTGATTGTATCCCGAGTTCCAATCAAGCAAATAGTACCAATCCCTTCTGACAAGTCTGTCCAGTATTTAGTCCATGAATGGCATTGGAAAATGGTCTTTTTGAGTCCATTTGTTTAGCTTTCTATAATCCATTCATACTCTCCATCTACTCACTGGACTTATTGGTACTAACTCATTCTTTTTATTTGGAACCACTGTGATTTTCCTTTATTTGGTACCTATTGAACCGAGATAACCCACCTACTATCTACAATCGGGAAAACTACCCCAACATCTAACTATTTAACTATCTCCTTCTTCTCCACTTCTTGTATAGGGGGTTTAGTCATCTCTGATGATAAATACTGGGAATGTTGTCTGACTCAAGATGTATCTTATGTGTGTATTTACCAAGTGGGATCCCCATAATATCAGCAATTGTCCAGATAATAGCTTTCTTAAACTTTCATAATATCGATATCAAAGCCACCACCCGTGCTCCTATCAAGTCTGTTGGAATTATCATTGGTAAGGTAATATTGATCCCTAAGAATTCATACTGTAAGTGAGGAAGGAGGACCTTCAATTCCAATATTAATGGTTCTACAATCGATGGTCTTGCCAGAGGTGTGGTTCTATTCTTCAAGTCAAGATCGAACTTTTTTAGGGGATACTTATAAGAGTCTATGCCATGTAGGGCATGAACCATGTCATAACATTCAGGTATTCCATCGCTATCAAAGTTCATGATTACCACAACCAAGGCTTATACCCCTAATGTTTCCTCAATAAGCACATCAATAGTGATCCTATCATCATTGACCACATCTATCACTGCCATAACTCTTATGTCATTTTACTATTGTACTATGATGCATATATTCAATACAATTTGCACATCATTCTACTTGAAAGTGATATCTTCCAAGTCTATGTCAACAAAAATTCTACCGGTAGCTAGGAAGGATGTACCTAAGATAATTTACGAATGGGTATTTACATCACAATCTAGAATCAAAAAATCTTTTGGATAGATGAATGATGCAACTTTTATCTCGACGTCACGTACAATGCCTAATGGATCCTTTATAGATGAGTCAACCATGAATAGCCTTACAGAAGTAGGCTTGAGTTCTCCCAAACCTAGCATTTTGTATATTATCAGTGATATAACATTTATTCTTGCTCCTTAATCACATTAGGCCTGGATGATCTCATAAAGCCCAATAAAATGTTGGATGGTCACTATACATGGATCTTCTTTCTTTTCAATTAAAGTATTATGAAAGCTTTAGCTAAATTCATTAACTATGTTTTGGAGCTCTTTGCCAATCCATTCATCATCACCATCACCATCACTATCATCATTAGTACAACTCAACTTCTTAAACTCTTCCTCATGTGGCTTATCTGCATCAACGTCCTTCTTCTTGAGATTATTAGTAGAAGGTAAATAGTGCTCCTCCGATGAGAAGTCATTCCACATCTTAATGGCTATACAATGAACAAGTTTTTAAGGGTTCTATACATTATCATCACATACTGCTACTTACGTTTCTCCACTAAAGTGATAGATATTTGCCCACACTGCTGCTCCAACTGCTTAATAGTATTTTTTTTTTACTCCACCTTTTGGGCTAATCTTGAAATTTCATCTTTAAGTTGATATAAGCAAGCTTCTTGACTCTCTTGTCCCCTCATCAACATGGTTAAAATATCTTCTATTCTAGACTCTATCTCATGTATGCAAGGTGGAATCTATTTATCCTTCTCATCCTGATTGTTCCAACCTTGATTTCTTTTTCTTTGGGCTTGGAAACCCGCCAACTGACAATCCATACACTTCACCTCCTTAGATACCCCTAATCTATGCACTTTTGAATAATTTATGGTTAGTGCTTGAACAACTCACCAATTTCTCTCCATAATATTAAAATCTCATATGCTACTGCATCCTTCGCTACTATCTGTGTAGTGGGAGCTCCAATGTCATAAATATCTGAACCTCTCTCAACCTCTTAAGTTTTCCACCCCTGGTTAGTTAACGATATCTGATCCATAATACCCGAAGCTATCTCCCATCGCAATCTCATAAAGGCTCCCTTACATATATTGTCTGTATTTCTCTTGAATTAGTAGTCAGGGCTATATAGAATATCTCTAACAAGCTTATCCATGATATATAGTGGTTGGGTACCATGCTCAGTCTCTTCTTGAATTGGAACCATTTGTCGTACATAGATTCTGAGTTTAGCTGCCTAAAATTATTAATATTGTCCCTGAGCTGCAATACCCTGGAGTAAGGAAAGAACATGTTCAACTACTATCTACATAACTCCTTCCATTAAGTAATAGATCCTCTTGGCAGTTCCCCAAGCCATAATAATTCTTCTCTAATAAGCGACAAAGTATAGAATCTCAGTCTCAGTGCCTCATGATCTACCCTCGGTATGGTATATGAAGTGCATATCTCATTAAAGTTTGTCAAGTGCAAGTTTGTGTAATCTTTAGGTAACCCTGCAAACATACCTTTCAAATATAAGAGTTGGATCATAGCGTTAGAGATATTAAACTTCACATTAGGAGATACGGCAGGAGGAATAATGGTTTATTTATCAAACGGCTCATCATATATCAAATCTTCTTAATCATCAACATACTGCTAAACAAACTTCCATGCTAGGACCTCTTGAGGTTGACTTCTATTCTGAACTCGATCGAGTACTGCTCGATGGTCTACTATCCATCTCTCAACAACATCTCGAACTCCATCTTCAGGGAGATTGTCCCTAGATGCTTCAAACATCCTACTATGTGATTGTAGGATCTTCTTTGAAATTAGTAGGAGTAAGGGATTGCCTTTACTCCATGTTCTAGGCATAAACCAACGTATGTACAACTAAGAACAAAATAAAAAACCTCAAAATTACAACAACTTCAATCCACGAATCAACATCGTATTCCCCATCAACTTCACCAATTTCCTTGTGAGATCCAAGCAATACCTCCTTTTAGATGATGGTATGATCGTTGTCAAGATATAGTAACCCAATGAAAGTTAAGGTCAAATCCCAAAGGAGCACATGGTTTGAGTTATTAGAAATTGTTGTCTACAGGAAGTATTGAAAGTAAATAGGGGAATTTATTTGTATTAGTCTCGAGAAAGTAGCAATATGAAATCTGGTTGAAATCAGTTATGGGTGAACACTAGGATTGTATTTCCCCTGGCATCTAAAATTTATAGGTTTACGTGCATTGTTGAATAAACTTAATGCCATGCATGTAGAACAGATAAGTTATGTACCTCCTACAACCTATTTTTGGGTGCAGGTACTAATTGCAGGTACAAGATGTTAATTTTTCTGCAAGTCAGCTCTCAAGATTTTGGACTTCTTGTACTCTCTTTGCGTACCTTCGGTTCGTGGGTCAACTTAGTAGGTGTTGGGGTTCAATTTTCAACTCTTTTTTATTCTCAAACATGTTTTGATCACGATCAAGTCAAAAAATATCTCAATCATCATAATCACTCCTAAAGTAACCAACAACTACTTTTTTTATCAACTTTAGGAACTTATCATCCAAATAATGGTTTTCTACAAAACATACTCAAAACAGATCAAATCCAACAAAAAGACCTCATAAACTTTCATCTTTTCCTCGTTTTAAGCATCAAAAGTGTTATATTTCTATAGCACATCAGGATGTTGCCTTACTAACCCATATATTAGATTCCAATTAACTATTACCTTTTGAGTAACAATTTATTAGATGACAACTAACCATCTTACTTAGATAATACCCAGTAGCGTGGATCGACAGTTAAACTTCAAATTACTATTGTAATTATCTTTTCCTAGTCACTACTTCTCTTTTGGAGGAATTAACAATAATCTAGGTGGGATCCTAATGTTTGCAACCGCTAAGATAGCTATTAAAATGAAGATAATGCAATATATGCATTAGTATCGATTTAGAACAACTTAATACAATACATGCATTAGTATCGATTTAGAACAACATAGCACTTCCACTACTTTATCAATTCATCATGGTTTCCATAACTTAGCTAAGGGTTTTTAGCCTCTCATGCTTGTAAAGTAACCAACAATGCTCATAATTGAAAGAATAAGATATAATAACAATAATCATAACTGAAAATCCAACACTTCAACAAAATATATCAATCAAAATCAATACAAGAGAATTCTAAGACCAAAATTGGATCTTAGAATCAAAATATGTTTGCAAGTATCAAGAGTGCGTAAATTCTACTAAAAATAAATAAAGGGTATTTATAGTTCATCAGAAAACCCTAAAAATAAAATCCCAAATAAAAAAGGACAAAAAAGTCGGTAGCAACTTACTTTGGCCACATGCGATCTGCCAGTGGGCGCAAGTACCACATGCAATCTGGATGTAGATTGAGGTAAGTGTCAGAAAATTTTTTGCATTGTTCATTCTCAGGATTTTTGACTTTTGGTACTTAACCTACCCACATGCGATCTGTATGTACTATATGTGGTCCACATGTAGACATAGGCGTGTGATGTGCTATTGAAATATAACACTTTCGATGCTTAAAACTATGAAAAAATGCAAGTTTCTTAGGTTGTTTTGTTAGATATGATGGATTTTGACTATATTTTTTTAGAAAACTAGGTTTTGGATGCTAAGTTCCTGAAAAAGGTGAAAATATGGTGTTTTTAGCTATTTATATGATCAATCTTGGGTATTCATGACACTTTCTGGATTGTACGTGGCTAGTACATGTGATGAAAGTTGAAGATTTGAAGCTTGGTTTCAAGTGGACCATATATAACACTTGTGGATCATATGTGACTCAGATAACTGCAACAGTTGAAGATCTTGAGAGTTGACAGTGCTTCAGTAATTGGCCATAACTTTTCACCCCGATTTTGGATTAAGAAAAAATTGGTATCGTTGTAAAGCTAATTCAATTATCTATCAGATGGTGGGGACTTTTCCACTTACTTAGTATACATGCAGACCGAATGTGGGCGAAGAAAGCATCAGAAGTCCAAAATACCGAGAGTATACCTACAAGAATTTTTTGTCTGAGCACATGCGGTGGCATATGTGCCCATGCTCATGCTGCATGTACTACATACGCCCAAGGACAGGCCTCGTGTGGATACCACATGTAGCCTTTGATCCTTTTTTTCCTTTTTTGTTCAGGCTTTGGTTTTAGGATTTCCTCATGTACTATAAATACCCATTATGTGTTTTTAGTAGAAGTTACGCACTCTTGATACTCGCCAACATATTTTGATTCTGAGATTCAATTTTGGTCTTGGAATTCTCCGATATTAATTTTGGTTGATTAATTCCGCTATGGTTTTGGGTTTTTGCTGGTGATTATTGTGATTTCATTTTATGGTTTTAATCATGAATGTTGTTAATCACTTCACAAGAATGATTGGCTAAAAACCCTTAGCTATGGTTGTGGAAACCTTAGCAGATTGACAAAGTAGGGGAAGTGCTATTGTTGTTCTAAATTGACACCCTTGCATGCATTGTATTATCTTTACTTTAATTGTTATCTTAGTTGTTGTAAATGTTAGGACCCCTTTAGATTATTGCTACTTACTCCAAAAGAGGAGTAGGAACTAGGAAAAGATAATGACAACACTAATTTGTAGTTTAACTATTGATCCACACTACTAGGTTTTATCTAAGTAAGATGGTTAGATTTCATATAATAACTAGAGACTCAAAAGGTAATAGTTAACTGGGATCAAGATACGGGTTAGTATAGTGATATCCTGAGACACAAAAGGTAAATGGTAAAATCCTTCCGCTCATCCAAAAGACAATAGAAGTGACTAGGAAAAGATAATGACAACACTAATTTATAGTTTAACTATTGATCCACACTACTAGATTTTATCTAAGTAAGATGGTTAGATTTCATATAATAACTAGAGACTCAAAAGGTAATAGTTAACTGGGATCAAGATACGGGTTAGTATAGTAATATCCTGAGACACAAATGGTAAATAGTGAAATCCTTTCGCTCGTCCAAAAGACAAGACGAAGACCGCCAAGTAGCACTCAGTGGAAATCAAAATGGGAGATAGAGGTGCTCGTGTTCACGTTATCCCAATATATTAGTATGTGCATCCATATATAGATAATGAAAAAGATCTAAGATATGTTAAGCCGATAGAGACTGTAACCTTTATCCCTCATGTCTTACCCCCAGGAATAATGTTTGACATAACAAGCGCAATGATCCAGCTTTTAAATCTAAAGGGTGTGTTTGCAGGTTTGCCTGCAGATAATGCAAATATGCACCTTGCAAATTTTATTGAGATCTGCAGTTCGTATTTTATTCCAAGGGTAAATTAGGAAGAAATTAAACTAAGGTTGTTCCACTTTTTGCTTACAGGAGAAATATCTTTATGGCTAGGGGAGCTTCCAAGAGTATCTATCACCACATGGAATGAGTTGTGCAGGAAATTCTTGAAGCAATTCTTTCCTTCATATAGGATGTTGTAGCTTAAGGACAAGATTTATTATTTAGGCAGCTTTAGTCTGAGTCCATGTATGAGTATTGGTTCAGGTTTAATAAGAAGTTGAGTATGGTGCCCAACCATCAGGATTCAAGGACAAACTTATTGGAGTTATTGTTTAGAGCCTTGACCATTAGTTATAGATCTATAGAAGATACTATCTTTGAAAGATCTCTTACGAGATTATGCTGGGTGGTAACTTCTTACAATCTAGACTAGATCTCTCTCACTAACTCAAGGACGACAAACTCAGGAGGTAGAGAGGGGTTCTGCAACTTATGCCATTGGAGTTACTGAGGACCAGAGAGTATCTGATGAGTTTGCTGTGCAAGATATTATGCTACCGAGGATTAATATTGGGTTGTTGGAAAAGTAGTTTGAAACTATGACTTACAAGAAAGTTTATGCAGTAGGAACATATGGTACAACTTCCAAAGCTTATGAGTCTGAATTAGATAAGGAGTTGAGGTATTTGGATCATTAGTTGGAGGGTTTTTGAGCTCAAGGGTAAGGAAACCAAGGTTGAAACTATTATGATAGATACATAGACCGTAGTAGGGATATAGACTATGAATAGAGATAAAAAGATGATACAAGGAGAAGTGAGACCGATATATTTTGCATGGGAGACGAAATATAGAATTAAGAATAGAAGAAATGTTGACCAAATTGGTAACGAGGAAATAAAGTCAGGAGACTATTCTTAAGGAGATCAAGGCTGATATTTCATGTTTGACTTAGAAGTTTGAGTCTCATGCAATGGCTATCAAGCAGTTAGAACATCAGTTTGGGCAGATATCTACCACTTTGCATCACAGGCAGCCAGATGCCCTCTTAAGTAGCATGGTGCAGAATCCTTCAAACATCAGTCATTGTCTAGTTATCACCACTAATTGTGGAGCCACTACTGATGATCCCCCTGTACCTACTATTGAAGAGTTAAATATTAATCGCACTGAGATATCAGAGGCAGATTTTGAGAAGTCTCTATGGGGTGATGATGATTTTATGTATGATAGTGGTGAGTATTGGGTCATAGAGAGCAATGATCATATGCACACTTATGGTGCGACCCCTTCCTTACCGCTAGTAGAAAAGAAGGAGGACCCTAAAGTAGTCTTTATTTTGTGTTCTATTGGGCCTTTTAATGTCAAACAGGCTTTATGTGACTTGGGATCAGGAGTAAATGTGATGCCTCTGGTAGTGTACAAGTTGTTAAAAATGGGGGAACTCAAACCTACCTCCATAAAGTTATTAATGGTTGACTTATGTATAAAAACCAATGGGTGTTTTATGTAACGTAAAAGTAAGGGTGACATCCTTTATGTTCCCCACTGATTTCATGGTTCTTGATTGTGAAGTGGATTTTTAAGACCCCATTATATTAGGTAGACCCTTCCTATCCACTGGTAGGGTTTTGATTGATATGGAATTATGGGAGATTACTTTCAAACCAAATGATGTGCAAGTAGTTTTTGATGTATGTATGGCGGTGCAAAAGCTAGATAATATATAAGTGGTATCCATGATTGACACTATTGATGAGGATGTTATTTCTTAGACCGATGTGCCAGATATACTAGGTGTTGATCTACTTGGCTACCGATTATTGAGACTAAGGTGGCGACACTCTATGAGCAGATCCGACAATGGGTTCAGACTACACTAGTGACAGTTGAGGCTAGACTGTAGTCTGCACACTGGGCTATGATGTTAGAGCTATGAGGTTTCTCACACTCTGATTTATTTCTGAAGGATGATTAGATGGTCCCCATAGTTGGGACCAAGAGAGGCTGAGAGGGGACCTGCAGAATCCAGTTATTACATATGAGCAACCCCTGAAAAGGGCCACCCATGATTTTATAGAGACTGCATTTATAAATAGGAAGAGGAAAGTAAAGATACTTGAGGGTGCATCCTATCGTAGAAAACCACTAGTACCATGGCCTCCATTAGTAGATATACCCATATATGGGGAAGATTATGATACAAACAGTTAGTGCGTCCCAGGTTTGTCCTCATTTCCTTTCTTTTATATTATTGTAGCAAATTGGGGATAGTGCATAATTTTTAGTTGGGGGTGGGGTATACCATATCCTTCGTGGGTTTTGATTGTGGTTCTTCTTTTCCTGTCGGCCTTAGTATGGTTGTAGAATACACATGTCAAGGTTAATTTGTGTCGTATTGTATTTTGTTTTGTGTAATTAGGAAACTTTTAAGTATTTAGGGTAGTTGTCATATTTTTGATTGATTTTTGAGAAAAATGATACCCCTCTAAAATTTTAGAACTGTGTGAATGTATATATGAGCGAGCATTGTAGATCTTGTTATGGCATTAAGATTAGGGACATGATAATCACTTTCTAACAATTGCATGAATTAGATAAGTAGTAGTTTGTAATATTTACTATGTGCTATGTGTGTGTGACATGCTACTTAGTTCCCTTTGTGTGTCGAATTCAGAACTTACCCAGTTAATCTTGACTAGGTTAAAGGATAGTCAGTTAGGAAAGGATCATAGGACATTTTGATTTTAGTCCACTTTTAGCCTAAATAACCTTCCCTCGGTGAAATAATATTGATCCTTATTTTGAGCCTATAACATGTTTTTCTTGTTTCACCATTCACCTTCATATTGTGTTGGAATAACCTATTTTTTCCCTGGTCCTCCTTAGACATTGTACACCTAAACTCAGGTAAATTGCCTAAGTTTAGGATGGCTATCATATGGGTGTGTTCTATAAATTAGGTAGGTAGAAGGGTTAAATAAAAGAAAAAGTTATAAGGGATGGGTGTGGTATCAAAAGAAAAGAAAAAATGAGAAAAAATGAAAAAAGAAAGAATAAAAGACCACACCCAACCTGAACATGAAATAAAGAATTAAAAAAGGTGAAATAAAGTGAAAAAATTGTCTTATAAGTGATACCCCAAGGTTAGTTTAGTGCCAAGGAGGCTTAGTCACTTGATGTATCCATATGTACCGTACCAGCCCCCAAGCCTATATTAAAAGTTGAGAAATGTCCTATAGCGATCCTAACATGATTTTCTAAATACTAAGGTAAAGAAAATAAGGGCAAACCTATGGTATTTTATGAACATTGATTGGAACTTCTTTTCTAAGTGTTATTGTCTCTTGACTATCCCTACATTGACATGCATTATTTAATATGAGTTAGGGAGACACCTTTATTGTGAGGGAACATGAGTCATATTACTAGTTGTCTACATTGTTTTATAGTGTAACTTGTACATATGCATGGATATATATTGCTAATGTAATGTCATACCTTGATCTCATTGTGTCACATTATTGTGCTTCATGTTCATACACAGCTGATTTTGAAAAGTAAAGATAGGAGGAGGTGTTGCAATTTGAGCTAAAGTGTCGATTGACTTCCTTGAAAATCTTAGAATCTCCTAGTTAAACGTCATGCTTTGTGTTGTTTTGGCTTGTTGTGTTTTGTTCCTGAGGACATGCAAACATTCTAAGTTGAGGGTTGTTGATGTACTATATAAATGTAGCACTATCTACATTTAAAACTATCAAAAAATGCAAGTTTCTTAGGTTGTTTTATTAGATATGATGCGTTTTAGGTATGTTTTGGAAGAAACTAGGTTTTGGAAGCTTAAAACTATGAAAAAATGCATGTATGAGGCTTGGTTCAGGTTCAAGAAGAAGTTGATTATGGTGCCCAACCATCGTATTTTAGGGGCGAACTTATTTGAATTATTTTATAGAGCCACATGTAGCCACCGATCTTTTTTGTCCTTTTTTGTTCGACATTGATACTCAAAACAACCCATTTACTTTTCCAGTTTTGCCCATTGATTACAATAACTGAGATCCATGGTTCCACCTATTCCCTTGGGACTTAACCCCAACCTTTGTTGGGTTACTATATTTGGCAACGACCACATCATCTTCAGAGTGGTGGTGTAGCTTGGGCATCACCAGTAAGTGCTAGAAGTTTTTTTAAGCTCTTTCACTCTCTGTATCTTCTTTTCTTACCTTAGTCATATGCAGACCACAAGTCCTATATGCATTCCACATGTGGACATAGGTAAGTGCTGGGCCTTCTTATTCTTGCAACCAACCTTCAAAACATCAAGTTTTAGCACATGCTTTGGTCACGTACATCCGGTAAGTGCCACAAATGCCCAAAAATAATCAAGTAAGTAGCCAAAAACTACATTTTTCATCTGTTTCTTGAACTTAGCAACCAAAACCTAGTTTCCTACAAAACATACCCAAAATACATCATATCAGACAAAGAAACCTAAGAAACTTGCATATTTTCCTCGTTTTAAGCATCTAATGTGCTATATTTCTATAAAACATCGACATCCTCAATGTTACGGTCTATCGAACATGCAAGTGCACTCAATCATACAAGTAATATAGTGACTCAAAAATTTGGATATCATACCCACGAGGACTACTTAACTAGTAATTCTAGTAACTTTAGTTTCGACAATAATGCATTAAGAGTTTCGAAGGAGCAAAATGATTTTGAAGATTTAAATAATCATCAAATTAATAAAGAAATAATAAAGTATGAAAATAGAAACGTAAGCAAAGTTGTAAACAATATGAGTGAGGATTCTCTGGTTGAGACACTTTTAACAATCTTACAAATCTCTATTTTTATCGTAGTTTAGTTGATTATCGGGTTATTGATTCGCAAGATTTAGAGTATGATCATGGTCTCTCAATCTTCTAATCTTCTATCTAAATGGACATTACAACTACATCGTTGAGTGGGATGCAATTATACATTTAAATGCATTAAGATATCATCTTGAGAGTGAACCAAACAAGGCTTCTAGTTATATCTCTATCCTAGATGCTAATTCAAATCCTTTATTTTATAAAAGAATAAGAACCTTGCTCCTTAAACTCTTTGATCTAACCTGTGATTCTCCTCTTGGATTTATAAAAGAATATAGGTGTATTTTAATGGTGGTCAATCATGAAAATAGTAAGCACAAGATATTAATAAAAACCCATATAATAATGCAATAATAAATTAATCTATGAATATCAAAGTGTAATCATGTTTTCGGCCTCAACCCAGAACAAGGGCGTTTAGCTACTAATGGACATAGTCATAACACCATAGATGAATACATGACTAAATCCATAAACAAACTAAAGTAAAAGTATAAAAACCCTAATTGAGGTGTTTTCCAGTCTCCCTTAAAGTTTCAAAGTCATCAAAGATGTCTAACATCAAGTTCAAGTGTCTTATTTATAGGAGGACAAGTTGACCCTTTTTGGATTAGGGTTCGCGTCGCCTCTCTTATTCCATGGACTAGGGTGTGCGACACAGACTCATTGTAGTGACACTCTAGAAAGACATCTTGTAATCCATATCCATGTACGTGATGCCCCTCTCATGGAATAGAACAAGGTCTGCGATGACCCATGTATTTACGACCTCAATTTTACTTCTAAACTTGTATTATGCACTTGTCCTTGAATACCAAGCCTCGTGGTGTTGTTTCGACATGATTTCCAGCTTTTATATCATCCATATATCATCAAAATCAACTCACCAAGAATCATATATAATCAAACACAATGGATTAGAGGTCAAAACCACATAATATCAAGGACAACAAAATAGAAGCTTAAGTTAAGAACTAGTTTGGCCCTTTTTGATCTTTACCTTCTTGTTCGACTATGCTTGATCCAATTGATTATTGAACAATATAAATAAATTTTCAACATGTAATTATGCAATAATAACATTAGGAACCCATTATACACAATAGAATTCATTGAGATCAACTAGAGCAACACCTAGCTCATGCTAGTAACACTAGTTTTCGCATTTGAACTTTAAGTGACCAAATTGAGTACAAACTTGTTTGAAAGACATTTTAAACAATGTAATAAAGAACTTAAACAATTAGATGATTAATTATATCATTCTTTTCACATCAAGCACAAGATTAATCCTCAAAATAAGATTAAATAAGCTTGGATAACAACACAAAGGTAAAAAAATCAACCTCAGATCCTCACCCCACACTTAAATCCATGTTCATCCTCAAACAAATCTTTATTCCAAGAATCATAAGATGTGGTGACTTCAAACTTCTACTACAAGTAATGAACTCAAGCTAGTACTATAATGACTGCACAGAATGCAAGTTCCTACGCTAAGCATGTTACAAACACAATTGATAGTTCAAAAATACTACTCCAAAACATCCTAGCCTTAAGAATTGATTCACCTAGTTGGAAAACTCATACATATAGTTCAATCAAAGACATCATACAAATCACCAAATTATCATCAAACATGTGCCCTTACAACCGGAGAGTTGCCCATAATCACTCATATAATGGCAATTTATAACAAATTAAGTACAAGAATAAAATTATGCTCACTCTCACAAAGAATTCACAAGTTACCCAAGATGAACCATAGGATTTCCCTTAGTGTAGTACTCCACTAATATCAAAATGTTGAAGCTTAGGATCAAATAGGTCATTAAGGGTTGTAGTGTAGGATAAGGGGTGAGTAGGAACTATTTTGATCAACAATAGTGACTTTCTTCCCTAAATGCTTTAATACATCACACATTTCATTCATTTCACCATTAACAACCAATTTCCACCCTTTTTGTCTACCCCTATCTTTTGTTTTGACCCATCTAATTAATCTTATTCCCATACACTATGGTGGGAGTAGTGTCTATGAATTCATAATTCAATTTCACCCTTCTTCATACCTACTTTACATAATGCTCCCCTATGATAGCCACCCTTAAGAGATTTACCTTAGGTGAGGTGGACAATGTCCAAGGAGGACCAGTGCCAAAACAGGTTTATTGTAACACTACTGGGCTAAAAATGGGAATTTCTTTACCACAAATTTCTCTAACTCCCAACAACAATACATCAATTGTATACCCCAATAACTATTACTTTAGGGCTTTACTTTTACCTTTCTCCTACTTAAATTTCAAAATCCTTAACTTAATTAACTTTTACACTAAAACACTTAGGAGCTTTGGATCAAATTAAGGTCTATCAAAGAAAGGGATTTATGCTACATATGAAGATGCCAAATAAAATAATCTAATGTCTCAATGGGGTGGACTAGGATAATGTATACGGGTAGGTAAAAGAGGGTATGCAACATATCTATCAACGAAATGCCTATATCATCTCCTAAAATCATACTCTTTATTTCACTTTTCACACACACCAGACAAGTTCTAGAAATCAAGTATAACATGGAATACATAAAACTTCTTACACACATGGAACATGATCAACTCAACTAGGATCATTATAGAATCTCAACCAAACAATGACATGAAATCAACATTAAGTCAACACGAGTCATAATCATGAGCCTAGGGGTCTCAAAAGTAGTAATTCACACAATAAACATGCCTTTTACAACCAAAACACATGCATCATGCAATCAAATATAGAGCCAACACAAATATCCCATAATTTTTTTTAAGAATTACTCCTAAAAATGGAAATTTCCATACCCCACACTTAAAGATCTACTTTGTTCCCAAAGTATATTCAAAAGATAGAAATACTCTCTTAGGCCTCTAGGCCTATCTAGTAGCATCTTTATACATCAAAAGGGTCCTTAGGACCCCTCACTCAGTCTTCACTATCCTCTATAGCTCATATTTTTCAATACTCAGACTTTCCATCAACCTGTGACTCAACAAAAAAACCAGTGAAGTAAAAACTAAAAATACTTAAAATAAAATCTACCATAAATTGGGTTACCTCCCAAGTAGAGCCTGATTTAGTGTCGCAGCATGGCCCGTATAATAATTTACTATCTTCTATCATCCTTTTACTCCTACTTGGAGGCCGTATTCTTATTCCTTACTTACCCCTTGAAGGTGAACTCTCAAGGTTAGTAACTCTCGCAACAAAGCCTTTTTAGGCTCATCAATCTTTATTAGTTTGGGTTGGGGTATTTATGGCTTTGGAAGTTCAATGAGGAAGTTATAAGAGGTAGTTAGTGAAATAAACTCCACCACTCCAAAATTATCCCCTTCAATCATTGTAATCATGCATAAATATTTGTAGTGGGATAACTATTGTTGCAGGCTGTGTAACCCACAATTTATTTTGCTGAGCTGATTAGTTATATGATTTTGTAGTGTAGCAATCTAAGCTGATATACCAGTAAATTGGTCTACCTCCAATACACCTACAACCTTTATTGGAGCATCTCTTGAGTCAACATACCACTCAGGATTTCAGCAGTGTGTATAATTCATCATACGTCTTCTCAAGAGCTTACAAACCTGCTGCTGAATCCAAAAAAATCATAGTGTTTGGATCAAGACCCTCTATGAAAGTATGAACTAGTACATTATTAAACTGATGGTGGTAAGGGAAATTTCTAAGCATACCCTTAAATCTTTCCCAAGCTTGGTAAAGATTTTTTCCCTTTTTCTGCCTGAAACTCAAAATCTCACTTCTCAAATATGTTGTCTTCCCTGATGGAAAGAATTGAATAAGGAAATTACGAGCCAAATCATCCTAGGAAGTGATGGAGTTTGGGGAGTTCAACAAATAACCACCTCTTCGCTTCCCTAATTAGAGAAAAGTGGAAGAGAGTCGGTCTGACATAATCAGTAGATACCCAGTAGGAATATAGGTGTCAATGATTTCCAAGAAAGTCTGTATGTGCTGTTGTGGGTCTTTATGTGACAACCCTAAAAATTTTCCACTCGAACACAATAGTTGTAACATATGTTTATTCAATTTAGACCAACCATCAATATTTGGCTTACAGATGCAATTAGTAGCATGGTTTGTAAGTGAGATTGCCATTTTATGAATAGTTTTGGCTTATTCTCAAGCAGGAGCAGCTAAAATCACCGGAGCGGAGCATGTGCCACATTTGGATCAATAAGATTAGGATCTATTTGATTGACCATTTAAACTTGCTGAATTGGATAGTGAGATCTTTGCCTTTGATGAAATGCCTTTTTTGGTTCTGAATAAAGCTCTACTAACTCTCTATCTCTTGCCAATCTAGTATATCACTAGTATTGCAAAAGTCAACCACTAAGATTAATTCATTAACACTTAAACTTATTACCAAAAAAACAAAAATTTAGAAAATACCTAATTATTTGTGTCCCCGACAATGGCATCAAAAACTTGTTGTAGTCTATTGTAAGAAACATAGGTAAGGATTCCAGGGTTGAGACACTTTTAGTAATCTTACAAATCTCTATTCTTATCATAGATTAGTTTATTATTGGGTTATTGATTCACAGGGTTTAGAGTATGATCATGGTTTCTTTACCCTCTAATGTTCTACCTAAATGGACATTACAACTACATCATTGAGCGGGGATGCAATAATATATTTAAATACATTAAGATATCATCCTAAAAATGAACCAAACAAGGCTTCTAGGTATATCTCTATCCTAGCCGCCAATTCAAATCTTTTATTTTATAAAATAATAAGAACCTTGCTCCTTAAAATCTTCGATCGAACCTATGATTCTCTTATTGGATTCATAAAGGAATATAGGTGTATTTTAATGGTGGACAATCATCAAAATAGTAAGCACAAGAGATAAATAATAACCTATATGATAATTCAAAAATAAACTACCTTATGAATATCAAAGTGTAATCATGGTTTCGGCCTCTACCCTAGAACAAGGGTGTTTAGCCACTCATGGACATAGTCATAATCACCATAGATGAATACAAGATAAAATCCATAAATAAACTAATGAAAAAGAATAAAAACCTAATTGAGGTGTTTTCCATCCTCCCTCAAAGTTTCAAAGTCATCCAAGGTGTCTAACATCAAGTTCAAGTGTTCTATTTATAGGAGGACAAGTTGGCCGTTTTTGGATTAGGGTCTGCGTCACTCCTCTTATTCCATGGACTAGGGTGTGCAATGCGTCCTCATCATGGTGACATAATGGAAGGTCATATTTTAAGATATATCCATGTCTGCAACATCCCTCTTATGTCATGGATCAAGGTCCGCGACACCCCATGCATTTGCAACCTCAATTTTACTTCTAAACTTGTCCTGTGCACTCGTCCTTGCATCCCAAGCCTTGTGGTGTTATTTCGACTTTATTTCCAGCTTGTGTATAATACATATATCATCACAATCATCACACCAAGTATCCTATAGAATAAAACACCATATATTAAAGCTCAAAACAACATTATATCAAGGACAACGAACAAGAAACTTAAGCTAAGAACTTGTTTTGCCCTTTTTGATCTTTAACTTCTTGTTGGAATCTAGGCTTGATCCAATTGAAACTTGAACAATATAAACACGTGATTCAACATGTAATTATACAATAATAACCTTAGGAACCCATTACACACAGTAGAATCCATTGAGATCAACTAGAACAACACCTAGCTCAAGCTAGTAACACTAGTTTTCTCATTTGAACTCTAAGTGACCAAATTGAGTACAAACTTAATTCAAAGACACTTTACAAAATGTAATCAAGAACTTAAACACTTAGATTCTCAATTATATTATTATTAAGACACTAAGCGCACGAGTAGTCCTCAAAATAAGACTTAATAAGCTTGGATAACAACACTAAGGTGTATAAATCCACCTCAGATCATCACTCCACTCTTAAAGCCATGTTGTCCTCGAACAACTCTTTACTCTAAGAATCATAAGATGTAGTCACTCAAAACTTCTACTACAAGCAATACATTCAATCTAGTACTACAATTACTACACAAAATGCAAGTTCCTACACTAAGCATGTTACACACATAATTGACAGTTCAAGAATACTACTCCAAAATATCCTAGCCTTAGGATTGACTAACCTAGTTGGCAAACTCAATACATATTGTTCAATCAAAGACATCATACAAATCACCCAACTATCATCAAACATGTGCCCCCACAGCAGGATATTTACCCATGATCACTCACATAAATGCAATTTATTAGAAATTAGGTACAAGAATAAAATTATGCTCACCCTCACAAAGAATTCACAAGTTAAATAGGATAAACCATAGGCTTGCCATTAGGGGTCGTTTGGTTGGGAAATTGTTATCCCAGGATAACTAATACCGGGATTAGTTATCCCGAGATTACCCGGGATAACTTATCCCACCATGTACATGGGATTAGTTATCCCATAACTATGGCATAAATGGTGGGATAAGTTATCCCACCATTGATTGATCCCTCCAATCAAACACTCATTCAATTGATCTTTATATTTTATCCCAGGATTACTTATCCCTTGGATTACTTATACCTCAAACCAAACGACCTCTTAGTGTATTACTCCACTAATATCAGAATGATAAAACTTATGATCAAATATGTCTTTAAGGGTTTTATTGTTGGCTAAGGGACGAGTAGGAACGATTTTGATCAAGAATAGTGACTATCTTCCCTAAGCACTTTAATACATCACACTTTTCATTCAATTCACCTTTAACAACCAATTTCCACAACTTTTGTCAACCCATATCTTTTGTTTTACCCCATTTCATTAAGCTTATTCACATACACTATGGTGGGAGTATTGTCTATTAATTCATGATTCAATTTTACCCTTCTTCATACACACTTTACGTTATGCACCCCTATGATAGCCACCCCTTAACTGATTTGCCTTAATTGAGGTGGATCATGTCCAAGGAAGACTAGTGCCAAAATATGTTCATTGTAACACTATTGGGCTAAAAATGGGAATTTTATTAGCACAAATTTCTCTAACTCCCAACCACAACAAATTAATTGTACACACCAATGACTATTACTTTGGGGCTTCACTTTTACCTTTCTCCTACTTGAATTTCAAAACCCTTAACTTAATTAGATTTTACACTAAAGCGCTTAGGAGATTTGGATCAAATTAAGGCCTATCAAAGAAGGGGGTACAGGCTATAAATGAAGCTGCCAAATAAAATAATATACAGGATCAATAGGATTAACTAGGATGATGCACAAGGGTAGGTAAAATAGGGTATGAAACATAGCTATCAAGGAAATACTTATATCATCTCCTAAACCCACACTCTTTATTTCACTTTACACACACACCAGACTAGTTCTATATATCAAGTATAAAAAAGAATACACAAAACCTCACATACACATGGCACATGCTCGACTCAACTAGGATCATTATTGACTCTCAACCAAACAATCACATTGATTCAACATTAAGCTAACACGAGTCATAATCATGAGCCTAGGAGTCTCAAAAGTAGAAATTCACACAATAAACATGCCTATTTATAACCAAAAAACATGTATCATGCAATTTAATATAGCACCAATAAGAATATCCCACACATTTTTTGAGAATTACTCCTAAAAATGGGAATTTTCCAACGCCACACCTAAAAATCTACTTTATCCCAAAAGTATACTCAAATGTAGAGATACAAATTCTCCCTAAAGCCTTTAGGCCTAACGAGTATCATCTTTATACATCAAGAGGGTCCTTAGAACCCCACACCCAGTCTTCGTTATGCTTCTTAGGTCAGAATTTCTAGTACTCTAACTTCCCATCAACCTGTGACTTAACAAACAAATTAGTGAAGTAAAAACTAAAAATACTTAAAATAAAACCTACCTTAACTTGGGTTGCCTCCCAAGTAGCACCTGATTTAGTGTCGCGGCACAACCTGTATGATATTTTACCATTTTCTATCATCCTTTTACTCTTACTTGGAGGCCATCTTCTTATTCATTTATTACCTCTTGAGTGTGAACTCTGAAGGCCAACAACTCTCTTAACAATAGCTTCTTCAGGCTCATCAATCAGCATCAGTTTGGGCTGGGGTATTTGTGGCTCAAGAAGCTCAATGAGGAATACTAAAGAGGTCTTTCGTGGAATAAACTCCAACTCCACACACTTATCCCTTTCAATCAATGTAATCATGCACAAATCCTTGTAGTGGGATATTTGTTACTTCAGGTTGTGTAACCCCCAATTTATTTTACAGAGTTGATTAGTTAACCAATTTTGTAGTGCAGCAATCTAAGCTCATATAACAGTAAACTGGTCCATCTCTAATACACCTGCAGGCTTCGTTGGAGTACTTCTTGAGTTAGTATGCCCCTTAGGATTCCTTTGTGAAATCCAATTCAGCAGTGTGTATAATACATCATACGTCTTCTTAAGATCTTGCCAACTTGCTACTGAATCCAAGAGAATCTTGGTGATTGTGTCAAGACCTGCTATGAAAGTATGAACTAGTACATTATTAAACTGATGGTGGTGAGGGAAATTTATAAGCATACCCTTAAATCTTTCCTAAGCTTGGTAAAGAATTTCTCTTTTTTTCTGTCTGAAACTTAGAATATCGCTTCTCAAATGAGTTATCTTCCCAGATAGAAAAAGTCAAATAAGGAACTTTCTATCCAGATCATCCTAGGAATTGATGAAGTTTACTTGTTCCGCATATAACTACCTATTTGCATCCCTAATTAGAAAAAAGGATAAGAGAGTCAGTCTGACATTATCAGTAGATAGCCCATTAGTAATATTGGTATCACTGATTTCCAAGAAATTCTGTATGTGCTGCTATGGGTCTTCATGTGATAACCCTGCAAATTGTCAACTCAAACATAGTAGTTGTACCATATTTTTCTTCAATTTAAACCAACGACCCGCCTTTGGCTTGCAAATGCAATTAGTATCATGTTTCATAAGTAGGGTTGCTAACGGAGCAGCTGAAATCACCGGTGCAGAGCATGTGCCACGTTTGGATCAATAATATTAGGATGTATTTCCTTGGCCATTTGAACTTTCTGAATTAGATAGTGAGATCTTCGCCTTTGATGAAATTCTTGTTCTAGTTCTGAATAAGGCTCTACCAACTCTCTATCTCTTGCAAGTATGGTACATCGCTAGTCCTACAAAAGTCATCCACTAAGATCAATTCATTAATATTTTAACTTATTATCAAAAACCAAAAATTTAGAAAATTATTAATTATTTGAGTCTCCGACAATGTCGTCAAAAACATGTAGCAGTCTATCCACACGCAAGTGCACACAATCGTACAAGTAATATAGGGACTCAGAGAGTCGGATATTGTACCCACAAGGACTACTTAACTAGCAATTATACTAACTTTAGATTCAAAAATAATGCATTAAGTGTTTCGAAGGATCAAGATTATTTTGAAGAATAAAGTAATTATCTAATTAATAAATAAATAACAGAGTTGGCAATAGCAACTTAAGAAAAGTTGTAAGCAATATGGGTGAGGATTCCAGGGTTAAGACACTTTTAGCAATCTAACAAATCTCTATTCTTATCATAGTTTAGTTTCTTATCGGGTTATTGATTCACACGGTTTAGAGTATAATCATGGTCTCTCGATCCTCTAATGTTCTACCTAAATGGACATTACAACTATATCATTTAGAGGGGATGCAATGATCTATTTAAATACATTAAGATATCATCCTGAAAGTGAACCAAACAAAGATTCTTGGTATATCTCTATCCTAGACTCTAATTTCAATCCATTGTTTTATAAAATAATAAGAACCTTGCTCCTTAAACTCTTTGATCGAACCTATGATTCCTCTCTTGGATTCACAAAGGAATATAGGTGTATTTTAATGGTGGACAGTTATCAAAATAGTAAGCACAAGAGATAAAGAATAACCTATATGATAATTCAACAATAAACTACTCTATGAATATCAAAGTGTAATCATGG
Organism: Capsicum baccatum var. pendulum; assembly: GCA_030864225.1. NCBI lineage: Eukaryota > Viridiplantae > Streptophyta > Magnoliopsida > Solanales > Solanaceae > Capsicum > Capsicum baccatum. The sequence goes on along the minus strand of CM061559.1, from coordinate 65,718,129 downwards.
TTTCGGTCTCTACCCCAGAACAAGGGTGTTTAGCCATTCATGGACATAGTCATAATCACCAAAGATGAATAAAAGATAAAATTCATAAATAAACTAAAGGAAAAGAAGAAAAACCCTAATTGAGGTGTTTTCAGCCTCCCTCAAAGTTTCAAAGTCATCCAAAGTATCTAACATCAAGTTCAAGTGTTCTATTTATAGGAGGAAAAGTTGGTCGTTTTTGGATTAGGGTCCGCGTCAATCCTCTTATTCCATGGACTAGGGTGTGCTATGCGGCCTCATCATGGTGAAACACTAGAAATTCATATTTTAAGATATCTCCATGTCTGCAACATCCCTCTTATGGCATGGATCAAGGTCTGTGACACCCCATGCATTTGCAACCTTAATTTTACTTTTAAACTTGTTTCGTGCACTTGTCCTTGCATCCCAAGCCTTGTGTTGTTGTTTTGACTTGAGTTCCATCTTGTGTATCATACATATATCATAAAAATCATCTCACCAAGTATCCTATAGCATCAAACACCACAGATTAAAGCTCAAAACAACATAATATCATAGACAACGAACTAGAAACTTAAGCTAAGAACTAGTTTTGACCTTTTTGATCTTTCACTTCTTGTTCTAGTCTAGGCTTGATCCAATTGAAAGTTGAATAATATAAACATGTGTTTTTACACGTAATTATACAATAATAACCTTAGGAAACCATTAGACACACTAGAATTCATCGAGATCAACTAGAACAACACCTAGCTCATGCTAGTAACACTAGTTTTCTCATTTGAACTCTAAGTGACCAAATTGAGTACAAAATTGTTTAAAAGACACTTTAAACATTGTAATCAAGTACTTAAACACTTAGATGCTCAATTATATCATTCATAACATATTAAGCACATTAGTAATCCTCAAAATAAGACTAAATAAGCCTGGATAGCAACACTGAAGTGCATAAATCGACCTCAGATTACTCATCTTTGAATGTTTGCATATCTACTGGAATCATAACCCAACAAAAAAAACCATGCTTAACTAGGAGAATCTACGCTATCCAAGACAGTCAATCAATACTATAAATTCATACCATAATACCCTCTCCTATGCCAACTTTTCAAAACCAACTGCGCATAAACATAAAGCACAACAATGTATCACAACGGGATATATGTATGAAATTACAGTAGAAACAGACAATTATGCATGTATATACAAGTTACACTACATAAAACAAGTAAACGGCCAGTAATATAACTTATGTGCCATTACAACAATGAAATCCCACTCACTCATATGAAATAATGCATTTCAATACAAGGACAATCAAGAGACACTCATACTCAAAAGAGAAGTTCCAATAAATGTATGCCAAATACCACAGGATTGCCCTTATTTTATTTACCTTAGCATTCAAACAGTCAAGTTAGGATCATAATAGGACTTTTCTCATCTTGTAATGTAGGCTTGGGTGACCGGTATGGTACATATAGATATCAAGTGACTATGCCTCCTTTGCACTACACTAACATTGGGGGTCCACTTATTAACCATCTTTCTTTTTATTCCATCCTTATTTCTCCCTTTTTATTCTTTAATGCACATTCAGGTTAGGTGCGGTCTTTTGTTCTTTCTTTTTCACTTTTCACATTTTTTCTTTTCTTTTGCTACCATACCTAGCCCTAATAAATTTTTCTCGTATTTTACCCTTTTACATACACACTTTACATCACACACCCATATGATAGCCACACTCAACTTAGGCAATTTTTCTTAGTTGAGGTACACAATATCTAAGAATGAATGGGCCAAAATAGGATATTACAACACAAATGAGAAGGTAAAATATGAAATAAGAAAAATAGTCTATAAGGCTAAAACTTTGGGAATTAAGGGATATAATTTACGCATGGAAGGTCATTTAGGCTAAAAGTGGACTAACATTAAAAGTGGCTTATCATCCTTTCCTAACCAACTATCCTAGATCCCAGGCAAGACTAACTGGGCAAGTTCTAGATTCAACACACAAAGAGAACTAAGTAGCATCTCACACACACATGGAACAAAGTCAATATTACAAGCTATTGCCTAACCGGTTTATGCAATTATTAGCAAATGATTATCATGTCCCTTATCATAATGCCATAACAAGATCCACAATGTTCACACATATATACATTCACACAATTCTAAAATTTTAGAAGGGTATTATTTTTCTCAAAAATCCATCAAAAACATGACAACTTGCCCCAATTACTTAAAATCTCCCAATTACACAAAAACACAATACAATATGAAACAAAATACAATACGACACAAATGTTATCCTAGATATGTCAGTTGTACAACTATACCATAATCGAAAGAAAAAGAAAAACAATAATAAAAACCCATGGTGACTATGGTATACCGCATTCCCAACAAAAAAATTATGCATTATCTCTAATGTTCTACAAAAATATAAAACAATGAGAATGATGACATACCTAGGCACCCTAAGCATCTATGTCTTGAGCATCCTAAGATGAGGGTAAATCTACTAATGGAGGCAGTGGTGGTGATGGTGCACTACTAGAAGTTGCTCTTGCTAGTATCTTGGTATGCCTCTGCCTCTCAATAAATGCAAAATCTATTGAATTATGTCTGGCCTTTTCAAGGCCTAGTCATATGTTTTATATCTTTGTCCTACCTACTAGGACTTCTTCATCATCCTCTATAAATAAATCAAAGTATTTAGGCCTACATGAGGTGATATCTAGACCACTGAAGGTATGATTGGAGCTATGGCTATCATATGACTCTCTGTGATATAGCATATTTCTGCTTGTAAGGGATCCACCTCCTCCAAAATATAACCTAGGTCTGACATCTTAATCTCTACAAATTAAGTTACAACACATCTCTTAAAAGAATTAATACGTGTCTGTAAATCCGAACATAAATTCGATATAGCAACTTTGTGTGAAGCATCCCATATATCCTCTGTTATCTCTAGTCTAGTATGGACCCATGGTCGGATCTGCCCATATAGAGTAGCCACCTCAGTCTCAACATCCTATAACTGAGCATTAGTGTCTCTCTCACTAATCCATTAATTTTTATAAGAATTCATGAAAAATAGTCATCATACCTATAGCAACAGTTATAGTGGATGGGTAAAGGGGCAGTGAAGAAGTACCCACCAGCTTTAAACTGGAGGTTAGGGCTGATGTAGAAGTGGTTGGTGTCCCCTCACCTTGGTACTAATCTTGGGGGTCTCTATCTGCTTTTTTATCTCAAGATAAATGCTAACTCCCACATCACCTTCCTGCATATCAATAGTCTCTATAGGTACTTTAGTAGGCCCACTGGGTATCGTAGGAAGGGTCAAGCATGTTGGATCCTTCATCATCCTCATTTATGTAGTGGTTGTCACAAGTAATCTTTCATCGACTCCCAATATCTCTAGTAACCTAGAATCATCACACAATCTCTGAATAAGATAAGAAAATGGGAAATTCATCATCTCCCTAAAGGCTCTATCATGAATCTTGTATTGGAGGATAGGAGCAAAGTAAATATCATACCGTACCATCATACTAGCAATCAGGGTGTCTCCCTCCTAAGTCAATACATTATTTGAAGCAGTCGGGAATAGTCTATAACTGATGATCAACTATCAAAACTTAGCATAAAATTTCAAAGATACTTTTTTATAGTGCCTTGTCCCTCGATCCATGGGGTCTCATCACAAAAAGGTGAAATATAGCCAGCGATCTACTTAACCATCTAAACTCTCTCATTTTTATACTCAACCTCTCTCATAATATATTTGTCATGTATAATTCTCAGTGTGTAGTGACACTCTACTATAGATGTTAGGGTAATATAGTCTTGACCAAAAAGAACTCGTCGGATGCTCTCTACTAAAAGAACAACCCTGACTTCTCTCATAAGGGTCTGCTCAAGCTATGGCTACTCTATATTTCTCATCAAACCTATAAATCTGCACATAAAAGGAACTATTATGGCATGCTATGATGTATACAACTCTCGTACCAAAGTCAGGCTATAAGAATTGAGTGGTCTAGTCATCCACTCAAACTGATAATGATCAAAAGTCACCCGCAACTGTGGTACTCTGCTCAACCCAGATGGATTAATCCTGTGCTTCTATAAAATGAGCCTCTTAGTCTTGCCGGTCTCTAAAATACAACTATCTATATCAAATATCAATCGTATTCCCTCATCACACCACCTCAGTTATCCTCCTCAAGAGGTGCCTCTGAGGCATGTATAGGGGGTATACTCTATCCTTGCTATGCTAGTGACTTCCCATCTAGAATTGGCACCTAATGGGAAGCCTGACCCATACCCTCATAAGACTGGGATGCTGAAAATAGTTGTGCATGAGAGGCATTACCCTCCTCAAACTGGGGTACCACTGATGACTCTTTCTGATCTATAGCCATAGATGAATCCTGGACCCCTCATTAGACTGAGGGTCCTTAGAAACACCCTATGGATCTAGAATCGGCCTCACCCATACTATCATCATCACTTGATGGACGTGACTGGAGGTGATCCTTAGGACGACTTCATCATCGGTCGGGCTAGAGCTACCTGGGCAGCTTAAATGGCCTCAGTTTAAGTCCTAGGCTGGGTAAAGGCTGGCCTTCTGCACTACTGCGAGTTCTCAGGAAATAGTTGTCCCATAGTGCCAAAAATAATAGTCTTAGCTATCTGGAGCACATGGCCTCTAGTCACGCTACGTGTTACCCCGGTCATAGCTGCTCTAATCTATGCAATAGGGTACTCTTCTACCAAGCCACTGGGATCAGGGGACTCATCTCGTCTCCTTGATGTAAAAACCTTCTTATTTGCAACTTTGGGTGCTATCTGTACCTAAAAAATTGAGTGTTAGAATTCAATACTTAATAAAGGAATGAAAAAGTTAAAGAAAAACTCAAAATTCAAATACTTTGAATTTGTCCACAATTTTCACACCGCTGTAACTTGTTGCAGTACTAACAAGTCCAATGTGCACACATATACAATGAATTATACATTTTAATGCAAACTAACATGCACAAATTTTGGTATTCCTCTACTTGTTCAAGTTTAACTTTTGTTTAGGTCCTAACCTTAGAATTTAATTTAAAACAAAGAACCATATCAAGATTTTAGGCTACTTCAAGCTCTTACACATGATCATGATTGTTTCTTTATATTTTGCATGGAAATACACCTATCAACTTGCTTGTTCAATATTTAAATTAAGATATTGCTTTTAGGAGCCAAGAAAGTTATGTTTTCTTTGGGAATCCAGAAATGAACTATGAAGAAAAAAAGTAAAACCCAAGAGTGAGCTTATATTTAGTATGGCAGGACAAGTTGGTACCCCATATAAGTTTCAATTTAGTCTTTTCTAAGTCTGGGATAATTTATACTTTGCGAGGGAAGTTTGGATTGAAAGAGAAAAAAGTGAGATTTTGAGGATTTGAATGGTTAAAATGAGTTAAATTATGTTTAAATAGAGGGATGGGGGTTAAATAGGTCTTTTTCAAGCATGGGTGGGCCCAAATTTCAATTAAAATTTTAGCATGTGGTCCGTATGTACTGGGCGCAAGTGTGCCAGAATTTTTGGCCAAATTTCCAACTTTCTGGACTTTGCATTTTGATGCTTACCTGGCTACTTATGGTTGCATAACTTGATACAACTACAAAAGTATGGTTATGGGTCAAAGTGCAGAACTTTCCATTATTATCCTTAAAATTTCATTTTTTGAATTATCGCTCAACATTAGCTACCCGAGTGGGACTTATGACTCGGATTGGTTGGTCACAAAGTACCCTTACCTAGAAAGTTATGAATGTAGCAATCCTAGTGTATTTTGGGGAAGTCCATAAGTGTCACGACACAAATGTTTATCGAGTCTTCCGAGGACCGGAGAACACCCCCATTTCCTAGTCAACAGAACACAACATACACTAACATTGACTGAAGTCCGAACATATAAGAAGATAGAGTAACATAAGTTCAAACATTCTAAGTTATATCAATAATCACCAACCGAGACCGATAACCGATACTGGATACCAATACAATACCCAAGTCCACAGTACCCACAACGCCTCTAATAAAACCAAATACCAATAAAGTATCGGTAAATGCCCCCAACCATAGGCAAAAATAAGTCTGAAACAAAGCCTAAGACATAGAAAATGAAAACCTGAAATTAAGTCTTCTGTAGGATGGAAGCACACCACTTCAAGTCAACTCTCAAACTATCCATGAACACCTGATCACTACGTAGGGAAGGAAGAAGAATTTTATATACCTGCATTACGTGGGGATACAACATGCAGAGACGGTTAGCGGTTGAAGTTCTAGTAAGTAACTCAGGGGTAAGGGATAATATAATGCCATGAGTAATAGTTCAAAATGAGTCAAATCCAATGCATATCTCAAATGCAAATACATGTGTATATATCACATGCTGGGTTGGGGAGTAAGACTTAGCATGAACTTTTAAAATCTTAAACTGGATTATGTAGAATAACCGTCATAATCAAGGCACCCACAGGATATATTGGCCCAATTCTCCCGTATCTAGAAAGGCCTAGTGCATGTAACCACCAAACCAGAGGATAATTATATGTCATATGCTTGATGGGGGACTCATACCTCCCGTCATAAATCAAAGGTAATTTAAGTACCAATATATATAATATTGGGGAATCAAACTTCCCAATCATATAATAATAATAAGGGGGACCCAAACCTCCGGTCATTGAAACCCCCACTTCGACTAGTGCGGTTTTAGCTATTGGTTGATCGAGACCACCACTTTTGTTGCACGGATGCACAACCCACTTTTAAGCCCAATTAAAAGATTTAACACATATTCCTACTTTATTGAACCGATTATGCAGTTAGGCATCCCGTTGGTATCATCATACCAACCCCACTTGCAAGTTCATTATCACGTGATAATCTATTAACCATCACACAGGGGAAATTCATGACCCCCTAGGTTCAACTAACATTCACAAGGGGAATTCACATACCCCAAAGTTCAATAGAATAAGACCATAGTTCATTAACCTTTTATTCCAATGCATTAGTTAAGTGAGCAAGTCAAAACATATGACAAAGCCTAGTATCATTATCAATTTCACATTTAGGTTGAGGGAACTCAATTTTCAAAACCATATGTCAAAGAAGAATTCATCATAATTGGGGAAAAAATAACCCCTTTGATTATTCACCAATCTCATGCACTCCAAAAGTTCAAACCATTAATAAAGCATGAACAATGCATAATAAACCAGGAGAAATCAATTTAAGAACCATTTATGTCGAAGCCCTCAACCATATCAAAACATTTATTTCAAATCCATATAATTAACTATGTAAATTATTGGTAGATAAAATGAGTTTTAGGGTAGAGTCACATGGCTAAAATACCCAAGGTTATGGAGAGAATCCAACCTTTGAAGATCTATTTGACCCACATCTTAGAAACCCTAAGTATTGATACTTGAGAGGACTTAAAAGAGAAGAGAGTGTATTTGATATGTATTATAGATGAAATAGGGTCCCAAGTATGTTTATTGTTATGGGTTGTTACTGGAATAAGAGGGAAATATCTTAAATACCCTTATTAAAAAACTGGGAAATAAGCCGCTAGTTATTATGGGTGACCATACAGCTGTAGGGTAACCCTATGTCTTATTTCCCCTCAGTCGTAGTCTGGACAGTGTCCCGGACCACCAACACTGGTCTAGTTATGGAAAGGACCTTATGACTCATAACGATTCCATACAACTTATTACATCCTAGTCGTAATCAAGATAGAATACTTTGGGCATTACACTGGTTTCCTTATGGAAAGGACTCTACGAGTCGTTTAGAGTCCATACGACTCATAACATAGCAGTCATGGTCAAAACAATGACTTTGAGAAATCTTACTGAGCAAGTTACGATTGGGTCCTCTAACCTACAATGACTCCCTATGACTCGCAATGAGAGCCATAGTCAGGGTAGTAAGCCCAGAATTAGGAATTTTCCAGGGTCCAAGACCTAGGGTGTTTCATCCCCCCCCCCTTTTAGAATCATTCATTCTCAAATGATAGTTCAAAGAATACATTAGCACTATTTAACACCGAGATACACCCACTCTTACCTTTAACAAAGACAAAAAAACAAAGATATCAAGGAAATCAAAATTCCTTTAACAAAGTCAGAAAACTAAGATTTTGAGATTAACATATACCTTAAGCACGATTTTTCAGAATAGGGAGTAGGAATGGATACTTGGACTTTATGTCCTCCTCGGCTTTCCAAGTAGTTTCCTCATACTTTTGGTTTCTCCAATGAACCTTTAACGAAGCCACGTCCTTCCTCAATAACTGATGGGCTTGCCGATTAAAGATCTCCACCAAAACTTCCTCATAAGACAAGGACTCCAACATGCCCACACCTTTCAAAGGAACGACCAATAAAGGATCACCCACACACTTCCTCAACATCAATACATGGAAGACCAAATAAATAGAGCCCAAGCTAGAAGGCTCTCCAGTTCATACACAACATTACCAACCCTCCTCAAAACCAAATAGGACCAATATAATAGAGATTGATCTTTCTTTTTTTCCCAGATCGCATTACTCGCTTTAAATAAGAAACCTTTAATAATACCCATCAACCAACATTAAACTCTAAATCCCTTTACCTCTTATCTTCGTAGGAGTTTTGGAAACTTTGGGAGGTCTTAAGCCTATCCCAAATCACTTTCACCTTCTCATAGATTGATGAACCACGTTGGGAACATACAACCTATTATCTTTAACCTCAAACCACCCTATAAAAGACCTACATCGCCTACCACATATAGCTTTGAACGAAGCCATCCCAACACTCGAGTGATAACTATTATTATACGCAAACTCAATGAATGTCAAATAGTTAACCCAACTACCACTAACATCGATAACACAGGACCTTAGCATATCTTCAAAAGTTTAAATCATCCTTTTCATTTGTCCATCCATCAGAGGGTAGAAAGTGGTGCTAAGGTTTACCTTAGTCCCCAGACCTCTCTAAAAAAACACAAAAAGTGAGACGAGAACTGAGTACCTCGATAATATATGATGGAAACTAGAGCACCATGAAACTTCATAATCTCCTCAATGAAAATCTTAGCATAGTATTCTGCCAAATAATTATTCTTCACTGGCACGAAGTGAGTGGACTTAGTCATCCCATCCATGATGACCTAACTGGAATTTAACTAATGGACATACCATAGAAGACTAGTAACTAAATCCATATTAATCATTTCCCATTTCTATACGAGTAAGTTATTCTCCTAAGAGAAACCACAAGGCCTCAATGCTCTACCTTCACTTGCTGACACACCATGAGCATAGCCAAAACATTAGTCGCATCCCTCTTCATGTTATTCCACCAATATATCCAATTTCACCCAAAACTAACCTCCAAAGAAGTATTCTATGGTCGATTCCAAATATAGTAACCAAAAATAGGTTGGGTCAAACCATAGGGAAAATATTGAATTGTTGGTTAACTTGGACAAAATTCACAGATGGGGGAATTTAGAAGTAATCACTAACTGGTAATCGAACTTGAATGCTTTGAGTTGTAAATAATAGAAGACGAACACTATGACTGTGTTTCCCCTTGCTTCTCAACTCTGTAAGTTTCTTGTATTCAACCCATCTATTCTGCTCTCTTTATGTAAAGTCAGCAAGCTATGTATTATAAATAGTCTTTTGAATGTGTTGACAAATCTCAGCCTTTACCTTGTGAGTTTCAAGGGGTCACCTTATTTCTCCTTATCGATGACTTTAGTTTAACTCTCACCTTTTGAGCCTTGAGTTGATTATTAGATGAGATGGAGGAATAACAAGATGGAAGTGAATCTCAAATTACTATCTTAATCCACTTTTCCCAATCTCAAACTCCCTTGTGAGGATGATATCAAATACAGTCAACCTTCAAACTTCTGCAGTAGCTCTGAGGTTAATTAATATGAAGAAGATTAAGATACATGCAACTACATTAGAATATAAGAATCTCCGACTTCCCTTACGTAGTCAATCAACTAGGGTTCCCACAACCCTAGTTAGGGAAATTATCCGCTTATGTTCTTGAAAAAATTCATGATCATCATTGAAGAATTGATGTAATTAATTTCACAAAATAATATGAATAAAATCTAAAATCTGTTATTGGATAATAACCTAAAAATCTCAAGAACAATGCAAAGTATGGTAAAGTATGTAATAGAATGTCTAATAATGTAAGAGAATGTAACCTAATAAAAGATAAACCATAGGGTATTTATAGTATCTAAAAATAACCCTGAAATCCTAATAAAAATAAAAAAGGAAAAAGAAGTTGGCAAAAGGTATGACTCGCTCATCCACTCGTAAGGTTTACTTATGAGTTGTACTGTGCTAGTCATATCCATTCCAGTGTCTGATCTTCTAGGGCTTCAAATTTCTGTACTTCTTACGAATCTTGCTCACGAGTCGTACCTTGACCATACGACTCATGTTATTCACTCGTTACCACCTAAGACTTGATCTTTCAATCCTTTGAACACTAGTCTTCTTACAGTTGGATCATATGAGTCGTACTTAGACTTCCGACTTGTCTTTTTATGAGATTTCAACTTTGTATCTGACTTTTGGTTTTTGTTATCTTGACGGTTACTTGACACAACCCATATCCTTATCTTACGACTCATATGACTGAGTCATATCTTTTTGTCACTAATCATTTTTTCTTGTCCTTTGGTTCTGTTGTGCTTACGAGTCAAACTACGAGCATTATGTTGTGTTGAAAATTCATATACTAACTTTATCATCTACAGAATTCATCTTTTTAATGCTTTTTCTTCTGGTTCCATTACAATACTTTTAATTATCCATTTCACCTGCAACAAGCACAAAAGCACATCAGATCTCCTAAAACAATCTAAGTCTAGGCATAAATTTATTATTCTTAGTATCTAAAGTATCATGTTTCACGGCGCATCAACAACTTCAACTTAGAATTTTGTGTGTCCTCAGGCAAAAAAAAATCAAAACCTATTTATCACAACAACGATGGTTAAATAGTAAGATCCTAAGATACCTATAGCAGTGACCTTTCAAGATTTTTATTTTCCCTCCTAATTTTAACTTTTGAAGAATCAAACTGTGTATATCGATTTTCCACACGGAGAAATATAAAGAAATCCGATGATGGCATTACATTAGTAACAGACAATAAGGCATAGACATAAATTACATTAACCGAATAGTTTTGCAAACTAACAACACAACACATGTGCACTCACAATCAAAGAGATCCCCTTCACTTAGTTAAGATCAATCAGTTTATTTAGAGATATACAAAAAATACTCTCACTCACAAAGACCTATCATCGGTGTATACAAAATACCATAGGCTTGAGCATATGCTCTCTTCCTAAGTTTTTGGATAGTCGACATAGGATCACTAAAGGACTTTATTCAAATTGCAACATAGGTTAGGGTCTAGTATGGAATCATTTTGGGATTTAGTGACTATACCTCCTTGACACTATGCTTTAATCGGGGTCCACTTATTTTTCACTTTTTCTTCTTTTTATTTTTGCCCTTTTGTCTCCCTTTTTAAATTTTAAAGTACATACATATTGGATCAGGTACGGTTTTATTTTCTCACTTTTACCTTTTTTATTTTGCTTTCCTTGTATTTTTTTCTTTTTTCTTTTGTTTTCTTTTATTTTGACCGCGCTTGTCATTTTTTATTTTTTCTTCTATACGTCTTTCTTCATACTCATTTTTTCCCTACGTGCCCCTATAATAGCCACCCTCAACTTAGATAATTTTTTGAGTTGAGGTGCATAGTGTCTGAGGAGGACTAGGGCTAAAACAGGTCTGTTATAAGTGAAACGGGAAGGTGAAATCGGTGTGAACAAGAAATGGCTGAATTAAGGATCAAAATTTTGGATTAAAGGGATTCATTTCACTTGGTTGGACATTTAGTCTTGATTGGACCTATATAAAAAATGGCCTATGATTATCTCCTATTCGACTATTCTAAACCTTAGGTAAAATCAACTAGGCAAGTTCTAGATTCAGACACAACGGGAACTAGGTAGTGCCTCACACACACCCGCATATGATCATATTGCTAGGTACTACTTATCCAGTTATGCAAATGTTTGACCTAGTTGTTCTATTCCTAATCCTAATGCCATTATTAGATTCATTATAGTCTCACACATATACTCATCACACAGTCAACAATGTTTCTGGAGGCGTATCAAATTTTGTAGAACGATTATTTAAAAATCGAGAAATTTTTAGCATAACCATTCAAAACAAGATTAAGTGCGACATGTATAAATTTTCCTCCTATTTTCAGGTATCATAGCACACAACAAAAACACAAAACATCAAGAAGAAAACAAAAAAATGCTAGTTTTTAATTTTTTTCAGCATATGGCCACGAGCTTCAAAATATGGAAAGTGTAGCCCGTGGAGACCTTAGTACACCCCTATCCCTAACTTGTATCCTATGCACTGTCCCCAGTTCATCTAAAAATTATAATATAAGGGATCTAGAACATACCTGGGCTCTCAAGGAACCAACTCATGCAATATCATCATGTGGGCCCTCAAGTTAGGTCCCACCATCATCAGTTGTCGTCCTATCAAGTACCAGGACTGGCTCCGTAATAGTGGCATAGGCTGTGGCCGATGCGCTCAATGTACAACAATAGTTGGGGGCACATCACCATCTCCCTCAACATCAACACTTGCTAGTCTCGAACCATTGGCTCTAGCACGCATCTCCTATACCCTTTCCTGTCTGTCTTACTCACTCTATATGCTATCTATCTTTGCTTTCTATATTGCTTCTTTTTTTGTGCTACTCTGGTGCTTTCTTTTCTTCTTTTTCTCTTGATGTTCTTCTACTAATTCCAAAATCTCCTAGATATTTTCAACATGTACCTTGGGCATAACTTGCATAACCACGGGATCTGGGATGATTGGTCTGTCGAATAACTCAGCAACCATCTTCTTAATTTTGGCCACTTCCTCTTTTACATTAGTAATATCAGGGGTTTGGCCGCTACTCAACTGCCGGGTCATACACTTCTCAAAGACATCTAGTCGACTCTACACTCGTCTATCTTGGTCCACTACCCTTGTGTCAACCCAGGGCTTCACACCTCTTCCATTTCTAGACTTTGGCCTTAAACATTTCAAATATCTTTATAGCCTCTTCCCACATAGCCTGTGAGATCAACATCAAACCAACTGGCATAGGTCTTGGTTGAGGTGGTACAGACTGTATAGGAAGAGGGACACTAGTTGTATCTGCTGTATTTGAAGTCTGTGACTCAGTCTGTACACCTGTCTCAGCAGCCTTAATAGTGTTAGTCTGTCTAAACATCTCTACTCCTCTCCCGCATGCTTAGCCATAGGGTTGCTGCATCTCGAATCAACCCAAGATCTGGGATATCCATAAGCTCAATCATCTTATCAATCCCTGGGAGTTCCTGCACTCCCCCAGAAAAATAGATCTATGTAATCATTATCAGATATGCTAGGAACAACATCTCTCAGGCCACAGACCGATACCAAATATCTCGGGTTATATACTCTCCCACATCGAAATCGTACCTAACCATCAACCTAGCTATCAAAGCTATATGAATTGGGTTGATATGTTGTCCCCAGTGGTGGGATAAATTCTGTGTCTATCCAGTGTCCACCACGCCATGGCCTCAAAGTTAAGCATGTGTTTTTCTATCTTTAGTGAAGCCACTCCTAGCCTCTAACTACCCAAACTACATCTTCCCCATTCACTGTAATCAACCCAGTAGTCTACCTGAAGTGTGTCATTTTATCCTTCAATCCAAGTTGTTTTTGTGTAATTTTTCATATTTTTTCCATTCGGAATTCTATCTTTCCTATGTTAACTGGCGGTTGGATGTTTGTTTTGTTTAAGAACTAAGAAATAGTGCGTGAGGAGATATTCACCCACACTCCTCGAATGGTTAGTGATTCAATGGGGTCACCACCGCCCGACAACTGCCCCTGCAGACACTGTCTCTTCAATTCACCCTTGCATGCCACGTAAAACTCTCAAACTAATGTGATACTGTACTTACCGGACGGTGTTGTCATCTACTAAAACTTTATTGTTAAAATCTTGCTTTGAACCTTGGCAACTCAGACATCATAGTAGTAGACAAATTCAAGATAGGAGCCGAAGTCAATAACTCCTTAAGCTATTGAAAACTTTTCTCACACACATCCGACCACTAAAAAATTATATTTTTCTGAGTTAACTTGGTCAAAAGAGCCGAACTAGACAAGAAACTCTCTACAAAATGCTGATACTGACCTACCAAACCAACAAAACTCTAAATAGCGGTAGGAGAATTAGGTCTACCCCAATAACAAATCACGACAATCTTGACCAAATGAACATAATACCATCCTTAGTCACCATATGGCCCAAGAAAGAGATAGAACCCAACAGAACTTATGCTCAGAAAACCTGGCATACAACTTCTCATCATGTAATCTTGAAAGTACAATACTCAAATGCTTCACATGGCCAGCCTCACTCTTGCAATAAACCAAGATGTCATCTATAAATACAATCAGAAAGGAGTTGATATATTGTCAAAATACCCAGTTCATCAACTCTATGAATGTTGTTAGGGCATTGGTTAACCCAAATGACATGACTACACTAAGTCCAAAAAGTTGCGTTTGGAATATCTGAAGCTCTAAATATCAAGTAGTGATACCTGGAATTAAAATAAATTTTGGAAAACACCAAAGCACCCTGAAGTTGGTCAAACAGATCATCAATAAGAGGAAAATACTTGTTCTTAATTCTCACAGTTGGTCAAAGGTGAGTCCTCATGATTCGAGGGCATACTTCTTCGGATTTCCTACTTTCATAGTAATTGAGTTATTGTTTTCAGTTTAGTTCGAGTCAGTTGGGGATCTGTCCAAATGGCTCTCTAGTTTTTTAGTCGTAGAGGCTTGTCGGACTACGAGTTTAATTACAGACTTTCAGTATTTGTTATTCAGACAGTATCTATAGTTTATTTAGTTTAGTTTTTGGTATAATACAACATAATTTCTTGACTAGATTATCTTAAAGTAAGGTTCAGATCTAGTAGCAGGCTCAAAGGGTTAGCTTGGGGCTACTCGTAGCCTTGAGCACCGTGTGACATCTCGGGATTAGATTTTGGGGCGTTACATTATATAAACCCCTAACTCAGGTGTATCTATCATGATAAAGGAAAATAAATGCTCAATTAAGACCCATATTATCAAATTAATCCCCACACATGTATTATATGTAGAATGAAGGTATATAGATGCACAAATAAGGCCAATGATGTCAAATAAAGCCCCTCATATGTCAATATAAGATACTACTAGTCACCAATAATAGAATATAAGCCCCCACATGGTAGACTACAATAAAATAATCTTGAAATAAATCCCACGGTTATTTATCTCAACCCATAGCATGCTTTAATTATAGAGAAAATACATCAAAACACTCCTAAACTTGTCCGCCCAACTTACTTTAGACCTTTAACTTAACAAAAATCTATTTACCCCCTTAATAACTTTAAAGTGAATTAATATCAGCCCTAATGCTGACATGACATTTTTTAAAAAGAAAAACAAAAAAAGTGTGTAATTTAATTTAAAAAAATGGTCCCACTTTTATATAATATATATATATATATATATATATCCAAATCATACCCTTTCTTCACCTATATATCCAAATTACACCCTTTCTTCTCCTAAATATCCAAATCACACCCTTTCTTCTCCAATGCCCCCACCCCCACTCCCCAACACCTCTTTTATTTTTATTTTTTTACACCTCCACCCCTACCCCTACCCCCATACCCCTTTCTTTTTTCATACACCTCCACCCCTACCCCACCCCCATCTAACCCCCTATCTCCTTCTTTAAATTCACCATTTCTATTTTTATTAGATTTCATCAGTTTCTTAAGAAAATAATGTGTATTAAAATTTATGAATTTTAAACCTTTTTTTTCAAAATCTATTATTGAGAATAAGAAGAAATTTATAATTGATTCAATTTTTCAGTGTAAGTGGCCATTATCAAGGAAATTGATGACAATGGTGTTTGCAGAAAAGATGTTCTTTTCAATTTATGGATTTCAAAAGAATAAATAGTTAAACACAATAAGTTATTTTCTACAATAAAAATCACTTTGGCAATTTTAAAAATGTTTCTCTTCCCCTTAACTATACAACTAGTGTGAGGTGGGGTTAGATTTGTTTGACGGAATGGAGGAGAAATAATGATGAGATGGAGGAGACGGTGGTTACAAGGGTGGGGGATGGGAGGGCGGATGGGTTTTTCAAAGAAGGAGAATGAAAGAGTGGGGGGGGTGAGAGGGTGTGTTAAGGGTAGTCTGAAGAAGAAAGGGAGGGAGGTAGTTTTTTTAATATATATGTGGGATTATTTTTTAAAAAAGGAAAAAATAATAATTTTTTACGTGGCAATAACATGGCGCTGATATGGCAATGGCACGGCAGCGTGTGTAGTCCACTCTTCATTATGAGATTGGGATTTTGATTTCAAGGTTGTATTTAATTCACTTGAAAGTTGTTTAGGGAGTAAATAATTATTCATAAACATAAAGCGTTAAAGTTAGTGGAGCGGACAAGTATAGGAGTGTTTTGATGTATTTTCTCTTAATTATATATTAACTACCTTACACAATCTTAAAGAATTTATGCCATAAACTACCTCAAAATGATAAAATTCTAGTCCAAAGTGTTTCAACATGAAGCTTCACCGTTATGAATAACCTCAAAATCAACTACAACATTCAAATATAACATCTATGCATTAAAAGCAAGACAGTTATACCCATATTGTTCATTTTTAGGTTGGATCTAAAACGGACTTGAAAAATGAGTTCAAAAATGAAAGGAATAAAATCAAAATTTATTTATATAAAAATACATTCCCCAAGGTTATAGGAGTCTATAGGTAAAAATTCATGCAAAAAGGGGTTAAAATCAAGGTCTAAAATGAAAAAAAATCTTTATAAACTTTACCGATAAAATCTCAAATTTTTCACTTCGCAAACATGATTTAAAGGAGTTTTTCATGAAAAAATAACAGAAAATAGTGGTATTGAGTTTAAAAGATACCCACACAAAAATCAACATTGAAACCCTTGAAAGTTACCTTTCCCAAAGCTTGGAGGTAAAAAACGAGAGTAAAATCGGTAAAATAAAATCCTCAAAGTTTGACCAAACAAATAATTGGCCTTCGCATTTGAGGCCAAAGGCTTTCAGTTTGTGAAGATCTATGAATTCAGACCTTTGCATTTGCAATAGTCTCATCACATTTGCAAAGCTGAATCGACCCGACCTAGGTCCCTTAACCTTTAACAAGCGTAATTCCCTCCTTGCGATCGCGATAAGGAAAAACTTCCTCCATCATATTTACGGCCAGAGAATAATATATAAGTCCCATCGGTCATGATGAGGAAAATTTTCCTATATAGTTTCTACCAGATATCAATATTTTATTGATTTCTCCAAGGTTTCAAATACTCTGAAAGAACCCTCACAACAACAAATTCGATTATTAGTCATTAAATATTTTGTCATGAAAAAAATCATATTTCATCACAAAAAATCTTTCATGACAAAAATAGAATCACTACACATTCGTTTCTAAACCATGGGTCGTTAAATGTATATTGAGATGACTTAGTACTTCGTCACTAAATAACCTTGCATTAACTACGAAAATATTTGTTGTTCCCAAATGCATAGTTTTATGACGATCTTGTTTGTCATAGAAATTATATTTTTTGTAGGTATTAGTATTATTTTTGTCACTAAAGAAGTTATACTGCCGATGAGGATGATGTGTCACTAACTATTTATTTTAATTAGTGATGAATTAATTTGTCTCTAATCTTCTATGTATTTTATCGCGGAATAAAATTTATTTTGTCACTAAATACTATCTTTTACATGCGCATTCTCTATTTATCTCTAAATGTATAAATTAGTGACAATCTTACTTTCTTATCATTTTGTAGCTGAAAGCGATCAAGTCGTCACTAAAATTATTTTTTTTACCTATGAAATAATTTTGTCACTAGAATATGTCATAATTAGTGAAGATAGCAATTGTCAAGAAATACAAAGTTAATTTTTAGGTAATAAGTGGACTATTTAGGGAAAAAATTTACTCTTGTCACAAAATATTAATGTGTTGACGAATATGTGTCTTAAAAAGTAAAAGTAAAGCTTTTACGGATAAAATGTTTTTTCATTAATCACAACCATTTGTATATAGCTAGCTAGGTTTTCATAATTTGAAACTAAAATCATATATAAATATCTTTAACTTTATTATAAAGTGCATTACACAAAATTAGAAAAAAGACAACATACTAAAAGAAGAAAATAGCAAAAAAAAAAAGATAAAAACACTGCCATATATTAATTAAGAAAAATCAAAATGACATTCATAAGATGATATCTCACTACATATGCTTAAATAAAAAAAATAACATTGACCAAAATTCATCAGACTTGAAAGTTTAACTGAGATATACTAAACATTAACAAAACGAAGATAATAAAATGGAGGTTGCTTCTCAAAATATCATTGCAAAATCATTTTTTGTAGCAACTAATCTTTATTTCTACCTTCCACAACCTGTGTGAAAAAAAAATTCAATATTATAATTCATATGTTATGATATCATGATATACTGCAACAACAATGATATTCTTAGCGTAATTTCATGAGTTCAAAAAGGATTCAATGTACGCAAACCTTATCTCTTTCATTTCAAGGTTAGGAAGAGTGTTTCGAATAGACTCTTGACTAAAAATAAATGTAAAAAATGCAGAAACGAATATGCTTTGTTTAACACAATCTCATTATTCATATTTTCCATCATGAGAACAAGCTAATATTAAATATCAAATTAATAGTTCAACACCAAACTAATAGTAAACAATAGATTTCTATTCAGAATCAGAAACAAGATAACATGAAAACAGAGTAAACAAAGGCAATTGAGATCTCTCATAGAACTTCTATTTGGTTCAACAAATTGCTTTTTGATGATTGGGAATTCAATCCCAGGTCTAATTGGCAAAATAAATAAAGAAAGTTTTAACAATAAAATTAACGAGAAGAGACTTATGTAGTTATTAATTGTACCTCAAGGAATAACTTGATAAGGTTCAATGATCAGTGTATCATGAAAAGAAGATATAATTAAGGGATAAATGCTACAAATTTTTATCTAATTTAACTAAAAGAACTATAATATAATTTATAATTTAAACTATACTAATTCTAACCTTGACTGAGAGGATCTCATAAAATGCTACAGTTGTTTCAAAATATCATCTTGGCGCACTAATACAATTTCTAATTGGGAATTTAATGATGTTATTTGAGATTTTTAATTTTTTACCATGACTTCAACTATATCTAATCATATTTGTTAAATCATGTTGGATAGTAGCAGCTTCCTCCTTCACCTTTTTAAGGGAGTGTGTTCTAACTTTGTCCCTCTTCTTTGTGTTGTTCAAGTAGTGTTACGTTTCGGACCATAACCAAGACCTTTTATGTACCCTGACTTTTTATCAGTATAGCTTCCACAATTTCATCAATAGTCATGGACCACTCTCCCAAAGTATATAGAGCTTTCAAATCATTCATGTTACTCTGTAAAAAGTATATATTTATTAATGTTATGTAACAACAAGTAAATTATATTTGCATATGCGATGAAACTATCTGATTTCTTAAATAGTAAGTTTCATCTTGTTCAGATGACCAGCCTTTTTAGTCGAGTAATGAGTGTTTTTATAGAACTCAATTCTGTCTAGTTCTACCCCTTCATATTCTTCACCCTATAAGATAAATAAAAAAGATGATTGCATAGAATGACAATGAAGTTAGCCTGCTCCACGAAGTAAGAAGAGGAAAATCTAGAACTCCTCAATAAAAAATAGTATTCTCAATAATTTCAGCACTAAATCACTATTAATGAGAAAATTAAAAAATATTTGACTTACAATTTCAGTACAAGGAACTACAAATGCTTTCGAACCCATGATATGATTACATTTTAGCTTTTGATCGATTGGCCTTGTCTACCCACATCATTTCTACAAAGACAACACATATATAATTAAGTTAAATAGGATTGTAACAGATATAGTGCATATTTATACGAATATAGTCCACCTTATGTTTCAGATTTGAGCACATATCACAAAGCTTATTCCATTTTTTGGGTGTCAGTACACATGTCACAAAGCCTATTCCAGTTTTTGGGTGTCAGTTCTAGTACTTTAATTTTATGAGCATCTTTCTCAGAACGAGCACTTTTAAACATATTTTTAAATTTGTAATACCATTGATGACTCCTAGCTTTTAGGATATCTTCACAACTATTTTTGACATAATGTTCATTCAAATTAATTTCAAACTTTTTTCGGAGAAAATATTTATACGGATAAACATAAGAATCAAGACCCCTGACGTATTAAAAGGATACTATCACCAGTGTTACAAGAATCAAGACCCCTGAGGTATTAAAAGGATACTATCACCAGTGTTACAAGATTAAAAAATGTAAAAAATCTTACATGACATCTAATCAGTTCAGTATCTTTTTCCTCTTTTGTAAGTTCATTCCACTTATTTGAAAGCATAAGAAAATTTTGTGCAATTATCCCCAACTCACTTGATATTTTTGATGACTGGACCTCCTTAACAGGACTTCCCTTACCAATTGAAATTTACATTACAATCTTTTTTTCCAAAGTCCTCTTCAGCTTTTAAGACCTTTTCCCCTAGTTTTTTCTCGATGCTTCTTAATTCTACTTGTATCATCTGAGCAGAAAAATTTAGTTGAAAATAGTGATATATACATCATAGCATTTCTAAAATTACAATTAAGAATTAACTTTTAATGGATAATATTATTAGTCAAATTCGACACATGTAATGTTTAGCTTGCAGAGTAATAAAAAGTGACTGTGGAGGATAAGAAAAGAATAAAAAATTAATTTTATGAAATTCGACATACTACCTCAACTAATTAATTTTGTTGAGTAATTACAAATTCTGCACTCCAGCCAATTATTGTTGTTATCATTAGTGTCGATAATTTTTTCCTTCGACTTGTGATGCCTTTGTTTGTGGACCAGAACATAATTTGCTAGCATATAAGACTACTTTTATTTTTCATACAAGAGAGATGCAATTAGCTGGAGAGTAATTACAAGAGAAATTTGACACACTACCACAATTACAGAGTAATTACGAATTTGACAGAATACCTTAATTGGTTAATTTTATAAAATATCCATCATCTTTCATAAACATAAGTACCGAATAACTTAGATTAACCAAGATTTAATGTATGGTATTACCTGTTATAGTTGCAGGAGTACTTTTATTTTACTCATCGACATATTGGGTAGCTGAAATAGTTTCTCCAGTAACTATCTTTTTCTTATATATACGTCCTCCTGGTGCCATGGCTTTACTTATATTCCTGCTAAATATCATAGCATATGAATTATAAAGCTTAATTACGAAAATTCAATAGTTTTGAATATCCCTTTGACCAAGTACCCTCACCTCTTCTCTGCAAACTCAGATTCAGCTTAAGGAAATAATCTTCTCAGAATTTATCTTTTTCCATGCTTAGTTTAAGCTGTATATCACTCTCATATCAGTCATACATTCACGAAAACCATTTCATTCATGTATCATGAATCAGTTCAATCATGTAATCATGCTTTAGTATGCATGTTCAGTGTGTAAACTCAGTTCATCAGTATTTTTACTGCTCATGATAACTCATGTCAACCATGAGTAGGAATATAATAGAGGGATATTCAAAACTATTGAATTTTTAGAAAATGGTTAATAAAAGAAAAATAAGTAATAAAATATAGTACTTTCAAGTTTGATTGGAAACTCTTGGTGTGAATATTAAAGATTTTGAATATGTAAATGAAATTTGAATTGTCATGAACAATACTAGAAGAGGGATTTTCTAGTTGCAACATCTAAAGTGTTTGACTATGTTGACCAGTTTAGCAAATAGAACATTTCAGATGTTGTCACAAATGTTATGATGGTTTAGAAAATGGAAGAGCACATCAGTCCTATTTATAATTTTCTTCTTTCATCCTTTTTCCTCGTTCAATAACCAACTAAAGTTCTCTATACTTATGCATTAGTTGTACAAATTTTACGGAGCTAAGTTTTAGTAATAAAGAATCCTTTCATTTACTTTCCTATGAATGAATTCGACCCTTTTGCTCGAAATTTCTATGTTTGTGCTGCACAGCTCGCAAAATTAAATCATGTTCTACTAAGATCCTATATCATCTAGAAAACCAAACTAAAACAATTCCAAGTATCTCACTGCTTGTAAAACACAAGGAAAAGAAGAACAAAGAGGCAAAGTAAAACACAAGCAAGGCATTCGATTACTTCGAGCACTAAAAGGTATGAAAAATTGGCATACAGGGATCCTAATTTTCAGTTAATACAAAATTTCAGGGTGTAATTTCACGTGTGACTACTATCTTTTTTATAACAAGTTTAATCATTGTCATAGGTACACATATTATTGTTGAAACCCAACCACCGACCCCGAAGAACATGTTATTTAAGAATAATCTAGTATATAGTAATCTAAGTCTATAGCTACAAATCAGCTAACTCAGCAGTGTTCAGAGCTATGTCGATCGGAAGACATTAAAGTTCCAGAGCTAGAAGGAGACGGTGGGACACTCCATAAAACCCATAACATTTATCAATCTACTTTGTTTTGACTCTGGATTATTAAACACCATATACACCCAAGACGGAGAAGAACTAACAGCTATGGAAGAATTACATAAGATATTCACCACCTACAAAAGGATAACGAAAGGAAATCTATTTTACATAAAGTGTTATACTGCACCAGCAAAGATATTATATGACGAAATAAAACCAGTTATACAAGTTGTAAAAATAGGACTAACCAGAGTTATGATCATACCAGAAGATATTACACAGCAACCGGAGATACCCAAAATTGAGATACCCAATTTCTACGCAAATAAATGACTCATTGGACTAGCTACGATTATCCAAGAATTAGCAAAGAATTATACTAATGGAAGACACAATAAATATAATAAATATAAAACATCAAAATATAAATACAAGAAACCAAGGAAAAGATATTATGTAAAAAAATTATAAATACAAAAGACCATATAGAAAGAAGAAATCTATAAAAGAATGTACTTATTATAATTATGGAAAGTTATGGCATTTAGCTAGAGATTGTAAATTACCTAAAAATCCTTGTAGGGGGTGCGGATATAGGCGGATAACTAACATACAAAATAGATTCATTATTCTATTTTTCTTTGTGCGTGGATATTTCTTAAATTTTGTTTCAATATCTTTTAATGATTTATTCTTTTCGTAAGATGTATTCATTAATTTGTTTGGTTTATTATTTTATCCTGTAGTAATTGCAGAGTTACAAATTTCTGTATAATAATTTATCCTAACTATACTGTAATGTATATCTAATTCTAGATTTTCAATGTTATTTATTATCTTGTGTTGTTCTTCTCGTAGTGAGTTTTTAAAATTATATAAACTATCACATGTACGTTTTTCTAAATTTTCTAAGGTTTCTTCTATCCATATTAATTTTTCTTTTAGATTCTCCATTATTTTTCTAATTCGGTTTCTATAATTAATTTCTTTATTTAGATTATCTTGATTTTCTCTAGTTTTTCTAATTATTCTAACATCTCTTAATCTGAATAATGTCCTTCTGGGTAAATTTCTTGGTATAACTGTTCTATCCAATTTATGGTTTCAATTTCATAGTCTATTACTTTTTCTAATATTATTCTCTTAATATTTATAATAACTATATCTTTAAGTATATATAAGATTAAGACTTTAAGATAATCTAGATGATCTATCTTTTAAAATTGGTTTTATTATATTTTGTAGTTGTTTGTTTTAGCCTTAGTAGTTCTTGTATATTTTTATTAAGAAATTCTATATATTTTATATCTTTATTTTCCATGTATTTGTCTATATTTATTTTCATCTGTTTTTCTAGTAACTGTATGTTTCTCATATCTTTTCTAAAAATTCTATGTAATTTATCATGGTAAGTATTTGTAAGAGTAGTTAGGTAGGTATGGTATATAATTTACTCTAGTCATGTAATATTTACCAAATACTTTTTCTAATATGATTTTTCTTAAATCTACTACTTTTATATCTTTAAGTGCATACAAAATAAGTATTTTAAATTTATCTACCATCACATCAGATAAATAATTATTCATTTTCATAAAATTGCTTTTTTCAAAATATTCCCTTCAACCATGTACATAACAAAATATGGTCATCTTAGATTACTATATACTAGATTATTCTTAAATAACATGTTCTTCGGTCACTATTAGCATGGTAATTTGGATACTTTTTCCCTTAAACAACGCCTCTACTCTGGTTACTCCCTACCACGGCTTCTTGCCTCATTGGTTTCACCTTTAGGATGGCATAGTTCTTAGGGATTTTTCTCCATTTCCACTTTGCTAATAAACTTCTTAACATATTATTTTTTGAATAATTCTACTATAAAGTAACTAATATGAATTTATTTTATCATATCATGATTGTTGGGAATTATGAATTTAGCTATCCATAATCATAAATAAATATACTTGTTCAGGTAATTTTGATATTTCTGAATTTTGTTCCTCCATAGATTTTTCCATTGAAATATGTCTGTTTTTAAATTAACTGAGCAAAATATTTGTTGTGGACTGGAGAGAGTATTGCTTCAACACATGAAGGCTTGCCTTGCAATGCCTTCGGTTTCTTTCATTTATAGAATAAAAATCTTTACAAAGTCTTTACACGAGTCTTTACACGTTTAAAAAATTCTAAAACTAGAATCCTAAGTGCCATAGCCTTTTGAAAAGTCAAAAAGGCTAGGAGGCTAAAAAGCAAAGTCTATACAATAAATGTCATAGCCTTTAAAAAAGTCAAAAAGGCTAGGAGGCTAAAAAGAGAAGTCTATACAATAAAAACTAACAATACTAACAACTTTACGTAAATAATTTAATATCTTGTCTTCTTCCATTGGTGTCTTCTCGTTGTCGTATCTGTTGTTTCTTATCGTATCTTTCCAGCTGGCATGCTCATCTTCTTGATTTTTATTCTAGGTGTACTTCTGGAATAATGTTATCTTCTCCATTACATCTTGAGCATTGATGGTCTGGATATTTGTGTCCAATTATCTTACAATATCTTGTCAGTAATCCATCTGAAATAAATCCTTTTTTAATTGCTCTTGCGGTAGATTATTTTTCTGGGTTAAGTAATGTCATTATCCATTGCCTAACATCTTCCATATCTGCTTGTCATAGCTCTTTTGAATTTGAATAAATCATTTGATGGTCTCTCGAATAATAGCTCCATATTGGGTTTCCATTAGTATAATTAATTTCTAATTCTTGGATAATCGTAGCTAGTCCAATGAGTCGTTTATTAGAAATCGGGTATCTCAATTTTTGGTAGATTGCTGTGTAATATCTTCTGGTATGATCATAACTCTGGTTAGTCCTATTTTTACAACTTGTATAACTGGTTTTATTTCGTCATATAATATCTCTGCTGGTGCAGTATAACACTTTATGTAAAATAGATTTCCTTTCGTTATCCTTTTGTAGGTGGTGAATATCTTATGTAATTCTTCCATAGATGTTAGTTCTTCTTCGTCTTGGGTGTATATGGTGTTTAATAATCCATATTCAAAACAAGTTTTCACTAGGCTTGGGTTGGTTTTGGGTAGTGCAATTAGCTTGTTATATCCTTGCAATTTTTGGGTTATATAGTTTGTGTTCAGTTCTTTGATATTTGTAGCTCTGGGGTTAAGGTTTAGAAAAGTTTGTACTCTATAGATATTTTCTATGTATTTTTGGACTGTATAGTTGTAAACTTTTTTATCTTGATTCAGGCTATCTCGGTATGTGGTGATTTGTGGGGGTATGAACAAGGGGTCATTTTGTGTTTTTCGTATAAATGGTTTCTCAAATATTTTATTCATATTCATGTTCTGGTATCTTTGTCGACTAATTCCTTTGCTTGTACCTGCAGAAGTAGATTGATAAATTTTATGGGTTTTATGGAGTGTCCCATCGTCTCTTTCTAGCTTTGGAACTTTAATGTCTTTCGATCGACATAGCTCTGCACACTGCTGAGTTAGCTGATTTGTAGCTATAGACTTCAGTTTATCTTCATTAGTCTTTACCCATACTGTCCACTTTCATTGAAAGCGTAGTTAGGGTGTTGAGTATTTTTTCTAGAGTATCTTTTTCTATTATTTCAGTCTGTGTAGCTTTGTTTTGATATGTAATCTGCAATAACATTTTTGTTAGTACTGATTACTTCAATTATAAATGTGAAATTTAATATATTCAAGACTAGTCTCCAAATTTCTTTTGTTGTAACTGAATTTTGTATTTTCTTTGTTAACCACCAGCGTACCTGTGTATTATCTGTTTGTACAATAAATTTGTTATATACAATATATGGCTCAAATGCTAACAAACATTTATATAATGAACATAATTCTTTCCTATTTATTTCCCATTTTATTTCTGTCTCATGGAACGTACCTGAGTAGTATCTACAATGGTGTTTGATAACGCTCAATCTATAGCTCTCGTAGGAGTGTAAAGCGGTCGTTGTCAAATATATAACCCAACTGGGTTAGGTATCGATCCCACAGGGAATAGCTTGGTCAACAAGTAAGCAAAGATTACTAGACTTTTAGTGCAAGTCTCGTAAAAAGGGGGGAGTTTTGTCGTGCAAGTAATGTAACCAAAGTAATAAGGTAAAAATGGAAAATAGCAAAGTAAAAAGTAAGAATATTTGGTAAGATGTAAAACAATGAGAATTGGGAAGTTGGGGTTATGTCCACCTTATGAGTTGTACGTCTCTATTGGCTATGAGTTATGCGGAATTCAGACATGCATGTGCTTATAGAGAATTGTATTCGATGGTAAATCCAAGCGTCTTTCAACCTAAACAAGGACTATTTCACTTTAACTCTTTCGAGCTTAAAGCGTATCTAATGGTACAAATTCTCCAAGGGGTTAATCCAGTTACGGCACTAACTTTTTAATAGGGGATGGGACCCTATTACCTTGACATTATCTCTTTTCCAGACATATAACTTTTCTTTCGAACAAGTTAATGCTATACTGGCGTTATTCTATGCGTCTGCAGCCACAAGAATTTGCATTAAGATGAAGAGAATAATGATATAAGCATTATACGTGTCACGAATTCACAAACTCATAGCAATAGATAGTATCTCATAAGGCTTCCATAACCCCAACAGACAAGTTTAGTTACCCATGAGTGCGAAGGAAATCACAATAGACATTATCATTGTAACATAATAAAGGTCTCGTGTAGTAGAGTGTGGTAGGCGTTAGGCGTGAACTCCCTTGCAAAGTAACGTTTCTCTTGTTGTGGAAAAATAAGAATTGATTAGATGAATAGAAGAAGAATAAAAAGTAGAATTAATGGAAGAATTAGAAGTAGAATGAGAATTAAAACTAGAATGAATGAAAATCTCTAGCACAATAGGGTATTTATAATACCCATATCCTATTCCTACTAAGCTAATGCATTACTTAACCCAATCCTACTAGGTTAATGTATCATTATCCTAATCCTAATAAGTTACTGCTAGTCCCCAAAGTCTTCAGAATTGCTGTTTTTGCCCGGGACAGATTTTCCATGCGCCACTTTTGGTCCTTGGCGTCCAAGATTCCCTTTTCTTCCTTCGTGAAGC
The DNA here is from genome assembly GCA_030864225.1 of Capsicum baccatum var. pendulum. Taxonomy (NCBI): domain Eukaryota; kingdom Viridiplantae; phylum Streptophyta; class Magnoliopsida; order Solanales; family Solanaceae; genus Capsicum; species Capsicum baccatum. The sequence goes on along the minus strand of CM061559.1, from coordinate 65,690,129 downwards.
TTTCTTTGGCGTCAAGTTATCCATAAAATGCTGAATTCTGCATCATTTATACCTGAAAACTTGCTAATCATGTTCGTTAGCTCACTTACAGGAAAAAGGACTAAAAGTGCATAAATTATATAATTTGTCCTCAAATCTTAGCTAAAATATGGGTGAAATATAGTACTTTAGGCGTGTAAATTCGCCTATCATCAAAACCCCACACTTAAGGCTTTGTTCATCCTCGAACAACTATCATGTCCATCTAAACATCAACTTAGGGTTTCACAGTAACAACACAAAATATTCGTCAAGACAAGCATAACAATTATCATCAAAGAGTAGTTTTCCGATCATTAGTAGAAACAATTTAAACTCTAGCATAGACTCGTGATGGTGGTCAATTCGTATCCATAAGTTAAGGCACAAATAATCATACATAACTACCCAAGACTCATCAACCATGTGTGTCTCACAATATATTACCCATAATCACTCACAAGTATAGTATATTTATCAAAACATGGGTATAAGATTTTCCTTGCTCTCACTCTCACAAAGAATTCATATGCTGCAACTGATGACCATAGGCTTGCCCTTAGTGTAATGCTCCACTAAATATTAGAATGCTAAGCTTAGGATCTACTAGGTCTTTTACAGGTTGTAATGTTGGCTAAGGGACAGGTAGGACTATTTTGGCTAGAAATAGTGACTATGTTCCTAAGCGCTTTAATACATCACATTAGGCCATTTACACTCTCTTTAAAACAACCTTTCTACCTTTCTTTTAATCCACCACCCTTTCTCACCTCTTTTGTTTTTCAATTTTGAACAGAATTAACTTTTTATTTTTCTTTTTCTTTTTCTTTACCTCTTATGATAGCAATTATTTTTCATAACAAATTCAAGCACCAATACCATCTAAGGCTTCATACTCCCCCCAATTTCCTCTTATCTTGTCACATGACTTTACACTTTAAAGCACTTAGGAATTTGGATCAAATTATGGTCTTGAAAAAAAATGGATTAGGCTTACATATGAGGTTGTCAAAGAAAATAGGCTTAAGGCTCAAAGGGGGTTATCTAGGATGATGTCCATGGGTAGATAAAATGAAGGTAAACAATCATAGGTTGCCAAAGAAATGCCTAAATCATCTCCTAAACTCACATTCTTTATTTTGCTTCACACACACACCAGGCAAGTTCTAGCATCAGTCACAAACACAGAATATACTATATCCTCGCACACATAAGGCACATGGTCGACTTTATTGGGAGTAGTATAGACTCTTGACCCAACAGATGAAGGAACTGAACCACATAATTATCACATAGTGAGTCACAATTAGAGCCTAAACATCTCAACAGCAATGATTTTATCACAGACTCTTGTCATAATACCATGCTGCCTATTAGAACAGTTTCATGCGAAGTTAAGTAAAAAAAAAAAAATTTAACTACTAAAAAAAATCTTTAACTATTAAAAAAAATGAAAAACAAAAAAAAACTAAGCTAAGCAAACAAACATAAATGCAAATGCGGATAAAGGAGTATAGCATGCAAATACCACCACCCCACACTTAGATGGGACACACTGCCCTCAGTGGAAAATAAATACGAAGAACCTGATCAGTCGGACTCCTCCTCTATGTCGGGGGTCATACCCCCTTCGTCGAAATCATCATAGGAGTCGTAGTCATCAGAATACTCCTCCACGTCGGAGTCTGGCATTCGTCGATCATCATCGGTTGGAACATCATCATCAAGAGGTTCCTCAAAATATGTACCTACTCCACACATCTCCCTTGCATGCACATTCATTGGATAGTCATAATCCAGCTGTTGGAGCTCTGCAGCAGTTGGAACACGACCTCTGCTCATCATTGTAAACCGAGTCATGCCATAAAGATGGCGAAAGAAACTCTCATCCCAGCATGTCTCTCTGTCGTAGTAAGGTTGACATCATGTGTTGATTCAGCATCTTTGACCTTTGTGAGGTCAACCTTCTTCGGGTTGTTTGGGAGTTTATGATCAGCCGGTTCCTCTTCGATGTCTTCCTTTATCAAGATTGCAGTCAACAGATTGCCGAAGCTGAAATGGGACCGCTTGTGTAGCCTAGCCTTCCGCATTGTAGATTGAATGATTTCCCCAATGTTGATAGGGACATTCGTCATCAATGCATATACCAATTACACTCTATCTCTTGTTATTTTTGTGTATTGCATCCCTGGAATAAGGCAAGAGTTGACTATGCACAACCATATCCTTGCTTCCCTATTCAAAGGAGCATATGGGAAGGTGTTGTGTCGACCGGTGTCTTTGTGTCTACTCCACCGTGCCATGGATCTTGTTCCACAGAGTGTGTGTCGAATGGCTCTATATGGAGGTCTACTGTACAGCTCTTTGAATGGTGATGGATCAACAGCAGGCAAGCCAAGAAAGGAGTTGAAGAAATCCGCATTGAGTTGTAAAACTTGGCCCCGAATCTTGACCTCGCTTCCTGTGGTTTTTGGTGACCAGTTGTCATAGAATTCTCTTGTTAAATCGAGATTGCATTCTCCCATGTCTCGGAAGATGAAATCAAGATGTAACGCCATGATCTTGGCCAACATTCGCGGTTCTTTCTTTTCTAGGCTTTCCTTGTTTATCAAGTCCACATGAACATATTTCTTCTCTTTGTTGTTCCTATAACATTCCTTTGCTTCCTCCTCTAAAACCCATTTAATTCCGTACATGCGACGTGGTAATTGCATCGAGGATGATTCTCCTTGCTCTTTGCATCCTCTTTTCTTGCCTTTTTGGGAAGTGGTTGCCTTATCTTTGCCTTGTCTTGCTTTGGGTGCCATTGTACTTGATTGATGCCTTTGGATGATGTTCTTGTGAAGTAAAAGAGCAAAAGGAAAATTTTGGAGAGAATTTGGAGGCTATAGGCGGCGCTTATGCTAGGTTTCCAATGTATTTTTGGTCTAAGACTAAGTCTCTTATTTATAGGGCAAGCTTGGGTCGGGTTTTGACCCATTTAAAATCGGATTTGGAGACAAGAAGTGACCATAGGCGGCGCCTAATACTTTGTCTATGCTTGGTATAGGCGGCGCCTTTTGCATAGCATTGTTGAGCATAGGCGGCGCCTATGCCATGGCATTCTTAGGCATAGGCGGCGCCTTTTGCATGGCATATAAGATTCAGAGACAAAAGGCATTGGCATAGGCGGTGCCTATGCTATGGCATACTTGGGCATGGGCGGCGCCTATGCTATGGCACACTAGATTCCGAGAGCTTAGGCCATAGTATAGGCCTTGCCTTGTTCGTGGCCTAGTTTTACATAGGCCTAGCCTTGTTCGTTGCCTATATTTTCATAAGCAATGCCCAATCCATATCCTTTTGCTTCTTCATTCCTAACTTACCACCTTTAACATGCAATACGTCCAAATCAAAATTTGAAACCGACCTCCTCGTTTTACACCTCTTTGCACCTATATTTACTCAAAAACAACAAAGACGATTAGAACGATGGGTTGACTCCCATCAAGCACCTTAGTTTTGGTCGTGGCACGACTCTTCTTTTTGGATTTTTATTTATCAAAAGCAAACAATTAGTAGAACGAAAGAAAAAAAAATGAAAAACGATAGGTTGCCTCCCACCAAGCGCTTGATTTATTGTCGCGGCACGACATAGCTATCTCGATTACTTAGACTTCATCGAGATAGATGGTGGATCATTTTCTGAATGGATTCAGACGACAATGAGGCTTACTTGTAGGCATGCAATCTTCTTCGAGATGACCCTTGTGCATGCCTATCCCGGGAGGGATACCAATTATATCATCAATAGTCCAACCCATGGCTCTCTTGTATCTCTTCAGAGCAGAGATGAGAGCCTCTACGTGCTGTTCAGTTAAATCATCCTCCATACTTACCGGAAGTATATTTCCACTTTCCAAGAACACATACCTTAGATAATCGGGGAGCTCTTTCGATTCTAGCATTGGTGGCTCTTCAATGGAAGTGTTCGCTGTTGGTGACGGTTGATTCTTAAGATCAAGGTCTGGCTGTTTAGGAATACGAGAATAGGACCCTATTTCTGTTAGAGCACACGTAGTTTCTTCATAATCTTCATCATCCTTATGCTCAACATTCAGTAGCGCAGCAGATAATGGCTCAACAGTAAGCTATTTTGTTTCAGATAATGCTTTCTTATCCTCATAATGAACATCAGCTACAGATAACACATTCATATCGCTGGGCTGCTTCATTGCTTTTCATATATCAAAATGGACCACTTCGTCATTCAACCGAAATAAAAGCTCATTAGCTTTCATGTCAATAAGCACACTTCCAGTTGCAAGGAAAGGACGTCCCAATATTATGGGAACTTCAGAGTCCGCCTCACAATCCAGAATTACAAAGTCTGCCGGAAAGATGAATGAAGAAACCTTTACCAATACATCATTCAAGATACCCACAGGTTGTTTTACCGACCTATCAGCCATCACGAGCCTCATATTGGTTGGTGTTGGATCGCCTAACCCCAAATTCTTGTAGATGGATAGTGGCATCAAATTGATGCTAGCACCCAGATCGCACAATGCCTTGGCAAAGTTCAAAGATCCAACAGTGCAAGGAATAGTAAAAGCACCGGGGTCAGCCTTCTTCTGAACTAGTGATCGGGTAGTGATTGCGCTGCAGTGATGAACAGTATCCTTCAACTCATAGCTTGCTGCTCGCTTCTTTTTCAAAAGATCCTTCATAAATTTCGCATACCCAGGCATTTATTCTAGTTCCTCTACCAACGGAACATTAATGGTCAGCTGCTTTAACATATTCATGAATTTGCTGAACTTTGTATCATCCGCAATCTTCTTCAATCTTTGAGGAAAAGGTGGTGGTGGATAAGGAATTGTTTTCTCCACGGCTCTCTTCTCCTCGTGCTTTCGAATTTTGGTAGTTTCAGGCTGCAACCTACTAGGGGTGACGTCATGGACGTCTTGGTCAGCTTCTATGGCGTCATCATCTTCCTTATTTTCGGCCACTTGCTTGCTTTGGGATGAATTTTCCAGCACCTTACCACTCTTGGTAGTAATAGTCATGCATGATCCATCGTTCCTTGGATTTTGCAGAGTGTCGCTAGGTAAAGTGCCATCCTTTCTTTGATTGAGTGCTGCTGAAAGTTGGCTCAATTGCTGCTCTATTTGTTTTATTGAAGTGGAATGTGAGTCAACCAATTGCTTCATCGAGGACAAATCATGTATTACCTCCGTTACTCCCGCGCTGGTTGCTTCCATTCCTTTCAACAGTTTAGCCATCATATCTTCCATATTTCTAGAACCAGATGTAGTGGCGTCACGTCTTCCTGGGGGAACATACAAACCACTCTTGTCATTCTTGTTCTTCCAACTACCTTGGTCCTTGTTTCCAGATTTATCATAATAGTTCCGACCTTGGTTTCCTTGGGTATTACCTCGGAAACCCCCCTGATTGGTTAAGTAGTTGGCCTCTTCTTCCGAATCAGATTCGTCTCTTCCTTTTGACGCAACATCTTTGACTTTTTCGATCTTCCCTAATAATAGATGTTTTGTAAGAAGATCCACTTGTGTTTTCAGGTGCGCCATATCTTGATCATGTTCTTCTTCTCTTCTCCTTTGGTCTGTAGTCATGCCAATAGATAAAGTGGGGCTTGCTACCTCAGAATCCCTGGTATGCCAAGCTCTACTTTGCTTCGTCATCCGATCTAGCATATTGCTTGCCTGACCAAAGGTGAGGTCCATAAAAGATCCTCCAGCCGCATTGTCCACCACTGGTTTAGTTATTGAATTCAAGGATCTGTATAGTATCTCCATTAGGTGAACATTGTTCATATGGTGGTTTGGGCAACTCATTAGCTTCGTCTTGAACCTCTCCCATGTTTCATGAAGAGCTTCAGTTGCAAGCTGCCGAAAGTTGCTGATTTTATCTCTCAATTGTGCTCTTTTGGATGGCGGAAAGAATCTTTCTAGGAAAGCGTCTTTCAACTGCCTCCAATTAGTGATAGAATCAGGAGTCAGCCCATTCAACCATAGAGTTGCCTCCCCAGACAGAGACAATGGAAATAAGTGTAATCGTATTGCATTCTGACCAACACCAGGATTGTCAAATGACTTGCATGTAGAAATAAAGTTGATCAGGTGCATATTCGGATCATCGCCTGCTAGTCCACCAAATAATCTCTTGAGTTGCAATAACTGAATCATGGTGCTTGTGATGTTGAACTTGGCTCCGGGTGCCAATGGGGGAGGAATAATGGCTCCTGTGGCTCCGGCTCCATCAAGATCATCATCATCATCGTCGAAAGTTGGTTGTACAGGTCGGCGTTCATGCCTAAACCTTTCTTGACGATCTCTTCTGTTGGCAGGTGTTGCGATCTCAGCAGCATGCCTAGGGTTTAGTAACTCGTCATTACCTAGGTCCTTGTTGTCAGGATTTATTGCTCGCCCAGGGTTATCAATATTCTGTTGATGCACTTGAGCGGTGGCTAGAGCAGCTAGTCTCGCCTGTTCCTGTTGAGCAGCCATCCTTTCAATTTCGTGTTGTGCCTCCATTCTACCAATACGTTGTGGTTCAGGATTGATAGGTAATAACGGTTGACCAGAACTTCGAGTATGGGGCATGCACTGAATAAAAACTTGCAGAGAATAAAAACAAAAACTAAAAGTAAAAGTACGAGAATCTTTGACCAAAGGGTTTAGTAATTATCACAAACTTAATTGACACTCGTATTCCCCAGCAACGGCGCAAATTTTTGATAACGCTTAATCTACAGCTCTCGTAGGAGTGTAAAGCGGTCGTTATCAAATATATAACCCAACTGGGTTGGGTATCGATCCCACAGGGAATAGCTTGGTCAACAAGTAAGCAAAGATTACTAGACTTTTAGTGCAAGTCTCGTAAAAAGTGGGGAGTTTTGTCGTGCAAGTAATGTAACCAAAGTAATAAGGTAAAAACGGAAAATAGCAAAGTAAAAAGTAAGAATATTTGGTAAGATGTAAAACAATGAGAATTGAGAAGTTGGGGTTATGTCCACCTTATGAGTTGTACGTCTCTATTGGCTATGAGTTATGCGGAATTCAGACATGCATATGCTTATAGAGAATTGTATTCGATGGTAAATCCAAGCGTCTTTCGACCTAAACAAGGACTATTTCACTTTAACTCTTTCGAGCTTAAAGTGTATCTAATGGTACAAATTCTCCAAGAGGTTAATCCAGTTATGGCACTAACTTTTTAATAGGGGATGGGACCCTATTACCTTGACATTATCTCTTTTCCAGACATATAACTTTTCTTTCGAACAAGTTAATGCTATACTGGCATTATTCTATGCGTCTGCAGCCACAAGAATTTGCATTAAGATGAAGAGAATAATGATATAAGCATTATACGTGTCACGAATTCACAAACTCATAGCAATAGATAGTATCTCATAAGGCTTCCATAACCCCAACAGAGAAGTTTAGTTACCCATGAGTACGAAGGAAATCACAATAGACATTATCATTGTACCACAATAAAGATCTCGTGTAGTAGAGTGTGGTAGGCGTTAGGCGTGAACTCCCTTGCAAAGTAACGTTTCTCTTGTTGTGGAAAAATAAGAATTGATTAGATGAATAGAAGAAGAATAAAAAGTAGAATTAATTGAAGAATTAGAAGTAGAATGAGAATTAAAACTAGAATGAATGAAAATCTCTAGCACAATAGGGTATTTATAATACCCATATCCTATTCCTACTAAGCTAATGCATTACTTAACCCAATCCTACTAGGTTAATGTATCATTATCCTAATCCTAATAAGTTACTGCTAGTCCCCAAAGTCTTCAGAATTGTTGTTTTTGCCCGGGACAGATTTTCCATGCGCCACTTTTGGTCCTTGGCGTCCAAGATTCCCCTTTCTTCCTTCGTGAAGCTTTCTTTGGCGTCAAGTTATCCATAAAATGATGAATTCTGCATCATTTATACCTGAAAACTTGCTAATCATGTTCGTTAGCTCACTTACAGGAAAAAGGACTAAAAGTGCATGAATTATATAACTTGTCCTCAAATCTTAGCTAAAATATGGGTGAAATATAGTACTTTAGGCGTGTAAATTCGCCTATCATCAGTGTTCTAATTTTTCTGCTTCATATCGGTATTTAAGTACTCCTCCATAACTATATTCACTAGTATCTGCTTCTACTATATATATGAATTTTCTATTTTCATCTGGAAATTGTAATTTTGGTAATTCTTTACAAAGTAATTTTATTTTTTGAACTTGTTTTTTATCTTCTTCATTATAGTTATATTCTACATCCTTTTTTAATTTTTTTCTATAGTGGTTTTAAAGTTTCTGCTAATTTTGAAATATATTCTCTTACTTGGTTTACTAATCCTAAAAATGATTGTAATTTTTTTTTGTATCTAATTCTTCTTTCGAATTTATTATTTTTTGTACTATATGTTGTTGCATTTTTACTCCACTTTTATCTATTTGTATTCCTAAAAATTCTATCTGATTTTTCATAATTTCAGCTTTCTTTTCGCTTAGACTTATTCCCGATTTTTCTATTATGTCTGTAAACTGTTCCAATAATTTTAAATGTTCTTCTTTAGTTTTTGTATATAATAATATATCATCTATGTATACTATACAATTAGATAATTGTTTAAAATAATTATCCATAAAATGTTGATATTTACCTGGTGCATTTTTATATCCAAATGGTAATACGTTACATTCATAGAATCCTTGTGGTACCGTAAATGCGGTTAATTCTTTAGATTCTTCTTCTAACTTTAGATGGTAAAATCCTGATTTACAATCGAATTTGCTAAAATAATTATATCCTTGTATTTGCCTTATTTTTAATATCTTATTTGGTATTGGATTATTATATGTTATAATTTTTGCATTTAAATTTCTATAGTCAATAACCAGCCTACTTTTTCCTCTTTTTTGTTCACTATGTTTATTTACTATAAATGTTGGGCTATTATGTTTACTATTACTTTTTTGTATATATTGTTTTTCTAATAATTCATCTATATGCATTTTAAATTCTTTTAAATCGTCAAAATTATATGTTAATGGTTTCTGGGTTATTATGCTATTTTTATCTATTAATTCAATTTTTATAGTAATTTTATGTTTTTCCCATCCTTTTAATGGATCTTCACTATATAATTGTTCTAATTTTTTCTTAATTATTTCTATTTTATATATTGAAAATATAGTTATTTCTATTTTATTTATCGAAAATACTACTAGTTCTATTGTATCTTCAGTATTTTTTATATTTTCTAATTTTTGTGTAATTTTTTCACTTCCTTTTATCCAATCAGTTTTCTTTCTTATTTTATTATTAACTCTTTTTGTTCTTACTCTCTGTTTACATGGTGTTGTAAACCACCAGTCTGTTCTAGTTATTATATGTGGGTATAATTTATCTAAGAACAACATTCCTAAAAGTATATCTTTTGATATTAGTTCTTAATTATAAATTTCTTTTATTGTTAATATCTTATCTCATACTTGTATTTTTACATTCCTAGCTTTATAAGTAATTAAGCTTCCTTCATTATTAAATCCTTTAACTATTATTGGTGTTTTTAATTTATCCCATTTACTTTCTGGTAAGCAATTATATCTACATAAATTAGTTTCTGCTCCTGTATCTATCATAGGTGTATAATATCTACTGTAATATTCTTCTACTACTATCTTCATTAATACATATATTTTCATTTTATGTTAAGGCTCTTCTTAAGAATAATTTCTCTTTGTTATATGTTAAGGTTAATTGTGCATGTTCTATATTATATGGTTTTACTTGTTCTAGCCATTTTATTCCTAATATTATATCTGCTTTTTGCATTTCTTCCTTTACTTCAAATTCTATTTTTATTTTTCTAACTCCTATTATTATTTCTTTTTTTGCTGTATTTTTACTATTTATTAAACTTCTTGGTAGATCTGGGCACATATCATTATCAGTTTTTATTTCTTCATTTTCTATGAGGTATTTTGCTATATAATTTTCTTCTTTTCCTGTATTTAAGAGTATTAAATATTCTTTTTCATTTATTTTTCCTGTTATGTAATATTGGTTTAAATTACTTATTGAATTTATTTCATAACTTGTTCTTTTTGATGAGCTTGATGATTCTGGTTTTTCATCAGCTATTCTTTTTGTTGTACTTATTCTATCATTTACTATTTTTAAATTTTCTTCTATATCTATGTCTCTATAGCTATAATCATTATAATCTATTGTTTTTACAATCTGTTCGAATGGACTTTCTATTCGTATTTTGATAATCTTATTTTTTCCTGTTATTTTATGTTTGGTTGTTAATACATATAAGTTTTTGCATCTTGCTGTAAATATTTTACTTCCTGGGGTTAATTCTATTCCTGATATTTTCAAATATAATACTAGTGATTTATCTATATTTTTATCTGTTACCGCTACTGAATAATTTGTACTTATTATAAATTTGAATTTTTGATATATTAGATTTCCTTTTACGGCAGTTATTATGCTTTTTTCTATAGGTTTTATAATTCTATCATCTGCTAAATATAATTCTATTGGTGTATCTATTCCTTCTCTAAAATATGTTTTTATTAATATCTCTGTACCTCCAAGGTGTACATATTTTATTGGATCTCCTTTACCTTTTATATCATTTATCTCTTTATTAATTATTCTTTTTGTTACTTGTGGTATACTAGCTTTGCCTTTTGCATATCTACAGTCTATTACATGTTCTTTTTGGCATACTACATAATATTCGTCCTTTTTCCTAGTAAAAATATTTTTTATTGTTGGTATTTTAAATATTTTTTCTACACTTAAATCTAATTCTTTTTCTTTTATTTCATCAAATATGTTACTGTCAAATATTATTTTTTGTTCCGTTCCTTCATCATTTAAATATTCTTCCTTTGTTATTATTTTTATATCTTCTTCAGTCATTTGATTCATCTATTTCACTATCTACTTCATTATCTGTTTCGTTTTCTGAAATTTCATATATACTATCCTCACTTTCTAATTCATAATCTATATAATCTATCTGCATATATTCTGTATTATCTATTTTTATTTCTGATATTTGTTTATTTTTTGGATTTTTTGGTAATTTACAATCTCTAGCTAAATGGCCTAACTTTCCACAATTATAACAAGTACATTCGTTTATAGATTTCTTCTTTCTATATGGTCTTTTGTATTTATAATTTTTTACATAATATCTTTTCCTTGGTTTCTTGTATTTATATTTTGATTTTTTATATTTCTTATATTTCTTGTGTCTTTTTCTTTTCTTATAATATCTTTCTTCACATCCAAATTGGGGTGCTATTTTATTTTTGCAACATGCTAAATTTCTTATCAATGTTTTTTCCATTTTTAATTCTTCTCTATATTTTTCGCATAAGTTTCTATACCATTGTTGTAAAAATTTTATTCTTGCTCCTAATGTATCTACTATTTTTGTTTCTTCCCAACTTTTTATTATCTTTGAACTAAATGGTTTTGGTAATTTATTAAAATATAATTTTCTTATTTCTTTACTTTCTTCTATACTATATGCTCCTTTATAATAATAATTTTTAAATGCGCAAGTATATTCATCTATATAACACATATTACATATTGCTAATTTTAACATTAAATTTCTATTTGTATCTTTTTCTTCATCTTGTTCTTCTTCTATTGTTGCCGTACTATCAAATTCATCTTTTATAGCTGTTTCATATTTTTTTAATAATTCTATAGGTGTTAGTTTAGTTGTTGTTGATGATGTTCCTTCTATAGGTTTATTAGTTCTTAATACTTTTTTGCTATTTTCAGTTAGATTTGTAAACCATAATTTTACTGATCCTATTAGTGTTCTTTCTATATATTATGGTGCATCTGTTATGTTTATATTATTATCTAATAATTATTTTGTCATATATCCTATCCATAATTGTATTTTTTTTCTGTATCTATTACACAGTCTAGATCTAAAAAGTTATAATTTTTATTAACTATTTGTTTTGGTGTCCATTTGTCATATTCATTATATTTTTTAAACTTACTCTTATAATATATAGGTTTTCTTATTTCTGCTGTTTTAGGTATTATATTTTCATCATTTTTTTTATCAAGAGTATTTATTTCTGTGTTGGTACTTTCTAAATTTAGATACGGAAGTGAGATACGTGTTAGATAAATTAGATTTAAATTTAGATAAGATTAGATTTAGTTATTTATTAAATTAATTATGAGAAGACCATTTAAAAATAGAGAAGCTTTTAGAAAAATTAAAGAAAAATTAGTTAGAAATTATTCAGAATATATAGGTTTAAATAAAACAAAAGAAAATCCACAAAGATTATCCTATTTAATTACATTAATATCTAGTATTGAAGCAAAATTAATAATCCATTTAAAATCTAGAAGAATGAGACATATACCACCTAATTATGATAAAATTAGATTTAGATATCCACCAAAATATTATAAACACAATTCAAATGAATAAAGAACAAAAATACAAAGAATTAAAACAATTTATCTCTGAAAAACGTAAAGAATTAAAAATAAGAAAAGAAAGATTACATTATAATATATTTGCCGGAGTTAGTAAAAATTCAATAAATATACAAAAAGATGAAATATCCAAATTAGAATCTCAAATAGATAGTCTAGAATATATATATCAACATGAATTATTCACAATAAAATGAATAAAGAAGAATTTATAATAGATGAAAAAATATATGAAAATCACGAAGGTACAAAAATAAAAATAGTATTTTCTAATTTAGGAAGAAGGTATAAGAAAATAGGAGAACATTTATATTTAATGCTAGAAAAAGAAGAATTAAAATTAGAAGATAAATTAACAGCAATGGTAAGAATAGAAAAAGAAAATGAAGAGATAGATAGAAAAAAGGAAATAGAAAAAATTAAACAACAATCTACGGAAGAAATACGAAAAATAGAAGAAACTAAAAATAGTAGAATTGCTGAATTAGAAAAAGAATTACAAATATTAAAAGAGTTATACGAACAAAGACAAAAAGAAAAAGAAGAAATAGATAAAGAACAAAAATTAATAAACGAGATAAATCAATTTAAGGAAAAATTAGAAATAAACAATATAGAGGTAGAAGAAATGGATAATTATGATTCAGAAGATAGTGAAACATATACGGAAATATTAACAAATATAAAAGATTTAGAAATTAACGAAAAACAAGAAAGAACTAATCAAGAAAACTTAGAAAATAATAATACAGAAATAAATACTCTTGACAAAAAAGAAGATGAAAATCTACTACCCAAAACAACAGAAATAAGAAAACCTATATATTACAAAAGTAAATTTAAAAGATATAATGAATATGACAAATGGACACCAAAACAAATAGTTAATAAAAATTATAACTTTTTAGATCTAGACTGTGTAATAGATACAGAAAAAACAATACAATTATGGGTAGGATATATGACAAAACAATTATTAGACAATAATATAAACATAACAGATGCACCAGAATACATAGAAAAAACTCTAATAGGATCAGTAAAATTATGGTTTACAAATTTAACTGAAAATAGTAAGAAAGTATTAAGAGCTAATAAACCTATGGAAGGAGCAGCATCAACAACAACAAAATTAACACCTATAGAATTATTGAAAAAATATGAAACAGCTATAAAAGATGAATTTGGTAGTATGACAACATTAGAAGAAGAACAAGACGAAGAAAAAGATACAAATAGGAATTTAATGATAAAATTAACAATATGTAATATGTGTTATATAGATGAATATACTTGCGCATTTAAAGAATATTATTATAAAGGAGCATATAGTATAGAAGAAAGTAGAGAAATAAGAAAATTATATTTTAATAAATTACCCGAACCATTTAGTTCAAAGATAATAAAAAGTTGGGAAGAAGCAAAAATAGTAGATACATTAGGAGCTAGAATAAAATTTTTACAACAATGGTATAGAAAGTTATGTGAAAAATATAGAGAAGAATTAAAAATGGAAAAAACATTAATAAGAAATTTAGCATGTTGCAAAAATAAAATAGCACCCCAATTTGGATGCGAAGAAAGATATTATAAGAAAAGAAAAAGACATAAGAAATATAAGAAATATAAAAAATCAAAATATAAATATAAGAAACCAAGAAAAAGATATTATGTTAAAAATTATAAAAATAAAAGACCATATAGAAAGAAAAAATCTATAAAAGAATGTACATGTTATAATTGTAGAAAGTTAGGACATTTAGCTAGAGATTGTAAATTACCTAAAAACCCAAAAAATAAACAAATATCCAAAATAAAAATAGAGAATACAGAATATATGCAAATAGATTATATAGATTATGAACTAGAAAGTGAAGATAGTATATATGAAATTTCAGAAAACGACACAGATACTGAAATAGATAGTGAGATAGATGAATCAAATGACTGAAGAAGATATAAAAATAATAACAAAGGAAGAATATTTAAATGATGAAGGAACAGAACAAAAAATAATATTTGACAGTAATATATTTGATGAAATAAAAGGAAAAGAGTTAGATTTAAGTGTAGAAAAAATATTTAAAATACCAACAATAAAAAATCTTTTTACTAGGAAAAAAGATGAATATTATGTAGTATGCCAAAAAGAACATGTAATAGACTGTAGATATGCAAAAGGAAAAGCTAGTATACCGCTAGTAACAAAAAGAATAATTAATAAAGAAATAAATGATATAAAAAGTAAAGGAGATCCAATAAAATATGTACACCTTGGAGGTACAGAAATATTAATAAAAGCATGTTTTAGAGAAGGAATAGATACACCAATAGAATTATATTTAGTAGATGATAGAATTATAAAACCTATAGAAAAAAGCATAATAACTGCCGTAAAAGGAAATTTAATATACCAAAAATTTAAATTCATAATAAGTGCAAATTATTCAGTAGCAGTAACAGATAGAAATATAGATAAATCATTAGTATTATATTGGAAGATATCAGGAATAGAATTAACCCCAGGAAGCAAAATATTTACAGCGAGATGTAAAAATTTATATGTATTAACAACAAAACATAAAATAACAGGGAAAAATAAGATTAATAAAATACAAATAGATAGCCCATTTGAGCAAATTGTAAAAACAATAGATTATAATGACTATAGCTATAGAAACATAGATATAGAAGAGAATTTAGAAATAGTAAATGATAGAATAAGTACAACAAAAAGAATAGCTAATGAAAAACCAGAGTCATCGAGCTCATCAAAAAGAATGAGTTATGAAATAAATTCAATAAGTAATTTAAATCAATATTACATAATAGGAAAAATAAATGAAAAAGAACATTTAATACTATTAAACACAGGACAAGAAGAAAATTATATAGCAAAATATCTAGTAAAAAATGAAGAAATAAAAACTGATAAGGATATATGCCCAGATCTACCAAGAAGTTTAATAAATAATAAAGATATAGTAGAAAAAGAAATAATAATAGGAGGAATTAAAAAAATAAAAATAGAATTTGAGGTAAAAGAAGAAATGCAAAAAGCAGATATAATATTAGGAATAAAATGGTTAGAACAAGTAAAACCATATAATATAGAACATACACAATTAGCCATTACATATAATAGGGAAAGATTATTTCTAAGAAGAGCCTTAACATAAAATGAAAATATATGTATTAATGAAGATAGTAGTGGAAGGATATTACAGTAGATATTATACGTCTATGATAGATACAGGAGCAGAAGCTAATTTATGTAGATATAATTGCTTACCAGAAAGTAAATGGGATAAATTAAAAATACCAATAATAGTTAAAGGATTTAATAATGAAGGAAGCTTAATTACTTACAAAGCTAGGAATGTAAAAGCACAAATATGGGATAAGATATTGACAATAGAAGAAATTTATAATTATGAACTAACATCAAAAAATATACTTTTAGGAATGTCATTTTTAGATAAACTTTACCCACATATAATAACTAGAAATGATTGGTGGTTCACAACACCATGTAAACAAAAAGTAAGAGCAAAAAGAGTTAGTAATAAAATCAGAAAGAAAACTGACTGGATAAAAGGAAGTGAAAAAATTACACAAAAGTTAGAAAATATAAAAACTGCTGAAGATACAATAGAATTAGTAGTATTTTCAATAAATAAAACAGAAATAACTATATTTTCAATAAATAAGATAGAAATAGTTAAGAAAAAATTAGAACAATTATATAGCGAAGATCCATTAAAAGGATGGGAAAAACATAAAACTACCATAAAAATTGAATTAATAGATAAAAACAGTATAATAACCCAAAAACCATTAACATATAATTTTGACGATTTAAAAGAATTTAAAATGCATATAGATGAATTATTAGAAAAACAATATATACAAAAAAGTAATAGTAAACATAATAGTCCAGCATTTATAGTAAATAAACATAGTGAACAAAAAAGAGGAAAAAGTAGAATGGTTATTGATTATAGAAATTTAAATGCAAAAATTATAACATATAATTATCCAATACCAAATAAGATATTAAAAATAAGACAAATCCAAGGATATAATTATTTTAGTAAATTTGATTGTAAATCAGGATTTTACCGTCTAAAGTTAGAAGAAGAATCTAAAGAATTAACCGCATTTACGGTACCACAAGGATTTTACGAATGGAATGTATTACCCTTTGGATATAAAAATGCACCAGGTAGATATCAACATTTTATGGATAATTATTTTAAACAATTACCTAATTGCATAGTATACATAGATGATATATTATTATATACAAAGACTAAAGAGGAACATATAAAATTATTAGAATAATTTACAGATATAATAGAAAATTCAGGAATAAGTCTAAGTGAAAAGAAAGCCGAAATTATGAAAAACCAGATAGAATTTTTAGGAATACAAATAGATAAAAGTGGAGTAAAAATGCAACAACATATAGTACAAAAAATAATAAATTCAAAAGAAGAATTAGATACAAAAAAGAAATTACAATCATTTTTAGGATTAGTAAACCAAGTAAGAGAATATATTCCAAAATTAGCAGAAAACCTAAAACCCCTACAGAAAAAATTAAAAAAGGATATAGAATACAATTATAATGAAGAAGATAAAAAACAAGTTCAAAAAATAAAATTACTTTGCAAGGATTTACCAAAATTACAATTTCCGGATGAAAATAGAAAATTTACATATATAGTAGAAGCAGATGCCAGTGAATATAGTTATGGAGGGGTACTTAAATATAGATATGAAGCAGAAAAAATAGAACACCATTGTAGATACTACTCAGGTACGTTTAACGAGACAGAAATAAAATGGGAAATAAATAGGAAAGAATTATGTTCATTATATAAATGTTTATTAGCATTTGAGCCATATATTGTATATAACAAATTTATTGTGCGGACAGATAATACACAGGTACGCTGGTGGCTAACAAAGAAAATACAAAATTCAGTTACAACAAAAGAGATTCGGAGACTAGTTTTAAATATATTAAATTTTACATTTGTAATAGAAGTAATCAGTACTAACAAAAATGTTATTGCAGATTACATATCAAGACAAAGCTACGCAAACTGAAATGATAGAAGAAAATATACATGAAAAGATACTCAACGCCCTGACTATGCTTTCATTGAAAGTAGACAGTATGGGTACTGAGATAGAAAAGCTAAAGCTAAAGACTAGTGAAGATAATCTGAAGTCTATAGCTATGAATCAGCTAACTCAGCAATGTGCAGAGCTATGTCGATCGGAAGACAATAAAATTCCAGAGCTAGAAGGAGATGTTGGGATACTCCATAAAACCCATAACGTTTATCAATCTACTTCTGCAGGTACAAGCAAAGGAGTTAGAAAAAATATGAACTTAAATAAGCTATTTGACAAGCCATATACACCAAATATACCAAAAGACCCTATGTTTACACCCCCACAAGTTACCACATATCGAGAAAGCCTAAATCAAGACAAAAAGACATATAACTACACAGCCCGCACATATATAGAAAATATCTACAACGTACAAACTTTCTTAAATAGCAACCCAAAAGCTACAAATATCCAAGAACCAGATACGAACTATATAACCCAGAAATTAATCGGATACAACAAGCTAATTGCTTTACCAAAAACTAAACCAAGCCTAGTAATAACTTGCTACGAATATGGATTACTTAGTACCGTATATACCACAGACGGAACTGAGATATCTACTATACCCGAGATATATGAAGCATTTACCATATTTAAAAGAATAACCAAAGGTACTTTATTTTTTATAAAGATCTACACGGCACCAGCAGAGATATTATTTGACGAAGTAAAGAAACCTATACAAGTTGTAAAAATAGGAATGACAAGAGATATGATCATACCGCAAGATATTGGTACACAGCCAGAGATACCCAGGATCGAGATACCAAAATTTTATGCGAACAAAAGAGTTATCGGACTATCTACGATTTTACAAGAACTAGCAAATACATATTGTAACCAAAATCCTATATGGAGTTATTATTCAAGAAATCATGTATTGATATATTCAAATTCAAAAGAGCTACGAGAAACAGATATGGAAACAATTAGGCAATGGATTATGACGTTGCTTAAACCGGAGACAGAACCTATCGCCAGAGCTATTAAAGAAAAATTTATTTCAGAAGAATTATTGACCAGATATTGCAAAACTATTGGACACAAATACCCAGACCACAGATGTTCAAAATGTAACGGAGGAGATAATGACGTCCCAGCAGTGCAGTTAGAATAAAAGAAGATAAAGACGACAGCTGGAAAGATAAGATCAGAACAATAATGGAGATACAACAGATATGACAAGATAGACGGAAGACTTATTTTGCAAAGTTTACGTAAAAGATAAAAAAGAATTTAATATGATGTAAAGACTTTAGTCTTTAGTAGTTAGCATTGAAATAAATGTAAAGGTTAGAAAGTCTTTAGGAGAAGACTTTTAGTTTTTTAGTTTTTTAGTCTTTTAGTTTTTTAGCATATTATTGAATACGGATGTAAACATGTAGTACACTTTTCATTCTATAAATAAGAATTCAGAAGGCATTGCAAAGGCAAGCCTTCAAACATTCAGCAATTTTATGATAATGAATGATAATATATCTGATGTCATGGTAGATAAATTTAAGATACTTATTTTATATTCACTCAGAGATATAGATGTTGCAGATATAAGAAAAGTTATATTAGAAAAAGCATATGGAAAAAATTATATGGATAGAATAAATTATATACCACACATACCTAACTACTCTTATAAATATATTTTATGTTAAAATTACGTAGGATTTTTAAAGATACGCAAAAATTACAGTTACTAGAAGAACAGATAAAAATAAATATAGACAAATACATGGAAAATAAAAAATATATAAAATCTCTTAATAAAAATATGCAAAAGCCACTAAGACTAAAACAAATAGCTATAAAATATCAATTTTAAAAATAGCCCATTTAGACTACCTTAGAATTTTAGTCTTATATATACTTAAAGATATAGAAATAATAGATATTAAGAAAATGATATTAGAAGAAGTAATAAACTATGAAATAAACTATGAAATAGAAATGATAAATGCCACAACACAAATATACGAAGACATTTACCCAGAAGGATATTATTCAGACCAAGATTGTGGATGTTAGAATATATTAGAAAAACTAGAGAAAACCAAGATAATCTAAATAACGAAATTAATTACAGAAACCGAATTAGAAAAATAATGGAAGATCTAAGAGAAAAGTTAATATGGATAGAAAAAACCTTAGAAAATTTAGAAAAAAGTACATGTAACAGTTTATATAATATAAAAAACTCACTACGAGAAGAACAACACAAAATAATAAATGACATAGAAAATCTAGAATTAGATATACACTAAGCTGATAAAGAGATTTATAAATAGGTTTATTATAACTGATGAATCTATTTATTTTTTGTGCGTGGTTATTTCTTAGATTTTGTTTTAATAAATTATTCTTTTTATGAGATGTATTCATTAATTTTTAGTTTATTATTTTATCCTGTTGTAACTGCTGAGTTACAAATTTCTGTGTAATAACTTATTCTTTCTGTACTGTAGTGTATATCTAATTCTAGATTTTCTATGTCATTTATTATTTTGTGTTGTTCTTCTCGTGGTGAGTTTTTTATATTATATAAACTGTTACATGTAACTCAGAAATTTGTAACTCAGCAGTTACAACAGGATAAAATAATAAACTAAAAATTAATGAATACATCTCATAAAAAGAATAATTTATTAAAACAAAATCTAAGAAATAACCACGCACAAAAAATAAATAGATTCATCAGTTATAATAAACCTATTTATAAATCTCTTTATCAGCTTAGTGTATATCTAATTCTAGATTTTCTATGTCATTTATTATTTTGTGTTGTTCTTCTCGTAGTGAGTTTTTTATATTATATAAACTGTTACATGTACTTTTTTCTAAATTTTCTAAGGTTTTTTCTATCCATATTAACTTTTCTCTTAGATCTTCCATTATTTTTCTAATTCGGTTTCTGTAATTAATTTCGTTATTTAGATTATCTTGGTTTTCTCTAGTTTTTCTAATATATTCTAACATCCACAATCTTGGTCTGAATAATATCTTTCTGGGTAAATGTCTTCGTATATTTGTGCTGTGGCATTTATCATTTCTATTTCATAGTTTATTTCATAGTTTATTACTTCTTCTAATATCATTTTCTTAATATCTATTATTTCTATATCTTTAAGTATATATAAGACTAAAATTCTAAGGTAGTCTAAATGGGCTATTTTTAAAATTGATATTTTATAGCTATTTGTTTGTCTTAGTGGCTTTTGCATATTTTTATTAAGAGATTTTATATATTTTTTATTTTCCATGTATTTGTCTATATTTATTTTTATCTGTTCTTCTAGTAACTGTAATTTTTGTGTATCTTTTAAAAATCCTACGTAATTTTAACATAATAAATATTTATAAGAGTAGTTAGGTATGTGTGGTATATAATTTATTCTATCCGTATAATTTTTTCCATATGCTTTTTCTAATATAACTTTTCTTATATCTGTAACATCTATATCTCTGAGTGAATATAAAATAAGTATCTTAAATTTATCTACCATGACATCAGATATATTATCATTCATTATCATAAAATTGCTTTTTTCAAAATATTCCCTGCAATCATACACATAATAAAATATAGTCATCTCAGATTACTATATACTAGATTATTCTTAAATAACATGTTATTCGGTCACTACTAGCATGGTAATTCGGATACTTTTCCCCTAAACAGCGCCTCGACTTTGGTTACTCCCCACCACGGCTTCTTGCCTCATTGGTTTCACCTTTAGGATGGCATAGTTCCTTGGGATTTTTCTCCGTTTCCACTTTGCTAATAAACTTCTTAACATATTATTTTTCGAATAATTCTACTATAAAGTAACTAATATGAATTTAATTTATCATATCATGATTGTCGGGAATTATGAATTTAGCTATTCATAATCGTAAATAGATATACCTGTTCCGGTAGCTTTGATATTTCTGAGGTTTGTTGTTCCATAGATTTTTCCATTGCGGTGTATATATTTAATTAACTGGGCTAAATATTTTTGAATTGGAATGGAGAGAGTATTTTTGCTGAATGTTTGAAGGCTTGCCTTTGCAATGCCTTCTGAATTCTTATTTATAGAATGAAAAGTGTACTACATTTTTACATCCGTATTCAATAATATGCTAAAAAACTAAAAGACTAAAAAACTAAAAAACTAAAAGTCTTCTCCTAAAGACTTTCTAACCTTTACATTTATTTCAATGCTAACTACTAAAGACTAAAGTCTTTACATCATATTAAATTCTTTTTTATCTTTTACGTAAACTTTGCAAAATAAGTCTTCCGTCTATCTTGTCATATCTGTTGTATCTCCATTATTGTTCTGATCTTATCTTTCCAGCTGTCGTCTTTATCTTCTTTTATTCTAACTGCACTGCTGGGACGTCATTATCTCATCCGTTACATTTTGAACATCTGTGGTCTGGGTATTTGTGTCCAATAGTTTTGCAATATCTGGTCAATAATTCTTCTGAAATAAATTTTTCTTTAATAGCTCTGGCGATAGGTTCTGTCTCCGGTTTAAGCAACGTCATAATCCATTGCCTAATTGTTTCCATATCTGTTTCTCGTAGCTCTTTTGAATTTGAATATATCAATACATGATTTCTTGAATAATAACTCCATATAGGATTTTGGTTACAATATGTATTTGCTAGTTCTTGTAAAATCGTAGATAGTCCGATAACTCTTTTGTTCGCATAAAATTTTGGTATCTCGATCCTGGGTATCTCTGGCTGTGTACCAATATCTTGCGGTATGATCATATCTCTTGTCATTCCTATTTTTACAACTTGTATAGGTTTCTTTACTTCGTCAAATAATATCTCTGCTGGTGCCGTGTAGATCTTTATAAAAAATAAAGTACCTTTGGTTATTCTTTTAAATATGGTAAATGCTTCATATATCTCGGGTATAGTAGATATCTCAGTTCCGTCTGTGGTATATACGGTACTAAGTAATCCATATTCGTAGCAAGTTATTACTAGGCTTGGTTTAGTTTTTGGTAAAGCAATTAGCTTGTTGTATCCGATTAATTTCTGGGTTATATAGTTCGTATCTGGTTCTTGGATATTTGTAGCTTTTGGGTTGCTATTTAAGAAAGTTTGTACGTTGTAGATATTTTCTATATATGTGCGGGCTGTGTAGTTATATGTCTTTTTGTCTTGATGTAGGCTTTCTCGATATGTGGTAACTTGTGGGGTGTAAACATAGGGTCTTTTGGTATATTTGGTGTATATGGCTTGTCAAATAGCTTATTTAAGTTCATATTTTTCTAACTCCTTTGCTTGTACCTGCAGAAGTAGATTGATAAACGTTATGGGTTTTATGGAGTATCCCAACATCTCCTTCTAGCTCTGGAATTTTATTGTCTTCCGATCGACATAGCTCTGCACAATGCTGAGTTAGCTGATTCATAGCTATAGACTTCAGATTATCTTCACTAGTCTTTAGCTTTAGCTTTTCTATCTCAGTACCCATACTGTCTACTTTTAATGAAAGCATAGTCAGGGCGTTGAGTATCTTTTCATGTATATTTTCTTCTATCATTTCAGTTTGCGTAGCTTTGTCTTGATATGTAATCTACAATAACATTTTTGTTAGTACTGATTACTTCTATTACAAATGTAAAATTTAATATATTTAAAACTAGTCTTCGAATCTCTTTTGTTGTAACTGAATTTTGTATTTTCTTTGTTAGCCACCAGCGTACCTGTGTATTATCTGTCCGCACAATAAATTTGTTATATACAATATATGGCTCAAATGCTAATAAACATTTATATAATGAACATAATTCTTTCCTATTTATTTCCCATTTTATTTCTGTCTCGTTAAACGTACCTGAGTAGTATCTACAATGGTGTTCTATTTTTTCTGCTTCATATCTATATTTAAGTACTCCTCCATAACTATATTCACTGGCATCTGCTTCTACTATATATGTAAATTTTCTATTTTCATCCGGAAATTGTAATTTTTGTAAATCCTTGCAAAGTAATTTTATTTTTTGAACTTGTTTTTTATCTTCTTCATTATAATTGTATTCTATATCCTTTTTTAATTTTTTCTGTAGGGGTTTTAGGTTTTCTGCTAATTTTGGAATATATTCTCTTACTTGGTTTACTAATCCTAAAAATGATTGTAATTTCTTTTTTGTATCTAATTCTTCTTTTGAATTTATTATTTTTTGTACTATATGTTGTTGCATTTTTACTCCACTTTTATCTATTTGTATTCCTAAAAATTCTATCTGGTTTTTCATAATTTCGGCTTTCTTTTCACTTAGACTTATTCCTGAATTTTCTATTATATCTGTAAATTGTTCTAATAATTTTATATGTTCCTCTTTAGTCTTTGTATATAATAATATATCATCTATGTATACTATGCAATTAGGTAATTGTTTAAAATAATTATCCATAAAATGTTGATATCTACCTGGTGCATTTTTATATCCAAAGGGTAATACATTCCATTCGTAAAATCCTTGTGGTACCGTAAATGCAGTTAATTCTTTAGATTCTTCTTCTAACTTTAGACGGTAAAATCCTGATTTACAATCAAATTTACTAAATTAATTATATCCTTGGATTTGTCTTATTTTTAATATCTTATTTGGTATTGGATAATTATATGTTATAGTTTTTGCATTTAAATTTCTATAATCAATAACCATTCTACTTTTTCCTCTTTTTTGTTCACTATGTTTATTTACTATAAATGCTGGACTATTATGTTTACTATTACTTTTTTGTATATATTGTTTTTCTAATAATTCATCTATATGCATTTTAAATTCTTTTAAATCGTCAAAATTATATGTTAATGGTTTTTGGGTTATTATACTATTTTTATCTATTAATTCAATTTTTATGGTAGTTTTATGTTTTTCCCATCCTTTTAATGGATCTTCGCTATATAATTGTTCTAATTTTTTCTTAACTATTTCTATCTTATTTATTGAAAATATAGTTATTTCTGTTTTATTTATTGAAAATACTACTAATTCTATTGTATCTTCAGCAGTTTTTATATTTTCTAACTTTTGTGTAATTTTTTCACTTCCTTTTATCCAGTTAGTTTTCTTTCTGATTTTATTACTAACTCTTTTTGCTCTTACTTTTTGTTTACATGGTGTTGTGAACCACCAATCATTTCTAGTTATTATATGTGGGTAAAGTTTATCTAAAAATGGCATTCCTAAAAGTATATCTTTTGATGTTAGTTCATAATTATAAATTTCTTCTATTGTCAATATCTTATCCCATATTTGTGCTTTTACATTCCTAGCTTTGTAAGTAATTAAGCTTCCTTCATTATTAAATCCTTTAACTATTATTGGTATTTTTAATTTATCCCATTTACTTTCTGGTAAGCAATTATATCTACATAAATTAGCTTCTGCTCCTGTATCTATCATAGGCGTATAATATCTACTGTAATATCCTTCCACTACTATCTTCATTAATACATATATTTTCATTTTATGTTAAGGTTCTTCTTAGAAATAATCTTTCCCTATTATATGTTATGGCTAATTGTGTATGTTCTATATTATATGGTTTTACTTGTTCTAACCATTTTATTCCTAATATTATATCTGCTTTTTGCATTTCTTCTTTTACCTCAAATTCTATTTTTATTTTTCTAATTCCTCCTATTATTATTTCTTTTTCTGCTATATCTTTATTATTTATTAAACTTCTTGGTAGATCTGGGCATATATCATTATCAGTTTTTATTTCTTCATTTTTTACTAGATATTTTGCTATATAATTTTCTTCTTGTCCTGTGTTTAATAGTATTAAATGTTCTTTTTCATTTATTTTTCCTGTTATGTAATATTGATTTAAATTACTTATTGAATTTGTTTCATAACTCATTCTTTTTTATGAGCTCGATGACTCTGGTTTTTCATTAGCTATTCTTTTTATTGTACTTATTCTATCATTTACTTTTTCTAAATTCTCTTCTATATCTATGTCTCTATAGCTATAGTCATTATAATCTATTGTTTTTACAATTTGCTCAAATGGGCTATCTATTTGTATTTTATTAATCTTATTTTTCCCTGTTATTTTATGTTTTGTTGTTAATACATATAAATTTTTACATCTCGCTGTAAATATTTTGCTTCCTGGGGTTAATTCTATTCCTGATATCTTCCAATATAATACTAATGATTTATCTATATTTCTAACTGTTACTGCTACTGAATAATTTGCACTTATTATGAATTTAAATTTTTGGTATATTAAATTTCCTTTTACGGCAGTTATTATGCTTTTTTCTATAGGTTTTATAATTCTATCATCTGCTAAATATAATTCTATTGGTGTATCTATTCCTTCTCTAAAACATGCTTTTATTAATATTTCTGTACCTCCAAGGTGTACATATTTTATTGGATCTCCTTTACTTTTTATATCATTTATTTCTTTATTAATTATTCTTTTTGTTACTAGCGGTATACTAGCTTTTCCTTTTGCATATCTACAGTCTATTACATGTTCTTTTTGGCATACTACATAATATTCATCTTTTTTCCTAGTAAAAAGATTTTTTATTGTTGGTATTTTAAATATTTTTTCTACACTTAAATCTAACTCTTTTCCTTTTATTTCATCAAATTTATTACTGTCAAATATTATCTTTTGTTCTGTTCCTTCATCATTTAAATATTCTTCCTTTTTTATTATTTTTATATCTTCTTCAGTCATTTGATTCATCTATCTCACTATCTATTTCAGTATCTGTGTCGTTTTCTGAAATTTCATATATACTATCTTCACTTTCTAGTTCATAATCTATATAATCTATTTGCATATATTCTGTATTCTCTATTTTTATTTTGGATATTTGTTTATTTTTTGGGTTTTTAGGTAATTTACAATCTCTAGCTAAATGTCCTAACTTTCTACAATTATAACATGTACATTCTTTTATAGATTTTTTCTTTCTATATGGTCTTTTATTTTTATAATTTTTAACATAATATCTTTTTCTTGGTTTCTTATATTTATATTTTGATTTTTTATATTTCTTATATTTCTTATGTCTTTTTCTTTTCTTATAATATCTTTCTTCGCATCCAAATTGGGGTGCTATTTTATTTTTGCAACATGCTAAATTTCTTATTAATGTTTTTTCCATTTTTAATTCTTCTCTATATTTTTCACATAACTTTCTATACCATTGTTGTAAAAATTTTATTCTAGCTCCTAATGTATCTACTATTTTTGCTTCTTCCCAACTTTTTATTATCTTTGAACTAAATGGTTCGGGTAATTTATTAAAATATAATTTTCTTATTTCTCTACTTTCTTCTATACTATATGCTCCTTTATAATAATATTCTTTAAATGCGCAAGTATATTCATCTATATAACACATATTACATATTGTTAATTTTATCATTAAATTCCTATTTGTATCTTTTTCTTCGTCTTGTTCTTCTTCTAATGTTGTCATACTACCAAATTCATCTTTTATAGCTGTTTCATATTTTTTCAATAATTCTATAGGTGTTAATTTTGTTGTTGTTGATGCTGCTCCTTCCATAGGTTTATTAGCTCTTAATACTTTCTTACTATTTTCAGTTAAATTTGTAAACCATAATTTTACTGATCCTATTAGAGTTTTTTCTATGTATTCTGGTGCATCTGTTATGTTTATATTATTGTCTAATAATTGTTTTGTCATATATCCTACCCATAATTGTATTGTTTTTTCTGTATCTATTACACAGTCTAGATCTAAAAAGTTATAATTTTTATTAACTATTTGTTTTGGTGTCCATTTGTCATATTCATTATATCTTTTAAATTTACTTTTGTAATATATAGGTTTTCTTATTTCTGTTGTTTTGGGTAGTAGATTTTCATCTTCTTTTTTGTCAAGAGTATTTATTTCTGTATTATTATTTTCTAAGTTTTCTTGATTAGTTCTTTCTTGTTTTTCGTTAATTTCTAAATCTTTTATATTTGTTAATATTTCCGTATATGTTTCACTATCTTCTGAATCATAATTATCCGTTTCTTCTACCTCTATATTGTTTATTTCTAATTTTTCCTTAAATTGATTTATCTCGTTTATTAATTTTTGTTCTTTATCTATTTCTTCTTTTTCTTTTTGTCTTTGTTCGTATAACTCTTTTAATATTTGTAATTCTTTTTCTAATTCAGCAATTCTACTATTTTTAGTTTCTTCTATTTTTCGTATTTCTTCCGTAGATTGTTGTTTAATTTTTTCTATTTCCTTTTTTCTATCTATCTCTTCATTTTCTTTTTCTATTCTTACCATTGCTGTTAATTTATCTTCTAATTTTAATTCTTCTTTTTCTAGCATTAAATATAAATGTTCTCCTATTTTCTTATACCTTCTTCCTAAATTAGAAAATACTATTTTTATTTTTGTACCTTCGTGATTTTCATATATTTTTTCATCTATTATAAATTCTTCTTTATTCATTTTATTGTGAATAATTCATGTTGATATATATATTCTAGACTATCTATTTGAGATTCTAATTTGGATATTTCATCTTTTTGTATATTTATTGAATTTTTACTAACTCCGGCAAATATATTATAATGTAATCTTTCTTTTCTTATTTTTAATTCTTTACGTTTTTCAGAGATAAATTGTTTTAATTCTTTGTATTTTTGTTCTTTATTCATTTGAATTGTGTTTATAATATTTTGGTGGATATCTAAATCTAATTTTATCATAATTAGGTGGTATATGTCTCATTCTTCTAGATTTTAAATGGATTATTAATTTTGCTTCAATACTAGATATTAATGTAATTAAATAGGATAATCTTTGTGGATTTTCTTTTGTTTTATTTAAACCTATATATTCTGAAATAATTTCTAACTAATTTTTCTTTAATTTTTCTAAAAGCTTCTCTATTTTTAAATGGTCTTCTCATAATTAATTTAATAAATAACTAAATCTAATCTTATCTAAATTTAAATCTAATTTATCTAACACGTATCTCACTTCCGTATCTTTTAAATTACTGGGCTCTGATACCATTTGGAGGGGGGTGCGGATAACTAAGCTGATAAAGAGATTTATAAATAGGTTTATTATAACCATTTGGAGGGGGGTGCGGATAACTAAGCTGATAAAGAAATTTATAAATAGGTTTATTATAACTGATGAATCTATTTATTTTTTGTGCATGGTTATTTCTTAGATTTTGTTTTAGTAAATTATTCTTTTTATGAGATGTATTCATTAATTTTTAGTTTATTATTTTATCCTGTTGTAACTGCTGAGTTACAAATTTCTGTGTAATAACTTATTCTTTCTGTACTGTAGTGTATGGGGGGTGCGGATAACTAAGCTGATAAAGAGATTTATAAATAGGTTTATTATAACTGATGAATCTATTTATTTTTTGTGCGTGGTTATTTCTTAGATTTTGTTTTAATAAATTATTCTTTTTATGAGATGTATTCATTAATTTTTAGTTTATTATTTTATCCTGTTGTAACTGCTGAGTTACAAATTTTTGTGTAATAACTTATTCTTTCTGTACTGTAGTGTATATCTAATTCTAGATTTTCTATGTCATTTATTATTTTGTGTTGTTCTTCTCGTAGTGAGTTTTTTATATTATATAAACTGTTACATGTACTTTTTTCTAAATTTTCTAAGGTTTTTTCTATCCATATTAACTTTTCTCTTAGATCTTCCATTATTTTTCTAATTCGGTTTCTGTAATTAATTTCGTTATTTAGATTATCTTGGTTTTCTCTAGTTTTTCTAATATATTCTAACATCCACAATCTTGGTCTGAATAATATCCTTCTGGGTAAATGTCTTCGTATATTTGTGCTGTGGCATTTATCATTTCTATTTCATAGTTTATTTTATAGTTTATTACTTCTTCTAATATCATTTTCTTAATATCTATTATTTCTATATCTTTAAGTATATATAAGACTAAAATTCTAAGGTAGTCTAAATGGGCTATTTTTAAAATTGATATTTTATTGCTATTTGTTTGTCTTAGTGGCTTTTGCATATTTTTATTAAGAGATTTTATATATTTTTTATTTTCCATGTATTTGTCTATATTTATTTTTATCTGTTCTTCTAGTAACTGTAATTTTTGCGTATCTTTAAAAATCCTACGTAATTTTAACATAATAAATATTTATAAGAGTAGTTAGGTATGTGTGATATATAATTTATTCTATCCGTATAATTTTTTCCATATGCTTTTTCTAATATAACTTTTCTTATATCTGCAACATCTATATCTCTGAGTGAATATAAAATAAGTATCTTAAATTTATCTACCATGACATCAGATATATTATCATTCATTATCATAAAATTGCTTTTTTCAAAATATTCCCTGCAATCATACACATAATAAAATATAGTCATCTCAGATTACTATATACTAGATTATTCTTAAATAACATGTTATTCGGTCACTACTAGCATGGTAATTCGGATACTTTTCCCCTAAACAGCGCCTCGACTTTGGTTACTCCCCACCACGGCTTCTTGCCTCATTGGTTTCACCTTTAGGATGGCATAGTTCCTTGGGATTTTTCTCCGTTTCCACTTTGCTAATAAACTTCTTAACATATTATTTTTCGAATAATTCTACTATAAAGTAACTAATATGAATTTATTTTATCATATCATGATTGTCGGGAATTATGAATTTAGCTATTCATAATCGTAAATAGATATACCTGTTCCGGTAGCTTTGATATTTCTGAGGTTTGTTGTTCCATAGATTTTTCCATTGCGGTGTATATATTTAATTAACTAGGCTAAATATTTTTGAATTGGAATGGAGAGAGTATTTTTGCTGAATGTTTGAAGGTTTGCCTTTGCAATGCCTTCTGAATTCTTATTTATAGAATGAAAAGTGTACTACATTTTTACATCCGTATTCAATAATATGCTAAAAAACTAAAAGACTAAAAAACTAAAAAACTAAAAGTCTTCTCCTAAAGACTTTCTAACCTTTACATTTATTTCAATGCTAACTACTAAAGACTAAAGTCTTTACATCATATTAAATTCTTTTTTATCTTTTACGTAAACTTTGCAAAATAAGTCTTCCGTTTATCTTGTCATATCTGTTGTATCTCCATTATTGTTCTGATCTTATCTTTTCAGCTGTCGTCTTTATCTTCTTTTATTCTAACTGCACTGCTGGGACGTCATTATCTCCTCCGTTACATTTTGAACATCTGTGGTCTGGGTATTTGTGTCCAATAGTTTTGCAATATCTGGTCAATAATTCTTCTGAAATAAATTTTTCTTTAATAGCTCTGGCGATAGGTTCTGTCTCCGGTTTAAGCAACGTCATAATCCATTGCCTAATTGTTTCCATATCTGTTTCTCGTAGCTCTTTTGAATTTGAATATATCAATACATGATTTCTTGAATAATAACTCCATATAGGATTTTGGTTACAATATGTATTTGCTAGTTCTTGTAAAATCGTAGATAGTCCGATAACTCTTTTGTTCGCATAAAATTTTGGTATCTCGATCCTGGGTATCTCTGGCTGTGTACCAATATCTTGCGGTATGATCATATCTCTTGTCATTCCTATTTTTACAACTTGTATAGGTTTCTTTACTTCGTCAAATAATATCTCTGCTGGTGCCGTGTAGATCTTTATAAAAAATAAAGTACCTTTGGTTATTCTTTTAAATATGGTAAATGCTTCATATATCTCGGGTATAGTAGATATCTCAGTTCCGTCTGTGGTATATACGGTACTAAGTAATCCATATTCGTAGCAAGTTTTTACTAGGCTTGGTTTAGTTTTTGGTAAAGCAATTAGCTTGTTGTATCCGGTTAATTTCTGGGTTATATAGTTCGTATCTGGTTCTTGGATATTTGTAGCTTTTGGGTTGCTATTTAAGAAAGTTTGTACGTTGTAGATATTTTCTATATATGTGCGGGCTGTGTAGTTATATGTCTTTTTGTCTTGATTTAGGCTTTCTCGATATGTGGTAACTTGTGGGGGTGTAAACATAGGGTCTTTTGGTATATTTGGTGTATATGGCTTGTCAAATAGCTTATTTAAGTTCATATTTTTTCTAACTCCTTTGCTTGTACCTGCAGAAGTAGATTGATAAACGTTATGGGTTTTATGGAGTATCCCAACATCTCCTTCTAGCTCTGGAATTTTATTGTCTTCCGATCGACATAGCTCTGCACATTGCTGAGTTAGCTGATTCATAGATATAGACTTCAGATTATCTTCACTAGTCTTTAGCTTTTAGCTTTTCTATCTCAGTACCCATACTGTCTACTTTCAATGAAAGCATAGTCAGGGCGTTGAGTATCTTTTCATGTATATTTTCTTCTATCATTTCAGTTTGCGTAGCTTTGTCTTGATATGTAATCTACAATAACATTTTTGTTAGTACTGATTACTTCTATTACAAATGTAAAATTTAATATATTTAAAACTAGTCTCCGAATCTCTTTTGTTGTAACTGAATTTTGTATTTTCTTTGTTAGCCACCAGCGTACCTGTGTATTATCTGTCCGCACAATAAATTTGTTATATACAATATATGGCTCAAATGCTAATAAACATTTATATAATGAACATAATTCTTTCCTATTTATTTCCCATTTTATTTCTGTCTCGTTAAACGTACCTGAGTAGTATCTACAATGGTGTTCTATTTTTTCTGCTTCATATCTATATTTAAGTACTCCTCCATAACTATATTCACTGGCATCTGCTTCTACTATATATGTAAATTTTCTATTTTCATCCGGAAATTGTAATTTTGGTAAATCCTTGCAAAGTAATTTTATTTTTTGAACTTGTTTTTTATCTTCTTCATTATAATTGTATTCTATATCCATTTTTAATTTTTTCTGTAGGGGTTTTAGGTTTTCTGCTAATTTTTGAATATATTCTCTTACTTGGTTTACTAATCCTAAAAATGATTGTAATTTCTTTTTTGTATCTAATTCTTCTTTTGAATTTATTATTTTTTGTACTGTATGTTGTTGCATTTTTACTCCACTTTTATCTATTTGTATTCCTAAAAATTCTATCTGGTTTTTCATAATTTCGGCTTTCTTTTCACTTAGACTTATTCCTGAATTTTCTATTATATCTGTAAATTGTTCTAATAATTTTATATGTTCCTCTTTAGTCTTTGTATATAATAATATATCATCTATGTATACTATGCAATTAGGTAATTGTTTAAAATAATTATCCATAAAATGTTGATATCTACCTGGTGTATTTTTATATCCAAAGGGTAATACATTCCATTCGTAAAATCCTTGTGGTACCGTAAATGCAGTTAATTCTTTAGATTCTTCTTCTAACTTTAGACGGTAAAATCCTGATTTACAATCAAATTTACTAAAATAATTATATCCTTGGATTTGTCTTATTTTTAATATCTTATTTGGTATTGGATAATTATATGTTATAGTTTTTGCATTTAAATTTCTATAATCAATAACCATTCTACTTTTTCCTCTTTTTTGTTCACTATGTTTATTTACTATAAATGCTGGACTATTATGTTTACTATTACTTTTTTGTATATATTGTTTTTCTAATAATTCATCTATATGCATTTTAAATTCTTTTAAATCGTCAAAATTATATGTTAATGGTTTTTGGGTTATTATACTGTTTTTATCTATTAATTCAATTTTTATGGTAGTTTTATGTTTTCCCCATCCTTTTAATGGATCTTCGCTATATAATTGTTCTAATTTTTTCTTAACTATTTCTATCTTATTTATTGAAAATATAGTTATTTCTGTTTTATTTATTGAAAATACTACTAATTCTATTGTATCTTCAGCAGTTTTTATATTTTCTAACTTTTGTGTAATTTTTTCACTTCCTTTTATCCAGTCAGTTTTCTTTCTGATTTTATTACTAACTCTTTTTGCTCTTACTTTTTGTTTACATGGTGTTGTGAACCACCAATCATTTCTAGTTATTATATGTGGGTAAAGTTTATCTAAAAATGGCATTCCTAAAAGTATATCTTTTGATGTTAGTTCATAATTATAAATTTCTTCTATTGTCAATATCTTATCCCATATTTGTGCTTTTACATTCCTAGCTTTGTAAGTAATTAAGCTTCCTTCATTATTAAATCCTTTAACTATTATTGGTATTTTTAATTTATCCCATTTACTTTCTGGTAAGCAATTATATCTACATAAATTAGCTTCTGCTCCTGTATCTATCATAGGCGTATAATATCTACTGTAATATCCTTCCACTACTATCTTCATTAATACATATATTTTCATTTTATGTTAAGGTTCTTCTTAGAAATAATCTTTCCCTATTATATGTTATGGCTAATTGTGTATGTTCTATATTATATGGTTTTACTTGTTCTAACCATTTTATTCCTAATATTATATCTGCTTTTTGCATTTCTTCTTTTACCTCAAATTCTATTTTTATTTTTCTAATTCCTCCTATTATTATTTCTTTTCTGCTATATCTTTATTATTTATTAAACTTCTTGGTAGATCTGGGCATATATCATTATCAGTTTTTATTTCTTCATTTTTTTACTAGATATTTTGCTATATAATTTTCTTCTTGTCCTGTGTTTAATAGTATTAAATGTTCTTTTTCATTTATTTTTCCTGTTATGTAATATTGATTTAAATTACTTATTGAATTTGTTTCATAACTCATTCATTTTGATGAGCTCGATGACTCTGGTTTTTTATTAGCTATTCTTTTTGTTGTACTTATTCTATCATTTACTATTTCTAAATTCTCTTCTATATCTATGTCTCTATAGCTATAGTCATTATAATCTATTGTTTTTACAATTTGCTCAAATGGGCTATCTATTTGTATTTTATTAATCTTATTTCTCCCTGTTATTTTATGTTTTGTTGTTAATACATATAAATTTTTACATCTCGCTGTAAATATTTTGCTTCCTGGGGTTAATTCTATTCCTGATATCTTCCAATATAATACTAATGATTTATCTATATTTCTATCTGTTACTGCTACTGAATAATTTGCACTTATTATGAATTTAAATTTTTGGTATATTAAATTTCCTTTTACGGCAGTTATTATGCTTTTTTCTATAGGTTTTATAATTCTATCATCTGCTAAATATAATTCTATTGGTGTATCTATTCCTTCTCTAAAACATGCTTTTATTAATATTTCTGTACCTCCAAGGTGTACATATTTTATTGGATCTCCTTTACTTTTTATATCATTTATTTCTTTATTAATTATTCTTTTTGTTACTAGTGGTATACTTGCTTTTCCTTTTGCATATCTACAGTCTATTACATGTTCTTTTTGGCATACTACATAATATTCATCTTTTTTCCTAGTAAAAAGATTTTTATTGTTGGTATTTTAAATATTTTTTCTACACTTAAATCTAACTCTTTTCCTTTTATTTCATCAAATATATTACTGTCAAATATTATCTTTTGTTCTGTTCCTTCATCATTTAAATATTCTTCCTTTGTTATTATTTTTATATCTTCTTTAGTCATTTGATTCATCTATCTCACTATCTATTTCAGTATCTGTGTCGTTTTCTGAAATTTCATATATACTATCTTCACTTTCTAGTTCATAATCTATATAATCTATTTGCATATATTCTGTATTCTCTATTTTTATTTCGGATATTTGTTTATTTTTTGGGTTTTTAGGTAATTTACAATCTCTAGCTAAATGTCCTAACTTTCCACAATTATAACATGTACATTCTTTTATAGATTTTTTCTTTCTATATGGTCTTTTATTTTTATAATTTTTAACATAATATCTTTTTCCTTTACATCATATTAAATTCTTTTTTATCTTTTACGTAAACTTTGCAAAATAAGTCTTCCGTCTATCTTGTCATATCTGTTGTATCTCCATTATTGTTCTGATCTTATCTTTCCAGCTGTCGTCTTTATCTTCTTTTATTCTAACTGCACTGCTGGGACGTCATTATCTCCTCCGTTACATTTTGAACATCTGTGGTCTGGGTATTTGTGTCCAATAGTTTTGCAATATCTGGTCAATAATTCTTCTGAAATAAATTTTTCTTTAATAGCTCTGGCGATAGGTTCTGTCTCCGGTTTAAGCAACGTCATAATCCATTGCCTAATTGTTTCCATATCTGTTTCTCGTAGCTCTTTTGAATTTGAATATATCAATACATGATTTCTTGAATAATAACTCCATATAGGATTTTGGTTACAATATGTATTTGCTAGTTCTTGTAAAATCGTAGATAGTCCGATAACTCTTTTGTTCGCATAAAATTTTGGTATCTCGATCCTGGGTATCTCTGGCTGTGTACCAATATCTTGCGGTATGATCATATCTCTTGTCATTCCTATTTTTACAACTTGTATAGGTTTCTTTACTTCGTCAAATAATATCTCTGCTGGTGCCGTGTAGATCTTTATAAAAAATAAAGTACCTTTGGTTATTCTTTTAAATATGGTAAATGCTTCATATATCTCGGGTATAGTAGATATCTCAGTTCCGTCTGTGGTATATACGGTACTAAGTAATCCATATTCGTAGCAAGTTTTTACTAGGCTTGGTTTAGTTTTTGGTAAAGCAATTAGCTTGTTGTATCCGGTTAATTTCTGGGTTATATAGTTCGTATCTGGTTCTTGGATATTTGTAGCTTTTGGTGTTGCTATTTAAGAAAGTTTGTACGTTGTAGATATTTTCTATATATGTGCGAGCTGTGTAGTTATATGTCTTTTTGTCTTGATTTAGGCTTTCTCGATATGTGGTAACTTGTGGGGGTGTAAACATAGGGTCTTTTGGTATATTTGGTGTATATGGCTTGTCAAATAGCTTATTTAAGTTCATATTTTTTCTAACTCCTTTGCTTGTACCTGCAGAAGTAGATTGATAAACGTTATGGGTTTTATGGAGTATCCCAACATCTCCTTCTAGCTCTGGAATTTTATTGTCTTCCGATCGACATAGCTCTGCACATTGCTGAGTTAGCTGATTCATAGCTATAGACTTCAGATTATCTTCACTAGTCTTTAGCTTTAGCTTTTCTATCTCAGTACCCATACTGTCTACTTTCAATGAAAGCATAGTCAGGGCGTTGAGTATCTTTTCATGTATATTTTCTTCTATCATTTCAGTTTGCGTAGCTTTGTCTTGATATGTAATCTGCAATAACATTTTTGTTAGTACTGATTACTTCTATTACAAATGTAAAATTTAATATATTTAAAACTAGTCTCC
Source organism: Capsicum baccatum var. pendulum (assembly GCA_030864225.1). Taxonomy (NCBI): domain Eukaryota; kingdom Viridiplantae; phylum Streptophyta; class Magnoliopsida; order Solanales; family Solanaceae; genus Capsicum; species Capsicum baccatum. Next base: position 65,653,154 of record CM061559.1, on the reverse strand, counting down.
GAATCTCTTTTGTTGTAACTGAATTTTGTATTTTCTTTGTTAGCCACCAGCGTACCTGTGTATTATCTGTCCGCACAATAAATTTGTTATATACAATATATGGCTCAAATGCTAATAAACATTTATATAATGAACATAATTCTTTCCTATTTATTTCCCATTTTATTTCTGTCTCGTTAAACGTACCTGAGTAGTATCTACAATGGTGTTCTATTTTTTCTGCTTCATATCTATATTTAAGTACTCCTCCATAACTATATTCACTGGCATCTGCTTCTACTATATATGTAAATTTTCTATTTTCATCCGGAAATTGTAATTTTGGTAAATCCTTGCAAAGTAATTTTATTTTTTGAACTTGTTTTTTATCTTCTTCATTATAATTGTATTCTATATCCTTTTTTAATTTTTTCTGTAGGGGTTTTAGGTTTTCTGCTAATTTTGGAATATATTCTCTTACTTGGTTTACTAATCCTAAAAATGATTGTAATTTCTTTTTTGTATCTAATTCTTCTTTTGAATTTATTATTTTTTGTACTATATGTTGTTGCATTTTTACTCCACTTTTATCTATTTGTATTTTTTTTTATAAGATGTATTCATTTATTTTTAGTTTATTATTTTATCCAGTTATGTAATATTGATTTAAATTACTTATTGAATTTGTTTCATAACTCATTCTTTTTGATGAGCTCGATGACTCTGGTTTTTCATTAGCTATTCTTTTTTTGTACTTATTCTATCATTTACTATTTCTAAATTCTCTTCTATATCTATGTCTCTATAGCTATAGTCATTATAATCTATTGTTTTTACAATTTGCTCAAATGGGCTATCTATTTGTATTTTATTAATCTTATTTTTCCCTGTTATTTTATGTTTTGTTGTTAATACATATAAATTTTTACATCTCGCTGTAAATATTTTGCTTCCTGGGGTTAATTCTATTCCTGATATCTTCCAATATAATACTAATGATTTATCTATATTTCTATCTGTTACTGCTACTGAATAATTTGCACTTATTATGAATTTAAATTTTTGGTATATTAAATTTCCTTTTACGACAGTTATTATGCTTTTTTCTATAGGTTTTATAATTCTATCATCTGCTAAATATAATTCTATTGGTGTATCTATTCCTTCTCTAAAACATGCTTTTATTAATATTTCTGTACCTCCAAGGTGTACATATTTTATTGGATCTCCTTTACTTTTTATATCATTTATTTCTTTATTAATTATTCTTTTTGTTACTAGTGGTATACTAGCTTTTCCTTTTGCATATCTACAGTCTATTACATGTTCTTTTTGGATTATCTGTCTCTTCAACGTCTATATTATTTATTTCTAATTCTTTGTTTTTTATTTCTAATTTTTCCTTAAATTGATTTATCTCGTTTAGTAATTTTTATTCTCTATCTTTTTCTTCTTTTTCCTTTTGTCTTTGTTCATACAGATTTTTAACATTTCTAGTTCTTTTTCTAATTCAGTAATCCTACTATTTTTTGTTTCTTCTATTTTTCATATTTCTTCTGTAGTTTGTTGTTTAATTTTTTCTATTTCCTTTTTCCTAACTATTTCTTCATTTTCTCTTTCTATTCTTACCATTGCTGTCAATTTATCTTCTAATTTTAATTCTTTTTTTTTCTAATGTTAGATATAAATGTTCACCTATTTTCTTATATCTCCTTCCTAGATTAGAAAATACTATCTTTATTTTTAATCCTTCATGATTTTTATATATTTTTTCATCTATTATAAATTCTTCTTTGTTCATTTTATTGTGAATAGTTCATGTTGATATATATATATATATATATATATATATATATATATATATATTCTAAACTATCTATTTGTAATTCTAATTTTGATATTTCATCTTTTTGTGTATTTATTGAGTTTTTACTAACTCCGGCAAATATATTATAATGTAGTCTTTTTATTCTTATTTTTAATTCTTTACGTTTTTCAGAAATAATTTGTTTTAATTCTTTGTATATTTGTACTTTATTCATTCAAACCATATTTATAATATCTTGGTGGATATCTAAATCTAATTTTATCATAATTAGGTGGTATGTGTCTCATTCTCCTAGATTTTATATGGATTATTAATTTTGCTTCAATACTAGATATTAATGTAATTAGGTAGACTAATCTTTGTGGGTTTTCTTTTGTTTTATTTAGACTTATATATTCTGAATAATTACTAATTAAAGATTCTTTAATTTTTCTAAAAGCTTCTCTGTTTTTAAATGGTCTTCTCATAATTAATTCAACAAACATATATAAATTCTAACATATCTAACATATATCTCCATGCATTTTTTAAATTACTGGGCTCTGATACCATTTGTAGGGAGGTGCGAATATAGGCGGATCAATTTGTTTTCATTTAGTCGATTGGATTATATGGACATAACACTATAACAGTTCTGTAGGAAAAGAAAGGTGTGATTAAGAGAATAAAGAGGTGCAATTAAGAAAATTAAGTGACTGATTATAAAATTTTCACCCAAAAAAATCTTAGTTGTTTATCAGTTAAATTGTTGATGTGGGATGTTTTGAAGACAACACAATCTGTCTAAATATTGTATTCATTAAAACAATACAATACAACATAATACTATATGATACATTATAAAACAATACATAAAAACCATCCAATAAAGTGTTATATGAGATTGAGAGCATACAAGTAAATTATAAAGAAAAGTTTCAAAGATTGAAACTCTCTATGAAGGTAAAAAGAAACTCACTAATTATTATCTGAAATTGCAATATAGCAGACGCAATGTAAAAGACTCAAACCCTGTTCCATAATGAAAATGCTTTTTGAAGCTTTTAGGAGGTTATATGGATTGTAGATAAAGAGAAGAAATAATGGTACAAATATATACGAATTATTAGTTGTAGAAGATAGAGTTGAAGAGACACAATGTTTCAATTACTTTTACTATTAAAAATATGAATAAGCATTTAGTAGAAACAATTTAATTAGGAAAGTTATAGCACTTAAACTAAAACGTTTAATAAGATTTATTGCATTTGATTGCTATACTTAATTGGGATCTATGAGGCTTTTATTATTATGGAATGTTTTAATAGAAAGGAACAGTTAAAATGGAAGATATTGTAATTGGGAAGAAAATTTTGCAAATTAATTTTAGTCTCTTTATATTAGGATACGGATATTCAACATAATACTTTAGTCATGGAATGTTTTAAAAACATTAGCTGACCTTAAATTACTTATCAATTAAATTTAGCTGATATTCGTGTCTTTATTTTTACTAGATTAGTGTACATGCTTTGCTCATGTCTCTCAGGTCAATCAATAAAATATACATAAGAATTAAGAACAATATAATTAGAAAGAACCAATATATTATCGTTAAAAATGAGATATCTATTTAAATTATATAAATAAATATTTTATCTCAAATATATTATTATGTGATGTGTCTCACTTCAATGTTTATTATAAACAAAATGAACAAATTAATTTGAATTTCATGCTAATAAAACTATTCTCTAACCTCATTACTCTTTTCATAGGAGACACCTTCAAGAACACCCAATCACTTACTTCAAACTCCAATTCTCTTTGCCTCAATCAAAATAACACAATTAAATATAATCTTTACACACAAAAATTTTCTCACAGTCGTCCGACACTCTTCTACCACCTGTAAATAATAATAAAATAATATGATAATAGAAATATCAAAATAATATAACTAAACCTAACCTTTACATAAAAAAACCCCTCAAAGTCAACCAACATTTATCTATCACTTGTAAACTACAACAAAATAATACGATAAAAGTGATATCAAAACAATACAATTAAACTTAAATTTTACACACAAAATTTTTTCAAAGCCGATCGAGATTCATCTACAAACTGTAAAATACCACAAAATAACAAACTAATAGAAATATTATGATAATACAATTAAACCTAACCTTTACCTAAAAACAATTTTCAAAGCCCATCCACATTCACCTAGCCTCTATAAATTTAAACAAAACAATAAGATAATAAAGATATCAAAACAATACAATTAAACCTAATCTTACAAGAAATTTTTTAAAATCAACCGACATTCATCTACGACATGTAAACTATAAAAACAAAAAAATAATTTTCTCAAATAGAAGTCAATTTGTAAGGGCATAATAAATGGTTTTTAAAGTTTCTTATTTTCCAAAAATAATGCAAGTTTTCATAACTTACTTCTTTATTTTTCAAAAATAACAGTCCTAAAAAATAAGTGCAATTTGTTAGGACAAATCACACGATTTTAACATCTTTTTCTATTTTCCAAAAATAAGTCAAGTTTGCATTAATTACTTGTTAGATTTGAAAAATAATACGACCATCTGTTTTTCCAAAAAAAATAAAAAAATACTCCTAATATTAATTTCTAATTTAGGGTTTTTTCTAATTTATGGTAGTTTTTTTCTATCCTAATTTAGTCTTTCTTTATCTAATATAATTTTGCAACACGAAAACATTAATAAGTCTCTTTCCTGTATATTGTAGGAGTCTAGTTAATATTGTAAATATAATAATATAATAATTCGAGAAAATAAGTGAAAAGACGATTTTGTCTATTGCAGAAATTTTTAATAAAGGAGAAAAAGTTCAAATCACTTTTCTAAGGGTCTTCACACTTTTAATATATTATAGATTATAGACATATCTTACAAATAAGTACTCATAATTAAACTAAAATTATATGAGAAAAATAGTAAAAAAATGATTTTTATCTGTTGTGTCTAATTAATCGTAGTATCTTTATGTTAGAATATGGATGACCAACATAATTTTTTTAACTATGAAATGTTTAATAAAAAGGAAACATTAACATGGAAGGTATTTTAATTAGAAAGAAAGTTTTGCAACTAATTTTATTCTCTTTATATTAGGATACAGATGTCGAACACAACATTTTAATTATGGAATATTTTAAAAAAAATTAGCTGACCTCAAATTACTTATCAATTAAATCTAATAACTAAATTAAAATTATATGAGGAAAATAGTTAAAAGACGATTTTGTCTATTACGAAGTCTTTCAATGAAGGGCGAAAAGTTCAAATCACCTTTTTAAGAGTCTTTGCACTTTTAATATATTGTTGATATATTCTTCTGAAATTCAGTTTGGGGCCAAAAATAAAGAAATTAAGTGCCAAAACATTTTTTTTGGCATTTTTATCTCCAAATATGATTTACTTGTTGTGGGAATTAGCAAAGTAATTTGACACATTTAAACAATTAAAGAAAAACAAAAAAGCAGAACACTATGATGGTCCATTACATTTTTTTATTCGAAACATTTAAATAGATAAGGAAAATAAAAATAAAAAATAGAACACAATGATGGTCCCTTGCGATTTTTAAAGAAGATAAAAATAAGCCACAAAAAAAATGATTCAACTATCTTGGCATGGTGAAATTTTGACTCACCGAATTCTAATGGAGGTGTTTGGTATGAGGTATGAGATATAATAATTTTGAAATAAAATATATGATTATTTTATCCCGCATTTGATTGGGGGTGTTAGTTAATCTCGAGATTATTTATCTCACCATTTATATCATAGTGGTGAAATAAGTTATCTTATATACATCGTGAAATAACTTATCCCAATGTAGCTAATCCCTGGATAGACTAGTTCTAACCAAATGAATAATAAAACATTATAATAATAAAATGTGTGCAAATAAATTACTTTAACAGAAAATTTAATAATAATATGTTATAGTGTGTACACAACACGAGACTTCCACAAGGCTTGATACCAATGAGAGTCCAATTCTTTGAAGCTGGGGAAATTATGTGGCCATTGGGCACCTGGTGCCCTAAAGGTACCACTTCTTGTGTGAGAAGGAAATATCTCGCGAGGCACCAGTCTGGTTGTGAGTAAGTGACGTTAGACTAGTGCGCATACTCTTCCTCTATGAGCGAGACTCTATCCAAATCTGTCATTCCTTAGGCGAGGCCTTCTGATGAGTGGTTTCTTTTTATTTTGCAAGGGATCACTCCCCTGTGGCCAGCAGACATAAGGGTGGAACTCTTTTTTAGTAAGACTAGGGCTTTCAAGCTTGAGCATACTCTACTCATAATGGGCATCTTGTACCTGCTTTGTCAACTGAGTTGTCAGATTTTTATATTATTGATCGATTTGAGCGTATATGCAGAAATCTTTTTCATTATTTTAGCGGATCTTCCTCTACTTATAGTCAAGTGGCTGAACGCTCCTCATTTTGAGACATTATGGCTTAGGGGTCGACCCCGGTAACAAAGAAGGAATCCATTCTGGTTGTGAGTAAGTGAAGTTAGACTAAGTTCTAGAGAAGGGTATTTTTGTCCAATGATATGCATACACCTTATATAAGCTAAGTGATGATTTTGTGAGCGTTTAAGCTGATTGGAGATAGAAATAAGTGAGGAAACGAAGTGACTGAGGCTTAGAGTTTTACTGTATTAACCTCGATTTTATGAATGATGCATTTTATAATTGTGTAATTTAAGATAATCGACGAATCTCATCATTTTCACAAAATCGACAAAATTCGTTGATTTCAAACTTTTTCTTACCAATTAATCAGTGGACTTTGTCCATTTCTTATGAAACACTTGAATTATTTGTCCGGGTGTTACTTGTAATCATTAACAATAGTAGCCAAAGAAAATTTTGTATTTTGCTATGAATTATTTTCGTCGCAATTAGTTAAATTATTCAACTACAAATTTTGAAGTCATTGCTATTTATACCTTGCAAATATTGTGACAAAATTTTATTGTCACTAAATCATAGATTGATTACGGACAATAAAATGATCGTCACTAATTATATATATTATTAGTGACAAAAACTAATGGCACAATTAAATATAGTTTATGGCTAAAGCTTTCAACATTTAACTACAAAATATAATTTGTCACTATTGTAACAACATATTTTTGTGTCAAAAAATTAATTAATTTTAGGACAAAAAGTTGATTTGTCACTAACTAGATAAATTATTAGTGACGAAATAATGTGTCACTGATAACACATAATTCGTGACTAATGTTGATTAATAAAATGACGCCACTTCATCTTTTGCGGAAAACTTTAGAGGACAAAATTGTGCTACAAAAATTTACGTTTTGTCACTAAAAATATGTGATCCATGTATTTAAAGATGAAAAGTAGCTTTTGTCATTAAAAGTGAATAATTAGTGACGAATTTTACCTAAATAATTCATAGATAAATATCACATTTATTGTAGTGGCCTCGCGATTCATTCGGGCCCAACAGAAATAAACTATATATGATACTAGAGAAAATTGAAGGAAAAGTGTCTTTTAAGTCTTGAATGAAAGATTGGTGACATTGACCAACTTAAAGGATCAAACATCATTAGAAAACTTGATTAAGTTAATTGTGGACTTGATTAATATTTTCAAAACTTTCTTATCTTTTCAAAAATATAAATCAACCTAACCCACACCCCTCTTCAATCCAAATCAACCACTCTCTCACTCCAGCTTCTCTCAACTCTCTCCCAACCAACAGTTCTGCAAAATTTCTCCCTTCAACCTCTGACGATAAATAGTCGGGCGAGTTTCTTTTTGACTTTCTACCGTCAATTAACGTGAAGACTTCTCTGGTGACAACAATTTTGAGTTCTTTGTCGTCCCATTTCCTTTTTCACTGGTAATAAATTATGAAGAAACAGAGGAACTTGAGTCAACTACTCTTCTAGAATTAAAATATGGACTAAATAAAATCCTAATTTCTGACATTTCTTCTTCTTGTTGTCGTACTGTTGATTCGAATTTGTTGGTGATTTTTGGTCACAGTTGATGTTATTAGTATGTGTGTGTGTGATGTCTTGGTGTTGCTGGGTTGATTTGTTATTTGTCTTGGTAAAAATAGTATTGCAACAGATGAAACATCTGATGCAACAGATGAAACATATGATGCAACAGATGAAAATCTAATGCAACAGATGAAAATCTGATGCAACTATGAAAATCTGATACAATAGGTGAATAATCTAACAGATCATTACTGTGGCATGCCTGTTTGTTTTGGTTGGAAGGAGTTTACCATAGTTATCGGACTAAAATGTTATCCTCCTCCTTCTCAAGTTATACCTACTCTGACCCAAAAAAAAGCACCCCACACACCCAAAAAGGGAAAAGACAAGTCGAGTGATCATGATGACCTGGTGTCAATTGTTGGTCCAAGCTTCAAAAATAAAAATCTAATAGAAGTGTTGAAAGGTAAAGGACTTTTAAAGAAGCACAAGCAATCATTGTGCTTGGTTTGGTTTTTACATGATGTTCTTTGGGCGAGAGACGTTAACAACAACATAAACCTCGGTTTAATAAATCTCTCCAAGGATCTTGAGTCATTTAACAGCTATCCTTGGGGTTATGAATGCTTCGAAATGACTGTCGAATATTTGTTGACTCCGTTAACGCCAAAAACAGTCAACTTATATGGCTTTCCATGGGCCTTCATGGTAAATATTTCTTTTATCATGATATGATTCATCATTTTTTTATTCAATAATACTTTTGATTTATCGTCATTATGTTATAGGCTTGGGCATTTGAAGCCATTTCTTATTTGAGACAACAAGTGAACTACCAGGAAGAAGTTTCCTATCCAAGAATTCTGAGATGGTTGTCGGCCCAAATAGATAAAAATACAAAATTACTTGATCTTTTTAATCCCCCCAAGGAAGCAGTAAGTCCAATTCTAATCAAGTTTTTGTTTTAATTAATGATTAAATGATTTCATCATCATTCTTAATATATGTACCGATTTATTTTAGATTGTCCATCCGTGGCTTGTTTTGACCAATCGAGAGTTGAAGATGCCATTTTTCTTACTTTATGGTTTGTGCAAACTTTATCGGACCCTAAGGTCATTGATGGAATAAAAATAGAATTGTTTGGAGCAACAGCTATCACACAAAAAAAAAAATTTGGAGGGCGGAGATAATGATGCTCCTCTTACACTTTTTGAAACAACAAGCCATTATGATTATGATCATAATAATTGTACAGATTTTCTCCAGATTTTGCCGTATCTAGCGAATATTATTCATGCAAATGTCAAGACTGCAAGGCGAAACACGATAGAGTGATTAATGCTATTAATGTACTAACTACTTCTGTAAAGGAAATTACATCTAAGAGGGTGTCATTCCATCAAAGAGGATTTCATATCCAGACACTCCACTAGAGATCAAGGCAGCTAAGAGAAGAAAGAAAGACATTTCCAAGGCATCATCAATCATCAAACAAATCAAGATTGCAATGTCTCTGTCTTTGTCTTGCATCGATGTTCAGTGTGAAGGGCCACAAAAGAGCAGCATGAGCTAAAGAAGGTAAATGTACATCATCTATTAAAAAAAAAGAGGCACATATCTGTTTCAACAGATGATACATCTGCTGAAAATTACCAAACAAAATATATAAATCTGTTGCAACTGTTATCTAACCTATTGCATCAGATTCGTTATCTGTTTTAACAGATGAGTCTTATATTCCAACAGATGGGTCATCTATTCGAAATTATCGTACTTCTCTGATTTACCTGTTTGATTTTGTCCCAACAGATAATCCATTTGATGCAACATAAGACTCATCTGTTGCAACAGATGAAAAATCTGTTGTATATCTCTACTTAACATTGACAATTTTGGCTTTCCAGGTGGATGTCACAGCTACTGTCGAAGAGCATAATATCACAGTTGATAATTCATCAACTACTTCTAAAGATGATAAAAAGTGGAGCCTATCAGTTTGGGAGAACGGAAGAATTACCCATTTGAAGGGTTCAATATCTCGGATGAGGCTCCAAAAAAACTAACACAGTTGATCAACAACTATTCAGAATGAATTGCCAATGGGCTGTTAAAGCATCATGCCAGCAGGTACATAAATCAATTTTATAGATATTGGTTTATACAATTCTTGTTGTAGGAATCTGACATTAACACATATAAATCATCATGTAGAAAATAAAATGACGAGCGCTACAAAGTGAACGAATCGAGTCTTAGTTTTGACATATTTGACTTTGTTGTTGCACATCTCAAAATGAAGAATTGGTTCTATTTGATGTCACAGCCCCAAAATTATTGGAATGATGAGGTTGAAATGCCATATATATTACTATTAATTAATACTTTATTTAATTGCATCTGTGTATTGGTTTTTTCATCACGTAATCCAAAATGTTTGATAATATGTGCAGCACATCCATGTAATTTTTTACTACCTTCGAAAGAAGGCCAAGTTGCAAACACAAGAACAATACAGATACACAAAAGGCAATTATTTGTACAAAGTTTACATCAATAATGCCTATGATAGGTATTGTCAACAACAGCCGAAAGTTTTTCAAAATAAGGAATGCTTAATCAACAACATCAAAGATTTTAGCATTCCGGCTGGCTTACCATGGCATTTGGTCGATGAAGTGTACATCCCAATCAATTATGGTGATGAATTCCATTGAATGTTGGCTGCCGTCGTTCTAAAAAAGAGGCACATCCGAGTTTATGACTCGATGTCGCAAAGAAGACATTTCGAGCCGTCGTCTGAGATACAAAAGCTGGCCAAAATATTACCTACTTACCTTGATATGAGTGTCTTTTTGGACTAAAAGGTTCGTACTGATTGGTCGACGATTGAAGCATACCAGGATAAAATGGCTAATCCATTTGATGTACAATATATTGATGGAATTGGTCAACAAACCATTGGTAGACTGTAAGTTTAAGTGTCATGATTTAGTTTCATTTCACAAATTTCACAACGCTTGCATGAACAGCAAGATATGTATTATCTATTTTTTTATAACGCAGGGATTGCAGTCATTTTGTTGCCGCCTATGCCGAGTATTTGAACGATGGATTACAAGTATCAAATAATTGAATTGATGTCGGATTACTCCTCAAAATATATGCTGCTCTTTTATGGAAATATAGAGAAGCAAAAGCTCAGAAGCTATATGCAACCGACGTTAAAGATCCACAACGACCAAAGCCAAATTCCGTAGCACCGTATGAAAAACAACTTGTCCATATTGATTAGATCTTTATAGATTGAGTCCGTCAATGTAATAACCTATCCTCCTTGGTTTAACTTGTTGATTTATTTGTAGAGTAGATCATTTGTACCCATAATGATTTTTTTTACATTTCATTTATTTGTTGAGTTATTTCATGTAATTTCTTAAGGCTTCGATTTATTTTATTCTGTCTATGAATATAATTAATTCTTAATTTTGAACATGTTAATTAAAATGGAGTACTAGATTCAAATATTCCAACAGATAATACATCTGCTGCAACAGATGACATATCTTATCAAACAGATTTAGACATATGTTGCAACATAAGATGCAAATCGTAGGTCATCTACTGAAAATTATATAACAGGTCTTCCTACTTTTTTGATTTTCTCCAATAGATTACCGATCAGTTGCAACAGATAAGTTATATATTGCAACAAATCATAAATCTATTGCGACAGACAGACTGGAAACATATGCATAACTCAACAGATGACTAACCTATTACAACAGATAATCAATCTATCCCAACAAGTACTATATCTGTTACGACAGATATAAAATCTGTTGCATTATAAAAATTCAACTTGGCCAGACATAAAACTTATTGCCACTACATGTAAAGTGAATTGGCTTGAAATGAAAATTTGTTACCGTGTTCGTCTCTTTCTTTGTACATGTTCTTTTTTATACACGGACTCAAATCATTTAGTTAGTATCCCATATGCCCAGACCCATTGCATATTTCCCACAATGGTGTCGCACACACCAGTCATTTGTGTGTCGGTCAGCAAACACTCGATGTATGCAAGAGAGTACGGCCCGCACGCTGCACCGGTTGTATTTCTTGGGAGCTAGATGTTCTTATTTCTACCTTTAAAATCCCATGATTCCTTCGTCAAGACTTTAGCTGATAAATGATTCATCAGATTACTCTGCGTCAACAACTTGGGCAACAACTTCAAGAGTGGCTGAATGTGGGTTAAAAACGTCTTCTCGCTGAAGACAGGTAAGTTGCAGTCATAAACCTTAATCTTTACCTTGTATAGTAGTATCTCAACAGTGAGAAAATATATGACATCCACGTTTATAACTGCAAGGATTCTCTTTGCCTTGGTCCAGCTATTGTCATATGGATATGGCCTCTTCCCTCTAACATATTTAATTGCTTCTTCATCCCATTAGAACGTAGAAACTATCTGATCAAATCCTGAGCCATTGGAATCATCAATCTTACAGAGTTTAGCGTACCTATCCTTGAAATTATTATAGAAGTTGAGGTCCATTATCCTATTGGCAGCATCATAAGTATCTGGGTACTCTAATTTCCTGCCCCTCATGAGGCAGAGAATTTCATCAACATACTGTGGTATAAGAAGTCAATTTTTAAATAGGTTAGTAATTATAAAGAATAAAAACTCAGTCGAAAAAATTTGACGTAGAGGGTTCTCTGAATCAGTTCACAGATTAACCAGCCAACGCAACTTATGCAACAGATATGTATTATGTTGCAATATAATACCAAGTTTTTGCAAAAAATTACACATCTGCTGTGTAGATTCTTATTCATGGAGTAGATTGGAAGGGTAGGTTAGCAAAAGTAAACTAACCATGTCCTCATGCCACATGCACATATTTGTCATATTCGAGAAGTCTTTGGTGGCAAATGAATGCATGGTGTATTCTTTTTGAACCTTCATCTTGATGAATTCTTCCAGTTCCTTCTTCTTCTCCTTGCCAAGCGTCGCGAATATGTCCATCTTCTTCAGCGGCCCCTGAACATCAACAACTACTGAAGTGGGGGATTTTTAATTTTTATTGATTTCAGAACGGAGAGAATTTATCTAATTTTTATTTTCTTCCTCCTAACCTCTACTGTAGGAGTGCATGGCTCCCTTACCTTATTGGATGGTATGACACCCCTCTTGGATTTCAACTCCTCGGTAGCTTCAGCAATAGCCTCTAGCTTGTCGAGGAGTTTATCCTCTCTTTCCTTGCACACTTTGTATTTATAATGAGAATATGAGGGTGAGGAGGGGTGAGAGGGACCACTGTAAGGGTGGGAGAGACCGGTGTAGGGGTGAGAGAGAGGACCTATGCAAGGGGTATTTTCAAACATATTTTTTTTTTCTGAGAACCAACATGCTCATAATCATGACTGGCAACAGAAGCAGCAGCAGGATGGCTGCCACCATCACAAACAACTCCACCAGCAACACCCCCAGAAGAATCACCTGGATCTGTTGCAGTTTGAGTTTGGTCGTGAAGAGCTTCAACATTAGACTGACCTTGCGTAACTTCTCTTCTTATAGATGTTGCTCCATCCAATTCCTTCTTTATTAACTCTACCATTAGGTATTCTTTTGTATCAACAAGACCCAGAGTAAGAAAAAAAGTCATTCCCAGCTCATCCATTGTAGGCACAATCCAAGGATGCATAACCTATAAAAAATACAGGAGGAATTTAAATCATATAATAATAATTTGAAATCAGTTGGGTTACATGGGGTTCGGGTTATGTTAACACGACCAACTTATGTAACAGATGATCTAGCTATTGCAACAACTGATCTGTATGTTGAAACAGATTGATAATATATTGCATCAGATTACCTATCTATTGCATATTTTGTAGTAGATGGGTAATCTCTTGAGTAAGGTTTAGAGACCAGAGCAACATATGGTTAATCTATTATGAAATATGGATCGTCTGTCATAATATATTACCCATCTGTTGCACCAGTTATAGTTGACGGGCAATCTGTTGCAACAAATGATCCATCTGCCGCAATAGATGGAACATCTGTTTTAATATCTTTCTTTGAGGCAAATTATTTTAGTTGAAAGAAGACGTACTGCATCATCCAAAAGGTTAAAGAGATTAGCCTCATTAATATTTATTTTGCTGCTCTCTACTGCAACCAACCACCTTAGGATCTCTGAATAAGAAACCTTATCCGGGTAATCCTTGAAATGCTTTCGAGGGGGAGGAATGGCTTCACATGCCCAAGCCTAGAAAATTGTAAACAGGAAGCAAGCAAAAAAAGTCACAAGTATATTCAATATAAATTAATGAATGAGTAAAAATAGTGATCAATTTTACCATGAAAGCCTAAGGAAAGTCGTATAATGTGATCATCTTTGGCTTTAGCTCTTTCAGTAAATATTTTATAGTCAAGTAGTAGCTGTCGTATCCCCAGGGATAATCATTAAATTTTCCAAAATCATCAGCAAGTACCAACAAATCACGTGCTATGACTTTCTTGACGTCTCTTGCCAATAAAATGGAATGGACAAACCAAACTAAGAACAATTTCTCCTAGTAGTGCTTTGGTATGTCTTTATTCTTCAGATCCACCATCAAATTCTTCATGTAGCTAGGTCCAACAATGCCCAACAACCCATAATTTTTTACCTTGCATTTGTTGGACCCTTTGTGGGGTGTTTTCTTGATGGGAGGTTCTTCTGGATGATCGCATCTCAAGCCCGTCACAATGGCAAACTCTTTTAATCCAAAACAAACCGGCATGCCACAGTAGTTGATTTAGATTTCATCCATCTTTTTTCCGACCTCCTTCGAACCTCCATTGGACATCCATCATCCCCCACATATATGATCCTGTGCTTGAGAAGGCCATATACCATGATCATTGGGAAACGGAGAGGGCGGGGCTTAGGCAGCTCAAGAAAGTGTGAAAAACAGCTCTTCTTAAAAAGTACATCTATGTTTTCCTTCTTCATAATACTCCTAAGTTCATCAAAATATTTCCCCAACTGACATTTAAGTACAAGATCACCAAATACTGCTTTAGGGTTATTCATCGACATCGTAACTCGAAACTTGTTAATACTAATGATTTTGACAGAATCATGCTGGAATTTTGATATTATTTCATGCCCCATTGGTGAGGAGGAGTTATCACTTTCCTCAACTTTATTTTTCTCTGATTGAGATTGTTCTGGAAGTTCCTCCAAATCTATCTGTACTCTAGCCTTTTTTATTTGGTGATCGGAAGTTGATCCACTTTCTCCACTTTCAGTTTCTTTTCTTTTGGGAGACATCTTTTAACTTCAAATAAAAGAAAAATAAAAAATACATTGCATTTGATGTCTGCATAATTTTTTTTAAAAAGGTGAGACAAATTTCAATAAATTATTCTTACCACATAACCGAAAAAAATTCTTCAACAGTCAACCCATCATTTGGAATAGATGAGGAACTGTTTGAAGAACTATTTAATATCTCCTAACAGATATTTCACCTGTTGCAATAGGTGGACAAATTTCAATAAATTATTCTACGCCACATTACAAGAAAATACTCCAATAGATAACCCATCAGTTGGAACAGATGGGGAATCTGTTTGAAGACCTATTTAATATCTTCCAACAGATCTTCCACCCGTTGTAACAGATGGACCACCACCACCACAACCAATGCCACCACCAATGACACCAAGACCACCACCAATGCCACCAATACCAATACCAATACCAAGACCACCGACACCACAACCAAAAAACACAAATACCAACACCTCCAACAACAGCCACCAACAACACCACAAACACCATCCAATAATACCACGACAGTCAACAAAACATTGAGAAAAAAACTGGGGTGCTTCCTACTTTTTTAGCATCAAAACTCAAAATTGTTAACCCATTCTCGAAGATAATACAACTAAAAGTCTTCTTTTTTATCATTAACTAAAGAGCCCTACTTTTTAGAATAAAGAAAAAATGTAGAACTCTTCTTGAACTCTGCTATATGCGAAGACAGAGAAAATAACAGATACAAGCGGGAATAAAGTCGAAAAGAACAACTATATGTAGCCGTAAATGGAAAGAAAATCGACCTGTGTTAAAGGGTTGAGAAATATGTTGAGTAGTTGTTGTTTGTACTGTTGAAAGGGAGAGAAGACCCCAAGAGAGAGACAAAGACAGAGAAGAGCTAGAACTTAAGATTTGAAATGAAAAGTTATTCGCGCAAATGGATGATTTGTAATTTTGGAAAAGAATGACAAGTTTTGAAATTGCTAATTTGGTTGGAATTGATCTTAATTAATTTTAAAAACTTTAAAAGATATAGTTTTTTAAAACATTAAGTTGATAAGAACTCATTTCAACTCAGAGTGATCGATCGACGACTCATATCGGGATGAACGCAATACCAACACCATGCAATTGCAAAGACTCGATTGGTTTTGTAGTTGACCCTGTGAGCTTATTCATTCATCCCTAGTTCCACCTAAATCAACTTAGGAACTATCACTATACTAACATTGAGTTGATGAGAACTCATTTCAACTCAGAGTGATCGATCGACGACTCAGGTCGGGATGAACGCAATACCAACACCATGCAATTGTAAAGTCTCAATTGGATTTTTAGTTGACCCTGTGAGCTCATTCATTTATCCCTAGTTCTACCTAAATTAGCTTAGGTACTATCACTATCCTAACATTGAGTTGATGAGAACTCATTTCAATTCAGAGTGATTGATCGATGACTCGGGTCGGGATGAACGCAATACCAATGCCATGCAATTGAAAAGACTCGATTAGATTTGTAGTTGACCCTGCGAGCTCATTCATTCATCCCTAGTTCCACCTAAATCAACTTAGGTACTATCACTATCCTAACATTGAGTTGATGAGAACGTATTTTAACTCAAAGTAATCGATCGATGACTCAGGTCGGGATGAATGCAATACCAACTTCATATAATTACAAAGACTCGATTGGATTTGTAGTTGACCCTACGAGCTCATTCATTTATCCCTAGTTCCACCTAAATCAATTGCAATGAAATCTGTTGCAAAAAACAACTGAGCTGTTGAAAATTTTCAGACATGTATTCATATCTGTTGCAATAGATGACATATCTAATTTAATTATCAAATAGAAATTTATATCTGTCACACAGATGACTGAGCTATTGGAAATTTTCAAACAGATATTTATATCTGTTGTAATAGATGACATATTCGATTTAATTAATTATCAAATGAATATTTTCATCTGTTGTCACAGATAACTGAGCTGTTGGGATTTTGAAACAGATATTTATATCTGTTGTAACAGATGACAGAGCTGTTCGAATTTCTAAACAGATATTTATATATGTTGCAACAGATGAAATATTTGTTTAAAAATCTTTTTTTCTCTTTTAATTTTAAAGTAAGCTTCTGGTCCGAGTAGATAATATCAAGTAGTAGTACTTACTACTAAAGGTGGTAAAAAATATTTTTTGGATATCTCAAAAGTGAGTTCATTGAGCAGTCTTATCTTGTCTTTTCAATATCAGTAGTCTTAGTCTTTCTCATGCCCCTCAAATTATTAATGAAATTAATGAATATTAATTAATGAATATTGAAAACCATGTCTACGTACACAATACATACTTACATCTATAGAAATTAGAAATTATCTCATCTTTTCCTTCAGCTGCAGTTTATTTTATTCAACTCTCATTTTTTTCTTTCTCTCCTCTTTAGGGTCACAACCTTTTTTCTCTCTTTTCTCTTCTCTTCTCATAAAGAAGATCTTTTCAGATAAAAATTGATCCATATCTTTCCTCGACTTAAATTTCTATTTTGATCTCCTTTTTTATATTAAGGTATGGTTTATTATTGCTCTTTCATTCTCATCTTCTTCTTTGCAAGTTATTTATATCTATTTTTTATTTAATCACTATTTACCCATACCATATTTATTTAAAAAATTTGAAGGATCTTTTAAGTGTTGAATAAACAAACCGAGAATTTTTATTACAATATAAGAAAAAAGTCATATGTTAGGAGAAGTTTAAAGCCTTGTTGACAGTATCATTTTTTTATATTTATTTTGTTTGTTTTTTATTGTTGATGCAGTTATTGATGTT
The DNA here is from genome assembly GCA_030864225.1 of Capsicum baccatum var. pendulum. Lineage (NCBI taxonomy): Eukaryota > Viridiplantae > Streptophyta > Magnoliopsida > Solanales > Solanaceae > Capsicum > Capsicum baccatum. Next base: position 65,635,164 of record CM061559.1, on the reverse strand, counting down.
ATTAGTGGGATTGGCATTGTTAGAATTTGTGGTGTGTTGTTATTAATGGTTCTGGAACAAAGGATTTTGCTTCTTTGTTGTTGATAATGTTGTTGGACCAAATGTTGTTGTTTCTTTGTTGTTGATGTTTATGCTGTTGTTGATGTTGCAACAGATGGAGAAATTATTGGAATAAATAAAACCACTAGAAAGGATGGTTTGATGTATTCCATCAGACTCCACATTTGTTGCAACAAACTCCACATCTGATGCAACAGATGTATAATGTTCTTTTTATGATATCAATTTTTTTCCTCTTCTTTGTAGATATAAGTAACTGTCAGTTGATCAACTTTTGATAGACTATTACAAGAGGGTGCAGTAAAGATGGGTTTAAAGGAATAAGCTTCTTACAGATGAAACCACTTTATATGTGGGAGGTATGTATTACTGATAATGTTATCGTGGAAACACACATAAAGTGAACTGATTTTGTGAATACTGTTTTTACTGATTAGTCATAGATCGTTCAAACAAGATGTCTGCAATTTTACAGTTAAGTTTGGTAGGTCCAAACTGATAAAGCTGAGGGACAATGAATATGGTTTTGATACCTTGTTAAGATTTAATGTCAGTTGTTGCTCATGTTTATTTGTCAAGCATTTTGAAGGGATCTAGTTATGGTGTCATTTTAAAGAGATTCAATAGCGATTGGACTAACTTTTAGGGTACATTAGACCCTTAGAGAGCCTTCAAAGCTTAGCACTGCATCTAAAAAGAATGGAAAACCAATATAGTTATTGCCCTAGCCAAAATTTATATGGTTAAGTTGCTCTCTTGGGGTGATGATTATATGCCAGAAGGTGCGGTAGGAGATGCCTTTGAGGGAAAATGGGTTGTTGAAAGAGGACTATATCATCTGAGAGCTAATTGAAGAATAAACATAGGGTAGAAAGTAAATTCTAGCGAATCTGGCCAATGGAATTATCTTAACAGATGCAAAAATCTGAATCAAGTACAAATATGAAAATATATCCGGTAATGTAATTTCATCTGTTATGTCTTCGAAAGAAAAATAATACAGATGAACACTTTGCTAGGGAGCTGCATGGTTGGGATTATCACCTAGGTAGAAAAATAGAAGAAGACTAAAAAAGAAGCCTCATGGGCATCGAGGGTTGAAATGATGTATAGCAAGTCTAGAAAACTTACGCCAACAACAACTGAAGTTAAAATAAGGAATCTAAGTGAAGGTAGTAATTTCTGAATTTTAAATTTCATCCCATGCTTTCTTGTTTGTGTTTTCGATTAGGTCCACTGTCATTGACCTGATCGGAACCACAAATGAGATTGAAAGGCAAATAGAGTATCATTGCTTCCTTAGAAATATGGTTATAATTGATTGTATTTTCTTGCCTTGACATGCTTTCAATATTCCTTGGAGAAGATCAGATGCTTGCTGTAGTATATGAATCCTGATAATTTTCAAGCTTGCCTCTAGCTTGTTGATTCTGTATTCAAGCTGGTCGTTGCTGTCTTCGAAGTTGGTAAGGAGTTCCTTGTCTCTTGTGAGCTCGATCAGGAACACTACCTTAAAAGTTGTGGAATTCTAGAAGCCCTTTAGAACACTTTCTTCAGAAGCCTTAAAGGATACATGAAGGGTCTATGTGTTGATGCACATTGAAGATGTGGTCCCAACAGTTGAACAACACACTTTTATTGAGCATTTCTCCATGCATCTTGCTTAACTAGTTTGATAAATTAGTAATCATGGATTTACATAGCGTGTGATCTAAACCATCTTAACTAAGCCTATCAAACGTTACGTAACTCCAAGCTCATTACCCAATCAAAAAAATTTGACTGAGTTAGTGCACAAATCGAACGAGCTCAATCTCTCATCTTCTCTTCTAATCGCTCTTCTCCAATATAAATGAAAAGATATCTTCTATGCAAAAGTCTACACCATCGCCAAACATGCTTGCCTGGGAGTAATTTTTTGAAGATATCTGTTGATGTCTTCTGAAGAATTGCTCCTAGGCAAGCATGTCTGGCGATGGTGTAGACTTTTGCATAGTAGATATCTTGTCATCTATATTGGATAAGAGTAATCAACAGAAAGGCTGACAGATTGGGCTTGTTTGATTTGTGCACTAACTCAGGCATATTTTTTTGATAGGGTAATGAGCTCGGAGTTACATAATGTTTGATAGTCTTGGTAGAGCCAGTTTAGATCACACGCTACGTAACTCCATGCTACTAATTTATCAAATTGGTTAAGCAAGATGCATAGAGCAACACTCGATAAAATTCTGTTGTTCAATTGTTAGGACCGTATCTTCAATGTGCATCAACTCATTTTGACCTAAAACAAACATAGCGACCCTCCATGTATACTTTAAGGATTCTAAAGAAAGTATTCTGAAGGGCTTCTAGAATGCCACAACTTTGAAGGTACTGTTCCTGATCGAGCTCACAAGAGACGAGGAACTCCTTACCAACTTTGAAGATGGCAACGACCAACTTGAATATAGAATCAACAAGTTAGAGGCAAGCTTGAAAATTATCGGGATTCACATACTACAGCAAGTATCTGATCTTCTCCAAGGAATGTTGAAAGAATGTCAAGGCAAGAAAATACAATCAATTATAACCATATTGCTAAGGAAGCAATAATACTCTATTTGCCTTTCAATCTTATTTATGGTTCCGATCAGGTCAATGGCAGTGGACCTAATTGAAAATACAAACAAGAAAACATGGGATGAAATTTAAAATTCAGAAATTTCCACCTTCGCTTAGATTTCTTCTTTTAACTACAGTTGATGTTGGCGTAAGTTTTCTAGACTTGCTGTACATAATTTCAACCCTCGATGCCCACGAGGCTTCTTTGTTGGTATTCTCCTATTTTTTACCTAGGTGATAATCCCGACCACGCAGCTCCATAGCAAAGTGTGCATCTGCATTGTTTTTCTTTCAGAGACACAACAAATGAAATTACATTACCAGGTACACTTTCATATTTGCACTTGATTCAGATTTCGCATCTGTTAAGATAATTCCATCGATCAGATTAATTAGAAGTTGTTTTCTACCATATGTCTCTTTTTCAATTAGCTCTCAGATGATATAGTCTTCCATCAACCACCCATTTTCTCTTGAAATCATTCTCCTACCGCACCTTTTGGCATATAATCATCGCCCCGAGCGAGCAACCCAACCATATAAATTTTGGTCAGGGCAATAACTATTCGGTTTTCCATTCGTTTTTGATACAGTGCGAGGCTTTGAGGGCCCTCTAAGGGTCCAATACACACTTAAAGTTAAGTCCAATAACTATTGGTTCTCTGTAGTGACAAAAAATATTGATCCCTTCTCAAAACTTGACACGCATAAATACGAGCAACAACCATTAGTAATTCATAACAGGGTATCTACACCATCTTCATGAGGTCCTCAACCTTATCAATTTTGAACCCATCAAACTTAACGGTACAATGCAGGATCTTGTTTGAATGATCAATGCCTAATCGGTTAAAAACTGTATTCACAAAAACATTGTACTTTGTGTGTGTTGTCCCGGTGACTTTATTAGTAATACTTACTTAACTCCCACACATATTATAGTGGATCCATATGCACTTACCGTATTCTTTCTAGACCATCTATGACTTAAATTAAATAAACAGATTACTAGCTTGTTGCAACAGATGACACATTTGTTTATATTGTCAAATAATTGGAGCATTTGTTACGACAGTTGATCAACCTATTGTAGAAATCAAATATATATATATACATCTGTTGCAAAAGATTGCCAATATGTTGTAAGTTATCTAACAAAAAGAATATATTTTGCAATAGATTGCCCATCTGTTAGATTTATTTTAAAGTAATTTTCTTTTCTTTCCGAGATGCAATAATTTATAAATAGGTCCCTCCTTACAAATATGTATGATCCAGATTCGTACAACAATATTCATATCAAGTCCTTGCATGAACTTCAAAGGCAGTTTGATGAACTCCAGAGAGATTTGGCTGACTTCGGAGCAAGGCTGCCAGATGAAAAATGTTCGATTGACAATAATAATAATAATAGTAGTAATAACAATTAGGTAATGTTTTTTATCTAAGCGATTATTTTCCTCCTTTTGTATATCGGATCTACCCAAGGGATTTCAAAATCTATGAACATTCATTTCATTTTGTTGTCGACTTTCAATTTTTAATTTTTATTTAGTATTTAATAATAATTATTCTATTTATTCCTTGTTCTCAACATGTCGACGGTTGGTGGTAGGGATTAAGCAGTAATTTGTATCAACAGTTAGAGGTTAATCTGCTATGATAGATCGATCATATGTTGCACCTGGCGGTTATTAATAAAATAAGAGTTATTGTTGTAAATGAGAGGGTGAAAAGAAAAAGACATGACTTTCCGATTATTCAATATGAAAAATGTTTTGTAAATAAATAATAAGGAAAAAAATAATAAACACAATTTATAACCACAATTTTAATAACTGATCGTGACTTTTCACCATTTTTGTTTTTGAATTTATTTTAAAATTATTTATTATATAATAAAATGATTATTATTTTATTAAGTAATTCGGAAAGGTATTTTTTTTATTTATAAAATAAAAAAGTAAGCAAATTTAGATTAATGATATGATGATAGTTATCTTTTTTTTTAAAAGTAGATTATATGTTGCAACAAATAAATTATACGATGCAACAGGTTCACTATGGTTGCAACAGATCACAGATGATTTATCTGATGCAACCTATATCGAGTCACAACTCAATAAAAGCAGTTCTTGGAAAGAACTAATTAATAATAATAATCTGAAAAGTCATGACTTATCACATTATTTTTTAATTTAATTAAGTCATTTCTTTTCACATTAATCAAAAATGTAATTAATAAATGGAGGTGAACATTTAGATTATATGTTGCAACAGATATGTTATCCGATGCAACATATTTTATATTTGTTGCAACAGATAATATATCTGTTGTCACAGATGTGTTATCTGATGCAACAGATATAGAATCTGTTGCCACAACTCAATAAAAATGGTTCTTTGAAAGAACTAATTAATAATAATAATAATCTGAAAAGTCATGACTTATATCACAATATTTATTTTCTTAATTTAATAAAAAATGTAATTAATGTATGGCGGTGAATAGTTGCACATTTTTGCCTCTCATTCAAATTCAATCCTCTATAAATACGTCCATCCTTACTCAATCGTTCATTCAACTACACTCTATTTATTTATTGCATCTCGTCTTTCATATTACACTCTAGAAGATAAGATTATGGCTGACCCAGTGTGGGACGTTGCTTTTCTGCAAGACACCATGAATGAACTTTGGAATCAAGTTCGTGACCTATAATAGGAACTGGGAGGAGTTAGAGCAATAATTCTCCATGAGATACGTAGGCTGAGGAGGGTCTTGCTACTTTTGGTTGAAGATTGGCCGGCTGACAATGATGATGATGATGATAATAATAATAATTAGATTATTATTTTTCTTTTAGTCTATTATATGTATTTTTATTTGTTTTTGTTTAATAAAAAAATTATGTTTGATCTTTGACGTTTTAATCCATATTTAATTTTTATTCTATCTATTATCTTCTCAACAAATATGTCAACGATTTGACGTAAAAAATAATAATTTAGAATCCAGTATCAATAGAAAGATTTATTTGTTGGGTTTATGGCAAGGGTTGATGTGTTGCTCAAAACAAATTACTCATGTTGCAAAAGATAAGAAGTCGATGTAATAGATAAATAGTCTGTTTCAATAGATGACTAGTTTGTTGCTTTGCTTGGCTCTGACGTTTTAATTTGTACTCTTTCGGTCTCAAATTACCCATCCCTAATTTAGATGCCACATTGATTAAGAAAAATAATTAATAACATGTCTAGTTTACCATAACCCACTGATCAGTTGGTGGGACAGTAGACGTGTTTGAAATAATCATTGTTTGCTATTCAATCAAAATTTCATAAGAGAAGAAAGCTTTTAACTTCGATCGGCGTATAGTCCCCCTATTAAATGATGTTTCCATTTTAATTTGAAGAAAAAGTGACTAATGCAAAGGGTAAAACATGGATTTTTTTTAATCTTTTATTGATTAATGAAAAAGACAAGTAAATTGATAAATCAAATTAGAAAATTTGGGCTGGGTAATTGGACGTAAGGAATAATTTTAATCCAGTAGCAACAGCAAGAGTTGAAAATATATTGGTTACCTGTTGGGTTTGTGGCAAGGTTTGATTTGTGTTGTTTCAAATAGATTAATCATTCATTGCAACAGATAATTATTCTGGTGCAACAAATAAACATCCCGATACAACAGATAATACGTCTGATGCAACATATAATACGTCTGATGCAATAGATAAACAGTCTGATACAATAGATAAATCTTCTGATGCAACAGATTACATATCTGATGCACCAGATGATTGATCTATTTAAATTATGGGCACTTATGCTGGATTCATGATCGGGGTTCTATCCATTGTTGAAAAAATAGAAGTGTACCTAGATGAAAAATACGAATAAAAATCATAATTTTACTTACCAAAGTCACCTATGAAGTAATGCCAAAGTGGAAAGTGATGTAGTAAACAAAATTTGACCTAAAAAATTAGTCAAATCATAGCAGTAGTGTTGTACCAATAACAACAACAACAAATGGTCGACAAGAAGAAGATGAAGATGATAATGAAGTAGAAGATGATAATAATAAAGCAGAAGATGATGAATAAAGTAGCAGAAACAGAAACAATGAACAACAAAAATTGCTAAGAGAGAGAAAATAATAATGGATGAGAAGAGAGAGAAAGACGCCTTTTTTCCCTCCGTTTTCTGTTATTTTAAGTATACATTGAGATCAAAGTGTAAATTTAAAAACTTGTGGGATATTTTCAAAATTTCTCAATTTTCTTAATCCATAATAAAGTAATTGTCACCTCCAACTAATAATTAAGACTTGTGCCACCTACACCTCATTTTAAAACTCTTTTTTCACCTGTGCGCCAAACCTGGACTATTTTTGATATTTTAGACTTAGTAGCGACATTTTGTCTTCAAAAAAAAATATTTTTTCAAAAACTTTACCCTTGAGACTCTATTTCATTATATCCTAAATAAAATGTCAAAATGATATTAAAAGTCCCAAAATTGAACCAACCTCATTACTAAGTCCAAATTCAGCATTTTGGATCTGCTGGCACCGTCCGTTTTACTATCTGACACTCATAAAATTAAATGTTGATCGAAGTCAACTATATGGCTTCTTAAGCTTCTAAAAAACATAAATTGGCACAAATCATTCCTGATTGTATTGGAAATTATGCCAAACATCTCCGCACTTCAAAATTAACATATAGCAACTACGAGAAAGGAAAAATGGTCAAAAGACATACAAATGAAAAAATCACAAATTCAGGCCATTAAAATAGTTATAAAAAGATTCTAATTCTTTCATCGCTATAGCGATACCTTGGTCACTGATAACTATGAACAAATTTTCACCAAGATAATATATAAGTCCCGTTTTGATCAAAACCTTATTTGCACCATTTTGAGTGCTAGGAAACTTTATTTAAGGCGATTCTCAATGCATCTTTCTTGTATAATCATTAGGTATGTGTTTCTACCTTTATTTTATTCATTTTTCACGATCATCAATCTCATTTTTCATGATTTCAATCTATACTGTTGAGTTTTAAAATTCTAAGATATGAAATAAAAAATTATTGAGTTAAAGATTAATTTGGCATGGGTTTTCATTGATTTTTTGAATTTAAGGTCCTTGTTCTATGGATAAATAGTTTTTTGATTAAAAAATTTCCAAATTTTCTCATTTTAAACTGCATTTGATATAATTTTTTAGGGGTTTTATTGGGTAAAATACAAAATTTGATTCTCTTCAATTTCAAGTCTGATTTCAACTTATTTTTAGTTGGGTTTTAACATTTAGAACCCTAAGAGTATAGGAAACATGTTTTGTAAATCAAATCTTGATTTTACTCCTAGGAAACAAGTGACTAAGCCTCCTTGTCACTACACTAACCTTGGGGTCTCATATACTAGCCAATTTCCTTTTTATTCCACTCATATTTCTCCCCTTTTATTCTTTATTGCATATTCAAGTTGGGTATGGTCTTTTATTCTTTTTTTTTTTTGACTTTTTCACAAATTTCTCTTTTTTTTTCCTTTTCTTTTCTTTTGCTACCACACCAAGACCTACTTTTTTTTCTTTTATTTTACCTTTCTACATACCAATTTTACTATAGATACCCCTATGATCTCCGCCCTCAACTCAGGCATTTTTCCTGAGTTGAGGTGCAAAATATCCAAAGAGGACTAGGAAAAAAGGTGCAACAAGAAAAATAGGCTATAAGGATCAAAACAGGGATCAGGGGATACTATTTCACACATGGAAGGTCATTTGGAATAAAAATGGACTAACATAAAAAATGTCCTATGATTCTTTCCTAACTAACTATCCTTCAACATAGGCAAGACTAACCAGGCAAGTTCTGAGTTCAGCTATAGTACCCCATACTTTTACCTAACTTAAATTCATCCCAAAAATATCAAAAACTTGTTTTAAAAATGAATATACTTTTATACATATGTTATTTCCAAGATTTTCACTTTTTTTCATGTGGGAAATTAAATAATCTTTCCATCGATACCAAATTTGCCTAAATTTGACACTCGAGTGATGAATTAGAGCCTTTTTAGTGAGATAGTATCCCACCTGAGCCATCAGCGCATCGCGGAGAAGGTCAAAATTGCTATCGTCAAAATCCAGTGATCGTCCGCAATTATGGCGCTTTGTGCCAGGGCTCATATTTAGAATCATCCTTTTTCCAGTGTCTTAGTGTGATACCACTGCGTCGCGGTGAACTTCTCAGTCCCATCTAGTATTGCAATGCGATTTCACCACGTCGCGCCATCAACCCAGTTTCTAGTTGGCAATTTCCAGTGATATGACGTGATAGCACCGCGTCGCACCAGCCTGCCAAATTAGGAAATTTTTTCAGAAATAAAATACGTGTCCAGGGGTTAAAAGGGTCAATTTATCAACCCTATATAAACCCAATAACACATGATTTAGCCATATTTTATCCAAAATATAGGTTTTTCTCAAGTTTCTCTCAAGAACAAGATAGGGTTTTCAATTGTGGATTCATATTCAAGACTCAAATTCAAGAATCTCTCCATCAATCTTCATAGAATCAAGAATAAAGGTATGCACAGTGTTCATTCATGGATTCCTTTCATCCATGAAGCCCAAGAATCAAGTTTTAAATCTTGTATTATGAATATTTTGTTGTGGGTTGATTATGTTCATATGATTGTGATTGTATGATTCCCAAGTTGGAATCTTTATGTGTTATTCATGAACCTATACTAGTATCTGGTCTGAAACATGTGAAATTGAGTTTATATATGAAGTTTTGTTGTGTTAAATTGATAATCATACCTATTCCTTAAGTGTGCATGCAAGGTGTTTGATAATATGCCCCAATGAATAAATGATGATCAAGTACTTAGTTTCCATGTGTCAAGGTCATGTCATGCCTCTTAAGTTATCCTATACCTACTTGATTAAGATGATTTCCGTGCAAAACCTATGCATTGTGATTTCTTGATGAGATGTTCATAAGACTAGAAGCATGGAGTTATGCCATGTTTATACGCATTACTATCCATGTACAACATTATGATGATCATGTGCTTCATGAAATCCCCAACTATGAAATTATGAATTGTTGATATTGGTTATATGTTCAAGAAGTGTCAAGTCTTGTCAGTTTCATGCTATCGAGTCCTGGGGGTACTTGTACCCGATAATTTAGTTGTGTTCCTAGAGCCAGTGTCATGTTTTCACGATACTCTCAGTCAAGCCATGATAAGTAGAATTCAATCAGTCATGTGACTCAGGAAAACTCAGTAAACTCAGTATCAGTCTAGTCTCATTCAGTAATCTTAGTAATCTCAGAAATCTCAGTAATCACAGTAGTCCAGTAATTTTAGTGATCTCAGTACTCAGTAATCTCGGTAATCTCAGTATTCCCAGAAATCTCAGTAACTTCAGTATTCTCCGTTAAGCCTCAGATCTCTGTAGGATTCCATCAGTCAATGAAACTTGTTGAACTCAGTTTAGCTCCACTAAAAAATACAATTAGTATCAGTTCAGTTAATTTAATCAGTTCAGTGTCTATTCAGTTGGGAGTAGGAGTTAGTACCGAGTGAACCCAAGGATGGGAACTCACATGTTATATGAGGGTGTGATTCTTAGAAGCAATCCTTGCGTTCCTGAACTACATAGACAACATAGGTTGAGACATCATATCCTGCTATATGAGGGTAAATGAGCTGGCTTAACCTGTTATATGATGGTTCCCACCATTCTCATTAGAGTTACCTGTTATATAAGGGTTTCTCAGAGCTTGTCCTTACCAGTGGTACGGTATTGACACCCCTTACAATTAGGGTTATATATTGGACCCCAACTCAGCCATAATGGCATATTAGGGGCATGTTGGTTAGATAACTACATCCTACAATCTCAGTTACAGATCCAGTCTCAGTTATAGAACTCAATTCAGTTCTACAAAAATCCAGGACTGTCAGATACAGTCAACTCGGTACAGTGCGAAACTCAGCTAGTTCCACTAATATCAGGACTTTCAGACACAGTAACTCATGTTATCAGTATTCAAAATCAGTAATTATGTTATCACGAACCCAGTTAATAGTATATTAATTTATATGAAATTCATGTTATCAGTATTCAGTTTTAGGACTGTCATATATAGTCAATCAGACCAGTTCTTTATTATCAGAACAATTAGAAATGGCCATTCCTTTATCAAGTAATATCATATCAGTTCCTTAGTACCCAATAGACTCAATCATGTAGTATCCCAGTATTAGTACTTAGATATCAAATCCATGTTATCAGAATTTATAATTCAGCGTTATCACGATCTCAGTTATAGTTACGTATCCATGCATGTATTCTCACGTTCATATTATATAGTCAGTTATTATTTTTCATGCATATGAACCCTTCCATTTAGCCTAGCTCACTTGCATACTAGTACATTCAATGTCCTAACGAATTTGCGCTATGGTATTTTGTACCATAGGATTAAAAGCACGAGCTCCCGAGCATCCTTAATAGATCAGACATTCAGCATACAGACTAGCAGTGAGTCCTTATCATTAGAGGATAGCATGATTATTTTATTACTTTATTATTTTACAAGTTTAGAGTTAGTTGGGGACATGTCCCATCAACTCCACAATTTTTAGACAGTTTAGAGGCTTTCAGACTATAGTATGTTTTGGACAATTTATTTCAGTTTTGGGTATTGTTATACCCCATTACAGACATTGTTTTGTATTCACTATTAGTTTAGTTTTGAACCTTATGGCCTTACAACTTATATTCTGTATATTTTACAGTATATTATTCAGTGCTCAGTTACAGATATCATTCATGGGTTAGCTTGTGGTCCTTTGGGGCCATAAGCACCGTGTAATGTTTCGAGTACTAGATTTGGGGTGTTATATCAGCACACAAAGGGAACTAAATAGCATCTCACACACACATAACAAAGAGTCAATATTATAAGCTACTACTTATCTGGTTCATGCAATTTTTATCAAGTGATTATCATGTCTCTAATCCTAATGCCACAATAAGATCCACAATGTTCACACATATATATATTCACACAGTTCTAAAACACACATTTTTAGAGGGTTTCATTTTTCTCAAAAATCCATAAAAACATGACAACTACCTTAAATACTTAAAAATATCCTAATTAAATTAAAACATAACACAATACGAAATAAAATATTATACTACACAAATTATCCTAGGTATGTTGGTTCTACAACAATACAGTGGCTGACAAAAAAAGAAACATGACAACAAAAACCTGCGGTGACTATGGAATACCCCACCCCCAAATAAAAAACTATGCATTGTCCTCAATACATGAAAATAATACAAAACAAAGAAAATTGAGAACATACATGGGACACACTAAGCGTCTGTGTCAAGAGCATTCCAGATGGGGGCATACCAACTGATGGAGGTAGTGGCAGTGGCGGTACACTACTAAAAGATGTATTTGCTTCTATCGCATCACACCTCAGCCTCTCAATGACTGCATAAAACATCGAATCATGTTTGACCTTTTTAATGGCCTGGTCATATTGCATATCAGGATCCTACAAGTCTCCAATGTGACCTCTCTTGGTCCCAACTAACGGGACCTCCTCATTAACCTTTGTGAAGAAATCAAACTATCTGGGTACGTGCAGAGGTTATATCTGGACCGTAGATGGTATGACTAAATAGTGAGAGAGTGTATCTCTACTCATAATATATTTATTTCCTCCCTCATTTAGGCTAGATCTGGTGCCTCTGTCTCTGTAAATTATACTATAATCCATCTCTCAAATTGATCAAGACATGCTTGTAAGTCAGAATTAGCTCAAATAATGCAACTCTCCATATGGCCTCCCATCTTGCCTCTATCATCTCAAATCTAGTTCGAACCCTTGGACGTATTTGCTCATATAGGGTAGTTATCTTAGTCTCAACAACTCGTAATCGAGCATCAATGGCCCTCTGACTTTCCACTAAGCTCTGCAAGAACTCTTAAGATATAGTAATAATACTTGTAGCAAGATATGTAGTGGATGGATAAGTAGACTCTGAAGATAGCCAACCATATTTAAGATCGAAGCCAATGCTGATGAAGAAGTGGTTGGTGTCCCATCACCCTGAATACTCATATCGGGGCTTCTCTCTGCATCTCCATCTCCATATCAACTCTAACTCCTACATTGCCTTCATGTGTATCACCAGGCTCTATGGAAACTAATGTGCCCTCAGTCTGGTCCTGAGGTGCTCAGTAGGCTCTCTAGATCTCCTGTGAAGGTCTGTACATACCAGATCCTTCATACTTTTTGTCTAATAGTAGCCATTACACGTACCCTCTCATCTACACCCGGTATCTCAGGGACACTTTCCTCATCACATAGTCTCTGAATTATGCAAGGGAATGGCAGATTAGTCATCTCCCCAAATGCTCTTTCATAGATCTCAAACCAGAGGATGGCCTCAAAATTAATAACATATTCGGCCATCATACTAGAAACTAGGGCATCTCCCTCTTACGTCAATATATTATTTGAGGCTATGGGGAATAGTTGGTATCGGATGATCAACTACCAAAAATTGTCTTCAAAGGTCAATGGGCCCTTCTTGATCACACCATGACCCTTGATTCATGGGGTAGCATCACCCAAAGGTGAAATTGGCTATCCACCTAGCCATCTCAACCCTCTCTCGTCTATGATTAGCCTCTTATATAATGTGTCTATCACTTATGAATCTTAGTTTGTAGTCACACTCTACAGTAGATATGAGAGTGATATAATCTGGACCAAAAATGACCTGGAAAATAGTCTCTACTAAAAGATTAACTCGGACCTCTCTAACAAGTATATGATCAAGCTGTGGCTGCTCCATATGCCTCATCGAACCTGGCAATCTACACATGGAAAAAAATACTATGGCACGATATGATGCATAAAACGTATACACCATAGCCTGAATGTTAGAATTGAGTTATGTAGTCATCCACTCTAACTGCTAGCGATCAAAGAAAGCCCGCAACTTTGGTACTCGACTCAACCCAAATAAATCAATTATGCACTCTTCATAAATAATCCTCTTGGGCCTTCCAGCATCTGAGATACAACTATCTATATCATAAACTACCCGCATATCCTCTACACACCACCTCGGATGTGCCTCTGAGACATGTGTAGGTGCAGGACTCTACCCCTGCTGTACTAGTGTATCGTGGGTAGTCTTCTTTGTAACCTCCTTAGACTAGGGTATCTTTGACTATTGTAAATAAGTGATGGTACCCTCCTCATACTGTGGTACCATTGATTACTCCTTATGTTCTGCATTCTCATATAAATCTTGGGACCTCTCCTCATATTGAGGGTCCTAAGCTGTAACTTGTGTACCTAACTCTGAATCTGCCTCTTCCTCATCATCTAGTAGAGAAGTGTTTGGAGTTGATCTCTGGGCTGACTTCATCCTTGGCCGGGATGCAATATCTTAGGCTGTCTGGCACATCTATCCTCTGGTCACTCTGCGTGTCACTCCAATTACAGTGTCTCTATGTCACTGAATCGGGTACTTCTCCACTAAACTATTAGGATTTAAAGACTCATCCTATCTCATAGATGTCTCACCCTTCTTCTTCATAGTAGCTTTAGGTGCCATATGTACTTGAAAAACTAGTCATTGGTTTTCGACAAAAATGAGGGATTGCAAAAGTTGAAAAAAAACTCAAAATTTGAAAAGTTTAAATTTTCCCTCAATTTTCACACCTCTATAACCTATTTGAAATCCCAACAAGTCCAATTTGCACACACCTATCAAGAATCATTATTTTTGAAACAAACTAATCATTCTCAACTTGTGGTATTACTCTACTCATTCAAGTTGAACTTCTAGTTGGGGCCAAACTTTAGAGTTTAATTCAAAACTAGGCCCTGCATTGAGATTATAGACTACTTCAAAGCTCATGTATACAAGCATGATATATTCTTTATATTTTACAAGGGAATACACATAAAAAATTGTTTATTCAATAAATAAATCTATGTATAACCATTAGGAGCCGAGAAAGTTACCTCTTTTATGAAAATCCAAAAGTGAACAATGAAGAAATCAAGAAAAAACAACGTTGGAACTTATTTTAGTGTGTTGGGACAAGTTGGTATCTCTAACAAGTTTCAATTTAGCCTTTACTTAAGTGTGGGGTTGGTTTAAATTTTAAGAGAAAAGTTTGAATTTAAAGAGAAAAGTGAAGTTTTGAGGATCTGAATGAGTTAGAATGAGGCTAATGAAGTTTAAACAAGGATAGGGGGTTGTTTTAGGTCTTAAATATGTATTTGTGGGCCCAAAATTTTAATTAAAATTTGGGCCCACAATTGACCTAGTCGCAGCAGCTACATGCGCCTACCATATGCGGCCAGGCATGGGGCGCATGTGCCACATACGACCAGCAAGTGTAGGGCCAAAACTTTTGGCCCGCTTCCTACAGTCCGGACTTGGTATTTTGATATTTTCCCAACTACCTGTGGCCCCAAAACTTAATTTTATGGTCCCAAAAGAGTAAATGTGTACCAAAGTCCACAACTTTCTGTTCGCGTCCTTAAAAATTCATCTTTTCAATTATTTCTCAACTTACTTGGACCGTGTGGGATTTATGACCATGATGGGTTGGTCATACAGTCCCCTTACCTAGAAAGTGATGAATGTAGTAATTTTACCATATTCTGGGTAAGTCCATGAGCTAAAAACCTACAAAAGAAAAACAAAAAAAACATGAACACTAAAATAATGGGTTGCTTCCCACTAAACGCTTAATTTATTGTCATGGCACAACGTGGCTGTGTTGGTTAATCAGAATTCAGCAATAATTTCATACAATGTAGCACTTGATTTAATGTTGCGGCACAACGCAGGTGTCTTGATTACTTAGAATTCATTAAGATACCATAGGAGTATCCCGCAGGGTCATCAATACAATCAATCACCGAAACCACCCTCATGTAGGTAGACTACTACATTTTTTCAGATGTTGAATATGGCCTCCTCACTGTTGACTCAGAACTTCAGTTTTTCTTTCTCCATGTAAACCATAGCTCTACCTGTGGCCATAAATGGTCTCCCCAATACAATGGTCATTTTAATGTTAACCTCATAGTCCAGAATGACAAAGTTAGCTGGAAAGATGAATTTATCAACTCTCATAATCACATCAAATGAAATGCCCACAGGTTTTTTCATCGTATGGTTAGCCATTAATAGTCGCATTGAAGTTGGTTCTAGAGGGGTCAAACCCAACTGCTTGAATACAGCCAACGACATCAAATTTATATTGGCACCTAAGTCATATAAGGCTCTGGAAAATTGGGATGACCCAATAGTACATGGTATAGTGAATTCTTCAGGGTCACTCTTTTTATAAGCTAAAGACCTCGTAGTTACTACACTACAGTGGCAAAAACCATCGACATCCTCAATCATATCTCTTTTCTTCTTTGTGATCAATTTTTTCATAAACCTGGCATATCCAGGCATCTGCTCTAATGCCCTGAGAAGCAAAATATTTAAGCTCAACTCTTTCAATATCTCAATGAATTACTTGAATTTTTGTTACTCTTTTTTTTCTTCAATCACTGAGGAAAAGGTGCAAGTGGTCCTACAATTTGTCTTATTTCATGCTCAATAACCATCCCCTTACCTTTTTTCTTAGCAGATGCATCATCACCACTTGTTGCCTTTTCTAACTCCTCAATAAGTGTCTCATCAACGACACCTTCCATAGAAGTTAGTGGGGGATCCCTAGTGGTCATACCACTCCTTATGGTAATGGTAAGAACTTGACCGATATTTGTTAGATTTTGGATAGTGTTGCTCGAAAGGGTACCTGACTGCCTCTGGTTCAAAGTTACTAACATTAAACTAAGCTGGTGCTCCATCTTCTTGATAGTAGTTGTATAGGATTCGACCTTCTGGGTCAACCCTGAAATGTTAACCTTAACCTCCTTAAGGTTGATCTCCTAATTTTCTTGACCATTTACCAACTTGGTCAGCATCTCTTCCATTCTCGATTTTGCATCTTGTCTGTTAGGTGGAATATACCTATGTCCCTTCTCTCTAATTTCATCTTTCTTTCTATAGTCATTATCTCGCTCTCTACTATAGTCTCTATATCTATTATAGTAGTTCTGACCTTAGTTCTCTTACCCTTTGGCTCAGAAACTCGCCAACTAATAATCCAAAAAATTTGTTTCCTCATCTAATTCTGACTTAAAAGATTTGGAAGTTGACCCCTGTGTTGCTACTAAATTCAATTTCTCAAAACTTGCTACTGCAAAATGCTTTGCCAGTAACCCAAAATTGGTTCTTAGTAGCACAATCTCTTGTGCTACTGAATCAACAACTACATTCCGGTTACAAGAGGCACCAATAGCATATGTGCTAGATCCTCTCTCGGACTCATGAGTTTTCCACCCTTAGTTAGTAAGTGAGATCTGAACTAACATCTCCGAAGTTGCCTTCCAGCGTAGTCTTATAAAACTCTTCCAGAGGTGGTTTCTTCCATAGCTCTGGATCTGATGGTCAAGGCTCTGTAAATATCTCCAATAAGCTCATCCATGATATCCAATGGTTGAGAACCATACTCATCTTCTTTTTGAACCTGAAGCATTTCTTGTATATAGATTCTAACAGAAACTACCTAAAATTACAGATCTCGTCCTTAAGCTGTAACATTATGGACGGAGTAAAGAACCAATTCAAGAATTTTCTGTGCAAATCATTCCATGTAGTGATAGAGCCTCTTGGTAGTTCCCCTAACCATAAATATGCTTCTCCTGTAAGTGAGAAAAGGAATAACCTCAGCCTAAGTGCTTGTTTATTCACCCTTCGAATAGTATATAAAATGGATATCCCAATAATATTTACAAGGTGCATATTTGCATCATCTGCAGGAAAACCTACAAATACACCCTTCAGATTTAGGAGCTAGATAATTGCATTTGTTATGTCAAACTTAATGCCTGAGGTAAAATAAAAGGAACAATGCCTCCAGTCTATGGCGGCTCAATGTATCCCAGTTCTTCTTCATTATCTATATATGGTTTCACATACTAGTATGTTGGGATAACTTGAACACGGGTACCCAAGCTCTATTTTGATTTCCACCGAGTACTGCTCATCGATCCGTTTCTTATCTTTGCTCAACTAGCTCTGCCTCTCTAGCTACCCATTGAGCTTCTCCCATTTCCCTTCTCTTATTTTTAGCTTGAGTTAAAATCTCACCAATTCTGTTGATCAACAATATCATGTACTCCTTCAGAAGGAGGGGGTACAATATCATGAACCCCTTCAGGATTATCATCTGTTTTTACTTCCACCATCCTACTTGTTGTTTGTAGGATCCTATCTAGATTTGAATTCACTAGGAGTAAGGGATTGCCTCTATTCTGTGTTTTAGGCATACACCAGTGTATATCTAACTAAGAACAAAAACAAAAATAAAAACCCAAAAAATGCAACAACATCAATTAACAAATCAACACCGTATTCCCCAGCCACAAAGCCAAAATTTGGTGACATCCAGGATACACGTTCACTTTAAAGATGATGTGATCGCTTCCAAATATAGTAACCCAACAAAGGTTGGGGTCGAATCTCAAGGAAATATGTGGAATCATGGAACTCCGTTGTTAAAATCAATGGGCAATACTGGAAAAGTAAATGAGGGTGTTCAGTATCAATGTCAAACTAGTAACAAATATTAACTTCGATTGTATTCAGTCTTAAGTGAACACTAGGATTGTGTCCCCCTGTCTTCTCAACTTCGTAGGCTTACTATTCTTTATTGAACCAACCCGATACCTTGCATACATAATTGAAAAGGTATGTACCTTCTATATTCTTTTGGACGAGCAGAAGGATTTTACCCGAGCAGAAGGATTCACCCTTTACCTTTTGAGTCGTATGATGTCGCCTTACTAACCCTTATCATGATCCCAGTTAACTATTACCTTTTGAGTTTCTAGTCATTAGATGAAATTTAACCACCTTACTTAGATAATACCTTGTAGCATTGATCGACAGTTAAACTCCAAATGACTATTTTCATTATCGTTTCCTAGTCACTACTCCTCTTTTGTAATAAGTAGCAATAATCTAGTCAGAATCCTAATGTTTGCACCTATTAAGAAAACTATTAAAGTAAAGATAATAGAATGGATAGGTATCAATTTAGAACAATAATAGCACATACCCTACTTCGTCAATCCGCTAGGGTTTCCACAACCCTTGATAAGGGTTTTTAGCTGCTCATGCTTGTGAAGTAATCAACAACATTCATGATTGAAAGCATAAGATGAAATCACAATAATCACAAGTAAAAACCTAAAACTGTAACTAAAATAATCGACTGAAATAAAAACAATAGAATTCCAAGACAAAAATTGAATTGTGAAATCAAAATATATTTGTGAGTATCCAGAGTGCATTAATTCTACTAAAAAACATGTGGGGTATTTATAGTACATGAGGAAATCCTAAATCTAAAGCCCAAACTAAATAGGAGAAGAAAGGGTCGATGGCTATATATGGTCCCTACTTGCAACTTGGTCTTGGGATTATGTGGCACATGTAGACTGCAGGGTGGCCGCATATAATGAATGCATGTGCCTAGACCAAAAATCCTATCAGTTATCTCTTGGGATTTTGGACTTCTGATACATGCTTTGACCATATGCGGTCCACATATGCTACATGTTCTTCACATGTTGACTTAGCATGTGTTGAAAGTTATTTGTTAGCTCTTCTTCAATCCTCGCATATTTCTTGGTTACGAATAATCTACAAAGTTCTCCAAACATCCATACTTGCTCCTATAAGTAGACAAAATCACCTTTTTAATCCTTTTCACGAACTTAGCATCCAAAACATGATTTCTTGCAAAACATACCCAAAATGCATCATATCTAACAAAACAACCTCTGAAACTTGCATATTTTCCTTATTTTAAGAGTCGAAATTGCTATATTTCTATAGCACATCACCCATATGGAGGCTTATATTATTGGTGGTGTTGATTTTGTGATCATAATTATTACATATTACCCGTATGGGAGCCTTATCTGATATTAGTGGTCTTGTGTATGTATTTGGTTGTTTTTAGGATAGAAATACCTAAGTCGTGGTTAATGTGATATTAATGATGTCTTACTTGAATCTTTCACTCTAATGGTACATTGCTTATATAAAATCATGGTTGATTGACATATTAAGTGGATTCTTCGCTCACATGTACATGTATTGGATGAATTTTGATATCTTTATGCTAGTTGGGTTGTGAGCATTACATCGTCATAACATACATATATTCATGAGATATTGGTACCATTGTTGAAATATAATTTTGATAGAAATAAGACATATTTACAAAACCCTTTGTCGTAGTTCACGAGACGAATAGGAGATATGGATATTGAGATTATATATGGGTTGTGAACCCTCTATGTGTCCTACCTGGAAAAACTAAAGTTCGATAGGTGTATACATGGGATATGCGACAACCTTAGTCACATCACATCATCATCATTGCATTTAATACATTATACATCTTCAGTGTTGTGATTTTTAGGATTAATTTGATGCATATCTATTCCATTTCTTTTATGTACATGTCTTCTTGCTTAAGTGTTATATTTAGAACTGTTAGTAGAGTTGGTGTGAGCTATCATTTGTAGCATTTTCTTATCACAGGTGACATACTCATAGTATGTATTTATGTATCTTATTTTCAACATTACTCAACCGGCCTATGACACTTAATAAGTACAAATAGACCGTAATCATCCCTACTTTGATCTTTTGGTGCAGATCTAGGTATGAGTGCATCACGCAACAACTGAGATCATATGGTGATCTTTGACACTTTGATATATTGGTCTCTCTACACCTTCAGAGTCTACTTTAGACCTCCTCCTATAAATTTTATGTCTTAGTTTGAATTAAGAGGCAAACTTGTAGTTTTTCATAATTTTTAGTTGTATTTATAGGTTTGGAGTTGTTTTAGATTGTTCTTTCATTATGACACTAGGTTTTGGGATGGTTTATGGTACTTATTATTATTTTGACTTCTGTTATATTTGTAAATGTATGGTGTGACTTTGATCTAGAAGTCTCGCCTTAGATTTGTGTTATGATTGCTTATTACATATCAGTTTGAGTGATTGGCTTACTTGTTAAGGCTTAGCCGCATAACTTCCATCATTACCTTAGTTTTTCGGTTATGACATTTATTTAATTCAATCCTATAACATATAGATGAGAATTTTGTTGGGTGCAAAATCGATGGGGCATCATGCAAAAGCTTATAGTTTGCAAACCATAGAGGCGATAATTCTGATGAAAAGAAAAATATATTAAAGAACATATTATTAATATGGTTTGGTCAAACAACCTACACATCAAAAACTAATATTGAAAAATATAAAAACTTTTGTAAGAAATCTCCCTCTAAACAAGACTTTTTAATGATTACATTGTGGATAATTTTGTGTTGTGGCTTGAGAAGAAAGATATTCTATTTATAGAGGTATAAAACTCTTCCCCTAAGAAAAAAGTAAGCCTAATAGGGAAGATATCTTTTTAAACAATGACACCTTTTTCCACTAGGAAAGGTAATTCTGATAGAAAATCAGGTAAAGCACGAAATTCAGAAAAAGTCCTAACAAATCTTTCCTTGGCTTGAATTTTCTGGCAAATCAATCTTGATCTTCTTCTTCACATAATCTTCATATATCACTGCTTCTTGGCATGCTTAAAAAATGAAGCCCTTTTGAGTTAAAAATATATGATTCCTTTTTGGGTTAAAAATATTGAAGTCCTTTGCAAGGTTAAAGTGAGCTTTATTTTCAAAAACATAACAACAAGTTTGTTGAAAACAATGATTTACAATTTTTGCGACAAGTAGTATTTTTCGAATTCTTTTATTTTTGACAAAGAGAATAATCTTCATTACCGTCAACTTGGTTTTCAATTTTGATCTCAATGTGTCCTCGATCTAAACTATTGGACCATGAACCTGACTCTGATACCACTTGTTGGGTTTGAAATTGATGGGGCACCATACGAAAGTTTATTGTTTGCAAAGTATGGAGGCGATAATTCAGGTGAAAAGAAAAATGTATTTTTAATATGGTTTGTTCAAACAACCTATACATGAAAAACTAATATTAAAAAATATTAAACCTATTGAGAGAAATCTTCCCCTAAATAAGACTTTTTGATAACTATATTGTAGATGTTTTTGTGTTGTGGCTTAAGAGTAGAGATACTCTATTTGTAGAGGTACAAAATTGACACGACCGAAAACAGGGCCTAATCGTGTCTGGCATCTCAAGTCCAATCAGGATTGAAGATCACCCCCAACACCTAACTGTAACCGCCTTGCACTATGTCAGATGAATTTTGAACATATAACAAGATAATTTAATAATAATTAGAAAACATTAAATCCAATCTATAATATTAATCCAACAACCTTAACCATATATCAAATTGATGCCAACCCCAAAGCCAATACTAATACAATTACCAAGGCTAACAACAATATCAACACCGCCCTTGCCCATAGTAATCCGACAAAGCCTCTCTCCAGAATCAAGTAACATCCGATCAGGACATGCCCCCGACCATAGCCAAAACTAAAATCCAAGAAACAAAATATTATCACACCCCTTTTTTTTATAAAAAGAAATGATTTTATGTTCGAAAAGGGTTTTATTATTAAGTGACAAAATAAAACAATATATTTCAAAAAGAAATTTTAACAATAAAAATTCAAAGTCGCCACTTGGCATAATCTAGTGTGCCAAGTCACCTTTGAAAGTCCTTTTTTAAAAATATTTTTGACTCTTTTAAAACTAGTCCCCGAACATAGATTCCGGTTAAGAAATTTTATTGATCGACGGAACGGTGTTAGGCACCCCTCGATCCCGTGATTCGACCAGCGGTCGCTTCGTAAAGTATATCGGCTAGTAAGACAGTATGAAGTGAATAAACCACATAAATCAAACAAACAAAAATCCAAAAATTTAATATCCAGTCCAATTTATTACAAACTAAAATAAAAATGTTGAAATTAAAACGTAAACTATTCTATCTATCCTACACTATGCTTTACCCAATGCCTTGGGCCTTGATAATGATCGATTTTCTGTGTACAAAATATTGTGAAGCATTCCCCGGTAATAAGTCCAATTTTCCCCAGGTCATTCCCCGGCCAAATAAGAACAAGGATTTTAGATGCAATGAAATAAAGGTCATTCAACACATTCAAACATTCAACAATTCATAATCCCTATGTTCTGCCTACATGACCTACCATTTGCCTTTTTATTTATATTTATCATGATTATATCACATTCAACATCATCAATAAATCAAAATTAATCCAAATTTACTTTATCATGATAACCCCTCCCCAAATTTCTTTTATTAACCCATGAATTTTTATATGAAAATAGATACTGGCCTGTATTAACATTAAATTTATTCCATTATCAATTATTCAAGATCAAACATCAATAAAAACACTCAAACATAATCATCAAAACACGTAATCATGATACCAATCTAACAAACTAAGATAAAAATAAAGATAAAGAGTTAGAGATTTGGACCTTTTGAATATTTTTGAGCAATTTACGAAGGGAATAAGGAATTGTCCCAAACAAACCCCAAAGAATACCAAAATCTCGACTCACAAATCAATTATGAACTGGCTTAAACCCACAATCTCATTCAAACCAAATATCCATGAAGAAAAGACGAGTACCCAAAATAGAATCTACCAAAAACCCAAAACTTGTACACGGAATCTCACTAGAATCAACCCACACAGAATTATTATGATCTAGTTTAGTGGATAGTTCTATTTTTCGGTGGAGAGAGATGGGTTTTGGGTTGGCAGTTCCTGAATTTGATGAAATAAAAACTAATTCCAATGAGAAATTCACTGAAAAACTCAACGTTGATAGGATTTTCAATTCCCAATTTCTTGCTATTTTTTTCTCTCCCCTCAATTTGTGTTCTCTCTTCCTTTTTCTATGTATGTGTGTGTTGTGTCCCTCTTTATCTCCCTCATGATTTTTCTATATCTTTTTACTATTTTCTCTCGATCTTTGTGTGTAGTGTATATCTGATAGCGTATGTGTGTATATGAAAGTAAAAAATAGAGAATTAGGCAGTTGTGTGTGCATATGTGATGGTGTGTGTATTTTTGTAAGGTATGTGCTTTTGTAGAAAAGAATATCTGTGTGTGTTGTGTGTGTTCACTATGAGATCAAATGGAGTGAATGTCAGTTGAATTTTCTGTGAGGGTGGAGTGTATATAAACAAAAATGGAGAGATTTTTGTGTATCCTCTTCGTGTACATCTGTTGTGTGTGAATATCTATTATGATTATCTTTTCTCAATTTTGTTATTGGGAGCGTGTGTAAAATTTGAGGGTGGTAAGGGTAGGGGGGTATGTGGGTAGAGGTGGGGTAGGGGTAGGTTGTTATTTTTTGTTTTGGATTTGTTGAGAGTTAGTTATTTTGTTCTTTTGTGGAAAAATTATCAGCTTAAAGGGGGTGTGTGATAAGGTGGGGTAAATTTTTCTTTTAGGAGGGACAAAATTAGGTGTCTACATCATGCTTCTGTTTGGATGTAAACACAAGGTGTTTTTAGACAAATAAGTAGACAACAAGATAAAATTTTATCCCGACCATTATTCAAAATGAAGACAAAGAAGGAAAAAAGTATCACTGAGTCTTTATTTAGGACATCCTACCTACCCATGTTATGAGGGAATTAAGTCACAAGTATCTCAAAGAGTTGGAAGGAGAGGGACTATACCGAGTTGGAGAGTCGAGTGAGGTCCTGTCGAGGTTCTGGTTCATGGATCTATCATTATATCAAAAATAAAAATTACAAGTTAAGAAGATAAATGAAATTACAAAAGTCCTATCTATGCAGCATCTCTTAATTCTTGTCTTGGGTCTCCGATGTTTCAAAAGTGACAAATGATCTAACCTTCTTTGGGTTAAATTTGAGAATAGCTTCTTCGTCCATACAAAATTTGGTGTTGGAGATGAACTCAAACATTGACCATGTTTTTTCATGTGGGACTTCTGAACTTTGAACTTGAATTTGAAAATTCTCACCCTATTTTCCAGCTGGTTTCCTGACTTATAATTTCTACACCTTATTGCTTGGCTTTCAATTTATACACCTTGTTTCTTGACTCTTTGATTTCTTCACCCTATTTTCTAGGTGGGCTCCTAACTTACAATTTCATCACACTATTCTTCAGGAGGTCTCCTGACTTTCAATTTTATTACCCTACTCTCCAGGCAGGCTCCTAGCTTTCTATTTTATCACCCTGTTCTTCAGGAAAGCTCTTGACTTACAATTTATTCACCTCTTTCTCCAGGTGGGATCCTGACTTGCTATTTTATCACCCTATTCATCAAGCAGGCTCCTGACTTACAATTTCATCATCCTATTCTTCGTGTGGGCTCCTGACTTTCAATTTTATTACCTCATTTTCCAGGCAGGATCTTGACTTGCTATTTCATCACCCTATTATCCACGCAGTGCTCCTGACTATCAATTTCATCACCATATTTTTCAGGCGGGCTCCCGACTTTCTATTTCATCACCCTATTCTTCAGGAGAGCTCCTGACTTGCAACTTTATCACCCTTTTCTCCAGTGGACTCTTAACTTTCGATTTCATCACCCTATTTTTTAGGTGGGGTCCTAACTTGTAATTTCATCACCCTGTTCTTCAGGCAGACTCCTGACTTACAATTTTATCACCCTGTTCTCCAGTGGGCTCTTAACTTTGAATTTTATCACCCTATTCTTCAGGCGGGATCTTGACTTTTAATTTTATCACCCTATTCTTTAGGTGGCCTCCTGAATTTGAATTTTATCACCGTGTTCTCCAAATGGGCTCTTCACTTGCTATTTTATCACCCTGTTCTTCAGGTGGGCTCTTGACTTATAATTTCATCACACTTTTCTATAGGTGGGCTCCTAACTTGCTATTTCATCACCTTGTTCTTCGGGCAGGCTCCTGACTTACAATTTCATCAGCCTATTCTTCTGGCAGGCTCCTGACTTTTAATTTCATTACCCTGTTCTCCAAGCAGGCTCTTGACTTGTTATTTCATCACCTTATTATCCATGCAGGGCTCCTGACTATCAATTTTATCACCTTGTTCTTCAGCCAGGCTCTTGACTTGCTATTTCATCAACCTATTCTTCAGGCGAGCTCATGACTTTAAAATTCATCACCCTATTCTCCAGGTGGTCTCTTGACTTTCGATTTCATCACCCTGTTCTTCAGGCGGGCTTCTAATTTGCAATTTCATCACCCTTTTCTTCAGGCGGACTCCTGACTTATAATTTTATCACCCTATTCTCCAGGTGGGCTCCTGACTTTGAATTTCATCACCCTATTCTTCACGCGGGCTCTTGACTTTCAATTTTATCACCCTGGTGGGATCCTAACTTTCAATTTCATCACTTTTTTTTCAGGAAGGCTCCTGACTTGCAATTTCCTCACCATGTTCTTTAGGCAAGCTTCTGGCTTACAATTTCACCACCCTGTTCTTTAGGCGGGTTCTTGACTTAGAATTTCAGCACCCTATTTTTCAGGTAGACTGCTGACTTGCAATTTTATCACCCTATTCTCTAGGCGATATTATGACTTTTAATTTCATCATCCTATTCTTCAGGAGGGCTCCTGACTTTTAATTTCATCATCCTGGTCTTCAAGCGGGCTCCTGACTAGCCATTTCATCACCCTGTTCTTTAGGTGGGCTCCGAAAATCAAAATCAAAAGTAGAAAAAAAAATTATCCCACACAAAGATTATGATAAATAAAGATTCCATTTTCCAAAAAATAAATTTTCATTTTCTAGGAGGGTCTTAAAATGTCGTCAGCCACACTTCGCCTTTATTTACTTTATATTTCAGCTCATTTGCTTCCATTCTTGTTGGTTCTCTAGCATCTTAGCTTCTACTACAAAATCAAACATAAAGCAATCAAAAACGAGAAAAGTTACTTAAGACTTTGCAATTATTCTTAGTTAAAGCCTCAAATGTGTTAGCATTAGCTCACACATCAACACCCTCAACTTAAAACAATTACTTGTCCTCAAGTAACTCAGCACAACTAAGAGAATACAAAGCACATTTGGAAGTCAATCATCCATATCATCTCAAAACACTTTCACCATCTCCAAAGTCAATCAATTTAAGTACAATGAAGAACATCAATGCAACACACAAGAATAAAGATATGGCATCAATTCATCTATAACAACCATGCATAGACCAGTATTACACTACCTAAATAAGTTAGTAACTAGTAATATAACCTGTGTGCCCCCACAACAAAGAAATCCCCCTTATCTTATATCAGGAATTATATATGTAACCATGGGGACAATCAAAATACTCACTATCAGAATAAAATTCCAATCAGTGTATGCCAAGTACCATAGACTTACCCTTATTTTCATTACCCAGATCTTCAGATAGGTCAACTAGGATCACTATAGGACTTCTCTTAGACTTGTAATGTAGGCTAGGGGCTGGTATGGTACTCGATGGTATTTAAAGTGACTAAGCCTCCTTGATACTACACTAGATTTTTGGGGTTTCACTCATTAGCCTTTTCGCTCTTCTCTTTTCTTAATCATAATTATTTAGGATGGGTGCAGTTTTTTCTCAATTACTCATTCTTTTTCATAATTTTTCTTTTTCTTGCTTTTTTTCTCTGGACCCAGTTTTTTATTCTTTTTTTTTATGCTACCTTTCTTCATACATATTCTATATTATGCACCTCTATGATAGCCACCCTCAACTTAGGCCATTTACCTAAGTCAAGGTGCACAATATCTAAGGAGGACCAGGGCTAAAATAGGTTCATTATGATCTAAATGAGAAGGTGACAGGTGTCATACAAGGAAATAGGCTAATTAGGCTCAAAACAGGGATCAAGGGATAGGATATACATAGGGAAGGTTATTTAGGCTAAAGTGAGCTAATATTAAAATGGCCTATGATCTTTTCCCAAGCCCTATCCTTCAACCTAGGTAAGACTAACCGGGCAAGTTCTGGCTTCAACATACAAAGGGGACTGAGTAACATCTCACACACACACTTTGCGCACAGGTATATCGCACTAAACTACTCATTCAGTTCGTGCAGCTGTTTAGCAATGATTATTATGTTACTAGAACTAATGTCATACAAAGATGCATGGTGGTCACACTTAAAATGAAAATCACTCAATTTAAAGTAGTAGACCACTTGAAGAGGTATATGAAAATCACAAAAACAATTCAACTACCTCAAGTACAAATATTTCTCCTAGTTGACTACAAAATTTACAATAATAAATTTACCCTATACCCTCAACTTACAATCAAAGAAAATCTAAACTAAGGGTTATAGTATACCTGTAATAGATCAATCCCAGGAGTCATGGGTTGCTGACCCTGCTGCCGTATCTCTATCAGGAGCCTCTCTCTGTTTTAGTACATCTGGTCTACTAGTATAGGTACCTGCGGCTCTTGCTCGGATGGCTGCCTCTCATCTCTCATGGTCGACTAAGGAATCGATTATCTCATTTTTCATCTTCTCCTTTTTAGACTTCTTTCTTGCCCTCTTTTCTGCTTTTCTTTCTCTATCACTGTTGGGCCTCTCTCTCTTTTCTTTTCCTTTCTTCTCACCTTTCTTTTTATTTTTCTTCACTGGCTCCTCCATGAGATCAAACATTGAGATTTCTCCCTTAAACTCCTTAGCTACTAGATCTACTGACACTATAAAGTAGTGTTGCTGTAGTTTTCCAACCTCTACCTTTACTTTGTCTAGGTCTGATATAAATAATGCCATCTCTGGAGCTGACCTCTCTCTCAACTGCGTATTGAAGTGGTTTTTTAATTCATCAATCTAGCCTGGAAGAGCCTTGTAAGGTTTAAGTGCAGCCTTAACACTTTTGTCAACTACAGCTGCGAATTTCTTGGCAAAGAGTTTAAGTTGAGCCTTGCACCACTTGGACTACTTTACTACTCTCCTAAAATTCATAGGGTTGAAGGCAAATTCTATTGTAGGCACTGCAGCTGTAGGAATTATCTCAGTTCTGGGCACTGATGATTCTTCCATTATTGCAGATGTTGGAGGTACAACTTTAGAATCAAGTACCTCTGCATTAGGTGTTGAACCAGTACCTATAACTGGTGGATCAGTTGGAATCTCTGCGCCCCTGTCAAGCATTAGCCTTGGCTGATTTTCCTCATTTCGGATCGGATTATGGGTCTTCCTGGCAAAGAGTTCTTCTTCTAACCCTACAATCTTTGGCATATTTGCTGCCCTACACAACCTTGTAATTAAACAAGGGAAGGGATATGTTGTATCAGACCTCGAGACCCAAATTTTTATTTGTTTGGCAATAATCTCTCCAAAATTCAATTTGTGGTTAGCCACAAAACTTGCAAATAATATTACTCTATTATCCCTGAGGATATTATCACCATCTGTGGGCATCAACCACGTACGTACAATACCCTACCAAAATCTTCCCTCTGAAGTCAGGGAGGCTTTGAAGATCCTTTCACTCAGATTTGTTAGCCATTTTGGTTCTCCATCGGCTATGAGTGTGTCTAACCAATTTCGCTAATTTTCCTAATACTTCAACTGGGTATAGAAACTAGGTGAAATGGCCTAAGGAGTGAAGTTTGAGCCATGAAGGAACCTATTGATAGTTGCTTCAAAAACATCCACCATTATGCCCCATACCGGAAATTTATCCAACAAAGGTTGGTCAGCTGCTTTATCTCCTTCTCTACACATGTTTTCCAAGCGAGCTTGGTAATTTGCTTAGAAATCCCTAACTAGTGTAGGGAAAAATAAATTTCCTCCTCGTGTAGTCCATCCCAAATCATAGCCATGAAATTTCTGCTCTACCTCCGGGTACCTGCTCAACCCCTTAGTGATGATTCTCTTCTCCTCAAAGATTGGCCTCTTGACAGCTCTTCTGTTGGTTCTGTAAAGCCTATCAAAGAAGATTTTCTGAGCTTTGGGAATCTTCCATCTCAGACTTCAGGATTCTTGTATTTGACCATAGTTCCCCGAATCGGAGAGTCTTCATCATCTTCTGGCACAGTAGAAGGGGGACTCAGTTAATGGTCCCCCAGACTCATGCCCCTCAGAATCAGGATGATCTGAATCATGCTCTTCAGATTCAGCATATTCAGAATCTTGTTGATCAGATGCCGTCTGCTCAGAAGTTGTATGCTCGGATGTTGTTGGCTCAGTATCACTTTCTTCACTCTGCTCTACCTCAACTAGTGGGGGTAGTTGAGTATTTTTAGAACATTGCTTCTTTTTTTGCTTCCTGAGCAGAGGCTCTTCCTCTTCATTATCAGAATCTTCATTGAAGAATCTCTGAGGTACACTTCCCTGGGTCACTTTCTTTGTGGATTTTGAGTTCTTTTCTTTGGGTGCCATTTCAAGATCTGTAGCAAGAGAAAAACCATTAGTTGACCCTCACGAGTATAGACACAAACACATCGATAATTGAAATTCCACACCCCTTGAAAGGATTTAGTAAGACTTCAGGTCCCAAGAGTGATGACATTTCTAATAAGCCATCATAGTTGTGATAGCTTATCATAAATGTCTTCAACCCTAAACAGAACCAACAAAATTCTTAGCGAATTCTGATGACATTTCTGACAAGCCGTCATAGTTGTGATAGCTTATCACGAATGTCGTCAGCTATAAATAGAACGCCAACTTTATTTTCACTCAATTTTGGTCTCACATTTTTCTTAAAATCCACTAAATTTTTATTTTTGAGCCGAACTTTTAAATCTTAAGCTTGCACAACAAACCCTAGTTCTGATTTTTATCCATTTTTGCAAGCTAAACTTGGTTCAAGCTTCTTCGAAACTTGGGTTTTCATCAATTTATCACTTACTACTTGAAAAGAAAGGCTAGTTTTCGAGCATACCTGATGGGAGCCTTCAATGTGGTTACAAGAGCAAGAGGAAATAAAGAGAGGTTCTTGATTTTGATAGCAAACCCACACATACAAGAAAACTTTCTTTTGTTTTATTTGGAGATACTTTGAAAAGGGAATAAAATAAACCAAATATGGAAAGAGAACAACTTAAAAAAAAGCTAAGCGGGAAGGTGGAAAGGCCAAGCTGTGGGCCGGGCCGGGTCTTTTTAATTTGGCCCACAATTTAAGCTAATGTTGTTCTTTTTGTGACGACATTTCTGGTAAGCTATCACAATTTTGATAGCTTATCATAAATGTCATCAGCCTTATTAGAAATTGCCTTACAGCTACTATTTCTGACAACAAAGCTTACGGCTTATCACAATTGTGATATCCCGCCAAAAATGTTATCAGGAGCACTTGGCTTGATATATTGATTCCACCTTCTTTGAACTAGAACCTAACTACAAAAATAAATAATTTGCTGGAATATAAAAATTTTGGGTTGCCTCCTAATAGAGCCTAATTTACTATCGCGGCACGACTTGGTTATCTTGAATACTCAGACTTCGCCAAGTCAACCTGTTGATACCCCTTTACGATCTTCATAGAATACGTCCACAATTGAGAAAACACTTATCTTCTTTACCGGTGTCATGGATGGATGTATTTTGAATCTTGCTTCCTTATCCTTGAACCTGAACTTCAGCTCATTCAGTTCCATATCCACTATCACTCTCCCAGTTGGAAGGAATAGTCTACCTAAAATGATGGGCACTTTGAAGTCCACCTCATAGTCTAACACTACAAAATCAGTAGGCAGAATGAAGTCGTCCACCTTTACCATTACATCGTGTAATATACCCACTGGCCGCTTAACAGACCTATCTTCCATCACCAATCGCATGTTCGTTGGGGGAGGATCCCCCAAACCTAGTTTCTTGTACACAGTGAGTGGAATTAGGTTTATACTATCTCCCAAATTTCATAGTGATTTTATGAAACTCAGGGACCTAATAGTACACGGGATGGTAAATGCTCTCAGATCTACCTTTTACTGCACTAAAGACCTTGTAGAGATAGACCCAGAATGAAAGAGATTGTCCTCCGGCTCATGGCTAACCTTCTGTTTCTCAGTCACAAGTTCTTTCATGAATTTAACATATCCTGGCATATGTTTGAGTGCCTCTACCAATGGCACATTTATTTTCAACTGCTTGAGCATTGCCATGAATTTACTGAATTTTCATCATCAGTTTTCTTCTTCAATTGTTGAGGAAAGCGAAGTGGTGGTCTTGAGATAGTTTTTAACACTACCTCCTTCTCCTTCTCTTTTCCTTTTTCCAAAACATCATCAGAATTATCCAGCTTCTCAGACTCCACTAGATTACTTTCTTCCAATTCAACATCAACTACCTCATCAACTACAGGTTTTCCCACAGAAGGACCAGGTAATATCGTACCACTTCTAATGATAATAGACAGGCATGAGCCATCATTCTGCAGATTCTAGATTGTATCACTTTGTAATATTCCACTATTCCTCTAGTTGCATATTGTAGAGAGTTGGCTCATCTGCTGCTCCAACTGTTTGATTGTGGTGGAGTGTGAGTGTACCAACTGACTGACGGATGTCAGATTGGTCTTCATGGTGGTCATACTATAGTTTGTAGACTCTACTCCCTTCAACAACTTAGCCATCATATCCTCTATGGACATCTTTTAAGAACTTGTTGAAGCAGCCTCATGATTTCTAGGAGGAACATATAACCCGCTCCTGTCATTGTTATTCCTCTAATTTCCTTGCTCCCTATCTTTATAGCCAGTCTTATCATAGTAAGTCAGACATTGATTCCCTTGACTATTGCCTCAAAAACCCCCTGATTATTAACATAGTTAGCCTCTTCATCAATATTAGCCTCACTTCTATCCTGAGATCCCATAGCTTTCACCTTTTTAATCTTGCCTGATAGCAAGTACTTGGTTAGTAAGTCCATCTGTGTTTTAAGGTGAGCCATGTCTTGGACACGCTCTTCTTCTCTTTTGCATTGTTCCGCAGTAATACCTACATAAGCAGTAGGGCTGGCAACCATATAGTCTCTGGTATGCCATGCCCCACTCTGTTTGGTCATTCTATGCAACATCTCTGAAGCCTCTAGGAATGTAAGATCAACAAACAAACCACTAGCAGCATTGTCTATAATTGGATTTGTTACAGAGTTAAGGGCCCTGTACAAAGTCTCCATCAAATGTATGTCCGTTATGTTGTGGTCTGGGCACTATGTCATCTTCTTCTTGAATCTTTCCCAAGTTTCATGAAAGGATTTAGTCGGGAGCTTCCTAAAGTTTTTGATTTCGTCCCTCTACTGTACCCTCCTGGAAGAAAGAAAGAACCTTTCTAGGAAAGCTCCTTTCAATTGGCTCTAGTTAGTTATAGAATCGGGTGTCAGCTTATTTAGCCACAATGTTTCCTCCTCAGATAGAGACAACAAAAACTACAAAACGGATTTGCAGATGGTGAAAAAATTCCCGGGCTATCAAAAGATTTGTAGATGGTGAAAAAATTCACCAGATGCAAGTTCTAGTTATCCCCAGGAAGGCCACAAAACAACCCTTTCATATTTAGGAGTTGAATCATAGTACTCGTAATGTTGAATTTTGCCTTAGGTGCCAACGGTGGAGAAATAATTACACCCTTTGTACCTACTCCATCCATTCCATCATCATCATTAGTGAGATCATACTGGACCGGATGGTACTCTTGCCTTTCTCAACACGGATAGTTCATGTTAACATTACGCTGTACTTATGCAGTTTTTTGCTCTGCACGCCTTGGCTTACCAGGATTAAGTAACTCCTCGTCTCCCAAATCTTCGTCCTCTGGATTTGCATTTCATTCTTGTTTCCCAACATTTTGGACATTTACCTAAGCTCTAGCTAAGGCTGCCAATTTGTCAGCCTCTTGCTATTTTGCCGTTCTTCCAATTCATTACGGTTCCGGATTAGGTCGTAATAACGGTTCTCTGGAACTTTTGTTTCTTGGAATACACTATAAAGATCTTGCAAATAAATAGAAACAACAAATAAATATAAAATTAGGAAACTTGACTAACAGTTAATTAGCGCACACAAACTTCAGTTTTCAACTGTATTCCCCGACAACGGTGCCATTTTTGATAACGCTCAAACTATACCTCTCAACGAGAATGTAATCGATCATTGTCAATATAAAACCCAACTAAGTTGGGATCGAATCCCACAGGGAATATGGTGTGAACGTGAGTCATTTGCGATTTAATCAACTGATAGTTGGATGTTTCCAGAAACAGGGGGATTTTAGTTAACAAGTAATTGTTGATCACTTTAGTTTAAATGTTTGTAATCAAGAGTTTATGAAAAACCAGAATTGTGTTCACTTGGGGTTTTGGTACTTGATAGATGGTAGTAGTGGTTCAAGAATCTCATGGTAGGTAGGACAACAAGTTATCTTTAGCGAATTTATGCTAAAATATCTCTCGACCTGCTTAAGCATTTAATTTCCTAATCCTCTCGAACGTAGGGACTTTATATTCACTTCCCAGATTTTACCTCAGGTTAACCAACCTTGTTATAGCACGGATTATTAAATGAAAGTTTAGTGTTTCCAAGTCCCTGTTGATAATTCACTTCCCACTATATTTTATTTCTTTCTCAAGCAAATCAAAGAAGGTGTTATCTATCATTTTCAGCCAATAGACAATAATTAAAACATCAAAATTATAAAGGATTCCTACCACCTTTCAAATCTCAAACACTCAACACCTTATCAAAACCTGCCCCTAGATCACATAATTCAGGTTAAAGGTATTTAGCTGCACATGACATAATAATCGAAGAAACTAGATGAATTCAAACTTTGAAAGATAAACTTACCAAAATATGAATAGAAACTAGATATTCTCATATTAAATCACCAAAGAAAATCCCAATATAATGATGATAGTCTCTTTAAAGTAATTGGGAAGAGGGAGAAAAATATCAGTGTCGTGTCTCAAAACTCAAGGTTTGGAACCCTTATTAAAACTCTAAACAAGGCTATAAATAGTTCATCCTAATTATGGAAACAAAATAATAAAATTCAGAAATTTTGTGGATTAGGTGACGCCATTTGTGATAAGTCGTCAGGCCATTTGTGATTGCCTATCAGGAGGCTGATGACTTATCACAAATGTCGTCAGCTTTCTTTATGTTGTTGGTACTCACTGCTTAATGGTGATGACAAATGGTGATGCCCTATCAGCTCCTTGACGACCGATCACAAATTTCGTCAAGGCTTTTCCTCAGCTCTCATGTTCTGCCTTAGGATGACGACAATCTTGATGATTTATCAGCTCCTTGACGTCCTATCATAAAATGTCATCATCACTTTCCACTTAGGACAATTCTCTGTCTACTACTGACAATGAAGCTGATAACTTATCACAGGGCTAACGACTTATCACAAATGTCGTCAGCCACACTTTGCCTTTATTTACTTCAGATTTCATCTCATTTGCTTCCATTCTTGTTGGTTCTCTAGAATCTTAGATTCTACTACAAAATCAAACATAAATCAATCAAAAATTACAAAATCTGCTTAAGACTCTGCAATTATTCTTAGTTAAAAGCCTCAAATATGCTAGCATTAGCCACATATCACTATACAACAACACCACTCTTGTATTTGCAGAAACCAAGAATTGCACCTCTAGATATTTGCGCTTTTAAGCCTTAGATTTGAAGGTATCAACTATTCCTATTTCATACAAAGAAAACATGTGAGTTTAAAATAGGGTGGTTGGCTTGCGGCATTGGCTTTTGAGGCAATTTCTCTTGCACTTGTCCCATTAATTTTGCTTTTAACTAATGGCATATCACTGTCTTGCTGCACCATTGATCCAAACTTTGACCCAAACTTAGATCTTTAAAAGTGACTCAGGAGCAAGTACAATATCTCTATTTTTTTTGTCTCTCTAATAAATCCATCGACCCTTGGTATTTCCTCGATTTCCAAAACTTGTTTTCTGATAAAACTTTTTTCTTATATTTTTTTTGACTCATAATCATGTTTCTTTCATGTGCTGGTTTTTTTTCTTTCTTTGTGGAACTGAAGAAGTTGGTAGCAAGTTTTGAGATCCTTTATCACTTATTTTGACATGGACTTGACTCAAAGACATGAAAAAAACTGATTTTGTTTGGATGACAGACTTAAAAGGACAAAAATAGAAATATATCGAAGAAAGAAAAGACAATGTTTGTCCTTTTTTGAAAATAAGGAAAAGAAAAATTTATGTTGAAAATGATAATTAATTCTAATGCTTATGCCATGCATTTTTGGATTAAGTTGCCTTATCTTTTCATTCAAACTTTCCATCAATTGTTGCGGAGTTAATGTCCCTGACACTAAGTTGCTTCAATAGGGCAATTGCACTTATAGACCTCATTCAGCTAGTGCCAACAAGCCTCTCTTATTTTCTTTCTCTCAGCTCACCATTTTCCCCATGGTGTCTGTGAGGGTTTTCACTAATGAGATTCTAATATTTTCATTTCTCTCAACTAAAAATCTCCTTACGGTGCCCATGAAAGTTTTCACCAATAAGACTCTTATTTTCAGCTCTCTCAACTTACAATCACCTTATGGTTACCGTGAGGGTTTTCACCGATAAGACTCTCATTTTATTTCTCTCTTGATTTTTTATGCAGAGAAAGACAAGTAGTTCCCAAAATGCATCATCATAAGCATTGCATGCTTTGCCTTATCCTTCTCAAAGATTGATCTAAAGGTCTTTCTTTGGTTGTAACTTGGCTTTTTATATAAGGTTAGAAAGAAAGGATGGCATGAAACCCAAACGATAATTGAAGTAGGGTGAAACTTGCAACTTTTGGAATCGACTCAAACAAATAAAGATTAACTCATGCCCTAGTTTCTTTTGACTGGGTAATTCTAAATTGTTTATTTGGTTGGACCGAGCCCAGAGTAGGGCAGCCTACGTATCTGATCCTCGAGAGAAGCAAATAAAGTCACACGTAGTTCCGACAAGTTATTTTTCTTGATTCTGATTTCTTTGTGTTTTCATTGACTCTTTTCTCTTAGGGAATTTTTCTGACTCAATTTTTCTTGATACTCATCTCTTTTCATTATTTTTTCCATATTTTTTCTCTTCTTTTTTTTCTAAAACATTTTTTTACTCTTGATTTTATCCTTTTGCTTGACACTTTTCTTTTGAACTTTGCTAACTCTATCTTGATTCCAAAAGAGGGGTATGAAAGGAAATAGATAAAATCTCAAATTGGGTAAACAAAGGATGAAACAATGTTTGGATAGGAGAATGAAATTCCTTTGTCATATCAATCCTTTAAAAAGCAAGTACACGTCATGCAATATGAAGTGAAAGATAAATATCATTTGTGACACTTTAACAACACTAACTTTAACTGAGTATGTGTGTCACTTCTTCTTCTACACTTGTCTAGCATACAACTCCACCTTTGTTGTACATCCCTCACATCGAATGACTCATGCTTTTGTGGAGCTGATTATCTTTCTATTTCTCATGATATAGGAATCACATATCCACTATTTGACCTAATTGAGATATGTTTTTCAATTGATGACCAAGTTATTCTTGTGATTCTCGAAGTAATTTCCTTAATTTTGGAAGAAGTCTTCAATATGGTCACCAAATGTCTCAACACTCTACCACTTTCTCAGATGCGTTTTTTAACTTTAGCCCTCTGATTCAATGTCTCATGATTAAACTGAATTTTAAGATCTGGCTTAAAATTCTGCAAGCATGTTATAACACTAGAACCAACATAAAATGTATTATGTAAAGAATACAAACAAATAACTTAAAATAAGAATAAATGAGAAGAGACACCATAGCTAATTAAAAACAAAAATATAAGGGTTTAAACAAAGACGACAAAGAAGAAAAACAAGATAGATTTTGAACTACAACCTTGAAATAATTCAAAAAATAGAATGGAAAATAAAACAAACTACCAATAATTCTTCTAATTAAGGAGATGAGTGACTTCCCAATTGCTGAGCTTGACATCTTAGCCACTGATTTGCACATTATCATGACTAGATCTTTCATAGCTATCAGGTGCATTCTATGTAAAAATATCCTTAGAATTTCTTCTTTTTGCAAATTCTGGGCTCAATTGAAACTTGGACTTAGAAGTTCTTTGGTAAATATGTGGGGGTCAAGGAAGATTTTGAGGGACCGGTGCACGCCATTGTTGATAAGAAAAAGGATGAGTATATGGTTGGGTGCTATATATTGGATATAGAGGTGGTGGAATAAAATATAATGGGTTTTGAGAGTGATTATATAGAGCTTGGTTATAGACTTGGGCTTGAGACTGAGGGTAATGATGATGTGGATTTCTTGGACATGATTATTGTCCATCTATAATAGCAGCTACATCTTCCTCATTCTTATTCCATCCAGCATTTCTTGAACCCTTTTAAATTGCTTGAGTAGTTGCTTTCAATGTTTTAAAACTCACAATGCGACCGTTCTTAATTCTATCCTCTATCATCTCCCCCATTTTGAGGACCTCAATAAATGACTTGCCTAATACAGGTAACAAGTGTTGATAATATGTTTCATCCTGTGCTTGAATTAATATGTCTACTATCATGCTTTCTTTCATTGGCGATTTTACCCTAGCAGCTTGTTCACGCTATCTAATCTCATATTCCATGAAACTTTCAGTACTCTTCTTCTTCATATTAGTTAGGGATTTCTCATCAAGAATCAATTCCATATTATATTTGAATTGTTGAATGAATTCATTATCTAGGTCATCCTAACTATTCCACTTGTCGATGTCTTGGTCAAAAACCCATTCAGAAGCTAGATCTGAAACACTCTTACAGAAATAAGTCATGATTAATTCTTCCTTCCCTCTAGCACCCATTAGATGGTTATAATAATGCCTCAAATATGGTACTGGGTCACTGTGCCCATTGTATTTCTCAAAATTTGGCGTTTTAAAACCAAGAGGGAGAATAACATCTGAAAACATGCACAGATCTTTATACGATACACTTTTATAACCCCTGAGCCCCTATAAGTTTCTCATGGAATGTTCCTAACATTTCACCTTTTTGGTCATTTCATTTTGTTTTTCTATCACAACTGGCTTTTCAACATTAAGAGAAAGTTCAAGTGGCTGAGTGTCTCCATAAGGACCAGTCCACTTAGATGTGGGTTCAAGAGCATAATGTTGATCATGAGAAATATTCAATACAAGCTCTCTTGTAGAGAGGGGAGGTACAAGTGGTGGATGCACATTAAAAGTAAGAGCTTTATGTGGGGGTAGAGATGTAAAAATGGGAATTGCAAGTGAAGCAGAGTACGTGGTAGTTTTGTATTAAGGAGCTAAGAGAGGAATATTAGAAGTGTTAGGATAGTGATGGCCCAAAGTAAATCCTGATACATGTTGATGTGTGTCAACAAAAATAAGTCATTGTGCATGTGACAGTGGAGGCAAGCTAGAAAGATATTCCAGATTATTAGTTAGAAATAGAGGAGGCGGCAACCCATTAGCCCTCGCTTGATGCATTTCTATCATTTGCTGCCTTAATTTATGGATCTCTTCATTAGCTTCTAAATTCTCATTCCCCAAACTCCTTATCTAATTAGTGACAACAACCTTGGTATCCTTTTTAGCTATAACTTTCTCTTCGATTTGGTGCAATATGGAGGAGCATCCAAAATGCCACAAACCAACCACCTTAAACTAACTTAATAAGAGATAACAAATGGGTTAGAGTTCAACATTTCCTCAAACTCTTTTTTTTAAAAAAGATCACTAAACCCAAGAAGGGCACCTACGTATCTCACTCCCAAGATAGGAGAATCAGGTGTGTGTAGTTCATGAAGTTTTGGCACAACATGGCGGATCAAATTTTCTTTCATTCTTTTTATTGAAACTTTAAGAATAAAAAAAATAACAAATTGTCAAAAGAATTGATGAATTTTTTAAAATTTTTCAGCTTTAAAATCCTATACAAAATGAAACCTATGATTACCAAAGAAAATCCTTTTGGGTCTTAGATTTTGAATTTGATACGAAAATGAAACTTGAACCTATTAAAGAATTTTTTTTTGTAGTTTTATTTTAAAGATGTATATAAAACACCTATTCCAAATGAAGAGTGAAACAAATCTTTTTGAACTTTTTAAATAGGATCACCAAACCCTAGAAGGGCTGCCTATGTATCTCATCCCAAAAGAGGAGAATTAGGTTTGTGTAGTTCGTCCAGATTGGACAATTAAGGATTAAAGAACAAACTAAACCTTGAATTGAGAGACACGACCAAAGACAGATGATGAACACATCAATAAAATCTTTTTTGAGGTTTTTCAATTTGACACTTCACATAAAACTAATACCAACAACTATGAAAGGGAAATCTTTTTGCTATTTTCATTATACAAAATGTACAAAACTTCTACCATTTTTTTAATACTTCTTTTATAAAAAGATCTTATTGAAAATAATTTTTTTTTCAAATTTTTCAATTATGACTGCTTGCTAAGGAGAACAAAAGAAAAATCTTTTTGATATTTTTGTTTTTTGTGAAAATGATTGCAAAAGGTAAAAAGAAATCTTTTTAAATTTTTGGATTGTGAAAAGAACAAAAGTTAAAAAGAACTCAAAAAACTATGAAACTTTTTTTTGTTTTGACTTTTTTTTCAACATTTCCTTGCCTACACACTTTCCTTTAATTTTGTCACATGCTTTCCCCAAATCAATCCGTCAAATGAGACTGCTACCCTCAATGGTACAAAAAATAGCACATTAGGATGCTTAGAGGAGAGTCTCAAATAAAGGAACAAGCAAATCTCGCTAGGTCTCAATATGATGCACATAAGAATTACCTAAAGGCTAACCTACGTTAGGGTTCAACTAAAAAGGCTATTGGGGAGAGCATATGGTTGATAGTGACTATGATAGCTTCCCACCTACTCCATACCATCTGATGGATCCCCTCCTAAAATAAGGTTGACTCAACTAGAGGTCGTGTCCACAGCGTGTACTACGGGACTTATTACGAAAGAAATGACTCAGGTTATGCAAATGATGACACATATAAAGAGGTAACACATAAGAGAAATTGTAAACACATATCACAAAGGCACTCAACAATGATAAATCAGTAACATAGTAACACAAATAACGTTTATACACCCATAATTTTAAACTAACCAGATACAACTCAAAAAAATAAGCTCAAATTCAGAAAAATCCCCTAAAGAGTCGCTAGAGCTATCACACCACCCTCCCTTTTTACTAAAAGAGTTGATT
The DNA here is from genome assembly GCA_030864225.1 of Capsicum baccatum var. pendulum. NCBI lineage: Eukaryota > Viridiplantae > Streptophyta > Magnoliopsida > Solanales > Solanaceae > Capsicum > Capsicum baccatum. The sequence goes on along the minus strand of CM061559.1, from coordinate 65,594,077 downwards.
TTAAGTTTGAAAAGGATTTTATTATGAAGTGACAAAAGAAAATAATTTGTTTTTAAAAAGACTTTTAACAATCAAAATTCAGAGTTGGCACTTGGCATAATCTGGTGTGCCAAGTCAATACCAATACCAAGGTTGACAACAATATGGACACCGCCCATGCCCATAGTAGTCCAACAAATCCTCTATCCAGAATCAAGTAACATCCGATTGGGACATACCCCCGACCATTGCCAAAACTAAAATCCAAGAAACAAAATATTGTCACACCCCCTTTTTTACCAAAAGATTTAATTTTAAGTTCGAAAAGGGGGTTATTATTAAGTGACAAAAGAAAATGATTTGTTTCAAAAAGAAATTTTAACAATAATAATTTCAGAGTCGCCACTTAGAATAATTTGGTGTGCCAAGTCATCTTTGGAAGTCCTTTTTCAAAAAAATTTTTTTTACTCTATTAAAACTGGTCCATGAATAGAGATTCTGGTTTAGGAATTCTGTTGACCGAGAGGAAGGTGTTAGGTACCCCTCGATCCTGTGGTTCAACCAACGATTGTTCGTAGAGTATATCGATTAGTATGACACTATGAAGTGAATAAACCATATAAAACACATAAACCAAACAAGCAAAAATCCAAAAAGTTAATGTCCAGTCCAATTTATTACAAACCAAAATAAAAATGTTAAAATTAAAACCTAAATTATATTATCTATCCTACACTATGCTTTTTTTATGCCTCGGGCCTTGATCACGATCGGTCTTTTGAGTACAAAATACCATGGCGCATTCTCCAGTAACAAATACAATTTTCCTTGGGCATTACCCGCTAAATGAATACAAGGAGTTTAGATGCGATGAAATAAAGGCCATTCAACACATTCAAACATTCAACAATCCATAATCCCTATGTTTTTCCTACTCAACCTACCATTTACCTACTCATTTTGATTAATCATGATTTTATCACATTCAACATCACCAATGAATCAAAATTAATCCAAATTCACTTTATCACGATTAACCCATCCCCGAATTACTTTTTTTTAGCCCACAAATTTTCATATAAAAATAGTTACTGATCCGTATCAAAATCAAATTTGTTCCTTGATCAATTATTCAACATCAAACATCCTCAAAAACACTCAAACATAATCATCAAAACAAGTAATCATGATACCAATCCAACAAGCTATGATAAAAATGAAGAGAAAAAGTTAGAGATTTGGACCTTTTGAACATTTTCCAGTGATTTACGAAGGGAATACAATGTTGTCTTGGAAAACCCCAAAGAATACCAAAATCTTGACTCCCAAACCATTTATGAACTGGCTCAAACCCGAAATCCAATTCGAACCAAAAATCCACAAAGAAAAGATGAGTACCAAAATAGATCTGCAAAAAACCCAAAACCTCTATACAAAATCTCACTAGAATCAACCTAAACAGGCCAATTTTGAGCTATTTTAGTGGCTGGTTCTAGTTTTTCGATGGTGAGAGATGGGTTTTGGGTCGGCGGTGCCTGAATCCAACAAAATAACAACTGATTCTGGCAAGAAATTTGCTGGAAAACTCAATGTCAGAAGTATTTTCTATTCACAATTTCTCACTATTTCTTTTTCTCTCCCATCAATTTGTGTTATCTCTCTATTTTTCTATGAGTGTGTGTGTTGTGTCCCTCTTTCTTTCCCTCATGATTTCTTTATATCTCCTTACTATTTTCTCCTAATCTCTCTATATGTAGTGTATATATAAGAGTGTGTGTGTGTGTATGAAAGAAGAAAATGGAGAACTAGGTAGTTATGTATGTGTCTATATGATGGTGTGTATTTTTTGGTGAGGTTTGTGCTTGTGTAAAAGAGAATATCTGGGTGTGTTGTGTGTTTTCACTGTAAGGTCAATTTGAGTATATATTGATGGAATTTTCTATGATGGTGGTGTGTATATAAACAAAAATAGAGAGATTGTTTATATGTCCTCTCTAAGTCCATCCATTATGTGTGTGTATCTATTGTGCTTATCTTTTCTCAATTTTGTTATTAGGAGTGTGTGTAAAATATAAGGGGGTAAAGGTAGGGGGTACATGGTTAGAGATGGGGTAGGGGTAGATTGTTATATTTTGTTATAGATTTTTTTAGAGTTGGTTATTTTTGTTCTTTTATGGAAAAATTATCAATTAAAAGGGGGTGTATGGTTAGGTGGTGTAATTGGGTAAATTTGACTTTCGAGAGGGACAAAATTAGGTGTCTACAAATATAATTTTAAAATTCCATAGCATGAAATTGAGTCTTTCAGAGTATGGAAGCTCACCACTTCAATTTGACTCTAAGTTGTCCCTGAATTCAAGTCACTGAGCAAGAGGAATAGTAGTATGGCCAGTTCCAGCATTGCATGGGGATACAAAGCTTGAAGACAGTTAATCGAGTGAACATTAGCATGTACTCAGGGACAAAGATAAAATAATGATGTTATTTAAAACCAAATAAAATGACCTTATGCAATCACACACACATATATATATATCATTCCAAGATAGGAATTGGGTTTAGCATGTATTTAAAAGCTTAACCTGGGTTGTGTAGCTCTACCCTCTTAAATGTCTATCCATGAGCTATATGGGTTCAGCTCCCTTACTAAAAAGGCCCAAGTACATGTTAGCCTTCTCGGTAGATACTATTTTTGTAGAAGTTTTCATAATTATCATTGTAGGATAGTTCAAGATATTTTGCAGGGATCATGTGGTAGGTCTTTAGCTTCAACAACTTTAGGTAGTCAGACATTTGTTCATGGTGGATGTTCTAGTTCAGTCGCATCACCTAAAGTTGAGTCAGGCAGTAAAGAGTGTCTTGTAAGTGATGAGTTCATCCATATGGAAAAGAATTATTCCCATTGTGTTTTTAGACCTACTTTTATATCGATAGTGAGAGGTGGTTCATAGAGTAGTAGGGATACAACTAGAAGTGCTTGAGGTAGAGGTAGAGGTGCATATGGTGGTGGTCAAGGAATTACTCAGTCCAAGAGATAACGTGGTCAGTGTTATTCTATACCTGCTAGGCCCGGGGAAGAGGCCTCTAATATTGTTATTACATGTATCGTCCTGATTTTCTTCAGATCTAATTTTGTATTATTTGACCCTAGGTCGACTTTCTCTTATGTTATACATATTTTGCTTTTTGCTTTGATATTGTATGTAAGCCTCTTGTTATGTCTTTTCATGTTCTACCTTCGTAGGAGATTCTTTAGTGGTGGATTGGGTGTATCGATCTTGTGTTGTTACCTTTGCGAGTCTTGAGACTTAGGTATCCTTGATTGTCTTAGATATGGTTAATTTTTATGTTATCTTGGGTATGGATTGGTTAGCTCCTTATTATGATATTTTAGATTGTTATGCCATGACTGTGACCTTATATGCACTGGGTATGCTGAGGTTATCTTAGAAGGGTACATTTAGTTCAGATCTCAAGGGTGTTATATCTTTTTTGCATACTCATCACATTATTGAGAGAGAGTGTCTATCCTATTTAACGTATATCCGTAAAGCTAATGTTTTATTACTTCCTCCTATGGATTTTATTTGAGTTGTTCATGAGTTCATAAATGTGTTTCCTACAGATTTACCTGGTATGCCTTTAGATTGTGATATTGATTTTTCTATTAATTTGCAACTAGGCACCAAGCCCATTTTTATTCCTTCCTATAAGATAGCCCAGTCGAGTTGAAAGAGTTGAAGAAGTAGTTGAAAGATTTGTTGAATAAGGGATTTATTAGACTTAGCATATATCCTTAGGGTGCGTCTGTCTTGTTTATGAAGAAGAAAGATGGTTCTATGCATATGCACACTGATTATAAGTAGTTGAACAAAGTAATAGTTAAGAACAAATACCATCTTTCTTGCATTGATGATCTATTTGAATAGCTTTAGGGTGATTCGATGATTTCCAAGATTTATTTGAGGTTTGGGTACCATCAATTGAAAATTAGATCTTTAGATATTCTGAAGACAACTTTTCAAATTTTAAAGGTTATTATGAGTTCTTGGTTGCGTATTTTGGATTGAATGATCCCCCTACAATGTTTATAAAGTTGATGAACTAGGTATTTCAAACATATCTCAACTCATTTGTGATTTTATTTATAGATAACATCTTCGTTTATTCTAAGAGTGAGGACAACTATGTGAAGTATTTGAGGATTGTGCTTTAAAGGTTATGTGATGATAAGTTGTATGCTAAGTTTTCTAAATATGAGTTTTCGTTAGATTTTATCTCTCTCTTGGGTCATGTGGTGACTATAGATAATATTATGGTTGATTCGTCCAAGATTTTGGTAATTTGATATTGGGCTAAATATATTTCTCCTACCGAGATTTAGAGTTTCATTGGTTTGATAGGTTATTATTGGTGTTTTGTCAAGGATTTCTCATCTATTGTGGCTCTTTTAACCAAGTTGGCTCAGAAAAAGTTGGTTTTTTAGTGGTCCAATACATGTGAGAAGATCTTTCAAAAGCTCAAGGGGTTGTTAAATTTGGCTCCTATCTTGACTTTGCCCAAAGAGGGTGTGTCCTTTACCATGTTTTATGATATTTCAAGTGTTGGTTTGGGTACGCTGTAGGAGGGTAAGATGATTGCTTATGCCTCTTGTCAGTAAAATCCTTATGAGAGAATTACCCTACTCATGATTTAGAGTTGGCATCCATAGTGTTTGTGTTGAACCTATGGCATCATTACTTGTATGGAGTGCTTTGTAAGATTTTCTTGAACTATCGTAGCCTTCAGTACTTCTTCTGATATTGAGATCTTAATATGAGGCAACAGTGGTGTCTTGAGTTCCTTAAGTATTATGACATTAATATTTTGTACTATCTGGGCAAGGATAATATGGTAGCAGATGCCTTGACTCAGAAATCTACTTGTATGGGAGTTTAGCTTATCTTTTACCTTGGAATGGACTTTAGCCTTGGAGGTATATTCTTTAGATAACCAGATGGTTAGGCTTCATAATTTGACACCCAGGGGAGTTTTATCCTTTGTTGATGCTAGATCTTTCTTGATAGATTAGATTTGAGCTCATTGATTTGATGATAATAGTCTGATGTTCATTCAGGATAAGATGTTAAGTAGCAAGGATAAGGAATCCTTTCTTGATTCTGACGGTGTATTAAGGATTGCTGCCTGAGTTTGTCTGGTGAAAGCCAGAGATTGGGTAATATTGATTTTAGATGAGGCTCATTGCTCTAGATATTCTATCATCCAAGTGTAACCAAGATGTATCGTGATTTGAAGTATCTTTATTGGTGGGGTGGTATAAAGAAGGATGTGGAAAATTTTGTAGCTCGTTGCTTGTGTTGTTAGCAAGTGAAGGCCAAGCATTATAGATTGAATGATTTACTTCAGATGTTACCATTCTTGTGTGGAAGTGGGATCGGATCACTTTAGACTTTGTGTAAAAGTTGCCTCTTAATTCTCGTAGTTCTGATAATATCTGGTCATCATGGATCGATTGACCAAATCAGCCCATTTTATCCCTATTTAGATTTTCTTCAGTACTGACAGGTTGGTTTGTATCTATGTTCACAAGATAGTTCATCTTTATGGGGTAACCGTATCTATTATTTTAGATAAAGGATCAATGTTCACATATAGCTTCTGGCGGACTTTTTAGGAAGAGTTGGGTACTCGAGTTGACCTTAGTAAAACTTTCCACCTCCATACGGATGGTCAGTCAGAGAAAATTATTCAGGTTTTGGAGTGTATGATCCGTGCATGTGTTATGGATTTTGGGGTTTAGTAGGTGCAACATTTGGCCTTGGTGGTATTCATTTATAATAATAGATACCATTTTAATATTGAGATGGCCTCTTTTGAGGCATTGTATGGTAGGTATTATAGATCTCATATTGGTTGGTTTGAGGTTTTTGAGGTTGGACCCCATGGTATTGACTTGCTTTACGAGTCTTTGGATAAAGTTTGAGTTATTCAAGATAGGCTCTGGGCAACCTAGAGTAGGTAAAAGAGTTATGCAGACCACGGTCTTTGTGCCTTTAATTTTGGGATTAGTAATAGTCTTTCTTCGTGTTTCCCCCATAAAGAGAGTGATGAGGTTTAGGAAAAGGGTTAATCTTAGCCCAGGTATATTGGACCTTTTGAGATTCATCAGACAGCTACGGAGGTTGCTTATAAGTTGGCCTTACCCCCAGACTTTTCAATTGTACATCTAGATTTTCATGAATCTATGCTTCAACACTATATTCTAGAAGAGTCTTATGTGCTTTTTTGATATACAATTCAGATGGATGAGAGGTTGACCTTTGTTGAGGATCCAATGTCCATTTTAAGCAAGGATGTAAGGCGGTTGCATTCTAGAGATATTCACGTGGTTAAGGTTCAGTGGAGACACCATCCTTTGGAGAAGGATACATGGGAGATCAATTCTGATATGAGTAGTAGTTACCCTCATCTTTTTACTAATTTAGGTATTTTTTTACCTTTAGTTTGAGTACGAACTAGAGTTTTAGTGGTGGATGTTGTAATGAGCTAAATTTATGAATTTTTCATTTTGATGTATTTTGACTATTTTGCCTTTCCCCGTAGTTGCTATGTGTTAATTTTAAGGTTTATGAATGATTGGCACGATTTATGTTGTGATACTGAATGGGTTGAGTGAGTTTGTGTTTTTTAGAAGCTTAAGAAGCCATCCAGTTGACTTCGGTTAGCATGTTGTTTAGAGTGTGGTATAGAAAATAGGATGGCAAAATAGACTACACCAATAGATTCTGAAAGTCGATTTTGGGTTAGTAATGGGGTTGGTTTTGTTTTTGGACTATTATATCTCATTACGATCCTTCATTTGAAAAATTACAGTATTTCAGAGACTTATTTCTTGATAACGACATTTTTTTTAGAATCTGATATTGTCATTAAGTCTAGAACATCGAAATTATCCTATTAGCATATATGATTTACTTTTGTCGGGTCCCAAACAGATCCTAAGTGTCTGTTCGAAGAACTCAAAACCATGCAAAATCAATCGGTACACAACTGATATTTGATGAATGGATCCTTCATGATGAACTTGAGCCTTTGGCCGTGAGTCCGGAGAAGGAATTCACCCTTCATCACGATCGTGAGATAGTGGCTGCAATTGTGAAGGGCAATGGGTTTTTCTTTGCAAACGCGATAAGGCTGTCGCAAATACGAAGGTCTGATTCATCAATCTTTGTGAATGCAATGACTTGGCCGCAAACATACTATATTCATCGTCAGTGTTACCCTTCACAAATGTGAAGGGTTAATCGCATTTGCGATGTAGTATATACTAAACATTATAAATAATCTATAGCCACGATTTTAATCCATTTTTAGACCTCCAAGCTTTGAAAAAATTAATTTTCGAAGTTTCAACATTGATTTTGTGTGGGTAACTTCTATTCCACTATTTCCCATTGATTTTATCTTCAAAAACACCTTTAAATCATGATTTCAAAGTGGAAAAATTTGGAGTTTTTACTGATAAAGTTTAAAAAGGGTTTTACTTCATTTTGGACTTTAATTTTTAACTCGTTATCGCGTAGGGTTTTTCCTATAGACTCTTATAACCATTGGGAATGCTTTTTTGAAACAAATGTTGATCTTACCTTTTGTATTTTTAAATTATTTTTTGCCCCGGCCCAAATATGGGCAACATGAGTATTAATAACTTTATTTTAATGAGCACATGCTCTTTTGAATTTTGTAGCTGTTATTTTTTAATGTTGTAGTTGATTCTAAGGTCGTTCACTAGGGGAAGGGAAGCACTTAAGGCTGAGATTTCATCATTTCAAGGTAGGATATGGCTTAACATCTTTTAAATTGAGCTAGATAATTAATTAATAAGTAAAGCATGCTATGGGTTGGGGAAAATAACTATGGAGCTTATATTCCGAGATTAGTTTTACTGTTGTGTGCTCGTGTGGGGGCTTATATTCTGTTGTGGTTGATTTGTGACACCTAATATTGTGTATTGCCTAAGTTGGGGCTTTATTTGACATTATTGACCTTATATGAGCATCTAAATGTATTTATTCTAGATATGATGCCTATGCGAGGGCTTATTTTATTAATTTAGGTCTTAATTGATCCTAGGTTGCTTTTATCTTGATAAAATACCAAATTTAGGGTTGTTATGATATTAATGATGTATTGCATGCATATTTATTCAAATGGTTCCTAATCGGAGTTGATAATCATGAATTATGGACATATTGAGTTGATTTTTGGGCTCACTTGTATATATGTTCCGTATTAGATGGATTGGATATAATCATTTGAGTTGATTGTGAGAATTTCATCCTCATATACATTTATGAGATACTTGTACCACTGGAAAACACTATTTTTGAAAGAAAATAAGACACATTTATGAAAATCCTTTCGGTGAACATGAGCCGAAAAAGAGAGTTGAGAATGATATATGAGATATAATATACGGTATGTGAATACCATATGGGTCCTACCTAATAGCTACGAGCTCGGTGGGTATATTCGAAAAATCATGTGATGATTTTCACTATTTATTCCATGCCCATTGCATTGTATGCATTCTTGCTTGTTTTCCTTGGTTTCCTTGACTTTTGTTTGATTTCTGTGTATTCCTTTTTAGATATGTGTTGTTACTACTTATGTATACTTATACATACATACATACATACATATATATATATATATAAAGAGAGAGAGAGATTAGAACTATTAGTGAAGATCGTGAAAGCTACCGTTTGGGACTTTTCTATTTGCAGGGGATGCGCTCATAGTATATTTTATTTACGTATTTCCCATTTTCTCAATCAGCCTATGAAACCTACTGAGTATAGGTGGACTGTACTCACCCCGTACTATGCCCTTTTGGTGCAGATCCTAGCATAAGTACGACTCACTGATGCTGATTTGTGCGGTGAAGTTGGTGATACTTTGCGGTACTGGCCACCCTAGGCTTATCATAGTCGACCTCAGGCCTCTTCTCTCTACTAGTTGTGTTTATTCTTATTTTAGAGATAGTCTATGCATTTCAGTTTTGGACTTTGTGTTAGATGCTCTTATGCTGTGACACTAGATTTTGGGATTGGATTGTATGGAGTTCTTTCATGTTCCGTTTGTGATTGAGACTACAATAAGGTGAGACTTTTAGAATGAAGTTAGGCCCTAAATCCCCAGAACATGTAATACAATATTCTGAAATATTCCTTATTTTTCTTTATTCATTCTAGAAGTCTCACCTAGGAGTTATTTTACTGTATTTGCATATTCTGTTATCAGTTTAGGTAATTATCTTACTTATTAAGGTTGTGAAGCAATAAGTGCCATCATGGCCTCTTTTTGGGTCGTGACAATGGTCAACTTATACTTAGTAGGTATCATAGTCTTACTGAGCAAAGCATAAAACAAAATAATAAAATACACTATAAGCACGTCACCTGCCAATAAAAAAGTTTCAAAATGATAGATTACACAGTATCCACTAGAAATTATAAGATATAAGAATAATAAAGGAAACTAACTACACAATAACAATGCATAAGGAAAGAACAACAATGTATACAAAGCAATGCAATGCAATGTTGACATGATGATGATGAAAATAAGCCATTACATGACTTTTCATATACAACTTCTAAGCCTCCATGCTACAAGATAGGATCCATGTGGGGTCATAACCCATGTATATCTCAACTCATCTCTCTGGCTAATGTTCATATATCAAAAGTTTTATAAATTGTGTCATTCACCTCTCTGGCTATTGTTCATGGATCAATAGTTTTATAAAGTATTTCTCAGTGACATCAACATATCATGAAGTGTATATATTAAAAGAGGATGGAATACTCACAACCAATTAGTATGAAGATAATGATCAATCAATACGATACAAGTGAGCTTAAAAATTAATTCAACATGTCAAAAATTCACAAACATAACCCTTCTCTAGGCACCACCAAGATAAATAGTCATGTGAGACATTAAACTATCATTTCAAAAACCCTTCTCTCAGGTATTACTATCAATATAAGGTAATTAATGCTCAAAGAAGACCTATAATATCTATTCAAGCTTCCGCATAGGCAAAAGAATAATAAACATAGAATTGCATGCACAAATAAGTCCTATAATTTCAAATAATGCTCCCACAAGAGCAACACAATATATATATATATATATATATATATATATATATATATATATATATATATATATTATCAAGTCAACAATAATGTACAAATAAGCCCCCACACGAAGACACAATAGTAATAATAATCAAAAAATATAAATTCAAAGGATAAGTCTCCAACACATAGCATACGTTACATGCTCGTTAACTACCTAACCTAATCTAAAGAAAGTTAAACCATAACTTACCTCGAAAAGTCGAAAACCCAAGCCTAGGCTTCAATATAGAGCCTTTCCTTTATAACTGATCCTCGTAAAAGCTAAAACTAACAAAAACATAATATACACATTAAAGGAAAGCTAATGATATCCTTATTAGCTATTTTTGCAATGGATCAAAAATTAGTTTGAAAAATGAGCTCAAAAATGAAAGTCGTAAACCCATAATTTTATTTTAGAAATATGCTCCCCAAGATTATAGGAGTCTATATTTGAAAACCCATGCAAAAATGAGTTTTTATTGATATCTAAATAAAAAAAACATCTTAAAGTTTTATCGATAAAACCCCCCAAAATCAAATTTGAAATAAAGGTTTTGAAGCTATTTTAAAGATAAAATCAATGAAAATTAATGGGAATAAGAGTTTGGAGTTTACCCAATCTCAAATGGTGAAGCAAACCATAAGAATTGCCCTTTTCCAAAGCTCTAAGGTAAAAAAAAAAGTAAAAATAATTCACTATTTATATTGTTCTATGACCAATCACTCATGAACGTGGTCAATGTAATGACCCTCGTATTGAAATTTAGATATTTTGGTATTTTGACCATTTGTCCTTTTCCATGGTTGCTTTATCTCATTGATTTATGGGGACAGTTGGCACATTTTCCAATGCATCCAAAAGTGTTTTAAGGAAATTTGTGATTTTGAACAACCTTAAAGGGATTAGTTTGAATTCAATCAACATTATGATCCGAGCCTTGGATGATGATTCTGAAAGTTTCATTAGATTTGAAACGTCAATTTTAGGTTAGTAGCGTGGTTAGTTTTGGTCCTGAGACTTTATTTTACATTTTGATCCTCCAATTGAAAACAAGTTAAATTTGGCCTTGAAGGGGTTCTTGGGGTTAATTTTTTTAAAATGATATTTTTTCATAAATCCAATGTCTCCATTGAGTCTTGAACATCAAAATCAGTCTGGTAGCATGTATGGTTTATTTCTATAGAGTCCAAATCAAATAATGGTGATCCGTTTGGAGCATTGTTGGCTTGCATCAAGATCAGCACTGACTGATATCTGATGCAGCTACTTAAGCGGCCAAAGACCACATAAGATGCCAAGACCAAAACCTAGGTCATGATGGAACTTATCACTGTCCAGCCTTGATAAGTAAGTCTATCACTTAAATTGATAAAGAAAATCACAAAATAACTAAGGCATTAGAAGTCAAACCAATATAAGACATAAATGAAACAAAAATCTGAATAACATAACATAAAAACCCCAAGAAATGGTGTCAAAGTGTAACTCCCCGAGTCTGTACCCCGGATGCTACACGGTGCTAGCGACCGCGAAGGACCACCAGCTAACCCATGACTAGTACCTGCTGGGAGCACTAAATAATAATAACACTGCAATACTGATATTACTGAAATAAATACAGAAGGTAGGCTGAAATTCCCATAAGGTTCATAATTGAAAACAAATACTGTAAACTAAAATATTTGTCTGAAATACTCTAATCTGAAAGCCTCTAAATGTCTGAATTATGGATTTAAAGGGACAAGCCCTCAAATAACTCCTACTACTGAAAACTATACTAAAATACTAAAATAATACTCTGTCCTTAAACTATGAGGACTCACCACTAAGTCTGTTGCTGATAGGCTGGGCTGCTAAGTATGGTCAGGAGCCCGTACGTCTGAACCTATGATATAAGACATCATAGCGCAAAAGAAAAGTATGCGTCAATACTTTGAATATACTGGTATGCTAAGTGAGGTAGGATGATACGCATGGGTTCATATGCATGAATGCATGAACAATAACTGACTGAATAACGTGAACATAACTGAATGAGAGTACATACATGAATACATAAACTGTAATGAGATCATGTTAATGCTGGTTACTGAGTTCTGAATACTGATTAACTGATATTTAATTTTACTGATATTGTAATACTGATAACTGAATGACTATTTTTTATAGTCCTGATTCTGTAAAACTGAACTGATTTCTATACTGAGATGGGTGATTATATCTGACATTCCTGAATTTATAAAACTAAACTGAGATCAATACTGAGACTAAAACTGAAAGTAAAACTGTGAAAGGTAATTATCTAACGGACATACCTCTCTCTAAATGGATTGGGGTTCAACCTGTAACCCCAGTTGAAAGGGTGTCAGTACCGTGCCATGGGTAAAGGTAAGTTGTGAGTTAACCCTCTGTAACGAAGCTTTTTCGTCAAGCCTCACTAGCAGAAAAACTCAAACAAGATGTGTCAACCCTAGTCTGGTAAGAAGATATCTCAACCTAAGCTGGCTACATAGTTCTGTAACGCAGGGATTGCTGCTACTAAGGGTCAAACCCTATACTGGCAGGAATTCCCCCATCTCTGGGTTCGTACGATGCTGAATCCTACTCTTAACTGAATAGACACTGAACTGATTTCTAGTCCACACTAAGTTTGACTGAACTGTTACAGATTGTACTGTCTAACTTAACCAAACTAAATTCACTGGATTTCGCTAACTGCCGGAGTACTACTGAATTAGGCTAATTGACTGAGTTCACTGAGTTTTGAACTAAATACTGAACTGAGACTATGACTGAGTACTGAGTACTACTGTTCGTAAGACTACTGAGTCTGTTCTATAGCTACTGTAACTCTAGGTGAACATCTAAATTTTTGGGTTTTGAATACCCCCAAGACTCAATAGCATAAAAAGTAAAATATATAGTAAACTTGAAAAGCAGAACACTGTGCACTTGTTCATAACTCATCCATAGGGATATTTTATCAAACACTTGTAAGGCATAAGTTTACACATATACTAGCATGTCATGATTTTTCCCCATTTAATTCACATGAGCATTTTAACAAACACTTGGGGAGCACAACTATGCACATGATACTAAAACAACATGTAGGCATCATAAAATAAATTTTCAAATTCAATGGCTTTAACATGAATTCACATAATACTACAAACATGATAATGAATTCCATATGAATCTTATAATAAACCATGGATTAGAAACCCAATTAACATTATAATCATAAATACACTTAAATCCAATCATGAAAATCATGAAATCAATCTACTTGAAGTTTAAAAGAGTTTCTTGGACTTCAAGGGTGGAAGAAACCCTTGGATGAACACTTCACATACCTTAATGCTCAAATTCTTGATGATTGATGGTGAAATTTTTTATATTAATCTTGGATGGAAAACCCTAGGGTTTGTTCTTGAGTAACTTGAGAAAGAATGAGTGTAATTTGCTTAAGGAGAGCTGAATTTTGTATTTTTGGGGCTGAATAGTCATGAGAAAAGACCCAAATACCCCTGAGGACGCAAAATCTTAATGACTAAAAATTTACTTAGTGACATGAAGATCGATGCATCACATTGATGGAGTCGACGCTATGGCCGACCATCACGTTGAGTAGATCGATGCATCACATTGATGGAGTCGACGCTATGGCCGACCATCACGTTGAGTCTGCATTGGTTCACTAAAAATTGCACTGGGAGCTAGGAAAATATTCATAAACGCGATAGGCAATGCGGCGCGTTAAGGTCACGTTGATACACTTTTTTAGACTCCCAAACGTGCCTCAAACGATGTCTAAAAAATCCAAAACTCGTCCAAAAACACCTACTGACACTTCTAATCATGAAGCAACTTAAAGATCGTCATTTAATGGTCGTAAGGGTCACGAAATAAGATCGCCAACTATAAAGGCTAAAATAACTCTATGTATGAATACTCAGCTAAAATTTTCTAAGTCTGGAACCCCTTAACAAGCTTTAAAAGACTAAATTACTTTGGATTTTGCGGGATGTTACAATTTTTTCCCTATGGGAACATTCATCCTCGAATGAGACTGACTAAGATGGGAGAAATGATAGACTGAAAGTACATATTGGACATGCACAACTGAAGCATGATTTCATAGCTGAGACTACTGATATACTAAATTATCATACTGAACATTCATAATTGATGCATGATATTGTAACTAATATTAATGATAAGATGAGTTGTATACTGAACATGCATATCTGATGTATGACTACATGACTGAGCTGATTCATGAATGCATGACTGAGTATGCAACATTACTTGATACCAAGTTAGTAACTACATCTGAACATAAAAATGAGTAAATTTAAGGAAAACTGTTACCTTAAATTGAGTCTGAGTTTGCAAAGAAGAGGTGAGGATTCTTGGTCCGCATATCTTCTTCTGCTTACCAAGTAGCTCCCTCAACGGACTGATTCTACCAAATAAATTTGACTAGAGGGACTTCTTTATTCCTCAGTCTTCAAATCTGGTAATCGAGGATTTAGAATGAAACCTCTTTATAGAGAGACTGTTCTGAACATATATGCCCTCTATAGGGACTACAATTGTTGGGTCACCTATGCTTTTCTTTAGCAAGGAGACATGAAACATTGGGTGCACTGAAGCTAAGTCTGAAGGCAACTCAAGCTTGTAAGCTACCATTTCGAAATGGATGATAATTTGGTAAGGACTGACATATCGGGGACTAATCTTACCCTTCTTGCCAAACCTCTTCACTCCTTTCATAGGAGAGATCTTCAAATATACATAATCACCAATCATGAACTTGAGATCTTTTCTGCGTATAATTTTTATCGGCTCTGAGATGTATTAAGCCTCTCGCTGATCAACTGAACTTTTTCTCTAGTGTCAAATACCAAGTCAGGACCTACCACTACGGCCTCACCTACTTCAAACCAACCAATGGGAGATCTACATCTTCTCCCATATAGTACCTCAAACGGAGCCATCTGAATGTTGGAATGGTAACTATTATTATATGCTAACTCAATCAGTGGAAAATGGTCATCCCAACTTCCCTTAAAGTCAATGGCACATGTCCTTAACATATCTTCTAGAGCCTGGATGGTCCTTTCTGCTTGACCATCTGTCTGAGAGTAAAAGGCTATACTGAGGTGAACTTGGGTACAAAAACCATTTTAGAAGGCTTTCAAAAAATGAGAGGTTGACTGCATACCTCTATTTGAAATGATAGATAAGGGAACTCCATGCAATCTGGCCAACTCTCTAAAATAGAGTTTGGCATAATCCTCGACTGAATAAGAGGTATGAACTGGTAAGAAATGAGCTGATTTGGTCATTCTATCTACAATTTCCCAAACTAAATCATGCTGCCGATGAGTACAGGGAAAACCCATCACAAAATCCATGTGCACTTCTTCCCATTTCCTTGTGGGAATATTGAACTCCTACATGGACCCACTAGGCTTCCGATGCTCAATCTTAACTTGTTGACATGTCGAGCACTTAACCACACAATCTATAATATCTTTCATCATTCCACTTCACCAATAGACTTCCCGTAAGTTGTGGTACGTCTTAGTGGTCCCTAGGTGAATCGAGTAGAATGCACCATGCACTTCTACAAGAATTCACTGCCTCAAGTCATCTACACCTGGCATACATAGCCGACTCTGGCAACGTAATACAATATCTCTCCCTTGGGAGAAAACCTCCACTTTCTGATCTCTGATTGACTCTTTCAACTTAACTATACTAGGATCTTTGTCCTACTTTTCCTTTACCTCGAAAACTAGAGATGATTTTGATCTACTCTGCACCCATCCATTACCTTCTGCTGAATCGACTAAGCGGACACCTAGTCAGGCAAGCTGATGAACTTCCTAAACTAACTTCTTCTTATTACCTTCCATGTAAGAAATACTACCCACAGATATCCTACTAAGAGCATCAGCCACTACATTGGCCTTGCTCGGATAGTATAAGACACTCATGTCATAGTCTTTCAACAACTCCAACCACCTTTTATAATGGAGGGTTAGGTCTTTCTAAGAGAACACATACTGTAGGTTCTTATGGTCTGTGAACATATAAACATGTACCCCATACAAATAGTGCCTCTAAGTCTTTAAGGTAAACATTATAGTTGCTAGGTCAAGATTGTGGGTAGGGTAGTTCTTCTCATAGGGCTTTAGCTCTCTAGAGGCATAGGTAATAACCTTACGTATCTGCATTAAAACACACCCCAAACCAATTCTGGAAGCATCACAATAAACCATAAATCTATCTGAACCATCTGGTAAAGTCAAAACTAGGGTCGTAGTGAGTTGATTCTTCAACTCCTGAAAACTCTTCTCATAAGAATCTAACCATTGGAACTTGACTTTCTTATGAGTCAATCTGGACATAGGGGATGCAATAGACGAAAATGCCTCAACAAACCATCGGTAATAGATGGCCAAACCTAAGAAACTCCTGATATCTGTCAGAGAAATGGGTCTGGGCCAATTTTTTACTACTTTTGTATTTTGAGGATCAACTCTAATGCCATCACCAGAAATGATATAGCCAAGAAAAGCTATTGGCCTTAGCCAAAATTTGCACTTACTAAATTTGGCGAACAATTAATGGTTTTTGAGAGTCTGTAACACTGTTCTGAGATAGTCTACATGATCATGTTCACTGCTAGAGTAGAAAAGAATGTCATCTATGAAGACTATGAAGAACATGTCTAAGTACTACTTGAACATATGGTTCATCACGTTTATGAAAGTTGCTGGGGCATTGATAAGACCAAAGGACATGACTAGGAATTCGAAGTGACCATATCTAGTTTTGAAAGTTATTTTCAGAATGTCAGATTCTCTGTCTCTGAGCTGATGATATCCTGATCTGAGGTCTATCTTAGAAAAGTAACAGGCACCCTGAAGTTGGTCAAATAAGTCATCGGTTCTAGGAAGTGGATACTTGTTCTTGACCACAAATATTTTCAACTGATAGTAGTATATACACATCCTAAGAGAACAGTCTTTCTTACGCATAAATAGAACTGGTGCACCCTATGGGGATACGTTGGGTCTGATGAATCCCTTATCTAGGTGATTCTTCAACTGTTCTTTTAATTCTTTGAGTTCTAATGGATCCATTCTGTATGGAGGACTAGATATGGGCTAAGTATCTAGAAGAAGGTCTATTCTGAAGTCAATTTCCCTCTAGGAAAGAACTCTAAGAAGATCTTCGGGTAACACATCTGGGAATTCACATGCTACTGGAACTGACTCAAGACTGGGAGTATCAGAACTAGAATCCTTAAATTGAATGAGATGATAGACACACCTCTTAGATATCATTTTTCTCGCCCTTAGGTAAAAAACAAGTTGACCCCTAAGTGTTAAGATTTTACCCCTCCATTCCAGGATAGGTTCATTCGAAAACTAAAATTGGATAATTTTGTTTCTGCAGTCAACTGAGGCATAGAATGAATAAAGCTAATCCATGCCGAGAATGACATCAAAATATATCATCTCTAATTCTACTAAGTCTGCTGAAGTGACTTTCTAAGATACTATAACCAAACAGTTTTTGTATATCCGTCGGGCTATGACAGATTTACCCACTGGGGTAGAGATTGAGAAAGGCTCTGCTAGGATTTTGGGATTGATACTAAAATCAATAGTTATATAAGGAGTTAGAAAGATAAAAAAGCTAATAGATCTATCAAAGCATAAACATCCAAATGATAAACTTATAACATACCAGTGACCACATCAAGAGAACTCTCCAGATCCTGTTGGGACTGAAGTGCATAGAGTCTGTTTGGGCGTTTTCCACTGGTGGCACTGGAAGCGGCACCCTACTGATTCGAGCGACCAGACTGAGATGGGGGATGATTATGCTGGCTCAGTGAACCCACCTGAGAACACTTTCTAACCTTTTGGCTTGGCTTGCCACATCCAAAACATGCATCACTGCTAGCTCTGTAGATACCCTGATGGTTTTTGTCATACTTCTGGCAGAGAGTATTTGTTTGGGCACTGCTAACACTACCCTAGGGTTTAGGGCCTGATTCCCTATATCTATTGCTGTCTTTGAATTTTGACACTGGAGCACTGGCTAAGGACAGAGCAAGAATTAAAAATTTTGGGTAAAACTGAGGACGATTACCACCCTCTAACTTAGGCTATGTGAAGTTAAAGCTACCTAGTCTAGCTCTCTTATTCTCCCTCCCTTTCTCCTTATTCTAAGTCTTTTCTATCTACTGAGCATGGACCATAAGCTTGGATATGTCCATCTCCTTAATCAGCATTGTGGTCCTACACTTTTTGACCGCACTGTTAGACACACCAGGCACAAACTTACTTATCTTAGGTTTGCTATTTGCTACCACATGAGGGGCATATCTGGCTAACTGAGTAAACTTGAGAGAATACTCTTGTACTATCATGTTTCCTTACTTCAGATTAATAAACTCTAAAACCTTTGTTTCCCTCAACTCTAGAGGGAAGAACCTATCCAGAAAAGCAATAGCAAACTCCTCCCATTTTATGGGCCCTGTATCTGTGGCCTTTTCTACTTTCTACTGTTTGAACCACTAGTGAGCCACATCTTGTAACTGATAGGCGGCCAACTCAACACTCTCACTAGCATTCACTCCCATATTATTAGTGATGATAGGCGAATTTACGCGCCTATATCAATATATTTTGCCCATATTTTAGCCTAGTTTTGAGAACAAACTATATATTTCATGCACTTTTAGTCCTTTTTCCTATAAATGAGCTAACGAACATGATTAGTAAAGTTTCAGGTATAAATGATGTAGAATTCAACATTTTATGGCTTACTTGATGCAAAAGAAAGCTCACGAAGGAAGGAAAGGGAGTTTGGACGCCTAAGGACCAAAACTGCTGCATGGAAAATCTGTCCCAGGCTAAAACAGCATTTCAGAAGACTTTGGGGACCTGGACCAAAACTGCTGCATGGAAAATCTGTCCCGGGCTAAAACAGCATTTCTGAAGACTTTGGGGACCTGCAGTAACTAATTAGGATTTGGATAATGATACATTAACTTAGTAAAATTGGGTTAAGTATTTCATTAGTTTATTTGGATTAGGAGAATGTTACATTAACCTAGTACAATTGGGTTAAGTATTTCATTAGCCTAGTAGGATTTGGTTAGATATTTCATTTACCTAGTAGGATTAGGATATGGGTATTATAAATACCCTATCATGCTAGAGATTTTTATTCATCCCTCACCACAATACATTCTTCCATCCCTCTCTTCTTCCACCACAACAATTCTACAACTCTTCTAATCTTCCCATTAATTCTATTTTTCTTCTTCTATTCATCTATTCAATTCTTAATTTCCGCAACAAGAGAAACGTTACTTTGCTAAGGAATTCACACCTAACGCCTATCACTTGATCTACACGCCATTACTCAATATTGTGATATAATAACAATGTCAATAGTGATCTCCTTCGCATTCATGGGTAACTAAACCTCTCTGTTGGGGTTATGGAAGCCGAATGAGATACTATCTATTGCTGTGAGTTTGTGAGTTCATGACACGTATATTGCTTATATCATTATTCTCTTCATCTTAATCTACATTCTTTGCGGTTGCAAATGCAAGAATACGCCAGTCTAACATTTAACTTGTTCAAGAGAAAGGTTATTTGTCTTGAAAAGAGATAATGTCAAAGTAGTAGGACACCCTTTCCTATTAAAAAGCTAGTTTCGTAACTGGACTAACCTCTTGGAGAATTCATACCGTTAGACACGCTTTAAGCTCAAGAGAGTTAAAGTGAAATAGTCCTTGTTGAGGTCGAGAGACACTTGGATTTACCATAGAATACAATTCTCTATAAGCACATGCATGTCACAATTCTACACACTCATAGGCAATAGAGACGTATACCTCAGAAGGTGGACATAACTCCAACGCTTCAATTCTCATTGTTTACAACTCACGTAACAATCTCTCTCTCTTTACTTTATTATTTTCAGCTTTTGTTTACATTACTTGCACAACAAGAATTCCCCCTTCTTACGAGACTTGCAACAAAAGTTTAGTAATTTTACTTACTTGTTGGCCAAGCTATTCCCTGTGGGATCGACACCCAACCCAGGTTGGGTTCTATATTTGCTAACGACCACTTTACACTCCTACGAGAGCTGTAGATTGAGCGTTATCAATTAGTAACCTTCTACACCAGATCAAAAAATTCTTGTGGGTCCTTATCTGACTTCTACTCGGTAAAAGAGGAAGTGTTCATTCGAGTAAAGTCCTGAATTTTGGTTGCAGCAGAATTGGCCACTAGATTGGCCAGAACTTTAGTAGGGTGTTCATTATGGGCCGCCACTCAATTGGATATAGTGGTAAATGCAACCCTGAATTCCACATGGGAGACATGCTCGTACAGAGAATCTGCTTGGGCAGGCTCAGGGGCTGGCTAATTTCTTGTTCTTCTTCCATTCTTCTTTGGAGGTATGTTCTATAAACAAAAGGAAGAAAAGGATTATACTAAGAGTTTATTGTTAGTTTACGCTCACTTGCATGACATGAATACTGAAGAAGGGAACCTTTTTCTAAAACATGTTGTAGCCTCCTATCCATAAGTGTGGCACGCTATACACCCATGCACAAGACTCTACTAGGTGCAGCTTTCAAACTTCCTAGGACTCTGTTGAATCTTAGGCTCTGATACCAAGTTTGTAATGCCCCGAGTCTGTACCCTGGATGCTACACGGTGCTAGTGGCCCCAAATGACCACCAGCTAACCCATGAATGGTACCTGCTGGAAGCACTGAATAATAATAACACTGTAATACTGATATTGCTAAAATAAATGTGGAAGGTAGGCTGAAATCTCCGTAAGGTTCATAACTGAAAACAAATAATGAATACTGACATATCTGTCTGAAATACTCTATTCTGAAAGCCTCTAACTGTCTGAATTATGGAGTTGATGGGATAAGCCCCCAACTAACTCTAACTTCTGAA
Organism: Capsicum baccatum var. pendulum; assembly: GCA_030864225.1. Lineage (NCBI taxonomy): Eukaryota > Viridiplantae > Streptophyta > Magnoliopsida > Solanales > Solanaceae > Capsicum > Capsicum baccatum. Next base: position 65,572,878 of record CM061559.1, on the reverse strand, counting down.
AACTATACTAAAATACTAAAATAATACTTTGTCCTCAAACTATGAGAACTCACCACTAAGTCTGCTGCTCATAGGCTGGGCTGCTAAGTACGGTCAGCATCCCGTGCGTCTGAACCTATGATATAAGACATCATAGCGTAAAAGAAAAGTATGTGTTAGTACTTTAAATGTACTGGTATGCTAAGTGAGGTAGGCTGATATGCATGGGTTTATATGCATGAACAATAACTAACTGAATAACGTGAACATAACTGAATGAGAGTACATGTATGAATACATAAACTGTAACTGAGATCATGTTAACATTGGTTACTGAGTTTTGAATACCGATTAACTGATATCTAAGTTTACTGATACTATAATACTGATAACTAAGTAACTATTTCAGACAGTCCTAATTTTTTAGAATTGAACTGAGTTCTATACTGAGCTAGGTGACTGTATCTGACAGTCCTGAATCTATAGAACTAAACTGAGTTCTATACTGAAATTAAAACTGAAATAGTTGGAGGTAATCATCTAACGGGCATGCCCCTCTCTGAATGGATTGGGGGCCAACCTGTAACCACAATTAGAAAGGAGTCAGTATCGTGCCACGGGTAAATGAAAGTTGTGAGTTAACCTTCTCTAATAAGAAGCTCTTTCGTCAACCCTCGCTGGTAGGAAAACTCAGACAAGATATATAAACCCTAGTCTAGTAGGAAGATATCTCAACCTATGCTGGCTACATAGTTTTGTAATGCAGGAATTGCTACTGAGGCTCAAAACCTATACTGGAAAGAATTCCCCCATCCCTGGGTTCGCTCGGTGTTGAATCCTACTCCCAACTAAATAGACACTGAACTGATAGCTAGTCCATACTAAGCTTGAATAAACTGTTACTGGTAGTACTGTCTAACTGAACTGAACTGAGTTCACTGGATTCCGCTAACTGCCGGAGTACTACTGAATCGAGTTAACTAACTGAGTTCACTAAGTTTTGAACTGAATACTGAACTCAGACTGTGACTGATAGCTACGTACTACTATTCATAATACTGCTGAGACTGTTTTGTACCTACTATAGCTCTAGGTAAAAAACTAAATTTTCGAGTATTGAATAACCCTTAGGACTCGATAGCGTGAAAAGTAAAACATAGAGTAAACTTGAAAAGCATAACACTGTGCACTTGTTCATAACTTATCCATAGTGACATTTTATCAGACACTTGTAAGGCATAAGTTTACACATATACTAGCATGCCATGATTTTTCTTTATTTAATTCACATGAGCATTTTAACAAATATTTGGGGAGCACAACTATGCATAGGATACTAAAACAACATGTAAGCATCATAACATAAATTCACAAATTCACAAATTCAATGGCTTTAACAGGAATTCACATAATACTACAAACATGATAATGAATTCCATATGAATCTTATAATAAACCATGGACTAGAAACCCAATTAACATTATAATCATGAATACATTTAAATCCAATCATGAAAATCATGAAATCAATCTACTTGAAGTTTAAAAGAGTTTCTTGGACCCCAGGGGTGGAAGGAACCCTTGGATAAACACTTCACATACCTTAATGCTTGAATTCTTGAAGATTGATTGTGAAAATCTTGAGAATTGAATCTTGAATGGAAAGCCCTAGGGTTTGTTCTTGAGTAATTTGAGAGAGAATGAGTGTAATTTTCTTAAGGGTAGCTGAATTTCGTGTTTTTGGAGATGAATAGTCATGGGAAAAAGACCCAAATACCCCTGAGGATGCGGAATCTTAATGACGGAAAACTAACTTAGTGATGCGCAGATCGATGCATCATGTTGATGGGGTCGACTCTATGGCCGACGCGCCGCATTGAGTCTGCGTCGGTTCTCTAGAAATTACACTGAGAGCTGGGGGGGAATATTCATTGCCATGATAGGCAACACGGCACATTGAGATCGCATCGATACACTATTTTAGACTCCCAAACGTGCCTCAAACGATGTCCAAAAAATCTAAAACTCGTCCGAGAACACCTACTGACACTCCTAATCATGAAGCAACTTAAAGATTGACATTTAATGGTCGTAAGGGACGCAAAATAAGATCTCTAACTATGAATGCTAAAATAACTCTAAGTATGAATACTCAGCTAAAATTTTCTAAGTCTGGGACTCCTTAACAAGATTTAAAGGACTAAATTAAGCTTAGGATTTGTGGGGTCTTACACAAAGAGTAGAACGTCTAATAAATCATCTAAATATATGTAAAATACAAAGACTGGCTTTGAAAATAAGTAAAGACATAATAAGGTAAGATGAGGTCTGAGACTCCACTCTGATTTCTAGAGAATCTAGTACCTCGATCACAATCTTCGAAAAGCATGAATCAGCTACCACAGGGAGTGCTCGTATCTAGGATTTACACCCAAAGGGCATAGTAGGAGTGAGTATAGTCCACATACTCAGTAGGTGTAATAGGCTGATTGGGCAATGCAGAAAATATGATACATAAAATATATTATGAGCACGTCACCTACATGTACAAAAGTCCCAAATGGTAGCTCACACTGTCTCCACTAACAGTCTAAAGTACATCAATACACAAAAATAAAAATATAACATACCTAAAATAAGGATACATGAAACTAAGCCAGGTCAAGGACATAAGGAACACAAGCAAGAAGTGAATGCATGTGCAACGCAATTCAATATGGATAGATGAACACCAAACGAGCTCGCATCTACTAGGAAGAACCTATGGGGGGGGGGTCACAACTCATATACTATATCTCAATCTCATAACCAACCTTGCCAAAAAATGACCTCGACCAAGGGTTTTCTAAATCATCATAATCAACCTTGCCAACAAATGAACTCAGCCAAGTGTTTTTTAAAAGTAAGTCATTTTTTCAATACAGTGTTTATCAATAGTACTAATATCACATGAATGTATATGTATGAAATAAGGATGTAATGCTCACAATTAACTAAATATGATGATATACAATCCATCCAAAAAGTATATATATATATAAGTGAGCTTAGAAATCGACTCAATATGTTCATAATTAATGATTATCAGCTCCAATTAGGCTCCATCAGAACATGTTTTCATGCAATACATCATTACTATTATATCAACCTAAATCAAGAATTTTTATCTTGATAAAAGCAATCAATGCTCAAATAAGACTTATATTAGAAAAATAAGTCCTGCACGGGCATCATATCTAGAATAAAGGCATTCTAGTGCACAGATAAGTCCAATTATGTCAAATAAAGCCCCCATACGGACAACACTATATCATATATCACAATCCAATCACAATAGAATATAATCCCCCACACAGGAATGCAATAGTAAAAGTAATCTCAAAATATAAATCCCATAGTTATTTTCCCAACCCATACCATGCTTTACTTATTCATTAACTACCTAGCTCAATTTGAAAGAAGTTAAGCCATAACCTACCTCAAGATAATTAAATCTTGATCTAAAGTTCTTTAACTTGGAGTCTTACCTCTGCGATCAGCCTCAGAATCAACTACAACATTCAACTATAACATCTACACGTTAAAAGCTAACAATACCCATATCGTCCATATTTGGGCCTAGGCCAAAATGAGTTTGAAATTAAAGAATAAAACTAGAATTTTATTTTAAAAATAATTTCCAAGGTTATAGGAGTCTACAAAATAAAACCCATGCAAAAATGGGTTAGAAACGATGTCCCAAATAAAGAAAACTCTTTTTTAAACCTTATTGGTAAAAACCTCATTTTTTCACTTTGAAAACATGATTTAAAGGTATTTTTGAAGATATAATCAATGGGAAATAGTGGTATTATGAGTTTAGAAGTTATCCACACAAGATTCAACATTCAAACCCTTGAAAATCTCCTATCCCAAAGTTTGGAGGTCCAAAAATAGAGTAGAATCATAAATGAAGTATTTATACTGTTCAATAAATTGTACCTCGTGATTGCAGACCTGACCCATGATTTCCAAGGTCAAAGTTAACCGACCATAAAATTTTCCTTCACATTCAAGGCCAAGGCTTCGCGTTTGTGGAGAAAAACTCCATTGCCCTTCACGATCACAACTACCCCCTCATGATCGCTATGAAGGGTGATTTTCTTCTCCATATTCACGCCCAGGGGTTGGCATTTGCAAAGAAGGATTCATGCACCAGATATCATCTGTGCACCAGCTGATTTTGCTAGTTTTGAATTCTCCAGATGGACCCTCGAAATTTATTCAACAGCAGGCAAAAAGAAAACCAAACATGCGACTAGGCTAATTTTAATATTCCAGACTCAATGACAATGTCAAATTTTTGAAAAGGGATTGTTTTCACAAAATTAGCCTCCAAGACCCCTTTTCATTATTATCCAAACAAAGCATTGAAATGAGATATAAAGGCCTTAAAATTAAACCAATCCCCCTACCAATCCAAATTTGACATTCTGAATCTTCTGGCTCAGTCTATTTATCCATCTGACACTCAGAACGACAAATTTTGATCAAAGTCAACTATATGGCTTCTATAGCCTATAAAAACCACAAACTCACATAAATCATTCCCATCGCATCAAGAACTGTGTCAACCATCCCCGAACCTCAAAATCAACAAGTAGCAACTACGAGGAAGGACAAAATGGTCAAAATACATAGAAATGAAAGATTCACAAATTCAAGCCTATACAGCATCCACCACTAAAAATCTAGTTCGTCCCCAAACTAGAGGTAGGAAAATACATAAATCGGCAAAACGTTGAGGGTAACTACTATGCATGTCAAACTTGAACTCCCATATAGCCTCTTTAATAGGATGATATCTCCACTAAATCTTAACCACATGAATATCTCTAGAATGCAATCGTCTGACATCCTTGGCTAAAATGGATACTGGCTCTTTAACAAAGGTCAAGATCTTATCAAAATGAAATGAATCCCAATGAAACACATAAGACTCATTCGAGATATAGAGCCGAAGCATAGACACATAAAAATTGGATGAATGGTTGAAATATCTGGAGGTAAGGCCAACTCATAAAAAACCTCCCCAACCATCCTAAGAATTTCAAATGATCCAATAAACCTAGGGTTGAGCTTGACCCTCTTCCTAAACCTCATCGAGGCCTTCATGGATGACACATTGAGAGATACTCGATCACTATTGCCAAACTTCAAGGTATGTAGCTACGGTATACATAACTCTTTTTCCTCTGTCCAAAGATTCACAAAGGAATTACATACCATGGGTCTAACAACTGAAGTCTCAACCCAACTAATAGGAGATCAACAATGCTAACCATACAATGCCTTGAAAGGAGCATCTCAATACTCAAATGGTAGTTATTATTATAAGAAAACTCTTCTAAGGTTAAATGTTTCTTCCATTGACCACCAAAATCCACGACATGTGTGTGGATTATATCCTTTAAAACTTGAATAGTCTACTCCAACTGACCATGAGTAAAGGCGTGGAAAGTTGTATTAAGGTCAACTCAAAAATCCAACTCCTTTTAAAAGGTCTAGTAGAAGTTAAAAGTGAACACTAAGCCTCTATGTGAAATAATAAACACAGGTACTCCATAAAGATGAATCATCTTATAAACATAGATACAAGTTAACTTCTTAGCACTGGATAAGATCTAAATATAGATGAAGTGGCCTGATTTGGTTGACCAATCCATGGTGACCCAAATACTGCCAGAGCCAGAAGAAGTATAAGGAAACCCAATGATGAAACATATAGTGATCTGCTCCTGGTTTTACTCAGGAATAGGCAATAATTAAAGCAAACCACCTGATCTCAAGTGCTCGACTTTTACCTATTAACAATATAAGCAATAAGCTAGAAGGTCAGCCACATCCTTTTTCATATCACCCGACCATTAAAAATTCTTCAAATTAAAATATATGTTGGTCACACCCAAATGGATAGAATATCTAAAACAGTAAGCCTCCTCCAAAATCAATCTCACCCAATCTTTGACTCTCAGCGCATAAACTGTGACACTAGTCCTCAACACACCATCAGAATCAAGAGAGACTTTCTTAGCCTTGCCATTCAATATCTTATCCTGAATAAACCTAAAACTAACATTATCAAAATAATGAGCTCAAATCTATTCCATCAAGAAAGATATAGCATCAAAAAAGCTAAAAAATGCTCTGACATCAAAATATCAAGCCTAACCATCTGGTTAGCTAAGGAATAAACCTCTAAGGCTAAAGGCCACTCGTAGATCAAGAGATGAGATAAAATCCCATACTAATTAACTTCCAACTCAAGCCATCCACAACCATATTAGCCTTGCCAAGATGATACAAAATAGTGATATCATAATCCTTAAGAAACTCAAGCCGATGTCGCTGCCTCATATTAAGATATCGTTGTTCAAAGAAGTACTGAAGGTTACGATAGTCTAAGAAAATCTCACAAGGGAATCTATACAAGTAATGATGTCACAACTTCAACACAAACACACTAGCTACCAACTCTAAATCAGGGGTAGGGTAATTTATCTCATAAGGATTCAACTGATAAGAGGCATAAACAATCACCTTACCCTTTTGCATCATCACTACACCTAAACCAACACCAATAGTATCACAAAACATGAATAAACCCACACGCTCCTTGGGTAAGGTCAAAAAGAGCCAAAGTCAACAACTTTTTGAGCTTTTGAATGCTCTTCTCATACAAATCTAGACACTAAAATATCACTTTTTCAAAGTTAACTTGTTCAAAGGAGTTGCATTAGAAAATAAACCCCTAACAAAATGCCAATAATAACCTACCAAGTTGACAAAAATCTAAATTTTGAAAAGATAAATAGGCCTAGGCCAATTATAATTTGCTGCAATTTTGGTTGAACCATCCAGAATACCATCCTTAGTCACCATATAATCCAAGAAAGAGATAGAAACCAACAAACATACACACTTAGAAAACTTAGAATAGAACTTCTCATTAATCAACCTCTGAAGCACAATACTCAAATTCTTCACATGGTTGGTGTCACACTTGGAATAATCCAAGATGTCATCTGTAAGTATAATCACAAAAGAGTTGAGATATGATCAAAATACTCAATTCATCAAATCCATGAATGATGTAAGGGCATTGGTCAACCTAAATAATATGACCAAGAACTTATAATAACCATATCAAGTTCGTAAAGATATATTTCAAACATTTAAAGATCTAATCTTAAATTAATGGTACCCGAATCTTAAATTAATCTTGGAAAACACTAAAGCTCCCTGAAGTTGGTCAAATAGATCATTATGTAAGAAAGATGATTAACACTACTCGAGGCTACCCCCTAGTCGCGACAACGGTGCTTATGGTCACAAGTGACCACAAGCTAACTCATGAGCTAGTACCTGTTGTGAGCATTGAGTAAACTGATAATAAACAACATATGAGGAAAAAAACTAATAATGCCATAAGATTTTAAGTACCAAAACATGATTAAATCATAGATATGAAACATAAGAGGACATACTGAAAAGATTGATAAACCAACTAACTGTCTAAATATCTGAAAAGCCTCTAACTGACTGACTGTGGAGTTGATGAGAAAAACCCTAATGAACTCCGACTAAATGGAAATACTGAACTAATAAGATAAAATAAAATGAAACAATCATGTCCTCAATAAAGGAGGAATCACCATGACTATTGCTGATGATAAGATAAACTATCTAAGCGTAGTCAGAAAGCTGTGCGTTCGAACCTATGATATAAGACATCATAGCGCGAAGAAAAGTATGCGGCCAGTACTTGGAATATGCTGGTATATAAGATGAGGTTAGGTTGTAATGTAAGGGTTAACTGTGCATAAAATAATAACTGGCTGAATAGCATTTGATAACTGAACATGCATGCATGAAAACTAAAATAATAAAAATGCAATACCAAGCATATAATATTTCTGAAATAATCTGTAAACTGAATTACTGAAATTTGATAACTGAATAACTGAGAATCTGTATACCTTGGTCAAGCAAACTTGAATTTAATTCTATACTAAATATTGAACTAAGACTGTGGAAGGTATCATCTAACCGACATGCCCCATATTGTGCTAATCGAGGTCCAACCTGTACCATGCTACGGGTATAATGTGTGAGCTAATGCTAACACATTTGAGGATTTTAACAAAGAATAATTGCTAAGTCTTAGGCAACTTTTGTCATTTTTAATTTCTTTATGTTTGATTTTGCAGTAGAAGCTAAGATGCTAGAGAACCAACTAGAATAGAAGCAAATGAGATGAAATCTGAAGTACATAAAGGCAAAGTATGGCTGATGACATTTGGGATAAGTCATAAGCCCTGTGATAAGCTATTAACTTCATCTTCGGCAGTAGACAGAGAATTAGCCTAAGTTGAAAGTTGTGATGACATTTTGTGATAGGACGTCAAGGAGTTGATAAGTCGTCAAGATTGTCGCCAGCCTAAGGAAGAACATGAGAGTTGAGGAAAATCCTTGATGACATTTGTGATAGGTCGCTAAGGAGCTGATAGGGCATCACCATTTGTCATCAGCGTTAGGCAACGAGTACCAAAAGCATAAAGGAAGCTGACGACATTTGTGATAAATTATCAGCCTCATGATAGGCGTCACCTAATCTGAGGAATTTTTGAATTTTATTATTTTCTTTCCATAATTAGGGTAAACTATTTAAAGCCTTATTTAGGGTTTTCTTAAGGGTTTCGAACCTTGAGTTTTAGGACACGATACTTTGATATTTTTCTCCCTCTTCTTTTGGCTTGAGAAAGAAATTACTTTAAAGAGACTATCATCATTATATTAGGGTTTTCTTTGGTGATTTAATATGAGAATCTCTAGTTTCTATTCATCTTTTGGTAAGTTTATCTTTCAAAACATGAAATCATCTAGTTGCTTCAATTATTACGTCATGAGCAGCTAAATTCCTTTAACCTAAATTATGGGATCTAGGGGTAGGTCTTGATAAGGTGTTGAGTGTTCAAGATTCAAAAGGTGATAGGACTCCTTGATAATTCTGATGTTTTAATTATTGTCTGTTGGTTGCAAATGATAGATAACACCTGCTTTGATTTTCTTGAGAAATAAATCAAATATAGTGGGAAGTGAATTATCAATAGGGACTTGGAAACACTAAACTTTCGTTTAATAATCAGCGTTGTAACAAGGTGGGTTAACCTGAGGTAAAATCTGGGCAGTGAATATAAATTCCTTAAGTCCGAGAGGATTAGGTAATTAAATGCTTAAGTAGGTCGAGAGACATTTAAGCATAACTTCGCTAAATATAACTTATTGTCCTACCTACCGTGAGAATCTTGAACGACTAGTAGCATCTATCAAGTACCAAAACCCCTAGTGAACATAATTCTGATTTTTCATAAACTCTTGATTACAAACATTTAAACTAAAGTGATCAACAATTACTTGTTAACTAAAAACCCCCTGTTTCTGGAAATATCCAACTATCAGTTGATTAAATCGCAAACGACTTATGTTCTCACCATATTCCCTTTGGGATTCGACCCTAACCTAGTTGGGTTTTATATTGACAACCATCGCTTACAATCTCATTGAGATGTGTAGTTTGAGCGTTATGAGGGTACTAACACATGGCTGTGTGGATCTACTCAACTGGTGTCCCAAAGGACCAGGGTGTCAAGCCTAACTGATGGGTGACCCTTAAGAGGATGGCAGGCCTAATTGACGGGTGACTCTTCAAAGGAAGTCAAGCCTAACTGACAGGTGAATCCTTCTATCCTACACTAGCTACGTAGTTCTGGAATACTGGGACTACTACAAACGACTCTGACTAACTGACGAAGAAGCTGCCATCCATGAGTTCACTCGGTGCTAAATCCTACTTTAACTGAACTGACACTGATTACTAGACTAAACTAAGCTTAACTGAACAAACAACTATTTATAATAACTGACTGAATGACAATACTCATGGTTTATTTGAAAATCATTCCGAAAATACTGAAATTATGTAAAAAAAAATAGGTATGGGGTGTTCATAACCTAACAACATTAAATGGAGATAAAAATATGGACATATAAAAGTTTTGAAACCGTAGTAGGGGATCATTGTTTAAAATCCAAAACTTACACATTTCATCAAACATATGAGAGTCATGAACTTAAACATGGGAATAGGTAAATCATATGATAATAATATAATTACAATACTAAAACCATGAGTTAGGGATTTAACATGAAAATTTCATTATTTAAATGTGTAAAGGCTCATTCCATCAAAACACTTCTAAACACAATACATAAATCGAAATTCATAAGAGCACCATGGAGATAATTCATCATATACATGTAAAATTCATCGTTTAATACATAAAAATGGATTCTTGTACTCCATGGGTGAAATGGACCCATGGGTGAACATCACACATACCTTAAACCCTTAAGCTTAAAAGAGAAACACAAACTTGATGCTTTTCTTGAAAGTTCTTGGGTTGGAAAACTTAAATTCTTAGTTTTCTTGGAGAGGAGGTAATTGAATTTGATGTTCTTGGGAGATGGTTAAGGTTTCTTTGCGAGGAGAATTGGAGAAAATGGGCATATAATAACCAAACCGATGCTTTAATTTGTATTTTTACTAATTGGATTGAGGGGAAGAGACTCAATTTCCCCTCAGAGAATTAAATTCACAACTAAAAAGTGGTTTAAGAGTTCACTGTGAAGCGATATGGAATCCACTGCTATTATAACCACCACAACGCACCACTATCGTGGTGAGCTGCTAAAATTAAAATCTAAACACGACCCAATCCTCATCTAAAAATTTTGAAACCTCCCCGAGAAATGCTCCTTACACCCCTGAACATAAATTAACTCAAAAACCTACGTATCAAGTTCGGGAAGACCAATTTAAAAATCCTTAAAGTTAAGAGGCCAAAAATAAGACTAAGTACCGAACACTTAGTGAAATTTTCATGCTTTAATCCTCTTATGCATGTAACTAGGAGATGAACTAAACTAAGAATAATATGGGGTATTACAATATATCCCTCTTAGGAATATTCATCCTCAAATGAGTCTGATTAGGCTAAAAGTTTTGAAGAAACTGAGATCATATACTGAACATGCATTACTGAAAGCATAATTCTTAGTCTAATTCTGAAACATGATACATGATTGAACTGATTTCATGAATACATACAATGACATGAGAATGGTTTATAAGGCTAACATAAAAATGAGAGAGTCATCTTATGAGTAACCATTGCCTCAGGCTGGATCTGGTTTTGTGAAGAAAAGTTGAGAGGTTTAGGACATGAAAACTTGGGGTATTACAACATCTCCCCCTTAGGATTATTCATGAAAATTCTGATAGTAAGACTAGATCGAAAGATGGAAAAACCATAGGAACTTGTCTGTCTGACTGCTAAACTGAATTGATGGCTATATGGACTAAATTATACTAAAAACTTATACTAACTGGAGTATTTCTTCAACACTCTTTCTTAGAATTTATAATAACAGTAGGAAGCAAAGAACTTAGGCATGATCTAAATAAGATATATGAGTAAGGACTCTTAATTCGGCCATAACTCTGTAACATTGAACATAGTCCTATAAAACATAAACTGGAATTATTATGCCTTAGATAATGCAACTGCTACTCTCAAGCTTAGACATACTCCTCAAATACTCCCTTAACTATACATTTTGCTTTAATACCGCACTTCACTTGAGGCTACTGAAAATATTCACATGGGCACTAATAAGTCTATCTACTGAAGTCTGAGCTATACTGAATTCTCTCACAATGTTCAAGCCTACTCGAATCTACAAAGTGCACCCATAACACTATAATACTAGTCGGAATCATGAATTCAATACACCCTATATTTTCACAACTTTTTATCTCAAAAATAATTCTTCTTACCACTTCAACAACTATATTCAACCTCTTACTAGGAATGCACAATGCACCCATCCACTTATATACACCAATAAGACGTTCAAGCCTATCATCATAACCACACGTGAACTTATAGGCAAACAACCCATCAAAACATCTTTTCCTTACTCTCTAATACTTCTATTATTAACAACTTTGAGCTATTCTTAAGAAAATCATACACAAAATTTCAACAAGCCATGACATATATCAAAACTTAGCAACAATATTACTCTATACTTATAACCTTAGATCAACAAGCATACAACAATCTTTCTCCAACATGAAACATTTAATCTCTCCCATCTAAACAACTGCTCATTACTACTGTCATTTCATAAGGAAAGGTCACTAAAATGTTAGAGCATAAGGACCTGAAGTATGAAAAAATACTATGCATAACTTGAATGCTTAGTTGAGGCCTGAGAAATAGAGTATCCGTGACCTAGATTCACTACAAAGATAAAACTGAGAATATACATGACATAATCTGAATTTCACTGATCATTAAGAGAGTAGCATGAGTACTGGAACTAAACATACTATAAAGCATGAGTACATGAGTCATGAGCGTCGTGACCTCAGTTTGGAGTTCATAAATTTCATGGAATATGATTCGTACAGCTGAGCAAGCTGGAACTCCTTATACTAAAAACTGTACGCGTACATGATTCTATGGAAGGTGCGTGAATTTGAGCTATGATCAGGGAACTGACAGGTAAGGCATGAGTATATATCGTGATAACTGAAGTACAAATACTAAAATGAGAATAGGTTGGGCATCATCCTCCCTAAATACTATTCTACAACGTACTGGCATCACAACTAGAATCTAAGAGCCTGACTTGGTTACTTATTCTATCAGCTTGCCCTTAGCTATAAGCTATCATCTAAGTTTGTAGGACCCTTTTGATAAACTCTAAACTGAACTGGAACTATCAAAGATTAAAACTTAGCAACTCAAGGGTACTATATAAGCGTGTCCACATCATCATACTTTCTTACATACACTATTTCAGGCCTACTGATTCACCCTTAATACAACTCACCCCATGGATACATCATCTACTAAATTCAGATAACACTATCCCCACTTTACTACTGCTAAACTTTTGGATTCATGCTTCTAACTCTAGATCATATGCTATCATAGGATTCTAGGTAGGGATCTGAAAATATATTTTTCCCATAAGCACTAAGGTATTACCCCTCCATTCGATGACTGGTCCATTAGGAAACTAAAAATGAATGAATCTATTTGTACAGTCAACTGAGGCATAATATGAGTGGAGCAAATCCATACTAAGAATGACATTAAAATCAATCATCTCTTACTCCACAAGTTCAACTGAAGTGATTTTATGAGATACTATAATTGGGAAATTTCTATATACCCGTCTGGCTATGATTGACTTACCCATTGGGGTAGACACTAAGAAAGGCTCAGCTAATATTTTTGGGACTTACATCAAAATTTGCCGCTATATATAGGGGGTTACAAAAGAAAGTGAGGATCATGGGTCTAGTAAAACATAAAGATGAAGATTAATTGACCTGTAACGTACCCATAACCACAACAAGAGAACTTTCCTGATCATGTCGGGATTGAAGCACATACAATCTATTCTAGCATTGTCCATTGGTTTCACTAGAAGTGGCACCCTACTGAGTCGGGCGACTGGCTGGAACTTGGGAATAACTTTGCTAACTATGCTGACCCATCTAGGGCATTATCTGACTCTGTGGCCCCGCTTGCCACATCTAAAACATACATCACTGTCAGCCTTACACATACCCTGGTGATTCTTACCACACTTCCTGCAAAGTATATTAGTACAACCACTGTTTATGCTACCTAAGGTCCTAGAACCTAGCGCTCTTTCCCGATTGTCATTCCAGAACTTTGGCACTGGTGCACTAACTAAAGAAGGAGCTGGGGCTGAGAATTTTTGGAAGAAATAAGAATAGTTACCACTCTCTGACCTTGACTTAAAACTACCTATTTTGGTTCTCTTATTCTTCTCCCTTTCTTTCTATGCTTTTTCTCCTCACTCTGCTGAGCATTAACCATAAGCCTAGATAGGAAAACAACATGTTGATCATTCTGAAGAACAACTGAATGATCTAAGGTAGTGATAGTAGCTCTAAATTTTGTGTGAGAGACATACTCATTCATTGGATCTTTCTAAACAGGCAGATGTTTGGGTTACTTTCTGTTCCTTCTTCTATTGTTTATTTTGGGAGGCATTATCTATATATGAAATAAAGGATGAGTCATAAAGAGAGTTTTAAATAGATCTTATGCTCATTCACACAACATGAATACTAAAAGAAGGGAAACTTTTCCTAAAACATCTTGTAGCCTCTTGTCCATAAGTGTAGTGCATTTCACACCCATACATAAGACTCTACTTAATGTGGGTTTCAGAATCCCTAGGACACTGTAAAACCTTTGGCTCTGATACCAAGTTTTATCACAACCCGAGGCTACCCCCTAGTCGTGACAACGGTGCTTACGATAACAAGTGACTACAAGCTAACCCTTGAGTTAATACCTACTGTGAGCACTGAGTAAACTGATAATAAACAACATATACAAAAAAACAACTGATAATTCCATAAGGGTTTAAATACAACACGATTAAATTATAGATCTAAAATGTAAGAAGATATACTGAAAAAACTAATAAAATAACTAATAAACTGACTAACTGTCTGAATATCTGAAAAGCCTCTAACTGAATAACTGTGGAGTCAATGGGATAAACCCTCAGCTAACTTTGTCTAAATGGAAATACTAAACTAATGAGACAAACTAAAATAAAACAACTATGTCCTCGATAGATAAGGACTCACCATGACTGCTATTACTGATAAGCTAAACTATCTAAGCGCGGTCAGGCAACTATACATCCGAACCTATGATATAAGACATCATAGAGGGAAGAAAAGTATATGGTTGGTACTTGGAATATATCGGTATATGAGATGAGGTTAGGTTGTAATGCAGGGGTTAACTGTGTATGAAATAATGACTGGCTGAATAGCATGAGATAGTTGAGTATGCATACATAAAAACTGAAATACTAAGAATACAAGACCAAGCATATCATGTTTCTAAAATAATCTGTAAACTGAATTACTAAAATTTGATAACTGAATAACTAAGAATCTGTATGCCTTGGTCAAGAAAACTTGAACTGAATTCTGTAAAGAATACTGAACTGAGACTGTGGGAGGTATCATCTAACATACATGCCCTAATTAGTGCTAATCAGGGTCCAACTTGTACCCCATCTGGAAGGGTATCAGTACCATGCCACGAGTACTAACTCATAGCTATGTGGATCCACTCAACTGGTGTCCCAAAGGACCAGGTTGTCAAGCCTTACTGATGGGTGACCCCTTAGAAGAAGTCAAGCCTAACTGACGGGTGAATCGTCAGAGGAAGCTAAGACTAACTAATGGGTAAATCCTCATAACCTACCTTGGCTACATAGTTATGGAATATAGGGACTGTTACTAGCGACTCTGCCTAACTAATGGGGAATCCTTCATCCCTGTATTCACTTGGTACTAAATTTTATTCCCAACTGAACTGACGCTGATTACTGGACTAAACTAAGCTTAACTGAATAAACAACTATTTATAATAACTGACTGAATGACAATACTCATGGTTTATTTGAAAATCATTCCGAAAATACTTAAATTACATAATAAAATAGATATTGGGTGTTCAAAACCCACCAACATTGAATGGAAATAACAATACGGACATATAAAAGCTTTGAAACAATAGTAGGGGATCATTGTTCAAAATCCAACACTTAGACATTTCATCAAACACATGAGAGTCATGAACTTAAACATGGGAATGGGTAAATCATGTGATAATAACATAATTACAATACCAAAACCATGAGTTAGGGATTTAACATGAAAATTTAATCATTTAAACATATAAAGGCTCATTCCATCAAAACACTTGTAAGCACAATACATAAATCAAAATTCATAAGATCTTCATGGAGATAATTCATCATAAACAGGTAAAATTCATCATTTAAAACATAAAAATGGATTCATGGACTCCATGGGTGAAAAGGGCCCGTGGATGAACATCACGCATACCTTAAACCCTTAAGCTTGAGAGAGAAACAGAATCTTGATGCTTTTCTTAAAAGTTCTTGTATTGAAAAACTTAAATTCTTAGTTTTCTTGGAGAAGAGGTAATTGAATTTAATGTTCTTGGGAGATGGTTAGGGTTTCTTTGAGAGGAGAATTCGGGAAAAGGGGCATATAATGTCCTAACCGATGCTTTAATTCATGTTTTAACGAATTAGATTGAGGGGAAAAAACTCAATAGCCCCTCAAAAAATTAAATTTGGAACTGGAACATAGTTGAAGAGTCACTACGATGCAATGAGGCCTCCACCACTATAACCACCATGACGCGTCACTATCTCGGTGAGCTGCTAGAATCGAAATCCAAACACGACCCAATCCTCATCCAAAAAATCCTAAACTTCCTCAAGGCATGCTCCTTACACCCCTAAACATGAATTAACTCAAAAACCTATGTCTCGAGGTCGGGAAGATCAATTTAAAAATTCTCAAAGTTAAGAAGACAAAAATAAGATGAAGTCCCCAACAATTAGTGTAATTTTCAGTCTTTAAGCCTCTTATTTATACAACTAGGAGCTAAACTGAGCTAAGAATAATATGGTGTATTACAATTATACTTTTTCTTAACTACATCCTCGTTCAGCTGCCTATAATTAATACACATATGCATCAAACCATTCTTCTTCTTTATGAACAATACATGCACACCCCAAAGAGATTGTCTAGGTCTAATTAACCCATACTCAACAAATCTTGCAACTACTCCTTCAATTCCTTTAACTCAACTAGGGTCATCCTATAGGGAGGAATAGAAACAGGCTTCGTTCCCTGCTCCACAGTAATAGCAAAATCGATATCATGGTTTAGAGACATACAAGGCTAACCATAGAAAATACAACCATAAACTCATAAATAACTCAAATAGAATCCATAAGAGGAAGTGAGGCAAATGTACTATCATAAATATGATCTAAATAAGACAAACACCCTCTTTCTATCATACAGTGAGCTTGTAGAAAAGATATAACACCCTTTGGACCAAAAATAATCATAACCTTCCAAGCTAACCTCGACACACCTGGTGTAGTTAAGGTCACGATCGTGGCATAATAGTCAAAATAGCATAATAAGTAGCTAACTAATCCATACCCAAGATAATATCAAAATCAACCATATCTAAAACAATCGAGTATACCTAGCTCTCATGGCCCACAAAGGTAACCATACAAGATCGGTACACCTAATTCACCACAAAAGAATCTCCTAAGAAGGTCCAAACATGAAGGGACACAATAAGAGGCTCACGTGCAACTTCAAAACTGCAAGAAAAATATGTGTTCAGATAGGATAAATTTGACCTAGGGTTAAATTATATAGAACCAAATCTTTAGAAAACCGGGATGATACCTATAATAACAACATTAGAGGCCTCTGCCTTGGGTCTAATAGGTATAGCATACCACTGTCCACATCTGCTCCCAAATTAAGTAACCCTATGACTACCTTCATAAGCACCTCTACGTCAAGAACCTCTAGTATCACTTAAACCACTCCGTGGACCCCTTTGACTATAAATATAGAAGTAGGGTAAAGCTAAAGCTAAGAACTCTATTGGGTAGGACCCAATTTATGTCGAGGTAAATCCCTCTCATAATGAATAATCTCATGACATATAAAACACTCTCTGCTACTAGAATCATGTTGAGAGGGCCCAAAAGAACTAGAATAACCACCCTGGCCAGATGTCTGACTATCCAAAGTCGTTGAACCTGAAGGAGTACCACATGATCCCTGCAAAGTAGCCTGAACTGTCCTACCATGATAACTACAGGAACCTCTACTATAGAAGTCTCTACTTTAGAAGGGGTGTCAACTAAACTTATCGTGATAATGCACTTTATTGGTGCCTCCCTACGTAGCCTGGATAATCAACTCGGTCAACTTGGAAAACTTAGCAATACTCTAAGAAGAAGCCTCTGATACTATCATTTGAGCTATATCAAACTGATAAGTGCCATCTAACCCCTTTATAAACTTCCAAATTACTTGAACTCGATGGAGATGCTAGCAGCTGAATACCTGGATAAAGTGTGAAAATGAGCCTCATACTCAACAATAGTCATGGAGCCATTTTCCAAATGATCAAACTCATTATGTATCTTGTCTCTCAAACTATATTGCACAAATCTCTCCAAGAAATCATCAGAAAACTAAGTCCATGTCATAGAAAATAAATCTAATGGTTTATAACTAGAAAATAGCCTCTACCAACCCCTAGCCATATTTGTCAACTGGTAGATAATATATGCAACTCCATGAGACTTAAATGATCCAAGAGTATGTAACTCCTACTAGAAATCAACCAAAAATTCATGGGAATCCTCACCAATAACACCACTAAGATTGGGCATACCCATACAAATAATTCTCTCAAATTTTTTTTGGTCATCAAAAGACATAACTGTACCCAAAGTAACTGAAGAACTAGAAATTCTAATAGGCCGAGAATCTATAAATAGGTGTATCATAAATAAAGGGTGTACCCTTGAACTAGGATTACCATGATCAGATACTAATATAGAAGGCGGACCACTACTCAAAGATTGAGAAATATAATAAAAAGATTCCAATACATCTAGCAGAACCACGCTGGGGTCAGAGAGATACCATAAGAAGACATTGGCACTAACAGTGGTACCATACTCAATATTAAAGGGGAACCAGGTGCACTTAAGGGAACACCATCCAAACGAGTCAACAATCAAATTAATAGACCAAAAAGAACTAGGGTAGCCACTAAACCCTATGGGACTTAAGCTAGCCCCGCATCTTCTGCACACTCAACCTCAGGCTTAGGATGGGTTTTCCTAGCACTACCTCTGACAGGGGAAGCTTCTTTTCCTATTCTGTACCTCTGGGCCATCTACTACCCCTTTCTCACCCTCTATTCTAAGCTCAATCCTCGGGTTCTAGCTAAGCATACCTATTCTCAGAAGATCTAGTCCTTACCATCTGTACAGAAAAGAATGGAACATAACTCAGAACGTTAAGTAAGAACAACCCGCAAAACTTAGGAATCAAAAGAAAGAAGTTTTTTTCCTAAAGAAATCTTATAGCCTCTCAAATATAAATATGTATGTTAACATACCAATCCATGAGACTCTACTAGATATTATGCTTTTACACTTACGCAATCAGTGAACCTAACAATCTAATACTAATTTGTCATGATCCAAAACTAGGTCATGATGGCACTTATTGCATCCCAGCCTTCATAAGAAATCCAATCGCTCAAACTGATAAAGAAAATCAAAAAAGTTAACTAAGGTGAGACTTCTATAATGAATTCAAACCAACACAAGACATGAACAAAATGGAAATCTGAATAGCATAACATAAAACCCTCAAAAAGTGGTGTCAAAGTATAGAGCTTCTGATATATCATTTGAATATACGTAAAATACAAAGTCTATCTTCAAAATCAAGTAATGACATTATAAAGGAAGAGAAGGTCTGAGAGTCGACTCTGATCCCTAGAGAAACCCGATACCTCAATCATAATCTCTAAAAAATATGAATAAGCTGCCACGAGATATTCATTCTAGGATCTGCACCAAAAGGGCACAATGAGAGTAGGAATGGTGCACTATACTCAGCAAGACATAGGTTGACTAAGATAAGAAAAAAATAACTATAAGTAAAATATACTATGAGCATGTCATCTACAAGCAAAAAAAGTCCCAAATGGTAACTTGCACTATCTCCACTGACAGTTTTAAAATATATCAATACATGAAAAAAATAACATAGATATAAGAGAAGGATACATAAAACTAAGAACAAGTCAAGGAACTAAGAAAAACAAACAAGATGCAAATTCATGTGCAATGCAATACAATATGGATGGATGAATAATGAAAGTCATTATATGACTTTCCATATACACCCACCAAGCTCACAGATAATAGGTAGTACTAATAGAGGGGAGGGGGTTTACAACACATATACTATATCTCAATCTCATAACCAACCTTGCTAGCAAATAATAACTGCAAAGGGTTTTTCAAAAATGAGTCATTTTCTTTCAAAATAGTATTTCTCAATTGTAATAGTATCTCATGAATGTATATGTATGAAATTAAGAGGTAATGCTCACAAGAAACTCAGTAGAATGATATCCACAACCATATAACACATATATATATGTGTGTGATCCTAGAAATCAACTAAATATATCCATAATTCATAATTATCAACTCTAACTAGGCACCATCATTGCATGCAAGACATCGTCAACCCCTAACTCAAGTATTTTTATCATTATAAAAGCAACCAATTCTCAAATAAGGCTTATATTTGCAAAATAATTCCCTAAATGGGCATCATATATAGAATAAAGGCATTCTAATGCATCGATAAGGCCAATAATGTCAAATAAAGCCCCCATACAAGAAAAACTTACTATCAAATATCATAAACCAACCACAATAGAATATAAACTCCCACATGGGCACACAATAGTAAAAATAATCTCAAAATATAAACCTCATAGTTATTTTTCCCAACCCATATCATGCTTTACTTATTCATTATTACTAGCCCAATTTGAAAGAAGTTAAGCCATAACCTACCTTAAATGATAAAGTCTCAGTCTAAAGTACTTTAATATAGAGCCTTTTCCTTGTAAACATTCTTATAATTAACTATAACATTCAAATATAACATCTACGCATTAAAAAGATCTGACATTACCCATAAATATTTAGGTTTAGGCCAAAATAGTTTCGAAAAATGTGTTTTAAAAAAAATAGGGTAAAAATAAAATTTTGTTTTAAAAGAACAATCCCCATGGTTATAGGAATCCATAGGATAAACCCACACAAAAATGGGTTTAAAGTGAGGTCTGAAATAAAGTATACCCCTTTTTAAACTTTGTTGATAAATGCCTCAATTTTCCACTTGAAAACATGATTTTAAAGGTATTTTAAAGATATAATCAATGTGGAATAGTGGGATGATGAGTTCAGAAGTTACCCACAAGAAATTTAATGTTGAACCCTCAAAAATCTCCTTTTACGAAGCTTAGAGGTCCAAAAATAAAGTAAAATCACAAAAATGGTGTATTTATACTGTTTAGTGAATAGTACCTTACGATTGCGAGGGTCAAAGTTAGTTGTCCATAAAATTTGCCTTTACATTTGCAACCAAGACTTTGTGTCTGGGAAGGATGAATCAAGCCTTCACATTCTTTATAATCTCTTTGCGTTCACGGAGAAGAACTCCATTTCCCTTCATAATCGGGGCTACCTCCTCATGATCCTAATAAAGGGTGATTTTCTTATCACTTTTTGGAAAGAAGGATTCATGAACTAGATACCAACTATGCACCATCTAATTTTGCATATTTTGAATTCTCTAAATGGACCCTCGAAATTTGTTCAGGACCCAATAAAAGTAAACCCTATATGCTACTAGGCTAATTTCAATGTTTTGAAATCAATGACAACATCAAAGTTTTGAAAATGATTTTTTCATAAAGTTAACCTCTGAGACACCTTTTCACTATTTTCCATACGAAGGGTAAAAAGAGATATAAAGGCCTTACAATGAAACCAACCCCAATACTAATTCATATTTAATATTCTAGATTTGTTAGAATAGTCTAGTTTGCCATCTGACACTTAGAACAACAAATGTTGACTGAAGCCAGCTATATTGCTTCTCAAACCTCTAAAAATCATAAACTCGAATAAATCATTCCCAATCACATCGAGAATCACACCAATCATCCTCAAATCTCAAAATTGTATGTAGCAACTATGGAGAAAGGCAAAATGGTCAAGGCAGATAAAAACAAAGATTAACAAATTCAAGTCACTACTTAAGCGGTAGCCTCTTTAGCAGTTAGACATTGCTAAAGTGGTAGCAGCACTAGTGATATGTTACCGCTTTAGCGGTAGCTACTTAAGTTGTCATTTAGCCACTTAAGCAGGCACTACTATATATAAACCCATTTCTTATAATTTTTCACTATTTTTGGACTTTGAGCTTCGGCTTTGGGGTATTTTTAGGGTTTTCATCACCATTTGAGATTGGGTAAGCTCCAAAACTTTATTTTTATTATTTTACATATATTCATAACATCAAAACACTCTTTAATCTTGATTTTATAATGAAATTTGGATAATTTTTTCAAAAAAGGTTAGAAATAATTTTTCTTTGATTTGTACCTTGTTTTAAACATATTTGTGTGTGGGTTTTCAAATGTAGATTCCTTCAACCTTGGAGAATATATTTTTAAGATAAAATTTTGATTTATATATTTTATTTTTGAACCCATTTTGGACCCGTCTTAAATAGGGTCAATATGGCTATCATTAGTTTTCTTTTGACTTATAAATGATATATTTGATTAGATTAGATGTATTTGGTGTTGACTCAAGGGATTCAAGCTTCCAGTTGAGGATTTAGATGGTGTTTGGGCTTGCGGATCTTTATTTAAGGAAAGTTGAGATGTACCTTGACTTTTTATAGAGTGTTTATGTGTTGTATGCTTGATTGTTTGTGTTCTAGGTGAAATGGAGAGCATCTCCATGTGTACCAAAGTCTTTTGATAGATTGTATTTAAATAAATACCTATTATAGCTAGTTTTTCTACTTGTAAATATCTTAGGAATAGATTGCAAATGGATAACTTAGTGTTCTTAAATAGTTGAAAGAGATTACCTATATTAGGAGCTTGTATCGGACATAGTGATTTTCAAGAAGATAGTTAGGTTAATCTTACCTTGTTATGGAATGGTTGAGGTTTAGTAAACACATAGAGTATTAATGGTTTTGTAATAGTGGATAGGACCTATTGTAAGAAATAATGCTAGGCTAGCTAGTTTCACGATATCTTGTTATTTTGATTATTTGTCATATTTGATTTGCCAAGTGAGGTTTATCTGCATATTATTACCGAACTCGGAATATATATATATATACATTATGGTGATGATCAAGTGGGGGATTGAGTTGATATTACTGTCTATGATTATGTATTTAATTTTCATATTTATTATTGTGTCACTGAGTAAGGGCTTGAATTGTTATCATAGACCATGTAAGTGCATTATATTTCCTTTATCATATTAATAATATTTTAACAGGGGACTTTAAATGATATTATTGGTGTCATGCATGACTATTTATACTAGTGGTGCCCTACGATGGCTTACATCATGGAATATTGTCATATAGAGTTAATTCTGAGCTTACCTATACGAGTATTGAATTGATTCATATTATCATACTAATTTGGATGTGAGCATTTCATCCTTAAATCATTTATACATATTTATGAGACTGATATCATTCATACTAAATGGCATTTTTGGCATGCAATAAAATGGCCCTCCTTGGCATAAAATGAAATGGACCTCTCAATAAGGAATAAAATATCCCTTTCAGCATAGAATAAAATAGCCCTCTAGACATGACATGAAATTACCTTCTCGGTAATGAAATAAAATGAAATGCAATAGGATGTGGTTGAATGCAATGAAATATAATGGGATGAGATGAAATGCAATGGTATATAATGGAATGTAATAGGATGTAATAGTATGTGATAGGGTATGGTAGGATGCAATAAAGTCTAATGGAATATAATGGAATGTAATCAAATGTAATGGCATGTAATAAGATGCAATGGTCTGTAATAAGATACAATATTATTTAATAGAATGTAATGGGATGTAACAAAATACAATGAAATACAATAGAATGCAATGAAATAGAGTTAAGGGAGGATTTTGTGGAGTTAAGAAAGGGTTTTTGGAATTTGGGAAGGGTTTAGTAGATGGTAACCATCTGTATTATTGTCTTGGTTGATGTTCTAGGAGAATGAAGTGTGAGTTTGATGAACTAATAGTTTATTAATGATGGCATCTATAGGAAATTGAGGGGCGGAGGCTGATGGTATGTTACTTGGATGATTCCTAAGGTTAGAGGTATT
Source organism: Capsicum baccatum var. pendulum (assembly GCA_030864225.1). Classification (NCBI taxonomy): domain Eukaryota; kingdom Viridiplantae; phylum Streptophyta; class Magnoliopsida; order Solanales; family Solanaceae; genus Capsicum; species Capsicum baccatum. The sequence continues at coordinate 65,548,819 of CM061559.1, read as the reverse complement.
GAGAGGAGGAATTTATAGTGGAGGTTTAATCCTTCTTAGAACAAGAGCATTAGCGGTGATGAACATATTAGCCAAGTCTCTAGTATGATTCATCTCCTCTTGGATCATTTCCAACTTTTCTCCCTAGTTAAGTAATTATCTCGCTTTGTTTTTCTATCATATTATTTTTGATGGCCAATGCATTATCGTCGTCGCTAATCATCATTTTTGAATAATGTCAAGGAAATGGAATTTCGTGAGCTTTTGTTCAGGTGAAGTAAAGATGTTCAAACATCTTATGTCAATACAGATTAGTTTCTATTACCTGTAAATTAAAACAACTCAAAGGCTAATATTTTAGATTTCATTCGTAATAAAGAGTGCAAGATAATCAGGCAAAAAGTAAACACACAAAGTCACTTCTCATCGCAGGCTGATTGATCTATGGGGTAGTGACGACTCGAGAATTTTGATGAACAAGGTTTTGCTCATTGATTTGGCTATGTGGGATTTGTTAGAAAGGTTCACCTCTTGTTCTTCTCATCCTTTTGTCTTCTTTCACCAAAGTAGGGGATAAAAGAGTTTTTGAAGATAGAGGCTAGGCTAAAAGGCTACCTACGTACCTCACAAAGGAGAAATCAGGCCCTATCTAGTTCAAACTACAATAGACAAAGTTATTTTATTTCATTATCTAATCTTCATTACATTGGGTGAAAGGTAAATACATGGAAAATAAAGACGGATAGACTTTCTCTGTTCAAAGATTTATTTTGGATAGTGAAAAGTGTTCTTGATCTTTCTAGCCTTCTTCTACTTCATTGATGGTCCAGCATAAAATTGAATCAAATTTTTCTAATTCTAATCAAGTGCTCCAAATCAGAGTGGAATACCCAACACCTCACAATAGTGTGTCCTTTGATTTTATTGTGATAATTAAAGATGTCATCACCCTCCCTCCATTTTGTAGAACCTTTCTTTCTCCTTTCTCACAACTGGATGGGGGATTTTTTCTTAGACCAACTTAGATTAAATGTCTTTAGAGTTATCATTAAAAATCACAAGGTCCAAATGATGAATTGCAACATTGCTAGTAATAGGGACTCTTAGTTTCAACCCTATAACGTGCCAGCATGGTGTTTGTTCCATATAAGTGAACAATTTTCCCACTATTGATCAAGTCATGTATTTTGGACTTCAACACACGACATTCATCTATGGTATTTCCTATCTATAGAAAATGACAATAATATCTTATTCTTATCTTTGTGGTCACATTGAGGTCCTTGAGTCTTGATTGGGCGTAAAGTCCCCATAGTCCACAAAAGTTGGTAAATTTCTAAGACTTTCATGATTTTGGGATCTCTTAAGAAATTCCTAGCAATTTCTGTAAGTGTGAACTGTTCATCCCCTCACCTAAACTTTGAAGACAAAAGGGTCTTGTCCGCGTCCTCTGACTATTCTTTCATTTTACCCATAAGTTCTTTGACGGACATTAGTATCCTTTTTTGCATGAGTTACCACCTTCTATTTCTTTTCCTTTATCTTTCCCTACTATCTTTCCAATTATCTCAGCATCCACTTCAAATTCCATGGTTGGTTGTTTGATCTCTCTAGCAAGGTCTGTTTTTAGCATCTCCTCCCCTTTTTTCAGCATTTGGCCCAACATAGAAATTTTTTCTTTGGTTAGGGTGGTTTGTTTCTCCTATTACCTATTCTTCACTATGACAACAACCTCTTCTTGTAAAATCAATAGATTGACTTTGACAAATTTCTTTCGGTCGCAACAAACTTCTTAATTACCCTTTTATTTTCCACCATTATCATCTCATTTGTTTGATCTAACTTCAACAACTAATGTCGCCCAAAGGCACACCTCCTTAAAAGTATGAAGTGGTTGATGTCAAAATATAGTAAACCAACTAGGTTGGGGCCGATCCTAAAGAGAATACGTTAGAAATCTTACTCGAACTTGTTGAAATCACCAGGCAGTATAGAAAGTAAATTAGAGAGGATTTGCTAAAATAGTAAAAAGTAAATAAAACTAGATGCTTCAGGTTGTAATCAATCTAAGACGAGAACTAGGCTTGTGTTCCCCTGTATTCTATGTCCATAAATTTATCGTGCACTATCAAACTATTCTAATACCTTGCTCGCAGAATCTAATAAGTTATGTACTATCAACTGTCTTGTGGACTTATTGATAGATTTCACCCTTTACCTTTTGAGTCTCAGGGTGTCACTTTACTAAGCCTTATCCTAGATCTTAGTTAACTATTACCTTTTGAGTCTCATGTTATTAGATGAAAGAGAATCGTATAAAGTAGATAATGTAGATAAGCTTATTTCAGAAATTAACTCTAAATTATTGTTATGATCTTCCTTTCCTAATCTCTACCCTCCGATTAGGCTCGTAGTAAATAAAGGTGGGTTCTCAACGTTTTCCACCACTAATAAATCAATAAGAATGAAGAAAAACACAATGCATGTAAGAATTTTTATCTGAAACAACTTGGCATTTCCTCTACTTTGTTAATCTTCTAGGGTTCCCATGGATCTGATACCAAGTTTGTAACGCCCGAGTCAGCACCCCGGATTCCACATGGTGCTGACAATCCCGAAGGACCATAAGCTAACCCATGACTGGTACCAACTGTGAGCACTAAATATTAAAATTGAAATAATACAGAAGTTAGGTTGAGGTTCCATAAGGTTCATAGTCTGAATACTGATAAATATAGCAACTGATAATAACATATGAAAACTATATACTGTCTGAACTAGTCTAGTCTGAAAAGCCTCTAACTGAACTGTCTAAATGTGGAGTTGATGGGACAAGCCCCCAACTAACTCTGACTAATAAAAAACTGAATCTACCATAATACTAAAATAAAAGAATATTCGCGATAGATGAGGACTCACTACTGAATCTGCTGCTGCTGACTGAATCTGGCTAAGTGCGGTCAGGAACCTGAGCATTCGAACCTATGATATGAGACATCATAGCACAAGAAAAGAGTATGCGATCAGTATGTGGAATGTACTAGTATGCTAGATGAGGTAAGGCTAATATGCATGGGTTCACATGCATGAACAATAACAGGCTGAGTGATATGAATATAACTAAATGAGAGTACATAGATAACTGAAGTTTCTATAAACACTGTTTATGCAATACTGTGCATATACATATATATATATATATATTGTGTCTGAGATTTATATTGAAATTGGGTACTGAGTTCTAATAACTGAGTAACTGATATCTGCGATTACTGATAATTGAATAATTAAGAACTGGATGATTGTTTCTGACTGTTCTGATTCTGTAGAACTGAAATGAGTTCTATGTTGAGACTGAAACTAAAAATATGGGAGGTAATCGTCTAACCAACATACCTCTCTCTAAACTGATTAGTGTCCAAACTGTAACCCCAGTTAGAAGGGTTTCAGTACCGTGCCACGTGTATGGACACTGGCTGTATGGATCCATTGAAATATCGTCTCAAAGGACTAAGGGTCACCCTCTACTGGCAGGTTCCCTGATGAGAGCGGTATTACCCTCAAATGGCAGGTAAACACCTTATCAACCCTCAACTAGTAGGTCGATATCTCAACCTACGCTGGCTACATAGTTCTGGAATACAAGGACTGCTGATAAAGATCATACCCTCTACTAACAGGTGATCCCCCATCATTAGGTTCGTTCGGTGTTGAAGTCTACTCCCAACTAAATGACACTAATTATTAGACTGGACTGAACTGAACTGGATTGAGTTTCACTGAGTTTTGTAACTGACTGAGTACTACTGTTCATGACATTACTGAGACTATTCTGTAGCTATTGTAATTTTAGGTAAACAACTAGATTTCGGGTATTAAATACTCTCAGGACTCGATAGCATTGATAGTAAAGCATGACATGATCTTAAAAGCATAAAAATAATTTCTTGTTAACAAGGCATTTATTTAGATCTTTTGTTAAACACTTGAAAGGCATGAACTTGTACATGAATGGGAACACATGATAACATATCATAATTGCACTAGTCAATTCATATAGGCATTCTAGCAAACACTTGGGGAGCTTGATTATTTCACATAATAATAAGCATATATATAAATATCATGGCTACAACATTCACCTTGTAATTTCAAGGATATAACATGAGAATCACATAATTCATCACACATGCTATCTTAATTTCATGAAACTTGTAATTAATCATGGATTAAAGGTCATATAACAATACACATATGAACACAATCCAACTCAAACATGTAATTCATGCAATCTCAATCTCGTATTCTGAAAAAAAAAAGGATTATTGGGCTCCATGGGTGGTAAGGACCCATGGATAAACATCTAACATACCTGGGAGGTTTAATTCATGAAGATTCTCAAGATTCTTGATTCTAGAAGGCTAGGTTTTTCCTAATTAGAAGAGAGATTGATCTTGATTTGAGGGAAATTGAGTAAATGATAGACTTAACTAGGTTAGTAGGGGTCAATTAACGTGTTTAGACTGATTAGAGCGTTGGAAAAAGATTAAATTGTCCCTAAAAGAAATTAAAATTTACATCACTGGATTCCTAATTTCGGCCTTCACCTTGATGCGGTGGCATCACGGTGAGCCACTAAAAGTTGGTTGAAACTGTTTAAAAATGAAAATTGTGAAATTACATTTTGGCGCGACGTGGTGGTATCGTGTTGGGCTACTGGAAATTGACAATTCAGAAATGGCACCTTGGCGCGACGCGGGCCAATCACGGTACCTCACTGGAAAATGCCAATTAGAAATTGGAACTTCACTATGATGCGCTGGAATCATGGCGTATCACTGGAAATTGACAAATTCCATTTAGACCCTCACCGCGACGCGGTGCTTCTCAATTTGAAATACTATTTCACTAAAAGTGCAATAACATCTCACCCAGATATTGGATTTGGGCAAAATTTATATCGTTGGAAATCTTACTGAATTACCTACACAATGAAAGGCCTTCAGATAGAAAATTTTGAGTATTTTTTTTTTAAGTTTATATAGAAATTCTTGTGTATTGAGAGCTAAACTAAGCTAGGACAATACGGGGTATTTCAATCATGTTTCTCTAAAATCAAAAACAAAGTGCATCAACTACCCTAGATACTCAAAAATCTCCTAATTACACAAAAACACAACACAATGTAAAAAAAAACATAATACGACACAAAATTACCCTATACATGTCAATTCTACAACTATACCACATCCAACAAGAAAAGAAGCACGGCAACAAAAACTTGCAATGACTATGATATACCCCACCCCTAAATAAAAGATGGCTCACTAACCCAGTGCATATAAATAATGTAAATCAAGACAATGAATAATCGACACCACCCCCATGTCAGTCGGCTACTTCATAGTTTTGTGGAATATTGAATGTGACCTCCTTATCATTCACTCTGAACTTGAGCTCACCTTTCTCCATATTTATCATTTCTCTACCCGAGGCTATGAATGGTCTTCCTAAGATAATGGGAATCTCGAAGTCAACTTCATGATCCAAGATAACAAAGTCAGAAAGAAAAAATGATGTTGTCAACCTTCACCAAAATATTGCACAATATGCCCACTGTAGCCACCTAATTTTGTCCCTCCCAAAAACCCAATTCATCCATTTTTACCTCACGGTATTATACACCCTCACCCATGTGATTATTCCCAACAAAAAATAACAACCCTTCTAACTAATTTTATCTCACCCTAACAACCCCTAACCACCTACCCTACCCTAATAATTTTTATTCTATTTCTGGTTAACAAGTTAAAATAGGAAAAGAATACACACTCCACTTACGGAATAGGGACATTCATCACACACAAAAAATAAATGGGACCCACAGGGAAATAATATGAAACAACTCATTGGAAACAAAGTAAAATACTCATTATACATATACATACATACTTAGAATAGGGAGGGGGACAGGAGTTGATTTTTTTTTCATTAACGGTAAAAATACCATCACACACTCTAGAATTTAGAAGACACATACACATTCTTAGGGGGGGACGGAGATAAAAAAAAGGGAGCACCATCATCGGGTGTCTTCTTTGACGGGAGAGGCTCTAAAAAAATGCCATCTTCACACAAAATTGCACACACACACTAAAATTCACTCTCAATACACACACACACTAGGTTTTGGTTTTCTATTGTATTATTAGGTTTTGGGTTCATCTCTCTTTGCATTTTATTTTTGATATTGGGTTTCGGGGTCTTCATGCTTAAATTGCGTCAACGTTCGTGATTTGGGTTTGATCTTAATAGTTCTTTCTCACTTATTTTGAATCTGTCCGGACTATTATTTCTTGCTATGGAGTTGGATTTTGTCGTTGTGGAGGTTTCTATTTGAGATTCCAAATTTGGGTTTCCTTAAGCATTATTGTCAACGGAAATCAATTATCGAAAGGTCCAATTCTACTATTTTTCTTTCTTTTATTTCATTGTTTACTATTCTTGATTTTTGGATTGAATATCGTGTGTTTATTTGATCTTTGTTGTTGAATGCGTATTTGTTTTGATTTGGGATTGGTTCCCTTGATCATGGTTTGTATGTTGAAATGGTATCTCAATTGAAAAGTAAAATTAGTTGTTTGGGGTGGAATTAAGAAATTGATAAAAAGGATGAATTTAGATTACTTTTGGTTTATTGTTGTTTTTGTTTAATTCGAAATAATCATGAATATTTTTGGAACGTGATAGAATTCTGATATGTGGAAACGGATAGGAAAATGGTAGGTTGGGGCAGGCAAATTCAGGACTTGGGCAACATTAAAAGCTTGAAATATATGTTGAATGGCTTGGTTTGGTTGCTTTTGGATCAAATGTATCATTTGGATGGGGAATGCCCTGAGGTATTTATGTTTATTAGCCAGGGAATGCCTCGAAGTATTTTGTACCCGGAGGACATTCGTGATGAAGGCCCAAAGCATTGGGTAAGCATTGGAGCATAGTTTAGGATTAGTGTAGGTTAGCTTAGGTTTACATATCCGTATTTTTCTCTTTTTGGACTGTATAATTGGACTGGACATTATATTTTTTGGAATTTCTTTTGTTTGTGTTTGTTTGTTTAATTGTTGCGTGTTTATGTGGTTTATACATTCTTAATATCAAAATTAGCTAATACGCTCCACCAAACGACTGTAGTCTAACCACGAGACCAAGGGGTGCCTAACACCTTCCCCTCGGTCAATAGAATTCCTTAGCCGAAATATCTACATGAAAACCAGTTTAAAAGAGTCAAAAATAGTTTTGAAAAAGGATTTCCAAAGGTGACTTGGCATACCCGATTATGCCAAGTGGCGACTCTGAGTTTAAATGTAAATAATACTTTTTGAAAGATTCTTCATTTTGCCACCTAGTAATAAAAATTCTTTCAAACTTAAAATTAATATTTTTCGTTAAAAGGGGGTGTGACGGCTCTGGCGACACTACTGAGGATTTTTTAGAATTCGAGCTTATTTTTGGAGTTGTATCGGCTTAGTTTGGCATTATGGGTATATAGAAATTATTTGTATTTGTATTTATTTTATCATTGTTGGATGTCTACGTGCTCTTTGTTTACAGTTTTTCTTTATGTGTTACCACTTTATATCTGGCATCATTTGGATAACCTGAGTCATTTATTTCATAACATGTCCCAGAGTACACGTTGTGCATAAAATCTAGTTGAGTCACCCTTATTTTAGGAGGGGGAGCCATCGGACGTATGGAGTGGGTGGAAAGCTTTTGTATCCACTATCGACTATATGCTCCCCCGAATAGCCTTGTTAGTGGACCCCAGCGTAGGTTACCCTTTAGGCCTTTCTTATCTGCATCATATTGAGATCTAGCGGGATCCACTTGGTCCTTTGTAGGAGACTCACCTCTTAAGCATCCCTACGTGTTAATTGTTGCATCTTTGAGGGTAGTATGATCATTTGATGGACTGATTTGGGGAAAGCGTGTGCTAGAATTACAGAAAGAAGTGTAGGCATGGAAAAAAAGGAAAAGAAAAGAAAGGTTAATCAAAAAGTGAGTTTCGTAGTTTTTAGAGTTCTTTATGGTTTTTGTTTACACAATTCAAAAATTCAAAAAGGTTTTTTACTTTTTACACTCATTTGTCAAAAACAAAAACATAAAAAAGATTTTTCTTTTATTTCTTTAGTAAGCATTCACAATTTGAAAACTCCAAAAATATTTTTTTCAGTAGGAGCTTTTTATAAAAGAAAATTCAAAAAGTGGTAGATGTTTTCTACATTTCGTATAAAGAAAATACCAAAAAGATTTTTCCTTTATAGTTGTTGGTGTCAATTTTATGTGAGGTGTAAAATTGAAAACCCCAAAAAGATTTTATTGACGGTCTTCATCTTCTGTTTGTGGTCGTGTCTCTCAAGTCAAGGTTCACTTTGTTATTTAATCCTTAATTGTCCAATCTGGATGAACTACGCACCCCTGATTCTTCTCTCTCGGGAGTGAGATACATAGGCAGTCTTTTGTTGGTTCGGGGATCTTATTTAAAAAATTCAAGAAAAGATTTTCTTTACTCTTTATTAGAGTAGGTGTCATATACATCTCTAAAAGAAAACCACAAAAGATTTTTCTTTAATAGTTTCTAGTTTTATTTGCGTATGAAATGAAAAACTGAAAACCCAAAAAGATTTTCTTTGGTAATCATAGATTTCATTTTGTATAGGGATGTTAAAGCTGAAAAATTTAAAAAGATTTTCGTCAATTCTTTTGACAATTTGTTATTTTCTTTTCTTTTTTAAAGTTTCAAGAAAAAGAAAAAGAAAGGAAAAAGAGTTTAATCGGCCATTTTGGCAAGACTTCACGACCTACACACAGTCGATTCTCCTCTCTCGGGAGTGAGATATGTAGCGCCCTTCTTGGGTTCGTTGATCTTTTCCAAAGAAAAAATAAGAAGAAAAAGAGTTTTAAAAAAACTGTTGCATTCTAACACCTTTGTCATCTCTTTTTCAGTTAGTTTAAGGTGGTTGGTTTGTGGCATTTCGGCTGGTCCTCCACATTGCACCAAGTCGAAGAGAAAGTTATGTCCAACAACGATATAGAGCGTGACCTCATGGATCAAAAAAGTCAGGAAAATGAGAGTTTAAAGGAAGAGAATTTGGGACTAAGGCAACAAATAATGGAAATGTATCGAGCTTGGGTCAGTGGGCTGTCACTTCCTCCGTTCCCCACTATTAACCCTGCAAATACCTAAAGTCTTCCATAAAAATCACAAAATTAGTTTCCTACTGTTGTTGTTGATGCACCAGATCATGCCGCAAAATTTATTACATGTCAAATGCACTCCAATACTTCCAGCACTCTTTCTTTAGCTCTTCAGTATAAGCCTACCATATTCATAGCACAACATACCATCTGTGTTTTTGTTGCTCAACCTTCTACTGAGGTCTCCACTTTGGCTATCAATTTAATGATTGTGCTTTCCCAATACACTAGTTAATCCATGTTCAATACTCTTGATGATCATTATTATACTCTTGAGCCTACATTTAAGTTAAGTGGACCACCAAAATTTGTTATCAAGAAGCCTAGCATGCCAGAAAAGCCAGAGAAAATAGAGGGGAAAGTGAAGAGTGTAGAAAATGATATGAAAAGTTCCTTAAGACTTGTGGTCTATGAAGATGTTTTATATAAAAAATGGGGAAGGTTTTCAAGTGTTACTCCTACCTCATTTGAAGAGCCTGATAAACATAAGGATTCTGTGAAACATTTGGGATGATATTGCAATCAATCAAGGGAAACTGAAGAAAAGAAGAAGAAAAATGCACCTATTGTCATGCCAAGGACAAAGCAGAGTTTGAGAGGTCCAACATACCAATACTGTCAGCCTCAATCCCATGCTAACATAACAAATCCACCTACTCATCTGCAACAAGGTTCCTCTTTTCAAAATCCAAGGAATTCCATTCTACTTCTTCAATGTCCTTTAAACAATGCATAATTGTATACTCATCCATTTTCTTATGCACAATGGCATGAACCTGTCCCTTAACATCATCCTCAGCCCCCATAAATTTACCAAGGAACTTCTAAATCCAAGTTTCATCCGAGGCCAGAGTTCGCAAAAATGAGGCAAAAATCGAGGGATAGTTTCTCCCCAATTGGAAAGTCGTATGCCAATTTATTCCAGAGATTGGTACAGTGGGGCATGATCACTCCTAACCTTGGGTATACTCCTGACTCGCATTCAATAAGTTTTGATCCTAATGTATGATGTGCATATCATTCTGATGTTCAGGGTCACAGTGTTAATGATTATCGTGCTTTGAAAAGAGAAATAGAAAAGATAATTCAAGATAAATCAATAATGGTGCAAAACATTGATAGTGAGGAAAGCTCTAGTCATGCTGATATACAAACCAGTGGCTAAGATGCCAAGCTCAGCAATTGGGAAGTCACTCCTCTCCTTACTAAGAAGGGGTCTGGTAGTTTGTTTTTTTTTTTTTCTGTTATACGAATTACTTCAGGGTTGTAGTTTGGGATCTATCTTTTTTTGTCCCTTTGTCATTTATGTTCAAACCCTTCTATTTTTCATTGCAACTAAATAGAATGTCCTTTTTCCCTTTGAGTTTTAAATATGTGTTTGTTTGTTTACTTTACATAGTACATTTTATGTTAGCTCTAGTGATATGACATGCTTGCAAAATTTTCAGATAGATCTTAAAATTAAATTTGAGCATGAACTCTGAATCAGGGGTCTAGAATTAGAAAACGGTATTCGAGAAATTGACGGAGTGTTGACACATTGGGTGACCATGTTGAAGCCTTCTTTCAAAATTATGGCAATTATTTTGAGAATTACAATAATAACTTGGCCATCAATTGAAATACATGTCTCAATTAGGTTAAATAGTGGACACATGATCCCTATATCTAGAGAAACAAGAAGACAATCAGCTCCGCGAAAGCATGGATCATTCGATGTGAGGGATGTTCAAAAAGGTGGAGTTGTATGTTTGACAAGTGTAGAAGAAGAAGTGGCACATGCTCAGTTAAAGTCAGTGTTGTTAAAGTTTCACAAATGATCTTCATCTTTCACTTTATATCGCATGATGTGTACTTGCATTGTCAAGGATTGATATGATGAAGGAATTCATTCTGCTACCCAAACATTGTGTCATACTTTGTTTACCCCATTTGAGCCTTAGTGTTATTTTCTTTCATACCCCTCTTTTGAAATCAACAAAAAGCCAGCCAAGATCAAAAGAAAAGTGTCAAGCAAAACAATAGCGTCATAAAAATTTCAAAAAAAAAAAAGAATAAAGTCAGAAAAGTTAAAAAAAAAAGAAAAATTGTGTCCAAAAGAAAGAAAAGGTAAAGGTGTCAAGAAAAATAAAGTAAAAAAAAAGCGTCAACAAAAGAAAAAGAAGAAGAAATCTAATCAAAAGAAAGAACAAGTTGTCGAAACTACATGAGACTTGATTCTCCTCTCTCGGGGGAGAGATACGTAGGCTGCCCTACTCTGGGCTTTGTCCAACCAAATAAACAATTTAGAATCACCCAGCCAAAAGAAACTGGGGCATGAGTTAATCCTCATTATTTGAGTCGATTCCAAAAGTTGTAAGTCCTATCCACTTCAAGCGGCATTAGGGCCTCATGCCATCCTTTCTTCTTACCATATTCAAAAGCCAAGTTACAATCAAAGAAAGACCTTCACATCAATCTTTGAGAATGTTAAGACTATGCATGCAATGTATATGATGACACATTTTTGGGTACTACTTGTTTTCCTCAGCATAAGTAATTAGGACAGAGAAATAAAAATGAGAGAGTCTTACTAGTGAAAACCTTTACAGGCACCATGAGGAGATGGTAAGTTGAGAGAAATAAAAATGAGAGTCTTATTGGTGAAAACCCTTACAGGCACCATAAGGCGAAGGTGAGCTGAGAAAAAAAATGAGAGAGGCTTGTTGGCAAAAATCCTTCAAGGTGTCACTAGCCAAATGAGGTATTGAATACAATTGACCTAAGGAAGTAACTCAGTTTTAGGGCCACTAACTCAAGAACAATAGCTAGAAAGTTTGGATGGAAAGATCAGGCAGCTTAATCCAAAATCCATAGCATAATTATTAGAGCTAACTGTCATTTTTAGATAAACTTTTCATTTCTTTGTTTCAAATGGGGACATTCATTTTCTTTTCTTTCATCTCTTTATTTTCATTTTATTAAGTCATTATCCAAATAAAAATCATTGTCATTTTTTTCTCTTGTCTTTGAGTCAAGTCCATGAAAAAAAGTAAGAAAATATTTTAAAACTGGCTACCAGCTTCTTTAATTGTACAAAGCAAGACAAAGGGCTGGCACATGAAAGAAACAAGATTGCAAGTAACAACAAGGTATGCAGAAGATTATTGTCAACACACAAATTTTTGGAATTCATGGAAACAATAAGGTTTAAAGGGGATTGTCTGAGAAACATAGCAAAGCAGAGATAATGTATTTGATTTAGAGTCACTCTTAATATTCAAAGTTTGGACCAACGGTGCAATAAGGCGATGGAAAATGCTAATGATTGGAATCAATAACTAAATGGGACAAGTGCAAGAGAAATCTCCTCAACTGTTAAAGTCTCAAGCCAGCCACCCTATTTTAAAATTACAAGTTTTCTTTGTATGAAATAGGGATAGCTGCTACCTTCAAATCAAAGGCTTCAAAGCGCAAATATCTAGAGATGCAATTCCTCATTTCTTCAAATGCAAGAGCAGTATTGCTATACAGGTTTGGTAATCACAATTATGGTAAAACTCATCATCTTGCACCCCTAAAATTCATATTCTCTAACTTGGGTCTTTTTTTGTCACAAGGCTAAGAGGTGCACTTCCTAATTTGAACCAATAATTCTAAAAAGATGCACTTTTAGAAAGAACCTTTCACTTTCATTCATAAGAGAGGGACTTATTGGTCTCAGACATTTAAAATTAACCCCAAAAGAGGCATTTGTTAATTGGGATCATGATTCATCTTTGCATTATGCATTGTTGCAAGTAGTTGTGATTGGTTTTGACACCCGCAAAAGGTTTTGATGAAAATTGGGACAAAAAAATTAGAAGTAATTCATGTTATGTGGAACTTCACTTTAGGACCATCCTAGAAAGTGAGACTTTATTTTTCTAAAATATGGAATCTTTCTTTATCATAATCATTGTTTGGGATAATTTTTGTTTTAGTTTTGATTTTGCTTCCAGAAGCCTGCCTGAAGAACAAGGTGATGAAAATTGAAAGTCAGAAGCCTACTTGAAGAACAAGGGTGATGAAATTGTAAGTCAGGAGGCCCACCTGAAGAATAGAGGTGATGAAATTAAAAGTTGGGAGTTCACCCGGAGAATAGAGCGAGGAAATTTTAAGTCGAGAGGCCCGCCTAAAGAATAGAGGTGATGAAATTGCAAGTCAGAAGCCCTTCTAAAGAACAAGGGTGATGAAATTACAAGTTGGGAGGCCTTCTCGAAGAATAGGAGTGATAAAATTAAAAGTTGAAAGCTCGCCCAGAGAACAAAGCGAGGAAATTGGAAGTAGGGAGGCTCGCCCGAAGAATAGGGGTGATGAAATTGAAAGTCAGGAGCCCGCCTGAAGAACAAGGGTGATGAAATTGCAAGCTGGGAGGCCCGCCCAAAGAATAGGGGTAGTAAAATTGAAAAATGGGAGCTCTCCTAGAGAACAGAGAAAGGAAATTGCAAGTCAAGAGGCTCGCCCATAGAATATGGGTGATTAAATTAAAAGTCAGAAGCCCGCTTGAAGAACAAGGGTGATGAAATTATGAGTTGGGAGGCCCGCTTTAAGAATAGGGGTGATAAAATTAAAAGTTGGGAGCTCACCCGAAGAAAAGAGCGAGGAAATTGCAAGTCGGAAGGCCCACCCGAAGAATAGAGGTGATGAAATTGTAAGTCAGAAGCCTGCTTGAAGAACAGGGTGATGAAATTAAAAGTCAAGCAACAAGGTGAAGAAATTAAAAGTAGAGCAATAAGGTGAAGAAATTAAAAGTAAAGAAACAAGGTGAAGAGATTGAAAGTCAAACAACAAGATAAAACAACTGAAAGACAATAAAGTAAGGAAATTACAAGTTGGGAGCCCGCCCAAAGAACAGGGCGGTGAAGTTGAAAATCAAAAGATCAAAAATAGCAAGTCAGGAGCCCACCTGGAAAATAGAGAGATAAAATTGGAAGTCAAGCAACAAGGTGAAGAAGTTTTAAGTCAGGAGCCCACTTGAATAATTGGGTGAAGATTTTCAAATTCAGGATAAAGTTTCAGAAGTACCACCGATAGAACATGGTCGATTTGTGAGTTCATCTCCGATATCAAATTTTGTAAGGAGAAAGAATCTATTCTCAAGTTCAACCCCAAAGAAAATTAGATCTTTTGTCAATTTTGAAAGCATCAGAAACTCAAGTCAAGAGCCAAAAAGAAGATACATAGATAGGATTTTTGTAATTTTATTTATGTTTTAACTTGTAGTTTTAATTTTGATGTAATGACTGAGCCGCGGCCCAAAACCTCAACAAGGCCTCACTCGACTCTCCAACTCGGTATAGTCCCTCTCCTTCCAACCCTTTAAGATACCTGTGAGTTGATTCCCTAATAACATGGGTAGGTTAGATGTCCTAAGTCATCTAGGTTGTCCTTCTTCCTTCTGTTTCTTTTCTTGAATAATGGTCGGGTCAAAATTTGGTCTTTTGTCTACTTTTTTGTCTGAAAACACTTTGTGTTTATACCCAAAAAGGGAAAGATGTAGACACCTAATTTTGTCCCTCCCAAAAACCTAATTCATCCATTTTTACCTCATGTTATCATACACCATTACCCATGCGATTAGACCTACCAAAAAATAACAACCCCTCTAACTAATTTTATCTCACCCTACCAACACCTAACCACTTACCCCCACCCCTCATGATTTTTATTCTATTTTTGGTTAACAAATTCAAAAAGGACATGAATACACACTCCACTCACAGAATAGGGACATTCATCATATACAAAAAATAAGCAGGACCCACAGGGTAACACTTACTAGAAACAAATAAAAATACTCATTATACATATACATATACATATACATATACACTTAGAATAGGGAGGGGGATCGGGGTTGATTCTTTTTCCATTAATAGTAAACACACCATCACACACTCTAGAATTTAGAGGACACATGCACATTCTCAGGGGAGGGACGGAGAGAAAAAAAGGGAGCACCATCATCGGGTGCCTTCTTTGATGGGAAAGGCTCAAAAAAATGCCATCATAACACAAAATTGTGCACACATACACTGAAATTCACTCTCAATACATACTCAGATGCAAAAACTCATAAAACATTTGATGAAGAGGGGAGAAATAGAGAAAAACTGTGAGAAAAATAGAAAAAAAAGGGTGATTGAGATGGGGAGACTGGAGAGGGATTCGGTGAAACAACCACTGGATTTCGATCGAGCTTCAAGTTTTCCCGATGGTATTTTAAATTTTCTGGCAAAATTATTCGTTGAAATTAGCTCCGATACGCTAAACAGATCTGGCCCAATCTCAAAATCCCTGAAATCTCCTTGTTTCTTTTGATTTTCAAGCAAATCCTGCCCGAAAGTACTAAAATTCATTGAAATTTGTATTGCACCGTCATTTTATACTATTGTCAGAGCTTGGACTACGCTGGGTTTTGGTTTTCTATTATGTTGTTGGTTTTTGGGTTCATCTTTCTTTGCGGTTTATTTTTTATATTGGGCTTCGGGGTCTTCGTGCTTAAATTGTGTCAACGTTTGTAATTCGAGTTTGATCTTAATAGTTCTTCCTCACTAGTTTTAAATCTGGACCGTTATTGGTCACTATTGAGTTGGATTTTATCACTTGGAGGTTTCTATTTGAGATTCTAAATTCGGGTTTTCTTAAGCATTATTGTCAACAAAAATCAATTATCGGAAGGTCTAATTCTACTCTTTTTCTTTATTTTATTTCATTGTTTACTATTCTCGGTATTTGATTGAATATCGTGTGTTTGTTTGACCTTTGTTGTTGAATGCATGTTTGTTTTTATTTGGGATTAGTTCCTTTGATCATGGTTTGTACATTGAAATGGTATCTCGTTTGAAAAGTAAAATTGATTTTTTGGGGTGGAATTGAGAAAATGATTAAAAAAAAGGGTGAATTTTGATTACTTTTGGTTTATTATTGTTTTTGTTTAATTATGAATATGAATGAATATTGTTGGAACTTGATAGAATTCTGATATGTTGAAACGGATAGGCAAACGATAGGCCGAGGTAGGCAAATTCAGGACTTGGGGAACATTGAATGCTTGAAATATATGTTGAATGGCTTGGTTTGGTTTCTTTTGGATCAAATGTATCATTGGTCTAGAGAATGCCCCGAGGTATTTACGTTTGTTAGCTGGAGAATGCCCCAAAGTATTTTGTACCCAGAGGACATTCATGACGAAGGCCGAAGGCATTGGGTAAGCATTGGAGCGTAGTTTAGGATTAGTGTAGGTTAGCTTAGGTTTACATTTCTGCATTTTTCTATTTTTGGACTGTATAATTGGACTGGAAATTATATTTTACAAGCTTCATTTTGTTTGTGTTTGTTTGTTTAATTGTTGTGTGTTTATGTGGTTTATACATTCTTAGTGTCAAAATTAGCCGATACGCACCACCAAGAGACCGTGGTCGAACCACCGGACCGAGGGGTGCCTAACACCTTCCCCTCGATCAACAAAATTCCTTAGCCTGAATCTCCATTCACAAACCAGTTTAAAAGAGTCAAAAACAGTTTTGAAAAGAGATTTCCAAAGGTGACTTGGCACACCCGATTATTCCAACTGGCAACCCTGAGTTTAAATGTAAATAATCCTTTTTGAAACGATTCTTCATTTTGTCACCTAATAATAAAAACCCTTCCAAACTTCAAATTAATCTTTTTTGTTAAGAAAGGGGTGTGACAGCTCTAGCAACACTGCTGGAAATTTTTAGAATTCGAGCTTATTTTTGGAGTTGTTTCGGCTTAGTTTGGTATTATGGGTGTATAGACATTGTTTGTATTTGTGTTTATTATATCATTGTAGGATGTCTACGTGCTCTTTGTTTATAGACTTTCTTTATCTATTGCCGACTTATATCTGGCATCATTTGCATAACCCGAGTCATTTCTTCCGCAATAAGTCCCGGAGTACACGTCGTGTACATGAACTCTAGTTGAGTCACCCTTATTTTAGGAGGGAATCCGTCGGATGTATGGAGTGGGGGAAAAGCTTTCACAGCTACTATCGACCATACGCTTCCCCAAACAGCCTTGTTAGTGGACCCCCGGTCAGCCTTTGGGTCATGCTTATCTACATCATATTGAGATCTAGTGGGACCCACTTGGTCCTTTTTAGGATACTCACCTCTAAAGCATCCGTGTGTGTTAATTGTTGCATCTTTGAGCGTAATATGGTCATTTGATGGATTGATTTGGGGAAAGCATGTGCTAGAATTAAAGAAAGGTGTGTATACATGGAAAAAAAATGAAAGGAGTGGTTAATCAAAAAGTGAGTTTCATAGTTTTAGAGTTCTTTATGGATTTTTTTTTCACAATTCAAAAATTCAAAAAGATTTTTTACTTTTTACACTCATTTGTCAAAAACAAAAATATCAAAAAGATTTTTCTATTATTTCTTTAGTAAGAATTCACAATTTGACAACTCCAAAAAGATTTTTTTTAGTAGGAGCTTTTTATAAAAGTAAATTCAAAAAGTGGTAGAAGTTTTGTACATTTCGTATAACGAAAATACCAAAAAGATTTTTCTTTTATAGTTGTTGGTGTCAATTTTATGTAAGGTCTCAAATTGAAAACCCCAAAAAGATTTTATTGACGTTCTTTATCTTCTGTTTGTGGTCGTGTCTCTCGAGTCAAGGTTCATTTTGTTATTTAATCCTTAATTGGCCATTCTGGATGAACTACGCACCCCTTATTCTCCTCTCTCAGGAGTGAGATACGTAGGCAGCCTATTGTGGGTTTGGGGATCTTATTTAAACAATTAAAAAAAAAAATTCTTTACTCTTTAGTAGAGTAGGTGTCATATACATCTCTAAAACAAAACAACAAAATATTTTCCTTTAGTAGTTTCAAGTTTCATTTTCATATGAAATACAAAATTGAAAACCCAAATAGATTTTCTTTGGTAATCATAGATTTCATTTCGCATAGGTATGTTAAAGCTGAAAAATTCAAAAAGATTTTCGTCAATTCTTATGACAATTTGTTATTTTCATTTCTTTTTTAAAGTTTCAAGAAAAAGAAAAAGAAAGGAAAAAGAGTTTAATCGGCCATTTTGTCAAGACTTCACAAACTACGCTCACCTGATTCTCCTCTCTTAAGGGTGAGATACGTAGGTTCCCTTCTTTTGTTCGGTTGTATTTTCCAAGGAAAAAAATAGAAAAAGATTTTTAAAAAAGTGTTGCATTTTAACGCCGTTGTCATCTCTTGTTCAGTTAGATTAAGGTGGTTGGTTTATGGTATTTTGGCTGGACCTCCACATTACACCAAGTCGAAGAGAAAGTTATGTCCAATAAGGATATAGAGAGTGACCTCATAGATCAAACAAGTTAGAAAAATGAGAGTTTAAAGGAAGAGAGTTTTAGACTAAGGAAACAAATAATGGAAATGTATCAATCTTGGGTCAGTGAGTTGTCTCCTCCTCCGTTCCCCATTATTAACCCTGGAAATACCTTGAGTCTTCCACCAAAATTGAAAATTCAATTTCCTACTATTGTTGTTGATTCACCATAGCATGCCGTAAAATTCATACCATGTCAAATGCATCCAATACTTCCGCCACTCTTTCTTTAGCTCCTCAGTATAAACCTGCCACATTCATAGCACCACATACCGTCTTTACTTTTGTTCTCAACCTTCTTCTGAGGCTTCCACTTTGGTTATCAATCCAATGATTATGCTTCCCCAATCCACAAGTGAATCCATGTTCAATACTCTTGATGATCATTGTTATACTCTTGAGCCTACAGTTAAATTATGTGGATCGCCAAAATTTCTTATTAAGAAGCCTAGCATGCCAGAAAATCTAGAGAAAATGGTGGGGAAAGTAAAGAGTGTAGAAAATGATATGAAAAGTTCCTTGGGACTTGTGGGCTATGAAGATGTTTCATATAAAAATTGGGGAATTTTTTCAAGTGTTAACCTTCCTCCAAGATTTAAGACATCAAAATTTGGGGAGCCTGATGGACAGAAGGATTATGTGAAACATTTAGGACGATATTCCAATCAATCAAGGCAAACAGAAGAAAAGAAAAAGGAAAATGCACCTATTATTGCGTCAGGGACAAAGCAGAGTTTGAGAGGTCCAACTTACTAATACCGTGAGACTCAATCCCCAGCTTACATATCAAATCCACCTACTCATCTACAACAAGGTTCCTTTTTTCAAAATCCAAGAAATTCCATTCCACTTCCTCAATGTCTTTTGAACAATACATAATTGTATACTCATCCATTTTCTTATCCATAATGGCATGCACCTGTCCCTCAACGTAGTCCTCAACCCCCACAAATTTACCAAGGAACCTCTAAATCTAAGTTTTATCTGAGGCCAGAATTCGCAAAAATGAGGGGAAAATTGAGGGATAGTTTCACACCAAATGGAGAGTCATTTGCCAATTTATTCCATAGATTGGTACAGTGGGGCATGATCACTCCTCACCTTGGGTATACTCCTGACCCGCATTCAAAAAGTTTTGATCCTAATGTACGATGTGCATATCATTCTAATGTTTAAGGTCACAATATTGAAGATTGTTGTGCTTTGAAAAGAGAAATAGAAAAGATGATTCAAGATAAATCAATCATGGTGCAAAACATTGACAGTGAGGAAAGCTCTAGCCATGCTGATATGCAAACCAGTGGGTAAGATATCAAACTCAGTAATTGGGAAGTCACTTCTCTCCTTACTTGGAAGGGGTCTGGTAGTTTGTTTTATTTTATTTTCAGTTATTTGAATTATTTCAGGGTTGTAGTTCGGGATCTATCTTGTTTTGTACCTTTGTCGTTTATGTTCAAAACCTTCTATTTTTTATTGCAACTAAATATATGTCCCTTTTCCCTTTGTGTTTTAAATATGTATTGTTTGTTTGTTTACTTTACATTGTACATTTTATGTTGGCTTTAGTGATATGACATGCTTACGGAATTTTCAGAAAGATCTTAAAATTCAATTTGAGCATGAACTCTGAATCAGAGGTCTAGAACTAGAAAAACACATTAGAGAAATTGATGGAGTGTTGACACATTGGGTGACCATTTGAAGCCTTATTTCAAAATTGTGGCAATTATTTTGAGAATTACAAGAATAACTTGGCCATCAATTGAAATACATGTCTCAATTAGGTTAAATAGTGGACACATGATCCCTATATCTAGAGAAACAAGAAGACAATCAGCTCCGCGAAAGCATGGATCATTCGATGTGAGGGATGTTCAAAAAGGTGGAGTTGTATGTTTGACAAGTGTAGAAGAAGAAGTGGCACATGCTCAGTTAAAGTCAATGTTGTTAAAGTATCATATATGATCTTCATCTTTCCCTTCATATCGCATGATATGTATTTGCATTATCAAGAATTGATATAATGAAAGCATTTCATTCTGTTACCCAAACACTGAGTCATCCTTTGTTTACCCCATTTGAGCCATAGTGTTATTTTCTTTCATACCCCTCTTTTGGAATCAAGATAAAGCCAGCATATATCAAAACAAAAGTGTCTAGCAAAACAATAGCGTCATAAAAAATTCAAAAAGAATGAGAATAAAGTCAAAAAAGTTTCAAAAAAGAAGAGAAAAAATGTGTCCAAAAGAAAGAAAAGAGAAAGTGTCAAGAAAAATAAATTCAAAAAAAAAATGAAAAAGAGTCAAGAAAAGAAAAAGAAGAAAAAATCTGATCACAAGAAATACCAAGCTGTCAGAACTATGTGAGACCTGATTCTCCTCTCTCAGGGGTGAGATTCATAGGCTTCCCTAATCTGGGCTCGGTCTAACGAAATAAACAATTTAGAATCACCCAGTGAAAAGAAACTAGGGCATGAGTTAATCCTCATTGTTTGACTCGATTCCAAAAATTGTAAATCCTATTCACTTCAAGTGTCGTTTGGGCCTCATGCCATCCTTTCTTTCTAACCATATCTAAAAGGCAAGTTATAACCAAATAAAGACCTTCAGATCAATCTTTGAGAATGTTAAGGCTACGCATGCAATGGATATGATGACACATTTTTGGGTACTACTTGTTTTCCTCAGCATAATGAATCAAGAGAGAAATAAAAATGATAGTCTTACTAGTGAAAACCTTCACAGGCGCCATGAGGAGATGGTAATTTGAAAGACATAAAAATTAGAGTCTTACTGGTGAAAACCCTCATGGGCACCATAAGGCGAAGGTGAGCTGAGAAAAAAAAATGAGAGAGGCTTGTTGGCAAAAATCACTCAAGGTGTCACTAGCTGAATGAGGTCGTGAATGTAATTGATTTAAGGAAGCAACTTAGTTTCAGGGCCATTAACTCAAGAACAATGTCTAAAAAGTTTGGATGGAAAGATCAAGCAGCTTAATCCAAAATGCATAGCATAATCATTAGAGCTAACTGTCATTTTCGGATAAACTTTTTGTTTCTTTGTTTCAAATGGGGACATTCATTTTCTTTTCTTTCTTCTTTTTATTTTTATTTTATTGAGTCAGTTATCTAACTAAAAATCATTGTCATTTTTTTTCTCTTGTCTTGGAATCAAGTCTATATCAAAATAAGTGAGAAAAGATTTCAAAAATGGCTACCAGCTTCTTCAATTGCACAAACCAAGACAAAGGCCAGCACATGAAAGAAACAAGATTGCAAGTTAGAACAAAGCATGCAGAAGATTGTTGTCAACACACGAATTTGGTGAATTCATGGAAATACCAAGGTTTAAAGGGGATTGTCTGAGAAACATAGAAAAGTAGAGATACTATGTTTGATTTAGAGTCACTCCTAATATTCTGAGTTTGGACCAATGCTGCAACAAGGCAATGGCAAATGCTAATGATTGGAAGCAAGATCTAAATGGGACAAGTGCAAAGGAAATCTCCCCAATTGTCAAAACCGCAAACCAACCACCCTATTTTAAATTTGCAAGTTTTCTTTGTATGAAATAGGAACAGTTGCTGCCTTCAAATCAAAGGCTTCAAAGCGCCAATATCCAGAGGTTCAATTCCTCATTTCTGTAAATGCAAGTGCAGTGTTGCTATACAGGTTTGATAATCATAATTATGGTAAAACTCATCATCTTGTACCCGTGAACGAAGCATTCTCTAATTTGGGTCTTTCAAGTCTCACGGCTAGGAGGTGCACTTCCGAATTTGAACCGTTAATTCTAAAAAGATGCACTTTTAGCAAGAACCTTTCACTTTTATTCTTAAGAGAGCAAAAGAGGCATTTGTTGATTGGGATCATGATTCCTCTTTGAATTATGCACTGTTGCAAGTAGTTGTTATTGGGTTTGACACCCGTAAAAGCTTTTGATTAAAACTGGGACAAAAAAATAAAAGTAATTCATGTTAAATGGAACTTCACTTTAGAACCCTCCTAGAAAGTGAGAATTTATTTTTCTGAAATATGGAATCTTTCTTTATCAGAATCATTGTTTGGGATAATTTTTGTTCTAGTTTTGATTTTTCTTTCAGGAGCTCGCCTAAAGAACAAGGTGATGAAAATTTAAAGTCAAAAGTCCGCCTAAAGAACAAGGGTGATGAAATTGCATGTAGGGAGGCCTGCCCGGAGAATAGGGGTGATAAAATTAAAAGTTAGGAGCTCGCCCGGAGAACTGAGCAATGAAATTGCAAGTCGGGAGGCCCGCCCGAAGAATAAGGGTGATGAAATTCCAAGTCAGGAGCCTGCCTGAGTTACAAGGGTGGTGAAATTGCAAGTTAGAAAGACTGCCCAAAGAATCAGGGTGATGAAATTGAAAGTTGGGAGCTCACCCAGAGAACAGAGCGAGGAAATTGCAAGTTGAGAGACCCGCCCGAAGAATAGGGGTGATGAAATTGAAAGTCAACAGCCTACATAAAAAATAAGGGTGATGCAATTGCAAGTCAGGAGGCTCGCCCAAAGAATAGAGGTGATAAAATTGAAAGTTAGAAGCTCGCCCAGAGAACAGAGTGAGGAAATTGTAAGTCGGGAGGCCCTCCCAAAGAATATGGGTGATGAAATTGTAAGTCAAGAGCCCACCTGAAGAATAAGGGTGATGAAATTGCAAGTCGGGAAGCCCTCCCAAAGAATAGGGGCTCACCCAGAGAATAGAGCAAGGAAATTGCAAGTCCAGAGGCCCATCCAAAGAATAGGGTGATGAATTTGAAAGTCAGGAGCCTGCCAGAAGAATAAGAGTTATGAAATAGTAAGTCGGGAGGCCCGGATGAAGAATAGGGGTGCTAAAATTAAAAGTTGGGAGCTCGCCCAGAGAACAGAGTGAGGAAATTACAAGTTGGGAAATTGCAAGTCAAGAGCCCACCTGAAGAACAGGGTGATTAAATTGAAAGTCAAGCAACAAGGTGAAGAAATTAAAAGTCAAGCAACAAGGTGACGAAATTAAAAGTCAAGCAACAAGGTGAAGAGATTGAAAGTCATGCAACAAGGTAAAACAACTAAAAGAAAATAAAGTAAAATTACAAGTCGTGAGCCCGCCCGAAAAAGAGGGCGGTGAAGTTGAAAATCAAAAAATAAATAATAGCAAGTCAGGATCGCACCGGCAGAATAGAGCGATAAAATTGGAAGTCAAGCAACAAGGTGAAGAAGTTGTAAGTCAAAAGCCCGCCTGAAAATAGGGTAAAGATTGTCAAATTCAGGATCAAGGTTTAGAAGTAACACCGATAGAAAAAAGTCGATTTGTGAGTTCATCTCCGACATCAAATTTGTATGGAGAAAGAATCTATTCTCAAGTTCAACCCCAAAGAAAATCAGATCTTTTGTCAATTTTGAAAGCATAAGAAACTTAAGTCAAGAGTACAATAGAAGCGGCATAGATAGGATTTTTGTAAATTTATTTATATTTTAACTTGTAGTTTTCATTTTGATGTAATGACAAAGTCGCAGACCGGAACCTTGACAGGGCCTCACCCAACTCTCCAACTCAGTATTGTCCCTCTCTTTCCAACCAGTTGAGATACCTATGACATGATTTCCTCATAAATTGGGTAGGTTTGATGTACTAAGTTAACTCGGTTGTCCTTCTTCCTTCTATTTCTTTCCTCGAATAATGGTCGAGTCAAAATTTGGTCTCTTTGTCTACTTTTTTGTCTGAAAATACTTTGTATTTACACCCACAAAAGGCACGATATAGACACCTAATTTTGTCCTTTTCGAAAACCCAACTCATCCATTTTTACCATACGTTATCATACACCCTCACCCATGCGATTATACCCGATAAAAAATAACAACCTCTCTAACTAATTTTATCTCACCCTAACAACCCTAACCACCTGCCCCCACCTCTCATGATTTTTATTCTATTTTTGGTTAACAAATTCAAAAAGGATAAGAATACACACTCCACTTACCAAATAGGGATATTCATCACACACAAAAAATAAATAGGGCCCTCAATGAAATAATATGCAACAACTCACTAGAAACAAACAAAAATACTCATTATACATATACGTACACACTTAGAATAGGGAGGGGGGACCAGGGTTGATTATTTTTTTTATTAACAGTAAACACACCATCACACACTCTAGAATTTGGAGGACATATTCACATTCTCAGAGGAAGGGTAGAGAGAAAAAAAAAAAGGAGCACCATCATCGGGTGCCTTCTTTGACGGGGAGAGGCTTCAAAAAATCACTATCTTCACATAAAATGCACATACACATATTAAAATTCACTCGCAATACACACTCAGATGCACAAACTCATAACACATGGGATAGAGAGGGGAGAAATAGAATAAAATATTGAGAAAAATAGAATAAAAGAGGGGTAATCAAGATGGGGAGATTGGAGAGGGATCTGGTGACACGACCACTAGATTTTGATCAATCTTCAAGTTTTCCCAATGGGGTTTTCTAGTTTCCAATGAAATTGTTAATCGGAATTAGCTTCGGTACGCTGAACATATCTAACCCAGTCTTGAAATCCCTGAAATCTCCTTGATTCTTTTGATTTTCAAGAAAATTCGACCCGAAAGTACTGAAATTCATCGGAATCTATATTGCACCATCATTTTAGGTTATTTTCGAAGCTCACTGGAGCTCAAGCTACACTGGGTTTTAATTTTCTATTATATTGTTGGGTTTTCGGTTCATTTGTCTTTGCAGTTTATTTTCGATATTGGGCTTCGGGTCTTCATGGTTAAATTGCGTCAACGTTCGTGATTCAAATTTGATCTTAATAGTTCTTTCTTACTGGTTTTGAATCTGTTTGGATTGTTATTTCTTGCTATTGAGTTGAATTTTGTCGTTGTGGAGGTTTCTATTCGAGATTCCAAATCCAGGTTTTCTTATGCATTATGTTCAATGAAAATCAATTATCGAAAGGTCTAATTCTACTCTTTTCTTTTTTTATTTCATTGTTTACTTTTCTTTGTGTTTGGATTGAATATCGTGTGTTTGTTTGATCTTAGTTGTTGAATGCATGTTTCTTTAGATTTGGATTTGTTCCCTTGATCATGGTTTGTACGTTGAAATGGTATCTCGTTTGAAAATTAAAATTAGTTGTTTGGGGTGGAATTGAGAAATTGATAAAAAAAAAGGTGAATTTAGATTACTTTTGGTTTATTGTTGTTTTTGGTTAATTTGGATTAAGAATGAATATTGTT
Source organism: Capsicum baccatum var. pendulum (assembly GCA_030864225.1). Classification (NCBI taxonomy): domain Eukaryota; kingdom Viridiplantae; phylum Streptophyta; class Magnoliopsida; order Solanales; family Solanaceae; genus Capsicum; species Capsicum baccatum. The sequence continues at coordinate 65,522,974 of CM061559.1, read as the reverse complement.
GGAACGTGATAGAATTTTGATATGTTAAAATGGATAGGCAAACGGTAGGCCTGGGTAGGCAAATTCAGGACTTGGAGAACATTGAATGCTTGAAATATATGTTGAATGGCTTGGTTTGGTTGCTTTTTGATCAAATGTATCATTTGGCTGGGGAATGCCCCGAGGTATTTGTGCTTGTTAGTCAGGGAATGCCCCAAAGTATTTTGTACCCAGAGGATATTCATGATGAAGGCCCGAGGCATTGGGTAAGCATTGGAGCATAGTTTAGGATTAGTGTAGGTTATCTTAGGTTTACATTTCCGTATTTTTGTGTTTTTTGGACTGTATAATTGGACTGGACATTATATTTTTCGGGATTCATTTTGTTTGTGTTTGTTTGTTTAATTGTTGTGTGTTTATATGGTTTATACATTCTTAGTATCAAAATTAGCTGATACGCTCCACCAAACAACCGTGGTGGGACCACAGGATCGAGGGGTGTCTAACACCTTCCCCTCGGTCAATAGAATTCCTTAGCCGGAATTTTTGTTTGCAAACTAGTTTAAAAGAGTCAAAAACAGTTTTGAAAAAGTATTTCGAAAGGTGACTTGGCACACTCGATTTTGCCAAGTGGCGATTCTGAGTTTAAATGTAAATAGTCCTTTTCAAAATGATTCTTCAGTCTGTCACCTAGTAATAAAAATTCTTTCAAACTTAAATTAATCTTTTTGGTTAAAAAGGGGGTGTGACACCCACAAGTTTTTTATAGTAAGGTCTTCCATCAACAACCACATAGTAGTATGTTCCATAAGGCTCAAGCCCAATTTTTTGAATACAGCCAGCGGCATAAAGTTAATGTTGGTTCAAGTCACACAATGCTCTGGCAAACCTGGATTTCCTAATGTTGCATGGGATCGTGAATGCTCTAGGATCACCCATCTTCTGGGCTAGAGATCTAGAATTAAATGCATTACAGTAGTGCAATCCATCATTATCCTCAAAACTCACAACTCTCTTATTCATCACCAACTCCTTCGTAAACTTTGCATATCCAGGCATATGCTCAAGAGCCTCTAAAAGAGGGATGTTCAAGCCCAACTCTTTCAGCATGGTAATGAACTTCTTGAACTTTCCTTCTTTCTTATTCTATTTCAACCTTTGAGGAAAATATGGGGGAGGTCGTGTAATTTACTTCACCATCAGCCTCTCCCTTAACTTTGTCCTTTACAGCATCACAATTAATACATGTAGCCTTTCTCAACTCTTCTTTAAATGTCTCATAATTAATAGCACTATCATTTTTCGGATCCTCAATAGTTGGCAAAGGAGGATCAGTAGCTGCCTTACCACTTTAAATAGTAATGGCTATACAATGATTGTAGTTCTTAGGATTCTAAACTATTTGCCTTAAAGGGTGCTCGGCTACCTTAAATTCCAAGTTGCAGACATTTGAACAAACTGATGCTCTATTTTCTTTATTTCAACAGCATGTGGCTCAACCTTTTGGGTCAACCCTGATATATCTTCCTTAATCTCCTTAAGGAAATTTTCCCAATTTTCCTTAACCTTGACCAGCTTGGACAACATCACCTTCATCTTTGACTCAATGTCACGACTGCTTGGCGGAACTTGCACACCACCCGTCTCTTTGTAATAATCCTTGAACTACCAGTCACCATCTTGCTTTTTTATTCTATCTCTGTATCTATCTTCGTAATCATTCTAACCTTAGTTCCCTTGCCCCTAAGCTTGGAAACCTTCCAACTCTCGATCTAGGTACTTTGACTCTTCTTCTAAATCAAAATCATAAGATCTAGAGGTCTTACCCTATGACCCAACTGCATTTACCTTCTTAGAATTCATCATTGCAAACTACTTCATTAGTAACCCAATCTCAGTTCTCAACTGAGCAACCTCTTACGCTACCGTGTCATTACCAGCTCTATGCTCGTCGGAAGCACCAATGGCATCAGTGTCAGTTTTTCTCTCAGCCTCCTGAGTATACCACCCTGGGTTTGTTAAAGAGATATGATTTAATATATCTTATGTTGTCTCCCAACATATATGTATAAATGCTCCACCGATATTTGTATCTGCTATAGCTTTGGTACTAGAATCCAGAGCTCGATAGAATATTTCAAGCAAACACAACCCCAAAATCTAATGATTGGATACCATCATTAACTTCTTTTTATATCAAAACCATACCTCATACAACGACTTAGAATGTGACTGACTAAAATTATATAGTTTGTCTTTCAACTACAACATTTTGGATGTAGGGAAGAAATAATCTAAGAACAGCTTTCATAACTCATTCCAAGTAGTAATCAATCCTTGAGAAAGGTACCCTAACCACAATGTAGCTTCACCTGTTAAAGAGAAAGGAAACAACCTAAGTTTGAGATCTTCTTGATCTACCCTTAGTATAGTGTATGAAGTAAAAATGCCAATGAATTTTGTGAGGTGCATGTTTACATCATCCTTAGGCAAGACCGCAAATACTCCCTTTAGATTCAATAGCTGGATCATGGCACTAGTGATATCAAACTTCACATTTGGGGGCAACACTGGAGAAATAATAGCTCTTATCTCAATAAGCTCAACGTATCACAGATCCTCCTATGGATCATCATATGAAAAGTGTTGATAGGCTTTGAGAACTTGAGCTCTACCACTACTAACTCTATCTTGATTTCCATCGAGTGTTGCTCGATGATCTATTTCTTGTCTCTACCTAGCTAGCTCTGCTTTCGGAGCTCCACGCAGGACTTATGCATCCCTCCTTTGTTAGTAGCTGCTTCTTCTAATAATTTCTTAATTTATTAATCAACAATGTCCTAACCTCAAGGAGGAGGAGGAGGCACACCAGTAGGATCATCCTAAACCCCTTTAAGAAGACCTTTACATACTTGTTTCGTCATCATACTATTTGGATATAGAATTATATCTAGGTTAGAATAAAGTAGGAGTAAGGGAATACCTTGACTCCTAGTGCTACGAATACATCAGCGTACAACCAACTACAAATAGAAACAAAAACCCAAAAACTTTAACAACTTCAATCAACAATCACCGTATTCCCTAGCAATATCACCAAAATTTTAATATCGCCCAAAGCTACACTTCCAACTGAAGTTAAAGAGGTCGATGCAAAATATTTTAACCCAACTCAATTTGGGGTCAAACCCACAGAGAATACATGAACTATCTCTCAAGTTTGTTGAAATCAGCGAGTGGTACAGAAAAGTAAATAGGGGTTGTAGTTGTAATATGTAAAAAGTAATAGGATGTTGACTGCTTTAGTTGTAATTAATTAGAAATGAATACTAGGCTTATGTTCCCCATGGCCTTAAACTCTATTGGTTTGTCATGATCAATTCAACTATTAAACTGTTGTGCATGTAAAATCTAGCAAGTTATGTATCACCAATAGCTTCTCGACACTCTTTGGTGAATTTAACTCATCTCTTCTCGGTCTTAGAGTATAGCCTTACTAAACCTTGCCCCAGACCCCAGTTTTAACTATCTCCTCTCGATCTCAAGTTGATTAGATGAAAATCATTCTCTTAAGTAGATAGTGATGTTTAGCTTATTTCAAAAATTAACTTCAAATCTCTATTATGATATCCTTTTCCCAATTTCTACCTCTCTCTCAGGTTCATAGTGAATATAGGCAGGATCCTAACATTTCCAATAGATAAGAAGTCAATAAGTGAGAAGAAAACCACAATACATGCAGCAATAATAATCTAGAAGGATTGAACACTTCCCCTACTTTGTCAATCCGCCAGGGTTCCACCAAAACCCTAGCTAAGGGAATTAGTTGCTTGTTATAGTGAAACAATCAATGGAATTCATATTGAAAAGCATTAAATCAATATCAAAATGATTAGCAAATAAAAACCAAAGTCTCAGATTTAATTATCAACCAAAATCAAGAACAAAGTGATCTTGAGATCAAAATTGAATCTCGGAAACAAATATATGTTTGTAAGTAGTAAGAGTATGTAAACTAACTAAAAAACGTCAAAAAGGTATTTATTTATAGAATACAAGGAAACCCTAGGAATCAAGTCCAAAAAAAAAGAAGAAAAATCAAAGCCAGTGACCATCTACGGAGCATAAGTAGTCCACGTAGATGCCCAGATCCAAAATTTTGTTGAATCTTCTCTGATCTTGATAATTTCTATCATCTACGGGGTGTAGGTACTACCTACGATCCATAGGTGACTTGGCATAGGTGATAGTGAAATTTCTTCAACTTATGAATCTCTTATCTTCAACTTTCAAGCACTTATTCGGGTACCTTCTCCATGTAGGTAGTACCTATGGGGTATAGGTACCCACGTGGGTAGTCCAAAATTATCAGTTTTCTCACCTTTTCTCCTTTTTACCTCCAAAAGCTAGTTTCCTGCAAAACACATCATATCTCAAAAAAAAATCCTAAGTAACTTGCATATTTTCATCGTTTTAACCATCGAAAGTGTTATGAAACCATAGCACATTAGTGTCCAGGCATGCTAGGCTTACCCTATCTTTAGATTGATCTTATGTATAGTATTAGTATACTATTATGCTAGATTTGGGTAGGTAGATATAGATTGTCTATTAATTGAAATATTTTATGCCTTATTTATTCGATTAGGGGGTCGTTGTGGTAGATTTTATCAACGAGTTGTGAGGAAAGCTTTCTAATGCTCAAGGACTAGCTCACTTCAACTCTAGTTCTAACTCTTCCAGTTGAGGGCAAGGGTTTTACCATCTATTATGATGCTTCTGGCATTGGTTTAGAATGTATTTTGATGCAATGAGGTTGTGTTATTATATATGTATCAAGGCAGCTGAAGGTGCATGAACGCAACTACCCCATTCATGACTTGGAGTTTCCAGCGAGATATTTACTGACCATCATAGTCTTCGATATATTATGACCCAAAGGCAGTTTTGTCATTTGACTATCACTTTCTTTATGACTCGTCACTAGTATAACATTAAAAAAGACCATATAATTAATCAAATTTATCAAAATGGTTGACAACTTGCAAAGTCATTAAACCTTCATTTAAGAATAAAATGGACCAAAAAATCATGTGAGGATTACCAAAGTTGGAAATCCTCCCTTATATATAGTAGTAATTGTCACGACCCGAGACTACCCCCTAGTCGCAACACTGTGCTTAAAGCCACAAGTGAACCTAAGCTAACCCGTGATCTGGTACCTGATGTGAGCACCGAATAAAATAATGGTAAAGTATCATATGCGGAGGTTGAACTGATAAAAATACTAAACATATAGAATACAAAAAAAAAAACAATACCGTATGTCTGAACTACTGATAAAAAAACTGAAATAAGAATGAATATCTGGACATCTAGTCTGAACATCTGAAAGCCTCTAAGACATGAGGATTTGATAGGACAAATCCCTAACTAACTCCGATAGACTGAACATAACAAAATACTAAAATAACTGCAATAGCATATCTTATCCTCGATGGATGAGGACTCACCACTACTGCTGCTGAGAGGTACTGAGTTATCTAAGGATGATCAGGGAACTGAGTGTTTGAACCTATGTTATAAGACAACACGCAAAAGAAAAGTATGCGATCAGTACTTAGAATGTACTAGTACGTGAGATAGGGACTACTTGTAATACATATGAGTACTGAACATAAAGGCATGAATATGTAAAAAGAATGCAAGACCAAGTAAAGCATATACAGATATAATCTGTAAAACTAACTGACTGAATAGTTGACAACTGAATACTTGTTCATGCAAACTTGAAGTGATATAACATAAGTACTAAACTAAAACTGTGGGAGCTATCATGTAACCGACATGTCCCAATTTGAATTGATTAGGGTCTAACCTGCAGCCCCAGTTGGAAGGGTGTTATTACCAGCATGGGTACTAACACTGATTGTGTGGATCTACTAAACTGGTGTCCTGAAGGACTATGGAGTAAATCCTCTACTAGCAGATGAACCCTAAGAGATTTTTAGTCCTCTACTAGTGGGTGACTTCTCATAAACTATGCTAGATACATAGTTCTAGAACTTAAGGATTGCCACTAAAGGTCTCAGTCCTCTACTGGTAGATGATTCTTTATTCTTACATTTGCTCTGTGCTAAATCGTACTCCCAACTGAACTAATACTAGTTCTTATAAAAGTTAACTGGACATCCTAACTGATAAGTGCTCAACATGATTATTATAATTTGTACATGGTAGTAAAATTATGATCTGACTGACTTGTTACTTGAAAATGGAAAAATTTATAAATATATAGGTATTGGGTGTTCATAACCCTCCAACACTGAATAATGATATTTTAAACACAATGACATCATCAGAATCTTGTAAGAAAATTCATGATTCGTAGACCCAAAACATAGTACATCTCACTAAACTGGTAAAATCCATGAATTTGAATATGGGGATGGTTAAATTTGGGAAGACAACATGCTCATGTGTTTTCGTTCATAACTTGTTAAATTTACATGAAATCACTGAATATGATATGGATTACAAAGATTATAAGGCATGTAGGAGTATAATTCACATTGGAAGCACAATCTCATAGTTTGTATTCAAAATTATTAAAAGAGAATTAAGTAAATTCATGCTTAACATTGAAATTTTCATAACAAGAGGACTAAATATTTAAACTTGAATAAAAAGGCATTTTTGGGACACAATGGGTGGAAGAAACCCGTTGATAAATACCCCACATACCTTAATTGCTTGAATTCTTGAAGAAGACTCTTGGAATTGAAACCTTGAATGCTTGAATCTTTGAGGATAAACTTGAATTTTATGTTCTCGGGAAAGAGTAATGAGTTTACGTGAGATAGCTGATGGAGAATAGGGAAATTGATGCCCTTCTTGGGGTTTTAATTCATCAATTGGACATTTGGGGTGAGGGGGAAAGACCAAAATACCCCTTGGACCTTTAATTAAGAATGCAGGAAAATACAGACTCTGTGGCATGGAGGTTTTCGTAGAGACTAACCTCCACGAAATGGACCTTAACGTGAATAATATCCTTCGTGTCATGGACCCTATAGTAGAGATTATCCTCAGTGACACAGGGATATCATAGAGGTGTTGTAATACCCCGTAAAATCCTAAGCTTAATTCAGTCCTTTAGGCTTCTCAAGGGGTCCCAAACATAGAATATTTTAGCTAAGTACTCAAACTTAGTGTCATTTTAACCTATGAAGGTTGGAAGTCTTATTTCGCAACCTTTATGTCCGTTAAATATTGATGGTTAGGTTGATTCATGATCAGGAATGTTCGTAGGTGTTTCCGGATGACTTTTGGATTTTTCGGACTACGTTTGAAGCTCCTTTGGAATTCCAAAATAGTGAATCAATGTGATCTTTGTGTGCCACATTGACTATCGTGTTGATTAATATTTTTCCTAGATACCAGAGTATAATTCCAATGAATCAACGTGAACATGACGCGATGCATTGGCTATCACACCGATGCCATAGATGCGCCACGTTGACCTACGCGTTGGTAACTCAGTTTTTAGTTATTAAAAGACCACATTCTTGGGGGTATTTAGGTCTTTTTCCATTGACCCTCAACCCATAAAACACGAAATTAAACTCCCTATAGAGAAAATATAGTTATTCTTTCTCAAATTTGCTCAAGAACAAAATCATAGAAGATCTAATTTCAAATCAAGAACTCAAGATTCAACCATAAACTTTCAGAAATTCTTTAACAAAGGTATGTGAAATGTTCATCCAAGGGTTCCTTCCACCCTTGGAGTCCAAGAATCTTTTTTGAACTTCAAGTAATTGATTTTATAATTTCCATGGTTGAAATTATAGTGTATCCATGATTGCTATTTGGATTAAGTTCCTAATTCAGGGTTATATGTATATCTCATGTGAAATTGATCATTATGTTTGTAGATTCATGTGAATCCATGATAAACTCTTGACTTGCGAAATTAGAGATGAATTATGATGCTCACTTGTTGTTCAATACTATGTGTATATACTATGATCACCAAGTGCTTGATAAATTATCCATGTGAACTATTAAGAGAATAAAATCATGTCAAGTTAGCTTATGTGCAAGTTATATCATGCAAGTGTTGTCCAAAATACTCCAATGAATGGATGATGATCAAGTTCATAGTTTACATGTTTCATGTTTGCCATGTCTCTTAATGTATGCTATCGAGTTTTGGGGGTACTTGTACCCGACAATTTAGCTGATTACCTAGAGCCATGGTCAGTCATAGAACAGTATCAGTCACAACACGATCAGAAGTACTCTCAGTCAGTTACAAAACTCAGGAAAACTCAGTACAATCCATATTATTCTAGTCTAATTCAGTATCCAGTTCAGACCTCAGTAAAATCAGTCAGCTAAAAAAATTCAGTAGTATTCCATCAGTCAACAAAACTAAGTGAACTCATTTCAGTTTAGCTAAATAGTAATCTCAGTAACTATTCAGTCCAGCCTAGTACAGACTAGAAATCAGTTCAGTATCTATTTAGTTGGGGGTAGGATTCAGCACAAAGTTAACCCAAGGATGGGGGCATTCCTGTCAACCGAGGGTTTGACCCTTAGCAGCAATCCCTATATTACAGAACTACGTAGCCAGCATAGGTTGAGGTATATTCCTGCCAGACATTATAAGGGTTGATACTTCTTATCTGAGTTATCCTGCCAACAAGGGTTGATGAAAGAGCTTTCTGTCAAAGAGGGTTAACTCACAACTTGTCCTTACCCATGGCATGGTATTAATATCCTTCCATCTAGGATTATAGGTTGAACCCCAATTCAGTTAGAGAAGGGGCATGTCGGTTAGATGATTACCTCCAAAAGTCCCAATTCCAATCTCAGTCTCAGAATGGAACTCAGTTCAGTTATACAGATTTAGAACTATCAGACATAGTCACTCAGCTCAGTACGGAACTCAGTATGGTTCCACAGTACTCAGAACTGTTAGATATAGTCATTCAGATAATCAGTAATATAGTATTTATAAACTCAAATATCGGTTATCAGTATCCAAATTCAGTACTCAATACTAGCACGACCTTAATTACAGACTTGGTATTATGTATGTACTCTTACTCAGTCATACTCATGTTATTCAGTTATTATTATAAATGCATATGAACCCATGTATTTCATCCTACCTCACTGAGCATACCAATACATTCAAAGTACTAACTCATGCTCTTATTTGAGCTATGATGTCTTATATCATAGGTTCAAATGCACGGGCTCGAGAGCACCCTTAACAGTTTAAATTCTCAACTTTTAGAGTAGTGGTGAGTCCTCATAGTTAGAGAACATGCTTATTACTTATAGTAATTCAGTTTTATTTTAGTATATGGATTTAGTTATGGGCTTGTCCCATCAACTCCACAGTTCAGACAGTTGTTTAGATTTTTAGTATTTATATTCAGCTTTGGTATCATGATACCGCATTTAGATTTATTTATAGATTTGAACCTTATCGCATATGTTTCCTCCTATTTCCACAATCATTACAATATTTATTACATAGTTATTGCAGCAGGTACCAGTCATGGGTTAGCATGTGGTCCTTCGAGATTATGAGTACCATGTAGCATCAGGGGTACAGACTTAAGGCGTTACAAATTTGGCATCAAAGCCTAAGATTCAAAAGTATCCTAGGAATTCTGAAAGACGTATCTAGTAGAGTCTTGACCAGGGGTGTATTGTGCACCACACTTATGTACAGGAGGCTACGAGATGTTTTAGGAAAAGTTTCCCTTCTTTCAGTATTCATGTCGTGCGAGTGAGTATCTCCAGTTAGACTCTCCTACTAATCCTAGATTCTCTTATTTTTATATAATATGCCTCCAAAGAGGACTCAGGGAAGAGGAGTGGGAGATCAATCAACCCCTCAGCACGTCTATCTAGATCCTTTAGGCGAATATGTCTCCCACGCGGAGTTCAGAGCATCTGTCACCACCTTAGCTCATTTTGTGGTAGCCCAAAATGAACATCTATCTATGGTTCTAGCTAACCCAGTGGTCAATACAGCTACTTCCAGGATTCAGGACTTTACCCGAATGAACCCTCCATCGTTTACCGGGTCTAAGTCAAATAAGGATCCTCAAGAATTTATTGATCAGGTGCAGAAGATTACCAATATCATGGGGTAACTACTGTTGAAAGCACTGAATTTGGCGTATATCAGTTACAGGATATGGATCACTCATGGTTCAAATAGTAAAAGGCAGAGAGGGTCGTAGATGCAAGGTCCATAGAATGGGAAGAGTTTGCAATTGCTTTTCTGGATAGGTTCTTTTCGCTAGAGTTGGGGGAAGCAACGGTTTTGGAGTTTATAAACCTGAATCAGGGAAATATGATAGTACAGGAGTATTCTCTCAAGTTTACTCAGTTAGCCAAATATGTCACGTATGTTGTAGCAGATAGCAGACCGAAGATGAGTAAGTTTGTTTCAAGGATGCCAAGCAGTGTGGTCAAGGAGTGTAGGATTGTAATGCTTATTAAGGATATGGACATAGCCACGCTCATGGTTCATGCTCAACAAATACAGAATATTCAGAGGGTGGGAGCTATTCTTAGTTTTGCCCAAAATCCTCAGTTCTAGCTCCTTCCACAACCAGTGCTCCAGTGCCAAAATTTAGAAATGGCAACCGAGATAGGGCATCAGGGACTAAACCCCAGGGTAGTGTTAGCAATTCCTGAACCAATCCTCTTTTCCAAAAGTGCGGCATAAACCACCAGGGTATCTACAGAGCTGGAAGCGATGTGTGTTTTAGATATGGCAAGCCAGGCCACAGAGCCATACAGTGTCCTTAGGTGTATTCGCAGAGTCAGCATAATCATCCCCCAGCTCATTTCGATCGCCCGAATCGGTAGGGTGCCTCTTCCAGTGCCACTAATGGGCAGCACCCAAATAGACTCTATGCTCTTCAGTCCCAATAAGATCAGGAATGTTCTCCTGATGTGATCACTGGTATGTTACAAGTTTTCCATTTGTATGTTTACGCTTTGTTAGATCCAGGAGCTTCTTTGTCTTCTATTACTCCATATATAGCAGTTGATTTTGAAGTTAGTCCTGAAATTTTAGCAGATCCCTTCTTATTTTCTACCCCAGTGGGTAAATCTAACATAGCCCAGTAGGTATACAGGAACTGTCCGGTAATGATATCTCAGAAAGTCACTTCAACAGATTTAGTCAAATTAGCGATAACGGATTTCGATGTCATTCTCGGCATAGATTTGCTTCATTCCTGCTATGCCTCAGCCGACTGCAAAAACAGAATTTTCCAATTTTAGTTTTCGAATGAAACCATCCTAGAGTGGAAGAGTAGTACCTCAACACTTAGGGGTCAACTTATTTCTTACCTTCGGGCTATAAAAATAATATCTAAGGGATGTGTCTACAATCTCGTTCGAGTTCAAGAATCTAGTTCAGAAACCCCTACTCTTGAATCAGTATCAGTAGTATGTGAATTTCCAGGTGTATTTCTCGAAGATCTTCCCAAAGTTCCTCCCAAAAGGAAAATTGATTTTGAAATCGATCTTTGCCTAAATACTCAGCCCATCTCTATTTCACCATACAGAATGGCACCCGCAGAACTTAAAGAATTAAAGGAATAGTTAAAGGATCACTTAGATAAGAGATTCATCTTACCTAGTGTGTCCCTGTGGGGCACACCAGTTTTATTCATGCATAAGAAGGACGATTCTCTCAGGATATGCATAGATTACCGTCAGTTAAACAAAGTTATGGTCAAGAACAAGTATCCACTCCCCATAATCGATGACTGGTTTGACCAACTTTAGGATACCAGTTATTTCTCTAAGATAGACCTCAGATCAAGCTATCATCAGCTCAAAGTCAGGGAAAGTGACATCCCAAAAATAACTTTCCAAATTCAGTACTGTCACTTTAAATTTTTAGTCATGTCATTTGGCCTTCATGGACTTGATGAACCGTGTGTTCAAGCAGTACTTGAACATGTTCATCATAGTTTTCATAGATGACATTTTTGTTTACTCCCGTAGTGAACACGATCATGCAGACCATATTAGAATAGTATTACGGACTCTCAAAAACCATCAGTTATTGTCCAAATTCAGTAAGTGTGAATTTTGGCTAAGGTCAGTAGCATTCCTTGGCTATATAATTTTTGGTGATGGCATTGGATTTGATCCCCAAAAGATCAAAGTAGTGAGAAACTGGCCCAGGCCCATCTCTCCATCAGATATCAGAAGTTTCTTAGGTTTGGCTGGCTATTACCAATGGTTCATTGAGGGTTTTTCATCTATTGCATCCCCTATGACCATATTGACTTAGAAGAAAGTCAAGTTCCATTGGTCAAATTCTTGTGAGAAGAGTTTTTTTGAGTTAAAGACTCGATTCACAACAACTCTAATGTTGACCCTACTAGATAGTTCCGACGGCTTTTTTGTGTATAGTGATACTTCCAGAGTTAGATTGGGTTATGTTTTGATGCAGAGAGGTAAGGTCATAGCCTATACCTCTAGATAGCTTAAGCCCTATGAGAAGAACTATCCTACTCATGATCTTGTGTTAGCAGCAGTAGTTTTTCCCTTAAAGATTTCAAGGCATTACTTGTATGGGGTGCACGTTGATGTGTTAACTGATCATAAAGGCCTGCAGTATCTGTTCTCTCAGAAAGACCTCAAACTCCATCAGAGAAGGTAGTTAGAATTATTAAAAGACTATTACATGAGTGTTCTATATCATTCGGGAAAGGCCAATGTAGTGGTTGACGCTCTCAGTAGAATGTCTATGTTTAGTGTTGCCTATGTTGAGAATAGTAAGAAAAAGTTAGCCCAAGAAGTTCATCAGCTAGCCCGACTAGGTGTTTGCTTAGTCGATTCAGCAAAAGGTAGTGTGTGGGTGCAGAGTAGCTCAGAATCATCCCTAGTTTCCAAAATGAAGGAAAAGTAGGATAGGGATCCCAGTCTAGTCCAGTTGAAGGAATCAGTCAGAAATCAGAAGGTAGAGGTTTTGTCCAAAGGGGGAGATGTTGTTTTGCGTTCTCAAAGTCATCTGTGTGTGTCAAATATAGATGACTTGAGGCAGCAAATTCTCGCAGAGGTGCATGGTACGTGTTACTCTATTCGTCAAGGGGCCACAAAGATGTACCAAGATTTGTGAGAGATCTATTGGTGGAGTGGGATGAAAATAGAAATTTTAGAGTTTGTGGCTAATTTCTCAACATGTCAGCAGGTTAAGATTGAGCATCAGAAGCCTAGTAGGTCCATGTAGGAGTTCAGTATTCCCACCTGGAAATGGGAAGAAGTGAACATGGACTTTGTGATGGGCTTTCCTCATACCCGTCATCAGCATGATTCAGTTTGGGTCATTGTAGACACGATGACCAATTAGCTCATTTCCTTCCAGTTCATACCTCCTATTCAGTCGAGGATTGCGCCAAACTCTATATCAGGGATTTGGTTAGATTGCACAGTGTTCCATTGTCCATTATCTCAGATAGAGGTACTTAGTTCACCTCACATTTTTGGAAAGCATTCCAAAAGGGTCTTGGTACCCAAGTTCATCTCAGTACAGCCTTTCATCCTCAAATAGATGGTCAAGAAGAAAGGACCATTTAGACCTTAGAAGATATGTTGTGAGCATGCACGATAGATTTTAAAGGTAGTTGGGATGACCACTTTCCTTTAATAGAGTTCGCATTTAACAATAGCTATCACTCCAGTATTTAGATGGCTCCGGTTGAGGTGCTTTATAGGAGGAGGTGTAGATCTCCCATTGTCTGTTTTAAAGTAGGTGAGGCCATAGTGGTAGGGATTTAGTTGGTGTTTTATACCTTAGAGAAGGTCCAGTTGATCAGGAAAAGGCTGAAGATAGCTCAGAGCTGGCAGAAATTGTACACAGATATACACAGAAAGGATCTGAAGTTTGAGATTAGTGACTATGTCTACTTGAAGATCTATCCTATGATAGGAGTGAAGCATTTTGGAAATAAAGGGAAACTCAGTCCCCGATATATCGATCCTTACCAAATTGCCAACCATTTTGGAAAGGTAGCTTACGAGCTTGAGTTACCTTTAGATTTATCTTTAGTTCATCCAGTGTTTCATGTATCTTTTCTAAAGAAATGCATAGGTGACCCATCAATCGTAGTCCCTAGTGAGGGCATAGATATTCAGAACAACCTCTCTTATGAAGAGATCCCATTCGAAATCCTTGACTATCATATTAGCAGACTGAGGAATAAAGAAGTTCCTCTAGTCAAAGCTTTTTGGTAGAATCAGTCCGTTGAGGGAGCTACTTGGGAAGCAGAAGTAGACATGAAAACCAAGTATCCTCATCTATTCTTCGCTAATCCATACTCAGCTCACGGTAAAATTTTCCTTAAGCTTAATCAGTTTTATATTCATATTTTAGTTACAAACTTGGTATCAGTTACCATTGCATGTTCAATTATAAGTTCATGAGCCAGTTCAGTCATGTATCCATGCATCAGATATGCATGTTCAGTATATAAATTTAGTTTATCAGTAATCCCAGTCATGCATTCATGAATTATGTCCATCTATATCCATGCATCAGAAATGCATGTTCAGTATGATAATTCAGAATACCAGTAATATCAGTCATATAGTCATGTTTTAGATGTTCATGTCTCATAAGTAAGTCAGTCTCTCAGTATTCTCAGTCTCAGTAGTCTCATTCAAGGATGAATATTCCCAAGGGGGAGATAATGTAAGACCCCGCAAAATTCTAAGTTTAATTTAGTCCTTTAGGCTTGTCAAGGGATCCTAGACTTAGAATATTTTAGATAAGTACTCAAATTTAGTGTCATTTTAACCTATAAAGGTTGGAAGTCTTATTTTGCGACCTTTACATCCATTAGATATTGATTTTTAGGTTGATTCATAATCAGGAATATTTGTAGATGTTTTCGGATAAATTTTGGATTTTTAGGACTTTGTTTGAAGCTCCTTTGGAATCCCAAAAAAATAAATCAACGCGATCTTGGCGCGCCGTACTGACTATCGCGTTGATTACTATTTTCTCCAGCTACCAGCATCCAATTTTAGTGAATCAACGCGAACATGGTGTGATGTGTTGGCTATCGCATCGATGCCATTGACGCACCACGTTGACCTACGCATTGGTAACTTAGTTTTTAGTCATTAAAAGACCATATTCTTGGGGGTATTTACGTCTTTTTCCCTTGACCCTCAACCCCTAAAACATGAAATTAAACTCCCTATAGAGAAAATATAGTCATTCTTTCTCAAATTTGCTTAAGAACAAAACCCTAGAAGATCTAATTTCAAATCAAGAACTCAAAATTCAACCATGAACTTTCAGAAATTCTTCAACAAAGGTATGTGAAGTGTTCATCCAAGGGTTGCTTTCACCCTTGGAGTCCAAGAATCTCTTTTGAACTTTAAGTAATTCATTTTATGATTTCCATGGTTGGAATTAAAGTGTATCCATGATTGCTATTTGGATTAAGTTCCTAATTCATGATTATATGTATATCTTATGTGAAATTGATCATTATGTGTGTAGATTCATGTGAATCCATGATAAACCCTTGACTTGTGAAATTAGAGATGAATTATGATGCTCACTTATTGTTCAATACTATGTCCATATACTATTCTCACCAAGTGCTTGATAAATTGTCCATGTGAACTATTAAGAGAATGAAATCATGTCAAGTTAGCTTATGTGCAAGTTATATCAAGCAAGTGTTTACCAAAATTCTCCAATGAATGAATAATGATTAATTTCATGGTTTACAAGTTTCATGTTATGCCATGTCTCTTAATTTATGCTATCGAGTTCTGGGGGTACTTGTACCCAAAAATTTAGCTGATTACCTAGAGCCATGGTCAGTCATAGAACAATATTAGTCAAGACACGATCAATAGTACTCTCAATCAGTTACAGCACTTAGGAAAACTCAGTAGAATCCATATTAATCCAGTCTAATTCAGTATCCAGTTCAAACCTCGATAAACTTAATCAACTAATAGAATTTAGTAGTATTCCATCAGTCAATGGAACTCAGTGAACTCAGTTCAGTTCAGCTAAATAGTAATCTCAGTAACCAATCAGTCCATCCTAGTATAGACTAGAAATAGTTCAATGTCTATTCAATTAGGAGTAGGATTCAGCATCGAGTTAACACAAAGATGGGGATATTTCTGTCAGTAGAGGCTTTGACCCTTAGAAGTATTCCCTGCATTACAAAAATATGTAGCCAACGTAGGTTGAGGTATCTTCCTGCCGACATTATGAGGGTTTATACATCTCATCCGATTTATCCTACCAACGAGGGTTGACGAAAGAGCTTCTTGTTAGAGAGGGTTAACTCACAACTTATCCTTACCCATGGAATGGTATTGACACCCTTCCAACTGGGTTATTGGTTGGACACCAAATTAGTTAGAGAAGGGGCATGTCAGTTAGATGATTACCTCCCACAGCCTCAGTTCTAGTCTCAGTCTCAGAATAGAACTCAATTTAGTTTTATAGATTTAGGACTATCAGACATAGTCACTCAGCTCAGAACAAAAGTCAGTATGGTTCCACAGTACTCAAAACTGTTAGATATAGTCATTCAGATAAGCAGTAATGCAGTATTTATAAACTCAGATATTGGTTATCAGTATCCAGATTCAGTACTCAGTATTTGCACGATCTAAGTTACAGTCTATGTATTATGCATGTACTCTTACTCAGTAATACTCATGTTATTCAGTTATTATTTTGCATGCATATGAACCTATGTATTTTAGCATACCTCACTGAGCATACTAGTACATTCAAAGTACTGATGTATGCTTTTCTTTGCACTATGATGTCTTATATCATTGATTCAGATGCACGGGCTCCAGAGCACCCTTAGCAGTTCAGATTCTCAACTTTCAGAGTAGTGGTGAGTCCTCATAGTTCGAGGACATGCTTATTATTTATAGTACTTCTATTTTATTTCAGTAGATGGAGTTAGTTGGGGGCTTTTCCCATCAACTCCACAGTTTTGACAGTTAGAGGCTTTCTCAGACTATAGTATTTTTAGATAGTTGTTCAGTTTTTTAATACTTATATTCAGTTTTGGTATTATGATACCGCATTCAGATTTATTTATAGATTTGAACATTATGGCATATATTTTTTCCTATTTCTGCAACCATTACAGTATTTATTACACAGTTATTGCAGCAGGTACCAGTCATGGGTTAGCTTGTGGTCCTTCAGTATTATGAGCGTCGTGTAGAATCCGGGGTATAGAATCAGGGCGTTACAGGCGTATTGCCTCTGAGGTCCAAAATCACCCCAAACCTCATTCGAAAATTTCAAAACTCTTTCGGGTAACCCCTTTAACATCCCCAAATATGTTTCAACTTAAAAATCAACATTTCGGATTCGGGAAGGTCAAAAATAAAATCCTCAAAATCTTGGTAAAATTCTTAAAATGATCAAGTCCTTTAGACTTAGTGTAACATTTATGTCATGGATCCCCTTTTAAACATATAATTAGTAGCTGGAAATGAGCCTAGGATATTACAAGGTATATAGATAGACAGACAGACAGACAGACAGATAGATAGACATACAGACAGACAGACAGACAGACAGATAGATAGACATACACACATACATATATATATACTAGTTCAATTCTGTGAATTCTTTTCACTTAATTTTTCCTTCCATTTCAAAGTATAGTATAGTACTGCTACCTTTATGTGCATATTTTTTAATGGATTTGATAGGAAAAATAAATTATTGTGCCATTTTTATTGGTCACCAAAAGAAATTAATTATCTACATCAAGTTGTTCAAGCTCTGGTTCTAGTTAGGCATTATTTCGAGGATTCTCGTAAAGGCTTTTAGCTTTGTATCCAGGTCGGCTAGGCTTACTCTATATTTAAATTGAGCTTATGTATGGTATTAATATAATCTTATGCTATTTTGGGTAGGTAGTTGTTTCTCGGGTATCATTTAAGATATTTTATGCCTTATTATCTGGTTAGGGCCCCATTTGGTAGATGTCAGTCTCATTATTTCATAGTATGGTGTAATGTTTATAAACATATGTCATGGTATTAAGCTTGGAAACCTCTAACTCATCACATTTAGTTGAGTTATGCGTATGTTTATTTAAATGCATTTCAATTATAAATTAGGGCCAACATATACTTTATTTCTGTTATTTATTGTTAGTTTTAGCACCAGTTTGACATCAGTTACTGTATCATTTGAGTTTTAGTTTTATAATTGAGTTTTATTACTTATGATTACACAGAATTTCGGGTATGTTAGGGTTACTATGAGTTTTGATTTGAGTCTGGCATCTGATTAAGGTACAATCTGAGAGTTCTCGTACTAGGCACCGTTGTTCTGATATTGTGGTTTTATTAAGTTCTTGTTCGAGCCCAGCATCTGGTATGAGATCTATTATATATTATGTATGTGTCCTCTTGTATTATCCACTATGTCTGATCCGCCTCTTGTTATCATCTATTATCACCAGTTCAATCCTGACGCCTGGCCTCTCGTTACTACCCATTGGTGCTGGTTAAAGACCGGTGCACATCTGAATGGAAACTATGGTTTCTTAGGACTGATTCGGTTGCATATTATTTATGCTTTTTCTTTAATTACTACTTGTGTGTCTCGCTGGCTTATTGCAGCACGATTGGGTTAATTGTCTTCTTCAGTGTGCCTAACAGCCTTTTGAGGGCCCAATTAAGTTATGTTTGGTTTGCCTTCTTATTACTACATTATTTATCTCTTTGTATCACTTTTACTTATTCCTTTATCATTTTGCATAGCTCGGTAGTTTTTTACCTCTCTATCCCTATTTACTACTGACTTAGACTATAACCTCGTATTTTAGTTATAACTTTTCTATATTGAGCTCAATCGGCTGATGATGCCTACTGAGTACCTATCATTTTTATACTCATACTGCACTTCTGCATCTTTTTCTTGATACAAATCTAGGTACCAGCCGTCGACATTGACATAATCCTTCTATCCCAGTACTGGCTCAGAGCAACTTGAGCTTGATAGGTTCTGATGTTGATCCTCCTCCATCCATTCCAGTATAGTCTTTTGCCTTCGTGACTACTATGTATATGTTATGTATATTTTCCCATTTTCTTATGTCTTTATTGTTGGTGTTTATTTATTTCTTTCTTTCTTTGGTTTTCATCAGTTAGCATGTTACTCGTCATTTCGTGCTATGGCTTGTCTTGCCAACTGGTGAGATAGAGTAGGCGCCTTCATGACTTGATAAATTAGATTGTGACACATAAACAAATTTTAAACGATGTCAGAAAGAGAGAAACTTTGAAATAAAAAATCAAACTCTTGAATCAACATCTAAATGGGAACTAGAATTAAAGCAAAAACAACATTGTCATATTAAAGTCAATTCAGTGTTTACCCTTCAACACCAATAAATCATTTCAACTAACACAAGATAATGATTCAAAGCAAAAAAAAAATCTTAAATCTATGGAAGCAATACCACACCCACAAGCAAACGTGGGATTCATCTATACCACTAACAACACTATAAAAAATAAATAAATTTAAACATTATAACTACTGAAAAATAACGAAATAGAACTAATAAAAAAAGAAAGGGGAAACAAATAGGAGTTACCTCTTTCGGAGCAGCAAACAAGACTTTGAGTCATTGGAATCCTTGCCACCACCGAAATAATGCACTTGAATTTCTTAGCTTAGGAATTAGAGCTTGAATATGAGTCTTAGAGAATCCTTAGCACTGAAATCCTTCTTCAATAGCAAAATCCCATACTTTTTAGGGTTTTCGCTATCCGACCTCTAACATTAAACCCCAAATCAGTAGACCGGTGAGGGTTTTTATAGGGACAAATGGGGTCGAATTTGAGGGGATTGACGATGTGAGATTTGGGTGGAAACCCGAATCAAATTATTGAAATCAAATAAAAAATGGATTGAGATTGATTCTCCTTCATCCTTGTTTGAACCGTGAACGAATAGGAATCAAGGGTGTAGTAGATCCAAGGATAGTCTCCTAGTTCAAGAGTTTTCGGAGAGATAGAGATAAATCATGCTATCTTCATATGAAATTCAATATTTAAATTTGAGGTATTTTGAATTTTGGATTTCGTTGATGGTGTCATCGATATTGTTGTTTGTACGCGTATTGCAATTAAAGTTTTATGTTGTAAATTGTTTGTCTTGAGGTAGTTATTGTTGTCGTTTGTTCGTTGTAGGAGAAGGGGAAAGGAGATATAAGGGGTGTGAAGGATTAGTCCAGGTCAGTGGGTTGGTATTGGGCTGGGTAGATGAATTTTTACAGAAAATGGGTTGGGCTGATAAATTTTTAAAGGAAATGGGATAGGTAGATTAATTTAGGAGTGGGAATTTAGTGCATTAGAATTTTTAGGATTCTAGTCCATTCTATTTAAATTATAGCCAAATTGAAAATCAAATGGCCAATTCCATTATAATTATAGCCAAATTAATTTTAATTACAACCAATTTTGATGAATTGGCTAAATTAAATCCCAATTTTATACGAATTATCAACTAATTCAATCCCAAGTTGCTTGGCTTAAAAAAAATCAAACAAATATTTTCCAAATAAATATTATTATTTGTTAAGGACAAATTTTGTTTAAATTAAGATTTGCCTGTTTAAAATAATTTTCAAGATGAATTTTGATTAAAATCTGATCTTTAAGAAGATAATTATTCAAGTAACCAAAATTATATGATCTTGTACGCATGAATAAAAAAATGTATAATAATCACTTAAAATGACACATTAACATAAACACATATTTCAAAAAGTTTTTTCTGGATAAAATAAATATATAGATTTTATTTAAAACTGAATCATCCTAGGATTACACCTAGTTTGGAAGGACAAAAATTAGGCGTCAATAGAAAGAATCATACAACACAGTAAAGCCTAAGTCTACCTTGGGTAAGGTCAAGATAGGCACCGACATCAGCAACTCTTTGAGCTTTTGAAAGCTCTTCTCATAAGCATCCGACCACTGAAATACAATCTTCTTCTGAGCCAACTTGGTCAAAGAAGCAACAATAGAAGAGAAACCCTCCACGAAATGCCGATAATAACCCGCTAAACTAATGAAACTCTGAATCTCAGTAGGAGAAGTAGGTCTAGTCCAATCACAAATCGATGTTATCTTGGTTGGATCAACCATAATACCATCTTAAGTCACCACATGACCTACGAAAGGAATAGAATCCAACCAAAACTCACACTTGGAAAACTTGGCATATAACTTTTTCATCTCTCAACCTCTAAAGCAAAGTCCTCAAGTATCTCATATGGTCAGCCTCCCGCTTGGAATAAACCAAAATATCATCTATAAATACAAGAACAAACAAGTCAAGATACGGTTGGAATACTCGGTTCATCAACTCTATGAACGTTGTTGGGGCATTGGTCAACCCAAAATACATGACCAAGAAGTCATAATGTCCATATCGTGTCCAAAAAATCCATCTCTGAACATGATAAGCTTTAATCCTCAACAGGTGATATCCGAATATCAAGTTAATCTTAGAAAACACCAAAGTACTCTGAAGTTGGTCAAATAGATTATTAGTACGAAAAAAAGGATACTTATTCTTGACGGCCACCTTGTTCAATTGCCGATAGTCAATACACATGCGCATAGATCCATCCTTATTCTTCACAAACAAGATTGGGGCACCGCAAGAGGAATCACTAGGTATAATGAACCCCTTACTCAACAAATCCTGCAATTGCTCATTCAATTCCTTCAACGCAGTTGGGTCCGTCTTATAACAAGGAATAAAAGGGGCTTAGTGCCCATCTCATCATCATAGCAAAGTCAATATCTCAATCTAGAGGCATACCATGCAAGCCTATAGAAAACACATCCATAAACTTACGAACAACTCGAACAAAATCCAAAAGAGGCGATGAAGCAACAATAGTAATGTGAATATAGGCTAAATAATAAAAGCATCCCCTTTACTACCATATGATGAGCACGTAAAAAAGATATAACTCCCTTTAGGCATAAATAAAAAGTACTATTCCAACTAACCTAGACACACCCAGAGTAGCTAGAGTCACGGTCTTGGCATAACAATCCAAAATAGCATGATAGGGAGATATACATTCCATACCCAAGATAACATCAAAATCAATCATATCTAGGATAATCAAATCTACCCAGGACTCACACCCCACAAAGGTCACTAAATAAGATCGATACACCTGATCCACCACTTATGAATCTCATATTAGGGTAGAAACATAAATATGCACAATAAGAGACTCATATGTAGCATCAAAACCAGAAGCAAAATATGTAGACATAAAGAAGAATATTGACCCAAGGTCAAATAACATGGAAGTAGAATGATGGAAAACCGAGATGATACCAGTGATAACTGCATTAAAAGTCTTTGCCTCAGGTCTCCTAGGTATAGCATAGCATTAATCATATCCACTCCTAGACTGAGCATCCCCACATCCTCTACTATGAGCTCCCCGAGCTCCATCTCGAGCACTTCTATTCGCATATCTTCCACTTTATGAACCACCTCTAATCACAGAAATAAGAGTAGGACAAAGCTAAAGCTGAGAACCCTACTGGATAGAACCATACACATATCGAGGATAGTCCCTTACCATATGAATAATCTCCTTACATATGTAAAAAACATTACAATCAGACTCAAGTTGAGGGGCTTAGAAGAAGCCTCTATCTGCGTGACCCAATCCCTAGCTACTTGACACCGCAGAAACCATAAATATACTATCTAAAATTTGCAAATTTGCATTCACTAGTCTACCATGATAACCACATCAACCCTTACCTAAGAAATACCTAGCTCGGGATACATGTCCATTAAACTCACTATGTTGACGGATCTCCATAGCACCTCTATAACCCTGAGTATTAGAATAAATTGACTCGAACATCTTAGTATGCTTAACTATACTCTAAAAAGATGCCCCTGACACCACCATCTTAGTTGTAGACAACTAATAAAAACCTGTCAATCCCTTGAAAAACTTTTTAATCCTCTTTGATTCGATAGAGATAGTGGTTGTAAAATATCTGGTTAATGCATGAAAGCATGCCTCATACTCAACAATAGCCATGGAGCCCTACTTTAGGTGATCAAACTTATCTGTCTTATTATCCCTCAAACTGTAAGGTGCAAACCTCTCCACAAAGCCTCATAAAACTGAGTCCATATCATAGTAAAAGAACTAAATGGTCTGCAACTTACAAGAGATCTCTACCACTATCTAGCCATATCAGGATAAGTATTATAAGAAACTCTAAGGGATTCAAGGTATCTTAGGTTGTATACCCTCTCCTGATAGTCAAGTAAAACCTCATAGGCATTTTCCCCAATAGAAGCACTACATTTGGGAGGAGCCAAGTGAATGAATCTCTTAAACCTCTTCTGACTATTAGAAGACATTATAGGATCTGAAGCAACAAGAAAAATAGTGAGCCTAGTAGACAGTGAATTAGCATGAGGGGGTACCGTAGAAGATGGTTGTACCTCTGCAGTAGGAATAGCATAAGTAGGAGCCTACCATGGCAGCTGAATACCTTTTGAAGTCTAAGAAATACCAACAAACTCAAAGGAACACCAGTCTAGGAAGCACAATCCAGATGAATCAACCTCAAGCTCAACTCGGGGAAGCAACCCTAGTATATCCTCTAACTAGAGCTATTTTCCTTCCTGTTCTCTACTTCTGGGTTGGCAATGACCCCTGCCTTGACTCCTAACTGGGTCTTAATCGTGGGTGTTGGCTTAGTATCCTCAACATCTCTGGACCTAGACCTCGCCATTTACGTAGAAAAAAATAAAATACAAGTATATAATATTAGGTATGAATAAACCACACAACAATGAATCATATTAGTGAAGTTTTTTCATAGAGATGTCTTATACTTGATCAAACATAGATACAAATGTTTACGTATCGATAAGCGAGATTCTATTAGATATCTTGTTCATTCACTTAGAACACCGACAAACCTGGCGCTCTGATACCAATTTATCATGATCCTAAAGTTGATGCCATGACAACACCTACTTTGGTACTATCCTTAGAATGTAAGCTAAATCCCACACGATACAAGGCAAGAGAAATACAAAAATAATCCAAAAAGATAAAACTTATAGAATAAAGTCAAATAATGATGTATAATATAGTGGAAATTCAACAAATATATAAATCCCTAGAAATTGTGTCACAAGTAGAAGAGCATCCGATTCATAATATGAAATAAAAAATACAAAGTATGTCTCAGAATAATAATAAAGACTAGATAAATATAGATGGAGACTAGAACAAGGCTCCGAACGGGGATCTTACTAGTTACTCCGAAGATCAACTATGATAAACAATCGCAGCTCGTACTCAAACCAAGATCTGCACTGAAAGTGCACAATAGGGGTGAGTATGGTCCACTTATACTTAGTAGATTTCATAGGCCAACTAAGCAAAGTAGAAAATAATACAAAAAAATAAACTTTAAGCACATCACCTACAAATAAAAAAGTTATGAAATGGTAATTCACACTGTCTACACTAACACTTATAAGATATAAGGACAATAAAAAAAAATATCTACATAATAACAACATATAAGGGAATACAAAACAATGTAAACAAAGTAATTCAATGTAATAACGATGTGATAATGAACAAAATAAGCGATCATATGACTTTTTGTATGCACCTTCTGAGCCGTCATGCTTCAAGATAGGACCCATGGGGGGTTCACAACTCATATACTTTATCATATCTCAATCTCATATCTTAACTCACCTCTTCAGCTAATATTTATGAATCAAGAATTTTGTAAAGTGTCTCATTCACCTCTCCGACTATTATTCATGGATAAGGATTTTATGAAGTGTTTCTCAATAGTATCAATATCCCAAAAATTTATATATCAAAAGGGGATGAAATGCTCACAACCAATCAATATAAAGATAATAATCAATCAAGACGGTATAAGTGAGCTTAAAATTAATTCAAAGTATCAAGGATTCATGAACATAATCCCTTGCTAGGATATCACCAAGTTAAATAGTTATCTAAGAAATCAAAATATCATTTCAAAACCCCCTCTCTTGGGTATTACTATCATAATAAGAGAAATTAATGCTTAAAGAATGCCTATAATATCTACTCAAGTGAAATACCCTAGGTTTTGATCCTTAAAAATTTCTTGATTTAGGGTACTAGTAGTATGATGTCAATCGTATGTTGTCGTATGTCTAACCTAAAGAAGTCTATTTTTCCTAAGGTATGGATTTAGGGTACTAGTCATATGGTTGGGTACAAATTGGCCTTGGTGGTCATATGTTGGACAGTGTTGGGATCCAAGGGGAGGCCTAAGGTACGAGATAAGGGTACCACTAGTACCCTAGGGTACAATTTTGGGGGGTGTACCCTCATGTGGGAGTTTTATACAGTTTAAGTTGGGGGTAACCTGGAAATTTCCCCTCTTAACCTCTTAAGGCCCCACGACTTATAACACTCTTGGGATATTATTTACCCTATTATTCTAATCTTAAATAATTAGAAACTCTCTCAAATTCTCTCAAGGCTCTTGGGTCAAGGAAGGCTAGGGTTTTTTCAATAAGGTTAATTTGGGGATTACACGGGTGGTTTCTCTCTACCATCTTCGTAATCTAAGGCATATTACTCTTCCCTCATTGTTAGTTCCAACTAAAGGCATGTTTTATCTATGGTTTTCATGGCATAATTGTGGTATGGTTTTGGGTCTTGAATATATGTTGGGGGTTTTAGTTATAAATAGTTTGGTTATGGTTTTCCCATGTTTTAATTATGGTTTTCGTATTTTAATGGTGGTTTGAAATGTGGTTGCATGGGAATGGTTAATTGGTACTTGGTTTTGGTTTTGAAAACCATATGTCGTCAACATGTTTGATAAAATTCCTATGAGAATGTTTTTACTGTATTGTTGAACTTTTATTGAAAACTTTACATGGTGTAAATTGGTAATGGAACCCTAACTGGTGTGGATGGTCTTTAATGGTTAAATGGAAAGGTCTTGGTCATGGTTATGGATTAATTGAATACAGTTGTGGGGTACCTGGAAATCCCCCAAGCAAACTTAATAATGATCATCTTGTGGGGTACATGGGAATCCCCCAAGAAACTTAATAATGTAATCTATGGGTAATGGGAATCCCTTCCTTAAAGAGGATGGCTAAAGACATTGGTTGCAAGCTATGGTATTTATGACGATACCACTGCTTGTAGCCTTGGTTAATAATAAATGAAATTGGTGGTTTGATTGTGTGCTAATAGTTTTAATTGGGCAATAATAGCGGGGTCTGATAGTTAACCATGAAAGTGTGAGTCCAATGGACGGACACTGGAAACTCATATTTGCCGACATGAGGATTGGTTATGGCGACCATATATAATACTTATGGGGTACACGGAAATCCACTAAGTTACATGATGATAGGCGAATTTACACGCCTATAGTGCTATATTTTACCCATATTTTAGCAATGTTTTGAGAACAAATTATATATTTCATGCACTTTTAGTCCTTTTTCCTGTAAGTGAGCTAACGAACATGATTAGCAAAGTTTCAGGTATAAATGATGCAGAATTCAGCATTTATGGATTACTTGATGCCAAAGAAAGTTTCACGAAAGGAGAAAAGGAAGCTTGGACGCCTAAGGACCAAAAGTGACGCATGAAAAATCTGTCCCGGGCTAAAACAGCATTTCTGAAGACTTTGGGACTAGCAGTAATTTATTATGATTAGGATAATGATACATTAACCTAGTACAATTGGGTTAAGTATTTCATTAGCTTAGTAGGATTTGGTTAAGTATTTCATTAGCTTAGTAGGATTTGGTTAAGTATTTCATTAGCTTAGTAGGAATAGGATATGGGTATTATAAATACCCTATTTTGCTAGAGATTTTAAGGCATTCCTCCATTAGATACATTCTACTTCTAATTCATTCTTCTACTATTCCTCAACAATTCTCATTCTAGTTTTAATTCATCTTTCTACTTATTCTTCTATTCATCTATTCTTAATTTCCGCAACAAGAGAAACGTTACTTGCAAGAAATCACGCCTAAATGCCTACCACACTTGTGCTACACGAAATTCTTATTGTGGTATAATAACAATGTCAATTGTGATTTCCTTCGCACTCATGGGTAACTAAACTTCTCTGTTGGGGTTATGAAAGCCGAATGAGATACTATCTATTACTATGAGTTTGTGAGTTCGTGACACGTATGCTGCTTATATCATTATTCTCTTCGTCTTAACCTAAATTCTTTGTGGTTGCAAACGCAAGAATACGCCAGTATAACATTTAACTTGTTCGAAAGAAAGGTTATCTGTCTGGAAAAGAGATAATGTCAAGGTAGTAGGGTCCCATCCCCTATTAAAATGTTAGTGCCGTAACTGGATTAACCTCTTGGAGAATTCGTACCGTTAGACACGCTTTAAGCTCAAAAGAGTTAAAGTGAAATAATCCTCGAATAGGTCGAAAGACGCCTGGATTTACCATCGAATACAATTCTCTATAAGCACATGCATGTCGGAATTCAACACACTCATAGCCAATAGAGACGTACAACTCATAAGGTGGACATAACCCCAACTTCTCAATTCTCATTGTTTTACAACCTACTAAACATTCTTTCTTTTTACGTTGCTATTTTCAGTTTTTACTTTGATATTTTGGTTACACATTACAATCCCCCCTTATTACGAGACTTGCACTAAAATTCTAGTAACCGTTGCTTACTTGTTGACCAAGCTATTCCCTGTGGGATCGATACCCAACCCAGTTGGGTTCTATATTTTCTAGCGACCGCTTTACACTCCTACGAGAGCTGTAGATTGAGCGTTATCATTACACTTGTATATATATATTATGGAGAGCGAAGGGTACACGAGAATCCCCTACTCTTATGGTATCTCTGGTTCATGCGGCTACACGCATCAGGGCCTATTTAGGGGGTAACACTGAACCATATAGACCGTGGGTGGTTCTAGGACGGTTAAGCTACACATACCCAAGTTAATGTTTTAAGGCATTCTATCTAGTTCCCTCTCCCAACACAATAATACATACATATATATATATGTGTGTGTATATATATGTGTGTATGTATGTGTGTATGTATGGCTGTGTATGCATATGGTTGTTTACTTGATTTTAAAGGTTGGCATTATTTTATTCTTATCCTGAGTGCATGCTAGCGTTCACCCGCTAACCTATCTTCAGGTGTTCTTATCCCCACGCGATGCAGGAACCAGCCATTCTACTCTTCCTGCTCAATGATCGAATTCAGGATCAGCTTGTATTAAATTGAAGTGTGAGCTTCCATATTTCACAAGGCTCCATTTCATGTCATAGATGTCCTTACATACTTTGGTCATTTTATAGACTACGATTTTGTCTATGGTCGGGGGCATATCTTAATTAGATATTATTTTACTTTCGGTTAGAGGCTTTGTGGGACTACCATGGTTTGGTATGGGCGGTGTCGGTAATAGTGTCAGCCTTGACATAGGAATTAATATTGGGGCCGACATCGATGGACTATATTTGATTTATGATTGTTCCATTTTATTTTAAATTTTATATATATAAAAACACATTGGGTTATTGTCTTGGTTTGGTTGGTTATTAGACAGATTGACTTGATTGGGTTGGTTTAGGAAGTAGACTTATCCCAAAGTCAGTATATCTATAAATACACTATCTTGTTATATGTTCAAAATTCATTTGACTCAGGGTAAATGTTTGGAGGTTGGGTTGGGTAACGGGGGTGGTCCCTGATCCTGGTTGGACTTGGGATGCCCATCATGACAATACCCCGGCTCGGGTTATGTCATCAAGTCCCCGCACAACAACAAAAAATATGGAATTTAATGCATAAATAAGGCCTATTATGTTAAATAAATCCCCTATACAGCCAACATGTAATTTATATTCTCCCAAATTAACAATAATATACAGATAATTCTCTACACAAGAACATGATAATAATAATGATCTCAAAATATAAATTTCATGGATAATTTCCCAACCCATAACGTACTTTACATGCTCGTTAACTATCAAATCAATATAAAGAAAGTTAAGCCATAACCTACCTCAAAAAGTCGAAAATCCAAGCCTAAGCCTTCAATCCGAAGCTATCACGAATGGTTCTGTACAAGATAACACTATCAAAAACATAATATTCGTATCAAAATAAAGCTAATGATACCCCTATTAGCAAGTTTTAAAATTGTTCCAAAATAAGTTTAAAAAAATGAGCTCGAAAGTGAAAGGGGTAAAATTGAAATTTTGTTTTAAAAATATTTTCTCCAAGATCATACGAGTCTAAAGTTGAAAACCCACGTGAGAACGATTTCTTATTGATGTCCAAATTGGAGAAAACCCCATTTTAAAACTTTGCCGATAAAAGCCCCAAAAATCAAATTTAAAATCAAGGTTTTGAAGCTATTTTAAAAATAAAATCAATACAAATTAATGGGAATAAGAGTTTGGAGCTTACCCAAGTTCAAATTTGGGAAGAGATCCAACTTTGGAAAGATTATTTCCTACTTATTTTAATTGTTTAGTGTAGGAGTAAAAGAAAAGAAAGGTAATACAATGAATCGATCTTAACATAATATATGTATTCAGTGTAGTCATCTAATAAGGAACAAAAAGATATTTATAAAAAAATAATACAATGTACCATTCAATTACAAAGGTCTAAATTAAAATATTATTAAAATAATACATGAGGACAAAACGAATAAATATAAGAAAAAATCAATATGCATGTGTAACTATTTTATTTACTACTATATATAAGTGAAGGTTGAGGTGACTAAAATTACCAAAATACCCTTGGTAGTCACTCATCCCCAACCTTCACTTATATATAGTAGTAAAGTAAAGTAAAAAAACAATATGCATGTGTAACTATTTTATTGCACCATAAAAATGAGGAGTAAACTAATAAATATAAGGGAAAAACCATATGCATGTGTAACCATTTTATTTACTACTATATGGTTACACATGCATATTGTTTTTTTCTTTTATTTATTAGTTTTGTCCTCATTTTTATGGTGCAATAAAATGGTTAGACATGCATATTATTTTTTTCTTATATTTATTAGTTTTGTCCTCATGTATTATTTTAATAATATTTTTATTTAGACCTTTGTAATTAAATTATACATGGTAGTAATTTCTTATAAAAAAATTTCCGTTCCTTATTAAATTACCAATTTCTTATACCCCAGGGGTATTTTGGTAACTTTATGGTGCAATAATGGAAGTACCATAAAAGACAAATTAGTAGTTTTGTCCTTATTTTTATGTTGCAATAAAATGGTTAGACATGCATATTATTTTTTTTTATATTTATTAGTTTTGTCCTCATGTATTATTTTAATAATAATTTTATTTAGACATTTGTAATTGAATTATACATGGTAGTAACTTTTTATAATATCTTTTTGTTCCTTATTAAATAACCTGTTTTTATACCCCAAGGGTATTTCAGTAATTTTATGGTGCAATACCGGTAGTACCACAAAAGATAAATTAGTAGTTTTGCCCTCATTTTTGTGGTGCAATAAAATGGTTAGACATGTATATTATTTTTTTCTTATATTTATTAGTTTTATCCTCATATTATTTTAATAATATTTTTATTTAGACCTTTGTAATTGAATTATACATGGTAGTAATTTTTTATAATTATCTTTTTGTTCCTTATTAAATTACCTGTTTTTATACCCCAAGGATATTTCGATAATTTTATGATGCAATAAAATGGTTACACATGCATATTGCTTCTTTTTTATATTTATTAGTTTTATCCTCATGCATTATTTTAATAATATTTTTATTTAGACCTTTGTGATTGAATTTTACATGATAATAATTTCTTATAAATATCTTTTTATTCCTTATTAAATGACTATCAAGGGTATTTTGATAATTTTAGGGCGCAATAAATATTTTGAAATCTATGTATGTCCATTGCATGTGTAACCATTTTATTTACCATTATATATAAGTGAAGGTTGGGGGTGACTAAAATTTCTGAAATACCCTTGTCAGTATTAATAAGGTAATAATAGTAGTAGTAGTAGTAGTAGTAGTAGTAGTAGTAGTAGTAATAATAATAATAATAATAATAATAATAATATAATACCACAGAGATAAATTAGTAGTACACCAAACCTTTACTTATATATACTAATAACTAGATAATGAAGGGCCCGTTTTACGAGCCCAATGCTATAGTTTTAAATATATTTATCGGTATTTAATTAGTTTATCAAAAAAAAAAATTAATTTGTCTGTCATATAGAATTTAATATATTAATATTTTTTATAAAATCTTACGAGTAATATTTTCTTAAAATATGTTCTTTTTACCTAATATACTATATAAATAAAAGTAAATAGAATATTTATATGAAGGATATTAGAGATTGTTCTTATCCATATAAATATATCATACATTCATTATTATAATTAAATAATATAAAAATACAAAAAATAAATTATTAATAGTTGAAAATTATCTATAAAAAAAATAAAGCCCAAATAAAATTAATATTGGTGGAGTTAAAATTTTTATTAAAGGAATTAAAAAATATATGTTATTTAATGTTAGTTTAAAGTTATTTTACATGCAGGTTAATTTATCTATTATATCGTACTCTCTTCATTCCTTTTTATTTGTTGTTTTAGGGTTAGACACATACATTAATCTCTTACTCCTATAAAATTAAAAGTAATTTCACTGATATACCCATAATTAAATTTTATACCTCTTTTCAAATTAATAATGATTATATTTATTGGACAAGGGCATAACAGGAAGATTTTGTTCAAATTATATTTTAAATATTAAAGGAGCAAATATTTAGTAATATAAGTACAACCCAAATGGAGCAAATAAAAATAAATGAATGGAGTATTATATATCTTATTTTTAAGATTACAAATCTCAATTTTTATGAAAGCTTACATATAAATACATTTATATAATATAATAAAAGTTCTTTACATTGACTATTTAATGTACTTCAATCTTGTTTTAGTGAAAAAGAAAATAGAAATGGCTAATGGAGTTCTTTGTTGATGTGAATATTAACTAATGATTGTATCAATTAAATGTGAAATGACAAATATACCCATGATCGTCCTACAACTCACTCTTCTATATAATAATAAAGTAAAGTAAAAAGCAATGTATATGTGTAACCATTTTATTACACCATAAAAATGAGGACTAAACTAATAAATATAAGGAAAAAATCATATGCATGTGTAACCATTTTATTTACTACTTATCGAAATACCTTTAGTAGTCACCTCAACCTTCACTTATATATAGTAGTAATAGTAATTTATTAGTTTTATCATCATTATAATGGTTCAATAAAATGGTTACCTATGCATATTGTTTTTTTCTTATATTTATTAGTTTTGTCCTCATGTATTATTTAAATAATATTTTTATTTAGACCTTTGTAATTGAATTATACATGATAATATTTTTTTATAAATATCTTTTTGTTCCTTATTAAATGATTACCAAGGGTATTTCGATAATTTTATGGTGAAATAAAATGGTTACACGTGCATATTATTTTTTTCTTATATTTATTAGTTTTGTCCTCATTTTTATGGTGCAATAAAATGGTTAGACATGCATATTATTTTTTTCTTATATTTAATAGTTTTGTGCTCATGTATTATTTTAATAATATTTTTATTTAGACCTTTGTAATTGAATTATACATGATAGTAATTTTTATAAATATCTTTTTGTTCCTTATTAAATTACCTATTTTTTATATCCCAAAGATATTTCGATAAGTTTATGATGCAATAAAATGGTTACACATGCATATTATATTTTTCTTATATTTATTAGTTTTGTCATCATTTTTATGATGCAATAAATTAGTTACACATGCATATTATTTTTTTTATATTTATTAGTTTTGTCCTAATGTATTATTTTAATAATATTTTATTTAGATCTTTGTAATTGAATTATACATGGTAGTAATTTTTTGCAAATATCTTTTTGCTCATTATTAAATGACTACCAAGGGTATTTTGGTAATTTTATGGTGCGATAAATATTTCAAAATCGATGTATGTCCATACGCATGTGTAACCATTTTATTTACTACTATATATAAGTGAAGGTTGGGGTGACTAAAATTACTAAAATACCCTCGGTAGTAGTAATAAACTAATTGTAATAAATTGACCAAAGAAAAAACTAATAGTAATAGTAATAATAATAATAATAATAATAATAACAATAATAATAATAATATGATTCAAATGGTCGCCTTAGCTTTCAATGACATTATTCGAAGTCAGTACATGGGGCATCAAGCTGTGGTCGCATTAAGGAAACGGGATCCTACATGGAGGGGCGGATTTGAGTACACCAAAAAGCAATCCCACGTGTGAAAGATTGTTTGGAGCATTGAAGATTGAGGACTCACAGTTTTGGGACTTCATTAAGGACATTTTGGTTACTTAGCCTTGTACAAGTAACACTCCATGACCACTCTTTTTCATTAAAGGTATTGTGGTTATTTTGTTATATAATAAGTTAGACTATAAATAGGTTCTATTAGTTCATTTGCTAGTTAGTTTATGAAAGATGAAAGATTGAAACACTTGAAATCCTCTCTCTTGAGAGTAGACTACCTTAAATTAGTATTAGTTAGGACTTGAAAAAGTCATCCTTAGTATAGGGCTTGGAAAAGCCAATATTGTTCTTTGCTTGGAAACGGTGGATCTTGAGGTTAGTCGATTACCTTGGCGGTCACCGTAAGAGTGTGGTTTTGATTATTACATTCATTAGGGGTTAATGTTGAAATATACTTGGTTCTTAATCTTGTAATAATCTTGGTCTCACTATCTATCCTTTCATTATTTTGCAAATCCGTGTGTTTTTGTGTTTGTCATCTTGTATCCCTTTGTGTTGCTTGTTCTTCTCACGTTTGGCGGACTGTTTTGGCATCTTGATGGACTGATTTATATCATTTGGTATCAAAGCATGGCTTGATCTTGTTCCTACAAGATCAATCTTGGGCTTGCTTTTTAAAAAATTAAAAAAAAAAAATTGTTGTTGAAAAAACTGAAAATTTCAGAAAAAAAAAAGAGCAATCTGTCCATTTAGTGTTCTTGACTGAAAATTATATTTTTGTTGTGTATTGGCCAATATTTTGTCTTTGTTGTCTCTAAGTGTCAGTTTTGTTCCTCACTAACACGTTGAGTCTAAGATTTGAGCTTGAAATGTTGATGTTGTTAATGTGAACAAAGTGTGGCCAATTGTTGTTGGTATGGTTGTTACGGGTTCAAGACTTAATTGTGTGATGTGCTGTTGGTTCAAGTTTTGAACATGTATTGTGGAGATTGTGTTGTGAAATTTAAGCTTGGGAAGTGTTGTTGTTTGGCCGAATTTGTGTCTAGATTTATGTGTTGTTTTGATTGTCTTTGTTGTTTCTTGTGTTGGTTTTCTTTCTCTCTAACACTACTTGAGTCTAACCCAAGTCCTTGAGCAAAAAAAAATTGTAAGTTGTTGTGGGAAGAATGGACGGTTTTGTTGTTGTTGTTGAAGTTCTTGTGTTGTGTTGAAAAAGTCTTGTAAAAGGTTGTTGTTTGATCCAAATTCAAAGGGAAGAGAGTGTGGGTTCTTGTTAGTCTTGAAACAACTTTCAAGACATTACCAAAGGGGAAAAAAATAAAAAAAAACTCCCAAAAGTCTTCATACCAAAAAGAAGTAAGTTCATTTTTCTAGACAAGCCAAAAGAGGAAAGGGGGACAAGACCTCTAAAAGGTTGTCTTGCCAAAAAGGTGAAAGTTGGTCAAGGTTTGAATTTTGAAAAAAAAGGACTTAAAGTCTTGTTTGTTGACCTACCAAAATCGAAATTCCCCCCATCTTTGTGAAATTCGAACAACCAAAATTGTGGAACAAAATTTTTCAACTTCAACAATAATTTATTTTTGCCCATCGATCAATAGTCAATTGCTACATCATCAATAGCTCAAGAACGTTGGAATTCCTAGATTCACTTTTTTTATTCGATTGGTTTCCATTTTGTTGGTTCTCATACTAATTAGCAAACTAGTAAATACCTACTAGATTGTAGATTAGTTTTTAAGTACGTTTTCTTTCGTGTTAAGCGTTGTATTTTGTGTTTTTCTCATTTATAAGTCGTAGTATTTTCTTTGTTTCAAGTTTGTAAGTAAATTTTGTTTTTGTGTCTTGAGTAGATCAAACAAGAATCCATTTCGGCCGCCAAGTAAAATTGACATCCTATTGACTATCGGAGTATAAGCAACTTTCAATATTCGTCGCTCCAATTGTGAGAATCACAAAAGTAGGTGTATACGAGTGTTGGTGAGGATTTTTTACTACTAATCTTGTTTGTTCATTGTGTAGGTACAAAGGTGATATAAGGAGAACATGTCTTCGATAGCCGGGGATCATTGTGACTACAACATGGGAGATTATGGTTGTAGTGAGGGGTTTTATGGCTACGAAGTTGCGGGAGATTGTGGAGGCTATGAAAATAGCCATGATCAAAACTTGGGCAGATTTAGGAGTTACGGTTTTGAGGGAGGAAATGAGGTGAATTGAGTGCCT
Organism: Capsicum baccatum var. pendulum; assembly: GCA_030864225.1. Lineage (NCBI taxonomy): Eukaryota > Viridiplantae > Streptophyta > Magnoliopsida > Solanales > Solanaceae > Capsicum > Capsicum baccatum. The sequence continues at coordinate 65,487,222 of CM061559.1, read as the reverse complement.
AGTGCTTATGGTGAATTTGGAGATAATGTAGGACCTCGTGATGGATCTTATGATGACGTTGGGGTATGTGAGGAGTCTTACACTTCTCACTCCGAACATAGATTTGGTGTTACGTATAACCCTTTCGTTCGCAAAGTTTATGAGAGATATGATGAGAGTACACGTGAGGAGTGTGAAGATTCATACTCTCCACCTTGTAGTACTTCTTATCAAGGTCGATATAGTGTGAATGGTTATACTATCTCTAGTGGAGGGTGTCCAACGAGAAGAAGAGGGTATGCATCTCCAAAACTGAGGGGTACTCATGTGCTTTACAATGTTGATCCGAGAAGGAATGTACACTCCGTAAAGGTGACCATTTGAGGGATACCAGGATGCCTCATTATGTTAAATGATAGGTACTATAGAAACTACATCGTTCCATCCATGGTTGACTACTTGGGGTTATTTTGTGAGCCTTTACTTGTTCCATACTTCTTGGACAAGTTTAAGGTTACCGAGAGGGTCAAAGTTGTATTCTCCCAATTTGAATACCATGAGGAGGTGTGGTGCGATATTCTTCCATTGACATACGGTCATGTATGCTTAGGTGCCGATTGGTTTGCACAGCATAGAGTTCCAAATATGAAAAATTGGCCAAATATTGTAAGAGATCGGTGGGGAAATCACCTCGTGACTACATGCTACCCGAGCCGCAAAGAGAAGTGGATACTTACTCTAATCCGAATTCTTATGAGAGACAAAATATTGAGAGGAGTAAAGGTGTGCAAGGTGGTAATCCGAGAGTGGAAAAATGAGAGGTTGTGTGGAGCGAAGTGAGGGGATTGCCACCAAATTGAGCTAACATTGTTTGTCCTTTTATTTCTAAGGACATTTATGTAGGTACCGACATGGCAAGTGAAGGAGAGCAATGCCAAAGTGAAGTTACTGCCCAAGCTTGTGGAGGTCCTTCACAACACGGTCAAGAACTTTAAAGTAAAATAGCTAACTCTTACACTTTTGTGCATGTGAATGATAATTGTGTGGCTAGCAGCCCATTGAGTGTAGTAGTAGCTTACTTACTTGTGAGTCTAATGAATCTTTGCCTTTTGTTGATGATGTACATGTTGTGAGTGTGGATACACTATTTGATCCTATTGATGACCAAATTGACTCTCCTTGTGAGATCAATTTATGTCCACCTAGTGTTGAAGCCTATATGTTAAACGGAAGTACTTCGTCTTGTGTAATTGGTGTTGATCAAACTATTTGTGAAAATTATCCACCACTTAAGTATGTGCATAATGTGATTAATCAAACTCAAGTGAGTGAAGTATTTGAAAAAATTGGTCAACAAAAGGGGAGTGAACCCGAGAGCTATTCTTGGGACAATCTTGTGCTTGAAACCGCTTTGAAACTTGATATTGATCTCTTAGAGAGTGAGGAACTTGCTTGTTCCAAATCTGCCCGTGGGTTAGATCCTGCACTCTTTAGGTATAATATCTTGTTTGAAAATGATACAAACACTCCTAATGCGCCTAGTGGTGAAAAAGATGGTATAGCTTACCATGAAGGCTATAGCCAATAGTTAACCCAATTTGGTGTGACAACATTCCTCCTAAAGATGAAAATCTCTTCTTGGAAGATGAGGGTAATCTTAAGGGTAAAGAATGTGAAGTCTTGGAAGTTACTCCTTCTTCTACTTTGTGTGATTTTATCGTTGAGAGTTCTCATGGTAATGATTGGGAAACTAGTAGTGAGTACACACATGAGGGCACCTTAGTAGAAGTAGACTTGAGTGATACTTTTCTCTGCTCTCTATTTTCTTTCGGTGATATGTATGTTATTGTACAGAGTATGTCATTTAGTTTGGGTGGAGACCACGGGAAAGGAGAGTGTTATCTAGACCCGTGTCAATGCCACTCTTCCCGTTTGACCCCGGTGCTAAATATGGAAATGGTGATGTTGGTGTACCCAACTTGTTGCTTGGTCTACATGACAAGCAAAGTGTCATTCTTGGTGAATCCCATAACCAAATCCTTCATCCATTTTTCATTAAGTTTTTAATATTTCATTCAAAAGAACCTTGGTTATATTCTAAATATGTGCAACCTAGGCATGTTGAGGTGATTTGTCGTGCTTACCCTAACCCTTATGCCATGAGGAGTTTGTATTTATGTATCCTTTCTTTGGTTTTGCAAGGTTTGGATTCGAGGTCGAATCCTTTTCAAGAAGGGGAGGATGATACGATTCAAATGGTCTTAGCTTTCAATGACATCATTCAAATTCAGTACGTGGGGCATCAATCTTTGGTCGCATCAAGGAAATTGGATCCTACATGGAGGGTCCGATTTGAGTACACCAAAGAGCAATCCCACGTGTGAAAGATTGCTTGGAGCATTGAAGATTGAGGACTCACGGTTTTGGGACTTCATTAAGGACATTTTGGTTACTTAGCCTTGTACAATTAACACTCCATGACCACCCCTTTTCATTAAGGCTATTGTGGTTATTTTGTTATATAATAAGTTAGACTACAAATAGGTTCTATTAGTTCATTTGCTAGTTAGTTTATGAAAAATGAAAGATGGAAACACTTGAAATCCTCTCTCTTGAGAGTAGACCACCTTAGTATAGTCTTAGTTAGGACTTGGAAAAGTCATCCTTAGTATAGGGCTTGGAAAAGTCAATATTGTTCTTTGCTTGGAAACGGTGGATCTTGAGGTTAGTCGATTACCTTGGCGGGCACCGTAAGAGTGTGGTTTTGATTATTACATTCATTAGGGATTAATGTTGAAATATACTTGGTTCTTAATCTTGTAATAATCTTGGTCTCACTATCTATCCTTTCATTATTTTGCAAATCCGTGTGTGTTTTTGTGTTTGTCACCTTGTATTCCTTTGTATTGCTTGTCTTCTCACGTTTTGTGGACTGTTTTGGCATCTTGGTGGACTGATTTGTATCAAATAATAATAATAATAATAATAATAATAATAATAGTAGTAGTAGTAGTAGTAGTAGTAGTAGTAGTAGTAGTAGTAAAAAAAAATTGAATATATAAGTAAAGGTTTGGTAGTTCCACAAAAGACAAATTAGTAGTTTTATCCTTATTTTTATGGTGCAATAAAATGATTAGACATGCATATTATTTTTTCTTATATTTATTAGTTTTGTCCCCATGTATTATTTTAATAATATTTTTATTTAGACATTTGTAATTGGATTATACATGGTAGTACTTTTTTATAAATATCTTTTTGTTCTTTATTAAATTACCTATTTTTTATACCCCAAGGCTATTTTGGTAATTTTATGGTGGAATAAAATGGCTACACATGCATATTATTTTTTTTCTTATATTTATTAGTTTTGTTGTCATTTTATTCTCCTTAAGAGTCTCAAACTCTCCCAAATCATTCCTGATGCATCGAGGATTGCGCCAACCATCCTCACACCTCATAACCATGTATCAACTAAAAGAAAGAAAGAAAATGGTCAAAACATATAAAAAGAAAAATTTCATGCTTCAAGTTTTTTTTTTGGGGGGGGTGGGGGGGGTGGGGGGCGTTAAGTAGGAATAATATTAACAATTATAATAATAAAGTATTACAGTACGGACTACTTAGCTAGTTTAATTACAAAATAAGTGTTTCCCATAGCATTTGGGGACTCGCTACAGAGGTTGATTTACCTTTCAGAAATAGTTCCTACCAAGTCTAACCAGACTACTTTTCAGACGAACACCAGAGGAACTACAAAGAGTCTTTGGACTTCAAGTTGTTACAATATATATGAACTAGATAGTGATGGCCCATGCTAGCACGGGCCCAATGTTGAAACATTTCACTAACTAACGGATATATAAACATATATTATTTATGCATAGATATTACATGGTTACCAAGTGTTTTGTTAGCGATTGCAGTTGTATTATTTACATCACATGTTTATATGCCATGCTATTTTCATGTTGGAAACAATGTCAATCTAAATACAATAACACAAAAATAACAATTCGATTCAAGAAATTCACCCAAAACCAATAGAGTAAAAGATTATTTTGAATTGCATTATCCGGAGAATGCAATGCCAATGAGGACAGGGAAGAGCTTCCCCATTTTTTTTCCTGCACTCGCACTTCTTATTCAGCCTTATGAACATGATTTTCATCAAAATCTATTGTTTCATTCCGAAAAAAAATATCAAGGTTGACAACTATAAAAAAGCATTAACTTAGAAAGAAAAAGGGCAATTAATTAACGTCGTATCATATAATTGAAAAACAAAATAACCATACAAGGTCTATCCCTTAGCTTAAAAAAGAGAGTGAAATGACATTTAAGGCATTTGAACTAAATAAAGATCTAAAGTCCCAATAACAACATAACTACTCAAGTGGAAAAATAACAATGGTTGTTATCAGGCAACTTGAGCATACCTAATAAACTTGTCATCAAATTATTGTAAAGTGACATCAAAACAAGAAAAATATAATACTAAAAAAGATGCGTAATGGAACACTTGTTACTAAGTGCTCTTGCCTTTTTACTTGATCACAAGAAAAGAAACTAATCAGTTAAGCCGTTGAACAAACTAAGATAGAAGAGATTATAATCCAAAAAATAACAATGAACTAAGATAGAAGAGATTATAATCCAAAAAGTAGCAATGTAGTCAAACAAAATTAGCATCAGATAGTGGATGGAAAAGTTGAACCATGCCTAAGAGGCTAAGACCCAGTTTGCTCATGGACAAAAATGTGAAGACAAAAATACTACCAAAATACAATAAGTTACTAACCATAACCACACTATTACAAGGGAAATATAAATTCCAGTTAGCACATTAAACCATTAAAATCATAATGTGCACAAGCTGAAGTTCCTACAAATAAACACAAAAAACAGGAAGCTCCAACTTACTAATGAATTTGATTACTTGATATGTACTCTCTTTGTTGTACTTTTTCTCGTTTCATGGACAAAATGGCCAAATAGAACTTGCTGAAGTTTCAAAAAAGAAATTAAGAATCATCATAGGTTGTGTCTTGAGTGAAGGAGAGAGACAGGATCGAGACTTGTAGCTTGATTCTTTACTCATTCCAAGAATCCTTTAATACAAAAGCAGCAAACCACCTCTCTTACTTGAAAGAGTTGAAATGATATCAGTTATACTTAATAATAAAAAGATTTGAAATAAATAAATCACAGACGAATTTGTCATGCAGCATATCAGGTGTGAAAGTAATAACCTCATGTTATGTCTTCCCTAGACTTGCAACAATTATACTACTACTATGATGTATGCCATGACAAGCAATGAAAGGCAGAGAATTTTTGAAGTTGAGGGAAAAAAATATTACCTAATATATTTATTTTATGCAATAGAAATTTCAAGTCGTTAAAGTGAATGTGAGACACTCGACTTCAGGCAGCACAACAAAAGGCATATATTATCAATACAAAAATGAATAAATTTTTAAAGGGAATATACAACTGCAAGAACAAAATTCTTGATCAGATAAATAACCAGTATTAATTTTAGAAGCATATTGGTAACTCTAGCAGTAGAGAACTGCTCAATTAAACATATAAGGACAAAAGAAAGTGCAACTCTATGTAAAAAGATTAGAACATAACATTACTAAAAGCATTAAAATCAGTGTAAGAACTATACCAACACAAAGAGCAACGTGTGATTTTCGCTGACTAGCGGCAAGCCTTAGATCTCCAATTTTCTTCTCCAACACGTTTTCAAGAAACAGCTCTGCCACTGGATATGTCAAACCCTGGAAAAATAAGCCTAAGAAAATTAGACGCAGAACATTATGTTAGATTTGCCTTTACACAAGAGTAGAATACAGTATTGATATATGAATCGTGGGTGCATCTCTGAAGTATTTGGAGAACAACCCAGCGTTAATAGTAGCACTCATCAGAATGACACGTGATGGATATATGTAACCTCAAAAGCTTCTCACACCTATCAAGTGAAAGAATGAAGCAAGTGAACATTTTGAGAAGAGTTATAAGTTGACCGTCACAACCACTATTTCAAAGAATGCATTTGTTGGTTCAACATTATGATTTTCTATAAATAGAGGCATTTCTTTGATCATTAAGTATCCAACAACATAAGCAATATATAAGAATTAATCTTATTTACTTTTTCTTTCTTTCTTTTTCTTTTGTAGAATAATATTTTTTTCTTTTCTTTATTAATTTCTCCATAATGGAGTAATTTCTTTGTGTTGGGAGCGTTGAAGATTCTTGGTATAATATTATAATATAAATCTTATTTTAGTTTTTTCAAGACTTGATTTTATTTAAAAGCTATATACTTCGTGTTGAAATTCTTGTACTAGAAATTAGTGTTACTTGATATTTTATATTATAGTTATAGTTATATTAAGTTGTGCTTCCCATAAGGAAGAAAACTAAATATATTATAAGTATTTCATAAAATATAAGTGGGGGAATAGGAAATATATATATTTACGCAATATATTTTATATATTTACATATTTTTATTTATTTATAGCATAACTACATTAATAAACTTCCATGGATTTCTTTGTTCAGTTCTTTGTCATGATTGTAATATTTTGAACTGAACACTTTTTTTTAAAAAAAATTATAATAATAAAAATTTAAAAAAATAAATTGAATTACCATCATTCATGGGTTATATGAATATCTTTTCAAATTCATATTTGTTTATTGGTGATTAAAATTGTAATATTTACTGATCCCAAGTGTATAGTGTTGTCGGGTGATATCGCCCAGTTCTCTTGCTTATTTGAAAATATAGAACTTGCCTTGAATGTGATTTGAGGTGAAATACTAGGTAGATTTTTGAGTTGGGAAATGAAAGTAGGCCTTCTTGTTAAGCCATGACCAAAATTGACCTACCTAAATTATGTTTATCCCTCGTCATCCCCTTGAGCCTAAATAAATCATCTCTTATTTTATTGATAAGCCAAATTCTAATTCAAAATTAATCTTTGTTATCACATCTATTCATTCACTTTATTCCCTTAGAGTCGATAAGAAATTGAATACAAAAATAGTGTGGGGAGTAAGAAAAAGAAGTAAACATTGATTCTTATTTAGCTTATCGGTATCTTAAGAATATTATCAAAAAAAAGAATATTATCAAAAAAAAAAGTTGGTAACTACTTCTTGAAAAATGATTGAGGAAAAAGAAAATTAAAAAAAAATGAAGAAAAAAATGGAGGTTGATTTGTTTTAGAAGCAGAAAAGCAACGATGTTTAAATGCTAAAGTGTTGTGGTGTTTATAAGGGATTTGAGTCACTGTTATTCATATACATTCTATCCATCCCTAAACCTACATTCCAACCTTATTAAAGTCCTACATGATCTCAACTCAAGGACTCCTATATTATTGGCGAACTACATAATAGGCAAGCTTATGGAACTTCGAATAGCTTGAGATACTTCTTTGTTGAGAAAGAGATTTTTTTTCTATCTATGCCCTTTTTTCAATTTTATTGATATATTGTGTGATTTATGGGCATCTCTCTTCATTTGGTGAAACACACTGGGAAAAAGAAAATATTATAATTTTGATTCTCAATAGGTGAATATGAGTGCGACTAAATTTATTTGAACTCATGATGTAGTCTTTATTAAACTTTATTTTATCTAATAATTTTATTACTTAAAATTTTAATTGTTGTTTTATTTTGTTTGCTCGAGGATGAACAAAGATTCAAGTATGGGGGTATTTGATGGATATATTTATTTATATATTTTTATATATTAAATATTAATTATTTTAAATAAATATACATAAATATATCATATTATTGTGTATTTTCTGTCAAATTCTACAGAAAGAAAGATACAAAAGAAGAAATAAAGAAATAAAAGAATTTAACGAGTGTAACCTCAAAAGCTTCTCACACCCGTCAAGTGAAAGAATGAAGCAAGTGAACGTTTTGAGAAGAGCTATAAGTTGACCGTCACAACCACAATTTCAAAGAATGCATTCGTTGGTTCAACATTATGATTTTCTATAAATAGAGGCATTTCTTTGGTCATTAAGTATCCAACAACATAAGCAATATATAAGAATTAATCTTGTTTACTTTTTCTTTCTTTCTTTTTCTTTTGTAGAATAATATTTTTTTCTTTTCTTTATTAATTTCTCCATAATGGAGTAATTTCTTTGTGTTGGGAGCATTGAAGAAACTTGGTATAATATTATAATATAAATCTTATTTTAGTTCTTTCTGGACTTGATTTTATTTAAAAGCTAAATACTTCGTGTTGAAATTCTTGTACTAGAAATTAGTGTTACTTGATATTTTATATTATAGTTATAGTTATATTAAGTTGTGCTTCCCACAAGGAAGAAAACTAAATATACTATAAGTATTTCATAAAATATGAGTAATAATAATTTCTACTCACTTGTTATTTCAAATCTTTGAAATTGCTTCTTTTGATCCTTATCCTCGCGGAAGGATTACTTTGAACTATTTCTTAGATTTAAATAATCTCTATCTTATTTGTTTCAATTCATATCCTCGAGGGATCGACTCAAATAAGATTGTTGATTTGAGGGGTCTTTATCTTATTTCTTTCGATCTGTATCCTCGCGGAGAGATTATCTCAAGTAAGTTTATTGATTTAAAGATTACTCGCAAAGGGTCTTTATTCCTCATGAACATAAATTAAGTCTAGAAGGTTATTCTACAATTTTATAGAAATTACTAAAATAATAATTTTATTATAATAAACATACTAAGTGAATTCAACAATCCCAACTTCCTCTCCAAGATAATCTTTAAACACTATTTCTTTACATATTTAAAAAAAAAAAAAAAATACTTTAGAAATTACTCTCCTTTCATTAGTTTGATTCTCAATTAGTAATCAAGATAATACAAATTTGTAGCATAGATTTTCCAATCTCTGGGACGATATCTTAAACTATACTAGAATTTGATAGAGTACGAGCAACAAAAATCCCATACATATTGGCCTCGTCAAGACACAAATCTGGTCTTCGCAGAAGGAGGTTATGTAAAATTATCAAGAGAAAATCTTCATTCATGCCTCTTTCATTGATTTCATCATCAAGCAGATGGCTAACACCAGTCAAATCAGGGTCCTGAACCTACACTTGAAAGGGAGGGAAAAATCATCTTTCCTTCGAATAGATAGAAAACCTCTAAATCAGTAGGTATTAATCCAAGCTAATAATTACCTAGATAACTATATATCAATAATATAAAGCCAATATAGCCGAAAATATATTAAGCGTCTAAGAATTTGACTCTCCAAATACACAGCAGCTTAGCAACAAAGGGGTGGAGGAACAAAAAAATAATAGGCATATGAACGTGCCAGAAGCAACCTGCGCTGTTCTATTTCAAAGACGAAACATTGAACACGGAATGTACACAAGTTTTGGCAAAAGAGAGTTTAACAGACTAAGACCAGCCACCGAAGTAACACTCCTGTTGTGCAAAATAGTAACTGTGTTTGAGCAAAGCGCTTTGATTCCACTCGGATCTGGTATCTAACAGTATCACCGAGATCCTCTCCTTTTTCAGAGCATATTCGAGCGGCAACTGATATTGCAGATATACGGCAAGGCTGAGTGCATATGATGTTACAGTCCGCACCACGAAGGGATGATATCTCCTCTTGTAGAATAAATTGAGGGAGTTGGGTAGTCTTTCCACAACCAGTCTCTGCAGAAACTACCAATACCTGTGGTGGCCATATTCTGAGTATACTCTTCCTGAAAACGTCCTAGCAGGCTACTAATGAGATTTAAAAGCATCGAAGCACCAAAAAACCACCAGTAAATTGAATTTAACTAACAAAAGGAAACTTTATTCCAAACATGCCAGTTAACCTGGATATTTACTAATGAATGTGTTTCCATCATTGGATAATTTTTTTGTAAAACTACTATCATAGTGTTCCTGGAAGAAACAAGGATGAAAACAAACAAAGAATGGCAGAAAAGGCATTCCTGACAGAACTGCTTCTAGAAGTAACTTTTCCTTACCTTTTTTACTTTTTTCGTGAAGAGCTAAGTCTGTGCTTCATGAATCTTATTCTGCATACTCATGAGTAAGCGTCCGTATGTCAATTTGGTCTCTTGCTCCAATGTTTGGATGAAACTATAAGTCAGGGCACCCGTTGGAACACCTGTGAAAGCCTGCAGGAATCCAAGGTACGGCATATTGATGATTGAAAGTATTCAAAGTGAACGTTATCTATAATCACCCGAATCCATGTTGCTTAGCACGTAACACAACACAATAGAGGTAAAAGACCTATAGCTTAGCCGTGTTAGTGCACTTACAGTTTGGTGTTTGCAAGAGTCTTTTTAATTCATTCAGACATTTGAAAGTCAGTATAAGAATAAATATTTACAATTACTAGCTGTTGTATCTCCAAAATTTTGATTCGCAGGCACTGATAGAGATAGCTATTCCTCCTCTGGTGCCTTTGTATGAGCTGATTCGATGGTCTTCCCACATAAAGTATCCAGCCCTGCTTGAAGATATTTGACAAACTACTTTTACTATTACTTAATGTGAAGTTTCATTGCATGATCAAGCATTAAAAGGATTAGTTTCTCAAAGACCTGATTATTCTGCACAAAAAGGGCAAATCTAGGAAAGTTCCACTGAAGCATGTATCAATTATTCCATGAAGTGTGGCTCCGCGTGGTAAGGGTCTTACAATGGTATTACTGATCTCATCATCTAGTATTCTTCCTTCTGTCTCATAATCAACGGGGCATAGTGATTCGTCGTGCCCATCAATCTCCTCACCGTCCTGGTTTCGTACTCGTGTGCCATGGCCAGAATAGTGGAATACTAATGAATCTCCTGGCTGACAACCATGAACATGCCAACGTAAGGGTGATCGGATATTCGCCATGGTTGGGTATTTGTATGGATCTCTCTCATCCTCTGCAAATTTTATGTACTACACGTTACATTAAGGTTATTTTCATTAGTGAATGTTAATTAAGTGAGACGATTAAAAAGATAACAATACATACCTGTAAGTACAAGTATTGATGTATTTGGGAACCCCAGCTTTTCGACCAAAAAATACCTCATGGATAAAACATCATTAATGCTTCCCTTGAGACTCCTTGGATGGCCACGGTAAGTAATTCCACATAGAACTGCTCGTTTTCGTCCATGTACGACAGGAGGTAGCATGTTATTCATCTGTGGTGACATGTTGAATTGTTGAGGCTGAAAATTATTAGCATGTGGATTCATCCGTCTTGGCCTCGCAGGATAAGCTGGAAATCATGTGCTCATATTGTTATTGGCAGGAGGGAAATTAGCAAAGCCATAGTTTCTTGCAGTTTGGAGTTGTATAACAGATTGGCACCTTGGACAGCTAACTGTTTGCGCGCCAATGGGAACTGATATTTTCATGCCGCACCACTATCATTTGCACCTCCTGCACACTCACCTTGTGGGATTATAACGGGTATGTTGATGTTGTTGTTTGTAAGTGGTAAAAAACACGTGCCGGCACATAATTTTGTGCATATGCAAAGTATACCTGTAAATTGGTACATGGAATATAGCCGCTACGATTATAAAAAGGGAAAAAAGAGTTATCCCATCCGTCCTACTTATGCAAGAGTTCCGCTGCTAGCTCTGCCATATTCTATATACATATCCAATAAAGACTACCAGCTTATAAAATATATAACTACGAAACTGCATGATCTTTGCAGGTCCCAACAATAGATAGCATGAAATTATTGTTTTTCAACTAGTGATGCATTGAAGGTAAAATACTTGCCGATACTCAAACATATACTAAATGTTAGCATTTGTGATTTGATGTAATATAAATATGATTATAAGAATTAACCAACTTTCAGCACAATTATCAGGTAAATTACTTGGCACCAAGAATCATTTCAGGAACAAAAGGGAATATAATAGGGAGGGAGCCCCATGGATTATCAGCAGAAAGCCAAATAGTTAACAATTGAACCTCTCAACAGATATAAAAGGAGAAACAAAAAGATCCTCCAGCCATCCACACCACCAAATTGGGATTAAGTTAAAAGTTATTGCACTGGAACGCTTCCAAATCATAATGAACAAATGAAACATACTTTCATTGCAGGTTAAAGCGTGCTCAGCTGAGCTCTACTTCAATTTTATTAGGTCTTCAAAATTATAGAACATCCAATACCACAACTGTAAATTATTCAGATAAGTACAACTACAATAACAACAACATACCCAGAGAAGCATGACTAAACTAATTTAATTTAATAGTTCTCAGTTAAAGTCGGCACAAACCAAATTGTAAGCACTCGCCCAGAACTTGCCATCCCGAAGTCCTTTTTTATATGGTGAACCTCACAGCATGTGTATTGGATAATTTGATTTGGTAAAAAGAAGTTAATCTGATATTGTTTGGAATATCACTTTATTCTTCAGGATCAACTCATGTTTGCTAAAAGCAGTACATACCTACAAGGCTACAGCAGAAGGTGTCTACACATCTTGACTTTACAGTTGCAGTTGAACATGGTGATAAGATTGCATTTTTTCAACTTATACATACTTTTTCTTCAATTTTAAGCCTCTTTTAATAAAACTTAATAGCCTAAAACTAATTTAATTTGCTTGTTTTCACGCCAAAAATTTTGTCACCAAGAAAATCAGCACAACTCACATGCATAACAAATCCTAAAATCTAAAAGAAGCTGGAGAAATCTAAAATCAAATGGGTCGAAAAGACGAAGTAACAAAGAAAAAAAGCTTAAACAGAGGTAATGGAGCATCTGGATGTTTTCAAATATTTATTGTGCACGTCATAGAAAACATTATCCACACAATACAACCTAAATACTAATTATGAGGAGAAAAAAATTGTACCTGAAAGCAATAACAATGTAATCCCCAAATTTCTCAACTGCTTTGTCCATAATCTCAAGAGGAGAAACTTTTTGGAAGCTCCTTAGCCAATTTCTCAAATCTACAAAGAAAGAAGTGGATCATTCAAAGATCGAGACAATCAACACACCATGCAAACCATCACGCCAACAGGGAAGATCGAGGCAATCAACACACCATACAGTCAACACTCTGATACAGAACGACTACAAGATCACCTCTCCAGCAAGCTCCAATACAGAACCACTACAAGATCACCTCTCCAGCAAGCAAAAGGAAATACAGTACAAAAATTTCTTGATTTTCAAATCATTTTCTTATATACATAGCTACACAACACAGAATTTAAAGAAAAATCCAGATTTTAACAGCCAATTGTAGAATTTACCATAAAATTCAAGATTTGGAAAGAAATCTGTACTCAAATCAATGCATGAAGAAAAAGAAGGAAAATTGAAGTGGAACATCAAAGATATGGCTGAAGATGAATTCTTTGGAAGAGGCAGTGGAGCAAAGAAATTTGGAGTGTTCTATGGAAATGGAAGGAAAAACATAAGAAGAGAGGTAAGGATGGTTGGCTCATCTGGAAATGATGATATGTTGTGGTGAGGATTGTAATTATCAGACAAATGTAATGACATGTTTGTCCTAAAAACGTGTATGATTACGACTTCTGCCCTTGATCGTCCTAAAACTCTCATATCTATATAATAGTAAAGTAATATATAAATATACTAGATACCCATGCCCATGCAAGGCACGAGCATTTTGGTAACATAATGTGCAAAAGACATTAACTTTGGGAAAGATTATTTCCTATTATTTTAATTATTTTGTATAGAAGTAAAAGAAAAGAAATTTAGTACAATGAATGGATGTTAACATAATAACAAAATTGAGTTTTCTAGACTGGTTCAATCAATACAAAAGTGATTATATAAGTGGATAAAAATCTAGCTACATTTTTGCAACTACAGTTGGCGACACGTCTTTCGTTTGGACATTCCTGAAAAAGTACATGATGCACGTCTCATTTGAAAATTTCAAATATATAAGTTGCGGAGACATACATCGATTCCAAAATATTTATTGCACTATACAATTACTGAAATACCCTTGGTAGTCATTTAATAAGAAACAAAAAGATATTTATAAAAAATTACTACAATGTAAAGGTCTAAATAAAAATAGTATTAAAATAATACATGAGAATAAAACTAATAAATATAAAGAAAAAAATATGTATGTGTAACCATTTTATTGTACCATAAAAATGAGGAAACAACTAATAAATATAAGGAAAAAGCAATATGAATGTGTAATCATTTTATTGCATCATAAAATTATCGAAATATCCTTGGGGTATAAAAAATAAGTAATTTAATAAGGAACCAAAAGATATTTATAAAAAATTACTACCATTATAATTCGATTACAAAGGTCTAAATAAAAATATTATTAAAATAATAAATACGGACAAAACTAATAAATATAATGAAAAAGTAATATCCATGTATAACTATTTTATTGCGCCATAAAAATGAGGACAAAAATAATAAATATAAGAAAAAAGTAATATGCATGTGTAACCATTTTGTTGCACCATAAAATTACCGAAATATCCTTGATAGTCATTTAACAAGGAACAAAAAGATATTTATAAAAAAAACTATCATGTATAATTCAATTACAAAGTTCTAAATAAATATATTATTAAAATAATATATAAGGACAAAACTAATAAATATAAGAAAAATCATATGCATGTGTAACCATTTTATTTACTACTATATATAAGTAAAGGTTGGAGTAACTAAACTTACCAAAATACCCTTGGTAATCACCCCAACCTTGCCTTATTGCACCATAAAATTACCGAAGGATCCTAGGTAGTCATTTAATAAGGAACAAAAAGATATTTATAAAAAAATACTACCATGTATAATTCAATTATAAAGGTCTAAATAAAAATATTATTAAAATAATTCATAAGGACAAAACTAATAAATATAAGAAAAAAATAATATGCATGTGTAACTATTTTATTGCATCATAAAAATGAATCCAAAACTAATAAATATAAGAAAAAAATCATATGCATGCGTAATTATTTTATTTACTACTATATATAAGTGATGGTTGGGGTGACTAAAATTATCGAAATACCCATGGTAGTCACCCCAACCTTCACTTATTGCACCATTAAATTATCAAAATATCCTTAGTAGTCATTTAATAAGAAACAAAAAGATATTACTACTATATATAAGTGAAGGTTAGGGTAACTAAATTTACCGAAATACCCTTGGTAGCCACTTCAACTTTCACTTATTGCACCATAAAATTACCAAAATACTCTTGTAATCATTTAATAAAGAACAAAAAGATATTTATAAAAAAATACTACCATTTATAATTCAATTACAAAGTTCTAAATAAAAATATTATTAAAATAATACATGAGGAAAAAACTAATAAATATAAGAAAAAATAATGTATATGTGTAACCATTTTATTGTAGCATAAAAATAAGGACTAAACTAATAAATATAAGGAATAAACAAATGTATGTGTAACCATTTTATTTACTACTATATTTAAGTGAACATTGAGGTGACTAAAATTACCAAAATACCCTTGATAGTCACCCCAACCTTCACTTATATATAGCATTAAAAAATAATATAATAATAATAAATAAATAGAATATAAATAGAAATAATAGTAGCAATAATAATAGTAAAAAAAAATGAAATAAAGAGAATAAGACAAATTAGTAGTAAAAATAAGTATAATAATAATAAATAGAATATAATAAAAAAATAGAAATAATAGTAGTAATAATAATAGTAAAAAAAATGAAAGAAAGAGAATAAGACAAATTAGTAGTACCAAGTACTTTCACTTATATATAATAATAAAATATAATATATATATATATATATATATATATATATATATATATATATATATATATATACATATGTATACAGGTGAGTAGTAATATAGCTAGATAGAAAGGTAATATAGACAGAATATAAAAATAGACAAGTGGTTAGCTAGATAAATAATAATAGGTAATATATGCAAATGATAAATAAAACAGACAAGAGAGCGAGAAGGTTTTGGGAACATTACCTGCTAACTCGCAAAAGTTCTAGGAATTGTGTATGAAAAGACATAGATCATTCCAAGATATAAGGTGTAGTTATTTTTATTTATATAAAGAAATTAGAAAACGAAATAGTATAATAGCTAGAAAAAACCATCTAGAAGAAAGTTTAGAAAGACTACTAAGAGCATGTAGAATTAATAAATCAATTAATAAATCTAGACGAACTTGTGAATTAATAAGCGCAATACACTGGGAAATACAAGGTTGTGAGAGCGACTTAGAGCAAAGTACTAGAGCAGTAAAGTGGCTTAAAGAACGAATTAAGAAAAAAGCTTATCAACTAGGATAGTAGATGCTAATAAGATATATCCATTATATTAGAGAAGTACAGCGCCAATATTATAGGGAAGTTACCTATAAACGAGAGATTGTAAAAATACGGAACCAATTTATAGAAAGATTAGAAAAATTAGATAAAGAAATAAAAAAGTTAGAGACAGATATCATAAAATATAGACGAACAGAAAACTACGAAATAGTTGCTATAGGGATAAATCATTATAAAAACATTCTAATTAGCGAACGATCTAGATTAATAGAAACTTTAGAAGAAATAGATTCAGACATTATCTGGTCAAATAATAGACTAAGATATCAAACTAAACTTAGCAAAAAATATCTTAACTTAAACCACTTAGGATAACAACATAGCTTCGTTAAAACGACTAGACTATTTAGATCTTAGATTTCAACCAGAAAAGAAATATCGAATATTAAAAGATAACTCTACCATAAGGTGTAATTTTAACCAAGGAGAACATGTATTACACTCAGAAGATAAACAATATAACACAATAATAGACTTGTTAATTAACTCTAGCGAAAAAACACAAGAAAAAGATAACAGTATAATAAAAACGTTAGAACAGATAGAAGCTACTCAAAACAAACATAAAAAGACCTTGGAAAAAATAGAACAGAATTTAGACTATTTAAAGTCACAAGAATTAGAAATAGATAGAAAAATTCAATATTTAAATCATAAATTTAATTTAGAACAAGTACCTCCAAAAATAGAAATCGAAAAATTAATAAAAACATTAATAGAAAAACCTAAAGAACTAGAAGCAAAAACAACACGATTAATATCCAGGCTTGTCGAACAAGTAGAAAATATAACTAGGGAAATTAAAGATTTACAAGAAATAACAAAAAGATTAGAAGAAATATCGCTTTCATGAGTGAAGAAGATACAAATTATTTGAAGGCACTAGAAAAATCACGAATTCATCATAGTGAACCCGAAGGACTATCTAGATATATACCTTCAAGTGTAACAGATAAAACTTTACTAAAACAAAATAATACCATAATAGAACTATTAATAGATTTGCATAGAAAAATAAATTGTTTAATTAAAAACAAAGAAATAGTTACAACTCTAAAGGAACCAGAGTTACCAGAATTACACAAAAAGATAGATATTTTAATAAAGGATAAAGAGACCCAAGAAAAACAAAAACCTATTTCTGAAATAGAAGAACTCGTAAATCAATTAAAGAAAATAGAAATAACCCCTCAAAACGAACGCAAGAAAATAATAAGAAAACCACAAAGATGGACCTTTTATCAGATAGACGGAGAACCGTCGAAGGACAAGGAGAAAATAGACAAAGAATCAGTTTCTCAGAAAACAGGATAGGAAATAATAATATATTATCTAGAATATGTAGAAGACAATCTAATAGAGAACAAAATCAAGAGCTTAATGAAATAATAGATGTAGATAAAGACTTACAGATCTTTCAACAACATCAGTTAAAATTACTAAATCCTAAGACGTTATATAACGCAGGATATTTTTCTTCAGACAATCAATTATACAAACATTATAGTGAAGAACAAATATCAGCCTTAGGAGAAGATTCTAAAATATTAGACTTAGTAAATACTAATTCATTGAAACACATAAAGAATAGTAAAATGATTTTAATGCATATGGGATTAATTGTTATAGGAATAAAAGGATTAACAAGAAAAAACTTAGGAGCAAAAGTATTAATAACAATTTATGATGATAGATGGTCAGATATTAAAAAATCCATAATAGGATTAACAGAAGTAGATATGACTAATAATGGCGGCATTTTTTATATTAGTCCAGATTTCCTAATGAATCTAAAAGAATTCGGAAGAAATATTAAAATAGGAATCCAAACTAAAGGATACGAGGAAATGAATAGTGGAAATAATTTACTAATGTGCATAGGTTTTATAGGAAAGTTAACTCTAAGTAGTAACACAAAATTTAAATTAAAAGTAAATGATGTAGTTGAGATAATGGGAAACAAAGGAATAAGTCTCATTAAACCAATAAAAATAGACCAAGAAATATACGCAGGATTAGAATGAAATCTAAATAAATTTACAAAACCAAAAACGTTTACACCAGACTCTCACTTACTATATACTACAAGTAAGGGAGAAACCTCAGTTAGATTTACAGATTATAATTACACAATGAAAAGAAACTTAGACGATGATGAGACAGAAAGTAATATAGAAACAGAAAGTGAATTTATGAATATCGAAGTTTTACAAGAAGGATATGAGGTAGACATAGCCATAGAAAAAGCAGAAAATTTAGCTAACGAACATAAAAATATAACCTTTAAATGTAAAGGATGCCAAAAAGACAACATGAAAATAGACGAATGTATAGAACATTTCAAAACTTGCCTAAAACGAAGGGATAATTTAGGATACAGAAGTAATAAATATTTCTTTAACAAAATTGAAGAAGATACAATCACAGTACTAAGTTCTACCATTAGTTACAAAGAATTAGCTGAATTAGAACCAGCTAGCTCCTCTAGCGCTAGCCCTTTCCAACAAACAAATCCTAATCCACAGCCAATAGATTACAACACCGGCAATGTACCTAGAAGACCTGCAATTAGGGTAAACCCGGATACAGAAATTAAAGGAGATTATATAAAACCAGCAGAAAAAAGAATGCCTATAGAAGAACCAATTAAACTCCAAGAAGGAGGTAGTAAAGGAAAAATTTTAAATATTGCTGCACATGATCCCCAAATGTGGGATACAGTAATAGACTTATGGAAAGGTATAGTAGCCGCTGATTACTTAGGACATTACACTGAGACTGATACTGAAACAATGTATAAATATTTAGAAACCTTCCTAGGAGAATCTGCAAAAGCTACATGGGAAAGTTTTAAGACGAACTGTCCACATGATTTCCAGATTCTACTAAGTATGGGACCAAACCCTTATAATTTTACAAATAAAATGCACATGTTATTAACGGGTAAAGATCCAAATAGTGGATTAATAGCTTTACAAAAGGAAGCCTTAATTAAGCTAGAACAACTAAGTATATCACACTGGGTATACATAAAAAAGTTCTTACAAGATTATTTTTACTACTGTACTGTTAGTGGAAATACATTTAATGAAGAATTAGGTAAAAAATTATTTAATAAACTACCCGGAGCCTTAGGAAGAGAAATCGAAGAAAGATGGTATAAAAGAGATGGGGTTGCAGCAAACCCAAATTTTAAATGGACAATAGGACATAGAACTCAACATATAATGGATATCTTAACTGAAAAATGTACAAATATACAAATACAGAAATAATTAAAAAAGAATGAAATGAATTTTTGTAAATCAGTTATATATACAACCCAGAATTACGATCAAAAACAACATAGGAGATATAAGAAACGAAATAATCAGAAACCATATAGCAGAAAACAATAGTTTTTAAGAAAGTCAAAAGCCAAAAAACCATGGCTTAATAGAGATAGACATGTTAGAAAATACAGAAATGATAGAAACTACAAAAATAAATTAGAATGTTATACGTGTTGTAGTATAGATCATTTAGCTAATGTATGTCCAAAGAGAAATAATAATAGAACAAGAAATTCACAACTAATAGAAGACTTCCAAGAAACATTATTAAATGTAGATGAATATATGTCAGATACAGAAAGTATCTACTCAATAATAAGTATTGATATAACTGATAAAGATAATCAAAAATCTGATTCCTCAGACTCAGAAGAAGACAACTTGGTTAATGAACTAGGCCAAGAAATAGACGATTTAGATTTAAATAACCTAGTAATAAATAATTTAATGAACATTACTCAAGAATGTGAACATGATTTCCAAAGAAATAAGGTTTTAGATAGTAATAGGTGTCGTATATGTAGTTGGTACCCAAGTAAGGACAACAGAGCAAAATGCAAAAAATGTTACCTAGAAGCATGTATAAATTGTATAGAAAATACTTTAAAAATAAAGGTTGAATCACAAACAAATAATGGACAAAAATACACGAATAATCAGATTTTAAACTTAAGAGTATCTACTCTAGAAACTCGACTAAATGATTTAGAACAAAGGTTATCTGTTCTCGAAAAAGGAAAAACTAAAGAAGAAATAGATACACAAGAAACAGTAAACACAGAACATTTAGAGAAATTAGAAGCAGAACTCATGAATTTAGAAAACAATAATACAACATTAATATGTAATGAAGATAAAGAGTTTTCTACCATTAAAGTTTTAGTAAAAATTAAAATACAAAATGTAGAAATAGAAACGTTAGCACTAATAGATCCAGGATGTACTAGTTGTTTAATTAATAAAGCAATAGTACCCGAACACTTAATAAAAATACTTGAAAGACCTATACTCGCCACCCAAATGGATGGCTCTCAAAATATTAATCGCTATTACATAGAAAATGCGCAAATAAGTTTCTTAAATACTTGTAATCAATTTTATAATCCGATTTATAAAGTAAATCGAATATTAGCTAGAGATTTGAATATAGGATCAGATTTTGTTATAGGATTGAAATTCTGTATACAAGACAAAGGAGGATGCTTATTAACTAGAGATGGAATAATGCTCTTCAAAGACCTAACATATACACCTGTACAAACAAAAACCTTGCCTACAATATACAAAACCTTAAATACTCATAAAAGGAGATTTAGATCATCTTCAAAACCCTGCTGCGAAGATTGCCAAAACACACAATGCAGTAACCTGTCAAAAGAAAATCTAGAAGAAGTAAGAGAATATACCCTACTCAACGCAGAAGGTAATGATTGCCTAGAACATATCGAAAAAGAATACACCCTAATAAGCATAGAAACTCAGTTCTATAATTTCAGAAAAGGGATAGATAAAATAGGCATAATAAATAGTCCAAAAGATTTGGATAATATAATATCTATATTAGACGAAATGGAAATAATAGGAGAAAGACCATTAGCTCATTGGGACGCTAATGAATTAATGTGTAAATTAGATATAATTAACCCGGAATATACTATCAAGACAGCCCCTATAGAAGCAAATAATGAAGACACTAGTGAATTTGATATACAGATAAAAGAACTTTTAAAGCTAGAAGTCATAAGAAGATCTACATCTAAACATAGATCAGCAGCCTTTATGGTACGAAACCATAGCGAACAGGTAAGAGGAAAAGCTAGAATGGTAATTAATTACAAGAGACTAAATGATAATACTAGAACAGATGCATACAAACTACCCGACAAAAATGAATTAATCAATAGAATCCAAAACAAAAGAATTTATAGTAAATTCAATTGCAAATCCGGTTATTGGCAGGTTAAGATGCATCCAGAAAGCATCGAATGGACAGCCTTCACATGTCCAGGAGGACATTTTGAATGGCTAGTAATGCCTTTCGGATTAAAGACAGCTCCGCCCATTTTTCAACGAAAAATGGATAATATATTTGGAGAATATAAACATTTCATACTAGTCTATGTAGATGATGTCTTAGTATTTAGTCAAACTATGCAAGAGCACTTAGGACATTTACAACTAGTCTTTAGATTATTTGTTAAGCACGGCATAATAGTAAGTAAAAAGAAAATGGAACTATGCAAAACTTACATTAATTTTTTGGGAATAACTCTAGGAAATGGAAGAATAAAATTACAACCTCATATAGCAAAGAAGGTACTCGACATGCTAGACAAATTAGAAACAACCAAAGAGTTACAAAAGTTTTTAGGATTAGTAAACTATGCACGCAATTTTATTCAAGATTTAGGAAAAATAGCTGGACCTTTATATGCCAAAACAGGTAATAAAGGACAGAAGAATTTTAATATGGAAGATATTAAATTAGTCCAAAAAATTAAAGAAAAAATTAAAAACCTTTCAGACCTGAAAATTCCCCTAGAATCAGATTACTTAATTATTCAGACAGATGGTAGTGACCTCGGATGGGGAGCTATCTTAAAAGCAAGACCCAATAAATATAGTACTAAAAATGAAGAACAAATTTGTGGGTATCAAAGTGGCGCTTACAAAGAAAAAGGAAATATGAGTGCCATAGACTTAGAAGTACTCGCAATAATATATGGTTTAAACAACTTCAAACTATATATACTAAACAAAGAAGAAGTTTTAGTTAGAACAGACTGTGAAGCAATAGTTAAATTTCACCAAAAAATAAACGATAAAAATAGTAGTAGAAGAAGATGGTTAAACTTCACAGATACTATATCTGTATACAAAAACATAGTATTTGAACACATTAAAGGCAAAGAAAATGCACTAGCAGATCAATTAAGTAGACTACAATTAGGAATAAATAAATAAATAAGTTTAATGTTACTTATTTATTTTCAGAATGAGACCAACAAGACAATCTCCAACAGACAAAGGAAAAGGTGTAGCCTCGTCCTCAGACTCGTACCAGCAGACAATGTTAGGTAACCTACATTTTAGACCCTTAGAAACAATGGAGACACTGGAACGAATTCAATTCGGACCTTTTAATTTAGTTGCATTTCCAGAAAGTAACATGTCATTTAGAGTAAGACCAGACTATATTTTAGACAGAACTCAAAAATGTTTAGTAGACAATTTGTGGAATTCTTATAATAAACAAAGTCGTAACCATTTTATGGCTTCTATGAACGCTTTGTGCCAGTATATGTCAGAAAAAAATAAACCTCATTTTAAATACTATGTAGTAATACATGGGAAAACAAATGGTATTTTCCAAACCTGGCTCGAAGTTTTAGATTCTATTCAAGGTATTAAAACTCCTCTTTTCAAAGGTTTTAATGATTTTACAGAAGCAACTAACCATGCTAGAGGATACCTAGGACCCAATTACTATATTTCTCCTTCACTTAGACAAAATCCAGATCAGATTCCCCAGTATAATGTACAGAAAGACACTGGGAAGATAATTTTTTGTGACCATTGCTCTTCCATGACGGAAAATTTCAAGATGTTGAATGCTCAAAAGGAGTCACTGGTCATGGAAAACAATAGACTTATTAAACAAATTCAGACATTAGAAACAAGACTCAGACAAAATTCCTCAACTAGCAAGACAGATGCTAAAACTCAGACTGCGCCAGATCAGAGTTCTCCATCTCCTCAAAAAATGGATGAGAAGGGTGTGTATTTCCCTCTAAATGCTAAGAAATCCACTGTACCGGATGTTGGTACATCTAGTCCGGTTCAAACGGTAACCGGTAAAGACAAGACAAATCCGTTAATGGCTGTCACTTTGCCAAAAAGTGAAGATGAAGGATGCTCTTCATCAAAAACCAAACTAACAAAATCAGAAAATAAGCTTAGAAAGACTCTAATAGCTAAGAGAAAAAATCAGACAATAGAGGCCATAATTAAACAGACGTTAGATAAATTTTTCAGTAGCCAGACCCAGGATAAATATGTAAACGAACAAACAATAGAACAACCCAGTAATTCAGACAGAGTTGTACCAGAACAACTCAATAATTCAGACGAAGTTATACCAGAGCAAGACAATAATATTTTAAACGAAGAAGATGAAGACAACAATTTCCAATTCCAAGATGCACAGGACCCGTACGAGGATGATGACTTAGGAATGAGTTTTGATTCAATCGCCCTGCACAACTTGGACACTTGAAGACAAAACAAGATAATCTGTAGTCATGACAAATGTAGCTAGTCAAGTGGGGATGCCCACTTTATGTCTTTGTAACTAGTCAAGTGGGGATGCCCACTTTATGTCTTGTAAATAGCTGCGTCAATATGAGTGCTTCCTTTATCACTACTTTCTAAAAAGAAAGAAAAACTGTTGAAGCACGCGTCCAAATAAGTTTGGAAGGAGATGAATAATGCATGTGACGATGGGGCCCAATGCGCACCCGACTTGCATTATTACATTTTGCTTTCTTATCCCTTATCCGAAGAGTGTCGGCCCACTGTATGATGGCCACGTAGTGTATTATAGACCACTCCTTTATGAAGCATTCGCCTATAAAAGGCATGAATGTTTAGAAATTAGATAGAGTGAAAACACCCAACTCCAACTTCTCTCAAATGTATAAATCCTCCCTTCTCCAAAAAACCAAGCCCAACATGGCTATCTTTGTATAAACTCTATAACAATTAACTTGTTTTTTAATAAAGCTCGAAGGTTTCTATCTGATCTTTAGGGGTTTCCCGAAAGGGAAACCTCTCTCTTAAGCTACTTCATGTAAGTTCTTTCTTATTTATGTATTTTCCCCACAAAAAATATTTGTCTTTATGTTTCTATGTTTCAATCCATATTTAACATATCCTTGTATATCATGTAAAGTAGTTGCTTTATAAAAACTTTACCCTTAGTATATGGTTAGCCTCTTAATTTCTTGATAACAACGATGGATTAACCTGTAAATTCCTAGGAATTCTGGCCTTGATAGTCCGCCAAGTCTGCAGAATAGACATAGGACGAGTGTTAGTTGCCAGATAAAAAAGTTCCGGGGTGTGGTTAAAGAAGTATGGTATTAAGAACATAGATTAGGAGGAAGAGATGAACAGGGTAAGTTAAAAAAAAAAGAGTAAATAATTGGGGAAAATATAAATTATAAGAACGATAATAATGAAAAAGCAATGAGAGAGAGGGAGTACTGAGTAGGATTTACAAATCTGATAAAGCTTCACTCATAATTTCTCCTTTCCAATTGAAACATCCTCCTTTCCAATTGAAACATCCTTCACTTTCATTTTTAATTGAAATATCTTTCACATATGTTAGTAAGTATATTATATATGTATTCTATATGTATAATATTAACAAGGATGTATATATTATAGTCTTATATATAGACAAGTTATACTACTACTAGTAATAATAATAATAAGCACGAATATATATTACTTATATGTGTATCTATATATTCTTTAGTATATGTATTATAATATATCTTATATAGTTAGTATAATACTATAGACAGATAAATATAACAAGCGAATTATTATAACAAGTTATTAAAGAAGGTAAGTAGTTTTTAAGTTATTAAAGCAGGTAAGTAATATTAAGCTATTAAAGTAGAGATATCTTGATATTAAAGCAGAGTATTCGTGGTTGTGTTTTAATATGGTGTAAAGTCCTACTCAGTACTCCCTCCTTCGTTGTCCTTAGTTTAGTGTAAGAGTCCAAGTCATAAAGGTTCAAGTGTATTTTCTCCCAATATATATTATTTTTGCATTTTTTGATTTTTTTTTAAAATTTCTATACCTTGTTCATCTCTTTCTCTTCAGTTTTAGGTATTTTAGCAATATCTTCTTTAATCACACCCCGGAGAATAACAACAATCCTTTTTTTCATCTTCTTCGGACTTTTCAAGTCCCTAGAAATTTACAGATTAATCCATCATTATTGCTAAAACACTGAGAGAATAACCATATACTGAGGGTATTTTTATAAGTAATTTACAAATTTTACAAGATCAGAAAACTGGCAAAAAACTGCTGGCGATTCGGATCTTAATAAAATACATGTGAAGGAAAATATAAACTTAATTAATTCAAACATAATTTACAAACCTGGGAGAAAAATACAAATAAATATGTAACTACTACTTACATGTCTTAAGGAAGAAGTGAGGTTTCCCTTTCGGGAGTCCCCTGAAAACTTGACAGCTATCGAAAAATGAAGAAACAAGAAAACTTTTCACACTTTTCACACACTCTCTTTTTTTTGAAGTAACTTACAAACTTTAGAAACTAAGAACTTAAGAAAACTAGAGAACTTTCTCACTCTAGATTTTTTCTTGTTTTTTTCTCCCTCTCTTTGGTACATGTTTAAGTTTTCCATAAAAGGGGTATTTATAGGCATCCTTGGACTCAAAAAACTTATACTTTGTGGACTTCAAATTCTTACATAATATGCTAGATAATATTTTTGGAAAATTGGGTGGGCCCGGCGGCTAATGTTTTTCTTTAATTCTCGTTCGTCTATTTATTTATCTGATATTGCATACGTCTGTTATTTTTTATTTTGTAGATATCGTCATTGCTTACGTATCCAAATTGTGTAAAACTTCTGAGTCAAACTCCATTGCTGAATCATCGTCTGTATTTGGATCTTGGACAAATTGATCCATTGTTGAGTTGTATTCTCTTTCATACTCGTCACTGTCTCCGTCTGATAATCCAAGTCTTATTCCTATTCTGGGTGATCTTGTCTCTTCTCTTGGAATTAAGTAAATTCTGGGTCTTTGCTCTGGTGGGTCTGGATTCATTACCATCTCCTTAGGCAATTGTTCTGCTGATAAATTTTTTACTGAGTCTACTATTATTTTTTCTATAATTCTTTTTTTATTTTTCTTTTTTCTTAATGAAAATCCCTTCTTATTTTGAGAATAACTTTATTCATCTATTGTTTGAGTACCTGTGGTTTTAAAACTAGTTGGGAGTATTCTCCCTACACTTTTTGGCAAAGTGTCAGTCATCAACGAATTTGATGAGTTTTTACCAGCTACCGTATGAGCTGGACTAGCTGTATCATTACCCGATATAGTGGATCTTGCTGCATTCATTAGGAAAAGCACACCCATTAACGGATTTGAGAAGTCTTTACCAGTGATCGTTTGAGCTGGACCAACTGTATCATTACCCAATACAGTGGGTTTTTCATTTTTAAAGAAGATGGAGAACTATTTGACTGGGTCTTATAAATTGGCTGAGTCTGTTGTGAAAGTTCAAACTGAAGAATTTTTATACGGTCTTGTAAAATACTTATGTGTTCTAACATTTGTCCCTTTTCTTTTGTAAGGTTTTCATTATCTTGTCTTAAAACTTCATTTTCTTGATTCAGTCTTTTAAAATTTTCGGTCATAGAGGAACAATGATCACAAAATATAATTTTGTCTGTATCTTTATTAATATTATATTGAGAAATGTTTTGTGTTTCTGATCTTAAAGCTAGAGTAATAAAATAATTTGGTCCCAGATTTCTTCGGGCATAATCTAGAGTCTCTGAGAGGTCATGAAAACCTTAATAAAGAGGTTTTTTATAGTCTTTTATGGCGTCCATTACCTCTATCCAAGTTTGAAATATGTCTTGCTACTGTCCTCTGAGAACAACATAGAATTTAAACCTGTTAGTAGTATTTTTCTCAGTAAATAGTAACTTAATGCATTTAGAACTGAAATAAAATAATTAATGTCTCTTCTATTATATTTTATCCATAAATTGTCTAGTAGACATATCTGCGGCTTGTCCACTTGCACATCTGGCTTCCGTCTGAAAGTTAAGTTGGATGGTTCGTAACATGCCAAATTGTGAGGTCCAAAAAATATTCTACCTAATTTTGGTTGTTCTAGCATCTTAAGTGGTCTGAAATGAGTGTTGCTTATTAGTGTCTTTAGATAGTCTTGGGATGATAAGGCTCCTGCCTTACCTTTTCCTTTCCCTGTATTCATACTAAAACAAAAATCATTAGTTGTCTTCTTTCATTATTCTACTTAAATGATCTGCTAAGTTATTATCCTTTCCTTTAATGTGTTCTAAAACAATACTATAGATTGAAGTAGCATCTAGAAAATTTAACCATCTCCTTTTACTACTATTCTTATCTTTTATTTTTTGATAAAACTTTACTATAGCCTCACAGTCTGTTCTTACTAGTATTTCTGGCTTATTTAATATATAAAGTTTAAAACTATTCAAACCATAAATTACTGCTAGTGTCTCTGCATCTATGCTATTTAACTTTCCCTTTTATTTATATTTTCCACTTGAATATGCACAAATTTTTTCATCTTTTTTATCACTGTATTTATTGGGTTTTGCCTTTAATATTGCTCCCCATACTTGAAGGCTTCCGTTTGTTTCAACTATTAAATAATCTGTTTCTAATGGTAATGTTAAGTCTGGAATGTCTTGTATCATGCGCTTAAGTTGTCAGACTAGTTTTATGTCTTCAGTGTTAAAAGATTTTTCGCCTGTCGATCCTGTTTTAGAGTATAGTGGTCCTGCTATTTTTCCTAAATCTTTAATAAAAGTTCTAGCATAATTTAATAATCCTAAAAATTTTTGTAAATCTTTAGTCTTGTCTAATTCATCTGGCATTTCTAAGACCTTTTTAGCTATGTGCGATTGTAATTTTATTCTACCATCTCTAATAACTACTCCTAAGAAATTAATACTATTTTTACGTAATTCTATTTTCTTTTTCCTTATTATTATTCCATTATCTACAAATAATTTAAAAACTTGATGTAAATGTCTTAAATGTTCTCTCATATTATTACTAAAAACTAAAATATCATCTATGTAAACTAATACAAAATTTTTATAGTCTCTAAAAATACTATCCATTTTTCTTTGAAAAATTGGAGGAGCTGTCTTTAATCCGAACGGCATGACCAGCCATTCAAAATGTTTTTCTGGACATGTGAAAGTTGTCCATTCTATACTATCTTCATGCATTTTAATCTACCAATATCCAGATTTACAATCAAATTTACTAAATACTCTTCTTTCTTGTATTCTATTTATTAATTCTGTTTTGTCTGGTAACTTATATCCATCCATTACAGTATTATCATTTAGTATTTTATAATTTATTACCATTCTAGCTTATCCTTTTACTATTTCGCTATGGTTTCTTACTATGAAAGTTGTTGACCTGTGTCTTGACGTAGATCTTTTAATTATTCCTAATTCTAGTAGCTCTTTTATTTGTATTTCAAAGTCTTTAAGGTCTTCATTTGTAGCTTCTATAGATGTTGTTTTATAGTATATTCTGGATTAATTATTTCTAATTTACAGGTAATTTGATTAGAGTTCCAATGTTGCAGGGTTTTTCTCCGATTATCTCTAGCTTATCTAGGATTTGTATTATTTTTTCCAGGTCTTTTTGATCTTTTATTACTCCTATCTGTTGTATACCTTTCTTAAAATTGTATAATTCTGTATCCATTTCTATTAAAGTATAGTCTTTTTCTATTTCTTCTACTACTAATAAATCTTGTAACTCTTCATACATTGTTGCCTTTTTATTATCATTAATGTACAATTTTCTCCTTTATCACATTCTAGTGGTATTTTGGGTTTTATTTGGTCATCTGAGTTTTCATCTGGCTTATCCTTAAGAAAACGATATTTAGTTAAAGTAGGTTGTGTCTGCACTGGTAAGTGGGTGATATTACTAGCGAATATTACCCAATTTTTTGTAATTAAACATCCTCCATTATTTGTATCATAAAGTCTAATCCTAACACAAAGTCTTTTTTTATGTTTAAATCTCTAACTAGTATTTCACTAAGTATATATGATGGTTGGTAGAACTTTTCACAAGTATTAATAAAACTTATTTTTGCTTTTGGTATATAGTCTGTATAGGTATTAGATGTTCCGTCCATTTGCATGGATTCTTGAGGTTTTGGCAATTTTTTAATTAATTTTGCTGGTAAAATTCTGCTATTTAAAATGCTCCTTGTACATCCTGAATCAACTATAGCTAAAGTCTCGAATTCATAGTCTTGAATTTTTATTCTTGCTAAAACTTTGACTGTACTAATTTTCTTTTCTTCATTACATATCATTCCTTCAAATGGTACTATCATTGATTTTTTCTGTCTAACTCTATTATTTTCAGCAAATGTATTTAATAATTCTACTTCTAATAAAACTTCCTCTATAATTACCTCTTTATGTTTTATGAGGTTATAAACTCTCATTTCTAATATTTTTAATCTTTCCTCTAATTCTAATATTTTATTGTCTGGTGTTTTAACTATTGATTTAGGTTGTTTCTTGTGAAAATTACTTAAATTGTTTGTTGATTTTGAATTTTTAAGATCTCTAAGGTTTTTTCTATACATTTCATGCATCCTTCCTTGTAACATTTCCTACATTTTGCCTTTTTGTTCTTACTTGGAAACCATTTACAAAAACAACACTGATTACTGTCTAATCCTTTTCCTTCCTCAAATTCATGTTCACATTCTTCTATCAAATTTACTAAATCATAATAGTCTGGGTTTGTCTTTTCTAATCCTATTTCATTTATAAATTCCTCTTCTCCAGAATCTGAAGGATCAGATTTAATTATTTCTTCTTCAAATACTTCCATACTTCTAATAGAGTATATACTTTCATTATCTGACATATATTCGTCTACATTTATTAAATTTTTATTCACATCTTCTATTAATTGTGCATTCCTAGATTCATTATTGATTCTTCTTGGACAAGTATTTGCTAAGTGCTCTATGCTACTGCAGGTAAAACATTCTAATTTATTTTTATAGGTTCTACTGGTGTTATATTTTCTTACATGTTTATCCTTATCTAGGTATGGTTTCTTTGCAGTTGATCTTCTTAAATAATATTTCTTCTTAGGGCGATAGTCTTTTTTATATGCCTTTCTATATTTTTTCTTTTTATAATCTTGGCCATAATGTTGTGTAGTATATATGTTTTTACAAAAATCTGTATCACTTCTTTTTAATTGTTTTCGTATTTGTATATTTGTACATTTTTCTTGTAATATATCCATTACATGTTGTATTCTTTGTCCTATTGACCATGGGTTGTTTGGGTTTTGTATTACTTCTTCTCTCTTGGACCATTTTTCTTCTATCTCTCTTTCTAGAGCCCCTGGTAATTTAGTAAATAATCTAGCTCCTAGAGTCTGATCAAATGAGTTTTCACTAATTGTACAATAATAAAAGTAATCATTTAAAAATTCTTTAATTCTTGAGCAATGATTAATACTTAATTGTTCTAAATTTATTAAAGCTCTTTGTTGTAATACTACTAATCCACAATTGGGATCCTGGCCTATTAGTAGAGTATGTACTTTGTTTACAAAATTGTATGGATTTGAGTCTAGTTCTACTAATTCTTGAAAGTCATGTGGGAGTATTATCTTATAAGCTTCCTAAAGTGCTTTAGTACTTTCTCCTAGAAATGTTTCTAAATATCTATACATAATTTTTGCATCTGGTTCTTGATTACCCTAAATATATTGTATGTAGTCTTCTACAACTACATTTTTCTATATGTCTATTACATTATTCCATGCCTGAGGGTCATGAGCTGGTAAATTTAGAATTTTCCTTTATTACCTCATTCTTGTAATCTAATGGGTTCTTCTATTGGCATTCTTTTTCCTCTAGGTTTTATGTCTTGTTCTGTCAGAATGTTTGGGTTTGTTCTAAATACTCTATGTCTTGGTAAATTTTATGTTGTTAATGGTACGTTTTGCATACCGGTTGTTCTTTATAAAGGGCTTGAGGAACTTGCCGCGCTTTCCATAAATTCTTTTATACTTTCGTCTATACTATAAATTGATTCTGAGTCTTCACCTTTTATTTTCTTTTTACGTGTATAACCATAATTATCTGTTCCTAATTCACATTTTATAAAATGCTCTTTCATTTCCTCAAGGTCTAAGTTTCCTAATTTACAACTTGTGCATTTAAATACGCTATTGCTATTTATTTTATAAAGAGCTTCTTCTTTTATTATAGCTTTATTTACTTCAAAACCTTCTACTAATATTTCTATATTCATAAAATTAGTATTCTCACATTCTTCAATTTCTTCATCAGTCTCTTTTTCATTTTTATATTGGTAGTCTGTGAATCTTACTAAAGCTTTTCCTTTACTATTTATATACATTAAATGATCGGTTGGCTTTAGTATTTCTTTCTTAGTAAATCTTTCTAAATTCCATTCTAATCCTGCATATTTTTCTGAGTTTATTTTTAGGGGTTTCAGTAATTTAATACATTTATTTCCCATTAAACTTACTACATCGTCTATTTTTAGATTAAGCTTTATACTACTGTTAGTGGAAAGTTTTCCTATAAATTCTACACATATAAGTAAATTATTTTCATTATTCATTTCTTCATATCCTTTAGTCTATACACCTATTTTAATGTGCTTTCCAAATTCTAAAGTATTTATCATATAGTCTGGACTACAATAAAAAAGTCCCTCATTATTAGTCATGTCTACTTCAATTATTCCTATTATAGATCTTTCTGAGTCTGACCATCTATTATCATATATTGTGATTAATACTTTAGTTCCTAAATTTTTCTAGTTAATCCTTTTATGCCTATTACTATTAATCTCATGTGCATAAGATTTATGTTTAATTTTCTTTTAAAGAGTCTGAGCCTATTAAATTTATGCTACAACTATCTTCTCCGATAACACACATTTGTTCTTCTCTATAATGTTGTAATACCCCGTACATTTCTAAGCTAGAACATGAACCGTTGTTCCTGCATGTGAAACCTTCTATCCTGTAATTTGTATTTGAGCACATGACTTACCATGAGTATCCTAGTGAGAAGAAGCTTATGATGTGTTAAATGTATTCATATGAGTCACTTAAGGTAATGCAAGCTAAGAATTTTTGAATCCATCAAGTTTTAGGGTTTGATTTTGCAAGGGTCATCTTTGAACGAGCATAACTTGATGAATATGTGGTATTCTTGTATATTTTGACCCACCAAATTGTAGAGAATCAGATTATCTTTCCAACGATACCAATTTTATCAAAATTTGACACCCGAGCAAGAAGTTATGGCTTTGCAAATTGGAGTGCGTCGCCTAACCAATCGCACATGGCTACTGGAATGGGTGTGCGATAGGTTGTACGATGCACACCCTCAAGTGTGCGATAAAGTGTGCGACGCATACCCTAGCATATGCGATGAGGTATGCGATGCACACTTAGGATTCCAGCAACGAAAACACTCTGTTTTTGAGTTATTTCAAGGACAACTAAGTCTTTTAACACTCCTTACACGTCCCTAAACTTAACCTTATGAATTTAACTGTTCCTAATCACATCATAACCTTATTATCATTTTAAGCACATCATCCAAGAGCATGATAGGAGCAAAACAACTAGGGTTACACAATCAAGATTGAAGGTCCGATCTTTCAACAATTTGTTACCATAAAGGTATGTTGGGTTTTTCAACAAGAACACTCTTTCATTCTTATGCCCAAAGTTGGTTTTCTTTTTCGAAGATACATGATTTTATACTTTTTCCTATGAATTTGAAGTATAAATTTAGACCTTATATTACTTTCATGAGAATGTTGATATAGTTATACATAAAGCCGAACTTTTTAGGTATAAAGTGATTTATATATATGTGTACGATATAAAGCGTAAATCTTAAAGTTTTATTATGATATTGATATGTGGATCTTTGAACCCTATTTGAGATTGATATTTTTGAGAAATCATGTGTTATAAGCATCTTGAGAATTGAATGAATTGACATGATGTAGAAAGATTTGACCTTTTTGGTCGTGAAAGAGTTGATTTTGAACCCAAGTGAGAAAAGAAATCCATACCATTTGATTGAATTACGATAAAAGGGGTAGCAAATTGGCTCCCAATGCAAAGTATTGAATTGTGTAAGGTGGATTGTCTTTTAAAAATTCTGAGTTAAGTACGGGAGTAGTATTTAGCACCGAGTAGGGAAGTATGGTACTTTCCTAGAACTACGTGCCCCTGTAGGATGTGAGCCTGAGGCTGATATAGTGATCACTAGTGAATGAATGAATTATTAAAGTCCTACTCCGATGGCAAGGATAGGACGGCTCTCCCCAACGTGGGTTGGACGTTGGACTCCATGTAGGTCACATGGTTTATGTCGGTTATAAAACTCCCATAGTGTGTCTCTACTCTATCTAAGATAAGTGTGTATGATTTAAAAACTATGATTTCTGAGAAAGTTTCTTGTTTTCAAAGATTGAAATTTATGCTCTAAAGAGAGCTGTTTTAAGACTTGATTACTTTACATGTTTGAAACTGAGAAAAAAGTGAATAGAGAATTTATTGTAATGACTCACTTGTTTTACTTTACATGTATTATTCATCCATGATTATGATGGTTTAATTCAAGCTAAGTAAGTCATTTGCATGCATTCTTATAAATATTGTGATATTTGATTATTGAAATTGCACACACCCCCATATACTCGGTAGATTTTCCATCGTACTGACCCACATACTCGTATGTGGGCTACATTTTCCCGTAATGTAGGTTCAGGTGCTCAGTCCTAGCCTCGATAGTGATTCCCAAGCATGTTGATCCACATCTTCTGCATTGGTGAGTCCTCATGATTTGAGGACGTGTTATTCAGACTTTTAGTTTCATTATGAGTTAATTAATTTTGTTCCTTTGAGTTCGAGTCAGTTGGGGTCTGTCCCAATGGCTTAATAGTACATTGAGTAGTAGAGGCTTGTCAGGCTGGATTTGTCAGAATTGTCAGAGTTTTCGTATTTTGTTACTTTTACAGTACTTATCCGCATTTCATTTAGACTTGATACAATGTGTTTTCATGATATTGCTTTCAACATCTTTTTTTAAGTGTTTAGATACGTTAGCAAGCTCAAAGGTTTAGCTTGGGGCTACTTATAGCCTTAAGCACCCTGTGACATCTCGAGACCTGTTTTCGAGGCGTTACAAATGCCTATATAGTTGTGCTCTTGAAAACATTCCTTCACTACATAATATTTTAGCATTTAACAGTTTTAATTTATTTTGTTGGAATAATTGTATTTCTTTATCTACGTCTATTACCTCTTCTAACTGTTGTCTTGAAGTCATTCTTGGTTTATTTATTATTTTTGATAGCACATTATTTGTTAAACTGCTTTGGGTAAAACTTGATCTTTGTCTAGTAAAACTTGATCTTTGTCTACTTGAGGATGCTGGAGAAAGATCCATGCTTTTGGCTTAGTTGATTTAGTTATTTTAGCTTCTTTTAATTCTTTTTGAGGGGTTATTTCTATCTTTTTTAGTTGTTCTATTAATTCTTCTATATTTTTATCTTGACTGTCTTTTTGTTTTTCTTTTTCTAGGTTCTTATTCAGTTCTAATAGTAACAAAATTATAATATTATTTTATTTTATGATTAAAGAGTCCGCTTTTCCCTGAGGTTGATGATCTGATAATCCTTAGGGGTTTGGTTGGATCTGTGCTGCCTTTTTAAATATTGCTAGATAAAGTTCATCTTGAAGTATATCATTCATGAGAGTGTCATATTTTTTTATTTTATTAATTTCTTTTTGCACCTCTTGTAATACTAGCCTTATTTCAAGGTTTTTCAAATTACCTTTGTCTTTATTGATTAAAACTTTAAATTTTTTGTCTAATTCTGCTTGTTGGTTCTTTAAGAAATCAAAATTTAATTCTACTTTATCTAATAATTTCTTTTGTTTGTTTTGCAGGTCTTCTAATACCTTTGGAGTTTTTAATATTTTTGTATTTTCTTGTTGAGTCTTTTCTCCTAGGTTTATTATAAAATCTGTAATGGTATTTAATTGTGGATTTTCTCCATGTAATGTATGTTCTCCGTTGTTAAAATTACATCTAATAAAAGAATTATCTTTAAAACATCTGTATTTCTTTTCAGCTGGGATTGTTAGATCTAAATATTCTAGCTTCTTTAAATTAACTATCTTTACACTACTATTCTTTATCCTAACGAGGGTGTATTGTTACTACACTGTTTTCTAGATGTTTGTATTCTAAAATTTCTATAGTCCATACAATATCTAATACTTTTCAATCTACCGTTTAGCAAACTTATATGAGTTATGCAATTTGCTAAATTTATAAAGTCTGAAATAATGATTGCTTCTGGCAATTCTGTAGTTTCTATTATTTCTATTTGATTTCTTAGTCTTTGTTCTATTCTTAAAATATCATTTCTCTGTCTTATTTTTTTATATAATTGATTATATTCTCTTTGTATTTGTCTTGCAAAAGAATGCGTTTTCATGTATTTTTTACCCTAAAGGAATAATTACTTGGTCACGACGTCTCTTATAATGGCTTATTCTTTTATTATGATTAGATATATCAATACTAATTCCCTGTGATTTCCAACTTATTTCATGTACATATTCTTTGAATAATTCTAATTGTGAAGTGTCTTTACATTTTAATAAATCTAAATAAATACTTAAAAATATTTCTAGTTCTTCTGCCTCTGCCTTTTGTTTTATTTCTTCATTTAAAAAATAATATCTTAGTCGTATATCGTTAGCAAAAGGATGTCTTTTCATTTATTATTTTTTCTAGTCTTAAGATGTTTTATTAAATAATATTCTAATTCGGATACTGTAGTAATTAGTTTATCTAATGTTATAGCGTCTTCTTTTGTAGTATTAAGTCTTTTATATTCTATGTATAAACTATACAAATTATTTTTTATTTCTTTTAATGTCTTTATATTTTTAGGTGGTATATTCATTAAGCCAAATAAAAAGGATACATATCTCTTAAAATCTTATCTGCCCAAAGCTCGTGGTTAATATAAGCTATTTGTTCTCTAACGTCTCTTAATCTATTATCTACCTCTTGTAATTCAATCCAAACTTCTTCTCTAGATTGTGGAGAATGTTCGAATAATTTAATACTTAATTGCCTATGTTACAATAATACGTTATATAAATTTTTAAGTTGTTTCTTTAAATTTCTCTGAGACCAATAATATTTTGAATCTAATATTATTAAACGTTCGTAGGGTCTAGGCTTTCTTTACTAAATTCTTGAAAACATATATAATAAGGCCTACTAGAATCTTACAGCTTTGATATCAATAAAATATACAGGTGAGTAGTAATATAGCTAGATAGATAGGTAATATAGACAGATAATAAAATAGACAAGTGATTATAATAAAGACAAATATATAATAATAATAGATAATATAGACAGGTAATAACAAAAATAATAAATAGTAACTAGCAATATAAGTCTATATATATATATATATATATATATATATGCTAGTAAGTATATATAAGTAGTGAATATATGTATATTAAGTATATGTAAATTAAAAATGTTTGTTTAAATTTATTACCCTCAGTATATGGTTAACCTCTTAATTTCTTAATAACAACGATGGATTAACCTGTAAATTCCTAGAAATTCTGGCCTTCATAGTCCGACATGTCTGCAGAATAGATGAATGACAAGTGTTAGTTGCCAGATGAAGTTTTGGGGTGTGGTTAAAGAAGTAAGTTGGTAAGAACCTAGATTAAGAGGAAGAGATGAACGGGGTATGATAAAAATAAAAAAATATATAAAAAATATAAAAAAAAAAGGTTTGGTCCCATACTTAATAGAACCTGGAAATCATATGGGCAGTTTGTTTTAAAACTTTCCCTTGTGGCTTTTGCAGATTCTCCTAAAAAGGTTTCCAAATATTTGTACATTGTTTCTGTATCTGTTTCTGTATAATGTCTTAAGTAATCTGCTGCTACTATTCCTTTCCATAGATCTATTACTGTATCCCACATTTGTGGGTCGTGTGCTACTATATTTAGAATTTTACCTTTACTACCTCCTTCTTGTAGTTTAATTGGTTCTTCTATTAACATTCTCTTACCTGCTGGTCTTATATTATCTCCTCTAAGTTTTGTATCTGGATTTATCCTTATTGCCGGTCTTCTAGGTACATTACCTGTACTATAATCTATTGGTTAAGGATTAGGGTTTGTCTGTTGAAATGGGCTAGCACTTGACGAGCTAGTTGGTTCTAATTCTGCTAGTTCTTTATAACTTATTGTAGAACTTAATACAGATACTATGTCTTCATCTTTTCTTTCAAGAAATAGTTCTTTTTTATTTCTATATCCTAAATTATCACTTCTTTCAGAACAATTTTTAAAATATTCTATACATTCTTCTATTTTCATTTCATCTTTTTTACATGCTTTACGTTTAAAAGTTATATGTTTATATTCTTCTGCTAAATTTTCAACTTTTTCTATTACCATATCTACTTCATAACCTTCTTGTAGAATTTCTATATTCATAAATTCACTTTCTGTTTCTATATTACTTTCTGTTTCGACATCGTCTAAATTTCTTTTAGTTGTATAATTATAATCTGTAAATCTATCTAAAGTTTCTCGTTTACTTGTAGTGTATAATAAATGAGAGTCTAGTGTGAGGATTTTTGGTTTATTAAATTTATTTAGATTCCATTCTAAACCTGCATATACTTCTAGGTCTATTTTTATTGGTTTTATTAAACTTATGTCTTTATTTTCCATTATTTCAACTACATCATTTACTTTTAGTTTAAATTTAATATTACTACTTAAAGTTAATTTTCCGATAAATCCTATGCACATTAATAAATTATTACCCCTATTCATTTCTTCATACCCTTTAGTTTGGATTTCTATTTTAATATATTCCCCAAATTTATTTAAGTTCATTAAAAAATCTGGACTTATATAGAATATTCCTCCATTATTTGTCATATCTACTTCAGTTAATCCTATTATTAATTTTTTAATGTCTGACCATCTATCATCATATATTGTTATTAATACTTTGGATCCTAGATTTTTTCTAGTTAGACCTTTTATTCCTATAACAATTAAACTCATATGCATTAGTATCATTTTATTATTTTTTATATGTCTTAAAGAGTTAGCATTTACTAAATCTAGGAAAAAGATAATAGTATAATAAGAATTTTAGAAGAAATAGAAGCTACTCAAAATAAACATAAAAAAACACTAGATAAGATAAAACAAAATTTAGATTATTTAAAGTCACAAGAAATAGAAATAGATAGAAAAATTCAGTATTTAAATCACAAATTTAATGTAGAAAAAATACCTACAAAATTAGAAATTGAAAAGCTAATAAAAACTATAATAGAAAAACCTAAAGAATTAGAAGTAAAAACTACTCAATTAATATCTAAACTAATAGAACAAGTAGAAAGTATAACAACAGAAATCAAAGATTTACAAGTAATAACAAAAAGATTAGAAGAAATATCACTTTCATGAGTGAAGAAGATATAAATTATAGTAAGGCACTAGAAAAATCAAAAAGCTGTCATAGCGAACCAGAAGGATT
Source organism: Capsicum baccatum var. pendulum (assembly GCA_030864225.1). NCBI lineage: Eukaryota > Viridiplantae > Streptophyta > Magnoliopsida > Solanales > Solanaceae > Capsicum > Capsicum baccatum. The sequence goes on along the minus strand of CM061559.1, from coordinate 65,447,945 downwards.
ATCTAAGCATATACCTTCAAGTATAACAGATAAAATTTTATTAAAACAAAACAATAATATAATAAAGTTATTATTAGATTTACATAAAAAGATAGATATTTTAATTAAGGGTAAGGAAGCTCAAAAAACCGTTCAGCAAGAACCGAAATTACCCGAACTGCATAAAAAGATAGACATCCTAATAAAAAGAAAAGAAGCTCAAGTACCACCAAAAAACCACCTTGAAATAGAAGAACTTATTAATCAGTTAAAAAGAATTGAAGTAACTCCTAAACAAGAAAAAAAAAATATAATAAGAAAACCACAAAAATGGACTTTCTATCAAATAGACGGAGAACCATTGAAAGGAGAAGAAAGACAAAGAATAACTTTCTCTGAGAACAAAATAGGAAATAATAATATATTATTCAGAATATGTAGAAGACAACCTAATATAGAGCAAAACCAAGAGCTAAATGAAATAATAGATGTAGATAGAGATTTGCAAATTTTCCAACAACATCAAGTAAAATTACTAAATCCTAAGACATTATATAATACAGGATATTTTTCTACAGATAATCAGCTATATAGACATTATAGAGAAGAACAGATATCAGTTATAGGAGAAGATTTTAAAATACTAGATTTAGTAAATGCTAACACTTTAAGACATATAAAAAATAATAAAATGATACTAATGCATATGGGTTTAATTGTTATAGGAATAAAAGGTCTAACTAGAAAAAATCTAGGATCCAAAGTATTAATAACAATATATGATGATAGATGGTCTGGAATATGTTTTACTCTTTCTTTTATTTGTTGGACTAATTTAATGTCTTCATTATTAAAATGTTTTTGACCTTTGCTTCCAGTTTTAGCATAAAAAGGTCCGGCTATTTTTTCTAAGTCTTGAATAAAATTGCTCGCATAATTTACTAATCCTAAAAATTTTTGTACATCTTTAGTATTTTCTAACTTATATGGCATTTCTAATACCTTTTTGGCTATATGAGGTTGAAGTTTAATCCTCCCATTTCCTAGAGTTATTCCTAAAAAATTAATATGTGTTTTACATAGTTTCATTTTCTTTTTACTAATTATTATCCCATGTTTGATAAATAGTCTAAAAACCGTTTGTAAATGTCCTAAATATTGTTGCATATCTCTACTAAATACTAAAATGTCATCCACATATACTAATACAAAGTTTTTATAATCTCTAAAAATATCATCCATTTTTCTCTGAAAAATAGGTGGGGCTATTTTTAGTCCAAATGGCATAACAAGCCACTCATAATGTCCTTCTGGACAGGTGAATCCTGTCCATTCTATACTATCTAGGTGCATTTTTACCTGCCAATACCCGGATTGACAATCAAACTTACTATATATCTTTTTACCTTGTATTCTATTAATTAACTCACTTTTATCTGGTAACTTATATGCGTCTATTTTGGTGTTGTCATTTAGTCTTTTATAGTTTATTACCATATGAGCTTTTCCCCTGATTTGCTCGCTATGATTTCTTATCATAAATGTTGTTGATCTTCTAATTACTTCTAGCTTTAACAATTCTTTAATTTGTTTTTCAAATTCTTCTATATCTTCATTATTAGCTTCTATTGATGCTGTCTTTATGGTGTATTCTGGGTTAATTATATCTAACTTGCACATTATTTCGTTAGCATCCCAATGTGCTAAAGGTTTTTCTCCTATTATTTCTATTTTATCTAAAATTGCGATTACATTGTCTAAGTCTTTCGGATTATTTATTATTCCTATTGTGTTTATTCCTTTTTTAAAGTTGTAAAATTGAGTTTCAATGTTTATTAAAGTATAGTCTTTTTCTATGTCTTTTAAGCATTCTTGCCCTTCTGCATTAAGTAGAGTATAATTTTTAAGATCTTCTAAGTTATCTTCTAAATTTTTGTTTTCTTTTAACAGGTTATTATTTTGGCATTGGTTATTTTGGCAATCTTCGCAACATGGTTTATTCTTTTTATGTGTTTTTAATGTTCTATATACTGTTGGTAATGTTATTGTTTGTACCGGTGTATAAGTTAGATTTTTAAAAAAGCATTATTCCATCTCTTGTTAAAAGACATCCTCCTTTATTTTGGATACAAAAACGTAGTCCTTGAATTTATTATAAAGTCTATTATTGTATTATATTGTTTATTTTTTGAATGTAAAATCTGTTTACCCTGGTTGAAATTACACCTTATAGTGGAGTTATCTTTTAACACTATATTTCTTTTCAGGTTGAAATCTAAGATCTAAACATTCGAGGCGTTTTAAAGAAGCCATTTTGTTATCTTAAGTGATTTAAATTAACGTACTTTTTACTTAGCTTTGTTTGATATTTCAATCTACTATTAGTATAGGTTATGTCTAATTCTACTTCTTGTATATTTTCTATCAGCCTAGATTGTTCATTAATTAATGCTTTTTTATAATATTTAGAGGTTATAGTAATTATTTCGTCTATTTCTTTAAAGTTTAGAATGTCTATTTCTAGGTTTCTTATTTCTTTATTTAACAACTCTAGTCTTTCTTCAAATTGTTTTCGAATTTTTACAAGTTGATGTTTATAAGTAAATTCTCTATAATATTACCGTTGAATTTCTCTAATATATTCAATATATCTTATAGGCATTTATTATCCTAGTGGTGTTTGATCTGCTTGTTGTTTATATAAATTTGTTCTCCAGAAACAGTTCTCTAATCTTTCTTTATTAAATTCTAAATCTTCTTCAAAGTGTATTAATAATGTTTTATAATATTTAATGTCTAATTCGTCTAGGTCTTCTTGAGTCAATTTATTTCTAATTATTTTTATATTTTCTTTTAATGCTTTTTCTATCTTTATTAATTCCGCTTTAATACCAGATTCTTCTTCTATCCACTTATTTATTTTTCTTAGTCTTTGGAAAATAGGTAAGGCTTGCCTATATTACCCTAATTGATAAGACTGTGTGCTAATACGTTTTCTAAGACACTTTATACCTAAACTATTGTTTTCTAAATCTCTATCACAACCACTTAATTCCCAATTTAAGGCGCCTACTAGTCTTTCACACACTGGTCTAGATGTATTATATATTTTATATAATCTATTTGCCTCTATTAACTTTTTTCTACTTTCTTCTAAATTATATTTTCTAGCAATAATATTATCCCTTTTTCTATATTCTCAATATAAGTAGAAATAGTTCAATCTTGTATCTCTAAGAGTTGGATGTCTTTTCATACAATTATCTATATATGCGAGTCATAGGTAATGTTCCCAAAACTTTCTCGCCTTGATACCAATAAAATAGGCGATATAATTTAAAATATATAATTTAAATTATATGTTTGCGATAATTTAAAATTTTTCAATATATAAAGATATTTCAATAAGATGCACTTTTTTGAAATCAAAGGTTGTAAAAAAATCCTACTCAGTACTCCCTCTTTTCCGTTGTTTCTTCACATTTATCATTCTTATATTTTATATTTTCCCCCAAAAAAAATTTTTTTTTTTTATCTTACCCCGTTCATCTCTTCCTCTTAATCTATGTTCTTAACAACTTACTTCTTTAACCACACCCCGAAACTTCATCTGGCAACTAACACTTGTCCTTCGTCTATTCTGCAGACATGTCGAACTATCAAGGCCAGAATTTCTAGAAATTTACAGGTTAATCCATCGTTGTTATTAAGAAATCAAGAGGTTAACCATTTACTGAGGGTAATAAATTTAAACAAACATTTTTAATTTACATGATGAACATATCTAAAAGTTCTAAAAATATAAACATCTAAAACTTCTAAAACAAAACATATTTTTAGAGGGGAAATATAAATAAGAACTTACATGAAGTAACTGGGATAGAGGTTTCTCTGTCGGGAATCCCCTAAAGACGTTGGAAAACTTAAAGCTTTTTTATTCAAATGCCTTATATTATAAACTTTGATTTACACCCAGAGGAAAGGTTGGTTGGAAAAGGAGGATTTATACATAGTGTGTCGAGAGGTTCAGGTTCTAAGGTTTTTTTTCGATCTACCTTCTTCTACTAAGTTACAAGTCTTATATAGACTGAAGTAAGAAAAAAAGAGTGGACAATATGGCCGACAGGTAAGGATAAGATTCTTTAATAATGCAGGTCAGGTACACATTGGGCCCTATCATCACATGCATTATTATTTCTCTCTCCTTGACGCGTGCTTCAACAGTTTTTCTTTCTTTTTGGAAAGTAATGATAAAGGAAGCACTCACTCTGACACGGACTTAATTACAAGACTCAAAGTGGGCATACCCACATGGCACTCTCATATTTACAATTATAGTCTCAATCTTCTTTATTACTTGTCTTTGTCTACTTATGTATCAAAGTTGTACAAGGCTATGGTGTCGAAACTCATTCCAGAGTCATCATCTTCATAGGGATCCTGAGCATCTTGGAGTAGACTGTCTTCAAATATATCATCTTTTTCGTCTGATGATCTTGGAATATTAACGTCTGTACTATTTATGTCTGGAACTACTCTATCTGTACTTGTACTTGGGTTGTCCTTATTATCCATATGCTTATCTTGTTCTTGGCTACTAAAGAATTTTTCTAATGTCTGTTTACAATAATTTCAATTTGTTTATTCTTCCAAACCCCTATAATTTCACAAATAAAATGCATATGCTATTAACCGGAAAAGATTCAAATAGTGAATTATTGGCATTACAAAAGGAAGCATTAATAAAACTAGAACAACTAAGCATTTCACATTGGGTATATATAAAGAAATTTCTACAAGACTATTTTTATTATTGCACTGTCAGTGGAAACACTTTTAATGAAGAATTAGGCAAAAAATTATTTAATAAATTACCTGGAGCTATAGGAAGAGAGATAAAAGATAGATGGTATAAAAGAGATGGTGTAGTAGCCAACCCAAACCTAAAATGGACAATAGGACATAGAACGCAACATATAATGGATATACTAACAGAAAAATGTACAAACATACAAATACAAAAACAATTAAAAAGAAATGAAATGAATTTCTGTAAATCTGTTATATACATAACCCAAAATTATGATAAAAAATAATATAGAAAATATAAGAAGAAACATAATCAGAAACCATATAGTCGTAAACAATACTTCTTAAGAAAATCAAAAGCCAAAAAAACATGATTAAATAGAGATAGACATGTTAGGAAATATAGAAATGATAGAAACTATAAAAATAAATTAGAATGCTATACTTGTGGCATAGACCATTTAGCTAATGTATGCCCTAAAAGAAATAATAATAGAACTAGAAATTCTCAATTAATAGAGGATTTCCAAGAAACTCTACTAAATGTAGACGAATATATGTCAGATACAGAAAGCATATACTCAATAATAAGTATTGATATAAATGATAAAGATAATTTTAAATCTGATTCTTCAGAATCAGAAGAAGATAATTTAGTAAATGAATTAGGACAGGAGATAGAAGATCTAGACTTAAATAATCTAGTAATCAATAATTTAATGAATGTCACTCAAGAATGTATACATGAATTCCAAAGAAACAAAAGTTTAGACAGTACTAGATGTCGCATATGCAATTGGTATCCAAGTAAAGATAATAGAGCTAAATGTAAAAAATGTTATTTAGAAGCTTGTATAAACTGTATAGAAAACACTTTAAAGATAAAAATAGAATCAGAAATAAATAGCGAACAAAAATATATAAATAATCAAATCTTAAATTTAAGAGTATCAACTCTAGAAACCCGAGTAAATAATCTAGAACAAAGATTAACGATCCTAGAAAAAGGAAAATCAAAATCACTATAGAAGAATCAGATACACAAGAAGCTATACATTTAGAAAAACTAGAGGCAGAACTTATGAATTTGGAAGATAATGACACTAGCCTAATATGCAATAAAGATAAAGAATTCTCTACCATAAAAGTATTAGTAAAAATTAAAATTGAAGACGTAGAGATAGAAACTTTAGCACTAGTAGATCCCGGATGTACTAGTTGTCTAATTAATAAAAAAATAGTACCAGAACATTTACTAAAAATACTGGAAAGACCTATAACAGCTACCCAAATAGATGGATCGCAAAATATCTATAATTATTGCATAGAAAATGCACAAATAAGTTTTTTAAATACATGTAATAAATTTTACAACCCAATTTACAATGTTAATAGAATATTAGCAAGGGATTTAAACATAGGATCAGACTTTGTTATAGGACTATGTTTTTGTATCCAAAATAAAGGAGGATGTCTCTTAACAAGAGATGGAATAATGCTTTTTAAAAATCTAACTTATACACCGGTACAAACAATAACATTACCAACAATATATATAACATTAAAAACACATAAAAAGAATAAACCATGTTGCGAAGATTGCCAAAATAACCAATGCCAAAATAATAACCTGTTAAAAGAAAACAAAAATTTAGAAGATAACTTAGAAGATTTTAAAAATTATACTCTACTTAATGCAGAAGGGCAAGAATACTTAAAAGACATAGAAAAAGTCTATACTTTAATAAACATTGAAACTCAATTTTACAATTTTAAAAAAGGAATAAACACAATAGGAATAATAAATAATCCGAAAGACTTAGTCAATGTAATAGCAATTTTAGATAAAATAGAAATAATAAGAGAAATACCTTTAGCACATTGGGATGCTAACGAAATAATGTGCAAGTTAGATATAATTAACCCAGAATACACCATAAAGACAGCATCAATAGAAGCTAATAATGAAGATATAGAAGAATTTGAAAAACAAATTAAAGAATTGTTAAAGTTAGAAGTAATTAGAAGATCAACATCTAGACACAGACCAACAACATTTATGGTAAGAAACCATAGCGAGCAAATCAGGGGAAAAGCTCGTATGGTAATAAAATATAAAAGACTAAATGACAACACCAAAACAGACGCATATAAGTTACCAGATAAAAGTGAGTTGATTAATAGAATACAAGGTAAAAAGATATATAGTAAGTTTGATTGTAAATCCGGGTATTGGCAGGTAAAAGTGCACCCAGATAGTGTAGAATGGACAACATTCACCTGTCCAGAAAGACATTATGAGTGGCTTGTTATGCCATTCGGACTAAAAACAGCCCCACCTATTTTTCAGAGAAAAATGGATGATATTTTTAGAGATTATAAAAACTTTGTATTAGTATATGTAGATGACATTTTAGTATTTAATAGAGATATGCAACAACATTTAGGACATTTACAAACGGTTTTTAGTCTATTTATCAAACATGGGATAGTAATTAGTAAAAAGAAAATGGAACTATGTAAAACACATATTAATTTTCTAGGAATAACTCTAGGAAATGTGAGGATTAAACTTCAACCTCATAATGCCAAAAAGGTATTAGAAATGCCAGATAAATTAGAAAATACTAAAGATCCACAAAAATTTTTAGGATTAGTAAATTATGCAAGAAATTTTATTCAAGACTTAGGAAAAATAACCGGACCTTTATATGCTAAAACTGGAAGCAAAGGTCAAAAATATTTTAATAATGAAGACATTAAATTAGTCCAACAAATAAAAGAAAGAGTAAAACATATTCCAGACTTAAAAATTCCACTAGAAACTGATTACTTAATTGTTCAAACAGATGGAAGCAAATTAGGTTGGGGAGCCATATTAAAAGCAAGACCTAATAAATATAGTGATAAAAATGAAGAAAAGATTTGTGCTTATCAGAGTGGACAATATAAAGAAAAAGGAAATATACCTAGCATAGATTTAGAAGTATCAGCTATAATATATGTTTTAAACAGTTTTAAATTATATATCTTAAATAAAGCAGAAGTTTTAGTGAGAACAAATTGTGAGGCAATAGTTAAATTTAGTCAAAAGATAAATGATAAAGCTAGTAGTAGAAGAAGATGGTTAAATTTTATGGACACTATATCGGTATATAAAAATATTATTTTTGAATATATTAAAGGAAAAGAAAATGAATTAGCAGAGAAATTAAGTAGGTTACAATTAAAAACAAAATCTGTTTAACAGGCTAATATTTGTTTCAGCATGCGACCAACTAATCAACATGCAGCAGACAAAGGCAAGGGAATAAAGTCTTCCTCGTCTCAAGACATTTATTTTCAGACAAAGCTAGGGAACGTTAGATTTCGACCCCAAAACTCTATCGAACTCCAAAACTCCATGCAACCACTGGAGAGAATAGACTTTGGGCCATTTAATTAAATTGCTTTCCCACCTAGTAATTATTATTTTAACTTAAGACCAGAACATATTTTAGATCGACCCCAAAAATGCCTAATAGACAATTTGTGGATAGCACACCATAAACCAGACCATAAAGATTTTCTAGCCGCCATGAATGCTTTATGTCAATATATATCAGATAAATGTAAGCCTAGATTCAAATATTATGTAATTATACATGGTAAGACAAACGAAATTTTTCAGAAATGGATAGAGGTGCTAGACTCTATAAGTGGTATCAAAAGCCCTCTTTTTAAAGGTTTCAATGAATTTTCTGAAGCTTCTGATTATGCAAGAAGACACCTAGGACCTAATTTTTTCTTATCTCCAGCATTAAGACAAAATCCTAACCAGATTCCTCAGTACAATATCCAAAAAGACTGACTCAGGAAAAATAATTTTCTATGATCCTTGCCACTCTATGACCGAAGCCTTCAAAAGATTAAATCTTCAAAAGGAGGCTCTTGTCACAGAAAACTCTAGACTCATGGAGCAAATACAGACTTTACAAGACAAACTGAGTAAATTTCATACAAGAAAGACTAATGCCAGTACTCAGACATAGAGTTCTCCATCTCCACCAAAAATGGATAAGAAGGGTGTGCATTCCTCTCTGAATGCTCAGAAATCCACTGTACCGGATGTTGGTACAGCTAGTCCGGCTCAAACGGTAATCGGTAAAGACAAATCAAATCCGTTAAGGGTTGTCACTTTGCCAAAAAGTGAAGATGAAGCAGGACCTTCATCGAAACCTCATAAGACTAGTACCTTAAAAAAGACATTAACAGCAAAAAAGAAGAATAAACAAATTGAAATTATTGTAAAACAGACATTAGAAAAATTCTTTAGTAGCCAAGAACAAGATAAGCATATGGATAATAAGGACAAGCCAAGTACAAATATAGATAGAGTAGTTCCCGACATGAATAGTACAGACGTTAATATTCCAAGATCATCAGACGAAGAAGATGATATATTTGAAGACAGTCTACTCCAAGATGCTCAGGATCCCTATGAAGATGATGACTCCGAAATAAGTTTTGACACCATAGCCCTGCACAACTTGGATACATAAGCAGACAAAGACAAGTAAAAAGAAGATTGAGACTATAATTGTAAATATGATAAGAGTGCCAAGTGGGTATGCCCACTTTGAGTCTTGTAATTAAGTCTGTCTCAGAGTGAGTGCTTCCTTTATCATTACTTTCCAAAATGAAAGAAAAACTGTTGAAGCACGCGTCAAGGAAAGAGAAATAATAATGCATGTGATGATGGGGCCCAATGTGTACCCGACCTACATTATTAAAGAATCTTATCCTTACCTGTCGGCCATATTGTCAAGGCCACGTAGTTTGATCCTAGTCCACTCTTTTTTTCTTACTTCAGTCTATATAAGACTTGTAACTTAGTAGAAGAAGGTAGATCGAAAAAAAACCTTAGAACCTGAACCTCTCAACACACTATGTATAAATCCTCCTTTTCCAACCAACCTTTCCTCTGGGTGTAAATCAAAGTTTATAATATAAGGCAGTTGAATAAAAAAGCTTTGAGTTTTCCAACGTCTTTAGGGGATTCCCGAAAGAGAAACCTCTATCCCAGTTACTTCATGTAAGTTCTTATTTATTTTTCCCCTCCAAAAATATGTTTTGTTTTAGAAGTTTTAGATGTTTATATTTTTAGAACTTTTAGATATGTTCATCATGTAAATTAAAAATGTTTGTTTAAATTTATTACCCTCAGTAAATGGTTAACCTCTTAATTTCTTAATAACAATGATGGATTAACCTGTAAATTTCTAGAAATTCTGGCCTTGATAGTTCGACATGTCTGCAGAATAGACGAAGGACAAGTGTTAGTTTCCAGATGAAGTTTCGGGGTGTGGTTAAAGAAGTAAGTTGTTAAGAACATATATTAAGAGGAAGAGATGAATATGGTAAGATAAAAAAAAATTGGGGAAAATATAAAATATAAGAATGATAAACGTGAAGAAACAACGGAAAAGAGGGAGTACTGAGTAGGATTTTTTACAACCTTTGATTTCAAAAAAGTGCATCTTATTGAAATATCTTTATATGTTGAAAAATTTTAAATTATCGCAAATATATAATTTAAATTATATATTTTAAATTATATCGCCTATTTTATTGGTATCAAAGCGAGAAATTTTTGGGAACATTACCTATTACTCGCATATATAGATAATTGTATGAAAAGACATCCAGCTCTTAGAGATATAAGATTAAACTATTTCTACGTATATAGAGAATATAGAAAAAGGGATAATATTATTGCTAGAAAATATAATTTAGAAGAAAGTAGAAAAAAGTTAATAGAGGCAAATAGATTATATAAAATATATAATATATATAGACCAGTGTGTGAAAGACTAGTAAGCGCCTTAAATTGGGAATTAAGTGGTTGTGATAGAGATTTAGAAAACAATAGTGTAGGTATAAAGTGTCTTAGAAAACGTATTAGCACACAGGCTTATCAATTAGGGTAATATATGCAAGCCTTACCTATTTTTCAAAGACTAAGAAAAATAAATAAGTGGATAGAAAAAGAATCTGGTATTAAAGCGGAAAGATAGAAAAAGCATTAAAAGAAAATATAAAAATAATTAAAAATAAATTGACTCAAGAAGACCTAGACGAATTAGACATTAGATATTATAAAACATTATTAATACACTTTGAAAAAGATTTAGAATTTAATAAAGAAAGATTAGAGAGTTGTTTCTGGAGAACAAATTTATATAAACAACAAGCAGATCAAATACCACTAGGATAATAAATGCCTATAAGATATATTGAATATATTAGAGAAATTCAACGGCAATATTATAGAGAATTTACTTATAAACATCAACTTGTAAAAATTGAGAAACAATTTGAAGAAAGACTAGAGTTGTTAAATAAAAAATGACGAAACCTAGAAATAGATATTCTAAACTTTAAAGAAACAGATGAAATAATTACTATAACCTCTAAATATTATAAAAAAGCATTAATTAACGAACAATCTAGGCTGATAGAAAATATACAAGAAGTAGAATTAGACATAACCTATACTAATAGTAGATTGAAATATCAAACAAAGCTAAGTAAAAAGTACCTTAATTTAAATCACTTAGGATAACAAAATAGGTTCTTAAAAACGCCTCGAATATTTAGATCTTAGATTTCAACCTGAAAAGAAATATAGAGTGTTAAAAGATAACTCCACTATAAGGTGTAATTTCAACTAGGGTGAACACATTTTACATTCAGAAGATAAACAATATAATACAATAATAGACTTTATAATAAATTCAAGCGAAAAAATTCAGGAAATAGATAATAGTATAATAAGAATTTTACAAGAAATAGAAGCTACTCAAAATAAACATAAAAAAACACTAGATAAGATAGAACAAAAGTTAGATTATTTAAAGTCACAAGAAATTGAAATAGATAGAAAAATTCAGTATTTAAATCACAAATTTAATGTAGAAAAAATACCCACAAAATTAGAAATTGAAAAGCTAATAAAAACTATAATAGAAAAAACTAAAGAATTAGAAGTAAAAACTACTCAATTAATATCTAAACTAATAGAACAAGTGGAAAGTATAACAACAGAAATCAAAGATTTACAAGTAATAACAAAAAGATTAGAAGAAATATCACTTTCATGAGTGAAGAAGATATAAATTATAGTAAGGCACTAGAAAAATCAAAAAGCTGTCATAGCGAACCAGAAGGATTATCTAAGCATATACCTTCAAGTATAACAGATAAAATGTTATTAAAACAAAACAATAATATAATAAAGTTATTATTAGATTTACATAAAAAGATAGATATTTTAATTAAGGGTAAGGAAGCTCAAAAACCCGTTCAGCAAGAACCGGAATTACCCGAACTGCATAAAAAGATAGACATCCTAATAAAAAGTAAAGAAGCTCAAGAACCACCAAAAAACCACCTTGAAATAGAAGAACTTATTAATCAGTTAAAAAGAATTGAACTAACTCCTAAACAAGAAAGAAAAAATATAATAAGAAAACCACAAAAATGAACTTTCTATCAAATAGACGGAGAACCATTGAAAGGAGAAGAAAGACAAAGAATAACTTTCTCTGACAACAAAATAGGAAATAATAATATATTATCCAGAATATGTAGAAGACAACCAAATATAGAGCAAAACTTAGAACTAAATGAAATAATAGATGTAGATAGAGATTTGCAAATTTTCTAACAACATCAACTAAAATTACTAAATCCTAAGACATTATATAATACAGGATATTTTTCTACAGATAATCAGCTATATAGAGATTATAGAGAAGAACAAATATCAACTATATGAGAAGATTTAACGTTAGATTTCGACCCCAAAACTCTATTTAACTCCAAAACTCCATGCAACCACTGGAGAGCATAGACTTTGGGCCTTTTAATTTAATTGATTTCCCACCTCGTAATTATTCTTTTAACTTAAAACCAGAACATATTTTAGATAGACCCCAAAAATGATTAATAGACAATTTATGGATAGCACACCATAAACAAGACAATAAACATTCTCTAGCCGCCATGAATGCTTTATGTCATTATATATCAGATAAAAGTAAGCCTAGATTCAAATATTATGTAATTATACATGGTAAGACAAACAAAATTTTTCAGACATGGATAGAGGTGCTAGACTCTATAAGTGGTATAAAAAGCCCTCTTTATAAAGGTTTCAATGATTTTTCTGAAGCTTCTAATTATGCAAGAGGACACGTAGGACCTAATTTTTTCTTATCTCCAGCGTTAAGAAAAAATCCTAACCAGATTCCTCAGTATCATATCCAAAAAGACTCAGGAAAAATAATTTTCTGTGATCATTGCCACTCTATGACTGAAACCTTCTAAAGATTAAATCTCAAAAGGAGGCTCTTGTCACAGAAAACTCTAGACTCATGGAGCAAATACAGACTTTACAAGATAAACTGAGTAAATTTCATACAAGAAAGACTAATGCCAGTACTCATACACAGAGTTCTCCATCTCCACAAAAAATGGATGGGAAGGGTGTGCATTCCCCTCTGAATGCTCAGAAATCCACTGTACCGGATGTTGGTACAGCTAGTCCGGCTCAAATGGTAATCGGTAAAGACAAATCAAATCCGTTAAGGGTTGTCACTTTGCCAAAAAGTGAAGATAAAGCAGGACCTTCATCGAAACCTCATAATACTAGTACCTTAAAAAAGACATTAACAGCAAAAGAAAAGAATAAACAAATTGAAATTATTGTAAAACAGACATTAGAAAAATTCTTTAGTAGCCAAGAACAAGATAAGCATATGGATAATAAGGACAAGCCAAGTACAAGTATAGATAGAGTAGTTCCCGACATGAATAGTACAGACGTTAATATTCCAAGATCATCAGACGAAGAAGATGATATATTTGAAGACAGTCTACTCCAAGATGCTCAGGATCCCTATGAAGATGATGACTCCGGAATGAGTTTTGACACCATAGCCCTGCACAACTTGGATACATAAGCAGACAAAGACAAGTAATAAAGAAGATTGAGACTATAATTGTAAATATGATAAGAGTGCCATGTGGGTATGCCCACTTTGAGTCTCGTAATTAAGTCCATGTCAGAGTGAGTGCTTCCTTTATCATTACTTTCCAAAAAGAAAGAAAAACTGTTGAAGCACGCGTCAAGGAAAGAGAAATAATAATGCATGTGACGATGGGGCCCAATGTGTACCCGACCTACATTATTAAAGAATCTTATCCTTACCTGTCGGCCATATTGTCAAGGCCACATAGTTTGATCCTAGTCCACTCCTTTTTTCTTACTTCAGTCTATATAAGACTTGTAACTTAGTAGAAGAAGGTAGATCGAAAAAAAACCTTAGAACCTGAACCTCTCAACACACTATGTATAAATCCTCCTTTTCCAACCAACCTTTCCTCTGGGTGTAAATCAAAGTTTGTAATATAAGGCAGTTGAATAAAAAAACTTTCAGTTTTCCAACGTCTTTAGGGGATTCCCGACAGAGAAACCTCTATCCCAGTTACTTCATATAAGTTCTTATTTATTTTTTCCCCTCCAAAAATATATTTTGTTTTAGAAGTTTTAGATGTTTATATTTTTAGAACTTTTAGATATGTTCATCATGTAAATTAAATATGTTTGTTTAAATTTATTACCCTCAGTATATGGTTAACCTCTTAATTTCTTAATAACAACGATGATTAACCTGTAAATTCCTAGAAATTCTGGCCTTGATAGTCTGACATGTCTGCAGAATAGACGAAGGACAAGTGTTAGTTTCCAGATGAAGTTTCGGGGTGTGGTTAAAGAAGTAAATTGTTAAGAACATAGATTAAGAGGAAGAGATGAATATGGTAAGATAAAAAAAATTGGGGAAAATATAAAATATAAGAATGATAAACGTGAAGAAGCAACGAAAAAGAGGGAGTACTGAGTAGGATTTTTTACAACCTTTGATTTCAAAAAAGTGCTTCTTATTGAAATATCTTTATATATTGAATTATTTTAATCGCAAATATATAATTTAAATTATATCTCCTATTTTATCGGTATCAAAGCGAGAAAGTTTTGGGAACATTACCTATTACTCGCATATATAGATAATTTTATGAAAAGACATCCAGCTCTTAGAGATATAAGATTGAACTATTTCTACGTATATAGAGAATATAGAAAAAGGGATAATATTATTGCTAGAAAATATAATTTAGAAGAAAGTAGAAAAAAGTTAATAGAGGCAAATAAATTATATAAAATATATAATACATCTAGACCAGTGTGTGAAAGACTAGGAAGAGTCTTAAATTGGGAATTAAGTGGTTGTGATAGAGATTTAGAAAACAATAGTTTAGGTATAAAGTGTCTTAGAAAACGTATAGCACACAGGCTTATCAATTAGGGTAATATATGCAAGCCTTACCTATTTTTCAAAGACTAAGAAAAATAAATAAGTGGATAGAAGAAGAATCTGGTATTAAAGAGGAATTAATAAAGATAGAAAAAGCATTAAAAGAAAATATAAAAATAATTAAAAATAAATTGACTCAAGAAGACCTAGACGAATTAGACATTAAATATTATAAAACATTATTAATACACTTTGAAGAATATTTAGAATTTAATAAAGAAAGATTAGAGAATTGTTTCTGGAGAACAAATTTATATAAACAACAAGCAGATCAAATACCGCTAGGATAATAAATGCCTATAAGATATATTGAATATATTAGAGAAATTCAACGGCAATATTATAGAGAATTTACTTATAAACATCAACTTGTAAAAATTGAGAAACAATTTGAAGAAAGACTAGAGTTGTTAAATAAAGAAATAAGAAACCTAGAAATAGATATTCTAAACTTTAAAAAAAAAACAGACAAAATAATTACTATAACCTCTAAATATTATAAAAAAGCATTAATTAACGAACAATCTAGGCTGTTAGAAAATATACAAGAAGTAGAATTAGACATAACCTATACTAATAGTAGATTGAAATATCAAACAAAGCTAAGTAAAAAGTACCTTAATTTAAATCACTTAGGATAACAAAATAGGTTCTTAAAAACGCCTCGAATATTTAGATCTTAGATTTCAACCTGAAAAGAAATATAGAGTGTTAAAAGATAACTCCACTATAAGGTGTAATTTCAGCTAGGGTGAACACATTTTACATTCAGAAGATAAACAATATAATATGAACATATTTTACATTCAGAAGATAAACAATATAATACAATAAGACTTTATAATAAATTCAACCGAAATAATTCAGGAAAAAGATAATAGTATAATAAGAATTTTAGTAGAAATAAAAGCTACTCAAAATAAACATAAAAAGACACTAGATAAGATAAAACAAAATTTAGATTATTTAAAGTCACAAGAAATAGAAATAGATAGAAAAATTCAGTATTTAAATCACAAATTTAATGTAGAAAAAATACTCACAAAATTAGAAACTGAAAAGCTAATAAAAACTATAATAGAAAAACCTAAAGAATTAGAAGTAAAAACTACTCAATTAATATCTAAACTAATAGAACAAGTAGAAAGTATAACAACAGAAATCAAAGATTTACAAGTAATAACAAAAAGATTAGAAGAAATATCACTTTCATGAGTGAAGAAGATATAAATTATAGTAAGGCACTAGAAAAATCAAAAAGTTGTCATAGCGAACCAGAAGGATTATCTAAGCATATACCTTCAAGTATAACAGATAAAATTTTATTAAAACAAAACAATAATATAATAAAGTTATTATTAGATTTACATAAAAAGAAAGATATTTTAATTAAGGGTAAAGAAGCTCAAAAACCCGTTCAGCAAGAATCGGAATGACCCGAACTGCATAAAAAGATAGACATCCTAATAAAAAGTAAAGAAGCTCAAGAACCACCAAAAAACCACCTTGAAATAGAAGAACTTATTAATCAGTTAAAAAGAATTGAACTAACTCCTAAACAAGAAAGAAAAAATATAATAAGAAAATCACAAAAATGGACTTTCTATCAAATAGACGGAGAACCATCGAAAGGAGAAGAAAGACAAAAAATAAGTTTCTCTGAGAACAAAATAGGAAATAATAATATATTATCCAGAATATGTAGAAGACAACCAAATATGGAGCAAAACTAAGAACTAAATGAAATAATAGATGTAGATAGAGATTTGCAAATTTTCT
Source organism: Capsicum baccatum var. pendulum (assembly GCA_030864225.1). Taxonomy (NCBI): domain Eukaryota; kingdom Viridiplantae; phylum Streptophyta; class Magnoliopsida; order Solanales; family Solanaceae; genus Capsicum; species Capsicum baccatum. The sequence continues at coordinate 65,430,960 of CM061559.1, read as the reverse complement.
AACAACATCAACTAAAATTACTAAATCCTAAGACATTATATAATACAGGATATTTTTCTACAGATAATCAGCTATATAGACATTATAGAGAAGAACAAATATCAGCTATAAGAGAAGATTTAACGTTAGATTTCGACCCCAAAACTCTATCGAACTCCAAAACTTCATGCAACCACTGGAGAGAATAGACTTTGGGCCTTTTAATTTAATTGATTTCCCACCTAGTAATTATTCTTTTAACTTAAAACCAGAATATATTTTAGATAGACCCCAAAAATGCTTAATAGACAATTTATGGATAGCACACCATAAACAAGACAATAAACATTCTCTAGCAGCCATGAATGCTTTATGTCAATATATATCAGATAAAAGTAAGCCTAGATTCAAATATTATGTAATTATACATGGTAAGACAAACAAAATTTTTCAGACATGGATAGAGGTGCTAGACTCTATAAGTGGTATAAAAAGCCCTCTTTATAAAGGTTTCAATGATTTTTCTGAATCTTCTAATTATGCAAGAGGACAACTCGGACCTAATTTTTCCTTATCTCCAGCATTAAGACAAAATCCTAACCAGATTCCTCAGTACAATATCCAAAAAGACTCAGAAAAATAATTTTCTGTGATCATTGCCACTCTATGACTGAAACCTTCTAAAGATTAAATCTTCAAAAGGAGGCTCTTGTCACAGAAAACTTTAGACTCATGGAGAAAATACAGACTTTACAAGACAAACTAAGTAAATTTCATACAACAAAGACTAATTTCAGTACTCAGACACAGAGTTCTCCATCTCCACAAAAAATGGATGGGAAGGGTGTGCATTCCCCTCTGAATGCTCAGAAATCCACTGTACCGGATGTTGGTACAGCTAATCCGGCTCAAACGATAATCGGTAAAGATAAATCAAATCCGTTAAAGGCTGTCACTTTGCCAAAAAGTGAAGATGAAGCAGGACCTTCATCAAAACCTCATAAGACTAGTACCTTAAACAAGGCGCAAATAATTTTTACTATGTATGTTGCAAAAAAAATGAAAATGCATATCATATCATCTCTTGGATAAAGACAAAAATCTACGTTGTCTTAAACATGAATATATATCTATAATATGTAAAAATATATAAACTTAAGTAATTTTTATATAGTCGTGTGTAGAATGATTAATTTCACTACCAACAAATTGAATTTTCAAAACGATCTTTTAGCCTAGAGAAACAATAAATTTGATCGAGAAAAGCAAGAAAGAACAAAAAAAAAAAATTTTAAACAAAAACCTCGAAATAAAAAATTATTTTTTACTATGTATGTTGAAAAATCCTCACTTGATGGGAATACACTAGGTATGTACCGTATGTGTGTTGAAAAATATGAAAAAAACATATCATGTCCCGGATGAAAACAAAAATCTATGTTGTCTTTAACATGAATATGAGTATTACGTTATTACCAAAAAAAAAAAAAAAGAATATAAGTATTACACATTACTTTATAAAATAAGAAATAATTATTAATTTAAATAATTATTATTTTTTATATATATATAATAAGTAAAAATATACAAATTTAATTAACTTTTCTTATAACCGCGGGAAGCGCTACTTCACTAATGACAAACTGAATTTTTAAAAGGGTATTTTAGCCTAAAGAATCAATAAATATGGCCCAATAAAAGCAAGAACTAATAAAAAATTACTCACTCCATTTTAAAAAATATATTTTGACTTGACATAAAATTTTAAAAAATAATTTTATTTTTGAATATTATAAACTTAAATTAAAATTATGTTAAATATATTAAAATATTTTATAATTTTAAATATATCATGTGAAAAATTAAAATTTAAAATATTATAAAAAAATAAAGAATTATTATTTTTAAATAAATTAAGAAAAATAGAACATTCTTTTACAATTAAGGGAGCGTACATTTGGGACATGGAGTTGAATGAAATTTCGTATGATAACTTCAAAATTTGCAACTTTCGAGAACCATCCATACACTGTCTTGGTCCAACCTGAATCCGACACACAACCTTCTCTTACCTCACACTCTTCTACCCAACCCACTCTCAAAATGTCCCCTTTTCCTTCTTCATCCACCTTGCATGTTTTAGCACCACTGGAATTTGAATACAACAACAACATACTCAGTGTATTTCCACCTAGTAGGATCTGAGAAGGGTAAAGTATACGCAGATCATTCCACCACCTCAAGAGAAGTAGAGAGGTTGTTTCCGATAGACCCCCAGCTTAGGACCAATAACAGTATAACAAATACAAAAAGTAAACGGAAACAAACTAGTATGGTACACAAAACAAACTAACAGTATAACAAACACAAAAGATAAGTGCATAATAAACTAGTACGGGATGCAAAAAAGCCAACACCACTAACCCCAAAAACTACAGCCCCAATATAACGAACCAGAAACTCCAGGCCCAAAGGAGCACTCCCCTATTACTACCGTCGCGCTCCCACCCCCTAACCATCTACCCTAATCCGCGTCCTCCACACCTTCCTATCAAGGGTCATGTCCTCTGTAAGCTGTAATTGCTCCATATCATGCCTAATCACCTCCCTCCAATATTTCTTCGGTCTACCTCTAGACCGCCTAAAATCATTCATAGCCAGAGTCTCACACCTCCGCACTAAAGCATCACGGCCCCTCCTTATCATATGCCCGAACCAACGTAGCCTCACTTCTTGCAACTTATCCTCCACTGAGGCAACTCCTACTTTCTCCCGAACAATCTCATTCCTCACCCTATCTTTCCTGGTATGTCCACACATCCATCGCATCTCCGCCACCTTCATCTTTTGGATGTGGGAGTTCTTAACTGGCCAAAACTCCGCTCCATACAACATAGCCGTTCAGACTACCACTCTGTAGAACTTACCTTTAAGCTTTGGGGGCACCTTCTTATCACAAAGGACTCTCGAAGCGAGCCTCCACTTCAACCACCCTTCCCTAATACGATGCGTGACATCCTCACCAATCTCACCATTGCCCTAAATTATAGACCCCAGATACTTGAAACTCTCCCTCTTCTGGATGGACTGAGAGTCTAGCTTCACAACCACTCCATCTTCTTGTGACATATTACTGAATTTACACTCCAAGTACTCCATCTTTATTCTACTTAACCGAAAACCTTTAGATTCAAGCGTCTGTCTCCAAACCTCCAACTTATCATTAACTCCACCCCGAGTCTCGTTGATCAGAACCATATCATCTGCAAATAACATACACCAAGGCACCTCCCCTTGAATATGTCGCGTCAAAACATCCATCACCAAGGCAAATAGAAACGAGCTAAGAGTCGATCCCTGATGCAACCCTATCAAAACTGTGAAGTATTTTGAGTCTCTACCTACTGTCCTTAAACGAGTCTTCGCACCATCATACATATCCTGAATTGACCTAATGTATGCCACGGGCACCCCTCTAGCCTCCAAGCACCTCCACAGAATCTCTCTGGGAACTCTGTCATATGCGTTCTCTAGATCAATAAACACCATGTGTAAGTCCTTCTTCCTCTCTCAAAACTGCTCCACTAATCTCCTCACAAGGTGAATGGCCTCAGTGGTCGAGCGACCAAGCATGAAACCGAACTGATTCTCAGAGATCGTCACAATCCTCCTCATCCTCAACTCTACCACCCTTTCCCAAACCTTCATAGTATGACTCAACAACTTAATACCTCTATAGTTGTTACAACTCTGAATGCCTCCCTTGTTCTTATACAATGGAATCATCGTGCTCCACCTCCATGCTTCAGGCATCTTAGCAGCTCTAAAAATAATGTTAAACAACCTTGTTAACCAATCCAGACCTGCCCCGCTAGTACTTTTCCAAAAGTCTACTAGAATCTCGTCTGGCCCCGTCGCCCTACCCCGCCGCATCCTACGAATAGCTCTCTTGACCTCCTCAACCTCGATATGCCTACAACAACTATAATCGTGACCCTCCTCAGATATCTCTAAGTTTTCCAACACAGAACCTTTGTCCCCCTCGTTGTTCAAAAGTTTATGAAAATAGGACTGCCACCTCTCCCTAATGAGGGCATCCTCAACCAATACTATACCATCATCTCCTTTGATGCACTTCACTTGGTCAAGGTCACGATCCCTCCGCTCCATGGCCTTGGCCATCCTATACAACTTCTTATCTCTGTCTTTCTTCTCTAAAACCGCATACAAACTCTCAAAAGTTGTTGTCTTAGCCATCGTAACTGCTAACTTAGCCTCTATTCTAGCAAATTTATGCTCATCCTTATTCTTCCGTCTTTCCTCATCATCCTTACTCCCAACCAACTCAGCATAAGCCACCTTCTTAGACTCTACCTTTCTCTTGACCTCTTCGTTCCACCACCAGTCTCCTCGATGTTTGCTAGATCGACCTCTCGAGACACCCAACACCTCTCTAGAGATCTCCCTAATGCAACTGGAAGTCGTCTCCCACCCGCCCCCCCTCTACTCTCCCAAGCCCCCCTACTCTTCAACTTCTCTTCCATGTCCAAAGCACTAGCCAAAGTCAGGATCTCCCACTCAATCCTAGGTCGCGCCTCCTTACTTCTTTTCTTTTTGCCCTTAAATTAAATTAAAAATTTGTACTAGATTTTTTCCTTTCTAAAAAAGGTTTAATCTTTGCTAATAAGAGAGAATAAAAATTTTGATAGTCCTCACGTTAAAATTTATGATATGAAAATCTTACATGTGACATTATTTTTTTATAATTGTCCTTTTAAGATTTGCCACATGAACCTTTGCAATTGGTTGAATTTTCTTTTGGTTTTATTAATATATTTTCTTCATCTTAAAATATTGGTCACATTTCACTTTTGAAGATCAAATTATATGAACTTTAATCAATGTTTTAAGAAAAAAATATTATTATATTGATATAATCATTACACTTTATAGTATTTGTTTTTCATATAGTTTTGAATATCTAATTTCTACTTTTATTGAATTAAAATAACACAGTTTAGCTCTAAAGAAAGTCAAATTGTCTTTTGAAAAATAAAACGATAAAATTTAAACAACTTTTGAAGACAATCTTTTTTACCACTAAAGCATAGAGGATCTTGAGGTTTCGGTAGTCTTCGCAAGTTTTTTTTTTATTTATATTTTAATTTTTTGGTGAAATAAAATTACTACACATGATAATTAATGGTGTTTTCTAATTACATTTTTTCATTGTCGCCCTTATTCTTTTTGTTAAGACTATTTCACTTGGATTTTTATAATTGATTTTTTCCTGCCACATGTTAGATTACTATTTGATTAAAACTCCTTTCATTTTAAATCAACAATATTCAAGCTAACTTTTCCTACAAAATTAAAATTTATAGTGATGTCAACTACAACCTCATAGTTCTTTAAGATATTATAGTATAATAAATAATATCTTGTATTTATTATTTCTCGTAGTGGATATGAAAAAGTATAAAAAAATAATTAAAATGGGATGAATAGGCTACTCTTGTAAGGACGTGTAAAAGATAAATATAATAAGTAAATACACTAAATGGAATAAGCTATTAATGGAGTTTAATTATCATTTAATATCCTTATATATTCTTATTAAATTTATATATATATATATATATATATATATATATATATATATATATATATATATATATATATATATATATATATATATATATAAAGGCTCTGATTTGAGGTTATAATTATTATAATTATAATATAAACTTGAAAGCATTGACTTTTTTTCAGATGATTATATAAGACGAAAAAAATGTAAGTATCAAAAGCTATTGCCACTAAAATTATGAGAAAAATTAAAACTCAATAAATATCAAAATAAATTTATTTTTACCTATAACTAAGAAAATAAATACTTGCAAATTTTCAAAAAATATCAGTATTTTTTTCTATTTATGATCTTCACCGAAGCGTAATTATTAGATATTTAAAATTATGTCATTATATAAAATACCGAACTACTTGTAGCTTTTTGATATACTCTAATTCTCGGGCAATATCTTTTTTATCATGAATAATGTTTTTATTTAAAATTATCCAATTATGTGATTAAAAACTCTAATAATTATGAAAACTTATCAAGAAGACTTATTTAGCAGATCATTAGATATACTGATTATAAAGTTAAAAAATATATAATATAAATTATTATTTTTATACTTTGAGTTTGAGCCCGAAATTAGCACGGGCCTCATGAAACTAGTTGTTCAATAAGAACTAAGGGGTCGTTTGGTTGGGAATGTAGTTATACTGGATTAGTTATGCTGGGATAAGTTATGATGGGATAAGTTATACTGGGATTAGTTATATTGAGATTATTTTTTATTGAGTGTTTGATTTGTTGTATTCAAAGTAATATGCATGGCATAATTTCTAAGAATAAATTAACTGATTACCAAAATACCCTCCATCTTATTTAACTTATATATACATTCAAGCTTTAAAAATTTATTCTTAAAAATAAAACTTTCATCTTAGTTAGCTTAATTTTTTTGTGTGTGTGCATTTTCATAATTATATCGTGTGTATTTTAAAAATAAAACTTTCATCTTATTTAGCTTTATTTTTTTTGCGTGTGTCTTCCCATCATTATGCCGTGTGTGTTTAAAAAAAATCTTACTGCAACTTATTTAGTTTGAAATAAAAACTTTCAACTTAAGTTTTTAAAGTAAAAGAGGATTTGTTGTTTATGTCACTTCATTTAAACACGTACCACTCATATAATATAGAATATTAAAATTCATTTTAATTGATATATACATATCAATTTTTAAGTGATTAAAAAACTATTTAATTTAAAATATGTAATTCAATAATGGAGTTGGCATTTTTATTATTTTTTAGGGAAATTAAAATATATAAATAAACATAATAATTATTCAAATAAATTTAACATAAAATATATTCATAAATAAAATATTTCTAAAATGTGTATGAATCTCTAATATTTCAAGTTAAATTACTTATTGTTTTCTAAATTCCATAAAATATTGATAATCTCATTTTTTAAAAAAAAAATCATCATAAAAATGTGAAAAGAATTACTCTCACTTTTTCATTATTTAGATCTAATTATGGTATCAGAGCCTAGGAACTTTCATAGTAATTATATAGTAGATCTGAAGTCTATGACATAGATATGAAGTTTTATATAAATGGATATGGGAGAAGTTAGTACGAAAAGTACTAAACTAGAAGAGGTAGATTTACCTCAAATTATGGATTTATTAAATAAATGGACTATTCCACAAGTAGATATAAAAATCATTTATGATTATGGCTTTCTTGATAGATTTAAATATAAGCAAATAATAAAAATCACTGAACAATCTATTGGTCTGAATGCTGACGAACAAACCCTAAAATTACTGAATAAAAAAGATATTGATATGTTTAAAAATCATTACAATTTTATGCATATTGGTTTAGTGCAAATTGCTTTTAAATCGCTAACCTTGAAAGGTCTTCCATAGACATTTCTAGCTGCATTATGTGGTGCTAGAAATTTAAATTTCAGTCAATCTCTAATGGGATCTGTAGAATCCACTCTTGCATATGGCCCTATATATTTTAACGCTCAGCCAAATTTACAACTATTTTTGACTGATATGAATATTCTTGATCTTTAACTTTAAATGTGAAAACTCAAGGCTATAATTATGCGTCTGGATCTGAACTTATTTGCTTGTTTTATCGTACTTATTATCGTTTATTATCTACTTTAAATCCTCGATGTAGATTAATCAAAGATGCTTCTAATTATACTATGCTTATCGAAACCAATTTTGCAAAATCCAAAGTCATTACAAGGAGACCTATTAGATGGGATGAGATTAATTTCCCCAAAACTTGGGTTTTAAATTCAGTTATTTCTCCAAAAAACTTGCGGAGAATGTGACAAATTCAGAGTTAGCTCATGTAACTCAAAATACAGATGGCAAAATTTGTCTTCAATTTGACGATAATTCTACCATTTATAATCAAAATTCCTTTTCTATACCAAGAATGTTACCTGCTATACATCATATCTCTCCAATTGAACCGATATATGGTCCAGATAGAAGTCGTGCTGCATCTTTGCATACTTTAAATTCTGCAGATTCGCATTCTCTATTTAAAAATATTGAAACAATTAAAATCAATCCTAAAATAAATATAGTTCAAGATAATGATAATATCCCAGATAAGTATAACCCCACTCCCTCTGAAATAGAGTTTGATATTAATTCTTGTTAATCATAATTCCTCAGCTAATTGATTAGTCCTGGTTCACCAGCTAGAAATTATATTAAAAGAGATTTTTTTCTGAAAAATGGAAATCGTTTAGGACATGGTTTTTTGAAACCTATAGTTTTGATGAATTGAAAAATATTTTTGAAGAATTTTATGAAATGTGTGCATTGCATAATCAAATTGTTTGCTTTGTGCCATGGTATATGTCTGCATATTTGCCTTTATATGAAAAAATTATTGAAAGGACATATCAAAATGCCGATGGTACTGTAACTCATACTATTTATCCCCCTCAGTCAGTTTTCGTATTACCCAATAATACTGGTATAGACTTCTCTGCTTTTCAAAAATTCGTTGGTGATGAAGTTGGACAAATCACTATTTTTGAAATAAATAGTTTAATTGCTCAAAATAATTATTTAAGCCTTTATGTGAAAGTTCATGGAGAACATATTTCTTCTCTTGATAAAAAACTAGATATCATGACTGATTTGATTAAGAAGCTAAGCGATAGTCAAAAGTTATCTGATATTGCTTCTACCTCAGAAAGCAAAACAGAAGATTTGACAGCTAAGCCTCATATTCAAAGACCTCCTGATATTGAAGGATTTCGAAAACCCACTGATTTAGAAAAACTTGAAAAACTTCTAGAAAATAAATTCTCTAGTTTAAATATAAAACCCATGGATCTGTCTAATATTTTTGTTGATTCTATTGAATCTATTTACAATAATTTTGAGGATATACAGTCCACTCCAATCTCTAAGATAGGAACAGAAATTCACTCAGTTAAATAAACTCAGAGGAATGGTGAGAAAACAATTGGGGAAAAAATATGTTGATATTCCTCGTATGAAAACTGCCTATTATCCAAGACCAACTTCTCAAGATGTTTTGGTAGAAGAAAGAAATTGGTCTTTAACAAACACGTCTTATAGTAGAGAGCATATATACGAATGGAACTTAGATGGATTAACTGAAAGGTAATTATCTATTTTAGTCCTTCGAATGTTAATGTATTCTATTATTGCAAAAGTCTCTAGTCCTAAAGATGACGATGGTGAGCCTGTTAGGACAGATGCTACTATATGTAAAAAAATTATTGCAGGTTTTACTGGCCAACTTCGTGGCTGGTGGGACAATTTCCTTTCAAATGAAGAAAGAAACAAAAAATTTTATGCCAAAAATCTGTTGCCTGGTGTTGATAACCTAGATAGACGATTGCCAGCGGGTAGAGAAGACGTTGTTTACATCCTTATGCTTACTATTATTCAACAATTTGGATGTAGATTTACCAATCAACATGAAAATACTCGCACCCTTTTAAATGGTCTTAGATGTAGACATTTAGAGGAATTTAGATGGTATAAATATACTTTCCTTGCTAGGGTTATGGATTTACCTGAAAGGGATAGAAAATTGATTAAAGGACAATATGGTGCAATTCCTTGGACGGATTTCACTTATGACCAGCTTTTAACAGCTTCCGCCGAAGAAGTACTAAAAATTTGTAATGAGTTGAAACTGTCTAGTCAAATTAAGCTAGATAGGATCAAAGAAAGAACCCAATTAGGAGACTTTTGTGATCAATTTGGAACGAAAAATCCTGTCTCTAGCAAAAGAGGCCATAGAACTAGTAGCCCAGAAAAACCTCATAGAAAAAGAAGGTATAGATACAGATCTAAAGAAGAGCGTAAAGCCAGAAAAATCCATCGTAAGTCTACTAGATTTACAAAAAATAGGTCCAAAAGAGATCTAGCAAGAATCAAACGTTATGGGTGTAAGCAATTTGGTCATATTGCCCTAAATTGTAAACTCCAAAATCTTAAGTCTCTAGAACTCTCTGAAGAAATACATGAAAAAATTTATGGTTTATTATATACTTCAGGTTCTTAGTCTGATTATGAATCTGAGAATGATATTGAATTACCTGATTCCACGGATAGTGAGAATTATGAAAAAACTTGAGGTTAATGTTTGCACGGATTGCACTAACAATGATTGCGATTGTGAAAATACTTTTTATAAATTACAATCCCAGTTTGAAGATTTAGATTTAAATGTTCAAACAATTACTGTTGACAGTGCTTTAGAATTATTGAAAGAAGTTAATGATGAAAAACTTTGCCAAAAAATTATTGATCTTGCTTCCTCACAACCTAGCACTTTAAAGCCTGCTAATAATAAAGTTGTTAAGAAAAATTCAAAAATTCTAATTATGTTATTGATATGATGCCCTATTCTCTAACTGGAGTTAATAGACGTCTTGCCATCAGTCAAACTCCTGGTACAGATACGTCTTTTAATGATTTAAAAATAGAAGTTGAAAACTTGAAAAAAGAGATTATTTCTTTACGATAAAATCAAATAATTTCAGATCATAGAATTTCAAAAATTGAAGAAAATATTTCCCAAAATGACATTATTTCCAGTTCTAAAGAAAAATAAAAGGTTGCTGAAAATTTTGAAAATGATATTGTTCGTGATATGGATGTAAAAAATAATTATTTTTTGGGTATGATGCAAATAGTTATTGTCCATAAATGGTATATAAATTGTACTATCCTGATTAATAACGATTTTTCTGTTACTAATGTGGCTATGATTGATAGTGGTGCTGATGTTAACTGCATTCAAGAAGGATTAATTTCGACCAGATATTTTTAAAAAACAATGCATATTGTTAGATTTGCCTCTGGTCATTCTCTGGATATTAACTATAAATTACCGCATGTGTATATTTGTAGAAATAAGGTTTGCATTCCGCAATTCTTTTTTGTAGTTAAAAATTAATTATATCCCCATATTATTTTAGAAACACCTTTTATAAATGTTATTTATCCCTACACACATATTGATGCTGAAGGCTTTAAAGCTACCTATAAAAACCAAGAAATTTCTTATTCTTTTGTTACAGATCCAGTAACATGAGACATAAATGCTTTGACTAATATGAAGCAAGAACATGTGAATTTTTTACAGCTTGAAATGATGAGTATGAATATTTATAATACAATGAATTCTGTAAAAATTTAGGAAAAAATCAAATTTATATCTAATCAACTGGTTGTTAATATTTGTTCAGGAAAAAGCATATTGTTTCTCTTCCGTATGAAGATGATTTCATAGAAGATCATATTCCGATAAAATCCAGACCCTGCTAAATGAATACAGAGTTAGAAGGATTCTGTAAAAAAGAGATAGATGGTCTCTTACAAAAGGGCCACATAAAACCCTCAAAATCCCCTTGGTTTGTACTGCTTTCTATGTCAATAATGATGCTAAAAAAGAACGAGGTACGCCAAGATTGGTAATTAATTATAAACCTCTGAATAAAGTTTTAAAATGGATTAGGTATCCAATACCTAATAAAAAGGACTTACTGTCTAGATTATATGATGCCAATATATTTTCAAAATTTTCTCTAAAATCTGGTTATTGGCAAATTCAAATTGATAAAAGGCATACTTATAGAACTGACTTTAATGTCCCTTTTGGACAGTACAAATGGAATGTTATGCCATTTGATTTAAAAATGCTCCTTCTGAATTTCAAAAAATCATGAATGATATATTTAATGCCTATATGGATTTTATAATTGTATATATTGATGATATCCTTGTGTTTTCAAAAACAATAGAATTACATTTTAAACATCTGAATATTTTCAAACAAATTATGATACAAAATGATTTGGTTATTTCTAATCCAAAAATGTGTTTGTTCCAAACAAATGTTCGATTTTTAGGACATAATATTTGTAAAGGAACAATTGAGCCTATACAACGAGCTATGGAATTTGCTGAAAAATTTCCTGATATTATTACTGATAAAACTCAGTTGCAGTGATTTCTAGAAAGTTTTAACTACATTTCTCCCTTTTATCAGAATCTATCTAGAGATTTATCTCCATTATATGATAGGTTAAAAAGGGATCACAAAAAGCCTTGGACTCATGTCCACACTGATTTGGTAAGATTAATCAAAAAACGTGTTGCGACTTTGCCTTATGTAACCTTAGCTAATCCAGCTTGGTTAAAAATAGTTGAAGCTGATGCTTCAAATATTGGTTATGGAGGAATACTTAAACAAGTTAATCCCCATAATAATGTTGAACGTTTGGTTAGATTTCATTCTGGAAAATGGTCTAAAAGTCAAAAAAAAATACGCCACTGTGGCCCATGAAATGTTAACTATTGTTAAATGTGTTTTAAAATTCCAAGATGATTTATATAATCAAAAATTTATAGTTCGAACAAATGCTCAATCTGTTAAGTACACGTTCGACGAAGATTTTAAACATGATGCCTCTAAATTGATATTTGCAAGATGGCAAGCCCAGCTAGCCCCTTTTGATTTAGAAATACAATACAAGAAAGATTGTGAAAATTCTTTGCCCAATTTCCTATCTAGGGAATACTTAAATAATTAAATGAATTATTACACATACTTTCTTTCTAAAAACATATTAATTACTATTATAAAATGCATTCCTCTAAATGAAGATATTCATTTTATCATATTAGAAAAACTTATCCATAATATGATAGAAGAAGATTTATTTCTTTCTAATTTTGAAGATATACGAGATGAAACTGATTGGCCTGAAATTGACTCATCATTTGATAAATTCTAATCTACTTCATGCAGCATGGGTACAATTCCACTCTGAAAAATAACTGGTGGTCGAGGAAAAGGCGGCAGAAGCCAAGGAGGAACATACTCCTCTTCCGGGGGAAGAAACTACCCTTCATCATCATATGCTTATTCATCATCCAATTTCCCAGTATTGCAAAAGGGAAATATGAGTCTGATTAATGCAAGAATTCTGCAAATTGTAGAATCATCTTCAAAAACTACATATATGACCACTTTGATCCATTTGGATGAGATTCCAGAAGATCATCCTTTATTTGAGCAACTACAATATTTTATATTTGCCAAGCAAGCCGATTCGTTTGTTTCAGTTGCAAAAGAAAATACTGTCGATAGGCAGAATTATGAAAAACTTGAAAATCGAGAGTTAATAGTTCTCGTAGAAAATTCTCAAATATGTAAACAAAATGATCCATGGAAACTCCTCCAAAAACATTTCTTAACTAACCTCTAATTTGCAGGAGAATCTTATAAGACAAGAGCCTTTTATGAATCAATACCAGTGACTACTGGAAGTATTGAAATAGAACACCATCAAATGGGTGAAATAACTCCAGATGTTCATGGATACTCCAAGATGGTCATTAAAAACCTCATATCAATAGAAGACTAGGGAACCACTACCATGACAGAAAAATTCATGAAAATGAAAGGATCGAAAATCACCGTCACTTATTGGGACTATATAAAAGATTTACCCAAACCTTATATTAGAACAATATTAAGCATAAACATACTTGGTTTTTGAAGGTTTGTTCTAAAGTCTTTGAACACCTAATTCTCAATTGGTTTATTCAATGGTGGTCGTATCATGGCCCTACAGTAAAAATTTAGCCAGTAGAATATCTGCATCTGTACAGAGAATGGATTAAAGTGTCACCATTTCTAATAGACTTATATCATTCAGATCATGTCTTTAATCTAGATAAAATCGACCAAATGTATTTCTTTATAGAATTCTCCATTCCACGAATACATAAATGGAGTATTGAATTCAGATACACGAAAGAACAAATATCCGAAATTTATAGGGTATTCTACACCAATTTTTGGGAAAAGTTAACAAGAAAGGATCCCCTCACTAAGCTCCTGCATGGACAAGAATTGCTCGAATCCATTAATCAAAAGATCGCCAAATATACCACTATTCCACAAAATAAAATTGTGGAAGATAAAAAACTAAGTTATATTTTTAGAAGAATCTCTATACATGACGGAGACAAATTAGAAATGATTGATAAATACATAGAAGAAGTCCAAAAAAATTTGATGAAAACTGTGGAACAATGTTCGGATACATCCATGAAGAGTCTTACGAGTGAAGAAGTAGCTGAATCTGAAGATATCCAAGAATTACAACCACTTCCTCCTGAAAATATTCTTAATAATAAAGAAATTGAAAGAGCTGAGGCCTTACTCTATCAACTAAAAAGCAAAGGAAAAGACAAGATATGATAGGTTTACTATGCTCGTCTTCTATGTATAGGACCCATATATGGGACCCTTAAATGATAAAAACACTATGCATAGGTACCCACCAATACTGTGCAAGATGTTTTTTATTTCAATATATATAGACGCCTCATCTGTTAGGGAGGCATAAGTTAGAAAAAAATTCTTTCTTTCATTTTCTCTCTCTAAGTCTGATCTCCCTTCTCTCCTCCCCTCTTGTATAATATTTCAAGGATTTTAGTCCATCGAATGTTAATGTATTCTACTATTGCAAAAGTCTCTAGTCCTAAAGATGATGACGGTGAACCTGTTAGGACAGATGCTACTATATGTAAAATGATTGTTGCAGGTTTTACTGGCCAACTTCATGGCTGGTAGGACAATTTCCTTTCAAATGAAGAAAGAAACAAAATTTTTTATGCCAAAAATCTGTTGCCTGGTGTTGATAACCTAGATAGACAATTGCCAGCGGGTGGAGAAGACGTTGTTTACATCCTTATGCTTACTATTATTCAACAATTTGGATGTAGATTTACCAATCAACATGAAAATACTCGCACCCTCTTAAATGGTCTTAGATGTAGACATTTAGAGGAATTTAGATGGTATAAATATACTTTCCTTGCTAGGGTTATGGATTTACCTGAATCTAGATTAGAACACTAGAAGGCCAGATCGTAGATGGATTTCCTCCTCTATTTGCTGAAAGGGTTAGAAAATTGATTAAAGTACAATATGGTGCAATTCCTTGGACGGATTTCACTTATGACCAGCTTTTAGCAGCTTCCGCCGAAGAAGTACTAAAAATTTATAATGAGTTGAAACTGTCTAGTCAAATTAAGCTAGATAGGATCAAAGAAAGAACCCAATTAGGAGACTTTTGTGATCAATTTGGAACGAAAAATCCTGTCTCTAGAAAAAGAGGCCATAGAACTAGTAGCCCAGAAAAACCTCATAGAAAAAGAAGGTATAGATACAAATCTAAAGAAGAGCGTAAAGCCAGAAAAATCCATCGTAAGTCTACTAGATTTACAAAAAATAGGTCCAAAAGAGATCTAGCAAGAATCAAACGTTATGGGTGTAAGCAATTTGGTCATATTGCCCCAAATTGTAAACTCCAAAATCTTAAGTCTCTAGAACTCTCTGAAGAAATACATGAAAAAATTTATGGTTTATTATATACTTCAGGTTCTTAGTCTGATTATGAATCTGAGAATGATATTGAATTACCTGATTCCACGGATAGTGAGAATTATGAAAAAACCTGCGGTTAATGCTTGCACGGATTGCACTAACAATGTTTGTGATTGTGAAAATACTTTTTATAAATTACAATCCCAGATTGAAGATTTAGATTTAAATGTTCAAACAATTACTGCTGACAGTGCTTTAGAATTATTGAAAGAAGTTAATGATGAAAAACTTTGCCAAAAAATTATTGATCTTGCTTCCTCACAACCTAGCACTTTAAAGCCTGCTAATAATAAAGTTGTTAAGAAAAATTCAAAAATTCTAATTATGTTATTGATATGATGCCCTATTCTCTAACTGGAGTTAATAGACGTCTTGCCATCAGTCAAACTCCTGGTACAGATACGTCTTTTAATGATTTAAAAATAGAAGTTGAAAACTTGAAAAAAGAGATTATTTCTTTACAATAAAATCAAATAATTTCAGATCATAGAATTTCAAAAATTGAAGAAAATATTTCCCAAAATGACATTATTTCCAGTTCTAAAGAAAAATAAAAGGTTGCTGAAAATTTTGAAAATGATATTGTTCGTGATATGGATGTAAAAAATAATTATTTTTTGGGTATGATGCAAATAGTTACTGTCCATAAATGGTATATAAATTGTACTATCCTGATTAATAACGATTTTTCTGTTACTAATGTGGCTATGATTGATAGTGGTGCTGATGTTAACTGCATTCAAGAAGGATTAATTTCGACCAGATATTTTTAAAAAACAATGCATATTGTTAGATTTGCCTCTGGTCATTCTCTGGATATTAACTATAAATTACCGCATGTGTATATTTGTAGAAATAAGGTTTGCATTCCGCAATTCTTTTTTGTAGTTAAAAATTAATTATATCCCCATATTATTTTAGAAACACCTTTTATAAATGTTATTTATCCCTACACACATATTGATGCTGAAGGCTTTAAAGCTACCTATAAAAACCAAGAAATTTCTTATTCTTTTGTTACAGATCCAGTAACATGAGACATAAATGCTTTGACTAATATGAAGCAAGAACATGTGAATTTTGTACATCTTGAAATGATGAGTATGAATATTTATAATACAATGAATTCTGTAAAAATTTAGGAAAAAATCAAATTGATATCTAATCAACTGGTTGTTAATATTTGTGCTGATCACCCAAATGCTTTTTGGACTCGCAAAAAAATATTGTTTCTCTTCCGTATGAAGATGATTTCATAGAAGATCATATTCCGATAAAATCCAGACCTTTCTAAATGAATATAGAGTTAGTTGGATTCTGTAAAAAGAGATAGATGGTCTCTTACAAAAGGGCCTCATAAAACCCTCAAAATCCCCTTGGTCTTGTACTGCTTTCTATGTTAATAATGATGCTAAAAAAGAACGAGGTACGACAAGATTGGCAATTAATTATAAAACTCTGAATAAAGTTTTAAAATGGATTAGGTATCCAATACCTAATAAAAAGGACTTACTGTTTAGACTATATGATGTCAATATATTTTCAAAATTTGATCTAAAATCTGATTATCGGCAAATTCAAATTGATAAAAGGCATACTTATAGAACTACCTTTAATGTCCCTTTTGGACAATACGAATGGAATGTTATGTCATTTGGTTAAAAGAATGTCTCTTCTGAATTTTAAAAAATCATGAATGATATATTTAATGCCTATATGGATTTTATAATTGTATATATTGATGATATCCTTGTGTTTTCAAAAACAATAGAATTATATTTTAAACATCTGAATATTTTCAAAAAAAATTGTGATAATATATGGTTTGGTTATTTCTAAACCAAAATGTGTTTGTTCCAAACAAATGTTCGATTTTTAAGACATAATATTTGTAAAGGAACAATTGAGCCTATGCAACGAGCTATGGACTTTGCTGAAAAATGACCTAATATTATTACTGATAAAACTCTGTTGCAGTGATTTCTAGGAAGTCTTAACTATATTTATCCCTTTTATCAGAATCTATCTAGAGATTTATCTCCTTTATATGATAGATTAAAAAAGGATCACAAAAAGCCTTGGACTCAAGTCCACACCGATCTGATTAATCAAAAAACGTGTTGCGACAGGCCTTTGTAACCTTAGCTAATCTAGCTTGGTTAAAAATAGTTGAAACTGATGCTTCAAATATTGGTGAGGGAGGAATACTTAAACAAGTTAATCCTCATAATAATGTTGAATGTTTGGTTAGATTTCATTCTGGAATATGGTCTGAAAGTCAAAAAAAATACTCCACTGTGGCCCATGAAATGTTAACTATTGTTAACTATGTTTTAAAATTCCAAGATGATTTTATATAATCAAAAATTTATAGATCAAATAGATGCTCAATATGTTAAGTACATGTTCGACAAAGATTTTAAACATGATGCCTCTAAATTGATATTTGCAAGATGGCAAGCCCAGCTAGCCCCTTTTGATTTCGAAATACAATACAAGAAAGGTAGTGAAAATTCTTTGCCTGATTTCCTATCTAGGGAATACTTATATAATTAAATGAATTATTACACATATTTTCTATCTTAAAAAACATTAATTACTATTATAAAATGCATTCCTCTAAATGAAGATATTCATTTTATCATATTAGAAAAACTTATCCATAATATGATAGAAGAAGATTTATTTCTTCCTAATTTTGAAGATATACGAGATGAAATTGATTGGTCTGATATTGACTCATCATTTTATAAATTCCGATCTACTTCATGCAGCATGGGTACATATCCACCCTGGCAAATAGCCAGTGGTCGAGGAAAAGGCGGCAAAAGCCAAGGAGGAAGATACTCCTCTTCTAGGGAAAGAAACTTCCCTTCATCATTATATGCTTCTTCATCATCCAATTTCCCAGTATTGCAAAGGGGAAATATGAGTCTGATTAATGCAAGAATTCTGCAAATTGTAGAATCATCTTCTAAAACTCCACATATGAGCACTTCGATCCATTTGGATGAGATTCCAGAGGATCATCCTTTATTTTGAGCAACTACAATCTTTTATATCTGCCAAGCAATTCGATTCATTTGCTTCAGTTGCCAAAGAAAACACTGTCGACAGGCAGAATTATGAAAAATTTAAAAATCGAGAGCTAATAATTCTCATAGAAATTTCTCAAATATGTAAATAAAATGATCCATGGAAACTCCTCCAAAAACATTTATTAACTAACCTCTATTTTGCAGGATAATCTTATAAGACAAGAGCCATTTATGAATCAATACTAGTTGTTACTGGAAGTATTGAAATAGAACACCTTCAAATGGGTAAAACAACTGTTCATGGATACTCCAAGATGGTTATTAAAAAACTCTTATCAATATAATAGTGGGAACCATTTCCATGACAGAAAAATTCATGACAATGAAAGGATCGAAAATCACCTTCACTTATTGGGACTATATAAAAGCCTTTACCCAAACCTTATATTATAACAATATTAAACATAAACATACTTGGTTTCTAAAGGTTTGTTCTAAAGTCTTTGAAGACCCAATTCCCAATTGGTTTATTCAATGGTAGTCGTATTATGGCCCTACAGTAAAAATTCTGCCAGTAGAATATCTGAATCTGTACAAAAAATGGATTAAAGTGTTTCCATTTCTAACAGACTTATATCATTGAGATCATGTCTGTAATCTAGATAAAATCGACCAAATGTATTTATTTATATAATTCTCCATTCCATGGATACATAAATGGAGTATTGAATTCAGATACATGAAAGAACAAATACTCGGACTTTATAGGGTATTCTACACCAATTTTTGGGAAAAGTTAACACTAAAGGATCCCCTCACTAAGCTCCTGCATGGACAAGAATTGCTCGAATCCATTAATCAAAAGATCGTCAGAAACACCACTGCTCCACAAAAGAAAATTGTGGAAGATAAAAACCTAAGTTATATTTCTAGAAAAATCTCTGTACATGACGGAGACAAATTAGAAGTGATCGATAAATACTTAGAAGAAGTCCAAAAAAAATTGATGAAAACTTTAGAACAATGTTCGGATACTTCCATGAAGAGTCTTACAAGTGAAGAAGCAGCTGAATCTGAAGATATTCAAGAATCCCAGCCACTTCCTCCTGAAAATATTCTTAATGATAAAGAAATTGAAAGAGCTTGGCGGTTTAAAAGCAATTTGCACTAAATCAATATGCATACAATTATAATAATTTTTAAACATATCAACATCTTTTCTGTTCAGTAATTTTATGGTTTGTTCGTCAGCATTCAGAGCTATAAGTTGTTTAGTGGTTTTTATTATTTGCTTGTATTTATATCTATCAAGAAATCCATAATCATAAATGATTTTTATATCTACTTGTGGAATATTCCATTTATTTAATAAGTCCATATTTTGAGCTAAATCTACCTCTTCTAGTTTAGTATACCAGGTTACACAAGGCAGAGTCGCAACACAGTTTTTGATTAATCTTACCAGATCAATGTGGACTTGAGTCCAAGGCTTTTTGTGATCCTTTTTTAACCTATCATATTAAGGAGCTAAATCTCAAGATAGATTCTGATAAAGGGAGAAATATAGTTAAGACTTCCTAGATATCGCTGCAACTAATTTTAATTTTTTCAGTATTTTTTAAATAGAGTATGCGAATCTGCAGAATTTAAAGTATGCAAAGATACAACACGACTTCTACCTGGACCATATACCTATTCAACTGGAGAGATATGATGCATAGCACGTAACATTCATGGTATAGAAAAGAAATTTTGATTATAAACGGTAGAATTATCGTCAAATTAGAGACAAATTCTGCCGTCTGTATTTTGAGTTACATGAGTTAACTCTGAATTTTTCACATCCTCCGCAAGTTGTTTTGGAGAAATGACTGAATTTAAAACCCAAGTTTTTAGGAAATTAATCTCATCCCATCTAATAGGTCTCCTTGTAGTGACCTTGGATTTTGCAAAATTGGTTTCGATAAGCATAGTATAATTAGAAGCATCTTCGATTAATTTACATCGAGGATTTAAAGTAGATAATAAACGATAATAAATATGATAAGACAAACATATAAGTTCAGATCTAGGCGCATAATTATAGCCATGAGTTTTCACATTTAAAGTTAAAGCATCAAGAATATTCATATCAGTCAAAAACAGTTGTAAATTTGGCTGAGTGTTAAAATATACAAGGCCATATGTAAGAGTGGATTCTATATATCCCATCAAAGATCGTCTAAAATTTAAATTTCAAGCATCACGTAATGCAACTAGAAATGTCTCTGCAGGACCTTTCAAGGTTAGCGGTTTAAAAGCAATTTGCACTAAACTAATATGCATAAAATTATAAGGATTTTTAAACATATCAATATCCTTTTTATTCAGTAAATTTATGGTTTGTTTGTCAGCATTCAGAGCAATAGATTGTTCAGTGGTTTTTATTATTTGCTTATATTTAAATCTATCAAGAAATCCATAATCATAAATGGTTTTTATATCTACTTGTGGAATAGTCCATTTATTTAATAAGTCCATATTTTGAGGTAAATCTACCTCTTCTACTTTAGTACTTTTCGTACTAACTTCTCCCATACCATTTATATAAAACTTCATATCTATGCCATAGACTTCAGATCTACTAAAATTTAGGGGAATTTAGATGGTATAAAGATACTTCCCTTGCCAGGGTTTTGGATTTACCTAAATCTAGATTAGAATATTGGAAGGCCACATTCATAGATGGACTTCCTCCTCTGTTTGCTGAAAGGGTTAGAAAATCGATTAAAGGATAATATGGTGGAATTCCTTGAACAGATTTCACTTATAGCCAGCTTTTAGCAGCTTGCACCAAAGAAGGACTAAAAATTTGTAATGAGTTGAAACTGTCTAGACAAATTAAGCTAGATAGGATCAAAGAAAGAACCCAATTAGGAGACTTTTGTGGTCAATTTGGAATGGAAAATCCCGTCTCTAGCAAAAGAGGCCATAAAACTAGTAGCCCAGAAAAACCTCATAGAAAAAGAAGGTATAGACACAGATCTAAAGAAGAGCATGAAGCCAGAAAAAACCATCGTAAGTCTACTAGATTTATGAAAAATAGGTCCAAAAGAGATCTAGCAAAAATCAAGTGTTATCGGTGTAAGCAATTTGGTTATATTGCCCCAAATTGTAAACTCCAAAATCTTAAGTCTCTAGAACTCTCTGAACACATGCATGAAAATAATTATAGTTTATTATATACTTCAAGTTCTGAGTCTGATTATGAATCTGAGAATGATATTGAATTACCTGATTCCACGGATAGTGAGAATTATAAAAAACCAAAATATTCATTTTAACATATTAGAAAAACTTATCCATAATATGATAGAAGAAGATTTATTTCTTCCTAATTTTGAAGATATACGAGATAAAATTGATTAGTCTGATATTGACTCATCATTTGATAAATTCTAATCTACTTCATGTAGCACAGGTATAGATCCACCCTGACAAATAGCCAGTGGTCGAGGAAAAGGTGGCAGAAGCCAAGGAGGAAGATACTCCTCTTCCAGGGGAAGAAACTCCCCTTCATCATCATATGCTTCTTCATCATCCAATTTCCCAGTATTGCAAAGGGGAAATATGAGTATGATTAATGCAAGAATTCTGCAAATTGTAGAATCATCTTCAAAAACTCCGCATATGAGCACTTTGATCCATTTGGACGAGATTCCAGAGGATCATCCTTTATTTGTGCAACTACAACAATAATTGAATTGGAGAAGGTTTTTTATCAGTCCGGAATAAATTTTCATTTATAAACTTGAATTTGTCGGAAACTGGACTGAAGAGGGAACAATAGGGGGTTTTGGAGAGAATATCTTTTTTTTTCACTATTAAACAAAAGGGGACAAACCGACCACAAAACCGACCAATATGTGTGGTCGGTAAAGTAGTGGTAGTTTTTTAAAATCGTCCACAAGTAGTCGGTTTTTTTAAAAATATATATATTTTTAAAATTCATTATTATTTTATTAAAATTAAAAAAAATAATTTTAGGAAAAAAAATCAGCCACAAGTGGTCGGTTTTATATTAAATTTAATTAATTAATTTAATAAAAACCAACCACTTGAGGTCGGTTATTTAATAAATTAATTAATTAATTTAATAGAAAACCGACCACTTGTGGTCGGTTTTCTGCAAAAAAGAAAATTCAAAAACCGACCACAAGTGATCGGTTTTTCTGAGAATTTTTAAAAAAAATAAAAATCAAAACCCAAATACAACATGCAACAACAACAATGTGATACAGAAGTAACCAAATCAAATACAACAACAACAACAACCAAAAACAAAATGTAAATACTTTCAAAAGTGTACAACACATATAAAATGTCCAACAAAAGTGAGTGAAAAAACTACAACAACAGTTTCAAACAACAAATGTCTAAATTCAAAGTACAACACAAATAAAAATAAAAAAAAAACTAAATGTCATCATCATCGAATTCGTCCTCATCTTCCATATCATCATCCGTGCTGAAATCATCCAGGGGACCTAGACCTTTTGCAGCCCGAACTGCATCACCAGGACACAGAGGAATAACCCTTGCTGTATGAATGAAAGAGCTGAACTACTGCTGCAGCATATTGATTTGTGATGTTGTTGCCTTCTCCGTCTTCTTCTGCCTCTCTCTCTGTTCAGCAAGCTCTTCAGTGAGTTAAGAAACCGTATTTTGTAGTCTTTCAATAGTTTCTCTATCAACTAAAGAGCTAGAGTATGCAGCGCCGGACGAACACCTAATATTATCGTCAAAAAATTTTGCGTGGTATCCGTAGAAATGACCTCTATTTGCAGGACCCATAGATTTTGTCCATAACTCCTCCTGTAAATATTATGGTATTGGGTCACCCTGACTTTCAGGATCAGACTACTACGATACTCACCAACAAGATGCGTATATTCGTCCTCTATTCAAAGTAAATTTAATACTAAAATTCAAAAAATATTAAAGTATTTATAATTGAATAATATCAACTTTGAGAAAAAGATTCATAAATTCAAAATTTATATCTTATGTGGACAGCTTTTGCACGGGCTTCAACCCAGACATCTTCATCAGTTGGGTTCTTTTTCCTTTTATGATGAGTCTCCTCAAATAGCTAATCAGTTGGTATTTACCTACCCTTTTTTTTCTTGCATATGAAAAAATTATCAATGTTCAAATAATAAAAAAATTTAAATAGAAACAAACAATTAAAACTGTAAAATTTACATACCATTTTTTCCAGCACAGCAAGAGAACTTCTGGCACCTGTAGCATATAGGGAGCCACCCTTGGATGATGCACAGGCTTTCTTTCCTTTTTCCCTCAACAATTGGTATTCTGCGCTACTCTAATCACGAAGATACAGTTCCCATACGGGTTCAGGAATCCACTTAGGTTTTACCAATTTCTTTCGGACATAATCCAAGAGATCGTTAAATTTGGCTCTACATCTTATGAGAAAGTTCTTCTTTAAAAGAAATACATTTGCATCATCTCACCAGTAAAATTTCTACAACAAAACTATAATATTCAATCTTTTGTTCTACCAAAGTGTTAATAAGCAGTCAATAAGTTAAATCCTTACCTTAAATTCTTCAAACATTCTATCCCTGTCAAGTTCTGGAACTTTTTGCCAGCTGGTCCAGTAGCCGTTGAAGTGATGAGAAATGTATATTCACGCCTTTTGTCCAACTCCAGCATCCGACCTAAACCTACAACACAAAATCAAATAGTAATTTCATAGAGCATAGTAATATAGTAATAAAAAAATGAGTAACATTATTATATTTAGAAATCTTACCCTCTCACAACTGGAACAAGATAAATCCTCCCAGAATCATCTCTGTCTTCTGCCTTCCTACTAAGTGATAGTGGATGCACTGACGTGGGTGGATCTGAAGCACTAGATGGAGTGCCTCCAAGCAGAAGATCCGACAACCCAATAGATCCAGCAGAATCACTGTGCGAAGATGCATGACTACTGCAGGAGGGTATCGATGATGGTAGATGTTTGGAGGGGCTAGTGGTCATCCGATAGTACTGTGCTGGCGGTGGCACGGTCATAGGAGCAGAATGAGTTGGTGTAGACCCATGTAGTGGCCCCACATGCATAGGAGTAGGTATTGAATCCTCGGATAACCTAGAATATGAGGGTCATACTATCGTGTCTACAAACCGACCCTCAGATATATAATGCCTATCGGTCATTTATAAGGCAGAGGTTGTCTATTCTTTTTTGGTTTCATAGTATCAACTTTTCCCTTACCCTTGTCACCTCTGCCTGACATCTAAATTGTGTTAAGTTAACAAGTAGTTAGTTCCTACAAAATGAATATATAATAAAACATTCCAAGTAACTAATTTCAAGTTATTAATTCACATTTCAAATCACTCTAATACAACACGAGATATAGACAAGAATATTTTTATTACTATATAGATCATGGAAAAGTGGAAACAACAAACTTAAACAGTATATTACGTATCAATCTTAAACAAGAAACATAAAGGTAAATATATAGTACAAAGCATAAAGACATCAATACATAATAAATACAACCTACACAACTGATCTTTCTCTTCTGAAGACTCACCACTAAACCATTCACCCTCTTCGGAGGTTTCCTCATCTCCTACCCACTCAGCTTCTTCTTTCGTAATATTAACTTCTTCAAGTATATTTTTCGGGTGATTCAAACTGTCAACTAATTCAACGTCCATTAGCTGGTGATCAATCTACATTTCATTTTGATACGCAGTCTCCAGCACATTCTCAACTTCCACCCGGCCTATAGGCTTTGTTTTGATTACAGCCCACCAATCAGACTTGTCATTGCGCAACGGATAAGGAGCATAATACACTTATTTAGCATTTTGCGCTAGAACAAATGGATCGTAAATAGGATACGACCTATTGTGCTTCACTTCAATAATGTTATGCTCCCTATGTACTCTTGTGCCTCTTGCGCTTGGATCAAACCACTTACATCGAAATAAGACAATTTTTTTATTGGAAAACCAGAATACTCCAATTCTAAGATCTCGTTTATGATGCCAAAGTAATCAATATCATCATCACCCTTAACCCAAATACTACTATTGTTTGTTTTCCTTGTTCTAGAGTGTTGTTCGGTGGAAAATTTAAACCCATTTACTTTATATTGGGACATTGCATTAGCTTCAATTGGACCCAAAGAAAAATCTCTTAGGAGTTGATCATATGCAGCTGCATTTGGTGAATGGTGTACCTAAAAATATTATACATATATATATATATATATATATATATATATATATATATTTCAGTTGAGGAATGTGTAAATATTTAAACTTTGTAAAAATATTAATACACTTACGAACTTCATTTTTAAACTATATTGCAAAGGATGCATACACTTGATTTTCGTGGAATTGAGTCTTAAATGAACTGAACATCCAACATGGGAAACACAATTAGTTTCTTTAAGGGAATGAGTAAACAAATAAGATATGTTAAAATTTTAATCTCCTTACTTCAGAAAGGGCTCAATTTCCAGGCAATTCAGCATGACATACAAAGTTGCTGATTTTTGCTCTGTGGGAGTGAGCCGATGAGGTATGGACTTTTTAGCCTTACAACTAGATTGATTGAAAATTGATATCAGTTGCAAATGCGGCTCATTCACATCGTC
The DNA here is from genome assembly GCA_030864225.1 of Capsicum baccatum var. pendulum. Lineage (NCBI taxonomy): Eukaryota > Viridiplantae > Streptophyta > Magnoliopsida > Solanales > Solanaceae > Capsicum > Capsicum baccatum. The sequence goes on along the minus strand of CM061559.1, from coordinate 65,404,679 downwards.
CTGATGACGATTTAGTCTATTTCTTGAACAAGCAACTTCGTCACGAAAGTAGTATGAACAAAATTGAGAAGTTTCTCTTGCAAGATATGCCTCAACTATAGATCCTTCTACCCTATGTTTGTTTTTGGGACCCCTTTTCAATTTTTCAGTTGCCCTGTACAATCTTAAGGTTAGATGTTTACTATATTTAAAAAAGATATGTATGAATTTAAATATGTTGCAAATGTTTAGCGTTCGAATAGATATATCCACCTAGTTTGAACTGGACCGCCTAGCCAATCTTCGTGCACAAGGTGAATGGGAAGATGTTCCATCACATCGAAGAACGCTGCGGGAAAATCTTCTCCTGCTTGTTGGTGATAACAACAATATTACTTTCCATTCATGCCAGATTTTCTTCTTTTAATATGGTGGCACATAAGTCTTTGAAGAACAAACTGATCTCTGCTATTGGTTTCCATATGTTTTCAGGTAAACCAATAAAAGCAATTGGAAGAAATTGTTCCATAAAAACATGACAATCATGGCTTTTCATTCCATGCAAGATTCTTTATGTCATATCAACCCTCTTTTCCAAATTTGAGGTATATCCATTGGGCATTTTCAAACTTTGAACTCACTCACATATTTGACGCTTTTGGTCTAACTTGAATGTAAAACTAGCCTTGGGCTTAAGAACATTGTCGTTGACCCCTTCTATAAGTGTAATTCTCTGCGGTTGCAATATTCTGGTAAGTCAAGTCTGGTCTTAGGATTATCCTTTGTTTTCCCGGTGACATCCATAACTGTGTTGAACAAGTTGTCAAAATAGTTCTTCTCAGTATGCATGACATCAACACTATTTCTAAGTAAATTATCTGGCCAATATTCTAACTCCTAAAATATACTTTGCTTAGTCCAATTATGCGAAATGCCATATCCATTAAGCTTGTACAATCGTTCCTCGCCGGCTTTAGGCAAATCCTGAATTATTTCCCAGACGTCATGACCAGAAAGCCTTGGAGTTGGAAGATTATGTTCCCTTCTATTCCTTCTGAATGCATTCTTGAGTCTCCTAAATTCATGATCAGGTGGAAAGAAATAACGATGACAATCAAACCATGAATTTTTCCTGCCATGTATTAATGTGAAAGATTTTGTTTTTTCCATGCAATATGGACAAGCCAGCTTTCCAACTGTCATCCAACCAGACAACATTCCATAAGCAGGAAAATCATTAACAATCCACATTAGATATGCACGCATATTAAAATTCTGTTTAAGAGAGATGTCCTAAGTTTCAACCCCCTCATGCCATAAAATTTAAAGTTCATCAATCAAAGGTTGCAAGTAGACATCTATTCCACTTTTTGGATTATGGTAACGCCCAAACTACAGCTCTCGTAAGAGTGTAAGCGGTCGATGTCAAATATAGAACCCAACTGGGTTGGGTGTCGAATCCCACAGGGAATACTCGGTCACTAAGTATGCAACTATTAGTAGACTGTTGGTTGAAAATTCTATGGAAGGGGGGATTTAAATTGTGGCGTCAATTCCTGTAAACAAAGTAACGAATGAAATGATTTATGTAGTAAGATTTAATAACAGAAAATAATAAGTTAGGGTTATGTCCACCTTATGAGTTCTACGTATCTATTAACTATGAGTTATGCGGAATTCAGACATGCATGCACTTATAGAGATTCGTATTCTAATGGTAAATCCTAGTGTCTCTCGACCATCCAAAATTATTTCACTTTAACTCTCTCAAGCTTAAAGTGTAACTAACGGTACAAAATCTCCAAGAGGTTAATCCAGTTACGGCACTAACGTGTAAACATGGGTTGGTAGCCCTATTTCCTTTTCACACTCTCTTTTCCAGACATGTAACTTTTCTCTCGAACAAGTTAATGCTATATTGGTGTATTCTATATGTTTGCAACCACAAAAATTCAATTAAGATGAAGAGAGTAATGATATAAGTAGCATACGTACCAAGAATTCACAAACTCATAGCAATAAATAGTATATCACAAGGCTTCCATAACCCTAACAGAGGAGTTTAGCTACTCATGATTACAACGGAAATCACAATAGACATCATCATCGTACCAAAGCTCGAATAATCTCACGATGGGGATGAGAATGGCGTCAAAGAGAGAGTGATGTTTTAGCCCTTGACCGATTTTCTCAAGAGTAGCGTGTTTCCCTGTTGTACTTACAGAATCTGTAAACTGAATAATACAAAAGTGTCTAAAGAGAAGTAAAATCCAAAGTATGATAATGCTTCCTGAAAAATTTAGCAAATAGGGTTTTCATAATATCCTTGTCATATTCCTACTAGGTTACTGCTGCACCCTTAAGTATGTAAAAATACTGTATTTGCCCTGGACAAATTCTCCATGCATCATATTTAGTCCTCAAGCTTCCAAAAGTTGCATTCCATCTTATGCAAAGTTTCCCTTTGCTACCGAAAGGTTCAACAAACTGCTGAAATCTTCATCATTAGTACCTAAAAACATGCTAATCACGTTGGTTAGCTCACTTATAGGAAAATGGACTAAAAGTGCAGGATTTATATATTTTATCCTCAAAACTTAGCCTAAAATATGGGCAAATTATGGTGTTTAGGCGTGTAAATACGCCCAACATCAACACCCCACACTTAAAGCTTTGTTCGTCCTCGAACAAAATATCACGTCCATGCAAACATATAACTAGAATATCACAGCAACAACACAAAATGTTCAACAAGACATGCACGGCAATCATTAACAAAGAGTAGTTTTCTTGATCACTAATAGAAACAATTCAACCTCCAACCTAGACTCATGATGATGGCTAATGCGTATCCACAAGTTAAGGCACAAAGAATCATACACAACTACCCAAAACTCGTCAACCATGTGTATCTCACACAAGATATTACCCATAATCACTCACAAGTTTTGCATTTTTCGAAATATGGGTACAATATTCTCCTTGCTCTCACTCTCACAAAGAATTCATATGTTGCAATTTATGACCATAGGCTTGCCCTTAGTGTAATGCTCTACTAATATCAGAATGCTAAGCTTAGGATCAAATAGGTCTTTTACAGGATGTAATGTAGGCTGAGGGACAGGTAGGACTATTTTGGCCAGAAATAGTGACTATGTTCCCTAAGCGCTTTAATACATCACATTATGCCATTAACACTCTCTTTTAAACAATCCTGCTACCTTTCTTTCATCTACCACCCCTTTTTCACCTATTTTGTTATTCAACTATAAACACAACTATCTTTTTTTTTTATTTTTCTTATTTGATTTTTTTTTTATAACACACCTCTATGATAGCCATTCTTTTTCACAACTATTTCAAGTACCAATATACTCTGAGGCATCACTCTCACCCAATTTCCTCTTATTTTGTCACATGACTCTACAATTTAAAGTGCCTAGGAATTAGGATCAAATTATGGTCTTAAAAAAATGGATTAGGCTATATATGAGGCTGTCAAAGAAAATAGCTAAAGGCTCAAAGGGGGTTAACTAGGATAATGTACATGGGTAGGTAAAAAGAAGGTAAACAATTATAGGCTACCAAAGAAATGCCTAAATCATCTCCTAAACTCATACTCTTTATTTCGTTTTACATACACACCAAGCAAGTTCTAGCATCAGCCACAAACACAGAATATACTATAACCTCACACACACAAAGCACATGGTCAACTTTATTGGGAGCAGTATAGACTCTTGACCCAACAGATGAATGAATTAAACCACACAATTATCACACAGTGAGTCACACTTAGAGCCTAAACGTCTCAATAGTAATTATTCTAGCACAAACTCTTGTCATAATACCATGCCGCCTGTCAGAACAATTTCATGCACTTCATGCAAAATCTAAAAAAAAAATTAATCTAAAAAAATTCTAAAAATTTAACTACTAACTACTAACTACGACAAAATCAAACAAACAAACATAAATAAATGTAGGCAAGGAAGTACAACATACAAATACCAGAACCCCACACGTAGACGGGACACACTGCCCTCAGTGGGAAATAAATAAGGAAAACCAGATTAGTCGAACTCTTCCTCTATGTTTGGGGTCATACCCCCTGCGTCGGAATCATCATCAGAGTCTTTATCCTCAGAGTTTCCTTAAAATGTACCCTACTTGATCCCAAAAGTGCGTTGAGGTATTTGCAGCGAGGAGGATTCAGCTTGCTCTTTTCTTCCCCTTTTCTGACCTTTCTGTGAGGTGGACACTTTTTCTTTTCCTTGTCATCCTTTTTGTGCCATTCTACCTGAGATCTTAATAGAGTCATGTTAGCTTCATATCGGAAGATTCAATCGACAAACAAACAATAGTGGCACCATCCCACACTTAATTTGTTGGTACAAACTAATTAAGTGAGTGATGTCGATTACTCAGACTTCATCGACATACGTATAGGCGATATGTTCCAAAAACACGTTTAGCACAGTCATACTTTCATGTTATCTTTAACTATCCTTTCCAACTCTATTTCGTGTAGTCTTGACTATGCTTTCATGTTTGGCTTAATGCATCTTTTGAACAAAACTACTACATGGATATCCTAGCAAGTTATGGCATAGAAATAATACAACATCCCATGTTTGTAGTCAACCATGATTTTCATCTTGATGAACAAGGCATTCAAATATTCAAGCTTTCGAGTTACAAGGTTATGCAAGTAACTTGACCATGTCGATTCCGCAAAAGTATGACAGTGTATCAAAATTAAATACAAGTTGGAACTAAGTCATGAACACCCACACGTATTCTTTCACTCAACTAGATATATCATAACAAACCAACCTTATTCAAATCACCAACACCACTTCAAGATCTAACAAATCGTTATAAGCGTAGTATTGTAACGCTTTACGGAATATAAAGGAAGAATTTACTTGGTGATGGGATGTGGAAGATGATCTTGCAAGGATAGATGAGCAAAATGAAAAGTTTTGAGAGATTTGGTAATGTTAGGCGGCGCCTAAGTTGAGGAAATAAGTCTGTTTTGTTCTAATGTTGAGGATCTATTTATAGAACAAGCTATGGATCGGGTTTGACCCATGTAAAATCAGGTTAGGAGACCAAAAAGTAAGGATAGGTGGCGCCTAATGCTTTGCCTATGCTTGGCATAGGCGGCACCTATGCTATGGCATTGTAGATTCAGAGAGCAAAGGCCTTGGCATAGGCAGCGCCTAATGCTTTGCCTAGTTGAGCATAGGCGGCGCCTATGCTATGGCATTGTTGGGCATAGGCGGCGCCTATGCTATGGCATTGTAGATTCCAAGAGCTTAGGCCATAGCATAGGCCTTGCCTTGTTCGTTGCCTAGATTTATATAGGCCTTGCCTTTACCATTGCCTAGTTTTGCATAGGCAATGCCTAACCGATAGCCTTTGCTTTTTCACTCCTAACTTACCACCTTTAACATAGCACACTTCCAAATCAAAATTTGAGACCAATCTCCTCCTTTATACGTCTTGCACCTACACTTACTCAAAAATAACAAGAACAATGGGTTGCCTCCCATCAAGCGCCTTAGTTTTGGTCGTGGCTCGACTACAAAAACAAACTCCTAGTAAAACAAAACAATTAAAAATGATGGGTTGCCTCCCATCTAGCGCTTGATTTATTGTCGCAGAACGACATAGTTATCTCGATTACTTAGACTTTATCGAGATATATGGTGCATCATTTTTTGAATGGATTCAGACGACGCTGATGCTTACTTGTAGGCATGCAATCTTCTTCGAGATGACTCTTGTGCATACATATCCCAGGAGGGATACCAATTATATCATAAATAGTCCATCCCATAGCTCTCTTGTACCTCTTCAGAGCAGAGATGAGAGACTCTACATGTTGTTCACCTAAATCAGCCACAACACTCACCGGAAGTGTATTTCCACTTCCCAAGAACGCATATCTTAGGTGACTGGGTTGCTCTTCCGATTCTAGCACTGGTGGCTCTTCAATGGAAGTCTTCACTGTTGGTGAAGGTCGATTCTTAAGATCAAGGTCCAGCTTCTTAGGGCCATGAGAATAGGACCTTATTCCTGTTAGGGCACAAGCGGTTTCTTCATATTCTTCAACCTCCTCATGCTCAAAATTCAACAGCACATCAGACAATGGCTCATCAATAAGCTGCTTCTCTGTAGATAATTCTTCCACATCTTCATAATAAATATCAGCTATAGAGAACACATCCATATCTCTATGCTGCTTCATTGATTTGCATACATCAAAATGAACCACTTCGTCATTCATCCGAAATAAAAGCTCATTGGCTCGTAAATCAATAAGCACACTTCCTGTTGCGAGGAAAGGACGACCCAAGATTATGGGAGCTTCATAATCCACCTCACAATCCAAAATAACAAAGTCTGCAGGAAAATGAAGAAAGAAACCTTCACCAATACATCATATAAGATACCAACAGGTTGTTTTACCGACCTGTCTGCCATTATGAGCTGCATATTGGTTGGTGTAGGATCGCCTAACCCCAACTTTCTATAAATGGATAGCGGCATCAAATTTATGCTAGCACCCAAATCGCACAATGCCTTATCAAAATCCAAAGATCCCACCGTGCAAGGAATAGTGAAAGCACCAGGATCTGCCTTCTTCTGAGCTAACGATCTTGTAGCGATTGCACTGCAATGGTGAACATTATCTCCCAGCTCATAGCTTGCTGCCCGCTTCTTCGTCAAAAGATCCTTCATAAATTTCGCGTACCCAGGCATCTGTTCCAGCGCCTCTACCAAAGGAACATTAATAGTCATCAGCTTTTTTCTTCAATCTCTGAGGAAAAGGTGGTGGTGGAAGGGGAATAGTTTTCTCCACCACTTCCTTTTTATCTTGCTTCCGATTATCAACCTTTTCAGGAGTGTCATCAGCCTTCTTCTTCAGTCTCTGAGGGAAAGGTGGTGGTGGAAGGGGAATAGTTTTCTCATGAACGCTCTCGTTCTGATTTTCTGCTTCTACAGAATTATCATAATCTGCATCAATAACATTCTCCTCCGTATTATCAACCACCTGCTTGCCTTTGGACGGATTTTCCAACACCTTTCCACTCCTGGTAGTAATAGCCATACATGATCCATCATTTCTTGGATTTTACACGGTGTCGCTAGGTAAGGTGCCGGCCTTTTGTTAGTTGAATGTCGTCGATAGTTGACTCATTTATTGTTTCAGTTGTTTTATTGCAGAGGAATGCGAATCAACCAATTGCTTCATTGAGGACAAATCATTTACTACCTCAATTACTCCCGTGTTGGTTGCCTCAACTCCTTTCAACAGCTTGGCCATCATATCTTCCATGGACATCTTCCCAGAGCCAGATGCAGCGGCGTCACGACTTCCAAGAGGAACATACAAACCACTCCTGTCAGTCTTATTCTTCCAACTACCTTGATCACGGTCCTTGTTTCCAGATTTATCATAATAGTTCCGACCTTGGTTTCCTTGGGCATTGCCTCGGAAACCCCCCTGATTATTCAAGTAGTTAGTTTCTTCCTCAGAATCGGATTTATATCTTCCTTTTAACGCAACTGCTTTGACTTTTTGGGTCTTCCCTGATAATAAATTCTTGGTAAGAAGATCCATCTGCGTTTTCATGTGCGCCATATCTTGGTCACGTTCCTCCTCTCTTCGCCTTTGTTCTGCAGTCATGCCAATAGATATAGTAGAGCTTGCTACCTCAGAATCCCTAGTATGCCAAGCTCTACTCTAAATATATAATTCCTGCACTTTTAGTTCTTTTTCCTGTAAGTGAGCTAACCAACATGATTAGCATGTTTTCAGGTATAAATGATGAAGATTTCAGCATTTTGTGGATCTTTGGGTAGCAAAGGGAACTTCACGTAAGAAGGAAGGCAGTTTTTGGAAGCTTGAGGACTAAAAGTGATGTATGAAAAACCTGTCCCGGGCAAAAACAGTATTTCTAAAGACTTGGGGATCAGCAGTAACTTAGTAGGATTGGGATAAGGAAGCAGTAACCTAGTAGGATTAGGACAAGTATGTAGTAGCTTAGTAGGAATAGGATATGGGTGTTATAAAAACCCTATTTTGCTGAACTTTTCAGCAATCAATTCATTCTTATTCTCTTCTATTCTTAAATTCGTTGTTGACATTATTCTTCATCTATTCGACTTTTAATTTTCACGACAAGAGAAACGCTACTAGCAAGGAGTTCACGCCACAAGTGACGCCAATACTTACTTATCGTGATATTGTTATTACTTTGGTATGATGAAGATATCCTCGTGGTTTTCCTTCACAATTATGAGTAGCTAAACTTCTCTGTTAGGGTTATGGAAGCCTTATGAGATAGTATCTATTGCTATGAGTTTGTGAATTCTTGATACGTATGCTGCTTATATCATTACTCTCTTCATCTTAATTGAATTCTTGTGGTTGCAAACATATAGAATACGTCAGTATAGCATTAACTTGTTCGAAAGAAAAGTTACATAACTGGAAAAGAGAGAGTGATAAGGAAATAGGGCTACCAACCCCTGTTTAAAAGTTAGTGCCGTAACTGAATTAACCTCTTGGAGAATTCGTACCATTAGTTATACGCTTTAAGCTCGAAAGAGTTAAAGTGAAATAATCCTTGATGGTCGAAAGACACTAGGATTTACCATAGAATACGAAACTCTATAAGCGCATGCATGTCTGAATTCCGCATAACTCATAGCCAATAGATACGTAAAACTCATAAGGTGGACATAACCCTAACTTACAATTCTCATTGATTAAAATCTTACTAAACATTCCATTTTTACTTTGCTATTTTTATAATTTTACTTCACGCATAAAATCCCCCCTTTTTCCGTAGAACTTTCACCAAAAGTCTACTAATCGTTGCATACTTTGTGACCGAGTATTCCCTATGGGATTCGACACCCAACCCAGTTGGGTTCTATATTTGACGACGATCGCTTACACTCTTACGAGAGCTGTAGTTTGAGCGTTATCAAATTTTGGCGCCGTTGCCGGGGAATACGGTTGTCTATTAAGTTTGTGATAGTTACTAGACCCTTTGGTCAAAGATTCTTGTATTTTACTTTTAGTTGTTGTTTTTGTTTTATTCAGGTTTTGTTCAGTGCATGCCCAATACTCAAAGTTCTGGTCAACCATTATTACCCATAAACCCTGAACCGCAACTTATTGGAAGGATGGATGCACAACGCGACATTGAGAGAAGGGCCGCTCAACAAGAGCAGGCTAGACTAGCTGCGTTGGCCGCTACCCAAGTACATCAACAGAATATTGATAACCCTAGACGAGCAACAAATCCTGACGATGAGGACCTAGGTGATGACGAGTTACTAAACCCTAGGCGTGATGCTGAGGTGACAATACCTGAAAACAGAAGAGATCGTCAAGCCAAATTTAGGCCTGAACGCCGAGCTATGCAGATTCCTTTTGATGACGATGATGACGATTTGGACGGAGCTGGTGCTACAGGAGCTATTATTCCTCCGCCCTTGGTACCTGGAGTCAAGTTCAATATCACCAGCACCATGATTCAGTTGTTGCAGCTAAAGGGCTTATTTGGTGGACTTGCAGGTGATGATCCGAATATGCATCTGATCAATTTTATCTCTACATGCAAATCATTCGACAATCCAGGCGTTGGACAAAATGCAATGCGTCTATGCTTATTTCCATTGTCTCTATCCTGGGAGGCAGCTCTATGGTTGAATGGGCTGACTCCTGATTCTATTACAAATTGGAGGCAATTGAAAGACGCTTTCCTAGAAAGATTCTTTCCGCCATCCAAGAGAGCATAGTTGAGAGATGAGATCAGCAATTTTCGACAGCTTCCAACTGAAGCTCTTCAAGAAACATGGGAGAGATTCAAAAAGAAGCTTATGAGGTGCCCAAACCATCATATGACCAATTTCCACCTGATGGAGATATTATATAGATCCTTGAATTCTGTAACTAAGCCAGTGGTGGATAATGCGGCTGGAGGATCATTCATTGACCTCACTTTTATTCAGGCAAGCGATATGTTAGACCGAATGACAAAGCAAAGTAGAGCTTGGCATACCAGGGATTCAGAAGAAGCAAGCTCTACCACATCAATTGGCATGACTGCAGAACAAAGGCGAAGAGAGGAGGAATGCGATCAAGATATGGCGCACATGAAAACACAAATGGATCTTCTTACCAAGCATTTATTATCAGGGATGTCCGAAAAAGTAAAAGCGGTTGCGTCAAAAGAAAGAGAGGAATCCGATTCTGAGGAAGAAGCCAACTACTTGAACAATCAGGGGGGTTTCCGAGGCAATGCCCAAGGAAACCAAGGTCGGAACTATTATGATAAATTCAGAAACAAGGACCGTGATCAAGGTAGTTGAAAGAACAAGACTGACAGGAGTGGTCTATATATTCCTCCTAGAAGTAGGGAAGCTGCGGTATCTGGTTTGGGGAAGATGACAATGGAAGATATGATGGCAAAGCTGTTGAAAGGAGTGGAGGAAACTAATACGGGAGTGAATGAGGTGAAGAACGACTTGTATTCAATAAATGAATTGGTTGACTCGCATTCTACTGCTATAAAACAGCTAGAGCAACAATTGAGTCAACTTTCAGCGGCACTTAATCAAAGAAAAGTCGGCACCCTACCTAGCGACACTGTGCAAAATCCAAGGAATGACGGATCATGCATGGCTATTACTACCAGGAGTGGTAAGGTGCTGGAAAATTTATCCAAAAGCAAGCAAGTGGCCGATGATACATTAGATAATGCAGAACCAGAAGATGCCGAAGAAGTTGAGGAAGGCGTTAATGATGTCACCCCGAGAGATCTACATCCAGAAAAGATCGCCAATCTGAAGCAAGATGAAAAGAAAGTCGTGGAGAAAATTATTCCCCTTCCACCACCACCTTTTCCTCAAAGACTAAAGAAGAGAGCTAATGATACCAAGTTTAATAAATTAATGACGATGTTAAAGCAGCTGACCATTAATGTTTCGTTGGTTGAGGAGCTAGAACAGATGCCTGGGTACGCGAAATTTATGAAGGATCTCTTAACCAAGAAGCGGGCAGCAAGTTATGAGTTGACAGACAATGATCATCATTGCAGTGCAATCGCTACCAGATCACTAGTTCAGAAGAAGACCGGCCCTGGTGCCTTCACTATTTATTGCACTGTTGGATCTTTGAATTTTGCCAAGGCATTATGCGATTTAGGAGCCAGCATCAATTTGATGCCGCTATCTATTTACAGAAATTTGGGGTTGGGTGATCCTACTCCAACTAATATGAGGCTCGTGATGGCTGATAGGTCGGTAAAATAACCTGTTGGTATTTTATATGATGTATTGGTAAAGGTTTCTTCATTCATATTTCCGGCAGACTTAGTTATTCTGGACTGTGAGGTGGACTCTGAAAGTCCCATAATCTTGGGGCGCCCTTTCCTTGCAACAGGAAGTGTGCTTATTGATTTAAGAGCTAATGAGCTTCTATTCCGGATAAATAATGAAATAGTCCGCTTTGATGTGTGCAAATCAATGAAGCAACCCAAAGATTTGAACGTGTTCTCGGTAGCTGATGTTTATTTTGATGATGAAGAATTATCCGTAGAAGAGAAGCTTATTGTTGACCCATTGGCGGCTGTACTTATGAATGTAGAGCATGAAGATGATGAAAATTATGAAAAAACTATTTGTGCTCTAACAGGAATAGGGGCGCATCCTCATGCTCCCAAGAAGCTGGACCTTGATCTCAAAAATCGACCTACACCACCAGCTAAACCATCCATTGAAGAGCCACCAACATTAGAATTGAAGGAGCTGCCTAGTCATTTAAAGTATGCATTCTTGGGAAGCGGAAACACACTCCCTGTTATTGTGGCGGCAGATTTGGGTGAGCAGCAAGTTGCAGCTCTCGTCGCTGATCTAAGGAAATACATGAGAGCCATCAGTTGGACCATTGCTGATATTATTGGTATTCCGCCTGGGATATGTACGCATAAGATTCAGCTTGAAGAAAATTGCATACCCACTATTGAGCATCAAAGGCGTCTAAATCCACCCATGCAAGAGGTGGTGAAGAAAGAAATTATTAAGTGGTTAGATGCAGGGGTTGTGTATCCAATCTACGACAGTAAATGGGTAAGCCCGGTACAGTGTGTACCCAAGAAAGGTGGCATGACGGTAGTTGCGAATGAAAAGAATGAGTTAATTCCACTCAGACCTGTCACAGGGTGGAGAGTATGCATGGACTACCGGAAGCTGAATTCGTGGACACTTAAAGATCACTTTCCAATACCATTTATGGACCAAATGCTCGATCGATTAGCAGGGAAAGGATGGTTTTGTTTCTTAGACGGTTATTCTGGCTATAATCAGATTTGTATTCTCCCGAAGATCAAGAGAAGACAACGTTTACATGCCCATATGGTACGTTTGCCTTCAAACGGATGCCATTTGGGCTATGTAACACACCCGCTACTTTTCAGCATTGTATGATGTCCATTTTTTCTGATATGGTTGAAGACACCTTGGAGGTGTTCATGGACGATTTTTCAGTCGTGGGTGAGTCGTTTGAATCGTGTCTAGCGAATCTGCGTATGGCGTTGCAGAGATGTGTTGAATTCAACTTGGTACTAAACTGGGAAAAGTGCCACTTTATGGTTAAAGAAGGTAGTGTTCTTGGGCACAAAATCTCCGAAAAAGGAATTGAGGTTGATCGAGCTAAAATTAAAGTTATCGAGAAGCTACCACCTCCAATTTCTATAAAGGGAGTTCGTAGTTTCCTCGGTCATGCAGGTTTCTATTGACGGTTTATCAAAGATTTCTCCAAAGTTGCTAGTCCATTATGCAAGCTTTTGGAGAAGGATGCAAAGTTCGACTTCGGTGAAGATTGTTTGAAGGCATTCGAATGCCTCAAAGGGAAGCTAATAGAAGCTCCTATCATAGTAGCACCCGATTGGTCTTTACCGTTTGAAGTCATGTGTGATGCAAGAGGGGTAGCTTTGGGTGCCGTGCTTGGTCAAAGAAGGGAAAGGGTATTCCATCCAATCTATTATGCGAGTAAGGTCTTGAATGGAGCCCAGAAGAACTATACTATCACGGAACAAGAGCTTCTAGCAGTTGTTTATGCTTTTGAAAAGTTTCGTGCTTACTTGTTGGGGACTAAAGTGGTGGTTCATACTGATCATGCAGCACTGAGATATCTAATGGCGAAGAAGGATGCAAAACCGAGGCTAATTCGATGGGTGTTATTGCTGCAAGAATTTGATTTCGAGGTAAAAGATAGAAGAGGTTGCGAAAACCAAGTGGCTGATCATCTATCTAGACTTGAAAACGAGCACATAGCACAGCCCGATCTTGAGATTAATGATGCATTCCCCGATGAAGAGATCCTAGCCACAATGATGGAAGAGTTACCATGGTATACAGACTTTGCGAACTATGTGGTAAGTAATGTGATGCCTGCGAATCTATCTTTCCATCAAAAGAGGAAGTTCATGCATGATGTAAAACACTACTTCTGGGATGAGCCATATTTGTTTCGACAATGTGCGGATGGTGTTATCAGGCGATGCATATCTCATATGGAGGTGCCGAGTATATTGGAAGCAAGTCATGTTTCCCAAGTTGGGGGACATCATGCAGGTGGTCGGACAGCAAGGAAGGTATTGCAAAGCGGCTATTATTGGCCTTCGATATTTAGAGATGCCTACGAATTTGTGAGAAGATGCGACCAATGTCAGAGACAAGGCACGATTTCAAAGCACCATGAAATGCCCATGTCCAAAATTCTTGAAGTTGAGTTGTTTGATGTATGGGGTATTGATTTCATGGGCCAATTCGTGAATTCGTTTGGGATGAAATACATCCTAGTTGCTGTGGATTATGTCTCCAAATGGGTCGAAGCAGTAGCACTGGCCGATAGTGAAGGAAAGCGTGTTGTAGCATTCTTGAAGAGAAATATCTTCTCTCGTTTTGGGGTACCACGTACCATCATAAGCGATGGAGGATCACACTTTTGCAACAAGCTGATCAAATCCGTGTTGTTGAAATATAGGGTCAAGCAACACAAGGTAGCTACACCTTATCACCCACAAACTAGTGGACAAGTAGAGGTTTCTAATCGAGAGATCAAGCTGATCCTTGCTACGACTGTAAATGCTAATAGGAAAGATTGGTCTCGGAAGCTGGACGATGCACTATGGGCTTATAGGACTGCATTCAAAACGCCAATTGGCATGTCCCCGTACCAACTAGTTTATGGGAAGGCTTGTCACTTACCCATTGAGCTCGAGCATAAAGCATTGTGGGCATTAAAGCGACTGAATTTGAATTGGGATGATGCTATGAATATGAGATTGGAGCAGCTGAATGAGATGGATGAATTCCGTCTACATGCGTATGAAAGATTAGACCTCTACAAGGAGCGGATGAAAAAGTATCATGATCAGCGGATTATACAACAAAATTTTCTAAATGGTGATATGGTCCTTCTTTTCAATTCCAGACTGAAGCTATTCCCAGGTAAGTTAAGGTCCAAATGGTCTGCTCCGTACAAAATTAGCCAAGTCTACTCGTCTGGAGTAGTTGAGTTAAAAGACAATAATGGTGTTGTTTTTAAGGTGAATGGTCAACAAGTGAAGCCATATATTGGTCCTCTTGACTCGATAAAATGTATGGCCACCATTTACCTCGATGAAGTCTAAGTAATCGAGATAACTATGTCGTGCCGCGACAATAAATCAAGCGCTACATGGGAGGCAACCTATGGTTTTTAATTATGTTGTTTTTCTAAGAGTTTGTCGAGCCACGACCAAAACTAAGGCGCTTGATGGGAGGCAACCCATCGTTCTAATCGTTTTTGTTGTTTTTGAGTAAGTGTAGGTATAAGATGTATAAAGAAGGAGGTCTAGTTCAAAATTTGATTTAGAGGTGTTGCATGTTGAAGGTGGTAAGTTGGGAATGAAGAAGCAAAGGCTATGGGTTAGGCATTGCCTATGTAAATCTAGGCAACGAACAAGGCAAGGTCTATGCTATGGCCTAAGCTCTCTGAATCTAGAATGCCATAGCATAGGCGCCGCCTATGCCCAACAATGCCATAGCATAGGCGCCGCCTATGCCAAAGCCTTTTATCTCTGAATCTAGAATGCCATGGCATAGGCGCCGCCTATGCCCAACAATGCCATAGCATAGGCACCGCCTATGCTCAACTAGGCTTTGCAAAAGGCGCCGCCTATGCCAAGCATAGGCAAAGCATTAGGCGCCGCCTATGCTCACTTTTTGGTCTCCTAATCCAATTCCAAATGGGTCAAAACCCGACCCAAGCTTGTCCTATAAATAGAACCTTAGTCTTAAAACAAAAACTCATTGCAAATCCAACCTAAGCGCCGCCTATCTCTCCAAATTCTCTCAAAATTTTTTTTTTTGCTCTTTTAACTTTGCAAGAACATCTTCCAAGGCCATCAACCAAGTAAGTACTTCTTTGCTCTTCTTTTATATTCCGTAAGTACTACACTACTACGCCTATAATAAATTGCTAAATCTTGAAGTAGTGTTGGTGATTTGAATGTGGTTGATTTGTTGTGATACAACTAGTGAGTGAAAGAATACGTAAGGATGCTCTTGGCTTGTTTCCAACTTGTATTTGATTTTGATACACTGTCATACTTTTGTGGAATTGACATGGTCAAGAAAATTGCATAATCTTGTAACTTGAAAGCTTTCATGTTCGAATGACTTGTTCATTGAGATGAAAAATCATGGTTAACTACAAACATGAGATGTTGTGATTATTTCTATGCCATAACTTGATACAATCTCTATGTAGTAGTCTTGTTCAAAAGGGTACATCAATCCACACATGAAAGTATTGTCAAGATTACATGAAATAGAATCGAAAAGGATAGTTAAGATGACAAGAAAAGTATGACTGCACTGATTATATTGTTGGAACGTACCACCTAAACGTATAACGATGAAGTCTGAGTAATCGACAACGTTCACTTAACTAGTTTGTGCCAACAAATTAAGTGTGGGGTGGTGCCACTACTGTTTGCTTGTCGATTGTATCTACCGAGATGAAGCTAACATGACTATCATTTTAATCTCAGGTACAATGGCACCAAAAAGTCGACCAGGAAAGGAAAAAGCAACTACTTCACAGAAAGGCCAGAAAAGGGGACGAAAAGAGCAAGCTGAATCCTCCTCGCTGCAAATACCTCGCCGCATGTACGGGATAAAATGGGTCCTAGAGGATGGAGGAAAGGAGTGGTACAAGAACAATAAAATGAAAAAGTATGTTCATGTGGACCTGATACAAAAGGAAAGCCTAGCAAAGAAAGAACCTCGCATTTTGGCCAAAATAATAGCGTTACATCTCGATTTCATTTTCCAAGACATGGGAGAATCCAATATTGATCTAACGCGAGATTTTTATGCAAATTGGTCCCCAAAGACCACCGGCAGTGAAGTGAAGATTAGGGGCCAAGTCTTGCAGCTGAATGCGGATTTCTTCAACACTTTTCTAGGACTTCCATCTGTCGATCCATCACCACTCAAGGAGCTTCAACAAAGACCTCCGTACAGGGCAATTAGACACATACTATTTGGAACAAGATCAATGGCACGTTGGAGTCATCACAAGGATACCGGTCGGCACAACACCTTCCCGTATGCTTCCTTGAATAGAAAAGCTCAGATATGGTTGCGAATAGTCAACTCTTGCCTGATTCCAGGGACACAGTACACAAATATAACACGAGATAGAGTGTGCTTGGTGTACGCATTGATGACGAACGTCCCCATCAACATTAGGGTGATTATTCGATCCTCAATGCGTAAGGCCAGGCTGCACAAGAGGTCCCACTTTAGTTTTGGCAATCTGTTGACTGCAATATTGAGGAAGGAGGACATCGAAGAGGAACCTGCAGATCATAATCTTCCACACAACCCAAAGAATGTTGACCTTACAAAGGTTAAAGATGTTGAATCTATGCATGGAGTCAACCTTACCACTGCAGAAAGACATGCTCGCGACGAAAGCTTCTTCCGCCATTTATATGGCATGACGAGGTTTACCATGATGAACGGGGGTCGTGTTCCAACAGTTGCAGAGCTCCAACAGTTGTATTATGACTACCCAATGAATGAGCATGTGAGGGCTATGTGTGGAGTAGGTGTATATTTTGAGGAACCTCTTGATGACGATGTGCTAACCGATGCTGATCGCCGAATACCAGACTCCAATGTGGAGGAGAAATCTGATGACGACGACTCTGATGATGATTCCGATGCAGGGGGTATGACCCTAGACATAGAGGAGAAGTCAGACTAACCAGGTTCTTCTTATTTATTTTCTACTGAGGGCAGTGTGTCCCGTCTAAGTGTGGGGTGCTGGTATTTGTATGCTATACTTCTTTATCTGCATTTGCATTTATTTATGTTTGTTTGTTTTGTTTGTTAGTAGTTAAATTTTTTTAAAAAAAATTTTAACTTTGCATGAAATTGTTCTGATGGGCAGCATGGTATTATAACAAGAGTTTGTGCTAAAATCATTACTAGTGAGACGTTTAGGCTCTAAATGTGACTCATTGTGTGATAATTGTGTGGTTCAATCCCTTCATCTGTTGGGTCAAGAGTCTATACTACTCCCAATAAAGTCGACCATGTGCCTTGTGTGTGCGAGGATATAGTATATTCTGTGTTTGTGGATGATGCTAGAATTTGCCTGGTGTGTATGTGAAGCGAAATAAAGAGTGTGGGTTTAGGAGATGATTTAGGCATTTCTTTGGCAACCTGTACTTGTTTACCTTCTTATTACCTACCCATGGACATTATCCTAGTTAACCCTCTTTGAGTCTTTTAGCTATCTTCTTTGACAACCTCATACGTAGCCTAATCCATTTTTTTTCAAGACCATAATTTGATCCAAATTCCTAAGCGCTTTAAATTGTAAAGTCATATGACAAAATAAAAGGAAATTGGGTGAGAGTGATGCCTTCGAATGTATTGGTGCTTGAATTAGTTATGAAAAAGAGTGGCTATCATAGAGGTGTGTTAAAATAAAATAAAAAAGAGAAAAGAAAAGAAAAAGAAATAGAAAAATAAAAAGATAAATTGTGATGATGATTAAATAAAAAGATAGTTATGTTTGAATGGCAAAATAGGTGAAAAGGGGTGATAGATGAAAGAAAGGTAGCAGGGTTGATTAAAAGAGAGTGTTAATGGCATAATGTGATGTATTAAAGCGCTTAGGAACATAGTCACTATTTCTGGCCAAAATAGTCCTACCCGTCCCTTAGCCTACATTACAACCTGTAAAAGACCTATTTGATCCTAAGCTTAGCATTCTGATATTTAGTGGAGCATTACACTAAGGTCAAGCCTATGGTCATCAGTTGCAACATATGAATTCTTTGTGAGAGTGAGAGTAAGGAAAATCTTATACCCATGTTTCGAAAAATGAAATACTTGTGAGTGATTATGGGTGATATATTGTGAGACACACATGGTTGATGAGTTTTGGGTAGTTGTGTATGATTCTTTGTGCCTTAACTTGTGGATACGAATTAGCCATCATCACGAGTCTATGTTAGAGGTTGAACTGTTTTTAGTAGTGATCAGAAAACTACTCTTTGTTAATGATTGTCGTGCGTGTCTTGTTGAACATTTTGTGTTGTTACTGTGAAACTCTAAGTAGATGTTTACATGGACATAATATTTTGTTTGAGGACGAACAAAGCTTTAAGTGTGGGGTGTTGATGTTTGGCGTATTTACACGCCTTAAGTACTATAATTTACCCATATTTTAGCTAAGTTTTAAGGACAAAATATATAATTCCTGCACTTTTAGTCCTTTTTCCTGTAAGTTAGCTAACCAACGTGATTAGCATGTTTTCAGGTATAAATGATGAAGATTTCAGCATTTTGTGAATCTTTGGGTAGCAAAGGGAACTTCACGTAAGAAGGAAGGCAGCTTTTGGAAGCTTGAGGACTAAAAGTGATGTATGGAAAACCTGTCCCGGGCAAAAACAGTATTTCTAAAGACTTGAGAATCAGCAGTAACTTAGTAGGATTAGGATAAGGAAGCAGTAACCTAGTAGGATTAGGACAAGTATGCAGTATCTTAGTAGGAATAGGATATGGGTGTTATAAAAATCCTATTTTGCTGAACTTTTCAGCAATCAATTCATTCTTATTCTCTTCTATTCTTAAATTCGTTGTTGACATTATTCTTCATCTATTCGACTTTTAATTTTCACGACAAGAGAAACGCTACTAGCAAGGAGTTCACGCCACAAGTGACGCCAATACTTACTTATCGTGATATTGTTATTACTTTGGTATGATGAAGATATCCTCGTGGTTTTTCTTCACAACGATGAGTAGCTAAACTTCTCTGTTAGGGTTATGGAAGCCTTATGAGATACTATCTATTGCTATGAGTTTGTGAATTCTTGATACGTATGCTGCTTATATCATTACTCTCTTCATCTTAATTGAATTCTTGTGGTTGCAAACATATAGAATACGCCACTATAGCATTAACTTGTTCGAAAGAAAAGTTACATGTCTGGAAAAAAAAGAGTGACAAGGAAATAGGGCTACCAACCCCTGTTTAAAAGTTAGTGTCATAACTGGATTAACCTCTTGGAGAATTCGTACCATTAGTTATACGCTTTAAGCTCGAAAGAGTTAAAGTGAAATAATCCTTGATGGTCGAAAGACACTAGGATTTACCATAGAATACGAAACTCTATAAGCGCATGCATGTCTGAATTCCGCATAACTCATAGCCAATAGATACGTAAAACTCATAAGGTGGACATAACCCTAACTTACAATTCTCATTGATTAAAATCTTACTAAACATTCCGTTTTTACTTTGCTATTTTGATAATCTTACTTCACGCATAAAATCCCCCCTTTTTCCGTAGAACTTTCACCAAAAGTCTACTAATCGTTGCATACTTAGTGACCGAGTATTCCCTGTGGGATTCGACACCCAACCCAGTTGGGTTCTATATTTGACGACGACCGCTTACACTCTTACGAGACCTGTAGTTTGAGAGTTATCACTAAGTTACCTACCAAACCACATTCAAAACAAAAAAACATTTAAGGTCCCTACACTTAATAATTTTCAAGCAACTAAGTCACTTACCACACCATATTCAAAATAAAAAATTCCTCAGACTTAACCATTTTCAACCAACTAAGTATTAAAATAAAACCACATTCAAAACACAAAATTCCCTTCAAAGTCCCTACACTTAACCATTTTCAAGCAACTAAGTCACCTACCAAACCACATTCAACACAAAAAAATTTCATTCAAAGTCCTTTCACTTAACCATTTTCAAGCAACTAAGTCACTTACCAAACCCCATTCAAAACAAAAAAATACCCTTTAAAGTCCCTACAATTAACCATTTTCAACCAAGTATCAAAACAAAACCACATTCAAAACACAAAATCCCCTTCAAAGTTCCTGCACTAAACCATTTTCAAGCAACTAAGTCACCTACCAAACCACATTCAAAACAAAAAAATCTCATTTAATGTCCCTACACTTAACCATTTTCAAGCAACTAAGTCACTTACCAAACCACATTCAAAACAAAGAAATCCCCTTTGAAGTCCCTACACTTACACATTTTCAAGCAACTAAGTCACCTACCAAACTATATTCAAAACAAAAAAATCCCCTTTAAAGTCCCTACACTTAACCATTTTCAACCAACTAAGTATCAAAACAAAACCACATTCAAAACACAAAATCCCCTTCAAAGTCCCTAGACTTAACCATTTTCAAGAGACTAAGTCACCAAACAAACCACATTCAAAATAAAAAAATTCACTTTAAAGTCCCTAAACTTAACCATTTTCAAGCAACTAAGTAACCTACCAAACCACATTCAAAACAAAAAAATCCTCTTTAAAGTCCCTACACTTAACCATTTTCAACCAACTATCAAAACAAAACCACATTCAAAACACAAAATCCCCTTTAAAGTCCCTACACTTCACCATTTTCAACCAACTAAGTATCAAAACAAAACCACATTCAAAACACAAAATCCCCTTCAAAGTCCCTAGACTTAACCATTTTCAATTAACTAAATCACCAAACAAATCATATTCAAAATAAAAAAATTCCCTTTAAAGTCCCTAAACTTAACCATTTTCAAGCAAACAAAAAAATCTCCTTTAAAGTCCCTACACTTAACCATTTTCAAGCAACTAAGTCACCTACCATAACCACATTCAAAACAAAAAAATCCCCTTTAAAGTTCCTAAACTTAACCACCTTCAACCTACCACGTCACCCTTAAAGTCCCTATACTTAATCATTTTCAACCTACCAAGTCACAAAAAATAATCACATTAAAAATAAAAAAAACACCTACCAAGTCCCTACACATTCAAAACTAAGCCATGGGCTTTCATACCAAATGATAAAAGATCAAGTTCACAATATAAGAAACAAGCAACAACAAAACCAATAAGATGTCAAGAACAATGCTAGTGAATCGTACAAGTCCACACACAGCTTCACTAGACTTCAATATGAACAATAAAAGTAAGATAACAACAACAGTGAATTGAAGATAGCCCCACACGGCTTCACTATGTCAACATACCTTTGATATTTTTCTTAATTTCTTGATATTTCAAAATGGAAGCTTCAATCTTCTTATAGATTCTCTCACGAAAAGTTGCAATATCGCAAAAGATGAGCTTAGCAAATTAAATGATAGATTACCGCAATTTTCTCCAAAATACCCATCTACTCTATGCAAGATATTACTCATTTCAGTCCACATAACACACACAATCCATACTACATTCAAGTTTATCTCCAATTTTCCCACTTTCAACCAAACCATAAGAACTAGGGTTTCAAAATTCAAAATGAAATGAAGTTAACTCAAAATAAGGTCAACAAATCTCACATTCTTACTTGCTTGAGTTGGAGAAATCATGATTTGCTACGAGAACCCACTTGTTCGAGTGATTTCGAGTGACTAAATAAGTTGAAAGCTTGAAATCTCGATAGTGTCAATGGAAGAAGCTCGGCAAAGGTGGAAGCTTGGAATCGGCGGCAGTTGGCGTATGAAACCAACAACGACAGTATGTGTTCGTGTGTGTATGCGGCGTTGAGTGTTTGTGTGTGTATACAATGTTTTCCATATTTTTTATGTATATTTAGAGATTGATCAATTGGGAAAGTGAATTATTTGAGTGGGTTGGGTTGGGTTATTAATTATTTTTAATTTTTTTATTAACAGTAAAACCGACCACATGTGGTTGATTTTTACAAAATTTTTGATAAATTAAACTTTAATAAACTATAATTAAAAAATTAATAAATTAAAATTAATTTTTAATAAATTAATATTTTTAATAAATTCTATAATATTTATAACAATATCCAATTAATTTAATACAATGTGTATATATATAAATCAGATAATTAGTTATTTTATCATCACATTAACACGAGTAGTATATTTCCTCCATCCTATAATAATCTCAATGAATTTTGCAAATTACGATAATTTTTTGGTTCATTAGCTTTTAATTACGATATTATATATATATACGTGTTAATCAGATAAATTATCGACGTCTTACGTTATTACAGCTTCAACAATATACGCGTATCTACATTGACATAAAATAGTATATCTATTTCTTCAATAGTATGATATCAATGTATTATTCAAAATATTTTGATATATCGATTCAGTTATCGAGCTTTCGATTACTGCATATGTCACTACACGAGATATATGTATATATACATATATTCAATTATTTACACTATTTAAATATGTAATATAAATATCACATACACGATTTTTCTACCCCATAATAATATTCAATGTATTTCACATATACTCATATACAAAATTTTTAAACGAAAAAACTCAAATTCACCGCCAAAATTTGGCAGTCGTTCAAAATTCAAAATTCAAAGCAAATGGTAAGTATATGCCAGTTTCATGATTCAATTTTCTGTCTCCCTCCCCTACTTTCTCCCCGCCTCCCCCGCCATATACCTCGTAATACTTGTCTTACGTTATTACAACTTCAACAATATACGTGTGTCTACATTATATTGACACAAAATAGTATATCTATTTCATCACTACACGAGATATACGATATATAAATATATTCAATTGGCTATCAATATTCAAATACGTACCATATACATCACATACCTGATTTTACTACCCCATAATAATATACAACGTATTTCACAGAAACTCAGTTGAATTATCGGTTGGTTTATCTTATGTCATTAATATACCTTCACTATATAATATGTATATACTCTATATATATACCTATACATACACACACATATATATACACATTATCGACTATATCAATACGTACTATATACATCACATACGTACACAAGTATCTTATCCAATAATCTAATGCAACGTATTTCATATACGTACTATATACATCACATACCCTATTTTACTACCCCATTGTATTTCACATATACTCAAATAAATTATCGGTTGATTTATCTTATGTCATTAATATACCGTCACTATATAATATGTATATATTATATATATATATATATATACATATACATACACACACATATACACACTATCGACTATATCAAGTTCAAAATACGTACTATATACATCACATACGTATACAAGTATATTATCCAACAATATAATGCGATGTGTTTCTTATACATACTTAGATTAGTGATCGATTAATTATATTTGATTAGCTTAATATATTAGGTTTTGAGTATATATATAATTAGGTGTTACAAAAAATTATTTAATTTTTAATTTTTTTACTTCGAAAATCAACACAAGTGGTCCTTTTTTTAAAATTTAATTTTTTATTTTAATTAAAAAAAGACCACTTGTGGTCAGTTTTTATAAGTATTTTTTAATTATTTTCTTTAATAAAAACGACCACTAGTGTTCGATTTTTTTAAAAATGAATTAAAAAAGAATTTTTAAAAACCAATCATAAGTGGTCGGTTTTTATAAATATTTTTTCATTATATTTTTTAAAAAAAAACGACCACTGGTGGTCGGTTTCGTTATTTTTTTAAATTTTTATTTGTTAAATAAATAATTATTATTTAAATTATTGTAATAATTATTTTGATTTTTTAAAATATAAAAGCGACCACTTGTGGTCGCTTTTAAAAAAAAAAATTAAAAAAAACCGACCACATCTTGTGGTTGGTTTTACCAATTTTTTTAGTAGTGTTTAAGGGCAAAATTTAGAAATAACATACTTATCCCCTTAATTATGAGTTTCATAGTAACAGTTTCATAATTATATAATATAGCGAGTTGTATTTTGTATTTTTACAAACTATTTCTACAATAATACAAATACATATGATTTTTACTGCCCTTTTGACCGATATGTATTTTGTATTTTTGCAAACTGTTGTTACAAAAATACAAATACATATGCTACAAAATGTAATTTGATAAAAATGTTGTTATTTTTCGTAATTTAATACTTAAGTATGCTACTTTATGTATTTTTTCCTTTTTTTAATTCAGGTAAAATAAAATGTTATAGAATGGACTAATTTTTATTTTTCTAGACTTCGAAGTTGAGGTTGTTGTATATTAAGATTTTAATTGTAGGACTACTTAATAATTTTAAGACACAACGGTAAAGATTAATTTGTATTATTAAAGATTCCAGTTTAAGAGCTCACAACATTTAACATAAAATGATGATATCATAAATGATACTATTTCTTCTACCAATAAATCAAAACACTTGACCAAATGACAAAGAGAGTTTTCAAAATGGTCTTTAGCTTAGAGAACTACTAAGCTAGTGTTTGGTCATAAATTCCCAAATATTTTTGGCAAGTCAGTGTTGAGTGAAGTTTTCAGACCTCACTATGTGGGAATATGTTGGGTATGTTGTTGTTGTAGTGTCGAGTAAAGTTTTACCATGAGTTTGACCTTAGTTTTTGGGATACATATTTTACTTTTGTAAAGGAAAACAACATAAAATATGATTTACATCTATGAATTCAAAAAACTATTTAAAATACATAAATTTATATTATCACGTTATAATGAACATGTTCTGTGATAATTATGTTTCATGATTAAAAAACCATGGCTTATCTCAATTCTTTATAGATAGCGACAATTTATTAATGAGGATTGGTTGGCAAATAGATTATAGTTGAGAGGAACGATTAGTGGGGGTTTTTCTATAAATATAAGAGTGTGGAGTAAATTTTAAAATTTTAAAAGTACCCAAAATTAGAATTTGGTCCAAAGCTACTTTTTTTCTACTTTTTGAGAATTTGAATTTTTTCATTTAAAATTTTGAATGGGTATATAAAAAATGAATAATTTCAAATGAGACAAGGTGGATGAAGGCTCACCTCTTGTCCTTAAAAGTTTAACGTCGTTAGCTAATAATAAGGTATAAAGCGGGGAGACTATTTTGCCTTGTAAGATAATTGAGGCCACACGCCTTATAAGCTTTTCATTTTATTTTCCTGATAACTAGCATAGATTGTGTTCATAATAACATTTAAAATTTTCATTATTGATGTTACCATTAAGTAGTCATTTGATCATGAATATTATTCACAATATTTTGAAATATGTTTTCACTTTATTTCGAAATGCTTCTTTGGCCATAATTATTGCGAAATATGTTTTCTTGATATTTGAATTTTTAAAAAACACTTCAAGAGGTGTTTTCATTATTTTTGGATTCTCTTTTTGTACAAAATCTATTTTTTTTTATTTTCATAAAATAATCTAAATTTTCATAACACTCTTTTGAAAAAAAATATTTTCACTTTTTATATTTTTCAACTTCAAAATTACCCTAATTTTGAATAAAGTGAATATAAATTTGTTGTGGTCCTATATGTAAGACTTCAAATTAATAAGAGATGCTTAGAAAGTAAATATGCTTAGCAAATGTGCAAATTTGTATAGATATTTGTTTCTTCCTTTCGCACACGCAAGTGTATGTGGTCATACAACTAATATAGATATATTTATATACAATAAATTTGCAAATTAGTATAGATATCTGATATGTCCCTCAATGCATCAATCAAGGGAATATTAATGTGAAGATGTGAAGTTGCTTGAAGATATCAAGGAACTTCTTAAAATTTACATCCTCATTGCTTTTATAGAATCTTTATGGGAATAGCGGAAGAGGTCTCTCAAACCCCTCTTTCTCTTCTTTCCTCTTGAACAGGCTCTGTCTCTGAAGTTGATGCTGGAATTAACCTTTGTGGGAAAGGAGGTAGATGCTTATAGTTGTCCCAGTTAATTACTCTCCTCTTTGGAGGCTCTGCATCCGATAATTCTATAGTTGTGTCTTGAATTCTCTGTTTAGGATGAGCTTCAACCAACTCTTTTTTATTTTTCTGAGCGAGTCTGCCATTACATGTTTAGTATTATTCTCTGTATCACTCGGTAGTGCACTTTTAGGTCTTTCGTGTTGTGATGAGGTAGTTGGACCACTTGACACTCAAGTCATGAATGCATTTCTGCATTTCATTCACAATCTAAGGGTGTTGTCCTATAAACTGTTTCATTGTCTCCTTTAATGAATTGCTCACTTGTGGAGCTTATGGTGTATATTGTTGTCTTTGGTCCTGTTGATTTCCACCCTATGAAAAATTTGGATGATTTTGTAGTTTTACCGCCCCACATAATATATAGATTTTGAATTTAAAGGACATCCAGAGTAAGCATAATTTTCACCACACTTCTCATAAAATAATACAGCCACCTAAACCTGTTGAACTTGATCAGTACTTGGAGCTAATAAAATTTGCTTGATTAAGACATACAACTACCCAATAGTAGCCCGAATAGCTGACACATCATCCAACTCTATCTAGAAGTGAACACTCTTCTAAGCTCTGAATAGTTTCGGTGACCTATTGACGTAAAAGTGAGCAACACCTCTATTTCAACATAAGATCTTGGACAGAATTTTTCCTAGAGCTGGAGCATCTAATAAAGACTTAGAGTTTGACCTAAATCCTTTAATAAACTTATGCCCCAAAATGTCTTTGGGCTGATGGTGATGCAGGCAATCTCTCAAGTATCCCTTGTATATCTCCTAGGCTTGAGAAAGGGATTCAATATCTTTTTGAATAAACTAGATATCAAGGGGCCCGTGTTAGCATATATTATTTTTTGGTCTCAATTTATATGACACAAATAGAATTTAGATAATCAATCATATTTTTAATATGTTTTTAGATATTTTAAGTTGTTAACTATTGTAATTTATAATAATTTGTATATAATTTTCAAATAATAAATGTTACTCTCCTTGTCCAAACTTTTTATGCATTTATATTCAATTATAATTTTAAAATAATTTAAATTTTTAATTATTGTGATGTATAGTACTTTTTCTCTATTTCAATTTAAGTCGTCCTGATATAATTTCGAGAGTCAGCCAAATATTTTATATTTTTAAATTTTTTCATGTTGTTAGTTATTTTGATTATAGTATTTTTACGTATTTTATTGAAATATATAACACATTTTTTTTAGATATTTTAAGTTATTAGTAATTGTAATTTATAATGCTTTTTATATAATTTTCAAATAATATATGTTTCTCTCATTGTCCAAACTTTTGTGGCATTGATAGTCAATTATATTTTTAAAATAATTTAAGCTTTTAATTATTGTGATTTATAATATTTTTTCTTCTATTTCAATTTAAGTGACACAATGTTTAGATGACTATAATAATTAATTAGAGGTGATATTATAAAATCACGATTGAAGCAGTGAAGCAGACATGCCATAAATGTATTTTTTTCATTAAATATTATAATATTAATATTTTAATACTTAGATGACTTACAATAATGAATTAGAGATAATATAGTAAAATTACGGTTGAAGCAGCTGAAGCAGACATGTCATAAATGTCTATTTTTTTATTAAATATTATTTTCTAATACGTAGATGACTTAGAATAATTAATTAGGGGTGATATAATAAAATCACGGTTGAAGCAGCTAAGCAAACATGTCATAAATGTCTATTTTACTTTTTTTATTAAATATTATTAATTTTATAATACATAAATGACTTATAATAATTAATTATGTGTGATATAATAAATCACGGAGCAAGTAGGCACGATGAAGAAGAGGACCTGCTTCTTCACACATCTATATAGTACTAATACTAACTAGATATCGAGGGGTCCGTGCTACCACGGGCCCAATATATGTTATTTTTTGTCTCAATTTATGTGACACAAATAAAATTTAGATAATTAATTTTATTTTAATATGTTTTTAGATATTTTAAGTTGTTAGCTATTGTAATTTATAATACTTTTTTGGCAGTGCAATTTACTCTTTTAAACTGTTAGGTATTGCAATTTATAATACTCTCTTTGTCCAAACTTTTGTGGTATTGATAGTCAATTATATTTTTAAAATAATTAAATTTTTTTAATTATTGTGATTTATAATACTTTTTTTCTATTTCAATTTAAATGACATTGATATAATTTCGAGAGTCAACCAAATATCACGATGGAAGTAGCGAAGTAGACATGTCTTGATGACTTATAGTAACTAATTAGAACTGATATAGCAAAATTGCTATAAAAAATACCTGTGAAAAAAACTTAAGTGGGTCTTATATAAGATGTCAAGTTAATTTAAAACATCCATAGTTAATTTATCATTTTATGTCTATTTTATCTTTTTTTATTAAATATTGTTAATTTTTTAATACTTAGATGACTTATAATGATTAAGTATGGGTAATATAGTAAAATTACAGTTGAAATAGCTGAAGCAGACATGTCATAAATGTTTATTTTACTTTTTTTAATTAAATGTTATTAACTTTCTAATACGTACATGACATATACTTATTAATTAGAGGCGATATAGTAAAATCACAGAGTAAGCAGGCACACCGACAAAGAGATGTCTGCTTTACCACGCTTCTATATAGTACTAATTCAAAAATCTTGCCTCTGAGCTAGCTCTTTTGTTCTTCTAAATGAGAACCTGTTGAGAAACTTTTCAAATTTTCAGATAAAGCATTCCAAGACGTGATAGATCCTGCCAGTTCATTCTTCAACCATTGCTTTGCTTTCCCAATCAGTGAGAAGGGAAACAATGTCAACTTTGGGTATTCATCTAAAACATTTCGTAATAGTAGTTTTCACTCAACTCAATAAACTCTAGCAGGTGCTTATGTTTGTCTTCGTGTGGTTTAACTTTATATCGACATGTATTTTGTACTAGTCGCATCGTGCCCTCTTTAAGCTCAAAATTTTTTATGATATTTGGCTTCACAATAGCTCTGGAGGCACTTTGTTGATTTAACCTCACAAAATTTCACACAAAACATATGGTGCAGGATGGGGCTGGACGGCAGCCCTATCTACTACATCATTTGATGGGTCTCAAAGAATTGGATTGTTTAAGTTATCACCCATCACTCTCAACCCTCTAAGTGTACATTCAAGCTAGTGGTGAATTGGATTCAAGGAATTTCCTTAACTCTGGGTATTTAACATAACTAACCGTACCATGAAAGAAACAAAAGCACCAAACAAAAGTGAAATCTAAAAATTCAATAAAACTCAAAATAGTATCAATTTCAAATCAAATCTCTGGCAGCAGTGCCAAAAACTTATTGCGTCCTTATGCACACGTAGTGTACGTGGTCTATAAGTAATAAAGAATGTAAGTCCAGATGTCGTATCCACAGAGGTTTGACGAATTAAAGTTCTACGTTGAATTCTTATGCGATCTATTTAGTGGGTGACCAATAATAGAGAGTGATTTGTTTGTTTTAAATGTAAATAAAAACAATTGTAGACAACTCATGAATTAGTTGTGTTGTGATTCAGATTTGACAAAAAAAAATCTAAGGTTGCGGTTAAGGCTGGGCATAAAATATCAAAAATTGATTTATCGAATCAAACCGAAAAATTTGGTAATTGGTATTCAGTAATTCAGTATTTGATATGATATTTGGAAGTAAAATTTCAATATTTTGGTATTTGAGATTGGGTTTGGTACAAAATATTAATACCGTTTGCTATTCGGTATTTACCGAATATCGAATTATATATATATATATACTCAACCAAATAGACACAAGTATTAGTCATCCCAAAGAATCTCTTGAACCTTGGTAATATATTCGTAAAAAATAACAAAAAGAATACTAAAATTCTATTTAAAATATCTCTGAAGTTTAAACGTACATTTGCACATCTCCAACTTTAATATGATATTACCAAATACCGTACCAAACCAAATTTTAATTTACTGATTATCGAATTATCAAACCGATGTTTATAAGTATGTATATGGTATCTACATTCAAATACCAAGTGCCAAATTACAGAATCCAAACTTTAAAAATACCGAACCGAATATCGAACACCCACACCTGGTTGTGGTATTTTGACAATCTAGTTGTGCTATTGGATCATTCGTCTAATTTGCTTTCTTGAGTTGCTAGGTACAAGTTAATTGTAGTTATATTGAGTGTTTTTTACAACTACTTTATGCCTACTTGACCAGTGTTCTGAAATGGGAGTGCATCATCGCATTATGTGGTAATGCGCTGCGAGGCTTTGCCGCTGTGAGTAACTGATGTGAGGCTATTTAACAAATACGAGCGCATCATCTTATGATGCGAGATGCGTTGTGATGTGAGATGCGAGTTGATGCGCTCGCATTATGTTGATTTTATTTGTAGGGCCATTTTAAATTAAAAATAAAAGAGTCGGGTCAATTTTAAAGTTAAAAAGGAGTTGGATTACTGTTGCCTTCACTTTTGTGAATTTTTAAGGTTTAGCTCTTAAGAGAGTCGTGATCTCTTTCCTTCTTCACTGAGATTTTATGGTAATTTTTCTTTCTTCTTTCTTCTCTGCTTTGTTGTTTTTCAGTGCTGCAGCTTCACTATTTTTTTTCTTTTGCTATTCACTGTTGCGATCAGTTACTGTTTTGTTCACTTTTATTTTTCACTTTTCCTCCTCACTTTTTTTCCTTTGATTTTGGTGTTCAAACCTGTGATTTTGGTGTTTTGTTTAAACTTTCGCTTATATATATTGTCTTTATTGTTGTTTATACAATTGTTGCGGTTTTTTCAGTTATGACTTACTATTTGGATGTTATTTGGTCTTTTTTTATTTTAAATCGTGATTCTCTTCAATGATGCGGTCGCATCGCTTCATGCATCGCGTACTACGTGATGCGGAACCTTGTCGCTTTTTTTCCACATAACACTTTCTTGAACACTGTACTTGACTATCCCTAGTACCTATATTTTTATGGTCATCGGTTAATAGTTGTTAGAATATGAGTAGGAATAGAAATAGTATACAAAATCCTACGTGGAAAAGGATTGTAATGTAGTGTCTATAAATAGAGTGTCAATATAATTATGTATACACAATTCAATAAAAATATTTTCTCTATTATTTCTCACATGGTATCAGAGCATTCGTGAGAAAAATATCATTTCGGTGTCACTGTGTCATTTTTCGGTGACAGAAGTTGCTGACTAAATAACTATATTTTTCGTCTGTGTATTTCAAGACAAATCAACACCACCATAATATTTGGAATTTCTAGGTGAGCAAACCCCAGTCAGATTCATCGAAAATAGGCATCACACGCACCCACACGTGCCGTCGGAAGATATTCTTCGATGAGCGCGTAAGTTCATGCATTGGTACGTGCAGATAATTTTGACAACTTTTTCGATAGTTTTTTTATAGTAGCCTCACCTCTTCATTCTGAGGCTACTCATATGATTATTTTCTGATTTCGAGCAACTTCTGGATATCAGATCTTATATCCAACGATTTTTTTTTTCGGGCCAAATTCCATCAATATTTCTTTTTCCTAATTAAATCTGTATCTTAATAAGGATATTAGAAACTCAGATATCACAGTTTATGAAGAATCGACGAGGGAAGGTCAATTTGAAAGATCTCAACCTAGGTGTAGTTATTGTAAAAAGCTTGGACATACTCATGGCATATGCTATTCTCGACCAAAGTGTAGTTATTGTAATAGGCTTGGACATACTCATAAAATATAGTATTCTTTGCGTGGTCGACCACCTAAAAATGCTCACATTGCTCAGTCTAACACCATAAGTGATCAATGGGTGTATTTATCTGACAAAGAACATAATGAGCATCTTCAGTATCAAGGAAGCAAGCATATATCTCTACCAATAGCCTCAACTGCATAATCTTTTATCTTTGGATCAGGGGTTGTGGGTTCAGGTGCTTCTGATCATATTTCTGGTGACAAATTACTTTTGTCTGATATTGTTTATTCACAATCTCTTCCTGCTATTACTTTAGCTAAAGGAATCCTAAGAGAACAAAAAGGAGTTGGACAAGCCAAACCCCTATCTTCTGTCACTCTAGACTCTGTTCTTTATATCTCTAGTGGTCCTTTTAATCTTGCATCTGTTAGTCGTTTGACACGTGCCCTTCATTATAGTATAAGTTTTTTTTATGATTCTTTTCTAATGCAGGACTGTAAAACGGGACAGACGATTGACATAGGGCATGAATCACAAAGCCTTTACCATCTTACCTCTTCAAATATCCTTCACAGCATGCTCCGTTACAGACCCTCCCAAACTTATTCACAAATGTTTAGGACATCTGAGTTTATCCGAGCTACAAAAGATGGTGCCTTGTTTGTCTAGTCTATCCACATTAGATTGTGAGTTGTGTCAACTAGGGAAACACACTCGTGCTACATTTTCATGTAGTATTGAGAGTCTTTCAGAGTCTATTTTCTCATTAGTTCGTTTTGATATTTGGGGACCTAGTAGAGTCAGTTCACCCATAGGATTTTGTTACTTTGTTACTTTCATTGATGATTTTTTAAGATGTACTTGGGTGTACTCGATGAAAGATCATTTCGAGTTATTTTCTATGTTCAAAAGTTTGTGTTCAAATACAAAATCAATTTGGTGTTTCTATTCGTGCTTTTCGTAGTGATAGTGCCTTAGAATACGTATCCTCTCAGTGTCAAGAGTTTATGACTCGTCAAGGAATCATTCATCAGACATCATGTCCATACACCTCTTAGCAGAACGGTATAGCAGAAAGAAAAAATAGGTATCTCATTGAGACTGTTCGTACTTTTCTCACTGAATCTCATGTTCCACTGCGTTTTTGGGGCGATGCAATCCTTGCATATTGCTATCTCATTAACAGAATGCAATTACCTTCGATCCAAAATCAGGTTCCCCATTCCATACCATTTCCTCAGTCACATCTCTACTCTATCTCCCCTCGTATTTTTTGGGAGCACCTGTTTTGTTCTAAACTTAGCCGTAGGAAAAGATAAATTAGCCTCTTGTGCTTTCAAATGTGTCTTCTTTGGTTACTCTCGAGTTCAAAAAGGGTATCGATGCTATTCACCTGATTTGGGACGTTATCTTATGTCCGCCGATGTCACATTCTTTGAATCTCAGTCTTACTATACATATTTTGATCATCTTGATATCTCTGAGGTTTTACCATACCTCCAGTCTTACCTACACCAATCTTTATGGAATCTACGATTACTTTTCTATCTTCAGCTGCAGTGCCACTATTTTTTGACTTATCACCACCGCTTACGTCTACTATTAGTCCCAGATGATTCATGTCATGCACCTAGCGTATCCCCTACTGCGGACCTATCTCCTCCTAGCCAATCAGTTGCACTTTAAAATGGTAAAAGATCCACTCGTAAACTAAGTTGTTGAACTCGGGTGTGGGTATCCGAGACAGGTGCGGATTCGAGAATCGGATTTGTCAAAATATAAATTTTAAGATTCGGTGGTGCGAATCTGAGTGTGGATATGGGTGCAGAAATTCGGCTAAAAAAAAATATTATAAATATAGAGTTATAAAGATATTCTAAAAATACTTTATTAAACAAACACAAAAACATCCCAACTTAAGACATCAATTCAAAATTAATAGAACAAAAAGAAATGTCCACTATGAAGTTACTTAAGTTAACTACTCTCCGCATCTTCTTCAACTTCTTCCAAATCTTTAAATTCTTCGTCAAAAGCCAGTCCTTCTAATTAAGGTTCATCTATTGATAGCTCAATTAAATTATTAATTGTATCTTCAACTTCAAATTGATATCCACTTAAATATGTTAAAAAGAATGAATACATTAAAAAAAAATTATACAAAGAAAGAAAAATATATCATTCAAAATAAATAATTGAGGAACTGATAAAGAAAATGTAGAGATACCTACATCCCCATACTTGCTTGGCCCATTTATATATTTCTCTTTCTTGCTAGATAGCAACCGCAGATTATAATATATAAACACTAAATCTTTGGCTCTTGAAGTTGTTAACTTATTTCTCTTGATGTTGTGAATCATAGAGTATGTGCTCCAATTTCTTTCACAATAGGAGGAAGAAGCCGGTTGAGTAAGCAACTTGAAAGCTAATTGTTGTAAAAGTAGAGTAGAGACACCATGATTTCCCCACCCAGAAAGAGGATCTTCATACTCCATAGCATCAGTCATATGAGGCTCACCAAAATAACCACTCATGCTACAAAATTTTCCATACTTCAATAAAACTTGTTTAATTTGATTAGAATCTTTAAAGTACCTTTGAAAGCACTTTATTCTATTCGATGCAATTTCTAAATCTTCATTAGGAGCTACCTGTTGAATTCTACTCTCTCCTTGAATCCATGATTCATGATAGTATTTGGAAACCAAAGAATGTGCCATACAATGTAAATGGGTGTTGCTTTTGTTCCACCTAGCCATAAGAACACCATGAATGGAATAAAAAAAGTTTGATTGGCCAGAAATGAGTTCTTCTTCCTCATGCTCAAAGATTATTTTTGTTAACCTTCTCAATCATTGAGTCCCACATATCATAAATGAGATGTAATTTCAGACTATCTAAATCGGCATCTCTAAGCATATCTACAATAGGTTCCCTAAACTTCAAAAAGTAGTCAATACTATCCCACTTCTCATCATTCATTATAAAGGATTTTATTTCACGAGTTTTGTCTTCAATTCCCCTGTCCCCCTTATAATTCTTCCATTCATCATCCATGACCATCTTCTCTAAAGAAGGTTTCACTTTGCGAATACGAGTCGTCATAATAACATATGAGGCAAATCTTGTTTCACCAACTTTTAATAAACACAAATATGAATGTTTTTGAAAAATTACATGTGCCATGTCATGATTCACAACAAAGTTTTTCAAATTACTCACTTCACTAAGTAACTCTGAGATCTAGTGGCAATTAGCAAAGTGAGATGATTTATCAGACGGTTGACACATACTTTTCAAAGCTAGATTCAAACAATGAACAATACAAGGAGTCCAAAATATACGAGGATATTTTTCCTCCACCATAGTACCAACAAGTTTCGTATTACTTACGTTATCTGTAACAACTTGAACAACATTATTTGGACCTACTTTCTCTATTGCTTAAATAAACAAATTAGAAATATATTCTCCATTCTTCGTGCACCCACTAGAATTTATTGAATTTAAAAACATTGGGCCCCCACTAGATGATGTCAATATATTGATCAAAGGTCGTTACTCCATCCATCCGAACAAATCGACAATCCTTTCTTTTTTCATGTATCTTTAATTGGTTGCAACTTCCTATTAATGTAAGTGTTTTTTATCCAAAAGAGTTGTTCTCAACCTATTATATGATGGGGGAATATATTCGGGGATGGAATTTTTAGCTAAAAACTTTGAATATTTTTTAAAGTATAGAGAATTGGCAAAATTGAACGATAAACCTGATGCGTAGAACATTCTAGCTGCTAATTTGTCGGCAGTATTCTTCTCATGGATGCCAAAAGATTTTCCTATAGCTCCACTTTCTAAACTCTTTCTTTTTTTTTTTATGTTCAAGTAAATCAGCTTAAACTAAAGATTTTTTCTTTTCAGCTTGTTCATGCTCCATCTTCAAAATTCTCAGTGTATCACCTTAAACTTCGCTACATATTTGAACTCCATGACCCGATAATCTTAAGAGATGTGCTTTAACTCTATTATATGATCCAGTAACTTGTTTATTACAATAGTTACATGACTATGTTCTATTTCCACCACCATTGGGAGTAGTTGAAATTACTTTTACATGATTCTATAATGGTTTGTCATCAAAATCTGCTCCTATACTTTTTGTTGGTCTTATAGGACCTTTTCCCTTTTGACTACCCGATACGGATGATGCCATATTATTTGATAAAGAATAATCAAATTTTATGTTAAATTTTTTTCTGACAGAGGTTCTATTTATAATGTTATGATGAAGACAATTTTAAAATTTTCCTAATTTAAATCAATTTAATTTTCCTCGACACATAGGGATTAGGATTTATTTATTTTAGTTAATTTACTATTTTTAGTTACTTTTGTCTTTGATTTTACTTTTCAATTAGGAATAGTATTAATATTAGAAACTTTTTTCCAAAATTTTAACTTACATCTGTTCACCAAATATTGATATAAATTATTTTATGTCATAAAAAATTTAAATAAAAAATACAAGAACGACATGGAGTGTAGAACAACATAAATGTAGTGAACCGACATAAAAACAAAACCGCTATATTGGTTGTTTTTATTACTTTAAAAAATAAATATATAACATAATTAAATAAAACTAATAGGTGAACCGACAAAATGACCAACAATGAGAAATACATATGCGGTCGCTGAGAAATACGTACAACATCGCCGAGAAATAGTTACCGTTTCTTCCTACCATTCGTCGTCGTCGATCATCAACACGTCGACAAGGCATTTTGACAACACCATTTCTGTTTGTTAACCTTACAGTTCATCGGTGTAGTCGTTGTTGGTTCGAATTTTTCAGGTAAGTCGCCGACTTATCTAATGTTTTCCCTCGAATTTCTTCTTGAATTTGGTCAACGAGTCCAAAATCATTTGAACAAATCAGAAACTGTGGAAATGTCCGCACTCGTGCCAATCTGGTGTTGATATTAAGAATGCTTTTCTGCATGGTGATCTTGAGAAAGAGGTCTATATGGAGGAATCAGTTGGTTTTGTTGGGGGGAGTCTAGTAGCCTTGTATATCGATTGCGCAAGTCACTCTATGGTTTGAAACAGTCCCCTCGAGCATGGTTCAATAAGTTTAGCACAGTGATTCAAGAGTTTGGCATGATTCGTAATGGAGCTGATCATTTAGTGTTTTAGCGCTATTTTAAACCAAATCTGTGTATTTATCTGGTGGTTTATGTAGACGATATTGTTATCACCGGCAATGATCAAGATGGTATCACTAACTTGAAGCAACATCTCTTTCAGCATTTCCAGACCAAAGACCTTTCTAGGTATTGAGGTTGCTCAATCCAGATCAAGTATTGTTATTTTTCAACGCAAGTATACTTTAGACATTCTTGAGGAGAAAAGAATGATGGGATGTCGACCCATTGACACTTCTATGGATCCAAATGCTAAACTTCTGCCAGTATAGGGGGAGCCACTTAGTGATCCTGGAAGGTATAAGTGGTTGATTGGAAAGTTGAATTATCTCACAGTGATTAGACCTGACATCTCTTTTCCCTATAAATGTTTTAAGTCAGTTTATAACTTCCTCCGTGATAGTCATTGGAATGCAGTTGTTCGTATTTTGCGACATATAAAGTCATCTTCATATAAAGGACTACTCTTCGAGAATCGAGGCCATGAGCATATCATTGGATATACAGATGCCGATTGGGCAGGATAACTTTCAGATAGACGCTCTACATCCGGATATTGTGTTTTAGTAGGAGGTAATTTGGTGTCCTGAAAGAGTAAGAAATAGAGTGTGGTTGCTCGATCTAGTGCCAAAGCAGAATAGCGAGCAATGGTTGCAACAACTTGCGAGCTTGTTTGGATCAAACAATTGCTGAGAGAACTAAAATTTGGAATAACTGGTAAGATGGAGCTTGTATGTGATAATCAAATAGCTATTCATATTGCATCTAATCCAGTGTTCCATGAGAGGACCAAACACATATAGATTGATTGTCACTTTATCTGAGAAAAGATACTCTTGGGAGATATTGTTACAACATTTGTGAAGTCAAGTGATCAACTTGTAGATATCTTCACCAAGTCCCTCACCAGTCCTCGTATTAATTATATTTGTAACAAGCTAGGTATATATGACTTGTATGCATCAGCTTGAGGGGGAGTGTTAGAATATGAGTAAGAATAGGAATAGTATACAAAATCCTACGTGAAAAAGGATTATAATGTAGTGTTTATAAATAGGGTGTCAATGTAATTATGTAGACACACAATTCAATAATAATATTTTCTCCATTATTTCTCACAATAGTGATGTGCATAAAGATATCATCTGTTTTAACTAAGCTAGGTCAAGGTATATTTCTGTCCTTAATGACTAATCGATTCCCTTTTCCTATAAGGTTTACAAACTAGCCCTATTTTCCACTTTTTACACTTGTCATTCCCTTTTTCAAACCCAACAAACAAGCCCTAAATAATATTCCCAAGGTGATCAATCAAATGAATAATTGAAAGCAAGAAGAAATAAATAACTCAATAGATGAAAATCAAAATAGATAATATGATATTCAAGTCACAACTTTCATGTTCAACCACCTAGAAATTAAGAGGTTTAGCTACTCATGAATCTCTTTGGAAGAAAAGATTTCATGTGTTTACTAGGCAATAGTCGAAAATAAAATAAAATAAAATAAAAG
Organism: Capsicum baccatum var. pendulum; assembly: GCA_030864225.1. Lineage (NCBI taxonomy): Eukaryota > Viridiplantae > Streptophyta > Magnoliopsida > Solanales > Solanaceae > Capsicum > Capsicum baccatum. The sequence goes on along the minus strand of CM061559.1, from coordinate 65,365,876 downwards.
AAATAAGCTAAACCTTGTTCTTGAGCTTTGCCCTACCTTTTGGATTCCCAAATTAGATGGTTATCATAAACACCACGTGGAGGGGGTTTATATAGAGTTTAGGAATCCTTAAAATATCAAAAATCAATCCCAATCGAGTTGGGACAAGTCTTGGCTCGCGCCACAACCCACAAAGCGAGCTATGTCATAAGGAACAACTGAAATCCTGAGAAGTACTGAAACCTGCGCCACCCCCTGCTTTTGGGTGAGTTTTCAGAAAGCAGCACAAATCTGCGCCGCTGCGTGCTTTGTAGCAGTGGTGCAAGTCACTCTCTACTTGACCATTTTTCGCTCATTTTTCTACGCGTTGCGACATAGATCCTCCCTTTGTTGTATTTGGTTCCTTGGCAAACTTTTTCGTCTTGTTTAAGCTCCAAATGCCTCAATAACTCCTACATAAGCAAATTACGAAACACAAGTATAAATCACATTATTTAAGCTCAAGACAACACGAAGAAGAAAACAAATGTAAGGCAAAAGATGGTAAAATAATGTGTTTTTTATCCTTGCATCAGTATCCCTACTAATTTCTAACGTAAATGTGTTTAAAAAATCTGTACCTATAATCTTCAAATTTTTTCTTGTAATGTTTAATGGTAACATCAGTAATGAAAGATATAAATGTTGTTATGAGCACAGTCTTAGTTATCCTATTTATCCGGAAAATAAAATGAAAAGCTTGTAAGGCGTGTTAACTCAATTGTCTTATAAGGCAAAATAGTCTCCCCACCTTGCACTTTATCATTAGCTAACGACGTTGACCTTTTTAGGATAAGGCGTGACCTTTATCCATCTTGTCCCATTTAAAATAATTCAATTTTTATATGACCATTCAGAATTTTGGATGAAAAAAATTACCCTTTAGGCTTCGAACTCCTATAAGTTTATATTATCACTTTATAATGAAGATGTTCCGTGGTAATTATGTTTCATGATTAAAAAAATTATAGATTATCTCAATTCCCTATAGATAGCGGCGGTTTATTAATGAGAATTGGTTGGAGACAGATTACGGTTGAGAGGGATAATTAATGGTGTTTTTTCTATAAAAGTATAAGTTTGGAGTAAATTTTAAATTTTTAAAAATATCCAAAAATTAAAATTTGATCCAAAAATTACTTTTTTTCTAGTTTTTGAGAATTTGAGATTTTTGCCATATAATTTTGTCAGGAAATGACAAACTGTATTGCCATTCAAATTTTTTTCAAAATTTTTCATAGAAATGACTTGCATTTTTTATGGTCAAATGGATTTAAGTTTGGTTGAAAAAAATGGAAGGAAAAAAACAGAAAGAACTAAATTTTTTCTTTTAAAAAACAAACACATTTGGGACACAGTTGAATGGAGTTCACATGATACCTTAAAGTTTGCAACTTTCGAGAAGCATCCCCCACCCTTCTCTTCCAACTAACCCCCCACTCTCAAAATCCCCCATTTTCTTTCTTCATCCCACCTTGCATGTTGAAGTTTGAATAAATTGAGGTATCAAAAATTTGGGAAAAAAGCTTTATTGTCAGCCAATTGTTTTTTAATTATAGCTTAGGGTTTCTTAAAGAATCATAATTAAGAGCAGTGTTTAGCAGTAAGTATAGAAGGATGCAGCAACCAGCAGGCATGATTCCAGTGATGCCCTCTTTTCCTCCTCCTAATGTCACTACTGATCAGATTCAAAAGGTATTGTTATTATCTTTTGTTAGTACTTCGTTGGTTTAAATTTGATTGTCTGTTTTTGACGTGATACGAAGTTTAAGAAAGTAAAAAGAACTTTTGAATCTTGTGATTGTGATTTAAAGATTAAAGTTGAAACTAAGACTTGTAAGAAAAGGAAAAGGTCCTTTGTTTGAAATTGATTAGAAAGGAAAGTAAGCTTTGACCATAGAGGGATTTTCTTGAATTTAAGTACCTCAGAACACAGTGAAGGCTAAAAATAAAGGCAGCCCGGTGCACTTAAGCTCCCGCAATGCGCAGGGTCCGGGGAAGGGCCCACCACAAGGGTGTATTGTACGCAGCCTTACCTTGCATTACTACCAGAGGCTGGTTCCAAAACACAGTGAAGGCAAGAAAGTTGAAATTACCAGAATTTTTAATTTGTTTTAAGGTTCCAATTTGGATGACTGTCAGTGTTGAAGAAACACTTTACAACTGTAGTTTAATGTGTGATAAATGGATACTAATAATGCTGTTGAATTTATTGTTTTTTATTTCAAAAGGATAAAAACTAGTAAGTACTTTATTTGGCTCTACTTCAAAGAGTTGGTAATAACGTATTAATTTACCCTTAAATGGAGCTCAGATCCGCGGAGGATTAGTCCTTGGTGGGGATACCTTGGGAAACCAAAAAAAAAAATAACGTATTAATTTTACAGTCTTTATCTTTCAAAAAAGTAAGTGGGGGTTTGGAAGTATTCCTCCCTACTCCTAAGGACAAATCTTTCTGCAAATAATAGAAGTTATAGTGAATGCTTCTCCTACATGACTCTAGATAGGAAGGTGTGGAGGTCGAGCGTTAGAATAGACGGTTAGTAGGTAGTTGGGTTTTGCCCTACTGTTTATGGAAGAGGCAGAGGACTAGCCTCATCCCTTCCCCTCCTATTGGTAGAAGTAGTTAGTAATCCCTTAGGGGTCGTTTGGTACATCGAATGGGATAAGTAGGGCTATTCCATGGGACTGTATTATCCCACCTTTCATATGGGATAGTAATCCCACCATTTTAGTACGAGCGGTGGGATAAAATAGTCCCTTGATTAGTTAAATACCATACCAAATATGGGATAAAGTTCATCCTGGGATTAGTTTCCTTATCCGATGTATCAAACGACCTCTTAGTTTCTTATTCTTCTATGTTTGCTACTATATGCTATTTCATTTACTTTGTATCTTGCTACTTTGCTAAACTTCTCTTTCGAGTCGAGGGTCTATCAAAATAACCTCTATACCCCAACAAAGTAGGGGTTAGGTTTGTATACATCCTACTCTTCCTAGTTCCACTTGAGGGGACTACATTGGGTATGTTATTGTATAGTAGTTGAGATGGACAAGATTACCATATTTTTGGCAAATCTAGTGTTGCATAGAACCTGGGTTGGATTAAATTGGGGTAATGTCCTAATAGTCTTAAATAGTTTCTTTATTTGATAATCAGGTGGCAGGTTATGTTAACTTGGTAAGTTAAATCATTTGGATTATATGACAAATACTCAGATACTTTCATAGTTATTTCATCATAGAATTATAGCTGGTCTTAGCTCTAATAGAAGGATGCAAGTGACGGTCTTGACTTTGTAAAGGTGGTGGCTTTAATTGAATGTAGTGGTCCAGGTCAGGTACTCAGTGTACTATTGGGTGTTCTAGCGGAAGAAAGGGGTTTATTGTAATGGAGAAGATGAGAGATGAGTGGTATAATTCTCTATGTGGCCTGAGCTTTTTTGTGATGGTGAAGGTTGTGAAACATGATAGCTGTGGTGGAATTTTACAGGAAAGGAATAAAATATATAAACACATCAACAACACAATAACAATAACTACAACAACATACCCAGTGTATTCCCACAAACACAATCAACAAAAACCCACCATATACCTCAGTCGCTCAATTACAGAGTACCTTCCTCCATCACAACATGAATTTGCAAAACCACAGTGTTGATAGATGCAAACACCATCCACTCTTCTCTCTTATTCCTCGCTTGCATTATAATATTGTTTCTTTGCTGTAAAAAGAATCCCACGCCTTATTGGTTTCTCCATCTCCAAATCCTTTATGTGCCAGCTCTTCCTCTACCCTTTTTTTGTGGCTGAATTTAATTGCTTGGTTCCTTATAGTTGCAAAAAACTTCTTTCTTTTCCAGTTGCGACTTGTGCGAATTATCCCCAAGTTTTGGGTTTTCCTCCCGGCCAATTCTTGCCACCACTGAAACTACAATATTGGGTGTCAATAATTCAAGGAAGTTGGGAGATTGACGAGTATGTTACACATCATATTGAAGAGGGGCGGCTGAAATAGAGGTTCGTATCCAATGTCTTGTGAGATAAGAATGTGCACCAAGCCTTACAACAACAACATACCCAGTGAGTTCCCACTGTACACCAAGCCTTAAAGGGTAAGTTTTATTAAGTGGTGATCAGATCGCTGTGGTGTGAGACAAGAGTGTTGGTTGGTAAAAAACTCTTTTTTTTCCTTTTTCCAGAAGATGAAGGTAGCAGAAATAAAGTAGAAATAAGGATGTTGAGAAGGGGCATACTAGGAGAGATAGGATTAGGAACAAGAATATCCAGTATAAGCTAGGAGTGGCTACTGAGATGATTCAAGTATGTGAATAGAAGATGCATATAGATGCTCCAGTGAGGAGGTGCAAGAGGTTGGTATGGTGGCATCAAGAGAGGTAGAGGTAGGCTGCAGAAGTGGTAGGGAGAGGTGAGACAGGACATGGCACATGCAGCTTACCAATGACATGACCCCTAGATAGGAAGCTATAGAGGTTGATGATTAGGGTAAAGGGTTTGTAGCTAGTCGAGCTGACCCTAATATGGAGGTCGAGGCTTAGTTCTGTTATTTCTCAGTTTCCTTTGCTTTGATTACTGTATTACTTGTTAGTTGCTAATGTTCTCTCCTCCATTGTTTGTGTAGTATGACTTCTTCACTCTGTGTTTGCTTTGCATACTTGATTGCCCATATGCATTATGTGAGCCGAGGGTTTATCGGAAACAACCACTCTACCTTCACAAGGTAGGGTAATGCTGCATTGACACCACTCTGTCCGGGCCCCATTTGTGGGATTCATTGAGTATGTTGTTGTTGTAACTAATGATGGAAAATTGAAGAGGAAATGGTTACATTGGTTGTTTCTTATTTGAGAAGAAGGGGCTTTTGAAAAAAAAAAAAGAATTGAAAAAATCTTATCTTTTGGACATGTAGCGTATTAGGAGGCTATATTTTTGGGGTTCCTTTTGTCTCACACATGTTTGATGGAGGTGCATCGACAACTTATGCCATATCAACTCTTAGGGTGGAAATACTTTCACATCGAAAAAGTTGAAGGGGGTGATAGGACTCCAACAAAATAAGTGTGGAAATCCAGGAGAAGTCCAAGGAGGTATTCATCCCTTTTTCCTTTAGCTCAACCTTTAAGGTATTATATCAGGGAATGTACCGACTTAAAAATGGTTTATAAGTCGGCTGATCAAAGAACATTCTGGTATGATGTTTATTGCTGTAACTTTATGCAGCAAAACTTTAGTGGGTAGCTGAAAGTTGGCCCCATTTCGTCACCTGAGTGAATACTCAGTGTTCCTGATCCAGGTGGTCAAGGAATCCCGTCTGCAAAGCCGGTGGAAGATGGCCACATAGCAAGGCGGTATTTCAGTAAAACCCATCTATGAATTTATGATCTAATAAGAGAAGTTGGCCACCCTGCCCTGAACTCTGACACTGTATTCTCCATCCAATTCAAAACCTGGCTTCCTATATGGCATAGAACTCCATCACCAAACCAAGCTAATGTTAGTGGAGCCAATAGGATCAAATATAGTTTCCAACCCCATCAACCAACTGTTTTCTTGATAGTTCAAAACCTGCGACGGGAATGGGGTTGCACTCAATGGCGGATCCAGGATTTCTATTAAGGGGGTTTAAAAAATTAACTAAGCATGTTAGCAAGACCTCAAAAGTAAGCGGGTCGGATAAGATATAAGCGGGTCGGGTCAGATTTGATTTGAGCGAGCTAGACAGTTTATTTTGATTTGCATTCAGACGTACAATCTTTAAACTTTCTTAAAAATAATTTACATATTTAGAAACTACATAAAAAATGTAATAAGTTACCGGAATTGTACTTTACGTATAAATTGTTTATATATTAACATGATAAAACTAATACTAATTTTTCCTTAATTGTAAGGATAGAAGATGTAAATATTTTAAATCTGTCAAAATAGATAAACAACAAACAAAAGTATATACTATAATTTTGGAAAAAACCAGAAAAAGAAGTCTAACCATCAAATTAGTAACCTTGAAAGTGAAAGAGAGGAGAAAACAAAAGGGGGACAGAATGTGAGAAAGAGCAAGAAAGTAATTAGGGATTTAATTCATAAGCTAATAAAAGATTGAAAAACATGGTGTTACCCACCCACGTGGATTGAAAAATTCTGCACCCTTTCACCACTTTCACAACTGAATCAAGCTTTAGCCTTGTGTAAAGGGGTTCAGTACCTAATATGTATAAGTTAAAACAAAATTTCGATCCTATGTAGACCGTGTAATTTTTCGACGAAGGGGGTTCGATACCCCCTGAGCTCCATGTAGATCTGCCCCTGGTTGCACTGCCTTGATGCGTAACCTACATGCAGGTTTTAAGTTATGTCTAAAGCAATTTTTTTTTTTAAACTTAAAGCTATTGAACTAAAACTTGTAAAATTTTATTCTTTACAAACACCTAATATTTTATTCATAAGATATCTCGTGTAATAACAAAGGATTCTCACACTTAATATATATACACATATATATGACATATACCTAAAAATCAAACCAAATAACCCAATCTTTACTTTTCGGTAGTAGATGTAGTCAAAGCACCCAAGATAAGTTGATAAAATCTTGAGTGGATCCATACCCACGCCCAGGTTGTGTGGATTTTGAAGAGTCTGAGCAACATAGATCATTAGTGATTGTGCCACACCAGTCCATCCTTAACAAAAATAGGTTGTTAAGAATCAGTCTCTCTATCTTGATTGTAACTCGTTACTTAAGTTTATCAGTCTTTAGTTCTTGGAGATGCTTGGAGGCCAGATTGGTCAGATCGATTGAGGATATGTATGATGGAGCAAAAACTTAGGTGTGGACGGTGGGAGGAGATTCAGAGCATTTCTCTGTTTTGACAGGGTACCAGAGATCCACTCTTAGCCCGTTTTTATTCGCCTTGGTGATGGATGTTTTGACGCGGTGTATTCAAGGAGAGGTGCCTTGGCGTATGTTATTTGTGGATGATGTAGTTTTGATTGATGAGACTCGGTGGTGGGGTTGTTAATGATAAATTGGAGGTTTGGAGACTGATAAGTATCCCACATCGGGAAAGGAATGGGTAATTGGTCTCCTTATATGGACTTGGACAATCTTCCCCTCATGAACTAGCTTTAGAGGTTGAGTTAGGCTCAAGATCTATTCTTTACATGGTATCAGAGCCAGACCTATCCCAAATCTTAGTTCACCGATGTTGGACCCCTATATTATATTGTCCACTCTCCAGTTAATGAGGCCTGGGCGTGCGGGGAGTGTTAAGTATCCCACATCGGAAAAGGAATGGATAATTGGTCTTCTTATGGACAATCCTCCCCTCATGAGCTAGCTTTTGAGGTTGAGTTAGGCCCAAGATCCATTCTTTACAGAGACAAACCCTAGAGTCTAAAGGGTTCAGGTTAAGTAGGACTAAGACGGAGTACTTGGAATGCAATTTCAGTGAATTGATGTAGGAGGACGAGGTGATAGTGAAGTGGGATTTCAGGTTGTTTGTTAGAGGGATTGTTTTAAGTATCATAGGTCTATGATTAAGGGGAGTGGAGAGATTGATGAGAATGTCGCTTACCGTATTGGGGCAGGATGGATGAAATGGAGGCTCGTCTCGAGAGTTGTGTGTTAATAAGGTGCCTCCCAAGCTTAAAGGCAAACTTTATACAATGGCAATAGGTGACGGAAATGAGGATGTTGCGTTGGATGTGTGGGCTTACTAGGGGAGATAGGGTTAAAAATGAGACTATTTGGGAGAAGATGGGAGTGGCTTCGGTGGAAAACAAGATGCGGGAAGTGAGGTTGAGATGGTTTGGACATGTGATGAGGAGGGACACTAATGACGCAGTCCATAGGTGTGAGAGATTGTCTTTGGATGTTTTCAGGCGGAGTAGAGGTAGGTCGAAGAAATACTTGAGGGAGGTGATAGACATGACATAGAGCAGTTGCAGCTCACTGAGGACATGACCCTAGAAAGGAAGGTATGGAGGACGTGAATTAGGCTAGTGGGCTAGTGCATGTGGGTGAGTCGTAGCCAGTAGATAGGAGTGCTTTGGTATAGCTTTGCTAGTAGTCGTAGGGCTTTGCACATAGGTTGGAGTTCCTATTTAGGAGGGTTTGGGTGATTATTTCATCTTGTTTCATATTTTATTACGACTTTGTTCACTGTCCTTTTGTCCTGAGCCGGGGTTCTATCGGAAACAACCTCTACTTCTTTGGAGGTAGTGGTATGGACTGCGTACAATTTACCCTCCTAAGACCCCACTATGTGGGAATACATTGGGTATGTTGTTGTTGTAATCTTTAGTTCTTGGTTGTAGATCTAGTCAAAGCACCTAATATAAGTTGATATAATCAGGAGTGGATCCAACATCCAAGATAAGTTGATAAAATCCATAGTGGATCCCACACCAACACCCACACCCATGTTGTGTCAACATTGGTGCGGCAGGGATTCTGAAGAATCCAAGCAGCATAGAGCATTATTGATTGCTCCACACCAGTCCACTCTAATAGAAACAAGAAGTTAAGGACCACTATCTCTATCTTGATCGTAATTCTTTAGTTTCTTAGCTTTCACAATTTATATAGGTTTGGATACTACTACAACAACAACAACAACAACATACAAGTATATTCCCACAAAGTGGGGTCTGCGGAGGGTAGAGTGTACACAGTCCATACCAATACTTCAGATGAAGTAGAGAGAGGTTGTTTCCAATAGACCTCTGGCTCAGGACAAACACCAGTATAACAAACAAAAGACATAAAACGACACAACAGAATGATACAAGAAACAAGACACCCCTAGATTAATACCATAAATCCCACAAGTGAGGTCCGGGGAGGGTAAAGTGTATGCAGGCTTTACCACTACCTCGAGGAGATAGAGAGGTTGTTTCTTAAAGACCCTCGGCTCAAGTGCAGCTAGGTTTGGATGATCCAAATAATGGAAAATATTTGTTTTTTTCTTTATTGTTTACAAAAGTAAAGGAGTTGTGTGAATTTGTATTTGTCAAACATTTTTGTTGGAGGTAGTGGTATGGACTGCGTACAATTTACCCTCCTAAGACCCCACTATGTGGGAATACATTGGGTATGTTGTTGTAATCTTTAGTTCTTGGTTGTAGATCTAGTCAAAGCACCTAATATTAGTTGATATAATCAAGAGTGGATCCAACATCCAAGATAAGTTGATAAAATCCATAGTGGATCCCACACCATCACCCGCACCCATGTCGTGTCAACATTGGTGCGGCAGGGATTTTGAAGAATCCAAGCAGCATAGAGCATTATTGATTGCTCCACACCAGTCCACTCTAATAGAAACAAGTTGTTAAGGACCACTATCTCTATCTTGATCGTAATTCTTTAGTTTCTTAGCTTTCACAATTTATATAGGTTTGGATACTACTACTACAACAACAACAACAACATACAAGTATACTCCCACAAAGTGGGGTCTGCGGAGGGTAGAGTGTACACAGTCCATACCAATACTTCAGATGAAGTAGAGGGGTTGTTTCCAATAGACCTCTGGCTCAGGACAAACACCAGCATAACAAACAAAAGACATAAAACGACACAACAGAATGATACAAGAAACAAGACACCCCTAGATTAATACCATAAATCTCACAAGTGAGGTCCGGGGAGGGTAAAGTGTATGCAGGCTTTACCACTACCTCGAGGAGATAGAGAGGTTGTTTCTTAAAGACCCTCGGCTCAAGTGCAGCTAGGTTTGGATGATCCAAATAATGAAAAATATTTGTTTTTTTCTTTGTTGTTTACAAAAGTAAAGGAGTTGTGTGAATTTGTATTTGTCAAACATTTTTGTTGGAGGTAGTGGTATGGACTGCGTACAATTTACCCTCCTAAGACCCCACTATGTGGGAATACATTGGGTATGTTGTTGTAATCTTTAGTTCTTGGTTGTAGATCTAGTCAAAGCACCTAATATTAGTTGATATAATCAAGAGTGGATCCAACATCCAAGATAAGTTGATAAAATCCATAGTGGATCCCACACCAACACCCACACCCATGTCGTGTCAACATTGGTGCGGCAGGGATTTTGAAGAATCCAAGCAGCATAGAGCATTATTGATTGCTCCACACCAGTCCACTCTAATAGAAACAAGTTGTTAAGGACCACTATCTCTATGTTGATCGTAATTCTTTAGTTTCTTAGCTTTCACAATTTATATAGGTTTGGATACTACTACAACAACAACAACAACAACATACAAGTATACTCCCACAAAGTGGGGTCTGCGGAGGGTAGAGTGTACACAGTCCATACCAATACTTCAGATGAAGTAGAGGGGTTGTTTCCAATAAACCCCTGGCTCAGGACAAACACCAGTATAAAAAACAAAGGACATAAAACCACACAACAGAATGATACAAGAAACAAGACACCCCTAGATTAATACCATAAATCTCACAAGTGAGGTCCGGGGAGGGTAAAGTGTATGCAGGCTTTACCACTACCTCGAGGAGATAGAGAGGTTGTTTCTTAAAGACCCTCGGCTCAAGTGCAGCTAGGTTTGGATGATCCAAATAATGGAAAATATTTGTTTTTTTCTTTATTGTTTACAAAAATAAAGGAGTTGTGTGAATTTGTCTTTGTCAAACATTTTTGTTTACCTAGCGAGAATCTCTCGACTCAACATAGTTGTTGGTGATGGACTTGGTTATCGATAAGGGCAAAAAGAAGAGAAGTAGGGAGGCGTGACCCAGGATTAAGTAGGGGAGCCTGACTTTGGCTAGTGCTTTGGAGATGGAAGAGAAGTTGAAGAGTAGGGGGGCTTGGGAGAGTAGAGGGGGGTGGATAAATGTGGGAGACGACTTCCAGTTGCATTAGAGAGACCGCTAGAGAGGTGTTGGGTGTCTCGAGAGGTCGATCTGGCAAACATCAAGGAGACTGGTGGTGGAACGAAGAGGTCAAGAGAAAGGTGGAGTCTAAGAAGGTGACTTATGCTAAGTTGTTTGGGAGCAAGGATGATGAGGAAAGACAGAAGAATAAGGATGAGTATAAGGTTGCTAGAAAAGAGGCTAAGTTAGCTGTTACGGCGGTTAAGACAACAGCTTTTGAGAGTTTGTATGCGGCTTTAGAGGAGAAAGACGGAGATAAGAAGTTGTATAGGATGGCCAAGGCCAGGGAGCAGAGGGCTCGTGACCTTGACCAAGTGAAGTGCATCAAAGGAGAGGATGGTATAGTGTTGGTTGAGGATGCCCTCATTAGGGAGAGGTGGCAGTCCTATTTTCATAAACTTTTGAACGACGAGGGGGACAAAGGTTCTGTGTTGGGAGACTTGGAGATATCTGAGTAGGGTCGCGATTATAGTTATTGTAGGCATATCGAGGTTGAGAAGGTCAAGGGAGCTATTCGCAGGATGCGGCGGGGTAGGGCGACGGGGCCAGACGAGATTCCAGTAGACTTTTGAAAGAGCACTAGTGGGGCAGGTCTGGAGTGGTTGACAAGGCAGTTTAACATTATTTTTAGAGCTGCTAAGATGCCTGAAGCATGGATGTGGAGCACGATGATTCCAGTGTATAAGAACAAGGGAGACATTCAGAATTGTAACAACTATAGAGGTATTAAGCTGTTGAGTCATACTATGAAGGTTTGGGAAAGGGTGGTGGAGTTGAGGATGAGGAGGATCATGACGATCTCTCTGAGAATCAGTTTGTTTCATGCCTGGTCGCTCGACCACTGAGGCCATTCACCTTGTGAGGAGATTAGTGGAGCAGTTTCGAGACAGGAAGAAGGACTTGCACATGGTGTTTATTGATATAGATAAGGCATATGACAGAGTTTCCGGGGAGATTCTGTGGAGGTGCTTGGAGGCTAGAAGGGTGCCCGTGGTGTAAATTAGGTCGATTCAGGCTATGTATGATGGTGCGAAGACTCGTGTTAGGACGGTAGGTGGAGATTCGGAGCACTTCACAGTTTTGATAGGATTGCACCAGGGATCGACTCTTTAGCCCATTTCTATTTGCCTTGATGATGGATGTTTTGACGCGACATATTCAAGGGGAGGTGCCTTGGTGTATGTTATTTGCAGATGATGTTGTTCTGATCGACGAGACTCGGGGTGGAGTTAATAATAAGTTGGAGGTTTGGAGATAGACGCTTGAATCTAAAGGTTTTCGGTTAAGTAGAATAAAGATGGAGTACTTGGAGTGTAAGTTCAGTAATATGTCGCAAGAAGATGGAGTGGTTGTGAAGCTAGACTCTCAGGCCATCCAGAAGAGGGAGAGTTTCAAGTATCTGGAGTCTATAATTCAGGGTAATGGTGAGATTGACGAGGATGTCACGCATCGTATTGGGGCAGGGTGGTTGAAGTGGAGGCTCGCTTCGGGAGTCCTTTGTGATAACAAGTGCCCCCCGAAGCTTAAAGGTAAGTTCTACAGAGTGGTAGTCCGGACGGCTATGCTGTATGGAGCGGAGTGTTGGCCAGTTAAGAACTCCCACATCTAAAAGGTGAAGGTGGTGGAGATGCGAATGTTGCGATGGATGTGTGGACATACCAGGAAAGATAGGGTGAGGAATGAGATTATTCGGGAGAAGGTGGGAGTTGCCTCGGTGGAGGACAAGTTGCGAGAAGTAAGGCTACGTTGGTTCAGGCATATGATGCGGAGGGGCCCTGATGCTCCAGTGCGGAGGTGTGAGACTCTGGCTATGGATGGTTTTAGGCGAGCTAGAGGTAGACCGAAGAAATATTGGAGGGAGGTGATTAGGCATGATAGGAGCAATTACAACTTACAGTGAACATGACCCTTGATAGAAAGGTGTGGAGGACGTGGATTAGGGTAGAGAGTTAGGGGGTGGGAGCGCGGCGGTAGTAATAGGGGAGTGCTCCTTTGGGTCTGGAGTTTCTGGTTCGTAGTGTTGGGGCTGTAGTTTTTGGGGTTAGTGGTGTTGGCTTTTTTGCATCCCGTACTAGTTTATTATGCACTTATCTTTTGTGTTTGTTATACTGATAGTTTGTTTTGTGTACCATACTAGTTTGTATCCGCTTACTTTTTGTATTTGTTATACTGTTATTGGTCCTAAGCTGGGGGTCTATCGGAAACAACCTCTCTACTTCTCTTGAGGTAGTGGGATGGTCTGCGTACACTCTACCCTTCCCAGACCCCACTAGGTGGGAATACACTGGGTATGTTGTTGTTGTTGTTGTAAACATTTTTGTTTAGTCACTTTTTTGAAAAAATCTGTATTGCTTTAGACATAATTTTTTTGTGACCTCTTTATCTTGAAGGTTCGAAGTTACATGATACTTTAGTATACACCTATTTGATTTTCTTGACATTGTCCCGTCACTGTGAACATATTGTGAGTGCTGCTGTAATAATTGTGGATTAGTTGACAGTTTAGTGATATCTTTTAAGTACATCTCTTTTGAATCCATTAATACGTTGACGCTTGGTCCATTAATATGGGAATCTATTAATTAAACATGAGTTAGTTTATTTATTTGTGCATTAAGCTTTGAAATTCACAAAACAAGTTCCTGCAAAATTTTCAAAAAGGTGGCTATGATTATGATTACTGAAGAGTTGTTATAATTTCTCTAGCAATTAGGAGTCAACCCATGTTCCAACTGGACCTTTTTGCAAGAATTAGTTTTTGAAATGAACAGCATGATCATATTTGTTGTTTGCATGACACAAGTAGTAAAATGGTATTTGAGAATACTTGGGGTTTGAACATTTGATGAAAAATCTTTTGATAATTTCCAAATATTATTTTCATCAATTTTAACTAGGAGAATGAGTCCCTACTCATCATTACAAATTTTATTTGCGGAGTCGGTACTTAATAATCTTTTTCAGAATCATAGGTGAATGGTTCACAGTTATGTTTATGACAACTACTTTGAAAGAATAAATACTTACTTGGCTGAGGGGTTTTGTGGCCACCTCAGGTATTTCTTTATATCTTCAGGTGTCTGGATTCTTGTAAAACGGGTTTTGTTATGTGAATGCAGTACCTGGATGAGAACAAGACATTGATTTTGGCCATATTGGACCATCAAAATCTTGGGAAACTAGCTGAATGTGCACAGTAAGTGGCGGCATTCCCATTTACCTCTTCCCTATGCTCTGATCTCCTTTGGTACTTGGACTTGTATGTTGTTTTGGTTTTAAGCATTGACATGTCCCAATTGTGATATCATGTACTAAAGGAAAAATGTTTTGAGCTCTTGAATTGAAGTTCCACAATTAGTTTTAGAGCTAGTTTAAGTGACATATAAGATTTAAATGAGCATAGGCAACAACCACCAGATGAAATTTGTCCAAAATTGCTTGAGGCCCAATTTGCACGTTTGTAACCAGATGTCGGTCTTCATGTTGGTGTAGTAATGGAGTTGAAGGCTTTATTAGGTTTTGGGTGTGTCGTTAAGACAATGTATGTAGAAAGATTTAGGGGTAGATTTAGGCAAGACGCATTGTGATAATTAAAGGATCGAGTCTGCATTTGCAAAAGGTCTGAGGTGAGAATTAGTTAGGTGAGTGTTTGTTTTGAGCTAATGGATGAACTGTTTATTAGTCCCCCATAATTGATATTTTGTATTATAGTTATTTTCTCAAGCGTGCAACAGATATACATTTACATGCTTTTTTCTCTTCACCTAAAAAATATGCTTCAATTATGTTTCTGCACTTAAAGCTTCTAAAGAGCTTGGTCCTTTCCTCTTTACGCTTTTCTTCAGATTATCCTCCTGTGAAGAAAGACATGCATTGGAGGATGGGATGCTTGAAATGCAATTAACACCCTCTGTAGTAATGGAGGAAAGGAAAACGAGGGGATACTTATTGGTAGGGAGAGCTTAAAACAGAAGTGAGAGCTTACCTTCTTTGTAATTGAGATAAGAAGGAAAGCATGAAAACAGAGCATAAGGGCACCGAAAGAGGGGTGAGGGAGCGGTTAGGAAGACTGGAAGAGTGTGTGAGAAGATAGGACGATTTTAGCTTTGCCGATACAGTATGCACTGGGTAAGGGGAACATAGGAGATGATTGTTGTAGCTCAAGCTAAAGCAGCAGATTCTTTTACAAGAAAATTACAGAAACCTCTCTTGTTTGGCTGCAATTAGTTTGTGCTAGAGTTGTAGTTGATTAATTGAATAAAGAAAGAGGTGATAAACTTGCAGAAATTTGATCATCATAACTTACAAGTATTGATTAGTTCTGTTACATTAATGTGGACTTATAATTATTGATTAATTGTGTTACATTATTTGAGAGAATAAATATGTAGCGTAACAATCAACTATCACCATTAATTGTCACAAAGAAACTAAAGTTTCTACATTTTAACTCTTCATAAATGGCTTGCTAGATCATTAGAAGTTAATTGTGTTATATCCAAATAAATATTTACCAAGTTTGCTAATCAGCATTTTTATGTTGTACGTGATAATGGTTGGTGGCCTTCATATTCCTATTTCATTGAGAGATACATTTGTCTTATTCCTTAACCAGTCAACTGAAGTGGTAATATGGTGTCTCGTTTACTGATAATTTAACTTGACATCCTGATAATCTAGGTACCAGGCTAAACTTCAGAAGAACTTGATGTACTTAGCCGCTATTGCTGATGCTCAACCACAATCACCAGCTGTTCCAACACAAGTGAGTGACAACTAACTTATTTTGTTACTGTAGTTTTTTTTTTTTGGGGGGGGGGGGGGGGGGAGGGGATGCTTTGTCATGCTTTCTATAGTATTTTGCCATGATTTTTTTCACTTCTGTTGTTTCTTTTTTTGATCTGTTTTAATATGCTTTTCCTTGAGCTAAGGGTCTATCAGAAACTACCTCTATACCTCCCAAGATAGGGGCAAGGTCTGCGTACACTAGCCTCACCAGACCCCAATTGTGGGATTACACTGTTTATTTTGTTGTTGGATTTCTGTGCACTTTGTTTATAGTGTTTGTCATGAGATGCAGATAACTCCCCATCCTGCACTGCAACAAGGAGGATTTTACATGCAGCACCCTCAGGCTGCCGCCATGACTCAACAACAGGGCATGTTTACTCCAAAGATGTCGCTGCAGTTTAACAACCCGCAGCATCTGCAGGATCAGCAGCAGCATCAACAACTACAACGACAGCAGCAAGGTATTCCTCAACAAACAGGTATGCAACTTGGAGGTGCCAACAGTGGAATGCACTCCAATCTTGGTGGCGCAAGTGCTGGTAGCCAGCTTACAACTTCAGGCACAGGGGATGCACGTGGAGGAAACAAACCAGACAACTCTGAGGCTGAGCCTTCGGGTGCTGATGTTCAAGCTAGCTCGGTGACTGCCCAAGGTTCAGAAGAACAACCCAAGTGATGGACTTTTTAATAATGTTCGATATGTACACTAGAGGGCAGTGGATAGTAGGTTTAGAATTAGTGTTGTATCTCATGCTTTTCATGACGTGTTATTAGAGAGATGGTTAGGTAGGTTGTTTTCCTGGAGAGCGTCCCTGTTGCTCGTTTGAGTTAACCTCTGTTGTAACTTGTAGTTAGAGGAAGAAAGCTTGTTTAGATTCTGTCCAATGCTTGTACTGTAATAACATAGAACTGATGCTGGTTTCTTTCTAACATCAATCAGCATTGTTCTTAGTGGTGGCTTTGAGTTAGAATCTTCTTCTGAAGTAGGTCGCATGCAGGATTCAGTGAATGGTATCATATGCTCGTACTTATGAAAAATAAGAATCACATATATTTTAGAAAAATATTTTCTTGGAAATGTTTTCTCCTTGAGACACACTCAGGTAGCATAGCAACAGCGTATATACATGTGTGGCAGTAAGGGTGTCAAATGGGCAGGTTGACCTGAAATTGAGATTGTTAAGATGGATTGAATAGTAAATAGGCGGGTCATGACCCGCCTAAATGCACTTGGGCTAAAATGGAATGAGTTGAAATGACGTAAAATTTAGGCTGGGTCATGGCTTGTCTAATTTTACCTACCTATTAATCTGAGCAATACTGACATACTAATTTTAACTACTTATTAGTCTGAGTTGTTGGGTTCAAGGTGTATATGTGAATGGAAAATGAAGGGAAAATGGTGGAGGGAAGAAACACCAAATTAGAAAGTGTACACTTAAAATTGGAAAGTTCATTAATTCTCCCACATTGGTGGGAGAAGAAAACTTTGGAGTGTTTTTAATAAGGAACACTAACTCCACATGGATAGTGAGGCAAGAACAAGGTGGTCCCTTGTGTTGTCGTCGTCGCTTGGCTCGGCTTTGGATTTGGAGATCAATGAGATCTATCTTTTTAGATAAATTTTATTTGAAACTACAATTTTGACGCCATGCAAATGCATATACGACCCTTCGAGGTAAAAGACACTATTCTGCGCTGTAGGGTGACCTGCGGGCGCAGATGCAGCGCAGTTACGCGACCTGTGGGCGTAGATGTAGTGTAGAAGCTAGTGGAAATTGTGAAACGTCACCTGCGGTCGCAGATCAAGTGCAGGTCAACACAGACTAGGCGCAGGGACGTGACTGCTACTGAATAGGTGCCTTTCTGCTGAACCAATGCATCATTTCTGAAAGGACACATTAAGGTTATAAATACCTGATATATTCCTCAGGTATAGACATGATTTTTAACAGCAAAAATACTCTCTTCTATACAAAAACTCTGTGTGATCATTAAGCTGTTGAGTGAGTTCGAAGAATCCAATAATTTGAGGTACCGTTATTGTTCGGATTGAAAGCCATTTTATCATGGGAGGAAGATTCCACAACCTCGGGTACAGAGATGGGAATTATTCCTTAAGGACACTCCGTGAAGTCGGAGGACTTGGCCTTACATTTCGATTTTATCTCATTTCTGAAAAATAACATACCTCTTGGATAGATTATTCATAATCTTGTGTTGAGGGTGTTAAGGAACTTCATAAGTGTTCTTGTCGTAGACTTGAACTTGGGTTGAAGTTGTTGTTGCGCATATATACAGATTCTTGTACCCAAAAATATTGAAAATAACAATCTTAAGGAATAAACGTTCGAAATCTATATAGCTTGTTTTTCTGGAGATTAAAGCTTTAAGCTTTCTACTCCGTTTGAACTTAACTAGTAATTTGAAGACATAAAATCTTCATCACAAGTTAAAGATCACTCGGTTGACGATTGAAAGTCATAAAAACTTCATTGTTAAAGTAGAAACAAGAAGTGTTTAAAGTTGCTGCAACTTTTTAATAAGTATTTTGATATACTAAAGGTACTGCCTTGTGGTGATAGGAAAATAACGACTAATTGTCAAATGCGTGATGCAGAAATGACTATGGCGGCAACTAGTATTGCCATGACGAGTTGTACTAATGCTCCGCAGGCTATGGCACTGGCGGAGAAACACGGAAAGTTCGCGGGTATTGACTTTAAGAGATGACAACAGAAAATGTTCTTCTACCTCACAACTTTTTGTCTTCAAACGTTCACGTTTGAGGAAGTTTCGGAGATGCCCGAGGGAACCTCTGAACAAGAGCGCTTCATGATTGTGGAGCATTGAAAACACTTAGATTTCCTTTGCAGGAATTAGATCTTGAGTGGTCTCCAAGATGACCTCTACAATGTGTATAGTGGAACAAAGACCACAAAAGAGTTATGGGGAGCGCTAGAATGGAAGTACAAGACAGAGGATGCCAGAACTACAAAGTTCTTCGTTGCCAGATTCCTGGAGTACAAAATGATAGAAAACAAGTCTGTTGTTTCCAAAGTGCAGGAACTGCAAGTGATCATCCATGATCTTGGTATGATTTTAACAAATACCTTTGTTAAATAGTTTAAACATGTTCTTAGTATTTACATAATCTTTGTTGTAGATTTGATTGTGAATAAAACGTTTCAAGTAGCAGCAATGATAGAGAAGATACCACCTATGTGGACAGACTTTAAAAACTATTTGAAACACAAACGTAAGGAGATGTCAGTCGAAGACCTGATTGTACGACTACGCATTGAAGTAGATAATAAGACTGCAGAAAGAAAGTCAAAAGGCAATTATGCAATGAATGGAGAAAATATTGTAGAAGATGACCAAAACAACTCTAAAAAACGAAAGAAAGCTGGAAATGAAAGCAATCAACCCAAGAAGAAATTCAAGTAAAAATGCTTCAACTGTGACAAGATTGGCCACAAGTCTACAGATTGTCGTTCCCCAAAGAAAGGGAAGAAGAAAGACCAAACAAATCTGGCTGAGTCTAAGAAAGAAATGGATGATCTGTGTGCTGTGCTTTTCGAATGCAACTTAGTGGGAAATCCTCATGAATGGTGGATGGATTTTGGTGCCACTGGTCATGTTTGTGCTAATAAGGAGTTGTTTTCAATGTTCGCCGGCTCAAGTAGAAGAAAAGATCTACATGGAAAACTTCGTTACTGCAAAAGTAGAAGGAACAGGAAAAGTGTGCTTGAAGATGACTTTCGAAAAAGTGTTGACACTTAACAATGTCTTGTATGTTCCGGAGTTACGGAAGAACTTGATTTCTGTTTCACTTCTCGACAAAACCGAATTCAAATGTGTATTTGTTTTCAAAAAAATTATACTTAGTAAAGGAGAAGTGTATGTAGGAAAAGGCTACCTCAATGAGGGCCTATTCAAAATGAATGTAATAAATGTTGAAATAAATAAAGTTTAATTTCTTCTTACTTGCTTGAGTCTTACGATTTGTAGCATGAACGATTAGGCTATGTTAATTACAAAATATTATGAAAAATGATTAACTTAGAAGTTTTGCCAAACTTTGAGTGCAATAAATCAAAGTGTCAAACTTATGTGAAATTAAAGTATGCTAAGCATTCGTATAAGTCCGTTGAAAGAAATTCCAATCCCTTAGACTTAATCCACACTGACATTTGTGATATAAAGTCAATACTATCACGCGGTGGAAAAAAGTATTTCATAACTTTTATTGACGATTGCACTAGATATTATTATGTATACTTGCTAAATAGTAAGGATGAAGCAATGGATGAGTTTAGGCAATACAAAACTGAAGTTGAAAATCAATTAGAGAAAAAGATAAAATATAAGAAGTGATAGGGGCGGAGAATATGAATCTCTCTTCGCCGAAATATGTGTAGAGAATAGAATTGTCCATCAAACTATGGCCCCGTATTCACCTCAATCTAATGGAATTGCGGAAAGAAAAAACCAAACTTTGAAGAAAATGATGAATGCCTTACTTATAAGTTCAGGTTTACCGCAAAACTTGTGAGGGGAGGCTATCCTTACAGCCAACCGAATACTCAATAGAGTTCCCCATAGTAAGACACAATCAATTTCATATGAAAAATTGAAAGGAAGGAAACCCAACTTGAAATACTTTAAAGTGTGGGGGTGTCTAGCGAAGGTCCAAGTTTCTATGCCAAAAAGAGTTAAGATAGGACCTAAGACGGTGAATTACGTGTTCATAGGATATACTAAAAGTAGTAAAGCATATCGATTTTTGGTTCATAAATCCAAACATCTGGATATTAATGAAAATACGGTAATTGAATCAGATAGCGCTGAATTCTTTGAAAATATTTATCTGTATAAAACTAGACATGAACAGTCTAGTGGGTGGTCTAAACGACCTCGAGATGAACCAAGTGAGAATGTACATAATGATGAGAATCCAAGACATAGTACACGTCAAAGAACGTCAACTTTGTTTGGATCGAATTTTGTAACATTTCTTTTAGAAAATGAGCCTAAAAAATTTAAGAAAGCGATGACGTCTTCGGACTCATCCTTTTGGAAAAAGGCAGTCGATAGTGAGATTGATTCAATCTTAAGCAACCATAAGTGAGAGTTGGTTGATCTTCCTCCAAGAAGCAAAACTTTAGGTTCTAAATAGATCTTCAAAAGAAAAATAAAAACGGATGGTACTATTGACAAATACAAGGCGAGACTTGTAGTAAAAGGCTTCAAACAAAAAAAAGGCCTTGATTACTTTGATACATACTCGCCAGTAACAAGGATAACGTCGATTCGAATGTTAATTGCCTTGGCGGCGGTATATGATCTTGAAATCCATCAAATGAATATGGAAATCGTGTTTCTAAATAAAGAATTGGAGGAAAAAATTTACATGAAACAACTTGAGGATTTTGTGGTTCCAGGAAAAGAAAATAAAGTGTGTAAACTTGTTAAGTTACTTTATGAACTAAAATAAACACCTAAACAATGACATACAATGTTTGACCAAATCATGTTGGCAAACGGGTTCAAGATTAATGAATGTGATAAATATATTTATATTAAACACACTCCAAATCACGAAGTCATTGTTTGTTTATATGTGGATGATATGTTGATCACCAGTAGAGACATTTCTGGCATAAATGTAACGAAACGAATGCTCGAGAGCAAGTTCGATATGAAAGACCTTAGAGTTGCGGATGTGATCTTAGGAATAAGAATCCATAGAACTCCACAAGGGTTGGCATTGTCACAGTCTCATTACATCAGAAAGTTACTTGACAAATTCAAGTATATAGAATTTGGTATTGCCAAGACTCCATTAGATGCGAGCTTTGCACTTCGAAAGAATGAAGGTGAAAGTGACTCACAATTGGAGTAGGCAAGAGTATTGGGATGTTTAATGTATATAATGAACTGTACACGATCAGAAATAGCATGCACTATAAGTAAGTTGAGTCGGTACACGAGTAATCCTAATAAAACTCATTGGATGGCAATGAAAAGAGTTTTGGGGTATCTTAAATACACTCAAGACTACACTTTGCATTATAATAAATATCCTGCGGTACTAGAAAGATATAGTGATGCAAATTGGATCACCGGATCAGATGAAGTAAAATCCATGAGTGGATATGTATTTACTATTGGTGGAGGAGTGGTCTCTTGGAAATCTTCCAAACAGACATGTATTGCTCGCTCTACAATGGAATCTGAATTTATCACATTGGATAAAGACAGTGAAGAAGCAGAATGGCTCCAGAATTTTTTGAAAGATATTTCTTGTTGGCCCAAACCAGTGGTACCAATATGTATACACTGTGTTAGCCAAGTGGCAATAGGTAGGGCAGGGAGCATGATGTACAATGGTAAATCTCGTCACATAAGACGGAGACATAATACCGTTAGAGAACTTCTCTCTAGTGGAATTATCACTGTTGACTATGTGAAGTCAAAGGATAATATGTCGGATCCACTTACAAAAGGCCTATCTAGAGAAGGAGCTGAGAGGACATCCGAGGGAATGGGTTTAAGGCCTAGGACAAGTCAGCATAGCGGTAACTCTACCTAGCAGACTGGAGATCCCAAGAGCTAGATTCAAGGAGATCAAACAAAGTTGTGTCTGACAGGTTCAACATTATCAATATACCAACCCATTCTCATGATGTAGACAGTGTTTAGTAAACAAGGATAAGACTTAAGGTGAAAAGTCTTTTAATAATTATCTAAATTTGGCAGATTTGACCAAATAGTTTAATCTATAGGATTGAACGTTTATAAATCACCTATGTGAGGGCGAAGTGGAAGCTGCTTCAAGGATAATATTAGTAAAGGCCTATTCTCTAAGCTCTCATGAAACTGGGACGTGTTCATGGATGAAAAGAACAAAAATATGAGAATCATAAACAGTAAAAGGCTGGTTGTGTGATATGTGTTGTCTAGGTGTACATCAAAGCTCGATGGTTCAAAGATATCAAATCTACCGATTGACCGAGTGCATCCGATGCATGTTCACTACGGAAAGTTTAAAGGAAAATCTACTTATCCAAATGCAATCAGTCTTTGCTAAATGATCACATGCTTGTTCGTATCTTTCTTCAAAAGATAGACATTCCCCATTCATGTGTGGGATTGTTGGGTTCAAGGTATATATGTGAATGGAAAATGGAGGAGGGAAGAGAGACTAAATTAGAAAGTGTACTCTTAAAATTGAAAAGTTCATTAATTCTCCTACATTGATGGGAGAAGGAAACTTTAGAGTGTTTTTAATAAAGAACACTAACTCTACATGGATAGTGAGGGAAGAACAAGGTAGTGCCTTGCGCCGTTGCCGTCGCTCGCTTGACTTGGCTTCGGATTTGGATTTGTCGATTGATGATATCTATCTTTTTAGACGAATTTTATTTAAAACTTGTGTTACAAGTGAAAAACTTAATCCAACAATTTTGATGCCATGCAAATTCATATACGACCCTTCGTGGTAAAAGGCACACTATTTCACTCTATAAGGTGACCTGCGGGCGCAGATACAGCTCAGGTATGCGACCTGTGGGCGTAGATGTAGCGCAGAAGCTACTGGAAATTGCAAAACGTCATCTGCGGCTGCAGATCAGGCGCAGGTCCAGTATAGACTGGGCGCTGGGACGTGACTGCTACTGAATAGGTGCCTTTCTGCTGAACCAATGCATCCTTTCTGAAAGGACACATTTAAGGCTATAAATACCTAATATATTCCTTAGGTATAAACATGATTTTTGATAGCAAAAACACTCTTCTTCTATTCAAAAACTCTATGTGATCATTAAGCTGTTGAGTGAGTTCGAAGAATCCAACAATTTGAGGTACCATTATTGTTCGGATTGAAAGCCATTTTATCCTGGGAGGAAGATTCCACAACCTCGGGTACAGTGAGGGGAATTATTCCTCAAGGACACTCCGTGAAGTCGAAGGACTTGGCTTTACATTTCTATTTCATCTCATTTTTGAAAAATAACATACCTCTTGGATAGATTATTCATAATCTTGTGTTGAGGGTGTTAAGAAACTTCATAAGTGTTCTTGTCTTAGACTTGAACTTGGGTTGAATTTGTTGTTGTATATATATACAGATTCTTGTACTAGAAAACATTGAAAATAACATGAGCAATACTGGCATACTTCTAAATTGATAATTTGTTTTGAAATGGATTATAGTTAAATGGATTAGACCTTTTTTCATTATTAAATTATTTTGTGTTCAACTTTATGAAATTCTGGGCGCGTCACTAATATTTGAGTAATCCATGTTCATGCTTGTAATCACCAAAACTTAATAATGACCGACATAGTCCTCTATTACTCTGAATTTATTTGAAATTTTGAATTGGTTTTTATTTGGAGGAGCAACGTTAGAAAGTTTGAATTGGTTTTTATTTGGAGGAGCAATGTTAGAGAATGAAGACCATTTTTATTCAGGTATTGAAGTGATTAAAATTTATGAAATACATCGATTATCTGTTTTAAATTTTTCATAAATATCGTAATTGACTTCATGATTAGACATACGCCTCTAGTTGATGTAATTGTATCAACTGGTAATAGAATGTTGTTAGATAAATGTTACAACATCCACAATATGTTTCATGGAGTTCTCATAAGTCGCTCGTTATGATATTAACAACTTTCTATTCATCCAAATTTGAGCACGTGAAACTTTTTAATTCTTTTTTTCTTTTTTTTTTTTCTTTTTTCAAAGTTATATGAGCCCTATGTTTTCACCATCTTTCTCACACTACAAATTTTCACCCAATATTAGAGATTCTTCAAAATTTTAACTTAAAAAAAGTACTTATAGGATTTAAATTAAAATTTAATCAAATTTCAATTCATCTACTTTCGGGGCGCCTCAATAGAATGATTGATCTAAAGTTAAAATTTAAAAGAAATCTTAAGATTATTGAATAATCTTTTATACATTTTATTTCGAATAACTTCTTAAACTAGTTGATTGTTAATTATATATTTTTTCCAATTGACAGTATAACATTTTTTTTTTGTTATATTTCACGCAATATAAATAAACAATTTATAAAGTATTATATGTTACATAACTTCACAAATATTTAGATCTTAGGTAAGTTCTTATTGAATATAGTTTTGAAAACTTTTTTCAATAGAGTCAATTGTTACATGAAGTATCAAAATTATTCTAGAAGTAGTAGAAATATTTAAAAATAGAATCAAGACTTTAGCTGATTGAACTTGCCAATTATAGTATCATTTTTTATTTTACAATCTCTTATTACTTTTACATACAAAAATAGGTCTAAATCATCAACATGATAGTGATTGTTATGTATTAGAAGATATTCATAGTTAAGACAATGCCTTGTTAAATGTAATCATTTGATAATTTAATTAGTTTGAGTTTGTAATGTCTAAGAAGATCCTCAAAGAACTGAAATCAATCTTACAATGCCAATGTTAAAACAGTATTAGTTCAAATTGAAGTGAATTAGAAAAAAATTAAGAAGCAGAAATCTACTTTTCAACACAATTACATCAATCGTATTTCTGGAAAATAGTAAAACATATGTGCATAATGCCAATTATCTATTTGGTCATATAGTTCATTGACTCATACATTCACATGTTCCTCTCATTGGATATTGCTTTCATCGTGTTCGATTATAATGTTACCACATAGAGCTCGCTCTTGTTTAGTTATATAGTTTATATGTTTCTACTTGAAATGTGTATTTGTCCTAAAATTGAATCTGCCGCGTGTTTCACATATGTCCTTTCATTTGGTTGACATATGTCCTTTCATAGGCTGAAATTCCCTATGAGGCTTGTCTATACGTGTTTCTAGTTAGTTGACATTTTGGATAGTCCTATTTACAAAGGAAATTTTGATAATTTTTTTTTGAAAAAATATTCGAAGTTGACCTTATTTTGAGCAACATCCCTCATTTGAGGACGAAAGATCCAAACGGGGAGATGATGTAACATGTACTTTCAACACATATATGACTAAGTGAACTCGACAAAAATATTTGAATTTGATATAGTAAAATGGCAGAATTTGGCTTATGTATATCTTATTAATCATATATAACAATGAGCGTTGTCCAATACTATCATGATCCGAATCAGGACCTGGCCATGATGGGTATCTCAAGTCCCATGTGGATCGGAGATCACCCCCTCACCTAACCTAACCAACATACCAACCACAAGTGACGGATGAATTCCACCCATATAATGAGATAGAGCAATATACGACTAACAACAACTCATAAAATGTCTAAACCATTCATCACCACCACACACTAAACCATCACACCCAAGTCCACAGTAATCCACAAAACCTCTACAATCCAAAGTCAACAAGATGTCGAGACATGCCCCCGACAATAGCCAAAATTCAAGTCTAATAAAGTCTATGACATAGAGTAAAAAGACCATGAAATGAATGCCTTCCAAAATATGAAAGCTCACCACTTCAATGTCAACTCAGGAGCCACTCGAACACCTGGTCACTGTGGAGGAAAAGAAGAAGAAGCTCTGGTCCCTGTATCGCGCGGGGATACAACGTTCGGAGACGGTTAGTGGTTGAAACGCTAGCATGAAACTCAGGGATAAAGGAACAAAATAATGCAATCATTCAAAACCAACACATCTAAAAAAAGGGCAAAAACCGACCACAAAAAACCGACCACTAGTGGTCGGATTTTTTTTTTTTTAACTTTTTCATTTTTTTTTTAAAAAAGTGACCACAAGTGGTAGCTTTTTTATTTTAAAAAATCAATATAATTATTAAAATAATTTTAGTATTAATTATTATTTATTTTGCAAATGAAAATAAAAGTGGTCGATTTTTTGAAAAAAATAATTAAAAAATAATTAAAAAACCGATCACTTTTTTGAAAAAAAACAATTAATAAATAATAAAAAAACCGACCACTTGTGGTCCGTTTTTTTATTATTTTTTAATTATTTTTTTCAAAAAATCGACCACTTGTGGTCGATTTTTTTGTTTTTTTTTTATTTTTTTTAAAAAAGCAACCACAAGTGTTCACTTTTAAATTTTAAAAAATTATAATAATTAATTAAATAATTTTATTATTAATTATTATTTATTTTTCAAATAAAAATTAAAAAAATAATACAAAACCAACCACTTGTGGTCATTTTTTTATTTTTTTTATTTTTAAAAAGTGACCACAAATGGTTGATTTTATATTTTAAACTAGTGAGAAGAAGCCCGTGCAAAGCACAGGCCCAACATCTATTATAAATCAATATTATAATAATAATCATATCAATTAATGTGACTTTTTTTGAATTTTAAAAATTAAATAAATTTCTTTTGTTAAATAATTTTTGCATATATTCTTAAAATATATTAAATTATCAATTATTATGATTTATAATTCAAATATATAATTTTATTTTAAAAATTTAATTCACGATCAAAAATAAACTCTACAAATGTGTAAATTAATAAAGAGCCTGAAAAATTAAATTCGATGGGCCTATATTACTATTTTTCAGATAACACGGGCTCAGTATATGTTATTTTTTGATCTCAAACAATGTGATCCAAATAGAATTTAGATAATCAATCATACCTTTAATACGTTTTTAGATATTTTAAGTTATTAGCTATTGTAGTTTATAATATTTTTTTTTATTTTCAAATAATATATGTTACTCTCCTTGTCCAAACTTTTGTGGCGTTGATAGTCAATTATATTTTAAAAATAATTTAAGTTTTTAATTATTGTGATTTATTATACTATTCTTCTATTCCAATTTAAATGCCATTGATATAATTTTGAGAGTCAATCAAATATTTCATATCTTTTAAAAATTTTCAAGTTGTTAATTATTGTGATTTATAATATTTTTACGTACTTTTTGAAATATATAACATATTATTTTTACTTTTAGATATTTTAAGTTCTTAACTATTGTAATTTATAATACTTTTTATGTAATTTTCAAATAAGATATGTTACTCCCCCTTGGCAGATGATGTAGTTTTGATTGATGAGATGCGGGGGGTGTGAATGATAAATTAGAGGTGTGGAGACAAACTCTTGAGTCTAAAGAGTTCAGGTTGAGTAGGAGCAAGACAGAATATTTGGAATGCAAGTTTAATGACGTGAGGCTGGAGAATGAGATGGTAGTGAAGTTGGAATCACAGGTGGTATGTAGGAGAGATAGTTTCAAGTATCTTGGGTAGTTTCAAGTATCTCGGATCCGTGATTCAGGGTAACAGTGAGATTGACGAGGATGCCTCGCACCGTATTGGGGAGGAATGGATGAAGTGGAAGCTCGCTTCAGGGGTGTTGTGTGATAAGAAGGTGCCGCCCAAGATTAAAGGCAAATTCTACCGGGTGGAAGTCCGTCTGGCTATGTTGTATGGAGTGGAGTGTTGGCCAGTTAAGAACTCTCACATTCAAAAAATGAAGGTGGCGGAAATGCGGATGTTGCGTTGGATGTGTGGGCTGACTAGAGGGGATAGAGTTCGGAATGAGACTATCAGGGAGAAGGTTGGTGTGACTCCAGTGGAGAATAAGATGCGGAAAGTACGATTAAGATGGTTCGGACACGTGATGAGGAGGGGCATGGATGCCCCGGTTCATAGGTGTGAGAGGCTAGCTTTGGATGGTTTTAGGAGGGGTAGGGGTAGGCCGAAGAAGTACTGGGGAGAGGTAATTAGGCGGGACATGGAGCAGTTACAGCTCACTGAGGACATGACCCTAGATAGGAAGATCTGAAGGACTCAAATTAGGGCAGAAGGCTAGGGTTATATTGGGTCGCTAGTGTAGGGCATTACTTGGTGGGTGTATTGTTCTTGTTATGATACCTTGGTTCATGCTTTATTACGAATCTGTTTACTTTTATCTGTTTACTATTACTTGTGGGTGTCGTATTTATGTTATGCCATCTTGTTCCATGCTTTACTATGAATTTATTTATTATTCCGTGTCTCGAGCTGGGGGTATATCGGAAATAGCCTTTCTACTTCTTTAGAGGTAGAGGTATGGACTGCGTACATCTTACCCTCCCCAGACCTCACTATATGGGAATACACTGGGTTTGTTGTTGTTGTTGATGTTGTCGTTGTTGTTGATATGTTACTCCCCTTGTCCAAAATTTTGTGGCATTGATAGTCAATTGCATATTTTAAATAATCTAAGTTTTTAATTATTGTGGTTTATAAAACTTTTCCTTATATTCCAATTTAAGTGGCACAATGCTTAGACTATAATAATTAATTAAAGGTGATATAGTAAAATTACGATTAAAGAAAAGAAACATACGTATGTCTTAAATTATTCTCAATAACTAATAAGAAGTGATATAACAAAATTACTACAAAAAGTATGTGTGATTTTTTTTTTTTTTAAAATGGGCCTCATATAAGACGTGAAGTTAATTTAAAACATCAAAAATTAACTTATCATTTTATATCTATTTTATTTTATTATTAAATATATATTTTTGTAATAGTTAGATGACTTATAATAATTAATTAGGATGATATTTAGTAAAATTATGATTAAAACAGTTAAAGCAGACATGTCATAGATGTGTGTGTATGTATATATATATATATATATATATATATATATATATATATATAGTATATACATATATTATAGTGAACATCTATTAATGACATAAGATAAACCAACCGATAGTTCAACTGAGTATTTGTGAATTATGTTACGTTGTATATTATTATGGGGTAGTAAAATCGGGTATATAATGTATATAGTATGTATTTGAATGGTGATAGCCAATTGAATATTTATATATATATATATATATATATATATATATATATATACGTATATCTCGTGTAGTGATGAAATAGATATGTAATGTACCGTTATCATATATTATTATTATTATTTATTATTATTATTATTATTATTTATAATTATTTATGGTTTACTATTATTATTATATATTATTATTATTCCTACTATTATTCAAATAACAACCTAGATTAAGGTACTTTGCATAATTCATTCCCCTTTTAATCCAATTTATTCAATTTCTTACGATTTAAGCCTAATTGTATTTCCATTATAATTATAGCCTAAATCAGACTCAATCTTTTTTTTATTCTTAACTATAACTCAATTCTTAGACTTTTAAATCTCAACTGTTGATCAAAATTGATCTAACGGCTTAGATCAAAAGCCTTTCTCTTCATTTTTAAAGACAAAAATCAACCCCTAAACCCTAATCTCTTCACAATAGCCTCCACCCCTTCTCTCATCTCTCATGTTTCTCTCTCTATCTCCCTCCTTTCTAAAAAATCCTACGACAAAATCATCAACGTTGCCTTTCCCATTGCCGGTCGTTCCTCTCCTCCGTTAGCGTCTTTTTTGTCGTCCTCTTCTTGCCAGTGTTGCCGCTGCACCAGCCATGACTGTCAACCTCACCTCAACTGCCAGCCATTGGCGAAGCCACCCCTCCAGCCGCCGCATCATCATCTCCACCATCCACCACCAACAGCCAGCCCCACGCCGGCGAAACAGATCCAAGACCCCTGCTGGACCAGCCCCATCGTCAACCCCTCTCCCTCTCCGTCAGGTTCTATGAGTTCAACTGAATCTGTTACTTTTTACTTATACTACATATACATATGCAAAACATAATATGTGAAAAATATTTGTACATATAGTAAGATTTCAAGCATTTTGAACCTACTGACTAGATCCTGAATTCGAAAATATAAAAGATAATCTAAAGGCTTACCTTTAAGTGTAGTGGTAAAAGAATAAGTACATAGGTCAATTTCATCTATAAAAAGGAATAAAACTTTATTATAAAATAGTAATGAAATAATGATGAGGCGGGGCAATGAGAGAAGTAGCTTTATTACCTCTTAAGGTGTACCCAGGGGAAGAAATAGTACTAGAAATGGGGATATTTGATCTAAAAGATTTTGCATCTTCTCTGAAACTTCTAATATAAGAAACTGAAAATCTTCTTGAATTTGTATTTTCTCTGCTAATTTTTGCCTTAAGGCCCATTCTCTAAGGTTAAAATCTCTATCATCTTGCTTTCTTGAATTTCCAATAGGTGATTGTGCCATGCTAGTTTCAAGTTTCATTATGGTTTTGAATTAAAAAAGTTGTTCGCTTTTTTAAATAGAAGGGGAAATTAGGAGGATATATAAATTTCAAAAGAAACTGGTACATGGTATATGCACTTAAATATGCACTTAAATATTAAATACATTATATGGTACAAATATTGTGAGATTTAAGAAATTGGAAGAAGATTAAGCCTTAGACTTAGACTTAGAATTTAAAAGAATACATGAGTTTCGGCCTATAAATTGGGTTTAAGGTAGAAAGTTGATTATAGATTTGGATTCCTTTACTTATAAATAATATACATTTGATAGATCGTGAAAGTTCTGGGGCGTGGAAGAAAGAAAAGGCTTTTGCGAATTAGCTTTCTTATCTTGGATTCTTTGGTTGAGGTAGGTTATAGTTTAATTGAAAAAGTGAAGCGAGTTAGTGAGTCGAAGATGTTTTAAGTGTAGTTATTTGAAAGGTGGACTTGTGTTTTGAATATAGTTAAGTGTGGTCACTTAAGAAGGGAGTTAGTGAGTCCAAAATGTGTAAATATAGGTACTTGAAATGTGGACTTGTGTTTTCAATATAGTTAAGTGTGGTCACTTGAGAAGTGAGTTAGTGACTTCAAAATGTTTAAGTATAGTTACTTGAAAGTTGGACTTGTGTTTTGAATGTAGTTAAGTTTGGTCACTTACGAAATGAATTAGTGACTTAAAAATGTTTTAGTGTAGGTACTTGAAATGTGAACTTGTGTTTGGAATTTAATTAATTGTGGTCACTTGAGAAGTGCATTAGTGAGTTGAAAATGTTTAAGTGTAGTTACTTGAAAGGTGGACTTGTATTTTGAATATAGTTAAGTGTGGTCACTTGAGAAGTGAGTTAGTGACTTCAAAATGTTTAAGTGTAGGTAACTTGTGAAGTGAGTTAGTGACTTAGAAATATGAACTTTTTATTTTGAATTTAGTTTAGTTTGGTAACTTGTGAAGTGACTTGATAATGTTTAGGTATAGGTTCTTGAAATGTGAACTTTTCATTTTGAATTAAGTTTAGTTTGGTAACTTGTGAAGTGAATTTGTGACTTGAAATGTTTAGGTGTAGGTACTTGAAATGCAAACTTTTCATTTTGAATTTAGTTTACGTTGGTAACTTGAAAATGTTTCGGTACTTGAATTATGGATTAGTGACTTTTGTTTTGAATTTAGGTACTTGAAATGTGAACTTGCATTTTAAATTTAGTAAACTGTGGTCACTTGACAAGTGAATTAGTTACTTCAAAATGTTTAAGCGTAGGTACTTTAAACGTGAACTTTTCCTTTTGAATCTAGTTTAGTTTGATAACTTGTGAAGTGAACTATTGACTTGAAAGTTGTAGGTATTTAAAATGTGAACTTTTGTGACTTGAAACTAATTATTTGAATGTGATTGATTATGTAGATGGAACCTGATTACAACTGGATATATCAACACGAAATATTGATAATAGAATGGGTGAGGCTGAGAATGAAGATGCGGATGATGAGTTGTTGTTTTTAGTCTTTTGTATGTTTTATAATTTGGATTTGTAAACTCAATAAATTTTGTAAATAATTTGATTTTTAATGTTTGTATTCTTATGGTGGTTGGTTGATTGTATATTAAATGATTGGTGGACTGTATTGTAAATAATTTGATTTGATTTTTAATGTTTGTAAATGATGGGTGGGCTGTATTGTAAATAATTTGATTTTTAATATTTGTATTTTGAAAATTTTCAATATATTCTTTTATAAAATTATCAAAAAAACCGACCACATGTTGTAGGTTTTTATTGAAAATTTTTACAAAAAACCGACCACATGTGGTAGTTTTTTTTGAAAAATTTTACATAAAACCTACCACATGTGGTAGGTTTTTCTGAAAATTTTTACCAAAAATCTACCATATGTGGTCGGTTTTAAACTACATTAATAAATTAATTTAATTAAAAACCAACTACATGTGGTCGATTTTTAATTAAAATTAATAAATTAATTTAATAAAAAAACGACCACTTGCGGTCGATTTTTTTTCCTAAAATTATTTTTTCAATTTTAATAAAATAATAATAAATTTTTAAAATAAATATATATTTTTAAAAACCCCACCACATATGGTCGGTTTTTAAAACGCCACCACTACTTTTTCGATCACAAATTTTGGTCGGTTTTGTGGAAGGAAATTGGGGAAAATCGACCACTTGTGGTCGGTTTGTGTGGTTGGTTTTTCTCTCTTTTTTTTAGTAGTGCAAGTCATATCATCATATGCAATCACATGTCTACACACACACACACACATATATATATATGATTTCGTTCATATTGTTCCAGTTTTTCCTTCATAGCTTCAACCATGATTCATCGTTGAGAGCTTCATCAGTTTTCTTCGGTTTGAGACACAAGGGAAATAAATGCTTGTCTCCTTAATGACGCTCTGGTTTGCACTCTATCTTCTAGATTTTTGATGATGAGTTCATTTGGATGGTTGGCATCATGTTTCCATTCTTTTGGAATATTTGGCTTCACTGTTTCTGCAGTAGGAGTCGGCTCTATTGAGGGTGTAGTCGACTTATCTTGTGAGGATTCTGGAGTTGTGTTGTGATTTTCTCCATTTTGTATTTTACTCACCTGTTTTTCATCAATATTTATACTTGTAGGGAGGTGGTTAGATTCATCAAAAGCAATATGCATAGATTCCTTAACACACATAGTTCTTTTATTAAAATCCCTAAAAGCTCGACTAGTGGAAGAGTACCCAAGGAAAATAGCTTCGTCACTTCGTGGATCGAATTTCCCTAGGGTATTCTTACCATTGTTGTGAATATAATATTTGCAATTGAAGGGATATAAGTAGCCGATGTTTGTCTTCTTTCCTCTCTAGAGTTCATAAGGTGTTTTCTTCAAATTAGGTTTGATCAGACACCTGTTGATTATATGGCATGTTGTACTAACTGCTTCTGCCCAAAAGTGATTTGGGAGATTATGTTCTAACAT
This sequence comes from Capsicum baccatum var. pendulum, assembly GCA_030864225.1. Lineage (NCBI taxonomy): Eukaryota > Viridiplantae > Streptophyta > Magnoliopsida > Solanales > Solanaceae > Capsicum > Capsicum baccatum. The sequence goes on along the minus strand of CM061559.1, from coordinate 65,332,037 downwards.
CATTGTCTTGGCAGTTTCCTGAAGGGAACGGTTCTTCCGTTCCACTACATTATTTTCTTGAGGAGATCGTGGTGAAGAGAAGTTCTGAGAGTATCCATTCTGAGCACAATACTCCTAAAACGCCTTATTTTAAAATTCTCATCTATGATCACTGTGAACATAGGTGATGAGGTGCCCAGTTTGTCTCTATATCTTTCTATAAAAAATTTCAAAGTTTGTGAAAGCTTCGTGTTTATGTGTAAGAGACATAACCTAAGTAAATCATGAAAAATCATTAACTATGACAAAAACATATCTTTTTCCACCAATGTTTGAGGTCTTGCTGGGACCAAACAGATCCATTTGGATTGGTTGGAGAGGCATGGTAGTAGAGACAATGTCTTTGGCTTTGAAAGATATTCTAGTGTGTTTACCTAGTTGGTAGGCATTACAGATATGATCCTTTTTAAAATTGAGTTTTAGCAGACCTTTCACCAAATCAAGTCTAGACAATTTCTCAATAATGTGCTACTAGCATGCCCGAGCTTCCTGTGCCACAACCAAGTATCATTGTCTTGCACAGTGAGGTAGGTTAAGGTGGCAAAATCAGGACTATTTAAAACATAAATATTATCAACACGTTCACTGATAAGGGAGATATTTTCTTTGTCGTGTTTGATAGATCAACTTTCAAATTTGAAGAGGACACCAAATCCGGCATCACATAGTTGACTGATGCTGAGCAAATTGTGTTTGAGACCGTCTACTAGGTATACTTTGGTGAATTCACATGATGAGCTAAGTCTCACTAAGCTAACTCCAATGACATTGACTCTGGCATTGTCATCGAATTTGACTGGTCCCCCATCTACTTTTTTTAGGTAAGAAAAGTTCTCTTTCTTTTCGGTCATATGTATGGAACATCCGCCGTCACACCTTTTAGAATTCAGGTTCGTTAATGAATACGAGTTATTCAAAATTGCTGCTCTTGTCAATGAATATGAGTTATTCAAAATGAAAAAAAAATGAGGATATTGAAATAATGTTCGCTAGATTCAGTAAAATCGTGTGTGAATTAAAATCACTAGGAATAATTTATCCTCACAACCTGCAAGTCCAGAAGTTGGTCCATATTCATTGACAAGTGCAACAATTTTCTTCCATGAATTATGGTTCTTTTTTTCGTTAGTTGTCGCAAAGATTTATCTTGGTTCGTCACACCAATGTTGTGCCTACGTCCAGTCCCCTTGGATTTCAAAATTTCTTAGATCGTTGAAAGTTCGGCTCGAGTATAATGATAGGAAACAAGTTCTGAAGACTTATTTTGCTCTTCAGAGCTTGTGACACAGCTTCAATTGAAGTTACAAAGTTGACTCAATCCTACTCTTTATATAAAAATTATAAACTAAAGTTCCAGAGTTTTGTAAGACTAAGAATGAGACACTTTGAATTTTCTCCTTGAAGTTGCGTGAAAAGTGTCTGTCTTTGATCTTCATCTCATATAGTCTTTGGCTGCAAATTTTTATAAGGAAACCCAAGAGATTTCTTCTCAATCAAAGATGTAAATTGATTCCTTGATTGAGGAATATAGCCGTATGATATGTCCATATCAGATATATCCATATATGGCTTTGGATCACGTCCATATTGGATATGTCCGTGATCAATTTTTCTTTTTGGTTTTGTATATATTGATTTCTTTCCAAAACTGCTCATGATCTTTTCTTCTTGATTGATGTGGTTTGCCTTGATTTTTGAGATTGTGATCCTTATTCTATTTTTGTGATATTTGATTGATCTGCTGCTATATTCTTGAATTGTTTTCTCATTACATTTTCCATGCCGTAATCTTTCATATCTGCAAATTTAGAAATGATTTTCTGTGACATTTGGAGCTAATATTCTTCTTCCATTTGTTATTGTTGTGATTGACTTTCCTTGGATACCATGGATGTTCTTCCATTCTTGATGTCCTTCTATTTTTGGATCCGGCTTCCATTATCTTTCCAATATTAGAAGCTACAAATATACACTTGTTAGTTTTTCATTATTAAAATATAAACTTAGGAGGCAAACAAACCCATGTGAAAACATATGAGAACAATACTCAATAATATACATTCAAACCTTCAACCATGGAATGATTCAAGAATAATGTTTAAAACACATGATTTTTGTGAACTAACAATGAAGGAAGAGTTGCATGCCTTATTCACGAATATTCACGCAAATAACTTGACTCTTGAGTCCCTAGATGAGCACCTTGTAAAAACCCTAGCCCAAAATTCAAGAGAGAGTTTAGAGAGAATTTTGAGAGTGTTTTGATCTTTCTAAGTGAGGAATGACGGACTAAATAGTGTTATAAGATGTGGGGTCTTAAGGGATTGGGGTGGAAATTGTCTAAGATACCCTCAGCTTAAAAACTGTAAAAGGCTCGCAAAAGGGTACAATTTGCCCTATCCACTCGTACCCACATCATACAAGTGGTACCCTCCACTCGTATGTTAATTAATATGTTGGACGCTATAATTTGTCCAACATACGACTCCTTAGCATGAGTCGTACCCCACCATACGACTAGTACCCATTCAAATCGTACCCTAGGTAGACTGTCAAGGCTAGACAATGAACAACATATGGTTGGCACTATACTTCTCATAATATGTGCATACGACTCGTGTGATGCCTTCTCGTACCAAGAACAAAACTTGGCCAATGTGATACTGACCAATATATGGCTAGGGTCCTTGACCCGTACCCACAACAAACAAGTAGTATGATAAGTCGTATGATGCACAGAATGTCCAAGACTCAGGAAATCTTGCAAGGGCCAAAGTCGGGGTATTTCAGTCTCCCCCCTTTGGATAATTCGTCCTCAAACGATGAGGCGAGGCACTACAAGCACGATTAAGCCCCAAATATCTCTACTCTTATCTTTAAGAAAAAAAACAAACACTAAGAGATTTACAATCTATCATCAACAAATATAGAAAACAAGATATCAAACACATACCTCAAGAACCATTTTTCAGAATCGGGAACAAGAATGGATACTTGGATTTCATTTCCTCCTCGGCTTCCCAAGTAGGTTTCTCGGGATTTTCTTCCGCCATAGAACGTTCACTGAAGCCACATCTTTCATTCGCAACTGGAAAACTTTCTGATCCAATATCCTTACCGAGAACTCCTTATAAGACAAAGAATTTGAGATACCAATGTTCTCCAAGGGAACAACTAATGAAGGATCACCCACACATTTCCGCAACATGGACACATGGAATACTAGATGAATAGAACTCATGCTAGAGGGAAACTCCAACTCATATGCAATATTACCAATCCTTATCAAAACCATATACGAGCCAACATACCGGGGACTAAGCTTCTCCTTCTTCCCAAATTGTATCACTCCCTTCATGGGAGATACCATCAAGAATACCTAATCTCCAACCTCGAACTCTAAGTCCCTTCACCTCACATCCGCATAGGACTTTTGGTGACTTTGAATGGTCTTAAGACTATACTGAATCATCTTCACCTTTTCCATGGCTTGGTGAACCAAATTCTGGCCAAACCTTTCTACTTCACCAACCTCGAACCACCCGATAGGAGATCTACACCTCCTACCATAAAATGCCTCAAACGGGGCTATACTAATACTAGAATGGTAGTTATTTTTATAAGAAAATTCAATCAAGGGAAAATGGTCGAACCAACTAGCACCATAATCAATCACACAGGCTCGCAACATATCCTCCAAAGTCTAAATGGTCCTTTCGACTTGCCCATCCGACTGTGGGTGAAAAGATGTACTAAGATTTACTTTGGTCCCCAAACCACGCTGGAAAGAGCACCAAAAATACGATAAGAATTGGGTACCACAATCCAAAATAATCAATACAAGAGCACCATGCAAACTTACAACTTCTTGAAGGAAAACTTTGTATAATCCTTGACAGAACTGGTAGTCCTTATGGGAAAGAAGTGAGCAGAATTACTCATCCTATCCACGATGATCGAAATAGAGTCATACTGATTTTGCGACCGTAGAAGGCGGATAACAAAATCCATATTCATTATCTCCCATTTTTACACCAATAATTCAATCTCTTGAAGCAACCCATCGGGCCTCAAGTTCTCCGCCTTTAATTGTTGGCACACCATACACTTCACCACAAACTCGGCTACATCTCGTTTCATGTTATTACACAATACATATCCATGAGATCATGATACATCTTTGTTAAACCGAGATGAACCGTATACCATGACTCATGGGCCTCAGCGAAAATCCAATCTCGCAATCCATCCATGTTGGGAACACACAAGCTTCCTTGGTACCTCAAGATACCATCTCCACCGATCTCGAAGGCCATCATATTTTTCTTACCCATATCATCCCTGATCTTCATCAAAATAGGATCTATAACGTGTTTATCCTTTATTTTTGAACCAAGAGGTGACTGCGGTACCTGCTGCACTAACATACCACCATCCTCAGAGTCCAAGAGATGAACTCTGAGGTTAGCCAATCGGTGAATATCCTTCACCAAATCTCTCTTATCCTTTTGCACATATGACAAACTACCCATGGACAACCTGCTAAGAGCATCAACAACCACGTTAGATTTACCTGGGTGGTAGTGAAGACTCATATCATAGTCCTTCAGCAACTAAAGCCACCTTTTTTGCCTTAAATTAAGCTCCTTCTGGGTAAATACATACTGCAAGCTTTTATGATCAGAAAAGATATCAACTACATCCCATATAAATAGTGATGCCAAATCTTCAACGCGAATACCATATCTAACAACTCCAAGTCATGAGTCGGATAGTTCCTCTCCTAAACCTTCAACTATCTAGAGGCATAGGCAACCACCTTACCATGCTACATCAACACACAACCCAAACTAATTAGGGATGCATCACACTAAACCATAAATCCCTCCGTACCTTCGGGTAGAGTTAAGACTGGAGATGAAGTCAACTTATTCCTTAGCTTCTCAAAAGTATCTTCATAAGCATCAGACCACAAGAATTTTACTTTTTTCTGAGTCAATTTAGTCAGTGGAGCAGCAATAGAAGAAAAACTCTCCACGACCCCCCTATAATACCCGGCTAAACCTAAGAAGCTCTAAATATCGATTGGAGTCGTGGGTCTAGGCTACTTCTTAGCCATTAAAACTTTCTGAGGATCCACCATAATCCCCTTACTAGATACAACATGACCCAAAAAAGTTACGGCATTGAACCATAATTCAGATTTGGAGAACTTAGCATATAATTACAGTTTTTCAAGGTTTGTAACACAAGATGGAGGTAATCAACATAATCCTCCTCATTCTTAGAGTACACTAGGATGTCATTAATGAAGACAATGGTGAACAAATCCAAAAACTGATAGAAGACCCTATTCATTAAATCTACGAATGCCGCAGGGTCATTGGTCAAACCAAACAATCTCACTAGGAAATCAAAATGCCCATATCGGGTACGAAAAGATGTCTTGGGGATGTCCACTTCCATTATCCTTAGCTGATGATACCCAGACCAAAGATAGATCTTAGAGAAGAATTTGGCACCCTGAAGCTGATCAAAGAGATCATCAATTCTCGGAAGGGGATACTTATTTTTCATCATCACCCAATTCAATTATCGATAATCAATACACATCCAAAGAAAACCATCCTTCTTTCATACGAACAATATCTGTACAACCCACAGTGATACACTAGGACAAATGATACTCTAGTCTAAGAGGACTTTCAATTGCTCCTTAAGCTCTTTCAACTCAACAGAATCCATTATATATGGGTGAATAGAAATAGGACGAGTGTTTGGAATAAGGTCAATACCAAAATAATCTTCCTAGGAAGGACACAAGGAAGGACATCAGGGAAGACCTCAGGAAACTCACTTACCATAGGAATATAATGTAAGGAAGGACCTTCCAATTTAGAATCTTTAACCTAGACCAAATGATAGAGACACCCCTTAGAGATTAATCTCTGAGCTCTAAGATATGATCTAAACTTCCCCTTAGGAGCTAGGGAATCACCCTCCCACTCAACCATCATCTCACTAGGGAATTTAAACACGACCTTATGGGTCTGACAATCCAGGGAGGTTCATTACCAGAATAATGTCAAAATCCACCATGTCTAACTCTATCAAGTCCACCAGATTTTCTCTACTACCAATAGATACACCCCCTATAGAGACTTCTGACAACTACAGAGTCTCTTACTGGGGTAGAAATAGAAAAGAAGTCTGACAAATACTTGGGACTAAAACCAAAATACACAACCACAAATAGGGTCACATAAGAGAGAGAGGACCCCAGATTAAGTCAATTGTACACATTATGGAAAAAAAGTTTCAACATACCAGTAACAACATCCGAAGATGCCTTAGAGTCCTAACAACTAGTGAGAGCATAAAGGCAATTTCGACCAGTGCCGGAGCCAAAAGTCGCATCCTTCGGTACAAAAGATGATGAGGAGGCAACAAGAGCCTTATTTACCCCAGAAGCAACTCTAGAGGGACAATCCCGCTACATATGACTAACTTGACCACACATAAAACATCGGTTCCTACCCTTCTCATACTGACCACAATGATGATGACCATAAAAACTACAAAAAGGGTAGGATGGTGCAGACTGTGCCCTACTGGCCTGAAAATGGGCAACCTGTGCCCTAGAAGCATCATCACCCTAAGAATATCTGTCTCCCGACGGCTTCGGATTGGGAGCATTAGCCATCGAATGGGGGTTAGGACACCCCTAACTCTTATTCTAAGGCCACTTCTCATGATGTTGTTGGCCCCCACTCTATTTTGAAAACTGAGAACTATTACTTTATCTCACACCAATTTCAGCCTATTTCTTTTTCTCATCTTTGAACTATTGCATATACACAACCAATCTATAGATGTCTATGTTCTTGATCAATAAGGTAGCCTTACTCTTAAGGATTAACCTATGAGACAATACCGAAGCAAACTTTCTCATTCAGCCCTCATATTAGATACTAATTTAGGAGCATACCAGGACAACTAATGGAATTTCAAGGCATACTCCTAGATTGTCATCCTTTCTTGCCTCAAGTTAACAAATTCTTCCTCTTTAGCTTTCCTCAACTCCTGAGGAAAAAAGCGGTCCAACAAAATACTAGAGAAATTATCCCATACGACAGAACTAGAATCCTCACCCTTTGATTGTTTTGACTCTTCATGACACTGGTACGCTATATATTTCAATTGGTAGGTAGCAAATTCTACACCCTCAAATTTTAAAGCATGCATAACCCGAAAGATCTTCTCTATCTCATCAATGAAGCTTTGAGGATCCTCCTTAACCTTTGTACCAGTAAACATCAGAGGGTGCAACCTTGTGAATTTGCTAACTCTAGTAGCCTCAGACGAAGCAATAGCAGCACCAGCTGAACCAAACTATTGTGATTGAGATGTAACCAACTAAGTCAACAGGGTAATAGAGTGATAAAACTCAGCAATAGTAACTTACCCGAGCGGTGACTGAGTATGAGTGTCACCCTTAGAGGAAGATTAGAAGGGGCAGGTGGAACCCCATAAAAATAGTTAGATGTAGCAACCTTGATTGGTTTTGGACCACATAGGTTGGACGAGCTCTAACCATATTGTCCTCAAACGAGATAAAAAAGTTTGGATGAACATCATATCTTCTTAGAGGCATGACCTAAAAGATGAGCAAATGGAAATTAGAAGAATCCAAGACCTTAGACTATATATCTCAGAAATAAGACAACAAGAAAGGAAAATATTCCTAAATTTCTCATAGCCTCTTTCTTATAAGTGTGGTATGCTACACACCCATAAAAGAGACTCTAGTTGATACGGATTTGTGAACACCCAATTGACCATGAACCTAGGCTCTGATACTAACTTTGTCACGATCCGAACTAGGTCCTGGCCATGATGGGTATCTCATGTCCTACGTAGACCGGAGATCACCCCCTCATCTAACCTAACCAACATACCAACCATAAGTGATGGATGATTTCTTTTCATATAATGAGATAGATAAATGTAATACTAACAAAAACTCATAAAATATCTAAACCATTCGTCACCACCACACACTAAACCATTACACCCAAGTCTACAGTAATCCACAAAGCCTCTACAATCCAAAGTCAACAAGATGTTGGGACATGCCCCCGAAAATAGCCAAAATCTAAGTCTAACAAAGTCTATGACATAAAGTAAAAAGACCATAAAATTAATGCCTTCTAAAATATGGAAGTTCACCACTTCAATGTCAACTCACGAGCCACTCGAACACCCGATCACTGCACAGAAAAAGAAGAAGAAGCTCCGATCCCTATATTGCATGGGGATACAACACTCAGAGATGGTTAGTGGTTGGAACGTAAGCATGTAACTTAGGAATCAAGGAAAAAAATAATGCCATCATTTAAAATCAAGTCATATCATCATATGCAATCACATGTATACATACACATACACACACACACACATATATTTATAGTACTAGGATAGGGAACAAGTCTTAGCATGAACTTTTAAAACCTTAACCTGAGCTGTGTAGCATAACCGTTGTATAATAAGGTAGCCACATGATATATGGGGCCAACTCTCCCCTAGCTGGAAGGGCCTCGGTACGTGTAGCTGCATGAACTAGAGAATATCCATATCTGTATATGCCTTTATGGGGGGACTCGAACCTCCCGACATAATCAAGGTGACGAAGCACCAATATATACAATATGGGGTGCTCGAATTTCCCATTTATATATTTATTCGAGGGACTCGAACCTCCCGATCATATAGACACCTGCACCAGTTAGCACGTTTTTAGTATTAGTCCTTCGAACTCCACTTTCACGGTCCAAGTACACATCTTACTTTAAAGCCCAATTTAAAATATTCTTAACACATTCACATAAACATTAGTCCAATTACTTACCAAAGGAATCCCATTGGTACCGTCATACCAACCCCCACTTGCAAGCATACAACATGGCATAACCATTATTATTTGACTTTGGGACTCGAACCCTTTGTCTATAAAAAGTCATCAATTGAATTCAATATATAGAGATTTGAACCCATTTAGCCAATTAAACCACCAAGGTTACAATTCAAAACCATTTATGACCCACAAGGTCTTCATGAAACCATTTTCCAACCATTTGACTCATCAACCAATGACTTAGTTTAAATCATAATCCAATTCAATTTAAGGTCATCAAGACCTTAACAAAACCATTCATTCTTCATTAGAATTCCTATACCAAACATTAGTTCAAAACATAATTCATTATGAGAAAAGATCCTTCTCATAGATATTTTCACAAATGGGTTAGGGGCACATTATTATCAAACCATTATTCAAGTCAAAAACCATCATGCCAGGTTTAAACATGACCCGTTCATTGAACTACAATTTCTATACACCCCCATGTGCCCATTGTCAAAGGCATATATAAACACAAGTGAAAATATGCGAGAACATTACTCAACAATATACATTCAAACCCTCAACCATGGATTTCAAGACCACCATTTATGTTTCAAGAAAAATGTTTAAAGCATATAATTTTTATGAACTAACAATGAAGGAAGAGTCACATGCCTTATTCATAAAGATTCACGAAAAGAACTTGACTCTTGAGCCTCTAGATGAACACCTAGTAGAAACCCTACCCCAATTTTCAAGAGAGAATTTAGAGAGGATTTTGAGAGTGTTTTGATCTTTCTAAGTAAGAATGAGAGACCAAATACTGCTATAAGACGTAGGGTCTTAATGAATTGGGGTGGAAAATATCTAAAATACCCTCAGCTTAGAAACTATAAAAGACTCGTAGGAGGGTATAATTTGGCCTCTTTACTTGTACCCATTTCATACGAGTAGTACCCTTTACTCGTATATTGATAAGAATGTTGGACACCATAATCTGTCCATCATATGACTCCTTTGCATGAGTTTTACCTTACCTTATGACTAGTACCCATTCAAATCATACCCTAGTTAGAATGCCAAGGCTAGACACTAAACAACATATGGTTGGCACTATAATTCTCGTATCATGTGCATACGACTCATGTGATGCCTTCTTATACCAATAACATCACTTGGCCAGTGCGAAACTGACCAATATACGACTAGGTTCCTTGACCCATACCCATAATATACGAGTAGTATGATAAGTCGTATGATGCACAAAATGTCCAAGACTCGAGAAATTTTGCAAGGGTCAAAGTTCGGGGTGTTTCAAACACCCATGATTAAGAAATGCTTAAATTGCAGTTCATGACACCCATCTTAGACAAGATGAAATTGATAGTTTATTTTAAAGTTTAAAGTAATCAAGTATATATTATTAGTGTTAAATTAAAGTAGAGGGATTAAGATTTGAAAATAGGATATAATAAGTGAGGTGAAGTGCTTTCTTGAACTTAATTAAGCTAGTAGATGACAAGTAGGTGCAACTACTTTGACTTATTGACCAACTTATAGGGCCAAATATACCCATCACCAACTTGACAATTATGACCCAAACTAAGTGAAGGAAAATGAAAAAAGAGAAAGAACAAACCAACACTCCAAAATTTGTCACTAAACTCAATAAGGTCAAAGTCCATAAAGGGACATAAATTGAGATCAAGTTGGTGCTCACCTACTATGACATTTTACCAGCTTAAAATGATAAAATAGGTGCCTCACCTACTTGATCAAAATGTGGCTGAAAATGGAAAAAAAATAGTTCAACAGGTTCCTTTAAGATCCAATATCACCTCATTTTTTACATTATTCTCTTAAAAAAAGATTTCTCTCAAGCTCTCTCTTTCTATCTTAAAGCTTCATATAGCAATCCTAAAATTTCTATTAGGATTCTTAAGATATTCTCTCTTTCCAAGTTAAAAGTAAGTAAATTTATTTATGGTTTTAGCTTGATTCTCCTATGGAGGGTTATCAAATTATTTTCTTTATGTTTAAAGTGTAGTACAACCCCCTTCAAGCTTTGGAAGTCCCACCTTATTCAACTTATACTAGATCCCTTTTTATGTTTGGTTCAATTTGAAGGAACATTTATATTGTTAAGGAATTAAAGATTGATAGTATAATAATTTTCAACAACAAAGTTAAGGTCACTTCTCCATTTCGTCTCTCCTTGGTCACAAATGTGAATAAGAGATGTTAGATATACTTTTATTATGAACTCACGAAATGATGATCGGAAGCCATAAATTCAAGCTTTTTTACCGTATAATAAAATTTATGAAGCGTTTGGGAACTTTTTTATGTGTGTTTGTTGCAAGACAGTTTGGTGACATTTTAGGATGCAATGGATTTGTATTAAATTGGAAATGAAGGGTGTGGCGATACATCATTTATTCAAGGGCTATATAGAATTACTGTCTGTTGTATGTTTAGCTACTATTTTGGTGGACATCATGTTATGTGTAACAATCAACTTTCTGATGAAATATGTGAAATGTATTTTTCTGTGTGATTTGAATGTTATACCCCTCCCCATAGTTGTATTGTGATATTTCTGGAGTGTGGAGGTGATTGACAGGGTTACCGATGCATTTTGGTACTATTTATGTCATATTTTGATTTTTAATGGCTTCGAGAGCCTTATTTTGGACTTATGTGGATATCTTTTAATTCGTGTGATGGATGACTAAACGGACTATGCTAGAAGCTCTAGAATATCAATTTTAGACTAGGTCAATCTTTGGTTTGGGTCCCGGTGCACTCGAGCTCATTTCGACCAATTGATCGAAAAGTTGAAAAATTAGAAATGGGGGTGTGGGACTCACATTTAGTTGAAACGACCTCAGATGGAAAATACGACTTTACCAGCAGATTCAAAATATTGATTTTAGGTTGGTAACATATTTGATGTGATTTTGTGACTTTTAAATCTCATTTTGACCCTCCATTTAGAAAATTGTGATTTCGGATTTCAGGAGGCAACTCTATAAAAATAATATTTTTTTGAAAATCTGATATCACCATTGAGTTCGGAGCATCGAATTTTATGTGGTTACATAATCTGTTTGTATATATCAGACTCTAAACAAATCTCGGGCACCTCGTCGAAGTCTGGGTTGGACTTAAAGAAAGAAAAATTTGGTGTTGTGTATTTTTTTGTTATAAAAACAACTTTCCCCCTCCTTTTTGCCCATTTTGTCCATTTTTTCACCTTGTCCCTTGAGAGTTAAATTCTAAAATAGTATGAGAGCTTAAAAATGAAGCTTGTAGGAGCTTGAGAAGCTAGATTAACATCCATTTTTTGATTCTTTTGTGGATTTAAGGTAAGAATTCACCCTTTTCTTAGTAATTTCTAATTAATTTCCCAAAACTCCAAAAATTTTATGGCTTAATTTTAAATCTCAATTTCACCCATTTTCACTTGAATAATATTTTAATCTTATAATCACTAGTTTTTCATCAATTTAACCTTCAAAACAACCCCGATTCTTGATTTTAACTGCACTTCAAAGATTTTACCTAATAAAGCTTAAAAATGGTTTTTCTTCGATTTGAACCTCGTTTTTTATTCGATTTGACTTGAGTTTTCAGCTGTAGGTTCCTAAAAATATGAAAAACATATTTTTGAAGTAAAGTTATGATTTTGCCCTTTTAAAAAAAAAAATTCATTTCGGTAGTTCGTTTTGACTTTGAATCAAAAGTAGTCAATATGGGTATCATTGTTTTTGCTTTGATGCATAGATTCCATAGTTGATATTTTTAGTGGAGTTAGGGAAAGTTCGTGGAAAGTAAGATCGTGGGTTCGAAGTGTAGCGGACGAATTTCGGCATTCGAGGTAGGTTATCACTTAACTCTATCAGACTGGTCTAGGTAGTAAATGATGGTATAAAATGCATGTTAAGGGTGGAAACTAACCATTAATAAGGGTTATCTATGTGTTGTGTCTGTGTGGGGTTATATATGTGATGTAATTATCGAAATTGAGATATGATGTGACATGTGTGACCGTGTAGGGGTCCTATGTGATATTAATAGCCTTAAATACATGTAAATAATTACATTGTGTTGTTAAAATGCTTAATATGGTACCATTGGTGTATTGTGATTATATTCATACTTTATTAACATATGAGACATATGGATGTTCATGGATGAAACAAAAATTATGAGTGGATATTGACTCACATAGTTGTGGATAGGTATCATTATGGTTGGCTGTAGAAATATATCATGTGGTTGGTTTTGAAAATACTCATACTCATTCATGAAACATTGGTACCACCATGGCAACACCTGAGTAACATTGACAACACCTTTTAAAAACACTTTCCAAGGGATATGCCGGGGAGGAGATATTATAACATCTTATAAAACTCTTTTCGAGGGATGCGTCAGAAAAAAGATATGAGATATATGGATTGTATACGGGTTGACGAACCCCCCATGGGTCCTGCATTGGGAGGCTTGCCTCCGTAGGTGTATATCTGGATTGTGCGATGATCCCAGAGGTTGTATGATGATCTCGTGCATCATCATCATCATCATCATCATATACATTACACTTACTTTATTGTATTTATATTGTGTTGTATTGTCATATTCACTTGTCATCTATGTAATTGTCTATCTTCTTTTACTTGTATTTGATGATCTTGTATATGCATGTTCTCCCTTGTTTTACTTATATATGATATAATGCATACTTGTATTCTATCTTGATGTGATATTGCAATATGTGTGATATATTAGAACTGTTAGTCAAGCGGTGTGGGCTACCATTGTGGAACATTTTCTGATTTAGGTGACGTGCCCTTAGTGTCTATTTTGTATGCTTTATTTACTACTTTACTTTGTCGTCCTATGATACGTACTGAGTACAAGTGGACCCTACTCATGCCTACTGTGCCTTTTCAATGCAGGTCCTAGCTTGAGTGGGCCTCAACTTGCTTGACTCAAGCGATTGTTGGAGCTTTTAAAATAACGGTTGGACATTCATGTGTTTGGAGTTCACCTCTATCTTTCTATAGTAGTTATGTATTTATTAGTATTTAGAGACAAATATTATTCCTTTGTAGTTATTTTTCTGATATTTTCTCTCTCGTTATTTTTTGTGTTTTTTTAAATATTAGGTTTTATAATATGTAGGCCAATTGGCCAAAACATATAATGATTTTATATTTTTGTATGTTGTTTTCTTTGTCGCTTGTTGGGTTCGAAATCGAGAGGGCGTCATGCGGAAGTTTTAAATTTACAAATAATAGAGATGATAAATCAGATGACAAAAACTATAATAAAAATATACTATTAATATGGTTTGGCCAAACGACCTACATATTAAAAATAAAATTAAAAAAAACATAAAATCTATTTGGAGAGAATCTCCTCTAAACAAAAATTTTTTAACGACTACATTGTGGATGCTACTGTGTTATGGTATGAGAAGAGGGTTTTCTATTTATAAATGTTCAAAACCTTTCCTCCAAGAAAGAGGTTAGCCAAATATGGAAAAGAATTATATTTTCCTTTTAGGAAAAATAAAAGTAATTATGGTTACTTTTATTTTTCTTTCAAGAAAAAGTAAAAACTTAATTTTGGTAAGAAAATCAGGGCAAAACCCCCAACAAATCTCCCCTTTTGGCTTGATTTTCTTCACTTGATCCGCCTTCTTCACATCACATGAATGAACTTCGTTCTTCATAAAATCTTCATCACCGCTGCTTTCCATGATTAAAAATAAAGTTTAAAATATCATGGTTAAAAATTGGTTTAAAAGTAATATTTTATTTCTATTTTTAAAGATGCAGCAGCAGAAATATTAAAAATATGGTTGAAACTTGTTCTCCATATGTAGTTCGACAATAATTATCATTATCATCAAATTGGTTGCAAATCGATTTGAACCGTCATGAACTTGTCTTCAACCTCGTTTCACCAAACCACTGGACCTTTGAACCGTAGGCTCTGATACCACTTGTTGGATTCAAAATCGAGAGGGCATCATGCGGAAGCTATTAGTTGCAAACCATGAGACAATAAATCAGACGACAAAACAAAATACTAAAAAAATATATTATTGATATGATTCGGGCAAGCGACCTACATATTGAAAAATATAAAACCTATCGAAAAAACATAAAACATGTTGGGAGAAATATCCCCCTAAACAAGACTCTTTGATGATTACATTGTGGATGCTACTGTGTTATAGTTTGAGAAGGGGGTCTTCTATTTATAGATGTTCAAAACCTTTCCTCCAAAAAAGAGGTTAGCCAAATATGGAAAGGAATTATATTTTTTTCTTTTAGAAAAAATAAAAGTAATTATGGTTACTTTTATTTTCCTTTAAAAAAGAGTAAAAACTTAATTTTGGTAAGAAAATCAAGGCAAAAACCCCAATAGCTCGAGTGCGCCTCAACTTGCTTGACTCGAGCGATTGTTGGAGCTTTCAAAATAACGGTTGGACATTCATGCGTCTGGAGTTCACCTCTATCTTTCTATAGTATTTATGTATTTATTAGTATTCAGAGACGGATATTATTCCTTTGTGGTTATTTTTCTGATATATTTGACTCCTCGATTGTATTAGTAGTTCTTACACTATTGACAACTGGTTTTGGACATGTTTGATATTTTGGATAAGTTCTTTCCGCATTGTTATGATTATTTGTATGGTTTGACTTCATTCTAGAAGTCTTACCATGTGTATTTCTATTTTTTTCTTTTGTATCAATTTGAGTGATAGACTTACTTGTCAAGGTACGCTGCGACAAGTGCTATCATGATCCTTATTTTTGGATCATGATATTATGATTAGCTACTAATATTAGTTTTACTTTGAACTTGTATTATAGATTAATAACCTAAGAAAAAAGTTGAATCTTTGTAGCCACAGTGGTTGGAAGATGAAGTATGTAAAGCTATTATAGTTTATAACCGGTGTACCAACAAAGTGAGTATTCTAGATGATTTTCATGGTAGAAGATACATAGTGATGGTGTACAATTCTCACTATAGTTAATGTTCCTTTTTCCCTACTACCCGTGGTCTAAAAAATGTATCAAAGTGCTACATGTTTCTCTTATGTGAGTCAATAAGATTCAAGATTATATATGTTAAAGATTTTTCATATGTTGGATATACAATCTGTCTATACACAACCCAATTTTCTCTAATTGTCTATTTGTTCATCTACTTTATTTTCTCACACATTCACATGTTCCTTTCATTGGAATCACTTCTACCGTATTAGGCTATAATGTTACCACATAGAGCTTTTACTTGTTCGATTATATAGTTTATATATCCCTATTTAAAATATGTACTTGTCATAGAGATGAATCTGCCACGTATTTCACATATGCTCTTTTATTTGGCATGCCCTACGATGTAGTTATTATAAAGTCATTATCTTTTAATTTGAGGAAACTATCTATATCCACTTGATATGCATATATACCCTCATTTGAAATGTCTAAATATCTACACTTGAATCGTCATAATTACTATGTGCTACGTAAGATCACTTGAATCTGTCACAATTATTGTATGCTATGTAAGATTACTTTCTCACTTGTTATGTACCTTAATGGCTTGTTTACAACATGTCCTCATAGCCATATTTGTCAGCTGTCTTTATGGCTCATTTATGAATATTCTTTGTGCCCAATGAGGTTCATTGAGTCATATAAATTTTTAAGTATCATATTGAAGTTATATTTTGCTTTCTATGTCATTATTGCTACCTCAATTATTTTATTCACATGTCTTCGCTACTGGCCCATAATACCAAAGCTCAAAAGAGTTACGACCACCAAAAGAACAATATCAAAGATTAAATGAACAAGATAAAGTGAATCATGTAATTATGGATTACGGCTCATAGCAAAAGCCATGGGACAATCCCAATTGATGTAATTATGTGTGGCAATTCAGGGACAAAAGCCAAGAATGGACCAATCCCATTAAATGGAAGGATATAATGCATTTGTGTTCTTTCGATTTGATAGTGGGTTTTCATTTAGTTTGTACCATAGTATTATGATTTCTATATTTAATGAGAACACACAAAGGATTCATTAGCACTTCCCTAAATCAACTCTAATATTTTAAATGACACAAATTAGTTTGTTCTATGCTATATTTGTTTGTCTCTATAAATCTATATTGGCTTCAAGGAATTTTATAGATTGGAGTCTGAATTCGGTTACAAGGGACAATAACATTTTAATTAATTTAATTGTCAATTAACAGTTGGCTGTCACGTAATAAATGAATTTTAATTAAGATTTAAATTAAATTCATTAATGGTAAGGTTAAAAAAGGATCATGGGGGGGGGGGGGGGGGGGGAGGTATTTTGGAGTTGGTAGACTAACGGAAGGTATTTTAGAGCCAATTCCGATACTTGAAGGGTCCTTTAACCCTTTTTTCATATGATATAATGACGAAATAGGTTGAGAACTTTTTAAATTTATCAACAAATTTTATTTAAACACTCAAATTATGATTTATTTTAATCGAAATGTTCATATTCTGACAATTTCTATGTGGTTTAATTTAGATATTTAAGAGACATGTGATAATAAGCAGAAAAATAATTTTTAAAAATTAAAAGTGTCTGATAGAAACATCTTAGGAAAATTCTTTCTATACATTCTTTACCTTATAATAATAAAATTATTTTGTTTTCCACTAACACTTTCTAATGACATATGAATTACTCCATATATCATATTGGAAAAGATTTTTAAGCTTTTTTTTTTGTCATTCTATAGTCTTGATAGTGTTTCTTTATTTAGTTTAAAATGGGTTTAATGCTTTTATATGATTTTGTGTGAATATACTAATTTTCTACTTCAGTATTTTCGTATTTAATAAAATTATCAATTTATTTGTTAATTAAGATATATTTTCTTTTATAATATTAAAGTGATTTTATAAAATTGAACTCATTGAAGTGAGGTACATTTGGGGCACGTGTATCCTAAACTAGTGATATGTAAAAGAGCCTAGGCATGTAAAGAATTATGTCACAATAATTTCGAAGAAATTACTAGAAATGATTATTTGTCTGAAATACTTTTTCCAGTGGTAAAATGGATGTTGAAGATAATAGTTTTTGGATGTCCTTGTACATTGACATCAATAGAGATGATACATTTCACCTTTCCTTAATTGTACATTGATTATATTAATGTATTTTAGTCACAAAATAATTTTCTTTAAATACAGAAATGTTGACATTTAACACAAGTAATGGGGAAATGTTCCTTCCTTCCATCATATATATCTATAATCTATATCTATAATATATTAAAAGTGTGAACACCTTTAGAAAAGTGATTTGAACTTTTTGCCCTTCATTAAAGATCTCCGCAATAAATAAAATCATCTTTTCACATCATTAATTTATTATATAATTATATTTATAAAATATATAACAAAATATAATATAATATAATATATGACAATTCTCTCTCCTCCCCCCCCCCGCCCCCATATTTTCCATGTTTCATGTTATGGTCCGAAAAGAAAAAAAAAAAAAGCTACCCTAAATAAGTTGTTTGGTTAAAAACATAATATAATACCTTAAATAATTTAATAACATAATTGATTGTTACTTTTTCCAAAAGAAAAATAATTTTTTTCTATATTTAAAGAATCCTTTTTTTAGAAGAAAAGAATTTAGACTTCTATAAATTGATTATTATTCCTTTCACATCAACGTAGAGATATTATTCTCCCAATATTATAGTTTTCTTTATATCAGTCATATGTAGATTTAATTTATTACAAATTATGTATAATTTCTCTTAGTTATCGTCATTCAAGATTTCTTTGTTTAATTTTTTAATGATATAAAAAAAATTAAATAATAATTATTTGTATTATTCTTCATTTTTTTCTATTTTCTTTTTTTTCTATTTTGTGTTGTAGGAATATACAGTTCAACAGTTTATAATCAGGTAATTTCAGTTATATTTTCTATGAATTTTGCACTGTTATGCTATCACTTTATGATTTTTTAATAATTTTTAATTAAAAAATTCTAAAATACATGATGAATTAATTTCTCTTTTTTATTGTCGTTCAAGATTTTTTTGTTTCTTGATGATGTAAATAAAAATTAAAGAATAAATATGTATATTATTCTTCATGTTTCTCGATTTTTCTATTGATAATATATGTCTTTCTTTTCTTTTCTTTTTTTCTATCTGTGTTACAAGAATATATAACTTCTTAAAGATTTATATCCAAATATTTTTTCATTTATATTTTCTATAATTTTGTATTGTTAGACTATGACTTTATGATTTTCTCTATGATTAATAATTAAAAAATCCTAAAATATATGATAGTAGGAAAATAATTCTCAAATAATAAAATTGTTATTTTAGTAATTTATTTGTGCATGAAAAAAAGGGTATTACTAATTCCATAACACGTATAGTAAAATTAATTAAAAAAAATAACATAGAGAAAGTCTTAAATAGTAAAGTTGACAAAAAATAAAATGAAATGAACTAAAGTTGTATTATAGTTACTTTAAAATATTTAGTCACGTCAATAGTTTAGAACTAAGTATTTAGGTTTATTTGAAATAATACGTTAAATAATTTATGAAAGAAAAATAAAATTTTTCATAGTTTGGTGACTTTCTTTGAGGGAAATTTTTTTGAATTTGAATTTTTATAAATTGAGAATCATTCTTTTTGCGTCAATATGAAGGAAACAAAAATAGGTTAAAGTGATTTTGATAAATTACTTCTTGAAGAATAACGAATGAGAAAAGATGTGGTGATGAATTATCATATTTTTCTTTAAGTATAGTTTTTATCTTAAAAAATTTATGTTATTTTTTAAAAAAGTTGTTTACTTAGTACTCTAATATACACACAATAATTTGTTTTTATAAAAAATTCTTATTAATTAACGCGAGACATACGTGCAAAGCACATATGCTTGACTAGCATATATATATATATATATATATATATATATATATATATATATATAATTCTCTACTATGAGTTTCTAGATATTCAAATTTAAATACAGAAATGTTGACATTTAACACAAGTAATGGGGAAATGTTCCTTCCTTCCATCATATATCAATATATTTACTATGAGTTTGTAGATATTCAAATTGTTGAAATCGTTAAACAATGCTGTTAAAATAATTAATAAAGTTCCATTTATAGTAACTTTCATATAATTTTAAAATCAGTCAATGTCAGTATCATGAAATGTGATATATTCATGTCTTTTACTTTAAAAACTAATCAAATATTTGGGAATAATTTACCAGGAAAATGTATGTTTCTTGTTTTCTAGATTGAGGAGACAAAAAAAGTTTAAAGTTTAAGCAATTAAATCAATTTATATTTTAAGAAATTATAAAAACTATTTATAGAATAATATTACTACCTTCATGATGTCAACATATAAAAGATTTCATAATTTGAAATGGCTAAACACTATTTTTATCTAAGTACGGAGCTGAGAAAAAAATATAAAAAAGGATAGTTTTAAAATAATTCCTTTAATATACCATTAATTAATTTTGACTCTTTAAGTTTGTCAAAAATTGGCACTTTCATTTTTCATCAAATACTTAGCCATCATTTATCATTAGAGTTAGAGAACCGAAAAAAAGAAATAAAGAAAAACTTAACAAGAGCTCACATTTGAAGGTGCTGTTTAGCTATTTTTGGTCTAATTTTGATGTTTAGTGCAATCTTTATAAAAATAGTTTCTTATATTTTAGATTTGTTTTTATTACTGAACTACAATTTTATAATATTTGCACATGGGAGAAAAAGAAGAAAATCTAGATGTAGCCATCTTCTTAAGATAAGATTGATTGCAAAAACCTCCACCGAGGTTGCTTTTGGAATGCGCACACTCACCTTAAGAATTTTGAATATATATTAATAAGTTGTCAAATCTGTGAGTCATCAACCACTTCTTTAGTTAAATTAATTAACCAATTTGTACTTTATTTATTTTAAAAGATCTTTAGATAGTAACTTGTTTTCGAATATTTTGAATGTGCTTCTTTCCAATTTATATTATTACTAGTGTACGCGTCTTATGCGTGTAACTCATTTTAATAAATTCAAATCTTACACTAAATAAGATATTTGTTTAAATAATAAAGATAAATATAATAATTAAATTTAATATTTTTTGAGTATGTAAATATGGAGAATTTATTTATCAAACCTAGCATTTACCAAAAATATTTTTAAAAGCCGATCGACATTTATCTACTATTTGTAAATTGCAAGAAAACAATACAATGATAGAGACATCAAAATAATACAATTAAATCTAATTTTTACACACAAAAATTTTCTCAAAGTCGTTCGACACTCATCTACCACCTGTAAACAATAACAAAATAATACGATAATACAAATATCAAAATAATACAACTAAACCTAACCTTTACATAAAAAAATTCCTCAAAGCCGACCAACATTTATCTATCACCTGTAAACTGTAATAAAATAATATGATAAAAGTGATATCAAAACAATACAATTAAACTTAAATTTTACACACAAAAATTTCTCAAAGCAGATCTAGATTCATCTACGAACTGTAAACTACCACAAAATAACAAACTAATAGAGATATTACGATAATATAATTAAACCTAACCTTTACCTAAAAAAATTTTCAAAGCCGACCAACATTTATCCAACATCTGTAAATTAAAATAAAATAATAAATTAATAAATATATCAAAACAATACAATTAAACCTAACCTTTATACAAGAAATTCTTCAAAGTCAACCGACATTCATCTACGACCTATAAACTATAAAAAAACAATAGCGATTAAAAAGCTTCGATTTTGATCCAACTAATTCTTGTCTGAGCGAAAATTTTGACCCTAAAGAATGATTTTGACTGAAATCAAAGAAATATATATATACACATGTTGAATTCTATTATGCTGACAAAAACATCGAAGAAGTTGAGAGTTAGAAAATCAAACATCCACCAATCTAGACATGCAATCGAATAAAGTTAGAGGAACATCAATCATATTCTCCCAATAGGCAAATCGGTTTGTTCTCTAATTTAACGTACATATCAATATTTATAGAAATATTTTTTTAATTAATAGAGTCCTATTTTAAGAGTATTTTTCTAATTGAACAGTATAAAGAAAAATATTAATTAATTCTCCTATCATATATTTTAGGAAGTCTAGTACAAAGGAAAATATTAATTAATTCCACTACATATATTTTAGGAGTCCCATATATTTTAGAAAGTCTAATTAATATAATAAAAAATAATTAAATAATAAATTAAAAAATAGTGAAAAGATAGTTTTGTCTAAACAAAAGTTTTTAATGAGGGGAAAAAAATTCAAATCACTTTTATAAAGGTTTTCATACTTTTAATATATTACAGATACAAATATAGATATAGATATGTAAATTGTAAGTTAGTCAAGTCAACAAAAACAAAATAGAGTTTTCCATGCTAGAGTTTTAGTAGAGATAAATGCTACACTTGAATTATCGGAGAAGGTTAAGATCACTGATCATATGGAAAAAATAAGCTTTCTCAAGTGGTTTGTGATTGGAAATCATTGTTTTGTAAGAAATGTTTCCGATTTGGACATGTATGTAGGCTGAAGAGACCAGGGGAAACTATGTCAAAGGAGGAAAATCAGAAGATGGGTGGTTATCAGAGAAGGAAGATTGGTTAAAATGTGGATACCTACACACGCTACTGAGGATACACATATTCCACATCGGCAAGATGTTACCATGCCTATTTCACAACTCAAACAAGTGTTAAACAAGGAGGCTGATCACTGCAAAGACATACACACAACACAACTAGAGAAGAATACCCCAAGAACCGTGACCAATACTATCCAATTAGGTGAGGATCACAGACATAGTGGAATATCATATGTTGCTTTTAGTTAAAATGGACACAAAGATAGGTCCAACTATGAATCTTACAAATGCTTTCTCTCCACCTTCAGAAGGTGGTGTTGGTATGTAGAGAATAGGTATATCCCCTGAAGGAGAGAGTATATATTTTTGATGAACTGACTGTTTGGACTGTGAGGGGCATGAAAAAGTGTTTCAAGCATAAGGAAATGAGAAATTGTCTGTTAAGGAATAAAATCAGCTTGGCTGATCTTTTATAAACTAAAGTAAAGGTTCATAACTTTAATAAATACATCAACAATATTTCTATAGGTTGGAATGTTGATAATAATTACTCTGTAGTTGATAATGGCCAAATTTGGCTGTTGTGGAAATCAAATATGATGACTTTAAAGATCTTGAGATCAGTGCATAGACAATTCATGCACATCAGATTAGCTGCTAAAAATTCTAATTTTTATTGTGAAATTACTGTCATAAAAAAATTCAATTGAGAAGAGGAAGAAACTATGACAAGACCTAAGTAAAATAGGCAGTAAAATTACAGATCCATGGTGTTTAAGTGGAGACTTCAATGATCCTTTATCTGATGCCGATAGAACTGGTGGACCGCAGATCACCAATGCTGAAATAAAGTACTTTCAATAGGTAGTGGAGAACCTAAACCTTACTAATATGAAGCCTAGTGAAAGGAATTAAGCATGGACTAATGGCCATATTTAGAGTAGAATTGACAGAGCTTTGTGTAATACTGCTTGGGTGATGAAATATGGGTCTCTCACTGCTCAATTTAGAGAAAATGATTTCTCTAACCACTCTCCAATACATATAGAGAATCATATCATAGGAAGTGGGCACCAAAGACCTTTTAGGTTTCTTAATATTCTTGCAGATCATGATAAGTTTATGCAGACCGCAAAGACCATTTGGGGATAGAATATACAAAAGGCAGGGATTAGAGGGTGTGGAAAAAGCTAACGTATTGCAAGGGGATTTTAAAATATCTAATTATGCAGGAAATTAAGAGTTTGGGGAGAAGAGTACACGAAGCTAGATCTAATCTTGAAAATAGCTAGTCTCAGATCACTCAACATATGAGATCAAGTATGGATGTTACTCTTTTGGGAATAGGCTAAGATGGAATGACTAATCTACAAAAGTGGTCTGATATTCCGGAGAAGACATTTCAGCAGAAAGCTAAAGCTCATTGGCTGAAAGTTGGTGATGGTTACAATGTTTATTTCCTTATTTGTATGAAGGATAAAACTAGCACTAACGATATACTTGTCCCAACTAGTCTGGATGGCCAAAATCTTCAGAGAGATTGAAGCTGAAATCCTTTAATTTTATCAAGGTTTGGTGGGATCCAGAATAGACTCTCTGCCCGGGATTGATGTAAATATAATGAGGTAGGTACCTAAGCTAAGTTCACAATAGAAAAATGGGATTATTTATAGTAGTTACTCATAAGAAGAGATTAAGGATGATCTATTTAGCATTGAGGATTATAAATCTCCCGGAATCAAAGGATATAGTGCATGCTATTACAAAAGAACTTGGCCTATTATCCAAGATGACATATATATGGAAATACAAGAGTTCTTTATGAACAACACTATGTTAAAGGTTGTTAACACCACAGCAGTCACTATGATCCCTAAATTACATCAATCCATCACTATAATGGATGTTCGACCGATAGCTTATTGCACCTAATGTACAAAATAGTCTCAAAGATCATATCTAATAAAATTAGAGGGATTATTGATCGACTTGTAGGACCATGTCAGTCTGCTTTTATAACTGGTCGAATTATATCTGATGACATTATTTTAAGCCATGAATTGGTTAAGGGTTGTACAAGGAACCAAGTCTCACCAAGATGCATAATCAAAGTGGACATTTAAAAGGCTTATGACTCCTTAGAATTATCCTTTCTTGATCAGATACTAAAAGAGCTAGGTTTCTGCTAGGATGATTAAATGAATAATGACATGCGTTACTACTATGAGGTAAAGTTTCTTAATCAATGATGTTCTTTCAAATAGTATGAAAGCTAAACAGGGCCATAGTCTGGGTGACCCGATGTCCCCATATCTATTTGTATTTGCTATGGAGTGTTTGAATAGATGTTTAACCACTTTATGAGAGAAGCCTAACTTCAACTTCCACCCACGATGCCAAAATTTGGGCATCACATATCCAAGCTTTGCGGATGATCTGCTGATGTTTACTAGAGGGGACCTCCAATCTGTCAGTTTGCTAAAAGATAAGTTCTTACTGTTTTATGATGCTTCAGTCTTGAAAGATAATTTCACTAAAAGTCAAATATATTTTGAAGGTGTGGACAAAAAAGTTAAAGAAGATATTGTGCAGGAAATGGGTGCATTTTTATTTAAATGTCTTAGGTCACCCTTGTCAATCAAAAAGTAAACGTTTGCACAATGTAGGCCTCATGTTGAGAAGATTACTGCCAAAATCAAATCATGGATGGCTAGAGGGATTTCGTATACTGGTAGGTTGCAACTAATCAAAGTGGTGCTTATGGGTGTCCAAGCTTATTAGTCGTCACTTTTCCTCCTTCCCTAGAAGATCATTAAATTGGTAGACGCAACGTGTAGGAGTTATCTTTTGTCAGGGAAAATAATATCACAAAGAAGACACTTGTAGCATGGGATCAAGTTTGTTTACCTAAAGGAGCTGGCAGACTAAATGTCATTAGTATGAAGGTGTGGAATCAAGCAGCTTTGTGTAAATTACTTTGGACACTTTAAGTCAAAAAAAGGAGAAATTATGATCAAGTGGATGCACACATACTACATAAGGCAACAAAACTGGCAGACAAGGTCGATACCTCCATAAGCATCATGGATAGTGAGGAAGATTTTGAGTCTGAGAAAGTATTGGGCGAGTTTCGACCAAAATACTATTGTTGCTGACAGAGGAAAATTCTTGGTTGGTGTTGTCTACAAGCAGCTGAGCGATAATGTTAGCAGTGTGCTATGGAAGGACCTGGTTTGTCACTCGGTTGCTTGTCCTATGCATGTTTTTGTTTTGTGGTTAACATTGCATGCGAAGTTGCGAACTATGTCCTCATTCAATGGGGGCATGCCTGTAAATGGAGATTGTGCACTGTGTGGCTGCCAACCTGAGAAATTACACCATCTTTTTTTAGCGTACCTACTCTGCTGGGGTATGGGGGTGTTATTTCTTTGATTAAAGTGGACTCAAAATTTTTTCATGGGAAATGGAACACCAGTGGGTCCAGCATGTTAGCAAATCCAAAAAGCCGAGAGGGGTGTTGCTCAAGGCAGCTTTGGCCATTATCATACATGGTCTTTGGAAAGAGTGAAATGCTAGAATTTTCAATACTATCAACAAACTCTGGCTCATGAGATGAAGACTAATCTTGCCACTCGAGTTAGAAGCAACGTCAAACTTTTTGATTATCTTAGCACTTTGTGGGAGATGTAGCTTTGCAGTCTTTTTGTTGATATTGAGATGAGCTGGTCAGTTTGATTAGCTCTGGTTTGTAATGCTTTACTGGTTATTAATAAAGGAACAGATAATGCATCAAAACACCCCCTTAATTTGTCCCCATAATTTATTTAACATTTAAACTAAGCTTTTATTTATTTATCTCCCTTAATATTTAAAGTGAATTAATTTCTCCCCTTATGCTGACGTGCCTTTTTTTAAAAAAAAAAAAAAAGAAAAAATTTTAAAATACCACATCAGCATAAGGGGAAAAATTAATTCACTTTAAAGATATGTTAAGGGGACAAATAATTATTCGTAAAGTTTAAGTGTTAAAATAAATTGTCGGGATAAGTTCAGAGGGTTTTGATGCATTATCTCATAAAAGAATGAAATGATAATTGCCAAAAAAATAATGAAACTTTATAATACTCGATGCAAAATTATAGTGGAGGTGACCCGAGTGCTCATTAATAATATAAATATTTATGTAGTTATAAATTATTTTAATAAAATAAAGTAAAAAATTAGAATTGAATTATTCTAAATCAAAATATTGATATATTTTAAAATAAGTTTATATATCACACAAATTAAAATGATAAATGACTTTCTTTGGAAAAAATAATAGTGACCTTCATTTGTTTCTTTTGTATACCAATTATTGGATGGCATAATTGATGTGTTTTTATTATCTTCAAAATCAGGTACTGGTTGTGAAGGTTCTCTAGATTATAAAATAAATCTAAGAAAAAATTAAGATTATATCTAGCAGAGAACCGACATAAATATAAATGAATTGTGTGGCTCTTTCATTATTCAGAAGAAAAAGTATATTAAAATTTTCATATAGTTTAGATCTTTATTAATCAAGTTGTGGCTTCAATCATTACAATATTGTCTGTCATGTTTAAAATGACAAAAGTGAATCTCTTGTAATTGATTAGCAATCGAAGCAATATATACTCCTTACTAGATATGAAAAAACCCGTTAACGAACCTGATGTTATAATTTTAAGTTATATATTATATTCTTAAAACATAAAAAGAATTATTATTATTTTTAGGTAAACACGATAAGAAATTATATTGAGCCTTACTCTGGTAATTATCTTTTATATTTCTATAAAGCTAAACAATAACTTATAAATTACTTAATTGTCACAACTAACTTTAAAAGATCATGTGATCTGATATTAATTTCAACATTATGGAAAACGCAAACATTAAACTAAATAACCAACACTCAAAGTACAAATTTTCATATGTGAAATATAAATATGTCTCCTCTTGTAACAATCCTCGTGAAGAATTTTAGCTTTTGTTGCATTTTATAGTTTTCACTTTTCTATCCCTGCTTTATGTCTTTTATATCTTGGGGGATGGTTGACATAGTACCCGTACGTTCGAGAGTGATTTATATGAGTTTGTAATTTTAAATAGCCGTAAAGTGATTACTTTGACTTTGGTCAATATACGGTGATCTGAGCTTCTGATGGTGGGTCTGACAGTTTTATTTGACACAAATATTGATTTTGAATTAGTAGCATAGTTAGTTCAAGCCTCGTGATTTTATTTTGCATTTTGACCTCTTAAACAAAATTAGTTAAAATAGCTTCTAAAGGTAAATTTATGGTAAACTACCTCTTTTCATAAACGCGATGATTGTATTAAGTTCAAAATGGGTTTTATGATCAATTTGCAATATTAGTTCACATTCATGCGGGTTTCAGATGAGTTTCGAGGATCAAAAATAAGTTTTTGAAATTGCTGGTGCTGGTGTAGCCAATTTAGTGGTTGGTTGACCGTTATAGCGTCCATTGAACATTTTACCTAGTCACTTTAGTGGACATTTGACTATTTTAGCATTAGTTTGATGTTTTGACTGGGCTTCTTTAGCGGCAATCGCTGAGGTTAAGACTAAACTGAACTCATATCGTATTGGGCTATTTTCGATGTATTTTTCTCGTATAATCATTATATATATGATTTTACCTTTACATTTCTTGATTTCTAAGAATACCCATTTTATTTACATGATTTCTAACCAAAGATGAGATCCAAAACCTCATTCCACCATTTTCAAAGCTCCCAAGCTTATTTTTAAGAGAATTAAAGTGGGGTTTCAAGATTAAAATTTTAGGCGAGCTTCTAAACTAGTATCTAATCATTTCTAATAAATTAATTTTTATTTTATTTGTTAAATCATAGCTTTTAAACTTAAACCACTTTGTGGCCTCTTATAACACACTTTGAAAGATAAAATCACTCCAAAAACTCTCTCTAAAAACTCTCTTGAAAATTGGGATAGGACTTATAAAAGGTGTTCATCTAGAGGCTCAAGAGTCAAGTTCTTTCTATAAATCTTTGTGAATGTGGTTTTGAAAACCAATGTTGAGGGTTTTGTTGCATATTTTGAGTATTGTTTGCTCTTGGTTTTAATTATGTTTATACATGTTTTAAGGATGGTTTTGCACATGTGGGTTCTTGGTAATTGTGGTTTTACAACTGGGTAATGGTTTACCCTAAACTTGATGATTTTTACTTTGGTTTTGGTCTTGGTAATGGTATGCCCTCAAAGTGTTTGTGAAAATACCTATGAGAATAAACTAGTCACATGTTAAATGGTGTTTTGAACTAAGGCATTGGTTTAATGAATATGAATGGTTGGTAAATAGTTTCGTGAAGGCCTTGTTGGCCATGTACTGATTTAAATTGTAACCTTGGTGGTTCAATTGGCTAAAAAGGTTTGAGTCCCTAAATATTAACTTGAGTTATGTCCTTACTTGAAAATGGATTTGAGTCCCTAAACTTTGTATTGAACTAGTGTTTTTTTTCTAGAAAATGGGTTAGAATCCCAAAGTTAAATGAATAAATGATTGATTGATAATGGTGATGGCATATTGTACGCTTGCAAGTGGTGTTGGTATGACGATACCAACAAAGTGCCTTTAGTATGTAGTTGGCTTAATGGTTGTATATGTGAAATGATGGTATTAAATTGGGCTTTAAAGCGGGAGGTGCAGTTGGGTTGTGAAAGTGGTGTTCGAAAGACTAACACTAAAAACCACGCTAGTCGGTGCGGGTGTCTATTGACCAAGAGGTTCGAGTCCCCCAAGTTAACATATGAATGGGAGGTTTCAAGTCCCTTATATTGTATACATTGGTGCTTAAGTCACCTTGATTATGATGGGAGGTTCGAGTCCCCCATAAAGGCATATACGATTATGGATATTCTCTAGTTCGTGCGGCTACACGCACTAGGGACCTTCCAGCTAGTGGAGAGCTGGGTCTATATAGATTGTGGGTGCCTTGATATATGACGGCTATGGTATACAATCCAGGTTAATATTTTCAAAGTTCATGCTAATCTTGTTCCCTACCCCGGTATGGTGTATATATATATATATATATATATATATATATATTACATTGGTTATATGCATTGGTTGATTGGTTTTGAACTGTTGCAATTATTTTATACTTATCCTTGAGTTACATGCTAGTGCCCCAACCACTATCCGTCCTCGAATGTTGTATCCCCAAACGATGCAGGTGTTGGCCATACTATCACACCTCCTGCCCAGTGACTTAGATTCGGGTACAACATGGGTTGGCTTGAAGTGGTGAGCTTTCATACCTCAAAAGGCTCCATTTCTTGCTTTGAGTTTATTTTGTCTTTATTGGTTTAGACTTGGATATTGGTTTTGGCTATGATCGGCGGCATATCCTGACCGGATATTCTTGTTTTATTTAGAGGCTTTGGATGGAGAAATTGTGGACTTGGTATGTTATGGAATGGTTTTGGGTTTAGTTATTGTTTTATGGTTTATTGATTGGTTAGGTTGAGTATAGAGGCGATCTTGGATTCTTGTTCCATTACGACAAACGCCTAGTTTGGGTCATTGCACTTGACTTGTAACGATAAGTCGAATTTGATTATTAAATTGTATTTTCATTATAAAGATGCACAAGTAAGAGGTTGGAAGTTATTATTGATGTCTTATATGAATATTCATTCTAGTTGTGCCGAGCGTGGGCTGATATCATGAATTATTTACACATTGAGTTGATTCTAAGCTCACATTTACATGTACAAAATGGATTATCATATTGATACTGATGGTGTAACGCCCCGAAATTTGTGTCCCGAGACATCACACGGTGCTAAGGGGTACAAGTGACCCCAAGCTAACCCTCCTGCTGGTATTACTTATAAGTAACTGAATAAAATGCTTAAATCTCTATACAATCAACAAAAACATAGAACTTCTCTGAACTTGATCAATACAAATGTGAACTTTACAAGATCACAACTCTACTTTTACAAAATGAAACTAAAACTGAATACATCAACTTCTACTGTCTGTCTATGAAGCCTCTACTGGTACTGACTTTAGATATCGGGTCATGACTCCTAACTATCCAAGATCAATACGACTAAAATAAGAAAATACAATACTTCTCGAACTGTATAACTAACTCAAGCCCTTGAATAAACAGGACTCACCACCTGCTGACTGGAAGCTGCAAACTGACTGAATGCGGTATCTGTGCTACAACTTGTACCTACATTACAAGACACTGTAGCATAGAAATATATGGGGGTCAGTACTTTAAGGAATGTACTGAGTATGTGGGGGTGTATGCAATATTTTTAAATAATATAATAAGTGTAAAATAAAATCATGCATGCTGACAATAATGACTCTCTTCGCTTGAATTAAACTGTAATATAGTTTCTCATAAATCATCAATAGTAACCCATGCTTCATAAATCTCATAAATCATTTGACTCAACTCAAAACTCTGGGACTCATGACTTAGAGTGACTCGGTAACTCAAGAAACTTGGACTATTATGGACTTGGGAGTTTCTTATAATCGACATAAACCATGTGAGCCGCATGGAGTCCAACGTTTTGCCCTCCTGAGGAAGGAACCCCATATTGGCGGGAGCATTATACTCTTGCCAGGGAGTATAACCTCAAACTCATCTCTGTGATCACAAACTCAACACTTTGGCCCTCAAATCTCAATCCCATGGTGGCATGTAGTTCTGGAGAAGTAAGATACGTTGAACCCACACTTTCCGCTCGGTGCTAAATACTTCTCCCAAACTCAGCTCAGAATGCATTCGGAAATCCACCTCAATCAACTCAAGGGTCTATCATGAATACCAAAATATAAATATATCTCATCTGTAAATCATAACAACTTGTGGATTCCTAACTCGACTCAATCTCAAAATGATCTTTCTCATCATCAAGTACATTTGCTTATCGGATCATATCAAGTATCAAAAGCTTCGAGAAAACATCATGGGACTCATTCTTTACCCTCAAGTTCAATATCCATGTATATTCAACAATCAACTTCTCATGGAAGGCTTAAATCATGACACTTATCTCAAATCATTTGAAAATCATCAATTCATAATAAGAATATTCAACTCATGGCATAAATCCTCAATTCAATAAATATGATGGTAAATATATCATAATTTCAAACTTAATCAACTCAAGTCTCATAAATCATTAATAGAGAAATTTGGGTGCAATCCCACTTTGCAAATTCATGTAAATTAATAATAGAAATTAAATCTTTAGGCACAAGAACGAAAGGAGTGTTCTTGTTCAAACCCCATATACCTTGATTATGATTTTTGAGATGAAGAAAATTGATTGAAAACTCTTTTTCACACTTTTGAGCTAAGTTTCTCAATGCCTTTGACTTGGAGAACTTGATCCTTGAACAACTTGGTAAAATCTTTGGAAGATTCATGAATTTCTTGGAGAAGATTTGATTTTTGGGTTGAGAGAAAACCCCAGCTTCTTGAATGTTCTTGGAAATAAATTGGAGAGAAATGAATTTCTCTCCTCTACTTGGATATATATATAGAGGCCAAAATAGGCAAAAATAACCAAAATACCCTTGAGAAAATTCTAGAACTGGAGCCCAATTTTTGTCCTTGGTGCGACGCGCTATGATCATGAACCTTCACTGGATTTTGATGATTGGGAAACTGCTCAGTGGTGCGACATGGTGAAATCGTGTTGTCACCTTGGTTGTGACCTGGAACGGCACCGCGATGCGGTAGAATCGCGTTGGTGAACTGAAATTTGACAATCCTAAAATTGAGCCTTGATGCGTCGTGATGAATATCGTGGAGGCTCATTGGAAAATGACAATTGCCATTTTGGCTGGCTCTGCGACGCGCTAAAGTGCCAGGTGGTACACTGTCTCACTAAAATAGCTCTAACTCTTCACCTGAGTATCGGATTTGGGTGAATTTGGTATCGATGGAAAGCTTATTCAATGATATACAGTACCAAAAGTTTAAATTAAGAAAATTCTACACTTTTCAATCATCATTCACTTTGGAAGTCATTTTTATATACTCAAAAGATGGATTTAGACTTAAGGAACAATCGGGGTATTACAGATGAGTTGTAAGCATTACATCCTAATTTCATATATACATATTTATGAGATATTGGTGACACTTTGAAACACTTTATAAGCCCCTTGATTTGTGAACAATGCCTAGAGTGGTGAATGAGACACTTTATATAGTCCTTAATCTGTCACAGTAGCCGAAGAGTTGAATGAGATACTTTATATATTTTTATTCATGGACATTAGATGGAGAGATGGATTGAGATTATAAGAAAGTAATACGAGTTGCAAACACTCCATGGGTTGTATCTTGGAAATGTTGAGGATTAATAGGTATATGTACAAAGTTATGCAATAACTTTCAAATCATTCATCATCATCCCATCATCATCAGTAAGTTGTATTGCAACACTTGCATTGCATGGCATTTTCTAGATGTGTTTGGATACTGTGTTTGAATATTTATTTTTTTATTGAATTAACACAATCCAACCTAGTTTGTGATGTTGTGTATTGAGCATTTATTTTACTTTATTACATCATCTTATACCATCTTTTATTGACTTGGAGGTTGAGATATTAGAGGATGTGGGGCATGACTATGGTTTGATTTGAGAAAGTTTTTTCATATTTATTAATAGAATGATACACGCATTATTGTACACTCTCACTGCTTTATACCATATATTGGTAGAACAATATAATTGAGCCCGATTTACTGAGTTAGTGAATTTTCCTTATAATGACTTTCTTTTATTTGTTAATCATAATAATGAATAGTGTTGACTTACTTGGATTATTTATCCTACCCTGTATATTAATACTCTTATGACAGTTGTGTTGGATTACCTTAATAGGATGAAGTGAAGTATTTTTCGGTTATATATCTCTTTAGGGAAACCTTGGATAGTTGGGTGGTGGTTCTCGCGATCGTTTTGGATTCTAGTCGATTATTGATGATGCTTATTAAATACATTTGTTCCATACTCGCCTTTGATTTTTCTATACTTTATTTGTTTTTTATAGGACCTGGTACAATTATTAGTTTGAGTAATAAATCATAAATTATGTTTCTTCGGTGTTAGAGTTGCAGAGATTGAGGTATTGGCTGGCAGACTTCAAAGCTTACTAGATATTTTTTTATTTATCTTATGCTTACCTACATTTAAGATACTTTATTTATTAATAACATTCGATATTTAGAGGCTTTTACTAATGACAACCAGACCTGAATGTATCTTGAGTAATTAATTCATCCTTATTTATTTTGGGTTTATCTTACTTTCTTTATTTTGCTTCTAATTCAATTTGATTATTGAGTATGGGGTTGAGATAGGCTTTCCTATAGTCATGACAAATTGGTATCAAAGCCTCAAGTTTATTGGTCTCATTGTACAAACCAAGTCTTGTAGAGTCTTGTAGATTGGTGCAAAAATGTTCGTTATCTATCTTCGAGAGGCTACATGACTTTAAGATATATTCATTTATTTATTTATTATGTGACATAAGTTTATTGCTTTAAGTTACTCAAAACGCTCTTGTTGACTCTCTCACAGATGGTGAGCACGCGTTATTCCTTTATTAGAGATTCGGAGATTTGGGCCTCCAGACCAGTTAGAGGTTAGGTTGGGATTGACTATTTAGGTTCATAGGGTTGATAATGATGGGTCTATTAATATGGAGGTTTTAGTGTCAGTGAATACACTACCTTTGATCATAACTATGCTTGAGGGTTGCTTGGTTCAAGTATTGGGTTTCCTTAAGAGAGTGGCTCCTATTTTGATTCAACATACTACTTTGGGGCTCCATACTCTAGGTGCATATTTGAATATAGTATCTCCTAATGATTATGAGATATTGACAAGTATTTATCCACATTTGGTGACCTTATTCTTTTATCTCCATAGAGAGGCAAAGTAGTATGTAGAGTTCACAAACATGGATCCTCCTCAATTCGATGAAGATCCTAGGTTTGATTCTTATATGTTATTTCTTGGATGTCGTAAGGTTGCACAGGTTAGGCTTGGTGAAATTTAATAGAGTGGATTTTACTACTTTTTAGTTATTTGGATCAACTAGATAATGGTGGAGGAATTTTGTAGAGAGTAGACTAGTTGGGTCATCTTTTCTTTCGTTGAATCAAATAGATTGAGAGTTTCTAGAGGAGTTTGTATGGAGATATAAAATACTTATAGGCCATATGCCCCATAGATTTAATGTTGATAGTGATGTATGATAGAGGCCATGATCTTTATTATTATGCTTGGAGAGGGTTAGATTATGGAGGCCATTTAGGCCTATCTTAGTTGGATCCTCCTTTTTTTGGGTTATTTCTTATATAGAAATTTTGGACACTATAGGAGGGACTGAACACAACTTAGATAGAGAAATGACTCATTAGTTTCTCAGAAAATGATAGGTTTCAATATCATGTTCCACAGGATGGACTAGAGGTAGGAGTTTCTGGTACCGTAGCCACAAGTATGGTTCATTATACCTTTGATTTGTCTTGGTAGTGTTTAACTATGATTCAACTTTTTAGCATGTGTTTAATAATTCGACTTTAAGTATTGATATAATTTATGAGTTTTGTCTGGCTGATTGGTAAAGCTATCTCATAGATGATTCTTTAGTGATGGATCATGTGTGTTAATTCTATGTTGTGATATGTTAAGAGTATACCTCCGGTTTAGATTTGATTTTCGTAGGTATTGTGGATTTTAGTGTATTTTGAATATGATCTTTGATAATGCTCAAACTTACACTAAAATTGGGTGTAAGGCAGACATTATCAATAGATTTACCCAACTAGGAGTCCGGGTCAAATTCACGAGGAGTGAAAACATAGATTTCAAGGCCTATGTGTGTAGGAAGTTAACTAGACGTTAACTTGTATGTAAAAAAATAGCGGTTTGGTTTTAGTAAGTTTTGTAACAACAGCATTGAACACTATTACGACAACAAAGAATCGAAGAGTGTAACCAAATAAAGAGAAACCATGGGGTTATGCAATCCTAATTGCAAGTTATACATGGGTGGTTAATTATTCATCCAAGTGTAGTTAAGGGTTTTGGTTGGATAGATTTGGGGGTATTGGTGTTAATTTTTCAATAAAACACCAAATCTCACAAGTGTGTTCTTTCGAACACCTCACAAGTGTATCAACTTTACCAATCCCCTACTTTAAATAACATCCTTATTCGTAAGATGATGCTATTAAATGAGCTAACTCAAGTTATTGTTTCCAATTGTTCCTTAGCCATAGCCCCTCT
Organism: Capsicum baccatum var. pendulum; assembly: GCA_030864225.1. Lineage (NCBI taxonomy): Eukaryota > Viridiplantae > Streptophyta > Magnoliopsida > Solanales > Solanaceae > Capsicum > Capsicum baccatum. Next base: position 65,295,978 of record CM061559.1, on the reverse strand, counting down.
TTCAAGGATGATACGGGTTCAAGTATTCCTCACCTATATCCCCTCTTTCAAGAATGATATGTGTTTAAAGGTAATTGGGGTTTGCAACCCCCAATTCTCAATTAAATATGGAACAAAAGCAAAATCCATCACAAACAACTAAGTAAATGGACAAATAATCAACACCCATACATTAATCACCAACTAACCATGCATAACCTCAAGAAATAAGTTTAGCTACTCATGGAAATAAAGAGAAGAGATATACCCAAATTAGCGTTCAATTGATCCATGGAAAGAAATAATAATATAATCCTTAATCTTCAAACCTAAATAAATATCTGATAAATCTCTTGGAGATAACTTCCAAATTGTTCCTCACTCATAAATTGTTCTTAGCTCTCAAAGAATGGAAAATTGGATGCTGAAATTATGAAGGATTGAGCATTTTATATTTTTGGAATGAGCCCTATGAGTTTACAAGTTTTTTCCTAAAATTTTCCCGATCAATCGCAATCACACTTCTTTAATCATGGTAACGACTTTGCAATCACATTCTTCTATCGTGATTGAAATTCCACGATTGTAGGGCATCGGCTCGCGATTGCATTACTTCCACCTGCTGAGATTTATCACGATTGTAACCCTCAGAGTGCAATCACAATACCTGAGGGTCGTATCCTAGGGCCTGACTTCAAACATAGTCCATTTTTAATCACTTTCCTTTCTTTCCAGTTGTGCCTTTACTTTTCTTTCATGAGATTTTCCTATAAGATCACAAACACTAGAAATTAGTGCATTTTATATAGAACTAGTCTCATATATTCAATTAACTCACCATGGTGTGCAATAAATGAGACTCAAATGAGTGGAAAACTTGCCACTTGTCAACACCACTAACTTAGAAACTTGGGTTGTCCTCAACCAACACTATTTCACTTTCAATGTGACTAATTAACTTTGAAACTCACACTATTCGTGTAATATTCCGTATAATTCTAGACAGGTTTTCAGCTTCTAGACACATATTTAAAGGGGTATAAGGCATTAATTCACACTAAGTACAAAATACTTAGCCATTGCAACACCCCAATATTTTGAAGATTTTATTTTTGTACTTCTCGAGTTTAAAACATTAATTTTTGAGTTGAGATGTGTTTAGGAATGTTAAAAGGGTCATTCAGGAGAGTTTCAAAATTTTTGGAATAGGTTCGGGGTGTTTTTAGACCTCAAAGGTAGAATGCCTTTGTGATTTGGGCGTGTCACGGAGGAAGGACCCCCGCGATACACGACGTGTCACAGAGGTTAGCCTCCGCAATACACGTCATGTCATGGAGGTTGTGTTTTTCCTATAGCCTTATTAATTATCCAAGGGGGCATTTTAGTCATTTTCCCTCTCCCTAAACCCTCAATTCATGAATTAAAAAATCCAAGAGGGATATTATTTGCCCCATTCCCCATCAGTTAACACGTAAAAACTCATCCCCATTCCCAAGAATGTAAATAAAGCATCTTCCTAAGGAATCAACCATTCAAGGTTCCAATTCCAACCCTTTTCTTCAAGGATTCAAGCAATTAAAGTATGTGGGGTATTAATAAATGAGTTCCTTCTACCCATTGAGTCCCCCCAAAAATCCTTTTTTATTCAAGTATGAATTCTTTATCCTCTTTTCATGAGATTTGAATTCTAAGTATGAATTTACTTAATGATTTCTTAGTAGTTCTAAATTCAAGCCATGCCAATATGTTTCCCCACGTGAATCATGTTATTACATGCTTTGAATTTCAATCACCCATATTATATTCAGTTGACACTATGTTAAGTTATCTAGTTATGAATTAAACTATGTGAGCATGTTGTCCTCCTATGTTTAACTCATCCCCATATTTGAATTCATGGATTTCATCAGATTAGTGCAAGGTATAATGTTTTGGTCTTTGCATCTTGAATTTCCTTATAGTGTTTTAAATGATATTATGGTATTTAGAGTTCCATTCAGTGCTGGCAGGTTATGAACACCCGATACCTATATATTTACACATGTTTCATACTTTCAAGTAATAAGTCAGTCAAATCATGATTCTATTATCATACTCATTTTGCTTTGATCATATTAAGCATTATCATTTGTGATGTCCAGATGAATTTAGTCAGAATCAGTGTCAGTTTAGTTGGGAGTAGGATTTAGGACTGAGTGAACCCAGGTATGGGGGCTCACCTACTAGTAGAGGGTGTGACCTTTAGTAGCTGTCCCTGAGTTCCATAACTACGTAGCCAATGTAGGTTTTGAGAGGTCTTTCTGCTGGATTAGGTTTGACACTCTTTTATGGACACCTGCCAGTAGAGGGTAACACCCTAGTCCTTCAGGACATCAGATTAGTGGATCTCCATAGACAGTGTTAGTACCCATGGCAAGGTACTATACCCTTTCATCTAGGGTTACAAGTTGGACCCCAATTAGCTTAGATTGGGGCATTTCGGTAACATAATAGCTCCCACAATTTTAGTTCAACACTTAGGTTGTATCCGTATAGGTTTACATAACCAAGTATTCAGTTTATCATCTATTCAATCAGTTAGCTTTACAGATTATCTCAGCACATGTTTTACTTAGTCTTGCATTCTTTTTCCATGTCCGTGCATCCATGTTTAGTATCCATATGTATTTTCAGTTAGTACCTACCTCACGTACCAGTACGTTTAGAGTACCGATCACATACTTTCTTTTGCACTATATTGATTTCACAATATAGGTTCGGACACTCAGTTCCTTTCAACAGCAATAGTGGTGAGTCCTCATCCATCAAGGATAGGATATTTTCAGTAACTTTCAATATTTTACTTTATGTTTAATCAGTCAGATTTAGTTGAGGGTTTTCCCTATAAACTCTTCATGTCTTAGAGGCTTTATAATATTCAGACTAGATATTCAGATTTGTTTTCAGTTTTATTTATTAGCAATTCAGATATGTTGGTATTTATATTAGTCCAATTTTCGGATATAATACTATCATCATTTCATTTAGTTCTCACAGTAGGTACCAGATCATGGGTTAGCTTGAGGTCACTTGTGGCCTTAAGCACCATGTACGACTAAGAGGTAGCCTTGGTTCGTGACAATTCAATCAATGGCCACTATGATTTTGAACTTGACTAGCACTAACAATTAGTCAACAAGCATGAAAAGTGCTAACTATACAAACCCCTCAAATTCAATCACATTTTTAAGGATGCAAAGAAATTTCATGAATAATCAAGTAACAACAGCCCATTCTCAAAAAGTGACTCTCCATTAGTAGAAAATTAAATATGCTCTTTTTCATTGCTTTGGAAAGATGTCAACTTTACCAATCTATCTTAGTATACATTCCTCTTCACGAAAGGAAGTCCAAACACACCAAAATTTTCAACATACAACAAGGGATGAATGTTCAACCACTCACACTCACAAAGAATTTCTAAATGTAAACAAATGTCAAGCCATATGTTTTTCCTTATTTTCAATCGCTACTAACTCAAAAAGACTAGGTTGGAGATCCCAAAGGACTTTTTCAAACTTGTAATGTAGATTCGGGGAAGGGTAGGATAACCATTCGGGATAAAAGTGACTACACCCTTCTTGAATTCAACATAACATTTATTAGATAAAACTTGAATCATTGGCCACTCCATTCATTTCTAAATCACACATGTTCCTACTTTTTTAACTTTAGTTCACCTAACTTTTGAAAGAATTCTCTTATCATTATTTTCTTTTTTGCAATTTCATGCTTTTGTTTCTTTCATTGCTTCCTTTCTTTTTCTCTTTTATTTTTCATCATGGATTTGCTTTTAGGCACTCATGTGCAATACCATGGCCATGATCACCTCTTCCAAGTTCCACTACACCCCCAACTTAGGTTTTTAGCCTCAAGTTGGCAATTTTAAATTCAAGGAGGGTAGGGTTCAAGAAAGGGATAAATTTCCCAAATGGTTCGAGGCTTGTAACATGGTTGCCAAAGAAAGGTTATTAGGCTCAAAATGGGTAACTAGGTATATCATTCATACATGGGTAGACTTTTTAGGCTAAAGTGGTTTTCAACAATCACAAAGATGGCCTAAGATCATTTCTCCAACCGTGCATAACAATGATTAGCTTTGAAAGACCAACGGGACAAGTTCTAGATGACATAAGTTAGCATAAGAATTATTCGATTATTGCTTACCGCACATGGAATACAAAATATTCTAGAAGGATTGATTGAATTTCCTACTTAAGAACAAAAGGAGGAATTTATCACATTACAACCAACTAAAGAATTTGGAGTCACAAAAGGAGGCAAAGTGTTGTTACAAAGCCATTCAATTCCATGGCTTGATTTTGGCAAAAAATTTGGACAGAGGGGGATGCTAATTTTGTACTTCACTATGCAAGATTAACTATCAATAGCACCAAACAAGCCATCATTTTGCATTTGGTCTCTAATGAGGGCAATACTTATGGCTACTTAGACTTCATCATAGTTACGATGTCAATCTCAATTTGTAATGCCACGGGTACTCAGACTTTCTTTGCATCTATGACTACAAAACCTCAATACAATGATTTTTCCTTAAGAATGTCGTTACTCAATCTATCATAGAGAAAGGCCCATCCAACATCAATATCAAAAAGAAAAAACATAACAATCTAGAAATGAAAAATGATTGATCCATAAAATCACGAAAAAATATAGGCGCTAAGGCTACCCAAAGTACAAACCAAATCATCAGAATAACACTAATCCATAAAAAATAAATAAAAAAACAAATCATCCACATATTACAAACCAAACAATAAACAAGAATCAAATTATCCAATTATGACAGACCAAATTTAAAATAAATACAAAGATAAGGGCAACCCCAACTAAAACGTTGTAGTGTCCTTACTTCATATCATGAAAGTTTAAAAGTCATAGAGGCTCCTTGAAATTGTATTACTTATTTTTATTACTCTTTGTATCCTCACCAGCATCATCAGACTTTGACTCACTACCCTCAAACCCCGTAGCTAGAATGTCATCATCAACATCTGCTCTTAGAGAGGGAAATCTCTCTTTTGGGTTCAGTACTTCCCACAAGATCTTCACCCCTTTCCATTTCCAGGTGGAAAAATTATCTCACCTCTTGTCCCTTCTTTTTATTTTACCACGAGACTGATTCAGCTTTTGGTGTGATTGGGACAAGGATGAGTAAACCTGCTCCAGTCTGGATATGGTGAAACTTTGTGCTCTCTGATCATCTAGAAGCCTGTCATAGTAACTTTGATAGACGTAGGAGGCATGACCTATGAAAGACTCACCCTATCCTGTAGGTAGTTTTGACACCAAGTCCTAAACTAGCCTCATCTTACTATATAACTACTCAATGGCCTTATCGAGGATGGCCTACGACAGTCAAGATCATTCTCCACTGAATTACCCAAATCGATCTTTATTTTATTGCTTTTGCAAGATGCACCTTCACCACACATCTTCAGTGGGTAAATAGTTGTATTTGGCACAATCCAATTATCCCCCTGTTATTTTTTACCTTTGTCCCTCTTCCATTGTTCAGTGATCAAAGATGGAAATATTAGCATGGGGCCGCCTCAGTTCTTGTAGTGTTTGAGCTCTGTAATCACAAAGCGACCAAAATTTAAAGAAATGTTATCTTTGATGCAAGCAACCATATGGGATTGCATAACAGGGATATTTATCATATTGGTGGTTGGAGAAACACGGCTGCAGATAATGGTCAACCAAATCCAAGATTCTGTCGTGAACCCATTCATCGTGATCATTATTTTTATGGGGCCCATGGTACTTCTTTTCTTGGGTATAATTGTGAGACTATCCATCTTTTTGGGGCATACTCTTTTGCCTTAAACACCCTCGGGTCGGCATTCGACAAACTATATAGCTCGTTGATTGCCTTGGAGTCAAAATTGACAACCTTACCCCAAATTCTCATCTATGGGTTGGATAGACTTATGGCTTTGAGGTTGGCATAAAACTCCCACACCTATTGTTCATTTGCTCAGTATGGCTCTGGGGAAAATCAACTCTAGCCCTTTGATTGTAATCTTTGATAGAAGGTTGAGAGTTTTTTGGGCACCTGTTCTATTGATATGTTCCGCTTAGGGAGTAGTTTCTTGTTGGCCATATCGTCATAGTAAACAATTTGACAATCATCTGTGAAAAAATGGGTTTGGTCAAATTCTACCTTGTTTAGCTTTTTGAGAACCTATAACAACACACAATCATAACCATTAAGATCATCATATGAAAACAATGCTATGTGACTGAGGAAAGTTAAGGAAATGGCTCAAGGATTATATTAGGGCATAAAATGAAACTACAGAATTTTAGGCAGGCCTGTTAGATAGGCCTCAGGTCTTGCGATCGCACTCTACTGAGTCGCGATCGCGACACTTGAAAGGTTTATCAGATAGGTCTCAAGACTCTTGATCGAACTCTACTAAGTTACAATCGTGATACCTGAAAGGACCGTCAGACATGCCTTAGGTCTCACGATCGCACTATGGCGAGTAACGATTGCGATACTCATGGCTTCAGCATCCCAGGCTTGGTCAAGTTCACACTTGCAATTTCTTCCCCAATTTAAGTTCATAAAAGATGTAATAATCTAAAAACATAAAACATACCTCATAATCACACAAGAATGTCCTCTAACTCATAAAAAGACTATCAAAGAACTCATTTGGGCATTTTATCAAACACTTGGTGTGCACTACAAATTATCACTTTATTTGAGAAAATTTTGGGTATTCAAGACTTCCCTAATCAAGTGCACACCAACAATAACATTAACCATACAAATATAATATTAATTTATGCACAAATTAAGTAAGGAAACCACAAACTCAAGTTTAGGCCCTAAGCATGATTTTAAGGCTCAAATTTAAGCATTAAAAGGGGGAATTAAAGAACATACCAGAGATTTCGATGCAATGAGGATGAATAGAACTTTCAAAACAATTTGGAAAAGATTACATTTTGTGGATTTTGAGTTTTTAAATATGAGAGTGCAATGGAACCATTTTGGAGATGTTTTTTTTTTTATAACTGATCACAGTCGCGATTTGCCGGGTTGTGATCACGGTCTGCTAGGTCACGGTAGTGATACCTCATGATCGTGATCATCTTTGGAAATCATGGTACCTGAGACTATTCTGGGTTAACCTGAGGCTTTGAACCGCGATCACGATTTAAGTATTGCGATCGCAAAACCTGAGACCAGGTGTAACTCCCCTCCAAACTTATCTCCACTTTATTTTTTATCTCCTCACTTGTTCAAATCACCTTCTAAGATTTTATGGAATAATTGACTAAGAAAATCCTAATCTATTCTAACAATAAAAATTCAAAGGATATGGGCCATGTTTATGGCAATGATGGGTTGCCTCCCATCTGGTGCTTGATTTAATGTCACAACACAACGTCCACTTAGGTTCAATTTGGATCTTTGACTTGAACTAACCCAAGATCCACTTCTATTGCATTGGTCACTTTATCATCCATCATATTAATCACTGACACCACTTGCAACTCCATTGGTGTCTTCTTAGTCTTGCACACACTGAAGGAGACCTCCTCATTGTTAACTAAGAACTTCATCTCTCCATATTCCATATAAACTAGGGCTCTTCCAATGGTTAATAATATCCTACAAATAATTATTAGTATCTCATAATTGATTTCACAATCGAGAATGAAAGAATAGGCTTAAAGGATAAACTGCTCAACTTTTACCAGTACATCATATAACACGCCCATGGGCTTCTTGATTTAACAGTTGTCTAATAAAAGCTTCATGATAGTGGGCATAGAAACACCTAAGACCAACTTACGGAACACATCATATGTCATAGAGTTAATACTTGCTCCAATCATACAACACTTTCAAAACTTGTACACCCCGATAGTGTAAGGAATGGTGAATGCACCCGGGTCTTCTTTCTTTACTGCCATTGTGTTTGATATTATAGAGCTATAACTATGAGTTACCTCGATAGTTTCACAATTCACAAGTCTCTTCTTTGAGACCAAGTTCTTTATAAATTTAGCATACCTCGATATCTCTTGAAGAGCTTCTAACAATGAAATGTTTATTGAAAAGTTGCTAAACTTCTCAAGAAATTTCCTGCACTTGATATTGACTTCTTTGTTTTTAAGACTTTGTGGGAATGTTGAGGAATCTTATTTTGTGGCAATGGTACAATTGGAGTTTTATTCATTTTTTGTGCATCAGCATTGATCACTTTAGGAGTTTCCTTATTCCCCCTTGTCTTCAGCTATCATCGATTTCTCAACAATCATTTTATTGGACTTTGGAGCATCCTCACTTGTCTTTACTAGCCACTTTTTTTTGTATTTGCTTGTCATCATGTGTCATTTCATTGGAATTCTCATCAATATCAACTATTTCTTTACTAAGGGTTCAACCACTTCTAGTGACAATGGCCATAACATAAATATCATATTTGGGATTTACCATTGTATCACTAGGCAAACCTTCTTTTGGCCTAGCATTGAGTTGAATTAAGATTTGGAATACTTGTGTTTCTAATTGCTTGATGGAGGCTGAATGAGAGGTACATTTTGGCTTAGTTTAGAGAAGTCACTTTTGATCTCCCTTACCATTTTTTGGTCCCTTCTACATGCATTAGAATTCAGGCCAAAACATCTTCACTCTTGAATTTTTTTGAATTAATGAAGCTCAACTCCTTCTCCTTGGTCCTTTCATAAGGGGGTGTGTACTAATCATAGTCTCTCCAATCCTGATCTCTATCACTCTAATCTCTATCTCAGTTTTAATTTTTCCAACCTTGATTCTTAACTTGACATTAATAGGTAGGGAAGGAACCCTCTAATTTGTTTGACAAAAACCAAATATCCCCATCAAGCTTATTAGCTTCATCATCATCATAAGCCCTAGTACTCTTGGAATCAACGACATTGACTACCTTAGGAGGAACCCCTATTACATATTTGGTAAAAAGGTCAAGTTGGGTCATCATCTTGGCCATATTCTTCTCCCTTTTCCTTTTTCTTCTTTTACTCTTTTCTTGCAAAAGATGTCGCAGGGGACCCCACAACTACCTCGGTGTCCCTTGTATGCCATTCTCTATTTTGTTTTTTTCACTTTCTCTAACAAAGTAGCCTCAACACCATAAGATAACTTGACAAGAGAACCCCCGACCAAATTATCAACCACCATTTGTTCTATTGATCTATGGCCCTATAGAAAATTTGGAGAAGCATGTTCTCCAAAACCACATGATTTGGGCATTGCATCACTTTGTAATTGAACCTTTTCCAAACTTCATACAATGGTTCACCACTAATTGGCAAAAATTTATGATCTCGTTCCTTAGTTGCAACACCCAAGAAGGAGGAAAGTACTTATACAAGAATGCATCCATGAGCTTAACCCATGAAGTGATAGGGAAATACCAAAACCATAAGACCGATTCTCCCATCAAAGAAAATGGGAAAAGACTTAATCGGATTGACTCTTGAAAAATGTGGGCTATGTTAATGGAACGCACACATCCACAAAATTATTTAGATGCAGATTTGCATCCTCATGTACTTGACCTCAAAATAACCCTTTCATTTGAAGTAAATAAAGCATCACACTACTGACATGAAATGCTCCATTTTCTTCTACTGGTAGAATGCGAATAGCACTAGCTCAACCCGTATCTCTAAGATGCTCTATATCTTCAAGCCCATCAAAAGATCCATCATTGCTACCGTGTTGGATCATGGTATCGTGTATGCTATGGTTGTCACCTAAGAAAAGACAAAACAACAAATAATATAAACTAAAATACTATAGATAACCCAAAGTTACAAACAACACCACAATAGTGAAAACTATATTTCATTCCTAGCAACGACGCCATTTTTTATAACGCTCAAACTTACACTAAAATTAGGTGTAAGGAAGATATTGTCAATATATATACCCAACTAGGAGTCCGGGTCAAATCCACGAGGAGTGAAAATATAGATTTCAAGGCCTATGTGTGTTGGTAGTTGATGATAGGCGTATTTACATGCCTAAACACCATAATTTACCCATATTTTAGGCTAAGTTTTAAGGACAAAATATATAATTCCTGCACTTTTAGTCTTTTTTCTTGTAAGTGAGCTAACAAACATGATTAGCAAGTTTTTAGGTATAAATGATGCAGATTTCAGCATTTTTATGGATAACTTGATGCCAAAGGAAGCTTCACTAAAGAAGGAGGGGAAAGCTTGGATGCCAAGGACCAAAAGTGACGCATGGGAAACCTATTCCGGGCAAAAACAGCAATTCTAAAGACTTTGGGGACAAGCAGTAACTTATTAGGATTAGGAGAATGATGCAATAACCCAGTAGGATTGGGTTAAGTAATGCAGTAGCTTGGTAGGAATAGGATATGGGTGTTATAAATACCCTATTTTGCTAGAGATTTTTAGACATTCTACTTTTAATTCATTCCTCTACTATCCGAACAATTTTAATTCTAATCTTTTTATTCAACACTTTCAATTCTTATTCTCTTCATCTATTCAATTCTTAATTTCCACAACGAGAGAAAAGCTATTCTAAAAGAAATTCACGCCTAAAGCCACACCACACCATACTACACGTGAGATCTTTATTGTGGTATAATGATAATGTCTATTGTGATTTTCACCGCACTCATGAGTAGGTAAACTTCTCTGTTGGGGTTATGGACGCCGTATGAGATACTATCTATTGCTATGAGTTTGTGAATTCTTGACATGTATGCTGCTTATATCATTATTCTCTTCATCTTAATGCAAATTTTTGTGGTTGAAAACGCATAGAATACGCCAGTATAGCATTAACTTGTTCGAAAGAAAAGTTATATGTCTGGAAAAGAGATAATGTCAAGGTAATAGGGCACCAACCCCTGTTAAAAAGTTAGTGCCGTAACTGGATTAACCTCTTGGAGAATTTGTACCATTAGATACGCTTTAAGCTCAAAAGAGTTAAAGCGAAATAGTCCTTGTTAGGTCGAAAGACGCTTTGATTTACCATAGAATACAATTCTCTATAAGCACATGCATGTCTGAATTCCGCATAACTCATAGCCAATAGAGACGTATAACTCATAAGGTGGACATAACCCCAACTCTCAATTCTCATTGGTTAAACATCTTACTAAACATTCTTTCTTTTTACTTTGCTATTTTCCGTTTTCACTTTGTTACATTATTGCACACTACAATCCCCCCTTTTACGAGACTTGCACCAAAAGTCTAATAATCTTTGCTTACTTATTGACCAGCTATTCCCTGTGGGATCGATACCCAACCCAGTTGGGTTCTATATTTGACAACGACCGCTTACACTCTTACGAGAGTTGTAGTTTGAGCGTTATCAAATTTTGACGCCGTTGCCGGGGAATACGGTTGTCAACTAAGTTTGTGATAATTACTAGACCCTTTGGTAAAAAATTCTCGTTCTTTTACTTTTAGTTTTTGTTTTTGTTTTCTGCAGCTTTTTATTCAGTGCATGCCCCATACTCGAAGTTCTAGTCAACCGTTATTACCTTTAAATCCTGAACCACAACGTATTAGCAGAATGGAGGCACATCATAAAATTAAAAGAAGGGCTGCTCAACAGGAGCAGGCTAGACTAGCGGCGTTGGCCGCTGCTCAAGTGCACCAACAGAATATTGATAACCCAGGTCGTGCAACAAATCCTGATGATGAGGACCTGGGCGATGAGGAGCTACTAAACGCACGACACACTGCTGAGATGGCGGCACCCATGCATAGGAGAGATCGTCAAGTACGATTGAGGGCTGATCGCCGAGCTGTACGGAATCCTTTTGATGATGATGATGACGATTTGGATGGAGCTGGTGCCACAGGAGCTATTATTCTTCCGCCATTGGCACTCGGAGCCAAGTTCAACATCACAAGCACCATGATTCAAGTATTGCAACTCAAGGGATTATTTGGTTTACTTGCAGGTGATGATCCGAATATGCATCTGATCAACTTTATCTCAATATGCAAGTCATTTGACAATCCAGGCATTGGACAGAATACAATTCGGCTACGCTTATTTCCATTGTCTCTATCTGGGGAGGCAACTCTATGGTTTAATGGGCTAACTCCTGATTCTATTATAAATTGGAGGCAATTGAAAGACGCTTTCCTAGAAAGATTCTTTCCGCCATCCAAAAGAGCACAATTAAGAGATGAAATCAACAAATTTCATGATCTTCTAACTGAAGCTCTCCACAAAACATGGGAGAGGTTCAAGAAGAAGCTTATGAGGTGCCCAAATCATCACTTGACCAATGTCCACTTGATGGAGATACTATACAGATCCTTAAATTCAGTAACTAAACCAGTGGTGGATAATGCGGCTGGAGGATCATTCATGGACCTCACTTTTATTCAGGCTAGTGATATGCGAGATCACATGACAAAGCAAAGCAGAGCTTGGCATACCAGGGATTCTGAGGTAGAAAGCTCCACTATATCTAATGGCATGAGAGAAGAACAAAGGAGAAGAGAAGAAGAACGTGATCAAGATATGGCGCACATGAAAACATAAATGGATCTTCTTACAAAGCATCTATTATCAGGGAAGACCGAAAAAGTCAAAGCTGTTGCGTCGAAAGGAAGAGAGAAATCCGATTCTGAGAAAGAAGCCAACTACTTGAACAATCAGTGGGGTTTCCGAGGCCATGCCCAAGGAAACCAAGGTCGGAACTATTATAATAATTCAGGATATAAGGACCGTGATCAAAGTAGTTGGAAGAACAAGAATGATAGGAGTGGGTTGTATACCCTTCCAGGAAGACGTGACGCCGCTGTATTTGTGTCCGAAAATATGTTCATGGAAGATATGATGGCTAAGCTGTTGAAAGGAGTAGAGGCAACCAGCACGGGAGTAACGGAGGTAATCAATGATTTATCCTCAATAAAGCAATTAGTTGACTCGCATTCCACTTCAATAAAACATCTAGAGCAACAATTGAGTCAATTATCTGCAGCATTCAACCAAAGAAAGGCTGGAACGCTACCCAGAACACTGTACAAAATCCAAGGAATGATGGAACATGCATGGCTATTACTACCAGGAGCGGTAAGGTGTTAGACAATCCGTCTAAAAGCAAGCAGGTGGTTGATGATATAGCGGATAATGTTATTGATGCAGAATGTGAAGAGGCCGAAGAGTGTGTTCATGATGTCACCCCTAGACGTCTGCAGCCTGAAAAGATTGATAGTTGGAAGCAAGATAAAAAGAAAGTGGTGGAGAAAACTATTCCCCTTCCACCACCACCTTTTCCTCAGAGACTGAAGAAAAAGGCTGACAACACTCTTGAAAAGGGTGATAATCAAAAGCAAGATAAAAAAGAAGTGGTGGAGAAAACTATCCCTCTTCCACCACCACCTTTTCCTCAGAGATTAAAGAAGAAAGTTGATGACACAAGGTTCAGCAAATTCATAACTATGTTGAAGCAGCTGACCATTAATGTTCCGTTGGTAGAGGCGCTCGAACAGATGCCTGGGTACACGAAATTTATGAAGGATCTTTTAACAAAGAAGTGGGCAAAAAGTTGTGAGTTGAGAGATACTGTTCATCATTGCAGTGCGATCGTTACCAGATCACTAGTACAAAAGAAGGCCGACCCTGGTGCCTTCACTATTCCGTGCACTGTTGGATCTATGAATTTTGCCAAGGCATTGTGCGATTTGGGAGCTAGCATCAATTTGATGCCACTATCCGTCTACAAGAAGTTGAGGTTGAGTGATCCTACACCAACTAATATGCGACTTGTGATGGCAGATAGGTCAGTAAAATGACCTTTTGGTATCTTATATGATGTATTGGTGAAGGTTTCCACTTTTATCTTTCCTGCAGACTTTGTTATTTTGGATTGCGAGGTGGATTCTGAAGTTCCCATAATATTGGGACGCCCTTTCCTTGCAACTGGAAGTGTGCTTATTGATTTACAAGCCAATGAGCTTTTATTTTGGCTGAATGATGAAGTGGTTCATTTTAATGTATGCAAATCAATGAAGCATCCCAAATATATGGATGTGTTCTCTATAGCTGATGTTTATTATGAGGTTGAGGAAGAATTATCTGTAGAGAAGCAGTGTACTGTTGAGCCATTGTCTGCTGCGCTGTTGAAGTTTGAGCGCGAGAATGTTGAAGATTATGAAGAAACTATTTGTGCTCTAACAGGAATAGGGTCCTATTCTCATGTTCCCAAGCAGATGGACCTTAATCTTACGAATCAGCCTTCACAAGCAGCGAAGACTTCCATTGAGGAACCACCAATGCTAGAATCGAAAGAGCTACCAAGTCACCTAAGGTATATGTTCTTGGGATACGGAAATACACTTTCGGTAAGTGTTGCGGATGATTTAAGTGAACAGCATATAGAGGCTCTCATCTCTGCTCTGAAGAGGTACAAGAGAGCTATGGGTTGGTCTATTGATGATATAATTGGTATCCCTCCTGGGATATGTATGCACAAGAGTCATCTCAAAGAAGATTGCATGCCTACAAGTAACTATCAGCATCATCTGAATCCATTCAGAAAACGATGCACCATCTATCTCGATAAAGTCTAAGTAATCGAGATAGCTATGTCCTGCCGCGACAATAAATCAAGCGCTTGGTGGGAGGCAACCCATACTTTTTAATTGTTTTTGTTGTTTTTGTTTTCTTAGAATTTTGTCGAGCCACGACCAAAACTAAGGCGCTAGATGGGAGGCAACCCATCGTTCTATTTGTTTTTGTTGTTTTTGAGTAAATGTAGGTGCAAGAGGTGTAAAAGAGGAGATTGGTTTCAAATTTCGATTTGGAAGTATTTCATGTTGAAGGAGGTAAGTTAGGAATGAAGAAGAAAAGTCTATGGGTTAGGCATTACCTATGAAAATCTAGGCAACGAACAAGGCAGGGCCTATGTAAATCTAGGCAACGAACAAGCCAAGGCCTATACTATGGCCTAAGCTCTTGGATTCTAGAGTGCCATAGCATAGGCACCGCCTATGATCAACAATGCCATAGCATAGGTGCCGCCTATGCAAAAGCATTTTGTCTCTGAATCTCATATGCCATGGCATAGGCGCCGCCTATGCCTAACAATGCCATAGCATAGGCGCTGCCTATGCCCAACAATACTTTGCAAAAGGCGCCGCATATGCCAAGCATAGGCAAAGCATTAGGTGCCGCCTATGGTCACTTTTTATCTCCAAATACGATTATAAATGGGTCAAAACCCGACCCAATCTTGTCCTATAAATAAGAACTTAGTCTTAGAACAAAAATAGATTGCCAATCCAACCTAAGCGCCGCCTACCTCTCCAAATTCTCTAAAAAATTTTCCTTTTGCTCTTTTACTTTGCAAGAACACCTTCCGAGGCCATCAACCAAGTAAGTACTTCTTTGTTCTTCTTTTATATTCCGTAAGTACTACACTACTATGCCTATAATGAATTGTTAAATCTTGAAATAGTAGTAGTGATTTGAATGTGCTTGGTTTGTTATGATACATCTAATTGAGTGAAAGAATACATGTGGGTGCTCTTGACTTGGTTCCAACTTGTATTTGATTTTGATACACTGTCATACTTTTGCTGAGTCGACATGGTGAAGTTAATTGCATAATCTTCAAAATTGAATGCTTGAATGTTTGAATGACTCATTCATCGAGATAAAGATCATGATTGAATACTAGCATAATATGTTGTGATTATTTTCTATACCATAAACTTGATTCAATCTCTACATGGTCGTCTTATTCCAAAAATGCATTAATCCAAACCATAAAGGATGGTCAAGATTACATGACATAGAGTTGAAAAGAATAGTTAAAGACAACATGCAAGTATGACTGTGCTGAACATATTGTTGGAACATATCATCTATATGTATGTCGATGAAATCTGAGTAATCGACATCACTCACTTAATTAGTTTGTACAAACAAATTAAGTGTGGGGTGGTGCTACTATAGTTTTTTTGTCGATTATATCTTCTGAGATGAAGCTAACATGACTCTATTAAGATCTCAAGTAGAATGGCTTCAAAAAGGACGACAAGGAAAAGAAAAAGCGTCCACCTCACAAAAAAGGTATGAAAAGAGGAAGAAAAGAGCAAGCTGAATCCTTCTCGCTGCAAATACCTCGACGCACTCTTGGAATCAGTTTTTTCTCATTTATTTTTCACTGAGGACAGTGTGTCCCATCTAAGTGTGGGGTGCTGGTATTTGTATGCTGTATTTCTTTGCCTACCTACACTTATTTATTTGATTTTTAGTAGTAGTAGATTTTGATGCATAAAATTGTTCTGATAGGCGGCATGGTAGTATGACAAGAGTTTGTGCGAAGATCATTACTATTGAGACGTTTAGGCTCCAAGTCTGACTCATTATGTGATAAGTGTGTGGTTTAATTCCTTCATACGTTGGGTCAAGAGTCTATACTGCTCTCAATAAAGTTGACCATGTGCCTTGTGTGTGTGAGATAATAGTATATTCTATGTTTGTGGCTGATGCTAGAACTTGCCTGGTATGTCTGTGGCAACCTGTGATTGTTTACTTTCGTTTTATCTACCCATGGACATCATCCTAGATAACCCCCTTTGAGCCTTAAGCCTATTTTCTTTGACAGCCTCATATGTAAGCCCAATCCATTTTTTCAAGACCATAATTTGATCCAAATTCCTAAGTGCTTTAAAATTGTAAAGTCATGTGACAAAATAAGAGAAAATTGGGTGAGAGTAGTGCCTTAAAGTGAATTGGTACTTGAATTCGTTATGAAAAAGAATGGTTATCATAGAGGTGTGTTATAAAAAAAAAGAGAAAAAAATGAAAATGAAAATAAAAAGTTAATTCTGTTCAAAATTGAATAACCAAAGAGGTGAGAAGGGGTGGTAGATTAAAATAAAGTAGAAAGGTTGTTTGAAAGAAAGTGTTAATGGCATAATGTGATGTATTAAAGCGCTTAGGAACATAGTCACTATTTTTGGCCAAAATAGTCCTACCCATCCCTTAGCCTAGATTACAAACTGTAAAAGACCTATTTGATCCTAAGCTTAGCATTCTGATATTTAGTGGAGCATTTCACTAAGGGAAAATCTATGGTCATCAGTTGCAACATATGGATTCTTTGTGAGAGTGAGAGCAAGGAAAATCTCATACCTATGTTTCGAAAAATGAAATACTTGTGAGTGATTATGGGTGATATATTGTGAGACACACATGGTTGATAAGTTTTGGGTAGTTGTGTATGATTCTTTGTGCCTTAACTTTTGGATACGAATTAACCATCATCACAGTCTATATTAGAGGTTGAATTGTTTCTAGAAGTGATCAGAAAACTACTCTTTGTTAATAATTGTCGTGCCTGTCTTGATGAATATTTTGTGTTGTTACTGTGAAACACTAAGTGGATATTTAGAAGGACATGATATTTTGTTCGAGGACAAACAAAGCTTTAAGTGTGGGGTGTTGATGATAGACGTATTTACACACCTAAACACCATAATTTACCCATATTTTAGGCTAAGTTTTAAGGACAAAATATATAATTCCTGCACTTTTAGTCCTTTTTCCTGGAAGTGAGCTAACAAACATGATTAGCAAGTTTTCAGGTATAAATGATGCAGATTTCAGCATTTTTATGGATAACTTGACGCCAAAGGAAGCTTTACGAAAGAAGGAAGGGAAAGCTTGGACGCCAAGGACCAAAAGTCATGCATGGGAAACCTATCCCGGGTAAAAACAGCAATTCTAAAGACTTAAGGGACTAGCAGTAACTTATTAGGATTAGGAGAATGATACAGTAACCCAGTAGGATTGGGTTAAGTAATGCAGTAGCTTGGTAGGAATAGGATATGGGTGTTATAAATACCCTATTTTGCTAGAGATTTTTAGACATTCTACTTCTAATTCATTCCTCTACTATCCAAACAATTTTAATTCTAATCTTTTTATTCAACACTTTCAATTCTTATTCTCTTCATCTATTCAATTCTTAATTTCCACAACGAGAGAAAAGCTATTCTAAAAGGAATTCACGCCTAAAGCCATACCACACCATACTACACGTGAGATCTTTATTGTGGTATAATGATAATGTCTATTGTGATTTCCATCGCACTCATAAGTAGGTAAACTTCTCTGTTGGGGTTATGGAAGTCGTATGAGATACTATCTATTGCTATGAGTTTGTGAATTCTTGACACGTATGCTGCTTATATCATTATTCTCTTCATCTTAATGCAAATTCTTGTGGTTGCAAATGCATAGAATACGCCAGTATAGCATTAACTTGTTCGAAAGAAAAGTTATATATCTGGAAAAGAGATAATGTCAAGGTAATAGGGCACCAACCCCTGTTAAAAAGTTAGTGTCGTAATTGGATTAACCTCTTGGAGAATTTGTACCATTAGATACGTTTTAAGCTCGAAAGAGTTAAAGTGAAATAGTCCTTGTTAGGTCGAAAGACACTTGGATTTACCATAGAATACAATTCTCTATAAGCACATGCATGTCTGAATTCCGCATAACTCATAGCCAATAGAGACGTATAACTCATAAGGTGGACATAACCCCAACTCTCAATTCTCATTGGTTAAACATCTTACTAAACATTCTTTCTTTTTACTTTGCTATTTTCCGTTTTCACTTTGTTACATTATTGCACACTACAATCCCCCCTTTTACGAGACTTGCACCAAAAGTCTAATAATCTTTGCTTACTTATTGACCGGCTATTCCCTGTGGGATCGATACCCAACCCAGTTGGGTTCTATATTTGACAACGACCGCTTACACTCTTACGAGAGCTGTAGTTTGAGCGTTATCAGTAGTTAACTAGACGTTAACTCGTAGTGCAAAATTAACCAACATGTAAAATTAAATAAGGGGTTTGGTTGAGTATGGTTTGTAACAATATCGTTGAACATTATTACGAGAGCAAAATATCAAAGAGTGTAACCAAATAGAGAGAAACCTTGGGGTTATGCAATCCTAATTGGGAGTCATGCATGAGTGGTCAATTATTCATCTAAGTTTAGTTAAGGGTTTTGGGTAGGCTAGATTTAGGGGTATTGGTGTTAATATTTCAATAAAACATCAAATATCATAAGTGGGGTCTTTTGAACACCTTACAAGAGTATCAATTTACCTATCCACTACCTCAATTAACATCCTTATGTCTAAGATGATGCTATTAAATGAGCTAAATTAAGTTATTTTTCGTAATTGTTCCTTACTAAAGCCCCTCTTTTAAGGATGGTATGGGTCCAAGGTTCCTCACCCATATTTCCTTTTTCAAGGATAATATGGGTTTAAGGTTAATTGGGGTTTGCAACCCTCAATTCTCAATTAAACATGGAGAAATAATCAATATCCATACATTAATTACCAACAAATCATGCATAACTCCAAGAAATAAGTTTAGCTACTATGGAAATAAAAATAAGAGATATACCCAAATTAACATTCAATTCATCCATGTAAAGCAAAAGAAATATAATCCCCAAGCTTCAAATCCAAATAAATAACTAAAAAATCTCTTGGAAATCACTTCCAAATTATTTGTCACCCACAATATCTCTCAAAAATTAAAAATTTAATACTGGAATATGACGGATAGAGACTTTTATAATTTGGAAATGAGCCCTGTGAATTTACAAGTTTGTCCCTAAAATTTTTTCGATCGATTGTGATCGTACTTCTTCAATCATGGTTGTGACTCTGAGGTTGCATTCTTATATCATGATCATGACTCTATGGTCGTTGGACATTGTCTCATGATCGCAAACCTCAAAGTGCACTCGCAGCATCTATAGGTCATATCCTAGGGCCTGAGTTCAGCCTCTATCTATTTTTGATCATATTCCTTCATTTCCAGCTTTGCCTTTACTTCCTTTTCACTAGATTTTCCTGTAAGATTACTAACACTAAAAATTAGTGCATTTTATACAAACCTAGTCTCATATATTCAATTAACTCACCACAGTGTGCAAGAAATGAGATGCAAATGAGTGGTAAATTTGCCACTCATCAATCTTCTTGATGGTTACATGTTTTGATAGTTGGATTGATTGTATGTTTTGGTATATTGAGATTGTTAAATGTTTATAAGTACTTATCAAAGGTAAACCTTGTGATAGACTGTGATTGTAGTGTGCTTGATTTTATAACCTCGTTAGTGATTACCTTTACTTATATAAAAATATTTATGGATGTTGACACACTCTTTAATGAGACTTGAAGGAGTTTAACTTATAACAAATTCTTGCTTTGATTCGGAGAGAGTTTCTAATAGAAAAGAAACTTTCTTGTAGCATTTATTACTATAGTAGCTAAGCATCTTAATGGAATATTTTTGGATCATGAGTTATGATTAGGGTATGTAATACTATTCTATGATCCATGTGTTAATGAATTATCAATGGGAATGAGCAGGATAGAAGAATTTTTCTTATATTCAAAACTAAGATATGGATACGAATTGGACATTCAAAGTCTCGATAGTATGGTTCATCAGTGGCTTATGAGAAGTCTAGCGGTGACTTATTCGAGTTTTAATTTTATGATTTTTAGCATTTGTCAGTGAGATATCGTGATTATTGTTGTTCTTCTATGACCTTGATATGATGTGTTGTTCATATATTTATGGTCATATAGGCTTTTTATTATACTATATTATTGAGGACTCTAGGTTGATCAATATCTATAGGGTATTGAGGTTGCATAGGTTATTGCAATTGGTTGCGTGAGATTTTTGGTGTCATTTAGAGTGTTAATTTCTTTAGTAAATAGAGCTTTTTTTTATTATTATTCTCTGTTGCCTCAAAGGGTTGAGCATAAGGATGGGATTAAGGATTGGAGGCCCAAGTATGATAAGTGTGGCTTTTAAGGTTTTGTGTGGCGTTGATATAATTTTAGGTTTGGTTGTTTTAGTTTGAGAATATATTGTTATCTAACTCAACAAATTTGATATCAACCTTGAGTAGGTTGATTCATTATTTTGATGAGTAAATATGTGTTTTTATGAGTTCCTTGGCATTTTGTGGGTTCAAGGATGATTTTTGATGTTGTGGAGTCAGTGTTTTGTGGAGCCTTGATCAGTTTTAGATTAGCCCAGTATGTTTAGAATTTCTATTACTTTGACTCAATTTTTGGGGTTAGAGGAAGTTCGAAAGGAAGAAAATCTGGCTTCATTGAGAAATTTGGCCATAGGTGTTAGTGTGTGACCTTGGGAGTCATTGTGTGAAGGATTTTTGTTTCTAGAGTGAAAATAGAAGTTCTATAATTGTGACCCTTCTTGAGAGTGCTTAGATGAGGTTTGCAATGATATTTTAGATTGTTTGTCAATTTTTGGTACCTTTCATATCTTTATGTTAGAGAACAAATATGTATTTTAGTGGTGGATAATGTAACAATCCTCATGATGAATTTTATCTTTGATCATCTTGCCCTTCTCCATAGTTGTTTTATGTTATTTATGAGTTGTGGAGAGGATTGGCACGATACTCAATGTATTCAAGAGTAATTTATATGAGTTTGTGATTTTGAATAGCCTTAAAGTGATTGATTTTACATTTGTCAACATTCGATTATTCGAGTTTTGGATGGTGATTCTGAAAATTTCATTAGATCCTAAATGTTGATTTTGGGTTAGTAGTTTAGTTAATTGAGGCCCCACACCTTTATTTTGTATTTTGACCTCTTCAATAAAATTAGTTAAAATAGTATAAAAGGTATTTTGAAATTTAATTTATTAAAAATGATATCATTTCTTAAATTTGATAATTGTATTGGATCCAGAACATATTTTATGATCAATTTACACTACTGGTTTATGTTCATAGGGTTTCGAATGAATTTTGAGGGTCAATAAAAAGTTTTTAAAATTGCTGGTACTGGTGTAGCTTTAATGGGTGGTTGACCGCTTTAGTGGATATTTGATAGTTTAAGAGATACTTTGACCTTTTGACCCGTCGGTTTTAGTGGATAAAGTATCACTTTAGCGGCAATCACTGAGGTTAAGACCAAATCGAACTCATTTCGTATTTTTGACATTCCGAGAGCTAGAAAGCTCCATTTTGATATTTCTCTATGCATTTTTCTCATATAATTATTGTCCATGTGATTTAACCTTCACCTTTTTCATTTACCAAGAATAGCCATTTCATTTTTCATGATTTCTATCCAAAGACGAAATTCAAAATCTCATTCCATCATTTTCAAAGCTTCCAAGCTCATTTTTTGAGAGAACAAGGTTGGAACTTTAGGTAAGCTTCTAAGCTAGTATTTCATTATTTTCCATAAATTAATATGTGTTTTTCATTTTTAAATTAACTTTTAAACTTGAAATTTTGGAGTTTTATTTGATAAAGTGCAAAATTAGTTTTTTTTTTAATTTCATGTTCGATTTCAATATATTTTTAGTTGAATTTTAAGATTTAGAATCCTAAGAGTATGGGGAACATGATTTTAAATAAAATTTGGATTTTACTCCTATCTTTTCGAAACTGATTTTTAAAGCAAATTTTGAATTCGAAATAAATATAGTCTATATGAGTATCGTGTTGGGTTTTTGCCCTAATTTTCTTACCAAAATTAAGTTTTACTTTTTATTGAAAGGAAAATAAGAGTAACCATATTTACTTTTACTTTTTCTGAAAAGAAAATATAAAACTTTTCCATATTTGGCTAACCTCTTTTTTGGAGGAAAGGTTTTGGAACCCTATAAATAAAAGACCCTCTTCTCATATCATAACACAACTGCATCCACAATGTAGTCTTTAAAGAGTCTTTGTTTAGGGGTAAATTTCTCCCAATAGGTTTAATATTTTATGATATTAGGTTTTATAATATGTAGGCCGATTGGCCAAAACATATAATAATTTAATACTTTTTAGTATTATTTTCTTTGTCGTCTAATTTATTGTCTCAAGGTTTGTAAACGTTAAGCTTCCGCATGACGCCCTCTCGATTTCGAACCCAACAAGTGGTATCAAAGCCTACGGTTCAAAGATCCAATGGTTTGGTAAAACGAGGTTGAAACAATCCAAGGAAGTTCAAATCAATTTGCAATAAATTTGATGATAATGAGGATTTTTGTCCAACTACATGTGGAGAACAAGTTTCAATCATATTTTCAACATTTTTGTTGCTGCATCTTTAAAAATAAAAATAAAATATTAATTTTTAACTCATTTTTAACCATAATATTTTAAACCTTATTTTTAACCATGGAAAGCAATAGTCATAAAGATTTTGTGAAGAACAAAGATAAAAAATATAAACAAGGCGGATCAAGTAAAGAAAATCAAGCCAAAAAGGGGAGATTTATTGGGGTTTTGCCCTGATTTTCTTACCAAAATTAAGTTTTACTTTTTTTTGAAAGGAAAATAAGAGTAACCATATTTAGTTTACTTTTTCTGAAAAAAAATATAGAACTTTTTCATATTTGGCTAACCTATTTCTTGGAGGAAAGGTTTTGGACCCATATAAATAGAAGACTCTCTTCTCATATCATAACACAACTGTATCCACAATGTAGTCTTTAAAGAGTATTTGTTTAGGGGGAGATTTCTCCCAATAGGTTTAATATTTTTTGATATTAGGTTTTATAATATGTAGGCCGATTGGCCAAAACATATAATAATTTAATGCTTTTTAGTATTATTTTCTTTGTTGTCTAATTTATTGTCTCAAGGCTTGCAAACGTTAAGCTTCCACATGAATCCCTCTCAATTTCGAACCCAACATATCATTGGTCTTCTTCTGATTTGTATGTGTCATACTTGATTTGATTGAATGTGTTTGGTGATGATTCAAGGGAGTAGAGCTTTCGGTTGATGCTTTGTACTGAGTTCTGACTTGCGGATCTTCTTTAAATGCAAGTTGAGATGTATCTTGACTTTATCTGAAGTGTTTATGTATTGTACATTTATTGCTTGTATTTTATGAATTATTTAAGATTAGGGGTCCCACTTAGGTGAAATGACGAGTATATCTATAGGTACTAGAGTCTTTTAATGGATTGTAGAAATATAATGACTTACTGTAGTTAGCCATTCTACTTGAGGATATGCTTAGATTAAATTATACATAGTTGGCTCATTAACCCTGAATAAATTAATAGTGGATACTTATTTTAGAGCTTGAATAATGTTTAGTAGACTTTATTGTGATAATTGGGACTTAGTGAACGTTTAGAAAATAATTATGTTATTATTATTAGTGATGGAGTAATTGAGTTTTAGAGAATACTTAGTGTCAATGAACTTTCAATAGTTGATGTGATTATCGGAGATTAATACCTCTTATTAAGACATATACTTAACTAGCATAGTTTCTTTTAAAATTTTAGTCTAATGATGTCCTTCTTGAAAATCAAATCATTGTTGATTTCTTGATTGTTGCGGTAGTGATTCCTCAGCAGCTCCCACTTCTCTCACTCATGGTGAAAGCTATGTCCAGTCTTTACTTTCTTTAGCAGCTTTTGTACTTGTTTACACTAGATCCTAGGATAGTTATAATTCCACATCATTTTACAAAGATTTTCTATGATAAAATTAGTTTCATTATTTAATTAAAGACTTTCACTTGATTTCTTAAAGAGATGGTATGCGATTCTCTTATCTAGGTGAGTTAGAATAGGTGTTCTCATGATCCGATAGTTGGACCGGACAACATCCTTGGCAACACTTGTGCCAAGTTTGACAACATCCTTATCTCAAAGGAATATAAGGACTAAATAAATTACCAAGACTTAGTAAAATAAATAAATCAAGACTTAACAAAATTAATTTTAACACTCCATTATTCATTAAAATTCAAAATCCCACTCATTTTTAATCTGTTTTACATGCATAATATATCAATAGAAAGTTAATGATGAGTAGATTATATGAATGTCGATTTCATGTAAAAAATCTCAAATGTGTGATTTCAAGAAAATTAAATAGCACTAGCATTTTTTCATAAAAATGTCAAAAATTTTAGCGTTACTTTAAGTATCATATCTCACTCATTATAAATATGTGTTGGACAGTAAAATTTTGAGATAGAAAAATAAATAATTCGAGATAAGAAAATATGTATTGCAATAATCAATTTATTGATTTCAATGCGTGAGTGTTACAATCTTTATGAATCCTCTGATTTGCCTATTTCAATATAAATTCAAGGGCTTCGAGCTTGATATTGAATTTGAACATGATTTCTTGATTTGAGGGACTTGATCTTGACTTGTACTTCAATTCAGGGGTGTTTGAGCTTGTTCTTGAATATTGCGGTCTTTATCTTAAATCTTGATGAACTTGATTTGAATACTTGAGCTTTTTAGAGAAATTGCAGAGTTTAATCCACGAGCTTTCTCTTGCTACTTGTTAGAGTTCTGGGGATCCCTTTTCTGAATTATGAGACCCCTATTTATACTTGTGGAAAAGAAAGAGTCATGATCACTATGAACTTCTTTTGACCAATTAGATTTGAGTGGTATGGTGCCATTTTATGGGCTTTTGTTTCATGGGCCTGCTGCATCATTTTAATATGTGGCATGGTCCTATTGTCTCCTTCACTTGACTTGGCATGCCACATCATTTGATACGTGACACTTATTTAGGCCTCTAGAATATGACAATATCTTGGGCTTAGTAAAGTGGGCTCATCATTTGTAGCCCAAATTAAAGGACTAACCCAATAAATATTGGGCCTCATTTAAATCAATACACATTTGAACTTAAATAATCAATTCAATTGTATTAATCTACAATATTTATTTGGGACTAACATATTTTGAATTTAATATAATCCGAATTTTGTACGGATTTAAATTTAATAAAATTGCATCGCCCACAAATGCTCCCTACTTCAAGACTCTTCGAGACAATTAATATTTTGGATACTAGCCTTGAAGTATGATTATTTAAGCATCTTTCCTTCGTGCTTCAACAATTTTCCATACATAAGAACACCTCATTCAAAAATTTTAAAACCGAAACATATTGATGTTGTCTTTCAAAACTCTCTTATTTTTTTCATGAATCTCTATACTTAAGACCCGTTGGTGAGACATGATATCCAATTTCGAACACTTTTGGAAGACTTTTTCATTGCCTTAATCAGAAATAAAATTTTTCCGATTTAACCTTAGATTGGAGAAGGAAACAACCTCCAATTTGACTTTGTATAGGAGAAGGAAACAACCTCCAATTTGACTTTGTATGGGAGAAGAAAACAACCTCTGATTTGAATTTGTATGGAAGAAGAAAATCAACCTCAATTTGAATTTGTATCGGAGAAGGAAATAACCCCCAGTTTGAATTTGTATGGGAAAATAAAACAATCTCCAATTTGAATTTGGAGATGAAAGCTATCTCAATCTGAATTTATATTGGAGAAAGAAACAATCTCCAATTTGAATTTGGAGATGGACGTTATTCTAATCTGAATTTATATTGGAGAAGAAAACATCCATCCTACAATTCTATAAAATGAGGTAGTTTCCCACTTTTTCAATATCAATTTTGGGGTTTTCAAGCCATCAACAATATCGAGGTAATTTCTTTCCCTCTTACTTTTCTCTTATTTTCGTCACTTTTTTTTCACCACTGCATGTTAGTGGTATAAAATTCATATCTAATTGTAGGAATATCAAAATTATGAACCAATTGATATTACAGAAACTAGACTTCGAGATCTATAACATATCCAAAATTCAGCTTTTAATTCCTTCAATATAAATCTCGATAATATTTTTTAAAGTTAGCCCTGAATTTTATCATGCTGAAAATTTCAGATTTGTGCGTATTTACTAAAACTTTCATATCTTGAAGTAGGAAGGATGAAATCACAAGCCTCTTGATTATTGTGAAACTAGAAACATTTATAATTTAATACAATCATGTTGAGTTTTGATGCATCAACAATTTCAGATTTACGTGATATCACCAAAAAAAATATATCTCAATGTGAGAGTATCAAAATTATGATCCACTTGATCCTATAGATGCCTGAAACATGCATGTATAATATATCCAAAATTTAGATTTTAAAACTTTTTGAATTTTTCTGGATGATTTTTTTTGAAGGTGATCTTATATGCTGTCCGGTAGAGAATTCTAGATTTGCATTGCCTCGCCAAATAATTTATATCTTGATGTGGAACTATCACCATCAAAGGGAATTTTGATTGATTAAAACTCTATTTTGAGGGATTTATTCTCATCAAGTCATTTTATATCAATCCAAGTTGGTGATATACAACTTTCAAGATCGCAACGCTCTGATAGGTAACATCTTTTCTATTTGTGTTTTTACTTTCTTTTGTGTCTCCCCCTTTTTTTGTAGTGTTGAAACAAATAGCAATATGGAACAATTGTCTTAGGGTGCGAGAGTTTAAATTTACCTCCTTACACTTTAAGACCGTCCAATTTTGACTTCAAGACGGTGGATGTCGGCTTAAGGTGTGCGAGGCTTCGTCACCTCAAAACCCGACCATTTTTTTTTTAAAGATGGTGGACGTCAACTTAAGGTGTACGAGGCTTCTTCACCTAAAGTCCCGAATAATTTTTTTTTGAAGATGGAGGACGTCGACTTAAGGTGTGCGAGGCTTCATCACCTCAAGACCTGACCAATTTTGCTTGAAGACGGTGGACGTCGGCTTAAGGTGTGCGAGGCTTTGTCACCTCAAGACCTGACCAATTTTTCTTGAAGATGGTGGACGTCGGCTTAAGGTGTGAGAGGCTTCGTCACCTCAAGACCCAATCAATTTTTCTTGAAGACGATGGACGTCGGCTTAAGGTGTGCGAGGCTTCGTCACCTCAAGACCCGACCAATTTTACTTGAAGACGGTGGACGTCGGCTTAAGATGGGCGAGGCTTCGTTACCTCAAGACCTGATCAATTTTACTCGAATATGGAGGACGTCGGATTAAGGTGTGCGAGGCTTCGTCACCTTAAGACCCGACAAATTTTTTTGAAGATGGTGGACGTTGGCTTAAGGTGTAAGAGGCTTCGTTACCTCAAGACCCTATAATTTTTTTTAAAGAAGGTGGATGTCGGCTTAAGGTATGCGAGGCTTCGTCACCTCAATACCCGACCAATTTTACTTGAAGACAGTGAACGTTGGCTTAAGATGGGTGAGGCTTCGTTACCTCAAGACCTAATCAATTTTACTTGAATATGGTGGACGTCGGCTTAAGGTGTGCGAGGCTTCGTCACCTTAAGACCCGACAATTTTTTTAGAAGATGGTGGACGTCGTCTTAAGGTGTACGAGGCTTCGTTACCTCAAGACCCAACTAATTTTTTTGAAGACGATGGACGTCGGCTTAAGGTATGCGAGGCTTCGTCACCTCAAGACCCGATCAATTTGGCTTGAAGACGCAATGGTTTTCTTTAAGTATGGGCCCTTTCACCGATGCATTTATGCGATGATCTTCTCTAAGTATGGGCTCATTCATTGGTGCATTTATGCGTTGGTCTTCTTTAAGTATGAGCCCTTTATTGATCAGCTTAAGATGCAATTGGACAAATTTTATCCACCTTAAGGCATGAAAATTTTGATATCCTTGTAAGAATAAACCCGTTAGACGCCAGTTTAAGGTGCAAAGGGACAAATTTTGTCTACCTAAAGGCATGGAAATTGTGATATCCTTTTAAGTATAAACCCGTTAGAGGCCAACTTAAGGTGCAAAGAGATAAATTTTTTCCACCTTAAGGCATGAAAATTTTGACATCCTTTTAAGGATAAACCCGATAGAGGCCAAATTAAGGTGCAAAGGGACAAATTTTGTCCACCTTAAGGCATAGAAATTTTGATATCCTTGTTAGGATAAAACCGTAAGAGGCCAGCTTAAGGTGCGAAGGGATAAATTTTGTCCACCTTAAGGCATGAAAGTTTTGATATCCTTTTAAGGATAAACCCGTTAGAGGCCAACTTAAGGTGCAAAGGGACAAATTTTATCCACCTTAAGGCATGGAAATTTTGATATCCTTTTAAGGATAAACCCGTTAGAGGCCAGCTTAAGGTGCAAAGGGACAAATTTTATCCACCTTAAGGCATGGAAATTTTAATATCCTTGTAAGAATAAACCCGTAAGAGGCCAGCTTACGGTGCAAAAGGACAAATTTTGTCCACCTTAAGGCATGCAAATTTTGATATCCTTTTAAGGATAAACCCGTAAGAGTGCAGCTTAAGGTGCAAAGGGACAAATTTTGTCCTCCTTAAGGTATGGAAATTTTGATATCCTTTTATGGATAAACCCGTTAAAGGCCAGCTTAAGGTACAAAGTGACAAATTTTGCCCACCTTAAGGCATGGAAATTTTGAGAACCTCTTAGTTGTAGGCTTGGAGAACTTTGGCATTTCAAATCCCATTGAAGGAACTCTCTTTCTTTTCGACGGGTTGCCCCCATTGAGTCACAAATATTTAGAGTAAGTCCAAAATTTAATTAGAATAGTTTCAGACTTGGTATCAATATGGTAGATACTACAGGAACATATATTTTTTTTGACACTCATGTCACTGAATTCCGAATGAAATTCCAGGCACCTACGTACCTCAGTAAAGAGAATCAAGTGACAACGTAGTTTTGGGCGAGTGCTTTTTTTGTGTCCTAACTTTTGCCTAAGCCGCCTCTTTTGAGGTTTTCAACTTAGCGGACTTCTATTCTTTTTTTATATTTTTTTTGCTATCACAGTTTATACTCATGCGGGCCAGGAGTGGACATGCAGTTTATACTCGTGCCTTAAGGAGTGTACATACAGTTTATACTCGTGCCTTAAGGAGTGTACATGTCGTTTATACTCGTGCCTTAACGAGTGTACATGCAGTTTATATTTGTTCCTTAAGAAGTGTTTTGACTTGCAGTTTAGGCTAATGCATCGAGAAGCATTATCTTCCTTCAAGGATAGTACTTCTTCAAGAACTTGACATTGATGGGGCCAACCCTCATTCTATCTGCATCGACAAGCTTGTAAGTACCATTTGAATATGCCTCTTATATGACATATAGTTCATCCCACTTTGGGGTGAATTTTCCCCTAGACTTATGAGAAGTGATAATGGGCCTTCTTACTGCAAGAACTTGATCTCCAACTTGTAAGCACCTCAAGCAAACTCTTTTGTTGAAGGAACAAGATAGCTGGGCTTGATAACATTCAAGATTTTATTGAGCCTCTAGCCTTTTCTCATCAAGATCTTCTAACTCCACAAGACGTAACTTGGCATTTTCTTCATCCGTGAGCCCTTCTTGAATAGCCAGTCTCAAAGAAGATATTTGACTCTCAAGTGGTAGGAGTGCTTCAACTCCAAAAATAAGTGAGTATGGGGTTGCTTGCGTTGGTGTATGATAAGTTGTCCTATACGCCCATAAATTTTCTTCCATTTGCTCATTCCAGTCTCGTTTGGATTTGGTGACAACTTTCTTCAATAAGTTGCATAAAGCCTTATTAAATGCTTAAACTAGACCATTGGTGGCA
The DNA here is from genome assembly GCA_030864225.1 of Capsicum baccatum var. pendulum. Classification (NCBI taxonomy): domain Eukaryota; kingdom Viridiplantae; phylum Streptophyta; class Magnoliopsida; order Solanales; family Solanaceae; genus Capsicum; species Capsicum baccatum. The sequence goes on along the minus strand of CM061559.1, from coordinate 65,265,467 downwards.
GCATGGTACATAGAAGATTTGCGTTGCTTGAAACCAAAGAGGTCACAACTTTTGTTCATCAGCTTGTTATCAAATGGCTTTCCATTGTCAGTTATTATATACTGAGTAATTACAAAATTGTAGATAATATTTACTTGGATGAAGATTGCAATATTTTCTTTCTTTACTTCCTTGAGAGCAACAACTTCAACCCATTTTGAGAAGTAATCTGTCGCGGCCAAGATGTATAAGTGTCCACCAAAAGATTTTGGTAGTGGACTAACAACATCCATTCCTCAAGCATTGAATATCCAAGATACGTCAGTTGGGTGTAGTACCTCTAGAGGTTGATGTATGAAATTTGCATGGAATTGGCAAGCTTTGTATCTTCTAGCATAGTCCAAGAAATCTTTCACCATCGTTGGCCAATAATATCCCATCATTTTAATGTGAAAATAAAGCTTCGGTCTAGACTGATATGATCCACAAACTCCCGAGTGCACTTCTTGCAAAGATTGAATTACTTATTTCAATCCAAAACATCATAAGAGTACTCCTTCAAATGATCTTCTGTATAGTGTGTCTTTGTAGTAAAGGAAGTGAGGTGCACGACGACGAATGCCAGTCTTTCTCTTTGGATTTTCTGGAAGTATCCCATAACATAAGTAATCAATGATAGGTTGTCGCCAATCTTCTTTTACAACTTCAGACATAGCAACGAGGTATTCAACCTTTTTTTCCACATCCTCATCTGATGACGGTACTACCTATTCTTGGCGGATAGTAACTTGGGTATGATTTGGAAGAGTCAGGGTTGAGGCCAGAGAAGCTAGGGCATCAACTTGATTATTTTCTCTCCTTGGCACATGCTAGAGGGTTACTTCTCCAAGCCATCCTATCAAATTTTGTGCATATTCATGATATGGTTTTAACTCGGTCTTTCGGACTTCATAGCTTCACAAAAGCTGTTTGATCACCAATTGGGAGTCACCAAAGACTTGTAATTGCAGTTGTTTCATGTCCACTGTCATCTTGAGTCCAATTATTAAAGCTTGGTATTCAGCAACAATATTAGAGCAACGATTCATTAGGGTAAAAGAGTATGGGATGACCACCTCTTATGGAGTAATGAACACCACCCCGGCACCAGCTCCATCTCGATGTGCGGTACCATCAAATTACATCTTACATAGGGGTTTAGCTTCAATGACCATTGCATCTTCATCAGGATGCTCATCGCTCAGTTCCCAATCATCAGGTATTGGGTGGTCTGCCAAGAAGTCAGCCAATGTCTGTCCCTTTATGGCCTTTTGGGAAGGATGGGTTTTGACATTACAAACTTGATGGGATTTGCCCTAGACACAAGACGAGCCACATGAGCTTGAAAGTAGTGTTTCATATTTTGAATTGAGAAGGCCAATGCCAAACATAACTTTTCAATTGGAGAATATTTTAACTCATTTGGTGTCATCATTCTGCTCAGATAGTAAAGAGAGTTTTCTTTGCCTTCACTATTTTCTTGAGCCAGTAGTGCTCCAACTGACCTCTCTTGTGCCGCGACGTAGAGTATCAATGGATTCTCAGGTATGGGTGCTGTAAGAACTGGAGGTTTTATTTAAGTACGATTTGATACTCTCAAAGGAATTACTACACACTTGGTCCCATTCGAAGGGAGTGTCTTTCTTTATGAGACAACTAAATGGTTGACATTTTTTGGCCAAGTTTGAGATGAACCTCCTTAAATATGCTAGCCTTCCTTAAAGGCTTTTTAACTCATGAATGTTTTGAGGATCGGGCATCTTCAAAATTATATCGACCTTGGCTTGATCAATTTCAATTCCTTGGCGTCGGATAATAAAATCAAGAAACTTTCCGGAAGTAACTCCGAATGCACACTTCAATGGATTCATCCTAAGTTGATATCTTCGAAGTAACTCAAACACCATTCTTAGGTCTTTTAAGTTGTCATCTCTTTTTATTGACTTCACCACTAGATCATCCACGTAGCATTCAATATTTTTATGGAGTAGGCTGTCAAAAATATTTTGCATAGCCCTTTGATTAGTGGCGCCAGCGTTCTTCAAGCCAAAAGGCATCACCTTGTAGCAATAAATATCTTTGGTCATACAAAATACAGTGAGCTCTTCATCTTTTGGTGCCATGCAAATTTGCTTGTAGCCGGATGAACCATCTATAAAGGACATTGCCTCATAACCAGTGGTGGTATCAATCATCAACTCTGGTATGGGGATTGGAAAATCATCCTTAGGACATGCGTTGTTGAGATCTCGAAAGTTGACACAAACTTGAATTTGGCCATTCTTCTTTCGTACTGGAACAATACTTGAAATCCTCGTGGGATATTTGACTTTGTGAATAAAGCCAGATTCAATGAGTTTGTTAACTTCATTCTCAATCAATGGAACTAACTCTGGCATAAAACACCTTTGGGCTTGCTTAATAGGACGAGCCCTGTTCCTAAACGCCAACTGATGGACTGCTACTTTTGGATTTGAGCCAGGCATTTCTTTGTAACTCCAAGCGAAAACATCCATATATTCTTTGAGTATGTCTGTATAAGCAATTTCTTCCTCCACTTTCAGAAACATTAGGTAAGTTGGTGTTGGGTCTTCATTGGTCCCAATATTAACTTTCTTTAAGGGATCTATTGTAGCTTTTACTACTTCTTCAAGTTGCAATGGAGCATCTCCAGCATCTTCCTCCTCTTGAGGATCATCGTCGTTGATAGATATATGATAAAACCAAAAAGCATCTTCTATTTCTTCATTAACCTTCATTTGAGATGAGAAATATTTTCTTATTATGGAGCGTAACATGATATAAAGAGCCAACACTCTCTTCATCTTCTTTGCTTTGCTTGGTATAAACCACAGTATGCGTCTTTTCTTTTAGCACCTCATCACATGAAACTACCAGTTTTATCTGTTGTTTTATTCTAGAAGGAATCAAACTTTGGAAATCCTTTTGTATTTTAAGTGAAGAGTGCATTATCGCGCATTGACGACTCCTCTTACACTTCTTAATTTTCCTCTTATTTAGAGGTCCTAACCTTTCGAACAGAGAAGTTCTTGCAGTTAATTCTCCAAGTCGGTCAAAGACAGAATCCTCTTGTTGGATGCAGTGGACTCTTTTTCTACAGTGATGTAGTTTCTAACCGCCCTTCTTATGGAGATGTGAATTGGAGGTGGCTGCGTATATCCTAGGACTTCACGTGCCTGACTGATCGTACCTTCCGACGGAAGTTTGCCCAACCTTGATGGCTCATTTGGATTATATCCAACCTTTACAAATAGTCTGTATGCATTTGGATCGACGCCATCCTTCATACATTTCGTAGGGGGTGTCATATCTTGTGGCAGATTTTGAGCCACGGACTCTTCAAGAAGTCTTGAGGATGGATTTATTGCATCAATCTTCTTGATAGGTAAATTTAGCCCCTTTAGCACATTATCTTGGGAATCCAATGGGTGACTTTCTCTTTCCTTACACGAAGAACGGGAGTTGTCTTTTTTTTCATAGAAGCGACACCTTCCTTATTTGAAGTGGAGAGAGGCTTTTTGGTGGTGACTTTTTCAACAGTCACCGCGACCTTCTTAGATGCAAGATCATCACACTTGGTCTTTCTGACATCTTCAACCCTTTTCTCATCCATAATATGCTTTTTTAAGTAGAATTTTGCATTGGTAAAATATGACTCAGCTTCAGTGAATGGCTTGTCATCGACAACTATCTTTCTTTCCATTCTGCCTTTGAGGTACTTCAAGCATTGATAGTAAGAGGATGAGATAATGTTGTTCCCATGCACCCAAGGCCTACCAAACAATATATTATATGAAGTTTTGGCATCGATCACATGCATCAAATGGTTTAATTTAAAATCATCCATACGAATCCCCAACTTAATACATCCCATAGCCCTCTGGCCCCGTTGGTTGAATCCTTGGATCATTATACGGCTTTTGTCCAGTTCGCTAGTAGCGATGCCAAGCTCATTCAGCATACGGATAGGTAGGATATTGACTCCAGATCCTCGATCTATCAAAATTCTATTGATCTTGTTTCCTAAAATTTGACCCACCATGTATAAAGGACAGTTATGTCGGGCCTTACCAAGCAAAAGATTATTATTTGTAAATGTGATTTTTGTATCAGACACATCTGCCTCTTCGCCAAGAGTTTGAGCAAGCTTTTTAAAAGGTGAAGGAAAATCCATGGGTAGATTCTCACCCTTTGCCCCCTCTTTGGCGGTATTAGAACAAGATGCCTCAAGGTTGACTTGGGCAATTTTTACACGAAACCAACTTAGTAAGAATTTCTCTAAAGTCACCGAACGCCGAGGTTTTTGGTGGTGAAGCTCCATCACCCTCATCTTCTTTGAGAACCCAACCAACTTCTCTTTCTTTGGTTTCTTTACCATTCTCCTTCTGGTTGGCTGCTTGGATGACTCCTTTCGCATACTCATCCTCCTACGTCTTCGCCTCATCACCAGAGTCTAACCATCATTATTGCCTTCGTTAACTGAAAACCTGTCAGGCTCTAATATTTTCTCATTATGCTCTTCGACACATATTTGGACTGGGTCAAGCAAGCCAAAAGTAATAGAGATTTATCTCATCATCGAAGAAGATCTTCTTTTCTTTTTCCAGTTGCATGACTTTATCTTTAAAGACAAAGAACTTTTCTAGAGGATGACTTGTGAGCCTATGATATTTGCAATAATTAGGGTCATTGGTCCTTCCATCTTCGTTGGGATGCTTCATCTCTAGGATTTTAATGATCTTATGCTCAAGGAGTTTATCGAAAATATCAGCAACATCAGAATCAAGAAAGGGATATTTCTTTTCTTGCATCTTCTTTAAAGTTTTCTGATTTGGACATGCTCCAGAAGTCGTCTTCATACTTTTCTTCTTGCTCACCTTATTTTCATTTTTAGGAACTAACTTGCCCTATATTTTGGGTTCCCTCTTTTCCTTTCCCCTTCGAGGGTCATGAATAGGCGCTCCTTCCTTTCCAGCAGAAAATATGCTCAACTCCATGCCGTAAGCACGAGTAGCTAACTTTTCAAAGGATTTTGGTTTAATTCTTTGCAAAATGTAGAGAAGCCCCCAGTTCATTCCTTGGACGCACATCTCTATTGCATAAGCTTTACTGAGCCTATCTTTACAGTTGATAAAGTCGATGACTGGCTCATCCTTTCTTTGTCGAGTATTTGTGAGCTCTATCATGCTCACTATATGCCTTGTGCTATAAAACCAATTTAGGAACTCGTGTTTCAATTGCTACCAACTATCGATGGAGTTAGGCTCAAGGTCTGTATACCAATCAAAGGCATTTCCCCTTAGGGAACGAACAAACTGTTTGACAAGATAGTCACCGTAAGTTCCAGCATTATTACATGTCTCGACAAAGTGTGCGACATGATGTTTTGGATTACCTTTACCCTCAAATTGTTGAAATTTGGGAGGTTGATAGCCAGCAGACATTTTGAGGCTATTTATTCTTACAGTGTAAGGCCTAGCATATGTAAGGGAAGACTTGTTGACAATATCACACTTGTCTTTGAGGGTCTCTTTAATAAATTCCCTCAATTGTTCAATCGGGATCATTCTCTCAGCAAAACTTTGCACCTCTTTAGTCGATAGTGTTTGTTTCACAGGATTTTCTATCTCATGAACCTCTGGAGATTTTCCCGATGCATGGCTAGATTCTTCGTCTATTAATCATTCCTTCCTATCCATTATCTTATCAATCCTAGCTTCTTGATTTTGAACATAGGTGGTCAGGCCTTCAATTTTCTTTAGCAGATTGGCAAGCTGTTCCTCCATAGACGAGGCATCAGTTACCATTTCTTGCATGATTATTGGAGACATTGGAGAGTAACATGGATTATAACATAAGTTGATCCTTGAAGTGCTCAGCTTCTATAGTGTAAGTGGAGATGACGCATTTGTTGAACGACCATCGCTCTTTGCACTAGAGTATTTGGAATCAGAATACTCAAGTAGAGCTAGAGTCTTCTTAAGGATTCTGCCACACTGTTTCCTCCTCCCGAAGCACTTTTATTAGACTTCGTTCCTTTTGGGGTTGAAGATCCAAAAACTGGAGCTGGAGCGGACGACACTGGATGTGTTTGTTGTCCTAGCAAGCCTGTCTTGCTTCTTGTGACATCTCCCAGGATTCCAAAAGTAACACCAAGGATGTTTTCTAATTTAGCAGAGAACTTTGAATCTGTATCCTTGGAAGCAGTTGATTGAGAATTGACCTTCTTGGAAGTCATTTCGTTGTTCTTAAACTTTGAAGTATGAAAAATTGAGATGAGAGGTAGAGATTGTCCTACTAGGCATGCCAGAATTTGTTGGACAGTAAAATTTTGAGACCGAAAAATAAATAATTTGAGACAAGAAAATATATATTGCAACAATCAATTTATTGATTTGAATGCGTGAGTTTTACAATCTCTATGAATCTGCTGATTCGCCTATTCAAATAGAAATTCAATGGCTTCGAGCTTGATCTTGAATTTGAACTTGATTTCTTGATTTGATGGACTTGATCTTGACTTGTGCTTCAATTCAAAGGCTTTTGAACTTGTTCTTGAATATTGCGGTCTTGATCTTAAATCTTGATGAATTTGATTTGAATGCATGAGCTTTTTAGAGAAATTGCAAAGTTTGATCCACGAGCTTTCTCTTGCTACTTGTTAGAGTTCTGGGGGTCCATTTTTTAAATTATGAGACCCCTATTTATACTTGTGGAAAAGGAAGAGTCATGATCAATATGGACTTCTTTTGACCAATCAGATTTGAGTGATGTGACGCCTTTTTATGGGCTTTTATTTCATGGGACTGCTGCATCATTTTGACATGTAGCACGGTCTAATTGGCTCCTTCACTTGACTTGGCATGCCACGTCATTTGACACGTGACGCTTATTTAGGCCTCTAGAATATGACAATATCTTGGGCTTAGTAAAGTGTGTTCATCATTTGTAGCCCAAATTAATGGACTAACTCAATAAATATTGGGCCTTATTTAAATCCATACACATTTGGACTTAAATAATTAATTCAATTATATTAATCCGCAATATTTATTTGCGACTAATATATTTTGAATTTAATATAATCTGAATTTTGTGCGGATTTAAATTTAATAAAATTACATCTCCCACAATATATTTCAAATAAAATAATATGTCAACTGAAAGCTCTAAACAAGTACATCATAAATATAATTTCTAGAAATTAATTACAACAGCAGTTTGCTTTATCTATTTTTTTTTTTAAGGAAAAAATACATCATAATAGATAATGCAAAGAATATTCACCGTCAAATATTTTGGGCCAACAAGTCAAGAAATATGGATTTATAATTAATAAAGGATCATTTGCTTTGGCATTCGACTCATGACATAGCGAATAGACTCGCCCAAAACTTAAAAGTCTAATAAATTAACCTTTTCTTCAATTTGTAATGATTAAAAGAAATCACAGTGGAGTATTAGAATTTGCGTTCTTCATAGTAATATTAGTAATAGACTCCATTAACTCATCATGATATTAATTTACTTCAAACATCATTAATCAAAAAAAAAAATCATAATCTTATGAAGTGTTATTAGGTACAACATATATTAGTGCAATCAAAATATACTATATTAAAAGTGTAAAATTTTTTAGAAAAGTGGTTTAAACTTTTTGTCCTTCATTAAAAGAATTCGCAATAGACAAAATTGTCTTTTCACCTATTTTCTCAGATTATTAATTAATTATTAATAATTTAAAGAGTCCTAAAATATATCATAAGAGCAAAATATATGATAAATTTACATATTATTTAATTTGAGTTCTTTTCAAAGTCACATTATTTAATCGTACATGGTTATGAACTTTTGTTTTTGGAGTAGAAGGACTTTCTAATGAAGGAAGGTTTGAAACAAGACTTTGATTTCTAATAAGCATTAAGTATCACGTACTTTTTCCAAGTTTGAGAGTTTTTTTTTTTATTAAGATTTTCTAAAAGTATTTTTGAGAAAAATACATTTAAAAATAATTTTTAAACTTAGTCAAATACTAACAATTGCTTCAAAGTGATTTCTAAATTAAATTTATTAGTCAAACATAAATTATTTCGCACTGAAAGATAGACATCGAAGTAATTCTAAAAATTGAACTTATTAAAGCAAATTACATGTGCAGAATATTAAGACTAGTATTAGTAATAGATTCCATTAACTCATCATGATATTAATTTACTTCAAACGCCATGAAATAAAAAAAATCACAATCTTATGAAGTGTTATTTGGTACAACATATAGTAAAGCAATAAAAATACTAAGTCGTGACTTGATTACTAGAGTACTACGCTTCATCCTTCCCTTAAAAATAATCTTTAAGAAAGCAATCAAATTTTTTTAAAAAGGGACATTATAAAACAACATTACTAGTTTTCTTTAAAAGATACTGGAGTGGTGGTTTAAAAAAATCTGACGTTCATTTCTAAGAACGTTCACTATATTTTTCAGCAAGCCACGTAACAACAGTAAAAAAATTTACAAATCTTTCAGTTTTTGTATTAGAATCTGATAAAATATTACAATGACCATAAACAGATCCACAAATTCAGAATATAAATAGTGTATTCGAATCAATAGAACACATAACAAAAGCTGTGATACCATGAGAAAATACATACCAAGAACAATGAATTTTATACCTTAAGTAGTGGAAGATTTTTTGAAGTTACTATCATATGAATCTTTCCCAATTCTCTCTGAATCATTAGGAAATAAAGTGTTGATCTTCACCAATAAAAAACCCTAATTTGGTGTATAATGAATTTGTTTTGTGTTGAGAGAATCTCCTTTTAGCAAGAATAGTAAATTTATTTTTGGTATAATATATAAATATGCTCTTTAACTTAGCTTCAACTTGTATTTATGTCCTTCAATTCTGAGTGTGCACAAGTAGACCCTTAAACTTGTATAAAGACGTGCGTGTCTAATTATTCAACTATATACAAATTTTAGTGTCTATTTATACACATCCAAAGTTGAAGTCATAGATTGAGATGAGATTAAGTTAAAGAATATGTTTATGTATTATGCCTTTTTTTAATTTTTTTTTTAAATCTTTCTCTTCTTTATTCTGAATATCAGTTATAAGCATAACTCCATCCGCTTTTTCACGTTCAATTTTGAAAGAGTTTTAGGAAAGTGGTAATTCCTTAAATAAACCACTTCTTTCTATCTCTCCTAACTGAGTCGGTTCAATCAACATGGAACGAGACATGAATCATAATTCAATAATTTACACTTGAACGATATGCCCGTTTTGATTTAGTCCAAATTAGAGCAGCCAATTTAAAGTTTTTGATACAAAATATTTGTTTCTAGACTTTAAACTCTGATCTTAAATATTAGTTCAAAGATTTTGTTGCAACAAATTATTGGCTTTAGAAGGTAGCAGATCACTCGAGTGAGAGGATTGTTCGACAACTCAATCCAATTCTAAAATTTCATCCTAGATGCACTTCTTCCTATTCTCCATATGACCCGAAAAAGAGGTGCGTGGGTAGGGGGAGGGGGGCTCAACATATTGAATAAAATCTTGTATTTGAATAAAAAAAAGTAATTTTATTGAAGTCCCTTATGTTTTATTTACCTATTTCTTGTGTTATTTATTGCTGATGTTTCTTTGAGAAAGATCATATAACTAAAAAAATATTTTATATAAGATTACAAAATAAAATATGGGCAAATAACACACATTTTGATAGTTTGAAGCTTAACTACTCTCTTTCAATTTTTTCAATAAATTTTCTCTTTCGGATTTTAATTATTGATCATATATATAACTGAACATTGATATACATAAGTATCTTATGTATCAAAACCGATATTTATGAAAATAACACATCTTCTTTTAATGTTGAACACAATTAATGTCACATTTATTAATATGTGATTAATGAATCACTTTTGAAAATTTGAAACATCAAATTAAGGTAGTCAATTAAACAACATCAGATTTTGTGTTTCGATCAAAATTTTGCTATTTTCTCAAGCTTTGTTTCTTCAAATAAATTTCTCAAGAAGATGAACATTGAATATTGTTGATGCATTTTGATCTATTTCATCCCTATAATAATATACATTGCAAATCAATATTAGTTTAATATGCAACAAAATTTAAACAAAAATTTTCAATATTGATGATAACGATAAAATTTAGGTTGTAGTTATGAATATGGTTTGAAATAAAATAACTCAACAGTTAGTTTGTATGACATACATATACATAACAGAGTTATGTATATGAGTTTGGAAGGAAACAATCCAATAGTATCTAGGTCAAACATAAACATAACAAAGGTATGTATATGGTTTAAAATAAAATAATTCAGCAATTTGTATGACATACATATACATAACTCTGTTATGTATACGATTTGAAATAAAGCAGCCCAACAGTGTCTATGTCAAACACATACATAACATAGTTATGTATATGATGTGATATAAAAATTCTCAACAATGTTAAATGTCATACATATACATACTTGTGCTATATATCAATTTATAAATAATATAATGCCTTCACTGTCCAAACCAACCATCGCAACGACAAGCTCATCCAAAGAATGTTGCTTCTGTGTTTTCATCTTTTTATGCAGATGAACGGATAGACAACAAGGAACCAACAAAGATCAAATGATGGAACATTGCTCATTATTAGCAATTCTAGCTATATGATGTATAGATATATATCTTGTTGCACATAATGCTCTCATAAAATAGTATAACTGAAATAAAACAACGTTAAAAAGGAAGGAAAAGGATGAAATTTAGATTTCAAACTCAAAGGTCTGAATTTCCGATGTTATGCGAGCATCAGATGCGAATTGGGGAAGAATTCGGCGAGGCATTTTGGTCGAAAGTTTGGAAATTGGGTTTTTGTGGTGGAAGGTTGAAATTCTTTGCAGCCTCTTTTGTGAATTCAAAATTTGAAAACCGCTTGATTGATGTTCCTTGATTTTATGCACTCTTCGAGGAGCATTAAGCGTACGAAAAGAATAGGTGAGATATGTATATGAAGTTTAGAGAGAAAAAGTGTCAAAAATGATTTTTTGTAATTACTTTTGATAGTTGAAATTTTATGTAATAATAGAAATTTAGGTTGTAATTTTAAGTAATTTTTCCATAAAATATCTCCATAACAAACATAACATATTTAAGTGTTTGGTGTTCCATGAAATTATATTTGGTTTGATAAATATCTACTATATAGAAAGTGAAGAAGAGGGGGGATGACCAAGAATATTATTGTCCTTTCAAAAGGATATTATTATCATTTCAAAAAGAAATTTTTATATTTGCTTATTATGAAAACTTCAAAATTTGTTCATAAATTTTTAATGACAAATAAACCAAACCCCTTTTTCTAAATGTCAATCATATCCCATATTGTAAAATATCTCACATGCACTCCATAATTTCCTTAACAATTTTTCATAAATGTTTTCTATCAGTGGTAATAGAAATTAGGGGTGTGTAAAAATTGAATCGACTAATAAATCAAATTAAAAATAATTCAACTGGTTTATTTGTTATTGAGTTATTGAATTAATGTGTTTTTAATGATTTTATAAAAAAATTTATCGAATTATTGATTCAATTTTAATTTTTTAATATTGGGTTGTTGAATAATTGATAATCCATTAAGACTATACTAAGTTACTACTTTACCCTTACTCGTGTATTGGTGTCTTCACATTCTATAAAACCGGTGATATAGGTCCATAGAATAAACCAAAAAAGGACTTTGCCATGAAAACTGTATATATTGTTAGTTACTCGTATATATAGGTCAGTAGGATTGCTATGTATCCATTCTGTATTGTTGGCCTATCACGTCAAATTGATGGAGAAGTTCTATATTTATTTTATGAGCATTTTCTTCTCGATTAAATCGAATCATTAAAAATAAAAAATTTTAAATTGAAAATCAATAAAAAGTATGTTATTGATTTGATTATTACTTTAGGATTTTTAAAAATAAAAAATCGATAAATCAAATTGATAATACATAAAATTGAATCGAACCGATCGATCCACAGCAAAAACTACTCATTTCTATTCCCATTTTAAGTGGTGAAATTTCACTTTTGTTTTATTCAAATGAATGTCCACATACAAGTAGAATTAAGTTTTCTCTTGCACATTTGATTACGGTACAAAATAATTATTAAGTGGAGTAGTAAAAAAATATATTAACATATATCTAAAGGCATAAATCTGTCCACATTCACATCGAAAATAATTTGAAGTTAAATTTTTCGAAGATATCCAATTTATATCACTGACCGTATAATTTAGACTTTTTGACATATCAATTCATAATTTTATCTTTTAAGTAGATTGTTTCCTATTCTTAATATCTCAAATAAGAAGGGGAATAATTTCTTTTATGCAGATTATCTCTGTTTTGACATATTAATAAATTCCATGAGTACATTGTATTGTCTAATTTGAGTTTCCACAAAATTTATGTCTAAAGCCAATGTAATAATGTTAAATGTTTTTTGCAGTTTGCGTCAAGGATTTTTCTTTAAAATTATTTTTATGTGCCTATAAATCGTAAAACTATAAGCACTTTATTAAAAGACTTTATCAATTGATCTAAAGAGAAAAGTTATGAAAATGTTCTTATAATTTGAAACTACATGTAATATTTTTCACTACGGACATAAATGACACAAATATTTTTAAATATGTATCGTCTAACCACGAACCATAAATTTTTTAAAAGATATTTATCATGCTAACAAAGTAGAAATATTATTAGGGAAATTACAGGAATAACCCAAAATAAGGTGGCTTTCAAGTTTTGACCCTAAATAAAAAAGTTTCAAAAGAATAGCCTTCAGCTATTAAGTGATATATTTTCAGACAAAATTGTCCTTGATCAATGGAGTAATTTTCATAAATGATCCTCGTAATGGATAACAACTCCATACTTATTCATCTTTCAACTTTCATTTTTTTTCCTTTTTAATTTTACTTTGATTTTTCTTTTCTCTTTTTATTTTTAATTTTCCTCAATCCTTATTTTTTTTTTCTGTTTTCCTCTCAACTTTTTTTCCCTTTTTTATTTTACTTTGATTTTTTATTTTTTCTTTCCTCTTTTTTTTTTTTTTTTTAAATCCTTTTAGTTTTTCTTAACCCTTATTTTTTTTCCTTCACTCCTCTCAACGTCTACTTTTATAAAAAAAAAACTTTTTTATTTTTATTTTTTTTTCTTTTTAAATTTTTTCTCGGCCTTTATTTTTATTTTTTATTTTTTTATCAACCTTTATTTTTTTCTCGTTCTCTCTCAACTTCTACATTTTCTTTGATTTTTATTTTTTTAATATTTTTCTTGATTTCTTCTTTTTATTTTTTTGCAATTTTTATTGTTTTCTTCGATTTCTTCCAATCAAGTTACATCTCATGAGTAAGAGTTGACACTATCACATTATAAAGGCAAGACTTGTGACTTTCAAACAACAAACTACGTTTTATGGGCAAGAGTCGATACTATCACATTGTAGAGGCAAGACTTATGACTTTCAAACAACAAGTTATGTTTCATGGACAAGAGTTGACACTACCACATTGTGTTTTGATTTATGAGATGTTCTATAACTCCTACATTAGAGGCAAGACTTAGCTCAAGGACTTTCAAATAATAAATTATGCCTACGAGTACGAGTTGACTCTACCACGTTATTTTTTCATTTATGAGATGTTCCACAACTATTGCCTTAGAGGCAAGAATTAGCTCAAGGGCTTTCAAACTACAAATTATGCCCCATGGACAAGAGTTGACACTACCACGTTATGTCTTTATTTATTAGATGTTTTACAACTCTTGTCTTAGAGGAAAGACTTAACTCAAGGCATTTCAAACTGTTAATTATGTCATGCGGGCAAGAGTTGACACTACCATGTTATGTATTCATTTATGAGATGTTCTACAACTCTTGCCTTAGAGGAAAGTCTTAGCTCAAGGACTTTTAAATAACAAATTATGCCCCATGGTCAAGAGTTGACATTAGCACGTTATATCTTTATTTATGAGATGTTCTACAACTCTCGCCTTAGAAACACGACTTATCCCAAGAATTTTCAAATAATTTTGTATATTGGGCAAAGTCAACACTAACACATTGTGTTTTTTACTCATGAAATGCTCTATAACCCTTGTCTTAGATATAAGACTCAGCCTAAGGACAATCAAACAACAAGTTATTCCCCATAGGAAACAATTGACACCACCACATTGTGTATTGATTTATGAGATGTCTTATAACTCTTCCCTTAGAGGCAAGACTTAGACCAAAGGCTTTCAAGTAACAAGTTGTGCCCCATGGGCAAGAATTGACATTACCACGTTGTGTTTTGATTTATGAGATATTCTGTAACTCTTGCCTTAGAGGCAAGAATTAACCCAAGGACTTTCAAATAACAAGTTGCGCCCCATGGGTAAGTGTTGACACTATCACACTATGTTTTGATTTATGAGATGTTCTATAACTCTTGCTTTAGAGGTAAAGCCCAAAGATTTTTAAACAACAAGTTATGTTTCACGGACAAGATTTGACACCACCACATTGTGTCTTGATTTATGAGATGTTTTATAAATCAAGGACTTTTAAATAACAAGTTATACCACATGGGTAAGATTTGACACCACCATATTATGTATTGATTTGTGAGATGCTCTATAACTCTTTCCTTAGAGGCTCGAATTAGTCCAAGGACTTTCAAAGAACAAATTACTCTCCATAGATAAGAGTTGATACTACCACATCGTGTCTTAATTTATGAGTTATTCCATAACTCTTGTCTTAGAGGCAAGATTTAGCCAACAAGCTACGTCTCATGGACAAGAGTTGATACTATCATATTGTGTCTTGATTTATGTGATGCTCTATTAGTCTTTCCTCTAAGACAAAACTTAGCCTAAGAACTTTTCAAAAGAACAAATTAAGCCTAATGGACAAGTATTGACACTACCACATCGTTTTTTGATTTATGAGATATTCTATAACTCTTGCCTTAGAAGCAAGACTTAACTCAAGGATTTTCAAACAACAAGTTATGCTCTACAAGAAAGACTTGACACTATCACAATGTGTCTTAATTTATGAGTTGTTCTATAATTTTTACCTTAGAGGCAAAACTTATCCCAAAGAACTTCCTAACAATAATTCATGCCCCTAAATTTGCTTTAATATCAAAAAAAGAACCCTTTGCGGATTATCTAACTTTTTTATTTATTAGCAAAATATAATAGAAGTTGAGAAATAAGAAAAAAGAGATCAAACAAAATAGAGAAATAAAAAAAAAGAGATTGAGGAATAAAAAGACAAGAAAAAAATAAAGATTAAGAAAAAATGAAGAATTTAAAAAATTGAGAAAAACATAAATGAGAAGGAAAAAAATGAAAATCTTTTATATCCTTAAGTGCATACAAAATAAGTATTTTAAATTTATCTACCATTACATCAGATAAATAATTATTCATTTTCATAAAATTGCTATTTTCAAAATATTCCCTTCAATCATGTACAAAACAAAATATGGTCATCTTAGATTACTATATACTAGATTATTCTTAAATAACATGTTCTTCGGTCACTATTAGCATGACAATCTGGATATTTTTTCCTTAAACAGTTCCTCTACTCTGGTTACTCCCCACCACAGCTTCTTGCCTCATTGGTTTCACCTTTAGGATAACATAGTTCTTAGGAATTTTTCTCCGTTTCCACATTGCTAATAAACTTCTTAACATATTATTCTTCAAATAATTCTACTATAAAGTAACTAACATGAATTTATTTTATCATACCATGATTGTTAGGGATTATGAATTTAGTTATTCATAATCATAAATAAATATACCTGTTTAGGTAGGTTTGATATTTCTAAGCTTTGCTCCTTCATAGCTTTTTCCATTGAAATAAATCTATTTTTTAATAACTAAGCAAAATATTTGTTGTGGACAGGAGAGAGTTTTTGCTTCAACACATGAAGGCTTGCTTTGCAATGCCTTTGGTTCATCTTATTTATAGGCTGAATGAATCTTTACAAGAGTCTGCACGTTTTTAAAATTAGTCTACTTTACAAAAAAGTCTTCTAATAAGACAAAAATCATTAATGCCTAAACTAATAATAGTCAAAAGGTCCAAAAAGTCTAAAAAACCTAAAAAGTCTTAAAACCTAAAAGCCTATACAAAAGTTGACGTAAAATAAATTGTGAAAGTTTACATGTTTCTTTCACAATTTAATAGCTTGTCTTCTATTATTACTCCGTTGATAGCTTCTCGTTGTCGTATCTTCTGCTTTTCCATATCTCCATTATTGCTTCTTATCTTGTATCTTTCAATTGACGGTCTTATCTACTTGGTTGATTTTTCTTCTATTCTAGCTGAACTTCTGGGATATCATTATCTTCTCCATTACATTTTGAACATTTATGATCTGGATATTTATGTCCAATTGTCTTGCAATATCTGGTTAATAATTCTTATGAAATAAATTTTTCTCTGATAGCTCTGGCGATAGGTTCTGTCTCTGGTTTGAGCAACGTCAGAATCCATTGCCTAATAGTTTCCATATCTGTTTCTCGTAATTCCTTTGAATTTGAATATATTAGTACATGATTTCTTGAATAATAACTCCATAGGGGATTTTGGTTGCAGTATGTGTTCGCTAGCTCTTGCAAAATTGTAGATAGTCCAATAATCCTCTTATTCGCATAAAATTTTGGTATCTCAATTCTAGGTATTTCTGGTTGTGGAATAATATCTTGTGGTATAATCATGTCTCGTGTCATTCCTATCTTTACAACTTGTATGGGTTTTTTAACTTCATCATATAATATCTCTGCTGGTGCCGTGTAAATTTTAATAAAAAATAGGGTACCTTTGGTTATTCTTTTAAAATTGATAAATGCTTAATATATTTCTGGTATAGTGGATATCTCATTTCCGCCAGAGGTATAAACAGTACTGAGTAGTCCATATTCATAGCAAGTTTTAACTAGACTTGGTTTGATTTTAGGTAAAGCAATTAGCTTATTATATCCGGTCAATCTCTGGGTTATATAGTTTGTATCTGGTTCTTGGATGTTTATAGCTCTAGGGTTAGTATTTAAAAAGGTTTGTACATTGTAGATATTTTCTATAAATGTCCAGGCTGCGTAGTTGTAAGTCTTTTTGTCTTGGTTTAAACTATCTCGGTATGTGGTAATTTGTGGGGGTATAAACATGAGATCTTTTGAAGTATTTGGTATATATGGTTTATCAAATAGCTTGTTTAGGTTCATATTTGTGTTTTTCCTAACTCTTTTGCTTGTACTTGCAGAAGTAGATTGATAAATGTTATGGGTTTTATGGAGTATCCCATCGTCTCCTTCTAGCTCTGGAACTTTAATGTCTTCCGATTGACATAGCTCTGCACACTGCTGAGTTATCTGATTTGTAGCTATAGACTTCAGTTTAACTTCATTAGTCTTTAGCTTTTCTATTTCATTACCCATACTGTCCACTTTCATTGAAAGCGTAGTTAGGGTGTTGAGTATTTTTTCTAGAGTATCCTCTTCTATTATATCAGTTTGTGTAGCTTTGTCTTGATATGTAATCTGCAATAACATTTTTGTTAGTACTAATTACTTCAATTATAAATATGAAATTTAATATATTCAAGACTAGTCTCCGAATCTCTTTTGTTGTAATTGAATTTTGTATTTTCTTTGTTAACCACCAGCGTACCTGTGTATTATCTGTTCGTACAATAAACTTGTTATATACAATATATGGCTCAAATGCTAACAAACATTTATATAATGAACATAATTCTTTCCTATTTATTTCTGTTTCATTAAACGTACCTGAGTAGTATCTACAATGGTGTTCTAAGTTTTCTGTTTCATATCGGTATTTAAGTACTCCTCCATAACTACATTCACTAGCATCTGCTTCTACTATATATAGAAATTTTCTATTTTCATCTGGAAATTGTAGTTTTGGTAATTCTTTACAAAGTAATTTTATTTTCTGAACTTGTTTTTTATCTTCTTCATTATAGTTATATTCTACATCCTTTTTTAATTTTTTCTGTAGTGGTTTTAAGGTTTCTGCTAATTTTGGAATATATTCTCTTACTTGGTTTACTAATCCTAAAAATGATTGTAATTTCTTTTTTTTATCTAATTCTTCTTTCGAAATTATTAATTTTTTGTACTATATGTTGTTGCATTTTTACTCCACTCTTATCTATTTGTATTCCTAAAAATTCTATCTGATTTTTCATAATTTCAGCTTTCTTTTCACTTAGACTTATTCCCGATTTTTCTATTATATTTGTAAATTGTCCTAATAATTTTAAATGTTCTTTTTTAGTTTTTGTATATAATAATATATTATCTATGTATACTATACAATTAGATAATTATTTAAAATAACTATTCATAAAATGTTAATATCTACCTGGTGCATTTTTATATCCAAATGGTAATACGTTCCATTCATAAAATCCTTGTGGTACCGTAAATGCGGTTAATTCTTTAGATTCTTCTTCTAACTTTAAATGGTAAAATCCTGATTTGTAATCGAATTTACTAAAATAATTATATCCCTGTATTTGTCTTATTTTTAATATCTTATTTGGTATTGGATAATTATATGTCATAGTCTTTGCATTTAAATTTCTATAGTCAATAATCATTCTACTTTTTCCTCTTTTTTGTTCACTATGTTATTTACTATAAATGTTGGACTATTATGTTTACTATTACTTTTTTGTATATATTGTCTTTCTAATAATTCATCTATATGCATTTTAAATTCTTTTAAATCGTCAAAATTATATGTTAATGGTTTCTGGGTTATTATGCTATTTTTATCTATTAATTCAATTTTTATAGTAGTTTTATGTTTTTCCCATCCTTTTAATGGATCTTCACTATATAATTGTTCTAATTTTTTCTTAATTATTTCTATCTTATTTATTGAAAATATAGTTATTTCTGTTTTATCTATTGAAAATACAACTAGTTTTATTGTATCTTCAGTATTTTTTATATTTTCTAACTTTTGTGTAATTTTTTCGCTTCCTTTAATCCAATCAGTTTTCTTTCTTATTTTATTATTAACTCTTTTTGCTCTTACTTTCTATTTACATGGTGTTGTAAACCACCAATCTATTCTAGTTATTATATGTGGGTATAATTTATCTAAAAACGGCATTCCTAAAAGTATATCTTTTGATGTTAGTTCATAATTATAAATTTCTTCTATTGTTAATATCCCATCCCATACTTGTATTTTTATATTCCGAGCTTTATAAGTAATTAAACTTCCTTCATTATTAAATCCTTTAACTATTATTGGTGTTTTTAATTTATCCCATCTGCTTTCTGGTAAGCAATTATATCTAGATAAATTAGCTTCTTCTCTTGTATCTATCATAGGCGTATAATATCTACTGTAATATCCTTCTACTACTATCTTCATTAATACATTGTTTTCATTTTATGTTAAGGCTTTTCTTAAGAATAATTTCTCTTTGTTATATGTTAAGGTTAATTGTGTATGTTCTATATGATATGATTTTACTTGTTCTAGCTATTTTATTCCTAATATTATATCTGCTTTTTGCATTTCTTCCTTTACTTCAAATTCTATTTTTATTTTTCTAATTCCTATTATTATTATTATTATTATTTTTTCTGCTATATTTTTACTATTTATTAAACTTCTTGGTAGATCTGGGCATATATCATTATCAGTTTTTATTTCTTCATTTTTACTAGACATTTTGCTATATAATTTTCTTCTTGTCCTGTATTTAAGAGTATTAAATATTCTTTTTCATTTACCTTTCCTGTTATGAAATATTGGTTTAAATTATTTGTTGAATTTATTTCATAACTTGTTCTTTTTGATGAGCTTGATGATTCTGTTTTTTCATCAGCTATTCTTTTTGTTGTACTTATTCTGTCATTTATTATTTCTAAATTTTCTTCTATATCTATGTCTCTATAGCTATAATCATTATAATCTATTGTTTTTACAATTTGTTCGAATGGACCTTCTATTCGTATTTTGTTAATCTTATTTTTCCTGTTATTTTATGTTTTGTTGTTAATACAATTAAATTTTTGCATCTTGCTGTAAATATTTTTACTTCCTGGGCTTAATTCTATTCTTGATATTTTTCAATATAATACTAATGATTTATCTATATTTTTATCTGTTACCGCTACTGAATAATTTGCACTTATTATAAATTTAAATTTTTGGTATATTAAATTTCCTTTTATGGCAGTTATTATGCTTTTTTCTACAGGTTTTATAATTCTATCATCTGCTAAATATAATTCTATTGGTGTATCTAGTCTTTCTCTAAAACATGCTTTTATTAATATCTCCATACCTCCAAGGTGTACATATTTTATTGGGTCTCTACTTTTTATATCATTTATCTCTTTATTAATTATTTTTTTTGTTACTAGTGGTATACTAGCTTTACCTTTTGCATATCTACAGTCTATTACATGTTCCTTTTGGCATACTACATAATATTCTTCTTTTTTCTTAGTAAATAGATTTTTTATTATTGGTATTTTAAATATTTTTTCTACACTTATTTCTAATTCTTTTCCTTTTATTTCATCAAATATGTTACTGTCAATTATTATTTTTTGGTCTGTTCCTTCATCATTTAAATATTCTTCCTTTGTTATTATTTTTGTATCTTCTTCAGTTATTTGATTCATCTATTTCACTATCTATTTCATTATCTGTTTCATTTTCTGAAATTTCATATATACTATCCTCACTTTCTAATTTATAATCTATATAATCTATCTGCATATATTCTGTATTTTCTATTTTTATTTAGGTAATTTACAATCTCTAGCTAAATGTCCTAATTTTCCACAATTATAACAAGTACATTCTTTTATAGATTTCTTTTTTCTATATGGTCTTTTGTATTTATAATTTTTTACATAATATCTTTGTCTTGGTTTCTTGTATTTATATTTTGATTTTTTATATTTCTTATGTTTTTTCCTTTTATTATAATATCTTTCTTCACATCCAAATTGGGGTGCTATTTTATTTTTGCAACATGCTAAATTTCTTATCAATGTTTTTTCCATTTTTAATTCTTCTCTATATTTTTCACATAAGTTTCTATACCATTGTTGTAAGAATTTTATTTTTGCTCCTAGAGTATCTACTATTTTTGCTTCTTCCCAACTCTTTATTATCTTTGAACTAAATGGTTCGGGTAATTTATTAAAATATAATTTTCTTATTTCTTTACTTCTTCTATATTATATGCTCCTTTATAATAATATTCTTTAAATGCGCAAGTATATTCATCTATATAACACATATTACATATCGCTAATTTTAACATTAAATTCCTATTTGTGTCTTTTTCTTCATCTTGTTCTTCTTCTATTGTTGTCATACTACCAAATTTATCTTTTATAGCTGTTTCATATTTTTTTAATAATTCTATAGTTGTTAGTTTAGTTGTTGTTGATGATGTTCCTTCTGTTGGTTTGTTAGTTCTTAATACCTTCTTGCTATTTTCAGTTAAATTTGAAAACCATAATTTCACTGTTCCTATTAGTGTTTTTTCTATATATTCTGGTGCATCTGTTATGTTTATATTATTATCTAATAATTGTTTTGTCATATATCCTATCCATAATTATATTATTTTTTCTGTATCTATTACACAGTCTAAGTCTAAAAAGTTATAATTTTTATTAACTATTTGTTTTGGTGTCCATTTGTCATATTCATTCTTTAGATTATATCTTTTAAACTTATTCTTATAATATGTAGGTTTTCTTATTTCTGATGTTCTAGGTATTATATTTTTGTCTTGTTTTTTATCAAGAGTATTTATTTCTGTGTTGATATTTTCTAAGTTTTCTTCATTAATTACTTCTTGTTTTTCATTGATTTCTAAATTTTTTGTATTTGTTAATATTTTTGTATATGTTTCACTATCTTCTGAATCATAATTATTTGTCTCTTCAACATCTATATTATTTATTTCTAATTCCTTGTTTTTTATTTCTTTATTATTTATTTCTAATTTTTCTTTAAATTGATTTATCTCATTTAGTAATTTTTGTTCTTTACTTTTTCTTCCTTTTTTTTTTGTCGTTGTTCATAAAAATCTTTTAACATTTGTAGTTCTTTTTCTAATTCAGCAATCCTACTATTTTTAGTTTCTTCTATTTTTCGTATTTCTTTTGTAGTTTGTTGTTTTATTTTTTCTATTTCTTTTTTCCTATCTATTTCTTCATTTTCTCTTTCTATTCTTACCATAGCTGTCAATTTATCTTCTAATTTTAATCTTCTTTTTCTAACATTAAATATAAACGTTCACCTATTTTCTTATATCTTCTTCCTAGATTAGAAAATACTATTTTTATTTTTAATTCTTCGTGATTTTCATATATTTTTTCATCTATTATAAATTCTTCTTTGTTCATTTTATTGTAAATAGTTCATGTTGATCTATATATATTCTAAAATATCTATTTGTGATTGTAATTTTGATATTTCATCTTTTTGTGTATTTATTGTGTTTTCAGTAACTCCGGCAAATATATTATAATGTAGTCTTTCTATTCTTATTTTTAATTCTTTACGTTTTTCAGAAATAATTTGTTTTAGTTCTCCGTATTTTTGTACTTTATTCATTTAATCCAATCTAAATTCAAACATATATGCTACTGCTGTATTTTTTTAAATAACTGAGCTCTGATACCATTAGTAGGGGGTGCGGATACCTAACTTGTGAAATAGATCTATTATATGTATAATGGATCTATTTTTCTTTGTGCATGGATATTTCTTAAATTTAGTTTGAATATCTTTTAATGATTTATTCTTTTCGTAAGATGTATTCATTAATTTGTGTAGTTTATTAGTTTATCCTATTGAAATTTTAGCAATTTCTGTGTAGTATTTTACTCTAACTTTGCTATATTCAATGCGTAGGTTTATATCCTTTATCTGATTAACTAGTATTTGTTGTCATGTCCTCAGTAAGTTGTAATGAATTAAAACATAAAGAATGAGACAACCAAATAAAAACATGAAAATAAAATTAAAGGATAAATAAAAAAGTAAAAATAATAAAAATAAAAATAGAATTTTAGAGACAAATGAGTATGAAAAGTTTAAAAATATTTGAGATGTAGAGGGCAAAAATTATACTTGTACTATACTTAAAAAGGAAAAAAGACTAGTCTTTAAAATTTTTTCTTATTGGGATCAAAATCCAAAACCACCCACTATTGAAGCTATACTATATAATTTCATGAATATTATTTCAGTAAATTCTACATTCATCTTTTAAAATAAATAAAGTAAATGTATTTTTACCTGAGCTTTTGTTTTATTGCGTGGCAGATAAAAACAATATTTTTGTACTATTTAATAAGATGAGTTAGTTACTTGGTTTGATATAGTAATAGCCCATTAAATTTGTTAGAAATATATGACTTATAAATGAAATAAAATATTTTTTTCCGTTTCATTCTATTTGATTTCTATGCTCAAAAATATCTATTTTGATTTACTCATCTGTTTTATCAAATTTTAAAAATTATTATGTTTTTCTCATATTACCTTTAGTATTAAATAAGTACGTAAATTAATAGTAGCCAAATTGAGCACCTGAATAAATGCTAAAGTATTCCTATTAGATATTTTTTTTTTCAAATTTTGTGAAAAAAAACTATTTTTTTGCATTTATTTGCAAATATCTATTGGGTAGTTAAGTTATTCACATAAAACATGTCATCTCATTTAATTATACATATCCAAATCAGTTAGAATATGTCATCTCATTTAATTATATATATGCAACTCAATTTGAACATATTTGAAGTTTGTGATTTTTTTTAAGTATAACTAAAGGAGGTGTCATGATGACACCTGTTTCACCCTTTAGATAGATAAGTCTATTCCGACCCAAACTCAATAATCAAGATAAATTAAAAGTAAAAAAAGAAGAAAGATAAACTCAAAATAAGTATGAATGAATTAATAATTCAAGATACATTCCAGCTCTGATTGTCACTAGTTTACGCCTCTAAATATTGAATGATATCAATAACTAAAGTATCTTAAATTCGGATGAACGTAAGATAAATAAATAAAAATTTGGTAAGCTTTGAAGTCTGCCAGTCAATACCTCACCGAAAGAACGCAATCTATGATCAAATACTTAAACCCATATCTGCATGGGATCCAAAAAAAAAGAAAGAAAAATAAGGGTGAGTACAGAATATGTGTACTAAGCAAGTATTATCATACTCGATCCTAATCCAAAGTGATGGCAAGGACTATCACCACAACTACTCAAGATTTCTCCAAATAAATCTATAACTGAAAAACGCTCCACTTCATCTTATCAAAGTAACCCAACACAACAGTTGTAAGTGTATCAATATATAGGGTAGGCTAAATAATTCAATAAAGTCAACACTAGTCATTTTTATGATCAAAAAGTAGAAGGAATTCATTATAAGGGAAACTCACTAACATAGTATATCAGGAACAATTATCATGTTCAATCAATAATCCGAGATAAAGTAGTGAGAGTGAGCAATTGTGTGTATATCATGCTACCAAAAAGTGTGACACGATAGTCTCTCAGATCAAGCTATAGGCACACCCCACATTTCATAATATCTCAACCTCTAAGTCAACAAAAGATAGTGTAGACACATAATTTTATCCCGTCCCGAATTCAATTTACCCATTTTCACCCTCATCTTACATTGTATCCGACCCCGCTTGATAATCTCCCCATAAGGAAACAAATAATAACCAAATTCTAACAAATTGAATGCCTAATCCATAATATTCCTTATCCTAACCAACTTTTGGTTTGAGGTTTCTGGACGCGGACTTTCTTTAATTGAATAACACAGTTTGGAACCCCGATTTCAGGTCTAATTCTTCATCTCTTCTCTTTATTTTGATGACGTAATTTGGTGATTATGTGTTGGGCAATTACAATTGCTTGATTTTGTTGATGTTATGATTATGTGCTTGACGATGTGATTTTGGTGATATGAGGAGTGAATTTGAGTAATTTTGATGGTGTGATTGATAAAAATAAAGTTGGAGGCGCGAATCGAAATTGATAAAAGTGAATATTATCGCATTTTGATTAATTGTCAATGTTGAATATGATATTTCATCAAGCGGGTAGGCAAACAGTAGGCTCGGATAGCCAAATTTAGAATTGGTGGATTGTTGGAATGCTTGGAATATTTGTTGAATGTCTTGTTTACCGTATTTGAAAAATGTATTTATTTAGTTGGAGAATGCCTCGAGAGACATTGTATTTATTCATCGAGGAATTCCCCGACGTATTATGTTGGCGGAAGAGGTTGGTGATGAAGGCCCGAGGCATCGGGTAAAACGTTGGAGCATAGCTTAGAACTAGTGTAGGTTAGCGTAGGTTTACATTTCACTTTTTATTTTAATTTTTGTTTTTGGACTGTATAATTGGACTGGACATTATATTTTTTGGGATTCATTTTGTTTGTGTTTGTTTATTTAATTATTGTGTGTTTATGCGGTTTATACATTCATACTGTTAAATTAGCCGATATGCTCCACCAAGCGACCGTGGTCAAACTATGGGATCAAGGGGTGCCTAACACCTTTTTCTCGGTCAACAGAATTCCTTAGCCAGAATCTCTATTCGCAGATCAGTTTTAAAGTAAAAATTATTTTGAAAAAGAATTTTCAAAGGTGACTTGGCATACCCGATTATGCCAAGTGACGACTCTGAGTTTAAATGTAAATAATCCTTTTCGAAATAATTTTTTTTCATCTTTTTGTCACTTTAATAAAAACCTTTTCAAACTATAAAATGA
Source organism: Capsicum baccatum var. pendulum (assembly GCA_030864225.1). NCBI lineage: Eukaryota > Viridiplantae > Streptophyta > Magnoliopsida > Solanales > Solanaceae > Capsicum > Capsicum baccatum. The sequence continues at coordinate 65,239,482 of CM061559.1, read as the reverse complement.
AATCTTTTTGGTTTAAAAAAGGGGTGTGATAGCTCTGGCGACTCTGCCGGGGACTTTTCAGAATTCGAGCTAATTTTTTGGAGTTGTATCGGCTTTGTTTGACATTATGGGTGTATAGACATTGTTTGTATTATTTTGTGTTATTGTTTATCATTTTTGAGTGTCTACGTGCTCTTTGTTTACAATTTTATCTTATGTGTTACCGCTTTATATCTGGCATCATGTGCATAACCCAAATCATTCTTTCTACAACAAGTTTGTAGTACACGTGTTGTACACGACCACTAGTTGAGTCACCCTTATTTTAGGGGGGAGCCGTCGGTGTTATGGAGTAGGTGGAAAGTAAAGCAGCCACTATCGACCATACGCTCCCCAGAACAGCCTTGTTAGTGAACCCCAGCGTAGGTCAGCCTTTAGGTCATGCTTATGTGCATCATATTGAAAACCTAGCGGGTCCCACTTGGTCTTTTGTAGGAGACTCACCTCTAAAGCATCCCTACGTGCTAAATGTTGCATCTTTGAGGGTAGCGTGGTCATTTGACAGACTAATTTGGGAAAACATGTGTTAAAAGTAAAGTATGTAGACAAGAAACCATTTGAAATAAAAAGAGTTTCGTAGCTTTTAGTATTCTTTATGGCTTTTGTCTTTCACAATTCAAAAATTTCAAAAAAAAAAATTTTTTTTGTATTTTTTAATGGGAGGTTTTTATAAAGGAAAATGTAAAAAAAAAATGGTGGAAGTTTTGTATACTTCATATAATGAAAATATCAAAAAGATTTTTCTTTCATATTTGTTGGTGTCATTTTTAGGTTAAGTGTCAAATTGAAAACTCAAAAAGATTTTATTGATGTTTTTCATTTCTGTTTGTGGTCGCGTCTCTCAAGTCAGGGTTCAGTCAATTATTTAATCATTAATTATCCTATCTAGATGAACTACGCACCCCTGATTCTCCTCTCTCGGAAGTGAGATACATAGGCAACCTATTGTGGGTTCGGGGATCTTATTTAAAAATCCAAAAAGTTTTTCTTCAATCGTTATTAGAGTAAGTGTTTCATATACATCTTTAAAAGAAAACTACAAAAAGTTTTTTTAATAGTTTCAAGTTTCATTTTCATATGAAATTCAAAATCGAAAACCAAAAAAGATTTTTATTTGGTAATCATAGGTTTCATTTTGTGTTGGGAGTTTAAACTTGAAAAAAAAAATTCGTCAATTCTTTTGACAATTTGTTATTTCCTTTTCTTTTTAAAGTTTAATGAAAAAGAAAAAAAAGGAAAAATAATTAATTGGCCATTTTGGCAAGACTTCACGAACTACGCATACCTGATTTTCCTCTCCCGGGAGTGAGATACATAGGCGCCCCTCTTGGGTTCAGTGACCTTTTAAAAAAAGGGTTTTGAAAAAAAAGTGTTGAATTCTAACTCAGTCGCTATCTCTTGTTCAGTTAGTTTAAGGTGGTTGGTTTGTGGCATTTTGGCTGGTTCTCCATATTGCACCAAGTCACAGAGAAAGTTATGGCCAACAAGGATACTGAGTTTGTTGTCACTAATCAGATAGGGAGTTCGGGGAATGAGAATGTAGGACATAATGAAGAGATTCAAAAATTAAGGCAGTAAATGATGAAAATGTATCGAGCTTGGTCCAGTGGGCTGCCTCCCCCCCCGTTCCCTACTTTTGACCCTGCAAATACCTTGAGTCTTCCACCAAAATTGCAAAGTCAGTCTCCTACTGTTGTTGATGCACCATAGCATGCCTCAGAATCCATTCCACGTCAAATATACCTCAATACTTCCAACACTCTTTCTTTAGCTCCTCAGTATAAGTCTACCACATTCGCAACACCACATACCGTCTGTGTTTTTGTTGTTCAACCTTCTACTAAGGCTTCCACTTTGGCTACCAATCCAACGATTGTGCTTCCCCAGTCCACTAGTGAATCCACATTCAATACTCTTGATGATCATTGTTATACTCTTGAGCCTACAGTTAAGTTAAGTGGACCGCCAAAATTTCTTACTAAGAAGGCTAGCATGCTAGAAGAGCTAGAGAAAATGGTTGGGAAAGTTAAGAGTGTAGAAAATGATATGAAAAGTTCCTTGGGACTTGTGGGCTATGAAGATGTTTCATATAAAAACTAGGGCATATTTTCAAGTGTTAGCCTTCCTCCAAGATTTGAGACATCAAAATTTGAGTAGCTTGATGGACAGAATGATTCTATAAAAAATTTTGGGACAATATTGCAATAGATCAAGGAAAACTGAAGGAAAGAAGAAGGAAAACACACCTATTGTCGTGCCAGGGCCAAAGCCGAGTTTAAGAGGTCCAACTCACCAATACTGTCAGCCTCAATCCCGAGCTTACATATCAAATCCCCTTACTTATCTGCAATAAGGTTCCTCTTTTCAAAATCCAAGGAGTTTCATTCCACTTCCTCAATGTCCTTTGAATAATGCGCAATTGTTTACCCATCCATCTTCTTATCCACAATGGCATGCACCTGTCCCTCAACATCATCCTCGACCCCCACAAATTTACCAAGGAACCTCTAAATCTATATTTCATTCGAGGCCAGAGTTCACAAAGATGAGGAAGGAAAAGGATAATTTCACTCCTATTGGGGAATCTTATGCCTATTTATTCTAGAGATTGAGACAGAGGGGCATGATTACTACTCTCCTTGGGCACACTCAGGGTTATAGTATTGAAGATTGTCGAGATTTGAAAAGAGAAATTGAAAAAGTGTTTCAAGATGGATCAATTATGATGCAGAACATTAATAGTGAGAGAAGCTCTAGTCATGCTGATATGCAAACTAGTGGCTAAGTGGTCAGGCTGAGCAATTGAGAAGTCACCCATCTCCCTACTAGGAAGAGTTCTGGTAGTTTATTTTATTTTCTTTTCTATTTTTTAAATTATTTCAAGGTTGTAGCTCGAGATCTATCTTGTTTTGTCCTTTCGTTGTTTATGTTCAAACCCTTCTATCTTTTATTTTAACTAAATGAATTGTCCATTTTCCTTTGTGCTTTAAAATATGTGTTGTTTGTTTGTTTTGTTTATACAATACATTTTATGTTGACTCTAGTGATATGACATGCTTGGGAAATTTTTAGTCAGATCTTAAAATCCAGTTTAAGCATGAACATTGAATCAGAGGGTTAAAGTTAGAAAAAAGAGCATCTGAGAAAATAGATAGAGTGCTGGGGCATTTGGTGATCAAGTTGAAGCCTTATTTTAAAATTAAGGAAATTATTTTGAGAATAATGAGAATAACTTGGTCATCAATTGAAAGACATATCTCAATTAGGTCAAGTAGTGAATGTGCGATCCTATGTCAAAAGGAACAAAAACAAAATTAGCTCCACAAAATCATGAGTCATTCAATGTGAGGAATATGCAACAAAAGTGGAGTTGTATGCTAGAAAAAAGCAGACGAAGTAGTGACGCACTGACTCAGTCAAAGTTAATGCTACAAAAGATGTCACAAATGATCTTCATCATTCACTTCCATATTGCATGATATGTACTTGCATTTTTAAGAATTAATATGACGAAGGCATTACATTCTGCTATCCAAACATTGTGTCATCCTTTGTTTACCCTATTTGAGATTTAGTCCTATTTTCTTTCATACCCCTCTTTTGGAATTAAGATAGAGTCAGTAAAAAGAAAAGTGTCGGGAAAAAAAATGTGTCCAAAAGGAAAGAAAAGAGAAGAGTGTCAAAAATAGGGTTAGAAAAAAATTCCAAAGAGAAAAGAGAAAAAAAGAAGAAGAAAACAAAAATTAGAATCAATCAAAAGAACAAGCTGCCAGAACTACACATGACCTGATTCTCCTTTCTCGGAGGTGAGATACGTAGGATACCCTACTAAGGGCTCGGTCCAACTAAATAAATAATTTAGAATTACCAGTCAAAAGAAACTGAGGCATGAGTTAATCCTCATTGTTTGAGTCGATTCCAAACGTTGTAAGTCCTATCCCACTTCAAGTGTCGTTTGATTCTCATGCTATCTGATATTTCTAATTCTATCCAAAATCCAAGTTACAACCAAAGAAATACTTACAGAATAATCTTTGAGAATGTTAAGTCTAAGCATGCAATGGATATGATAATGGATTTTGGGAACTACTTGTCTTCCTCAGCTTAAGGAATCAAGAGAGAAATAAAAATGAGAGAGTCTTATTGGTGAAAACCCTCACGGGCACCATAAGGCGATGGTAAGTTGAGAGAAATAAAAATAAGAGAGTCTTATTAGTGAAGACCCTCACGGGCACCATAAGGCGATAGTGAGATGAGAGAAAAATGAGAGAGGCTTGTTGGCAAAAATCCTTTAAGGTGTCACTAGACGAATGAGGTCTTAAATGCAATTGACCTAAGGAAGCAACTCAGTTTCAAGGCCATTAACTCAAAAACAATTGGTAAGAAGTTTAGATGGAAAGATCAGGCAGCTTAATCCAAAATGCATGGCATAATCATTAGAGTTGACTGTCATTTCTAGATAAAATTTTCATTTCTTTATTTCAAATGGGGACATTCATTGTCTTTTCTTTCTTCTCTTTATTTTTCTTTTGTTTTTTGAGTCAGTTGTCCAAATAAAAGTCATTGTCATTTTTCTCTTGTCTTTAAGTCAAGTCCATATGAAAACAAGTGAGAAAATATTTCAAAACTGGTTACCAACTTCTTCAATTGCACAAAGCAAGACAAAAGGCCAACACATGAAAGAGACATGATTGTGAGCCAAAATAAGGCATGCTGAAAGTTTTGTCAACAGACAAGTCTGGGAACTTATGGAAATATCAAGGTTCAAAGGTTTTATCTAAGAAGCATGGCAAAGCAGAAATACTGTGTTTGTTTCAGAGTCACTCTTAATAATCTGAGTTTGAATCAATAATACAACGAGTCAATGCCATATGCTAATGGTTGAAAGCAAGATTAAATATGACTGTGGCAAGAGTAATTGCCACGAAAGCCAAAGCTACAAACTAGCCACCATGTTTTTAAAACTCACAAGCTTTCTTTGTATGAAACAAGAATACATGTTATCTTCAAATCAAGGAATTCAAGGTCTAAATATCAAAGGTTGCAATGCCTTACTTCCGCAAATGCAAGAGGCAATATTACTGCACAAATTTGGTAATCAGAACCATGGTAAAAGTCATAATCCAATATCTCAAGAAGACGCACTTTCTTGTTTGGGTAATTCAAGCAACATTTATGAGGAGACACACTTCCTTGTTTGGTGAATTCTAGCAACATTTGTAAGGAGACGTACTTCCTTGTCTGGATAATTCAAGCAACATTTGTAAGGAGACATACTTCCTTGTTTGGACAATTCAAGCAACATTTGTAAGGAGACGCACTTTCTTGTTTCGATAATTCAAGTGGCATTTGTAAGGAGACACGCTTCCTTTTTTGGGTAATTCAACCTATATTTGTAAGGAGACGTACTTCCTTGTTTAGTGAATGCAAGCAATATTTGTGAGGAGACACACTTCCTTGTCTGGATAATTCAAACAACATTTGTAAGAAGACACATTTCCTTGTTTGGAAAATTCAAGCAACATTTGTAAGGAGACACACTTCCTTTTTTGGGTAATTCAAGAAACATTTGTAAGGATACACATTTCCTTGTTTGGACAATCCAAGCAACATTTGTAAGGAGACGCACTTCCTTGTTCTGGAAATTCAAGTGGCATTTGTAAGGAGACGCACTTTCTTGTTTGGGTAATTCAACCGGTATTTGTAAGGAGACTCACTTCCTTATTTGGGTAATTCAAGCAATATTTGTGAGGAGACACACTTCCTTGTCTAGATAATTCAAGAAACATTTGTAAGGAGATGCATTTCCTTATTTGGAAAATTCAAGCAACATTTGAAAGAAGACGCACTTCCTTGTTTGGGCAATTCAAGCAATATTTTTAAGGAGACGCACTTCCTTGTTTGGTATTTCTAGCAACATTTGTAAGAAGTCGCACTTATTTGTTTGGGTAATTCAACCAGCATTGGTAAGGAGACAGACTTCCTTGTTTTGGTAATTTAAGCGGCATTTGTAAGGAGATGCACTTCCTTGGTTTGGTAATTCAAGCAACATTTGTAAAGAGATGCACTTCCTTGTTTGGTATTTCTAACAACATTTGTAAGGAGATGTACTTCCTTGTTTGGGTAATTCAAGCACATTGGTAAGGAGAAACACTTCCTTATTTTGGTAATTTAAGCGGCATTGGTAAGGAGACGTACTTCGTTGTTTTGGTAATTCAAGCGGCATTGGTAAGGAGATGCACTTTCCTATTTGGGTATTTTTAGCAATATTTGTAAGAAGACGCATTTGTTTGTTTGGATAATTCAAGAAACATTTGTAAGGAGATGCACTTCCTTGTTTTGGTAATTCAATCATTATTTGTAAGGAGATGCACTTCCTTGTTTTAGTAATTCAAGAAACATATGTAAGGAGACACACTTCCTTGTTTGGGTAATTTAAGCAACATCTATAAGGAGACACACTTCCTTGTTTGGGTAATTCAAGTGACATTTGTAAGGAGACATACTTCCTAGTTTTGATAACTCAAGCAACATTGGAGCTCGACCGAAGCACAAGACGAATAAATACAAAGTCAACTAATAAGGTGAAACAATTGAAACCTAAGCAAAAAATTGAAAAATTGCAAGTCAGGAGCCTGCCTGAAGAATAGGGTGATGAAAATCAAGTCAAGAGATCAAAAGAAAACTGAATAGATAGAGTTTTGTAATTTCATTTATATTTTTAACTTGTAATTTTAATTTTTAATGTAATGACAGAGCCGTGGACCGGAACTTCGAAGGGGCCTCACTCGACTCTCCAACTCGGTTGTCCTTCTTCCTTCTATTTCTTCCTTTGAATAATAGTCAGAAAAAAATTCTGTCTCATTGTCTACTTCTTTGTATTAAAACACTTTATGTTTACATTCAAATGGGGCATGATGTAGACACATAATTTTTTCCCGTCCCAAATTCAATTTACCCCTTTTCACCCTCATCTTACATTGTATCCTACCCCGCGTGATAATCTCCCCATAAGGAAACAAATAATATCCAAATTGTAACAAATTTAATGCCTAATCCTTAATATTCCTTATCCTAACCAACTTTTACACCTCATCCATATCCTACCCCACCTGCCCCATGTGACCCCCCACTTTCTTGTCCACAAAGAAAAGGGAAAGCATATTCATACAACATCTTCTTCTACACAAAAAAGGGACCCACATCATCATCCATACACACAACCACACTCTATTTTTTTTTCATTTTTTTCCTTTCACTGACCCTGACACACTGATCATCAACACATAGAAATGCGACACACACTTTTACAGCCTTGACTCCACACACACGACATCATACACACACTACACAGAACAACACGCATACACATAGTGAGAAAGGAAGTGGAGAAAAATAGAGAAAAGCTACGAGAGAGAGAAATCATGTGAGAGGGGGGTGGAATCCGTGAACAGAGTGATCTAGTGGGCTGACTTGAGTTTTTTGACAAACTTCTCACCGAAAGCAGTCATCTCTCACCGAAATTAATCATTTTCGACCACCATCATCAACGCCTATTAGGAAACCCCAAAATCCATCAGAAAGAGAAAAATAAATCTCCCCCTTGTTCCCATTCTTCGACGAAACAGTAGATGGGTACGAAATTGAATGTGGGTTTATCTTTACTTCATGATTTTTTGATTCGGGTTGGCGAAAACAGTACAAAAAGGGTAAGAATGAGGTCCGATTGGATTCAAATTAAGGTTCGATTCAAGGTTTCCGGATGCGGACTCTCTTTAATTGAATAACACAATTTGGAACCCCAATTTCAGGTCCAATTCTTTATCTCTTCTCTTTATTTTGATGCCGTGATTCGGTGATTATGTGTTGGTTAATTACGATTGCTTTATTTTGTTGATGTTATGATTTTGTGATTGATGATGTGATTTTTGTGATATGAGGAGAGAATTTGAGTAATTTTGATGGTGTGATTGATAAAAATGAAGTTGGGGGCGTGAATCGAAATTGGTAAAAGTGAATATTATCGATTTTGATTAATTGTCGATGTTGAATGTGATATGTTGTTGAGCTGGTAGGGAAACAGTAGGCTAAGATAGACAAATTTTGAATTGGTGGATTGTTGGAATGCTTGAAATATTTGTTGAATGTCTTGTTTACCGTATTTGGAAAATGTATTCACTTAGCCGGGGAATGCCCTGAGAGACATTATATTTATTCACCGGGGAATGCCCCGACGTATTATGTTGGCAAAAGAGGTTTGTAATGAAGGCCCGATGCATCGGGTAAAGCATTGGAGCATAGTTTAGGACTAGTGTAGGTTAGCATAGGTTTACATTTCACGTTTTATTTTTATTTTTATTTTTGGACTGTATAATTGGATTGGACATTATATTTTTTGGGATTCATTTTGTTTGTGTTGTTTTGTTTAATTATTGTGTGTTTATGTGGTTTATACATTCGTATTATTAAATTAGCCGATATGCTCCACCAAGCGACCATGGTCGAACCACGGGATTGAGGGGTGCCTAACACCTTCCCCTCGGTCAACAGAATTCCTTAGCCAGAATCTCTCTTTGTGGATCAGTTTTAGAGTCAAAATTATTTTGAAAAAAGATTTTCAAAGGTGACTTGGCACACTCGATTATGTCAATTGGCGACTCTGAGTTTAAATGTAGATGATCCTTTTCAAAACAAATTTTTTTCATCTTTTTGTCACTTTAATAAAAACCTTTTCAAACTATAAAATGAAATCTTTTTGGTTTAAAAAAGGGGTGTTATAGATAGTATAAGATAATGTAAGAAGTGAAATGAATGCTCATACACAAAATCACAAACAAGGTTCAATCTCAGCAATTCAATACAAAAGAAAATATTCAACTACAATATCCAAATACATCAAGAAAATGTCATGCAATGCAAGTGATGCAATGTAATGTAGTGATGGTGATTGGATAACGATGAATGATTTGAAAGATATTATATAAATATTTGTGTACATCTACTGAGCCTTAGCGCTCCCAAGATAGGACCCATGGAGGGGTTTTGCAACACGTATACTTTCTCATAATATCAATACAACTCTTCGGCTAATGTTCATGGATCAATATCTATAAGGTGTCTAATTCACCACTTCAATTATTGTTCACGAATCAATCATTTTGTAAAGTATTTCTCATTGATACCAATATCTCATGAATATACATTTATGAAATGAGGATGCAATGCTCACAATCAGTAAGTATAAAGATGATAATCTATTCAGTACATGTAAAAGTGAGCTCAGAATCAACTCAATGTGTCAATAATTCATGATATCAGCCTCACTTGGCACCCCTAGAATGAATAGTTATGTATGACATTAGTAATATCATTTTTAACCCCTCACTCGGAAATCTTTAAAGGTCAAATATGGCTTATAATAACAAGTCAAGACCTTACTCCAGTGACATAATAATAAATAAGGCATTTTAATGTTCAATAATGCATATTATGTCAAATAAAATCCCGGGCAACACGTGATATAAATTCTGTTAGGTCAACAACAATATGCATATAAGCCAACACATGGCCACATAGTAATGAATAATATCTCCAGTCAATAATGATATTCAAAATAAGCCCCCAAACGAATAATATGAAAATAGTGAACCATCCACCTGCAAAAGACTATGCCCCTAAAAGGATTTACCCAGAGTAGTATCAGTACAAACCACACATACTGACAAGCCTCATCGATTGACCAAAATCAGATTACACAAATATAACATAAATATTTAAAATAAAATATGCGTTCTTTATACTCATTACCAACCCCCAAGTATTCCCTTCCACCCCTTTACTAACTTCTGGTTATGATTTTTGGTATATCACTCTCTTTTTTACGATCCTACCACCCCACACCACTAAATTTGGCCTCAACCAAGGGTTAACATAACTTCTAAAGACAATTAAAATGAGGAAATCCTTAGAACTGAGTCAATAACCTAATAAATCACCTAACATACCTGGGGAGGACCCATTTAGACATGTAAACTATTCACCCGCCTCCCTCCCACCACATTCATTAACTCAAATTTAATCCACAAAACTACACCTATCCTTTCCTTATCACACTAACATAGGACCTTTGATCAATCTTAACCTCATTAGTTATTTCACCACCCAAGATAATATAACAAGGTCAGGCCAAAATAAGAAATAATAGCCAAATTGTAAGTAATCAAGACTTAATTAAAATATGGTACCACAAGTTAATACATACTTATCCAACATACATTTATCACAACATGTATAAAATAAGCAGTGTAGGATATTCAATTAACAAGTTAACCAAATTATCACTAAATCAAGTTCAGCCAAGCTAAGTCTAAAACAGTCAAGAGATAACGTCAAGTCAACCATGACCTAGTCAACCCCCTGACTCTAACAACATCCAAGTCAACAAACCAAAACTTTAATAAAAAAATTTCAAAATATATGACAAGCAACCATACCACATAAGAATTTTAATTATATCAAACATATAAATATAATCCCCCATTCACTCATAAAATCGTCAACCTTACCTGACCTTCATATATACCTGCTATGGGCGATGCATCCACCCTCTAGACATGACCTACAGGGGATAAGTTCCATCCTTATACTAAGTCTCGAATATAAGTGTTTGCCAACCATGTTTCATCAATACACCATGAGAATGTTCCAAATATTAAAACATTATATATTAGAAATGAGGTAGGTCAAAATCATACAACAACATAAAATCATTTCCATTGATCACAACCAACCAACATAAACTAACAAGATGCACTACAAAGTAGTTAACATGCACATATAACACAAATTGGATTTAAACTACAATACTATTACCAACACTACCGTTTAAAGACTTAATCATGTTGCCTGCCCCAATGTTCCATTTTTGATAAATATCAAGGATTACCACCCTGGCAATTTTGGAAGCCCACCCATACCCTATAATGTATTATCACTCGCCTCATGGTTTTACTACTAATTTGTAATTCATATTTTCTAACACCCCAAATACGATTTATACAGTAGTGAACCAACAAATTATAGAATGAAATAAAAATAATAGGATAAGGTACATGGATAACTCATAGTTGTATATTACCCAAAAGCTAACCAATTTTAGCCATCCTAACTTCATGCCCGAAGGCTTAGAGATGAAATCTCCTACCTATATATGTTACAATCATGCTCTTTAACCTGAGTCTATTGTATAGTTAACCTTAACTTACCTATATGTCAAACAACTATAGGAATAATGAACAAATACGGAATCCAGCCCAACAAAGGTTGCAAACATTTAAATCCTGGAAAATCCACGAGTTTGCACCCATTCGCACCCCATTCTCCTCTCCTTCATTATTCCAAGATATGGGATGTAACCCTATGAGTTTTTGGAGACTCCCAAATTATTTATTTCAAACCGAGTGGAGAAAATAAATAAAACACGCTTAAGTAGGTATTATGGTTCACGTTATGTCACTATAATGACATACACATTGCTATAGAGGAATAAATTCCTCTGTAGCGGGATGATATTAACTTGACCCAACTTCTTTAAGTTCCAAAATTCTAATACACATGGCCCTATGTAAGTTTGATAATGAAATTTGGATAATATCCTCATTCCGTAGTATTATTGAGTTATTTCTTAGAAATGACAACTTTGATCGTTATAACAGATACAAATTTACCCATTATTCATCCTTAAACAATCAAAAGAAGGAACGTTTTGAGTCTAGATTTTTAAAGATAACACCCTCTCTGTGAGATCATAAGTAACTAATTACCAAAACCTTGATCCTAACTTAGAGATGAAATACCCGAGGAATATAGAATACAAACACCTAGACCCCAATCACTGAACTTTTAGTATTGAAAGATGGTCACTGGTCAAATTGGAAAAAATCTATTGTACTCATAAGGGGATGATGTGACAAGGAACTCATTCTCTAAATGACTGAGATATCAAGAGAGTCATCAAAATATAAATATTAGATAGGGTATTTAAAATTTTTTTAAACACCAGGAAGGACCCTGCTATAATAACATCACTATAGCAGCCCAAAAAAGTTTAAGAAGGGAAGAAATGGGTTAATCTCCCATTTCTCTCCTTTTACTCAAAGTCACTCTCCAACTTCCCTAATTCTTGAATTTTGTTGCCTGAATAAGGTAACATTTGAATCTTTACAATTTAATGCTTCAATAATCGTGAAATTATATGCATTAAGCTTGAATTCCATTAAAATAAAGAGGGGAAGGGTTGAGTTGAGTTTTTGTTTTAATTATTGGATCTTAATTTAATCAAAACTTAAATCATGGGTACTTTTATCATGTTCACAACTTTAATTGCATTCTGAGCATAAGAAACTTAAAAATTACGAGTTAAAATGAGTCGTCGTGGAAGAGTAACAACTTGATTCTATGAACCTTTCCCTTTTATGTGTTTTGACAATTTTACCACTCCCTGTGTTTTCCATATATTATTTTGAAGGTGCAGGTATGTCGGCATGGTTCTCAATGTAATCTAAACCATCTTGTATGAGTTTGTAGTTTTGACAAGTTGGAAAGGCCTTCTAATTGACTTCGATCAATATTTTTTGTTCTATGTTTCAGATGGAAAAAATGACTACTCCAGTGATCCAAAATGTCAATTTTGGGTTGGTATCATAGTTAGTTTGATTTTATGGCTTTTGGATCTTAATTCGACCCTCAGTTTAGAAATTTGTGAAATTGAGTCTCGAGGGTCAATTTTATGAAAAAATCTCTTTTCAAAATTCTGATATCGCCAGTGAGTCCAAAATATTAAATTTAGTCTAGTAGCATATTTTATTTGTATTCATAGGGTTCTAAAAAAACTCAAGGTGTTGATTGACAACTTTTCCACATAGTAAAGTTACTGATACAACTATATTTGGTGCAACCGCTTGAGCGGCTAAAGGACCAGTTAAGTAGAAGCCGCTTAAGAGTCCTATGCACTATTTAAGCAGACCCACTAAACCCATCAGCTACTGTTAAGGAAAATATTTGCGCATTAGGTTGGACCACTTATGCGGTCGAATCATCATGTAAGCGATGACTGCCTAAGTTGTCATTTGACCGCTTTAGTAGTCATAGCGATAATGATATAAAAATCCTTTTTCTCAATTTTTGTTCCATTTTTGAGATTTTGAGCTTCGGATTGAGACATTCTTGTATTATGTATTTCATTCTTGAGGTTGAGTAAGCTCTAAATCACAATTTCAATTATTTTACTTTGATTTATGTCGTTTAAAACTCTTTTAATCGTGATTACAAATTGGAATTTGGAGATTTTTCGCCCAGAAGGCCTAAAAAGGTAATTTTTGATTAAAACCTTATTTCTAACCTATTTTAACTTAAATTTATCATATGAATTCCTTTAACCATGAGTAATATTTTTCTAAATAAAAATTCTAGTTTTACCCTTTCATTTCAAATACCTTTTTAGGGGTTTTATTTTGATCCCGACTTAAAAGTAGGCAATATGGGTATCGTTGCCTTTTTTAACACATAGAGTCTATAATCATATGTTTTAGTTGATTTCGAGGTCTTTTAAAAAAATAAAGCTCCGTGTTGAAGGGATTTAGTCTTGGATTTTGACGTTGCAAGGCAGGTTATGGCTTAACTTTCTTCAAACTAGGTTGTGTAGTTAATATATATATAAAATCATGCTATGGGTATGGGTAATAATCATGGCAACCATATTTCAATGATATTATTACTATTTTGTGCTCTTGTAGGGGCTTATATTGTTGTTATTGGTGACTTGAGAAGATATTTACTATGCGTTGCACGTATGGGGGCTTTATATAATATTATTGGCCTTGTAGATTCATTGGTTGCTTTCCTTATGATAGAAAACCCATGTTGGGGTTAATGTATTATTAATGATACCTGACATGCAAACTTATTCCACTGGTACATTGCTTATACTAGATCATGGATGGTTGATGTATTAAGTAGATTCTGTAGTCATGTGTTCATGTATTAAATAGATTCGAGATCTTCATACTGATTTAATTGTGAGCATTATATACTCATATCATACATACATTCATGAGACATTGGTACTAGTGAGGAAATACCATTTTGATAAAATTGAGACACTTTAACAAAATCCATCTACTGTAGTCCATGAGTTGAAGAGGAGATCTGGATATTGATATTGGGATTAAGTATTGAGAAAGTATATGGATTGCGAACCCTCTATGGGTCCTACATGGAAGCATTGATACTTAATAGGTTTATCCTGAGTTATGCGAGAACCTCAATCATATCACATCATCATCACCATTGCATTTCATGTATTATACATCTTTAGTATTGTGCTTCTGTTCTCTAGTTTATGCGTTATATTTAGAAATATCAGCAGAGACAGTGTGAGCTGCCGATATATGCTAATAGTATGTATTTGTAACGCCCCGAGATTCCATCCTAAGATGTCACATGGTGCTTATGATCCAGAAGGACCATAAGCTAAACCTTTACTGATATCTGTACCTGTACAGTGCTTAATATCTAAAATAAATACGAAAACTAGACACAAGGTTCAACACATCAATGAATACTCATAATATAAAAAACTGAATACTAATACATCCGTATGAAAAGACTCTAAACTGTCTGAACTATAGAGTTGATGGGACAGGTCCCCCACTAACTCCGTCAACTGAAAATAAACAAAGTCTGAAGCAATAATAGTAAACTGAGATTTATCCTCAAAAGAAGAGGACTCACTGCTACTGCTGCTGACTGGGACTGAACTACTAAGGATACTCTGGATTCTGTGCCTCTGAACCTATGGTGTCAAATAAAACACCATAGCGCAAATACGTCAGTACAGGAATGTACCGAGTATGTAGACGAGGTAGGATAATGCAAGGGCTCATGCATGCATAATATCTAAATTGAATAATCATGAAGTGCCGCATGAGAACACATAGATTAATGCACAGACAATGGACACAATCATCGCAACTCTAGATACTGAAACTCGAATACCACTTAACTATAGAATGAACTTACTACTGATACTGAGATACTGAATCACTGACTCATCTGATACTGATAACTGAAAGTCTACATGTACTTACATCGAGGACTGTATTTTGAGCTTACTGCTTTTTATTGACAGGATTAGAGATCAACTTTTCTAACAGATTATTCTAGAAATGATTATCAAAGATAAAAAGTATGATTATATCTGAATCTAACAACAAGAATACTCAATAAAAATATGATACTAAGATCAAGCCTGTTTGGAGGCATATCTCTGAATATGATATCAAATAACTGTATATGATACCAAGCCTATCTGACGGTATGGTCCATGAATCAATGGAACTATTTGAGTTCCTCATAAAGATAGATGACTGTATCTGACAATCCTGATTTCGGAAGATTGATGCTGAAACTGAGATTAAATCTAAAACTGAAACTATAACTGTGGGTAGTAGTTACTTAATCGACATTCCCCAACCTACCATAGGAGGGGTGCAACCTGTAACACCAGCTGGAAGGGTGTCAATACCGTGCCACGGGTAAAGACCTCTCTCTGGTCACTTCTCTCTGATGGATAACCCTTACTAAGAAGTCGACCTAAGGCAATATAATAGTCAAATACTCTCTCTCTGGAGGTGATAGCCTTTCTTGATGGTGAGTCCTGTATCCTGTGCTGGATATGTAGTTTTGTAGGTTAGGGATTGTAACTAACGACTACAACCTTTCTCGCTGACGGAAAGAGCCACCCTTCCTTCCCTCGCTAGGTGCTAGTTTTTACTCCTAACTGAAAGTCTCTGACTAAATCCTTAAATGACCACAACTGAACTGTATCTGATATTGAGTATATTTGTCAAAAGATATGACTGAGTTACGCTGGGATTACTTAGTTCCGTATCTGACGGAAAAGGTATCAAATCATGGTATCTAACTAATGATACAGAACTTAAATAGATAACTCGAATCACATTTAAGATAAGAATTGAATCACTTGAATACTATTAAATCTGAGATGATTACAAGACTGAGGCTAGATTACTAGCGATACAGAGATTACAGAGATAACTGAGATTACTGAGCTTTCTTAAGTACTGCACTTGTCTGAAGATACAAAGTTCTATAGTTTACTGAGTTTTGAGAATCATGGCTCGACTGAAATTATCGAGAGACTGACACGGGATCTAGACAACAACTCTATTATCGTGCATAAATACCCCCAGGACTCGATAGCATAAACGTAAAGCATAATCATTCTTGACTAGTCATCACCACATTCATTCATTCATCATCACAAGCATTCGTTCATCATCACAAGCATTCGTTCATCATCACAAGCATTCATTCATCATCACAATCATTAAGGCATCTTCACAATCATTAAAGCATCTCTTTAAGTAATTAGGAATCATGTCATATGTTCATTCCCACAATCATTGAGACATCACCTCAAGCATTTAAGGATCACAAACATTTATTCATCATCACAGTCGCCAAGGGGTCACTTTAAGCATCTCGAAATCATAATCATATAATAACGTAGGGGAAACATGCTACTAGATTGTACTCCATTCAACCAGATTTTACCTCAACTATTTCATACCTATATTAGTCTTGACATGTGTTTGGATATCACATGGCTTGGGGAAACTTCATACAATCATGTCATAACTTACTTGCTAACCACTTGGTATGTATTAAGAACTTACCATATATCAAGAGCACATAATTTGGGAATTTACTACTCTCACATCTCCACTTGTTCACTAAGGTTCTTCAACAAAACACTAGACATGCACGGGTGCACACTTATTAGGGGATTTCTTACTACCATGGAATAATTCATTTACTTGGGCATTTTATCAAACACTAGGCATGCATAAACTAACTCATAATTTGGGGTTTCCTATTCAACATACTATAATGGCCCTTATGCTTCACCTAAGCTCATTATCAAACCTATGGGGGACATGCTTCTCTTATTCAACCATTTCTACACCCAGAAGTCATGGACACATCACATAGAAAGCAACATAAGGAAGATTCATCATAAATATCACATGGATTCCACCTACTAGGGTCAAAGCTCATGAATCTTGTAAACAAACATGAATCAAAACTCAACAACACATGTAACACCAATTTTAACTCATACAAATCATGGAATCTCACAAACATAAAATCTTCATATTTTTAAAAGGGTTCTTGAGCTTCTTGGAGAAAGGGGCCTAAGAATCAACATCTACATACCTTAATCTTTGAAATTGGATGAATTTTAATGCTTGAGACTCTATCCGCACTTGTAATAAATAATTCTTGAATCCCCCACTATGAGGAACTTGATTCTTGAAGAAATCTTAAAAAATTTATGGATGATTTTTGAAAGATTAGGGTTCTTGAATAAAACCCTAGATATTTTCTCTTAAGGAAATTGGAAGAGTAAATAATGAAATTAAGGTTTGGATGGAGTTCCTCATATTTATAGAGACCTCCAAAAGATGGGAAAATACCAAAATACACTTGTAAAAATGTCCTTAACTTGCTTAAAAAAATAGCTGATGAAATCCAAGACAAGCCATCAAGCTAGTGATAAGTCGTTACGAAATGTCGTCATAAAAGGGTAAAATTTTAATTTTCTGGTTAAGGTTGACGACATTGGTGATAGGCTATCACGGGCATGACGGATTATCATAAAATGTCATCACTGGGGATAGAAATCTACCCAGGGATGACGACATTGGTGATAGGTCATCACGGGCATGACAGCTTATCATGAATGTCGTCACTCAGTTTCCCAGCCTGACATGATGGAGTAAAATGGTAATAACTCCTTGCTTCGATATTTTTTTTGATGAAATTGGCATCGTTAGAAATATAATTAAAAGATCTTTCATTTGATATATAGTAGGTCCTCTAATTTGATATATACAAGGAGTTATGGTTGATTGAAGTTGACCCAAGTTTTGACGCTCACTAAAACTTGAGTGATAGGAAAGCTTTCAACTCATCCTTGAGTTAGGGGACCTCTATGATCTTAATTCATGTTCAAATATATTCTCACACTACATAGTTGATTAACACACTAAATTACATAGGATTCAAGGCTTTTGGAACATCTACGCATATGAATGATAGATTTCCATTCTAGTCCAAAATATGGGGTATTACATTATCTCCCCCTTGGAATTATTTGTCCTCGAATGAAGCTTGGTAAGTTACGAGTACTGATCAAATAAACTTACTTAAGGGATGTGAATATATAGAACATGATTATGGAACTGGAACCATTCACATATAGAGTTATCTCACTGGGCATGCATATCTGATACATGGAATACTCGACTGAATCTACTCATAGCTGAATTCTCATAACACTTATGTATATCTAATGCATGGACTCATAACTGGGCTGATCTCAAGAATGCATGACTGCTCACATACTGACAAGCTGAACTCATTTCTACTAAATGCACATATCTAATGCATTAATGTCCGACTAAGCTGACTTTCGAAAGCGTGACTTGACAATGCAATAAAGACTGATGATAACTTCATAAAGAAAATCTGAACCTGCATCGAGATGAATCTAATGGCATACAACATGATAATACTATGGGGTATCTCCCCCTTGGGACTCTATGTCCCTCTAAACACACTTTACTGAAATACTGGGGCGGTGCGCAGGGCACTTACAGACTAGGTCATGATTGACTAATCAAGATCTGAAACTCATGCTGACTCATGCTAACATATAAGCTCAAAATGGGAGCAAAGCATCTATCAATTTATGTCATAAAGATGAAGGGATCATAACATACCTGGGTCTATTTTAGGGAATCCTTCACGATCAAGGCAAGCCTGAAGCGCACGGAGTTTACCCCTTTGAGTCGGCACTCTACATTCTCGCCTTCTATGGCTTGGCTCAATACACCTAAAGCACACATCACTACCAGCTCTAGACATACCTTGGTGGTTCCTACCACACTCTCCACAATACGGATGGGTACGAATACCACTAGCACTACTCTGGGCTTTAGAGATTGGCGCTCCCTCAGATTTGACACCCCCAAAACATAGGTGTGGGTACACTAGCTGAAGATGGAGCTAGAACTAAAAATTTCTGACCATACTAAGAACTACTACCACCTTGAGACCTTGACTGCTAGAAACCATGACTACCTGTCTTAGATCTCTTACTCACTCCCCCTTCCTCCTTTATCTTATCTGCCTTAATCTGTTGTGCATACATCATTATCCTAGAAAGGTCCATATCTCTATTAAGCATAGCAGCTCTATAATCTTTCAACACATAACCCGATACCCCAGACAAAAACTTACTCATACTCGCTCTAAGGTCAGCTACCAAGTCGGGAGCATACTTAGCTAATTGGTTAAACTTAAGACAATACACTTTCACGGTCATGGAACCTTGCCTTAGGTTCATGAACTCTTCTACTTTATATTATATCATCTCCAGTGGGACAAACCTATCTAGGAAGACACTCTAAAACTCTGGCCAAGTCACGGGAGCTGTATTCTCCCCTCTACTCTTCTCCCGTATAACTACCCAATCATGAGAAATATCTTTCAACCTATAAGATGCTAACTTAACACTCTCCTCTTTAGAAACATGCATAATCTGGGTGATTTTCTTTACCTCTTCTAAATAAAGCTGCGGATCCTCACCTACTACAGACCCAAAGAATTCTGCCTGGTTTATTTTCATGAAATTTCTAACCCAGCCTTTAGCGGAATTCCCATCTTGCTGAGGTGGGGCTACAACCTGATGATTGCCCTGAACATTATTCACAGCTTGGACTAGTTCCTAGAAAGCTGCCCAAAACTCTTCATGTGACTCACTCTCATTCTCAGGATCTACTGGCTGGGAGGGTTGATCATCAACCCTATAGACAGAACTCTGCAAGGAGGCATACTCTATAATTGGAAGAAATAAGTGGATTAGACTGAGAACCAACTTGAGCTCATGCTCACTCACATGAAATTATCACTGAAAGAAGGGGAACTGCTCCTAAGAACATCCTATAGCCTCTTGTACATAAATGTGGTGCACTACACACCCATGCACAAAACTCTACTAGATGCGGCGTTTTTGACTCCCTAGGACACTTTTAAACCTTAGGCTCTGATACCAAGTTTGTAACACCCCAAGATTCCATCCCGAGATGTCACACGGTACTTATGACCCAGAAGGACCACAAGCTGACCCTTTACTGATATCTGTACCTGTACAGTGCATAATATTTGAAATAAATGCGAAAACAAGCTATAAGGTTCAACACATCAATGAATACTCATGATACAAAAAACTTAATACTAATACATCCTTTTGAAAAGCCTCTAAACTGTCTGAACTGTGGATTTAATAGGACAGGTCCTCAACTAACTCCGTCAACTGAAAATAAACAAAGTCTGAAGTAATAATAGTAAAGTGTGATTCATCCTCGAAAAAAGAGAAATCATTGCTACTGCTGTTGACTGGGACTGAACTGCTGAGGATACTCTAGATTCTATGCCTCTGAACCTATGGTATCAAATAAAACACCATAGCGCAAATGCATCAGTACAGGAATGTACCGAGTATGTAGATGAGGTAGGCTAAGGCAAGGGCTCATGCATGCACAATATCTAAACTGAATAATCATGAAGACGCCGCATGAGAACACATACATGAATGCACAGACCATGAACACAATCATCGCAACTCTAGATACTAAAACTCGGATACCACTTTACTGTAGAATAACTCACTATTGACACTGAGATACTGAATCACTGACTCATTTGATACTGATAACTGAATGTATGGATGTACTTACATGAAGGACTGAATTTTGAGCATACTGCTTTTTACTGATAGGATTAGAGATCAACTTTTCTAACAGATTATTCCAGAAGTGATTATCAAAGATAAAAAGTATGATTATATCTGAATCTAACAACAAGAATACTCAATAGAAATCTGATACTGTGATCAAGCCTGTTTGGCGGTATATCTCTGAATAGTATATCAAATAACTGTATATGAGATCAAGCCTATCTGAAGGGATGGTCCATGAATCAATCAAACTATCTGAGTTCCCCATAAAGATAGATGACTATATTTGATAGTCCTAATTTCTAAAGATTTATACTAAAACTGAGATTGAATCTGAAAGAAAAACTATAACTGTGCGAAGTAGTTACTTAACTGGCATGCCCCAACCTACCAGAGGTGGGGTCTAACCTGTAACCCCAACTGGAAGGGTGTCAATACTGTGCCATGGGTAAAGACCTCTCTCTGGTCAATTCTTTCTAATGAATGACCTTTACTAGGAAGTCTACCTAAGGTAATATAATAGTCAAATACTCTCTCTGTGGAGTTGACAGCCTTTCCTGATGGTGACTTTTGTATCCTGCGCTGGCTACGCAGTTCTGTAGGTCAGGGATTGCTACTAACAACTCCAGTCTCTCTCGCTGATAGAAAGAGCCGCCATACCTTCCCTCGCTCAGTGCTAATATCTACTCCCAAATAAAATACTCTGACTTAATCCTTAACTAACCACAACTGAACTGTATCTTATACTGAGTATATTTCTCAAAAGATCTGACTGAGTTAGGCTAAAATTACTTAGTTCCGTATCTGACGGAAAAGGTACCGAATCATGGTATCTAACTGACAATATAGAGCTTGAATAGATTACTCGAATCACTTCTGAGATTAGAATTGAATCACTTAAATACTATTAGATCTAAGCTGATTACAAGACTGAGGCTAGATTACTAGTGATACAGAGATTATAGAGATAACTGAGATTACTGAGCTTTCTTAAGTTTTGCACATGTTTGAGGATACAGAGTTCTATAGTTCACTGAGTTTTGAGAATCATGGCTCGACTGCAATTATCGAGAAACTGGAATGGGCTCTAGACAACAACTCTATTGTCGTGTATAAATACCCCCAGGACTCGATAGCATAAAAGTAAAGCATAATCATTCTTGACTAGTCATCATCACAATCATTAATTCATTATCACAATCATTAAAGCATCTTCACAATCATTAAAGCATCTCTTCAAGTAATTAGGAATCATGTCATAAGTTCATTCCCACAATCATTAAGACATCACCTCAAGAATTTAAGGATCACAAATGTCTATTCATCATCACAGTCGCCAAGGGGTCACTTTAAGCATCTCAAAATCATAATCATATAATAACATAGGGGAAACATGCTACTAGATTGCACTCTATTCAACCAGGTTTTACCTCAACTATTTAATACCTATATCAGTCTTGACATGTGTTTGGATATCACATGGCTTGGGGAAACTTCATACTATCGTGTCATAACTTACTTTCTAACTACTTGGTATGTATTAAAAACTTAGCATATGCCAAGAGCACATGATTGGGGAATTTACTACTCTCATATCTCCACTTGTTAACTAAGGTCCTTCAATAAAACACTAGACATGTATGGGTGCACACTTATTTGGGAATTTCCTACTACCATGGAATAATTCATTTACTTGGGTATTTTAACAAACACTAGGCATGCATAAACTAACTCACAATTTGGGGTTTCTTATTCAACATACTATAATGGTTGTTATGCTTCACCTAAGCTCTTTATCAAACCTATGGAGGAAATGCTTCACTTATTCAACCATTTCTACACCCAAAAGTCATGAACACATCACATAAAAAGCAACATAAGGAAGTTTCATCACAAATATCACATGGATTCCACCTACTAGGGTCAAAGCTCATGAATCTTGTAAACAAACATGAATCAAAACTCAACAACACATGTAACATCAATTTTAACTCATACAAATCATGGAATCTCACAAACATAAAATCTTCATATTTTAAAAAGGTTTCTTGAGCTTCTTGGATAAAAGGGACCCAAGAATCAACATCTACATACCTTAATCTTTGAAATTGGATGAATTATAATGCTTGAGACTCTATCCGCACTTGTAATAAATAATTCTTGAATCCCCCACTATGAGGAAATTGATTCTCTAAGAAATCTTAAAGAATTTAAGGATGATTTTGGAAGATTAGGGTTCTTGAATAAACCCTAGATATTTTCTCTTAAGGGAATTGGAAGACTAAATGATGAAATTAGGGTTTAGATGGGGTTTCTCATATTTATAGAGACCTCCAAAAGATGGAAAAAGACCAAAACACCCTTGGAAAAATGTCCTTAAATCGCTGGAAAAAAATAGTTGATGACATCCATGACAAAAGCCGTCAAACTGGTGATAAGTCGTCACGAAATGTCGTTACAAAAGGGCAAAATTTTGATTTTCTAGTTAAGGTTGATGACATTGGTGATAGGCAGTCACGGGAATGATGGATTATCACAAAATGTCGTCACTGGGGGTGGAAATCTGCCCAGGGATGACGACATTGGTGATAGGTCATCACGGGTGTGACATCTTATCACGAATGTCGTCACTCAATTTTTCAGCCTGACATGCTGGAGTAAAATAGACATAACTCCTTGCTCCGATATTAGGTTTTGATAAAATTGTTATCATTGGAAAGATAATTCAAAGATATTTAATTTTATATATAGTAGGTCCTATAATTCGATATATAGAAGGATTAATGATCGATTGAAGTTGACCCAAGTTTTGACACTTACTAAAACTTGAATGATAGGAAAGCTTTCAACTTTTCCTATAGTTAAGGGACCTCTATGATATTAATTTATGCACAAATAGATTCCCACACTATATAATTGATTAAAATACTAAATTACATAGGATTTGAGGCTTTTGAAATATCTACGCATATGAATGATGGATTTCCATTCTAGTCCAAAATGTGGGGTATTACATTAGTTATGTAACTTATTTTCTACTATACTTAGTTGGCCTATCATACCTACTGAGTACAAGTGGATCATATTCATTTAAACTATTCCCTTTCAGTATAGATCCAGGTATGATTGCATTACATGATAACTGAGTTCTTGAGGTTGATCATTGACATTTTTAAGGTATTAGACGCTCTATGACTTCAGATTTAACCTCAAACCTCCTCCTATCTAGTTGATATCTTTATTTTGTATTTAGACATAGACTTGTATTTTTGGATTCAATTGTATTTCTAGTATTGAGTTGTATTTAGATTGTTCTTACACTGTGTCACTAGGTTTTGAGATAGTTTATGGTTTTTTTATTATTCAAATTTTTGCTATTGTTATACTTGTACGGGTCTGAGTTTGCTTCAGAAGTCTCACCTTGGGAATTATTGTATTATTTTCTTCTTACTTATCAGTTTGGATGATTGGTTTACTTAGCAAGGACTAATTACGATAAGTGTCATCATGATCTTAGTTTTTGGGTTGTGACAAATTGTTATCAGAGCAGCCAGGTTCATTGGTCTTATTAGTGTAAGGATAGGGTGTCTAGTAGAGTCTCACAAATTAATATATAAACGTTTGTATCTTTATTAGAGAGTCTATAAGACATCTTTAGGAAACTTTCTTATTTTTTTCCTTATTTTCTGGGTTTTCCATACCCTATATGCTAAATCGTGTTTCACCTATTTTTGCGTAGTTGGAGAAAATTAGATCTTGTGAGGCTAGGGATGCTGAGCTAGTATTTGAGTAGGAATACCATCATAGAGGACGTGTCATGGGTATTGGACAGGCTCACGGTAGATGCAAGCACAAGGATCCATCCATTCTAGAGGTTGTACTAGGGGAATTTCCCTCGAGCTCGAGCTAGAGCATTCTTGAGATATGGAGACTATTTAAGTTCTCGAGAGTACTACTACCCGAATCTTGGAGGGTTTATTATTTCATTTGCTGACTCATTTAGATGGTGTCCCTTGAGTGCACCTGGTATTCACCCAGATTTGAGTGTTGTACCTCTATCTATGCCAGAGACAACTTGTAGTTTTTCTCTGGTTCCAAGTGTGGTTCCTCCATTAGTACCACTATCAACTTCTGGGATTACACATACTTAGAGTGCTGTTCCTTCTTCTATGCTAGTACTGGATTATGGTAGTTTGATTTTAGGAGTTAAACCTTCATAGATGTTTCCCCCTTACGTAGGATCATAGCCTACCAGATTTACTATTCTTCCTATTACTTCAACTATTGTTATATCTTCTGAGTATTAGAAGAGGTTTGAGAGATTTACTCGCTTGGGTCCAACCAAGTTTAGTAGTGTTGTAGAAGAGGATGCCTACGAGTTTTTGATTGATTATCGGGAGAAGTTGTATAACCTTTGATCGCTTGAGTTGCATGGAGTTGCTTATACTACCTATCAGTTGAGAGATATAACAAGGGATTGGTGGAGGTTACTTGTTAGTTGAAAACCCCTTAGTTCACCAGAGATGACCTGGGATCAGTTTGTTGAGGCTTTTTTGGGCAGGTTTGTGACCTATAATTTAAGGGATCAAATAAGAGTTGAGTTTCAACAAATGGAGAAAGGCTCCATGACCATTTTTGAGTACGAGGCATGTCTTCATGCCTTGTCCAGATATTCCATTACAAGTATGTAACACCCTGAGCTTTGGTACTTGAAAATTTCAAAAATTTTATCCTTACTGTCCTGACTACAACTTTCCCTACAAGTCTTAGGGAGTCTTGACGGGTCCTAGGGACCCAATCATAACCATATTAGCAAGTATGTGACTAAGTTCTCCTCTGAGTATGAGTGGCTAACTAAGATTCGTAAGGACTCATTATGAATCATTGGGTGCAAATAGTAGGATGTCCAGTGTTTACCCCAAATAGGTTCTATGTTGACTACAACTGGACCCTACAAGTTGTAAGGTCTCATTACGAGTCATAGCAGTTGAGTCGCAGAGTTAACAGTGTGTGGGTGCCCCATAATTAGCTTGGATACGACTCGTGGTGACAAGTCTTAATTAGTCCCTATAAGTCATAGAGTGACCCATAGTCACTGACAATTAAATTTCAGTTTTTAACAGTGGTCACTTTGGACAATTCCCCCTTTACCCAATTAAACCCCCACATTCATAAGGAACTTACGAGGGGTTATTTCTCATTCATAACATACTCAAACTCTTTCAAATCTCTCTTAAGTCTCTCAAGTATCCATACTTTGTGTTTTCAATAAGTAGGTAGTCACGGCACGAACCAGGGCCTAGATATAATAGGCATCCCAAGTTGAACCAGGACTGGGGACCGCCCCTATTACACAACCCAACCACCTATATCCAGCCTTAAATGGGCTGAATTTTGAGTATATAACGAGATAGCATAATTTATCTCATGAGACTATAAGATAGGGTCATAATCGTTACTGACCCAATTGAGTCCACCCGTACCAAATCAACCATCCGACCATACCAAGCCAAACCAATGGCTATAAACTAGGCCAAAACAAAAGAGAATACCAAAACATAATATGATAATCAATCCCATGATGAAATACGATGGAACAGTGAGAAATCATGTCCGATGATGCTAGTTTCCCAGCGTATTCTAATGCCAAGGCCAATACCAATACCAATCCCGTCCATACCGACCCTCAAAAGTACCAGAAATCCTCTATCCAAAAGAGTAATAATATATGGTTGGGACATGCCCCCAACCATGGCCAAAACTAATATCCAAAATAAAATAAAAATGTTTAAAGATGTCTATAACTTGAAATGGAGCCTTCCGAAAGGATGGAAGCTCACCACTTTAGTTAAAATACTGATACCAAATCCGCGTGCTAGACAGAAGGAGTAGAATTGTAATGCCCTGAATCCCGTACTCGAAACGCTAACCCATGATTGATATCTGTACTTGAATACTATATAACATTATGTAAAATACAGAAATAATAGATAGAAACATGCCATAAGGTTCAAATTGGATAAAACATAATATCTGAGAGTATAGTATATCAATACTAAAACATGAACTGAAATAAACTGTCTGAACATACTGTAGTCTAAAAAGCCTCTAACTGACTGAACTGTCTGAATAAGGAGTTGATAGGACATGTCCCCAGCTAACTCCATCTACTGAAAGCTAAACTGTAATGATGAAATAAGTAATAATATCATTCTCGAATGATAAGGATTCACTGCTAAATATGACTACTAAAATTTGGAGTGCTACTGTTGCTCTGGAACTTGTGCTTCTTGACCTATGGTATAAAACACCATAGCATAAATGCATCAGTACAAATGAATATGCTAGTATGCATATGAGGTAGGCTGAATGTAGAGGGTTCAAATGCATGAACTATGCTAACTGACTATATAACATGGACGTGAGAATACATGTACGAAAAAATGACTGTAACTGATTTTGTGATGGCACTGACTACTGAGTTTGAATCCTGATAACATAAGTTAATAATAATTGATACGGAGGGACTGTATCTGACAGTCTAGGTTCTGATGGAACTAGCTGAAGTTTTGTACTATTCTGAGTTGACTGTATCTGGCAGTCCTGAATTCTATAGAACTATCTGAGTTCTATTACTGAGGCTGAGACTGAAACTATAACTGTGGGAAGTAGTAATCTAACCAACATGCCCCAAATAAAGCAATATAGGTGAGTTGGGGTTAAATTTGTAACCTCAATTAGAAGGGTGTCAATACTGCACTACCGGTAAGGACAAGATATGAGTGTCCCTCAACTGGCAGGTACTCAAATAAGAACGGTGAGAATCTTCAACTGGCAGGTAAGCCATCTCATCAACCCTCAACTGGCAGGTTAGATTTCTAACCTACAAAGTCTACATAGTTTTAGAATGCAAGGATTACTTCTAACAATCACACCCTCTACTGGCAGGTAAGTTCCCATCCTTGGGTTCACTCGGTGCTAAATCCTACTCCCATCTGAATAGACACTAAACATGTTTAACTGAGCTGAACTGGACTGAGTTAACTGAGTTCCTTTGACGGACGGAATACTACTGAGATTACTGAATTACTAAGCTTTTCTGAGTCACATGAATGAGTTCTATTGACCATGGATTGACTGAGAGTATCGTGAAAACATGACACTAGCTGTAGGCACACAGCTAAGTTGTCGGGTACAAGTACCCCCATGACTTGATAGAAGGAAACTGACAAGGCATGACATTTTTGAATACATGATCAACATCAATAATCCACAATATAATAAGTTGGGGATTTCATGACGCACATAGTTATCATAAACTTGTACATGGTAGGAATGCATATAACAAGTATCATTATTTCATACTCTAACATCATGAGCATTCCAACAAACATCTACATTGCACATCAATAGCACGGAAGTCATTTGACCATAAGGGTAAGACATATATTTATCATATGGGTTACAATTGAGCTATAATACACAATTTCTATCCTCTTAGGCATTTTATCAAACACCTTACATGAACAACTTAGAGCATAGGTGAAATCATCAAATTGCACATTATGAACAACTCCATTCATGGATTTCAACTTGCATGCTAACATAGTTTCATGAAAAATGTGTAAAGATTCCAACTTGGGAATCGTACAATAAGATAAAAATGGTTACAAAACAACCCACAACATAAACATCATGATTTATAATTTGAAATAGGGTTCTTGATATTTAAGGATGAAAGGAATCCATAAATCAACACTATGCATACCTTGGATGGAAGATTCTTGAAAACAAATGGTGAAATTCATGAAATTGTATCCTCAATTGGAAACCCTAAGCTTGTTCTTGATGGATTTGAGAGAGAAACCACTATAATTTGGGTGAAATTGGGCTGAATTACGTGTTTGTAGCTTATATAGGGGTGAAAAATTGACCCTTTTGCCCTTGAGGACGCGGTTATTTAATGACTAAAAACTGAATACTGCCGCTACAAACGATGCGATGCATTGATGGATACGATGCGATACTCGACACATCGCGCCATGATCGCATCGAGCCTCAGAAGTTTTGGCTCTGGCAGCCAGCATAAATCTTGACCAACGCGATTGGAAACGCGGCGTGCCAAGATCATGTTGGTACACTATTTTGGGACTCGAATATAATCTTAACAAGTTCTAAAAAATCTAAAACTTGTTAGGGAACACCTATTGACCTTCCTGATCCTGAATTAATGAAAATACAGGCCATTAAAGGACATAAAGATGGCGAGATGAGATTGCCAACTTGCGAAGGCCAAAATAGGCTAAGTTTGGGAACTTGGTTAGAATTTTCTAAGTCTGGGACCCCTTGAAAAGATTAAAGGACTGAATAAAGCTCAAAATTTTAGCGGGGTCTTATAAGAATGGCCGGTTCATGCATAGCGTGGGTATACAACAGCCAGTAGATGGGTTAGCGAGAGATTGCTAGCATGAACTCAGGATAAGGATAAAATAATGCCATTTATAAAACCAAGTAAAACCATCCATAATGCATACAACCATACATTTATACATACACACACACACACACATATACACACACACACACACACACACATATATATATATATATATATATATATAAGTACCGGGAACGGGAATCGGGGTTAAGCATGCATTTAAACCTTTACTTAGGCTGTATAGCTTTGCCGTCCTAAAGCTCCCATGAGCAATATGGGTTCAGCTCCCCCTACTTAAAGGGCTCCAGTGCGTGTAGCCGCACGACCAGGGAAGTATCCCATTGGGATGACTAATACATCCCTAATATGAGGTGTGACATCATGCACATGGTCCCCCAAGACCAACCTCATATTGGTAAATATGAGTTTCGAGTTTAGGTCCCCCTGGGACCTCCACCTTCTACGGCTTAGCTATACCTCACCCTTGCCCAATTAAATACCATTTCTAAACAATCCATTTATCATTTATTGAACAAGGCCATTTAGTGGTGGTATCGTCATACCAACCATACTTGCAAGTACTATCCATAGCCAACCATATGTAGGTATAGAGGACCTTAAGTTCCCTTCCAATTACCATATTAAATCAACTTGGGAGAATTCGAACCCCACAAGTGTAACCATTTAGCTATTTACCTTTCCAAACCATTTATTCCATGCATAAATCCTTTACCAAGTTTAAAACAAGCAAAAGTTCCATTTAAAAGAAGTCAATGAAATGGACATATCTTTATAAGCATTTTGTCAAACACATTGGGGGCATAATATGTGTCCAAAACCAATTTCAATTA
This sequence comes from Capsicum baccatum var. pendulum, assembly GCA_030864225.1. Classification (NCBI taxonomy): domain Eukaryota; kingdom Viridiplantae; phylum Streptophyta; class Magnoliopsida; order Solanales; family Solanaceae; genus Capsicum; species Capsicum baccatum. The sequence continues at coordinate 65,209,271 of CM061559.1, read as the reverse complement.
ACAACAACCATTCCCATATAATCCAATTATCCAAATCCACCATTAATGCATAGAAAAGTATAATTAAAACTATGGGAAACCATAACCAACCATTCATAAACAAAACCCCCAAATCATATTTGGAAACCCAAAAGCATTCAACAATAAAATTATGAAAACCAATAGTAAAAATCTTGCCTTTAATTGGAACTAACAATGAGGGAAGAGAACATACGTTATACCAAAGAATTGATGGAAAGAAATCACCAAAGAAATCCCCAAATTAGTCCTCAAGATGAAACCCTATCTTCCTTGCCCCAAAGCTTTTGGGAGGATTTTAGACTGTTTAGGAGTAGTTTCTAAGTGTTAAAGAGAGAAATAATAAAGTAAATAGACTCTTAAATAGGCTAGAAGTCATGGGATCCTATTAGGGTAAGTAGGGAAATGTATAGATTACCCCCACTTAAGTTGCATAAAATTCCCATCATAAGGATACGACTGACCCATCGAGTCATACCCTTTTGATAAGAGTTGTACCCGCCACTCGTATCCTACCCTAACCCCTGGACCTAATACTGTCCAACATATGACTCATCAAACCAAGTCGTATCCCAAGCATATGATCCGTACCTTCTATCCGTATCCCTGGCAGAATAAAATACCATGAGGACTGAACACTGTCCCTTATATGAGTACTAGATACGACTCGTACCCAACCACACCACTCTTATCTCCCAACTAATATCCATCCATCCCACTAACCAACACTAATCCGCATACACTAGGACTATACCACTCGTACCCTGGGGTTGTATTTTGTCCGGAGAATGGAATTCTAGAAAGAATTCCGAGGGCCAAAACCCTGGATGTAACATTCTCCCCCACTAGGAACATTCATCCCTGAATGACGGACAAGGTAGGGGTAACCACATATAAAGTCATTTGAATTATCAAACATATTCCCAATCTTCATCAAAGTTCAAAAACAAAGATAATAATCTTTTCATTAAAAAACTCAGAAAATAAAGATATGTTCAAGAACATATACCTTCCGCATGATTCCCAAGAGCAGAAAACAAAAGTGGATATTTGGGCTTCATGTCCTCCCTAGCTTACCCAGTAGCTTCTTCCACATTATGGTTCCTCCATAGAACCTTAACCGAAGCCATATCCTTGGTCCTAAACTAATGAACCTGCCTATCTAACATCTCAACTGGGACCTCTTCATAAGACAAAGAATCTGAAATACCCAATCCCTCCAAAGGAAAAATCAAAGAAAGATCACCAATGCACTGCCTCAACATGGAAACATGAAAGAACGGATGAACCAAACCCAAACTAGCAGGAAACTCTATTTCATAAGCAAAATTGCCAACTCTCCGCAAAATCACATAAGGACCAATGAATCAAGGACTGAGATTCCCTTTTTTGCCAAACCACACTACACCCTTCATAGTAGATACCTTTAGGAATACCTTTTCCCTAACCTCGATCTCCAAGTATCTACACCTAGCATCCGCGTAAGACTTTTGGTGACTCTGGGCAACCTTAATCCTATCCCAATTCACCTTCACCTTCTCCATAGCTTGATAAAACAGATTCAGACCAAACATGTCCACATCACCAAGCTCAAACCAAGCAATAGGAGATCTACACCTTATACCATAGAATTCCTCAAAAGGGGCCATACCAATATTGGAATGATAGATATTGTTGTAAGCAAACTCTACCAAAGGTCTATGCTCAAACTGATTGCCACCATAGTTAATCACAGAGGCCCAAAACATATCTTTCAATATCTGAATAGTTCTCTCTGCTTGCCCATCCAACTACGGATGAAAAACAGTACTCAGACTGATATTAGTCCCTAACCCTTTCTAGAAAGACTGCTAGAAATAAGATGTAAACTACATACTATAATCAGAAACAATCGAGACAGGTATCCCATGCAGCTTCACAATCTTATGAATATAAAGCTTTCCATAGTCCTCTGCCAAAAAGGAAGTCCTTTTTGACAATAAGTGAGAAGACTTTGTCATCCTATCCACGATGATCCAAATCAAATAAAATTGGTTCCTAGACCAAGGAAGACTGGTAACGAATTCTATATTGATCATCTCCTATTTCTATTTGACAAACTCCATTTCTTGATGCAATCTACTAGGCCTCATGTTCTCAACATTAACCTGTTAACACACCATGAACTTGGCCACAAAATCAAACATATCCCTCTTCATACCATTCCACCAATAGATCTCCTTGAGATCATGATACATCTTTATTGATCCAGGATGAACAAAATAGCATAACTCATGGTCCTCAGCCAAAATCCATTACCGCAAACCATCGACATCAGGAACACACAACCTCCTTGGTACCACAAAGTACCATTACCACCAATCTGAATCACCACCACCTTTTGTAGGCCAACATCACTCTTGATTTTCATCAAGATTAGATCCAACACTTGCTTCTCCTTATTCTCTGTACTAAGAGATGATTGAGCTATTTCTTGCACTATCACACCACTATCCTTAGAGTCTAATAGACAAATACCAAGATTGGGAAAACAGTGAATATCCTTTACCAATTCCCGCTTTCCTTCCTTAACATAAGCTAAACTTCCCATAGATAGCCTACTAAGAGCATAAACAACCACGTTAGCCTTACCTGGGTGGTAGTGAAGACTCAAATCATAGTCCTTAAGAATCTCAATCCATCTTCTTTGCCTGAGATTAAGCTTATTCTATATGAACATGCACTATAGACTCTTATGATAAATAAAGATATCTACATGAATACCATACAAATAATGCCACCATATTTTCAAAGAAAATAAAATCACCAATAACTCCAAATCATGAGTAGAATGATTCATCTTATACACCTTCAACTTCCTGGAAGCATAGGCAATCACCTTCCCATGCTGCATCAAAAGACAACCAAGCCCTACCGAAGATGCATTACAAACCCATCATTGCCTTCTGGTAAAGTTAAAATTATAGCCAAAGTAAGCTTATACTTTAACTTCTCAAAACTCCCCTCACAAGAATCCAACCAAGAAAACATAACCTTATTTGAGTCAACTTAGTCAAAGGAGCTGCTATCGATGAGAAGCTTTCCACAAAACACCTATAATACTTGGCTAAATCCCAGAAGCTCTGGATATCAGATGGAGTCGTGGGTCTAGGACACCCCTTTATCATAGCAACCTTTTGAGGATCAACCATTATCCCCTCACTAGAAATAATATAAATTAAGAAAGTCATGATGTTTAATTAAAACTCATACTTAGAGAACTTAGCATACAATCGTTGTTCCTTTAAGGTCTGCAACACCATACTGAGGTGATTAGCATGATCCATCTCACTATTTGAATAGGCCAGAATGTTATCAATAAACATAATGATGAAGAGATCCAAATACTTCTTGAAAACTCTGTTCATTAGATTCATAAATATCGCTGGGGAATTAGCCAATCCAAATGGCATCACCAAGAACGCAAAATGCCCATACCGAGTATGAAAAGCCGTATTAGGGATATCCACCTCCCTAATCTTAAGATGATGGTACCCTGACCAAAGATCTATCTTAGAAAAGAACTTAGCACCCTGTAATTGATTAAATAGATATCTATCCTTGAGAGAGGATACTTGTTCTTAACCGTTACCTTATTCAACTATTGATAGTCAATGCACATCTATAGGGAACCATCCTTCTTGAGCATAAACAACATTAGTGTATCCTACAGAGAAACACTAGGATGAATAAACCCCTTATCCAAAAGATCCATATATTGTTCCTTGAGTTCCCTTAACTCAGCCGGAGCCATTCTGTATGGAAGAATAGATATTGGATGAGTGTTCAAAAGAAAATCAATATCAAACTCTATTTTTCTATTTGGAGGTACACCAGGAAGATCATCCGAAAAGACCCCTGAAAACTCATTAGCCATAGAAACTGACTCTAAAGAAGGACCTTCTAAGTTAGAATATTTAACCCAGACCAAGTGATAAAGACACCCCTTGGAGATTAATTTCTGAGCTCTAAGATAATAAATAAACCTTCTCTGAGGAGGTAAAGAACCACCCTCCCATTCTATAACTGGTTCACCAAGAAACTTAATGATAACCTTCCAGGCCCGACAATCTAAAGATGCCACTACAACAAATTTGACCTACAACAAAATTAATTCTAAACAACACTTGAATAGTGTTACCAAAGATATCTGAGGAAACACTTTCAAGGTGTGGCCTTTGTATAAGGATTTTGGCCACCAAATATTTGACAACAATTTAAAAACGTGTTCTTTATAATTATAGATGACACATTTTAAATGTTACCAAATCATAAAATAATTTACAACACTTTCTATATATATATGGCCACACTTGTTACATGTTCTATATAAATAATGATAAAAACAACACTTTATAAGTGTGCCATAATTGGTAAAATTTCCATTTTCCCTCCGCATATCTATTTCCCCCTAATTTCTCAAATTTCTAAAAGAACAAAGTGTATGGCCCTAAATTTTATTCACAAGGGTTTTACTATTCGTCTCAACTCCACGGGGCACCTGAAGGTCCTCTGAAAGTTTTTTTGTTCCTTTTTAAGGGTTTCTCATTCATTCATTATTTCGCCTGTTTCTTTCATAAGGGTTTTCTCATTCTTCAACAATTTCATTCATAATTTAGAAATGAAATTATGATAAAACTTCTTAGTTATTAATGGAATTACAGCTACAAAATTTATTCACGATTTAATTATTATGGTTTTTCTTATTCTCTAGATTTGATTTTATAACTTGGTTAAATTTTTTGTATTTTCTGCAAATTTCATGGCGCAAAAAATTGAGTTTTCTATATTTTGTACTATCTGGTCTTTAGTATCTTACAAGCCTCTTAATCCTATTTGAAAATCTAAATTTTGATTTTGTTTTGACATTTTGTATATGCACAAAGTTATATCATAATTGTTAGTGCTTCATTTTTATTGTAGATGCTACTGTATTTTATTTTTTATTTATATTCTTTTTATTAATTTTGAAATGGGGCATTGTGGTCTTCCGTGAAAGCAAGTTCACATTTTCTCTCTTAAATTCCCATTGTAAGTAGTAGAGGAAGAATCAATAGGGAAATTGAAGTTGACTAAGGTTGAGATAAATGAAAATGTCTAAGTATGAAGCCATTAACAAAGAGGGAAGCGAAGGTTGTGACACTATATATTAGGAATCTAACGAGGATGATGATAGTGCTTTACTCACATGGAAACACAATTAATTTATGGTAGATGTATGAGTTGTTCATTGAACTCAGTCACCATATCCGGGTAAGTTTTATTTTGTATATTTTCTCATGCTTCTTATAGTTGCAGTACAATTTTAACTCTAATCAATTGAGATTTCTTGTTTTTGGATGAGAATGAAGTAGTGATAATCTCACTTCACCAGCATAGTATGAATCAAATTTTGTACTGATCTTATTTCTAACCATCAATCTCTACCAATAGCTATTATTTTTTTTTTCTTAACCTTAATATGCTTTGTCATTGTTGGTTTCATGGTAAATTTGTGTCATGTAGTGTGTTGATCATGGTCCTTGTGTCTTTGGTGCACGAAACTCCATTATAACAACAAGGGTTGGAAATAATTTGATTTCCTGTCTTATTTTTGGTATAATGTTACAACTAGTAAGATTTAGAAAAATAAATAAGGATTTACTTTTTTACTTTCAAAGAAAGATCTCTTATTGATTAGCTTGGACATGTATTTTTTTAATATTTGATTGATTAATTTGGGAGGGTTAAACATTCAATATATAGAATTTTGGTTCATGATCCAATGGCTTGATCTGATTTAGGGATATTAATATTATGCGCTTTCCCAAAAGAGTCGCTGGCTTCCTTAATAAAAGCCAGTCAAGGATTATGTCTGTTAAACTGTTTGATAAAATATAAAAATTATAAGAAGAATCCTTTCTTTATGAATATTTTAATGAGACAAGGGGGGAGTTATTAAGTTCGCTTGAGTTGGGGAAAAACTCTGGTGTTTCTAATCAAGTATAGGATCCTATCTAAAAGCTAGTAAATATTATTGAAGAAGGTCATCATTCTATTTTTCTATTTGTTGATCTGCATGAGCGTCTAACCACCACCATAGAAAATTTTCAAAAATAGCTTAACTTGATTGTCAAGTATTATTGGGACTTTGTTCATTACCTAGAAGAAGATGTCACTATTGTGTTGAGGTGACATATCTCCATGTTGTAGAATATAATGATGTTATTGTCCTTGAGATGACACGACAAAAATTTAGGATGAAATTCAGAATTTGTTGATTTTTTAGTGTTTTTTAACTGACTAATCTAATTATTTTATTTTCATTCTACATGAAATACATTAAGGCCCAAACTGCACCAAAAAATCATAAACTTCTTGCAATTTGATAGTCTATAAGAGGAATATTTTTGTATGCTAGTCTATCACTGTGTGGTATGATTCATTCACTATTTATGTAGAATAATGTTGTTACACTTTCGTGATATGGAAAGTCTTGTAAGGACCCACTTAAGGTATGTTGGTAAATTAACATGCAAGAGCCTTGACTAAGTGACAAGGAGTCCTTCCTGTAGTTACAGTTGTTGAGAAAATAGTAATATTAAAATGTTCTATAGAAAAAAAGAAGGCAATACAATTCCAGAAATGTATTTCATAAACCTTCTGGGAGTATCATATAACTTAGTCTTGGGATTATATTCCAAAAGTTACTATTTCACTTGGTGCAACCTTGAGTTAACCTGGAGTAGATTATCCTGGTCACCTCTTGACTAACTCTTACAGTTCATGGAGCAATTTCTTCATACCTAAGTTCCATAAGTTCTTTTTTGAAAAATAAAAAGATGCTATAGTTCACAAGTGTTTTGGTAGTGTAGTTTTAAGATCTAGTAATTGTTGTACTCCTAGTAACTTAAAAATTCCATGGCGAGGGTGCACCAAGGTAAACTAGAAGTTTACTAGCATTTTTCTTACAAAATTGACAATTTTCCATCTTTTGAACTTATTGAGATTATAGGAAGCTAGTAAAGATTTTATAGTTTCTCCATATGTTTTAACTGAGTGTATTAATGATCTAATTTGAAAGGAATTAAACCTGGATATAAAAGGTTTTGCAACTGATAGATACGTCACTTGGAGGATTTTCTGAGTTGTAATTCTTTTGATTTAACCACCTTTGTGATGGTACTGATGGCTTTGAAGAATGTTCTGTCGATAGAGTAATTCTATCAACAGTTATGTCAATACTTTTTAATTACATTTTATTATCAAATTTCCTTTAAAAGAAAGAGAACAAGGAACTACTTTGTTTGATAAAATAAGTCCTATGAGACTAATTTGGAGGATATATATGACCAAGACTTTTTCTTGTTAAATTTGTAAGAAGTTCCTTAGATTTTCATTCATTAGATATGCTATGAACAATAATGGAAAATATGGAAATCTTTAGTTGCATAATAATACATATTTCATGTAGTGTCTGATACTGATTTACTCTTCTCTACTTGTCTTTTGATGTGAGCATATCTTATACAATTATTTAGAAATTTGATTGGTCCTCTATTTCGATGGTTCCGTGTTAATGGGCATAGTGTCAAAAAATCATTTTCAAATATTTTATTTCATCAGGGAATAAAATAGATATGAGATAATTTTAATAAGTTTATGATTTTACCTTGGAAAGGCTCAAAAGAAAGAGAGCCTGGATTAGCTTCTATTGTAACTTTGGCTTCTTCTCTGGATTACGCATCTTTGAAGTCTACACTAAAAATTCCCCTGCCCTTTGTAAGCTGAAAATAAATGTCTCTCAATTCTTATTTTGCAACAAAAAATTGTTTTATCATATTCTTATATTTATTTTTCTTTTTTATAGACTGATGCTGCCCAAGCTCTTAATGTGCCTATTGTCATAGGCTTTTAGATATGATGTGTACCTCCTTCTAACTAAAAGCATATGCATATCTAGACAAACCTATTGCATGTATGGAGACTAATTTAGTTTTAATTATAGATCAAGCGGTTATGGTTACTGCTTATTATCAAAGATAAAGCACTGGATATACCAACCAACTTGGAGGCTCATCGGAGGATTTACTTTTTTGCCACTTCTCTATCTATGAACATGCCGAGTGCTCCAAAGGTGCGGAACATGTTATTATTCAGGTCAGATCTCATCACACTTACTTGATACATTTGTTACTTAGCATAAAGTTCTTACTTGTATGTGGAATTCAGTTTCATAATATCATCAAAGAAAATAAACTACATATTCCACCTACTAGGCATATATCTAATGTACTAATATCTTTCAAATCATACATATCAATTTCCTTAAATATGTTTTTTAACAACATCGTCATTGGAAATGGGTAATTGGCTAGAAAAACATATTGTTCATCATTGGAGATACAACTTTTAAAAGAGAACTATTTTTCATCAGAATTACATAAAGTAGTTACATGGAGATGTTTTCTTTATAGTGTTCTAACTCTACATTTCATTGAGAAAGTCAAATTTTCAAAGAAGGAGCTCAATTCAAGAAAACAAGGGGTCTCTATCCTTTCCTATATGAAAAAGATTTGAGTAAAATGCTAAAGAAACTTTCATCTTGAACGTAATGTTTCTTTCTTAGCTTGGTTTGTGTCCTATCAAGAGACCGTTTTTGTTACAATTGGTTAGAGGCTTTTGGCTAATCCATTCAAGTAATTTAAGCCCTTTTTATATAAGTGTAACGCCTAGAATCTGGTACCCAAAACACTACACGGTGCTCATGATCCAGAAGGACATAAGCTAACCCATGACTGATATCTGTACCTGTATACTACATAATATACTATAAAATATGGAAACATGAACGAATGGTCATAAGGTTCAAAACTGAATGAACATCTGATAAACAATGTCTAAAAATGGTATAAAAATACCAAATCAAATCTAAAATAACTGTCTAACATGCTATAGTCTGAAAGCCTCCAAACTGTCTAAATAAGGAGTTGATGGGACATGTCCCTAACTAACTCCAACTATTGGAATAAACTAAAAACTGAATTAATAATAAAATCATCATGTCCTCGAAGGATGAGGACTCACTGCTAACTTTGATCGCTAAACTGGGATACTACTGGTTCTCTGGAGCTCATTTTTCTAAACCTATGGTATAAGACACCATAGCGCAAATAGGTCAATATTTTGAATGAACTGGTATAGAAGTGAGATAGGATGAATGGAATAGGTTCATATGCATAAACAATATTAACTGACTGACTAATATAAATGTGAGAATACATGCATACATACGTAACTGTAACTAAGATCATGATAGGAATGGATACTAAGTTTTGACTACTGAGTCTACTGACATTGACATATGAGTCACTAATGAGTAGAAACTAATACTGTATTACTAGATACTGAAGGACTGGTACTATGTTACTAATACATAGATAACTGTGTCTGACAGTTTTGATTATGAATAACTGGTCTGGTTGACTGTATCTGACAGTCCTGAAACTGAATGCTAATAACATAAGTTCTGATAACTGATAACATGAGTGACTGTATCTAACAGTCCTGAATCTGATGGAACTAGCTGAGTTCTATACTGTATCTGAGTAACTGAATCTGAGATCAGTCCTATCTAGCGGGTGATCTCTAAATTTGATGATACCATTACTGATTGACCATAGTTGAGATCAGTCCTATCTAGTGGGTGATCCCAGTATTTACTTATAATAATAAAGAGTGACTATATCTGACAGTCCTAAATCTATATTACTGAGCTAAATTGACTGTATCTGATAGCTCTGATTCTGTAACTAAAATAATGGCATGTATTTATCTAACAAACATTCCCCATACTAAGCTAACTGGGGTCCAACCTATAACCCTAGCTAGAAGGGTGTCAGTACCGCGCCACTAGTAAAAGCAATTATTGTAGAGTCAGTCCTAATCTAGCAGGTGACCCCTGGGATCAGTCCTATATATTTAAATGCATTAATGGGTGATCCCTGAGTATGTTTGTCCTATATAATGGGTGACATCTCATACCTACGCTGGCTACGTAGTTCTGGAAGGTAGGGACTGAGTTTCGTTAACTGACAAAATGTACAGAGTTCTGAGGATTGACTGGGAATACTGAAGTTACTGAGATTACTACGCTATTGAAATTACTGAGATTTCTGAGATTTCATGAGTCATATAACTGACTGAGTTCTATGGATCATAGATTGACTAAGGAGATCATGAAAAAATAACATGGCTCTAGGCACACAGCTAAATGTTTGGGTACAAGTATGCCCAGGACTCGATGAGAAGAAACTGACATAGCATGGCTTACTTGAACACATGACCAACAACATAATTCATAATTCTTATATTGAAGCACTTCATCAAATATGTGATATGTATAAGCTTGTACATACATGGGGATTTTATGGTATCATACTAGTTGGGCATTGTTCCTTTATCTAGGAATTTAATAAATCACATGGTAGGTATATCACATGTAGACAACATTATACAATAATTAATCATCATAATTCATCTCTAATTTCATCATCCTGGGGTTTATTTATAGGTTCACATGAACATAAATCTATACAAATTAATTCCATAAAAAATTGATCACCCAACATGGATTTGAATTCAATTGATCATTGTCAACATAAACAAAACAAACCCAACATGAAATTCATAAAGAAATCCATAAACTTAAACTTAGAAAAGAGTTCTCAGGCTTCATGGATGAAAGGAGTCCATGAATGAACACTATGCATACCTTAGTTCATGATTTCATGAAGATTGACTATGAAACCTTCTTGAATTTGAATCCTCAATAGAAACCATAGCTTGTTCTTGAGAGAAACTCGAGAGAAACTAGCATATTTTAGATGAAGAATAATTAAATCATGTATTATTGGGTATATATATAGGGGTGGGAAATTGACCCTTTAACCCTAGATGCATCTTTAATTTCTGAGAAAATTTCCCAATTTTTATCCTTGGCGCGATGCGCCACTATCGCACAAGTCACTGGAAAGTGACAAATGGGAAATTACACGGTGGCATGATGTGGAGATATTGCGTTGCCACCTTGTCTGTGACCTGGAAGTTTGGTGCGGAGCAACACTGGAAATTGACAATTGCCATTTGAACTATCTCTGGGGCGCGCTAAAGGCTCAGGTGATATACTGTCTCACTAAAAAGTCTCTAACTCTTCATTTGGGTGTCAGATTTGGGTGAATTTGGTATCGATAGAAAGATTATTCTATTCCACGTGTATAAAAGTGGATTCGTCTTTCAAATAAAGTTTCTAACATTCTTGGAAAACTTTTTAAGCTAGGAAAAGTATGGGGTATTACAATAAGGGTTTTATCTGGCCTAGTCTATCTCCTTGGGGTGCTCCCATGTTGTTTGTACGCAATAAGGATGGTTTCCTTCATATGTACATTGATTATTGCCAGTTGAATAAGGTGAATATATAGAAGAAATAGCCTCTTCCTAGAATCGATGATTTGTTTGATCAACTTTAGGGTGCAAAGTGTTTCTCTGAAATTGATCTTATATAAGGTTATCATCAACTTAAGATTAGGGATGCAGGTATCCCTAAGACTGCCTTTATAACCTGATATGGTCTCTATGAGTTTCTTGTCATGTCCTTTGGGTTGATCAATGCCCTGACGACATTTATGGATTTCATAAATAGGGTCTTTCATCTGTTCTTCGACATGTTTATCATTGTCTTCATTAATGACATCTTAGTGTATTCTAAGAGTGAGGTAGATTATGTAGATCACCTCTGTGCCGTGTTACAAACTTTGAAGGATTATTGTTTTTATGCCAAGTTCTCCAAGTGTGAATTTTAGTTGAAAGCCATAACTTTTCTTGATCATGTCATCTCTAGTAAAGGGATCATAGTGGATCCCCAAAAGATATCAGCAGTTAAAAAGTGGCCTAGACCTTTGACTCCAATCGATATTTGAAGCTTCTTAGGTCTAGCCAGTTGTAGAGAGTTTCTCCTCTATAGCTTCTCCATTGACCAAGTTAACCCAAAAGAAGGTCAAGTTCTTGTGGTTCGATGTGTATGAGGGCAATTTCAAGAAGTTAAAAGATAAATTGACTTTGACTCTGGGTTTGACCTTTCCCAAAGGTAGTGATAGTTTCATGGTTTATTGTGATGCATCTAGTGTTGGTCTTGGTTGTGTGTTGATGCAATATGGTATGGTGGTGACCTATACTTCTAGGTAATTGAAATTTCACGAAGAGAAATACCCTACCCATGACTTAGAATTATTAGCTGTGGTCTTTGCATTGAAAATTTGGCAGTACTATCTCTATAGTGTTCAGGTTGATATCTTTTCTGACCATAAAATCCTCCAATATAAGTTTACCCAAAAAGATTTGAATCTCTGGAAAAGAAGGTGTCTTGATCTATTTAAAGACTATGATATGAGTCTTCATTGCCATTCCAATAAGGTGAATATAGTCGCTGATGCTCTTAGTAGATTGTCTATGGGGTGTGTGGTCTATGTTGATGAGGACCAGCGGGAATTAGTAAGAGATATTTTCCATTTGGCAAATCTTGGAGTTCAACTTGCGAACTTCGAGGATGGTAGTGTGTGTATGCATCCGGTAGCTTAATTGTCTCTTATTGTCGAGATAAAAGAAACACAAGTATTAGACCTCAACTTGATGAAGATCAAGGGTAATGTGGGTCAACATAAAGTCGCGGACTTTGTGATTAGTGGAGATAGTATCTTGAGGTACTAAGGTAGGCTATGCATCCCCGACGTCGATGGATTGAGAGAAAAGGTCATGGATGAGGCTTATAGAGCCCATTATACTATTCATTCTGGTTCCACCAACATGTATCATTACCTTAGAGAGTTCTATTGCTAGAGTAATATGAAGCGTGAAGTTGCTAGAAATATGGATAAGTGTATGGTGTGCCAACGAGTAAAGGTTGGGCACTTATGGCCCTGTGGCCTATACCAAAAGATTGTGTTACCCGAGTGGAAGTGGGAGTCGATTAATATGGATTGTGTTAATGGTCTTCCTATATCAAAAAACCAATGTGATTCTACTTAGTTCATTGTTGATAGAATGACCAAGTCTTCCCATTTCTTGCCCGTGAGAACTAATTTCTCAGCGAAAGACTATACTAAGTTATTTCTTATGAAAATCATAAAGTTACACAATGGTCTGATTTCTATTATCTTAGATTATGGTCCTCCATTTTTGTCCCACTTTTAGAAGTCATTCAAAAAGGGTTTGATTACTAGAGTGTGACTTAGTATTGCTTTCCACATGCAAACAAATAGTAAAGCAGAGAGAACTATCAAAAATTATTATGGTGGTAGTTGGTATGACCATTTGTCTTTGATTGAGTTTACCTATAATAATAGTTACCACTCTAGTATTTGCATGGCTCCTTCCAAAGCATTGTATGGTAGGATATGTCAATCTCTTATTGGGTGGTACGAAGTTGGCGAGGGTAAGTTTCTTTATCCCGACTTAGTTCACCTAGCCTTAGAGAAGGTGAAGGTAATTCGTGATAGATTAAAAACCTCTCAAAGTTTCCAAAAGTCCTATGAGAATGTGAGGCACAATGACTTAGAGTTTAACGTGGGCGATTGGGTATTCTTGAAAGTGTCTCCCATAAAGGAGTGATGTGATTCGGTAAAAAATGGAAGCTTATTCCCCGATATGTTGGTCCCTACTTGATTGTGAAGAGGGTTGGCAATGTGACCTACAAGTTGGAGTTGCCCCTTGTATAGACTCCATTAACCCAGTTTTCCTTGTGTCTATGTTGCCAAAATATGTGGATGACCTTTCTATGGTTTTCCTCTCGGAAGATGTTGGCATTTTAGACTCTTTGTCCTTTGAGGAGGTCTCGGTGAGGATTTTCGATCAGAAAATATGCCGGTTATGAACGAAAAAGGTGGATTTTGTGAAGGTTCTATGGAGGAACCAAAAATCTGAGGAAGCTACTTGGGAGGCAGAAGACGACATGAAGTCCAAGTACCCACATTTATTTTCTATTTCGACGCTTGTGATGGAGGTATGTGTTAATCTCCTTGCCTTGATGTATGTATTTGATAGACAATTGAGTAAGGTCTCCAACAATTGAGATTGGTTTATGTCTTTTTTAGATAATGGATTAAAGTTTCTTATGTGTGAAATGATTGGTGTCTTATTAGATCATGGATTAAAGTTCCTAATAATATGAAATGATGTGTGACTTCTTGTGATGGGTTTAAGTCTCAATAATTCAAACTGGTTCATGTTCTTAATGGATGATGGAGTAAAGTCTCCAATGCTGGGACTGCCTTATATCCTTAAAGGTTGATATGTTGAAGTCCCTAAGTTGCGAAATGAGTAAGTGTTGGAAAGTAATGGGTTTGAGTCCCAAGACAAATAGAATGAAATGGTTAATTGATGATGATCACGATATGTGTTGCGTTGTGTTGTAACGTTGTTGTGTACCTAGTCCTAATTTTTTTCCAAGGTTGGCTGTGATGTGTTAGAAGATGTCGACTTGTGTTCATGCTTGCCTTACCCGTCATATGCGGATGAATGATCCTAAGTGGGGGAGAATGAAACACCCGAGAATGTGGCCTTGCAAAATTTTTTGTTAATTGGTAGTGATCATGATATGTGTGTTGTGTTGTATTCTTGTGGTGTGTTGTTTCTAACTTGAGTAAATATTTCTTTGGTGTAGGTTTAGGTGTTAAATTGTATCTATACTTACCTATCAAAGTGGGAGAGAATTAAGAAACCTAGACCTTGGACCATTTGAAAAACAACAACCTTTTTGTGTCTTTAGAGTGGATACGATTGGAGTGCTTGAGTCATACCCTAGGTCACGACACACACTCCTATCCCCCTTCCATTTCGTATCCTAGACAGTATGTAAGGGTAATGTACTGTACTTCATACGAAAAGGCCATTCCTTGGTCGTAACCAATGCATACGAGTCGTATACAACTCAAACCTTGTGGATTGTTTTTGCCACGAGTGGAGATCACGATTGGGGCATGAGTCATACCTTTGGATAAAACTAAATGGTGAACGTTCATACCCAAAATAGTGTGGTTGACCTAGTTGGAGTCCAGGGTATGAGTTAGGGTACCACTCATACCCTAGGCCACAATTGCCAAGTGAACCGTAAGGGGGAGTCGTACCCCTGCACGTATGGGCTTTTCAGCTTTTAACCAAGGACCTTTTGGTTATTTTGTATGTGTAAAATCCTAAAACCTCTCACCATCTAAGTCATTGTAGAAACCTAAGTCTTTATTTACAAGACTCAAACACTCTTAAACACTCTAAAGGCTCTTGGAAGCAAGATTGGAGACTAGGGTTTGAAGGTGTTTATCTTGTGTCAAGGAATAGGTCAAGTTTGTTGGTGATTCAAGTTGTTTAAGGCTTGTATATCTTCATCTATTTTAACAACTCTAAACCCATGTATTTAACACTTGGATTAGTAAGTGTACATGGTGGTTTTTGAATCAAATGAAAAAGGTTTCGCTACTTAATAATGAATGATGATGAGTCTTGCTTATACTTGTATTGATACATGTTATTGATGGTAGATTGCATATGTCAATGCTTGTTATATGTTGTTTAACATGATGGCCTTTAGTAACCCTAGCCTTGATGATATCTACCATGAAACTAACTTTTTTATAAGTATGCACAATAGGTGTTTGTGAAAATGTCTTAAGTAAATTATTTAGCCAATTGTTGATGATGTGTTGAACTAGGGAAATGACCCAATGAGTCTGAATATTTGATAGATATTATGATAAGAGTATGGTAAGACCTATAAGGTGTGATGATAACCTTGTTGTGCTAAATGACCAATAGGGAGTTGAAGTCCCTTAATATGAAGATGAACTTGAATAGTGTATTAAACAAAAGTGTGGTATGAGAATGCTATTAAAATATGAATGTCTTGTGAGGGTATTGAGGAGCATAAAAAGAATGGTATGACTAATTGAATGAAGGCATTGTCCTATTGATATGTTTGAGAAATGAAGGCTCCAATGATGACCATGAGGACTTGTATAATGTTGAATTGGCTAAATGGCTAAAGTCCCTATATGTTGTATTGAATATATGTTGATGCATAGACAAGAGGATACAGTCCCGAATGTCAACTAATGATGGTTATGATTACTTGAGGTAAAAGTCCCTTGCCTTACGTGATGGCTTGAGGTCAAATTTCCTTGTCCCATGATATGGCTTGAAGTTGAAGTCCCTCGCCAATGTGAATGCAAGGTAAAGTCTGTTTCTTAAGAAGAGCTCTTGAGGTCAAAGTACCTCACCTAATGAAGAGGCTTGTGGTAAAGTACAAATATGGCAGGTGGCTAGAATCCCTTGCCTAGAAGAATGTGTGGTTAAAGTCCCTTGTTTAGATGGTGGTGTGTGTGGCTAAAGCCCTTAGCATACAAAATTTGTGTACGTGGGTAAAGTCCCCGGTTTAATGATAATGTGAATATGGATAAAATACTTGGTGTATTAAGCACAGTGAATCGATAAGAGTGTAAGGTAATATCCCTCCACTTTACTTCTAATGAATGAATGATTGAGAATGTTGATGAGCCCTTGATATCTTGATTGGTATATGGTAGATGCATATGTATGGATACGTGTATGAATGTGATAAAATGTGATATATTGACTTGTTGTTGGTTGATGATGTTATCTTATAACTTATCCTTGAGTTACATGCTAGCGTTCCAACTGCTAAACATCTCCGGACACTATGTACCCACGCGACGTAGGCGCCAGAGCATCTTCTTCTTTTCATGCACTGTGACTAGACGATGAAGCACTTTATGCATTGACTTGAAGAGGTGAGCTTCCTTACATCTGGAAGACATTCCTCTCTTAGTTCTTATCTTTAAGCTTAGTCTCTTAAGACTTGGTTTGGCTATAGTCGGGAGCTTGTCCCAATATATACATTTATTGACTTCGGTTTTGTATAGAGGTATTGTGAACAACTGTGAACTTGGGCATGAGTAGTTATCATTATTATAAACCTAATATTGACTTATGATATTATTCTGCGATCTTAACTAATGAATTATTCCTTCGACTCTTATGATGTTATGAGGTGTTTAGGCTGGGTTACGGGGTGACCTCTGGTACATATGTGCTCGAGGTGCCCATACGACATGACCCGAAGTTCGGGGCGTGTCACTTTTACCCAGCCCAACCACTTATATTCATCCTTAGATGGTCTGATTTTCGAGTATATAATGAGATAGTGTAAATTCTCTCTTGAAGACTCTGGGATAGTGTCACAACCTTGACCAACCCAACCGAGTCCACCCATACTAAATCAATCATCCAACCATAACAAGCCAAACCAAAGGCCATAAACCAGTCCATAACCAAAGAGAATACCAAAAATAATATGATAATCAATCCCAAAATAAAATAAGATAGAACAGTGAGAAATCATGTCTGATGATGCCAGCCTCCCAGCTTATTCCAATGCCAAGGATGACACCAATACCGATCGCACCCATACCAAACCCCAAAAGTACAACAAAGCCTCTATCTAAAAGAGTAATAATATCCAGTTGGGATATGTCCCCAACCATGGCCGAAATCAATATCGAAAATAAAATAAAAATGTCTAAATATGTCCATAACATGAAATAAAGCCTTTCGAAAGGATGGAAGCTCACCACTTCAGTCCGAATACTGATACCGAATCTGCGAGATTGAAAGGAGGAGGAGTATGGCCGGTTCCTACATAGCGTGGGTATACAGCCACCAGTAGATGGGTTAGCGTGAGATCGCTAGCATAAACTTAAGATAAGGATAAAATAATGCCATTTATAAAACCAATTAAAGCTATCCATAATGTATTCAACCATACATATATATATCTAATGTCGGGAAAGGGAATCCGGGTTTAGCATACGTTTAAAACCTTCACTTGGGTTGTGTAGCTTTGCCGTCCTAAAGCACCCACGGGCAATATAGGTTCATCTCCCCTAGACGAAAGGGCCCCAGTGTGAGTAGCCGCATGACCAGGGAAATATCCCATTGGAGTGACTAGTACATCCCCCAATATAAGGTTTGACATCATCCACATGGTCCACCATGACCAACCTTATACCAAAAAATATGAGTTTTTAGTTTCGTTCCCCCCGGGACCACCACCTTCCATGGCTTATCTATACCTCCCTCTTTAATGCCTAATTAAAAAATATTTCTAAACAATCCATTTACCATTTATAACCAAGCCATTTAGTAGTGGTATAGTCATACCAACCATACTTGCAAATACTATCCATAGCCAACCACATGTAGGTATAGGGGACCTTAGGTGACTTCGAATTACCATATTAAAATCAATTTGGAGGAATACATACCCCACAAGAGTATCCATTTAGCCATTTACCTTTCTAGACTATTTAATCCATGCATAAATCTTTTACCAAGTTTAAAACAAGCAAAAGTTCCATTTAAAAGAAGTCAATGCAATAAACATATTTTTATAAGCATTAACACATTGGGGGAATAATATATATCCAAAACCAATTCCAATTACCAAAAACCAATCCTATATAATCCAATTATCCAAAACCACCATTAATGCATAGAAAAGAATAATTAAAACCATGGGAAACCATACCTAACCATTCATAAACAAAACCCCCAAATCATATTTGAAAACCCAAAAGCATTCAACAATAAAATCATAAAAACCAATAGTAAAATCATGCCTTTAGTTGGAACTAACAATGAGAGAAGAGAACATGTCTTATACCAAAGAATTAATGGAAAGAAATCACAAAAGCAAGCCCCAAATTAGTCCTTAATTTGAAACCTTAGCTACCTTGCCCTAAATCTTTTGAGAGGATTTTAGATTGTTTAGGAGTGGTTTCTAAGTGTTAAAGATATATATAATAAAGTAAATAGCCTCCCAAATAAGCTAGAATTCATGGGATCCTATTAGGGTAACTAGGGAATTGTTCAGATTACCCCTACTTAAGTCGCATAAAAATACCGTCATAGGGATACGACTAACACATACGAGTCATACCCTACCGATACGAGTGTTACTCACCACTCATATCCTACCCCAACCCCTAGACCCCACACTATCCAGCATACGATTCATCTAACCAAGTCTTATCCAAAGCATATGATCCATACCTTCTATTTGTATCCCTGGCAAAATAGAATACAAGGAGAAATGAATACTGTACCCTATATCAGTACTAGATATGACTCATACCTAATTTTACCACTCTTATCCCCAAGCTTTATCCATTCCAGTAACCAATCCATACCACTAACCAATACTAATCAGCATATGATAGGACCATACCACTCGTACCCTAAAATATGGCTCATATCCTGGGGTCGTATTGGGTCAAAGGAATGGAATTTTAGGAAAAATTCTAAGGGGAAAAACCCAGGATGTCACATTTTTTCCAATAGGAACATTCATCCATGAATTACGAACAAGGTAGAAGTAACCACACATAGAGTCATTTGAATTATCAAACATATTCTCGATCTTCATCAAAGTTCAAAAAAAAAGAGACAAAGATATTAATCTTTCATTTAACAAACTCAGAAAATAAAGATATGTTCAAGAACATATACCTTTCGCATGAATCCTGAGAGCAAAAAACAAGAGCGGATATTTGGACTTCATGTCCTCCTCTGCCTCCCAAGTAGCTTCTTCTACATTATGATTCCACCATAAAAACTTAACCAAAGCCACATCCTTGGTCCACAACTGACAAACCTGCCTATCCAATATCTCAATCAACACCTCTTCATAAAATAGAGAATCCAAAATACCTAATCCCTCCAAAGGAATAGTCAAAGAAGGATCACCAATACACTTCCTCAACATAGAAACTTGAAACATCAGATAAACCAAACCCAAACTAGTAGGCAACTCCAGTTCATTAGCAACATTGCTAACTCTCCACAAAATTACATAAGGTCCAATAAATTGGGCACTAAGCTTTCCTTTTTTGCCAAACTAAAGTACTCCCTTCATGGGAGATACCTTTTGGAATACCTTGTCCCTAACCTCAAAATCTAAGTCTTTATGCCTAGTATTCGTGTAAGATTTTTGGAGACTCTGGGCAGCCTTAAGACTATCCCAAATCACCTTCGCCTTCTCCATTTCTTGATAAACCAAATCTGGACCAAACATGTCCGCATCACAAAGCTCAAACCAACTAATAGGATATCTATACCTCCTACGATAGAATACCTCAAAAGAGGCCATACTAATACTTGAATGATAGCAATTGTTGTGAGAAAACTCCACCAAGGTTAGATGCTTAAATTAATGTCCACCATAGTCAATCACACAGTACCAAAGCATATCTTCTAATGTCTGAATAGTTCTTTTTGCTTTCTTATCTGATTATGAATTAAAAATAGTACTCAGAATGACCTTAGTCCTTAACCTTTTTTGGAAAGATCACCAAAAATAAGATGTAAACTGTTTTCCACGATAAGAAATAATAGAGATAGGGACCAACATCGGAAACTATAATTATTGATGTGGGGGTGTATATGAATGTGTGGTCCGAGTCCCTCTTATTATAATCATATGATTGGGTGGTTTAAGTCCCCCATATTATATTACATGATTAGGATCTTGTGTTATATTTATTGAAACACCTAGATTTAGAACCATCAATAAACTTTATATTTTGGTATCACTGGGTGGGTACAACTAGGGGCTTGAGTCATACTCATTGGATACAAAGCGTATCCTTTTTCTACTTTCAACTCGTATCCTAGGCAGTATGGTATGGGTTACTCACTATCTTGGGTATGAGTGACCCTCCCCTTAATCATACCTAAGGGTATAATCCATACTTAGGTGAGTCATATAGGGGAGTCATGAGTTTGGAAGTAGACTATTTTGGGTAAGGTTATTGTCTATGAGTTAGGGGTGATTTGTACCCTTTGATATGACTCAAAGGTGCATGGTTATACCCTTTATAGTGATTGTGACCTAGGAGAATCCTAGGGAATAAGTCAGGGTACCACTTGTACCCTAAGGTATGACTAGTTAAGTGGGTCGTATGGTAAGTCATACCCCTGGACAGGTTCAATTTTTAACATTTAACTCAGAGCCTTGTGGTTATTTCCCATGTCTAAAACCCTAATACCTCTCACTATATTAGTGTGTGTAGCCTTTTAAACATCTATTTTGATGGATTAACCACCCTAAATAATCTTTCAAGCTCATCTTTGAAGAATTAGAGACTAGGGTTTCAAGAGTGGTCTTCAATAGGCAAATAGGTATCAATTTTCTTGTTTATGGAATGTACCTCTTCCACTTTCTAAATAACTCTAAAACCATGTTTCTAACACCTGGATTAGTAAGTGTACATAGTGGTTTTGAAATCAAATAAAAAGGGTTTTATTACCTAAATGATGGTTCTTGCTTAGACTTATATTTATAAATGTTATTGGTGGTAGTTTCCATATGTGAATGCTTGTTGTATGTGCTATAACCTGTGGGACTTGATTAACCCTAGTATTGATGGTTTCTACCATTAAATTGGTCTTGGTAAAGGCATGTACGGAAGGTGCTTATGAAAATATCTTAATTGCGATGTCTAGTTACATGATGATGATCTTTAAACTAGGTGCAATGGCCCAATATGTGTGAATTCTTGATAAATGATATTGTGAAGATAAAATGATCCATGTATTATGTAATTAATGACCTTGATGGCTTGATGAATGAGAAGAGGGTTAAAGTCCCTAACATGAAAATAAACATAAATTGTGTGTGGGACTAAATTGTGGTATAGAATTACTAATAAAATATGAATGGCTTTTAAGGGTCTTAAGGAACATAGTTTGAACAGTATGATGAGTTGAATTAATGCATTGACCTATTAAAATAGTTGAGAAATGAAGGCTTCTATGAAGACCATATGATCATGTATAATATTGAATTGGCTAAACAAGTTAAAGTCCTTATATGTGAAATAGAAGGTATGCAGATTTATGGACAAAGGGTTAGAGTACCAATGTCGACTAATGTTAGTTGTGATGTCTTGAGGTTAAATTCCCTTTCCTAATTAAATTGCTTGTGAGTAAAGTCCCTTACGTAATAAGATCTCATGAGGTCAAAATGCCTCACTAAATGAATTGGCTTGGTGTTAGAGCCTCCTGTCTAATATGGCATAAGGTTAGAGTCCCTTGCTAAATGTAAAAGCATGTGGTTAGATTCCCTTACTTGAATGAATGTGTGTGAGTGGCTAGAGTACCTTACTTATATAAATATGTGTAAGTGGTTAGAGTCACTCACTTAATTGGATGTGTATGTGGTTAAAATCCTATGCCCAATGAGAAATATTTGAATCTATAAGTGTGGAAGGTTAGAGTCCTCCATTGCATGTATGATGAATAAGTGCTTCCAAAGTGTTGATAAATATTTTCCCCTTGATTAACATGTGATATGTCTACATATATGGATAAGTTTATAAATATGATTGAATATTATTCATTGCTTATTGTTGAATGATGATTTTATTTTACGATTATCCTTGAGTTACATGCTAGCGTTCCAATCACTAACCGTCTCCAAATTCTATGTCCCAATGCAACATAGGGGTCAAAGTATCATCTCATCTTCCTACCTAGTGATTAAGGTGATCGAAGCGATTTGTACATTGACTACGGAGTGGTGAGCTTTCTTATTTTAGAAGACAATCATTCTTGGTCCCCTATCTTTAGATTTAGTCTTATTTTGACTAGTTTGGCTATTATCGGGGGCTTTTCCTGACAGATACATTTCTAAACTATAGTTTTTATAGAGGTATTATATATGAATGTGGACTTGGGTATATTGGCTAGTGTGTTGATATTTATGAAATGGTTAGACATTTCTTAATTTATGAATTGTATTATATTTTCCTCTATCTCATTATATGGTTGGGATTTTATGTGACCTATGTGGTTAATGTGATGATTATGATGGGTTATCGAGGCAACCTATGATTCATATGGGCTTGAGGTGCCCCTACGATATGGCCTAGTTTTGGGTCATGTCAAGTTAGTATCAGTGCTTAGGTTCATGGTTAGTTGGGTGTCCAAAATACCATGTTGAGTAGAGTCTCTTTTATGGATGTGAAGAGCATGACACTTATAAAGAAGGAGCTATGTGACATTTTAGGAAATGTTTCCCTTTCTTATGTTTCAATCTTAAGCTATAGAGTCTAAGGTATTGGATTCACTAATTTCTGTTTTCTATCTTTCAGATCATGCCTCCAAGGAGATCATAGACTCAAGAAAACCCTTCTGAGGGTTTTATAGACGAAGCTCGTCCAACTTTTGGAGTTCTAACCTAGGGTAGGGTTGCGGTATCCTACTATCTTCATAGGGTTCCACCTGTCCTTACTAACCCAGACTATGAGAGTGTCCTTCCTATTCCATCACCTTAAAGGGATGTTACTAATGTTGAGTTTCATTACTTTATCAACCTCTTGAATCACTTAGTATCTTATCAAGCAAAGCGTGTTGCTTTGGCTATTATTTCTTTTGAGGCCACAAGAATTGGCCAATTTATGAGGTTGAACCCTCTTATGTTCTCTGTTATGAAGCTTGAAGAGGTCAAGGCTTCATTAATGAAATGAACAAGATCTTCCAAATCATACATGCTTCAGAGATTGAGGCAGTTGAGTTTGCTTTCTACCAATTGAAAGATATAGTGTACCAATGATATGAAGCGTGGGAGTTGTCTAAAGGTGTTGATGCTAGCCCCACCATATGGGATGACTTCTTTGAGGATTTCTTAGACTACTTCTTTCCTTAAGAGTTGAGGAAGGCAAAGGTGGAAGAGTTTGTGAACTTAAAGCAAGAGAGGATGCCGTTCAAGAGTATGCCTTGAAATTCCATTAATTGTCAAGGTATTCTCTCGAGATGGTTTCTAACATGAGGGCTAGAATGCGTAAGTTTGTCTTGGGATTTCCCTATGAGTTAGTCCTTCAGAGGAAGGCGACCTTGTTGATTGACAACATGGATATTTCTAGGTTTATTGTGTATTTGCAATAAGTGGAAGAAGAGAAAAAGAAGAAAGTTGAGCTTAGTGAGAGTCATGTAAAGAAATTTAGGCCTTCTGAGCCTAGTGATGGTGATGGTGGCAAGTGGCTACGGAAGAAGTAGGGAAGTTCTAGTTATTTCCCCTCGACTAGTGTTCCCTCTCCTTACCCTAAGTTTTTGGGTAATCATCAAACTTAATTTAGTGGTGGGTCCCGCGCGCAGGGTACCAATTTAAGACTAGTGGCTCCAGTTGGCTCCACCCCACCCTCCTTATAGATTTTATGGTCAGAATCATTGCGGTCTATATGAGAAGGGGAGAAATAAATGTTTCCATTATGGTCAGGTTGGGCACATACAATGTGAGTACCCCTCCCTAGCAGCTTCTTTATCCAACAGGACCCTGTTTCTACTCTATGTACTCCCATGGAAAAAGGTTTTATGTTTTTCTCTGCTTCTATTTCTGGCATTGACGCTGGCTGAAATTGCTTATATGCACTTGCTGCTCGCCAGGATTCTGAGGCGTTTACCTATGTCATCTTGGGTATATTGAGACTTTTCTTCTATGATGTGTATTTTTTGCTTGATCTAGGGTATACTCTTTATTATATGACCCCGTATAAGGCAATGAATCTTGATTATGGTCCCGAGAGTCTATCGCTTCATTTTTTTAGTTCTACCCTGGTAGGAGACTCCGTGGTTATTAAAAAAGTCTATAAGGGGTGTGTGATATTGGTTGGTGGTGGGAATACTCTTGTAGACTTGATAGAGTTGGACATAGTTGATTTTGATGTCATTCTAGGGATGGATTGGTTGCACTCTTGCTATACGTCCTTAGATTGTTGGATCGGTAGGGTCATGTTCCAATTCCCAAATGATCTGGTCATTGTATGGGAAGATGGTTCCCTAGTCCCTAAGGGAAGGTTCATTTCTTATCTAAAGGCCAAAAATTTAATTTCAAAAAGGTGTTTGTATCATTTGGTCTGAGTTAAGTATTCTAACCTGGAAGAGCCTTCTCTAGAATCCATTCCCGTGATTAATGAGTTTCTTAAGGTATTTTATGATGATCTTCCAGAAGTTTCTCCCAACAGGGAAATTGATTTTGGGATTGACCTTATTCAGGAAATTTATCCGAGTTCTATCCCTTCTTATAGAATGGCTCCAGTGGAGCTAAAGGAGCTTAATAAGCAATTGAAAAACCTCTTAGATGATGGTTTTATCTACCCTAGTGTCTCTATGGGGTGATCCTATGTTATTTATGCACCAAAAGGATAGTGCTCTTCGTATGTTCATTGATTATCGTCAGTTAAACAAAGTGACCATACAGAATAAATATCCTCTTCTAATGATTGATGATTTGCTTGATCAACTTTAGGGTGTGAAGTATTTCTCTAAGACTAATCATAGATCGAGTTATCTTCAACTTATGATTGGGGATGCGGATATCGCTAAGACTACCTTTAGAACCTAGCATGGTCACTATGAGTTTCTTGTCATGTCTTTTGGGTTGACCAATTCCTCAACGGCATTCATGGACTAGATGAATAGGGTCTTTCATCCATTCCTGGACATGTTCGTTATTGTATTAATTGATGATATCTTAGTGTATTCTAAGAGTGAGGTGGATTATGTAGATTACCTCCATGCTGTGTTGCACACTTTGGAGGATCATCATTTGCATGCCAAGTTCTCCAAGTATTAGTTTTGGTTGAAATCCATAGTTTCTTGGTTATGTTATCTATAGTGAAGGGATAATCTAGATCCCCAAAAGGTTACGGCGGTTATGAAGTAGCCTAGACCTATGACTCCAATTGATATTTGGAGATTCTTAGATCTAGCCGATTACTATAGAAGGTTTGTGGAGAGTCTCTCTACTATAGCTACCCTATTGACAAAATTGACCCAAAAGAAGAACAAGTTCTTGTGGTCTAATGCGTGTGATGGTAGTTTTGAGAAGTTGAAAGATAAATTGACTTTGGCTCCGATTTTAACCTTGCCCGAGGGTAGTGACAGTTTTGTGGTTTAGTGTGACACTTCTCGTGTCGCTCTTGGTTGCATGTTGATGCAACATGGTAGGGTGGTGGCATATGCTTCTAGACAATTGAAAGTTCATGAGAAAAACTACCATACTTATGACTTAGAATTTTTAACTTTAGTCTTTGTGTTAAAGATTTGTAGACATTATCTATATGTGTTTCATATTGATATCTTTTCCGATCATAAGAGTCTCCAATATGTATTTACTTAAAATGAGTTAAATCTTTGGCAAAGAAGGTGGCTCGAGCTATTGAAAGACTATGATATGAGTTTCTATTGCCAACCAGATAAGGCAAATGTAATCACTGGTGCTCTTAGTAGATTATCAATGGGAAGTTTTGACCATGAAGATTAAGTTAAGCTAGAATTAGTGAAGGAAATTCACCATTTGGCTAATCTTGGAGTTTGACTTGCGAACTTCGAGGATAGTGGTGTATTTGTGCTTCCCGTATCTTAGTTGTCTCTTGTTGTTGATATAAAGAAAAAGCAAGCATTGGACCCCAACTTGATGAAGATTAAGAGTAATGTGGTTCAACACAAAGTTTTGGACTTTGTGATTGGTGGTGATGGTATCTTGTATCATGGATCCCGTTATACCATTCATCCCGGTTTCACCTATATGTATCATGATCTTAGAGAGTTCTATTGGTGTGGTAGTATAAAGTGTGATGTGGCTAGTTATGTGGCCAAGCGTATGGTGTGTCAGCAAGTGAAAGTTGAGCACACGAGGCTCTGGGGCTTGTATCAAGAGATCCCATTACCTAAATAGAAGTGAGAGGCAATTAATATGGATTTCATGAGCAGTCTTTCTAGATCTTGGAATCAATGTGATTCAATTTGGGTCATTATTGATAGAATGACCAAGTCCGCTCACTTCTTACCCGTAATTTCTTGGTTGAAGATTATGCTAAGTTGTATTTTAAAGAGATCATGAAGTTGCACAGTTCTCTATTCTCTATTATTGGATCGTGGTCCTCCATTTTAATCCTACTTTTGGAAGTTGTTCCAAAGTGGTTTGGGTACTAGAGTGTGCCTTAGTACTGCTTTCCACCTGTAAATGGATGGACAAGCAGAGAGGATCATCCAAACATTGGAGAACATCTTGCGGGATTGTGTGATTGATTATGGTGGTAGTTGGTATAACCACTTGCCTTTGATTGAGTTCACCTATAATAATAGTTACTACTTTAGTATCGACATGGAGCCTTTTAAGGCATTGTATGGTAGGAGATGTCGATCTCCTATAGGGTGGTACGAGGTTGGCGAGGGAAAATTGCTTGGCCCCGATTCAGTCCACCAAGCCTTAGAAAAGGTGAAGGTGATTTGTGATAGATTCAAAACTGCTCAAAGTTCCCAAAAGTCCTATGCGGATATGAGGCATAGTAACCTAGAGTTTAGTGTTTATGATTGGGTATTCTTGAGAGTGTCTCCCATAAAGGGAGTGATGTTGTTTGGAAAAATAGTGAAGCTTAGTTCCCAGTGTGTCGGTCCCTACTTGATTATGAAGAGGGTTGATAATTTTGCCTATGAGTTGGAGTTTCCTTCTAGTATGGACTCCATTCACCCGTTTTTCCATGTCTCTATTTTACAGAAATGTGTGGGTGATCCTTTCTTGGTTGTTCCCTTGAGAGATGTTGATATTTTGGACTTTTTGTCTTATGAGGAGATCCCGGTGAGGATCTTTGATAGGCAAGTTTGCCGGTTGCGAAAGAAAGAAGTGGCTTCGGTTAAGGTTCTATGGAGGAACCAAAAGTCCAAGAATGCTACATGGGAAGTGGAAGAGGACATAAAGTCCAAGTATCCACATTTGTTTTCTATTCTGGAAGCTTGGGATGGAGGTATATGTTGATCCCCTTGGTTTGATTTTTGGTCTTTGATAGACAATTGGCTAAAGTACCCAAGGTGTTGAGTTTATTTGTTTCTTGTTACACAATGGGTTCAAGTCCCTAATGTTTGAAATTATGCGTGTTTTGTTGTGATGGGTATAAGTCCCTAGTATCTTGCTGATTCATGTCTTTGGTAAATGATGAGTTTGAGTCCCTAATCCTTGATTTGAGTAAATATCCTTGATAGGTTGATGGGTTGAAGTCCCTAAGTTGTGAAATGATTAAGTGTTGATAATCAAGGGTTTAAGTCCCTAAGCTTTGAAATGAACAAGTTTTTTCTTTTGAGAAACGAACCTTACCCGGGGCTCTCACCTCCCATGAAGGTCATAGGTTGAGCCGCACACACCAAGCCTTATCATAAATAAAAGAAAAGAAACACAAGGAGGGGACATAGACCTTACCTCTGATCCTATAGTGGTTCAAAGTCAACTAGCCTACTAAGGCCGATCGACTTATCCCCGATTCTAGAAATGAAACCTAGATCTAAACACCTAGAAGAGAGGACTCCTCTCAGTACAATATAGTCTAGGAAATCATAAAGAATGGAGACTCTCCCCTTACCAAGTAAGAAGAAAATCAAAACAAAACTAAACCATTTCATAAAAGATATAAACTTGAGAGAATAGCGTAGATGAAGATGATAAGATAGGATAAACAAAAAATTGATAACAAGTGAAAGAACCTCCAACTTCAGCTAAGGTGGTTTCTTGATACGTTTCATCTCCCTCCTTCTAAATGTGGACATACCCATTTTGTCAAGTGGGAAACATCTTTTAGTCTCCCAAGGCAGATGATGAAAAATATAATAATAATGAGTAGAATCCACATCACGGCTATGCTTAGATAAAGTGTCGGCGCAAAGTTTGCCTCCCTATATAAGTGAGAACATCTGAAATAGTCAAGTAAACAGATGAGATATTGTAGCTCCTCAATGTACCTACAAATTCTCCACGGTGGTGTAGTATCATGTATGAGCCACTTGACTAGAATTTCAAAATCAACTTCTAATATAACTCTACTATAGCCAGGCTATATACACCAAGTAACAATCAACGTGCTTTCACTAGAGGTGCTGCAAAAGCAACAATCAGCGTGCTTTCACTATCTCTCAAAATGCCACCTGCTCCAATTTTTCCTAGATTTTCCAAAGAATTTTCATCCGTGTTTAGTTTTACCATGGAATAATGCGGTTTGGTCCAACAAACTTGAGTAACTTTCATCTCGTGATGAAAATTCTCAATAATAATAACAAGCTCACTCCAATTATTCAGCCAAGAAATATATGGATAACCAGTAATTAATAAAATATGAAGTTTCTTAATAATGGAGAATTTAACTCTAGTAGTACTAGATTTCTCTCCCCCATATTTGCTTGTACACCTGTTTTTCCAAATATTTTAACAAAAAATAGGAGTTGCTTGAAGAATGAGTTTGTTAACCTCATTATTATATTTATGAATCCACCACTTCACCAACAAATTCCTCTAAGGAGTGGCATCATGTTGAATGCCCCAAAATGCTTAAAAGTACCTCCAAATATGTGTAGAAAAATCACCAGTAACAAAAATATGCTCCACCGTATCAAGACTCAGCCTATAGCAACAAGAACAAGCTACCGATTCATTCCCAAAAGTATCAATTTTGTCATTAGTAGGTAGCTTACACCTTAGATCTCTCCACAAAAGAAAACATGCCTTGAAAGGAATATTTTATGCCAAGTGAAAGAGTTCGACCATCTGGTTCTTTTCTTCTCCCTAACCAAATTCCACGCCAAAGTACAAGAGAAAATACCACTAGAATTCAGCTTCCAAATGGCCCGATCAGCTGCACCTTCTTGATATGTGAACACCGTGTAGAGAATTTGGTGAACTAGAGAAGGAGGTTCATGTTGTCTAACCTTTTCTTCATTCCATAAACCATCAACAATGATGTACGAAATTGTACAATTATCAAAACTCGGTATGTAGTTATTGTGTAAAGCAATAGGTCCTACACCAAACAAATTATCCCACCAAAAACTACAATTTCCACCCTTCAAGTACTATTGAATGTAATTTTCAGTATTGCCTTTATTCAACATCATATGTATCCAAGTAAGAGATTGATCGGTATCCCATTTTTTGCTAATAGGATTTGATCTTTGACAACACTTAGCTCGTATAAAGTCACCCAAAAGAGATCTCTTAGACCTAAAGGTCCACCATTGCTTATATTTCAAAGCTATGAAAACATCATCAAGGTTCTTAACACTAATATCTCCTTCCTCATATGTAAACCTAAGAGTTTCTGAAGAATCCCAATGGTAATTCTTCTTTTCCTTGTCCCATTCCCAAAAAAAATCCACAATTAAGCTCTTAATTTGCTTAATAGTAGTAGATGTAGGAGAAAATGCTGAAAGAATATGAATCAGGAGAGATTGAAGAACCGATTTTATTAAAATATCTCTACCTCCAAAATTCAACATCTTTGTTTGCCAACTTTTGATTTTTTTCAATCACCTTCTTTGAAATGAACAACTGTCTTGATAAATAATTGGTTTGAGTCCCAAAGATGATGATATGAATGATTAATTGATAATGAGTATGAGGTGTGTTATATCCTTGTTCTAACTTGTTTGAAGGTTCTTTTAATGTATGATAATGTGTTGGCTTGTGTTTATTGCATAACTTACCCCTCATTTAAGGATGAATGATCCAAGTGAGGGAAAATTGAAACACCTAGACGTAGAACCATTGAAGAACTTCATGTTTTGGTGTTACTTGGGTGGGTACGACTAGGGTCTTGAGTCGTACTCCTTGGATATGAGTTAAATCCTTTTACTCTTCCCCTCTCATATCCTAGGTAGTGTGGTAAGAGTCTTTCACTGTATTAGGTACGAGTGACCCTCCCCTCAATTGTACCTAAGGTTACGAGCCATACATCGGTGAGTCTTATAGGGGGTTATAAGTTTTGAAGTGGACTATTTTGGGTATGATTATTGTGTACGAGTTAGGGGTAAGTTGTACCCTTTTGAAAAAACTTAAAGGTAGATGGTCATACCCTTAACAATGTATGTGACCTAGGAGAAGCCTAGGGTATGAGTCAGGGTACCACTCATACCCTAGTGTACTACTACTTAAGTGAGTTGTACCCCTGGACAGATTTAATTTTCAGATTTTAACTAAGGGCCTTATGGTTATTTCCGTTGTCTAAAACCCTAAGGCCTCTCACTATATAAGTGTGTGTATCCTCCTAAACATCCATTTTGATGGATCAAACACCCTAAATACTCTCTCTAGCTAATCTTTGAAGTATTGAGGGCTACGGTTTTATGAGGGGACTTCAATAAGAAAAGGAGAGTCAATATTCTTGGTAATTCATCTTGTTTAAGGAATTTACCTCTTCCCCTTTTTAAATTACTCTAAACCCATGTATTTCACACTTGGACTAGTAAGTGTACATGTCAGTTTTGAAATCAAATGAAAAGGGTTTTGTTGTCTACTGATGAAACTGGTGATTCTTGCTTAGACTTATGTTTATACATGTTATTGATCATAGTTTGCACATATGAATTCTTGTTGTATGTGTTCTAACTTGTGGGTCTTGAGTAACCCTAGTCTTGATGGTTTCTACCATGAAAGTGGTCTTGGTAAAGGCATTTACACAATGTGCTTGTGAAAATGTCTAAGTGATATTTCTAGTTACATGATGATGATAATGTTTGAATTAGGGCAATGACCCAATATGTATGAATGATTGATAAATGATACTGTGAAAATAAAATAAACCATGTATTGTGTAATTGATGACCTTGATGGCTTGATGAATGAGAAGGGGGTTAAAGTCCCTAACATAAAAATGAACGTGAATTATGTGTGGGACTAAATTATGGTATAGAATTGCTAGTGAAATATGAATGGCTTGTAAGGGTCTTATGGACCATAGTT
The DNA here is from genome assembly GCA_030864225.1 of Capsicum baccatum var. pendulum. NCBI lineage: Eukaryota > Viridiplantae > Streptophyta > Magnoliopsida > Solanales > Solanaceae > Capsicum > Capsicum baccatum. The sequence goes on along the minus strand of CM061559.1, from coordinate 65,177,335 downwards.
TGAATTGTATGATGAGTTAAATTAAGGCATTGTCCTATTGAAATAGTTCAGCAATGAAATGATAATGTCTGATGTTGAATTGGCTAAATAGGTTAAAGTCCTTTTGTGTGGAATGGAATGTATGTGGATGCATGGACAAAGGGTTAGAGTCCTATTGTCGACTAATTATAGTCGTGATATCTTGTGGTTAAAGTCCCTTACCTAATAAAATCGCTTGTGGTTACAGTCCCTTGCATAATAAGATCTTATGAGATTGAAGTGCCTTGCCAAATGAATTAGCTTAGGGTTAGAGTCCCCTATCCAATGTGGCATAAGGTTAGAGTTCCTTGCCAAATGTAAGAGCGTGTGGTTAGAGTCCCTTGCTTGAATGAATGTGTGTAAGTGGTTAGGGTCCCTTACTTAATTGGATATGTATGTGGTTTAAGTCCTATGCCCAATGAGAAATACTTGAATCTATAAGTGTGCAAGATTGGAGTCCTCCATTGCATCTATGATGAATGAGTGCTTCCAAAGTGTTGATAAATCTTGTCCCCTTGATTAGCATGTGATATGTCAATATATATGGATAAGGTTATAAATGTGATTGAATATTATATATTTCTTGTTGTTGAATAATAATGAGATTTTATCCTTATCCTTGATTTACATACTAGCGTTCTAACCTCTAACCGTCTCTGGACACTATGTCCCCGTGCAACATAGGGGATAGAGCATCATCATCTTCTCTTTTTATGTAGTGATTAGGTGATCGAAGTGGTTTGTCCATTGACTACAGTGTGGTGAGCTTTCTTATTTTGGAAGACATTTATTCTTTATCCCCCATCTTAGACGTAGTCTTATTTTGACGGTTTGGCTATTGTTGGGGGCTTGCCCCGAAATATACATTTCTAAACTTTGGTTTGTATAGAGGTATTGAGGATGACTGTGAACTTGGGTATATTGGCTAGTATATTGATATTGATGAAATGGTTAGACATTGCTTAAGTTATGACTTGTAGTATGTTTTCTGCTATCTCATTATTTGATCGGGATTTCACCCTACCCATGGGTTGATGTGATGATTATGATGGGTTATCGGGGCGACCTATGATTTATTTGGGCTTACGGTACCCCTATTACATGGCCCAGTTTTGGGGCATGTCATTGATATGTCGATAGGTTTGAGTTCCCTATAGTGCATATGTATATCCTCTGGTTTATGCATTTACATACACTGGGGCCATACCAGCTGAGGGAGAGCTGGGCCCGTAGGTTCCTTCTTATGTTATGAAAATTAAGTTACCCAATCCAGGATAAAGTTTTAAAATTCCTACAAAGCCTTGTTTCCCTATCCTGGCATGTGATATATATATATATATATGTGTGCATGTGCGTGTATGTGGATGCATTTGATCATGTATATTGGTTTTTGAATGATTTTGAATTCTTGATCATGACATGATATTATCATTATCCCTACATTGCATGCTAGTGTTCACCCAACTAATTGTCTTCAGATGTTGTATCCCCATGCGATGCAGGTTATAAAGATACCTTTAATTTTTCTTCCCAGAGTTAAGTGGTTCAACTCGATTCATTGGTTCGTTGTGGTTAAGTGGTGAGCTTTCATACTTTGAAAGACTTGGAAATATATCCATCATTATCTTTGTTTAGAATAAAGTGTTTTAAATATCATTAACATTATTATTATCATTGTCGTCTGTTAGAGTTAGGGACATGTCCTGACCAAAACTACTTTTAGTTCTTATGTTTGAAGAATTTGCTGGATCACTGTGGACTTGGGTGATGTTGGTCAGTTGTTTTGGTTAGTTATTGGTCATCGGTCATAGACTTATCTTTTATTCTTTAATCTTACCTTGTGCTATCTTTTTTATATGTTTGGAATTTATCCGACATTGGGGATGTTGTATTCACTTGGTTAGGTATAGGGGGTGGTCTCTGGTCTATGTTTTCCTTTCTTGTTGTTCTATTTTGAGCTATAAAATCTAAGGTCTTCAATCTCCTCTAACCCCCATATGTTTGCTTTTTAGATCATGCCTCCAAAAAGATCTAATATTCATGGAAACCCTTCTATCCCATCTAGGGACAATATGGACAAAGCTCATCCTACTATAGGAGTTCACACCTGGTCTAGGGTTGCTACTTTGGTTTTCCCTATCCTTCCCTGCACACTTTAATATGATGTGTCTAATGCTGAGTTTTGCCAGTTATTTAATTTGCTTACCTAGTTGGTGGCCTCCCATAATGAGTGGGTTGCTTCTATTGAACCATCCCCCAAGGCCACTAGAGTTGGAAAATTTATGTGGTTGAGTCCTCCTATTTTCACTGGCTTTAAAGTTGAGGAAGATCATTAAAATTTCATTGATTAGATAGAAAAGATCTTCTGAGTGATGCATGCTATTGATGTGGAGGGTGTAGAGTTCATAGCTTATCAGTTAAAGGTATAGCATACCAATGGTATGAAGAGTGGGAGAAGCTTAAGGGCGATGATGCTGAGTCCGCTTTGTGGGACGACTTCTCTAGTGCTTTTCTGGATTGCTTTTTTCCTCAGGAGTTGAGAGAGGAAAAGACTTAGGAATTCATAAATTTGAAGCAAACCAGGATGACAATAAAGGGGTATGCCTTGAAATTTTATCAGCTGTCACATTATGCTCCTGAGTTCATATGTAGCATGAGGGATAGAATGAGGATGGTTACCTCTGGGTTGTCCTGTTTGTTGATATTGGAGAGTAAGGCTTCCTTGATGATCAAGGATATAGATATCTTTAAAATTATGGTGTTTATGAAACAAGTGTATGAGGAAAAGAAAAAGAAATAAGAAATGAGTGAAATGCAGAATAAAAAGTTTTGATATTTGGATCAAGGTGGAGGTCAGAAGCAAAGTGGTAGAGACTATGGAAAATTGTCTAAGAAGAAGAGGGGCAATTCTTGTTCCTACTCCACGTCTAGCGCTCCTTATCCAAAGCCATCGAGTGAACATCATTCTCAATATGATAATGGGATTAGAGCACCTGGACCCCAACCCTAAGCTAGTAGTGCTCAGTCAGCTCCATCATATGCTCCTTGTAGATTCTGTGGTCAGGTGACCATGGTGTTTGTAAAGAAGGAAGGAACAAATATTTTAAGTATGGGAAGATTGGTAATACGCAGATGGATTATCCTTCTAGGGATGCTTTTGGGGAAACTAATATTCCTATTGCTACTTCATTAGCTTATGCACGAAAGGGTACTACTTTATATTCTAACTCCAGCACTGGTAGGAATCATCTGTACGCTCTTTCCACTCGCCAGGATGCTGAGGCATCCCCCATTATTATTACTAGTATGCTCAAACTTATCTCTCATGATGTATATTGTCTACTTTATCCCAGGTATACCATCTCTTATGTGACCTCTTATGTGGCTATCTATTTTGGTTTTAACCATGAATGTATTTTGGACCTCTTTTTTACGTCCACCCTAATGGGTAACTCCATTATGGCTAAAAGGGTTTATACGGGTTGTGTGATGTCGGTCTATGGTAGGAAGACCTTGGTAGACCTGATAGAGTTGAACATGTTAGACAATGATTTTATTTTGGGGATGTATTGGTTGTATTCATGCTATTCAGTTCTTGATTGCCAGACTTGAAGAGTCAATTTCCATTTCTCTAATAAGCCGGTTATCCAGTGGGAAGGTAGTTCCATAGTACCTAAGGGAAGTTTTATTTTGTATCTTAGAGCCCATAAATTGGTTTCTAAAAGGTGACTCTATCACTTAGTGCATATTAGGATTCTAGATTCGAAGGTCCTTCTTTGCAGACTGTCCCTGTGGTCAGTGAATTTACTAAGATTTTTCCAGATGATCTTCCTGGTATTCCTCCTGATAGGGAAATTGGTTTTGGTATTGATCTTCTTTCGGAAACTCATTCTGTTTCTATTTCTCCTCGCACAATGGCTCTGGTTGAGTTGAAAGAACTCAAGAAGCAGTTACAACATCTACTAGATAAGGGTTTTATCCACCCTAGTGTATCTCCATATGGCGCTCCTAGTCTATTTGTGCATATGAAGGATGGTTCCCTTTGGTTGTGTATTGATTACCGTCTATTGAATAAGGTGACCATAAAGAATAAGTATCCTATTTTGAGGATTGATGATCTATTTGATCAACATTGGGGTGCTAAATTCTTTTCTAATATTGACCTTTAGTCGGGTTATCATCAGTTGATGATTAGAGAGATAGATTTCCCTGAGAATACTTCCCAAACTCGGTATGGTCATTTTAATTTTTTTGTAATGTCCTTTGGTTTGACAAATGTCCCAACAACATTTATGAATCTTATAAATTAGGTTTTCCATTATTTATAGGATTTGTTCATTATTTTCTTTATTGATTATATTTTGGTGTATTCCAAGAGTGAGGAGGACTATGCCGATCACCTCTTCTTTATATTGCATATCTTAAAAGATCTGCGGTTGTATGGAAAGTTCTCAAAGTGTGAGTTCTGGTTATATGTCGTGACTTATCTGGGACATATTATTTCTAGTAAAGGGATCACAGTAGATCCACAAAAGGTTGCAGTGGTTAAGAAGTGTCTTAGACCCACGACACCAATTGACATTAGGAGCTTCTTGAGTTTAGCAAGTTATTATAGAAGGTTTGTGGAGTGTTTCTCTACTATTGCTTCCCCATTGACTAAGTTAACTCAAAAAAGGTAAAATTCTTGTGGTCTAATGCTTGTGAGGGTAGTTTTCAGAAGTTTAAGGATAAGTTAAATTTGACTCTAATTTTGATTCTGCTTAAGGGAACTGATGGTTTTATGGCCTATTATGATGCATCTTAGGTGGGACTGGGGTGTTTATTGATGCAGCGTGGCAAGGTGTTTGCTTATGCCCCTAGATAATTGAAAGTCCATGAGAAGAATTACCCAACCCATGATTTGAAATTGATAGCTATGGTGTTTCCATATAAGACCTAGTGATATTATTTATATGGGGTCCATGTTGATATTTACTCTGATCATAAATGCCTGCAATATGTGCCCACTCAGAAAGAGTGAAATCTCAAGCGAAGGAGATGGCTTAAGTTTCTCAAGGACTATGACATGAGTCTTTACTAACATCTAAGTAAAGCTAATGTGGTTGCTGATGCTCTTAGCAGGTTGTCCATAGAAGCTTATCTTATATGGACGAAAAGAAGTGGGATTTGATAAGGGATATTCATTGTTTGGCTAATCTAGGTGTCCGCCTCTTGGATTCTGACGGTGGTGGTGTGATTGTTCAAGTAGTGGTGAAGTCATCCCTTGGTGAGGAGGTGAAGAAGAAGCAGATGCTGGATTATATTTTGATGCAAATTTAGAATGATGTAGGTAGGCAGAAGGTAATGATTTTCGAGATCGGTGGTGATGGTATCTTGACGTACCAAGGTAGATTATGTGTTGCCTATGTTGATGGGTTGCGAGGAAGAATTTTAGATGAATCTCACGAGTCGCGTTATACTATTCATCCTAGTTCGATGAAAATATTTCATGATCTTAAGGACATTTATTAGTTGAATAATATGAGGAGGGATGTGGCCAATTTTGTGGCTAAGTGCATGGTGTGTCAGCAATTAAAGGTGGAGCACTTGAGGCTCGCTGGGTTGAATCAAGAGATTGAGTTGCCGTGTGGAAATAGGAGATAATTAATATGGATTTTCTTTACCAATCTTTCTTGGTCACTCCAAAAATTTAATTCGAGTTAGATCATCATGGATAGGATGACTAAGTCTACTCACTTCTTGCTAGCAACGACTATTTTCTCTTCAGAGGATTATGCCAAGTTGTTCATTGAGGAGTTCATGAAGTTGCATGGTACTCCAATTTACATCTTATCTAATCAGGGTACTTAGTTCTAATCTCACTTTTGGAGGTTATTCTAGTGTGGTTTGGGGACAAATGTAACCCTTAGTACAACTTTCCACCCGAAAATAGATGGGTAAGGAAAAAGGACAATGCAGGCCTTCGAAGATATGCTTCAGGCTTGTGTATGTGATATTGGTGAAAGTTGGGTTGATCGCTTGCCTCTCATAGAATTTTCCTACAACAATAGTTATTACTCTAGCATTGGTATGGACCCATTTGAGGCCTTATATGTAGGAATCGTAAGTCTCCTATTGGGTGGTTTGAGGTTGGTGAAAATAAGTTAATTGGTCCTGATTTGGTTCACAAAGCCATGGAGAAGGAGATGGTGAAGGTGATTTGGTTGGTGATTGGGTGTTCTTGAAGGTGTCTCCCATGAAGGGAGTGATGCAGTTTGGTAAGAAGGGGAAAGTCAGTCGTCGTTACTTTAGTTCGTACTTGGTTTTGAAGAGGGTTGGTAATGTTACATATGAATTTGAGTTGCCTTCTAGTTTGAGCTCCATTCATCCGGTGTTTTATGTTTGGATGTTGAGAAAGTATGTGGGTGATCCTTCAACAGTTATTCCCTTAGAGGAGGTTGATATTTTTGATTTCTTTTCCTATGAGAAAGTCTTGATTAAGATTTTGGATCGACAAGACCTTCAATTGTGGACCAAGGATGTGGCTTCGGTAAAGGTTCTTTGGAGGAACCAAAAGGTAGAAGATGCTACTTGGGAAGCTGAGAGAGATATTAAGTCTAGAAAATCGTGCTTGACGTTTGTATATTCCTTAACATTTTTGTTTCTATCTTTGTTAAAAGTAAGTGTGATTGTGTCTGAAGTCAAATTATGCTTAAAAATGCCTTGTCTTATCATTTGAGAATGAATGATCCTTAGGTGGGGGGAGTATGTAACACCCCAGGTTTTAGTCCATGAAAATTTCTAAAATTTTATCCTCATTGTCCTGATTTCGACTTCCCTTAAGAGCCATAGAGATTTTTGATGGGTTTGAGGGACCCAATCATATCCAAATCAGTAAGTATGACTAAATTTTGCTCTGAGTATGAGTGGATCACTAAGAGTGTTAAAGACTCGTTACAAGTCGTTATGTAGAAATCATAGAATGTTTAGTGTTTATCCCAAATGGGTTCTGTGGTTATTACGATTAGACTCTACAAGTCATAATGTCCTATTACGAGTTGTAAAAGTTGAGTCGTAGGGTCAACAGTGTGTGCGTTTCCTGGAAACTATCTTGGCTATGACTCGTGGTGATGAGTCGTAATAAGTCCTGATGAGTCATATAGTGACCGATAGTCACTGACGACTAAATTTCAGTTTTTAACTGAGGGAACCTTGAATAATTCCCTCCTAACCCAATTGAAACCCCACAATCATAAGGGACTTAAGAGGGGTTATTTCTCATTCATAACGTACTTAAACACTTTCAAATCTCTCTCAATTCTCTCAAGAAGCCATACTTAGGGTTTCTAAGAAGTAGGTTATCCAAGGGATCAAGAGTTGAATTCTTCTCTTGAAACTTGGTATTTCAGGCATATTGCTCTTCCATAGTGCATATGTATACCCTCTGGTTTGTATGGCCACATGCATTGGGGCCCTACCAGTTGGATAAGAGTTGGGCCCTCATAGCCCATGGGTGCCTTCTTATGTTATGATGGTTGAGCTACACAATCCAAGATAAAATTTTAAAATGCCTTCTAAGCCTTGTTTCCCTATTTCGACATGTGATATATATATTTATATTTATATGTATGTATATATATGCATTTGATCATGTGTATTGGTTTTTGAATGATTTTGAATTGTTGATCACGTCATTATACGACTGGAGATACCTCTACTTTTACTGCATAGAGTTAAGTGGTTCGTCTTGGTTCATCGGTTCATTGTGGTGAAGTGGTGAGCTTTCATTATACAAAAGACTTGTACATTTCATCCGTCATTATCCTAGTTTAGAATTAAGATCTTTCATTATCATTAACATTATTATTTTCATTGTCGTCTGTCAAAGTTGGGGACATGCCCCGACCAAGACTAGTTTTGGTTCTTTTGTTAGAAAGATTTGCTGGATTACAGTGGACTTGGGTGATATTGGTCAATTCTTTTGGTTGATTACTGGTTATCGGTCATAGACTTATATTTTATTCTTTAATCTTACTCGCTATCTTATTATGTGTTTGAAATTTATCCAATACTAGGGATGCTATGTTCATTTGGTTAGGTGCAAGGGGTGGTGTTTGGTCCATGTGGGACTTAAGACACAAGTGGTGGTGGTCCAGAAGTTTGTGAAGGGATTGGATGCTATATTTCAGTTAGAAACTGCCCAAATGGTAGTTTTAGGGGTTTCATTTCATAGTATGGTGGATCATGCAAAGATGACTGAGTCTATTCATTAATCTACATAGGGAACCGACAAAAGGGTGTGCCATCATGGAAAGTTCAGGGGTCACACCACTCGAGGTAGATATTTTTGAGGTTTCTATGGCTATTGTGGTACACCAATACAGATGACATTTCAAGGTTCAGGTCGTATGTCTTTAGGTTCATCGACTATGGGTAGTCGAGCTTCATCCTAGGGCGGTCATTCTAGCTTAGCCATACCTCCTTAAATTGAGTTTGACCACAGTGGTTGTTTTATGTGTGACGATTTTTGCCATGTGGCCAAGGATTTCCCTTGCTATGTTTTTAGGCCTACTCTTATATCTACAGTGAGAGGTGACTCCTAGAATTGTAATGATATTTCTAGAGGTGTGCTAGGCAGAGGTAGTGACATAAGTGGTGGTGGTCGCGGGGTCACTTAGCCCGACAACAGATGTGGTCAGTGCTATGCTATACCCGCCAGACCTAGGACAAAGAATTCTAATGCTATTATCAGATATATCATCCTATTTTGCGTTAGATCTGTAACTGTATTATTTTTGTAGAGGTCAACTTTCTCTTATGTGTGCATATTTTTCTTTTGGTTTTTTCCTTACTTGTTATTCTCTTCCCATTCCTATTCTTGTATCTACCCTCATAAGAGACTCTTTAGTGGTGAATCAGGTGTATCGGTCATATATTGTGACCTTCATTGGGCGTGAGACTTGTGTAGATCTAATCATTCTAGATATGGTAAATTTTAATATCGTCTTAGGTAGGGATCGACTAGCTCCCTATTATGCTATTCTAGATTGTTATGCTAAGAATGTGACTTTATCTTTATCAGGTGTTCTAAGGATAGCTTGAAAGGGTACATTTCATTCGGGTTCAAAGAGAGTTATATCCTTTCTACGAGCTCATCATATGGTAGAGAGGGTTTGTTTGACTTGTTACATATTCTTTATACTAGTGTTGCTTCACTGCCTCTTTTGGACTCTATTCAAATTGTTAGTGAGTTCATGGATGTGTTTCCTATGAACCTACCTAGTATGCCTCTGGATCGTGATATTGGTTTTTCTATTGATATTGAGCTTGACACTAAGCCAATCTCTATTCCTTCTTAGAGGATGACCTCAATAGAATTGAAGCACCAGTTACAAGAATTATTGGATAAGGGATTTATCCTCCCTAGTGTATCATCTTGGGATGCATCTGTCTTATTTGTAAAGAAAAAGGATGGTTCTATGCATGTGTGTGTTGATTATCAGTAATTGAATAGGGTGTCTGTTAAGAATAAGTATCCACTTTCTCGTATTGATGATTTTTTTATCAGCTTCAAGGTGCTTTAGTGTTTTCAAAGATTAATTTTAGGTCTAGGGATCACCAAATGAGGATTAAAGCTTCAAATATTTCAAAGATAGCTTTTCAAACTAACTAAGATCATCATGAGTTCTTTGTCATGTGCTTTGGGTTGACCAATGCCCCAGCCACATTCATGGAGTTGATGAATTGAATGTTTCGATCGTATCTTGATTCTTTTGTCATTGTATTTATAGATGATATCATAGTTTACTCCAAAAGTGAGGCTGACCATGAGGAGCATTTACGGTTTTTTAATGATCGTTCAGGTGATTTTCTATAATTTCACTTATTTTTGCTGTTAGAACTTTTTCATAGCTGCTCCAAGTCATTTATGACTTGTTGGAACTAAAAGTTTGATTACCAGGTAGTTCATTTGGTTTTTAGTGTCAATTTCCTTTTTAGGAGTCTTCGATGGTTCCAAATGGTCATGGGGCAAAAACTTCAGTAAAACAATCTCAGATGCAAATTCTGACTATGCCAGTAGCTCTGAAATATCAATTCTAGGCTATGAAGACCATTGGTTTGTGTCCCAATGTGCCCAAACTCATTTTGACCTATTGGTCGGGAATTTGAAAAATTGGAATTTGGGTATGGGACCCATATTTGGTCAAGTGACCTCAGATGAAAAATATGACTTTGGTAAAGCGTTTGAAATATTGAATTTAGTGTGGCTACATAGTTTATTTTCTTATATCAAATTCTGAATGAATCCCAAGGCATAGGCCAAAACATGGAATTTCTTCCAAGTTTAAATTGTTACCAGGTGAAAGGGAAGGATGCTACAATTGTTCAAGTATGAATGGTAATTGCGGTCCATGGATAGTGATCGTGCTAATTTTTTACACGGGAAGGGTATTCAAAGGCCATATATGCCACATTTTGGGCATTCTTTAGAATTGTATGTTAATTTTAAATTGAGTCTTAGGTTCCTCTTGGGAGCTTAGATAATAGATATTTTCGTGATTAACAATGAGTTTGAGGTATGAATCATTCTATTTCATGTTTAAATTTCTTAAAATTTTGACCAAAACCCCAAATAGCTTGGAGGCTTGATTTAGCCTGAAATAAGCTTATCCCTCACTATTTCTTAAGGATTATGAATCCTTGATAGTTTATGAGCATTGCGTTGACCACAAAAATATGTTTTTTGTAAGTAGGACCCACTTGGGATTTTTGGTGTCATTTTTGGACCCATAGTACAATGGTGCAATATGGGTATCAATTATCTCATTATAATATGTAGATCGTATTTTTAGTATCTTGGCTTCTTGAATAAGCTTGTTGAAAAGAAAAAGTAAGGATTTAGACCGTAGTTGTTCATGTGGTAGCTGCTCAGCTAGTTGTGACCCAGCCTGGTATGTCTTCTAAGGAGGAAAAGTTATTGGCTAGATTCTTGAGGTTGGCTCTACCTAGGTTTTCTAGTGCCTCAAGTGTGGATGTGTTTGAGTTTCTTATTGCTTGTAAGTTTAGGATTTGTGGTTTAAGAATTGTTGTGAGTCGTGGTGTGGATTATACCTTATTTCTATTAGATTTGTCTACTCATCATTGATGGAGAGGTTTTATGGATTCTAGACCAGCTAGATCTTCTCTCATATCTTGGAATCAGTTCTTCAAGATATTCTTAGAGAAGTATATGCTACGCAACCTTATATATCAATTGAGGGATAAGTTCTCCAGATTGGAGTAGGGCTCCATGTCGGTTGCTGAGTATGAAGACCATTTCCATGAGTTGGCTAGGAATGCGACTTCCATTTTGGACACTGAGTATGAGAGAGTTTGCTTTTTTGTTAGAGGGGTGAGACTCCACATTCGCATGGCTACTCAGAGTTTAGTTGCTTTGGGTAGGACTTTTGTAGATGTTTCAGATCAAGCTAGGATGATAGGGATATCCACCTTGAGAGTCGTCAGGGCCATGATAAGAGGCCTAGATTTTAGGGCAGATATAGTAGGAGCTATAGTAATTCCCAATTAACGTGGTAGTTCTCATACTGGGTATCCTACACATCCATCTTTTCTGCCTCAGAGTTATCCTAGTCCACCAGTTCAGGCAGTGCTTCATATTACTGATGGAGGTCTATCTGGTGCTAGTGGTCGCCTTATAAGGGCGGTGATTAGTCTTTGAGGGTCCATCTTTGGGTCATTCTAGATGTGGTTATTCTGGGTCAGCCTGATCTATTGGTTCTAGTTCTTCTCATATTTCCTACTTTACCTGTGTACTTCTTAGTCATTTTTCATAGGATTTCCTTAGTCGTAGGGTGATGGTTGTATCAGCTCAGGGTGATACCCCTATTAAAACAGTTTATCTCTCAGGTAGAGGTGGTTCTCATGGTCATAGAGGTGGTTACTAAGGTGATCGAGGTGGTTTTCAAGCAGGAAAGACAGAAGGCCGATCAAGTTCCCATTAAGGTGGTGAGCGTAGTCTGTTATATACAGTACCTGCAAGACCTAAGGTTAAGCATCGGATGCTATAATTACAGGTATGATTTTGGTGCGTTGAAAGTCAGATCTTGCTTTATTTGATTCCAAATCCACTTATTCTTATATATCTGCTTATTATGCACTATACTTGGAGCTGTCTAGTAATTTATTATCTATACTTTTTCGCGTATCTACTCCCATAGATGATTTATTAGTAGTGGATTGAGTATTTAGATAATGTGTTGTGATAGTTAGTGATTTTGATACTTGTGCTGATCTTTTTATTTTGGATATACTGGACTTTGATGTGATTCTTAGCATGGACTAATTATCCCACTATCATGCTGTCATGGATTGTTTTTCCAAGACTATTACCTTTGTCATGACCGGTGTACGCTCAGTCGTATAGTAGGGATCGATTAGCCATGAGCCGATGGGCATTATCTGTTATGTTTGTACCAGGATACTTATTTTGAGTAGTTGCGAGTTTTATCTCGCTTATATTTATGATACTCGTATGGAGAGTCCATCATTTGACTTTGTGCCCATTTTTTGTCTGTTTATGGATGTGTTCCTTATTGACCTTCTTGGTATTCCCCCTGTCCATCAGATTGATTTTTCTATTGACCATGAGTCTAGCATCCGACCTATTTCAATGGAACCTTACCGTATGGCTCTATATAATCCTAAGGAGCTGAATTCTCATCTTCAAGATTTTTTTGGTAAAGGCTTTATTAGATCGAGTGTATTCCCATGGGGAGCTCCAGTATTGTTCATAAAGAATAAAGATGGCTCGATACGTATGTGCACTGATTATAGGCAACTTAATAACGTAAAGATAAAGAACCATTACCCTATGTCTTACACAGATGACTTATTTGACCAGCTTCAGGGAGCAGTGGTATTTTCTAAGATTGATTTCAGGTCTGGTTACCATCGGTTGAGGATATCCCAAAGATGGCTTTTAGGACCCGTCATGGTCATTATGAGTTCTTAGTGATGTCTTTATAGTTGATTAATGCCCCAGCCGTGTTTATGGATTTGATGAACCGAGTACCCAGGACTTATTTGGACTCCTTTATAATTGTGTTCATTGATAACATCCTTGCGTATTCGAGGAATAGTGAGGAGCATGAGCAATATTTAATGATGTGCTCCAGACCTTGAGAGATCATTTGCTTTTTACAAAGTTCTCTAAGTGCAAGTTTTGGCTTGGGTCTGTGACATTTCTTGGCTATGTAGTGTCTAAGGATAGTATTATGGTAGACCCAGCCAAGATAGAGGCGATTCATGATTGGGATAGACTTATGTCTCTGACTGAGGTCTGTAGCTTTATTGGTTTAGCTGATTATTATAGATGCTTCATTGAGGTTTTTCCTACCATTTTAGCCCATATGACCAGATTGGCTCGGAAGGAGGTTCCTTTCTAATGGTCTGAGGTGTGCGAGTCGAGCTTTGGAAAGCTTAAGGATTTCCTTACCTCAACTCCGGTGTTAGTTCTTCCTATTGAGGGTAAGGGATTCACCCTATTTTGTGATGCTTTTGGTTTTGGTCTAGGTAGTGTTTTGATGAACCAGGGTCATGTTATTGCTTATGCTTCTAGGAATCTTAACGTGCATAAGTGGAAATGCCCCAGTTATTATTTGGAATTAGCGGCGGTAGTTTTCTCGCTTAAGATTTGGAGGCATTATTTGTATGGTTTGAATTGTAAAGTTTTCATTAATCATCATAGCCTTTAGTATCTCATTACCCAGAGAGAGATAAATGCTCGACATCGTAGATGGATGGAGTTGCTTAAGGACTATGATATTTTTATCTTGTATCATTTGGGTAAGGCGAATATGGTGGTTGATACCTTAAGTCGCAAGGTAGTGAGTATGAGTAGTTTGGCTTGTATATCCGTCTCTCAAAGGCCTTTGGCATGGGATATTCAGTCCTTAGTCAATTTGATAGTTCACATTGATATTTCAGACCCTAGGAGGGGTTTGGCTAGTGTGGAAGTGAGATTCTCACTATTTGAGAAGGTTTTTTATCTGCAATATAAGGATATCAAGCTTCACTCTCTTCATAATCAGGTGTTGAGTGGTGAGTTTGGGAGGCATACTATTGATTCTGAGGGTATTTTGAGGTTTGATGGATGTATTTGTGTTCCTTAGATTGGTGATTTGATTAAGTTGATTCTGCATGAGGCTCAGAACTCTAGATATTCCATTTATCCTGGTACAACCAAGATGTGTAGACATTTGAGGCAGTATTATTGGTGAAGTGGAATGAAGAGAGATGTGGCAGGCTTTGTATCTCACAACCTATGTTGTCAGCAGGTAAAAGTAGAGCATCAACGTCCTTGTGGTTTGACTTAAAGATTGCCCATTCTTAAGTGGAAATGGGAACAAATTACCTTGAACTTCATTAGTGGTTTGCCTCGTACATCCCATGGTTTCGATGACATTTGGGTGATTGTGGATTATTTGACCAAGTCAGCATATTTCATTCCTATTCAGTTGACCTCAGTGCTAAGAGATTAGCCCATATCTATGTTTGGGATATAATCCGTTGGCATGGGGTCCCTATTTCTATCATTTAAAATCATGGTTCTATATTCACTTCGAGGTTTTGGAGAGCATTTCAAGAGGAGTTGGGTACTCCAGTGGATTTGAATACAACCTTTCACCCATAGAACGATGGTCAGTCTGAGCAGACTATTCAGGTACGTGAGGATATACTTTGAGCCTGTGTTATCGATTTTAGAGACCAGTAAGTTCAACACTTAGCTTGGCAGAGTTCGCACACAACTCCAGTTATCATTTAAGTATTGAGATGCCCACCTTTTAAGGCTTTGTATGGTAGGATATGTCGTTACCCGGTCAGTTGGCTTGAGATTTCCCAGATAAGGCACTGTGGTATGAATTTTCTTTAGGACTTATTGGATAGAGTCATGGTGATTCAGGATTGGCTGAGAGCAACCCAAAATAGACAGAAGGACTATGCAGATCAGAGGCTTTGTGCCTTAATATTTAGAGTTAGCAATCGTGTATTCCTTCATGTATCACCCATGAAGGACGTGATGAAATTTGGGTGGAAGTGTAAGCTCAGTCCTCGATATTGGTCTTTTTGAGATTCTTAACGTTGTTGGTGAGGTAGCTTATAAGTTAGCTTTACCTCTGAATCTTGCTGTTGTTCATCTGATTTTCCATGTCTCGATGTTGCAGCAATATATTATTGATCCGTCCCATGTTCTTAGATGGGACTCAGTCCATCTAAATAAGCATTTGACCTTTGCAGAGGAGCCTATGTTTATTTTGGTGAGTAGTGTGAGATGGATGCGTACTAGGGAAATTCCTATATTTAAGGTTCAGTAGAGGCACTCCCAGTAGAGGAGGCCACTTGGGAGATCGAGATCCAGATACATGCCTAGTATCCACACCTATTTGAGACTTCACGTGTTTTCTCATCTATAATTTTTGGGGATAAAAGTTCATTAGTAATGGTTATTGTAATGACCCTTCAGGTCATTTTCCATATTTTCACTTATTTTCATTGTTAGAGATTTTCCATAGCTAATCTATGTCATTTATGACTTACTGGGATTGATAGCTCAGTTACCAGGTAGTTCTGTTGTGTTTTAGCATCAATTCTTGGTTTAGAAGTCTTCACTGGATCTAAATGGCTATCAAGAAAATAATTCAGTAAAACGACCTCGGATGCAAATTCTGACTGGGCAAACAACTCTGGAATATTGATTTTATGCTAGGTAGACCTTTAGTTAGGGTCCTATTGTGCCCAAACTCATTTACACCTATTGTTCGGAAAGTTGAAAAATTGAAAATTCAAGTGTGGGACCCACATTTACTCAAAACAATATCATATGGAAAATTTGACTTCGCTAATTTGTCTAGAACGTTGAAGTGTGGCTACATAGTTCATTTGCTTATATCAAATTTTGAATGAATCTCAAGGCATAGGCCAAAACATGGAATTTCTTCTAAGTTTCAGTTATAACCAGGTGCAAGGAAAGGATGTCACGATAATACAAGCATGAATGGCGATCGCGATGCCACGATCACGGTCCATGGATGGCGATCGCACCACCTCTTTATTTGGGTGGGTATTTAAAGGCCACTTAGGCTGTGTTTTGGGCATTTCTTCACTCACTCTTGAGACCTAGGAACCCTAGAATGGTGTGTCAACCTTAAATGAGTCTTGGGTAACTCTTGGGAGATTATATAACACATATTTTCATGTTTTACAATGAGTTTGAGGTATGACTCCTTCTATTTCATGTTTAAATTTCTTAAAATTTTGACCAAAATCCCAAATAGCTTGGAGGCTTGATTTAGCCCCAAATAAGATTAGAACTCACCTATTTCATGAGGGTTATGAATCCTTGATAGTGTATGAGCATTAGGTTGACCCCAAAAATGTATTTTTTGTAAGTTGGACCCACTTGGGATTTTTTATGTCGTTTTTAGACCTGAGGCACAATGGTGAAATATGGGTATCAATGTTCTCTCTATAATGTGTAGATCTTATTTTTGATAGGTTGGCTCCTTGATGAAGCTTTTCAGAAAGAAAAAGCAAAGATTTAGCGATTCGTGTGCTTTCTTTGGATTTGAGGTAAGTTAGGCTTGTTCCTTTTTTGATTGAGCTATGTTATATATAATTATGCTGTCTTGCTTGAATTGGGAGGTGTTTAGGTGCTGGATTAACAAATGGTAAGACTTGGGTTAGTTGCATCTTTTAGGTCACTTGAACTTATAGTTTGAAATGCTTGGCTTGTAGGTTTGAACCTTGGGGAAATTAGACCTCATGACTCATGGTTAGTTTTGGGAATGCCTTAGTTATTCTAGTTGGATGTGAGTGACCTTATTACTCATGTTGTGGGTAAGTTGGCCCAAGTGTTCACAATTAATAGGAGTATCTTAGATACTAGTTTTGAATTAGGTGTAATGTTGGCGAAAACCTTTACCTTAGGACTAGTGGTGTCTTGCTATACATATAAGAATAGATTTAGATACCATAGCTTAGTTCTGGGTAGAAGTGGGATTTAAAATACAATTGGGGAATTAGAAGGGGGGGTCCTAGACCGACTTTAAGCTTGGTTTGGCATAGTTCTCTTGAAGGGATACTAAATTCCTAGAAAATGCTCCCTTGGAAACATGTTGGCTAAATTGAGTAATTACTATAGTAATGCCACTAGAAGTAATGTATATGCTTTGTTGATTAAATTACCATAAATTCTTTGATTAACTATGGTTTATGTTATCAATTAAGACCATGTCTATGTTATCATTTGTGACATTATTAAAGCTATTGTTTTGGATTTTAGCTATACTATTACTCATGTTGTACTCTTGTTTACTAACCAAACTAGTAACTATGCTAGAAAGCCCTCATATTGCTAATTTTGTGAGTCTTGATACTAGTGATTCTAGAAGGGATGCTTATTGCCTACATGAAAATTATGTTGCTAAATATTCTTGAAACCCATGATAGTTGTGCTACTTATGTTATATATCTAAATATCTATTGATAAGTCAACCCTGAAGACAAATGATGAGCATCAGAGGTACACTCTTCTTTACTTCTCCTTTACTTTAGACCTCATGGGGATTGTTATTTACTTTAGCCCTCGTGGGGCTTGTCATTTACTTTATCCCTTGTGGGGCTTGTTCTTTATTATGGATAATAATTGCCTATTGTGATGATGTTTATACCCCGCAAGGACGCAGGAGTTTGTGATGATGATATTGATACTCGGTAAGGATGGAGTTTGTGATGATGAAATTGATACCCGAAAAGGCCATAGGAGTTTGTGATGATGATGGTGATACTCGACAAGGCCAGGGGAAGATTGTTGATGTGCCTATGTGTACATCTACAGGTTCGAGTCTAGCTAGCCCTATGTATGGCAATGGTATGCTCACATATGTATATACCTATTTATATGTAATGTGGATAGATTGTTAACATTTGGATACCGATTGTTGCCCACTAGTGTTAATTGCTTATAAAAAGGGGCGTAGTCAATGATTAAGGATAACTAAGGATTAGTGATGGATAATGTTAATTTACTAATCAAGATTAGTTGGTAAGTGGAGACTAGTGTAAAACGAGGATTCACCTAGTGAGTAACATTAGTGATAATTGTTGGTTAGATAGGTAATGTCGACTAGTAAAATGGCTAGGTGGTGAATAGTTTCCTAAAATGATTATAATTATATGACGACAAAGAATTTAATGGCTTAGTGAATGATCCTTGCTTATCTAATGAGTAGTAGCTAATGAGTATTGATGATAAGTAGCTAATGCTAGTAATTGTATGGAATATGGTAATATGGTCAATGTTGGTAACCAATGACAGTTTGGTAATGACACAACTCGAGACTACCCCCTAGTTGTAACACAGTTCTTGGAACCACAAGTGATCTCAAGTTAACCGATGAACTGGCATACTGCTTGAGCAACTGATTTAGAATATATATAAAATAGCTAAGTTTGTTGTGCGGAAATAAAATCAGGGCATAATTTTGATAATGATAATACGGATAAAGTTTACATCCTGATAAAACTGAAGAGAGAGCTGAAATTTACATTTCATGACTTTGACAGACTATCTATGAGGCCTCTACTATAGTGACTATAGATAGATGGGACATGCCTCCAACTACCACTAATCAATACATATGAATAACCATAATATATGTGGACCAGTACTTCTGGAATATGCTGAATAACTGGGGGTGAATGGTATACGTAAAACTAAGTAGGTACAAAATCTTAAAAACATGCATGCTAAGTGTTAGTAGACTCACTAAGAGACCGAGATAAATTCAAAGTTGAATTATCTTAAAAAATTTGTAACAAATATAATCTGATAAGCTGGTGATTCACTGCACTTAGTTTCTTAAAACTTTACTTTTATAATATAAGTAGAACTGAAGTTGGAAAATAGTAAAACATGGATATTGTATGAATACCGGGTTTGAAACTACGCGATGAAAAATGACATAAATCGAGGATCTAAATATACAATTATTCTGAGCATGAATGCATAACCATATAAAACCAAACATAGCATATACTAAGTTGATCAGATTAACTGAGTGACTGATAGCTAAATACTGAATAACTGACGCCTGAATACTGAATAACTGGTATCTGGATACTGATTAACTGATAAGTGTATACGGATTAAATGATAACTGAATACCGGTCATATAAGACTGAAACTGTAGAGTACTATGCATATGTGTTAAGGACTAACTAAAAAACATGAGATAACTGAGCATGAATGCATGAAAATTGTAATATTTGAGAATGCAAGACAAAGTGTATATTTGTTATGTTACTAAGATAAATCTGAAATCTAAAAGACTGAAATCTGTATAACTGAATATCTAAAAGTCTGTACACTTAGTCAAGAAAACCTAAGCTGAAAATACACTGAATACTGACTAAAAATATGGGAGGTGTCATATAACCGACATGCCCCACTCTGAACTAATCGAGATCCAACCTACAACCCTAGTTGGAAAGGTGTTAGTCCCGCGCCATGGGTACTAACACTGGCTATTTAGATCAATTAAACTGGTGTCCCGAAGGACTAATGAGTCACCCTCAACTGGCTAGTGCTCTAATGAGATATGTATCAACCTCAACTAGCAGGTGAACACGTTGTCCAGCCACAACTGGTAGGTTGACATCTCTTACCTACGCTGGCTGCGTAGTTCTAGAACTCATGGACTTCTACTAAAGGCCACACCCTCTACTGGCAGGTGAGCCCCACTTCCCTGGGATTACTCGGTGCTAAATTCTACTCCACCCTGAACTGACACTGGAATCATGAAGTGGTGCATGTAGAGAAAATTGATATGCTCAAACATGATATTCAAAAAACTTACAATGCATGCATAATCTAAAGTAACTATGAACATATAAAAGAATATTTTTAACTTGAAGTAAAACTAGAGAGTTCGTTATTAAAATGATAATCCAAATATAGGAATAAAATCATGATTCTGTCTGACTTGTTACTTGAAAACGCAAATATGTAAAAAAAAATACATGGGTATCGGGTGTACATAACCCACCAGCACTGACTAAGTATATAATACAATGTCAAACTTGAAACACTATAATAAGTGATTATGGTTCAAAGACCCAAAAGCATAGACATTTCATCAAACACTTGAGAATTATGGAATTGAACATGGTAATGTCGTAAAACTTATGAAAACAATATGATTACATGGCTAAATTCACAATTCGATATTATGACATGAAAGTCAATTAAATACAACATGGGAAATCGAAACTTGAGACATGAGAACAATTCTTTTCATGGGATCATACTAGGACATGAATTCAATAAATTTACTAAGGAGAAATTTGATTTAAATGCTTATTGAACATATACAACTTCATAATAATGTAAAAATCTATATGTTAATTGAAAAGAGGGTTCTTGGGCTTCATGGGTGAAAGGGGACCAATGGATGAACTCCCACATACCTTAATATATGAATTCTTGAAGAAATCTTGCAATTGAATCTTGAATCCTTGTGTTGTTAAGAGGAGAAACTTGAATTTTGTTCATGGGGGAAGGGGAGGGTTTTTACGTGAGAAATTTTGAAGAAGATGGGCAAATAATTCCCTTTTTAGTGCTTTAATTCGTGCCTTGGACGTTTGGGGTTGAGGGTAAAGAAACAAAGTGCCCCTTAACCCTTAAGAAGTTAAAACAACGTAGGAATGGACCAGGCGTCGTAGCCATTATCCCGGGGGAGTAGCCTCCACGATGCCCGCTTTATCCCGGTGCTATAACACGGGCGATGCAGGCTTATCACGTGCCCTCACTGCCTCTCACAAAAATGTCTATAACGTTTTGCTTGGGTATCAGATTAAGGCAAAATTAGTATCATTGGAAATTTAAATCAATTATGTACAATTTGGTGGGCCTTGAGAATTTTTTTTTGGCATATATAAAAAGTTATACACATTAAAATAGACCCTTCAAGAATCAAATACCAAACTTTTGGACGAATCAAAGGCTCTTGGCTCAACTTCTCTCTAAGTAATTCCCATGTTTCACCTCAAAAGAATTCTTAACACTATTATAATGATCATGACACATGTATTAACATACAAATCATAGGATAAAGGCTTACACACATAGGAACGATGCTTTACAGTCTAGCCCAAAAATGTGGGGTGTCAGATTATCTCCCCCTTGGAATCATTCGTCCTCGAATGAGACTAGTTAGACTGAGAGTGCTAAGGCAACTAAGATTATATTATGAATATGCATGACTTGGAGCATGATTTCATAACTAAGTCTGAGCGTGATACATGAATTGAACTAATATCATGAATACATGCAATGACATGAGAATAGTTATAACACTGAGATAGAAACGAGAAAGTCAACTTATGAGTAACCATTACTTTAAGCTGGATATTGTCTCGTGAAGAAAAGATGAAAGGTTTAGGACATGAATAGTCGGGGTATTACAATACATCTCCCCCTTGGGATACTTTGTCCCTCGAATGACACTAATTTGGCTAAAATACTAAGGAAAGACTGAGATGATGCACGGGATACTTACGAATTGAATTAACAACAACAACAACAACAAACCCAGTATATTTCCACCTAGTGGGGTCTGGGGAGGGTAGAATGTACACAATTCATATCACTACCTCTAAAGAAGTAGAGAGGTTGTTTCCGATAGACCCTCGACTCAAGACACAGGACAATATACAAAAACATCCAAAGCATGAGATATGATAAAACTAACATAGATACAACATCCACAAAATAATTTACATTACCAAACAAAAGACACCAAAACCCTCCTAACTACGGATTATGATTCATCCACCCACTTTATCCCTCTAACCTAGTGTTTTTCCTCTAGACCTTCCTATCCAGGGTCATGTCCTCAGTAAGCTGTAACTGCTCCATGTCACGTCTAATCACTTCTCTCCAATATTTCTTTGGTCTACCTCTACCTTGCTTGAAACCATCTAACACTAGTCTCTCACACCTACGAACTGGGGCGTCTGTGCCCCTCCTTATCACATGACCAAACCATCTCAACCTAACTTCCTCCATTTTTTTCTCTACCAATACCATACCCACCTTCTTCCGAATAATCTCATTCCTAACCCTATCAGCCCTTATAAGACCAAAAATCCAACACAACATCCTCAATTTTTCCACCTTCAACTTTTGAATATGGGATTTCTTAACTGGCCAACACTCCACTCCATACAACATAGCCAGCTGGACTGCAACTCTATAGAATTTGACTTTAAGCTTAGGAGGCACCTTCTTATCGCATAGAATCCCCGAAGCGAGCCTCCATTTTATCCAAACTGCCCCAATACTGTGCGAGACATCCTCATCTATCTATCCATTCCCCTAAATCGTAGACCCAAGATACTTAAAACTATCCCTCTTGCAAGCTGCCTGAGAATCCAACTTCACCACCACCTCCTTATCTTGCCTCAAGTCACTAAACCTACACTCCAAATACTCTGTCTTGGTCCTACTCAATCTAAAACCTTTAGACTCTAGGGTTTGTCTTCAAACCTCCAGCTTATCATTCATACCTTGTCGCGAATCATCAATCAAAACTATATCATCCGCAAAAAGCATACACCAAGGCACCTCACCTTGTATACTCCGCGTTAACACGTCCATCACCACGATAAATAAAAATAGACTAAGAGTTGATCCCTGATGTAACCCTATCAAGATCGAAAAATGCTCAAAATCTCCTCCCACCATCCTTACTCGAGTCTTCTCCGCTTCATACATATCCTTAATCGCTCTGATGTACACCATCGAAACCTCCTTCACCTCTAAACATCTCCAAAGAACATCTCTAGGGACCTTGTCATATGCCTTTTCCAAGTCAATAAACACCATGTGTAGATCCCTTTTCCTCTCTCTATACTGCTCTAGCAGTCTCCGCACTAGGTAAATTGCCTCAGTCATCAAACGACCAGGCATAAATCCAAATTGATTCTTCAAAATAGACGTAATCTTTATCAACCTCCGCTCAACCACCCTCTCCTAAATCTTTATCATGTGACTCAACAACTTGATACCTAGGTAGATGTTGCAACTCTGAATGTCACCATTATTCTTATATAATGAAATCATCGTGCTCCATCTCCATGCCTCAAGCATCTTCGCGGACTTGAAAATGTTGTTAAATAGGTTGGTCAACCACCTCAACCCAGCCCCGCTAGAAAACTTCCAAAAAATCTACCAGAATCTTGTTGGGCCCCGTCGCCCTGCCCCTTCGCATCTTGCAAACAGCCTCACTGACCTTCGATACTTTAAAACGATGACAATAGCCAAAATTGTGACACTCCCCGGTGTGCTCCAACTCTTTTAATTCAACACCTCTGTCCCCTTCGTCATTCAAAAGATTATGAAAATACGACTGCCATCTTTTCTTAATGAGAGTGTCCTCCACCAATACTCTGCCATCTTTCCCCTTAATGCACTTCACTTGATCCAGATCCCGACCCTTCTGCTCCCTAGCCTTGGCAAGCCTAAACAACCTCTTTTCCCCGCCTTTCTCCTCTAACCCCTTATACAAACTCTCAAAAGCTACTGTCTTAGCAGCTGTAACTGCTAACTTAGCCTCCTTTTTAGCTAATTTATACTCCTCCCTACTTACCCACTTCTACTTTTCATCTCTACTCTCCACCAACTTAATATAAGTCATCTTCTTCATCTCCACCTTATTCTTAACATCTTCATTTCACCACCAATCCCCCCGATACCGGCCAGACCATCCCCTCGAGACACCCAATACCTCTTTAGCCGACTTGGATACATCCCGCTACCCTATCCCACATACAATCCACGTCCCCTCTAACCTCCTAAATCCCCATCCCCTCCAACTTTACCCCTATCTCCAAGGCACTAGCTAGAGTTAGGCCACCCCACCTAACTCTAGGAAGACCCAGCCCACCCCATCTCTTCTTGCCCTTCTTGATAACTAAGTCCATCACTAGAAGTCTATGTTGGGTCACAAGATTCTCACTCATAATTACCTTACAATCCTTACACATTTCTCTATACTCTTTCCGAAGCAGCAAAAATTCAATCTGAGTCTTGGCTAGCCTACTACGGAAAATAACCAGATGCTCCTCCTTCTTTGAAAAGCTAGAATTTACTACCACTAACCCAAAGGCCTTTGCAAACTCTAAAAGAGCCACTCCCTCAACATTCCTATCCCCGAACCCAAAACCTCCATGCACATTATCATAACCCATCGGCAGAGACCCGATGTACCCATTAAAATCCCCTCCTATGAAAATCATCTCTGAACTAGGCACGCCTCTTACCACCTCATCCAAAACCTCCCAAAATCTCTTCTTCTCTTCCTCGTCCAGGCCGTCTGTGGCACATACGCACTATAGATGTTCACAGAAGAAACCTCAATGATTAACTTGATAGTCATCACCCTATCACTAACCCTTTTAACCTCTACTACCTGCCCCCTAAGCTCCTTGTCCACTAAGATACCTACTCTATTCCTATGCCTCTCACTACCAGAGTACCACAACTTGTACCCATCTACATCCCTAGCCTTAGAACCTACCCACTTGGTCTCCTGCACATGTGCAATATTGATCTTTTTCTTCCTAAGAGTCTTTACTAGTTCTATCGACTTACCCTAAAGAGTCCCTATGTTTTACGACCCAACCCTCAACCTATTATCTCTCTTATCCCCTTCCATAATACCTCGTACTTCGCATCTCCAACCTAACCCAACTTCGAACCCTGACCCCACCCCCAGCCCCCCAGGACATGACCCTACTCCTCCATTAGCCACCCAAGCCACCACTCATGAAAAACACAGAGAACGCTAAAAATAGCAATAACTATAAAAGGCAAAGGCAAAGCACACAATGTAACACAATTTCAAGAACAGATGCTAGAAATAACCAGTGAAGATAATCAGACAACTCATAAATAACCAGGCAGCCCGTTAAAAAATAACCCACACAAAATATAAGCAGTAAAGATAACATAGAAAGGCACAATACAAAAAAGTGCATTAAAATAAAGTTTTGAGGTTAGAAGTCACCGGGGTACGTAGATCAAGTATTCAGCTACTGCTTACTTATGAATTGAATCATGGTCGAATATATGGAATTTGAAACTAATGCAGGAAGCATGAACTTAGATGAATTTGCAAATTACCTGGATGCAAGCAAATTACCTCTTGGAATATCCATATTTATGAGACTCCAGATAGTATGACTAGATGGAAAAATGGAAAACCATAGGAACTTATCTTTCTGACTGCTAGAATAGATTGCTGGCTATACGGACAAAATCATACTGAAAGCTTATACTCAACTATATATTTCACTTCAAAACTACACTTCACTTGAGTTTGCTTAAAATATTCACATGGGAACTGATAACTCTATCTACAAAAGTCTGAGCTGAACTGAATTCTCTCACTATGATCAAGCCTATTTGAATCTACAAAGTGCACTCACAACACTGTGATACTAGTCTGAACCATGAATTTAATACGCCATGTATTTTCACCACTTCTCATCTCAAGAATAATTTTTCTTGGAACTTCAACAACTAGATTTAACCCCTTA
Organism: Capsicum baccatum var. pendulum; assembly: GCA_030864225.1. Lineage (NCBI taxonomy): Eukaryota > Viridiplantae > Streptophyta > Magnoliopsida > Solanales > Solanaceae > Capsicum > Capsicum baccatum. Next base: position 65,151,679 of record CM061559.1, on the reverse strand, counting down.
CTATAAATTCACTGAGGCACAATGCATTCATCCACTTATACACCAACATGACATTCAAGCCTATCTTCGTAACCACACATGAACTTCTAGGCAAATAACAACAAAAGCATCTTTCTAGAATTCTCTAAACCTCTATCAATAACAAATTTTTTGCACTATTTTTTAGAAGACACACATAGAATTCTCAACTAACCATGACATATATTAAGAGTTATACCTCAATAATTCTTCACACTTATAACTTAAGATACAACAAGCATATAACAAACTTTCCCCAACATGAGACATTTACTCTCTCCCATCTAAATAATTATTCATCACCACTATTATTATATAAGGAGAGGTCACTGAAATGTTAGAACATGAGGAACTGAAACATGAAAGAATACTATGCATAACTTGGACACTTAAATGAGGCCTGAGGAATAGAGTATCAAAATAATGAATTCATTAAAGAGGGCTAAAATAGGGACATACATGACATAATTTGAATTTCGCTGATCATTAAGAGTGTACCATTAGTACCTCGAGCTGATCATTCTATAAAGCATGAGTACATGAGTAATAAGCTGTATGACCTGAGTTTGGAGTTCATGATTTCATGGAATATGATTCATTCTGCTGAGTGAACTGGAACTCCTCATACTTAGAACTGGAAGTGCATATAATTTTGTATGATGTGCATGAATATGAACTATGATCATGGAGATAACATGTAAGGCATGAGTAGATGTCATAATGACTAAAATACAACACTTTGCACTAAGACAAGAATGGGTTGGGTATCTTCCTCCCTAACTACTATTCTACAACACACTGCGTTACTACTAGAACCTGAGAGCCTAACTTGATTACTTGTTCAATTATCTCCCTCTTAGTTTTAAGCCATCATTCTAAGTCTGTGGACCACTTTAATAAACTCTAAACATAATTTCAAACACGTTACACTAGAGCCTAGATATAACAATGCCTATAAATAATAATTCACCTCGAAAAACTACACCTGAAAGTGTACAACCCATTGCTAGTAATCCCTTCTGAGATATAATTCTTAACTTTATATAGCCCCACTAGTCATGATATAACAAATTAAACACTTACTAACTTAGAATTTGCAGTAGTATCACCATACCATGAGTTCATACCATCTAGAGCTTTAAATCTTTTTTCTATTAGCTAAATCTTCAAATATTCAAAGTTAGTCTCTAACACTTAAAATAGATATTCCCAAAATTTTAATGAACCACATCGGCTTCCATCATAGCCTGCTAATATTATATCACTAAACTTATAATTCTCCCTAAACCTTGAGAATTACCACCACACCAACATACCCAACATCAACAACATATAATTTCAAATCAACATCCATAAATTCATGTATACACTGCTTCAAGCCTATTGATTAACCTTTCATACAACTAGATCCATGGATACATAATCTGGTAAATCCAGACAAACACTATCCCCACTTTACTACTACTAAATTTTAGGATTCATGCTTTTAACTCTAGGTCATATGCTATCATAGAATACTGAGAAGGGTTCTAAAAGCACGTCTGACTTTGGCTTAGTGCATGATTTTTATAAACATGAATGAAGTCCTTCAAACTTCAAAACATAAAAGCACCAATGGGATACTTTTGAGCATATGTGCAATCTCATAACTATTTATTGGGACTGGCTGAGAAAGATCTATCTATAGGAATTTGAGCTTCACTATTTCTGTTACCTTAAAATAAGGCAGAGTTGGCATGAATGAAGCAACATGAGGATATGTATAAATTTCTTAGAGAATATTCCTACTGCATGATCTGAGATATGAAAGAAGGGAAATATTTCCTAAATGCCCTGTAACCTCTCAAAGAATAGTATAGAAGTCTCTGTACCATTGCACAAGACTCTACTAGACACGACTTCATAGATACCCTAGGACACTTGAACTTTGTGCTTTGATACCAAGTTTGTCACGACCTAAGACAACCCCCTAGTCATAATACTATGATTGGAAACATAAATAATCCCAAGCTAAACCATGAACTGGCATACTGCTTGAGCAACTGATTTAGAATATATAAAATAACTAAGTTTTCTATGTGGAAATATAATCATGGAATAATTTGGATAATTATAATACTGATAAAGTTTACATCCTGATAAAATGGTAGAGAGAACTAAAATTTACATTTCATGACTCTGACTGATTATCTATGAAGCCTCTACTATACTAACTATAGACAGCTGGGACATGCCTCCAACTACCACTAATCAATATATATGAATAATAATAAGATAGAACATGAACTACAACTGTCTGGAGTCTCCAAAATAAGATAACAAATCACCTACTGGTTGGAAGCTACAAACTGCCTGATTATGATGTATAGGCTACAACTAGTACCTATAGTATGAGATAATATAGTACATAGACATATATGTGGGTCAGTACTTCTGGAATATACTGAGTAAGTAGAGGTGAATGCAATATGTAAAACTGAGTAGGTACAAAATCTTAAAAACATGCATGCTAAGTGTTAATAGACTCACCAAGAGACTAAGATAAATTGAAAGCTGAAGTATTTTAAAACATGCATAACAAATATGATATGATAAACTGGTGAATCACTTCACTTAGTTTCTCAAAAATTTACCTTTATAATATAAGTAGAATGGAAGTTGGAAAATAATAAAATATGGATACTATATGAATACTGGGTCCAAAAGTAACATAACTTGAGGATCTGAATATTCAATTATACTGAGCATGAATGCATAACCATATAAAACCAAACATAGAATATACTAAGCTGATCTAATTAACTGAGTGAATGATAGCTGAATACTGAATAACTGATGCTTGAATACTGAATAACTGGTATCTGGATACTAATTAACTGATAACTATATACTAATTAACTGATAACTAAATTTTGGGCATGTAAGACTGAACTATACTTAGTCTGAATAACAGGACTGAAACTGTGGAGTACTATGTAGATGATGTAAGGACTAACTGAACAACCTACGATAACTGAGCATGAATGCGTGAAAATTATAATATATGATAATGCAAGACTAAGTGTACATCTATTATGTTATTGAGATAAATCTAAAATCTAAAATATAAAATATTAAGATATATATAACTAAATATCTAAAAGTCTATACACTCAGTCAAGAAAAGCTGAACTAAAAATACACTAAATACTGACTAAAATTTTGTGCGTATAGCCGACATACCTCAATTTGAGCTAATCAGGGTCCAACCTGCAATCCCAGTTGGAAAGGTATTAGTACCATGCCATGGGTACTAACACTGGTTGTGTGGATCCCCTAAACTGGTGTCCCGAAGAAATAATGAGTCACCCTCAACTAGCAGGTGCTCTAATTAGATATGTGTCATCCTTAAATGGAAGGTGAGCACCTTGTCAACCCTTAACTGGCAAGTTAATATATCTAACCTATGCTTTCTATATATTTCTGGAACTTAGGAACTGCTACTAAAGGTCACACCCTCTACTCGTAGGTGAGCCCCCATCTCTTTGTTCGCTCGGTGCTAAATCCTGCTCTTAATTGAACTGACACTAGAATTATGAACTAGTGCATGTACTAATGATTGATATGCTCAAAGATGATATTCTAAAAACTGATAGTGCATGAATAATCTGAAGTAACCATGACCATATAAACTTATATTTTTAACTTGAAGTAAAACTGGAGAGTTTGTTAGAAAAATGATAATCTGAATATGGAAATAAAATCATGATTCTGACTTACTTATTACTTGAAAATACAAATATGTAAAAAAACACATAGGTATCGGGTGTTCATAACCCACCAGCACTGACTGAGAATATAATATGACGTAAAACTTGAAACACTATAATAAGTGATTATGGTTCAAAGACCCAAAAGCATAGAGATTTCATCAAACACTTGGGAATCATGGACTTGAACTTGGTAATATCTTAACACATGTGAAAATAATATGATTACATGGCTAAATTTATAATTCGATACTATGACAAGAAATTTAATTGAATACTACATGGGAAATCGAAATTTAAGACATGAGATAACCAATCTTTTTGGATCATAATAGGACATGAATTCAATTAAATTACTAAGGATAAATATTATTTAAATTTATATTAAATATATACAACTTTATAAAAATTAAAAAATCCATACTTTAACTAAAAATAGGGTTTTTGGCTCCATAGGTGAAAGGGAACCAATGGATGAACTCCCACATACTTTAATAAATGAATTCTTAAAGAAATCTTTCAATTGTATCTTGAATCCTTGCGTTCTTGAGAGGAGAAACTTTTATTTTGTTCGAGGGGTAAAGGGGAGGGTTTTTATGAGAGAAATTTTAAACAAGATGGGCAAATAATACCCTTTTGGGTGCTTTAATTCGTGCCTTGGATGTTTGGGGTTGAGGGGAAAGGACCAAAGTGCCCCTTGACCCTTAAGAAGTTAAAACAGAGTGGGAATGAACCAGGCGTTATGCCCATTATCCCTGGGGAGTATCCTATGTGACACCCACTTTATCCTAGTGTAATAACTCAGGCGGCGCGGGCTTATCGTGTTCTCTCACTACCTCTCACAAAAATGGCTATAACTTTTTGATTGAGTATAGAATTAAGGAAAAAATAGTATCATTGGAAATCTAACTGATTTATCTATAATTTGGTAGGACTTGATCTGAAAATTATCACTTATATTAAAATTCATACACGTTCAAAGTAGACCTTTGTAGAATCAACTACCAAAATTCTGACAAATCAAAGGATGTTAGCTCAACTTCCTTCTAAGTGATTTATATGAATATTTTTCACCTCAAAAGAATTCTTAACACGAGGATAATGATCATGACACATCTATTATCATACAAATCATGGGATTAAGGTTTATACACGTAGGAATGACACTTTAAAGTCTACCCTAAAATTCTGGGTGGTACTGGTAAAATGTCTGATGGATGTTTATTATGGACTATGGTAGTAAAATGATGAGTTTTGGTTATGTGGTTGATTTTGTTCCTTGTTATTATCTCTCTTGGGTATACTTTTGCATATTTTGGGATGTAGTGATGAGTTTACTTTATGCACTAGTTGGTATATGGGCGGCAACTTATTACTTATGATTAGTTGTGTGTATGTCTTGTGATGTATTATGGTTCCAAGTTGTCTATTTCTTATGCCCGCTGATATTAGTATGAGTTGATGCCATATTGTATATTATTCTTCTAATTTAATTACTTATTATATACATAGATGAGGGTGATGATTTATGTTTGATTCTGTACCTTGACTTACTTAGGATTATCTTGCATTATATCATATTTATATCATGACTTAGCTAAGTCGACTAATGATGCCTACTGATTACCGACAGGTTTGGTATTCATACCACACTTCTTTATCTTTTTGGTATATATCCGAGTACTGGCTGACGCCGTTGATTTGACTTTATGCGGGGTTTATCTTTAGGATATTGGGTGATTTCATAGAGTTTGAGTCGCCCATTTTCCCTCTATCTTTTACATTTAGTCTTTAGTATTTGAGATAGATGTATTGACTATACTTTAAGTCATTTGGGTTGTATTATTGACATTAAATGCTCTTGTACTGGATTTACCAAGTTGTGGGATTTGTATCTTATGATGACTATTTTTTATAGAACACCTTATTTAAATTTTAACTTGTGTTAATTAAATTTGGCCTACATTGGCATTTCTTATTGAATTAACCTATTGCAATAACTTTGAGTTATGGTATTGGTTATCCACTAGCGGGATTTAGTAGGTGCCATCATGACTTGTAAAATGGATCATGACAAATTTTTATTAGAGCCTAGGTTTCACTGATATTGTTGTACAAGAGCAAGTGTCTAGTAGAGTCTTCCAGATTGAAAAATTGATGTCAATTTCCTATCTTTAGGAGGTTATGGGACATTCTTAGGAGTTCTTCACTTCTTTCACTCATATCATGCTAAGATTATGAGTTTGTTTGTAGAATGTACCCTAGACTTTACTCTTTCCTAGATGGCCTGGACACATGTTACCTCTACACAAGATGAGGGTCCTGAGCTTGAGCCTAGGGATCCTACTCCTATTCGTGGATGACTTAGTGGTTGAGGAAAAACTTATGATGTGTCCCCATCTAAGGACCGACCAGGTTAGGCCACCTTTCCCAAACCCTATTCCATCACCTGAGCTAGAGATTTTTCTGCCACAGTCAGCAGTGGGCCAAGGACTAGCCTAGGTTCCACCAAGTTTTTTTCCTTTCTTAATGATCAGAGATGCCGTAATTTTGTTGTACTTTTGGTTATATGCCTTATGATGGCATAAAGTCTACTGATCTGAGTGCTATTGAGAGATAAGTTATCCAGATTAGACTAGGGCTCTATATCAGTTGCTGAGTATGAGGCGTATTTCCATGAGTTGGCTATACATATGACTTCTATTTTAGACATGGAATATGAGAGAGTTTGCTTCTTTATTATAGAGTTGAGACTCCTTATTTGCATAGCTACCTAGACTTTAGTTTTTGTGGGTAGGACTTTTGCTGAAGTTTTAGATCATACTAGGATGATGATGAGATGTACCATGAGAGTTGTGAGGGCCGTGATAAGAGACCTATATTTTAGGGCATATATGGTAGGAGTCGTAGTATTTCCCAATTTAAAGGTAGTAGTTCTCATGCTGGGAATTTTTTTTGTCCATATTTTTAGCCTCAGAATTAGCCTAATCAGCCAGTTCAGACAGCTCTTCATATTACTGATGAAGGTCAGTCTGGTGCTATGGTCACCCTGATAAGGGCGATGATCAGTCCTTGAGAGGTCTATTTTTAGGCCATTATAGATGCGGTGGTTATTCTGGGTTAACCAAATCAATTGGTTCTGGTTCTACTCTTATTTACTACTTTACTTATAGACTTCTTGGTCATTATTTGTGGGATTACCCTAGTCATGGGGCTATGGTTATATCATCTTAGGGTGCTACCCTTAATAGAACAGTTCATCCCTCGGGTATAGGCAGTTCTCATAGTCACAAGGGTGGTTACCAAGGTGCTCAAGGTGGTTCTCAAGAAAGAAAGATAGGAGGTCGGTTAGGTTCCCAGCAAAGTGGTGGATGTGGTTAGTTATAAGCAGTATATACTAGACCTGAGGTTGAGACTTTTAATGTTATAGTTATAGGTATGATTTTGGTGTGTCGTAATTTGGTTTTTTCTTTATTTGATTCAGGATCCACTTATTCTTATATATCTTCTTATTATGCACCACGACTAGAGTTGTATAGTGATTTATTATCTATGCCTTTGTGTGTATCTACTCCCATGGGTGATTTATTATTAGTGGATCGAGTATTCAGATCATGTGTTATAATAATTAGTGTTATTGATACTTGTGCTAATCTTATGGATGAATTTTCTACTGGAGTCTATCTCTTTCTTGGGTCATGTGGTGACTATGGATGGTATCATGGACCATCCTTGGTTGATCCAACCAAGATTGTCGTGGTCTGCGATTAGGCTAGGCCAAATTCTCCTATCGATATTAAGAGTTTTATTGGTTTAGTAGGTTATTATTGACCAAGTTGACTTAAAAAAAGATTTTTTTTCAATGGTCCAATGCTTGTGAGGTTAGCTTTTAAAAGCTCAAGGATTATTGACATCAACTCCTATTTTAATTTTCTCAAGGAGGGCATAGGGTTTACTATCTTTTGTGATGCTTCTGGCATTAGGTTAGGTGCCGTGTTGATGCAGGAGAGTAAGGTTATTTGATATGCTTCTTATCAGTTGAAGCCTTATAAGAAGAATTATCCTACCTATGATTTAGAGTTGTGCATGGTTGTGTTATCATTGAGGTTGGGGATATACTATTTGTATAGAGTTGGTTATGAGATCAGCTCTAATCATTGTAATCATCAATACTTCTTCACCAAGTGAGATCCTAGTATGAGGTAGCATCATTGGCTTGAGTTTCTTAAGGTTATAATCTTACTATTCTCTATCATTCGGGCAAGCCTAATATGGTTGTGGATGCCTTAAGCTTAAAGATGACTAGTATGGGTAGCTTGGTGCATCTTTCACCTAGGATAGGCCTTTGGACTTACAACTTTAGTCCTTGGCAAGTTTAGGCTTAATATTTTGATACCTAGGTGTATTTTGGAATTTGTACAGGCTAGATCTTCCTTGATAGAGTAGATTCAAGCTCATTAATTTGATAATGATGAATAGAGACTTATTCGGGATAAGGTGTTTTATGGAGAGGCTAAGGAATCCTCACTTGATTCCAATGGTGTTTTGAGTATTGGAGGTTGAGTTTGTGTGTTGAGAGTGGGTAATTGGGTGAGACTACTTTGGGAGGAGGCCTGTTGTTTTAGGTATTCCTTTCATCTAGGAGTGACCATGATGTATTATGATTTGAGATAGAACTACCGGTGGGGTGGTACAGGGATGGATGTAGCGCATTTTATATCTCGTTTCCTATGTTGTCAATAAGTGGACTGCACCAACATATCTGAAATGTAGATTTTATGTTGGTAGCATAGTCGGTTTGATTTTATGGATTTTCAATCTCCTTTTGACCCTTTGTTTGTAAATTAGTGATATTGGGTCTTGGGGGTCAACTTTGTGAAAACATTCTCTTTTCAAAAATCTGATGTCACCAATAAGTTTGAAACGTTAAATTTTATCTGGTAGCATATTTCATTTGTCTTCACAAGATTTTGAATGAATCCCGAGGTGTTGATCATCAACTTTGCAATTTGGCGAAGTTGTTGATACAATTGTATCTGGTGCAACCACTTAAGTGGCCAAAGGACCGCTTAAGCGGTAGAAACTTAAGTGAACCTAGAGGACCCGTCAGCTATCGCTAAAGCAAACATTTGACCGTTTTAGTGATCTCCACTTTAGCGGTAGGGGACTGCTTTAGCGGTCGCCGTTTAAGTGGTAGGGGACCGGTTTAGTAGCCTTATGCATGGTCCAGAATGCTTAAGTAACTGACATATCGCTTAAGTAATGACTTCCTTAGCATTTATTTAACCGCTTTAAGTCATAATTGTAATGATATAAAAATCCTTTTTATCAATTTTTCTAACATTTTTCAGACTTTGAGGTTTGGGTTGATAGGGTTTTTGATGATTTCTTCCATTCTTGAGCATGTGTAATCTCAAAATCACTATTTCAATTATTTTACTTCGATTTATGCCATTTAAAACTCTTTAAATCATGATCAGATTGGAGTTTGGGGATTTTTCGCTCAAAAGGCCGAAAGGTATTTCTTTGATTAAAGCCTCATTTTCACCTATTTTCACTTAGATTTTCTCCTATGGCTTTCTTTAACCATGGGTAAGGTCTTTTTAATAAAAATTTTGGATTTATCCTTTCATTTTGCAAACCTGTTTTGGAGGTCCATTTTGACTCTGACTTAAAAGTAGAGAATATGGGTATCGTTGTCTTTATTTTAACACAATAGATTCAATAATTCTATGAATTAGTTGATTTCAAGGTTGTCAAAAATGGAAAGCTTGGCATTGAAGGTCTTTAGGCATAGATTTTGATGTTATGAGGTAGGTTATGTCTTAACTTTCAATGATATTATTACTTTTGTGTGCCCGTGTAGGGGCTTATATGTTGTTGTTGCTGACTTAAAATGATATTTATTGTGTGTTGCCAGTGTGTTGGGGCTTTATTTAATATTATTGGCCTTGTATATGCATTGGTAGCTTTCAATAAAATAACACAAAGATGTATTCTGGTTCGAAACAACGGTGTGGTGTACTTCCAGTCCCCTTGGGTTACAAAGTTTCCTTATAGATTTCATAGTACGAGATAGAGTACAGATAGCATGAATAATTTGTGAATCTTATTTTGTTTTTTAAATCTTGTGACACAACCTCAACTGGTATAACTAAGGTTACTCGATCTTTCTCTTTTGTAACAACTGTAAACTCGAAATTACAAAGCTTTATGGAGACTAAAGATTGAGACACACTAAGAGTTTCCTGTGAAGTTGCGTGATGTCTTTGGTCTTTAGTCTTCCCTTTTATACTCTTCAGTTGATCCAAAATCTTTTCTCTATAAAGAAAACCCAAGGGATTTCTTTTCAATCAAGGATTTGAATTGATTCCTTGATTAAGTATTTACATCATATGGTACGTCTATATCAGATATGTCCGTACGTATGATGTTGTCACGACCCAATTTCTTAGGTCATTATGGTGCCTACTATAACCCACCAGTAGGCAAGCCAAAGACATAGTCCAGAGCGGATAGTAACGGACTACCAAATATATAAGGGAAAGAAAGAGGAATAGATGTAATGAAAGAAAAAATACATAATAAAGTCCCCAAAAGCTGGTGCTATCAATACAAGAGCTTCTACATAAGAAGATTTCAAAGTGAAGTACAAATGAATACACTGATACAACTTATCTCCAACTACAAAATAGAGACTAATCTAGTACATATGAGAGAGATAAGTAATACTCCTAATGTAAGGAGCTCACTCTAAGTCTCTAAACTATGGCTGCTCCACATGACACACACATCAATGGCGATAACCCTTACTATGATCTGCAGGTCACAGAAGTTTAGTATGAGTACAAAACACGTGGTACTCAGTAGGCAACTACTGACTGAGTTCCAAAGATAAAGTAGATATATATAACATATAAACAGGATGGAAAATTACACCCACATGTCTACTAGCCATATCAAAATAGTCAATGAGATCATAAAGATAAACTATCCTATTCATGTCCAAGAGACTAACATATTAAGGCTAAGGAAGTAGTAAGGATGCATTACCCTATTCCATCCATACTTAGAAATCTCAAAAATATACACTATATCATTGGCCAATATGAAAGTAAGAGAGCAAAGAAGTTCTATATAAGTATACAAGGCCAAGGAATGAGTATATAATATGAGTAACTGAAGGAAAAAAGAGATATAGAAAAGTGTGCATACATATATAAGTATATAACTAAGGTCTAATCGAAGTACAAACTAGATCATTATACTAGCTATTTAAGACCTCTTGACCATAGCAGGAGTGACAGACCCGAACCAGGGCCTAGTTGTGGCAGGTGCCTCAAGTCCAACTGGGATGGAGAGCACCCCCATTACCCAACCATAACCGCCATCAACCATAAGTAAAATAAATTTAGAATATATATATAACATAACGAGATGGAATAATCACAAATCAAATACAGTTAACTGGTGTCAGCCCCAATACCAATACCAACGCCAAGGCTAACACTAACACCGACACCGCTCATACCAATGCAAGAACTAAACTAAACACCTTTTTATTTCTTCCCACATACAGAATGGCACCATCGAAACTCAAAAAAATGAAAGAGCAGTTAAAGGATCTCTTAGAAAAGGGATTCATTAGACCCAGTGTGTCCCCATAGAGTGCACCAATTTTATTCATGTGTAAAAAAGACGCCTTCCTTAGAATGTGCATTGATTACCGTTAGCTCAATAAAGTCATGGTCAAGAACAAGTATCCACTTCTTAGAAATGATGACTTGTTTGACCATCTTCAGGGTGCCAATTATTTCTCAAAAATAGTCCTTAGATCAGACTATCATCAGCTTAGAGTCAGAGAATGTGACATTCCAAAAATGGCCTTCCATGCTCGGCAAGGTCACTTTGAATTCCTAGTCATGTCCTTTGGTCTTACCAATGCCTAACAGCCTTCATGGACTTGATGAATCGTGTATTCAAGCAGTACTTGTACATATTCATCATAGTCTTCATAGATGATATTCTGGTCTATTCCCGCAGTGAACGTGATAATGCAGAACATCTCATAGTAGTATTGCAAACTCTTAGAAATCATCAGTTGTTTGCAAAATTTAGTAAGTGAGAATTTTGTCTAAGGTCAGTAGTATTCCTTGGTCATATCGTCCCCGATGATGGCATTAGAGTTGATCCTCAAAAGATCAAAGCAGTGAGAAACTAGCCCAGACCTATCTCTGCATCAGATATCAGGAGTTTCTTGGGTTTGGTTGGCTATTACCATCGGTTTGTTGAAGGATTTTTGTTTATTGAATCCCCTATGTCCTGATTGACTCAGAAGAAGGTTCATTTTTAGTGGTCAGATTCATGCAAAAAGAGTTTTCAAGAGTTGAAGACTCGACTCACCTCAGCTCCAGTATTGGCTCTTTCGAATGGTTCAAATGGGTTCGTAGTGTATTGTGATGCATCCATAGTAGGTTTGGATTATGTCCTCATGCATCATGGTAAGGTCATAGAATACGCCTCCAGACTGCTTAAGCCCTATGAAAGTAATTATCCAACTTATGATCTTGGGTTAGCAGCCATAGTTTTTGCCGTAAAGATTTAGAGGCATTATCTATACAGTGTTCATGTAGATGTGTTCATAGATCATAAAAGCATTTAGTATGTAGTCTCTTAGAAAGATCTCAATCTTCATTAGAGAAGGTGGTTAGAGCTCGTGAAATATTATGACATGAGTGTCCTTTATTATCTGAGCAAGGCCAATGTAGTGGCCGACACTCTTAGTAGATTGTCTATGGGTTGTGTTTGTCATGTTGAGGACAGTAAGAGAAAGCTAGCTCAAGAAGTCCAGTAGTTTTCCAGACTAGGGTTCTGCCTAGTTGATTCAGAAGAGGGTAATTTATGGGTTCAGAGTAGTGCAGAATCATTCCTAGTTTCCGAGGTGAAAGAAAATCAGGATAGAGATACCAATCTTGTAAAGTTAAAAGAGTTAGTCAAAGATCAGAAAGTAGAGGTTTTCTCCCAAGGAGTAAAAGGTGTTCTGCGTTGTCAGGGTTGTCTGTATGTCCCAGGTGTAGATGACATAAGGCAACGAATCCTTTCAGAAGCTCACAGTGCATGCTACTCAATTCATCTAGGGGCCACTAAGATGTACTATGACTTGTGGAAAATCTATTGGTGGAGTAGGATAAAGAGAGATACTGCAGAGTTTGTGGCTAAGTGCTCTACATGTCAGCAGGTTAAGATAGAGCATCAGAAGCCTAGTGGGTCCATGAAGGAGTTCAATATTCCTACTTGGAAGTGGGAAGAAGTTAACATGGACTTCATGATGGGTTTTCCTCATAATTTTCATTAGCATGATTCATTTTGGGTCATTGTAGATATAATGGACAAGTCAGCTCATTTTGTTCTAGTCCATACCTCTTATTCAACCAAGGATTATACCAAACTCTATATCAGGGATTTGGTCAGATTGCAGGATGTTCTATTGTCCATTGTCTCTAATAGAGGTACTCAGTTCACCTCTTATTTCTAGAAAGCATTCCAAAAAGGTTTTGGTACCCGAGTTCATCTCAGTACAACCTGTCTTCCTCAGTTAGATGGTCAAGCAGAAAGGAATATTCAGACCTTGGAAGATATGCTAAGGGTATGTGTAATTGATTTCAAGGGTAGTTGGGATGACCATTTGCCTTTGATTGAGTTTGCATACAACAACTATCATTCTAGTATTGAGATGGCTCAATTTGAAGCTCTCTATGGTAGGAGATGCAGATCTCTAGTCAGTTGGTTCAAAGTTAGTGAGATCTCAGTTATAGGGCGTGACTTAGATGCGATGCCTTAGAAAAAGTCCAGTTGATTATAGAAAGAATTGGGCTGCTAAGAGCCGACAGAAGTCTTACGCGTATTTGCATAGAAAAGATCTCGAGTTTGAGATTGGTGTTCATGTATACCTAAAAAACACTCCCATGAAGAGAGTGAAGAGATTCGGCAAGAATGGAAAGCTCAGTCCCTGATATGTCTGTCCCTTCAAAATTCTCAGTCGTTTCGGCAAGGTAGCTTATGAGCTTGAATTGCCTTTGGATCTAGGCTCAGTCCATCCAGTGTTTCATGTCTCCTTGCTAAAGAAGTGCATAGGTGACCCAACAGTTGTAGTACCTATAGAGGGCATAGTCTTTCAAACAACCTCTCTAGCAAAGAGATTCCAGTCAAAATCCTTGACTATCAGACTAGAAGATTGAGGAACAAGGAAGTTCCTCTAGTCAAAGTTCTTTGGCAAAATCAGTCCGTTGAGGGAGCTACTTGGGAAGAAGAAGAAGACATGCAGACCAAGTATCCTCACCTCTTCTCTACTAATTCAGACTCAGCCTAAGGTAATAACTGTCCTTACAGATTATTCATGTTTCATGTCCAAATTTCAGTTACAACTTGACATTCATTTTCATGCTCATATTCTCATTATACACTCAGTATTAAAATATCATTGCATATCCAGTCATATTTTTATGCATTATGTCCGTCATGTATTCATGCATCAGATATGCATCCTCATTATGAGAAACTCAGCTTATCAGAAATCCAGTCATGCATTCATGAATCAGTTATGCATGCATCAGATATACATGATCAGTATGATACATTCAGTTTATCAGTCATGTCAGTCGTGTAATCATGTTACACTTATTCATGTCCCATATGTACTTAAGTTATCATTTCCCCCCCTCAGTTAGTTTTATTCGAGGATGAATATTTCCAAGGGGGAGATATTGTAAGGCCCCACAAAATTTCTAAACTTAATTCAGTCCTTTAAGCTTGTCAAGGGGTCCTAGACTTAAAAAACTTTAGCTAAGTTCCCAGACTTAGCTTATTTTTGGTCATTGAAAGTTGACAATATCATTTCACTACCTTAATGTTCTTTAATGGTCTGTATGTTTGATAATTCATGATCATAGAGGTCAATAGGTGTTCCCAAAAAAGTTTTGGATTTTTTGGACCTCGATTAGACCACATTTGGTGCCCCAAAATAGTGGACCAACGCGATCTTGGCGCACCGCATCGCCCATCGTGTTGGTTAACATTGTTGCAGGGACTGCGAATAAAAATACTGAGACTTGTCATGATCATGGCGCGACGCATCGGGTATCACATTGATTCCCAAATTCAGTCATTAAATGTCCATGTTTTTAAGAGCAAAACGGTCAATTTCCCACCCCTATATAAACCCAATAACACGTAATTCAATCATTTTCACCCAAAATATTCTAGTTTCTATCAATTTTCCTCAAGAATAAGTTTAGGGTTTTCATTGGGGATTCAAATTCAAGGAAATTCCACCGTCAAACTTCGTAGAATCAAGAACTAAGGTATGTATAGTGTTCATTCATGGATTCCTTCCATCCATGAAGTTCAAGAATCAAGTATTAAATCATGTATTATAAATATTTTGTTGTTGGTTGATTATGCTCATGATATTATGATGATGTGATTCCCAAGTTGGAATCTTTATGTGTTGTTTATGAAACTATGTTAATGTGTGACTTGAAATCTATAATTTTAGTCGATTCATGGAGTTTTAAACTGATACTTTGATGATTTTGCCTACGCTTTAATGTTGTGCATGCAAGGTGTTTGATAAAATGCCTAAGGGACTAGAAAATATGCATCACAGCTTAATTGTGACCCAAATGATAAGTGCATGCTTTACCCTTATGATCACAATGTCTTTTATGATATTTTTGTGCATTATAAATGTTTTATAAAATGCTCATGAGACTAGTTGATGAAATTATGACATATTTATATGCTTTCCCATTCATGTACAAGATTATGATAACCATGTACTTCATGAAATCCCCAACTTATTATATTGTAGATTGTTGATGTTGGTTATGTATTCAAGAATGTCATGCCTTGTTAGTTTCCTTCTATCGAGTCATGGGGGTACTTGTACCTAACAATTTAGCTTTGTGCCTAGAGCCAGTTTTATGTTTTCACGATACTCTAAGTCAAGCCATGCTCAGTAGAATTCAGTCTGACTTATAACTCAGGAAAAACTCAGAAATCCTAGTAATTTCAAAAATCTCAATAACTCAGTAATCTCAGTAGTATTCCGCCAGTCAACGAAACTCACTAAACCTAGTCCAGTTCAGTTCAGTTAATTATGCTTTAGTGTCTATTCAGATGGGAGTAGAAATTAGCAGCGATTGAACCCAAGGATGAGGGCACACACTGTCAGTTGAGGGCGTGATCCTTAGAAGGAATCCTTGCATTGCAGAACTATATAGCTAGCATAGGTTGAGACATCAACACTGATAGATGAGGGTTGATGAGGTGGATTAACACTGATAGATGAGGGTCCCACCATTCTCTTTTGGGTACACTATCAGATGAGGGTCACTCATAGCTTGTCTTTACTACTGGAACGATATTGACACCCTTTCAATTAGGGTTACAGATTGGACCCCAACTCAGCTATAATGCGCTATTTGGGGCATGTCGGTTAGATGAATACTTCCCACAGTTACAGTCTCAGCCTCAGTCTCAGTAATAGAACTCAGATAGTTCTTCAGAATTCAGGACTGTGAGCTATAGTTAATTCAGTATAGCACGGAACCCAGCTAGTTCCACCAGAACCTAGACTGTCAGACATAGTTGTTCAGTATCAGTTATTAGTAACTCATGTTATCAGTATTCAGACTTAGTAGTCAGTATCATCAAGAATTCAGCTACAGTCACTCATTCATGCATGTATTCTCATATTTATGTTATACAGTCAGTTAGCATTGTTCATGCATTTAAACACTTTGCATTCATCCTACCTCACTTGTACACTAGTACATTCAATCATACTGACGCATTTGTGCTATGGTGTTTTTATAACATAGGTTCAGAAGCACGAGCTCCAAAGCATTAGTAGCATTCCAATCTCAGCAGTCACAGTCAGCAGTGAGTCCTCATCCTTCTAGGACATGATCATTACTTTATTTCTTCATTACTTAGTTTATTTCAGTTTCAGACCACAGTATACTAAGACATTTTTGTTTCAGTTATTTTTGGTATCAATATACCGTAATTTCAAATGTTATGTTTTATTAGTTTTGAACCTTATAGCCTTTCAGCCTTTATTTCCACATTTATACAGTATATTATGCAGTGCTCAGGTACAGATATCAGTCATGGGTTTACTTGTGGTCCTTTGGGGTCATGAGCACCGTGTGGTATTTCAGGTGTCAGATTCGGGGTGTTACAGTAGCACGCCCTTATTCGCCAATGTCATAGCGTGGCACGCTAATATGCAAAAAGTGGCCAATGTTCTCCAACTATAAATAGGACACTTCAACTTTTTTGTAAACATCTTGGATTACCTTGGGGCATTGGAATACACTTGAAGAGGCTTCATTTAAAGTTTTTAATCCTTTATTCTAGTTTACTTTTGGACTCTTTAGATGAATTCATTAACTATGATTCCTTGTATGTCCATGAGTGGCTAAAGACTCTCATTAGGGATTAAGACAAAGAATATAATCACTTTTTCTTATAATTAAGTTTGTTTATGTTATTATAGTTATTGGTTGCTCATGCATACTTGTTTTAGCTATTCTATGGAGTCGCGACTCTTAGGATAAATGCATAATTCTATTATGAGCCCAGAAAGAGGAACGATAGACTATAACACGGGATATATGGGATGGGATCAAATCATTCAAGGGATTGAAGTTATGATTTGCATTTAGGATAGGAATATACCAAATTCTCCCTATTTGGTACAAAGATGGGAAGAAATAAAAAGTCATTTAGTTTAGTTCTTGCATCCCTACTCAACGATGTAGTTATAAGGCTAAGTTAGATAGTTTATTAGAGGCCCAAAAGACCGTAATTATGTTATCAACCTAGTGAATCAACAACCAAGGTGATTAAATAAACCAATGATGTTATATACCTAAGTAGGATTGTTCGTAGTGCCTTAGCCCTGGGTTTCTCTCCATTATTGTTCAAGAACTTTAATTTGCCACACTATTTATGTTTACTTTGAGTTTTTTTACCAAACACTTTTGTTAAATTATCACTTATTTAATCTTCATAGTGAGGCTAAAATAGGATAGATGTTTGACACAAGTCCCTATGGGATCGATACTTGGATTTTTGAAGGCCATTTTACTACTTGGTGGACGTACACTTACACGTGTACTTAGATGCAACAATGTCATCATTTTGATCCGTAGGGTACTATTAGACACTTGCTCTTATACCAACAATACAGGTGAACCAAGAACTCTTATACTAATTTGTCACGACCCAATTTTTGAGTCATAATAGCGCCTACATTATCCCACCAGTAGGTAAGCCAAACCGTAGCTCAAAGCTAAATACAATGGGCTAATGGTGAAAAAATGGCATAACTGCGTAAAATATGTAAGTAAAGGCTTACAAACAATGAATCATAGAATAATAATAAGACGGAAGATAAATAAGAGAAACAATAACATCCTAAAACCAAGTAGTGTCGGTACAAGATCCACTAAACCAAAAGAATACGAGTACTAACATAGTCAAATATACACCAGTCTTAAAAATAGAAAGACTTAGTAAAATCAAAAGAAGGAGAAAAGGTCAAATCCAGCGTCGAGAGCTCACCCAATATCTAAACTCTATGTATGATCGTAGCATTAACAACGGCTACTAGTACTCAGATCTACACCAAAAAGGTACAAAAGTATAGTATAAGTACTAAAGCCACAGGTACTCAGTAGGAATCATTGACCAACTTAGCTAAATCATAATATAAATATAATAAAAATGTGAGATAAACAAGAAAAGTCAAGGTAAGAGGGAAAATCGAGAATAATACTCCAAATACTGTAAATAAATAGTTGGAAGAACGTTACTAAAGAAAAAATAACTATCACTTCAAACTGGTCCCTATAATCCAGAAAATACAATAAAGTAAATAACCAAATGTAGGACCCCATAATACCAGAGGGTGCAATAAAAGAGTATTAGTAATCAAAAGTTTGATTAATTACCCTATCTCAAAATCATAATTGTGGATCCTACCATACTGTAAACTCCAAACTCGAACCGATTCCATAACCATCATAAATAACCTCTTGTTGGACTTGATCGTAACTCGTATGATTATTTATCGGACTTTAACCAAAACACGTTTAATCATCTTACAGACTTAAATCGGAACTCATGTCATGAATAATGATGAAATTGAATTGGTCTTAAGATCATAAATTGCCAGACTAGAACTGGAACGAATATCATCTCCCAAGTATTAATCTCGCATAAAGGATTATCTATCTAGAATCTTCTATCCCTAAGATAAACATTTAGATGATGTAACACGCCTATAAAGTCTATAAAGAGCTAATAGTAGTCTTGGCATAAGGTGGCCCAGAGGGGCCCACTTCTAAATCTCAAAATCCATTTCAAGGCAATTTCTAATAGTAGTCTTGGCATAAGGTGGCCTAGAGGGGCCCACTTCTAAATCTCAAAATCTATTTCAAGGCAATTTCTATCTCGAGCTAGGCGAAGGTATCTAATTTAACTAATTGATATTAAATAAGACACATTTTAGTCCTAAGATAATAATCCACCTAAAGAATGAATATCTAAGTCCATTATGCATAATTTAGGATTTTTTTGATTGGCTAAATGATCCAATTCACGCTAAAAGCAACTCAGAGTACTAATTTCTATCCCACATCAAGAATATTATCTTACATATACTACATGTTATCCTAATATATAAGAAAGGTAGAGATATCCTACCTGGACGCCAAAAAAGCCTGCTAAAGTCTGCTAAATCAAAGATTTCCTCTTCAAAAATGCTTTCGCACGATGTCATGCTATCTAAATAACAATCTACTCATCAATATGAGAATAAAAGTTACCATATTTTATTTTTATGATTTAGGTCCATAATCACATAAAAATTTCATGTGGGGCACGCTTGCAGAATCTCACTTTCAAAATTGTCAACACGTCCCTCTATGCTCAAGGAATATTTATCCTCAAGAAAGGGTAAATTCTAAGTTTAATTGATGCGAAAACTAGCCCGCCAATAATCTAGGTATTTTAGAAATATATTGGGGAACTATCCATGAAATTAACAAAAACTAACCAAGATTTTGATGAAGTAGTGAGAAACCCGAGCTTACAATCACCCCAAACTCTTCAAATAAATGCTCCTCCATTTTCAAACACCTTCTAAGGCTCCAAGCTTTTGAACACGTGGGGAAATAGGGAGAAAATAAGGATTATGGGGTAATTAATTCCATCCAGTGTCATGATCTGAGGCTACCCCCTAGTCGCGACAATCGTTCTTATGGTCACAAGTGACCATAAGCTAACCCATGAGCTGGTACCTGCTGTGAGCATTGAGTAAACTCATAATAAACAATATATGCAAAAAAACAACTAATAATTCCATAAGGTTTTAAATACTAAAAATTGATTAAATCATAGATCTAAAATATATGAAGACATACTAAAAAGACTGATAAAACAACTGGTAAACCGACTAACTATTTGACTATCTGAAAAGCCTCTAACTGACTGACTTTGGAGTTGATGGGAAAGAACCCCAACTAACTCCGACTAAATGGAAATACTGAACTACTAAAGTAAAATGAAATGAAACAATCATGTCCATGATAGATGTGGACTCACCATGATTCTACTGCTGATAAGCTAAACTGTCTAAGCACGGTTAGGAAACTACACTTTTGAACCTATGATATAAGACATCATAGCATAAAGAAAAGTATGAGGTCGGTACTTTGAATGTACTGGTCTATGAGATGAGGTTAGGCTATAATGCAAGGATTATCTCTGTATGATATAATGATTGGCTAAATAGCTTGAGATAGCTGAGTATGCATGCATAAAAACTAAAATACTGAGAATGCAAGACCAAGCATATAATGTTTCTAAAAAAATCTGTAAACTGAATTACTGAAATCTGATAACTAAATAACTGGAAGTCTGTATGCAATGGTCAAGAAAACCTAAACTAAATTCTACACTGAATACTATGTTGAGACCATGGGAGGTATTATGTAACCGACATGCCCTAATCTGAGCTAATTTAGGGTCCAACCTGTGCCCCAATTAGAAGGGTTTCAGTAGTACGCCACGGGTACTAACACTGGCTATGTGGATCCACTAACCTATTGTCCCGAAGTACTAGGGGGTCAAACCTAAAATGACGGGTGACCCCTGAGAAGAAGTCAAGCCTAAATGGCAAGTGACTCCTCAGAGGTAGTCGAGCCTAATTGACGGGTGACTCCTCATATCCTATGCTGGATATGTAGTTCTGGAATACAGGCACTGCTACTAATGACTTTGCCAAACTGACGGGAAAACTTCCATTCCTGACTTCACTCAGTGCTAAATCCTACTCCCAACTAAACTAACATTGATTACTAGATTTAAGTAAGCTTAACTGAACAAACAACAAATCATAACAACTAACTGAATGATAATGCTCATAGTATATCTGAATTCATCAAGAAGATACTGAAATTATGTCAACATCTAAGTATTGGGTGTTCATAACCCTCCAACATTGAATGTAAAAAACAATACGGATATATAGAAGCTTTAAAACCATAGTAAGGGATCATTGTTCAAAATCATCCTCTTTTGCATTTCATCAAACACATGCAGATTAAGACTTTAACATGGGGATGCTTTTAAACATGATGAGATACCATGATTTCATGACAGAATATAATTTTGGGAGTTAACGTGAAGATTTCCAACATTCAAGATGTGTAAGGGCTCATTCTATCGAAAACACTTGTAAACATAACTTATAATCAAAATCAATAAAAACTTCATGGAGATAATTAAACATAATCATGTAAAAACTCATTATTTAATACTAAAAAGAGATTCTTGGCCTCCATGGGTGAAAAGGGCCCATGGAGGAATATCAGACACACCTTAAACCTTTATGCTTGAAAGAAGTATAATAATCTTTAAACTTTCTTCGATTTTCTTAATTGGAAAACTTAAATTATTGGTTTTCTTGGAAAGTAGGTAATTGAATTTGATGTTCTTGGAAGATTATTAGGGTTTGTTTCTTATAGGAAATTAGAGAATATGGGCAAATAATGCCTTAACTGAAGCTTTAATTTGTGTTTTTACGAATTGGGTCAATAGGAAAAAACATAACTGCCCCTCAAGAGATTAAATTCATAATTGGAATGCAGATTAAAAGGGCCCTATGATGCAGTGAGTGTCTCATCTCTATAAGCAGTACGACATGATGCTATTGCGGTGAGCTGCTGGAATCAAAATCCAAACATGATCCAATCCTCGTTCAAAAAATCTAAAACTTCCTCGAGCGTGCTCCTTACAAACCTGAATATGAATTAACTCGTAAACCTATGCCTCAAGGTCAAGAAAACCAATTTAAAAATCCTCAAAGTTAAGAGGTCAAAAATAAGACTAAGTCCCCAACACTTAGTAAAATTTTCAAGTTTTAAGCCTCCTATGCATACGACTAGGAGATGAATCGAACTAAGAATAATATGGGGTATTACAATATCTCCCCTTGTGAACATTCATTCTTGAATGAGACTGATTAAGATGAGAGTTCTGAAATAAGACAACTGAGATCACATACTAAACATGCATAGCTGGAAACACGATTACATGACTGAGTCTGAAACATAATACATGAACTGAACTAATTTTGTGAATACATGCAATGACATGGAATAGTTATAAGACTGAGATAGAAATGAGAGAGTCAACTTATGAGTAGCCATTACTTCAAGTTGGATCTTGATTCGTGAAGAAAATCGAGAGGTTTAGGATATGGTAATCCGAGGTATTACAATATTCCCCGAATGATATTGACTTGGCTAAGGTACTAGAAGAGATTGAGATGATTTAAGGGATACTTACAGACTGGATCATAATGGAATATCTAAAATATGAGACTGATGCATAAACTGAGCTGAATTTGCAGATTATCTAGATGCAAATATTTTGCCTTTTGGAATAGCCATATTCATGAGACTTCGGATAGTATGACTAGATGGAAAGATGGAAAACCATAGGAACTTGTCTGTCTGACTACTAGACTGAATTGCTGGATATATGGACAAAATTATACTGAAAGCTTATACTCAACTGGAGTATTTCTTCAACACTCTTTCTAAGAAGTTCTAATAATAGTAGGGAGAAAAGAACTTGGGCAATATATCTATATCTCTGTAACATGGAACATAGGCCTATGAAACATAAACTGGAATTGCTATGCCGTAGACAATGCAACTGCTACTCTCAAGCTTAGACATACTCCTCAAATACTCCCTCAACTATATATTCCGCTTCAATACCGCACTTCACTTGAGGCTATTGAAAATACTCACATGGGAACTAATAACTCTATCTACTGAAGTCTGAGTTGAACTAAATTCTCTCACTATGTTCAAGACTACTCAAATCTACAAATTGCACCCATAACACTATAATACTTGTCGAAATCATGAATTCAATACACCCTAAATTTTCACAACTTCTTATCTCATGAATAATTCTTCTTACAACTTCAACAACTAAATTCAACCTCCTACTAGGAATGTACTAATGCATAATGCACCCATGCACTTATATACACCAACATGGCATTCAAGCCTATCATCATAACCATACATAAAATTCTAGGCAACAACCCATCAAATCATCTTTTTTGTACTCTCTAATACTTCTATCATTAAAAACTTTCATGCGCTATTCTTAAGAAAATCACACACAAAATTTTAAAAAGCCATGACATATATTAAAAACTTGGCCTTAATTTTACTCCACACTTATAAACCTAGATCAAACAAGCATACAACAATCTTTACCTAATATGAAATATTTACTCTCTCCAATCTAAACTTCTTATCACCACTGCTATTTCATAAGGAGAGGCCACTAAAATGTTAGAGCATAAGGACCTGAAGTATGAAAGAATACTATGCGTAACTTGGACGCTTAACTGAGGCCTGAGAAATAGAGTATCTATGACCTAGATTCATTACACAGATAAAACTGAGGATATAAATGACATAATCTGAATTTCACTGATCATTAAGAGAGTAGCATGGGTACTGGAACTGAACATACTATAAAGCATGAGTACACTAGCATAAGTTGCATGACCTGATTTAGGAGTTCATAAATTTCATGGAATATAATTTGTACAGCTGAGCAAAGTGGAACTCCTTTTACTAAGAACATAAAGCGTACATGATTCTATGAAAGGTGTGTGAATTTGAGCTATGATCATGGAACTAACATATAAGGCATGAGTATATATCGTGATAACTGAAGTAAAAATACCGAAATAAGATGGGTTGGGCATCATCCTCCCTTACTACTATTCTACAATGTGTTGGCATCACTACGAGAATATGAGAGCCTGACATGGTTACTCATTCTATCATCTCCCCCTTAGCTATAAGACATCACTCTAAGTCTGTAGGACCCTTTTGATAAACTTTAAACTGAACTACAACCACTTTACTCTAAAGTTCAGAATATGATAATACTCATTAGTAATATATTTACCCTGAAAGACTACACTTGAATGTGCAAAGCCCACTGCTAATACTCTCTTCTGAGGTACAACTCTTAAACTTTTATAGCCCCAATAGTCATCACATAATAACGTAAACACTAACTAACTTAGAATGTTCATGAGTATCACCATACCATTAGTTCACACTATCAAGAATTTCAACACTACTTTTTATTAGCTCAATCTTCAAAGACTCAAACATAGATTCTAACACTTAATATGGATAGCCCAAACCTTTAATGAACCCCACTAAATTCTTTCATATCCTACTAATATCACATCTTTAACTCATTCCCACATCATCATACTTGATTTTGAATCAATAAACATAAATCCATTCATACACTATTTCAAGCCTTCTGGTTCACCTATCATACAACTAACCCCATGGATACAAAATCTACTAAATTTAGATAATAATATCTCCACTCTACTACTGATAATCTCCTAGATTCATACTTCTAACTCTGGATCATATGCTGTCATAGAATTCTGAGGAGGGATCTAAAAATACATCTGACCCATAAGCACTAAGGTGTTACCCCTCCATTCAATGACTGTTTTAATGGAAAACTGAAACCAAACGACTTTGTTCCTGCAATCAACTAATGTTATTTTTTGGTATACTGTAATTGGTTAATTTCTGTATACCCATTTGGCTATAATAGACTTACCCACTGGGGTAGACACTAAGAAGGTTTCAATAGAGTTCTGGGACTAACACCAAATTTGATAGCTATGTAGGAGTTACAAAAGAAAGTAAAGATCTGAGGTCTAATAAAACATACACATGATGATGAAACACTTGTAACATACCCTTAATCACATCAAGACAATATTCCTACTCATGATGAGACTGGAGTGCATACAATATGTTCTGGCGCTGACTACTGGTTACACTAGAAGGAGCGTCCTACTGAGTTAGGCGATCGACTGGAACTTGAGAATGACTATACTGACTCTGCTGACCAACCTGTAGGCATTCTCAGACTCTTTGGCCTAACTTTCCATATTCAAAATATACATTACTACCAGCTCTACACATACCCTTATGATTGCTACCATACCCCCCACAAAGCAGAGTAGTACAACTATTGCTCATGCTACCTTGGGGCCTAGAGCCTAGTTCTCTATCCCAATTGTCATTCCTGAACTTTGGCACTAGCAGACAATAGAGCTGGGGCTGAGAATTTTTTATGGAACTGAGAATGGTTACCACTATTTTACTTGATTTAAAACTACTTATTCTGCCCCTTTTATTCTCTCTCCCTTTCTCCCTAGGTTTCTTCTCCTCACTCTATTAAGTATGAACCATAACCCTAGATTGGATAACAACTTGATAATTATTCTAAACAACCACTCAATATGCTAAGGTAGTAAAGTAACTCTAAATTTGGCATGAGAGACATGCTCACTCAGGGGATATTCCTGAATAGGCGGATGTGTAGGCTATTTCTTGTTCCTTCTTTTGTTATTTATTTTGAGAGGTATTTTTTATAAATAAAATAAAGGATAAGTAAGAAAGAGAGTATTAATCTTATGCTTATTTTCACAAAATAATTATTGAAATAAGGGAAACTTTTCCTAAAATGTCATATAGCCTCTTATCCATAAGTGTGGTACGCTTCACACCTATGCACAAGACTCTACTCAATGCAGCTTTTCAGACTCCCTAGGACACTTTTAAACCTTAGGCTCTGATACCAAGTTTTGTCATAACCCAAGCGACCCCTATCGCAACAACGATGTTTATGGTCATAAGTGACCATAAGCTAACCTTTGAACTGGTACCTGCTATGAGCACTGAGTAAACTGACAATAAACAATATATTCAAAAAAACTAAGAATTCTATAAGGTTTTAGATATTGAAACATGATTAAATAATAGATCTAAAATGTATGTAGACATACTGAAAAGACATATAAATCAACTTATAAACTGACTAACTATCTGAATGTCTGAAAAGCCTCTTACTGACTGACTGTGGGGTTGATAGGATAGACCCCAACTAACTCTGACTAAAAGGAAATACTAAACTACTGAGATAAACTAAAATGAAATAATCATGTCCTTAATAGATGTTGCTGGTAAGCTGAACTCTTTAAGCGCGGCCAGGAAACTGCACGTCCAAACCTATGATATAAGACATCATAGAGCAAAGAAAAGTATGAGGTTATTACTTTAAATGTATTGGTATATAAGATGAGGTTAGGCTATAATGCAAGGGTTATCTGTGCATAAAATAATGACTGGCTAAATAGCATAAAATAACTGAGTATGTATGCATGAAAACTAAAATACTGAGAATACAAAACCAAGCATATAATGTTTTTGAAATAATCTATAAACTGAATTACTGAAATCTGATAACTGAATAACTGGAATTCTTTATGCTATGGTCAAGCAAACATGAACTCAATTATGCACTGAATACTGTATTGAGACTGTGAGAGGTATTATCTAACTGACATGCCCAAATTTGAGCTAATTTGAGGTCCAACCTGTGCCCCAGTTAGAAGGGTGTCAGTACTGTGCCATGGGTACTGATGTGTGAGTAGATGCTAATGGAAGTAAAAGAGTTGATTTCTGAACAAGAAGAGAGGAAAGTATAGCTGACAACTTATCTGATAAGTTGTCAGCCTTGTGATAAGCTATCAGAGTTGCTGTCAGTCTTAGATAGAGAATGGGCTTCAGCTAGAATTCATGACGACATCTATAATAGGCTATCAAAAATGCGATAAAGCGTCAGGCACTTCATTAGGCTTAGGCAGGGAATGGATTTGAAGTGAAGAAGCGACAATAATTCTAATAAGTAATCACATGTATGATAAGCCATCATGTCTCATCGTCAACCTAAGGCAGAGATTGTCAAAAGTAAAGATGAGCTGATACATTACTGATAAGTCATCAGATTCCTGATAAGCCATCACACACGTCGTTGTCTGTTTGAGAAAATACTGTGATCTATGATTTTGTTTCCATAATTAGGATAGAGTATTTAAAGCATATGTTAGGGTTTTCTAAGAAAAAGAGGGGGAAATGACGTATTTAGAATATCTTCTCTCTAGTTTTTTGACTTGAACTTTACAATTATTTTTGGAGAGATTATTACAATTGTTTTGGAATTTTCTACTATGAATCAAATCTGAGAAACACTTGTTGCTATTTATCTTGCTGTAAGTTCATATATCAAACTATGAATTCAACTCGTTGTCTCAATTATTTTATTATTAGTAGCTAAATTTCCTTAACTCGCGGTATGGGATATATGGGTTTGGGTTTGTAACGTAACTAAGTGTTCAAGATTCAAATGGTGGTAGAAACTTTTTATTAATTCCATTATTTTATACTCTAACTATTGGTTGCAAACAATAGGCCTTGCTAACTGGTGATTTGATTGAGATAAGAAATCAACCCTAGTGAGAAGTGAATTATCAATAGGGACTTGGAAGCATCAAACTTTCATTTAATAATTAATGCTGCAACAAGATTAATTAACTTGAGATAACATCCGATTATGAAATACAAATTCCCTAAGTTTGAGAGAATTAGGTGGTTAAATGTCCAAATAGGTTGAGAAACATTTAGACATAACTTTGATAAGGATAGTCTGTTGTTCCTACCTACCACAAGAATCTTAAACCGTTACTAACGTCTGTCAACTCCCAATACCTATAGTGAACATAACTCTAGTTTTCCTTATCATATTAATTTCAAACACTGAATTGAGAAGTAATTATTTTTTATTTTTTCAAAACCCTCATTCACATGAAACTGATAACTACTAGTTGATTAACTCGCAGATAACTCAAATTGGGTTATATATTAACGATGATCACTTACATTCTTGTAAGAGAGCTATAGTTTAAACGTTAGCAAAAATGGCGCCATTGTTGGGGAATACAGTTTTAAATTGAAGTTGTGTGCGCTAATTGACTGTTAGTCAAGTTTCCTAGTTTTACGTTTATTTGTTGTTTTTGTTTGCTGCAGGACTTTTGTGGTGCATTCCAAGAACCAAAAGTTCTGGAGAACCATTATTACCATTTAATCTGGAAGCGCGACTAATTGAAAGAATAGCAGACCAGCAGGAGGCTAATAGGTTAGTAGCCTTAGCTAAAGCTTAGGTGAATGTGCAGAATGACAGTCAATAAGTAAGGCATCCAAATCCTAAGAATAACGACTTGGGAGATGAGGAGTTTCTAAACCCTGGTAACCCAAGGTGTATAGAGCAAATAGCTACACCAGTACAGAATAATGCAAATAAAAACCATTCATTTCGAGAAAGGCAAGATCACCAGCTGGTCCAGTATGACCTCAATAATAATAATGATGGAATGGATAGAGCAGGTGCAACGGGTTAAATTATTCCTCCACCGTTAGCATCTGGGGAGAAATTCAACATTACAAGTACTATGATTCAACTCCTTAATTTGAAGGGGTTGTTTTGGGGCCTTTTGGGGATGATCCAAACTTGCATCTGGTGAACTTTGTCAGCATTTGTAAATCTTTTGATAAACCAGGAGTGGGTCAGAATGCTATCCGTTTGAGATTTTTTTTTCATTTTCTCTGCCTGGGGAGATAACATTGTAGATTAATGAGCTGACACCTGATTCTATAACCAACTGGAGGTAGTTGAAACGAGCTTTCCTAGAAAGGTTCTTTCCACCTTCCAGGAGGGTACAGTTGAGGGATGAGATTAGCAACTTTAGATAGCTCCCAACTGAAGCCTTGCATCAAACCTGGGAGAGATTCAAAAAAAAGCTAATGTAGTATCCGAACCACAACATGACGGACATACACTTGATGGAGACTTTGTATAGGGACCTTAAATCTGTGAAAAAATTGATCGTAGATAATGTTGCTGGTAGTTTCTTTACTGATCTTACATCCTTAGAGGCTTCAAAAATGTTTAAGAGAATAACCAAACAGAGTCATACATAGTATACCAGGGACTCTGTGGTAGCAAGCCCCATTATTTCT
This sequence comes from Capsicum baccatum var. pendulum, assembly GCA_030864225.1. Classification (NCBI taxonomy): domain Eukaryota; kingdom Viridiplantae; phylum Streptophyta; class Magnoliopsida; order Solanales; family Solanaceae; genus Capsicum; species Capsicum baccatum. The sequence continues at coordinate 65,122,344 of CM061559.1, read as the reverse complement.
GTTGGTATGACTGCAGAACAATGCAGAAGAGAAGAGGAGTGTGATCAAGACATAGCTCACCTAAAAACACAGATGGACTTGCTAACCAAGCATTTACTATCAGGTAAAACTGAGAAAGTGAAGGATGTGGGATCGCATATCAAAGTGGAGTCTAACTCAGAAGAAGAGTCGAACTATGTAAATAATTTGGGGGGTTTCTGAGGCAATAGCCAAGGAAATCAAGGTCAGACTTATTATGACAAGGATGGATATAAGAACCAGGAGCAAGGTAATTAGAGGAGCAATAATGATAGGAGCGAGTTATATGTCCCTCCTGGAAATTATGAGGCTGCTACAATAAGTTTTGAAAAGATATTCCTGGAGGACATAATGGCTTAATTGTTAAAAGGAGTGGAGGCTTCCAACTCAAGGGTGACTACCATGTAGACCAATATGTCCTCTATGAGTCAGTTTGTAAACTTGAACTCCACTTTGATCAAACAGCTGGAACAATAAATGAGCCAACTCTCCGCAGTAGTGAACCAAAGGAAGAGTGGAATGTTACCAAGTGATATGGTTCAGAATCCATAAATTCATGGCTCATGTATGAAAATTACCAATAGGAGTGGTAAAATATTACCTGGCCCTTCTGTGGGAAAAGGTTTGATTAAAGATGCAACTGAAGCAGATGATAAACCCAAGGAAAAATGTCCAGTGGAGTCTGGGAAGCTACATGGTTCTGATGATGCTCTGAAACAAGGAAAGGAAAATGAAAAAAAAAGTAGTGGTGAAACTCTCCTAAGAAAAACACCTCCCTTTCATCAAAGATTGAAGAATAAGGTTGAAAACATGAAATTTATTGAATTCATGGCAATATTAAAGCAGTTAATGATAAATGTGCCTTTGGTGGAGGCACTCGAGCAAATGCTAGGGTATGCTAAATTTATGAAGGACCTTTTGATGAAGAAAAGAGTGATGAGATACAAACCAAAGGATAATATCCACCATTGTAGTGCCATTTCTACACGATCCTTAATGCAGAAGAAGGTCGACCCTGGAGCATTCACTATTCCATGTACAATCGGGTCTCTCAATTTTGCTAAGGGCCTATGTGATATGGGGGCAAGCATAAATCTGATGCCGCTAGCTGTGTATAAAAAACTAGGTTTGGGAGATCCTACCCCAACAAACATGCGATTGGTGGAGGCGGATAGGTCTGTAAAATAGCTAATAGGAATATTATATAATGTATTGGTAAAGGTGGCTGACTTTATACTTTCTACTAATTTTTTAGTCCTAGACTGTGAGGTGGATTTTGAAGTACCCATCATTTTGGGTAGACCATGCCTTGCTACTGGGAGAGTAGTAGTGGACATAGAGCTGAATAACCTGAAGTTCAGGTTCAATGACAAAGAAACAAGATTGGAAATGCACTCATCCATTACACAACAAAAGGTGATAAGTGTCTTCTCAATCATAGATGTGTTTTATGAAAAGGGTAAAGAGGTAGCAGCATGGTGTCTTGATGAAGTCTGAGTAGTTAAGATAACCGAGTCATGCCGCGACATTAAATCAGGCGCTATTGAAAGGCAACCCAAAATTTTTATGTTTAAATGCAAAATGTTTTAAATTATTTATATAGGAAGCATAATGAACTGAAGAGGTATGCAGGGGTCTAGGTAAAAATTGACGAATTAAGCTAAGGGACCCTGATGACAAATGTGATAAGTTATCACAATTGTGATAAGTCGTTAGATATGTTGTTAGAAAATCCAAAAGAAGGCAAAACTCTGCCTAAGGTTGACGACATCTGCAATGACTTATCAGATATCTGATAAGCTTTTAGGTAATCTTGTTCCCAAATACTAAAAATAATTTGACCCAGCCCACAGTCAAACCTTTTCAACTTCCCACGTATCTCCTTTCTTTTCTTTAATTTTTGTTTCCTTCCATCTTTAGTTTATTTACTTACTCTTTTCAAAATTAATTCCTAATTAAAAAAAGAAAAATATTCTTCCCTGTAAAGTGTGGGTTTGGAATCAAGATCAAGAAATCTTTTTTGATCTACTACTTCCTCTTACTTACATAACCAAGTGAAGTCGCCTGACAGGTATGCTCATAACTCAACTCTCCTCTTTATTAGGTAACTGATGCAATTAAGATAAATCTTAGTTTCAAAGGAATTGAGGAAAGCTTAACATGCCATTGTATGAAAAATAGAATCTAGGGTGTACAGTGTTGCATTGTGCATAAAAACCTAGGGCTTAGATCAAGAACACAACTCCATGTGATTCTAAGAAGAAAGTGGATTGATAATCAAGACAGAAAAATGAGATGGAGGTTGTATTCTAAGCTTACGACGTGCTTGATAAGCTATCACATTTGTAATGGCTTATCAGACTATGTCATCACAAGTTGAGAAAAATAAGCTTGTTCAGTTTAAGGCTGACGACACGAATGAGAAGTTATCATATTTTTGATGACTTATCAGAACATGTCATCACAACTTTGATCTGATACAACTGTGAACCTTTTTTTAGGGATACATAATTATAATGACTGAACTTCTTAAGTTGGATGATCATGAGTGCAAAATGAGTGCTCTCTTTTGCTACAGGTCTTATAATGGCACCCAAAGGAAAAAGCTCCAAACCTACAAACAAAGTGACAAATGGGAGTATACCTCTAAGACTTTTCGATGAAAAATTTGATTATGAAGAGGAGGAGCCACTGCTCAGGAAGCAAAGGAAAAAGAAAATCCCAAAAAAGCCTTCCTCACCTCTACTAGTTGAGGTGGAAGAGAGTGAAGAAAGTGATCTTGAAGTAACAACACCACCTGACAATACAGCTTCTGAGCAGATGGCTTCTGAGCAGCCTGAGTCTGAGTATTCTAAGTCTTGGGAGCCTGAGTCAGAGCATGCTGAATCTGAGCAACCTAAATCTAAGGGGCTATTATATGAGTCCCCTTCTTCTGTGCAATAGGATCATGAAGAATCTCTGATTCAGGGAACTCTGGTTAAATGCAAGAATCTTGGGGTCTAAGATAGCTCTAGGTGGCAAATTCCCAAGGCACAAAAAATCTTCAATGATGGACTTCTTAAAACTAAATGAAGGACCATTAAAAGGCCAATCTTTGAAGAAAACAAGATCATCAGTACTGGGTTGAGAAGATATCCTTAAGTGGAGCGGAAATTCTTAGACTACGACTAGGGATGGACCGTGAAAGGAGGAAGCTCATTTTTCCCTACACTAGTTCAGGAGTTCTATGCAAACTATCAGGAGCGATTGGAGAAAAATTGCAAACAAGGGGAGAAATCAGTAGATCAACCCTTGTTGGATAAAGTTTTAGTACGGGGTGTGATGGTGGATCTCTCAGAAAAAACAATCAACAGATTTCTTCATGATCTCAAATTTACTACTTAGTCCACTTCACCTACATTCTACACTTGGTTGAAGCATCGTGCAAATCAATGATATTGGTTAGCCACCATCATAACTGAAGGAAAACCTGTATAGCTGACCAAACCAAATGAAAGGATTTTCAAGGCCTCCATGATTTAAGAGACAAGGTTCTGATGGGGTATAGTGCGCATCCATTTGATGCCTACTAAAGGAGATAACATCCTTGAAGACAATAGAGTAATACTAGTTGCAAGTCTTATGGCTAAACTTAACTTGAACTTCAGAGAAATCATTACGGAGGAGATGAAAATTTAGGTCTAAAGGTCTGACACGGCATATCCATTCGCTTGTCTAATTATGAGGTTGAGTAAAGCAGCCAATGTACCTGAGGTTGCAGGGATATATGACAAACTTCCTACCAAGAAGACCCAAAACCCTATCCAATACGATAAAAATCAACCGAAGCTGACACTTGATAGAGGAGCAGGGTTGCAACAGATCCACCAGTTACAGATACTAGCTCAGCACCTAATGTAGAGGTACCAGATTCAGACGCTGCACCACCGATATCTCCAGCACTAGCAGACTCAGTGGCTAGAAATAAAATTAATCCTCTAGCTATTGTGTTTACCATAGAAGTTTCCTTCAACCCGATAAATTTTAGGAGATTGGAAAAATAAGCCAAGTGGTGCGAGTCTCAGCTATAACTTTTTGCCAAGCAATTTACCTCTGTGGTAGACAAGAGGATTAACATCGCACTTGAGCCCTTCTAAGCCTTGCCCAGTTAGATTGATGAGTTAGAAAACCATTTCAATACACGGTTAAGAGAAATGTCAAGCTCAAACCTTGCACAATTTAGATCAACCCTGGATAAGGTAAAGGTAGATGTTGGAGTATTATAGCAGCACCAACTTATGGTGTTGGAAGACCCTGCTGTTGATGAGTCTGAGGGGAGATCCCATTTCTTGATCTCACGGGAGAACCAATGAAGAAAAAGAAGAAGAAAGGCGAGAAGAAAGGTAAGGGTAAGAGAGAAAGGCCTAATAACGATGAAGAAAGAAAAGTGGAGAAGAAGGTGAGAAAGAAGGCTAAAAAAGAGGAAATGAAGAAGGCGATGATTGATTCCATATCTGACAATAAGAAATGGGTAGAAGCCCTACGAGCGAGAGCCATAGGTACCTCAACTAGTAGGACGCCAACAACTGCTAGGACAGATGTGTCAGAATGAAGGGAGGCTCTCGATGGAGATAAGGCAACTGAGGATGCAGCAGAAGGGTCAGGGACCCATGATTCCTATGCTTGATCTACTCCAGGTATACCATAACCCTTAGGTCAATTTTTCTTTAATTTTAAGTTGAGGGTGTAGGGTGAGTTATTGTTGTAACATTTTGTAGTTGACTAGGACAAATACAAGTACCTGAGGCAGTTAACGTGGTTTTGTTATTTTGTGAACACCTCTCAAATGGTCTAATTGTTTAACTGTGTGATTTGTTTCTAATTGTGACCACTGTGCATCTTGTTATGGTGTCAGTTATAGTGACTTGATAATCATTGCTAAGCAATTTCATAAACTAGATAAGTAGTAACTTGTGATATACTTGTGTGCCATGTGCATGTGAGATCTTACTTAGATCCCTTTGTATGTTGAATCTAGAACTTGCCCAATTAGTCTTACCTAGATTAAAGGATAGGGGTTAGGAAAGGATCATAGGCCCTTTTGATATTAGCCACTTTTAGCCTAAATGACCTTCCCTGTATGCATAATATCCCTTGATACCTATTTTGAGCATGAATATCCATTTTCTTTTTTTATACCTATCATTGTCTCATTTATATCATAATGAACCTGTTTTGGCCCTGGTCCTCGTTGGACACTGTGTACCTTGACTTAGGCAAATGGCCTAAGTTGAGGGTGGATATCATAGGGGTGTGTGATGTAAAATGAGTATGAATAAGGATATAATAAAAGACAAGAATAAAAAGCTGGGTGCAGTGGAAAAGAACAAGAAAAGAAAAGTTGTGAAAAAAAGAAGTGATTGTAGAAAAGACTGCACTCATCCTGAATATGTGTGATCAAGAAAAAAGAAGAATAGAAAAAGGTTAATAAGTGAGACCCCAGAAGCTAGTGTAGTGTCAAGGAGGCTTAGTCACTTTAAATATCATCGAGTATAATACCAGCCCCTAGCCTACATTATATGCCAAAGAGAAGACCTATAGTGATCCTAGCTGACCTTTCTAAAAATCTTGGCAATAAAAATAAGGTCAAGCCTGTGGTATTTGGCGTACATTTATTGGAACTTCATTCTGAGAGTGAGTGTCTTTTGATTGTACCCATGGTTACATATGTGATATCTGATATAAGTGGAGTGGGATTTTTTTGTAGTGAGGGCACACTGGTTACGTTGCTAGTTGCTAACTTGTTTGGATAGTGTAATCTTGGTACATGCATAGTTGTTGTTGCTGAATTGATGCCATATCTTGATTCTTGTGTGTTGTATTGTTGTTCTTCAATAATATGCACAGTTGTTGTTTTTAAATTAATTGACCTTGGAGATGGTGAAGATATGTTGAGATAATATGGATGGTTGACTGCTGAATGTACTTTGTATCCTCTTGGTTATGTTTTAGTTGCTTGAGGACAAACAATTGTTTTAAGTTGAAGGTGTTGATATGTGAGCAGATGCTAACAAATTTGAAGCTTTTAACTAAGAATAATTGCAAAGTCTTAAGCAACTTTTATCATTTTTGATTGTTTTCTGTTTGATATTGCAGTAAAAGTCAAGATTCAAGAGAACTAGCAATAATGGAAGTAAAAGAGTTTATTTCTGAGAAAGTAGAGAGGGGAGTATAGCTGACGACTTGTCTAATAAGTCGCCAGCCTTGCAATAAGCTATCAGACTTGCCGTCAACCTTACATAGAGAATGGGCTTCAGCTGGAATTTGTGATGAAATCTGTGATAGGCCGCCAGAAGTATGATAAGCCGTCAGGCTCATCGTTAGGCTTAGACAGAGAATGGACTTCATCTGGAATTCATAACTACATCTGTGATAGGCCGTCAGAAGTATGATAAACCATCAAGCTCGTCGTTAGGCTTAGGTAGGGAATGGGATTTGAAGTGAAGAAGAGACAAAAATTCTGATAAGTCATCATATGTCTGATAAGCCATCATATCTCATTGTTACCCTAAGATAGAGATTGTCAAAAGTGAAGAGGAGTTGACGACATTCCTGATATGTTGTCAGACTCCTGATAAGCCGTCACACACGTTGTCGCCTGTCCGAGAAAATACTATGATCTATGATTTTGTTTCCATAATTAGGCTGAAGTATTTAAACGACATGTTAGGGTTTTCTAAGAAAAAGGGGAGGAACTGACGTTTTGAGAATATCTTCTCTCTAGTTTTCTGACTTGAACTTTACAATTATTTTTGGAGAGATCATTACAATTGTTTTGGGATTTTCTACTGTGAATCAAATTTGAGAAACACTTGTTGCTATTAATCTTGCAGTAAGTTCATATATCAAACTATGAATTCAACTTGTTCTCTTGATTATTTTATTATGAGTAGCTAAATTTCCTTAACCTGATTTGTGGGATCTATGGGTTAGGGTTTGTAATGTAACTAAGTGTTCAAGATTATAACGGTGGTAGAAACTTCTTGTCAATTCCATTATTTTATACTCTGACTATTGGTTGCAAACAATAGGCCTTGCTTACAGGTGATTTTCTTGAGATAAGAAATCAATCCTAGTAAGAAGTGAATTATCAACAGGGACTTGGAAGCATCAAACTTTTATTTAATAATTAATGTTGTAACAAGATTAATTAACTTGAGATAACATCTGGTTATGAAATATAAATTCCCTAAGTTCAAGAGAATTAGGTGGTTAAATGTCTAAATAGGTTGAGAAACATTTAGACATAACTTCGACAAGGATAGTCTATTGTTCCTACCTACCATAAGAATCTTGAACCATTACTAGCGTCTGTCAAATACCAACACCCATAGTGAACATAACTCTGATTTTCCTTATCGTATTGATTCCAAACACTGAATTGAAAAGTTATTATTTGTTACCTTTCCAAAAAATCCCATTCATAGGAAACTGATAACTATCAGCTGATTAACCCGTAGATAACTCAAATTCACACCATATTTCCTGTGAGATTTGACCCCAACCTAGTTGGGTTATATATTGATAACGATCGCTTACATTCTTGTAAGAGAGGTGCAGTTTGAGCGTTATCAGGTACTAATATTGGATGTGTGGATCCACTTAACTAGTGTCCCAAAGGACTAGGGGGTAAGGCCTAACTAATGGGGGTCGGCCTAACTAATGGGTGACCCCTGAAAAGAAGTCAAAGCAAACTGATCAAACCAAATTGATGGGTGACTTCTCAGAGGAAGTCAAGCCTAACTGACCGATGACTCCTCATATCCTATGTTGGCTACGTAGTTTTGGAATACAAGGACTATTACTAATGACTCTACCTAACTGATGGGGAAGCGACCATACCTACATTCACTCAGTGCTAAATCCTACTCCTAATTAAACTGACACTAATTACTAGACTGAACTAAGCTTAACTGAACAAACAATTAATCATAACAACTAACTAAATGATAATGCGCCTGGTATATCTGAATTAATCCTGAAGATACTAAAATTATATAAATAGCTAAGTATCAGGTCTTCATTACCCTCCAACATTGAATGGAAATACTAATATAGACATATAGAAGCTTTGAAACCATAGTAAGGGATCATTGTTCAAAATCATTCTCTTTGGCATTTCATCAAACACATGGAGATTAAGAATTTAACATGGGGATACTTTTAAACATGATGAGATAGCATGATTTCACGAAAAAACATAAAATAGGGAGTTAACATTAAGATTTCCAATGTTCAAGACGTGTAAGGGCTCATTCCATTGAAAAATTTGTTAACATAACTTATAATCAAAATCAATAAAAACTTCATGGAGATAATTCAACATAATCATGTAAAAACTAATTATTTAATACTAAAAAGAAATTCTTGGCGTCCATGGGTGAAAAGGGCCCATGGATGAACATCACACATATCTTAAACCCTTAAGCATGAAAGAAGAATACTAATTTGAAGCTTTCTTGAATGTTCTTGGAATGGAAAACTTAAGTTCTTGGTTTTCTTGGAGAGGAGGTAATTGAATTTGGTGTTCTTGGAAGATGATTAGAGTTTGTTTTTTAGAGGAAATTAGAGAATATGGGCAAATAATTCCCTAACTAAAGCTTTAATTCATGATTTTACGAATTGGGTAGATGGTAAAATACATAACTGCCCCTCAAGAGATTAAATTCATAACTAGAATGCATATTAAAAGGTCACTGCAATTTGGTGAGTGTCTCAGCGCTATAACTAGTGCAATGCAATGTTATCGCGGTGAGTTGCTGGAATCAAAATCCAAACACGACCCAATCCTCGTCTGAAAAATCCAAAACATCCCCGATACATGCTCCTTACACCCATTAAAATAAATTAACTCAAAAATCTAAGTCTCGGAGTCGATAAGACTAATTTAAAAATCCTCGTAGTTAAGAGGCCAAAAATAAGACTAAGTTCCCAACACTTAGTGAAAATTTTTGCTTTTAAGCCTCATATGAATACGACTAGGAGCTACACCGAACTAAGAATAATAAAAGGTATTACACCTAGGTGCCGCTTATATGGACACTTGATCTCTTAAGCGGTCACCACTTAAGCAGCCAAGTATCACTTAAGCGGTACCTACCAAGTCTTCGCCCTCCACTTAAGAGGACCGAAAATTGCTTAAGCAGTGTTCACATAAGTGAATTGGGCTCCGTTTTAGCATCCTATTAGCTGGTAAGCCTTGTCTCTTAAGCTCCAGATAGCCGCTTAAGTGTCCTCAACTAAAGAGACCCAAGCTATGCTTTAACGGTTGTACAAGCTGAGTGGTGCATTAGTTAGGGACTTGGAAGATTCCAAGTCTCCATTGACCCCTCAGGATTCATTCAAAATATCTTGAACACAAACGAACAATGCTACCTAATCAAATTTTACATTTATGACTTAATGGCATAGTCAAAATTTCTATTTGAGGCCATTTTGATGAAAAATTGGCTCTACACCCATAGGACATTTTCATTAATTTCCACTAATAGTCCAAAAAAGGTCTAAAAGCCTTGAGACCCGAACCAAAGGTCCTCCTAGCCTTAAGTCAATGTTTCAAAGATGATCAAATTGTTAAAATTAGTGTAAGGTGTCTTTTGACTAAAGTTTTTGCTCGATAGACAATTCTTACTAATGAAGAGTTCAAAACAGGGAATTGGCTCAAAAAATCAAACAAACTCCTCGGTAATTGAACTGCCAGTTTTAGAAAGTGACAAATAACTTGGAGAAGCTATTGTAAAATATGTGGAAATATAGAAAATAATTTGGAGGGTCATCATAATGTCCTAACATAAAATTAATAATATGAACAATTTGTAATTCAAGCAACGATTCCCCATTCCCAAGTTCAAATAAAGAATAGAGACAATTTCATAGAAAAGGATTCACAAGGTTTAAATCATCCATCTCCCAAAGTATCATTCAAAAACCTAATTCAAAATTCATACGTAAACATACATACATATATTTTTTGAAAACAATATAGTATAAATTTGTTGAGAAGGGGATTGTTCAACATACCTTTTGATGAATAACCCAAAAAGTGACTCTCAAAAAGTCTCTAGAATTCTTGAGAATTTACCCTTAGAAGTGTTTGAGGAGGGGAAAGAGGGATTTGAATTGTAAGTACCAAAATTATACTTAATTTAGGTTACAGGGAAGTTACAAATAGTGATTGAGGGATATGAGTGTGAGAAAAGACAAAAACTCCCCTCAAATAACTGATAATAACAATAAAAAAAACAACTTCTATCATGGGCAACAACTGGCACTGAGCGCCACCATGTATACTAGAGTTGGCTGGCTGGAGGTTTGCCTATGGCATAGAGCACCACCCAGTATGCCAACACAATGTTTTTTCCCAGAAACTTGTCCTAATTTTTTTCATCTTTCTCGCTTAATTTGTAAGATTAACATAAACTTATGGAGTGTAATTAGATAACAAGAAAGGTGGGGTGTTACAATATCCCTTCCTTGGGATCATTTGTCCCTAAATGATGGATAAAGATCTTTTTAGTACGACATAAATAGTTGCACTTTAACATTATAGCTTCATCTTAAGATCTTAAAAATTAAGGAAAGTTCCATAACAACACCAAACCATTAAGTTAAGCATGAATCATGAGAAGAAAGTCTAGAATTCACTTAAGCACATACACTAAGGCATGAGTTTAAGAATGATCATAGATAAGAATTCAATTTAATACCACTAACTTCATATTTGAGAGGTTAAAACAAATAAGGGTATCTAACCTTCATGTCCTCCCTAGATTCCTACATAGCTTCTTTAACCTTTTAATTCTACCACAACACTTTCATCAAAGCAATCTCCTCGGCCCTTAACTTGCAGACCTAACAATCTATATTCTCAATGTGGACCTATTCATAAGTTAAATAATATATCATACCAATATTATCTATAGGATTAACAAGAGAATTATCATCAACATACTTCTTGAGCATAGAAACGTGGAACACGAGATGACCGATGCTAAACTCAATGGTAGTTTCATTTTATAGACAACCTTCCTAATCTCTCTCAAAATTGGTAAGGATCGATGTAATGAGGAAAATGATAACCCTTTTTCCAAAAACTCATCACTTTTTTCATAGGAGATACTTTTAGAAACACAGAATCATCAACTTTGAACTCGATATATTTCTCACATCATCATAGGACTTTTGATGACTCTATAGAGTTTTTAACCTATCTTAAATAACCTTAACCTTTTTCATTTCCTGGTGCACCAAATATGGACCTAACAACCTTACCTCACCAATCTCATTCCACCTAATAGGTAAATAACATCTTAAACCACATAAGGCCTCAAATGAGGCCGTTGGATACTATAGTGGTAGTTACTATTGTAAGAGAACACAATAAGAGGCAATTGGTCCACCAAACTACATTTAAAATCAATAACAAGATCTTAACCTATATTTTAAAGTCTAAATATTATACTTAGCTTACCTATCTACTTGAGGATAAAAGGTGATACTACAGTTTACTTGAGTACCCAATCCCTTTTTGAAAGATCTCAAAAATTAAGAAGTATATTGTGTACCTCTATTGGATATGATCTATATTGGTGCACCATGAAACTTAACAATTAGTTGAATGTACATCTTTAAATAATCCTCTATCAAAAAAGTCATCCTCATAGGAAATATGTGAGCAAACTTGGTCATCCTATCGATAATGACCCAAATAGGGTTATACTGGTTTCAATGTTGGGGAGACTTATTATAAAATCCATAATCACTCTCTCCCATTTCCATATTGGATTTTTTTATCTTTTTGGAGGTACCACTAAACCTTATGTGCTCAACCCTAACTTGTTGATAGTTTAGGAACTTAGCAACAAAGTTAGCCACAAACTTTTGCATATTATTCCACCAATATAGTTATCTTAAGTGATGGTACATCTTATTAGAACTGGGATTAATAGTATACCTGAAAACATGAGCTTTCATCAAGACCTTTATGTAGACCATCAAAATCGAGAACACATAATCTTTCCTGGTTTTACAAGATGCCATCTCTCCTCATTTCAAAAGACATAATGTTTTGCTAGGCAACATTCTCCAAAATCTTCATAAGTATGGGATTATTAACCCATTTTTCTTTAACTTTGGCAATAAAGGAGGACCTATATATTTCATTAACAATAATCCACCATCTTTAGAGTCTAAACATCAGACTTCCAAATTTAACAGTTGATGAATATCCTTCACAAATCCTCTCTTTTCCTCCTTCAAATGAGAAAGTTTTACCATAGGCAAACTACTAAGAGTATTGGCAACTACGTTATCCTTAGCTGGGTGATAGTGAAAATTCATGTCTTAGTCTTTCAATAGCTCAAGACACCTCCTTTGTATGAGATTCAACTTTTTCTATTGTAAAACATATCGAAGACTCTTGTGCTTAGTGAATATCTCCACATATACCCCATATAAACAATGACGCCAAATCTTGAGTTTAAAAACCAGTGTTTCCAATTTAAGGTCATGGTTTGGGTAGTTTTCTGATGATACTTATATTCTAAAAGAAAACACTACAATCTTCCCATGATTCATAAGTACACACCAATTCCTATTCAAGACACATCACAATAAACTACAAATCCTTTAATACCCCCAGGTAAAGTTAGAACAAAAGTAGATTTCAACCGATCTTTCAACTTCACAAAACTACGTTTACAAGCCTCAAACCATTCGAGCTTAACACTTTTCTAAGTAAATTTTTTTAGTAAGGCAACTATAGAGGAAAAATTTCAATGAACCTCCTGTAATAACCTACCAAACCCAAAAACCTCCTAATATTACTTGGAGTCATGGGTTTGGGCCATTTCTTTATCGCCTTACACTTTTGGTGATCTACCATAATCCCCTCATTAAAAATAATATGATTAAGTAAAGACACATATTTGGCCTATAATTTATTATCCTTAAGAGTTTGAACTTCAATTCAGAGGTTATCAACATGCTCCTTCTAATTTCCATAGTAAAATAGGATGTCAACAATAAAAATAATAATGAAAAAATCAAAAAACTACTCAAACACCCTATTCATAAGATCCTTGAAGGTTGTAGGAGCACTAGTTAAACAAAAGGACACACACATAAATTCAAAGTAACTATATTAGGTTCTATAAGTCGTCTTTGGAATGTCAACTTCCATAATATTTAATTGATGGTAATTTGAATGGAGGTCTATTTTGGATAAAGACTTAGCTCCCTAAAGTTGGTCAAAGAGATAGCCTATTTTGAGAAAAAAGTACTTATTTTTCACTGTAACCTTGTCTAATTGTCGACAGTCTATGCACATACTGAGAGATCCATTTTTTTGTCCATGAATAGTATAAGAGAGCCTCAAGGAGAAATATCAGAGTAGATAAAGCCTTTATCAAGGAGTTCTTTAAACTATTCTTGTAACTCTTTCCACTCCATAGAGGATATTCTATATAGAGGAGTGGAAATTGCTCAAGTGTCTGACAAGTGATCAATCCTAAAGTCTATCTCCATGTCAGGAGTAACTTCAAAAGGGTTATCAAGAAAAAACTTTAGGAAATTAATTAACTAGGAGAACTAACTAGATTGGGGAATTTCAGTAATAGAATCCTTGACCCAAACTAAATAGCACAAGTACCCTTTGGTTGTCATTTTTTGGGTACTAAGATAAGAGATTAATCTTTTTTTCTGGTAATACAGGGAAACCATTTTATTCTAGGACTAATTCGTTCAGAAAATAAAAGGTGACCTTTTTGGTTCAACAGTCCATGGAAGCATAACCAGAATGAAGACAATCTATCCCCAAAATAACATCAAAATCTATCATATCTAGTTCTACCAAATCTACCATAGTATTTTGATGAAATATGGTCACAACATAACTTCTATACACCCTTGTAACAATAATGAATTCACCAACAAAGTTAGAAACAGAACATGGTTTATGAATATTCTTAAGTCTAAAACCAAAATTCACGGCCATATAAGGGGACACATAAAAATAAGGTATAACCAAGATCAAGTAACATATAAGAATAAAGAGAGAAACCTATAACATACATGTCATTATTTGGTGAGGCCTCAGAATTCAAGCTTATAGATAAGGTATACAAAAGGTTCCAACCCTCGCATTTTCTAGAGGTAGCACCCTTTGCTGCTGAAGCTAATAAAGTAGAAGCTAGGGCTTTATTACCCCCCCAATTGTACGTTTTGTCAATTGGCATTCCTACTAAATATGACAAGGATAACCATAATAATAACATACATTATTACCAATCTAAAAAACTCCAATGTAAGGCTTTCTGCAGGTGTTGTAAGGAGGATAAGGTAGATTTGACTCAGCTACACTGCCTTAAAACTAAGTACCATGCATCTTGGGGCATTTACTTTGCTGGAATTGCTGATCCCTCATAGGTTTGGGTGCAACTATACTAGCTAATGAATGAGCGTGTCCCTAAGATTTCTTTTTCTAAATCTACTTAAAACTCTGACCACTATTCTAATCGCTTACTACTTGGTCTGCAAACTTAGCCCTCTTACTCTATCGCTCCTTGGTATCTACTTGTTTCTTCTTCTCATCCTCTACCTGATGAGCATATACCTCCAACCTGTATATATCCATGTCATTGTTCAACATTTCCCCTTACACTAGCATCACATTTTTTAAAATACCAGAAATAAACTTTCTTATTTTGGCCCTCATAAGTGACACAATTCGAAGGCATTATGACACAAGAAGGTATATTTCAAAGATTATACCTTAAAACTCATATTCCCTCACTTTATAATAACAAATTCCTTAGATTTTGGTTAAATCAATTCCTATGAAAATAAATGATAAAGAAATGACTCTAACAATCCTCCTAAATAGCAAGTTTTGCATCCTTACTCCTTATCTCCTCCACTAATCATACCACTGATAAGCCGCTAGCTTAACTCTCTCAGTATCACTGGCATATATAACCCTAAAAATCCTTTCTATCTCATCTACCAAAATTTGAGTATCTTCCTAAAACTTGGACCTCATGAAAACCTAATGGATTCATTCGCATGAATTGATCGACCCTGATAGTATCTGAAGGACCAGTGCCAAAACTAGCATTACCTAATAAGCAGGATTGGAATGACATGATGTGATTAGGTATTTTAATAGTTTATATGAACTCAACATTAGTAATGTCACCTTGAGGGGGCTGAGTCTGAGTAGGGTTAGTTGTGGAAGCCCTTGGAGGACTGATTGGGGTATGTAGATCCTTAGTAGAAGCAGTCTGTATAGAAATATAAACTTTATTATAGGTTTAAATCACATGATTAGGACGAACCTCTTCAATATTTGTCTCTATGGGGACGGAGATTCCAACTGAAGTCCTTTGGGCTGTAGTTCTTTTTGTAGGTGTGATCTAAACGTGGGAAAAATTAAGAGTTAGGAGGAATTTATTTTAACTAGACACTTCTATCACTAACTAGAAAATAAAGAAAGAAGAATATTCCTAAATGTCTTATAGCCTCTTCTTTATAAGTGTGGCATGCTACAAACTAATAAAAAGGACTCTACTGGAAATGACTTTATAATACCCTAGGACACTTGAACCGTACTCTCATACATAGGTTTTCATGACCCAAAACTCGTCTATGGATGTAACGAGGAACTTAGTTTAATGAAGGCTCGAGGATCCCGTAGCATGTTATAATAAGAACTGCACTAATATTTAAAGAAATAGACTTAATTAGAAGAATATACAGCTTAACTAGAAATAACAAACTAAATTTGTTTATACGACATTATGACATCATTTACATTAGTCTACAAATACTTTAGTTTTATGAATGAAAAATCTCATGGCCTCGATGATACCATAAAATAGAATACTCATGTCAAATAAAAAGAAATCATATGCCTCCCGAAAGATAGATAGTTTACTCATGTCAAATAAAAAAAACCATATGCCTCCCGAAAGATAGATAGTTCACCACTTTCTTAAGTTGCCCCAAGGAAATCCTACCGCGGCACTGAGCCATACGAAAATGCCACCGCACCTACATCATGAAATGATGTAACATTTGAGGATGGCCAGTACGGTGAATATTGGTATGCAACCCAGGGAAAAAGTATTTTTATAAAGCAAGACATAACTATATGAATATAAGCAATAATATGGAAAATATAGGACAAGTGACTCAAACCATTAAACATAACCATCTTTTAACTTTGATTTGGAACTAAGTAGTTTTAGCAATAACAAGTAATCCACAGACTACATGGGTCCGATCCACACCCACCTAGCGGGGACCTAATCCATGTTTGTTGTATGAATTAAGATGTACATAATTTGGCCATCATAATATCCTCATATAGGGAAACATCATACTATTGTTTCATTAAAGAGTGAACCATCCCTATTTCGGTAAAACATAGTTTATAGACATTGCATCATGAAATCTTATGCCTTCTCGGTGAATTACATAATTCTCTTTAGGCCTAAGCTTATATTTTCATGATCATAAACCAATTGATATAAAATAAGTCTTTCATAGGGGCAATAATTAACTTATTATCCCCATTTAAGACTTGGAAGTCACACATATCATGTCATAACCTTTTCATATACATGATAACTCATTAGCCCCATCAATTTTAAAGACTTATAGTGAAATACATTTGAATGACCATTAAGGGTTTTTAAGAGTCACTATATGTTCATCATTTTGTCAAAATCCAAGGAATGGAGGTAAACTCCTTTTATCACCATAAGGCTTAGAATGTCCAAAATTATTTATCAAAAGAACGATTTCTTGACCCATAAAATTTCCTAACATAATATTCATAATATGAACATGTTTTAGTTCAAGTAACGATTCCCAATTTACAAGTTCAAATAAAGAATAGAGACAATCATATAAAAGGATTCACAAGATTTAAATCATTCATCTCTCAAAAAATAATTCCCATAACCAAATTTGGAGTTCATGTGTATACATACATACATAGTAATAAACTATTATAGTATAACTTTATTGAGAAGAGTATTGTTCAACATATATTTTGATGAAGAACATATAAAACCCTCTCATAAAGTCTCTAGGATTCTTGAGAATTTTCCTTTAGAAATGTTTGAGAAAGGGGAAGAGGGATTTGTATCATAACTACTAAATTTTCCTTGATTTAGGTTAATGGGGAGTTATAAATTGTGATTAGGGGTAAGGGAGTGGAAAATGAAAAAAAAACACCTCAAATAACTTAGAAAATATGAAATCTTTATCATGGTCAGTAGCTAGAATAGAACCCCACCCAGTACATCAAACTGGCTGGAGTTTGGCATTTGGCATAGAGCGCCCCCAAGCACGTCAATGCAAATTTTTTATCAAAAACCTATCTTACATTCTCTAAATCATTTACACTTAATTTCTAAGAGTTATATGAGCTTATAGCGTGTTATTAGACGACTAGAAATATGAAGTATTACATTAGATTTGGAACGCAAATATATAAGGCTGACTTGAAAGAAATAATTTCATATGGGTATGCTTGACAACTCATTTTGATGTCCTATTAAGACTTGTCATCTCATCAAACCCATCTATCAAGCCTAACAATATACATTTATCTGTGATGGTTTAATTTGATGGTTCATCAAGTATTTGAAGTTTCGTCATCTTGACTTTAAGGTTTATCTAGTATATACATGCTATGCTGACAGTTAATCTGATGGCTCATCAAATAATTGGTGATTCGCCAAACAACTCATCAGCTTAAACAAATTCTAACAGGGGCATGGGTGAGTAATAACATTAAGATTATTTAAGTCTCCAATACACCATTATAATTAAAAGCTCATGCGAGGTGTAAATATCATAGTATGATGGAACGTTAACTATTTCCCAAAGTGAGTGTACAAGTCTAGGGTGCACTGTAGACTTGAACAAATTCTATATGAAACCCTTATATTGTGTGGCTCTTCCCATATTTATCTAAGAAGGTTTTTACTTCTTTGACATCTTATGAAATTTTATTTTTATTGAATAAATTATTTTTACAATCTCCTGGAACAATTTCGTGCTTTATATAACAAGCAACTTATAATCCACATGAACGTGGTTCACAACCTGATTCTTATTGTCAATCATCAAAACAAGTACAGGTCTGCTTTTTATAGTCAATAATCAAAACAAGTCCTCTGTAGTGTCATATCCCTTCAAAAATAAAGAAGGATGATGATAATTGAAAAAGAACAAGGTTGAGAAAATATATAATAGAGGAAAAGAAAAGAATTAAGAAAAAAAGTCCAGAAATGATGAAGAAGAAGGGGAAGAGTTTAGGGTTTTAATAAATCAAGTGAAAAATAAGAACCAAAAAGTGCCACCTTGATGATTAATTCATAGACACACCTAAATGTGCCTGTAGAAAAACATTTGGTCCAATCAGTAGTGATAGCTTAGGTATGAAACTCATACTTCCAATAGTTTAGGTGTGAAATTCAAAAAAAAAAATAGTTGAAGTATTTTTTTGATACTTCACTTTATAAATATAAAATAAAAGAAGATCTAGAAAAATCAAAACATATTTTCTGCATAACTGTAACAAGATTAATGGATCTTTTGAAATTATATTTTTATTATTTTAATAAAGGTATAACTAGCCATGCACTCTTGACTCTAAGGATTTATGTATTTCAAAACTTTTGTATACAGCAATATTAAATACTGTTCAAAATCGTGTTATATTTATGTATTTATCGACTAGATAAATATATCCTTGACCGACACGTAAAAATTGACTTTCAAAAATCAGCTTTTGGTAGAAAGACATGTATATATATATATATATATATATATGATCTCCGGAGATTAGTATATGTAGATTTTATTAAAAATAGAGTCAACTAAAAATATTTAATAAAACGCGACCTCTAGAGGTGGATTTTATTAAAATAAAAATAAAACCTATATCTACTGTCCTAAGTTGGACGGTTTATTTATATTTGTTTTTTATTTTAATTAAACATACAAATGTCTTTTAGAGGACAACTTTATTAAAATTAAATAAAGTAATATTTATTTATTTTTATTTCTATTTGAAAGATTATTCAATATTTAGTTATTTTCAATTTAATACCAACATCAAGAGATAGTTGAGAAAATTGAAGGAAAGGTGTCTTTTAAGTCTTGAATGAATGATTGATGACATTGACCAATTTAAAGGATCAAACATAATTAAAAAAACTTGATTAGGTTAATTGTTGACTTGATTAATATTTTCTAAACTTTTTAAACTTTTCAAAAATATAAATTAACATACACCCACAAAACTTTCCTCCCTCTAGAAATCAATCTCTCTCTCTCTTCTCTCTTTCTCTCGATAGTTTCTCTCTCTAACTTCTCCCAACCAACAACTTTTTAAATTTCTTCCTTCAATCTTGTGAAACTTCAACCTCTGGCAATAAATAGTTTTGAGTTCTTGCCCGTTTCTTTTTTACTTTCAACCATCAGGCAACGTGACAACATTCTCCGGCGACAACAACTTCGAGTTCTTCATCGTTCCTTTTCGATTTTCACAAGTAAAAAATTAGGGCTTTTAAGTGATGACGAAAATGAGGAACTTGATTTGTTGGAGTTCGTTATTTTTTTATGTTTTTTGTTATTTTTTTTAATGTTGTTATTTTTTAGTTGAATTTCTCATCTGGATGTATCTGCTACTGTTGTTTTTTAATAATGGATAAAACATGTATCGTGAATCCAACAGATGAGTATTTGTTGTAACATATATGACTAATCTGTTGCACATATTAGTAATCTGTTGCAACTTATATGACTAATATGTTGCGCAGATTAGTAATCTGTTGCAACATATATGACTAATCTGTTGCAACATATATGACTAATTTGTTACAACAAATGAGTAATCTATTGCAATATATATGACTAATCTGTTGCAATATATATGACTAATCTGTTGCAACAGATTACTCATCTGTTGGATTCATTTTATAGTGTTGTAATATGAATCCAACATATGGGTCATCTGTTGCAATAGATTAGTCATATACTGCAACAAATTACTCAGTTGTTGCAATAGATGACTCATATGTTGGATTCATGTTGCAGATTTTATCCATTGTAGCAGTAGTAGATACACCAAATAAGAAATTCAACAAAAAATATAATTTTACTTACAAAATAAGCTATAAAATAATATACGAACAAAATTTGACCTAAAAATTTTTATAAAAATTTCAACAGGGGCACAACGAATAAGTAAAACACATGAAAAATTTTATGAAACAGGTAAAGAAGACAAAAATAATATACCATACATCAAATGAAAAAGGATCAAGGGGACAAACATTTGAGTTCTCCTAAAAACGTTTAAGTTCCCTAATATTTTAATTGTTTTTTAATAGTTCACCCATCTATTACAACAAATTTTATATCTATTTGATAATTTCCAACAGATGAATCATCTAATGCAACATGCTAGTCATCTGTTGATTCAAATTAACCAATTATTAGTAATAACTAAATTGATTTAGCTAAAATTAAAGACGTCTCTACGACAATAGGACAAACATTTGTGTTCTCCTAAAAATATTTGAGTTTTCTAGTATTTTAATTATTTTTTAATAGATTATCTATTTGTTGCAACAAGTTAGTCATCTATTGCAATAGATGTTTATAACAGGTTAGTCATTTGTTTTTTCAAATTAAGCAATTATTAATAATAACTAAATTAATTTAATTAAAATTGAAGACAAGTCTTTAATACAAGACCTTAGACAAGGGTACAAATGTTTGAGTTCTCCTAAAAACATTTGAGCTTTAGTATTTTAAATTGCTTTTCAACATATATCGAACTCGGAACCAAAATGAGCCACGAAATTAAAAAAGTGACCAAAATAGGCCACCTATTTAAGAAGTTACCAAAATAGGCTAAACGTAATAATTTATTACATTTTCTACTATTTTCTTAACGGTCAACTAACGGAGTTGACTTTTACAAAAACGTAAGAATTTCCTACATTTTATATTATTTTTGTAAAACGTAAGAAATTCTTACGTTTTATAAAAAAATATAAAACCTAAGAATTTCTTACGCTTTACACGATAATCGAGAAAAAAATACAATGAATTGTCAAATTAATTAAAAAGGTACTAAAAAAAAAGAGTTGTTCAACGTAACAAAAAGTTACGTTCTTAATTTTTTTATAGCAGTGGTCCCCTACCCACAATTCTTTTTTCCACAAATGTCCCATCACTTCTACTTTTTCCTCTTTTACATATGATAATTATGAAATTTTTTATTAGTTAAATCTATTTATATTTTAGATGTAGTTCAAATAATTTTTTTTCTAATAAATTTTTACGTTTTACATAAAAAAAAAAAAAGTATCAATTACCTCATTACCTTAACAATTTTCTTATATTTATTCTATATCAAAAAATAATCATTTCTATCTTTAATTATTAGATTTCTCATTAAAAAAATTATACTTTTGAGTTTTCCTCTACTCCAAAATAGTGAAATGTTGAATTATCGTCGATCAAATATGCTACTATATACAAAAATTATATTTTTTTAGGAGTGTTCCTAAAAAAAATATTTTCTTATATTAATTTAGTAGTGTTCCTAAATTAAATTATGATTTTTTACTCCATTAAATATAATATGAAACGTATTTGTGCATGTGAGTTTCCTCAATATCCTAATCGAAACACCAATCGAAAACTACGATGAATCACTATCCGAAAAATTAATTTCATATTTTTAACACACCAAAAAAATATAATTCTTCTATATAGTAGCATAGTTGATCGACGATAATTCAATATTTCACTATTTTGGAGTGGAGAAAAACTCAAAAGTATAAATTTTTTTAGAGAGAAATCGGATAATTAAGATAGAAGTGATTATTTTTTTATATAGAATAAATATAAGAAAATTGTTAAGTAATGAGGTAATTGATATTTCAATTTTTTAAATTTTTTATGTAAAACGTAAAAATTTATTACGTAGAGGAAAAAATAAATTATTTGAACTACATGTAAATATAAATAAATTTAACTAATCAAAAAATTCATAATTATCATATGTAAAAAGAAGAAACAATAGAAGTGATGGGACATTTATAGAAAAAGGAATTGTGGGTGGGGGACTACTGCTATAAAAACAATTAAGAACGTAACTTTTTGTTATGTTGAACAACTCGTTTTTAGTATCTTTTTAATTGATTTGATAATTCACTGTATTTTTTTCCTCGGTTATCGTGTAAAACGTAAGAAATTCTTGTGTTTTATATTTTTTTTTATAAAACGTAAGAACTTCTTCCGTTTTACAAAAAAAAATATAAAATGTAAGAAATTCTTACGTTTTTGTAAAAGTCTGCTCCATTAGTTGATCGTTAAGAAAAAAATAGAAAACTTAATAAATTATTACGTTTACCTTATTTTGGTAACTTTTTAAATAGGTGACCTATTTTGGTCATTTTTAAATTTTGTGGCTCATTTTGGTTCTGAGTTCACATATATCTTGTCTATTTAATAATTTTCAATAGATGAGTCATATGTTGCAACAATTTAGTCATCTGTTGCAACAGATGTCTATATTTGTTGGATAATTTTAAATAGATGAGTTAGCTATTGCAATAGGTTAGTCATCTGTTGCAACAGATGTCTATATATGTTTGGTTATTTTCAACAAATGTCTTTAACTGTTTGGTCTTTTCCAACAGATTACTCATCTATTGCAACATGTTAATTGAAATTGTAATTGAACTTATCAATTCATCTTTAATTTTAGTTAATTCAATGTTGTTATTACTAATAATGTCTTAATTCGAATCATTTCAAATAAAATTAATCAATTAACATTTTACTCAAGACGAATACACTTAGATGATCATATAATTACTATAAGATTAATTGAAATCGTAATTAAATTATCAATTCATCTTTAATTTTAGTTAAATCAATTTAGTTATTACTAATTTACTTAATTTTAATTATATCAATTGATCATTCTACTTAAGACGAGACACTTAGTTGATCATGTAATTACTATAAATTTAATCGAAATTGTAAGTGAACTTACTAATTCATCTTTAATTTTATTTAAATCGATATAGTTATTTCTAATTATGGCTTGGTTTGAATCATTTCAAATAAAATTGGTCAATTGATCACTCTACTCATGACGAACACACTTAGTTGATCGTGTAATTACCATGAGATTAATTGAAACAGTAATTGAACTTATTAATACTAGTTAAATCAATTTAGTTATTACTAATATAATGGCTTAATATGAATCAATAGATGACGAAGATGTTGCAAAAGTCGAGTAATCTGTTGAAAATGACCAAACAGATAGGCATTTTTTGCAACAGATTAGTTACCTATTGCAACAGATTAGTAATTTGTTGGAAATAACAAACAGATAAAGTCATATGTTGCAACAGATTAGTCATCTGTTAGAAATGACCAATAGATAAAGACATTTGTTACAACAGATGACTAATCTATTGCAACATATGTGTATATCTATTTGATAATTTTCAACAAATGACTCATCTGTTGCAGCAAATTAAATCCGTTGCAATAGGTTATACACTTAAATGATCATGTAATTACTATGCGATTAATTGAAATTGTAATTATTAATTCAATTTGGCTATTACTAATAATGGCTTAATTTGAATCATTTAAAATAAAATTAGTCAATTGATCACTCTGCTCAGAACGAACACACTAAGATGATCGTGTAATTAATATGAGAATAATTGAAATCGTAATTAAACTTGTCAATTCATCTGTAATTTTAGTTATATCAACGTAGTTATTAGTAATAATATCTTAATTTGAATCATTTCAAATAAAATTGGTCAATTAACATTTTACTCAAGACGATTACACTTAGATGATCATTTAATTACTATGAGATTAATTGAAATCGTAATTAAAATTATCAATTCATCTTTAATTTTAGTTAAATTAATTTAATTATAACTAATAATTTCTTGATTTTAATTATTTAAAATAAAATTGGTCAATTGATCATTCTACTTAAGATGAAACACTTAGTTGATCATGTAATTACTATAAAATTAATTGAAATTGTAAGTCAACTTACTAATTCATCTTTAATTTTAGTTAAATCAATATACTTATTTCTAATTATGGTTTGTTTTTAATCATTTCAAATAAAATTGGTCAATTGATCACTCTACTTAGGACAAACACACTTAGTTGATAGTGTAATTACCATGAGATTAATTGAAACTGTAATTGAACTTATTAATTCATGTTTAATTCTAGTTAAATAATTTAGTTATTACTAATATAATGGCTTAATATGAATTAATAGATGACTAACATGTTGCAAAAGATGAGTAAGCTGTTGAAAATGACTAAACAGATAAAGACATCTGTTGGAAATGACCAAACAGATAAAGACATCTGTTGGAAATGACCAAACAAATATAGACATATGTTGCAACAGATGACTAACTTGTTGCAATAAATGACTCATCTATTGAAAATTATCAAACAAATATAGACATCAGTTGCAACATATGACTAAGTTGTTGCAACAAATGACTCATCTGTTGAAAATTATCAAACATATAGGATATATGTTAGAAAATAATTTAAAATACTAAAGCTCAGATTTTTTTAAGAGAACTCAAATATTTGTCTCCTTGTCTAAGGTCTTGTCTTTAATTTTAGTTAAATCAATTTAGTTATTACTAATAATTGCTTAATTTGAATCATTTTAAATAAAATTTATCAATTGATCATTCTATTATGACGAATACATTAATTGAAATTGTAAGTGGACTTATCAATTCATCTTTAATTTAGTCAAATTCAATTTATTTATTACTAATAATGACTTAATTTGAATAATTTGAAATAAAATTGGTCGATTGAACACTCTCCTCGAGACGAATAAACATAGTTGATTATGTAATTACTATGAGATTAATTAAAATTGTAAGTGAACTTATCAATTCATCTTTAATTTTAGTTATATCAATTTAGTTATTACGAATAATGGCTTAATTTGATTCATTTCAAATAAAATTGGTCAATATTGATCACTTTAATCATGACGAATACATTTAGTTGATAATTTAATTATTATGAGATTAATTAAAATTGTAAGTTTATCTTTAATTTTAGTTAAATCAATTTAGTTATTACTAATAATATCTTAATTTGAATTATTTCAAATAAAATTGGTCGATTGATCACTCTACTCGGTACAAATACACTTAGTAAATCATGTAATTGCGATGAGATTAATTAAATTTGTAAGTGAACTCATTAATTCATGTTTAATTTTAGTTAAATCAACATAGTTATTACTAATAATGACTTAATTTGAATCATTTAAATTAAAATTGGTCAATTAATTATTCTACTAAGGATGAAACAATTAAATGATCATTTAATTACTGAGATTAATTGAAATCGTAATTGAACTTACTAATTCATCTTTAATTTTAGTTAAATCAATGTAGTTATTTCTAATAATGGTTTGATTTGAATTATTTCACATAAAATTTTTCAATTAGTCATTCTACTCAGTATGAAACACTTAATTGATCATGTAATTACTATGAAATTAATTGAAATCGTAATTGAACTTACTAATTCATCTTTAGTCTTAGTTAAACCAATATAGTTATTTCTAATGATGACTTAGTTTGAATGATTTCAAATAAAATTGGTCAATTGATCACTGTACTTAGGACGAACATACTTAATTGATCGTGTAATTACCATGAGATTAATTGAAACTGTAATTGAACTTATTACTTTATATTTTATTTTAGTAATCAATTTAGTTATTACTAATAATGACTTAATGTGAATCAATATATGACTAACATGTTACAACAGATGAGTAATCTGTTAGAAATGATCAAACAAATAAAAACATCTGTTGAAAATGACTAAACAAATATAGAAATTTGTTGCAACATATGACTCACTTATTGCAACAACTAATTCATCTATTGAAAATTATAAAAAAAAAAAATATAGACATCCGTTGCAACATATGACTCATCAATTGGAAATTACTAAATAGGCAAAATATATGTTGAAAAGCAATTTAAAATACTAAAGCTCAAATATTTTTTAGGAGAACTCAAGCGTTTCCCCCTTGTCTAATGTTTTGTCTTCCATTTTAGTTAAATCAATTCAATTATTATTAATAATTGCTTAATTTGAATCAACAAATGACTAACCTATTATAAACATTTATTGCAACAGATAACTAACTTGTTGCAACAGATAACTAACTTGTTGCAACAAATAGGTGATCTGTTGAAAAATAATTAAAATACTAGGGAAAATATTTTTAGGAGAACTCAATTTTTTGTCCCATAGTCTTAAAGTCCTGTCTTTAATTTTAGCTAAATCAATTTAGTTATTACTAATAATTGCATAATTTGAATCAACAGATGATTAACATATTGCAACAGATGATTCATCTGTTGGAAATTACCAAACAAATAGAAGATTTGTTATAATAGATGGGTTATCCATTAGAAAGCAATTAAAATACTAGGGAACTTAAATGTTTTTAGGAGAACTCAAACGTTTGTCCCCTCGATCCTATTGTATTTGATGTATGATACACTAGTTTTGTCTTATTTATCTGTTTCATGAAATTTTTCATGTGTTTCACTTATTCGTTTTGCCCTTGTTGAAATTTTTAGAATTTTTTTAAGTCAAATTTTGTTCGTATATCACTTGGACATTACTTCATAGGTGATTTTGTAAGTATAATTATGATTTTTGTTGAATTTTTTATTTGGTATATTTTCTACTGCTACAATGGATAGAACCTGCAACATGAATCCAATATATGAGTCATTTATTGCAACAAGTGAGTAATCTATTGCAACATATGACTAATTTGTTGCAACAGATGAACCATATATTGGATTCATGTTACAACATTATAATACAAATCCAACAGATGAGTAATCTGTTGGAACAGATTAGGCATATATGTTGCAATAGATTACTCAAATATTGCAACAGATTAGTCAATATGTTGCAACAGATTACACATCTGTGCAATAGATTACTCATCTGTTGGATTCACGTTACATATTTTATCTACTGTTGAAAAAACAGCAGTAGCAGATACACCCAGATGAGAAATTCAACTAAAAATTATAATTCTACTTTCTAAAATCACCTATAAGTAATTCCCAAATGATATACGAATAAAATTTGTCCTAAAAAAATTTGATCAAGTAGCAATAGTAGACGTAACAATAATGTTCAACAACAAAAAGATGATGATGATGGAAAAGAAGAGATGATAATGAAGAACAAGATGATGATAATGAAGAAAAAGATGATGAATAAAGCAACAACAACAATAAACAACAAAAATCACGAAGAGAGAGAAAACTCCAATAAATGAGAAGAGAGAAAAACGTGCCTTTTTTCCCTCCATTTCTAGTTATATTAGGTTTTACATTGGATCAAAGTGTAAATTAAAAAACTTGTGGGTTATTTTGAAACTTTTCTTACTTTCTTAATCCTTAATAAAATAATTGTCAGCTTCACTCAATTATTAAGACTTGTGTCACCAACACTTTATTTTAAAACTCTTTTGTCACCTAGAGCCCAAGGCCCCAGGTTAGTTTCTGTATAATTTCTTTTTTCTGTGGGAAGAGAGGATTTCCTAAGGTCAGTAAATAAGCTTTCCACATTGTTTTTACAAATAAATTGACCTCAAGAGGTTATTTTATGTGCATACACTCACACACACGCGCGCGCGCACACACACGTGCGCATGAATTTATATATATATATATATATATATATGTATGTATATATTATGTTGTTTAATTTATTTTTTGATAAAACTAATCTCCTTAGGTAAATTTTCATTTAATGTTTTTAATTTATTTTATGAGAAAATGACTCGATGGACCCTTGTACTATGTCCGTTTTGTAATGTGGATACTCCTACTTACATGTTTGTCATCTGGACCCCTCAACTCAATAAAACTCTATATTTTAAACCATTTGACCATTGACCTGATCTATATGGCATTTAAATTACTGACTAAGATATCATGCGTGTAGTCACGCGTGTATGAGCTAGTGAAGCAATATATTTATATTAAAATAATATTAAAATTAAAAAAAATAAAAAAGATAGTAGACTTTTTTTCCAATTTTTAAAATTTAAAAATATTTAAAAATTAAAAAATAATATTTTAAAATAAAAAATAATAAAAGGCTCTCCCCTTCTCCCTCCCCCAATCCATCACCCCCACCCTACCCCACCGCCATCCACCAGTCCCCCACCCCCACCGCAATCCACCGGTCCCCCACCCCCACCGTCGTTCACCAGTCCCCCACCCCCACCGTAGTTCATAACTCACCCACCCCTACCGCCGTCCATAACTCAACCACCCTTCTCTTCTACTCAACCTCATCCTCAACCCAAATTCCCATTTTCTTCTCTATCTCCGCCAAACATGCCCTTAATACAAAACCCATTTTTCCCACTCTTTCTTTCACTACCACCATCATCTCCTCCAAAACCAACGAACAGATCAGCACAGCACTACCCCATCCCTCACTCCTCCCCCCAACTATAAAATTATTAAAAATAAGATATGTGTATCAAAGAACAACCTTAAACAAAGTGCATAAAAACACCAAAATTCCAATCTTTACACAA
The DNA here is from genome assembly GCA_030864225.1 of Capsicum baccatum var. pendulum. Classification (NCBI taxonomy): domain Eukaryota; kingdom Viridiplantae; phylum Streptophyta; class Magnoliopsida; order Solanales; family Solanaceae; genus Capsicum; species Capsicum baccatum. The sequence goes on along the minus strand of CM061559.1, from coordinate 65,093,564 downwards.
CCCAACTTCAAAATTATCAAAAACAAGATATGGATATCAAAGAACAACCTTGAAGTATAGAAAAATACCAAAATTCCAATTTTTTTCACAACCCAAGGCTGCTATGGCATTAGAGCCGTAACAACACCATTAATGCCCCACCCCCCATACACAGCTCCCTCCATTTACTCTATTTTTACTACAGATCTTCAAGGGCAAAATCGTCAAAATCAAACTCTCCGAATTCATCACCATAGTATTTCTCCGACATCCCAAACTTCAGTAACCAAAAAAATAAGTCAACGTCAAACCCAATTATTTCACTGAACCTAAAGTTATCAAACGGCATTAAGAGAGAAGACGGAGAAGAGAGAGATGAAGAAGAGAGAATACAAAGAAGAGAGAGATGGAGAAGAGAGAGCCAATGGTTTCATTTTAATTTTATTTTCTTTAATTCTCAATTTTATTTTTTTAATATTTAATTTTTTATATGAAATTTTAAAAATGATGTGGAATTTAATGTAGTATTTAAAATGACGCGGAAGTTGACGTGGGGTGAGTGTGTTACACTCATCAAAAAATTGTTAAAAGTGTTGCTTTTTAGTAGGTTCATGGATTCAGATGACAAACATGTAAGTAGGAGTATCCATATTACAAAACATACATAGTACAAGGGTTCATCGAGCTATTTTGCCTTATTTTATTACTAACAAAATTGACCTCCAAATATTGAAATTATTAATGATATAAATATTTGATTCTAATTTTCCCATTGCACTTGTTGCCTCCACTCTCCTTTTGATATTTATTATTCACTCACTTTTCCTCATTCATTGTTGTCAACAAGCATCCTGTCCTCAACCGTCATCTTCTCTATCTCCGAAAAGTTATGCGATGACTTGCAACTATTCACTTTGTTTTTCATTGTATTCTATTTATTTGCACATGATGTGTTGTTTTTACATGTTACTTTTTGTGTATTTAGCTTCTATCTATTATAACGTGTATTTTTCTCCTTTTGATTAAAACTGCTAGTGAAGCGTGAGGTACCATTTGGGAACTATTAAGCTTGCAAGTTGCGTCCTTGTAGTATATTTTTTACTTACCTTATTTTTTACTTTGCACAGTCGACATACGATAACTACTGAGTACAAGTGAATCGTAATCACTTCAATTGTACCTTTTTTTATGCATATTCTAGTATGAATTCAACGCACGATGACTGAGTTTGTGCATGAATATTTGGTGATGTTGAGGTACTGGCATACTCTAGGTTTATCAAAATTTACTACAGACCTCATCTAATAGATAGACTATGTATTTTTCAGATTTGATAATGTATTGGATGCTCTTTTACTTATGCCATCATATTTTTGGATGGTTATGTATTTTGTTCAGACTTTCAAAATTATCTATATTATTATCTAACTTCATTCTAGAAATGCAATGACCCATTTTTGGGATCATGATGGCGCCTATTATAACCTACCAGTATGCAAGCCAAACCCACGGTCCAGAACGGCTAGTAACAAACTACCCAACTAGATAAAGAAAAGAAAGTGAAATGTATGAAATAAAAGATCAATTACACAACATTGTTCCAACAGCTGGTGGTATCAGTATAAGAGCTTCTACATAACCAGATTTCAAAGTAGAGTACAAATGAATATACTGATACAACCCATCTCTGAATACAACATATAGACTAGTCTAGTACATGAGAGGGGGGTAAGTAATACTCTAAACGTTAGGAGCTCACTCTAAGTCTCCAAATCATGTCTGCTTCGCACGACACACACATCAATGGTGATAACCCATATTGTGATCTACAGGCCAGAGAGGTGTAGTATTAGTACCAAACGCATGGTACTCGGTAGGAAACTGCCTACTGATCTCCAAAGATAAATCAAATATACATAATATATAAATAGAATAGCAAACTACACCGGAATGTCCAACAACCATATAAGACAACCAATGAGATAATAAGGATAAACTATCCTATTCATGTCTAAGAGACTAACATATTAAGGCTAAGTAGTAAGGATGTACTATCTCAATATGCAAGTAGGAGTGAAAAATATATATATATATATATATGTATGTATATATATATATATATGTATATATATATGTATACATGGCCAAGAAATAAGTATATAATCTGAGTAAATGAAGGAAAGGAGGGATAACATATGTCAAAATATAGCCATAATAATGATCATGACAATGATAATAACAATCTCAATAACAATGCGAGTAACCTGCTAGTCCAAACAACCGAATACCTAGAAGAGCCTATAACTTGTCCCCATATCCCCCTGGCTCAGAAGGTTCAATCAATGCACAACACACCATAAAGCATAGTCATCACCCATACCAATGCAACTACCCTATATAGGCTAATAGATACAGGCGCATACTTGTGATAGGCAATGTGTATGCAAGAATGAATACAATATATATAATTTATATCACAAACTCATCCTCATAATCATCACCATTTTAACCATCATAATAATCATAATCATCCTTATCATAATCATCTTTTGAAATTGAATCAAGAATATGTAATCCATCCGAAATTGAACCAGGAAGAAGCATCATCAAGAATCAGAATTAAGTGGGTCATAAATATCATCAAGACTAAAAATTAAACCACTCATAAATGTCATCAAGACTCGTAATTAAATTGGTCTTAAATATCATCAAGACTTGGAATTGAACCGATCATAAATATAATCAACATAATCCACATCATCAACTCATCCACATATACATCAACATTAAATTCTATCATTGGATTTTACCTAGAAGTTATATCATCAATCAAATATCTTCCTCTGTCCCATACCGAACATATCTGGAGATGATAGCTGCACGAACTAGAGTCATGGCTAAAAGAGTGTAAAATAATGAAGAGATTATGGCAGATCATGTTCTCCAATCCGTACGTATGTTTCCCAGAGTGAAATTCATAACTAAATCATTATAAGAGGGTAAAAAAGATTAGAATCTCTCATGACTAGAGTAATTAGTAGTATCAAATCATAGACAAAAATCTATGTCGGTCAAGTCTTTAAAATATCAGTATTTATCACTTTTACATATAAGTTATTCATTAATACAATCATTTATTATTCTGAAGTAATTCGTTTAAGGTAGAAAGTGGGCGTTAACTGATGATAAGTGAATTTACACGCCTAAAGTGCTTTAATTTACCCATATTTTAGCTAAGTTTTGAGGACAAAATATATAACTCATGCACTTTTAGTCCTTTTTCCTGTAATTGAGCTAACAAACGTGATTAGCAAGTTTTCAGGTATAAATGATGTAGATTTCAGCTTTTTATGGATAACTTGACGCCAAAGGAAGCTTCACGAAAGAAGAAAGGGAAAGCTTGGACGCCAAGGACCAAAAGTGACGCATGGGAAACCTGTCCCGGGCAAAAATAGCAATTCTAAAGACTTTGGGGACTAGCAGTAACTTATTAGGATTAGGATAATGATGCAGTAACCCAGTAGGATTGGGTTAAGTAATGCAGTAGCTTGGTAGGAATAGGATATAGGTGTTATAAATACCCTATTTTGCTAGAGATTTTTATTCATTCTACTTCTAATCCATTCCTCTACTATCCGAACAATTTTAATCTTTTCAACACTTTCAATTCTTATTCTCTTCATCTACTCAATTCTTAATTTCCACAACGAGAGAAAAGCTATTCTAAAAGGAATTCACGCCTAAAGCCATACCACACCATACTACACGTGAGATCTTTATTGTGGTATAATGATAATGTCTACTGTGATTTCCATCGCACTCATGAGTAGCTAAACTTCTATGTTGGGGTTATGGAAGCCGTATGAGATACTATCTATTGCTATGAGTTTGTGAATCCGCGACACGTATGCTGCTTATATCATTATTCTCTTCATCTTAATGCAAATTCTTGTGGTTGCAAACGCATAGAATACGCCAGTATAGCATTAACTTGTTCGAAAGAAAAGTTATATGTCTGGAAAAGAGATAATGTCAAGGTAATAGGGCACCAACCCCTATTAAAAAGTTAGTGCCATAACTGGATTAACCTCTTGGAGAATTTGTACCATTAGACACGTTTTAAGCTCGAAAGAGTTAAAGCGAAATAGTCCTTGTTAGGTCGAAAGACGCTTGGATTTACCATAAAATACAATTCTCTATAAGCACATACATGTCTAAATTCCGCATAACTCATAGCCAATAGAGACGTATAACTCATAAGGTGGACATAACCCCAACTCTCAATTCTCATTGGTTAAACATCTCACTAAACACTCTTTCTGTTTACTTTGCTATTTCTGTTTTTACTTTACTATTTTGTTTACATTATTTGCACATTAAAATCCCACCTTTTACGAGACTTGCACCAAAAGTCTAATAATCTTTGCTTACTTATTGACCGGCTATTCCCTGTGGGATCGATACCCAACCCAGTTGGGTTCTATATTTGACAGCGACCGCTTACACTCTTACGAGAGTTGTAGTTTGAGCGTTATCAAATATTGGCGCCGTTGCCGGGGAATACGGTTGTCAACTAAGTTTGTGATAATTACTAGATCCTTTGGTCAAAGACTCTCGTACTTTTACTTTTAGTTGTTGTTTTTGTTCTATTCAGGTTCTGTTGACAGGATGGATGCACAACGTGACATTGAAAGAATGGCTGCTCAACAGGAGCAGGCTAGGTTAGCTGCATTGGCAGCTGCTCAAGTGCATCAACAGAATATTGATAACCCAGGTCGTACAACAAATCCTGATGATGAGGACCTGGGCGATGAGGAGCTACTAAACCACGGCATACTACTGAGGTGGCGGCACCCATGTAGAGGAGAGATCGTCAAGCGAGATTGAGGCCTGAACGCCGAGCTGTGCAGTTTCCGTTTGATGATGAGGATGACGATTTGGATGGAGCTGGTGCAACAGGAGCTATTATTCCTCCGCCATTGGCACCCGGAGCCAAGTTCAATATCACTAGCACCATGATTCAGCTTTTGCAATCAAGGGATTATTTGGTGGACTAGCAGGCGATGATCCGAATATGCATCTGATCAACTTTATCTCTACATGCAAGTCATTCGACAATCCAGGAGTTGGACAGAATGTTATTCGGCTGCGCTTATTTCCATTGTCTCTATCTGGGGAAGCAACTCTATGGTTGAACGGGCTGACTCCTGATTCTATCACTAATTGGAGGCAGTTGAAAGATACTTTCCTAGAAAGATTCTTTCCACCATCCAAGAGAGCACAATTGATAGATAAAATCAGCAACTTTCGACATCTTCCAACCGAAGCTCTCCATGAAATATGGGAGAGGTTCAAGACGAAGCTTATGAGGTGCCCAAACCATCATATGACCAATGTTCACTTGATGGAGATACTATATAGATCCTTGAATTCAGTAACTAAACCCGTGGTGGATAATGCGGTTGGCGGATCATTTATGGACCTCACCTTTGCTCAGGCAAGTGATATGCTAGACCGAATGACAAAGCAAAGTAGGGCGTGGCATACCAGAGATTCTAAGGTAGCAAGCCCCACCTTTGCTATAGGCATGACTACAGAACAAAAAAGAAAAGAAGAAGAATGTGATCAAGATTTGGCGCACATGAAAACACAAGTGGATCTTCTTACAAAGCATCTACTATCAGGGAAGATCGAAAAAGTCAAAGCAGTTGCATCAAAAGGAAGAGAGGAATCCGATTCTGAGGAAGAAGCCAACTACGTGAACAATCAGGGGGGTTTCCGAGGCAATACCCAAGGAAACCAAGGTAGGAACTATTATGATAATTCTAGAAACAAGGACCGGGATCAAGGTAGTTGGAAGAACAAGACTGACAGGAGTGGCATGTATATTCCTCCTGGACGACGAGGGGCCACTGCATCAGGTTTGGGAAATATGTCAATGGAAGATATGATGGCTAAGCTGTTGAAAGAAGTGGAAGCAACCAGCACGGGCATAACTGAGGTAATAAATGACTTGGCCTCAATGAAGAAATTGGTTGACTCACATTCCACTTCAATAAGACAGCTGGAACAACAATTGAGTCAAATTTCAGCCACATTAAATCAAAGAAAAGCTGTCACCCTACCGAGCAACATAGTGCAAAACCCAAGAAACGATGGAACATACATGGCTGTTACTACCAGAAGTGGTAAGGTGCTACAAAATTCATCCCAAAGCAAGCAAGTGGCCAAAGATATCGTAGGAGATGACGCCGTCAAAACTAATGACGACGTTCATGAAGTCAGTCCTCGACGTCCTCAGCCCGAAAATATCACCAATCCAAAGAAAGAGGAAAAGAAAGTCATGGAGAAAACTATTCTCCTTCCACCACCACCTTTTCCTCAAAGATTAAAGAAGAGAGCGAATGATACAAGGTTCAATAAATTCATGACGATGTTGAAACAGCTGTCCATTAATGTTCCATTGGTTGAGGTGCTGGAACAGATGCCTGGGTATGCCAAATTCATGAAGGACCTTTTAACAAAGAAGCGGACAGTAAGCTATGAACCGGTAGATAATATTCATCATTGCAGTGCAATTTCCACAAGGTCCTTAGTACAGAAAAAGGCATACCCTGGTGCTTTCACTATTCCGTGCACGGTTGGATCTATGAATTTCGCTAAGGCATTGTGCGATTTGGGAGCAAGCATCAATTTGATGCCACTATCCATCTACAGAAAGTTGGGGTTGGGCGACCCTACACCAACCAATATGCGGCTCGTGATGGCAGATACGTCGATAAAACGACCTGTTGGTATCTTAAATGACGTGTTGGTGAAGGTTTCCACCTTCATCTTTCCTGCAGACTTTGTTATTCAGGATTGCGAGGTAGATTCTAAAGTTCCCATAATCTTGGAACGCCCTTTCCTCGTAACTGGAAGTGTGCTTATTGACATGAGAGCTAATGAGCTTTTATTTCGGTTGAATGATGAAGTGGTCCATTTTGATGTATGCAAAGCAATGAAGCAGCCCGAAGATATGGATGTATTCTCTGTAGCTGACGTTAATTATAAGGATGACAAAGAATTATCTGTAAAGAAGCAGCTTACTGTTGAGTCACTATCTGAGGTGCTTTCGAATTGTGAGCATGAGGATGTTGAAGAATATGAAGAAACCGTTTGTGCTCTAACAGCAAAAAAGTCTTATTCTCATGCCCCTAAGAAGATGGACCCTGATCTTAAGAATCGACCCTCACCAACAGTGAAGAATTCCATTGAAGAGCCCCCAGTGCTAGAATCGAAAGAGCTCTCCAATTATCTAAGGTATGCGTTCTTAGGAAGTGTAGATACACTTCCTGTGAGTGTGGCGGATGATTTAAGTGAACAGCACGTAGAGGCTCTCATCTCTGCTCTGAAGAAATACAAGAGAGCTATGGGTTGGACTATTGATGATATAATTGGTATCCCGCCTGGGATTTGTATACACAAGGGTCATCTCGAAGAGGATTGTATGCCTACAAGTAAGCTTCATTATCGTCTGAATCCATTCAGAAAACGATCCACCATCTATCTCGATGAAGTCTAAGTAATCGAGATAGCTATGTCGTGCCGCGACAATAAATCAAGCGCTTGATGGGAGGCAACCCATCGTTTTTAATTGTTTTTGTTGTTTTTGTTTTCCTAGGATTTTGTTGAGCCATGACCAAAACTAAGGCGCTTGATGGGAGGCAACCCATCGTTCTAATCATTTTTGTTGTTTTTGGGTGAATGTAGGTACAAGAGAAGTAAAGGAAGAGATTGGTTTCAAATTATGATTTGGAAGTTGTGTATGTTAAAGGTGGTAAGTTAAGAATGAAGAAGCAAAAAGCTATGGGTGAGGCATCGCTTATGAAAATATAGGCAACGAACAAGGCAAGGCCTATGTACAACTAGGCCACGAACAAGGCAAGGCCTATGCTATGGCATAAGCTCTCGGATTCTAGAGTTCCATAGCATAGGCGCGGCCTATGCCTAAGAATTCTATAGCATAGGCGCCGCCTATGCCTAAGAATGCCATAGCATAGGCGCCGCCTATGCCAAAGCCTTTTGTCTCTGAATCTCATATGTCATGGCATAGGCGCCGCCTATGCCTAACAATGCCATGGAATAGGCGCCGCCTATGCTCAACTAGGCTTTACAAAAGGCGCCGCCTATGCCAAGCATAGGCAAAGCAAAAGGCACCGCCTATGGTCACTTTTGGTCTCCAAATCTGATTTTAAATAGGTCAAAACCCGACCCAAGCTTGCCCTATAAATAAGAGACTTAGTCTTAGACCAAAAATATATTGCAAACCTAGCATAAGCGCCACCTACCTCTCCAAATCCTCTCAAAAATTTTCCTTTTGCTCTTTTACTTTACAAGAACATCATCTAAGGTCATCAACCAAGTAAGTACTTCTTTGTTCTTCATTTATATTCCGTAAAGTACTACACTACTACGCCTATTATGAACTGTTAAATCTTGAAGTAGTATTGGTGAGTTGAATGTGATTAATTTGTTGTGATACAACTAAGTGAGGGAAAGAATACGTAAGAATGATCTTGACTTGTTTCCAACTTGTATTTAATTTTGATGCACTGTCATACTTTTGCGGAATTGACATGGTCAAGAACATTGCATAATCTTGTCAATAGAAATCTCACATGTTGGAATAACTTGTGTATAAAGGTGAAAACCATGGTTGACTACAAACATACGAAATTGTGAATATTCTGAAACTTGATTCAATCTATATGGAGTAGTCTTGCTCAAAAGATATATCAAACATGGAAGTATTGCCAAGATTTCATGAAGTATGACTGCACTGATTATATTGTTGGAATATAGCACCTAAAACGTATATCGATGAAGTCTGAATAATCGATAACTTTCACTTCACTAGTTTGTACCAACAAAATAAGTGAGGGGTGGTGCCACTACTGCTTGTTTATTGATTGTGTCCACCGAGATGAAGCTACCATGACTATTGTTTTAATCTTAGGTACAATGGCACCAAAATCAAGACAAGGAAAAGAAAAAGCAACCACTTCACAAAAAGGCAAGAAAAGAGGACGAAAAGAGAAAGGAGAATCCTCCTCACTGCAAATACCTCGCCGTATGTTCAGAATAAAAAGGGTCCTAGAGGAGGAAGGAAAGGAATGGTATAGGAACAATAAAGCAAAAAAATATGTTCATGTGGAGTTGATAAACAAGGAGAGCCTAGCAAAGAAAGAACCTCGTATGTTGGCCAAGATAATGGCGTTACATCTTGATTTCATCTTTCAAGATATGGGAGAGTGCAATCTCGATTTAACACGAGAATTCTACGCCAACTAGTCACCGAAAACTACAGGGAATGAAGTAAAAATTCGGGGCCAAGTTCTGCAACTAAATGCGGAGTTCTTCAACTCCTTTCTAGGTTTGCCATCTGTTGACCCATCACCATTCAAAGATATGTATAACAGACCTTCGAACAGGGCTATTAGACACACATTATGTGGACCACGATCCATGGAACGATGGAGTAGACACAAGGACACCGGTCGGCACAACACCTTCCCATATGCTCCTTTGAATAGGGAAGCTAGGATATGGCTGTGAATAGTCAACTCTTGCTTGATTCCAGGGACCTAGTACACGAAGATTACATGAGATAGAGTATGCTTGGTGTACACATTGATGACGAATGTTCCTATCAACATTGGGGCAATTATTCGATCTACAATGCGAAAGGCCAGGCTACACAAGAGGTCCCACTTCAGCTTTGGCAATCTGTTGACCGCAATCTTGAGGAAGGAGGACATTGAAGAGGAACCGGCTGATCATAAACTTCCACACAACCCAAAGAGGGTTGACCTCACAAAGGTTAAGGATGCTGAAACCACGCATGGCGTCAACCTTACCACTGCGGAAAGGCATGCTCGGGATGAGAGTTTCTTTCGCCATCTTTATGGCATGACTCGGTTTATCATGATGAGCGGAGGTCATGTTTCAACTGCTGCAGAGCTCCAACAGCTGGACTATGACTACCCAATGAATGAGCATGCAAGGCAAATGTGTGGAGTAGGTGTGTACTTTGAGGAACCTCTTGATGACGATGTACCAACCGATGATGATCGTCGAATGCTAGACTCCGACGTGGAGGATAATTCTGATGACGACGACTCCAATGATGATTCCGGCGAAGGGGGTATGACCCCAGACATAGAGGAGGAGTCCGACTAACCAGGTTCTTCTTATTTATTTTCCACTGAGGGAAGTGTGTCCCGTCTAAGTGTGGGGTGCTGGTATTTGCATGCTATACTTCCTTATCTACATATGCTTATTTATGTGTGTTTTGCTTATTTATGTTTGTTTGTTTTAATTTTTTAGGAAATTTTTTTTGGTTACAAACTTTGCATAAAATTGTTCTGATAGGCAGCATGGTATTATGACAAGAGTCTGTGCTAAAATTATTACTATTGAGATGTTTAGGCTCTAATTGTGACTCACTATGTGATAATTGTGTGGTTCAGTTCCTTCACCTGTTGGGTCAAAAGTCTATACTGCTTCCAATAAAGTCGACCATGTGCCTTGTGTGTATGAGATGATAGTATATTCTATGTTGGTGGCTGATGCTAGAACTTGCCTGGTATGTATGTAAAGCGAAATAAAGAGTGTGAGTTTAGGAGATGATTTAGGCATTTCGTTGGCAACCTATGATTGTTTACCTTCATTTTATCTACCCATGGACATCATCCTAGATAACCCCCTTTGAGCCTTAAGCCTATTTTCTTTGACAACCTCATATGTAAGCCTAATCCATTTTTTTCAAGACCATAATTTGATCCAAATTCCTAAGTGCTTTAAAGTGTAAAGTCATGTGAGTAAATAAGAGGAAATTGGGTGAGTATGAAGCCTTAGAATATATTGGTGCTTGAATTTGTTATGAAAAATAATTGCTATCATAAGAGGTGTGTCATGAAAAGAAAAATAAAAAGTTAATTCTGTTCAAAATTGAAAAACAAAAAAAGTGAGAAAGGGTGGTAGATTAAAAGAAAGTAGAAAGGTTGTTTGAAAGAAAGCATAAATGGCATAATGTGATGTATTAAAGCACTTAGGAACATAGTCACTATTTCTGGCCAAAATAGTCCTACCCGTCCCTTAGCCTACATTACAACTTGTAAAGACCTATTTGATCCTAAGCTTAACATTCTGATATTTAGTGGAGCATTACACTAAGGGCAAGCCTATGGTCATCAGTTGCAACATATGAATTCTTTGTGAGAGTAAGAGCAAGGATAATCTTATACCCATGTTCGAAATATATACAATACTTGTGAATGATTATGGGTTATATTTTGTGAGACACACATGGTTGATGAGTTTTGGGTGGTTGTGTATGATTCTCTGTGCCTTAACTTTTGAATACGAATTAGCCATCATCACGAGTCTATATTAGAGGTTGAATTGTTTCTAGTAGTGGTCAGAAAACTACTCTTTGTTAATAATTGTCATGCCTGTCTTGATGAATATTTTGTGTTGTTACTGTGAAACCCTAAGTAGATATTTATATGGACATAATATTTTGTTCGAGGACGAACAAAGCCTTAAGTGTGGGGTGTTGATGATAGGCGAATTTACACGCCTAAAGTGCTTTAATTTACCCATATTTTAGCTAAGTTTTGAGGACAAAATATATAACTCATGAACTTTTAGTCCTTTTTCCTGTAATTGAGCTAACAAACGTGATTAGCAAGTTTTCAGGTATAAATGATGCAGATTTCAGCATTTTATGGATAACTTGACGCCAAAGGAAGCTTCACGAAAGAAGGAAGGGAAAGCTTGGACGCCAAGGACCAAAAGTGACGCATGGGAAACCTGTCTCGGGCAAAAATAGCAATTCTAAAGACTTTGGGGACTAGCAGTAACTTATTAGGATTAGGATAATGATGCAGTAACCCAGTAGGATTGGGTTAAGTAATGCAGTAGCTTGGTAGGAATAGGATATAGGTGTTATAAATACCCTATTTTGCTAGAGATTTTTATTCATTCTACTTCTAATTCATTCCTCTACTATCCGAACAATTTTAATCTTTTCAACACTTTCAATTCTTATTCTCTTCATCTATTCAATTCTTAATTTCCACAATGAGAGAAAAGCTATTTTAAAAGGAATTCACGCCTAAAGCCATACCACACCATACTACACGTGAGATCTTTATTGTGGTATAATGATAATGTCTACTGTGATTTCCATCGCACTCATGAGTAGCTAAACTTCTTTGTTGGGGTTATGGAAGCCATATGATATACTATCTATTGCTATGAGTTTATGAATTCGCGACACGTTTGTTGCTTATATCATTATTCTCTTCATCTTAATGCAAATTCTTGTGGTTGCAAACGCATAGAATACGCCAGTATAGCATTAACTTGTTCGAAAGAAAAGTTATATGTATGGAAAAGAGATAATGTCAAGGTAATAGGGCACCAACCCCTATTAAAAAGTTAGTGTCATAACTGGATTAACCTCTTGGAGAATTTGTACCATTAGACACGTTTTAAGCTCGAAAGAGTTAAAGCGAAATAGTCCTTGTTAGGTCGAAAGACGCTTGGATTTACCATAGAATACAATTCTCTATAAGCACATGCATGTCTAAATTCCGCATAACTCATAGCCAATAGAGACGTATAACTCATAAGGTGGACATAACCCCAACTCTCAATTCTCATTGGTTAAACATCTCACTAAACACTCTTTCTGTTTACTTTGCTATTTCTATTTTTACTTTACTATTTTGTTTACATTATTTGCACATTAAAATCCCCCCTTTTACGAGTCGTGCACCAAAAGTCTAATAATATTTGCTTACTTATTGACCGGCTATTCCCTGTGGGATCGATACCCAACCCAGCTGGGTTCTATATTTGACAGCAACCGCTTACACTCTTACGAGAGCTGTAGTTTGAGCGTTATCATTAACCCTCAATTAGTGACAACAAAAATAATATTATAATTTAATTGGAATCGTATCAATCATCGATGCAATAATCATGTATGTACGGAATCTATGTGTGGCATCACCAATATTCAAACAAGGGAACCGTAAGCATTAATATATCTATAAACTACAATCAGATCCTTTACAAATATAAACACTTACTATATGGCCACCTCATATCATAACACGGCCTTGGGCCAAATAATGTTTTTCGAAATAATTATAGCATCATAATCATGTCCTTTGGCCCATATATATATTCGAAACCCTTATCAATAATCATATCTATACATTATCTCATATTCATAAGACAGCGTATTTATGAGGCATAACATCTCCATAAGCCATAAGACACATCTATAATCATCTCACATCTAGGTGTCATATTATATAAATACGAATCTCACATCTAGGAGGCATAACATATCAATACGCATCTCACCTCTAGGAGGAATCTCATATCTAGGAGGTATTCATCATAGCTGTAAGGCATATCACATCTATAGGCTATATATCATAACTATGTCTATGCCTATATTATCCAGCATGTCAATATAACACATCATAAGTCATGTTCGGAATGCCATAGAATCGCTACAAGCCATAAGTCATAATCCAAGGAAAGTCATCATAATTTACCAAGTCGCAAAGTAGTTTTATTCTAAAGGCTCAATAGTCTCATCTATGTCGAACATCCACAACTAAGTACATAAGAGCTAACACAAGTCTTAGCCTAAGGTGGGCTAGAAGAACTCATTTCTAATCCTCAATTTTTATATTTAGGCAATTTATATCCCAAACTAGGCTAAGGTATCTATTTTAACTTCTAGATGTCAAGTAAGTCATAACTAATCCTAAGATAGGAATTCCGCCTAGCAACATGGGCAACTAAGTCAACTCCACCTAAATTAAGGTTTGAAGATCACTAGAATGGTCCAAATAAGGTTAATCATACTAAACATGCTTCTAATGCTAAAACCACATCCCCAAATCTAGCATCATGTCATATCCATTCTATGAATTGGTTCAAACTAGTGAGAAGGAAAGAGGATTTAAAAAGTGTATTAAACATTTCCATTTATGGGCCAAAACATTCATCTAATACCCAAACTTTAATAATCAAGACTAAGTCATTCTACCAAGAATCAATCTTAACATTCACATTCACATGCGGTTTATAAAACATATCATCTTACAAAGAAGAGTATACAGAAGCCTACCTTAAAACCAAATTGTAAATCTCTAAATCATTCACCAAACCTCCATTTTCATTTCACACTTCCAAAATTCCATCACATTATAAAAATTATAATCTACTCACTAATATAAAAATAATGATACCCATATTGCACCATTGTGCTTCGGGTCCAAAAATGACACCAAAAACTCTAAGTGGATCCCACTCATATAAAATTGCATCTACAAGACCAACCCAACATAATATAAAGCTCAAGGGATCAAAACCATAAAAATAGGTTAAAAACAAGCTATGTTTGGGAAAAAATCAATCTCTAAAGCATTTGGGGCTTCAGTCAAATTTTCAAGAAATTCAAGCATATATTTTAATGATTCTTACCTTAAATCTCAAGATATTCATGAAAATATATGTTAAGAATGACTTGGCTCTACCAAGTCATCCCTAAGACTTAATTTTAAGTTAGCACACCATTTTAGGGTTTTTGGCTCTCAAGACTAAGTGAGAAATGGCCAAAACACGGCCTAAGGAGTCTTTTTATACCCATACCAGGTATCTAGTTGTGGTAATCGCACAACCAAGTTTTCAATCGAACTACTTGGCTATAGGAGCTGGTATGGTGATCACCATACTACTTGGTTAAATTTTACTACTTGCTGTCAGCTCAGCTAACAGCTGGAACTTTAAAATTTTCCATGTTTTCGCCAATGCCTCAGGATTTGAAATCTGATATACACAAAAGAACTATGTAACTACACTAAATTTGATATTTTGGGTGCGATGACATAGTTAGATTTTCTATTTGAGGTTGTTTTAACCAAATGTGGATCTCACACCAAAAATTTCAATTTTTCAACTTTCCGATAATAGGTCAAAATGAGTGCGGTTACATCAAAACCCAAAAAAAAGGTCTATATAGCCTAAAATTGATATTTTGGAGTTGCTTGCATAGTTAGAATTAACATCCAAGATCGTTTTACTGAACTTCTCACCGAATGGCCATTCGAAACCAATAAGGACTTCTGAATAGGGAATTGGCTCTAAAATCTAATGAATCGCCTGGTAATTGAACTATCTGTCTCAAAAAGTCATAAATGACTTGGGGAAGCTATGGGAAATCTCTAAAAGTGAAAATATAAAAAATGTCCTAGAGGGTCATTACAAAAAGTCTTAACTTGTTTTATCTTGTTGTTGTTTTTATTTTTTATTTATCTTTGGGTACTTGACTTACTTATCAAGGCTAGGCCATGATAAGTGTCATTAAGTGTCATCAGGGAGTTATTTTTGGGTAGTGATAAATTGGTATCAGAGTGCTAGGTTCACCGGTCTCATAAATGTAAGAGCAGTATGCCTAATAATGTCTGGCAGATTGGTACATAGTCATCTATATCTATCTTCAAGAAGCCATAAGATATGTTTAGGAAAAACTTATCTAATTTGATTCCTTGATGTACAGGTGGTTCATATTGAACATTGAGACATGTATTCAATTCTTTTCTATGCAGATGGTGAGGAATTGATCTAGGGGTCGTGGTCAACCTACAGGTAGAGGAAGGGGATGTCATGTTCAAATTTATGAGTCATGATGGCACCTACTCTATCCCTCTAGTAGGTAAGCCAAACTATAACCCAAAGCTAAATGCAATGGGTTAACTTAGTGGAAAATGCCTAATCATAGATGAGAATGAACAACATATTTATAAATAAGTATAGAGTTCTAAATAGATAAAACAGTTAATACAAGATGCCATCCTATGACCTAGTAGAGCTGATACAAGAGTGTCTAATTATATAGCAACCCAATTTTCTAAACCGAAATGCTACACCGTGCTCATTACCCTGAAGGACCACAAGCTAACTCATGACAGATATCTGTACTTGTATACTGCATAAGATAACTTAATAATGCAAAAATCATAAACTGAAAGGCCATAAGGTTCAATATTGAACATAAGCTGAATGATATAACCTCTATGTGGGGTAATAGAATACCCAAAAAAAATTGTAAATACTGAAGTCTAAAACATAATAGTCTAGAAAGACTCTAAACATGACTGAAAACTGTCTGAGTGAGGAGTTGATGGGACATATCCCTAAGTAACTCCAACTAATAAACTAATCAATGAGATAATAGAAAATCATCATGTCCTTAGAGGATGAGGACTCACTTCTGACTCTTACTGCTAAAACTAGGATCTATTACTGATCTGAAACTCATATCTCTGAACCTTTGGTGTAACATAAAAGAAAGCACCATAGCGCGAATGCATCAGTACAAAGAAATGTACTGTGTATACATGTGATATAGGCTATATGCAAGGGTTCACCTACATGGCTACTACTAACTGGCTATCTAACATGAACGTGAGAATGCATACATAAATATATAACTATAACTGACAACGTGATAACATGATTTCTGAGTCTGTACACTGATAACATGACATACTAGTAACTAATATGACTAATAACATGAAAGACTGTATCTGAATAAAAATGATAACATGGGTGACTGTAGCTGACAATCCTAAATTTGATAGAACTATCTGAGTTTTGTACTGTATCTAAGTTGACATTGTCTGACAGTCCTAAAATCTGAAGAACTATCTAAGTTCTATTACTAAGACTAATTGACTGTATCTGACAACCCTAATTTTGTAACATGAAACTGTGGGAAGTAGTATCTAACCGACATGCCCCAAAGGTGCTATAATAGCTGAGCTGGGGTCTAATCTATGCCCTGATCGGAAGGGTGTCAATACCGCGCCACTGGTAAGGAAAACATGTGAGAAACCTTCTATAATAGGTAACTCTAGTAAGAATGGTGGGAACCCTCATATAACAGGTTAAGCCACCTCATCTACCCTCATATAGCAGACTACGATATCTCAACCTATGCTGGCTACATAGTTCTGGAATGCAAGGATTGCTTCTAAGAATCACACCTTCATATAACAGGTGAGTTCCCATCCTTGGGTTCACTCGGTGCTAATTCCTACTCCCATCTGAACGGACACTGAAACATGATTTACTGAACTGAACATAAACTGAGTGACTAAATTTCGTTGAATGACAAAATATTACTGATATCTGACAATTGACTGAGTCATGAGATCATGGAGATTTCCTTAGTCATAAGACTGTCTGAAGTCTAAGAGTTCATAGCTTGACTGTGAGTATCATGAAAATATGACATGGCTTTAGGCACAAAACTAATATTTTAGGTACAAGTACCCCCAAGACTTGATGGAAGGAAACTTCCTTAGCATAACTTACTTGAGCACATGACTAACATCATAATTCATAATACATTTATTGAAGCATTTCATCAAACATATAATAGGCATGAACTTGTACGTAGATGGGGATTTCATGATATCATGCTAGTTAGGCAATTTTCCTTTATCTAGGCATTTAACCAAACATATTGTAGGCATAGTACATCAACACATTATACAATGATTAAACATCATGCTTCAATTCTAATTTCATCTTTTGAGGGTTTAGTCATAGGGTTGCATGAATCTATATCTATAATAATTTAACCCGCATAGAATTTATTACTAAATCATGGCATAGAATTCGATTACTCATTATCAACATGACCAAGAACAACCAAATATGACATTCATCAAGAAAATCCATAACTTGAATTTACAAAAGGGATTCTTGGGCTTCATGGATGAAAGGAGTCCATGAATGAACACTATGCATACCTTAGTTCATGATTTCATGAAGATTGACGATGAAACCTTCTTGAATTTGAATCCCTAATAGAAACCCTATTTTGTTCTTGAGAGAAACTTGTGTAATTTGGGTTAAAAGTGGCTAAATTACATGTTATTGGGTTATAGGGGTGGGAAGTTGACCATTTTAACCCTGGACATGTCATTAAATTTTCAGTAAAATTTTCCCGAACTAGGCCCTTGGCGCACGCGGTGCTATCGCGTCGTGTCACTGAAAATTGACAATTGGGAATTTGCATGGTGGTGCGATGCAGAGCTATTACATTGCCACCGTGTTTGTGACCTGAAAGTATGGAGCGACATACCACTATCGCGGGGCAACACTGGAAATTGACAATTTCCATTTGAATTATCTCCGCGGCGCGCTGAAGGCTCAGGTGATACGTTGTCTCACTAAAAAGGCTCTAACTCTTCGCCCGGGTGTGAGATTTGGGAGAATTTGGTATCGATGGAAAGCTTATTCAATTGTCACATGATAGGAAGTGAAAATTATAAAAATACAATGTATACAAAAATATATTTATAATTCTAAGCAAATTCTAACATCCTTAAGATGGTTTTCAAGCTAAGAAAAGACACGGGTATTACAATATCTTCCCCTTGAGAACATTCATCCTCAAATGAGACTGATTGAGAGGGAAAGAAATAAACTGAACATGATCTCATGACTGACAAGACTAACAAACTGAACACAACATACTGAGCATGCATATCTGATGCATGTTTAACTGATTCATGAATGTATAACTGAGTGTTCTAAAGAACTAAGTTTCTCACAATGAGAATGCATGCCTGATGCAGAATTATATAACTGAGTAGATACATGAATGTATGACTGAATATGCAATGGTACTTGATACCAAGTTTATACTGGGAATATGAGCATGAGATTGAATACTAAGTTAGTGATGCACATGAATCATGAAACTGAGTAAGCTCAAAGAGAATTATTAACTTGAGCTTGATCTGAGTTGGCAGAAAAAAGGTGAGGATACTTGGTATGCACGTTTGCTTCGGTTTCCTAAGTAGCTCCCTCAACGGACTGATTTCTCCAAAGAACTGTAACTAGAGGGACTTCTTTGTTCCTTAATCTACAGGTCTGACTGTCTAAGATTTCAATTGGAATCTCTTCATAAGAGAGGCTGTTCTGAACATCGATGCTCTGAGTAGGGACTATGAATGATGGGTTACCTATGCACTTCTTGAGCAAGGAGACATGGAAGACTGGATGAACTGAGGCTAGATCTGAGGGCAATTTCAGCTCATAAGCTACCTTACCGAATCGACTGAGAATCTTGAAGGGACCAATATATCAGGGACTGAGCTTTCCCTTCTTTTCGAATCTCTTTACTCCCTTCATGGGAGAGATATTAGGTAGACATGATCACCAATCTCAAACTTGAGATTTTTTCTACGAACATCTGCATAAGACTTTTGCCGGCTCTGAGCAGCTCGGAGTCTTTCTCTAATTAACTGAACTTTCTCTAAGGCATCGAATACTAAGTCAGGACCTATTACTGAGGCCTCACTAACTTCGAACCAACCGATTGGAGATCTACATCTCCTACCATAGAAAGCTTCGAATAGAGCCATCTGGATACTGGAATAATAGCTATTGTTGTATACAAATTCAATCAAACGCAAGTGGTTATCCCAACTTTCCTTGAAATCAATTTCACACGCTCTTAGCATATTTTCTAAAGTCTGAATGGTCTTTTCTGCTTGACCGTCTATCTAAGGATGAAAGGATGTACTAAGATGAACTTGGGTACCAAGTCCCTTTTAGAATGCTTTTCAAAAATGAGAGGTGAACTGGGTACCTCTATCTGAGATAATAGATAATGGAATACCATGCTGTTCGACCAGCTCCTTGATATAGAGTTGGGCATAATCCTCGGCTAAATAAGAGAAATGAACTGGAAGGAAATGAGCTGATTTGGTCATCCTGTCTACAATGACCAAAACTGAATCATGCTGACGGCGAGTTTGAGGCAAACCCGTTACGAAGTCCATGTTTACAACTTCCCACTTACAAGTAGGAATACTGAACTTCTGCAAAGGACCACTAGGCTTTTGATGCTCTATATTAACTTGCTGACATATAGAGCACTTAGCCACAAATTCTGCAATAGCTCTCTTCATCCCACTCCACCAATAAATCTCTCATAAGTCGCAATATATCTTAGTGGCCCCTGTATGAATAGAGTAACGCGCACCATGTGCTTCTGCAAGAATTCACTGCCTTATGTCATCTATGTATGGAACACAAAAAAGACCCTGACAACGAAGAACACCATCTCCCCTTGGGAGAAAACCTCTATTTTCTAATTATGAACCGATTCTTTCAACTTGACTAGGCTAGGATCTCTATCTTATTTTTCTTTCACCTCAAAAACTAGAGATGATTCTGAGCTACTTTGTATACATACGCCACCTTCTGAGGAATCGACTAAGCGAATACCTAGTCTGGTAAGCTGGTAAACGTCCTGAGCTAACTTCTTCTTACTATAATCAACATGAGAAATACTATCCATGGATAGTCTACTGAGAGTGTCGGCCACTACATTGGCCTTGCCCAGATGATAAAGGACACTCATGTCATAATCTTTCAAGAGCTCTAACCACCTTCTCTGACGAAGATTGAGATCATTTTGAGAAAAGACATACTGAAGGTTCTTATGATCTGTGAAGACATCTATATGAACACCATATAGATAATACCTCCAAATCTTCAAGGTAAATACTATAGCTACTAACTCAAGATTATAAGTAGGATAATTCTTCTCATGGGGCTTTAACTATTTGGAGGCGTAGGCTATGACCTTACCATGCTGCATGAGGACACGACCCAAACCTTCTCTGGATGCATCACAATATACTACAAACCCATCACCATCTAGGAAAGCTTAAACTAGAGCTGAGGTGAGTCAAGTTTTCAATTCCTGAAAACTCTTCTCCCAAGGATCTGACCACTAAAACTTGACTTTCTTTTGAGTCAATTTGGACATAGGGGATACAATAAAAGAAAATCCCACAACAAAATATCTGTAATAGCCAACAAGACCCAAGAAACTCATAATATCTGATGGAGAGATAGGGTGAGGCTAGTTTCTTGCTGCTTTGATCTTTTGAGGATCTACTCTAATTCCATCACCGGAAATGATATGACCAAGGAATGCTACTGGCCTTAGCCAAAATTTGCACTTATTGAATTTGGCGAACAACTTATGATCCCTAAGAGCCTGGAGTACTATTCTGAGATGGTTTAAATGGTCTTGCTCACTACGGAAGTAAACAAGGATGTCATCTATAAAGACTATCACGAACATATCCAAGTATTGCTTGAATACACGGTTCATCAAGTCCATGAAAGTTGCAGGGGAATTGGTAAGACCAAAGGACATGACTAAGAATTCGAAGTGACCATACCGAGTACAGAAAGATTTTTTTGGGATGTCACATTCTCTAACTTTAAGTTGATGATAGCCGGATCTGAGGTATATCTTAGAGAAATAACAAGCACCCTGAATTTGGTCGAACAAGTCATCGATTCTGGGAAGAGAATACTTGTTCTTGATAGTGACTTTATTGAGTTGACGGTAATCTATACACATTTTGACTAAACCATCTTTCTTGTGTACGAATAAGACTTGTGCGCCCCATGGGGAAACATTGGGTCTGGTGAATCCCTTATCTAAGAGATCCTTCAACTGTTCTTTCAATTCTCTGAGTTATGCTGGTGTCATTCTATATGGCGGAATAGAGATAGGCTGAGTGTCTGGAAAGAGATCAATACCAAAGAATATTTCCCTTTTAGGAGGAATTCTTGGAAGATCTTCGAGAAAGATGTCTGATTCAAGACTAAGAGTCTCAGAATTGGAATCTCTAACATGAACTAGATGATAAACACATCCCTTAGATATCTTTTTCCTTACCTGAAGGTTGGAAACAAGCCGACCCCTAAAAACGGATACACTACCCTTCCACTCTAGGAAGGGTTCATTTGGAAACTAAAACTGAACTATTCTATTTCTAAAGTCGACTGTGGCATAGCAGGAATGAAGCCAATCCATGCTGAGAATGACATCAAAATCAGTCATCTCTAATTCAACTAAGCATGCTAAGTGACTTTCTAAAATATCATAGTCGGGCAGTTCGTGTATACCCACCGGGCTATAATAGTTTTACCCATTGGGGTAGAGACTGAGAAGGGCTCTGCTAGAATTTCAGGATTGATTCTAAAATCAACTGCTATATAAGGAGTAACAAAAGACAAAGAATCTCCTAGATCTAGCAAAGCATAAATATGCACATGAAAGATATGTAACGTACCAGTAACTACATCAGGAGAATTTTTCTAATCCTGTCGAGTCTGAAGAGCATAGAGATGATTTGGACGTCGCCCGCTAGTAGCACTAGAAGTGGCACCCTAATAATTTGGGAGACCATACTGAGTTGAAAAGCGATTCTATTACCCTGAGGACCTGGCTGAGGATAGTCTCTAATTTTGTGGCCTAGCTTGTCAAAACCAAAACAAATGCCACTACCCGCTCTACACACACCCTGATAGTGAGGTGCAGGCACTTCTAATACTACCCTGGGTCTTAGAGCCTGGCGCTCTATCTTTGTTACCCTCTCTAAACTTAGGAAATTGAGCACTAGCTGTAGAGGGAGCTGGAACTGATGACTTAGGATAAAACTAGAAATAGTTTTCTCCTGCTGATTTAGGCTGACTGAAATTGAAGCTACCTGTCCTAGCTTTCTTATTTTGCTTTTCCCTCTGCTTAATTTTATTCTCTTCTATCTACTATGCATGGGTTATAAGTCTAGCTAAGGTTATATCACTGTTCAGCATAGCGGATTGCACTCATTAACAACGTTGTCGTTCACCCCTGAAGTAAACTTACTCATCTTGGATCTACTGTCTGTAACCACATAAGTGGAATATCTGGCTAATTGAGTAAACTTTAGAGAATACTCTTTCACTGTCATATTGCCCAGCCTAAGGTTGATGAATTCTAACACCTTGGCTTCTTTAAGCTCTTAGGGAAAGAATCTATCTAAGAACAAAATGACAAAATCCTCCCACTCTATAGGACTTACATCATCTGACCTTTCGGACATCCACTATTTGTACTAAGTATGAGCCACATCATGCAACTGGTATGCAGCTAGCTCAGCAATCTCAACAGTAGTCAACCCCATGACGTCTTTCACTTTTTGGATCTAATCAATGAATTTCTAAGGGTCTTCATCTACCTTAGACCCGAGGAAGGTTGGAGGATTCATTCGAGTAAAGTCCTGAATCCTAGTTGCGGTTGAGTTAGCCACTGGGTTGGCCAAAATAACTATTGGCCGCTCATTATGGGCAGCTATTGATTGAGCAAGAGTGGTAAATGTGGTCCTGAACTCCGCATGAGAAACATGATTTCCCAAAGGATCTTCAGGCTGAGGAGCTGACTGGTTTCTTCTCTTCGGAGGCATATTCTGAAATCAAGAGGAGAAACGAATTAGACTGAGAGTTTGACTTGTGATTATGCTAACAGGCACGACATGAATACTGAAAGAAGGGAAACTATTCCTAAAACATCTCATAGCCTCCTGCAAAAAAATATGGCGCACAACGCACCAATGTACAAGACTCTATAGTGCGGCTTTCAGAATTCCTAGGACTCTATTGAACCTTAGCTTCTGATACCAAGTTTGTAAATTACCGATTTTCTGAAGCATAATGTTACACGGTGCTCATGACCCCGAAGGACCACAAGCTAACCCATGACTAATGTTTGTACTTGTATACTGCATAAGATAACTTAATAATGCAGAAAACATAAACTGAAAGGCCATAAGGTTCAATACTAAACATAAGTTGAATGACATAACCTCTGTGTGGGGTAATAAAATACCCAAACAAAACTGGAAATACTGAAGTCTGAAATATAATAGTCTAGAAAACCTCTAAACATGACTGGAAACTATCTGAGTGAGAAGTTAATGGGACATGTCCCTAACAAACTCCAACTAATAAACTAATCAATGAGATAATAGAAAATCATCATATCCTTGGAGGATAAGGACTCACTTCTGACTCTGACTACTGAAACTGGAATTTACTACTGATCTGGAACTTGTGTCTCTGAACTTATGGTCTAACATAAAAAGAAAGCACCATAGCGCGAATGCGTCAGTACAAAGAAATGTACTGAGTATACATGTGTGGTAGGCTATATGCAAGGGTTCACCTGCATGGCTACTGCTAACTAACTGTCTAACATGAATGTGAGAATGCATACATAAATACGTAATTGTAACTGACAACGTGATAACATGATTTCTGAGTCTGTATACTGATAACATGACATACTATTAATTGATATGATTGATAACATGAAAGAATGTATCTGAATAAAACTGATAACATGGGTGACTGTAGCTGACAGACCTAAATCTGATGGAACTATCTAAGTACTGTACTGTATCTGAGTTGACTGTGTCTGACAGTCCTAAAATTTGAAGAACCATCTGAGTTCTATTACAGAGATTGATTTACTGTATCTGGCAGTCCAGATTCTGTACCATGAAACTGTTGGAAGTAGTATCTAACCGGCATGCCCCAAAGTTGCTATAATAGCTGAGCTGGGGTCCAATCTATGCCCTAATAGGAAGGGTGTCAATACCGCACCACTGGTAAGGACAACATGTGAAAAACCCTCATATAACAGGTAACTCTAGTGAGAACGGTGGGAACCCTCATATAATAGGTTAAGCCACCTCATCTACCCTCAAATAGCAGGCTAAAATGTCTCAACCTATGTTGACTACATAGTTCTGGAATACAAGGATTGCTTCTAAGAATCATACCCTCATATAACTTGTAAGTTCCCATCCTTGGGCTCACTCGGTGCTAATTCCTACTCCCATCTGAATGGACACTGAAAGATGATTTACTGAACTGAACATGAACTGAGTGACTGAATTCCATTGACTGACAAAATATTACTGATATCTGACAACTGACTGAGTCATGAGATTATAGAGATTTCCTGATTCATAATACTGTCTGAAGTCTAAAAGTTCATATCTTGACTGTGAGTATCATGAAAACATGACATGGCTCTAGAAACACAGCTAATATTTCGGGTACAAGTACCCCCAGGACTTGATGGAAGGAAACTGACTTAGAATAACTTACTTGAGCACATGACTAACATCATAATTCATAATATATTTACTGAAGCATTCCATCAAACACGTACTAGGCATGAACTTGTACGTTCATGGGGATTTCATGATATCATGCTAGTTAGGCAATTTTCCTTCATCTAGGCATTTAATCAAACATATTGTAGGCATAGTACATGTACAACACATTATACAACGATTAAACGTCATGCTTCAATTCTAAATTCATCTTTTGAGGGTTTAGTCATAGGGTTGCATGAATCTATATCTATAATAATTTAACCCGCACAGAATTTATTACTCAATCATGGCATAGAATTCGATTACTCATTATCAACATGAACAAGAACAACCCAAACATGACATTCATCAAGAAAATCTATAACTTGAATTTAGAAAAAAAATTCTTGGTCTTCATGGATGAAAGGAGTCCATGAATGAACTGTATGCATACTTTAGTTCGTGATTTCATGAAGATTGACGGTGAAACCTTCTTGAATTTGAATCCCCAATAGAAACCCTAGCTTGTTCTTGAGAGAAACTATTGTAATTTGGGTAAAAAGTTGTTGAATGATGTGTTATTAGGTTTAAATAGGGGTGGAAAGTTGACCATTTTAACCCTGGACATGTCATTAAATTTTCAGTAAAATTTTTCCAAACTAGGCCCCTGGTGCGACGCGACGCTATCGCGTTGCGTCACTGAAATTGATAATTGGAAATTTGAATGGAGGCGTGACGCGGAGCTATCGTGTTTCCACCTTGTTTAAGACCTGAAAGTTTGGCGCGACACGCCACTATCGTGGAGCAACACTGGAAATTGACAATTTTCATTTGAGTTGTCTCCGCGGTGTGATGAAGGCTTAGATGATACACTGTCTCACTAAAATGGCTCTAACTCTTCGCCCGGGTGTCTGATTTGGGAGAATTTGGTATCGATGGAAAGCTTATTCAATTTTCCATATGATAGGAAGTGAAATTATAAAAATACCATGTATATAAAAATAGATTTGTAATTCTAAGAAAATTCTAACATCCTTAAGATGGTTTTCAAGCTAAGAAAAGACACAGGTATTACAAATTATAATACAACTCAAAGACTTAGAATAGTCAACAACATCTTTCTTGATAACTAAAGACTGAATATCAATCAATAGAAGGAAATAAATTACTTTGACCCCAATAACTTACCCTATCTCTAAAAATATCAACACAACACGATCAACGATCAACGACGACCGCTAGTGGTCAAATTTTCCAAAAAAAAAAAGGTAGAGAAGTGTCGTATGAGAACCAAAACAATGGGTACTCAGTAGGCATCATCGGCTGATAGAGCTGAACCATGATATAAGTATCATAAAATACAAGATAAGATAACTAAGTCAAGGTATAGAAATGAGCCTGAATCATCTCCAATACTGTTGCACATAATAAGTAATTTAACCAAAATAATTGTATAACACAAGGCATAAACATATACCAACGTCACCATGCAATATAAGTAAATACATAAAAATAATAACGCTTCACAAGACATTACACTATCAATCACAAACTAATAAATTGCCTCTCGTACGCTAATTGGTGCGGAAAGTAAAAATTCCTCACAGACTCCTCTGCAGTTGGAGAGCACACTCAAAGGTAAAATAAAACAATCATTCATCTCTTAATATTAACCAATTCATTACTTAACCATCATCCCACAATTTACCAACATTCGACAATGTACCCACATTCCATAATATTACCATTATTTAGCAACCATATCATCGATACTCACTAGTCACCATTTATTATTTAACCATCTCTTATTGAGTAATATATTTAATTATTAGTCATCATTTAACAACTATTCACAATCTATCCACTAATCATCATTAATTCACTAATCATTAATTATCAACTAACCAATACTTAAAAACTAGCCAATATTTATCAATTAACCAATATTTAGAAACTAGTCATTATTTATCAACTAATCAAAATTTAGCAACTAGTCATTTTATCACTAGAGTCTATTAATATCATGCTACATTATAACTATTTCTTCATTTTTTACTTAGTTAGCTTGTCCATCTCACACCCCAATATCATCATATCTCAATAAGTATATCATCATAGTATAATACGTATAGCCGGACTCGAAACAATATAGATATTCAACAATATCCTGATAATATTATCATAGTCATCTTTCGGTCTTGCCAGGCATGTATAAATCATCATAATCATCCTCCGATCTTGCTGGTTATATATCATCATAATCATTCTCCGGTTTTCCCGGGCATATATCATGATAATTATCCTCTTGCCTTGTCAGGCATATATCATCATAATAATCCTCCAGCTTTGCCTGGTATATATCATCATAATCATCATTCGGACTTGCCGATTATACATCACATAGTCATCCTCTAGCCTTTCCGGGCATATAGAATCATAATGTCTTCATCAATATTATCAAAATTGTCAATATCATCAATATCTTAACCATCCTCCGGATTTCTATCGGGTATAAATAATCAATATCATCATCAGTATGGCCAATAGTATAATCATTACAGTATTTAATAGCATAAAAATTAACATAATTTAGTAACATGATCAATAATCGTAATCGAAATCATGAGTTCTACCATAACCACTAGCATGATTACCGATATAGTAAATAAGCACAATCTTTTGCATAATCGATAGCATAATCACTAATATAATTAATAAGCATGATATTTAGCATAATCCATAATATATTGGAAATATAGACAATGAACATTATCAATAACATAATCAATATGCATTATCAAATCATAGGTAATAATTTATCAATAACCTACTTAAAGGTTTATCGTTAGCAAAATAGATATCTTACCCTTAGCTTGGTGAATATTTAGTCCATGGCATAAACTATAGATTATTCATAGCTTATTCAATCACCAATGTAGTCAATAAGCATGGGCTCTAGCATGAACAAAAGAGAAAATGTTAATTTATGGACGAGCATAATTACTAGTGTAGTTAATAGCTCATTCGTTGACTCAATCAATAGTATAATTTATGTCTTAGCCAATATCATAATTAATGGCCTATATGTTTGGTAGCCCAAACAATAGTCAAATCAATAGCATAATTTAATAACTTATCATAAGCTTAACCAATAATTCATTTATAGCCTAATCATTAGTCCTTACTTTCAACCTCACCATTATAACCAATAAATACCAAGGAGTCTAAATATCACCAAGATAACCATCTTCCTAGATGTACGCAAGCGTATCTAGAGTCTTCAATAACTATCACATGTCTTCGCCTAAACTGGGTCGAAGATCCTACTTCTAGATCCTCAAAATCATTTATCAAACAATATCTACCCCGGTTTAGGCTAAGGTATCTAAATCAACTATAGATGTCAAATAAGCCACAATTAGTTCTAAGGTAGAGGTTCTTCCCAATCACAACAACTAAGTCAGAAGGATACTAAAGTAACCTTTATTAGTGTAAGAAACTTAGGCCAACTTACCCTTAGCATGAGGAACTAGAGAATTTTTACTTAATATTGAGTGATCTAAGGCATCCTCATGCTAAACATGAGAAATGAAGTCCAATTTTCCTAAGGCATAGGAAAACAAGCTTAGTGTTTCACTCTATGGTTTCAAAATGGCCAAAATGGCCCAACTAACCCAAGTCTTACTTTTCATCAATCCAACACCTAAAACCCATCCCAAATCAAACACAATAGAATAAGAATACTTTGACATAGTTCAATCTAACAAGAGAAAAACCTAGCCTACCTCGACGCCAAAGAAAGCTTAATGATCCGTTAAAATTACCATTTTTCCCTTAGAGAAGTCCCCAGTATACCAAGCTATCAAATTACATTCTAATCATCAATACGAGAATTACGATACCCATATTGTACTATTGTCCTTCAGGTTCAAAAATCACATCAAAAACCCCATTTGAAATCTTGCATGCTCAAGCCCTTAAGGTTTTAGGGTTTTAGCAAGAAAATGGTAAAATCTACCATGAACTTAGAGGAATATTACTACAAATCTGAAGGATAATCATAAATATAAATGTCAATCAAGATCCCAAGTTATCCACAAGTCTCAATTATAAGCTATCACACTATTTAGGGTTTTTGGATCAAAAGGAAGAGATGAAGAATGGCCAAAATTGTGGGAAAGGGGTCATTTTATACCCATTCCAAGCACTCGAGAGTCGCTATCGCAACTATCCTATTGCGATCAGACCATATTGTTCCTTCATAAGAGAAATGCAATCTCTACCAAATTCCTGCAATCACAAAAGGTTGGGATGATGAAACTTCTCACGATCGCGACATAGATACCGCGATCGCAGTGGCACAAGATTCTCTGATGTACCAGATTTTCTAAGTCCAAAATGGCGTCGATCGAGTGCTCGAGATTCATTCTGAATCATGTATATGAAAATGAACTATCTAACCATACCAAATTTGACATTCCAAACTCAACAATGCACTAATATGTTCCATCCGAGGTCATTTTGAACAAACGTAGGTCCAACATCTGTATTTTATTTTCTTAACTTTTTGACCAATAGGCCAAAATGAGCTCGGGTTTCTCAGGACTCAAGCTAATAGTCCACCCAGCCTAAAATTGACATTTTGGAGCTTCTGATGCAGTCAAAATTTGAAATCGAGGTCATTTTACTAATGTGTTTCCCGATTTCCTTCTGGAACCAACGAAGACTTCAAAATAAATAAGTGCCTACAAAACAAGAAAGAACTACCTCGTAACCAAACTGTAAGTTCCAGCAGGTCATAAATGACTTGGGGAAGCTATAGAGAAGCTCTAACAGAAGAAATAAATGTAAATATGGAAAATTATTTGAAGGGTAATTACAATATCCTCTACTAAAGGAACTTTCGTTCGCAAAAGTTAAGGATTAGGATACACCTGAAGTTTTGAACAAGTTAGAATACTGGGCCACTTCTCACTCTCAATCTCCCAAGTGGCCTCCCCTAATGGATAGTGCCTCCACTCAACCTTAACTACATGAATCTCCCTAGTGCTCAACCGCCTAACTTCACTAGCCAAAATGAGCATAGGCTCCTCTACAAAGGTCAAATAATCGTCCAACTAGACTAAATCCCATCTAAGCACATGGGATGGATCAGGAATGCATCACTGCACCATCAAAATATGCAAAATTGGATGAACAAGGGCAAAATCAGGAGGTAAAGCTAACTCATAAGTTACCTCACCAACTGCGTGGGGGATATCAAAAGGTCCAATATATCTAAGGATTGAGCTTACCCTCCCCCCTAAACCTCATCACACCCTTCATGGTCGATACGTGGAGGAATACACAATCACCAACTCCAAATCTCATGGAACGAAGCCTATGGTATGCATAGGCCTTTCGCCTACTCTGAACTGCTCTTAACTTATCCCGAATCACCCTGACTCTATCCAACAACTACTAAAGAAAATTAGTACCGCAAGGCCTAACCTCCGTAATATCGAACCATCCAATCGGAGAATGACATGTTCTACCATATAAAGTCTCAAAAGGTGCCATCTCAATACTCGAATGATAGTTGTTATTATATGCAAACTCTATCAATGCTAAGTGGTGCTCCCACTTGCCTCCAAAATCCATAACCTAGGATCGGAGCATGTCCTAGAAAACCTGAATAATCCGCTCTGACTTACCATTTGTCTCCTAATGAAACGCTATACTAAGATCCTCCTGAGTGTCCAACTCCTCCTGAAATGCTCTCTAAAATCTCAAAGTAAACAACAAACCATAGTTTGAAATATTAGAAATAGGCACAAAATGCATATAAACTATCTCCTGATCATAGGTATGGGTAATATCCCTACACTAAAGGACATCTGAAAAGGAATAAAATATGTTGACTTGGTCAAACGATCAACAATGACCCAAATACCATTGGGACCATGGAAGTGCAAGGCAAACAATGACTAAATTCTATAGTAATCTGCTCATATTTCTATTCGAAAATGGACAATTTCTAAAACAATCCTCCAGGTCACTGATGCTCGGAAGACCTGTTGGCAACATAGGAAACCACCTATAAAATCTATTATATCTCTTTTCATACTGCTACACCAATAATTTTGTCTCAAATCTCTATAAGGTTGTGCCAGGATGAATGGAATATCCGGAGCTATGAACTTCATGCAAAATTAACTGGATTAAGTCATCAATCCTCAAAATAAAAATGCGGCCATGAAATCTCAAAACACCCTCAAAATTCTTGGTGTTCCTATCATGCTCACCACTTAACACCTATTAACGAATAAAGTGAAGCTTACTATCCTTAAACTGACGATCTCAAATTTGCTCAAATAGTGAGGACCTCACCTCCACTCTAGCCAAAATCCTTCTAGGATTTGAAATATTAAATTGACCCATCAAGTTGGATAAGGATTGAATGACCTATACAATCGGCCTCTGAGAAACTAAAATACAAGCCAAACTACCCATACTCACTACCTTCCGACTCAAGGCATCTTCTACTATATTAGTCTTGCCTGAATGATACAAGATGAACATCTCATAATCCTTAATCAACTCTATCTATCTACACTGCATATTATCAAGCTCCCTCTGCATCATAAGATGCCGAAGTCTGTGATAACCAGTTAAAATATCACAATGCACTCCATAAAGATAATGCCTCCAAATCTTAAGGGTGAAAACTACCACCGCTAACTCCAAATTATGAGTTGGGTAGTTGCAATCGTGCAACTTAATTTGTCTAGAAGAATAAGCAATAACACAACCTTGCTGAATCAATACACAACCCTAAATAACACTAGAATCATCACAGAATACGAAGAATATCTCACCCTCAACAAGAAAAGCTAAAATAGGAGTCGAAGTGTGAAAATACTTGAACTTTCCAAAGATCAACTCACACTCCTTATACAATTAGAAGGGAACATCCTTTCGAGTCATTCTGGCCATAGGGGATGAAATTGTGTCAAAACCCTCAACGAATCATCTATAATAATTGACCAAACCAATGAAGCTAAAAACTTTAGTCGAAGATATAGGTTTAGCCTAATCATGGATTGTCTCAATCTTAGATAGGTCTACCATAATACCATCTTTAGACACAACATGCCCAAGGAATGTCATTTACTCAAGACAAAACTCGCACTTAGAAAACTTGGCAAAAAGTACAAGATCTCTTAAAGGCTAGAGCACGATACTCAAATATTGCGTATGATCCTCTCTACTCCTTGAATACACAAGGATGATGTCGATGAACATAATCACAAAGGAATCTAAATAAGGTCTAAATACTCAGTTCATCAAATCTATAAATGTGGTTGGGGCATTAGTAACATAAATGACATCACCAAGAACTCAAAATAGTCGTAATAGGTCCTGAAAGCTATCTTTGGGGTATCCCCAACTCCAATCCTTAATTAATGGTAACTAGATCTCAAATCAATCTTAGAAAACATCATTGCACCCTGAAGCTGGTAAGATAAATCAACAATGGAAGGAATAAGTTAATGATTCTTCACCGTCACCTCATTAAGCTGCCTATAATCGATACACATACATATGAAGTCATTTTTTTCTTCACAAACAATACAAGATCTCACCAAGAAGGCACACTTGGTCTAATAAAACCCTTACCAAGGAGATCCTAAAGTGAAGAATTCAACTCCTTAAGCTCGGCTGGAGATATACGGTAAAGTGCTTTAGAAATAGGTCCAGTGCCAAGCTCGAGATCAATAACAAACTCAACCTCATGGATAGGGGGAATACTAGGCAGGTCGGTAGGGAACACAACAGGAAACTAACAAAGAGTAAAACAATGGAATATCCACACTAGTATCATAAATATAAGTGAGATAAGACTCGCAACCCCTCAAAATAAGTCACCTAGCATGAACATAAGAAATAATCCACATTGTCTCGTGGCTAATATCTCTCTGCCACATGACTGGGGGTATGTCGGGCATGGCTAAGGTAATGGTCTTAGGGAAATAATCCATGACTGTATGATAGTGGGATAATCAGTGCCTGCCTAGAATCACATTAAAGTCCACCATATCTAGAATAATAAGATCAACATAAACATTAATATCGCTTACAGTCACAATACATTATCTGGGAACTTAAGCTACTACTAAATAATCAACCATAGGAGTATATACACACAAGGGCATATGTAATAAATTACTAGATAACTCCAATCAAGGTGTGTAATAAGATGAAGTATAAGAATAAGTGGATCTTGGATCAAATAAAGCAAGGGACAACTGGAAGCACAAAAAAATTATACCTGTAACAACAATATTCAAAGTCTTATCCTCGAGTCTAGTAGGTACTACATATAATTAACCATGCCTGCCACCTGGCTGGGCACCTGCCTGACCTCTTGTCCTGCCTGCCTGAGAACCTTCTCAAGAGCCTTGAAAACCACCCCTGCAACCATGAGAGCTATCTCTAGCTGAGGTATGAACTTCTGCAACCACTGGCTAAGCAACTACTAACTAAAAAACTATTGGTGCAGGAGGAACCTCAACTCTTGGAGTTTCAGCTATAGGTTGCGCCCCCGCCTCCATACTACTCTGATCTATAGACTGAGCATCATCAGATAACATACTACCAACTATTCTCAAAAGCTAAACCAACACATATCTATGCCCCGAAGAAGAAATAAAACCTAGTGGATCCTAGGATGGTCCCTGGCCCACCGTTAGTTGAGGTGTAAGAATCACCTTCTTAGGAGCGAGAATAGGACCTAGAGGAAGCTGACCTATCCTGTCCCCTAGTTGGACAACATCATATATTTGTCCATAACCTCGAGGTCGTCTATGAATAGGAGTAGGATCCTAGGCTTGGTCTCAAGACCCCCATCTCATTTAGCGGTAGCACGTCTCCTGACCATTTGCAGAAGATTAAAGTCAAGGGAATACTTCTACAAACCAACTCAGACTCTTAGTATGAAGTGAGTGAAAGAAGTCAAGAGCTCCTAAGAATAACCTATAGCCTTCCAAATATAGGAAACAAATGTCATCATTTCGATCTGTAGGACTTTACTAGACACTTGCTCTTGTATCAACAATACCGATAAAACCATTCTCTAATACTAATTTTTCACAACCCAGTTTACTAGTTATGATGGGACCTACTCTATCCCGTTAGTAGGCAAGCAAAACCATAACCCAGAGCTAAATGCAATGGGATAACTTGGTGACAATGCCCAATCATAGATGAGAATGAATAACACAATTATAAATAAGTAGAGGGTTCTAAATAGACAAAATAGTTAATACAAGATACCATCCCACTACCTAGTAGAGCTAATATAAGAGTGACTAATTATAATACAACTCGAAGACTTAGAATAGTCAACAATATTTGTCTCAATAACTAAAGAATAAATATCAAAATATAGAAGAAAATAGGTTACTCTGACTCTTAAAACTCACCCTATCACCAAAAATATCAACACAATATGATCAATGTTCAACGAAAATAACTAGCACTCGAATCTACACCAAAATAGTACAATAGTGTAGTATAAGTACCAAAACAATGGGTACTCAGTAGGCATCATCGGTCGACTAAGTTAAACCCTTTTATAAGCATGATAAAATGTAAGATAACATATGTCATGACCCGAACCAGGGCCTAGTCATGTTGGGTGCCTCAAGCCCAACTGGGACTAGAGATCACCCTTATTACCCAGCCATAACCGCCCTACACCATATGTTATAACTTAACAAGATGGAATAATCATAAATAAAAAATAGTCAAACGATGCCAGCCCAAATACCAATACAAAGGCTGACACCAATACCGACACCACCCATGCCAACCCAAAATAGTCTTACAAAGCCTCTAACTGAAATCAAAACAATATTTTGTTGGCACATGTCCTCGACCATAGAAAAAACCAAAGTCTAAGAAATATCAAAAGTATGTAGAGAAGACCATAACACTAAATGGATTCTTCCGGAGTGTGGAATCTCATCATTTAAATCAACCACCAAGTTGTCCCCAAATCCAATCACCGACCAGGATGGTTGGTTCCTGCATCGCGTAGGGATAAAAAGCCCTAAGAAGCATTAGAGGGTGAACGCTACCATGTACTCGGGAGTAAGGAGAAAATAATGGTAATATTTGAAACCAAGTAAATAGTCATATGCAATCATATCCATCCATACATACATATATATATATAATCCATGCTAGGAAAGGGAACCAGTTTTAGCATGTATTTAAATCATTAACCTAGGTTATGTAGCTTGATCGTCCAAGAACCACACACGGGCTATATGAGTTCAGTGTTACTCCCTGAACTGGCCCCAGTGTATGTAGTTGTATGAACCAAAGATATCATAGGGGTAAGGGATTCTCGTGTACCCTTCTCTCTCCATGATACATATATACAATTATAAACTTAGGGGATTCCCATGTACCCCATAAGAATTTGGTCACCATGACCAACCCTAATATCGACAAACATGAGTTTCCAGTGTCCATCCGTTGGACTCACACCTTCGCAGTTAGCAATCACAACCTGCTATTATTGTCTAATTAAAACCATTAGCACATAACCAAACCACCAATTCCATAGTTAATTTTCAAGGAATTATGTGGTGGTCTCATCATACCGATTATAGCTTGCAAGCAATGTCATTAACCAAGCCTTAGGGGATTCCCATATACCCCATTGATTTCCAATAAAACCAAAACCATGGACACCATGGCCTTACCAAATCATTTAATTTCATTAAACCATTTAGGGTTCCATTACCAAATTATGCAATGCAAGGTTTTCAATAAAAGTCAAACTACGTGAAAAAAGTATTCTCATAGGTATTTTAACAAACATGTTGAGGGAATATAGTTTCCAAAACCAAAACCAATCAATTTGGGTAATCCAAAGGACCCATTAACCCATTTACCATTACCATGCATTCCACAATGTTCAAAACAACATTATAATCATGAAAACCATAAGAAAAACATGGGAAAACATTATCCAACCATTAATAACCAAAACCCCCCAACATATAGTTCAAAACCAAATAACGCCCATAATTAAATCATGAAAACCATTACTTAAAACATGAATTTAGTTGAACTAACAATAAGGGAAGAGTAACACGTCTTAAATACAAAAGTAGATGGAGAGACACCACCCTTGAAAACCCTAATTGTCCACCTTGAAAGAAAACCTAGTCTTTCTTGAACCAAGAGCCTTGAGAGACATTTAAGAGTGTTTAAAGGGTTTTTGATTGAGAATCATAGGGTAAATGAAGTCCCAATAATGTTTCAAGTCGTGGGGTCAAAATAGGTTAAGAAGAAAAATGTACAGAATACCTCCAACATAAACTGTAAAAATTCCTGCAGGTGGGTACAATTAGGGCACCTCACTTTTACTCCATCATACAAACAGTACCCCTAACTCGTACCTAGGATAAAAATTAGACTCCATATTTTGTCCAACACACGACTCCCCTTTCTCAAATAATACCATCACCATAGGAAAAGTATTTTCAAACTCTATCTAAGACACAATCAAAAGGGTTAGACACTGGACAACTACAAATTAGACTATACCACTTGTACCATCTCCATACAACCCTTATGATGTCCACTCGTACCTTGGACAAAAACCATACTGAGTAGCATACAACCAAGGCCCCTAAATAATACCCAAATCATAGGATAAGTACCCTCAAGTGGTATGATATCTAGAAGGCTCAAACTCAAAAAAAATTCAAAGGACCAGAGACTAGTGAGGTTCAATTCTCCCCATCTTGGCTCATTCGTCCTCGAATGATAGAATAAGGTAGTACAAGCATGATTTACACCCCAACACCTCGATTCTAACCTTTAACTAAGAAAATAAAGATGCAAGGAATTAATATCTCTTTTAATAAAGTTTGAAAACAAAGACATTATAAAGAATATATAGCTTACGTATGAACTTTCACAACAGAAAATAGGAACAAATACTGGGTCTTCATGTCCTTTTTCTGCTTACCAAGTAGCATCTTCAACCTTATGGTTCCTCCAAAGAACCTTTACCGAAGCCACATCCTTGGTTCGCAACCGATGAACCTGATGATCTAAGATCTCAACTGGGATCTCTTCTTAAGACAAAATATCTGAAATACCAATATCCTTCACAGACACAACTTGAGATGAATCACCATTACACTTCATCAACATAGAGACATGGAATACCGAGAGAATGGAGCTCAACCTAGAAGGCAAGTCCAACTCATAGGCAACATTGCCAACCCTTCTCAAAATCGCATAAGGACCCACATACTGAGGACTAAGCTTCCCCTTCTTCCCAAACTACATCACTCCTTTCATGGAAGAAATCTTCAGGAACACCTTATCCCTAACCTCAAAATCCAAATCCCTTCGCCTCACATCTGCATAAGACTTTTGGTGACTTTTGGCATCCTTAATCCTATCCTAAATTACCTTTTTCTTCTCCATAGCTTGGTGAATCAAATCCGAGCCAAACATCTTTGCCTCACAAACCTCAAACTACCCAATAGGAGATTTACACCTTCTACCATTCAACACTTCAAGTAGAACCATCCCTATGCTGGAGTTCATGATATCATATGAGTTGAAAACATGTAAATTTGGTTGTTCATGATGTATAATTTGATTCACCTATGCTTAAGATGTGCATGTAAGGTTTTTGATAAAATGCCTAAGGAACTATAAATCATGCAATATAGCTAAATTGTGACTAAGTGAAGGATTTATGATATGCCCTTACGTTCCAATGACTTCTATGTTGTTAATGTGCCTTGTAAATGTTGTTGGAATGCCCATGAACTATTCTTATGAGATTATGCTATGTTTACTTGCAAATCCTACTTATGAACAAGATGTATGATAACCATGCAACCCACATGAACTTCCATGCTATTAGTATGTGTTGCCAATATGATTAAGCAACGAACATGATATTAAGATTGTACAAGTACTTCCATGTGATATGAAATCCTTTCCATGCAATACATTGTTGATAACCATGCATAGTATGAGATCCCTACTTATGATATTATATATTATGGACTCTAATCCTATGATCAAGTCAGTCATGTGTGTCAGTTTCCTTCCATCGAGTCCTGGGGGTACTTGTACCCGAAAACTATAGTTGTGTGCCTAGATCCATGTCATGTTTCACAATATCCAAACTCAAGCTATGATTCCATAGACTTCAGTCAATCATGTGACTCAGGAAAACCTCATGATCTTAGTCAGTTGTCAGATATCAGTAACATTCTGCCAGTCAGCAGAATTCAGTAAGATTAAGTCATGCACAGTCAGTTATTTATGTCCAGTCCCTCTAGATGGGAGTAGAGGTTAGCACCGAGTGAACCCAAGTATGGGAACTCACACGCCAGTTCAGGGTGTGATCTTAGTAACAATCCTTCTGTTCTAGAACTACGTAGTCAGCGTAGGTTGAGATATCTTAACCCATCAGATTAGGGTTGATGAGGTGGCTTAACCTGTCAGTTTAGGGTTCCCACCATTCTCATTGAGTACCTGCCAGATAAAGGTCACTCACAGGTTGTCCTTACCCATGGCACAGTATTGACACCCCTCTAGTCGAGGCAGAGATTGGACCCTAGCTTAGCCATAACGGCATACATGGGGTATGTCGGTTAGACACTACTTCCCACAGTTTCAGTATCAGTTTCAATAAAAGAACTCAGGGCGTTCTTCATATTTTAGTATATAAAGGACTGTCAGATATAGTCATACATGTTATCAGTTTCAGTATCAGTCATGAAAGTTATCAGTAAACCATGTATTAGCTTACAGGTCATGCTATCACGTATTCACGGTCCCAGTTTCTATATATATGTGTTTGCACTCTGACGTTCATATTAGTCAATCAGTGTTGTTCATGCATGAAACCCTTTATGTTCAGCCTACCTTCCTCGTATACTCAGTACTCCAGTTGTACTGACGCATTTGCGCTACGGTGCTTTCTTTTCATGTTACACCATAGGTTCCGAGACACGAGCTCCAGCCCAGCAGTAGCGGTAGCATTCCAGTCCCAGATACACAGTGAGTCCTCATTGATTCGAGGACAATATGATTTGATACATTTATTTATTTCTTCAGTTTAGTTTTACGGAGTTAGTTGGAGACATGTTCCTTCAAATCCTTATTCAGACAGTTTAGAGGCTTTCAGATCTACGTTCAGATTTATGCTCAGATTTACGTTCAGATTGAGTTGTTTTGGGTATTTTCACCCACATGGTTTTATTCAGTTGAATCTTATGGCCTTACAGTTCTATGTATTCCGCATTATTATATCATGATTTGCAGTATACAGGTACAGATATCAATCATGGGTTAGCTTGTGGTCCCTCGGGGTCATGAGCACCGTGTAGCATTCCGATTCAGCGAATCGGGGTGTTACACTAACGCAACAGATGAATGATCTGTTAGATTGTTTATCTGTTACATCAGATTTTTGTAGTTGCATCAAATTTTAATTTGTTTCATCAGATATTTTCATATGTTGCATCAGATGTCTTCATCTGTCGCATCAGATGTTTCATCTGTTGCAACACTATTTTTACCAAGACAAATAACAAATCAACACAGCAACACCAACACATCACACACACACACACTAAGAACATCAACTATGAACAAAAATCACCAAAAAATCTGAATCAACAGTACGACAACAAGAAGAAAAATGCCAGAAATTAGGATTTTATTCAGTCCATATTTCAATACTAGAAGAGTAGTTGGCTTAAGCTCCTCTGTTTCTTCATAATTTTTTACCTGTAAAAAAAGAAAATGGGACGACGAAGAACTCAAAATTATTATCGCCGGAGAAGTCTTCACGTCGATTGACGATTGAAAGGCGAAAGGGAACTCGCCCGAATATTTTTCGCAGGAGGTTGAAGTCTCCGGGGATTAAAGAGAAAATTTTGCAGAACTGTCGGGTGGAAGAGAGTTGAGAGAAGTTGTCGAGAGAGAAAGAGGAGAGAGACTGGTTGATTTGGATTAAAGAGGGGTGTGGTTGATTTGTATTTTTGAAAATATTAGAAAGTTTTATAAAAATATTAATCAAGCCCATAATTAACTCAATCAAGTTCTCTGATGATGTTTGACACTTTAAGTTGGTCAATGTCACAAATCCTTCATTCAAGACTTAAAAGATACCTTTCCTTCGATTTTCTAAAGAAACTCCTAATATTACTCCTAATTGAAAAAAGTAAAATCAATAGTGAATTTTTAAAATATCTTTATACTCTATATTTATAATATTTAATTTTTTAGCCGAATTCTTACGTCCGTAACTATACTC
Organism: Capsicum baccatum var. pendulum; assembly: GCA_030864225.1. Taxonomy (NCBI): domain Eukaryota; kingdom Viridiplantae; phylum Streptophyta; class Magnoliopsida; order Solanales; family Solanaceae; genus Capsicum; species Capsicum baccatum. Next base: position 65,053,127 of record CM061559.1, on the reverse strand, counting down.
GGATTCGCACCCTCCGCAACTTAAAATTTAAATTTTAATGAATCCGACTCTCGAATTCGCATCCGTCTCGAATACCCCAACCCGAGTCCGAGCAACTTAGATTAGAGCTCTAGTTTTCTGTTGATAATTAAACTGATAACAAAGCATGTTGTCTAGGTGCTTCATTCGTAATGATTGCTACTGGTATACATACGAGAGAGATCATGCAAAGGGTAATCAATTTAAGGGAAAAAAGGATCCAAAGGAAAGCCAACACATTTCTATCAAGTTATACACCACAAGATATGCCAAAGAACTCACAAATAAACCTTACCATACATGGCATGCAAATTCGAGTAGAATATGTCTCCAAGATCCAATTAAAATAATTGAATGCAAAGAAAGTCATCTGTATCCTAAAGAGCCAACTTAGTGAACTAAAGAGCCAAACATTGAGTTTTAAGAGTCACACAAAAAATGCTTACTTAAATTCCTTTCTTTTTTTAAAGATCAAAAATTCATATGCCATGATTTAAATGTTGGTCTTCCTTAATAATTATTGACAAGGCACATAACTATAGAAAGCTTATTTTTATGACCTTATGGCCTCTTTTAAAGTGGCTTAAACCTAAAGTCTCTTGCTACCTAAAACTCGGTCTAGTCATTGCGTTCTTTATTGGTATGGATTAAAAGAACAGTCGAAAATCAATTATTGCTTGAGCTTTGATCTAGAAGCAAAGAAAGATCATAGATTTTAGTACCTAGCAAGCCAGACATGGGCCAAGGCCCAAGGGGAAAAATCACAAGCAAACACTACTTTAGTACTGCACTAACTAAAACTACACCCAGACGAGACCAATTCCCTTAAGAAAGTTGTCACGCTATCCATCATCGGGGAAAGTCACTAGAAATCTAACTAATACATCTGTTTCAAAAGAAAATTAACATCATTGCACAATGAGAGTCTCTTGATGAAATGGTTGTAGAGATACGGGGAGGAGGATCAGGCTCTCTGGAAAATAGTCATACAACATAACTATGGTCAAGAGTCTCAATTGTGTACAAAAGAAGTCACTAAACCCTATGAAATTTCAGCTTGGAGATCAATAAGGTCCATCTCGACTAAACTTGTAGGAAACATCAAACAGAAAATAGGAAATGAAGCTAAAATCCTATTTTGGAAAGATGTTTGGGTTGGACAGGAGACTGTAAGGCACACTTTTTCCTGACTTGTTTTCTTTTTGCTACAATACTGAAGTCACTTTGGCAGAAAGTTGGTCAAATGGTTGGGATATAGCTTTCAGGAGGAATCTAAATGATTGGAAAATAGATCGGGTGGCACAACTGTTACCGTCACTCAATGAATTTAAAGGTTTTGAGGCAAGGATGGACACAATCTCATGGAAACATTCAGAGGATGGAAGAGATACAACATGAAAGTCTAGAATATACAAAAAATAAACAAATAAACAGCAGCTTCAATCTAATAAAAACATCAATCCAATAATAACTATAAACAAGACATAAAGTATGTAACAAAAAATTACACAAAAAATGTCACTGCCTAATAATTTTTAAATTAAATTTCATATTGTATAAATTAAGAAAAATCAAGTGCCAGTAACAGACAAACTATGGTAATGAAAAAAATAAAAGTGATAAAACTTAGGACAATAATCCTGTAACGTATATCTTTTTTTAGTATGCATACAAATTTAGTCAATACTATTATATTATTTCATTTTCATGTGTAACTTTTAACATTAAAATCAAAAGTTTGGTAAATAAAATAATAAACTACAATGTTCAAGACAAGTAAATAATTATACCTAGCGGATTGAAAACTTGAAAAAAGATTAGAGTCGTGCCGATATGTTGTTTTCCTGTTTCTTGGATATGTCAAGTTAGTGGAGTACAAATGGGTTTTTGTGCGAAAATGAAATAAAAAATATAAAATTGTAAGATCTAAAATATGACTTGTGCCTTGAGGCATAAAGGTTAATCGCACGTGTTCAAATTTATTTCACTAGAAACAATATTAATAATGATATACTACTATGAGAATTAGTTCTAATAATGCAACTTCTTAATTTACCTGACATAGTTTAGCTTTAACCGTTGAGCTTCGTGTTGATAACGTTTTCAAATTAATCTAAAAGAGTAGTAATATGAATGAAGAAGTAAACAAGATTATAAGGAGACAAGACAAGATATGAGAATTTTTCATTCTTTCAATTATTCAAGTGTAAAAGTGTTTCAAGTGTCTACAATATAAACTCTTATGCCTCTATTTATAGTGTCATATAGAGGCATGCAAAAGGTTGTCATAAATATGACATTAACCATTAAAATAATGAAGGAGCTTATGAATGTGTAAGGTTACAAGAATAAAGGTCGTGAATGGTGGAAGTTATTTCCATAATGGAGGAGAATAATGAAGATAAGTAGTGAAAGTAATTTCTTGAGTAGTGGACATCCACACTTATTAATTTTACAACAAAAGACTGTATTCGGAGTTTTCTCTTGCACCATTTATACTCCTTTTGAAGGAACGGTTATACAATAGAGCCAAAAGGGTAACTTGTTTTTGAAAGAGACCAAATGGGAAAAGAGTATAGCTAGCAGCTATCCACGACTTAGTGTTGCCGTTAACGGCAGCCGTTAAACAACTTTTTTTTAAAAAGATTTTTACTAAATCGTGCAGCTCTACACGTCTTGAGTCAACATATTTTGATTTAAGTCGTGTGAAGCCACACGTCTTAGGGTAATTTATTACAAATCGTGTACCAACACGACTAGGCAAATTTAAAAATCAAATGACCCAAATAGCAAGCTCTAATTGACAACTAAAAAATTAACCGCTTTAATTTTTGGAATATTGCAATAAACTTTTATTTGGAAACACCATTTCAAATGACCCTGTATTAGAAAGAAGAAGGAAATGGATGAAGCAAGAAGGCACACTATTAAATTAATCATGTTCTTTTTGACAAAAGGAAATACTCTATACTTTCTAAAGCATCTTCAGAATCTGTCTGGAATTTTGATGAAAATGCAAACTGAATCATTTTGATCGAGTGGAATGAGATGATTTATGTATAGGCATTTCGAAAGAGTTAATTATTTTCACTCATAAAGATCAATAGAAACAAAAAAGAGACAAGATGCAAAGAAATGACAAAGAATATACAATAGCATAACCATAGCAGAAAAAGAAACCATTTAGCCATCACGAGAACTGAACTCAAGCAAACATTGGCATAATGTAGAACTATGAAGTGGCGATGTAGTATAAATACAAACCAATAAATAATACTTGAAAAATACTCTCTTTTCAAAGACGCAGCTCCACATGGCTTGGGTCAAATATTTTGATTTAAGTCGTGTGAAGCCACACACCTTGGCTAGGGGAATTTATTACAAGTCGTGTACCAACACGCTACTAGGTAGATGAATGAGTTCAATTACGAGCCTGCAACTGTTCTTTCAAGTCCTCCTTCAGTTCCTGAAACCATTTCTTTACCAAGCCAAAAATGGGGAAAAAATCCATAATCCTATGAAGGTAAAGTTTGTTGCAATATTCCAAAATGTAAAGCGGTTAATATTTTAATTGTGAATTAAAGCTTGCAATTCGGGTCCTTTGGGTTTCACATCTTCCTAGTCGTCCATTGGTAAGACTTGTAATAAATTCCCCACCACAACATGTGGCTTTCACAAGACTCAAATCAAAATATTTCGATCCAAGTCGTGTAGTGCACACCTTAATAAAGAGTTCTTTTAAAAAAAAAAAGTTATCTAACCGCTCCCATTATGACAGCACAAGTCGTGGATAGCTCCACGTTTTTGCTCATTTGTTCTCTTTCAAAAATAAGTTGCCTTAACGATTTTTTGCTAAAAAGATTCGACATCAACTTTTTCGTGAAAGGATACAACAAATCCTAATTATAATTCTTTCTTAATTATTAAATAAATTTTGTATAGTGTATTTAAGCAATTTAAAAGGATATATAGGCCTTTTTACTTATTTAATTTTGAGATTTTCAATTTTATAATAATATATTGATGATTAAGATCAATGCGTCTGAACTTCTTTCCGATAAGAATATTGAGTTCCTCAAACTACCATATTCCTTGGAGTTCAAAAGTCAGATAAACAAGTCACTTTGTTCACAACAAATATCCCAACTATCAAAAAACAGGAAGAATGCAACGCCATATTAATCACCATGCTATTGTTAACATTTTCCTCGTCACATGAAAAGAGTAACATGAAGCTCAAGAGTATGGAGAGTGTAGTCAAATACTCCATAATTAAAAAGAAATTGATTTATGATCGATTTTGCAACAAATTAAATAAATATGAATTCCTATTTATACCTCATATAGAAAAAAAAATTGTCTACCATAACAGTTACTTCAATATTTTTCTTACAACAAAGCAGACTTAGATCTGTTTGATTACATAGTAATTAGTAGCTTTATTTTCACAAATATGATATTTTAAACATCCTTACGCTAGACCGCTGGTATGATTTTACATAAGGAAGCAAGTCAAGCGGCTTCATCGTTTCAGTGATGTCTGACACAATTAAATTCTCTCTTTCTGCCAACGAAAGGAAACAATTGAACGTGTCAATACTGCGAATGACCGAAGCAATATATGCAACAGGCCTTTGTCCTAATCCAGGTGACAAATGATCAGCATGAGGATTGCCATATATTTTTTCTTTTCTGACGTAAACGTCAAGGTCACCTGCTGAACTGGTTTCTTTACTTTTGAAACATCTCCGGTCAGGTGGACAGTCCTTGGAGCCATTGTTCAAATGTAAGTTAAAATTTTCCCGCTTCAAAAGAATCTTGAGGACTCGTACAAGGTGTGGTAGGCACAGTGGATCATATATCACATCTGCACCCAAACTTTAAAGAGGAAAGTCAAAGCCAGTTCTAATGAAGGCACGATGATACTGAGGCTTGAAATTCTGTCCAGGATATCCATCTTCTTCGTAATCTAAGTTAAAAAAAGAAAGGGGCAGCACGGTGCACTAAAGCTCCCCTATGCACAGGATCCAAAGAAGGGCTGGATCACAAGGGTATATTGTATGCAGCCTTACCCTAGGGCCGGATCACAAGGGTATATTGTATGCAGCCTTACCCTAGGGCCGGATTACAAGGGTATATTATATGTAGCCTTACCCTTCATTTCTGCAGGGGCCTATTTCGACGGCTTAAACTCGTGATCTCCTGATGACATGCAGCAACTTTAACAGTTACTCCAAGGCTCATAAGATGTAAAAAGTTTTAACACCTTTTCGGACGAAACTCGAACTTACTATAATATACCAAAAACGGCAGCGTCAAGTCATTTTTTAACTTGAATGGCCTTCAAAATTCATCTGTTTTTTATTTTATTGTTCCCACAACCTAACTACTACTAAATCTGCAAGTCCATTCCTCAAGATTAAAGTGTTACAGGAAAGGAAAGCAACCCTTGGTACTACAAATAACAAAAGCAAACTTAAGAGAAACTACTCACATTATATCTGGCATTAATTCACGTAGCTCATTTTCTGTTGCAGACGCCCACGGCAAATGCAAGCACTGTACCTGAATGCAAGAAGGCACGTCTTAACTGCTACTTAAGCTTTAACGAGACATTTTAGATATATTTTTTTTTTGATAAATGTACAGTACCAGGAAGGTACTAAAAAAGTTTACAAGTGCTTAAACAACTACTTCCTTCGCCCATTTTTACTTGTCCATGTTTGATTTGGCACACCCCTTAAGAAGCAATAATAAAATGGTAATTTTATTACATAACCCCCAATTATTACGTTAAAATCTGAACTGTTGAGAAATGAGTTGGAAATAATTAGTCCTCTCTACGTCCAACAATACTTGTCCACTATTGACTTAGCACATACCTTTAAAAAAAATAATAGGATTTAGTTTTATTATATCACCCTTTAAATATAATAAATTTCATGTCTTGGAAAATGTATTGAGTGATGAATTGTATTTAATAGCAAGGGTAAGATAGATAGAATTGGGTAAATTATCAATTGATTTTCCAAAATGGGCAAGTATTGTTGTACAACAGACAACTATATTTAGCTAAGTTGCGCGGACTCTTCATTTTTGTTGTTGCACCTATGTCGACATGAGACAGGTGCGGGTTCGACGTGATGAATAGTATTGAAGGCTAGTCTGAGTTAGGATGTTGTATGTTTTGGTGGTTAATTGGAGTATCTTGTTTTTGGTATCATTGAGTATGTTAATTTCAGTGTTATCTTGTTCTATTACTATTCCTCATCTTATCTTAGATTGTTTTATTTTGAGCCGGGGTCTATCGGAAACAGCCTCTCTATCTCACTTGGTGGGAATATACTGGATATGTTGTTGTTGTTGTAGTAAAATAAAAGATGAAATAGATCTAAGACATGAAAAATGACATACCTTCAATACTACAAGACTTTGTCTCTTTTTCAGTTTTTCTTCTTGGTCAAAATTCGCTGATTCATGTTTCAGGCCAAATGGAGGAAAACTAAGAATTCAAGTGGTTGTGTTCTAAGGTAGACAGTAGCAACAATCTGTGAGGAGACTTGGTCGAACGCCTTGAAAGAGTTTCTTTATCTTTTTTGAGGGGGAAAACCACAAAGCTTGAAAGAAGCAATTGGTTCTTGGGTAAGACACCCTAAAAGATTTTTCAAAATTTGAAATATCCTTACTAGAGCCAAATCCCAGCACCCGTATACATATTTGGAGCCGCATCCCATCCCCCCCCCCCCCCCAAACCTTAAAATTTAAATTTTGCCGAATCTGTCTCTCGAATTTGCATCCGTGTCGAATACTTGCACTCGAGTCCGAGTAACTTAGATTTTTAATATAGTGGACAAGTATTGTCGGACAGAGGGGGTACTAAAAAATAAAGGAAAAATAGGTATAAAGTAGTAATTATCTCTTGGTTTTCAAACTGAATAAATAAAAGTTGCAGTAGAGTGAACAAGTAAAGGTTGACTGAGGGAATACATTTTATATATTAAACGGATCAACTTGTTAAACTCACTAACGTCAAGTTTATGTTAATGACCTCTGTTGTATTAAAAGCAACTCCAGTTTTCAACGACAAACTTTTAACAAAACACTCGTTGGACTCAAAAACATGGCATACACACAAAAAACTACCCCTATTTGGGATTGAGGCATTATTTATAAATACGAAAACTTAATGTCCTCATCTTACAACGACTTGGTTTTCAGGAGTAATAATAAATACAACATATCCAATATATTCCTACATAGTGAAGTCTAGGGAGGGTATGAGTACGGAGTCCGTACCTCCACCTAACAGGTAAGGTCGAGAGATGGTCTCCGATAGACCCCCGACTCAAGACAAATATACCGTTCAAAAAAGATATAATATAAGAACAATAGAAATTAACACACCAAATAGTAACAGAAAAAAAACTACACAAAGTAATACTACAATCGATCTGTACAAAACAACAAATACTACAAAACTCAAGAAAAAACAAGGCACTACAAGCAAAGCACTAAAATTATTAGCACGGACACCAAAACAAAGCACTTCTACATATCAGAGCAAGGCTACACTCCTTTTTGCTAACCGTCTCCCCTAATTCAATTCGCATCTTCCACACCTTTCAATCTAGGGCCACACTAAGGCTATAACACCCACGTTTTCGGGCTACAATTCGAACCCGGCCTTCGTACATATATAGACCCCAACCCCATGATTTCTATCTAAATATAAGTGGTTAGTGTGGGAACATCTTTGGATATTTATTGAAGTCATAAAAGTCCTCTAGCTCAAAGTTGAGTTGAGAACTTTCTTACCTATTGAGTTATAGTATACGTTTTAACTTGGGTCAACTTCCAATGACCATTACTCCTAGAATATTAAAATTTATATGGCCTACTATGTACCAAATTAAAGCCCTTTGAGTCTTCTTTCCAACGCAACTGACCGTTCGTCAATCCGAGTTTAGAGTAAAAATTTATGGACATTTTAGTGAGACATTGTCCGGCGTGTGCGATGGGTTGCGCAAGGCAAAGCTTCTGCCGCGCGTTTGGGCTTTCGGCGCGATCCCCACCTTACCTGACGTAAAAACATATTTTTCCCACATTAAATCAACGACAAAATGGTCCTTTCACCCCGTATAACTCTCTCAATCCGTTTTTAATCCCTAAATTCGTCCCAAAGTATGATAATCACTCCCTAATCCCTAATTCATCTTCTCTCCCAAAAACCCCAATTTTCCAATCTAAAGTTCCAAGAAAAGGGTCAAAGATTATAGTATCTTCTCAAGGTTTTCTCACCAATTTCGTCATCAAAGGTATAGGAAACAAATCCAAGTCTTCATATTGAATTCAAGCTAGGGTTCAAGCTTCAAAATTAAGGATTCAAGCTTTTCCCAAATTCCTTTCGTCAAAAAGGCATGTTGAACACTCCCTACTTTAATTACTATCTTAAAGTGTGAATTTTTCTATAGTTTTACTTGTTTCATTGATGCTTTAAGTTGGATTTGATAATTGTCTTTGCAAATATTAATTATTGATTTTTTCTTCTTACGAACTATTTATAACCACATGTGTTAGGTTTTAATGATTTAAATAACATGGTTGGAAAGATGCATTGCATTATGTAAGTCTTGAAACATTGAACATTATGAATGATTGAAATTATGATTTTCAAGCCTTTTGAAAAAGCTTTGAATTGAGATGAAGAACAGAGATGATACCCCACCTTTTTGAAATATCAAAGATGTTGAATTTCATGACTTGCTTGGAGATTCTTATGCAGTTTAATGATGAATACGGGTATGATTTTTAATGATGGGGTTAAGGAGTCATTAATGTTTTATGATAATGTTTCTTGGAATGATATGAATGGCTTGCAAGTTTTGGTATGACGATACCAATATGAATATGCCTAATGAATGACTCCATGATCAATGTTATGTGAAAAATGTTTTAATTGGATTTTAATGAAAATTGCATAGCTTCACCGTGAAGACGCAAGTCGTTTGACCAACGCTCGAAACCTGTGTTTGCCAGCATAGGGATGTCGTACCTTAACTAGACGACCAAATAGTATCCTTAACATGAGAACGGTCTTTAACATATGGACAATATGTATGATGGCTCAGTCTATTAATGACTCTTGCCTAACCCTCAGTATGTGCGGCCAACATGTACTGGGCCCTGCCAGTTGGGGAGTTCCATACCCATATAGCCCGTGGGCAAAGAGACGACGGTGAAAGCCACGTAGTTCAGACTAAGTTTTAAATGAGCATGTAACATGTCCCTTGCCCATATCCCGGCATCCTATTACAGTTATGATTGTTGAATATATGTTTTATGACTGATTTTGATAAATTTGCATATTTTATCCCACTTCTTAGGTGCATGTCAGTACTCGCGTACTGACCATCCCTGGACACTACATCGTTTCATGATATAGGTTCGGAAGGCTTTTCTTGTGACCATGTACAGCGTTGGTGTCTCTATTGCGCAGATGTTGAAGTGGTAGGCCTTCCATCATTCGGAAGACCTGGTTTTCTTTGTCCTTTTTGGTTTAGCATTTTATTTCTTTTTCTCTGGCATACTCTTGAAGGGGAGCCTTGGAGTAACTGGTAAAGTTGTTGTCATGTGACCAGAGGAGGTCACTGGTTCAAGCCTAGGAAACAGTTTCTGGCAGAAATACAAGGTAAGGCTGCGTACGATACACTCTTGTGGTGGGGCCCTTCCCCGGACACCGCGCATAGCGGTAGCTTTAGTGTACCGGGATGCCCTTTTTTTTCTTTTTGGCATACTCGGGGTCAGGTCCCGACTTTGTAGATGTTTTATGAATAGAGGCTTGTAGACAGCATTGGATTATGGTTCCTAGGTCTGGATTTGGTTTTCAAACTTTATTTCGTTATTCATCAAACTCTTTCATATTATGGATTCATTTATGCGGTTATATTTGAGACTACACTTTTAATGTAATGATAAGGGGTCATCCCAAGCCTTCATCGATTTGGGGTGATTATCGCGGCCAGGGCCTCAGTTCGGGTTGTGACAAAGGCATTCGTGCACCTCCTCATCACATGTTTGAACCATCTCAACCTCGCTTCCCGCATCTTGACATCAATCAAAATCACTCTCACCTTATCTCAAATAACCTCATTTATCATCTTATCCCTCCTAGTACCAACCTCTAAAGGTTCACCTTTTCTTTTAATGACTCTAAGTCAAGGTCGCCTAAACCCACGCATCCATCGAAGCATCCTCATCTCTGTAATCTTCATCTTTTGGATGTGACGAGTTTTTGACTGGCCAACACTTTGTCTCATACAACATAGCAGATTAAACTGTCACTCTGCAAAACTTGTCTTTATATTTAGGAGGCACTCTCTTATCAAACAAGACTCCGAATGCGGGCCTCCATTTCATCCACTCTGTGCCAATACAGTGAGTGAAATCCTCGTCAATCGCTCCATTTTCCTGAATTATAAACCCAAGATATTTGAAACTATCCTTCTAGATGGCCCGAGTATCAAGCTTCACTACCATGTCAGCCTCATGTGTCTCCTCCTTGAACTTGCACTTTAAACATTCCGTCTTGGTCATGCTCAAACTAAACCAATAACTCCTTTACGACTCTCGACAATCAAAACTACATCCGAAAAGGCATATATCATGGCACCTCATCTTGAATATGCTGCATCAAAACATCCGCCTTCATTCAAGTGAGATGTGGGGAATCTTTTTGCTGAATTGAAAAACTATATGAGGGGATTTATGCAAGCTTTCTTTCAATAACCGGCCAAATGACTACAGGATCATCGGTCTACTCTACCTCAATTCACCATGCCGAACCTTATACAGAAGGTTTTTCCGTACCAGCTCCTCCTACCTATACCGCAGTTGAAGCACCTAAAGGAGAATTTGGTGTCTTTCTAGTCAGTAATGGAAGCAATCATGATCATCAAGGCAAACAAAAACAAACTAAGACTTGATCCCTGATGCAACCCCATCAAAATAGAAAAGTGCTCATGGCACCTCACAATAAAATGTTGGAAATTTTATTTTCAGCTTCCAAGTATCTCTTATTACTTTGAGATACATCATGTGAACAACCTACAATAGTTGTTCGTAGTTGCAATAAGTTTTCTTTGAGTTTCAAGATTGGCTTGGTCTTCCGTCCATTACATTTACCCTGAATGGAAACAAGCCATCAAAGAATTCAAAAGCTAGAAGAAAGATTCCATGGACTGCACTAGTAACAATAAGAACCAATCATGGAGACAAAAAATAAGATAGTCCATAGACTTTCAACAAGTATCTTGAGACAATTGTTTTCATGTGAGAAATAATCCCACCGAAGAATAAACATCCACGTCAAATAATAAAAACAAGTTTATAACATGGACACCAAGCCTTTTAATATGGAGAAATATAATAATCGAGAAGAGCAATACAATATCACTACAGTGAGAAAATTAACATACTTGATAGTTATGCTGCTCGGACTCTTTAAAAATGTCATTGGGTACGTGTTGGATCCTTCAAAAGTAGTGTAGACACAGGTGCGACAACATTTTTGGAGAGTCCAAGCAACTTAACTGATAATCTCAAAAGACTATAACAAACTCAAACGAAAACAACCATTTTCTATTATAGACACCTCACTATAACACCCCTCCCACTTTGTGGGAATACACTGGGTATGTTGTTGTCACTATAACACCCCTCACACTATTTTTCTTTACAGACTATTTCATATAACTGCCTGTCAACTTCTTTCAACTCTCTTTGTATTCTCTTTGAAATGGCGTATCAAAAAAGAAACGAAAAGCTTCTATTTAAAGTAAAAGCTTACCGTCCTTTTCAACCAATCAAATTTTCGATTTTGCATTTGCAATTGTTCTGAAACCAAAATGTAAGGCGCCTAAAATTTCTCTACCTCCAATCATTACTCTTTTTTCTAACTTTGCTTGTAGTTTATTGTGGACCCCACATGGTGCTGACAATAGAACAAGTTCTTCATCCAACACAACTGTAACACTATTTAGATATGAATGTACTTATCATTTTAGTCCAGGGCATATATCCGAAATAGTCTCTCTATTCCACAAATGTAGGGGTAATGTCTACGTACACCCACTTCCCCGAGCCCCACTTGTGATATCGCACCAAGTTTGTAATACTCCATCTAGACAAGCCTACAATTACAATGTATGTTATTAGATAATGCTCCACTTGTCCTTCATTAGTTGTTTTAAAGGCAATGGATACCGCTCTGGCACCAACCTTGCAGTTGGTGGAGCAAATCCCTCTGTCCAAGTGATTGAGCTGAAGCTTTCGACATAAAGAGAAGTGAGCCACGGAAAGGAGTGGAGTCCAGCAATATTGAGCCCCAAAATAAAGTCCCTACTCAAATCCTTACTCAACACAATGCCTTAAGGAGAATTCGAAGTCGGTTGCTAGTGGAAGTAGCATGACAAAGAGCAAACTGGAGCATAATCGCAACGGTTAGCAGATAAGTCACCAATTTGATGACTTGTTATCACTTTTTAAGCTTGAATTATCATGTTTTTCCATTGATTCGAGGTTATTCTCGTGTTATAATGCTCATTTGCGCAAGTAAGGATTGAAAATAAAGTTGAGCAAGTCATTAGAGTCAATTAGAGGTCGAAAACGGAAGAAAATGAGCCTAAAAGTTCACTTGGGCTTGTCGGGAGCCACCTGCGTACGCACGTGATGGACTTGTGCACGCAAGTGGCTTATTTGAAGAACCAGGTGAGTGGCCAGCGTACACAGGTCACCCACATGCACTGGCACCTGTGCCAGCAGGTCACTAGTGCAGTGACATTTTCGTAATTTTGATGGAACGTCAATTTTGTGTCTAAATATGGGTTTTTCAGCTCAAAACCTTCATTCTTGTAATTTCTAAAGTTTAGGAACATTGGAGTAAGATTCGAAGTGAGAAATTAGTGAGTTTATCTCAAGTTTTATTGAATCCGGAGCTTGAATATTGTATTAAATTGTGATTCAATGGATCAATTTGAGAAGAATTTAGGTATATCTTTTATTTCTCTCTCTATGAGTAGCTAATTTCTTATCTTGGGGCTATACTTATTAAGTTGTGACTATTATATAGGTGTTGCTTATTTGTCTTCCTAATTAACTAATTGATATGGGTTTTACATTTATTCCATGTTTTAATTGAGAATTAGAGGTTTAAAACTCTAATTACCATTAATCCTTATCATCCTTAATAAAGAGGATGAGGGTGGGGAATGGGTGTGAACAATAACTTTATTCATATCATTTAATTGTATCTCTTAGAGGTAAAGATACTAATTAAGGCCATGGATCGTTCTAATACTGACACTTATGAGGTGTTTAAGAGAACCCATTAGTGATATTTTGGTGTTTGATTGACAAATTGACATTAAGACCCATAATTTAGCCTACCCATGACTTTTTAGTTAAATTTAGACAAATATCCAATTACCCATGCATGAACCCACACTTTGTAAGGCATAACCCAAAGTCTCATCACGTTTGGTTAAAATCGTCTTTTCTAGCTTCAAAATTGCATTCTCACTATGACAAAATTAACTCTAAAAAAGTTCAAACACCCCCCCCCCCCATTTTACTTTCTTGTTTGATTTAAACCGCATTACGTGCCAACCTCTAGTTGCTTGTAATGCTCAAGCTTGAAATCCGTGTCTTCATTCCTCGAGGATTCGACCCCAACTCTCGTTGGGTTACTAGATTAACGATGATAGCTTACACCTTAAAGGTGTAATTTAAGCGTAATCGAATTTTAGCGACGTTGCCGGGGAATGAAACATAGTTTTCATTTGTAGTGTTTTTAGTCACTTTGAGTAGGTCGTAGTGTTTATTTTACATTATTTGTTGTTTTTGTTCTTTCCCCAGTGACGAGCAATACAGGTACCTATGATGGGCATCTCGACGACCATGACCACCTCGAAGATGCAGGTTGAGCTAGTGCTATTTGTATTCCACTGGTGGCCAAAAATGGAGTGTTTCACGTTACTAGCGTGATGCTTCATTTGCCTTAAATGAAAGGATTGTTTGGGGGTCAGCCCCATGAGGATGCCAATTTACATTCGAAGAACTTCATTGATGTGTGTGTTCCATTTAATATCTCGCCCATATTTCTCAAGAATCAATCCGTTTGCGTCTTTTCCATTCTCATTGACGGGAGAAGCGGTCTTATGGTTGGGGGAGTTGCCCAGGGATCTATCACTTCATGGGTAGAGCTAACGGAAGCATTCTTGGATCGGTTCATTCCTCCTTTGCAACTAAGGGATAAATCATCAACTTTCACCAACTTAATGGTGAACCATTACACAAGGCTTGGCAACGATTTAACAAGAAGCTAATGCAATGCCAAAATCATGAGGTCCCAAAAAAAAATACTTCAAATTTTCTATAAGGCGTTGGAGCAATTGAACAAGAGAGTAGCCGATAATGCGGTTGGAGGATCAATTATTAAATGATCTTATGGTGTTGCGGAGACTTTACTAAATCAAGTGACCAAGCAAAGTCGACGTTGGCATACAAGAGATACCAAGGTGGCCATGGGTGATCCCTCCGCATCTTTTATAAGTTAAGAACAAAGGAAAAAGGATGAAGAGAGAGATGTGAATATGGCTAAAGTGATGACTCAACTAGATCTTCTCACCAAACATGTAGTGGGAGCTCTTCCAAAGGAAGTAAATGTCGTTGCTTTTGAGAGTGTTAAAACTTATGATAACGAAGAAACGAAATCTCTTCGTGAGGAAATTCGGTTTTTGTCGAACCAAATGGGGGGTTCCCATCCTACCTATCAAAGGCAAGGTGAGAATTAAGGTTAGAAGGAAAGCGACCGTGATTGGAAGGACTGTGATTGTGATAGAGATTGGCCTGATAAAGATCGTAATAGAGAGCGTGATTGCAGAAATAAGGATAGAGGACCATGACCGGTACGTTCCTCCACATGATCGAGCCAAGGGTAAAGAATCAAGCTTCGTTGATCCAGAGAAGTTCAAGAGTGGAGATGTCTTTAATCGTATCCTAATGGGTGTTTAAGGAAGCGATAGAATGTTGAGAGAGATGAAAAGTTATTTCTCACAACTCAATCAAACAATTACCTCTCCCTCGGCCTCTATCAAACAACTTGAAACTCAATTGGGCCAAATCTAGACTCATCTCAACGCAAGACCAAAAGGTGGATTACCTAGTGACACTATTGCTAATACTAAAAATGATGCTCACATCATGGCTATTGTCATTAGGCAAGGTTGAACTCTTGGTAAAGATGTTGATCTTGATGAAAACCCTAATAAAAGGGGAAGTGATGAACAAGCCAATGGAAAGAGAAAGCGGCTAGAAAAGTCAAATGATAATGTTCCAACTCTTAATAAGCCAAATGTTGAAAGGCCTAAGGTAGTTGAAGAAAAGGATAAAAGTGAGGAAGCTCCACAAGCGGTTGACGCTAATGCTCCAAAACCAGAGGAAACTCTGATTGTCTCTGTGCCACAAATCAAAATTCCTCCCCTATTCCCACGAAGACTCAAGAAGGAAGACGCTATAAGATTCAAGAAATTCTTTGCAAAATTTAGCAATTATGCCATTGTTGGAAGCTTTACAAAAGATGCACCGATATGCTAAATTCATAGTCACGGATTTTGAAACTATTGAGGTGACCCACAATTGCAGTGCTATAATGTCTAGCACAATGGTGGTAAAAAAAAAAAACCCGGGTGCATTCACTATTCCTTGCACAATCGGATTGTATAGATTCGAGAAGCATTGTGTTCTTAGGCCAAATATTAATTTGATGTCATTTGTCGTGTTTCGGAAGCTAGGTTTGGGTACCCCCAAGCCTACTACAATGAGGCTCTAAATGGCTGATCGTTTTGCCAAGAAGCTTAGGGTATGTTGTATAATGTTCTTGTGAAGGTGGACCGTTGTATCTTTCTGACCGACTTTGTCATTCTTGATTGTGAACTTGATCATCAGGTCCCTATCATTCTTGGTAGGCTATTCTTGGCTACCGGACGGGCCTTAGTTGATGTTCAATGTGGTGAGATGAAGTTCCGGGTGAACAATGAAGAGCCGTCTTTCAATGTTTGTAAGTGCATGAAACAACCTATAGATTTGCAAGTTGTTTCTATTGGGACATGATTAATTATGTAATATATTGTGCAGATTTTTCTCCCTTATTTGTTCTTTATTAAATGTATAAAATATTCTAACTGATTTCTAGAGATTTAGATATCTAGTTACCTTAGTTAGCAGTTCCTTACTTGTATTTATGTCTATGTAACTTTGGATGATATACAAGTCTCATATACTACTACTTCTTCATTTCTCAAACCTTTATGGTATCCGAGCCTTTCTAAACTCCAATGAATCTTCTCATCTCTTTCAAGTTTTCATATCGGTTTTATGGCATCCATGGTGAATCCAAGTGGTTCTATTTCCCTGCTAATAACACCAGCCATCTGGTGCAATTTAACCCCAGTTCCCAACCTCCCCTAAAACTTACTGGTCCAATAGATTTTGTCATTTGGAAAGCGCAGGTCGAATCTTTCATGTTCGGTCATGATCTTTACTACTATCTTGATGGAACCTTGACAGCACAATCAAAAATGGTAACCCTCAACAACCGAGAGGTACGCAATCCCAAGTACAAAATCTAGTTTCGCCAAGACCAGTTGATTCGCAATGCCTTAATGGCATCTGTTGATCCTACAATCACCTCTGCAATTGCCAAAACTTCCACCTCAAAGCAAACGTGGGACACACTGCATAACCTGTATGCTAACAAATCACACACAAGGGTTTTTAGTCTCCGAAACTCTCTGGCTACAATCACAAAAAACTCTCCCAGTATGGCAGAACATCACTAAATTAGCATCCAACAACCTCTCGACAAAATCGTCCAGTTTGTCAGTTATGTGGTCACACTGGGCATACTGCCAATGTGTGTCGTTCATGCTCCCACAATCACTTGGAAGCCAGAGCAAACTTTACTTTCATGCCTTGGATTGTCGATTCAGGAGCATCGCATCATGTGACTGCTGATTCTCAAAATCTTCAACGTCTGGATAACTACACTGGTACTGACGATATTGCCATGGGCAACGGTAAAAAATCCCTATAACTCACACAGGTCATGTTCAAATAAATACAACAACAACAAACCCAGTGTATTCCCACATAGTGAGGTCTGGGGAGGGTAGATGTACACAGTCCATACCTCTACCTCTAAAGAAGTAGAAAGACTGTTTCCGATAGACCCCCGGCTCGAGACACTGAATAATAAACAAATTCATAGTAAAACATGGAACAAGATGGCATAACATAAATACGACACCCACAAGTAATAGTAAACAGAGAAAAGTAAACAGATTCGTAATAAAGCATGAAACAAAGTATCATAACAAGAATAATACCTCCACCAAGTAATGCCTTACACTAGCGACCCAAACTGACCCTAGCCTTCTGCCCTAATTTGCGTCCTCCAAATCTTCCTATCTAGGGTCATGTCCTCAGTGAGTCGTAACTACTCCATGTCCCGTCTAATCACCTCTCCCCAGTACTTTTTCGGCCTACCCCTACCCCGCCTAAAACCATCCAAAGCTAGCCTCTCACACCTACAAACCGGGGCATCCATACCCCTCCTCATAACGTGTCCGAACTATCTCAATCGGACTTCCCGCATCTTATTCTCCATTGGAGTCACACCAACCTTATCCCTGATAGTCTCATTCCGAACTCTATCTCTCCTAGTCAGCCCACACATCCAACGCAACATCCGCATTTCCGCCACCTTCATTTTTTGAATATGGGAGTTCTTAACTGGCAACACTCCGCTCCATACAACATGGTCGGACAGACTGCCACCTTGTAGAATTTGCCTTTAAGCTTGGGCGGCACCTTCTAATCACACAACACCCCTGAAGCGAGCTTCCACTTCATCCATCCCGCCCCAATACAGTGCGAGACATCCTCGTCAATCTCACCGTTACCCTGAATCACGGACCCAAGATACTTGAAACTATCCCTCTTACATACCACATGTGATTCCAACTTCACTACCACCTCATTCTTCAGCCTCACGTCATTAAACTTGCATTCCAAATATTCTGCCTTGCTCCTACTCAACCTGAGCCCTTTAGACTCAAGAGTTTGTCTCCACACCTCTAATTTATCATTCACCCCCCCCCCCGTGTCTCATCAATCAAAACTACATCATCTACAAAAAGCATACACCAAGGCACCTCTCCTTGAATACGCCGCGTCAACACATCCATCACCAAAGCAAACAAAAAAGGACTAGGAGTAGATCCCTGATGCAATCCTGTCAAGACAGTGAAATGTTCTGAGTCTCCTCCCGTCGTCCTCCTCACCTAGGTTTTAGCTCCATCATACATATCCTTAATTGCTCTGATATATGCCACCGGGACTCCACTCACCTCCAAGCATCTCCAAAGCACCTCCCTGGGGACTTTGTCGTATGCCTTCTCCAAGTCGATAAACACCATGTGCAGGTCCTTCTTCCTTTCCCTATACTGTTCCACCAGCCTCCGCATCTCCGCACCAGGTGAATTGCCTCCGTCGTCGAACGGCCGGGCATAAATTCAAACTGGTTCTCCGAAATAGACACTATTCGTCTCAGCCTCACCTCGACCACTCTCTCCCAAATCTTCATAGAGTGACTCAATAACTTAATACCCCTATAGTTATTGCAACTCTGAATGTCACCCTTGTTCTTATAAAGAGGGATCATAGTACTCCACCTCCAAGCCTCGGGCATTTTTGCCGTCTTGAAAATTCCGTTAAACAATCCTGTCAACCACCTTAAACCAGCCTCGCCAAAAAACTTCCAAAAATCCACAGGTATCTCATCAGGCCCCGTCGTCCTACCCCTTTGCATCCTGCGAACAGCCCCTCTACCTTAAAACGTCTACAATAACTAAAATCCCGACACTCCTCTGAGTGCTCCATCTCCCCTAACACAATAGCTCTATCCCCTTCGTCATTCAAGAGCCTATGAAAATACGACTACCATCTATTATTAATGTGGCCGTCCTCCACCAACACTGTACCATCCTCCCCCTTAATGCACTTCACCTGATTGAGGTCACGACCCTTCCTCTCCCTAGCCTTAACGAGTCTAAACAACCTTTTTTCCCCTCTTTTCTCCTGTAACCCGGCATACAAGCTCTCAAATACTATCGTCTTAGCCGTCGTAACTGCTAACTTAGCCTCCTTCCTAGCTAACTTGTACTCTTTCCTGTTTACCCGCTTCTCTTCTTCGTCCTTACTTTCAACCAACTTAGCATACGCCCCTTTCTTGGTCTCCATTTTCTTCTTAACCTCTTCATTCCACCACGAATCCTCCCGATGATGCCCGGCCCAACCCCTTAGAATCACCCAACACCTCACTAGCATTCTCCCTGATGCACCTAGCCACCCTATCCCATATATTATCCACATCCCCCCTACACTCACACACACCCATTCCCGCCAACTTCTCCCCTATCTCCCACACATTCACTGGCGTCAAGCCGCCCCACTTAATTCTAAGTCTACACTCCTCACCCTTTCTCGCCCTATCCTTCTTTATACCCAAATCCATAACCAAGAGCCTATGCTGGGTCGAAAGATTCCCACTCAGGATGACCTTACAGTCCTTACACAAAACCCTATCCCCTTTCCTAAGCAACAAAAAATCAATCTGGGTCTTGGCTATTGCGCTTCGGAAGGTGATCAGGTGATCGTCCTTCTTCGGGACGCCCGAGTTCACCACCACCAGCCCAAAGGACCTCGCAAAATCCAATAGAGTAGCCCCCTCTTCATTTCTTTCCCCAAAACCAAAACCACCATGCACATCACCAAAGTCTCTCGGTAACGCCCGATGTTTCCATTGAAATCTCCTGCTACAACAATCTTCTCCGAGCTAGGCACGCCTCTCACCACTTCATCCAAAGCCTCCCAAAACCGCATCTTCTCCTCCCCATCCAAGCCTACCTGCGGCGCATAAACACTACACACATTCAGAGTAAACCTCCCAATGACCAACTTAATAGTCATCAACCTATTGTTGATCCTCTTAACCTCCACTACCTGACCTCTAAGCTCTTCATCTACTAAGATGTCAACTCCATTCCTACGCCTCTCGCTCCCAGAGTACCAAAGCTTGTAACCATCCACATCCCTAGCCTTAGACCCTACCCACTTGGTCTCTTGAACACACGCAATATTAATCCTCCTCTTTCTAAGAATCTTCACAAGCTCTATGGACTTACCCTGAAGAGTCCCTATATTCCAAGACCTAACCCTCAGCCTACCAACTCTATCATCACGTCTTCCTCTACCGCCCCTGACGCCAAACCTTGGCCTCCCTCCCACCCCCGACCTTCCCTCTTCCCCCGCCCCCACAACAGCCCCCCGCCCTAACCCCCTCGGACATGACCCTATCCAACCATCAACGCCCACAACCACTACTACAAGAAAATATAAGAAAATATAAACAATGATAGTAACAAAGCAGCAGCAGGAAATACAAGGCTCACACAAATTAGAAGAAATAATCAAGAAACAAAACTAAACTCAAATAGGGAGAAAACAAAACCAAGGTAAGGACAAAACTAATAGTAAGAAAAATAGAGCACACTAATGGCCTGGCACCAAGGACAGCAAAACAAATAATAAGGAGCGATGCAAGTCACGAATATACTACAGCAGACACGCAAGTCAAGATACAGGAGATAATACGATAAATAATATGAAGAAGGAAATAGCAAACGTTAGAAATCACCGGGATACGCGTGTAGACCAATTTCTTATTTCTTGCATGTTATGTCGGAATGTTGTAATGTTGTATCCCTTCAAGCTGATTGCAGAAACTGGTCGCCTGGATATTATTGCCGGAGATTCGCCGGAGTCCCGCCGGACTCAGATCTGGAACTGGCGGAATCAGGTCTGGTCGGAACCAGCAGATCTTTCAGATGGACCCGCCGGAATCGGTGGCCTGTGACCGGAGCTGCGAGCTGCCTATGTCACCGGAGTCTAGCCGACTGTGACCTTAACTCTCCGGCGAAAGCAGTGGTTGGTTGGTTTAGAAGACGGTGAGAGAAAGGAAAGGGGAGAGGGGAGAGGATAGAGAGGACTAGGGCGAGAGAACGGGAGCGAGGACGTAACCTTACCAGTTTCCGGCACTCCTACGCCGTCGCCGGCGTCGGCCAGTCAAGGGTCAGTGAACGTTATGTATTCCAGAGAGAGAAAAAACGTTATTTAAATGCTTCAAATAAAAAGTTTCATCTTTCAAATACTTTGTGTGCACCAAAGATTAAAAGTAACCTTATATTGTGTCACAATTTTGCAAAGATAATCTAATATCCAAAGAATTTTTTCCTTGTGAAGGATCTGAGTACGGGGGCACCGTTGGCACGAGGCCAGAATAAAGGACTTTATGAGTGGCCTGCTTGAGGATCCCAATGCAAGCTGAGCTACCAATCCTATATGGCAGAATCTCAACAATCTTGGCATAGAAAATTATGACACCCAAATAAAAGAGTGCTTAAAACACTCTCACAAAAGTTTTCAATTCCAGTTTCAAATTCTGAAATGTTTGATCATTGTAATTCCTGCTCTTCTGATAAAAGTCATGAGCACCCTTTTTCTGAGAATAGTCTAGTAAGCAAAAAGCCTTTACAAATTATTTTCAATGATGTATGGGGCCCATCACATGTTTTGTCAATTGACAAAAAATTATATTATGTAATTTTTGTTGATCAATTTACAAAATACATTTGGATGTACACAACTAAAAAAAAAAGTGAGGTCAAAACAGTTTTTTCTAAATTTAAACCCCTTGTTGAAAATTATTTTCATACAAAAATACTCTCAGTTTACACTAATGATGGTGGTGAGTTTGAAGGTCTAAGTCATTTCTTCACACCAATGGCATTGAGCACCTTGTATCGCCACCATACATACCACAACAGGTAGCTATGGCTGAACGTAGACATCAGCACATCATTGAAACAACAAAAACCATTTTACGCCAAGCCTCCATACCTCCAGTATTTTGGTCCTTTGCCTGTCAACAAGCCACATTCTTGATTAACAGGCTATCCACCCGCACACTTCAATATGATTGTCCATACCAACGATTATTTGGAGAAATTCCAAATTATCAATCCATTCGTACTTTTTTATGTTATCCATGGCTTAAACCATATGTCAAACACAAACTAGAACCCAAGTCCACCCTTTGTGTTTACTTAGGCTATTCTAATACCCATCACATCCACCAGTGTTATGATCCTAATTCACAAAGGATATATATTTCATGAGATGCTATTTTTTATGAAAATAAATTTCTTTTTTCTGATATATTTTCATCTTTGAAAGACAAAAAAATTGCAAAGTTAGAGTGGAATATCTTGTACAAAGAATCAAATGACCTTACTGTCAAGTCTATGCCTCCAGTGGATTATGAGATTCTCCAGCCAATCAAGGTTGCTCCAGAATTGTCGGTGACTCCTCCTACAAGTTCATCTCCAGGTTCATCTTTAGCAGCAATGCCAATTCCTGCCGCCGGCTCAGATTGCTCCACACAACCTATCCCACCTACCACACAACCACTAATCCAGTATCAACGCCGAAATCGGCACACCCCGACAACCCCTTTATCTATACCAACTCCAAACCCCTCCCCATCCATTCCATCTCATAATCATCACCAATCCTCCACCACAGCTTCCACACATACCCAACAACCACCCATTCACCGACCTATTACTGTTCACAAAACAATATCACCAAACCCAAGCAAGCATTTGATTATCTTGCAATTGCATTAACTGAACCACTTCCCACTACTTATAACCAAGCCCAAAAGAGTGTACACTGGAGAGAAGCGATGAAACTTGAGTTTGAAACATTGATGAACAACAAAACGTGGGAGCTTGAAACATTGATGAACTCTGACACTTCTCTATTATTTCGTCATCAAAATGAAGCATTGGTCTACATTCTTGTATATGTTGATGACATAATTATCACTGGATCAAACTCTGAGGTTATCAAGAAAACTATCCAGGTTCTTTCGACCAGATTCTCTCTCAAAGACCTCGAACATCTCCACTACTTTTGGTATTGAAGTTTTCCGCACTAAAGAAGAGATCGTCCTTTCTCGAGCCAAGTATGTCTGATCTTTTTGCTGCCCATAAAATGTCTGAATGTAAGCCTGTTACAACTCCCATGAGTTCCACTGCCTCACTATCCTCTTAAAGGATGACACACCTCCGGCGGATGCCACTTTGTATCGTCAAGTACTTGGCAAGCTTCAATATTTTTCATTCATCAGACCAGATATAAGCTTTGAAGCTAACAAATTACCTCAATTCATGCATGCTCCTACACAAATACACTAGTTTTTTTGTCAAGCGACTCTTGTGATACCTCTAATACAACAAAAATCATGGCTTATAGATAACGAGCAAGACACATCCTGGGTTGTTTATGTATTTAGATGTCGATTGGGCAGGTGACATTAATGACAGGAACTCTACTTCTGGATATACCTGTACCTTGGTGCAAATCCTATTAGCTGGTCATCCAAGAAGCACGCACTGTTGCACACTCCTCCACTGAAGCAGAGTATAGTGCAGTAGCTTCTGCTCTTGCTGAGGTTAATTGGGTTCAAAAACTTCTTGTAGAACTACATGTGCCACTGGCGTCATTCTAAAAAGGGAAAAATTAGCACTACATGGTGAAATTGGTTCTTTTAGAATCAATTTCAAACCATCTGCTAGAGGTTGTAACAATCCAAACGATCCCACTGCACCAAAACCCTTTAGTTCACTTTCTTTGTCGAACCGAATGGTAGTTCACCCATGATAGATGATGAGACCATGACATTCTAGGTGAACTACCTAGTATTTTGAGTCTAGATTAAATTAGGAGTGAGCAAAAGTTCAAAAATTCTTTCGAACGTAATTGGCAAGCAATTTAATGTTTCGAGAAAAACTAAAAAATAGTTTTCTTTTTGAAAAAAGAGCAAGGAGATTGATGAGCTTTCTCTTGAGTTGAGACCATTAGATTCAATTTTTGGCTCTTTCTTTACAAGGATAAGTCTTTGACTCGGGGTAACTTATTAAGTTCAATTTCTCAAATTAGTTGGGAGAATAGCTTTCTACTCTACGATTACGATGCTTACTCTACGAGTATGATGCTTACTCTACGAGTATGATGCCTTGTGTGGTGAGGTATTTGAATAATTCTCATATATACGTGTAGTCTAGAACTTGAATGCGAAACCCTAGCCAATCTTGGTTTGGAGGATGACCCGATGCTATTTTTGATCCATCACATGACCGAAATTCCACCTTAACATTGTTTTGTAGGTAACCCTTTTGAGCCTTTGCTCATTTTTCTTTCTTCTTTGGGTGATAACCATACTATGACACCTAGACCCTTTTGAAAATCTCTCTTTCGACACATAACCTCCCTGAATGCATTGCATGATTCCAAAGTAAGAAAATGTAGGCGAAAGCCTATGATTTAGGGGTGATTCAAACTCTTAGTTTGGGGAAAATTGTGATATGCTAGAATGAGTCAAGAAAGGTGTATGTTTGGTTGTTTAATCATGAGCTTATGAGACAAGAGATGTGCTTGAAAACAAGGCTGAATAGCCTAGCCCATAGAACTTGAAGTGAAATTAGACAAATGATGGGCCATGGATTGCTAAAGGTTAGAACATCTCTTGAAAGGACCAAAGAAGTGAAGAAAGAGGTGTGTTAAATTTGTTTGGCAAGTACAAAGCTAGAGGTTAACGGAAACAAGGAAAAGAATTGAAGGCGAATAAGGTGGAAAAGTTGAAAGAATTAGGGATGGATGGTAATAAGCAATTGCGTTTAAGGAGGTTTTTTAGTCACTTGATCCATACATTCTTTCCTGCACCTTAGCCTTCATGTATACCCACAAAACCTTGGTGATTTCAAACTTGGTGAGTCTATATTAGTGGAGAACAACACAAAGGGCAAGCCAATGGTTCTATTCATTGTACTTGAATTTCTTTGCGAGAGTGAATGTAAATTCTTTCAATATTTGTGCTCCTTTGAGAATTAAAATGACTTGGGTGCGTGAAGCTAACTTTCACATGTGAGTGGCATCGATACTTTGGGGTGGATGGTGATGTCTTACTCCCAATTTGGGTAGATGAGCAAAATAAGTTGGTAGTAAAAATTGAGACAATCTTTGAAGATTTTGTGTCACAACTTGAGAAGCATTTTTTATTTGAAAGTTTCATTTTGATACACTATTTTGCATCCTTGTCTCATAAAAATGTGCATATTGAAAAATTTTGGTTTACTTGTTGTCATGACATGTTTGAGATATCTTTTTTTTTAGCTTTGTTAGCCTATCTAGTATAGCTTTCTTTTGAATGGTTTTGGAGTCACGAATCCCCTCTCTTTGAGAATATTCTTGATTGCTCGAGGACAAGCAATAGTTATAAGTTTGGTGGGTTGATAAGTCGCCAATTTGACGACTTGTTAGCACTTTTTAAGCTTGAATTATCATGTTTTTTCATTGATTAGAGGTTATTCTCATGTTATAATGCTCATTTGTGCAGGTCAAGGTTGAAAATGAAGTCGAGCAAGTCATACGAGTCAATAGGAGGTCAAAAACGGAAGAAAAAAATCTTAAAAGTTCACTTGGGCTTGTCGAGAGCCACCTCGCACGCACATGATGGACCTAATGCAGATGGCTGATTTGAAAAATCAGTGTCACCTGCGTGAGTGACCTGCGCACGCAGGACAGCCACAGGCGTCGGCACCTGCACCAACAGGTCATCAGTACGGTGGCATTTTTGTAATTTTGATGGAACGTGAATTTTGGATCTAAATATGGGTTTTTCAGCTCAAAATCTTTGTTCTTGTACTTGCTAAAAATTGGCAACATTAGAGTAAAACTCAAAGTGAGAAATTAGCGATTTTATCTCAAGTTCTATTGAATTCGAAGCTGGAATATTGTATTAAGGGAAAAGGGTCAAATTTGACCCTCTACTTTAAAAAAATTAGCTAAATATACCCTTCGTAATACTTTGGGATCAAATTTACCCTCGTTGTCATACTTTGGGGCCAAATTTACCCCACTACTTTGAAAAATTGGTTAAATATACCCTTCGTCATACTTTGAGGCCAAATCTACCCTCGATTTCATTCTTTGGGGTCATATTTACCCTCATGGTTAAGAAACTTTTCACTTTTAACCTTCCTTTAACAGAAAAGCCCAAATCAACGTTAAATTCTCTAATTTTTTAAAATAAATCACATCCTAATCTAACTCGACCGATCTGACCCATAAAAAATATACAAACAAATATACCCCTCCTTTAGTTCTGTTGGTTGAATTTTTCAACTAACAAAAATACTTCTTTTTCAACGTGCAACACTGGTAGGTAGTTTACAAATGAACAAAACGTAAAACGAAATGGGATAACTGAGAAGCATGAAACTAGAGAAAACGTCTATTACAAACTTTGCTCTTATTCGATTACGTTCAAATTTCAAATTTTGGTAGCAATTCTATGTGCATCAAAATTTTAGAACCAGTGAATAAATTTTTTGAGTAAATGACATGATAAAAGATTTGTATAAATCTAAATTGCTTATAAATATATATGGATGAAGAGATGTCAAATTGGCATATAAGGAGACCTCTTAACTCAATCATCCATAGAAATATCCAATGAGTCTAATCTATTGCATTAGTTTGTCAAGTGCCATTTTTCATGAGCTTTTTACTGATGCAGATCCACGAACTACAACAACAACAACAAACCCAGTGTATTCCCACCTAGTGGGGTCTGGGGGGTAAGATGTACGCAGTCCATACCTCTACCTCTGAAGAAGTAGAAAGGCTGTTTCTGATAGACCCCCGGCTCAAGACACGAGACACCACACAAATATAAAGTAACGCACAGAACAGGATTTCATAACGTAAATACGGCACCCATAAGTAGTAGGAAACATCGAAAAGCACCCAGATTCGTAATAAAACATGGAACACCGAAAGCATAACAAGAAGAAGAATAGGAATATGAATAAAAATAAGAATAGGAAGAATAACAGGAATAAAACCCCCACCAAATATTTCCCTGCCCTAGCGCCCCAAACTGCCCTAGTTTTCTGCCCTAATTCGCGCCCTCCAGACCTTCCTATCTAGGGTCATGTCCTCGGTGAGCTGTAGCTGCTCCATATCCCGCCTAATCACCTCACCCCAGTACTTCTTCGGCCTACCCCTACCCCGCCTAAAACCATCCAACGCTAGCCTCTCACACCTACGAACCGGGGCATCCGTGTCCCTCCTCTTCACGTGTCCAAACCAACTCAATCGGACTTCCCGCATCTTGCACTCCACTGGAGCCACACCAACCTTCTCCCTGATAGTCTCATTCCTAACTCTATCCCCTCGAGTCATCCCACACATCCAGCGCAACATCCGCATTTCTCCCACCTTCATTTTTTGGATGTAGGAGTTCTTAACTGGCCAACACTCCGCTCCATACAACATGGCCGGACGGACTACCATCCTGTAGAATTTGCCTTTAAGCTTGGGCGGCACCTTCTTATCACACAACACCCCCGACGCGAGCTTCCACTTCAACCATCCCGCCCCAATACGGTGCGAGACATCCTCGTCAATCTCACCGTTACCCTGTATCACGGACCCGAGATACTTGAAACTATCCCTCTTACATACCTCCTGCGATTCCAGCTGCACGACCACCTCATCCTCCAACCTCACGTCATTAAACTTGCATTCCAAATACTCTGTCTTGCTTCTGCTCAACCTGAACCCTTTAGACTCAAGAGTTTGTCTCCACACCTCTAATTTGTCATTCACACCCTTTCGGGTCTCGTCAATCAGAACTACATCGTCTGCAAAAAGCATACACCAAGGCACCTCCCCTTGAATACGCCGCGTCAACACATCCATCACCAAAGCAAACAAAAAAGGACTAAGAATAGATCCCTGATGCAATCCTGTCAAGACAGTGAAATGCTCCGAGTCTCCTCCCGCCGTCCTCACCTGAGTTTTCGCTCCATCATACATATCTTTAACTGCTCTGATATAAGCCATCGGGACTCGACTCACCTCCAAGCATCTCCAAAGCACCTCCCTGGGAACTTTGTCGTAAGCCTTCTCTAGGTCGATAAACACCATGTGCAGGTCCTTCTTCCTTTCCCTGTACTGTTCCACCAGCCTCCGTACCAGGTGAATTGCCTCCGTCGTCGAGCGCCCAGGCATAAATCCAAATTGATTTTCCGAAATAAACACTATCCGTCTCAGCCTCCCCTCGACCACTCTCTCTCAAATCTTCATAGAGTGACTCAATAACTTAATCCCCCTATAGTTATGTCACCCTTATTCTTATAAAGAGGGATCATGGTACTCCACCTCCATGCCTCGGGCATCTTTGCCGTCTTAAAGATTTCGTTAAACAG
Organism: Capsicum baccatum var. pendulum; assembly: GCA_030864225.1. Lineage (NCBI taxonomy): Eukaryota > Viridiplantae > Streptophyta > Magnoliopsida > Solanales > Solanaceae > Capsicum > Capsicum baccatum. The sequence goes on along the minus strand of CM061559.1, from coordinate 65,024,595 downwards.
ACCAGTCAACCACCTTACCCCAGTCTCTCCAACGTACTTCCAAAACTCCACCGGTATCTCATCCGGCCCCGTCGCCCTACCCCTCCGCATCCTGCGAACAGCCTCTCTAACCTCTTCTACCCTAAAACGTCTACAATAACTAAACTCCCGACACTCCTCTGAATGCTCCAGTTCCCCTAACACAATAGCTCTATCCCCTTCGTCATTCAAGAGCCTATGAAAGTACGACTTCCATCTATTCTTAATATGGCTGTCCTCCATCAACACTCTGTCGTCCTCCCCCTTAATGCACCTCACCTGATCGAGGTCACGGCTCTTCCTCTCCCTAGCCTTGGCGAGTCTAAACAACTTTTTCTCCCCTCCTTTCCCCTGTAACCCCACATACAGGCTCTCAAACGCGGCCGTCTTAGCTGCCGTGACTGCTGACTTAGCCTCCTTCCGAGCTAGCTTGTACTCTTTCCTATTTACCCGTTTCTCTTCTTCGTCCCTGCTCTCAACCAACTTAGCATACGCCTCTTTCTTGGACCGCACTTTCTTCTCCACCTCTTCATTCCACCACCAATCCCCCTGATGGTGCCCGGCCCGGCCCCTAGAAACACCCAACACCTCACTTGCCTTCTCCCTGATGCACCTAGCCGCCCTATCCCACATACTATCCACGTCCCCCCTACACTCCCACACCCCCATTCCCGCCAACTTCTCCCCTATCTCCCACGCATTCACTGGCGTCAAACCGCCCCACTTAATTCTAGGTCTACACTCCTTACTCCTCCTCTTACTATTCTTCTTTATACGTCCATGACCAAGAGCCTATGCTGGGTCAAAAGATTCTCACTCGGGATGACCTTACAATCCCTACACAACACCCTATCCCCTTTCCTGATCAACATAAAGTCAATCTGGGTCCTGGCCATCGCGCTTCGAAAGGTGATGAGGTGATCGTCCTTCTTCGGGAAGCCCGAGTTCACCACCACCAGCCCAAAGAACCTTGCGAACTCCAAAAGGGTAGCCCCCTCTTCATTTCTCACCCCAAAACCAAAACCACCATGCACATCACCAAAGCCTCCCGGTAACGCGCCGATGTGCCCGTTGAAATCTCCTGCTACAACAATCTTCTCAGACGGATTAGATTAAGGTGTATTTTATTTTTAAAAAATGGGGTATTTAACGTTCATTTGAGCTTTTCTATTTAAAAAGAGTACATATGAAAAGTTTCTTAACAACGAGGGTAAATTTGATTTCAAAGTATGACATCAAAGGTAAATTTGACCCCAAAGTATGACGAAGGGTATATTTAGCCAATTTCTAAAATAGGGTAAATTTGGCCCCAAAGTATGACACTGGGGGTAAATTTGACTACAAAGTATGACGAAGGGTATATTTAGCTAATTTTTCAAAGTAGAGGGGTAAATTTGACCCTTTTCCCTTGCATTAAATTGTGATTCAATGAATCAATTTGAGGAGAATTTGGGTATATCTCTTCTTTCTCTCTCTATGAATAGCTAATTTCTTATCTTGGGGTTATGCTTGAATAAGTTGTGATTATTGTATGAGTGTTGTTTATTTGTCTACCTAATTAGCTAATTGATATGGGTTTTACATCATATTCCATGTTTTAATTGAGAATTAGAGGTTGCAAACTCTAATTACCCTTGAACCTTTATCATCCTTGATAAAAGGGATGAGGGTTAGTAATAAGTGTGAACAATAACTTGATTTATATCATTTAATATTATCTCTTAGACGTAAGAATACTAATTAAGGACATGGATTGTTCTAATATCTACACTTATGAGGTGTTTGAAAGAATCCATTTGTGATATGTTGATGTTTGATTGACAAATTGACACTAAAGACTCATAATCTAGCTTACTCATGATTTTTAGCTTAATTTAGACAAATATCCAAGTACCCATATATGAATCCACACTTAATAAAGCATGACCCCAAGTCTCATTCACATTTGGTTAAACTCTAGTCTTCTCTAGCTTAGAAATTGCATTCTCACTACGATAAAATTGTTAACTCTAAAAATGTTCAAACAAACCCCCAACTTTACTTTCTTGATTGATTAAATCGTATTAAGAGTCAACTCATAGTTGTTTCTAACGCTCAAGCTTGAAATCCGTGTCTTCATTCTATTACGATTCGACCCCAACTCTCGTTGGATTACTATATTGATGACGATCGCTTACATCTTAGGGGTGTAATTTGAGCGCCATCATCAGTGACTGCCCGAGGAGTGATCCCTCTTTTATTTTCCCTTTTTAAGATAAGAAAAGAAACGATAAGCCCGTCAATATTGAAGCTTCCAATTTTGGCAGCGGTTAGGCAAGTGATATTGTATGCAAGTCCGCACCTATATATTTAGGGCTTGTGAAGGCAGGTTTCTAAAGGGATTTACAATGTCCTGACTACTCCATCCATAGCTTTAAGGTTTTGGGCCGAATGCTCAAATTCTTTTACGTGGTATCAGAGCTAAACTTTATGAGTCCATTCAAACTTCTTTCTTTTTTGTCATCTTTTATCACTCTGGGTGATGTGGATGTTCGCAAAGGGGTTTATAATATTCTAGCTACTCCATTCATTGCAATAACATTTTGTATTGGATACTCAAATTATTTCACACAGTATCGAAGCCAAACTTTGTGAGACGTTTTTACAACTGACTCTCTCATGTTTTATCACTCTAAGCTTCTCTCTCTCTCTCTCAATTCCGTCATCGAGCCACCAACATTTCTCAAAGGCTCGGTCATTAGCATATTGAGCCTAATCTATGTATTTTAAAAAAATCAAATGCATATGTAAACCTTCAACGGAGATTACATGTGTCAGAAAGTGTTACAGAATGCTATGTCAATCATTGGTTGTGTAAAGGTTTCCAAAAGAGTGTATAATTCCTACACCACTCCATCCATTGCCTCAGGAGGTCACAAGTTCATGTCGATGAAACAACTACTTGCAGAAATGAAGGCTAAGGCTGCGAGTAGACCCTTGTGGTTCGGCCCTTCCCTGAATCCGCGCATAGCAGGAGCTTTAGTGCACTGGGTTGCCTCTTACTTCATCCATTGCCTTAAGGTTTGGATTGGATGTTCGTTTTCATTCACAAATATATTTGCAACTATGATGGAAATAAAGAAAGCCAGCAACAATCAGCTTAAAGATATGAACAATGAATGAACTAAAGTGAATTATATCTGATTGATAGCGCTTTCACTTGAACAGAGCGCAATCACCTAGGAAAACTAACTCCGTTTCACTTCTGTATGTGCAAAATTCTCTTCATCAACAAAAAAGCATACAAACTATATATTGAGGGACATAAAGCAACATTCCCACCAGCCTTCCATTATCCAAAAGAAATTCCTTGCTAAGCTGATCTCTCAGGCAAGAGAGAGGATGACATCTATACATGTCTATATCTAAGGCATAATTTGCACGTAAGTCCATGAAAATCTATCAACTAAAGATAGAGTAGCAGTACATGACATCTTGCTGGCCACCAGTATTTCCTTCTCAGACAAGTGATCATACCAAAATTTTGACCTTCGTAAGTGCAATAAATTTTTGGTATAAATAGAATAAACTTTGAGAGAGTGGCATTATCAAGATCATACCCAAAGAAACAAAATATGGAAGATATTCCTACTGGTCCCTAGCCGCAGTCTGAATTCTTTGTTCTTGGTCTTCCTTTTTCTTTTATTTTTGTATATATACTTTACTTTGTGCTGCATGAAGAAGTCGATAAGAAGAATACTAATTAAAGATTTTCATCCCCAATAACATCGACTCAACTCAAATGGTAAATGATTTCTGAAAACTATTTAGATTTCCATGACTGAATATCTACTGTTTGCTTAGAGAACATATCCAAAGATGCAATACAATGGTCGATGAAGGTGGAATGAAGACTATGGGAGATTAGAGTAGGTTCAAAATATACGAGAGGCAAATCTAGCTAATCCTTAGTGGGTGGAATTACTTAGAACCTGTATTGGTGGAAGCCTGCAGGTAACGATGAAATGGATGATATGTGTGCAAACTGACCCAATGTTATCAAAGGCGCACTTAAGTCCTTAAGCAAGGTTCAAAACGTTTTGAGCGTTTCGCGTCGCTTAATGTGCGCTTCACTGTCATCATCAAAGTTCTAACACATACTTTCCCTTGCCAATGATCCTCTTCTGAAGAGGTGACACTAAACAATTGATATTTCACTTTACTATAAATTTTTTCAATTTCTTTGGTTCATATATTTATCATTCATGCTTATAAGTTATAATTACTAGTCTTGTACTAAACATATATGCCTGTATAATTTCTCCCGTTGTGCCTTTTTTATTAGCGCTCACGCTTTGTTTGCACTTCGCGCTTAATGCCCCAACAAACCATAAGAGTTTTTTTTGTGCTTTTTACCTTTGATAACACTAACTGAACCGCAAATCATCATTGTAAAAATTATTTTTAAAAATTGCTTTGAGAACCCAAAAACCTAATGGCTTGGCCTGTTGAAGAAATTGAGTTTGTAGCATTATAGGACATCAACGAGCATAAATTACGCCTGACTGTAAAATTACTACAATTCTACTGTTTAATAAACAGGTTGACAGGTGCTACCTCAGCTTGTTTTTTTCATTATAGATTATAAAGCAAGTACACGAATCTCTACCAGTTCTACCCAAGCAGGCGTGCAAAAAGACTGTGATTGTCAAACTAGCACATTTAAATTCATAAATACAGAATAGAACCGGAAGAAGTTGAGAATAGTCAGATCAAAAAAAGACGCACAAATAAGCAACAATTAATGACCACTAACCGTGTTGGTTTGTCGTGTATGACCTAACACATCAGTGGCCTGCTGATTTAACTCCAAGTTGAGCTTCATGTTTGCTAAAGTTGATAAGTTACCATCTGTAAGTGTTACCTATATATCATTATATGGATAAGACTAAATTAACCATAACATTTATGATAACAAATAAACAGAAGGAAAAAATGCTGCAGCTACTATAGAAGTTGCAGTTCTCAACAACCAAGAAGCTAAACGAGATTAAGCTTCTTTCTTTTTTAAAGAGACTTCTAGCATCAAATGATGGTAGAATCGACACATTCTTATCAATAGACCACCAACCATAAAATTTATCAGCTTGCATTTTTTGCTTCATAGTGCGTGATCAAACACTTCATCCGTTTCAATTTATGTGAGTCTATTTGCTTGGGCCACAGAGTCTATAAAGGAAAGAAAACTTTTGAAACTTGTGGCCTCAAACATATCATAACATTTGTATGGCTTAAGACTTTTGAAACTTGTAGTTGCATCCCATAGCATTCGTGTGGCTATAAAAACTTTTCGTTAGGGATAAAATAGAAAGCTTAAATCAAATTGTTTCCGAATTTAGAAAGAGATCAGTCTTTTTTAAACGAACTAAAAAAGAATAGGTTTGCATAAATTGAAACAGGGGGAGTAACTTAGAGCCAAAATGTCGAAAGTTAATCCAACTAAATATAAGGCTTGTCGCACTATTAAAAAAAACGCAGCAATTCTATGTATTAGAGCAATTTCTGACCAAAAAAGTAAACCTTTTAAGAATGTGACAATAAAGTAAGCACTACATATTGATTAACAATGGTATATCCTATATATCAGCATAAATAGTGGTTTTATCAAATACTACTCCCTCTGTCACAATTTATGTGACACTCTTCCCTTTTTAGTCAGTCCCAAAAAGAATGATGACTTTCTATATTTAGGAACAATTTAATTTCGAACTTCCTATTTTACCTGTAGTGAGATTATATATAGCCACAGAAGTTCCTACGGCTTATTTTTTCTTTTTCTTTTCTTAAAACTTCGCGCCCAAACAAACACCTTCACATAAATTGGGACGTAGGCAGTAATAATTTGTAATGATTATCTCTTACTTTTTTGTGACAGTGGTATGCAAACCAACTTGAATGAAACTCGACTATTCAACTGTTGTACCTGCTACCTTTCATCGACACAGATAACAGGTATTAGGATATCCAAATCTAATTCTACATGTCGCAAGGAGAATAGGACTCCAAGTAATACCGGATAGATTCCTTGTGGTGATTGTGCGAAAGCAGGACCCTACAATTCTAGCAACACATGCCTAAGAGTCTGTGTGAGGGTTTGCGTATATAGGGCCTGTAACATTATGATTTGATGAACTAAGAAGCAGTTCCTTTTTATATAAGAAGCAGTTCCTTTTATATAATAACTGTGTTTATATGATATCATACACCATCTCCACAACCATGTCTTCTTCCTCTTCTAACTCCCTTCATTCTACTTCGTCTGCCAATCACTTACAACTTGCCTCTCCTTCTCTCAATCATGCCCATCATATATTTCTTTCAAATTGACCTCTACAAATTACTTGTTTTGGCGCACATAACTTCTCCCCTTCCTCCACGGCCAAAATCTGCAAGGTTTCGTAGATGGGAGCAGACTTGTCCTCCTACACATGTTGCAACCAAAGGATCTGAAAACACTATAGCTAGTTCGGCCTTCGAGCAATGGTGCAACAGGAACGATCAATTCTCAGTCTGTTTATCTCATCTCTCCCCAAAGAGACACTGCCAATAGTCATATGTTTAAACACTGCCAAGACCGTCTGGGATGCCCTACAATGGCTCTCTTGTCACCCTTCCAACACCAGGATTCTCAAACTTCATAACAGCTCTAAAATTTGAAGCAGGAGACCTTACCATCACTCAACAACTCCACAAAGCCAAGCTCATAACCGATGAGTTAGCAGCCACAGGAAGGCCTCTAAGTCTCTCTGATCAGAACACATATACATCTTCAAGGGACTTCAATGTGAATTTAAGGATATTCTTATGACTTTGTCTGCATGCCGAGAACCTCTTTCTTTCTGTGAACTTCATAGCCTCTTGCTGAGCCATGAATTTATTCATGGACCCTCGATGTAGTCCCTCACCATTTCAAGTGCATCCGTTTCTGGCCCCAATCCAGCAGCCAACCTCAGCCACAAAACATTCAATTTGGACCACAAGTATAACTCCAATGGAAATAGAGAGCGGGGCAAATCATCAAGGAGATAAAGGAGGCGGGGGAGGCAGATCCTCCAACTCCTCGAACTTCCGAAACTCTCAAAATTCTAGACAACACAATCGGACACGCCATCGAGGTGCCAAATATGCAACGGCACTAATCACCTTGCACCTATATGTTTCCAGCATTACAATCCCACCCTAAACTTTGTTTGTTTATGTCTCACATCAGTCTTATTTTGCTCCAGTTCAACAATAGTATTCATATTAAGGTGCAACTCATCACATCAACCCCGACCTTGCCATCTTTCAATATGCAAAGGAATATAAAGGACACAACCTAGTTCATGTGGGGGATGGTCAAGGTCTGCCCATCCATCATACTGGTAAATCCTTTATCTCCTCTCCTAGAATAGTCACTCTTAACAACATACTTCATGTTCCCTCAATTAGAAATCACTTCTTTTTGTTCAGAAGTTTGCCACAAACAATAATTCATTCTTTGAATTTCATCCATCTTACTTTCTTGTTAAGGATCGAGCATCTCGAACACAACTTCTTTCAGGACGGAGAAATGGTGACCTCTACACGCTTCCTCTCAAATCAGCTCCATTGTCTCTCCATAAGGCACCAACTTGGGCATCCTCATCAATGCATCATGACTCATGTTCTTAAGAAGAATAGTTTACCATGTTCTAGTTTTAGAATAAATACGCTTTGTAGCGCTTGTCAACTTCGCAAGTAACTTACATCTTCCATTCAGTATCAATAGAAACACCTCTTTTTTTTTGCAATTGTTGTTTGTCCTGCGCCTTTTTTTCCTCTAAAGGCCATACATATTTTCTTGTGTTTGTCGATGAACCCTTGAGTCTAAAGGGTTCAGGTTGAATAGGACCAAGACAGAGTATATGGAATGCAAGTCTAATGACTTGAGGCAGGAGAACGAGGTGGTAGTAAGGTTGGATTCCCAGGTTGTTTATGAGAGGGATAGTTTTAAGTATTTCGGATCTATGATACAGGGTAATGGAGAGATTGACGAGGATGTCTCCCACCATATTGGGGCAGGATGGATGAAGTGGAGGCTCGCCTCGGGAGTGTTGTGTGATAAGAAGGTGCCGCCCAAGCAACAACAACAACAACAACAAACCCAGTGTATTCCCACCTGGTGGGGTCTGGGGGGGGTAAGATGTACGCAGTCCATACCTCTACCTCTAAAGAAGTAGAAAGGCTGTTTCCGATAGACCCCCGGCTCAAGACACAAAACACCAGATACCACACAAATACAAAGTAAAGCACCGAAACAAGGTTACACAACATAACATCCATAACATAAATACAGCAGCCATAAGTAAAAGAAATAAAAACAGAAAGAAAACAGAGGGAAAACAGAGGAAAGCACCCAGATTCGTACTGAAACAAGGGATAAGGAACACGAAAAATCATAATCAGAATACTACCCCCAACAAGTAATTCCCTACACTAGCGACCCCCAACTGGCCTAGTCCTCTGCCCTAATTCGCGTCCTCCAGACTTTCCTATCTAGGGTCATGTCCTCGGTGAGCTGTAACTGCTCCATGTCCCGCCTAATCACCTCACCCCAGTACTTCTTCGGCCTTCCCCTACCCCGCCTAAAACCATCCAACGCTAGCCGCTCACACCTACGAACCGGGGCATCCATGCCCCTCCTCTTCACGTGTCCGAACCAGCTCAATCTAACTTCCCGCATCTTGCACTCCACTGGTGTCACACCAACCTTCTCCCTGATAATCTCATTCCGAACTCTATCCCCCCTAGTCAGCCCGCACATCCAGCGCAACATCCGCATCTCTGCCACCTTCATTTTTTGGATGTGGGAATTCTTAACTGGCCAACATTCCGCTCCATACAACATGGCCGGACGGACTACCACCCTGTAGAATTTGCCTTTAAGCTTGGGCGGCACCTTCTTATCACAAAACACCCCCGACGCGAGCTTCCACTTCATCCATCCCGCCCCAATACGGTGTGAGACATCCTCGTCAATCTCCCCGTTACCCTGGATCACGGACCCGAGATACTTGAAACTATCCTTCTTACAAACCACCTGAGATTCCAGCTTCACTACCACCTCATCCTCCAGCCTTACGTCACTAAACTTGCATTCCAAATACTCTGTCTTGCTTCTGCTCATCCTGAACCCTTTAGACTCCAGGGTTTGTCTCCACACTTCTAATTTACCATTCACGCCCCCTCGAGTCTCGTCAATCAGAACTATATCATCCGCAAAAAGCATACACCACGGCACCTCCCCTTGAATACGTCGCGTCAACACATCCATCACCAAAGCAAACAAAAAAGGGCTAAGAGTAGATCCCTGATGTAACCCTGTCAGGACGTTGAAGTGCTCTGAGTCTCCTCCCGCCGTCCTCACCTGCGTTTTTGCTCCCTCATACATGTCTTTAATTGCTCGGATATATGCCTGCGGGGCTCCACTCACCTCCAAGCACCTCCAAAGCACCTCTCTGGGGACTTTGTCGTATGCCTTCTCCAGGTCGATAAACACCATGTGCAGGTCCTTCTTCCTTTCCCTATACTGTTCCACCAACCTCCGTACCAGGTGAATTGCCTCCGTCGTCGAACGGCCAGGCATAAACCCAAACTGGTTTTCCGAAATAGACAATAACCGTCTCAGCCTCGTCTCGACCACTCTCTCCCAAATCTTCATAGAGTGCCGCCCAAGCTTAAAGGCAAATTCTACCGAATGGCAGTTCGTCCAGCCATGTTGTATATGGAGCGGAGTGTTGGCCAGTCAAGAACTCCCACATTCAGAAATTGAAGGTGGCAGAAATGCGGATGTTGCATTAGATGTGTGGGCTTACTAGGGGAGATAGGGTTAGGAATTAGTCTATCTGGGAGAAGGTGAGAGTGGCTTCGGTAGAGGACAAGATGCGGGAAGGCTGAGATAGTTCGGGCATGTGATGAGGAGGGGCACGGATGCCCAGTTCGTAGGTGTGAGAGGCTAACTTTTGATGGTTTCAGGCGGGGTAGGGGTAGGCCGAAGAAATACTGGAGAGAGGTGATTACACGTGACATGGAGCAGTTACAGCTTACTGAGGACATAACCCTAGATAGGAAGGTATGGAGGACACGAATTAGGCTAGAAGGCTAGTGCATGTGGGTGAGTCGTAGCCAGTAGTTAGGAGAGCTTTGGGGTAGCCGAGCTGGTAGTCTTAGGGTTGTGTCCATAGGTTGGAGCTGCTAGTGGGAGGGGATGTGGGTGGTGGGTGCCTTTGGTTCGTTAGTGTAGGGTATTACTTTATGGGTGTCTTATTTTTGTTATTCCATCTTGTTGCATGTTTTATTACGACTTTATTTACTATTCTTTGTCTTAAGTCGGAGGTCTATCGGAAATAGCTTCTCTACTTCTCTGGAGGTAGTGGTATGGATTGTGTAAATTTTACCCTTCCCAAACCCCACTGTGCGGGAATACACTGGGTCTGTTGTTGTTGTCGATGATTTTTCGGACTAATACTTGGGGCTTCCCCTTGCAACTAAATTTTGATATTATCTATTTGTTTTAAGACTATCATAGAATACCAATTCAACAACACTATTAACTTTGTCCATCAATGCTTAGGCAAAAAATAGCAGCCCGATGCACTAAAGCACAGGGTCCGGGGAGGGCTCAACCACAAGGATCTATTGCACACAACCTTACCTTGCATTTCTGCCAGAGGCTGTTTCCAAAACTTGAACCCCTGACCTTCTGGTCACATGGCAGCAACTTAACCGGTTACTCCAAGGGTTCTTTTTACAATGCTTAGGCAAATGGAAAGAAAACAAGTCGGTGTTCTTTATTTGTGATTATCAATTAGGCCTATTAGGCAAGTTTTGTTTGTCCACCATTTTCACTACATGAATTGAACAAATTTGTTTGACAGTTAAATAAAAGACTAGTTCATAAACGGGGCGAAAATTTTTAGGCTTAATACATAGTTTGCCCCTTCCTTTCCCCGACTTCAAGTGTTATTGGCACTTACATAACGTGCAGCCTGCTCTGTTACACATATCAACCTTAGTTAACCCTATCCTAATTCAGTTGATATCTGCCCAACTGATAGGAAATTAAAATTAAGTCAAACACTTGGCCAATAAATTGCAACACCTAGATCGAGACAAGAAATAATTGCCAAACTGCTTTAGCATGTGCTTACCATGTTTGTCAACTGCCCCATGTGCATTGTATGCTTTTGCTATGCACCTATATGTGTGTGTGCCTAAGCGTAACTCCTCCACAAATTCTTGCCGCCTGGTCCCAGATTTTGTCATGTCAATGCCATGCTCCACACGTATGCCCCTTACATATGCCAAGTCGCATGCATGTGGTAAATCACATTGCCAACTTTGTTTTGCCCATGCCTTTATCGTGTCACAACTTGTCTTGGCATCAAGTGACCACACCTTGATACCCTCTCCCATGATAAGTATTTTGTCCACAGACCCTGCAACCTTTGTCGCCAAATGTAACTTTTGACATTGCGTTGGCACCAACTTTACTTACCTACGCTCCCAGATCTAGACCACTTACCAAGTTGTTTGTCAAGTCAACCAAGTGTGACTTGCCTTCCTCAATACATCTTGGAATTCCCTTGCACAAATACACCATTGACGTGTTGCCTCAGCCTAACACACCCTAGTGGCCTTCGACAAAGAGCAAGATGCCAAGTCTTTCTCGCAGCCGTATCACATTCCGAGGGACTTGTCTAAAAGGCTACCAGCTGCCACCCACACCATCCAAATAGATACACATAACACAAATTAGTGCCATCTCATCAAGTTAAATAGACCTTCCCCAGGAATCACCACCTTCTTTGGCTAAATCAACCATATAACACACACACACTATATATATATATATATATATATATAAAATTCAGTGGAGCCAGGAGGGTGGAAGAAATGACTGTTAGGTTCTGAAATCTTAAGGTGGTATAGAGGCGTTGATGGATTTACGGCAACAGGGGCTCCCGTGTCACTATTCTTCTCTTTCCATTGACGATTGGTAGTTGGGTTTTTAACCGAAAGAGGAAGTGATGAAAAGGAAAGAGGAAGTGATGAAGAGGTAATGGAAGCCGGAGAGGTGCTTCTTGATTTTTTGTGGTCAATGGAATGGGTAGATTAATGTTGAGGAGGAGATGCTAGTATGGGTAAGAAGAAGAAAGATAAAAGGAGGGAGAAGGGGGAGAGGTGCGATTCTTTTTTAAGTGTACTAGGAGATTTTTCTTGTATGAGTGATAAAGAGAAGATAAATGGAAAAGGGGCATGGGAAGGTCTGATAATGTATAAAAATTGGAGTATGTCACGACCCAAAATAGGATCATGACCGGCTCTAAGAAGGTTAGAACTCCAAAGCAAGCCTCGTCAGTATTTTACAGAAAATCGAGCAAAATTTCTCCTGTTTTGGGGCCTATCCAAAAAATTTCCTGTCTCAAATCAACACCACAACAACCAACATCCCCAAAACATTCACCAATATCATCAACAGCCCATTCACCACGAAATTCATCTCCAAAATATGAGAAGTAGACAAATACTCCACGAGTTCATATAAACGAAAGAATACTTGTGAATCTAATAAAGGAAATGACTAAGGGGTGACTCTTAAGAGTTCAAATAATAGACCATAATGAATAAATGAACTTGCTGCCCTCGCGAGCAAGTGCAAAGCTCACCAGGAATATGTCAACTTGAATGCTCTAGATAATGAAATCTTCATCGTCACCTACGTTCTCTGAAAAAAATTAGCAAGGAGTGAGACGCTAGCTTAGTGAGTAATAACACTTAACCAAAACCGTTTTAACGGGAACAAGTCATAAAACAAGAAAATATGAAAAAAAATATCATGAACTAATGCTTTTTCAGAAAGTGATAACCATCATATAAGAAATCAATTTAACAATTTGATAATAACTAATAAATACCATCATATCAAGTTTTATCCTTTGGGAGGTTCCAAGAATGAATCATGTAATCAGTGTGCATTCTACTTTAAGAAATAGCCACTAACAGTGGACCTCTCATAAAGGAGTCAAATATCTTATCAATAGGTTCCTACTCGAGAAAGATCAATAACAATATGCTAATTCTACCTTCCTACTAGCGAGAGTTGTAACAGTAATTTGTAAATACAAGGTGCACCAGGTCTAACGAACCTGCCGTTAGGTACAAAATTCAAATCGTCTACTCCCATTTATACTTTCTTTGTAAACAGTAAGTACTCTTATAACAGTGAGAACATCTCAAATAATCATTTCAGTATCATATCAAGTAAAAGACTTGCCTCACATGCAATTTCAAAGCATTTAATAACTCTTGTTTCATCGAAACCATGTAAAATATGCAAGTTAAGAAACACAAATTATGGTAAGGTTACTACTCACAGTACACTTAACAGAATACCAAACTTGTCATCTCACGAAATTCGTAGGACTTTCTTCGATCAATGTATAATCATATCAATCTCGTGTTAATTTCTTCGTTTAGGCTAAAACATAACTGCTTTAAGCTACCCAACTCTAGGATTTCATGATTTCCCCATTATAATGAATTTCCAAACTCTCTCAATTCAAGTAGTACTAGGCTGAAATTCTTCAACTTTAACCATGAGTTTTCTTAATTCCATTACTATCTCCATTACCCAATATGATTATTGTCAAACCTAATCGAATCAATTGAATTCTCACTACACTCAAGCCACCCCAAACTTGTATAACTCAAGCCTATCTAATTTTGTCTCGCAAAATTATAACTTATAGTGTCTGGGAATAAATTTTCCAGTACCTATGTAAATTATTAAATCAAGAATCATGGTAAGGCTAGAGAAAGATTTACCTAGATCCCAAAAGGAATTTCCGGTCAACCCCCCCCCCCTTCTTTCTCCTTTGAACTTCTTCTACAATATATAGGCAAGCCGATTTTTTTTGTTTGTTCGACACTATAGCTGTTGCATTCTCTTTCTCTGACCCAAGGTCCTTCATTTTTTTTTGTTTTTTGGCTATCAGGGAGAAGGTTGGTGTGGCTCCAGTGGAGTGCAAGATGCGGGAAGTCCGATTGAGTTGGTTTGGACACGTGAAGAGGAGGGACACGGATGCCCCGGTTCGTAGGTGTGAGAGGCTAGCGTTGGATGGTTTTAGGCGGGGTAGGGGTAGGCCGAAGAAGTACTGGGGTGAGGTGATTAGGCGGGATATGGAGCAGCTACAGCTCACCGAGGACATGACCCTAGATAGGAAGGTCTGGAGGGCGCGAATTAGGGCAGAAAACTAGGGCCAGTTTGGGGCGCTAGGGCAGGGACGTATTTGGTGGGGGTTTTATTCCTGTTATTCTTCCTATTCTTATTTTTATTCATATTTCTATTCTTCTTCTTGTTATGCTTTCGGTGTTCCATGTTTTATTACGAATCTGAGTGCTTTCCGATGTTTCCTACTACTTATGGGTGCCGTATTTACGTTATGAAATCCTGTTCTGTGCGTTACTTTATATTTGTGTGGTGTCTCGTGTCTTGAGCCGGGGGTCTATCGGAAACAGCCTTTCTACTTCTTCAGAGGTAGAGGTATGGACTGCGTACATCTTACCCCCCCCAGACCCCACTAGGTGGGAATACACTGGGTTTATTGTTGTTGTTGTTGTTGTTGTTAACATAGTTGCTTGGCATAGCCCTCTAAATCTCTCTATTCTCTTGTTTTTTCTTTGGCAAATGAGCTTTGGCCCACTTGTTTTATTATTATTTTTAATGTTAAATGGGCTTCAGCCTACTCTCTCTTCTCTTTATATTTTTTTCTGTAACTACAAATACTCTTTACTTGATGATATAAGGTATTACATTCTCCCCACCTTAAGAAGTTCGATCCCCGAATTTAAAACAAGTGCATATATGAGGACTGAAACAAATAAGGGTATGGACTCGCATATCATTTTCCGACTCCCATGTAGCTTCTTCAATGGTATGGTTCTTCTATACAACTTTTACGGACATAAACTCCTTCGAGCACAACTTCCTAACATGTCGATCAACAATAGCCACTGGTTCTTCTTCATAGGTTAAGTTCTCATCCTGCAGCAATGTAGGTGCTTCGAGCACACGAGAAGAGTCTGATATACATCTTCTTAACATAGAGACATGAAACACTGAATGGATGAAAGACATCTCATGAGGAAGTGCCAAACGATACGCCACACCTTTGATCAAGTATCTCGTAAGGTCCTATATATCTTGGGCTTAATTTACCTCTTTTCCCAAATCGCATCACAACTTTCATAGGAGAGACTCGTAGAAAAATCTTATCCCTAACTCTGAACACTAATTTTATTCTCCACATGACTACATAAGATTTTTGTCGGCTTTGAGCTGTGAGCAACCTCTATCTAATCAATTGGACCTTGTCCATAGCTTCTTGTACCAAGTCTGGCCCTAAAACCTTAGCCTCTCCAACTTCGAACCACCCAATAGAAGAATGACATCATCAAACTTATAAGGCTTCATAAGGAGCCATCTGAATGCTTGACTGAAAACTATTATTGTAAGCGAATTCAGCTAAGGGTAAGTAAGTATCCCAACTGCCTCTAAAATCAAGAATGCAAGCTCTCAACATATCCTCCAAGATTTTAATAGTACACTCAGACTGTCCGTCCGTCTGCGGATGAAATGCAGTACTAAGATTTACTCGGGTACCCAATGCTTCTCGAAAAGATCTCTAAAAGCGTGAAATGAATTGTGATCCTCTGTCAGAAATGATGGATAATGGAACTCCGTGAAGTCGGACAATTTCATCCAGAAATAATTGAGCAAATTTCACTCCACTGTATGTAGTCTTTACTATATGTAGTCTTTACCAGCAAGAAGTGTGTTGATGTAGTAAATCGGACAACAATTACCCCTATAAAGTCATAACATCTACTGGTTCACGGTAGCCCAATTACATAATCCATGGTAACTTTTTCCCATTTCCAACCTGGAAATCCAGATCTCTTGTAGTAATCTTGTTGGTCACTAATGCTCCGTTTTAACCTGCTAACAAGTCAAACAACTGGAAACAAAGTTAGCAATATTTTTCTTCATACCTTTCCACCAATACAATTGTCTCAGGTCATGATAAATATTAGTGGAGCTAGAGTGTATGGTACATCTGGAGTTGTGAGTTTCCTCAAGAATGGCTCGTCTTAACCCATCTGCATCTGATACACATAATTGATTACCCAATCGGAGAATACCATTACATTCAACACTCATCGTCTTACTTTAACCAGCTAGGACCTCATCTCAGTATTTGCACAACTGCACATCCTCATATTGGGTGGCCTTTATGCACTCTACCAGAGAAGATTTAACTTGAACACAAACCAACAACACCCCTTACTTTCGAACACCAAAACTGACACCTTTGCCTTCAAGTTTCTGCATATCTTTCGCCAATTGTCTCTTTCCGGGAGCTATATGCGCCAAACTGCCCATAGATTTTTTGCTCAAAGCATCAGCCACAACATTGGCTTTTCTAGGATGACACAAAACAAAACAATTATAATCCTTGAGTAGCTCCATCCACCGATGTTGTCGAAGATTTAGAACTCTCTATTGGAAAATGTACTTCAAACTCTTATGATCAACATAAAACTTACAAGTTTCACATATAAGTAGTGCCTCCAAATCTTAAGAGCAAATACCACAGCGGTCATCTCCAAATCATGTGTAGGATAGTTTTGCTCGTGCTTTTTCAACTGTCTTGAAGCATAAGTTACAACATGATCATATTGCATGAGAACCCATCCTAATCCTATCCTCGAAGTATCACAGAATACCTTGAATCCTCCAGAACATGATGATAAGGCTAATACTAGTGCAATGGTCAAATATGTTTTGAGTTTCTGAAAACTCTGTTCACATTCTTCCGTCCAGTGGAACTTGCAATTTTTCGGTGTTAACTTGGTCAATGGAGCTGCTATTTTAGAGAAATCCTGCACTACACGCTTATAGTAATTTGTCAAACCCATAAAACTGCGGATCTCTATACATAAAGTAGGTCTAGGACATTTTTGCACTGTTTCTGTCTTTCTATAATCCACCGCGATTCCATCTTTAGAGACAACATGCCCCAAAAATGATACTAAGTCTAGCCAAAATTCGCATTTTGAGAAATTAGCAAAGAGCTTATGTTCCCTAACGTCTACAATACAGTCATCAAATGATTCTCATGTTCTTTCTGGCTACGAGAATATATCAAAATATCATCAATAAATATTTTCGCAAATTTGTCCAAAAACGGTCTAAGCACCCTATTCATCAAGTCCATGAAGGTAGCTGAAGCATTGGTTAACCCGAAAGGCATCCCAAGGAACTCATAATGCCCGTATCGAGTTCTGAATGCGGACTTAGAAATATCTTCCTCCCTGATTCTAAGTTGATGATACCCATACTATTAATAATGAGTATTTGTGGTTGCAAAAAAAATATAAAGAGATGAGAGAGTGAGCTGAAGCCCATTTAACATAAAAAAAAACAAGTGCGCCAAAAGCCCATTTGCCGAAGGAAAAAAAACTAGAGACTAAAGGGATTTAAAGGGCTATGAAAAACAACTACATTAAGGAGAAAAAAAAATCAGCCATCAGCCAAAAATTAATAAAATAAAAACTTGGGTAAGAGAAAGAGAATGCAGCAGTTGTAGTGTCATACAAACAAAAAAAAACGACTTGCCTAGATATTAGAGAAAAAGTCCGAAGGAGAAAGAAAAGAAAGGCAGGGGGGTTGACCGGAGATACCTTTTGGAATTAAGGTAAATCTTTCTCTAGCCTTACCATGATTCTTGTCTGAATAATTTACGTAGCTACTAGAAAATTTATTCCCATAGATAAAGATGGGTTTGAGTTATACAGTTTGGGGTGGCTTGGGCATAGTGGAACTTCAATTGATTTGATCTGGTTTGAAAATAATCATATTGGGTATCAGAGATCTACGTCACTCGGACTCGGGTGCAGGTGTCTGATACGATTATGAATCTAGAGGTCGGATCCTTCATTGTCTCAATTTAAAGATTCAGCGAATGGGTCTAGGGATGGATACGAGTGTGGTGATTCAGTGAAAAATAATTTAAACATCTAAAAATAGAGTTATAAAACATAAACTAAGAGATATTATGTGGAAAACTTGAGGAGAAAATATTGTTCAACAAGAAAATCCTGAAAGGAAATAAAAAGAAAGGCAATAACATAGAAATTCATATATACAAGGTATTTCATTTTCTTCAATTTCACCTTAGATTTTGTTTTGATAACAGAATTTCTTAAATTTGTCCGGATTTTCCCAGTCGATTTTGGTTAAAGTACCCAAAATCGGTTGACCAGATCGGGTACGGATCCCACACCCATGTCATATAGACACAGGTGCGGCAAATAAGTGAAAAGTCCGAGTAACTTAGAGAGAAGTAATGGAATTAAGAAAACTCATGATTAGAGTTGAAGAATTTCAGCCAGTACTACTTGAATTGAGAGAAATCTAAAATCCTTTATAATGGGTAAATCATGAAATTCCTACAGCTGGGTAGTTTAAACTAGTTATGTTTTAGCCTAAACGAAGAAATTAACACGAGATTGATATGATATGATTATAGATTGATTGAAGGAAGTTGTACGAATTTTTAGAGGTGACAAGTTTGGTATTCCGACAAGTGTATTGTGAGTAGTAACCTTACCATAATTTGTATATCTTAATTTGCATATTTTATACATAATTTTGAAGAAACAAGAGTTACTGAATACTTTGAAATTGCACGTGAGCAAGCCTTTTACTTGATATGATACTGAAATGGTTACTAGAGATGTTCTCACTGTTATAAAACATATTTACCGTTACTTGAGATATGATTACTGATGTTATGAAAGTTCTTCACTTACTTGAGAAATAAGTATTTTGACATGTGTTCCATTCAAGTTTATATGCAATATGTTTTGCTATAAACTTAACTACCTGGTACTATTTTGAAAATGCTTTAATATGAGTACCTACTGTTTACAAAGAAAGTATAAATGGGAGTAGACCTTGAATTGAATTCCGTAGATAACAGCGGATTCGTTAGAACTGGTGTACCTTGTTATTTACAGATTATTGTTACAGCACTCGCTAGTGGGAAGGTAGAACTAGCATACTGTTATTGATCTCCCTTGAATAGGGACCTACTGATAAGATATTTGACTCTTTTACGAGGGTCCACTATTAGTAGTTATTTCTTTAAGTAAAATGTCACACTGATTACATGATTCATTCTTGGAAACCTCCCAAAGGATAAAACTTGATATGATGGTATTTGTTAGTTATTATCAAATTGTTAAATTGATTTCTTATATGATGGTTGTCACTTTCTAAAAGAGCATCTTTCATTATTTCATGATATTTTCTATTTTCATATAAGCTTGTTTTATGACTTGTCTCTGCTAAAATAGTTGTGGTGAGTGTTATTACTCACTGAGCTAGCGTCTCACTCCTCGCTAATTTTTTTTTAGAGAATGCAGGTGACAATGAAAATTTCGTTAGCTAGAGCATTCGAGTTGACATATTCCTGGTGAGCCCCGCACTTCATCGCGAGGGCGGCAAGTTCATTTATTCATTATGATCTATTATTAGAGCTCTCAAAGTTGCTCCATAGTCACTTTCTTTATTAGATTCGTACGTATTTTTTCGTTTTTATAAACTAGTGGAGTATTTGACTTCTTCTCATATTTTGGAGATGAATTTTGTATTGTTATTTCGTGGAAAATGGGTTGTTGATGATATGGGTGAATGTTTGGTAATGTTGGTTGTTGTATTGTTAATTTGAGACCGAAAAATTTCTGGATAGGCCCAAAAACTGGGGAAACTCTGCCCGATTTTATGTAGAATACTGACGAGGCTTGCTTTGGAGTTCAACCTCCTTAGCGCCAGTCATGGTCCTATTTTGGGTCATGATAAAGTTGGTATCAGAGCCACTCATGTGTCAGCCTTTGTCGATATGGACCAGAGTTCAAACTGAGTCTAGGCAAATCCCGATAAGGCGGGGAAAACCTCAATCCTAAGTCTAGGCAAATCTCATTTGGTTGGACAAACCTCAGCGTCCTGAGGACGCTGAGTCCATAAGAGGTGGCGTATGTGACACCCCAACTTAGAATAAGGAGTCCCACATCAACAAAACACAGAAGAGACGGGTATATAAGTAAACAGGCATTTCACTCTAGTGACGCGTTTTAACGTCGTGCGGGTCTAGGTCCATAGCGAACAATATCACTAGTGGGTTGGGCCGTTACAGAGTAGGAACCATGTATAGTAATATTGGTTTATGTCACTAGTTGAAGGGTGATAAAAGGTGTATTGGGAGAGAATTTATTTTTTTTACTCCAGTGTGCCGATGCGTTGCTGCTTTGAGTTCGCCCCCCCCCCCCACACACCCACCCACCCCCAATTGCATCGTTGCTCCGGTTGTTGTTCTTATTTGAAGAAAATGAAGATGATCCAAAAAAAAAAAATATTAAAAGTTGGTTAAGTGGTGTCCAGATGAGGTTTCAAACAAAATTGTTCGTATTACCTCGCCTGTTTTTATGTGTAGAACACACAAGTGCCAAGTAAACAAAGTAGTGCGTATTAGACAAGGAGGGACATGTTGAAAGGGTTTCATTACAAGTTGAAAGGGCAAAACATTTATTAAGCCTAAAGTTATCAGAATTTATACTGAAGATAGAAATAATTTCATCAACAGTCATTTGATCCACTGCAGCAATTATCCAATCGATACCAAATCATTTCCCTTGGGATTTTTAATATGCAAGGCATAAAAAGCTTCTCAAAAGAAAAATTAAAGTCAAGGATCCAAATGATAAATCTAAGTGTGTCACCTGCTGAAAATAAACAAAAGAAAAAGAAAGAAGACCAGTGGTAGAGCAAAATGAACTCCAAAATTGTTCCATGAAGACCTTTCTTACGCAGGAACATTATAAAATATATCCCATCTACAAAGGGCATTGAACAAGAACTCACATAAAGAAGCTCAAAATGAGCAGGAGATATTGTAAGAATGTGTGATGCATTTGTGAAAACACAAGAGACAGAATTCGTAGAAAAAATAGACAGAATGGAAAAGGAAACTTGCTTTGGAGCAATTTGCCTGAGCTAGACACACACCAACCAGTCCAACACCCGAACCAACCTGCTTTGTTAACAGATAAAATACAAGAAATAGCAGAGCTGTTATTATATTAATCAAGACGACTGCACAAGGAAAAGAGCAATACTCAACCTTGGAAAAATCCATGAAGAGGTAACAAAGAGTTGGACATTTCAATTTTCCCCAAGACCAATTGCAGAGAAAAAATTTGATTACTAAGAAAAACAGATGAATACTTCTAAAAGCTATCTCACCTCAAGACAAGATTTGCTTGAGAACACTTCTGGAAAAGATAGTACGAACTCTGAAAGGAACAGACTTGATGGCCAAATTGAGCACCTGCTTCAACCAAGAAATACAGAAAACAAAATGGATCAGCCGTTACACCGGGATCGAGGGGTCGTTTGATATTTGGGTTTGGAGGTGAGTTATGCATGTTTTATTTATCCTAAAAGTAGTATTATCAAAAAATTCAACGTAAGGAGAGATATGTTCAGTAAAAATAAACTTTGTAAGGATATTTGTCCAAAAAGTTTATTATCCGGTTTCTACTTCCAAGGCAAGCTACAAATTCCAGGTCATTTCAAGAAACTGCTTCAGTAACTATTTAAAATCACGTATACTTTCCGAAAAGGTGGTTAAAAGAGCTGCCCGGAACGTGCATTGAATACTTTTCGAGAAATGTCCAAATCACTGGTACAGCTATCGAAATCATGACCATTAGCGTGTAGGTTTCAGATCCAAGTGGTAGCATCAGGCCGGCCCTTTAGCTACTGTTTTTGAGAAATGGTCAGACCTCTATAAAATAAGCACTTATAAGTTCCCAAAAACTTCTCCAAATATTCTACTCTACTGGCCTGGTAGATGTCAATGTTAAGCGTAAGCATACAGATTGAAAGTTGAAATCCACTGTAGAAGACCATGATTCAGATCCCAAAAAACAAAAAATATAAAAATTAGCTACTTTCTTTCCATTCGAGAAAACTTGTGGAAAATAGCAGGCCCCCCAGTAGAAGTCGAGCTGAGTGAGAGCTGACCCAAACATCACCTTACAAAAGGAGGGGGGGTAACAAAGAGCTAGATTGTCAACCAGCTTGCTACTTGCATAACAAGTTACCCAAAAAGCTTGTTAGTCGTT
The DNA here is from genome assembly GCA_030864225.1 of Capsicum baccatum var. pendulum. Classification (NCBI taxonomy): domain Eukaryota; kingdom Viridiplantae; phylum Streptophyta; class Magnoliopsida; order Solanales; family Solanaceae; genus Capsicum; species Capsicum baccatum. Next base: position 65,002,266 of record CM061559.1, on the reverse strand, counting down.
CCCAACTGAAATAAGGGAATCTCCATAAATAAAATTATAGAACATCCAAAGATTTAAAATTTCTAGAAAATGTGCTCATGGATGTATCCTTTTACAGATCCATGAACCTAGGGCTGCATATCAGTGAACAAGTCAACTCCCGTCAAACAGAAAAAAAAAATTAAGGGGCAGTACATACCCTGTATCGCCTTCAAGCATGTTAAGTGAACATTGCAACGCGACTTCCAATTTCCTAAATATTTGACAACTCGAGGCTTGTGAACAATCTGTGTACACCAAAAATTAGATAATGTTACTAAAAGTAGCTAAACATCATTCTAAGAAAAGGAATGAACGGAACAGATTCCCTACCCTTGGGAAATAGAAAAGAAAATCTTCTTAACATTTTTGAGTTTCCTTTAGCCAAATCATCATCCTTGCAACAAAACGGAGGCCAATTTCACAATAGTTACATGGTGGAGCAAAAATGCAATAATCATATTGATAGCAATTTTAAAATTATTTACCTTCACAGAAGCCAGACAAAAAATATACTTCTCATATAATTCATCCAAAACAACATCCCCATTTGACTCGATTTCAACAATGAGCTTCTTTAAGAATCTTTTCAAATAAGGCAAATTACACTTTACATCCTGCAGCATTGAGAAGATAGTTGAAAATCAAATAAATCTACCCAAGAGATAATTCTATTCAGGAAAGAAAATAGTTTAACTAGACAGTTAGAGGCTTAATAAACTTACAGATTTATTGATACATTCGTTCCATAAGAAACTTTGCACTCTTTCCGTAATAAAACCACCTCCAAAATCCCTAGTGTTAATTCAAATGTTGTTCAGTCAAACGAAACAATTAAGGGTGCAATTGCAAAAATTTTTGATGAAGTACTACGAAGATTCATTGCTGGCATCAAGAAGATGCAGAATAGTACAAAATGTTAGGAGAATAACAATACTTCATTAGCTCAAATACAAAAAAGCCTACAGTAGTATCAGGGAGCTAACAAAGTTCAAAAAGTTCTCAATGGAATCTATGAGTGAAAGGTTATGCCAACTATATAGATTCAAAAGACACCTAGCCTTAAGGGAGCGATTTGGAGTTGATAAACCTTCAAAACATCTGTTGTTCCTTTCTGAACATACGCAATTGCAATTGCAATTACGCCATATTTGGTGTTAGTTAACATGAGCAGGGGTTGAATATACTAACCTGGCAAATGAGATAACAAAATCGGGGGGTTCACAGGCAAGGAAAGCAGAGACTAAATGAAAGCAAGCAGTAGAGCATTCTTCTATCTCTTCTTCTTTCTCCATCACTACTATGAACGGCGTCTCACATTAACCTAATTAATACAAAAATCAAGCAAAAGTGACAAAGGTGAATCTTAAGAATAGATTCAAATAAGAATTACTTACAAATTTTAGCCCAAAATTCTTAAAATAATCTTTATCAAGTAACTAGTATTTTTCTTTATAAAATTACCTCTAACCAATGAATTAAATTATATAAATATCTTTCAAGCCTTATTTTTTCCTCTTAGCTTCTTTTTTTGTTTTTTCTTTTTTCTTTTTTATTTTTTCTTTCTTTTCTTTTTTTGTTCTTTTTAATTTTTTTCATTCCTTACTTTTTTGTTCTTTACATCTTTCAAAATCTACTTTTATAAAACAAAAATCCTTTTTTATTCTTCTTTGATTTTTATTTTTTTATTTTAAAATTTTAAAATTTTTCTCAAACTTTATTTTTATTTAATCTTTCTTTTTTTTTATCAACCTTTATTTTTTTCTATTATCTCTCAACTTCTACATTTTCTTTGATTTTTATTTTTTAATATTTTTCTTCATTTTCTTCTTTTTTCGCAATTTTTATTATTTTTATTCTTTTCTTCAATTTCTTCCATTCAAGTTACATCTCCTGAGTAAGAGTTGACACTATCACATTATAAAGTTAAGATTTACAACTTTCGAATAATAGGCTACATTTAATGGGTAAGAGTTGACACTACTACACTGTAGAAGCCAGACTTATGACTTTCAAACAACAAGTTATGTTTCATGTGAAAGAGTTGACACTATCACATTGTATTTTGATTTATGAGATGTTCTACAACTATTGCCTTAGAGGAAAGACTTAGCTTAAGGAATTTCAAGCAACAAATTATGCCCCACGGACAGGAGTTGACTCTATCACGTTATGTTTTCATTTATGAGATTTCTACAACTATTGTCTTAGAAGCAAGACTTAGCTCAAGGACTTTTAAACTACAAATTAGGCCCCACGGGCAAGAGTTGACTCTACCACATTATGCTTTCATTTATGAGATATCCTACAACTATTGTCTTAGAGGCAAGACTTGGCTCAAGGACTTTCAAACAATAAATTATGTCCCTCGGGCAAGAGTTGACTCTACCGCGTAATGCTTTCATTTATGAGATGTTCTACAACTATTGCCTTAGAGGCAAAACTTAGCTCAAGGACTTTCAAACTATAAATTAGGCGGCAAGAGTTGGCTCTACCACATTATGTTTAAATTTATGAGATATCCTGCAACTATTGTCTTAGAGGCAAGACTTGGCTCAAGGACTTTGAAACAACAAATTATGCCCTATGGGCAAGATTTGACTCTACCATGTTATGTTTTCATTTATGAAATGTTCTACAACTATTGCCTTAGAGACAAGACTTAGCTCAAGGACTTTCAAACAACAAATTGTGCCCCACGGGCAAGAATTGACTCTACCACATTATGTTTTCATTTATGAGACGTTCTACAACTATTGCCTTAGAGGCAAGACTTGACTCAAGGACTTTCAAACTACAAATTATGCCCCACGGGCAAGAGTTAACTCTACCACGTTATATTTTCATTTATGAGATGTTCTACAACTATTGTCTTATAGGCAAGACTTGGCTCAAGGACTTTCAAATAATAAATTATGCCCCACGGGCAAGAGTTAACTCTACCATGTTATATTTTTATTTATGAGATGTTCTATAACTATTGCCTAAGAGACAAGACTTGGCTTAAGAACTTTTAAACTGCAAATTATGCCCCACGGGCAAGAGTTAACTTTACCACGTTATGTTTTCATTTATGAGATGTTCTACAACTATTGTCTTAGAGGCAAGACTTAATTAGCTCAAGGACTTTCAAACTACAAATTATGCCCCACGGGCAAGAGTTAACTCTATCATGTTATGTTTTCATTTATGAGATATTCTATAACTGTTGCCTCAGAGGCAAGACTTAACTAAAGGACTTTCAAACTATAAATTATGTCCCATGGGCAAGAGTTGACACTACCACGTTATGTCTTTATTTATGGGATGCTCTACAACTCTTGCCTTAGAGGCAAGACTTAGTTCAAGGACTTTAAAATTATAAATTATGCCTCGCGGGCAAGAATTGACACTACCAGTTATGTCTTCATTTATGGGATATTCTACAACTCTTACCTTAGAGGCAAGACTTTGCTCAAGGACTTTCAAATAATAAATTATGACCTACGGGCAAGAATTGACACTACCACATTATATCTTTATTTATAAGATATTCTACAACTCTCGCCTTAGAGACACGACTTATCTCAAGAATTTTCAAAGAACTTCGTAACAACAATTCATGCCCTTAAATTTTCTTTGATGTCAAAAAAGAAAATTCCTTTGTGGATTATCCAACTTTTTATTTATTAGCGAAATATAATAGAAGTTGAGAAAACAGAAAAAGCGATCAAACAAAACAGAGAAATAAAAAAAATTGAAAAAAAACTGAAAGAAAAACATAAAGATCAAGAAAAAGGTGAAGAATAAAAAAATTAAGAAAAATAAAAATGAGAGGAAAAATAAATATAAAGTTTGTAAAAAATGAGGGAAAAAATAGAACTGAAAAAAGAAAAAAAACGATCAAACAAAAGAGAGAAATAAAAAAAAAAGTGAGAAAAAAAAAAGGTAATAAAAAAATAAAGATTAAGAAAAAAGCGAAGAATTAAAAAATTGAGAAAATAAACAATGAGGGGGAAAAATAAAAATAAAAATAAAGTTTGAGAAAAATGAGGAAAAAAAAGAACTGATAAAAATAAAAAATAAAAGAAAAATAAAGGTTAAAGACAAATGAATTAAAAAAAGAAAAAAAAAGAAATAGATAATTCTTGAGAAAAAAGAAAAAAGAGAAAAAAATAAAGTTTGAGACAAATGATTTAAAACATGAAAGAAAATTAAAGGAAAAAAATAAAAAGTGAAAACAATAAAATTAAAGATAAAAATAAAAAAGTGAAAATAATAAAAAGTAGATAATAAATTAAAGGAAAAAATAAAAAACGAAAATAATGACAAAATAAAATTTGAGCGACAAATAAGTATGAAAAGTTTTAAAAATATATTTGAGGCGCAGAGGGGTAAAATGGTACTTGTACTATACTTAAAAAGTAAGGAAGGTTATTCTTTAAAGACATTTCTTTTTGGAGTCAAATATCTAAAGTCACCCATATTTGGGTCTATGGCATGCAATTTCCTGAGATTGTTGTGTACTGAAAATTTATCATTACTGGCAACATCTATTTAGAAATCGTTACTTTAAGAATTAACCATATAATCAATCAATGGACTTACCATTTGTATTTCCTCTCTCTTCTTTACCAAGCAATAAGCATAGACCTTGCTCAAAATATTCCAATAATGCTTTAGTGAATAGTTCAGAAGTAGATGCTGAAATTAACATGAAAAGTTCAAGATACCACTTGCCGTAGTATACTCGCAGATGAAGAATCTTCCTGCTACAACTAAGGGTGTGCAAAAACGGAACGGACCGATAAACCGAACCGATAAAAATATTATTGGGTTAACAGTTTTTTATTGGTATTATAAAATATTTTATTGGGTAAATGATTCGATTTCGATTTTACCTTATTGGGTTATCGATTAAACCCAATAAGGATACACTAAGTTATTGTTTTATTCCTATTTATGTTATATATATATATATCAATCTATCTATCTATATATATATATAGAGAGAGAGAGAGAGAGAGAGGCAGAGACAAAGATGTGTATACTATATTATATGCACTATTTATTCACAATTCAGTGATTCACAAAGTATTAACCAATTTAGGGCATCAAAGGTACAATATAAAGCTCAGTTATTATTGTATTGAAAAGTTTGAAGCATTTATAGCTTCCAACAATTAGGATTTAATTTTTATAAAATGAGGTTGTTCGCAAATAGGGTGTGTATGCGGAATTTTTATTCACTTAACCAGTGAAATAACCATCATCATACCAATAGTATGGATCATCATCACTATCCACATATGAATAGTCATGAATAGGCCATTGTTCTTGGACAAGAAGATCTATAATTTTTCAAGAATTTTTTCTTGTAAATCTTTATTTAATTTTATCACCTTTGAAACAATGATTAATGTCTTTTCATCTAAGAAAAAAGTGTAATAACTCATTAGGCAGTATAAAGAATATATTTCTTTATCTTAGCCTTATATTTTTTTAACAGGTGAACCTGTGTGTCTTTTAGAGTATGATTTCTATCTAGTGCTCTAAGTAATAGTATTTTTAATTTGTAAATTTCAGAATTATTTGAAGTATTTTTTAAACGATATATTTTACGAGTATAATTTTTCAAATTTGTTATATCTCTGTTAAGAGTTTCTATAATTGTTTTGGATTCTCAAAACCTTTTTCTGAATTTCTTTAATCGTGGTTGTACCACTCTCATGCTGATTAGAACAGATTATTCGTAATTTTATATTCTCTATAGGTACTTAGTAACACATAATATGTATGAATGTATAAAGTAGATATGAAAATAATTTTTTCTTATGTTAATATCTTATTGAAATGATAGAGTCTAGGTATATACCTTTTAACTTTCTTTCTATATTGGTTGTGTCAACACCGCAGTGTTTCTCCTTTTGGCTATGAAGAACTATTTAGCCTATTGCGACTCACTATCTCAGGCTACTGTGTCGTTCCTCCTCCATCGAGGTTGAAGATCACAGCATTCATTTATCACCAACATATAAAAATGACAAAAGATGTATAAAACAAACTTCCTTATACTCTCACACAAACTATTTGTTACTTTTTTCTGTCGGAAGAAGTGTTTCTCACTTACTCATATAGAAGATACCTAGCATTTTCTAAGAAAAAGATATTCAGAGAAATGTAGTTCGTCTTCTACGAGTTTTTATCTCTCCTTTTATAGATATAAAGAGGGGTAGAATTACAATTTTCTTTTTATCAGGGCCATCCCTTTAAAAGTCTTTATTTCTTATCTAGTCCCTTATCAGGATAAGAGATAAGATTCTTCTCTTTTTTGATTGGTTGTTTTGGGACTGTGGGGTCCAATTTTCTTTATCATTTTGTCGTTTGGTGCCGACAATTATGTTGACGTAAGTGCTTGCGTCTTTTCTTTCATTGGATTCTCTTTTACAGCAGTAAATTACATTTCTTCGAACATTGATGATCTTTCTCCATCATTTCTTCTGAGATGTCCATGTTCTAGGAATTTACATGCCATAGTCCAGGTATCTGGAGTAGCTGAAAATTGGTGTATTTCGAACTCAACGATTTTATCCCTTAAGACTACTGATTTTGATTTTCCTTTGGTCATTAAAATCCAGTTTGTATCTCTATTGAGGACTTTATAATTTTCTTCGTATTTGTTTTTAAAGATGTTATATACTGCTTTCATCCGTAAAGCTCATCTGGTTTGGATCCATTTTTTGTTTAAAATAGGGGATCTTTTTATCAACTCCTGTCTCGTTGATATTAAAGTCTCTTAATTTCTCCACAGTTATATAATTAAACGTGGAGAAATATAGTTGATCATTTTGAGATTCCATAGCAATGCTATAGAATCTGCAATAGACTGCTTCCTCTTCGGCATAGTTTCTGATTGAACTGGTTAGATGTATTGGTAGTCCTTCTAATTCAGATAAATCTGGTTTAGAATAAACTCGGTCTAAGTAACCTAATTTGAATAATTTGTCCGTGAAGCCAGCTGATCCTCATGGGAAGATAGAAATCCTTGGATATAAACTTTTTGTTTCGATGACTCCGAAGATTTCTCCACAGGTTTCTGGTAGATTGTAAATCTGCTTTGTAAATGTCAAATATTCTTCCTTTTTCGGATGAACTTTTCCTACCTGAAAAGAAACAAACTTAATTTCTAAAGAGAAGTTAATTCTTTTTCTCATTTCTCAGAGGTTATTTCAGTTTTTACTGATTTTATTACTTCAGAGAATTTTCTCTGTGTTTGTACTCGGCTTTTAGCTTTGTACGAAGACTCGGCCATCGGCATATCCAGGTTGTTTACCATCGAGATGTTTTTGGCACTAGGTGCTAATGGGACATCTCCTGCCACTTTGTTAGGGATGATTTGTTGTCCCTTTGGTCTGGTTTCCAGATGCTCACATAGGAGTTGAAATTCCGCTATGTTTTCAGCTTGATCAGTGTTAAGCCGACTAAATTCAAATTGTAATTTCTTTTCCTTTTTAGATAAGGTTACAAGTTCATCTCAGATTTCGAACAATATGTCAATTCGAATAATAAAATGTTATTCATTTTCTGCCATATTCTGTTGATCAGTACTTGAGTTCTATCACCGATATTGGACGTTTCTTGAAAGAAAATCTGCAAAAATATTGTCAGATCCTTTAATATTTTTTATTTTGAAAGTATAAAATAACAATAATACCTGTCATTTATGTAACCTTCTATATTGTGGTTCTGAAGGTAGTTTATTGAATATCAGTCCTAATATTTGTGTATTGTCTGTTTTAACGACAAATGATTTTGGTAATAAAATGTAGAAAACTTTCGTATTCCTTTTATCACCGCTAATAGTTCTTTTTCATTTGTGGAATAGTTAACTTCAGCTTCGTTAAATGTTCCACTGGTATATCTATGGATTTCATTTAAATCTGTTTGTAATAATGCTCTCCAATGATAGTCGGAAGCATCAGTTTGTAAAACCAAATTATATTCTGGTTCTGGTAATCTAAGCTTTGGTAGCCTAGCACACTCTTCCTTTAATTTTTGAACACAAAAAGTGTGTTCATTAGTCCATCCAAGTCGATTTGACTTTTGAATGAGTTTTTGCAAAGGATTTCTCTTCTTTGTAAGATCCGTAATAAATTCCTCTACATAATTCAAACATCCAAGAAATTTTTGGATTTCTTGTTTTGTTATTAGTTTATCAGGAAATTCTGTTATTTTCTTTAAAATATGAGATTGTAATTCTATTCCATTTTTTTAAATTACATTCCTAAGAATTCTATTTCATTTTTGCTTATATCCGCTTTCGTTTGGCTTAAATTTTTTTTATTTTTAACACAAATATTTGAAAATTCTTTCAAATGTGTTAAGTGTTCTTGGTAGTTTTCTGAACAGACGAAAATATCATCTATATAGACGATTAGGAAATTCTTTTCAGAAAATATTCTATCCATTTTTCTTTGAAAAATTTGTGGTGCATTCTTTAGTCCAAACGGCATTACTAACCATTTATAATGCCCATTATGAGTACTAAATGCTGTTAGAGGGACTAATTCCTCTGAAAGTTTAATTTGCCAAAATTCACTTTTGCAATCAAATTTTGAAAAGTAATTTTTCCTTTTGCAAGGTTAATTAAATTGTTTTTACTGGGGATAAAATATCCATCAAAAACACAATTTTTATTTAGCTCTTTATAGTTTATGACCATTCGAGCTTTTTCTTTTTTTTTTGTTCTGCGTGGTTTCTTACCATAAATGCAGGACTACTGTGTGGACTCCTACTTGCTCTTATTAATTTAATATTAAGGAGTTCTTGTATCTGAATTTTAAATTCAGTTTTATCTTCTTCGTTATAAAGCATTGGTTTAATTCTTATGATGATACTAGGATCTTTAAGATTTAAGACTGTTTTTTCATGGTTATTATTCCATTTTTCTAAGAGAAAAGACATATTTTCCCCCTGAACTTGTCCTCCAAACTCACTTTAGCACTTAAACTAAACTTTCTTTTATTTACCCCCCTTAACATCTTTAAAGTGTATTTATTTCACCCCTAATGCTGACGTGACATTTTCTTTTAAAAAAGAGCGCGTTTATTTATAAAAAAAAATAATTTTAGTAATATTATATTTAAAATATAATAAAAAATAAAAAATAGACACTTTTTTTTCTTCTTCTTCTTCAAAACATCATCAACAACAATACTCAAATTCCTTCATTAACAACCTCTAATACATTCTTCACCACTTCTCTCCTTCAATTTTTTCATATTACTCCATTAAAACCACCAAAATATAACCACTAAGACGCTAAATTAAAATATTTCTTCCATTAAACACCCAACTTTCATCTTGAAGATAAAGTGTCCAATTTTCATTCAAATTTCTTAGATCAATTTGTTAAAGAAACACTCAACATAATCTTTTCCTCACCTCACTCAGATTCATATGTTAAAGAAAAAATCTTTACAACTTTCACATTAAACTATCCCAAAAAATAATTAATTAAAAATAAAAACAAACTTTGGCTACAGAATTATGCTTTGCATCGAGAGTTTGCAGGGGTGGAGGCTGGACCGATAGGGAATGGGGTGGGGGCAGATCTGAACAAGAAGGGGGGGGGGGCTGAAGGGGCCAAAGTAAAGGGAAAAAACGTATTTGCAGGGACAGGAGTGGACGGGCTGGGCTGAAGGTGGGGTGGTTTGAAGAAGATGGAGAGTTTGGGGAGGGGGGTATTTTCTTTATTTAAAAATATTTTACATATATATATATATATTTTATATATATATATATATATATATATATAATGTATATATATTTCTATATATCTTTAATAAATATTTTGCTTGTGTGGCTCCGACGTGGCGCTGACGTAGTGCTGATGTGTGGGCGAGTGTAACACACTCTCCGTGTGAGAGTGGTATTATATATTAAGGGGTGAAATAAATACACTTTAAAGATGTTAAGGGGGTAAATAAATGAAAGTTAAGTTTAAGTGCTAAAGTGAGTTTAGAGGACAAGTTCAGGTGGGAAAAGATGTCTTTTCTCTTTTTCTAATGGGTTTTCTCCATAAGAAACTTGTAAGTCTTGTTTTATTTTCTCTAGGTTAAGACATTTACAAGAATAGTTTTTAGGGGTATCTAAAAATTTCTTTTTAAAGATTCTCTTTTTTTTTAATCAAAATATAAAGGTTGTGTTTCCTTGGAATTTTTATAAATTGATTACATGGGGTTTTAAAACTGACCATGTATATTGTTTGATGATAATTTTAAAACTGTTGTATAAAATTATTTCCTAATAATAAATCATTTTCAAGCTTATTATATGCAAAAACATATTTTATAGAAACAATTTTAGATCCCAAAATTATTTCTACATTTTCTTTTTCATGTGTTAATTTTTCTTTATCACCTGTAATACCAATAACAGAGGTATTTGTATTATTAATATCCCAATTTTTTATTAAAAGGGATTTTGCTAAACTGGCTTCGGAGCCATTATCTATTTGACAACAGAAAGTCAGTTTTGTTTCGTAGGTTGTAAATTCTACGAATACCGATACTCTAAAAGAGGTTTCTTTAGGCATTAGATTTTAGGAATAAAACAAGTTTCATTTCCTAAGGTTATTTGGATTCCTTCTTTTTGGATATTGTATTGATTCTAGCTATTAAGAAATGTTCCTCCTAAAATTATGTTGTAATCGTTTTCATGACTACTAATATAGCAAGGAACTCTCATTCTAATTGTTCCAAGTTGTATTGATAATTCTACCATTTTCGAACATTCATAACTATTTCCTTCAAACATTTTGTAAATATAAGGTTTACCTTTAAAGTTAACTAATCCGTCTACGATACTTTCCTTGACATGATTTGCTGATGATCCTGACTGTATTAGGATTGTTTGCTTGTTCCAGTGGCTTCCGTTAAAGAATCTTCCTAAAACTTCTGTAACATTGTTAGAGCTTTCACTATTAAATCTTATGGAATTACCTTTTCGTATGGAGTTTCTTCCATATTCTATTGAGAGTCTTGTATTTGAAGCTGTGGAGCTTCCTATTTTTATAGTTTTTCCCACATGAATTTCATATTCTGTAGGAATATTTGGTTGTTGAATTTATGCTTCAACTATTCTGGCTATTTCTGTGCATTCTTGGTCAATTTCGACCAAGCTTTTATTTGTATAGACATTTCCATAATTTGAATTGGTAACCGTATACAGAGCTTGATAATATATGCTCATAATGTGATTACCTGATTTAAATAAATCTTTTCTTTTTACTTGAAAGTGCAAACTTAAAGCTTTGTTAAAATTTGCATCTTTCAATGATATACAATACCTGGGATAATAGGTGAATAGTAATTTGATATAAGCCAAATTTCTTTTAACAATACCTAAGTTCCCTTCTATGGTATTAATGAATCTTTCATCTGAAATGTTAATTACTATTGGACAGTCTATTCGTTCTTTAAAAGTGGATTTAACCATTATTTGAATTCCTCCGAGATGAACATAATTCATCTTTTTTCTATTCCTTTCTGGATTTTTTCTTAAAATTTGGTCGACCATAGGCTTTGTTAATAATTTAAGCTTATGTCTTCTAGTAGTTTGAGTGATTTCAATTGCCTTTTCAATCTCTTGATATTCATGATAAGAGATTTTATTTCTTGAAAAAATTCTTTGTAATCTATTGAGCATACTATCTTCTGCTCGAAGATTGAATTTTAATCCTTAAATTTTTCTTAGCAATTCTCCATCGAATGTTGCTTTTAATGCATATCCTCGCTGATCTTCTTCAGCCTCTATAACCTGAGTGGTTTCTTCTATGTTTTCAATTTCTTGATTCATTTATCTGAATCAGTACTAGATTCTGAGAATTTTTCATAGAGTTCTATATAAAAGTCTTCACTTTTAATAGACGAAACTGACTCTAAGTCTGACTCAATTTCTTCCCTATCTATTTTAGATATTTTTACTCTTTCCTTGTTACATTCATAACTTTTGTGGCCTTCTTCTCCACAATTATAGCACTTGCATTTATCGGTTGATTTCTTCTTGAAATTTCTTCATTTTTTAAAGTACCTTTTTCTCGGTACATAATTTTTCTTGAAAATATTTTTCCTTTCAATTAATCCTTTGGTTTTTCTTTTTCTTTTTTAAAGAATTTTTTTCATGACATCCCCATTGAGATGCTGCTTCTGTGTCTTCACAGTAAATTTGAGTACTAATTCTTTTAGCTTTTCTTTGCATATTATGTAACATACAAAGCTGGCTAAGCTTTTGGTTAAGGAAGGAAATCCTTCTTCCTAGAGAGTCATACGTTTGATCTTCTTTCGCATATTCTTCTCTAAAATAGCAGTCCAATATCCGGATAGCTTTTGATAGTATTTTTCTACGTATGGAGTCATGTTTTTACTACTATCAAATAACTGGTAATAGTATGTTTCAAATTCACATGTATATTCTTGAATATACTTTATTTTACAAATTAGAAGTTTTTCTAACCATTCTGCGGCTAGCAGTCTTTGCTTTTATTTTCCTTTATAAATACCTCCCTGGCTTCCTAAGAATTCAACCCCTACATATCTTACTATGGGATCTATTCCTACACGAGTTAATTTGATAAAATGTTTTATGGCTTCTATTTTGAATACTTTTTCAGCTTCTTTTAATATTCTTCTAAACCAATTGTCTACCTTTCCAGTAAAGGTGTTTGTGGCTATTAAGTATTTTTCATCACTGGTATAATTGCTTCCTTTCCCTAGGATAAAAAATATTTCTAAATTCTTAGCCCATAAATCTAGAAATTCTCCAGGTTCTCTTTTACAATCTAAATTCAGAAACTGGGTAGATCCAGCGTCTCCTACTGAGAGTCTGTTTGGCATAAATTTAGCTTTAGAATTTATATGGTATTGACTATTATAGTCTTTTCATTTCTTAGATTTAGATAGAAAGTTACTCCTTGGTACTAGCTCGCCGAACGAGCTTCCTTCTTCTTTAGGATCTCTAAAGTTTCCTTGGGGTCCTCCTGTATCCCTATGGTTCGTGTGAACATGGTAGTTTTGATTATTAAGATCAAGTTCTTCTAGAGCATAGACTAGTTCGTCTAGTTCATTTATTTACTTTTATTTCTGTAAGATCTTTTATTTTGGTTTTAGAGGTTGAGGCTTCTTCTATATTTTTATCTTTAGAAATTTTTTAGATTTCTTCTAGTTTTGATAGTTCTTCTCTTTGTTTTATTTCGAGAAAATTAGATATAATTTTTTCATCAAGACTTCCTTTCTGATAGATCCATTTGTTGGAAATTCTTGGAATAAAGATTTCATCCCTAATTCTTTTTCCTAATTCTTTATTAAAAGTGTCAGCTTTTTCAATAAAATTATTTATTTTAGCTTGTGAGCTATCTTTAAGGGTTTTAATTTTTTTCTTTTATCAGATTTATTTTAAGGACTATATGTCTTTGCATATCTAGGAGATCATTTAGTTTTTCTAAAATTTCTTTATTACTCATTTAAACAAATTGTGTTCTAGTTTATACTCTAGATGTCAGATTTCTTGTTCTAGCTCAAATATATTTTTCTTTTGAAAGAATAAGGATTTTTTGCAGACTCCTGCAAATGGGCTATAAACATAACGTTCCTTTCGGAAGTTAAGCTCTTGCTTTAATTGACAATAATTTTAAAGATTTTTCTTTATCCATTGGATAGGCTATATTTAGATGGTTTAAACCTAATCTTGTTATAATTATGTAGTATAACCCTAATTCTTCTCGACTTTAAATGTCCTATTAATTTTGCTTCTAAATTAGATACCACTATAATTAGATGATCTAACATGTGAGGATCTTCTCGTGTTTCATTTAGTTAATATTTATAGCTCTTTTGACTTCTCTGAAAGTCTGTATATTTTTATATGGTTTTCTTATATTGAGATTTAATCAAATTTAATAACTAGATTATTTTAGTTACTTGGCTCTAATATCAATAAAATGAGGTTGTTCGTAAACAGGGTGTGCATGTAGAATTTTTATTCACTTAATCAGTGAATAACCATCATCATACCAATAGTATGGATCATCATTACTATACATATGAATAGTCATGAATAGACCATTGTTCTTGGACAAGATGATCTATAATTTTTTAAAGAATTTTTTCTTGTAATTCTTTATTTAATTTTATCACTTTTAAAATGGTGATTAATGTTTTTTCATCTAAGAAAAAAGTGTAATAACTCATAAGGAAGTATAAAGAACGTATTTCTTTATCTTAACCTTATATCTTTTTAACAGGTGAACCTGTGTGTCTTTTAGAGTACAATTTCTATCTAGTGCTCTAAGTAATAGTATTTTTAATTTGTTAATTTCAGAATTATTTGAAGTATTTTTCAAACGATAGATTTTACGACTATAATTTGTCAAATTTGTTATATCTCTGTTAAGAGTTTCTATAATTATTTTGAATTCCCAAAACTTTTTTCTGAATTTCTTTAATAGTGGTTGTACCACTCTCATGATGATAAGAACAGATTATTCATAATTCTATATTCCCTATAGGTACTTAGTAACACATAATATGTATGAATGTATAAAGTAGATATGAAAATAATTTTTTCTTATATTAATATCTTCTTGAAATGATAGAGTTTAGGTATATATACTTACATATATATATATAGGAGGGAGAGAGAGAGATGTGTACGTATATATATATATATATATATATATATATATATATATATATATATTATATGCACTATTTATTCATAATTCAGTGATTCACAAAGTATTAACCTATTTAGGGCAACAAAGGCACAATATAAAGCTCGGCTATTATTGTATTGAAAAGTTTGAAGCATTTATAGCTTCCAACAATTAAGATTTAATTTTTTTCTAACTAACAATCAGTTCAAGTTTGAAGATTCTGGTAAACTAAAATGCATTGCGTAGGATTTTGGCGGTAACTAAGATTTCATTTTTTTATGTTAGTTGTTTCTATTTCTATTTTATAAGTATTTTCTTATTAGTTAAATTGAAAACCAAATCGTTAAGAACCAAAAACCGATAAATCGATAAGAAAATATCTTATTGGTTGGTTATAGATTTCACATATTTAAAAATCGAAAACCGATAAACCAAATCAATAATACATAAAATTGAACCGAACCGACGGATGCACACCCCTAGCTACAACATTGGTGAATAATCTAGGGTGGAAAATTTGGGCCAAGCCCAATGACCCGCCCAACTTATAGTGGGTTGGGCATGACCCATTATTAAGATGGACTGTATTTGGGCAAATCCAATTTAACTCATTTATTTTGACAGTCTAAATAGATCCATTATTTTAGCTTAAATTGATCCATTTTAAACTAAAATAATCGACTCTGTTTCAATATTTGTTGCCTACTTTTGACTTGACATTCAAATTTAAAATATTAAAAAAAAAAGTCCTTTTAATCTCGTGTGATCCAAAATTTAGGATTTAAAATATAAGTAGAAATGTACCAATATGAACTTTTGATTTTATGGTTTTAAATATTATTATATGGAAAGTTAAAACTAATGAGTTCAGACAAAAAGGAAATAGACATTTTTTAAAAATTAAAAAAGACTAGGGACGTTCTACAGTATAACCTCGATAAATTAATACTGTTGGGGCCGTCAAATTTTATTAATTTAGTGAGGTATTAATTAATCGTATAAATTAATAATTATTAATTTATAAATTATATACTTTTTGGGTCCATATTATGAATGTACCTAGGTGTACGTGAAAACTAATTTCTACATTGACTATTAATTATGCATACTTAACCAAATTCATGTATTTTTGCTGATACATTTTCAATATTCTATGTATATCTTAATAAAATATATAAATCTACTTAATTATTAATGTAGTTACATGCTACATTCATTAAAATGTATAAATCCACTCAATTATTAATGTAGTTACACGTACATACATTAACTAAGTTACTATATAAATAGATGTATTATGCAAGTCTTCAAATCAAAAAACAAAAAAAATGGCTTCTCATCTCAAAGGTGTTAAAAAATCAACCATGACTAATGGTATAAGTAGAGTACTGTGTGAGTATAAACAACAAAATCAAGCATGCACTCAAAAGCAATTGCAACAATGGGTGTTAGAGAAGTTTAATTTGCAAGTGAGTCAAGCCACAATATCAAACACGATCAAGAGGTCAGCAGAGTATCTATCAGCAGCCGACATTCCAAAAGATAAGGCTAAAAGACATAAAGCTGCCAAATTTCCATAATTAGAGAAGGCTCTGTTTGAGTGGTTTATTCATTACCAAGAGCATGTTAATATGAATGGGGAACTAATTGTAACGAAGGGAAAAGAGCTTCTAAAAAAGATGTATCCCATCGATACACCTGATTTTTATTTTTCTCAAGGCTGGCTAGAGCGTTTCAAATCAAGACACGGTATCAAGCAATATCGTCGTTTTGGAGAAAGTGGATCAGTTAATATGGAGGCCATGGAGAGTAATTTACAATCCATCAGAGAGAAACTTGATCAGTTTGCTAAGAAAGATGTTTTCAATATGGATGAAACTGGATTGTTCTTTAGGCTACAACCAGATCATTCTCTTGCAACGAAGCAACTTGAAGGTAAGAAACAAGATAAAGAAAGACTTACAGTTGTTATTTGCTGTAATGAGGATGGTTCTGAGAAAATTCCTTTATGGATCATTGGGAAGTATTTAAAACCACGTTGTTTCAAGAATGTGAATTTGGGAAGCATGGATTGTGAATATCAAGCCAATAAAAGAGCATGGATGACTGGGATTCTATTCCAAGAATATGTTCAACAACTTGATGCAAAAATGGACGGCAGGAAAATTCTTTTAATTGTTGATAATTGTCCTGCTCATCCAAAAAATGTTGAAGGTTTGAGAAATGTTGAATTGTTTTTTTTACCACCTAACACAACATCAAAGATTCAGCCTTGTGATGCAGGGATCATAAGAGCTTTTAAGATGCATTATCGTAGGCGATTTTATCGAAATCTTTTGGAGGGTTATGAAATTGGGATCTCAAATCCAGAAAAGATTAATGTTTTAGATGCAATGAATCTTGCAATCTCGGCATGAAAAATGGATGTCAACTCAGGTACAATTGCAAATTGTTTTAAGCATTGTAAACTTAGGTTGTTAGATGATGAATCCTCGAAAAATCAAGAACAGTTGAATAATGATGGCTTACAACAATTGCAGAATCTAATCAATGGATTGAAGTATCGAAATGCAATGAATGCTGAAGATGTTTTGAATTATAAGGGAGAAAATGATACGAGTTTTGAGCTACCTACGGATGAACAAATAATTGAGAGTGTTATGGAAACACATAAAGAAGATGAAGTGGAAGATGATAGTGTAGAATTAGAACAAGTTTCGCGCAAAGATGCTCTGAAAGCAACAATAACCTTACATCACTTCCTTTTACAATATGAGAAGACTACACCTGATATTCTTAATGTAGTAAGAAGGGTTAGAGATGAGATTCAAGGTGATATTGATTTCAAGAAGAAACAAACAACATTAGATTCATATTTTCAGAAACCTGTTTAGTTTACTTATGTATTATGTATGAAATATTTTGATACAGATGAATTATTAATTTATATATCAAATGGGACCTATATGAATTTTTTTTTTGTATTATCTTATAAATTTAGCGAATTATTAATTTACCACGTTGATCCCGACTCGGGACCGAAGAAAATTATTATTTTAGCGAGGTTATTAATTTATCAAGTATTAATTTATCGAAGTTATACTGTATATGCTTTAAATGGAAAATAACCTTCAATTAAATGGAAAATAACCTTCAATTAAACGACGTTTTTGCTTCTGGTCTCTTTTATGAGGATATTTGGATAAACTTAAAAGTTGGTCAAAATGATTTTTAAGCCATTTTTTATTTTTGAAAGTATTTGACAATTTTAAAAAATACTTAAAAAAGATCAAAATTGACTTTTTAAAAGTCAAAAGTTAAAAGTACCTCATTCTCTACTTATTTATTTTTGGCTTATAAGCCATTAAAGGTTGACCAAGTAAAAGACATTTTTATCCCTCATAATTCTCCCTTATTTCAAAATTACCTCATTTGTATTAAACTTCTAATTTATGAAACATAATTTTTATGTATTATTCTCCTTCTTTGATATATTCTTTTAAATTTAGACAATTATTATTGTACAACATATGAATTTCTCTAAGAAAAAAATAACTCAGCAACCAAGATATATGGAGAACACTCACTGAAGATATACAACTTCATGAACAATTAGCGAACGGTCCATCTATATTTGACGACGCAACATTTGTATTCAACAATATTTTAATAGTGATATAGTCATTATTCAATCAACGAGTAATATATTTTTCAATTAAGAGTCATTTTATCAAACAAATAGTATCGTTTGTGATAAACTATTTATCTATTAATGTAATTGTAACGATTAGTAACATATATATTTTGCTTGATGATTTAAACTTTTTTATTAAAAAAAGAGGTTTTTTAGCGCACAAATTTAATAGTCATATATATAGATATATATACTAGTTTAGGTGTACGCGCCTTGCGCGTGTACATCACTTTAATGAGTTCAAACATTACATTAAATGGGATATTTGTTTAAATAATAAAGATGAATATAATAATTAAATTTAATATCTTTTGAGTATGTAAAGATGGAGAATTTATTTATTAAACCTAATCTTTACTAAAAATATTTTTAAACGTCGATCGATATTCATCTACCATCTGTAAATTGCAACAAAATAATACAATGATAGAGACATAAAAATAATACAATTAAGTCTAATCTTTACACACAAAAAATTTCTCAAAGTCGTCCGTCACTCATCTACCACCTGTAAACAATAATAAAATAATACGATAATAGAGATATCAAAATAATACAATTAAACCTAACCTTTACATACAAAAATTCTCAAAGCTGACCAACATTTATCTATCACCTGTAAACTGCAACAAAATAATACGATAAAAGTGATATTAAAACAATACAATTAAACTTAAATTTTACACACAAAAATTTCTCAAAGCCGATAGATTCATCTACGAATTGTAAACTACCACAAAATAATAAATTAATATAGATATTACGATGATATAATTAAACCTAACCTTTATCTAAAAAAAAAATCAAAGCCGACCCACATTTATCTAGCATCTGTAAATTAATATAAAATAATAAGATAATAAAGACATCAAAACAACACAATTAAACCTAATCTTTACACAAGAAATTCTTCAAAGTCAACCGACATCTATCTACGAACTGTAAACTATAAAAAAAAATAGTAATCACAAAACTTTGATTTTGATCCAACTAATTCTTGTCTAAGCAAAAATTTTGACTCTAAAGAATAATTTTGAATGAAAACAAAAAAGATATATATATATATATATATATACACACACATGTTGAATTATATTATGCTGACAAAAATAATGAAGAAGTTGATGGTTAGAAAATCAAGCGTCCACCAATCTAGACATGCAATCAAATCAAGTTAGATAAGCATCAATCATATTCTCCCAATAGGCAAACCGGTTTGTTCTTTAGTTTAACGTACATCTCAATATTTATAGAAGTATTTTCTTAATAGAGCCCTATTTTAGGAGTATTTTTCTAATTGAACAATAGAAAGAAAAATGTTAATTAATTCTCCTACCATATATTTTTGGTTAATTCTTCTACAATATATTTTAGGAGTCCCGTATATTTTAGGAAGTCTAGTAGGAAGAAAAATATTAATTAATTTTTCTACTATATATTTTAGAAAGTCTAGTTAATATAATAAAAAATAATTAAATACATAGTAAAAAGACAATTTTGTCTAAAGAAGAGTGTTTTAACGAAGGGTAAAAAGTTCAAACCACTATTCTAAGGGTCTTCACACTTCTAATAGATTATATATATATATATATATATATATATATATATATATATATATATATATATATATATAGAGAGAGAGAGAGAGAGAGAGAGAGAGAGAGAGGTAGGTAGGTAGATAGATAGATAGATAGATACATATATAGAGAGAGAGTTAGTACGTTATATTGAAACTGAATTAAAATATATATTAATTTTAGTTTTAATTTTAATCATTTTAGAAATAAAACTTAATAATAATCAACTCTACATATCATTAGCAACTTTAAGGGTATTTCAGACATTTCGACAAAAAGAAAGTGCTTAACAATACTTGTTTACCAAACACATCAATAATTTTTTTCAGTTTCAGCACTTTTATCCAAACATGTAACTAATTATTTTTAAAATAAGTTTCAGCACTTTCAAAAGCACTTTTAAAGAACTTTTTCAAAGTCATTTTTTCAGTCTAACCAAACGGGTTCTATATCTTTCTAGGTTTTAAATTATTTCTCTACTCAGTTGCTTCACCCAAGTATTTTTATATAGTAATTTTATTATATCACTTCTAATTATACATATTTATTTTCATTGTTTCAATCTTAATTTTACTATGTCACTCTTAATTAATTATTATGACCATTTAAATTTTTGTACAAGTATTTTTATAGTAATTTTACTATGTCGCTTCTAGTTAGTTATTGTGAGTCATTAAGACATGTCTGATTCATTGCTTCAATCATAACTTTACTATATCACACATAATTAATTATTATGGTCATTTAAGCATTTGAAAATTACATAAAAAATATTATAAATTACAATAGTTAGCAACTTAAATATCTATAAAAAATCTGTTAGATATTTTTAAAAAATATGTAAAAAATATTATAAATCACAATAATTAAATTTTTTTTTAAAAAATATATTTATTGGTCTCATGCCTTTCACGGGCTATTAGTAACTATTTATGTCTTATCTTGTTTCTCCTGTCTGCTTTCTTCGTGATTTTATTATGTCATCTTTAATTAATCATTATAGCTTTATTTATGTATTAGAAAATTAATAGTATTTAATAAAAAGGTAAATAGTTATTTATGACATGTGTGCTTCAACTGTTTTACCCATAGTTTGACTATCACCCATAGTTAATTATTATAAGTTATCTAAGTACTAAAAAATTAATATTAAAAAATTATTATAAAATCATCTAAGTATTAAAAAATTAATAATATTTAATATTAAATTTACTTGACTTTTTATATGAGGCCCATTTAACTTTTTTCCGCAAGTACTTTTGTATAGTAATTTTGTTATATCACTTTTAATTAGACATGTTTGCTTCGCTATTTTAATCGTGATTTTACTATGTCACTCCTAATTAATTATTATGACCATAAGCATTGTGTCAATTAATAATATTTGAAAAAAAAAAGTTAAAATAAATAAAATGATTCAAAAAAATTTCACAAGTATTTTTTATAGTAATTTTGCTATATCAATTCTAATTAGTTATTGTGAGTCATTAAGACATGCCTACTTCGTTGCTTCAATCATAACTTTACTATATCACCCATAATTAATTATTATGTTCATCTAAACATTATGAAACTTAAATTGAAATAGAAGAAAAAATATTCTACATCACAATAATTTTAAACTTAAATTATTTTTAAAATGTAATTGACTATCAATGCCAAAAAGTTTGGACAACGAGAATGATATATATTATTTGAAAATTACATAAAAAACCATTATAAATTACAATAGTTAACAACTTAAAATATCTAAAAAAAAATTATCATATATTTTTTAAAAAATACTATAAATCACAATAATTAAAATAAATTTTTAAAAAATATTTGTTGGGCCCGTGCCTTGCATCGGCAATTAGTAACTAGTATTCTTACTATATAGAAGCACGAGTGGGAGCTGCTGGAAGCAGGCAGCTGGCGATTGACATGCCTGCTTTCAACTGTCTGCTTTGTTCCGTTATTTTACTATATCACTCCTAATTAATTATTATATGACATTTATATATTAAAAAATTAATAAAATTTAATTTTAAAAAAAGTAAAATAGATATTTATGTCATGTCTGCTTCAATAATTTCAGCCATAATTTTACTATATCACCTCTAAGTAATTTATTATAAGTCATCTAAGTATTAAAAAGTAATAATAATTAATAAAAAGTATAAAATAAACATAAAGTGATAAATTAACTCTTGATTATGACATTTCCGTATTAAAAATTTGATAAAATTTAATTTTAAAAAATAAAATAGACATTTATGACATGTCTGCTTCAGCTGCTTTAACCGTAATTTTACTATATGACCTTTAAGTAATTATTATAAGTAATGTAAGTATTAAAAAATTAATAATATTTAGTACAAAGATAAAATAAACATAAAATAAAAATAAATTCTCGATGTTTAAATTAATTTAACATCTTATATAAGACCTACTTAAAATTCTTCACAAGTATTTTTTATAGCAATTTTGCTATATCACTTCTAATTAGTTATTATGAGTCATTCAAGACGTGCCGGTTTTGATACTTCAATCGTGATATTTGGTTAATTCTTGAAATTATATCAGTGTCGCTTAAATTGAATAGAAAAAATATTATAAATAATAATAATTAAAAACTTAAATTACTTTTAAAATATAAATTGATAATCAATACCACAAAAGTTTAAACAAGAAAAGTATTATAAATTACAAATAGCAATTTTGTTATATCTCTTGTAATTAGTTATTATAAGTCATTCAAGACGTGTCGATTTCGCTACTTCAATCGTGATATTTGATTGACTATAAAAAAAATAATATTATTTAATAAAAAATAAAATAAAAAAGGTACGAATATATCCCTAAACTATAGTAAATAATAAATCTATGCCCCTTGTTATACTTGGGTACATTTATACCCTTGCCGTTAATAATTTGGTGTGAATATACCCCTGGCCCTAACAACTTGCCGCGTGTCAAAATCCTAATGGTTGAACTTTTTTTATAATTTTATTAGCCTAAATAATTAAATTATCCTCCATTTCTCCAAATCTGGTAATTCACCAGCAATAGCAACAGTACTATCTCCACCTTATTAGCAAGATTCAACACATAAACTTGCCCTTCAAGAACACTATCCATTGCTTCCAATGTCTCTTCCATTATCACTTTCCCCATCTTTCCTAATATCCCCGGGCTCTACACAACTCCCTTCAACATTCGCCATTATCTTCCCCCCATTCTTCAACTTCTTTTTCAAATTTTCCCATGTTTTTGGGTCCTGAAGCTCCGGGATCAAACACCATTTACTAAACAAATCAATTATTAGTCCTGAATATCCATCTTTCACACTCGCATTGAATGCATTGCTAATGTAAATGAAAAGGCGATCTTGGTACTTTTTCTCGACATTGGAGAGTTCGAAATACTATCGTCCAACGGATATCACAGTTGAATCTAGCTGGTACCCATGAATAACCCCATGTGTGTAGATTTCAAGAATCAATTTTGCAACAGAACCAGCTCCGAACCCGAGTATTCCTAATTGGCCAGGTGGTAAAATTGGATGGAGAGTAGCAAGAACATCATAGTAAGCGTTGGTCAGTTATGGAATTTGATTTAGGATAATTTAATTATTTAGGCTAATAAAATTAAAAGGGGGTTTAACCGTTAGGATTTTGACACGTGGCAAACCGTTAAGGCCAGGGGTATATTCACACCAAATTATTAATGGCAAGAGTATAAACGTATCCAAAGTATAAAGAGGGGCATATACGTATCATTTACCATAGTTTAGGAGTATATTTATATCTTTTCTAAAAATAAAATAGACATTTATAAAGTAAAATAGACATTTATGACATGCCTGTTTCAGTTGCTTGAACTGTAATTTTACTATATCACCCATAATTAATTATTATGAGTCATTTAAGTATTTCAAAATTAATAATATTTATTTTAAAAAGGCACAATAAATATAAAGTGATAAATTAACTCTTGGTGTTTTAAATTAATTTGACATCTTATGTGAGACTTACTTAAAAAATTTCACAAGTATTTCTTATAACAATTTTGTTATATCATTTCTAATTAATTATTGTGAGTCACTCAAGACATGTCGGTTTCGCTACTTCAATCGTGATATTTGGTTGACTTTCAAAATTATATCAGTACCGCTTAAATTAAAATAGAAAAAAAATTATTATAAATCACAATAATTAAAAACTTAAATTACTTTAAAAATCTAAATCATTATCAATACCACAAAAGTTTGAACAAGAATAATATTATAAATTACAATAATAAATAATTTAAAATAGTAACATATATTGTGTCCGTGCTGACACGACCTTCGATATCTAGTATATATACTTGAGAGAAGAATAACAAAAATGGTCCATTTTATGTTTTTGAGGAGAGTTCAAATCAGTACTCACCTTTAAGTGTGTACTAGATGATCAGCATGGGCCAGCAAAAAATTATAGTTTGTGTAATTATTAGAATCTTTCAAACATATTCTACGATGTATTTTTAAGTTATATATAAAGGTATTTTTGATAATACAGATTTAATAATTTGCATTGTATAATTTGTTTGTGTCAGTTTATGTTATCTTATTTCATCCTGAATCGATAATGAAAGGTTAATCAATTTTTCAAATTAATTGAAGCTAATTTACTTTTTAAATTTGAAAACATCTCGTTGAATGATGATATTGATGGCTATATTTAACTTATGCATCTTTAAAAGATGTATACACAAGTTGGAATACAATGATAAAACAAAAATTAAAAATATACCTTTTTCATTGTAAGTTATTTATCTTACTTTTTAATTTGTTTTAAAAAATATATTTTTCCTTTTTTGAAGTTTTTTAAATTCAAATTTTCACATTCTAAATATCTTTTATTTAAACTATTAAAATTCAAAATTTCTTTTACTTTTTTAAACTCTATACCAAATTAAAATTAGATAAATAAATTAAAATGAATAAATATAAGATATATATATATATATATATATATATATATATATATATATATATATATATATATATATATATATATTAGAGGTTGTTGATGTGGCATGCCTCAATGCTCTAGAATCCTATTTATCTTTTTTGTGAATTTTTTCTCATGTTAAAATTAATTTATTGTACATTTTAAAACAAAAACTACTCTCTTAATTCTCTTAATTACACCTTTTAATTATTATAATTACAATTTTTCATATATGAGTAAATGACAGAGCCGTTTAGTAAAATTAAACACGAATGGCCTTTAGCCTTCCCCATTCTATTCAATTGTAACAGTATAACATGGTTATTTACATATGAAAGTATTTATCAAACTTATCTCAGCAAATAAACTAATTTGATGGAGCAATTAAGTGAGGTGTTGAAGCAACTTAGAGGTCGTTTGATAGAGTGTATTAAAATGTTAATGCATGCATTAGTTTAATGTGTATTAGTAGTACCTTGTTTGATATACCTTTTTACCCTATGTATAACTAATGCAATCTATTTTGTATTGAAGTGTGTAATACTAATACCTCAAAATCCATGACATTAGCAATGCAATGGATTTAATGCATGCATTAACATGTTTAAAGACCCTATTATCCCTCAAAAAAAATTTCGCATCCTTTCCAACATATATTAAGGGTATTATGTAAAAAAATAAATTTTTTTTTTAGAAATTATGTAATTCATATTTTTTTAATACATCGAACCAAACACTGTATAAGGAAAATACAAACATAACTAACACAAGTATTACTAATACACCATATTTTGCATTATTCTTATAAACTCTACCAAACTACCCCTTATTGTTACAATTTCATTCTGTTTACTATTGTTTGGATTATCCCTGTGTCTCTCTCTCTCTATATGAAAGGCAATAGAGTGACAAGGAAATGGAGAAAATTTTGTTATCTTTTGACTTCTTGAACAAGGTAAATTTAAAAGAAAATATATATATTTTCTACTATTGATCTTATTAGTTCAATTGTTTGAGTTCATTTTCATGTAATTGTCAGTTGCCATACATGTCTAATCATCCTTTTGACTTATTATTTTTTATTATTTAAGCATCAATACTTAGATTCATGTTGTAGGTTTATTTGACATGTTTGTCTAGGGTTCAGTTTATCAATGCGAGGTAATTATATATTGTGGATATAAGAGTATTTCATGAAGGTCGTAGATAATGGTGAAGCTGAAAATTTTTAGACTCTCAGCTTTCTTAATTTTTGGTATTTCTTTCTTCCTTTTGTGTTTATAATTATTTCTTACTATTGATTTTAGATTTATGATTTTGGAGGTTGATCAATATGTGAATTTATTAAATTTGAGTAATTTTGTTTTGAAGATATTCTTAATTGCAAATATACCAACACTGTAACAACACTCAAGAGTAACAACACCGAATAAATCATTTATGTGGAAGATTATTTGCTACAGAGATGGAGTTGTTTTTCAAGTTTTCACTATCCATTCTTATAGAAAGCTTTATTTTTGGCATATCAAAGGTCACAACATGGTCATTTTACAAACTCTCAAAAAATATGTAAAACTCAATGATGGATACTATTCAAGCGAAGAAGGAGATGAAATATCATTCAATGGAAACGGGAGGATGAGAAATGAAATTAATTAGATTTGGTTTCTCTTGTCATTTTTTTTTTAATGTAATTCAATTGAATTACAAACATAGCTATCTTCTTTATGCTAGGAATACACGGGCTCAACTGCTAAGTATGAACCTCTTTGAGCCTTTATTTGCACAATCTTCTCTTTTTTTTTTTAATATTCTTTACCACTTTAATTACTTGTTTATAGAAGTAGAAGAGTTGAAAGATTAAATATAACTTTGATCTTCTTTGTCGGAAATTAAAATAACTTTACTATTTGTATTTTTAATTGTTAGGAGGTCTACTTTTGTGATGACTTTTTGAAATAAAATATAAAAAAAAATATCAGTCTCTTTATCAAATGCAGTCGAATATATATATATATATATGTATGTATGTATGTATATTAGGGAGAGAGAGGGAGAAGGAGAGGGAGAGAGAGAGAAAGAGTTCACAAATTATATTATTCTCGATCAACTTTTATCATGAAGAGAAAAAAAGTATGTGATACTCACCACTTTATGTAATAGAAAGTCTTAAGAGAAGTAAGATTTTTTTTTTCTAAAAGTTACTTCGTTAAATAAATTATAATATTGTTTAATAACTTAAATGTTTTAACTGCTCAAAGCACGGATATATTTATTAGTTAAAAGTATGAATCAATTTTTTCTTGTAATCTTTTAGTGCCATATTTAATAAACATTTGAAATAATTAAAACAGAACATTGAATATCTTTACTAATTAATACTAAGATAGAAAAACAAATAAAACTAAGAAAATGACTTAAGTCGATTAGATACAAAAAGCTATCTTCAAATTACGAAGAGAAATGCAATTGCTGTTCTAAATAAGTGGGGCCCACAAATTACAAATAACAAAGGAAGCCTAAAGGACGTTAGAAAAAGTAAAAAAAAAGTGGGCCCACTTGCAATTGCTTTTCTCCGGCCACAAGAGTAGTAAAAAACAAAACTATGATCTGACTTTTATATCCAAAACTAAAAAAGCACACACATGAAGCAACAAAATACAATTTGAAGCATCAAAATTCTGAAATACCTGTAATACCCATGACCGACAAGTAGACATGACGACCAAGACCTGTTTGTTTGGTCACAAATTACATGTATCATGGTAGTACGAGCTCAATATATATTATTTTACTTATAATTTATGTGATACAAATAAAATTGTAATAATTAATTATATTTTAAATATTTTTTAGATATTTTAAGTTGTTAGCTATTGTAATTTATAATAATTTTTTGACATTATAATTTACTATTTTAAGTTGTTAGCCATTATAATTTATAATACGCTCCTGATATAATATTCCAATTTAAGTGACACTTATATAATTTTATGAGTCAATCAAATATCATGATTGAAGTTGTGAAGCTGACATATCTTAAATGACAATAACTTATTAGAAGTGATACAACAAAATTACTATAAAAATAGTTGTGAAAAAAATTTAAGCGGGCCTGATATAAGATATCAAGTTAATTTAAAATATCAATAGTTAATTTATTATTTTTAAATTTATTTTATCCTTTTTATTAAATATTATTTTTAATACTTAGATGACTCATAATAATTAATTAAGCATGAAATAGTAAAATTATGGTTGAAACTGATACAATACAAACAAGTAAAGTACCAAAACACACTCCAAATTAGTCCACAAATCACAGGGATCCGAGGACCAAATGGAGACCATTCTCGGATTCAACAAATACAACAAGAACACAAGATACAAAGGTGTATTTCAACACCAAAATAGCTACAAAACGTGATGAAGAACAATAACACAGGTTTCGGATTCAACAAAGGACCCAAAATAGTCCACTACACAACAACAAGAAGATGACAATAATAAAATGTATAGATAGATAGTATGACATAAATTACTACAATAACTAAGAACCTAAGTGTATATCCAACACTAATACCCTTAATACATGTAATAACAACACCGACACTCTTACGTGAACACAAGAGGGATGTCAATCTCCCCAAGCACCTACGTTTCCAAGCCTTGAATGCAGCACAAGTGAAATCCACACTTGTATGACCCTAGTTTTGGGTTGGTGGTCTTTTCTCCTTAGAGAGAAAATGTTTCAAGTGTTCTATACTCACAAATATCATCTAAAAACTAAAGACTAAAACCCTAAAATGTTCTATTTATAGCTTATTACAAAATAAAGGTGAAATGTCCAAAAAGACCCTTTAATTAAAAGTGAATAACAAAGGTGCCCTTGGAGTGTATTGCGGACAGTTTTTGTGAGCCTTTAGGTCCTATTTTGTACTTCAATTGCACACTCCAAGTCTTGGATCCAACACGCACTCTCATAAGTCTATTTACGTGATCGTGCTTGTATCATCCTCCCCTTCTTGAAAAGGATTCGACCTTGAATCCGTACCTTGCAAAAATCAAGAGAAGACAAACAAGCACACATCCTCATGACATGAGGGTTAGGGTTAGAAAAATAAACACATCAATATGCCATGTCAAGGTGGAACAAAATTGAAGTATATCCACCAGTCCTTTGTGTTGAACATGAAAAGCTTAGTACAAATGTAATACCTCAAAAAAACCAAGCCAATGTTAGCGCCATGTTTCAAGCTCATGCATAGTACATTATAGCTCTTTGGTAGTTTTATGAGTGATTTTGAGGTATATTAAGGCCTCAAATAACTCTCATCTATTACACAAATCAAAACATCCCTTACCGATTAAATTTTTATAGAAGAATGTTGCTTTAGTCAACTTCAAACGAGTATATCTTTTGCTCTACTCAGAATTTTTTAGTTCAAAACCCACCAAATGATAGGAAATTGAATTATCTTTTCAACTATACCAATTTCGACCAACTTTGATACTAGGGTGAGAAGTTATGGTACATTTAATACAAACAGTAGCCCAACGCGATAAGGCTGCATTGCGGTGATGACCGAAATCACGTTCGTCCCTTTCCAGTGTGTCACCGCGATTGGCATCACATCGCGCCAATGGGCCATTTCGAAATTATCCATTTCTAGTGGGGCACTACATCACACCAAGTTTCCAGTTGGGGATCGTCCGTTTCTAGAGGCGCAATGCGATAGCACCGCGTCGCGTCATTGGGCAAAATGGGAATTATTTTTTTTCCAGTAGCCCGAAGCGATTGCACCGTGTCGCGTCGACATGTAAAATTAGGATTTCCAGTTTTGCGATTTAAATTTCAGGGACCGTTTGGTCTTTTCCCAAGGCCCTAAACCCGTCCAAAATACGAAATTAAAACCCTAATGTGGCATTATATGCCCCATTACTCACAAATCCTCTTCAAAGAACTAATCTTCTTTCACGAAGAAAAACCCTAGCCTTCAAAGTTCAAGATCAAAACTCAAGAATTCACCATCAATTCTCACGAACTCATTACCCCAGGTATGTTAAGTGTTCATTTATGGGTCTCTTTCATCCATGGAGCCCAAGTATCCAATTTTAAATTAAAACTTGTGATCCTTATAAGTTATTATGATTTTAAAATTGTGATTTCAACCATGAACTCCCATGAATTGTAATTCTATACCATGTTTACGTGAAATTATAGTGGTTATCAGACCCCACATATTTTAATGTTGTTATTCACTGATTTAAATCACACGTAGTGATATTGATGTTGAAATCATGCTATTATTACAAGATTTAAATTATTCCCATGCTTGGCTTACACTATGAATATCAAGTGTTTGATGAAATACCTATAAGAATGAATTTTGAATGAATACTTTCATATTATGTCCTCAAAGTTTTAGTACTATTTTGCTTTTACTACTATCGAGTACTGGGGGTTATAAATACCCAAAACCCTAGTTATTTACTAGTCTCAGTATCTCAGAACAGTTTCAGATAAATCATGAGTGCCACCAGTTCAGTTAGTTATCATAATCAGTTAAACTTAGAACAATTCAGTATTCCAAGTCAGTTCAGCTGGGAGTAGGATTTAGCACCGAGCGAATCCAGAGATGGGGGCTCACCTGGCAGTTGAAGGTGTGACCTTTAGTAGCAGTCCCCGTGTTTCATAACTACGTAGCCAGCGTAGGTTGAGATGTTAACTTGCCAGTTGAGGGTTGATCTCATATGGGTACCTGCCAATTGAGGGTAACCCTTAGTCCTTCGGGACAACACTTTAGTGGATCCACAAAGCCAGTGTTAGTACCCGTGGCGCAATGCTGATACCCTTCCAACTAGGGTCACAGGTTGGACCCCAAATTTCTCATTGGGGCATGTCGGTAGATGATAGCTCCCACAGTCTCAGTTCAGTAATCAGCTTCGTAACTCAATTTTAGTTTTGCTTGACCATAGCATACAAATATCAGTCATTCAGTTATCAGATTTCAGTATTTCAGTTTACAGATTATATTCAGAACATGTATTATGCTTGGTCATGCATTCTCAGTATTTACAGATTTCATGCATTCTATTCAGTACTTCATGCTATGCACTCAGTCAGTTATTACTCCATACATAAAACTATGCATATCAGCCTACCTCATTTAGCATACCAGTACATTTAAAGTACTGACCGCATAATCTTTTTTTGAACTATGATGTATCATATCATAGGTTTGGACGCTCAGTTCCTGGATCGCATAAAGACTTTCCAGATTATCAGCCGTAGCAGTGGTGAGTCCTCATATTTTAAGGACAAACTATATTTATTTTTATGCTTTCAGTTCAGTAGCTAGTTGGAGTTAGTTGGGGCCTGTCCCATCACCTCATATTCAGTAAGTTTTAGAGGCTTTCAGACATTTCAGACAGACAATCAGTTTTGTTATTTTTTTATTAGTTTCAGACAGTTATTTCCAGATTTATAATCCAGTATTATTTTCAGTTGTTAAAGCCTCATAGCTTATCAGTTGTTCTTCCACATATGTTATTATATTATTCAGTGCTCACAGCAGGTACCAACTCATGGGTTAGCTTGTGGTCTCTCGGAACCATAAGTATCGTGTAACGCCTAGGGTGTACTCTCGGGGTGTTACAACAAATGTCACAAAGAAAGTGGCCATCATTAATAAAAAGAGATAAGGAAGAACCTTATCTTCCTTCATTAACACCCACAATCAAACATTGCTTGTCGTTTTGACCAAGCATCAAGTGGGAAGTGTAGAAATTTCCACATTCCGAGAGGATGCCCAGATAAAATGGGAGAAGTAGCCAATGGTCTAAGTCGAGACTTGCCCTTCCTTCCCCTAGAATGTTACTCCCATAATCACAGACGATATTTGCCTTTAAGAGAGGACTATTATTCTAGATTAGAGATATACGACCTAAACGTCCTATCTCAAAAAGACATATGCCATCATTATTCACAATATTTCTAGTCATATGATCTCTAGGAACAAAGCTAATAGCAAAACTTTCATCACACACTTGGTTAAAAGAATCATGCAGTTCTACACTAGGCAAAACCGTCACTACACTCATTTGGCTAATACTAGACACATCACAATATTCTACGTCTATAGAAGTGTAAAAGATAGCTTTACCTTGTTGCTCACATGAGCTATGGTCTTCACCTTGGTTCGGGTCTTGGTAGCCCATTTCTCCCTTTTGGAAGTTCTCATCACAAGGTGTTTGGACAATAGGCTTTGGATTTGGTGAGATAAGTGCGGATACCAATTGACGTAGCTTTTCAACATGCTATTTCATATCTTCAAGATTGTCATTGATGGGATCAAGCGTGACATCGAGGTTATTGGCAGCTATGGTACCTAAATAAAAAGACAACAACAAAGAAAACAAACAAGTTTGTTAAAAAAGCCTCACCACACTCTCACTCCTTGGTTATCTCACATGTAGCTTCACAAGTGTTGCAAGTCGGCTAACGAACCCGTGGGGAGTTGAGGATTGAGTCTACTCTTGTCCAAAATAGATTTTGGTTTGAAACTCAAATGAAATCTTGTAGGACTTGAGTCAAGAACCAACAACAATTCAAAAATACAAAAGCACACAACAAACGTAGACACGAACAAATGAACTCTACAACTAACTTACAATCTAGTAGGAGATTACTAGTTTGTCAATTAGTGTTAGGACCAACAAATGAAACTAAGGTAAAATAAAATTAAACTAAGAAAATACAAAATTTGAGCCAAAATTATTGCGTGAACTGTAAAAATGATGAGATGGCATCCATGTATTGGTTGTGGTTCTAACAAGTTGTTATTTTCAACTTCAAGTCCTTTGGCCAATTTTATAATTTGGGAATTGGTGGAATTTGTTTAAGGAGGGAAATTCAAACAAGTTTTGGAGCTTTTTTTAAATTCAAGTTGCAAGACTTTGACTTTCTTGTACTTCTCCTTAACACATGGGCCCTTAAATCATGGAAAAGTGGTTGAGAAGTGATGTAAAGTCTTTTGGTGGTTGGGGTTTTTTCAAGACTAACAAGTCTTATACCTTTTTCCTTCAACTTTTTAGATTTAACACTCACTTTATGAATAACAATTTATGAAGAAGGTGAAGAACATCAAGAACAAAAACAATATCCACCAAGAACTTCAACAACAACACCAAGAACTACAACAATCTTCCAAGAACAACAACAATGTCACACGGCCAACTCTAATCCCACGACAACAACAAAGCCTTCAACACACGGCCAAGACTACTACAACTTCAACAAAGGTATTCTTAGACAACCAATTAATAACAATATCATATGGTCAATCCTAGAACAATAATAACATTCAACGTTCAAGTCTTGAAACCGCAACAATAATACCAACAATAATCACACGACCAATGTTCAAGTCCACAATAACAACATCAACAACAAAGGCTCAAACTTAGATATAGACTCAATGTGTTAGTGAAGATCAAAACTAGCACTAGAAACACTTAAGACAAGTAAAAAATCTCAGCCAAGACACAACACAAGACAATAATTTCGGCCAAGAAAACAACAATGGATAAATTTGCTTCTTTTTGGAATTTTCAGTTTTCAACACTTTTTTTTATTTTCAAGGAAGCAAGCTCAAGATTGATCTTGTGGGAAAAAAATTCAAGATTGATCTTGTGGGAATAAAATCAAGCCATGCTCTGATACCAAATAATACAATACAAACAAGTAAAGTACCAAAACACACTCCAAAATAGTCCATAAATTATAAGGATCCGAGGACCAAATGGAGACTACTCTGGAATTCAACAAATACAACAAGAATACAAGATACAAGGGTGTATTTCAAAACCAAAACAACTACAAAACGTGAAGAAAAAGATGAACAACAATAACACAAGTTTTGAATTCAACAAAAGGACCCAAAACAGTCCACTACACAACAACAACAAGAAGATGACAACAACAAAATGTAAAGATAGGTAGTGTGACATAGGTTACTACAATAACTAAGAACCTAAGTGTATATCCAACACTAAGATAATACATATAATAACAACATTGACACTCTTACGTGGACACAAGAGGGACGTCAATCTCCCCAAGCACCTACTTTTCCAAGACTTGAATGCAACACAAGTGAAATCCACACTTGTATGACCCTAGTTTCGGGTTGGTGGTCTTCTCTCCTTAGAGAGGAAATATTTTAAGTGTTATACACTCACAAATATCATCTAAAAACTAAAGACTAAAACCCTAAAATGTTCTATTTATAGCTTATTACAAAATAAAGGTGAAATGTCCAAAAAGGCCCTTTAATTAAGAGTGAATAACAAAGGTGACCTTGGAGTGTATTGTGGACGGTTTTGGTTAGCCTTTAGGTCCTCTTTTGTACTTCAATTGCACACTCCAAGTCTTGGGTCCAACACGCACTCTCATAAGTCCATCTACGTGATCATGCTTGTATAAAAAACAACCGAAGCAGACATGTCATAAATGTCTATTTTATTTTTTACTAAATATTATTAATTTTTAATACGTAAATGATATATAATAATAGATTAGAAAAATAGTTGTGAAAACAATTTAGACGGGCCTCATATAAGATGTCAAGTTAATTTAAAACATCAATAGCTAATTTATCATTTTTATTGTTTATTTTATCCTTTTAATTAAATATTATTATTTTTTTTAATTCTTAAATGACTTATAATAATTAATTGGGATGAAATAGTAAAATTACGAGTGAAACAGCTGAAGCAGACACGTCATAAATGTCTATTTTATATTTTTTATTAAATATTATTAATTTTTTAATACTTAAGTGACATATAATAAGTAATTAGGAGTGATATAGTGAAATCATGGAGAAAGCAGGCATGACGACCTTCACCTGCTTCCTTCACTCTTCTATATATTAGAAACTAGACATCGATGGCCTGGGTATATGTTTTTTTATCTCAATTTAAATTATTAAAATATTTTATATTTTTAATTATTGTGATTTATAATACTTTTTTTCTTCTGTTTCAATTTAAATGATGCTCGTATAATTTGTGAGTCAGTAAAATATTTTATATTTTTTAAATTTCTTAAATTGTTAATTACGGGATTTACAATGTCTTTTACATTATTTTTCAATAATATATGAATATTCTCCCTATCTTAATTTATGTGGCACAAATAAAATTTCGACAGTCAATAATTTTTTTTTACATATATACTTTTATATTAAGTTCTTAATTATTGTGATTTATAATACTTTTTATTTCATTTTCAAATAATATGTGCACTAATATAATTTCGATAGTCAATCAAATTTTTTACCTTGACATATCATTTTATGTCTCTTTTACCTTTTTATGAAAAATTATCAGCTTTTCAATACTTAGACGATCATAATAATTAAATAGTGGTTATATAGTAAAATCACGATGAAAGTAATGAAACACACATATCTTAAGTGACTTGTAATAACTAATTTAAACCAATATAGTAAAATTATTGTAAAAATACTTGTATAATAATTAATTAACGGCTGTACAGTAAAATTACGATTGAAACAGTTGAAACAATCATAGATGTCTATTTTACTATTTTTATTTAAATATTACTAATGTGGTGGCTGCAAGGATTGATGGTGGAATAGGGTCATGTCCGAGGGAGCTGGGGTTGAGAGTTGTTTTGGGTGGGGGTAAAGAGTGAAGGGCAGGAGGGGATGTGCGGTCCAGGTCGGGTGGTAGGGCTAGTGCGGCGAGGGGTGGTAGAGTTAGGCGGGAGGCGAGAGAAGATAGGTTAAGAGAAGGGTCTTGAAACATAAGGACTCCTTCAGGGTAAGTCCGTAGAGCTGGTGAAGATTCTTAAGAAGAGGAGGATTAACATTGCGTGTGTTCAAGAGACTAAGTGGGTAGGGTCGAAGGCAAGGGATGTGGATGGGTACAAGTTGTGGTACTTAGGGAGTGTGAGAAATCAGAATGGAGTAGGCATTTTAGTGGATGAAGATCTTAGAGAGCAGGTGGTGGAGGTTAAGAGGATCAGTGATAGGCTGATGACGATTAAGTTGGTCATTGGGGGTTTTTTGCTGCATGTGCGTAGTTTTTATGCGCCGCAAGTGGGTTTGGAAGAGGAAGTGAAAGTGAGATTCTGGTAGGCTTTGGACGAGGTGTTGAGAAGCGTGCCTAGCTCGGAGAAGATTATCATTGCGGGAGACTTTAATGGGCACAATGGGGCTCTTCCGAGAGGTTATGACGATGAGCATGGATATTTTAGTTTTGGTGATAAAAATGGCAAGGGAGTTGCTTTATTGGATTTTGCAAGGGATTTTGGGCTGGTGGTGGTGAATTTGAGCTTTCCAAATAAGGAAGATCACCTTATTACTTTTAGAAGCACGATAGCCATGACTCAAATTGACTTTATACTGCTTAGAAAGGGGATAAGATTTTATGTAAGAATTGTAAAGTCATTCTGAGTGAGCATCTTTCGACCCAGCACAGGCTTCTGGTGATGGACTTAATTATTAAGAAGATAAAAAAGAGAAGGGTTGGGGAGGGTCGACCTAGAATTAAGTGGGGTGGCTTGGCGCCAGTTAGCGCGCTGGAGATAGAAGAGAAGGTGGCAAGGTTGGGGGTATGGGAGTGTAAGGGGAACGTGGATGTTAGATGGGATAAGGCTACCAGCTGCATCACGGAGACTGCTAGAGAAGTGTTGGGTTTTTCGAGAGGGCAGGCAGGAAGGAATAAGGGGGAGTAGTGGTAGAATAAAGAAGTTAAGAAGAAAGTGGAGATTAAGAAGGGGGCGTATGTTAAGTTGATTGAGAGTAAAGATGGAGAGGAGAAATGAGTGAATAAGGAGATTTACAAAGTGGCAAAGAAGGAGGCTAAATTAGCAGTTACGGCTGCTAAGATAATAGCTTTTGAGAGCTTGTATGCGGGGTTAGAGGATAAAGATGGGGAAAAGAGGTTGTATAGGCTTGCTAAGGCTAGGGAGAAGAAGGTTTGTGACCTCGACTAAGTGAAGTGCATTAAGGGGGAGGATGGTAGAGTTTTGGTGGAGAATGTTCATATTAAGAAGAGATGGCAGGAGTATTTTCATAGACTTTTGAATGAGGAAGGGGACAGAGGCATTGAGTTACGGGAGCTGGAGCATTCGGAGGAGAGCTGTGATTTTAGTTACTGTATACATTTTAAGGTAGAGGAGGTCTGGGAGGCTATTCGTAGAATTAGAAGGGGTAGAGCGATGGGGCCCAACGAGATTCCAGTGGATTTTTGGAAGTTTGTGGGTGGGGCAGGCTTAAGGTGGTTGACTAATTTTTTTAATGATATTTTTAAGACTGGGAGAATGACTGAGGCTTGGAGATAGAGTACGATAATTCCGTTATATAAAAACAAGGGGGACATTCAGAGTTGCAACAACTATAGGGGTATTAAGCTGTTGAGTTATACTATAGAGATTTGGGAGATGGTGGTTGAGCAGAGATTGAGAAGGATCGTGTCCATTTTGAAGAATCAGTTTGATTTTATTCCTGATCACTCGACGACAGAGGCAATCCACTTGGTGAGGAGATTAGTGGAGCAGTACAGGGAAAGAAAGAGGGATTTACACATGGTGTTCATCGACCTGGAGAAGGCTTATGACAAAGTCCCTAGGGATTTTCTTTGGAGATTCTTGAAGGTGAAATGGGTTCCGGTGGCGTACACTAGAGCTATTAAGGACATGTACGATGGAGAGAATACTCGGGTGCAAACGGCGGGTGGAGACTCAGCACACTTTTGAGTCGAGACAGGGTTTCATCAGGGTTTGACTCTTAGTCTGTTCCTATTTGCGCTGGTGATGGACGTGCTGACGTGGAGTATTCAAGGTGAAGTGCCTTAGTGTATGTTATTTGTAGATGGTGTAGTGTTGATTGATGAGACCGGGGGGTATGAATAAAAAATTAGAGGTATGGAGGCACACCCTAGAATCTAAGGGGTTCAGGTTGAGTAAGTCCAAGATGGAGTATTTGGAGTGCAAGTTTAATGACTTAAGGCAGGAAGATGAAGTGGTGATGAGGTTGGATTCCCAAGTTGTATGAAAGAAGAATAGTTTTAAGTATCTTGGGTATATGATTCAGGGGAATGGTGAGATTGACGAGGATGTCTCTAATCGTATTGGAGCTGGTTAGATAAAGTGGAGGCTCGCCTCTGGAGTGTTGTGTGATAGGTAGGTTCCCCTTAGGCTTAAAGGCAAATTCTATAGAGTGACAGTCCGTCCAGCCATGTTGTATGGAAGGAGTGTTGGCCTGTCAAGAACTACCATATTTAAAAATTGAAGGTGGCGAAAATGAGAATGTTGCGCTGGATGTGTGGGCTTACAAGAGGGGATAGAGTTAGGAATGAGATTGTTCGGGAGAAGGTGAGAATGGCTTCGGTGGAGGACAAGATGCATGAAGGAAGGCTGAGATGGTTTGGCCATGTGATAAGGAGGGGCGCGGATGCCTCAGTTCACAGGTGTGAGAGGTTAGCCGTGGAAGGCTTCAGGAGGAGTAGAGAGAGGCCGAATAAATACTGGAGGGGAGTGATTAGACATGACATAGAGCAGCTTCAGCTTATCGAGGACATGACCCTAGATAGAAAAATGTGGAGGTCGTGGATAAGGGTAGAAGGCTAGGCTGAGTACATGGGTTGTAACAAGTAATTAGGAGAGTCCCTGTTTAGCCGGGGTAGTAATCGTAGGACCCGTGTCGATAGGAAGGAGCCGCTAGTCAGGAGAGACTGGGTGTGGTGGGTGGCTTTGGTCTGTGAGTGTAGGTTACTATTAGGTGGGTATCCTATTCCAGATTTTGTTTTTCTTATTCCTTTTAGCTTATGGCTCTTAGTTCCCCTATCCTGTATTGCTCTGAGTTCTATTTTACTATTTCTGATTCTTTACTTCTGTTAAGCCACCCATCTTGCTTCATGTTTCATTACGACTTTTTTTTTATCTTGAGCCGGGGGTCTATCGGAAACAACCTCTCTACTTCTTTGGGGGTAGCAGTATGGACTGCGTACATTTTACCCTCCCCAGACCCCACTGTGTGGGAATACGTTGGGCTTGTTGTTGTTGTTGTTGTAATTAAATATTATTAATTTTTTAATACGTAAATAACTTATAATATTTAATTACAGATATAATAATTAGTTAGAGATGAGATAGTAAAATTATGATTGAAGCCGCTGAAACAGACATCTCAAAATGTCTATTTTATTTTTTATTAAATATTATTAATTTTCTAATACATAAATGACTTATAATAATTAATTAGGGGTGATATAGTAAAATTACAATTGAAGCAGCTGAAGCAGGCATGTCGACCTTGTGCTTGCTTTGCTGATACAGTAAAATTACGGTTGAAGCAGCTGAAACAGTCATAAATGTCGATTTTACCTTTTTTCTAATTAAATAATATTAATTTTGCAATACGTAAATAACTTATACTATTTAATTAGGGATACAATAATTAATTAGAAGTGATATAGTAAAATTAATATTGAATCGCTGAAGCAAACATGTCATAAATGTCTATTTTAAATTTTTTATTAAATATTACTAATTTTCTAACACATAAATAAATTATAATAAATTAATTAGGGGTGATACAGTAAAATTACAGTTGAAGCAGCTGAAGCAGGCATGTGAATCTCCTGCCTGCTTCAGCTGCTCAACTTTCTCTTATAAATAAGAGACTAGATATTGATGGCCCGTGCTGGTATATGTTATTTTTATTCTTAATGTAAATTATTAAAATAATTTATATTTTTAATTATTGTGATTTATAATTTTTTTTCCTGTTTCAATTTAAATGATGCTGGTATAATTTTGAGAGTCAGTCAAATGTTTTGTATTTTTTAAATGAAAAAGGGCCAGAAATACCCTTCCACTATTGAAATTGGCTCAAGACTACCCTTCGTTTACCTATTGGGCCAAAAATAACCCCCCATCCACCTTTGTGGTTCAAATATACCCTCATAATTAACATAATATTTTTAAACTATAATTAGAAATTCTATTAAACATGTGGTAAATTTTTATTGGTTGTAAATTAAATTAATTGAAATACTAAATTAAATTCGGATTCAATTAAAGTAACCCACCCAAACCATTAAAACGCCCCAATCTGTAAAATCAAAAGGGGATTTTGAGAGCAAGACCTAATTTCACCACCTAACTACTGAACTTGGCAAACTCATGTTTGCACAATTCTCTGAACTTGTCAATGACTATTACAATGGGTTGCCTTTGAATCTCGCTGGGGAAAGAATCCTAGCTTGGATTATGGTTTCGATAACCTACAAAAGTCCATTTTCTCATTATGATAATGTGATCGGCCTAGAGCCAATACATCAACATGCATGCTTAGCACAACTTCGTAGTTGGAAACATAAGAACTAGAGGGAAAGGGAAAAAAGACCAAGCTCATGAGCTTATAATCCTATATTGTAACAAGTTGATAGCCTTGTCACATCCTCATTTTCCGTTGCAGAGAGACAAACGCAAAGAGGGGATGGACTCTTTTTATGTGTTCTTTAATACTTTCTAAAATTGATTCCAATGATAAAACTATTAAGTTGCTAATTATGAGCTGATGAACTAGCCCTTTATTGGTAACTGAAATAGAACTGGAATAGAAGAATATAAGGTTTGTTGACCACAAGTAAATACAGAACACACATTATCAACTCTGCCAATTAGCTTGTATAAGAGAGTAATATAAGCAGGATGCATGACCATATTAGCAGCTTCAGAAGAGTTACCTTACCAGGAGTGGAAGCACCAGATGTCACCCCAACTGTAATAGGACCGTCTTGTAAGAAATTTTCTTTCTCGACCAACTCACCATGCTGTCAAAATAAGGAGGGTATGAGAACCAAAATACTTTTTTCAAATTTAGTAGCAAATCACAGGGGGTAAGTCCTAAGTTGCGTGGACTCTTCATTTTTGATGTTGCACTTGTGTCAGATTCTTCAAAAATACACTACTTCTGGCGAATCCAACACACACCTATTGATATTTTTTACGAGTCCGAGCAACATGGGGTAAGTCAGCTCACCATTAACTTGTAACTTATTTTGTTTCCTACACTTATTCTCTACTCACTGTCCATCCAGTATGAGAGAATTCCACGTTCCTCAGCAATCCCCTGTAGATGTGAAGTGTTACTTGAGTTCCAACCACCAACCACTAACATAAGATCCAACTTTTCGTCCACCAACTTATACATTGCATCTTGACGCTCCTATTAAAAGTAGGGATAAATTATAGGTCAATAGTGATATAAAGCAACACAAGAAAGGAAAATACAGAAGATCTTGCAATGGTTTGATAAGAAATGACTGGCAATGTTAAAACGAAAGACGACGACTTCGTAGTTTGGGCTAGGAAAAAATAGACTAACTTCGACATATATGAACAAACGTATACTGCTGAAGAAATTGAGGTTGGCACTATGGGAGAAAAAATACCAAAAATGGATGTGCATCACACAGAATGATAGATGTAGAAAACCAAGAAAAAGTTGCCACGTGTTTAATAGAATTTCTAATTATGGTTTAAAAATATTCTGTTAATTGTGAGGTTATATTTGAGCCACAAAGGTGGATAGAGGGGTATTTTTTGGCCCAATAGGTAAATGAAGGGTAGTCTTGAGCCAATTTTAATAGTTGAAGGGTATTTCTGGCCCTTTTTCGTTTTTGAAATTTCCTAAGTTGTTAATTATGTGATTTACAATGTCTTTACATTATTTTTCAATAATATATGAATATTCTTCCTGTCTTAATTTATGTGGCACAGATAAAATTTCGGCAGTCAATCAATTTTTTTTTACATATATAATTTTATATTAAGTTCTTAATTATTGTGATTTATAATAATTTTTATTTCTTTTTTAAATAATATATGTTATTTTATCTCTTGCTCTATCCCATCTCAATTTATGTGCACTAATATAATTTCGATAGTCAATCAAATTTTTTATATTGACATATCATTTTATGTCTCTTTTACCTTTTTTATGAAATATTATCATTTTTTCAATGCTTAGACGATCATAATAATTAATTAGGAGTAATATAGTAAAATCACGATGAAAGCAATGAAACACACGTCTTAAGTGACTTGTAATAACTAACTAGAAGCGACATAGCAAAATTACTATAAAAAATACATGTATAATAATTAATTAACGGTGGTACAGTAAAATTATGATTTAAGTCATAAATGTCTATTTTACTTTTTGTCTAATTAAAATTATTAATTTTTTAATATGTGAATGACTTATAATATTTAATTATGGATATAATAATTAATTAAGGATGATATGGTAAAATTTCGATTGAAACAACTGAAGCAGACATGTCATAAATGTTTATTTTAATTTTTTTAATTAAATATCATTAATTTTCTAATACATAAATAAGTTATAATAATTAATTAGGGGTGATATAGTAAAATTATTGTTGAGAAGCAGGAATGTCGACTTCGTGATTACTTTGCTGATACAGTAAAATTACGGCTGAAGCAGCTGAAACAGTCATAAATGTCTATTTTTTTTTTATAATTAAATATTATTAATTTTGTAATATGTAAATAACTTATAATATTTAATTAGGGATACAATAATTAATTAGGGGTGATATAGTAAAATTACGGTTGAAGAGATGAAGCAGGCATGTCATAAATATCTATTTTAATTTTTTATAAATATTATTAATTTTTAATACATTAATGACTTATAATATTTAATTAGGGGTGATATAGTAAAACTACAGTTGAAGAAGCTGAAGCAGGCATGTCGACCTCCTGATTAGATGACTTGACAAAACCTTTCGCCGATCTTGAAAGTGACTTGATCACATCAATTTGCTTAATAGGAAAGGTTAACCCTCCTAGCAAACTTTGTTGCAACCCAGATGATTATACTTCAACCTTTTTTTCCCTTAGGGACATAACGGATAATTGGAGTCACCTTATTGCTCGACAATGCCACACTGATCTCAGGTACCTCATTCGCATAAAAAAATATTGGACTTTTTTCAACCACCACCTTTTTCTTTGCCCTTGCCTCATCGTTCTTATTTGCAGTATCAACCTTCTTTATAGGACCCACATCACCAACATTTACTTCCTTTTGGATATGTTTCTTCAAGTAAAATTTTACATCTACAAATGGGCCTCTGCTTCAGTAAAAGACTCATCGTCAGCAACTACCTTTTTTGTACTCCATTTTCAAAGTACTTAAAGCATTAATGGTAGGTGGTAGGTGGACGTGATCACTTTGTTATCATATATCCATGGCCTTCCCAATAAGATGTTATATGAGGTTTTTTGCGTCAATCACATACATTAATACGCTTGAACACATGTCTCCCATGTTTATTTCTAGTTTGGTAGAACCTATGGCTCTTTGCCCCCCTTTATTGAAACCTTGAATCATAAGACGACACTCAGATAATTTATCCATAGATATTCCAAGCTTTTTCACAGTGTGAATTGGGAGAATATTGACTCCAGAACCATCATCAATCATAATTCTTTTTACATTGTACTTGCGCACATAGACAACTATATACAATGGAGGATTTTGTGATATATCGTCCAATAAGAGGTCATCATCAGTGAATGTGATCTTTGCATCACAAGTGTTCACTTCTTCAGAAAGAGACAATGGGTTCTTGATGTGAAATGTCACACCCCTTTTTCGCCACGAAGGTCGAGGTCGAAGGGTTTTTTCAATTAAAGT